>CM066033.1:452237338-454690568 GCA_033557465.1 Ichthyophis bannanicus
AGGCTTTCAAGGCTGGACAACGACTCCAGGCTGGGCATCGAACCGAGCGAGGAGATAGACTCCGTCCTCGAGGCCCCCGGCGGGAGTGACCGCGCCGGTGGTGGAGATCCCGGAGCGCGGATCGGAACCGCGCCGACCAGTGCCGCAAACATCAAGGGCCCCCGAGGACGGTGCTCGGAGGAGAGGGGGTCATCCGACGCCGGCACCGATGTCGATCAGCGGGCACTGCCCGGCGCCGGGCTCCCTCTCGAACCCATCCGACCCGGAGAGAAATCCTTCCGGGGCATACGGCCCGTCCCCGAGGGGACCCCGGTCACCCGACGACGAGTCCCTGCGGGGGGGGGGAGTGCAAAGCCCCTGCGCCGACGTCGGGGTACCGTAGCGGGGCGGCGCAGACCCAGATAGGGTCGAAGCGGTCGAAGACCCCGAGGCCCCTTCTCTAGGGAAGGGCGGGGCCCTCGACGGCTGCGTCGATGCCGGGGAGTCGCCCGTGCGCTGGCCGACATACCCCGAGGTCCCCGGGGAAGGTCGATGGCGGTCCCTCGTGCTCGATGCCCCTGCCATCGCCGGCGGAGTGGCGCCGCTCGAACCCGGCACCACCCTTGCGCAGGGCTGGGATACCGGCGACCCGACGCGGGTCGAATCGAGCGGCCCCGAGGGGAGGGAGGCCAGATGACCATCCCCGGCGCGGGGCGGAACCACCGACGCCCACGCCCTCGAAGCGGGTACTACCCCCGCGCATGACCTAAACGTAGGGCCGTCAGACAGTGTCGAGTCGATCGGCCCTCGAGGTGCCGAGGGCAGCGGCTGGCGATCCCCGGAGGGGAGTGGGTCACTCAACATCGACGCCGACGGGTCGGCACCGCCCAAAGCGGATACCACCCCCGTAGGAACGCCATACCGGCGCGAGTCGGTCGGCCCCGAAGGCGCCGAGGACCGCAGCCGCCAATCCCCGGTGAGGAGCGGAACGCTCGACACCGACGCCGAGGGGCCGGTACCACCCGAAGCGGGTACCACCCATGCGCATGGCAGGGCTGAAGGAACGCCAGGCTGGACTGAGTCGATCGGCCCCGGAGGCGCCGAGGACAGCAGCCGACGATCCTCGGTGAGGAGTGGAGCGCTCGACACCGACGCCGATGCCCGGGGCTCAGTACCGCCTGGAGCGGCTACCACGCCCGAGCATGGCTTGGATGTAGGGAGGTCAGACCCGGTCGAGCCGATCGGCCCCGAAGGCACCGAGAACACCGGCTGACGATCCCTGGCGAAGAGTGAAACACTCGACGCCGACACCGATGCCGGGGAATCAGCACCGCTCGAAGCGGGTACCTCCCTCGGGCATGGCTCGGGAATGTTCTGTGAGGAGCGAACCTCAGGAACATCTCAAAACACCGTAAATGCTTTGGAGCCCGAGGACTCCCGCCGGGGTATATCAGCCAAGGAGGACTTGAGGGGTTGGCCGGAGCCGTCGCCATGCCGCGCATGAGACTCGCCCCTCAAGACTCGGCTAGTCTTAACAGACTGTTGTGTGGCTACCTGATCCTGGAGAGAAGGACAACCCGACGACCGCGCCTTTGGCGCGAAGACGTCGTCGAGGGATACCCGAAAGAGGGAGGGTCTTCTCCCGACACTGTAGCCCGGGGAATCCGGGGAAAAAGGGTCAGGCCCCAAACAGGAGAGGCACCGGGCATTGGAGTCCACGTGGAAAATTAGGTCCCCACCGTGAGGCTGGGGGGAAGAAGGCTCCATGCCCCGGTCCTCAGCGCCCGAAGGGGGCGACGAAAATTAAATGAAAACAATTAAAAGAAAGAAAGAAAAAAAGGGGGGGGGGCACGGAGGTGCCACCGTCGGCGGGAAGCTGCGACTACAGAAAAAAGGAAAAATTTCTGCGGTGCGCGGAAAACGAAAAACTGGGGAGAGGCAGTAGGAAGGGCGGGAAGCCACCGCGCAGGCGCGGGGGATGCTCCCAAAGGCTTTCTGATTGGATTGCTGGGGAGCATTTTCCCGTGCGGGCTCCGTCGGCGACGTCTCCCACGTGTGAAGACTCATTCCTGCTTGTTCCTGGAGATCACCACCTGTGCACCTAACTGCTTCACCCTCTGTCCCAGAGCCATGAAGTCACTTTTGATACGTTCCGAGGTATACCTGGCAGTATCATTTGTTCCAACATGGATTAGCAACATTGGGTAATAGTAAGTGGGCTTGATGAGTCTCGGCAAACTCTCCGTAACATCTTGGATTTTGGCACCAGGCAGACAGCATACTTCTCTGGACATCAAGTCTGGTCCCTTTCACCTCCTCCACTTCCAGGGCTGCATAATGGTTCTTCAATTCAAGGGCTGGAGAAGTTGGATTGGTGATTTTGCAGGCCCTGGTGACTTGTGTCCAACCATCGGCATTCTGTTGGCACCCATCTTCTCCTGTCTGCACTGGTTCCCAATTCGAGAGCATTGTTCAAATTATTGGTTATTGCCTTTAGGATTTTATTATGACTTGCATCCAGAGTATTCACAGGGGGCTCCTGTGTTGGTATGAGCCCCCTCAGACTCTGCGTTCATTCGCAAAAGCGGCTGTTGGCCATCCCCAGTCTGGATGATGTAGAAAAGGCACATTGCAGGTCTCCTGCGTTTTGACTGGTGGCTTCTGAGAAGTGGAATGAGCTGCCTGAGGAGTTGCAGGCCTTGACAAGTTTGTTGAGCTTTTTAAGGTTTTGAAGACATTTTTATTTTTGGGGGAGTGAGAGAATGGGTTGGTGGTGGGGAGAGGGGGATGAAGGAGTTTTTTGTACCTTTTTTTTTAATATTATTGTAATATTGTTTGTACACCCTTTTGATTGACTATGGTCAGAAAAGTGGTATAAACTTTTATAAATAAATAAACACACACACACAGTGAAAAAAGGAACCCTCAGTTGTAAGGGAATCCCTGCACCTGTCAGGCCAGCTGGAGAAACATAAGGGTCTTCTCATCTCAGTCCTGAGAAAGCAGAGCTGACTCAAAGCTGTTTTTCTTTTTTCTTTTTTTTAAGTTTGAAATTCCTTTACTCAAGCAGCATAGAAAGCCAATTACAAAAATTAGACTGAAATAAAAACTTAGCAAAAAATAGAAAGAGCAGAAGAGCAAATATAGGATGGTGAGAGGGAAAGGGAGCATGGGCTCAGACTTACCAAGCTCCTTCAGGGGCCTCCTGGAGTCCTCCTGCTTGTTCTCTGGTCCACTAAAAAACATAACTGACATACTGGGTCACATTCAGCATGGAACGTCTGTTCTTATGATATTTTTTTTGAGACCAGCCCTATGAGGGAGATGGCAGAAGCCAGGCAGAAGCAGTAGGGCTGATGCAGGCATGACTTGACAGGCCTGATGAAAAAGAGGATGAAGCAGTATCCTGCTAGTTCTGATAGAACGAAGAAGCTGTTTTTGCACTAGTCACCCCTTGTCTTACTCTTATTTGCTCAATGTTAGACAAATTATCCTTTTTGTTTTGTTTTTTCTTCTCTCGTTAGCCTTCTTCCCGCAGTCCCTCCCCCCTTCCCTCCACTCCATAGATCTGTGAGCAGACTTATTCCTCATGTATTAATTTGTGCTATCTGTACAGGCAAGAGTGAAAATTCCCAGTAGTCTGCTGCAACCTCCCCCATGCTACATGGGCCAATGTAGTTGTGAGAGACTGTAATTAACTTTTGGGCACTCAGACTACTGGGAAATTTCTATCCTTTCCTGTACAAATAGCACAAATTAATACACAATGATTAAGTCTGTGCATACAAGCCACATGGAGTGTTGAAGAAAGAAGGTTAGAAAGCTGAAGAAAGGGGGAGATGGTCTTTGGGAAAGAGGTGGGAAGAAGGCTAAAGCTTAGAGCGAAGGATAATGAGAGAAGAAAAAAAGAAAAGAAAAGAGCATGTTTGTCTAACAGTGAGTAAATAAGAGTAAAAGGCAGTGAGTAGTGCAAAAAGAAAAAATTAGGTCCTACCTGCTAAATGATGTTCCTTGAGGAACTCCAGTCCAGTCCTGGTACCTGTGGGTTATCCCATCCCTCAAGCAGCTTGGAGACTGAGCATGTCACATTTTGATGACGTTACCCTGGATAAGCAGCTGGCACACCCCTCCTACCTCCAGTATCCTATTGACAAAGCAGACTCACAGGAGCAACAAGTAAGAACCTGCTAGAAGTAAACAACTATTCTCTAAACTTTAAACTATAGTTTAATAGTTTAATAGTTTAATAGTTTAATAGTTTAATAGTTTAATAGTTTAATAGTTTCCCCTATTTTCGCCAAGTTATACTTCCTGTTAAATGTAACTGACCAGACATATGTAAACTGTCGGATGTTTTCTGTTCAATGTAAACCGCGCTGATGTCTAATAGTGCGGTATATAAGAATTGTTAATAAATAAATAAATAAATAAATAAACTAGAATGCCCAATTGAACCTAGTGCTCACCTGTCCATTTGGCAATGCAACTTGTCACTCCAGTCTCTCAGCTGATAAGACAACGAATACATTGTTTCGGTAGGCCCAGTTATCTATCTTCTTTTTTTCTGGAGGAGTCCCGATACTCCGTTCTTTACACTCCAGTGAACCCAAACCATACCAGCCGACAAAAACTTCTTCTTTATGTCTGGGAACGTTCCATTGGCCAACTCGCCACCCGGGGGGGGGGGGGGGGTTCCGAGACTGGAGTTTCTCAAGGAACATCAATTAGCAGGCAGGACCTAATTTCTTCCTTATCATCGCTCCAGTCCGAAGCACTGCCGAACCAAAATGGGCATCCCCCGCCACCTGTACATCCAGGTGGTAATGCTTCACAAAGAATGCAATGAGACCATGTCATTGCCTTGCAGATGTCTGCAGGCAGCACCAAACTGCGACGCGTTTCGGCCAAAGCCTTCCTCAGGGGGCTGGGAACTGCAGGCAAACATTAATAAATAAACTATTAAAAATTAAAATATATAAAACACGTTAATATCAAAACTGATAAATAAAAACATAATCAAAAAGGTAATTAAAATAGCAAACATGATTAAAAACAAAACAATATATTAAAACATACGTTAATACAGACAATGTAAAACGCAAGGGAGGGCACACCACAGTTATATACATAAAAACCTCAAATGGTCATTTTTGTCATACTCGGAGCAAAAACAAAGAAGGAGATGAGGAGGAACAAAGAACTAGTGCATACACTAATATTCTGATACTTACAGTCGCACACAATGATGTGTTAAATTCAAAGGTAATTAGCACCTAGTTGCACACAACATATTGTAGTCCAAATTATGGATCACCTCTGCAAAGAAGCAGAATCTTAAGAAACATGGTTATGTGAATCATGTGAACTAAAAACCAAATACAATTAAAATACAACAAAAGAAAATAAGATGTGTATAAGAATAGTACTAAGTCTAAAACAGTAGTTAAAAAAGGAAAACTAAAACATACATAAAACTGTAATGAAAATATGGACATTGACTTGGAATGATAATAAGGGGAAGCCCACGCAGCAAGGCCCGCACATACTCACTGATACAGAAAACAAAAGATTGTAATTAATCGTGAAATGCAGACACATGTCCTGACCCTGAAATCATGTGAAAGTAAGATGAGGAGGTATAATGGTCCTGAAATACCAATAAAAACGTACAGACACCAATAAAAATATCATTAAAAAATGTATACAATATATATATGTAACAATGAGCAACGTTTTTGTTAAAGAGCTATTCACAGAAGACAGTCTCCAAGGACTAATTGCCTAAAAATGTTAAAAGGTGTCAGTGGAAAAGACAAATGTCAGACAGAAGCAGTACAAATATGTGAAAAAATATAGAAAGCGCCTCATATGCTGAAAAAAAAAGAGATAATGTGAATAAGACCCACGGTGCAAGCTGAGCAAGCAGAGAACATAAAGATATGTTTAAAAACAGAAAAATGAATGTCAGACGGGAGTAGTACAACCGTACAGACGGCCCCGTGTGTGCTGGAAAATAAGATCTAAAGACTCGCAGGGTCAAGAGCCTTCAAATAACACATACAGATGGTCCGATTTGCACCAAGCCCTCATCCTCTTGAGATTGTGTCGTACTGTACGGCGAACAGTGAGACGTCACAGTAGCAGATCCTGTACTGTCTCCCCTGCTCCTGAGAAAACTGGGAGCAACACAGTCTGATTCAAATAAAACACCAAAACCACCTCAGGGAGAAAAGAGGGTACCGGTCTCAAAATCACCGTTCTTTAGATATAATGAGGAAGGGAGCTCAACACAATAAAGCTTGAAGCTCCGAGATCCTCCTCACTGAGCATATAGCTACAAGAAAAATAGTTATTAAGGTGGGATCTTTCAGGGTACCAGTGACTCAAAAGGAGACTGTAAGCACTGACAGCATAAGGTTCAGGTCCCATGGAGGAACAATGGGATGCACAGAGGGTCGAACCTGCTTTACTGCCCTCCGAAAATGTTGGACATTCGGGTGTGCTCCCAAGGAGACACCCTGAAGCCTACCCCTGTAACAGGAGATGGCTGCCACCTGCACCCACAGAGTACTACAGGCTAGGCCCTTGTGGAATCCATCTTGTAAAAAGGCGAGTACTTCCGGTACAGCTGTCTGCAGCGAGAGATAGATACCCTTTTGCACCAGTTCTCGAAGATTCTCCAAATGCGAATATTCGCCAGAGGTCGACAGTCTATGCAACTGCAACAATGTCACAATGGCCCGTTCAGAGTAGCCCCTCTGCATTAACCAAGCCCTCTCAAGAGCCATGCCATAAGCGAGAACCTCTCCACTTGAGGCATCCTTATTAGGTCCTGCATTAGCAGATCTGCTCGAGCTGGTAGCCGCCAAGAGGGAGTAACCTTCAATCGCAATAGATCAGCATACGAATCTGGGGCAGTTAGCATCACCAGACCTTGATGAGCCTCAATCCTTTCTATCACCCGTCCTATGGGCGTCCAGGGCAGAAACACAAAGTAGGACTTTCGTGGGCTACTGCTGCACCAGGCGCATTGAGTCCTTCCAACATGCACTCCCATCTTCTGCTGAAAAACAGAGAATGCTTTTGCCGATTCGAATGTTGCCATGAGATCCATGATCGGCTGTCCCTAACGTCAAACTATCTGGGCAAACACTGCTCCGTTGAGCTTCCATTCTCTGGGATCAATCCGCAATCTGCTGAGGTAGTCGGCTGCTATATTTTCCATGCAGGCCACATATGCCGCTGAGATCGCCACCAAATGAAGCTCTGCCCACTTCAACCAAGCCTGCGCTTCTTCCTCCAGCTGTGCACTGCTAGTGCCTCCTTGCCAATTGATATAGGCTACTGCTGCAGCATTGTCTGAGAACACGCTCACCGCCTTCCCTTTCAGGTAGGTCTGAAACCTCTCAAGATCAAAGAACACCACTCTCAATTCCAGGCAGTTGATGGGCCATACCCCTCTACCGGGGAACCCAGCCCCTGCACTATATTGGCTTCGCAGTACAATCCCCATCCAGAAAGGCTGGCATCCGTGGTGACTGTAATCCACCATGGTGTCTCCAATGGCATGCCCGCCACCGAACAATGCAGCGGTAGCGTGAGCAGCTGGGCTTGAGCAGATCACCTCAAGAATGCTCTTTGCAATGGGCACATATGTGCTCGAGCCCACGGTACCATCTCTATCATGGCTGCTATGGAGCCCAGGAGTTGGAGATAATGCCATGCCGCCAGAGCCTGCATGCTGAGGAAGCGTCTGACCTGCCTTTGAAACTTTTGCACCTTGTCTAGCGGCAAGGACACCGACCAAGGTTGGTTTGGAAGCAGGCCCTCCAGATACTCTAAGTCTTGTGACAGCTGAAGGTGGCTCTTCGCCACATTGACCACCCAGCCTAGCTTCTGCAAGCAGGAGATTATGCTCTCTGTGGCGCATATACTTTCTTCCCTTGACTTTGCCTGGATTAGCCAATCGTCCCGGTATGGTGTACCAAAATTCCGTCTTGTCAGAGTGCCGCAGCTACCACCACCATGACCTTGGTAAAGGTCCACAGAGCTGTTGCTAGGCCAAATGGCAGTGCCCGAAACTGGAAGTGCCCCATTGGTACCACAAATCGCAGCAACTGCTGGTGTTCCTCTTGTATTGGAATATGCAAGTAAGCCTCTGAGGTCGAGAGACGTCAAGTACTCCTCCGCCCGCACTGCCACTATCACAGAGAACAACATCTCCATGTGGAAGCGCGGAACTTGTAGACAGCGATTTACCCCTTTGAGGTTTAGAATCAGGCGGAAGGTACCCTTTTCATTGGGACGATGAAGTAAATGCATTTTCGACTGCATCCACATTGGTCTGGTGGCACCTCCACCACAGCGCGTAACTCTAAGAGGCGCAACAGCGTCTGCCTTACTGCCTGGCATTTCTTTTGGGGCCTTGCACGGGGAGATAAAGGCTTCTCACAGAGGTCTTGTGAACTCCAGGGAGTAACCCTCCTTGATGATGCGCAGAACCCACTGGTTGGAAGCAAGCCTGGTCTGAGTGTGAATGTCCCTGTTGCCCGCTCTTCTGGTGCACGCTCTGTACCCTTACCTTCTGTCTCCAGAGCAGTAGACCTGGCCTCGCTGCCGCTGCACCAACCGCCTTCTGCGATGACGTGCTTGCAGGACCCACAGGTGCCACAGGGGGGCTTGGAAGGCATGCTGCTCTTTTCACCTGTGCCCCTCATCCTGTCCCCTCTTTTTTTTTATTGGAAGCTCCATTCCTAAATCTAGATGGGCCCCTTACCTGGAGAAAATTAAAAAAAAAAAAAACCAAAAAAAAAAACACCACAACTTTAAAATTAATCTCTCCACTTTTAAAACACTTGGACAGGGCGACAGGGCAACTCCAGTTTAAAAATAAAAAATTGTGCCTTTCTTAAGATGGCCACAGTTCCCGCATTTCACAAGAAAATGGCCCCAGCACCACGCGGATCAGACCAGACCTTGCTCAATCACAATCTGCTCAATCCCGACGGAGCACAGCACTCCTTCACTCAACAATTCCTCTCAAGGCCTCCTAATGGGACCGCACGGGGATGCTGAGTGACAGGCTGTATTCCCCCACGCACCAACTGCTCAGCCACTGACTGCTCCTTCCCCTCAGTTAACTACAAAGCAGCTGCTGAAGACTCTGGACCTTCCCCTCACCACCCCAAATACTTATATTGACTGCTGCTAGTGAGAATAAAGGCTAAGGCTGAAACCCCTTTTTTCAACTGAACTAATTGTGTGCTCTGGTAGGTTGCGATCTGCATCACGGAGAGACCCTTGCCATCAAGAGATATCCCTGCATAACGCCTTCTCTGCCTTGGGAAATCTGAGTGCCCAATTAGTGGAAAGTGAAGTACCGTTAAATGAGGTTAATATTGATAATGCCCTAAATATGAAGAAACGGTCACCAAAGAGGAAACTACTACTATTTGGAGATTCCATCGTCAGAGGCAACAACTTGGTAACAGTTCAAAGCGAAGATGGTCAAATGCTTCCCAGGCTCTTCAGCCAGCAGGAAGACGAAGCAATATACTGGCATAGTTATTGCAGAAAGCGAGCACTACAAAATTGATGATGATATCCACTTGGGTACAAATGACCTGGCTAGAAACAGTGCCTCTACAGTTCAGAGAGACTTCCAGATTCTCGGAGAGAAACTCAAAACCACTGCTAACACTATAGCGTTCTCAGAAGTTCTACCTGTTCTTGGTAAGGGGGCAGAAAGGCTGCATTGCATAATCAACTTTAATACATGGCTCAAAACCTGGTGCAAACAAGAAGAATTTAAATATACAGGCGACTGGTGGAATAGATGGAACAACAAGAGGCTATACTGTGTTGATGGACTATCTCTCTCTGTTGCAGGGAAAAGGATCCTAAGTGAAAAATGATAATTACACTTACCTGGTAATTGTAGTTCCTTTAGTGACGACAGTTCAGTCCTCTACCTCTGGGTTGTGCTCCTCCTCCTTCAGCTTGGAGACTGGACATGTCAAATCAATGACATCACTGAATGTAGGCTGCTGGTGACTCCCATAATCCCCAGTGTGAACTATTGACAAAGCAGACTCAACAGAACAACAAATAAGTAGCCAACAAGGCAATTCAAAACATACGAAACTCACCAACATTAACCTCAAAAACAGCAAAGCATGCCCCAAACCGTTCCCCTCTGCCTTCCCTAGAAACAAGTGAGAAAGAATAGAGCAGAGTGAAAAAAATCAGCACTCAAAAACTTATGCTTACCTGTAATCGCCCCGATCTCTTCGTGAAGAAACCACTGAAACTGATACCACCCCGGGCAGGATGGAGGACTGAACTGTCGTCACTAAAGGAACTACAATTACCAGGTAAGTGTAATTATCATTTCCTTATCGTTCCTCCAGTTCAGTCCTCTACCTCTGGGATGTAACAGAGCAGTGTTTATTGGATGGGACCCCTAAGTCCGGCTCGCAAAACCATGGAACCAAACCGGGCATCTCGCGCTGCCAGCACATCTAGCCGATAGTGCTTACTGAAAGAATGAAGCGACGACCACGTTGCCGCCCTACAGATGTCCCGTGTTGGAATCAAAATGTGCTCCGCCCAAGAGGCCGCCTGCGCCCTGGTAGAGTGTGCCCGCAATCTGTCCGGAACCAACCGCCCTTGCAACAAATACGCGGACGCAATTGCCTCTCTGATCCAGCGGGAAATGGATGCTTTCGCTGCCGCCTCACCCCTGCGAGGCCCCCCGAACAATATGAAGAGACAATCAGTCTTTCAAAAGGAGTCGGAGACTTTCAAATACTGGCGCAGCGTTCGCTTGATATCCAAGAAGTGCAACTCACGATCCGACGACGAGCCCCCGCCAGTACCGAGCACCGGAAGCGACACCATCTGAGTCAGATGAAAAGGAGAGACGACCTTTGGGAGAAAAGACGGTACCGGCCTCAAAACCACTCTCAATGGAAAACTGAAGAAAAGGCTCCCTACAAGATAAGGCCTGCATTTCTGAAATTTGTCTTGCTGAGCAGATGGCAACTAAAAACACAGTCTTTAACATCAAATCCTTCACCGTAGCTTGGCGTAAGGGTTCGAAGGGCTCTTTCACTAAGGCCCGTAACACCACATTAAGATCCCATGGCGGGACGACGATTCGGCGAGCTGGCCTAAGCCTGGACACCGCCTTCAAGAAACGCAATACATCCGGATGCGACCCCAGAGCCCTACCCTGAATTTTTCCCCTGTAGCAGGATGGACCGCTAAGTGAACTCTCAAAGAACTGGCTGCCAGACCCTTATCAAAGCCATCCTGTAAGAAACGCAACACGACTGGAACAGAGGCTGTGGCTGCCCGGACCTGACGCCGCGAACACCAATCCTCAAAAATACACCAGACGTGAACGTAAGCCAGCGAGGTCAATCTTTTTCGCACTCGCAGCAACGTAGCCACCACCGCTGGGGAATAACTTATTCTCTTCAGCCGCGCCCTTTCAATGGCCAAACCGTAAGCGAGAATCGATTCACCTGTGGCATGAGAAGCGGCCCCTCTACGAGAAGGTTGTGCGAGACCGGCAAACGCCACGGCTCCCCGTCCAATAGCCGAACGAGATCGGCATACCACGGCCACCGCGGCCAGTCCAGGGCAATCAGAAGCACTCTGCCGCGATGAGCCTCGATTCGCTGAACCACACGACCTATCAGAGCCCACGGGGGAAAGACATAGAGGAGCCCGTCCGCTGGCCATGGTTGAATCAGGGCGTCGAGACCTTCCGACATTCATTCCCGCCGCATGCTGTAAAACCGACTCGCCTTCGTTGACCGAAGGGTCGCCATTGATAAAGAAGGCAAAGGGAGAATTTGAGAAGAAACTTGCTGCGGAAACAAAAAACGTGAAATAAAGATTTTTTCAAATACATTCGTAGCAAAAAACCTGTGCGAGAGTCAGTTGGTCCATTAGATGATAAAGGAGTTAAAGGGGCACTAAGAGGCGACAAGGCGATAGCGGAGAGACTGAATGAATTCTTTGCTTCGGTCTTTAATGAGGAAGATGTAGGGATGTTACCCATGACTGAAGTGGTATTTAAAGGTGCGGAAGAATTGAAGGAAATATCGATACATCGGGAAGATGTATTACAACTATTAGATAAACTGAAGAGTAGCAAATCACCTGGGCCGGATGGTATACATCCAAGGGTGTTGAAAGAACTGAAATATGAGATTGCAGACCTGCTATTAGTAATCTGTGAACTATCATTAAAATCATCTCTAATACCTGAAGACTGGAGGATCGCCAATGTAACACCAATTTTTAAAAAGGGTTCCAGGGGTGATCCAGGAAACTTCAGACCGGTAAGCCTCACGTCAGTACCGGGAAAAATGGTAGAAACCATCATAAAGAATAAAATTACTCAGCATGTAGATAGTCATGGCCTAATGGGAGACAGCCAACATGGCTTTAGACAAGGAAGATCTTGTCTTACTAATCTGTTATGTTTTTTTGAAAGTGTGAATAAACAGGTGGACAAAGGTGAGTCGGTTGATATAGTGTATCTGGACTTTCAGAAAGCCTTTGACAAGGTCCCTCATCAGAGACCTTTGGCAAAACTAAAGAGTCATGGGATAGGAGGCAGTGTACTACTGTGGATCAGGAACTGGTTAAAAGATAGAAAGCAGAGGGTTGGGCTAAATGGCCAATTTTCCCAATGAAGAAAGGTGAATAGTGGTGTACCCCAGGGATCTGTGCTGGGTCCACTGCTTTTTGACATATTCATAAATGACCTGGAAAGTGGAACAACGAGTGAGGTTATGAAATTTGCAGATGACACAAAACTATTTAAAGTTGTTAAAACCCAAGAGGATTGTGGAAAATTGCAAGAGGATCTTGATAAATTGGAAGACTGGGCAAAGTTATGCACCTAGGAAAGAACAACCCAAACTATGGTTACACAATGCAAGGTTCCACATTAGGAACCACCACCCAGGAAAAAGATTTAGGCGTCATTGTGGATAACTTGTTAAAACCCTCGGCCCAGTGTGCAGCGGCGGCCAAGAGAGCAAATAGAATGCTAGGTATCATAAGGTAAGGAATGGAAAATAAAACAAAAGATATTATAATGCCTCTACACCGTTCCATGGTGAGACCGCACCTTGAATATTGTGTGCAATTCGTATCTTAAAAAGGATATAGCGTTATTAGAAAAAGTTCAGAGAAGAGCCACCAAAATGGTAAAGGGGATGGAAGGATACTCCTATGAAGAAAAGCTACAAAGGTTAGGGCTCTTTAACCTGGAAAAGAGACGGCTGAGGGGAGATATGATAGAAGTCTATAAATTAATGAACGGAGTGGAACGGGTAAACGTAGATTGTTTACGTTAGCAGAATATAGAAAGATTAGGGGACATACAAAGAAAGCTACAGGGTAAACTATTTAAGAATAATAACAGAAAATATTTTTTCACTCAACGTGTAATCAAACTCTGGAATTTGTTACCGGAGGATGTAGTAAAGGCTGTTAGTGTAGCTGGGTTTAAAAAAAGGTTTGGACAAGTTCCTGGAGGAAAGGTCCATAAACCATTATTAAGAAGGGACCCAGGATATCAATGCTTGACCCAGTACAAGCATTGCGGAACCTGTGTCTTTTGGGGAAACTGCTAGGTACGTATGACCTAGATTGGCCACTGTTGGAAACAGGATACTGTGCTTGATGGACCTTGGTCTGACCCAGTATGGCATATCTTATGTTCTTATGATCCATGACCAGTTGCCCACACCTCCAGATGCAGCTCCCATTCTCTGGCATCCACATGCACCCGACTGAGGAAATCCACTGTCACATTGTCCTTCCCCGCAATGTGCGCCGCTGATAGGGCCGGCAGACGTTGCTCCACCCATGTGAACAACAACTCTGCTTTTTCTTCCATGGCCGCACTGCCGGTACCCCCCTGACGATTGATGTAGGCCACCGTTGTTGAATTGTCTGGACAGCACCCTCACCGCTCGACCTGTCACTGTCGGCTCGAAGGCCTGTAGTGCTAGACACACCGCCCTCAATTCTAGCCGGTTGATCGACCATCCGCACTCCTGTCGTGACCAAGTGCCCTGCGCAAACAGATCTCCACAGTGGGCCCCCCAGCCCCCCAGCCCACCAGGCTCGCATCCGTCAGCAAGGGAGCCATGCTGGCTGCTCCAGGGGCATCCCCACCCGAAGGGATTCGGGACGGAGCCACCACCGTAGGGAACGTCTGACCGAGAGCAGACAGGGGAGACGCTTGCTCAACGAGTTGTTCTGATGCAACCACCGCCGAAGAAGTGCCCGCTGAAGGGGCCTCATATGAAACCTGGCCCAAGGAATAGCCTCCAGCGTCGCCACCATCGTGCCTAACACCCGCAGGTACTCCCATGCCGTCGTGGCTGGAGCAGCGCTGAAACTGCGGATCAAGCGCTGGAGACCCAGCACACGGCGCCGGGGAAGAAACACGAACCCTTCCCACGTGTCAAACCGCACCCCCAGGTACTCAAGGTCCTGCGATGGTACCAAGTGGCTTTTGGCTCTGTTGATCACCCAGCCGAGACTCTCTAGAAACTTCACCACCTTGGTGGTAATGAACACTTTCGGCCTCCAACTTCGCCCGGATGAGCCAGTCGTCGAGATAGGGATGAACCAACAACCCTTCCTTCCACAGCGCTGCCGCCGCCGCCACCACCACCACCACCACCACGGTAAAGATGCGCGGCGCCATCGCGAGCCCGAAGGGCAACGCTTGAAATTGATAATGACCCCAAGGAAGGGCGAAGCGCAGCCACTTTTGATGGGCCAGCCTGATCAGAATATGCAAATATGCTTCCGTAAGATCCAGGGATGTTAGATACTCGCCCTTGCGAACTGCGACAATCGCCGACCGCAAGGTCTCCATGAGAAAATGCGGAACACGCAAGCACCGATTTACCCCCTTGAGATCTAAGATAGGGCGTAGAGAACCGCCCTTCTTTGGTACAACGAAATAGATTGAGTATCGACCTATACCGTAGTCTGACAACAGAACCGGTACGATCGCTCCTAAGAGTAAAAGTCGGTCGAGGGTACTGAGGATCGTTAAGGTTTTCTGCGGATTTCTGCAAGGAGACATCACGAAGGAATCCCGGATGGGCCTTGCTAATTCCAGAGGGTAGCCGTCTCGAACAATCTCCAGGACGTTATGCGGGTCCAGACAGAAAGGAACCACGAGAGCCTCCCGCCTATCGGTTGCCTTTCCGCCAGGACCCCCAACCTTCATTGGGATTTTCGGAAGGTCTGGGCGGGAGGCGTCGCGAAGCCTCTACCTGCTCCCCAGAACACTCAAAACCCCGGAGCTCTTGGTGCAAATTTGCCTCTCTGAAAACCACCCAGCCGGGACCCCCAGAATTTTCTGCTATCCCTATAGGGTCCCCGAAATGCTGGAGAGGGCCTACCTGCCTTCGGCTTGTCCTCCGGCAGCCTACCCCCCTTTAGATTCCTCTAACTCCTTCACCAACTTATCCAAATCGTCCCCAAACAACCACCTGCCCTTAAAAGGAAGCTTGCTGAGACGCGATTTGGACGACCCATCGGCTGCCCAATTCCTCAACCAGAGGGAGCGGCGCACAGCCACCAAGGAAGCCATGCTATTGGCTAGTGCTCGAATCAAGTCATAATGCACGTACACTAAATATGCAGTACCAGACTCTAACCTATCCAGTTCCGCTGCCCCCTCAGGGTCCAACTGGGAGGACTGCCGCAAGCGCTGAGACCATCGGAGGCATGCCCTTGCCACCCAGGCTCCACAAATGGAAGCCTGTAGGGACAATGTATCCGCCTCAAACGACTGTTTTAACAAGCCGTCCATTTTTCTATCCGGCGTGTCCTTTAACACCGCGCTGCCTTCCACCGGAATAGTGGTTTTCTTGGTGACCGCCAATACCGCAGCGTCGACATGAGGAGAATGAAAGCGCTCCTTGTCCTTATCCGCTAGGGGATACAGTCTATTCATCGTTCGAATCCCTCGGAGTCCCAACTCCGGGTGATCCCACTTATCCTGAATCATCTTGTCCACCACCCAATGTACGGGAAACACTATTTGCGCCTGCCGCACCACTTGGATGACGGGGTCCTCCACACTTTCTTCCTCCGTTGCTGGAACAGCCGCTAAATTCAATGTCTGGAGGGATTCCGTGATAAGCGCCGACAGCTCTTCCCTCCGAAACACTCGAATGATCCTAGCCTGGTCCTCTGGCTCCGGGATCTCCCCTTCTTCCAGGTCAGCGGAATCCATCTCTAGGTCCAGATCAACCTCGTCTGATCCATTACTCTCTATATCGGAAGAGGACCATTCACGGGGTCGCGGCCTCTTAGAGGGGACCAAGGGAAGGCGAACCTTTCCCCACGAGACTAGGCTGCTGTGAGAAAGCCGCAAAAGATGCAGAATCCAGCACCTTTCCTTGCTGTTTCATGCAGAAGGCTTGATGCATGAGCAGTACAAAGTCCGGGCAGAAGTCTGCCGTCTGCGGCCCAGCCCCCAAGGCTGGCCTTGCCGCCGGCAGTACTGCGATGACTTCCTGCCCACCTCGTGAGGTAGGCAGCCCCCAAATCCTCCCCCTCAGGAGCCTCCGCCGTCAGCGGCCGTTCAGGGCTAGACTTTGTCTCCAACTGCTGCTCCACATCAGTGGACACTGTATCGCAGCCTCTGCAAATACCCGAGTCCACTACGGTGCCCCGGAGTGTACCGCAGACCACACACTGCGGTCGTGACATCATTTTGAGACCTGAGCTACAATCAAACAGTAGTTATTATATAAGTCTTCCTTTTTTTTATTTATTTTTTTTTATATTCCTGAACGGGTCCGCAGGAACTAGCCCTGCAACAGGAAACTCTGCCTCCCTGATCTGCGAGTAGAGGCTGGGCAGATAAACAATGCCCTTCTGACCAGAAACCCTCCCCCAAGCACCTCAACGTCTAGAATGTGCCCGGGGCCTTCCAAAACGGTCGGGGCATCGAGACCGCTATGAAAGGAGCAGGACTGCCCTACTGGGCTTTTCGCGAGTGCAGACTGCTCCGCTACTGCGGATCCGAGGCTCAGCGGCCTCACCGGGGCTCGTGCCACGTGGCCTCTGTCCCTCCAAGAGGGCCGCCGCTACTGAGCAGAGGAAAAAGGGCGCCAAAACTCACCCCGACGAAGACTGTGGCTCTCCCGCCTGATAGCAGGCATCCGAAGAGAGCAGGGCAGCAAAAATAAAAACCGCCGGGTAAGACGTTACTCAAATGTAACTCAATTTTAACTCACCCCTCTTTGACAGGGCTCCAGCCGACGCGGTTCCCTCGCTCCTCGAGCTGTAAGGAGAACCGCCGAGCAAGCTCACCGTCAATGCCCTGCCACCGCCGGAGGAGATCCTCGTTCTTTGCACCGCCGAAGAAACTACCTCCATTCCTGCCCAGAGCTCTCCTCCGTCCCGTCTAGCCCCCCAAGGCCCCGTCGAGAGAAGGCAGGCAGGAACCGGCATTAGAGAAAGATTTATTAAGCAGACAACTTTGGTTTTAAAGCTATAGTAACCCCCTAGCCAAAGAAAAATCAATAGAAAGGGAACTTAAATGGAAAAAAGCCCACTCAGCTAACTCTTAGCCTACTCTACACTATCCTATCGCTCCTTATCTGTTCCTCTAGTGAGCCCAGCACTCTAGGCTCACTACGTCCTCCTGCTGCATGGAGACTGGACACACTGAGGATTATGGGAGTCACCAGCAGCCTACATCCAGTGATGTCATTGATTTGACATGTCCAGTCTCCAAGCTGCAGGAGGAGGAGCACAACCCAGAGGTAGAGGACTGAACTGGAGGAACGATAAGGAAATTCAGGCATTATATGCACAGGCATTTAAACTAGGGAAAGGGGGTGACGGATGGAAAAGAACAAGTTCAAGATGTCACTCCCAGCAAAAACATTACAACTCACGCATCAAAGTCAAGTGGGAAGAGGCATGTAGAACAAAATCCATTGAAAATACAGGCAAGACAGTCAACAAATGCTGGAAAGCAATGAGCACAAATGCTCAAAGCCTAGCCAACAAAGTTCCTGACCTGGAAGCCCTAATGGTGTAAATGGACTTGGACTTTGTGGCCATTACAGAAACATGGTTTAACGAGTCACATGAATGGGATATAGCCATAGCTGGCTATAATCTATTTAGAAGAGAAAATGAAATTAGACTTACCTGCTAATTGTTGTTCCTGGAGCGGAACCGTCTAGTCCCGGAACCTCTGGGTTCCCTATCTTATCCAGCAGCTTGGAGACTGAGAAACACCTTCTTTTGTGACATCATCAGTATATCTCTCTGGAGCCCGCCTGAATCCAGCAGTTACCTATTGACAAAGCAGACTCACCGGAGAAACAAGTAAGTATCCATCCAATCAAAGAAAAACAAAACTGAAGCAGCACGGAAATGAGATGCCGCAAGGAAAACTGCATTTAAAGAGAAGCACAGCAGGAAGCTTGCTGTGACTATAAACGCAAACAAAAACAGCTGCAAAGAGCCCCCCTTCCGCAGCTTCTTGCACTGCCTTCTGCCGAGAAAACCACCCCCAGAGGAAGTGGACGTGCACTACAATCTTTTTTTTTGTTTTGTTTTTTTTTGTTTGTCTCTTGGTACCCCTGGAGGAAAAAACCCCAAACGGAATAAAAGATCTCTTACCTGTAGCACAGGGCCGTGAGCCGTAGACTCGTTTGCCCAGGGACTCCGGGAGGGGCCCGGGACTAGACGGTTCCATTCCAGGAACAACAATTAGCAGGTAAGTCTAATTTCATTTTCCTGATCGTGTCCCCGTCTAGTCCCGGAACCTCTGGGTCCTTACCAGAGCAGTGAAATCGTTAAGTACGGGAGGGTCCCGGCAAACCCGCTTGCAGGACTGCAGAACCAAAGGAAGTCTCCTCCTCCCTTTGCACATCCAACCGATAGTGCTTTACGAAAGAGTTCAAAGACAACCACGTCGCCGCTCTACAAATCTCCACCGGCGACACCAAACGCACCTCCGCCCAGGAAGTAGCTTGTGCTCTCGTGGAATGGGCCCTCAACCCTTCCGGCACCGCCCTACCACGCAACACATAGGCCAACGCAATGGCTTCTTTGATCCAGCGCGCAATGGAAGCCTTGGATGCCGCTTCCCCCTTGCGACGCCCCCCGAAGAGTACAAAAAGCCTGTCAGATTTCCGAAAAGTCGCCATCCGCTTGAGGTACTTCTTCAACGCCCGGCAGACATCCAAGAGGTGAAGTCGCTTGGAAAAGGAATCCGTGCTCCCGGTAAAAACCGGCAGGGAAATCTCCTGATTGACATGAAACGCCGAAAGTACTTTGGGGAGGAAAGCCGGCACCGGCCGCAAAACAACCTTAGAGGCCAAGAAAGACAGGAAAGGCTGCCGACAGGAGAGGGCTTGCAGCTCCGACACTCTCCTGGCCGAAGCGACAGCCACCAGGAAAACCACTTTCAATGTGAGATCCTTCAGCGACGCACGCATCAGAGGTTCAAACGGTTCCCGTTCCAATGCCTCCAACACAAAGGAAAGATGCCATTTGGGAAACACGGAACGCGACGGCGGCCTGGCTAACGCCACCGCCCTGAGAAACCTCTTGACATCACGCTGCTCCCCGAGCGATCAGCCCGCTAACCGACCCTGGTAGCAAGACAGAGCAGTCACCTGCACCCGTAGCGACGCCGCCGCCAGGCCCTTATCGAAACCAGCCTGCAGGAACTCCAGGATCTGCGGGAGGGTAGCTTTGAGAGCCTCCAGAGAACGAGCCCTACACCATGCCTCAAAAATCCGCCAGACCCGCACATAAGCCATAGAAGTAGAACGCCGTCTGGATTTCAGCAAGGTAGAGATAACCGCCGACGAGTAACCCCGCGAACTCAGCCGTGCCCGCTCAAGAGCCAGGCCGTAAGCGAGAACCGATCCACATGAGGCATGAACAGAGGCCCCTGAGACAGCAGGTCGGCCCGGCAGGGGAGCCGCCAAGGCTTCGCCACCAGCAACCTGACCAGATCCCCGTACCAGGGCCGCCGTGGCCAATCCGGCGCTATCAGAAGGACTTGACCCCTGAACCTTTCCACTCTTTGCAGGACCCTGCCTATCAGAACTCACGGAGGGAAGACATAAAGCAGCTGTCCCTCCGGCCAAGGTTGGAGCAGAGCGTCCAAGCCTTCGGACATCCGCTCCCGGCGTCTGCTGAAGAAGCGGCTGCACTTTGCGGAAGCGAGCATCGCCATGAGATCCATGACCGGCGTCCCCCATCTGCGGGCGAGCATTTCGAATACCTGAGGATGCAGCGACCATTCTCCAGGATCAACCCGCACCCGGCTGAGATAATCGGCCTCCACATTGTCCACTCCTGCCACATGGGCCGCCGACAGGTCCAGGAGATTCTCTTCCGCCCATTCGCATAGGGCGCCGGCCTCCGCCTCGAGGGCCGCGCTGCTGGTGCCCCCTTGTCTGTTGACAAAGGCGACCGCCGTCGCGTTGTCCGAGAGCACCCTGACCGCTTGTCCCGCCAGCGTCAGCCGAAACTCCCGCAGAGCTAGAAACACCGCTCGCAGTTCCAAGAAATTGATCGATAACTGCTGCTCCTGCCAACTCCAGGTGCCCTGCGCGAAGCTGCCTTGACAGTGGGCCCCCCAGCCCATCAAGCTGGCGTCCGTCATCACGGCTACCCACTTGGGCGACTCCAGGGCCCTCCCCCTTTCCAGCGAGGCGGGAACCAGCCACCAGAGCAGGGCCAGACGAGTCTCCTCCGGACACACGAGTTTTCGGGACAACGGATGCAACTGATGCGACCAGCGGTGAAGCAACGCCCTCTGCAAGGGTCTCATGTGGGCTCTTGCCCACGGAACCGTTTCTATGGCGGCCGCCATGGTGCCCAATAACTGCAGGTAGCGCCACGCCGAGGGAGCCTGGAGAAACCGCTCCACCAAGCTCCGCAAGACCTGCACGCGGTGTTCTGTGAGAAATACCCTGCCAACGCTCGTGTCGAAGCGCGCCCCCAGGTACTCCAAATTCTGAGAGGACTGCAAGCGGCTCTTGGCCTGATTGACTATCCACCCGAGACTTTCCAAGAACTGCACCACGCGAGCTGTGACCCTCACGCTCTCCGCTCGCGACTTGGCTCGGATCAACCAGTCTTCCAAATACGGGTGAACAAGGATACCTTCCTTGCGCAAGGCCGCAGCCACCACCACCATTACTTTGGTGAAAACCCTCGGGGCAGTCGCCAGACCAAAAGGCAAAGCCCGGAACTGATAATGACCGAAGGGCACCGCAAATCGGAGAAACTGGTGATGGTCCGACCGAACCGGAATATGTAGATACGCCTCTGACAAGTCCAGTGCGGTGAGGTACTCCCCCCGTCGTAACGCCACAATAACGGATCGGAGAGTTTCCATGTGAAAATGCGACACGCGCAGGCACCGATTGACGCCTTTGAGATCCAGAATTTGTCTTTCTTTCTAATTGTCCTCAGTGGTGGGTTTCCTTACCTACTCCATTGCTGTTAAAGTTTTAAGGTTTTAAACTTTCTCTTAACCTACCTGCAGGGGCTACCCCTCCCCCCCCCTGCTGAGTTACTGTTGTGAACCTCCATTTTTCTGAGCTGCACGTGGGTTTGCTTACATTGCCTTCTGTTCCCTAAGAGGAGGAGTGCTTTTTTAGAGCTCTCCCAAAAGGTGATTTTTGCTGTGTTTGCTGCATAACTGAGTCTTTGTCTCCAAATAACTGTGAGTCTGTCTCCACATATTTGTCTTTCTTTCTAATTGTCCTCAGTGGTGGGTTCCCTTACCTACTCCATTGTGTGTGCCAATAGTTCAGGAACAGCCTACTAGCCAGTGACACTTAGGTTCCCGCCCACCCTACCCCTCGCCCCACCACCCCAGGGCTACATTGCCCATATAGTGGTCACAGACGTGCCATCTATCATTCCAAACTTGGGTTAAAAGCCACATCGTATTCATCTTTTCTTCTTCGTCTTCCTCTTCTGGGACTGCATAAACATGTCGTGTATTCAGTGCAATAACTGCGGTACTTTCATTCAAAGACAAATCATTTGGAGACTAAGAGCTTGTCCTATATGTCTAAAGTCAGCTGCCATGCATGAAGAACTGACTCTACTAAGGAAAGACCTAGCTGCCATGCATATAGAAGTATCTCTACTGAGGGAGGAACTGGCTGCAATGAAGCACACCTCTTCTAGGATACAAACTGAACAAACTCCACCACCGCTCCCACAAAGAATCAAACGCCCCAGGAACAAATGGATCACAGTGGGTTCTGGTAGATTGCGACCTGTAACACAAAGACATCCTATACATCAAGAGATATCCCTGCACAATGCCTTCTCTGCCTTGGCTAATGAGGATGCCCAATTCAAAGAAACTGAAGGGCCTTCAAATGAGTCAGACAATGCCCAATCCCCTGCTAAAGCACTAAATATGAAGAAAACCTCCCCAAACAGAAAACTACTACTACTTGGAGATTCCATCATCAGAGGCACCAACTTGGGAACACAGTTCAAAGGAGAGAAGATAGTCATGTGCCTACCAGGCTCTTCAGCCACCAGGAATACAAACCAAGTTGTTGAATTACTTAGTGCAAAAAGTGAACATTCCAAACTTGATGTTGTTATCCACCTAGGCACAAACGACCTGGCTAGGAACAGTGCCTCTACAGCCCAAAAGGACTTCCAATCTCTGGGGGAGAAACTCAAGCACGTTGTTAACACTGTTGCATTCTCAGAGGTTCTACCTGTTCTTGGTAAGGGGACAAAAAGACTGCATCGCATTAACAGCTTTAATACATGGCTCCAGACCTGGTGCAGAAAAGAAGGATTCGGATTTCTTGGCAACTGGGACAACAGATGGACCAACAAGAGACTATATTGTGCTGATGGACTACATCTCTCTTCCGCAGGGAAAAGAATCCTAAGTGAAAAATTCAGGCAGTATGTGGACATGCATTTAAACTAGGAAAAGGGGGTGACGGATGTGGAAGGTCAACATCTGCATGCCACCCCCAACAAAAGCAGAACAACATCAGAAACAGCCACACTTTTAAACCACACATCAAAAACATGTGGGAGGAAGTGGGCAGAACAAAATCAATGCAAAATACACACAAGCCAGGAAAGTGCTGGAAAGCAATGAGCACAAATGCTCGAAGCTTAGCCAACAAAATTCCAGACCTGGAAGCCCTAATGGTGGAAACGGACTTGGACATTGTGGCCATTACAGAAACATGGTTTAATGAATCACATGATTGGGATATAGCCATAGCTGGCTATAATCTATTCAGAAGGGACCGAGAAAATGGAAAAGGAGGAGGAGTAGCCTTGTATGTCAAAAGCAATATTAAAGCTACTGAAATGCAGGGGACATGGGGAAAAGAAGAAGCGCTCTGGATTGCGTTGGAGAGAGGAGATGGCACTGTCATCCATATTGTTTATTTATTTATTTATCTATTTCTTCTATACCGCCCCTTCCAGAGATCAGGGGCGGTTTACATGGAACAATTGCATACATTTGCATAACATTACATAGAACAAGAACTTCTTAACTTTTTACATATAACAGAACAGTAAATTGTCAGAACTATTTACAGGGTGTATACTTTTGTATACTGCTGAATTTACAGGGGAATGTCAGCGAGCTGACATTGCTATTTATAGAAATTATTTACAAGAATACATGATTCGCTATTCAGGTGTGTGTGTGTGTGTATGTATGTGTGAGTGTGTGTGTGTATAAGTGTGCGTGTGTTTGTGTGTGTATGTGAGTGGGTTTGTGTGTGATGGAATTTATTTCCATTTTTTCGAATTTTTTTTTTTTTTTTTTCGTGGGTTGTTTGGGGTGTCTTTGGGGGCTGTTAGAAGAGGAGTTGTGTGTTCAGTTAATTGTGTTTCTGCGGGGTTTTTTGTTTGTGTGTCTGTGGACGCTGTGTGTCTGGACTTGGAGGGTAGGGGATTCCGAAGTGCTCAGAGAATAGGTATGTCTTGAGTTCTTTCCTGAATTGGGAGAGGTCCTTTATGATTCGGATGTCTATTGGGAGGTCATTCCAAAGTGTGGGAGCGGTGAATGAGAAGGCTCTGGCACTGGTGGAGTTTTTGGTCCTCGTGAATGTTTTTGGCAGCTCTAGTGAGAGGGTTGCATTTAGTCTGCGGGCTCTTAATTCATTTGGGACGTGAAGGAGTGTGGATAGATGTGAGGGGGCAATATCGTTTAGTAGTTTGAAGGTTGTTAGTAGTATTTTGTATTTGATTCGATAATTTATGGGGAGCCAGTGTAGATCTAGCAGTATAGGGGTTACATGGTCTGTTAGGTGGGCTTTAGTGACTACTTTTGCACAAATGTTCTGTGCTCTTTGTAATAAGTAGATATTCTTTTGTGGGAGGCCGGTTAGGAGACTATTACAATAGTCAAAGTGAGGGGTTATGAGGGCACTAACGACTGATCTAAAGTCATGCGTGTCAAGGAGGAGCCTTAAGTGTTGAATAGTTTTGAGTTTGTAGAATATAGTTTTTACCGTCTGTTTTATGTGAGGTAGCATGGTGAGTGTGTGATCGATTATAACGCCTAGGTATTTTACCTCTTTTTTAACAGGTATCGTTGTGTTATTGATGGAGATTGTTGTTGGGTAGGTATCTTCAGCCACAGGTGATCTTGATACAAACATTGCCTCAGTTTTTTTGAGATTGATGCTGAGGAAGTTGGTTCCCATCCAGGATGAGGTTTCCGCCATGCATTCGGATAGAGTGTTATAATTAGGGTTTTTCGTGGTTATGGGGAGGGCGAGCATGATGTCGTCGGCATAGATAAAGTGATTGATTTTGTGTTTTTTAAATATTTTTGTGATGGGTTGCAGGTACAGGTTGAAAAGGAGAGCAGAAAGGGCTGATCCTTGTGGTATTCCTTGTCCTTGGGGGAAGGTTTCCGATGCTTCCTGGTTTAATTGAACTCGTATTAGTCTGTGTGTGATGTAGGACTTGAACCAATTAAGGACAGTCCCACCTATTCCTAAGTTTTCTAATCTATTAATCAGTGTAAGGTGGTTGATGCTGTCAAATGCAGCGGAAATGTCTATGAAAAGGAGTAGGAGGCCTTGGGTGTTATCATCTGTATGTCTTATGAGGAAGTCCATCAGAGTAATTAATAGGGTTTCTACCCCATGGAAGGGGCGGAAACCGAATTGGTGGGAGTCAAGGGAGTTGTGGTCATCTATATGTTCTTGTAATTGAAGTTGAACAGTTTTTTTCTATTATTTTAGCCATAAATGGAATGCTGGCTATTGGTCTATATGAGTTTGGGTCTTTTGGGTCGAGTTTATTGTTTTTATTATTGGGCGGATTGTTGTGAGTTTTAGGGCATCAGGCATAATGCCCTGGGAGAGGGATTGATTTACTATGTATTGAATGTTTCCAGCTAGTTCTTCCTTAGTATTTTTGATCCATGATACGGGGCATGGATCGAGTGGGGAAGTTGTGGTGTTGATAATTGTTATAATCCTGAGGAGGTGTTTCCGATCTATCGTATGAAAGGTTGTCCAGCTGTTGTTATTAGTTTCGGTGTTTGTGTGGGTTAGTGTTGGTGTAGTATTAAGTTTGCATTTTAGATTTTTCTGCAAAGTGGGTTGCAAGGGCTTGTATACTTATTGCAGATTGTTTTGGTTCTGGATTTTTGACTTTTGTCAGTGTATTTACAATTGCAAATAGTTCTCTGGGGCGATTGATAGCTGAGTTTATTACCTTGGAGTGGTAATCCTTTTTTGATTTATTAATCGCATTCTTGTATTCGTTGAGTGTGTTTAAGTATTGGGATTTATTCTCAGCAGATTTAGTTTTCCTCCATTTCTTTTCTTGTTTTCTCAGTTGTTTTTTTAGGTTCGCTAGTTCTTTCGTGAACCATTTTTCTGTTTTTTTTAACTGTCTATGTGTGGGTTGTGTGGGGGCAGCTGCTTTTTGAACTGTAAGGTTCCAGTGATTTACGGTGGAGTTGATGTCTGGGAGGTTTGTGTTGAGTATGGGTAGTACTTTGTCCAGGAAAGTGTCTTTGTTGAAGTGTGCAAATCGTGATATATGAGGTGTGTGGTGCGTAGAGTTCTGCATTGCTTGTATTGGGAGGTGGAGTGTGATGAGGTGATGGTCGGACCATGGTACTTCTGTTATTGTTGGAGGGGTGTGCTGCTGGTGGTTGATAAAGGAGCTGGGGAGGAAGATGAGATCTAGGGTGTTACCTTTTGTGTGGGTGGGTGCTTGTACTATCTGTGTATATCCCATTTGGAACATAGTGTCCATAAAGTTATTTGATTGGGAATCATTTAGGGAGGGGAGGTTTAAATCACCTAGGATTATGAGCGGTTTGCTTGGTGATGTTGTGCAAGCAAGTTCAAGGATGGGAGAGAGGTTTTTTTGATCAGCTGTAGGGGGTCTATATATGAGGGTGAGTGCAAGGGATCTATTTTCTATGTTGATTATGTCCATTCCGTCTATATTATTTAAACTTGTTAAGGTGTATTGTAGGTCTTTTTTGGTGAGTATGAGAGTACCACCACCTCTCTTTGCATCTCGATGACAGCTGAATATGTCATACTGGTGTGTGGTTAGCTGTAGTCTATAGACCTATTGCTGTAGTCTATTGCTGTAGTCTATAGACCTCCGACTCAAATTGAAGAGAGAGACAATGAACTGATTATAGATATTGCCAAGATAGCATCAAAGGGGGAAGCAATCATATTGGGTGACTTTAATCTACCTGATGTGGATTGGATTACTCCTTCTGCACATCTGGAAAGAAGCAAAAAAATTGTGGATGCTCTCCAAGATGCATTATTTAGACAAATGGTGATGGAACCAACCAGGGAAAGCTCAACGCTGGATGTAGTGCTCACCAACGGTGATAGAGTGTCGAATGTCTGCGTGAGTGCCCCTGTGAGCAACAGCGACCATCACACGGTGTGGTTTGAAATAAAAGCCATGGTACAGGCCAATCATAGCAAGCTCAGAGTCCTAAACTTCAAATACACTGACTTCAATAAAATGGCAGAGTACGTAAAGGAGGAGATGACGGGGTGGGAAGAGATAAAGGAAGTGGAATTGCAATGGGCTAAACTAAAGGAGGCAATAAAAGGAGCAACAGATAAATATGTAAGAAAAGTAAATAAAAGCAAGAGGAGAAGGAAACCTATTTGGTTTTCCAAAGAGGTGGCTGCTCATATCAAGGCAAAAACCACAACTTTTGCAAAATTCAAAAGCTTGCAGACAGAAGAACATAGAACTGAATACAGGATCCAACTCAAAGAGTCTAAAAGAATAATGATAGCAAAATCAAAAGCAGAGGAAAAGATGGCTAAAGATGTTAAGGGTGGCAACAAAAATTTCTTCAGGTATATTCAGGAAAGGAAAAAGATCAGAGTTGGAATTGCAGGACTCAGAAGTGCTGGGAAAGGACTCGTGGAAAGTGACACTGAAAAAGCAAAATTGCTAAACAATTACTTCTGCTCTGTGTTTACTAAGGAAGATCCTGGGGATGGACCAGCTGTGACTCCCAAATATAAAAATGGGAATGAAGTAGATACCACACCATTCACAGAAGAAGAGGTGTTAGAACAACTTGCTAAACTGAAAGTGGACAAAGCCATGGGACCGGATGGGATACATCCCAGGATACTGAAAGAGCTCAGAGAGGTTCTTGCAGGACCGTTAAAGGATGTCTTCAACAGATCCTTGGAAACAGGAGAGGTTCCTCAGGACTGGAGAATGGCTGATGTCGTACCTCTACACAAAAGTGGTGACAGGGAAGAAGTGTCAAACTACAGGCCCGTGAGCCTTACCTCGGTGGCGGGAAAGGTAATGGAGGCGCTCCTGAAAGAGCGAATAGTGAACTTTCTGAAAACCAACAGCTTGCAAGACCCGAGGCAACATGGTTTTACCAAAGGACGATCTTGCCAAACAAATCTGATCGAGTTCTTTGACTGCGTGACCAGGGAACTAGATCAGGGGCATGCGATGGATGTCATCTACCTGGATTTCAGCAAAGCCTTTGACACTGTTCCTCATAGGAGGCTTGTCAACAAACTCAGTAGCTTGGGGATGGGTCCCAAGATGGTAAACTGGATTAGAAATTGGTTGACTGACAGACGACAGAAGGTGATTGTACATGGAGCTCACTCGGATGTGAGGAAGGTGATTAGCGGGGTGCCCCAGGGTTCGGTCCTGGGCCCGGCACTGTTCAATGTATTTGTGAGTGATATTGCTGAAGGACTGAATGGAAAGGTCTGTCTTTTTGCAGACGACACAAAAATTTGCAACAGAGTGGACTCCCCCGAGGGAGTGGTTAACATGAAGAAAGATCTACAAAAGCTGGAAGACTGGTCTAAAGCTTGGCAACTACGATTTAATGCAAAAAAGTGCAGTGTCATGCACTTGGGTAGCAGAAATCCAAGAGAAATGTACGCGATAGGGGGAGAAAGGTTGGTATGCACAGTTCAGGAAAAAGACCTTGGTGTGATTATCTCTGCTGATCTCAAGGTGGCAAAACAGTGCGACAAGGCAGTGGCAAAAGCCAGGAGGATGTTGGGCTGCATATAAAGAGGGATTACCAGCAGAAAAGAAGACGTACTTATGCCACTGTATAGATCACTGGTGAGGCCTCACTTGGAATACTGTGTTCAGTTTTGGAGACCATATCTTGCAAAGGATGTAAAAAGACTGGAGACTGTTCAGAGGAAGGCGACCAAGATGATTTGGAGCCTGCATCAGAAGCCTTATGAGAAGAGACTTGAAGACCTAAATATGTATACTTTGGAGGAAAGGAGGGACAGGGGAGATATGATTCAGGCCTTTAAATACTTCAAGAGAAATGATGAACAAACAAACCTCTTCCAAAGACGGGGAACCTGTAAAACTAGAGGGCATAACATGAAACTGCAAGGGGGTAAATTGAAAGGCAATGTCAGGAAATATTTGAGGGGGTTGGGACTGCTGGGCTGTAGCAGCCCCTGCAGATTTTGCCCTGGCCTGTTTAGGCTGCTGACGCTTAGGAGCAAAGCGAGCTGCAGAAGATTGTTGGCCAGTATTTGTAGCAAATCTGGCCTTCTTATAGAAAGGCTTCTTGAAAGATTTTTTCTTGACAGGGGCAGAGGTAGACTTAGAAAGTCTATCTAAAGCAGCATTTTCTGCATCCATTTGGGTGGCTTTGATTTGCCACTCCTTACCAAACAGATTCTCACCTGTACAGGGCAGATTTCCCAACCCATCCTGGACCCAGGGTTCTAGGTCAGAGGCCTGGAGCCAAGCAATTCTGCGAGCCGCTATGGCAATACCTGAGGCTCTGCTAGCACCCTCAAAGGAGTCAAAGGCTGCTCTGTTGGAGAACTTTGAAATATCTTGGGTATGCTTTAGCAAAAAAAGGAACTCCTCCTTTCTATCCTCTGGGATAAAGGAGAGAAAATGGCGTATTTTCAATGCAATCTCCTTCAGAAACATGCCCATATAGAGGCTGTATGAATTGATTCTGGCAATAAGCATACTTGCTTGGAAGATTTTTCTACCAAAAGCATCCAAAGTCCTACATTCTCTCCCTGGAGGAGTAGAAGAGTGTCTTTTGGTACTCTTTATCCTTTTCATAGCTGACTGCACCACAATAGAGTGGTGAGGGAGCTGAGTTTTTTGAAAACCAGGAGAAGGAGGGACACGATACATGGTGTCCAAACGACGAGAATGTGGAGATAGGGTGAGAGGAGTCTCCCATAAGTCCATCATGTGTTCTTGAAGAATTTCATGAATGGGCAAGGTGACTGCCTCTTTGGGAACCTTAGAGTATCCTAAAATATCTAATTTTTTTGCTCTAGGTTCTTTTTCAGAGGTTACTGAAATAGAGAGACCTTTAGCTACTTCAATGATGAAGTCTTGAAAGGACAAATCCTCTTTGGAGAAGAGGGCTCTTCAGGTAGAGTTAGGGATACTTCAGCAGAGTCATCTGATGAATCAGAATCATCAGAAGACTCGAAGTATCGTCTGTTTGCTTCCAGGGATCGATAAGCGTATCGACCGGTATCGACATCGGGGGTACCCGGAACCGGATCGGTATCGGGGAAAACCCCGAAACCGGGAACCGGAATCGGTATCCTGGTCGATGTGGATGCCCTGGGTACCGGTATCGGTTTTGGTACCGGAGTCGGTACCGCTGGCTGCGGTACCGAGGGCGTCGCAGCTCTAATAAAAGCCATAATTGCCTGCTGCATGGATTGAACTATATGATCCATAGACGCCACGACTGTCTGGATGTCGGCACCGAAAGATTGAGCCGGTACCCCAGAGAAGTCTAACAGGTGATCGGTCGAGGCCGTGCCATCGATGTCAACCTGTAACCCCATAGGAGGAGCTTTGGAAGCTGGAGCTTCCCGCCGGGGTTGTTTGGCTGGGGCAGGGTCCTCAGGGTCAAGCCCGGGGGCATCTCGATACTTGGAGGGAGATTTGCCCTTTGAGGACCTGCCAGAGGAATGTTTGGTTACCTGAGATCCATCAGGAGAGGAAGACCTGGAAGATGTCGATGCTGGAGTATCTGTAGAAAACAGCATGTGAAACTTGGCTGCCCGGTTTTGTAAGCCACGTTTAGACATCAAAGAACAGGATGGGCAATCCGGAATGGAGTGGTCAGGCCCCAAACATTTAAGACACCATTCATGGGTGTCTGTGACTGATATAGTACCGCTACACTTGGTGCATTTTTTAAAACCAGAGGCTTGTTTCTCCATGAGGGAGAATTCTGTGAAGGCCTAGAGGCCTCACAGAACAAACACACCAAGTGGGGAAAATAAGATTATTTCTTTAAAAAAAAAAAAAAAAAGAAAAAAGACCGGCGGTACCGGTCCGGAATCGGGGAAGGCAGACACGCGGCCAAAGAAACAAATTAAAATAACGTCTTCAGCGGTGACAGGAACACGACCTGCTGGCTCCGCGGAAAAAGAAGAACTGAGGAGAGTTGGTCAGGAAGGCGGGAAGGCAGCGCGCATGCGCAGTGGGAGGCCCCAAAAGCTTTCCTTCTGGGAAGCTGGGGAGCTTTCCCGCGCGGGCTCCGTCGGTACCGACGTACCCATATGTGAGGACTTATTCCTGCTTGTTCCTGGAGATAAGCAAAAAACACAGCTTTCACAAAATTCAGAAGCTCGCAAACAGAGGAACACAGAAAAGAATACAGGATAAAACTAAAAGAGAAAAAAAAGAGAAATAAGGATAGCAAAATCAAAGACAGGAGAAAAGAGGTCTAAAGATATGAAGTATGGCAACAAAACCTTTTTCAGGTATATTCAGGAGAGGAGGAAAATCAGAGGTGGAATTGCAGGACTCAAAAGTGCCGGGAACGGATTTGTGGAAAGTAACATTGAAAAAGCGAAAATGCTAAACAAATTCTTCTGTTCTGTTTTTACTAAAGAAAATCCTGGAGAAGGATCACCTATGATTGACAAATATACAAATGGGAATGCAGTAGATATCACACCATTCACAGAAGATGTGTTAGAACAGCTTGCAAAACTGAAAGTGGCCAAGGCCATGGGCCCGGATGGGATATATCAAAGGATACTGAAAGAGCTCCGAGAGGTTCTTGCTGGGCCATTAAAGGATTTTTTTTAATGGAGACAGGAGAAGCTCCACAGGACTGGAGAAGGGCTGATGTGGTACCTTGTCACAAAAGTGGTAATAGGGGAGAAGTGACAAACTATAGGCAAGTAAGCCTTACCTCGGTGGCAGGAAAAGTAATGGAGGTTCTCCTGAAAGAAAGAATAGTGGACTTTCTCGAAACCAACAGGTTGCATAATCCAAGGCATCATGGCTTTACCAAAGGACGATCTTGCCAAACAAATGTGATTGAGTTCTTTGAATGGGTGACCAGAGAACTAGATCAAGGGCATGCGATAAATGTGATCTACCTAGATTTTAGCAAAGCCTTTGATACTGTTCCTCAAAGGAGGTTTATCAATAAACTGAACAGCTTGGGCATGGGTCCCAAGGTGGTGAACTGGATCAGAAATTGGTTGACTGACAGACGACAGAAGGTGATGGTAAACAGAACTCACTTGGAAGAAAGGAAGGTGATTAGCAGTGTGTCCCAAGGTTCGGTCCTGGGACCAGTACTGTTCAATGTATTTGTGAGTGATATTGCTGAAGGACTGAATGGAAAAAAATCTGTCTTTTTGCAGATGACATTAAAATTTGCAACAGAGTTGACTCCCCTGAGGGAGTGGATAACATGAGGAAAGATCTACAAAAGCTGGAAGAATGGTCTAATGCTTGGCAATTAAGATTTAAATGTGAAGACGTGCAGTGTCATGCACGTGGGAAGTAGAAATCCAAGGAAACTGCATGCAGTAGGGGGAGAGAGGTTGGTGTGCACTGACCAGGAGAAAGACCTTGGAGTGATTGCTTCTGAGGATCTCAGAAACAGCATGCAAAGGCGGTGGCAAAAGCCAAAAGGATGCTGGGTTGCATAAACAGAGGAATTACCAGCAGAAAGGAAGAGGTACTAATGCCACTGTACAATTCGCTGGCGAGGGCTCATGTGGAATATTGTGTTCAGTTCTGGAGACCATATCTCACAAAGGATATAGAAGACTGGAAACGGTTCAGAGGAAGGCAACCAAAATGATTTGGAGGCTGCATCAGAAACGTATGAGGGGGGCAAGATGGCAGCAGGGAGTTTTCGCAGCTGAGACGCTCCACATGTTCCTTCTTCTGTCCGATTCTGCGGCTCCTTGGAGGCGATGGGGTGGCAGAAACGTAAGCAAGCCAGCCTTCCCCCAGGCTTGACTGCGGATAACATCTTTGGGCAGAAGACTTTTGCAGCATGTGGCTTTTCCTCAGCTGAGGTTCGAGCAGCGTCTACAGTGGGGCCGACAGAGGAGTTTCCGGCGGCTCTGAGTGCATCCGGGGTATGGTTGTTCCCCAAGCAGCGAGCCCCCCTGCCTCGATCTGGAAGTATAGAGCTGTCTTCCGGAGTGCTTCTGGCCGGGCTGTTGTCCAGTTCACCGGTGAGTGGGAGTGAAGAGGGCTCCGGTGCGGTGGTAGCTGCCTCTTCTTCCTCTGTTGTGGCTGTGTTTGGAGATGAAGGTGACGTGAGATCAGTTCCCCTTGGTGGGGGACCTTGCTGCTGCGACTGGTGGAATTGGTTTGTCTCCAGTGTTGGGGGGCTTGATTAAACCTGCTGTGATAACGTTAGAAACGCTATTGGCTGTAGTTACTACTATGAATACCTCCCTAATGACAGTTGTGGGCTCTGTGAACACTGATTTGCTTTATCTGAAAAATACTGTTTCTGAGGCTACACGGATCCAGGAGGACCAGGCTGGTCGCTTGGCCAGTGTCGAAGCAAAGCTGGGCCATCTTCAAGGGCTGTGTGCTGCCCAGATTAAGGACAAAACTTTGCTTTCCAGGAAAGCTGAATACTTGGAGAATCAAGTTTGTAGGAATAATTTGAGACTGTTGAACTTTCCTAAATCTCCTACTGTGTCTGCTTCTGAGATGGTGCGCAAATACTTCCAGGAGGTGCTTAAACTTCCTGAGGATAATTTGCCCCCCATTGTGAGAGCACAGTACTTGTCCATGGGCTCCAGTCCCTATGGCTCTTCTTCTGAGAATCCACTTCGGGGCTCCGGAGACCTTACTGAGTTTCTGAAAGATTCTTTAGAAATAGTCACTAGGCAGACAACCTTGCTCGTGACCCTGGCCTTAGAGCCGGATAAGTCTGTAGCTCTGTGTGCATATTTCAGAAATTTCAATGTAATTTTTCTAGGTTCTAAAGTTTATATATTTTTCCTCATCTCTCATGGGTTACCCAACTGAGGAAGGAAGGAATACCTTGGTCTTCGGCCTAGGGTCCGGTCCCTCGGGGGGGGGGGGGGGATTTTGTTTTAAGGTTTCACTTTCCTTGTATAATTACCTATAAAGATAAGGGGTTTTTTTTGAGCCTAGTAAATTGTTGGACTTACTGGTGGCTAGGGAGGAGATTGTGGTTAGTACTGCATCCAATATGGCTGACGCATAAGATCTCATCTCTGCTGTATGTTCTTCTTTCTTTCTTAGGGATATATTTCCTGGGGCCCCTTGTGATTTCCTATATTTTGGTCTAAACATGATGATTAGGATTATTGTAGCTTTTCTTTTTTTTCTTTGCCTATTTGTTTGATGTATCATCTTGTTTCTGTCATTCTTGTTTGTACTGGAATGAGTTCCATAAAACTTATGAAAAAAAAAAAAGACGACTGATGAGAAGAGACTTGAAGACCTAAATATGTACACTCTGGAGAGGAGGGACAGGGGAGATATGATTCAGACCTTTAAATACTTAAAAAGAAATAATGAACAAACAAACCTCTTCCAAAGACAGATAAGCTGTAAAACTAGAGGGCATAACATGAAGCTGCAAGGGGTAAACTGAAAAGCAATGTCAGGAAATACTTTTTCACTGAAAGGGTGGTGGATGCTTGGAATGCCCGCCCGATGGAAGTGGTGGGGGCAAATACAGTGACAGAATTCAAAATGGCATGGGACACACACAGTGGATCCCTTTATAGCAAGAGGATAAAATCAAAATAAGCATAACTATCTCTTATATCTCGACAAACAGGGGTAACCTACACGGAGTGGTGGGTACACCCCTAAACAAAGACATGGGGAGGGGCTACCTGCACGGAGCAGCAGGTGCACCTTCTCTTGCCGCCTTGCTGGGCAGACTAGATGGATCATACTGGTCTTTACTTGCCGTCATATACTATGCTATGTTCCTTCAGCAAGTCCCACTGAGTCACAACCCTCCAGTTGCTTGGAGACTGAGATACCGGAGGGGAGTGCTAGCTGTTTATCCAGCATGATGTCATCGAAATGTGACATGCTCAGTCTCCAATCTGTTGGAGGAGTGAGACAGCCCACAGGTACCGAGACTGGACTGAAGGGACAATAAGGAAATAGTAATTACACTTACCTGGTAATTGTAGTTCCTTGAGAGACGACAGCTTAGTCCTCCACGTATGGGTAGTGCACCTCCTCCTGCAGCATGAAGACTGGACCAATCAAATTTCAGCACCACTGGAAACAGCATACCAGCCATCTCTTCAACTCCAGTGAACTACTGTCAAAGCAAACTCAAAGAAATAGCTAACCTTTAAGAAGAAAAGCCCACATCATAAGAAGGTCTTAATTTTTTTTTTATTTATTTATTTTTTTTACTTAATTATGGAAACATTTTTATTTGTTATTTATTTTTTTTGTTTTGTTTTGTTTTTTCACATAGGAGACCATTGAAAAACAATTCCAACAGAAGGTCCCGCGCCTGCCGCAGCATAAGCAGACAGCAAGAGAAAGAAGGAAATTTCGGAGAAACAATAAGAAACAATAGCCACACTCATCTGAGAATACTGACCCCTGCCCCAAGACGTGCCGAGCTAAAACACCAGAGGGAGGGAAGGAGGACTAAGCTGTCGTCTCTCAAGGAACTACAATTACCAGGTAAGTGTAATTACTATTTCCTTATCGTTCCTCCAGCTTAGTCCTCCACGTATGGGATGTAACAAAGCAGCCTTAACGGGCGAGATTTTTCCAGCCGGCAAGCAACACCGCGGAGCCAAAACCGGCATCGCCCGCCGCCAAGACATCAAGTCGATAGTCCTTACTGAAAGTGTGCAGCGACGACCACGTCGCCGCCTTACAGATTTCCACCGGTGAAACCAAGCTAAACTCCGCCCAGGACGCCGCATGCGCTCTGGTGGAATGAGCCCGCAGCCCGACCAGCGGCACCCGACCCTGCAACAAATAGGCCGAGCCAATCGCCTCTTTAATCCACCGAGCAATGGAGGCTTTCGCCGCCGCTTCACCCTTCCGGGGACCTCCAAACAGGATAAACAAACGATCAGATTTGCAGAAAGCGCTGGTGACCTTCAAATAGCGACGCAAAACTCTCTTAAGGTCCAAGCGACTAAGACCTCGATCGGAAGCCTGTTTCCCCGACGCGGGAAACACCGGGAGTGACACTACCTGATTCAAATGAAAAGGAGAAGACACCATAGGCAAAAAGGAAGGCACTGTACGCAGCACCACCTTCTGATCCGAAAAAGAAATGAAGGGCTCCCTGCAAGAAAGAGCCTGGAGCTCGGAAATGCGTCGTGCCGAACAAATCGCCACTAAGAACACCGTCTTAAGGGTCAAATCCTTCACCGAACTCTGAGAGAGAGGCTCAAAGGGAGCTGTACTGAGCGCCCTCAAGACCAAGTTGAGATCCCACGAAGGAACAGAAATCCTGCGGGCCGGGCGCAGTCTAGAAACTGCCCTCAAGAAGCGAACCACATCGGCATGGGCACCCAGCGATACGCCCTGAACCTTACCCCTGTAGCAGGAAAGAGCCGCCAACTGCACCCGCAAGGAACTGGCGGCCAAACCTTTAGCAAAACCGTCCTGCAAAAAATCGAGGACCACAGGAAGAGAGGCCGTAGCTGCCCGAACCTGCTGTCGGGAACACCAATCCTCAAAGATACGCCACACGCGGACATAGGCTAGCGAAGTGGACCTCTTACGCGCTTGAAGCAAAGTCGCTACGACGGATTTGGAATACCCCTTCTTCCTTAGCCGCGCCCCTTCAATAGCCAAGCCGTAAGAGAGAATCTCCCCACCTGCGGCATGCGAAGAGGACCCTGACACAATAGATCCGGATCCAGAGGAAGACGTCACGGGGATCCGTCCACTAACCGCATCAGATCGGCATACCAGGGACGCCGAGGCCAATCCGGCGCTATTAACAGCACCCGACCCCGGTGAGCCTCGATACGCTGAATCACGCGCCCCAGAAGCGGCCACGGAGGAAAGACGTAAAGAAGGCCCCTCGAGGGCCAGACCTGCAATAGAGCATCTATGCCCTCTGACATCGGCTCTCGCCGACGACTGAAGAACCGAGCTGCTTTTGCCGACCGGAACGTGGCCATCAGGTCCATGACTGGTTGACCCCAACGCAGAACCACTTGCTCGAACACTTTCGGGTTGAGCTCCCATTCGCCGGCATCCACCTGAACTCTGCTGAGAAAATCCGCCGTCACATTGTCCTTCCCGGCAATGTGTGCTGCCGATATGGCCTGTAGTCGGGGCTCTATCCATTCAAACAGCGTCCGGGCTTCCGACTCCATGCCCATGCTGCCGGTGCCACCTTGTCGATTGATGTATGCCACGGTCGTGGCATTGTCGGAGAGAACCCGCACTGCCCGGTGTGATAATGGGATCTCGAAGCTTTGCAACGCCAACTGTACTGCTCGGAGCTCTAAGCGGTTGATCGACCAACTGCTCTCTTCTGGAGACCAGAGGCCCTGAGTGACTTGTCTACCGCAGTGCGCGCCCCAGCCCGACAGACAGGCATCCGTCAACAGCGGAATCCACTCCAGCTGCTCCAAGGGCATCCCTGCCCGGAGCGAAGACGGCCGAAGCCACCATTTCAGATCCCGACGGACCCCCTGCGGGCAGGGCAGACGTTTGTTCAGGGAATCGCACTGGTTGGACCAGCGCCGGAGCAAGGCTCTCTGAAGCGAACGCATGTGGAAACGAGCCCAAGGCACTACCTCCAGAGACGCCGCCATTGTCCCCAGCAACTGAAGGTAGTGCCAAGCTGACGGAGCTGGGATCTGCCGAAAACGGTGTACGAGAGCCCGAAGACCCAATACCCTGCGGTCCGGAAGGAAGACGGAGCCCACGCGAGTATCGAACAGAACCCCCAAATACTCGAGAGCCTGCGTCGGAACCAAGTGACTCTTGCTCGGGTTGACTACCCAGCCGAGAGACTGCAGTAGATTCACGACTTTTGTTGTCGCCGACAAGCTCTCCGAGCGAGATTTTCCGCGAATCAACCAATCGTCCAAATAGGGATGAACCAGCACCCCTTCCTTGCGCAACGCCGCTGCCACTACCACCATGATCTTGGTGAACACTCGAGGAGCAGTCGCCAGGCCGAAGGGTAAGGCTTGGAACTGGAAGTGACCCCACGGCAGAGCGAACCGGAGATACTGCTGATGGTCCTCCCCAATAGGAATATGGAGATAAGCCTCCGTGAGGTCGAGAGAGGTGAGAAACTCGCCCTTGCGGACGGCGACAAGTACGGACCGTAGGGTTTCCATCCGAAAGTGCGGTACCCGCAGACAGCGATTCACCCCTTTGAGATCTAAAATGGGACGAAGAGTGCCATCCTTCTTTGGCACCACGAAATAAATGGAATACCTTCCGAGACCATATTCCGCCGGAGGAACGGGAATCACCGCTCCCAGCCGAAGCAGGCAATCGAGGGTTTGCCAAACCTGAGCAGTCTTCCGAGCTCCCCGGCAGGGAGACGCCACAAAAGAATCGAGCACGGGTCTGGCCAGATCCAGGGCATACCCGTCCCGAACGATATCCAAAACCCATCGATCGGACGTAATCTGGGCCCAAGCAGAGAGAAAGTGACGAAGACGACCTCCGATCGCTGGGATCTCCGCCTGAACCCGCTGCCCTTCATTGTGACTTACGAGCGGTTGCAGGGGTGGCAGCCGCGAATCCTCTACTGGCTCCTCGAAAGCCGCGAAAGCTGGAAGACCTCGAGATATATCTATCTCTCTGGAATCCGCCAAAGCAGGGCGAACGAAACCTACGAAAGTCCCGAAACTGACCCCGAGGGGCAGGAAGGGACTTCCCCCTCTTGGGGCGATCCTCCGGCAGATGACCGCCCTTGGATTCACCCAAATCCTTGACCAACTTGTCAAGATCCTCACTGAACAACAGCTTACCCTTAAAGAGCAGTTTGCCTAACCGCGACTTTGAAGAACCATCCACCGCCCAATTCTTTAACCAAAGGGCTCTGCGCGTTGCCACCAAGGAAGCCATGCTGTTGTGGACAGCGCCCTGATGAGATCATAATGGACATCCGCCAAATACGCGGAACCAGATTCCAAGCGCTGGAGCTCACTTAAGTCCTCGGCCTCCAAGGCGGGCGCCTGCCGGAGCCACTGAACCCAGCGCAGACAGGCACGAGCAACCCAAGCCCCACAAACGGAGGCCTGTAACGCAATCGCGTCTGCCTCAAAGGACTGTTTCAAGAGGCCGTCCATTTTCCGGTCCTGCGGCTCTCGCAATGCCGCACTACCTTCCACCGGGATCGTGGTTTTCTTGGTCACAGCCGAAACAGCCGCATCAACTCTAGGAGATCGGAAGCGCTCAAGGTCTTTGTCTGCCATAGGATACAGCCTGCGCATGACCTTCACCCCCTTGAGACCCGATTCAGGAGTATCCCACTCTGCCTGAATCATCTGATCAATCACTTTGTGAATGGGAAAAACCACCTGAGTTTGACGCACCGCTTGAATAATGGGGTCTGCTCCGTCTACGTCTTCAACCGGCGGTGCCGCAGCTAAGCCAAGAGTTTGAAGCGCTTCAGAAACGAGTGTGGGCAACTCCTCCCGGCGAAACACACAAATAATCTTAGCCTGATCCTCCGGTTCAGGGAGTTCGCCTTCCTCTAAGGCCTCCCCATCCGCCTCCAGGTCTAACTCCGGATCCTCACCCTCTGGCCAATCTGCTTCAGACTGGAAGGGTTCGTGCAGCCGTTGTCGTTTGGGCACCTTGGCCCCGGACAACGCAGTCTCCGCTGCCGCAGACTGGGCGGCAGCTATCGGAACAGTAAGGGAACCCGCGCCCATGCTCCGGCGCCTCCGACAGAACGCCTGATGCATTAGCAAAATGAAATCGGGAGAAAAATCCTCCAAGGGCAAATCCCCCCTGAGGTCTGGCTGCTCCCCTGCGCCCAAAGGCACAGCAGATGCCATACCCGATGGTCCCTCCAGGGGCGAGTCCAACTCCCCAGCAGCGGAACCTGGTGGCGCCGAAGAAGCCAAGGAACTCTCCAGGTGCTGCTCCATACTGAGAGACACAGAGGCACAGCGCTGACAGGCACCTGTCTCCGTTGCAGCGCCCCTCCGAGATCCACAAATAACACAGAGAGCCCCCGCTGGCATGGAACCGCACTCAAGCAGATCCGCAAGCGGAAGAAAGTGTCCCCGCAATCCCGAAGGGAAAATAATACAGTTTCCCAGAAGAACCAGCACACAAACTGGGGTCTGGGTAGCTGCCAGCAACCAGGACCTCAGATTTATGTGTTTTACACCTTCTATAATCCACAATAGGGTTTGTCCGTTTGCTGCCTAAATGCAGAAACTACTGATGATTTGCAGACAATCCATCTGAACAGGGAAGAGACAGGGAGTAGCAGCGACCCCCCCCCCCCCCAGCCGAGGGACCGTCACACACCGAGCCCAAAACTGAGGACAGAAAGGGAAATCAAAGAAAAATAATGAAAAGAAAGAAAGGAAACCGAGGAGAGAAACTAAGTTCGCTGCCCCGGACCACGGAGAGGCCAAAAAACCGCCGCGTGTGCTGCACGCTGAAGGAGCCGCGGCTCCCAAAATGGCCGCCACAAAGAACGAGTTTTGGCGCGCTTTTGCCCGGCACCGGGAAGACCGCCCGGATGAAAAAACTCCCGCTGCCGACTGATCTGCGCCCCCCCGCAGCTCCCGCGACCCGGGAACCCCCCGAAAAACAAGAAAACTTAAAACAAGAAAGCCCGACGGAGTCGAGGGCACCCAGGACAGGAACAGCAGTCTGACAGCCGCTAGGACTCCCCGGCACTCCCCAAGCTCACTCCCCACTCACCGGGGATGTGCTTCTGGACAGCCGCCGCAGGAGCTCTGCCCCGAAGAGCCCTGGGGCAGAGATCCAAACCATTAAACAGTGACAGGTAAGGAAAGACAAGCGGCTCAGGCTGGACAGGAGAGAGACCTCCCTTAGGCCCCCCCCTCCCTATGGAGTGCCGGTCTGAAATGCTTAAATTTAAAGAAACAGTTACCCCTTAAATTAACAAATCAAAATAAGTCCTAATAGGACAAAAAGAACCCACAAAAAAGGTTAGCTATAGAAGAAGACCTAAACTGACAAACTAGTGAGCCCAGCCTGGCTCACTAACATCTTCCTGCTGCATGAAGACTGGACACACAGGAGTTGAAGAGTTGGCTGGTATGCTGTTTCCAGTGGTGCTGAAATTTGATTGGTCCAGTCTTCATGCTGCAGGAGGAGGTGCACTACCCATACGTGGAGGACTAAGCTGGAGGAACGATAAGGAACAGCCTCTTTTCTATCAGTCAAGGATACTGCTTCATCCTCTTATCAGAGCTGCCACTTCATGCTTGCATCAGGCCATGTTTTGCTGCTGCAGCGGCCTAGCTGCTGCCTTCTCCCTTCTAGAACTAGGCCTAAAAACTCATAAGAACAGATGTGTCACACTGAGTCAGAACAAAAGTCTTTGATCCCACCTTTGACAGTGAAACCAAAATGGGGTGGGGCTTCTGAGTGAAGGCTTAGTTCCCATGCTCACTGCACTCAGAGGATAACAGTGCATTGCCTGAGCATAGTCCCCAAAGTCACAAAGCAGGGTGCACAAAGATGGCAGGTTTCACAGATCAGGGTAAAACTAGTGATCTGTGGGGCAGAAAATTTGCTTCTACAAATGTTATCACATTAGGTCTGGTAGATAGGTGCATAAATGCAGGCGCATGTGGAAAAAATGCATCGAGCAATCAGCATTGTTTAACAGGTTTTTTTATACCACTTCATCATTTCAGTCAAAACAGTTTACTTTGTAACTTAAACTTGGTAATGTACATTAAACATGGATATTGATAACTTGGATTTTTCTAAGGCAATGGAGGGTTAAGTGACTTGCCCAAGGCCACAAGCAGTGCTAGTGGGAATTAAATCCTGGTCTCTTGGTTCCCAAGGCAGTGCTCTAACCATCAGGCTACTCCTCCACTCTTCCTGATACCCAATCATCTTGGCAAGCTGACAGCTCTCACCTTAGGGTGATGGCCCGAGCCACAGGATCATTGCTATGAATCACAGAGAAGACTCTCTTCACAAATTCGTCCACATTCAGGATCTTCTCCAGGTGCTTTTCGCTCTGCTGCGTCACTTTCAACACACACAGTCGCAGGAAGTTGTTCCTAACACAAAGCATATGAAAGCATTGTTAGTGTGCATCCCGGCTCATGGCCACCACCATCCTCAAAGTAACCAGATGTCTGTGACTCATGATTCTGGATCTGCGTATCACAGCAGTTCCTTATCTTCTCCTACTTACCGCACAGCCAGGATAGCCACAAGAAATATAAATGAGAAACTGGCATACATTTCAGCCTAGGAATATAAATATTGCAATTTAATCCTTTTGACTACCCAAGTCAGCCCACCTCAAAACACTGTCCCCTGTACCAGAAAGTGAAGATCTAATATTAGCCAGTCATGCAGGGCTCAATGCCAACCCCCCCCCCCAAAAAATCCCCCTCCCCCCCCATAAAAAACAGACCCCGATTATAAAAGATTCCTTCTAACAATCTTTCAGAGGTACTGACAGACAGGGCATGTAATGGTGCCCATATTACTTTATAAATCTTTTCACAACCAGAATTTAGATTTTGTGAAACACAGGGCAGTCTGTCACTTGTTATACTGTAGTTTGGTGCTAGAGAGAGCTCAAGAGAACACATGAGAGTTCTGAAATGAAGTGAGCTCTGGTAATTTAGGTCTCTACATTTTCCAGAACTCACATTGAAAACAGACAATTTGGGAACTGCAGTGAGGAGACGCAGGGCCTCAGGACACAGGTTAAAGTAACTGAGAACTTCCAGCCAAATAGTCTACTAGTGAAAAACAGAAAGCCCAGACTGCAGAGAGGAGGAGGAGCAGCAAGACACACCAGAAGTAAAATGCTTTGGGCTTAGTTCTGAGGCCCCTGAATAGAGTTGGATACTTGCTGGAAAAGATGCCGATACAAAAAAGTGGAGGCAATAAGGAACTGTCAGTGTTTGGAAAGCTGAAAAGAAAAAGATGCATTTGCTATGAAAGAGAACATTTGGTCTTACCTGCAACTTTTTTTTCTCAAGTCCAACCAAACCAGATCAGTTCAGACACATGACTTTTGCCTACAGCCCACCCCCTTCCTCACAGATGGAAGACTCAAAGAGCCTGCCTCATATTTCCTAGCAGCTGTTATTATCGTTTGTAAACCGCTCAGATGCTTTGTTATGGGCAGTATATTAAGTTTCTAATAAACAAACACCATGCAGCCTACAATTCCTCAGTCTTCCTGTACCCGAGCAACCAAACAACTTTCCCATGGTCCCTTCCAGAGCAAGGGGTGCCCAAGATCTCCCCTACACTCAAGGGGAGTAGTCTTGAAGGACTAGAAAAAGGGACTGTTACTTCTGGAAAGAGATCTGCAATTGTTAGTATATATTTCTGGGAATTTTCTGAAAGGAATACTTTCTATTAAAGCTATTTAATCTGTGAACCCACTATTTTTTGTTAAATCAATCAGGGCCTAGTAGCAGCAGTTTAAGTTTAAATTTAAAACACAGAAGAGAACTTTCTGGTTACATTTCATACCCAGCAGAGAGCTTATAGTTTTAATTTAATAGTCACTCAGGGCCTAGCATCAGCAAAGTACTTTTAGTTTAAATTTAAAACACAGAAGAGAGCTTTCTGGTTAAATTTAGAACCCAACAGAGAGCTTGTAGTTTAAATTTCATAATAGGTTTTATTTATTTATTTATTTTTATTTATTTACGTTCTCTTATATACCGCGCTATTCTGCATCAGTGCGGTTTACATTGAACAAACTGAAATTACATTGAACAGGGCATTATAACTTGGAGATAACTATTTTACAGGGAACATGGGCTATGGAGGGTTAAGTGGCTTGCCCAAGACCACAAGGAGCACCTGTGGGACTAGAAACCCCAGTCCTTCTGGCCCAAGGTTGCTGTCCTCTAGTGGGATTTGAACCACCGACCTTCTGGCCTGAAGTACCTTGCCCCAACCACTAGGCTACTCCTCCACTCCACTCTGCTAGGTTAGAGCCTAGCAGCAGCAAAGAGCTATAATTTAAATCAAATAAGAATATAGCTTACCTCAGCAGCACAGGACAGGGTACTGTGTAGCAGTCCTCTTTTAATAAGTGTTATTTCCCTCCCTCCATCCCTCCCCACACCCACCCACCCCTGGATAATCGTAGCTTTATAGGTACTTACACATCTTAAAAGACAGGAGGTGCTCTCAGGTGAAGCTTGTTACCCAAATCAGACATACACTAAGGACCTGAGATTAATATACCTTGTTCACCTGAAGCTTAATTAAACGTATTAGGTACAGGTTTTTTGGTATAAATATCCATAGCAACCCTTAGGAAGTAAAGAACTTAAAGATCTAAACAAAAACTTAAAACTAAGATGCAGACAGCAGTCCAGCAGCAGGATGGGGGCTTTCCAGTCTTTTGCATTGAGTGTCCCACATGTATGATTTTCTCCCAGTTGGTGAGAGGTCTTACGTGTGCACTAGGTGCAAGGAGCTCTTTGCTCTCAGGGAACGAGTCCGTTCTCTAGAGGCTAGAGTAGCAGACTTGGAAAACATAAGAAAGACAGAGAAGTACATAGACGAGACCTACAGGGATATAGTCTTAAAGTCCCACCTCCAGTCTGGCAGCATCCCTGTTGCCATGGAGGAGAGAGGTCACGTGACAGGAGAGCATCATCCTGGTGTGGCAGGAAGTGATCCTGTAACTAGGACCTGTCCTCCAGGTGAAGTAAAACCCTCTCGCACCGAGGAAGTTTCTCCGGGGCCATGTGCCCATGAGGGAAGGGTTAGGACAGCCGTTATAGTTGGTGATTCAATCATTAGGCATGTAGATAGCTGGGTGGCTGGTGGACGTGAGGATCGCTTGGTAACATCCCTGCCTGGTGCGAAGGTAGCGGACCTCACGCGCCACATAGATAAGGTCTTAGATAGTGCTGGGGAGGAGTCTGCTATCTTGGTACATGTCGGTACCAATGACATAGGAAAATGTGGTAGGGAGGTTCTGGAGGCTAAATTTAGGCTTTTAGGTAGGAAGTTGAAATCCAGAACTTCCAGGGTAGCGTTCTCCGAAATGCTTCCTGTTCCACGTGCAGGACCCAAAAGGCAGGCAGAGCTCCGGCGTCTCAATGCGTGGATGAGACAATGGTGCAGAGATGAGGGTTTTGGATTTGTTAGGAACTGGGGTACATTCTGGGGAAAGGAGGGGCTCTTCCAAAGGGATGGGCTTCACCTTAACCGGGATGGAACCAGGCTGCTGGCATTAACCTTTAAAAAGGAGGTAGAGCAGCTTTTAAACTAGATAATAGGGGAAAGCCGACAGTCGCCCAAGAGCAGATAGTTCGGAAGAATATATCCTTGAAAGATACTACCAAAAGCAGAGAGGTTCCAAAAAAGAGTAAAGTAGCCCAAATGCCCTCGAGTATGGAGCAGACAGAGCTTAAAGATCCCAAATTACCCATGTCTACCAATCGCCAAATTAATATGAATAAAATACAGTCTCTAAAATGCTTGTATGCAAATGCTAGAAGTCTAAAAAATAAGATGGGAGAGTTAGAATATATAGCACTAAATGAGAGGTTAGATGTGATTGGAATATCAGAGACATGGTGGAAGGAGGACAACCAGTGGGACACTGTGATACCTGGGTACAAACTATATCGTAATGATAGAGCTGATCAAATTGGTGGAGGGGTTGCGCTCTATGTCAGAGAGGGCATTGAGTCAGAAAGGATTAAAGTTTTGCAGGAAACAAAATTTGCTGTAGAATCTCTATGGATTGAAATTCCATGTAAAAAGGGGAAGGCGATGGCAGTAGGGGTGTACTATCGACCGCCTGGCCAGAATGAACAAATGGATGATGAAATGCTCAAAGAAATTAAGGAAGCTAACAAAAGTTACAGCACGGTAATAATAATGGGCTATTTCAATTACCCCGGTATCGACTGGGTCAGTGTCACGGCAGGACATGCTAGGGAGATAAAGTTCCTAGATGAAATAAATGACTGCTTCTTGGAGCAGCTGGTTCATGAACCGACCAGAGGGGAAGCCATATTAGACCTAGCCCTTAGTGGAACACCAGATCTAGTGCAGGAGATAAAGGTGTTGAGGCCACTTGGCAATAGTGATCATAGCATGATCGCCTTTGATTTAATTAGTGGAGGAAGGATAGTAAGGAAATCCACAGTACTACCTTTTAACTTTCGAAAAGGAGACTATGAGAAAATGAGGAAAATAGTTAAGAAAAAACTAAAAGGAGCAGTTGCAAAGGTTAAAGACTTACATCAAGCTTGGGTGTTGTTGAAAAATACTATCTTGGAAGCCCAGACCAGCTGTATTCCACGCTTTAAGAAAAGTGGAAGGAAGTCCAAAAAACTGCCAGCATGGTTTAAAGGTGAGGTCAGAGATGCTGTTGTTGCCAAGAAAGCATCTTTCAGGAAATGGAAAAAAGAGCCAAACGATGAAACCTGGAAACAGCACATGCACTGGCAGGTCAAATGCAAGGCATTGATAAAGAAGGCAAAGAGAGAATTTGAGAAGAAGCTTGCTGCGGAAGCAAAAACACGAAATAAAGATTTTTTCAAGTACATTCGTAGCAAAAAAACTGTGAGAGTCAGTTGGACCATTAGATGATAGAGGAGTTAAAGGGCACTAAGAGGCGACAAGGCGATAGCGGAGAGACTGAATGAATTCTTTGCTTTGGTCTTTACTGAGGAAGATGTAGAGATGTTACCCTTGACTGAAGTGGTATTTAAAGGTGCGGAAGAATTGAAGGAAATATCGATACATTGGGAAGATGTATTACAACTATTAGATAAACTGAAGAGTAGCAAATCACCTGGGCCGGATGATATACATCCAAGTGTTGAAAGAACTGAAATATGAGATTGCAGACCTGCTATTAGTAATCTGTGAACTATCATTAAAAACATCTGTAATACCTGAAGAATGGCGGATCGCCAATGTAACACCAATTTTCAAAAAGGGTTCGAGGGGTGATCCGGGAAACTACAGACCAGTGAACCTCACGTCAGTACCGGGAAAAATGATAGAAACCATCATAAAGAATAAAATTACTCAGTATGTAGATAGTCATGGCCTAATGGGAGACAGCCAACATGGCTTTAGACAAGGAAGATCTTGTCTTACTAATCTGTTATGTTTTTTTGGAAGTGTGAATAGACAGGTGGACAAAGGTGAGTCGGTTGATATAGTGTATCTGGACTTTCAGAAAGCCTTTGACAAGGTCCCTCATCAGAGACTTCTGTCAAAACTAAAGAGTCATGGGATAGGAGGCAGTCTACTACTGTGGATCAGGAACTGGTTAAAAGAAAAAGCAGAGGGTTTGGCTAAATGGCCAATTTTCCCAATGGAGAAAGGTGAATAGTGGTGTACCCCAGGGATCTGTGCTGGATCTGCTGCTTTTTGACATATTCATAAATGACCTGGAAACTGGAATAACGAGTGAAGTTATCAAATTTGCAGATGACACAAAACTATTTAAAGTTGTTAAAACCCAAGAGGATTGTGGAAAATTGCAAGAGGATCTTGATCAATTGGAAGACTGGACATCAAAATGGCAGATGAAATTTAATGTGGACAAGTGCAAAGTTATGCACCTAGGGAAGAACAACCCAAACTATGGTTACACGATGCAAGGTTCCACATTAGGAACCACGACCCAGGAAAAAGATTTAGGCGTCATTGTGGATAACATGTTAAAACCCTCGGCCCAGTGTGCAGCGGCAGCCAAGAGAGTAAATAGAATGCCAGGCATCATAAGGAAAGGAATGGAAAATAAAACAAAAGATATTATAATGCCTCTATACCGTTCCATGGTGAGACCGCACCTTGAATACTGTGTGCAATTCTGGTCACCGATCTTAAAAAGTATATAGCGTTATTAGAAAAGGTTCAGAGAAGAGCCACCAAAATGGTTAAGGGGATGGAAGGATACTCCTATGAAGAAAGGCTAAAAAGGTTAGGGCTCTTTAACCTGGAAAAGAGACGGCTGAGGGGAGATATGATAGAAGTCTATAAATTAATGAACGAAGTGGAACGGGTAAACGTAGAGCGACTGTTTACGTTATCAGAATATAGAAAGACTAGGGGACATGCAATGAAGCTACAGGGTAAACTATTTAAGACTAATAAGAGAAAATATTTTTTCACTCAACGTGTAATAAAACTCTGGAATTTGTTACCGGAGGATGTAGTAAAGGCTGCTAGTGTAGCTGGGTTTAAAAAAGGTTTGGATAAGTTCCTGGAGAAAAGGTCCATAAACCATTATTAAGAAGGGACCCAGGATATCAATGCTTGATCTAGTACAAGCATTGCAGAACCTGTGTCTTTTGGGGAAACTGCTAGGTACGTATGACCTAGATTGGCCACTGTTGGAAACAGGATACTGGGCTTGATGGACCTTGGTCTGACCCAGTATGGCATCTCTTATGTTCTTATGTTCTTATGATCGCAAAGAAGAGATTAACCACACACAGAAAACAACTACATTTCTGGTCAACATTACTGGCACCCTTGCAGTTCAACCCCCTTAATGTCCAATATCTCCTAAAACAAACAAACAAACTAACAAAAACAGCCAGTGAAATGGCTTTGGACTATATATATGCACACATAATTGACACATAAAAGAATCAAATAAAAACAAGACCAATTAAAAAAGGAAATAGTAGGAAATAGTATAAAAACTGGGGACATTGCCAGGATATGATTATTGGCACCCTTATAAACAATTCAAATCAGTTTGAACAAGAACCACATTGCTACTGCAGTAAAACTAGAAGCATCTGTGAATGATGGCAATAATGTTTAAAATTGCTATATTAACGCCCTGTTCCATTTTCACAATGGTGAAGATAAGAAAGCTGACCGAGACAATCAGAAAAGCTATCACCATCAAAGGGATACAAGGCCATCGCCAAAGACCTTGGGATTCCTGTGTCTACAGTTTACAATGTTAAGAAATTTTCTGCAAATGGAAATGTTAAGGACCTCCCGGGATGTGGTGGGAAGAGGAAAATTAATCCAAGAAATCTTCGAATGTCAGTACGAATTGTTGGAAAACCGCCACATACAACATCCAAAGAGCTTAAGGTTGACCTGGAGCAATCTAGAGTGGTGGTTTCAACCCGCACCATACGCCACACACCAAGCAAAGAAGGACTTCATGGATGAAAGCCAAGGGGACCCCATTGCTCAAAGACAGGCGCAAAAGGGCATGCCTAATCTTTGCCCAAACCCATCTTGAGAAGTCACAATCTTTTTGGGAAAATGTTCTGTAGATAGATAAAACCAAACAAGCTCTTTGGCAATGCAGACCAGCGATACATTTACAGGTGAAGAAATAAAGCTTATAAAGAAAACAAACACCCTTCCTACAGTTAAATATGGTGGGGCTGTTTTGTTGCCTCAGGAACTGGAGGTCTGGAACATATTAAAGGAATCATGAAGTTAGAACACTACCGAGGTATTTTGGAACAAAATGTGCTACCTAGTGTCAGAAAGCTAGGTCTGGGTCTAAGGTCATGGGATCCTCCACAGCAGGACAATGACCCTAAACATACATCCAAAAGTACAAAAGAATGGTTCAAAAGGAACAAATGGACTGTTTTGAACTGGCCAGCAATGAGTCCTGATTTCAATCCAATCGAGAACCTTTGTAAAGAGACGAAATCTGCCATTGGTAAAAGGAATCCTGGAAATATCCATGAGCTAGAACAAATCACAGTTGCAGAATGGGAGAAACTACCAGCAGACAGATGTACAAAACTTATAGATGGCTACAAGAAACACTTGGAGGCTATCATCACTGCCAAGGGTTGTGCAACCAAATATTAGTTGAAGGTGCCATGAAATCCAGTCCAGGTCATATTTTGGGGTTTTTTTCTCAGAAATTACTACATTTACATTGCATAGACATCTTTTTTTGTTGCATACCTTTGAACACGCTATTAAATTATTATGACAACATATAGTTGGAATATTTCCAATTATTTCTCAAGATATTGTACACAACATACCTAAAATGCAAGGGAGCCAATAATGTTGACGAGAACAGTAGCTATCAACCAACAAAAGCCTGACCCAAAGGAACATAATTCACAAGAATGGGCAGAATCCTGGAATGGACCAGCTGAACTAAAGAAACAAAAAGGAAAACCAGGAGCTAAGACCTAAAACGTTCCCTCTTATCATCCCACCAATCAGTCCGGTTGCATGAGATGCACAAAAGGACGCCCGGTTTGGGAGGGAATCTGCTATGCCTACCTTCAAGTCGTCGTCGGCGGCCATCGAGTCGGTGTCGACTCATGGCAACCTTCTGGATAATTGTCCTAAACTGTATTCGATCTTCAGTCAGGCGGCTCACTGTTGATAGAATGGCACCCGTAGCTGCTATTATTGTATCAATCCATCTCATTGATGGTCTCTCTTTTGTGTTGACCTTCAACCTTGCCAAGCATGTTATCTTTCTCTAATGATCTCTCTCTTCGCATGATGTGTCCAAAGTATCAAAATTGAAGTCTTGTCATCTGAGCTTCTAAAGAAAGCTTAGGTTTGATTACCTCTAGTACTGACTGGTTTATTCTTCAGGCAGTCCATGGTATACACAGTATTCTTTGCCAGCACTATAATTTCTCCTGTTTCTTTCACTGTCCAACTTTCGCATCTATATGACATTATTAAAAATAGGACAGCTTGGGCAAGTCGAATCTTTGTATGGAGAGACACATCTCTACTCTAGAGAATCTATTGTAAGTCCTTCAAAGCCATTCTGCGAAGAGCAATGCATCACTGGATTTCTATTTGCTTCTCAAGATCAAGGAACAGTCTTAAAAATGGGCCTGCACCTTAACATAAGAACAAAAATCCTGACACCTGGCAAAAATCAATAAGTCAATCGTTTATGGAGAAGAAATTGAAATAGTAGACAACTTTAACCGGATTCTTCTCTCAGTGCTGCACGCTGCCAGCATTTGCATCAGGCAGCTTTTCTCCATCGCACCAGCTGATCTGCGGGCCTTTAAAAACCAGGCCCAACTGCAGCACAGGTCACGCGTCTATGGGAATATATCCAAAGGAGCGTTCCAAAGGGACAGGTTGTGCCCCTTTAGAACACATCGGGGTTACCGGAGTTGGGAGCATTACAGCTCATGGGTAAGAAGCAGCAGCTACAGTTGTTGCCAGAAAAAAAGGTTGTGACGGCTGTTGGTCTTACGGACTGTCACGTTGTTGCTATGTCCCATATGCCATTGGTTAGCCCTGGATCTATTCTGGACTCCCTGGACCATCCAGATGATTTTACTCCACCCAGCCAATCCAGTGTTGTAGCATTGCATTGTAGGAAAGGAAAAGAAAAAAGATATTATAATGCCTCTATTGTTCCATGGTGCGATTGCACCTTGAATATTGTGTGCAATTCTGGTCGCCGTATCTTAAAAAAGGATATAGCGTTATTAGAAAAGGTACAGAGAAGAGCCACCAAAATGGTAAAGGGAATGGAAGGATACCCCTATGAAGAGAGACTAAAAACGTTAGTGATCTTCAACCTCGAAAAAGACGGCTGAGGGGAGATCTGATAGAGGTCTATAAATTAATGAATGGAGAGGAATGGGTAAACGTAGATCGATTGTTTACGTCATCAGAATATAGAAAGACTAGGGGACATGCAATGAAGCTATAGGGTAACCTATTTAAGACTAATAAAAGAAAATATTTTTTCACTCAACGTGTAATCAAACTCTGGAATTTGTTAGCGGAGGATGTAGTAAAAGCTGTTAGTGTAGCTGGGTTTAAAAAAAGGTTTGAACAAGTTCCTGGAGGAAAGGTTCATAAACCATTATTAAAAGGGACCCACTGTGGAATCTGTGTCTTTTGGGGAAACTGCTAGGTACTTATGACCTAGATTGGCCACTGTTAGAAACAGGATACGGGACTTGATGGACCTCGGTCTAACCCAATATGGCATGTTCAGGTCCGGATGGTAGCATCTCCCAGGTAGTGGAGAGTTTGCCACCTGCTTTTATTTCTTCTGCCCCAGAAGTGGGAGTTTCTGTGGGAAATTTGGACCTTGGAGTAAAAGCAGAGTTTTGGCCATTGCTTAAAGAGGTACGTTTTTCTTTTGTATCTCTTAAGTATGACTCTGCTTCTTTGGACAATGTTACCTTGAAAGACATTCTAACTGCTATCACACATATGGAATCTATATTCAGTTCCTCTGTAAAAGATCTTTCAGATTTTACTGTTGATGCAGTGGCAAAGTTTTCTGAGCAAAATAAGAGATTGTCAATAGCGGATGAGTGGTCATTTAAGGCCGAATCTTTTATTTCCCTGTTATGTACAACTAGTTCTTCCTCTATCAAAGATAGTCTAGCTATTCACCATTGCTCAGAAGCGCTGGAGAATGCTCAGCAGTCACACAATTTGAGATTCTTAAAATTTTTCACCTCCCACTCTTCTCCTTCAGAAATACCTTAAGGAGAGTTTAGGTTTGGCAGATGTGGAGACTATAAAAATCTCAAATATTTATCATTCGCCTAAGAGGAAGATAACTCCAGATGTGGAGGGTTCAGGTCTGGATCAGCTCTCACCTGTTGTGAGATTAGATCTGTCTGGATTCCTAAAGAATTCTGTGGATAATATTCCCACTCGGTCCACACTGCTGGGTCAAGAAGGCAGCGATGCTGCACTTGAGAGCCACCATTCTAACCTCAAGGCCAGGTGGCTCCACAGCCACCAGCATGGGCTCTGAAGACGTTAGGCCATATGCCAGCTCTGTCGAGAGGGTGTCCTTAACAAGGATGGGCTCGGGAAACCAGAATCAATTTCTCAACAAAGATAACAGTTTTTCCCACTGTAGCATCTTGGAGGGCCGCTCCGTCCATTGCCCTCAGCATTGTGCCTGGGGCTCCAATGCCAGTGACATGGGACTTACCCACGGCTCTGGCATCATTGCCCGACTATGCCACAGATGACATGTGGTTCTTCGGGGATTGCCTTCAGAAGACTATCTCCGGTCCGACGCACCACAACTTCGGGACTCGGAACAAGCATGGCCATCACACGAGGCCAAAGCCACTGCAGGCACCAGCTGCGCGAGTGACTCTGGGGCCGAAACCGAGGTCTTCCCAAACATGAACTCTAGCTGATTCTCACAATTCCTCCATCCCTTACTTGTCATCTGCTCACAGGGCCCACAGGAGGAGTCAACGTGGTCCACATTGAGGCACCAGAGACAGAAGTTGTGCAGATCTGTGTGAGACATGGTATGCCTGCAGCGGTCGCACTGCTTAAACCCAATGGCCAAAGACATAGCAGGGAAGATGGTGCCCACGAGAACAAACTCAAGTGTCTCATCCAGGGAGTATGTACCGAAGGAAAAAACTCAGAAGAGAAAAAGACCAAAGGAAAAAAATGCGTCGGGGAGGCGAGAAGGCAATGGTACGCATACCGGAGAAAGGAAAAATAAGACAGAAGAAAAGAGAATAATAAACCTTTTCTGGGGTGCAGATAAACATCTGATGGGCTTTGCAGAAAAAAGGAGACTGAGGCAAGATGGCATCCTTGGGCAAGATTGCAGCCACACATGCATAGTGGATCTCCCAAAGGCTTTCTTTGAAAGCTGGGGAGAGGTTACCGTGGAGGTTCCATCGATGCCGCTGTTACCCATATGCGAGGACAGACTTCCTGCTTGTTCCCAGAAAACGACAAGCCTTCAACATGCTTGCCCCCAAAACCACTCTCCCTGGCCCAAATCACTAAAGAGCAATGCTTTGTAATAGAGTGCAAGTACAAGCAAGTAGCTGCTCTACAAATGCCAGCAGATGAAACAGAATGCAATTCAGCACAAGATGAGCTCTGGTTGAATGGGCTCTTAGCCTCCAACTACCATACAATCTCTTTCAGCCCACAAGCAAAAGACAAGTTGCTTCCTTAAGCCAGAGCACAACAGTGACCTTCATCAGTACCACCCTCTTCCTTGTGCCCCAAAACAGGACACACAAAATGATCAGACCGTTATAAATCATTCATACCTCCAAGTTCCAGATCATGGCACTACGCACATCCAAACAACCCCCCCCCCCCCTTTTCTCAACACCACTAGACAACATTCTGATAAATATCTGCCCACTGCTAAAATACCTTTGTATCATTCTTGATTAGCAGTTAACTTTCAAGGATCAGATTACAGCAGCAGCCAAAAGAATATTCTTTAAAACTAAAACCATACAATATCTCTGCCTGCTTCTCAACCCAACAAACTTCCGTGCAATCCTCCAAGCACTCGCTCTCCCACACAGACTACTGTAACAATCTATCAGGGCCTTCCACAAGCCACCTTCCTTCCACTTCAAACCGCCATGCACACCACTGCACAGATAATTCAGGACGCTTCCAAACATAACCATATCACCCCTATCCTCAAACAGCTCCACTGGTTACCACTCCCCAGCAGGATATAAATCCTTACTCATAACTCACAAAGCACTACACACCCAACCCCGGCCACCTACCTCCAGTCCCTACTGCAAAAACCCCAGACAGCCCCCGAAGATCCTCCACAAACAAGCGGCTCACCATACCCCATTCTAAAATAAAGTCCTCCCAACAGACTTGCCGTTGAGCATTCAAATTCTTTACGCCATCCCTCTGGAACACCTTACCAGATGCTATAGGAAACACCACCAAAAAAAACTCTTTTACTGACCACTGTGGGCCAACTACTCCCCTGATAATGACCCACACTATAGTTATTTATTTATTTATCAATGTTTATATACCGCTTTTCACCGATCAAAGTGGTGTACATTCAGGTACGATATATATTTCCCTTGTCCCCGAAGGGCTCACAATCTATGTTTTGTGCCCGAGACAACGGAGGGTTAAGTGGCTTGCCCAAGGCCATAGGGAACACCTGTGGGACTAGAAACCCCATTCCCTCCAGCCTGAGGTTGCTGTCCTCCAGCAGGATTCAAACTTGCCCCAACCACTAGGCCACTCTTCCACACCATAGTAAACGGTACTATGCTACTATTCTCTTTTAAATAGTTAAATTGTTACCAGCTCAGCTTGTATATAGTTCTTTATTGTTCTATGTAACCAAGTATTTGTTCAATGTAAACTGTTTGACCAGATGAAAAGCGATACATAAACCCAGTTAAAGAAATAAATAAATAAAACCACAAGAAATCCCCTCCAGAAGGACGGCAGGGAATCTACCCGACTGAAAGGACACCACCAGCTTGAGCAAGGATGACACTATATGAAGCAAAACCCCTGCCTTGGTAAATCGGAGAAAGAGTTCCCTACAGGAGAAAGTCTAAATTTCCAAAACCCATCTGGCAGAGCAGATTGCTACCAGAAAAATCTGTCTTAAGTGTCACATCCTTAAGACTCAAAAGAGAGGTACTCAAAGCAACCTAAGAAGCAAATTAAGGTCCCATTTGGGGGCCACTGACCATACGGGGATTTGGAAATGCATTATCCCCCTACAATAAGCACCCTGCAGAAATTCCCAATAGTGAGCCAAGGCTGAAGCATGCATCCGAAGTGAACCAGGTACTAGGTCTTTCTTCAGACGTTCTTGCAGAAAATGTAGGTAATAGAAGCCTGAAAAGGTGAAATTAGACTTTACCTCCAGTCCAGTCCTGACCTGTGGATTGTCATGCCTCACCAGAAGCTTGGAGACTGAGCATATCAATTCTCATGATATCACGACACATAGGCAGCTGGCACCACCCACCAGCCCCTAGTATCCTTTTGACAAAGCAGATTCATGGAAGCAACAATTATGAACAGAGAAACTACATCCCCAACAACAGGCAGATCAAAAACTGCACCAAACCAAAAGAAATACGCTCACCTATTACACCTTAGTACATAAACTCGACTACTTGAGGCACAGCCCTGTGTCTTCTCCAGGTGCTCCGCCAATCCACCTCCAAATCTTCCTTGCTTTCTCATGTCATCTCTAATCCTACCTCCCCCCCCCCCCCCAGTTTGCACCTTTCAAATAAAGATAAGAACTCTGCACCACCAAAGTAAGTTCCATCTTATCGATGGCTTCTCTCTCATATCCCAGACCACCAAGCAAAATATTTACTTTTCCAGGCCCAGGATCGCCATCAGAACCAGGGAGGGTCCAGGACTGAACTGGAGGTACTCAAGGAAAGTCAATTAGCAGGTAAGGTCTAATTTCACCTTCCTTATCCCTCCAGTCCAGAATCTGTGGGATGTACTATAGCAGTAACAGGAGGGACCTGCGAGCCTGGCCTGCAACACCGCTGACCTAAACCACACATCCCCACCACCTTCACATCCAAATGATAATGCTTCACAAAATTATGCAAGGACGGCCAAGTAGCAAATATCCACCGGTGGAATCAAACTACACTCTGCCAACGATGCGGCTTTTGTTTGGGTCAAATGCCCTTCAGTCCCCCGGGCAATAAACAGGCCGAAGCAATTGAAAGCCTTGGAAGCCGCTTCCCCTCTATGCAGCCCTCCAAACAGGGGACATGGTCTGACTTGCGAAACGGTCCTGTTCTCCCTAAGTAATGCCAAAGCACCCAGCGCACATTAAGGAGGCAGAGGCGAAGGAGAGGATCCTCCTCCATTCCCCTCATACCCGAGAAAACTAAAGCATTACCAGCAGATTCAAATGAAAAGCAGAGATCACCTTGGGAAAAAAGGAGGGCACTGGCCTCAACATCACCTTCTCCTTGGAGAGAGAAAAGGCTCACAGCACAGCAATGCTCGAAGCTCCAAAAGTCTCCTGACTGAATAAATCGCCAACAAAAAGACTGGTCTTTAAAGTCAAGTTTTTCAGAATACAAGCACTCAACCGCTCAAAGGGCACTTCTGTTAGCACCGACAACGCCAGATTGAGATCCCAAGGCGGAACTACAGATCTTACCGGTGGCCGAACCTGCTTCAACACTCGCAGAAAATGCAAGACCCCACTAGACCCTGCCGCGGTAACAGGTGATAGCCACCTCCTGCATGCGAAGTGAACTGCACGTAAAACCCTTTGAGACCTGCCTGAAGAAAGGCCAAATATCTGGCATGGACGCGGCCTGAGGCAGACTACCATTCTCCACAAACCAGCCTTCAAAGACTCACCATACCCACACATATGAGTCGTGGAGCGTTTCTGGGCCTTCAACAAGATCGTGATTACCAAAGGCAGAGTAGCCCCTATTTCACAACTGAGCCGTAAGCGAGAACCAATCCACTTGAGGCATCAGTACGGGACACTGCAACAGCAGGTCAGACCAAGCTGGCAGACCCCAGGCTGGTACAAAGCCAGTCGAACCAGATCAGCATACCACGGTCTGTATGACCAATCGGAAGCAATAAGGATGACCAACTCCCAATGCAGCCTATCAGTGCCCATGGGGGAAACACAAAGCAGTCCATCCGTGGGCCACCATTGCACCAACACATTGAGCCCTTCCGACATTTGCTCTCTTCTTCTGCTGTGAAAAAAAAGGGCCACTTTCGCAGACTCAAAGGTCACCATCAGCAGCAGCTACCAGTACTATACCAACTGCAAACACCGCCACTTTGAGCATCCATTCTCGAGGATCCACACAAACTCAACTGAGATAGTCGGCCACTACATTTTCCCTTCTGGCCACGTGAGCCACTGAAAGAGCTGCAAATTCTCCTCTGCCCATTGCAACAATGAGGCCACTTTGCTTTCGAGTTGCATGCTGCTTGCGCTGCCCTGGTCGACTGATGTAGGCTACTGTGGTGGCACTGTCCAAACACACTCTCACTGCCTCCCCACCCCCCTCCTCAGGAAGCCACGGAACTGCTGCAGCACCAACATTGCTCTCATCTTCAACCAGTTGATGGGCCATATGCTCTCCTCTGTAGACCAGCTGCTTTGTGCTATCTTGGCCTTGCAATGAGCTCCCCAGCCTGATAGACTGTGGTCTGTCATCAATGGGACACAATGGGGAGTCTCCAGAGGCATCCTGGCCAAAAGCTTGTCCAGGCACAGCGACCAATGGAGAGCCACTTTGGTGGCCACTGGACATGGCAACTATACCAGCAGCGGCTGTTGTTGTTCTGACCATCTTTGCAATAGTGCCCTCTGCAATGGTCTCATGAGACCCGAGGTATTAAATCAATAGATGCCATCATGGAGCCTAACACCTGCAGATAACGCCATGCCACTGGCGTCTTCATCCTGAGAAACTGGCAGACCTGCAGCTGAAGCTTGAGCATCCAGTACACTGGCAAGGACACCTTGCCCTCACGCATCTGGATTCAGGCCCCCGGGTACACTAAGTTCTGCAAGAGCTGTAGACAGCTCTTGGCCAAACTGACGACCTAGTCAAAGCTCCGCAGAAATTCAACCACTGTGGCTGTGGCTCGTTCGCTCTTGCCTTTGGACTTCTCCCATACAAGTCAATCGTCAAAGTAGGGGTGTACCAGAAAACATAGTTACTCACCTGTAACAGGTGTTCTCTGGGGACAGCAGGAATCAGTCCTCACATACGGATGGCACAGATAGAGCCCGTGCGGAAGCATCCCCCCAGCTTTCAGAGAAAGCCTTTGGGAGATGCACTACGCATGCATGGTCCACTTCCTGCCCAAGGGTGCCATCTTGCCTCAGTCAAATGACATAGCTAAGATGGCAAACATAAAAGATGGCTATGAAACAACTCCAAGGGGAGAAGGGAGGGTTATGAAGACTGATTCCTGCTATCCCCAGAGAACACCTGTTACAGTGAGTAACTATGCTTTCTCTGGGAACATGCAGGAAGTCAGTCCTCACATATGGGACTCCCCAGCTACAGGCTACCGAAATCTGTAGAAATGCCACAGCGACCTTCAAAGTTGAACAGTGATCAGCAGCAGTTGAATCCCAAGAGGGACTCTCGCCAAGACCCAAGTGTCCAGTGAAAATCAGCACTCTAGTAGCCTGAACATAGAAGGGTCAGAGGGCAGGAATTACCTACACCCTGAAAAAATTACGGAATATGGCCAAAGGTGCTGTCCTGTTGGGACTCCCCACTCCAGGTAGTAGCGAGCAAAGGTATGCAGCCCAACAAATTCTCATGGGGATGGAACGAAGATTGGCCAAGGAAGTAGCCATGGCCCTGACGCGGAACGCCATGACACTTTGGTCCAGTGGGATCCCTGCTTGCTCATAGGCAAGGGTAATACAGTCTGCCACCCAAGTGGACAGGGTTCGCATAGTCACTGGGAGCCCCAGACGGCTGGGGTCATAGGATACGAAAAGCTGTTGAGCTTTGCGGTGGCCATGAGTCTGTTGCAGGACAGGGCTCTCTTGCAATCCAGAGTATGGAGAACGGTCTCCACCTTACTGGCATGAGGCCTGGGAAAGAAGGTAGGGAGCACCACCTTCTGACTGAGGTGGAATGAAGACACCACCTTCGGCAGAAACTTGGGGTATGTGCGGAGAACCACTCTGTTCTTTTAGAACCTCATGTAAGGGGGCTCTGCCATCAGAGCCTGGAGCTCGCTGATTCTGCATGTTGCTGTGAGCGCTATCAAGAAGGTAACCTTCCAGGAGAGGTACTGCAGGTGGCAGGTGGCCAGAGGCTCAAAGGGAGGCTTTGTGAGCTGCGAGAGCACCACATTAAGGTCCCATTCTGCCGAAGAAGGGCAGACAGGGGTTTGAACACCACGAGTCCCCCTAGGAACAGAGACACAAGGGACTGAACTAAGAGGGATTTCCCCTCAACAGAGTGGTGATGTGCTATGATGGTGCTTAGGTGTACTCCGAGTTGAACTTTAGTCCCGCCTGCGATAGGTGGTGCAGGTATTGGAGTACCACCACATGCACTGAGCAGAACTGGTTTGTCTGCTTTTCTATGCGCCACGATGAGAAATGGTGACACTTCAAGGCGTACGCTCTTCTCATGGAGGCCTTATGAGAGGCCAGGAGAATCTCTTCCATGTCTCATGGGAGATTGAAGGGGGCTAATGCTACCCTTTCATCAGCCAAGCCGTGAGAGGAACCCCAGGTTGGGGTTTAAGAGAGAGCCCTGCTTCTGCGACAGTAGTCCTGAGGCTTGGCCTAGAGGAATCGGCGGTACCATCGATAGAGAGAAGAGCAGTGGGAACCAGGGCTGTCTGTGCCACCGAGGGGCTATCAGCACTGGCAACGCTCTGTTGCGCTGAGCCTTGAAGAGGGTCTTGGCTATCAGCGGCGTTGGAAAGAAGGTATCTATGGGATGAGGAACGCACTCATTGCTACCCAAGATGGGTGCAGTCGGCGGGAGCAGAAATGGGGCAACTGTATGTTGTCCAGGCAGGCGAACAGGTCCATCACTGGAACACCTCAGGGCCGGAACAGCCACGAGGCTACCGCTGGGTCCAGGTGCCACTCCTGCAGTCTGTCTGCTAAGACATTGTCCTGGCACAAGAAGTGGACTGCCCTCAGGAGCATCCGTCTGTGTATGGCATATGAGCAGAGGGCTACCACCCCCTGACAGAGGGGGTACGAACCTGTCCCCCCTTGTTTGTTCATGAAGAACATCGCAACCTGATTGTCAGTCTGGATCAGCACTGCGTGGTGCTATATTTGGTGGCAGAAGGCTCCAAGGGTCAAGAATATTGTCCTGACTTCCAGCAGGTTTATCTGCATTTTGGATTCCCTCTGGGACCAGCAGCCTTGTGTTTGGAGGCCCTCACAATGTGCTCCCCAGCCAATTAGAGAGGCGTCCATGGTGAGGACCTTCGGGGGGGGGGGAGGGGTGCCTGGAAAGGCATCACAGCTTGGCAACATGGGTTCTGCTACCATCCGAGGGAGCCTGCTAACTGGCAGGTCACTTGCACTCTATCCTTGAGCCTGCCTGTGGCTTGGGCCCACTGAGAGAATGGGCTACAAAAGGGGGAATGCTACTTCTGGAGAGAAATCTGCAATTCTAAGTATTTACTTCTGGGAATTTTCTAAATCTTTGGGAAAAAAGAATTCTTTAGATTAAAGCTGATTAATCTGTGAACCCAGTGTATTTGTTAAATCAGTCAGGGCCTAGTAGCAGCAAAGAGCTTTCAGTTTAAATTTAAAACACAGCAGAAAGCTTTCTGTTTAACCCGTTTTGGACAGCTCGCATATTCTCTCTCTGTTCTGGATGATTTATTAGATTTGTTACACTCAAACAACTATGAAATACCGGCAATAATAAAAAAATATTAAAACGTTGCAGTAAATAAAAGTTTCACATAGTGTATGTTTTTCATACACTGGTCCAATATAGTATACTGTCCATCTTCAGAAAAGATAGGATGCAGTTCCAATATTCATTGACATAAACATACAGTATGATACTATGGAAACTGCAGTTTTCATTTAAAACACTTTATTATGATATAATATAGTTTGTCAACAGTCCATTCTGACGGCGGAATATGATATACGTGAAAACACTTCTGATGCAGTGTGTCGATATTGCACCATTGAAACACCTAGAACAGATTGCTTGACAGCAATTAGTTTTGACAACATATTAGCCTAGCATATGAAAAACATACAAGGCCGATATACGCACCAATAACTCTGACAGTAAGTAACTTACAGTTATCTAAACCTATTTTTAAAATCTACAAATACTTTTATTTGCAAAATAGTAGCTATTACAGCATTATAAGCTACTTACTATTTTTTGTGATCTTTTTATGTTGAGCTGCCAGTACCGTCAAAATCAGCAAACTTTGAATACCTATTAAACTAACTAGAGCTCAGATAAAAAAATCTGTATATAACGGTTTTTGACATAACGATAATAGCTAAACATAGTTCCATTGAATTTATAACCATTAATTAGTAAACAGTTGAGTAGTAAGTATGGAAACCTTATGTATGTAAAACATACGCTGGTTCAAAACGGGTTAAATTTAGAACCCAAGACTCCCTCTATCCAAGCAAGGGCTGTGGGACTCTCCCTTGAAATTGGTCACAGATTACCTTAGAAGCACAGGACAGGGTACTGTGTAGCAGCCAGCTTTTCATAGGTCTTCTTTCCCTCCCTCCCCAACACACAACCACCCCTGGGATAATCGTAGCTTTATAGGTGCTTAAATCTCTTAAAGGAAAGGAGGTGCCATATTCACTCTCAGGTGCAGCTGTTTATCCTCATCAGGTATACATTAAGGACCTGAGATTAATTAAGCTTCATAAGAACATAAGATATGCCATACTGGGTCAGACCAAGGTCCATCAAGCCCAGTATCCTCTTTCCAACAGTGGCCAATCTAGGTCATACGTACCTAGCAGTTTCCCCAAAAAAGACACAGGTTGCACAATGCTTGTATAGGGTCAAGCATTGATATCCTGGGTCCCTTTTTAATAATGGGTTATGGACCTTTCCTCCAGGAACTTGTCCAAACCTTTTTTAAACCCAGCTACACTAACAGCTACATCCTCTGGTAACAAATTCCAGAGTTTGATTACACGTTGAGTGAAAAAATATTCTCTTATTAGTCTTAAATAGTTTACCCTGTTGCTTCATTGCATGTCCCCTAGTCTTCCTATATTCTGATAACGTAAACAATTGATCTATGTTTACCCGTTCCACTCCGTTCAATAATTTATAGACTTCTATCATATCTCCCCTCAGCCGTCTCTTTTCCAGGTTAAAGAGCCCTAACCTTTTTAGCCTTTCATAGGAGTATCCTTCCATCCCCTTTACCATTTTGGTGGCTCTTCTCTGAACCTTTTCTAATAACGCTATATCCTTTTTAAGATATAGCGACCAGAATTGCACACAATATTCAAGGTGCGGTCTCACCATGGAATGATATTGAGGCATTATAATATCCTTTGTTTTATTTTCCATTCCTTTCCTTATGATACCTAGCATTCTATTTGCTCTCTTGGCCGCCGCTGCACACTGGGCCAAGGGTTTTAACATGTTATCCACAATGACGCCTAAATCTTTTTCCTGGGTCGTGGTTCCTAATGTGGAACCTTGTATCATGTAACCATAGTTTGGGTTGTTCTTCCCTAGGAGCATAATTTTGCACTTGTCCACATTAAATTTCATCTGCCATTTGGATGCCCAGTTTTCCAATTTATCAAGATCCTCTTGCAATTTTCCACAATCCTCATGGGTTTTAACAACTTTAAATAGTTTTGTCTCATCTGCAAATTTGATAACTTCACTCGTTATTCCCTTTTCCAGGTCATTCATGAGTATGTCAAAAAGCAGTGGTTCCAGGGGTGATCCGGGAAACTACAGACCGGTGAGCCCGACATCAGTACCGGGAAAAATGGTAGAAACTATCATAAAGAACAAAGTTACTAAACATGTAGATAGTCATGGCTTAATGGGAGACAGCCAACATGGCTTTAGACAAGAAAGATCTTGTCTTACTAATCTGTTATGCTTTTCTGAAGGTGTGAATAAACAAAGATGAGTCGGTTGATATGGTGTATCTGGACTTTCAGAAAGTCTTTTACAAGGTCCCTCATCAGAGACTTTTGGCAAAACTAAAAATTCATGGGATAGGAGGCAGTGCACTATTGTGGATCAGGAACTGGTTAAAAGATAGAAAGCAGAGGGTAGGGCTAAATGGACAGTTTTCTCAACAGAGAAAGGTGAGTAGTAGAGTACCCCAGATATCTGTGCTGGATCCACTGCTTCTTGACATATTCATAAATGACCTGGAAAAGGGAATAACGAGTGAGGTTATAAAATCTGCAGATGACACAAAACTATATAAAGCTGTTAAAACCCATGAGGATTGTGGAAAATTGCAAGAGGATCTTGATAAATTGGAAGACTGGGCATCCAAATGGCAGATTAACTTTGCACTTGTCCACATTACATTTTTGCACCTAGGAACGAACAACCCAAACTAGGGTTACACGATGCAAGGTTCCATATTAGGAACCATCACCCAGGAAAAAGATTTAGGTGTCATCGTGAACAACATGTGAAAACCCTCCACCCAGTGTGACGCGTGTCACGCGGTTGCCGATGACACAAAGATTATACGCCACTAGGTAGCGCTGTTAAAGAACAAAGAGTCCAAGTGTAGGGTAATAAAGGCTTTTATTCCCCGTTTAAAGCAAGGTTCAACTAAGAGATATTTTAGATAACAGAAACAGTCCTTTGTTTCAAAAGGTACCAATATTCACTTGCTAGTTAACTGTTACTTCACAGTTTAAAACAGGTTTTCTTCAAAGTAATATTCAGTATAATAAAACATCAAATTATACTTCATTTATTCTTCTGTGGAGCATATACACTTTGGAGCATAGGCAGTGCACCAATCACATTCCATTTCCTCAGGCAAAGGTAAGGGAATAGTGCTGGGAGAATCCACTTCCATCAAATCCTCTCCCCTATACTGATTCACAGGGCTTTCACTATCCCTGTCTATTTCAGCCTGGTAATCTCCAGCTTGGGAGTTTGGCTTCACATAACCAGGGACTCTTAAGGCTGGCGGTAGTTTAGTGAACCAGTCTGCACTCTTGTTTCTCCTAGGAGGAATACTTCTTTTAGCATAGCTTTTAGCAGTACAATCATTACAGTTAATGTTCAATGCCTCATACCTGGGCTCACTGAGTAAAAACTTCCGTTGCTTATAAAACTGCTTTTCCCTCTGAATAGGTGAAACTGGGCAATGATCCTCTAGAGATAAGCTTCTGTCAGAACCTCCCTCTCTGGTTCTTAGCTTTCTTCTCTCTAAGTTACAAACAGGCAGAGTATAGGAACTAGGCGTGGCAGAGCCTCTCACCTTGGAGCAACTTCCACCAAACTCCCCATGCACAACAGGTCCAGTTTGGGCTTTCTGGCTTCCCACCTTGTGAGGTCTGTTTCTCCTCCAGCTTCCAGCTTGGCTTCTTCCACAGCAATCAGGCTTATGTCCTTGATAGCCTCCAGGCTCCTCTGCTGTTTCTCCTTCTAGTCCAGCTCCAGTTCCTTCTTCCTCTTTCTCCTCCTTCCTCAGCTCCTGCTGTGTCCACTGCTTCCTCTGCTTATGCCACTCCTTATGCCACTCCTCTCCAGAAGCATTCTGCTCTGGCTTATAAAGTGAACCGTTACTGCTGACTTCCTGGTTCCCTTTCAGCTGCAGGTCATCAGTGAGCTTAGGTTCATTAAGACCAGTATGTCTGTTCCTGCTCCCTCTAGCTGTGCCTGGAGGTAACTGCACATCTAGTTCTTCTAAAACAGGATTTCTTTTCTTAAAACCAACTTTATTAGTGCCCGCATCATGACAAGCGGCAGCCAAGAGAGCAAATAGAATGCCAGGTTTCATAAGGAAAGGAATGGATAATAAAACAAAGGATATTATAATGACTCTGTATCGTTCCATGGTGCGACCGCACCTTGAGTATTGTGTGCAATTCTCGTCGCCGTATCTTAAAAAGGATATAGCGCTATTAGAAAAGGTACAGAGAAGAGTAACCAAAATGGTAAAGGGGATGGAAGGATACTCCTATGAAGAGAGGCTAAAAAGGTTAGGGCTCTTCAACCTGGAAAAGAGACGGCTGAGGTGAGATATGATAGAGGTCTATAAATTAATGAATGGAGTGGAACAGGTAAACATAGATCGATTGTTTACGTCATCAGAATATAGAAAGACTAGGGGACATGCAATAAAGCTGCAGGGTAACCTATTTAAGACTAATAAGAGAGTCAGAGGCAAGATGGCGGCAGTGTTTAGCGGCTGACGACAGACTCTACGGCGGTGTCTTGTGTGGGTGCGGTTAGCAGCTTGGCGATGGGATGGAGGAAGCGCAAGCAGGCTTACCTTTCCGCGGGTGAAGCCACTCATAATCAAGCCGGCCAAAGGACACTGTCGATGTGTGGTTTTACAGCATCTGCAGCAGGAGTGGCGTCTTCGGCGGGTTCGCCTTTTTTGATGGACCTGTGCACATCAGGGGTTATACTATCCCCTGAGCAACGGGCCCCCCCGCCATGCCCCGGAAGCGCAGCGGCAGATTGTGGAGCACTTCCCTCCGGTATGAATGTTAATACACTGGTGCAGAGAGGTGTAGAGGGCTCTGATTCCGTCTTCGCTCTTCCATGTGGAGTCCCTGGTGAAGCTGGAAGTACTGTGGACTGCTCTTCGGTGGAAGGTAGCCCTACCCAGGAGACGATTAACCCGTTGGTTATCTCAGGTGCTGACATTTTGGTGAGGGCTTCAAAAGTAACTCTAGAGGTGCTGTGGGAAGCTGTATCAGCTATGAATTCCTCTCTTGGTACAATAGCTGCTTGTGTTACAACTGAAACTAATTGTCTTCGTGAAGAAATTTGAGAGGTTTCAAGGAAACAAAAGGTTCAGGAGGGGACGTTGACCCGGTTAAATGTGGACCTAGAGCAACTTAAGGGTCTACATTGTGCCCATATCAAAGAACGGAATGTATCAGCTAGGAGAATAGAACATCTGGAGAATCAAGTCCGGAACAACAACTTAAGACTGATAAATTTTCCTAGATCCCCATTGCAGTCACCCTTGGAAATGGTCTGTAGGTATTTCCAGGAGGTTTTACACCTTCCTAAGGATGACCTGCCTCCATTAACTAGGGCCCAATATTTGTCAATGGGTCGGAGAGACCGGGCCAGTGGGAGTGAGCCTCTGGGGTTCTCTGGAGACCTTACGGGGTTTCTGGAGAACTCTTGAATTGGTAACTGACCGCTCTACTCTTCTGATTACTTTAGCCTTGGAATCTGATAAGAGTTTAATTCTGAGATCATATTTTAGGAATTTCAGTGAGCAGTTTATGGGCTCTCATGTCCTTATTTACCCTGATCTTGCTAGAGACACCCAACTGAGGAGGAAAGAGTTCCTGGGGCTTTAGCCTAGGGTGCTTGCCCTTGGTGGGTCATTTTTGGTGAAATTTCCTGTTAGATGTCATGTTTCCTATAAAGATAAACTGTATTTGTTTTTTGAGCCCCGCCAGCTGCTGGAATTTCTGATTGCTAGAGAGGATTCTGTCGTTGTTGTTACTTCTCATACAGCTGATGCATAAGTCTTCACATTGCCATGTTTCATTTTATTTCCTTATTGTGGTCATTATGTATTTTTCCTGTAGCCTCTCCCTCTTTCCCTTTTACTTGAGGGCTAATGTTTGGCAAAAGATTTTTATTTCCTTTGTGTGTGTTTTCTGAATTGTTTTTCCTATTGTCAATTTGCTTTTCATTCAGTTTCTTGAATGTATGAATATAATTCAATAAACATTTAATATAAAAAGAAAATAAAGACTAATAAGAGTAAATATTTTTTTCACTCAACGTGTAATCAAACTCTGGAATTTGTTACTGGAGGATGTAGTAAAAGCTGTTAGTGTAGCTGGATTTAAAAAAGGTTTGGCAAGTTCTTGGAGGAAAGGTTCATAAACCATTATTAAAAGGGACCCGGGATATCACTGTTTGACCCAATGTAAGCATTGCAGTACCTGTGTCTTTTGGGGAAACTGCTAGGTACTTATGACCTAGATTGGCCACTGTTGGAAACAGGATACTGGGCTTGATGAACCTTGGTCTGACCCAGTATGGCATATCTTATGTTCATCACTGGGCTGCTCTCATTTGCAGGTGGGCATTTGGTGTCACATGGACCGTGGAGGCCATGTGTCCCAGCAGACAGAGGAGAAGCCGGGCAGAGAGTGTCCTGCACTATTGCAACTCTGCAGCTAATTCCCCAAGGCGTTCTGACCTCTCCTGAGGGAGGAAAGTTTTTGCCTGAAGGGTGTCCAGATGCGCCCCTATGAACTCTAGGCACTGAGCCAGAGTGAGGTGAAACCCAAGTGCTGCATCTGGTGGGTGCACTGTGCCTCAGCAGCCGTGTCCCCCTTTATGAGCCAGTCGTCCAGATAAGGGAAAACGAAGGCCCCTTGAAGCCTGAGAAAGGCTGCAACCACCACAAGGCAATTTGTGGACACCCTTGGAGATGAGGCCAGATCAAAGGACAGCACCCTGTATTGCTAGTAGTGCTGTCCCCCCACCACAAACCAAAGGTATTTTCTGTGGCTTGGGTGAATGAGGATATGAGTGTAGGCATCCTTTTAGGTCTAAAGAGCTAAATCAATCTCCCTGCTGGAGGAATAGCAGCAGTGTTCCAAGGGACAGCATCTTGAACTTGTCCCTGACCAGAAACGTATTGAGCTCTCGCAGGTCCAAGATGTGCCTGAGGCCCCCAGTCCTCGCTTGAGGACAAGGAAATACCTGGAGTAGAGGCAGGTACCCCAGAGAGGCTGTAGCACTGGCTCCACCGCTCTGTCCCTGAGTAGTCCTGCTAGCTCGTTGAGGAGCAGGGTTTGGTGGAGGAGAGGCCTGATGGGTTCTCCCGGGAAGTATGAGGGTAGTGGCTGATGTAGCCCTCCTTGACCACTTATAACACCCAGATATCGGTGGTGATGGCTGTCCATCTGTGGAGGCAACCTCCTGTGGGTAGCAGAGGACCTCCTGAGGGAGTGGAGGTCACACCCAGGCAGTCAAAAGCTTCCCCCAGGCTGGGCCTGAGCTGGTGCCTGGGGCTTCGGGGCTTTTTGTTTTCTGAGACCGTGTCCCTGGCCTTTTTGTTGTTGGCCCTGCTGAGGGGCTGAGAAGGCCTGGAAGTGCCAAGTGATACCAAAGCCACCCAATCTTCCTTGGGAAGAAGGGCTTTTTCCTCGGGATTGCACAGAGTTCTTCTTTGAGAGCCTCATTCTTGTGACATACTCTGTCTCTGTCTCCACTGCTTTATCCACCATGGGCTTCCTGAATAGGTTTTCACCTATGCAGGGAACATCGATCAGTTTGTCCTGTACCCACTGCTCCAGGTCGTATGACTGGAGCCATGCTTGGTGTCATATCCCAATACTGGCAGCAGCCATCCTGGCAGATGACTCGAAGCCATCCTAGACTGCTCGGGACAAACTTCAAGCATTCATTCACTGCCGAGGTTAAAGACTTGAACCTCTATAGCAGGGCTAGTCAAATTGTTTGCATGGCGGTCCGGAAATCTGTACAGAGACACGACTGGGGTCCGAACCAAAAGGTTCAATTTAATTGACATCAACACCTTGGCAAACCAGTTCACAAATTTAAATATAGACCTAGTCATAATATTATAGTAATTTAAATAAGAACACTACAATAAAAAATTAATTAGGTTTTTTTTTCAATTATTTGTATTTTATTTATAGTAAGATTTTAGTACATAACAGGAAAAACAAAATACAATGCATTCACTAGGAGGACCCACTATCAGGCACTACAACTCCAAGCACATGCAGAGACACAAAAGACAATGCTGAAATCTGTACCTGGGAGGAATGAGGACAGCTAAACAGTGAATATTAAAAACCATGTAGGGCAGGCTATTAATCAATCCGTATGTAAGCGCACTACTGCCAGACATGAAGAAGAGAGACTCGACAGGCTTTTTAACAATGCTCAGTTTCACGCCAAAGGGAGGAGGTCAAAGTTCAAACTATCGCTATTTGAATGGTATCGCTATTTGAATGGTAAAGGCGGGAAGGGCTCCGATCGCTGCTGCGGCTTCTCTCACCTCGGCGTCGCTGAAGATGAGCCGGAGACACCAGTGAGGGAGAACAGGAGATTGCAGCACTCGCCCCCTCTGACATCACTTCCTCGGTGCTGCTGCAGAAGGAGTTCCCTCAGCTTCTCAGGTTTCGTTTGGCTTTTAACCGGCGCTGCGGAAGTCTCCTGCTCTCCCTCACTAGTGTCTCCGGCTCATCTTCAGCGCCGCCGAGGTGAGAGAAGCCACAGCAGCGATCGGAGCCCTTCCTGCCGTTACTGAGGCTGCCGGCGCCCTTTCCGCCGCTGTTCTTGAAGCCACAGATGCAGAAGCCGCCGGCGCCGGGCCGGTGTAGAGCAGTTTGACCCCCAATTTTTTGGACCTCGGCGCAGTCCGTTCAGAAAGCCTCCGCGGTCCACGATTTGAGTAGCCCTGCTCTACAGGATTCGCCCTCAAGGCCTGCCAAGAATCCCCCAAGCTCTTTCAACAGTTCCTTTAGGTAGATACTGACGTACAGTAGGGATGGTAGGACTGGATTTGGCATGTTAGCATCGAGCCCTGCAAGGCTTTCCGGCAGACGGCGTCAAGGATTTGGGCCTCCCTACCGGTTGGCACCAACAAACTTTTTTTTTTTTGGCTTTTGAGCCTATATATGGCTGACTCCATGACCATGGAGTTGTGGGGAAGCTGGGTCTTTTGGAACCCCGGGCTACGGCTACTCAATATATGGCATTGAGGTGCCTGCTAATAACTGGTACAGACGCCGGTGTTTCCCACATGCATAAGAGGAGGCGGTCAAGGATTGGGGGCACTGGAACCATAAGGGTTTCCTTCAGGGATGCCTCATATTGGAGGATCTCCAATTCCTTGGTTCATGGGTCCTCCTCGGCCTCTGTCTTGACAGCAAGGGCTTTGGCCATATCCCTCACAAAATCGAGGAATGCCACATCCTCGGGAGAGGAATAGCATCAGGTCACCAGGGGAGACTGAACAGAGGGCACGTCTCTCTGGTGCCTCGTGACCAGGGACTCTTCATCCTCAGTCTCCCATTCGGACTCCAAGTCAGAGTACGACTCAGACGCTGCATGATCACCTTGGTCAAGGACCGCTCTTTGCAGTGCATGCCCTCTGGAGGATCATCGGTAAATTAGCCGCAGGGAGAACCGGTGTCCCAAGGAATGGGAACTTGAACAAGGCCTGGGGCCCTTTCGGACCGGTTTGCCATCTGGGATAGCCTTCGATGTCAAGGGTCCCGTCATTGGGGTGGATGAACTTGACAAGCCGGACAAACACCCATGCTTTCTAGGGCTGCCGCTCTGGTCTCCACATCAGTTGGCTCCACAGCCTTTGACGCAGGCACCGAGGATCTCTGGCATGGCATCTGTCTGTCAAGGGCATCTTGCGAGGCATCTTGCTGGGCTGGTCTTGCCCCAACTCCCTGGACTCATATCTGGGACTCCGGGACTTGGGGTGGAATTTCACCTTCTTCCTGGATCCATCCTCCGAAGCAGACTGATGATTTTTTCTTCTTATGCTCGACTATGGGGACTTCTGCTCAGAGGAACCACAGCCGCGAGACTACGAAGAGGCTCTGGCTTCATGGGCCACTGAGGTATCGGAGGGGGCCCTGAAGCGTGGTGTCAAAGATTCTGGAGCGGAGACTTCTGGAAGAACTTTTCCTGCTGCTGATGGCAGCGCTTTAAGGCCTTTGGAGTCATGGTTCTGCAGAGCTTGCAGATGGAGTTGTCCGGAACAAGGCATTGAAGGCAACAGTCATGTGGGTTGGCGAGTAACATCAGTTTGGGGTCACAATTCTGCAAATTAGAAATTCGAGCGCAGTACCTCCCTCCACATACATGGTCATGTGCTTAGTCACAGCTGTGACCAAGATTCCAACACCAGGGAGCTCGGAAGGCTGATCTCACCGACAATGGGTCAGAGGATACAGTCGAGCCTGGACTTTAGGGCCCCTACAGCCCAACTCAAGGATTTCCTCCCTAAAATCCACACACCCCGCTGAATAGGATCAAGCAGAGGCATGAATGCAGGAGGACACTGGATACCCTCTAAAACAAAGGGGTCCTGCCAGCTAACTTCACCCAAAAGGAAGCTCTACAAAACCTGCAGAGTTGCCAAAGCATCTTGAAAGGGTATAAAAAAGAACTGTATAAAAGGCGATCACGGAGATCCTAGCCTTCCCCCAGGTGAATCACCCTGTCATCCTCAGACTTATCTTCTAGCGCAAAGGAGGTTTTTTCCAAGTCCTCCAATCAACCTCCATAGGGGATAAGCTTGTGTTCTCAGAGAACAGATAAGTGCAAGGGTGAAGTGGAAGCCATCATCCCTCTAACTATCTATGACAGAGGCACTCATGAGCCCCAGGGTCCCCTGGAGGGAAGGCATTCATGGACCCTGGGTCCCTTGGTGGCCCGGGCCTCAGACTCCTATAGAGAGAGTTGCCAAACAGCTGGCCAAGACTGAAAATAACCTGTGAGCAGTTTCAGGCGCTTCAGTGCAAACTAGTTGAAGAGAAGAACAAGATTCTACTGAAGATTATTCAGCAGAGAGTGCAACCATACCTGGAACGTGAACTGCCTGAAATGCAAGCAGGGTTCAGGAAAGAGTGAGGAAAGAGTGAGGAACGAGAGACATCATCGCAGATGCGAGATGGATCCTTGAAAAGACTAAAGAATACCAAAAGGGTATCTATATGTCTTATTGACTACAGCAAGGCTTTTGAGCGTAAACCATGAAAAACTCTAGGCCACATTAAGAAGTATACCAAAACACTTGATAGTTCTCTTGCACAGCCTTTACACTGATCAAGAAGCAACAGTTGGAACGGAACAAGGAGAAACAGAATGGTTTAAAATCAGCAAAGGTGTATGACACGGCTGCATACTTTCCCTCTACCTGTTTAATTTATATGCAGTACAAATCAGAGAAGCAGGACTGTATTAAGACAACCGAGGTGTGAAGAATGGTGGAAGACTCAACAACCTTCGCTATGCTGATGACACCACTTTTCTGGCTGAAAAGTGAAGACGATCTGAAACATTTGCTTCTCAAGATCAAGGAACAGTCTTAAAATGGGCCTGCACCCTAATGTAAATAAGACAAAGATCTTGACAACTGGCAAAATCAATAAGTTCATCGTTGATGGAGAAGAAATCAAAATAGTGGACAATAAAGAAACAAGCAGTTAAGAAATCCGACAACACACTGCTCTTGGCAAAATGTCTATGAAGGACCTAGACAAGATTCAAGAGCAGAGATGTCTCTCTCCATACAAAGATTCGACTCGTTCAAGCCATGGTATTTTCAGTAACGTCATATGGATGCAAAGGTTGGACAATGAAAAAGATACAAAAACCAGTACAAAACGTGGAATGCAATGGAAGAATAGATACAGGAAGAAAACGGATGCCTTTGAATTATGGTGCTGGCAAAGAATACTTTGTATACCATGGACTGCCTGAAGAACAAACCAGTCAGTACTAGAGGAGATCAAACTGAAGCTCTCTTTAGAAGCTCAAATGACAAGACTTAACTTTAATACTTTGGACACATCATGCAACAAGAGAGATCATTAAAGAAAGACATCATGATTGGCAAACTAGAAGGTCAATGCAAAAGAAGCAGGTCAGCAATGAGATGTGTCAATACAACTGCAGCAGCTATGGGTGTCACTCTATCAACAATGAGCTGCCTGACTGCAGACCAAACACAGTTTAGGACAACTATCCAGAGGGTCACCATGAGTCGACACAGACTCGACGGCACTTAACATCAGTGCCCTCAATGGTTTCTACAATCTGCTATTGGGGCTCTGATTGATCTCCAGAGAGATTTAGCTCTGGTTCCACATGCACAGAAACTCCAAACTACTAATACAGTTTTATTTATTTATTTTACATTTCTTTTATACTGCCTTTCAGACTATCAAGGCAGTTTACACAGAACAATAAAATAGTAATTACACTTATCTGGTAATTGTAGTTCCTTGAGAGACGACAGCTTAGTCCTCCACTTCTGGGTAGTGCACCTCCTCCTGCAGCTTGGAGACTGGACCAATCAAAATCTGGCATCACTGGAAGTAGCCTGCTAGCATTCCCTTACAGCTCCAGTGAACTATTGACAAAGCAGACTCAAAAGAGCAACAAACAATTAGCTGAACACTTAAAACTATGACAAAAGTTTAACCAAAGTGTAACAAATTTGAAGCTGCCCCCCAAACTTAATGGAATTAGCCACAGGGGAAGTCCGCCCACCCCTCTGCCGAGCCACAGGCAGCCAGCAAAAGGAAGGAAGAGACAGCCTAGCTCGACTGAACTAAAAAGCTGGTTACCGAACGGAAACACTCACCTGTATAGGCACCACTGAGAATGAACCGCGTGCCGAGATAAGCTATAAACCTGAGGGCGGGCATGAGGACTAAGCTGTCGTCACTCAAGGAACTACGATTACCAGGTAAGTGTAATTACTATTTCCTTATCATTCCTCCAGCTTAGTCCTCCACTTCTGGGATGTAACAGAGCAGTACTAACGGGCGGGACCCTGCCAGCCGGCACGCAACACCGCCGAACCAAAACAGGCATCCCTAGCCGCCAAAACGTCCAGCCGATAGTGCTTACTGAACGTATGCAGGGACGACCACGTTGCCGCCTTACAAATCTCCACCGGCGGAACCAGACCGTGCTCCTCCCAGGACGCCACCTGTGCTCTAGTCGAATGAGCTCTCAAACCCATCGGAGCAGAGCGCCCTTGCAGTATGTATGCTGACACAATGGCCTCCTTGATCCACCTGGAAATCGAAGCTTTCGCCACAGTCTCTCCTTTCCTGGGGCCCCCAAACAAGACAAATAACCGATCCGATTTGCAGAAGGACTCGGTAACTGACAAATAATGGTGCAACACTCTCTTGATATCCAAGCGACTAAGGCCCCGATCCGAAGGCTGCCCCCCTGCCATCCGCAGGACAGGAAACGAAACCACCTGATTGACATGAAAGGAAGAAGATACCTTAGGAAGAAAGGAAGGCACCGGCCTGAGCACCATCTTTTGCGAAGAAAAGGACAGAAAAGGTTCCTGGCAGGAAAGCACCTGAAGCTCCGAAATACGCCTAGCTGAACAAATAGCCACCAAAAACACCATCTTCAGGGTCAAGTCTTTCACCGAGGCGTGCGACAAAGGCTCAAATGGCGCTCCAGACAGCACCCGCAGCACCAAGTTGAGATCCCACGGAGGGACAGCAATCCGACGAGCCGGCCGCAACCTGGAGACAGTTTTAAGAAAACGTCCAACATCGACGTGAGCCCCCAGAGCAACGCCGTGCACCTTACCTCTGTAACAGGCTAGGGCCACCAACTGCACTCTCAAAGAACTGGCGGCCAAGCCCTTATCAAAGCCATCTTGTAAAAAATCCAACAACACCGGAACCGAAGCCGTGGCAGCGCGGACTTTACACCTCGAACACCAGTCCTCAAAAATTCGCCAGACGCGCACATACGCGAGCGAAGTGGAACGTTTACGCACCTGAAGCAAAGTCGCCACAACAGACTTGGAGTAACCCTTCTTCTTCAGCCGCGCCCTTTCAATGGCCAAGCCGTAAGCGAGAATCTCTCCACGAGTGGCATCAGGAGCGGACCCTGAATCAACAACTCCGGAGACAACGGAAGACGCCACGGGGTTCCGTCGAGCAATCTCACCAGATCAGCATACCACGGGCGTCTGGGCCAATCCGGCGCTATCAACAGCACTCTTCCGGGATGCGCCTCAATGCGCTGAATCACCGACCGAGAAGCGCCCATGGAAGAAATACATAGAGAAGACCCATCGGGGGCCACGGTCGCAGGAGGGCGTCGAGTCCTTCCGACATGGGCTCCCGCCTTCTGCTGAAGAACCAAGCTACTTTTGCTGAATGGAATGTGGCTATGAGGTCCATGACAGGCATCTCCCAGCGACGGACCAGCTGCGCTAAGACATCAGGATGCAGCTCCCACTCCCCAGCATCCACTTGCACCCTGCTGAGAAAATCCGCCATCACGTTGTTTCTTCCGGCGATGTGCGCCGCCGAAATTGCCTCTAAGCACGGTTCTATCCACGCGAACAGCCTCTGGGACTCTTCCTCCATGGCTAAGCTCCCGGTGCCGCCCTGTCGATTTATGTAAGCTACCGTCGCCGCATTGTCTGAAAGAACCCGTACCGCTTGCCGTGTTACTTGGGCCTTGAAGCTCTGCAGGGCACGGAACACCGCTCCGAGTTCCAATCGATTGATCGACCAGCCGCTCTCCTCCGGAGACCAGAGACCCTGCGCAAAGTCTACTCCGCAATGAGCTCCCCAGCCCGTCAAACTCGCATCTGTTAAAAGTGGAATCCATTCCGGCTGCTCCAAAGGCATTCCTGCTCGTAAACACGCCGGTCGCAGCCACCACCGTAGATCTTGCCGGAATCGTGGCGGGCAGGGAAGTCGTTTGCTCAACGAGTCGGACTGATTGGACCAGCGGCGAAGTAGAGCCCGCTGCAACGACCTCATGTGAAACCTGGCCCAAGGTACGACTTCCAACGTCGCCGCCATCGTGCCCAGCACCTGTAGGTATTTCCAGGTCGACGGCGCCGCAAGCTTGCGGAAGTCCCGCACCAGGCTCCGTAAGGCCAGAGCCCTGCGCTCTGTCAGGAACACAGAGCCCCTTTGAGTATCGAACTGCACCCCCAAGCACTCGAGAACCTGTGTCGGAACTAGATGGCTCTTGGCTACATTGACCACCCAGCCCAGAGACTGTAGAAAAGCTACCACCTTCTCCGTGGCTGCCAGGCTCTCGGTTCGGGACTTCGCTCGAATCAACCAATCGTCCAGGTAGGGTTGTACCAATATTCCTTCTTTCCATTACCTTGGTGAACACACGCGGCGCCGTCGCCAACCCGAAAGGCAGAGCCTGAAATTGGAAATGTCCCCAAGGGAGGGCAAAGCGCAGAAATCTCTGATGGGACACTCTGATGGGAATATGGAGATAAGCCTCGGTGAGGTCGAGAGACGTCAAAAACTCCCCACGCCGAACCGCGACAATAACTGACTGAAGCGTTTCCATGCGAAAAAGCGGTACCCGAAGGAAGCGATTTACTCCCTTGAGATCTAGAATGGGGCGAAGAGAGCCATCCTTCTTTGGCACCACGAAATAGATAGAATAGCAATCCATGCCGTATTCTGCTGGCGGGACAGGAATGACTGCTCCCAGCTGAAGAAGACGGTCTAAGGTTTGACGCACCTGCAATGCCTTTTGGGGGCTTCTGCAGGGAGAGAGTACGAACGAGTCCAACACCGGCCTCACAAGATCTAAGACATAACCGTCTCAGATAATCTCTAGGACCCACTGGTCAGACGTAATGTGGGTCCAGGCAGAAAGAAACTCCCGAAGACGACCACCAATCGGCTGAATTCCTGCCTGGACCCGCCGCCCTTCATTGCGGCTTTCGAGAAACCGCAGAGGCCGTCGAAGCGAATCCTCTACTTGCACCTCGAAACCCCCGAAAGCCCTGGGCTCGAGACGCAAATCTTCCTCTTTGAGACCCCGCAAAGTGGGGCGACCGAAACCTCCGAAAATCTCGAAACTGCCCCCGAAAGGCCACCGCCGATTTTCCCCACCTGGGCTTATCTTCCGGCAGTCGGCCGCCCTTGGACTCGCCCAACTCCTTAACCAACTTATCCAAATCTTCACCAAACAACAACTGTCCCTTAAAGGGAAGCTTGCCAAGGCGCGCCTTAGAAGAGCCATCCGCCACCCAATTTTTTAGCCAGAGTGCTCTGCGCGCCGCCACTAAAGAGGCCATACTATTTGATAAAGCTCGGATGAGGTCATAGTGCACATCTGCCAGATACGCCGAGCCAGATTCTAAGCGCTGCATCTCCCGCACTTCCTCTAACTCCAAGGATGCAGACTGCCTTAAACGTTGAACCCAGCGAAGGCAGGCCCGTGTGACCCAAGTGCCACATATGGACGCCTGCAACGCCACTGCGTCCGCCTCAAAGGACTGCTTCAACAACCCGTCCATTTTCCGGTCTTGCGCCTCTTTCAAGGCCGCACCACCTTCAACCGGAATAGTGGTCTTTTTAGTGACCGCAGAGACCGCTGCATCAACCTTCGGGGAGCGGAATTTCTCTTTGTCCTTGTCCGCGATAGGATACAACCGATTCATGATCCGTATCCCTTTAAGTCCGGATTCAGGAGTATCCCACTCTGTTTGGATCATCTGAGCGATCACCTTATGGATAGGGAAGACCACCTGCATCTGACGTACCGCTTGAATAATGGGATCCGCACCATCCTCCTCTTCAATCGGTGGCTCAGCCGTCAGTCTGAGCGTCTGAAGAGCTTCTGCAATAAGAGCCGGCAACTCTTCCTTCCGAAACACGCGGATGATTCTGGCCTGGTCCTCCGGCTCAGGAATTTCTCCTTCCTCTAACTCATCGATATCCGCATCCACATCAAACTCAGCTTCCTCTCCCTCCTGCCAGTCCACCTCAGCCAGGAGAGACTCAGCGAGCCGCGGTCTCTTGGATACCTTCAAACCCAAGGAGTCACGCTCCGCCATACCAGACCGCACGCTAGAGGAAGAAACAGGCAGGGGAGAACTCCCAAGTCCCTGCCGCCTGCAACAAAACGCCTCATGCATCAGCAGAACAAAGTCTGGAGAAAAACTGTCTGTGACGCGCCGCCAAGATCCAACTGTGGACCCTGAGCCGCAGACCTTGGTTCTGGAGGAGAAGTTGAGGAGCCTGCTACCGCCCCGTCCCCCTCCGCAACTCCGAGCGCCCCAGGAGCAGAGGCGGACGTAGAACCCTCTAACTGATGCTCCTTAGTGAGAGAGACAGAGGCGCAGCGATAACAAACACCCGTCTCTGCGCTGGCACCCCTACGAGTGCCACAAATAACACACTGGGCGCTACCCGACATGGACTTCAGCTGCGGGGAATGCGAGGATGCGCAGAGTGCAAAAGGCACTAGCCCCAAGGGAAAACGCTGCCCTTCCCGGCCGGCCGCTTAGGCTCAGGCCCCTGAAATCAGTAAGGCAATGTATGGAACTGAGAGGTCCCTTCTAGCTAGCTCGTTGCCGTTTTCTTTTCTTTTTTTTCTTGAGAAAGCAGCCCAGAAAGAAGAAAAATGGAGACCCCTCTGAACCCACACTAAGCCGCGCCGAAGCCGGGACCCAAAGAAAAGTGCCAAAAATAAAGGAAAAATGTAAGGAAAATTGAAGAAAGGAAAATTTAAAAAAAGAAAGCTATCTTGCTCCTTACCTGTTTCTCTAGTGAGCCCAGCACCAAGGCTCACTAAGTCCTCCTGCTGCTTGGAGACTGGACACACTGGAGCTGTAAGGGAATGCCAGCAGGCTACTTCCAGTGATGCCAGATTTTGATTGGTCCAGTCTCCAAGCTGCAGGAGGAGGTGCACTACCCAGAAGTGGAGGACTAAGCTGGAGGAACAATAAGGAACTTTGTTTTACATGCAACAGAGTAGAAACAATAAACTTAGATTTACATGGAACAGTGATGAACATAGAAACTTCGTTGTATCAGGAGTTGTGGTTATAAGGCGAGGTACAAAAACTGTGGTATGTGGGGTGGCTGAGGTCAGGGAAGTGGTTAGGGACAGTGTAGAACTATGTACACTAGTGGATATGGCTATGTACACTGTTGTGGGTATGGCTATTTATAGAGATGGCCGGGGAGGAGGCGACATTTGCGTTAGGTTTCTGGACTGAAGAATTCTCAGAAAAGAAAAGAAGAGAGTCTTCAGTTTTTAACTTGAAGTCATTGGCGTCCTTGGTGTCTCTTAGTGTACTTGGGAATGAGTTCCAGAATGTCAGATCATATATCGAGAAGGATCTCTGGCATGTTGCTTGGGTACTTGATGTCTTGAGTGTTGAGATACTGAGTAAGTTTTTGTTGTGTTGTCTTCTCTCTCATGTGTTGGGTGGTTTCTGGATGAGGTCAAGAAGGCAATCAGGAGCTTGGTCATAGGTGGCTTTGTAGGTGAGCATAATAGCTTTGTATCTGATTTGTATCTGTATGGGAAGCCAGTGAAGGTTCTTGAGGACTGGGGTAATGTGCTCATGCTTTGATGTGCCTTTTATCAGCCTTGCTGCAGTGTTTTGGGCAAGCTGTAGTGGATGAAGGGCATGTTTTGGTAGGCTTTGAAGGATGGGAGTTGCAGTAGTCTAGTTGTGGGATGATTATAGCCTGGCATACTGTGGGGAAGTGGATGGGGTCTAGGAGTGAGCAAAGGTTGTGCAGGGTCTTCATCTTGTAGTAAACAGCAGTAGTTATATTCCTTATACGAGTCTGCAAAGTTTAAATGTCGATCTAGGGTGACCCCGAGATATTTAACTCTCTGTTTAACTGGGAGGGCAATGTTATCTATTGCGATTGTAGCTGGAGGGATGAAGGAGGCATCCTTGGAGATGAATAAGGTTTCAGACTTTTTATAGTTTATTAAGAGGTTGTTATTTTGAAGCCATTCAGCTACCACACTGAAGCAAGTTGTTATGGAGCTGTAATCTGGGTTGATTGTGGAAATGGGGGTATAGATCATCTGCATAGATGTGGTATTTTGTGGTATTAATCATTTATATAGCACTACAAAGGCATACGCATCACAGTACAGATACATATAAAAAGAAGGTCCCTGCTTGTTAGAGCTTACAATCTAATCAAAAGTTGAGAATAAGGGTACAAATAGGGAAAAGTAAGGAGACACAATGAGAACAAAGGCTCAGGATCCAAAGGCAGCCTCAAAGAGGTTAGCCTGGATTTGAAAAGTGGGACAGATGAAACCTGACCTTCAGAATCAGGTAATTTGTTCCAGATATAAGAGCAACAAGGTGAAAGGATCGAAGTCTGGAGTTGGCAGTGGAAGAAAAGGGCAAAGAGAAGTAAGCTAGAGGAAGAGTGGAGTTCACGAGGACAGTATAGGGAGAGAAGAGAGTAATGGTAATGAGGAGCAGTAGAATGAATAAATTTATAGGTTAGAAAGAGTTTGAATTGCATACGGAAATGGAAGGGGCGCCAATTTAATGATTTGAGAAGAAGGGTTATATGAGTATATTGTGGCTGGTGGAAGATGAGCCACACAGCAGAGTTCCGAACAGATTGAAGAGGAGAGAGATGACAGAGGGAGACCAGCAAGGAGGAGATTAAAACAGTCCAGACGGGAGGTGACTAAAAAGTGTATGTTTTTGTAGTGTGTCAAGAAAGGAAGAGGCAAATTTTGTTATAAAGAAATGGTTTTAGCTACCAGCTGGATATGCATAGAGGAGGAGAGGAAGGAGTCAAAGATGACCCCAAGGTTGCGGACTGAGGAAAAAGAAAGTATAAGAAAATGTTCTCAACAGAGAGAGAAAGGAGGAAGGGGAGAGGAGGATTTAGGGCAGCAGTTCTCAACCTGTGGGTCACGACCCCCACGGGGGTCACCACAGGATTCAGCGGGGATCGCCTCACTCTGCTGTTAAAAAAAAAAAAAAAAACCGCACAAGTTGCTGCCGCTGCCGAGTCCGCTTCTCAGCAGTGGCAAACTCACCGCCTCCCTTCTAATGCAGCCACGGCTCCCTGTCTCTTAGGGAACCGAGACTGTGCCTGTAAAACTGTTGCAGTCGCGGAGCCTTCCTGCCTCTTGATGGGCTCCGTGCAGCATTGTCCCACCTCCAAAGGAAGTTGTTTCCCACTTCCTTTGGAGGCAGGACAAGGCTGCACCGAGCCCATTTTAGAGACAGAAAGACTCCAACGGCTTCACAGGCCCAGCCGCGGTTCCCTAAGAGGCAGGGAGCCGCGGCTGCAGAAGAAGGCAGACATGGGGAGAGGGGAGAGGGGAGGGGGGAGAGGGGAGAGGGGAGGGGGGAGGGGGGAGGAGGGGGGCAGGGAACCTGCAGCGGGGCTGACATGGGGGAGCTGACATGGATGGATGGAGGGAGGGAAGGGGGTTGGGATGGATGGATGGATGGAGGGAGGGAGGGGGGCTGACATGGACAAAGAGAAGAGACAGGGGGACATACTGGACAGACGGGGATAAATGCCTGACAGAGGGGAGAGACAGTGAAGGTTAGGATTATAACGGGCAGATGGGGTGGGCTAGGACTGGTAATGGGTTGATTAGGGAAGGCTAGGACTGGGAATGGACTGATCAAGGGGGGGTTGGGACTGGTAATGTGCTGATGGGGGGTAGGACTAGTAATGGACTGATGGGGGGGCTAGCACTGGAAATGAGCTAATTAGGGGAGGCTAGCACTGGTAATGAGCTGATGGGGGGGGTAGGACTGGTAATGGGCTGATTAGGGGAGCCTAGCACTGGTAATGGGGTTGAGGAGGGACTAGCACTGGAAATGAGCTGATTAGGAGAGTCCAGCACTGGTAATGAGCTGATTGGGGGGGGGGGGGGGTAGGACTGGTATTGGGCCGATTAGGGGAGGCTAGCACTGGTAATGGGGTTGAGGGAGGACTAGCACTGTAAGCAAGCCGATTGTGGGGAGGGGAGGATAGAGCTGCTGGCCCTGGAAGAAAACTGGGGGCTAAGGCTACAAATGGGCTGATATGAGGGGATGGGAGAATGGAACTGGAAGGGAGTGGATCCGAGAGGAGCCGCCATGGTATTTGTACTAGAAGGAAACGAGTCAGTGGGGAAGGAGGGGGACTGGAAGGGAATGGACACCAGTGGCAGTCATGGGAATGCAAGTTGACATTGGAAGGTACTGAGAGTGAGGACTGGAAAGGGGCCGATACTGGGGAGGGTTACTGGGACTGGAAATAGGCTGATGGAAAGACGTGAAGAAAACGAAAGAAGAGATAAGAAATGGCAGATGGACCATAGACCACAGAAAAAGAGCTAAGAGAAGACAGGAAAGCAAAAGCCTCAGATCGGGACCAGCATGATCAGAGAATAAATTGGTTAGACAACAAAGGTAGAAAAAATAATTTTATTTCATATTAGTGATTTGACTACAAAATCATCATAATTTTGAAATCAAATATTGTTACTTGTTATTGTGGTTTAAATAAGTAAATTTTATAAATAAAAACATATTGCAAAGGCCTATAATATATTAATAATTCAACAAATGATTACAGCGACAATGCGTTAACGATAAAGGAAGAGAGATTTTATCATTGGGGGTCACTATAAATTGATCAATGGTAAAAGGGGTCACGGTACAAAAAAGGTTGAGAACCACTGGTTTAGCAGGAAAAATAGGAAGTTTGAAATTGAACATGGCCAAAACCAAACAGCGGTGAGACATCCAGGCAGTGATGTCAGACAGGCAGGCCTGGAGTGTCAGAAATATCAGGTGTAGGTACATAGATTTGAGAGTCATCAGCATAAAAATGATACCGAAAGTCATGGGAGGAGATGAAAGCACCAAGGGACTGGGTATAGAGGGAAAAAAGGAGAGGGCCCATAACAGACCCCTGGGGTACACCAACTGAGAGTGGGATAGCAGTAGAGGAAGAACACCAGAATAGACCCCGAAAGAACGATGGGAGAGATAAGAAAAGAACCAGGACAGCACAGAGCCCCTAAAACTGAGGACAATGTGTCGAGGAGAAGGTGGTGGTCAACAGTGTCAAAAGCAGTGGAAAAAAGTCAAGAAGAATAAGGACCGAGTAAAGGCCCTTGGATTTGGCCAGGAACAAATCATTGGAGACTTTGGAAAGAGCCATTTCAGCAGAATGGAAGGGACGAAAGCCAGATTGAAGTGGATCTAGAAGGGCTTAAGAGGAGATAAATTCAAGGCAATAGTGGAGAACTGCACGTTCAAGAAGTTTGGAAGTGAAGGGAAGAATGGAGATGGGTCAATAGTTATAAGGACAAGTAGGGAAGAGTGTGACCACAGCATGCTTGAAGGTGGCAGGGAAAGTTGCAGTGGAGAGCGATAGGTTATGTTATACCCAGAAGCACCTCCCTTCCCCAGGGCCCAAGTGCATGCAAATACATCTAGAGGAGTCAAACTTGGTGGTGGAGTGAAGGTAGGACAGATTGGATTTCCCTTTGTCAAAACAATATCTAGCAATTATTTAATTATCTTAAATGTTCCTGCTTCTTATTTCAAAGGATACTATGAAGCATTTATGCAGAGAACGTAGCATCCTGTGGTAGTCGTACACTGCTTAGGTCCTTTAAATTGAAAGGGCTAACAAAAACCTATTTTGAACACTTAATAAGATTGCACATACCCAACTCTGAAGACATCGGCCAACTTGAGGAATGCCGAGTTGATAAGTATGGGGAAGGGGTACTTCTGGAAAAGCCTGGGGAATCGCACAACAGCTTCACACTGCTCCCCAAGTTTTCCAGACCGAAGCCCTGAAAAGAGACAAAAAAAAATCAACAAAATTTAAACACTGCAAGATAGCAGATATATTACAGAGAAACATGCACATACTGCAACAAATGGTTGTTAAATTGTTTTACTTTACCAGTATGCAGTCTTCTATCACAAAGTTAAATCTAGAAGAATGGTTTGCAGCTCAGGCTTCAGGACACAGCTAGCCAGTCATGTACTGCCTTCTTAGCATGCAAAGCTCTCTCTCATGCATATTCATATTAGTTATCCTGAAAACCTGATTGGCTAGGTCTGTCCCGAGGCATGGTTGAGAACTCATCTAAGGAAGTGCTACACACAAAAGCAATGACATCAGAAGTATCTGTCAGTCCAGGGCATAACGGGAGTTCAAGGTTCCCAGTTCCTGAGGTCAGCTAGGTTTCGGGATGCTCTGGAGGCAGTGTTCAGCATCCCCATCAGACTGAGGACAGAGGGCTAGCTATCATTGCTCAGGTGTGACCTCTAGTATCTGGATTCAGAGTTCATTATTGAAGGTTTGCAGAGGGAGCCTTAGTGTATTACACAGCTCCTAGCCTATAGGACGCTCCTATAAATGACTCACTTAGGTACATCAAAAGGGAGGGAAATATTGCACTATATAAAATAGGGTTAAAAAAATCCCTGCTTAGACGTAAATGAAAGCTCTTGGTACCAAGATGTCAGCTTGGTTTCCCCAGTTGTAATTTTCAAACAAATACAACGCCATAGCCTGCAATGGCCTCTGCCTTCCACTTCAGCTACAATGAAAGCAGGCTCTGAAAGGCTTCAGGTATGTGACCTGCCAGAGAATTGCATTTTTCTAGTTACAACTGAAAGCGAAATTAGACTTACCTGCTAATGTTGTTCCTTGAGGAACTCCAGTCCAGTCCAACACCTCTAGGGTAGTGTACCTCTTCCAGCAGCTTGGAGACTGAGCATGTCATCTTTTGATGACACCAGTATTAATACAGCTGGCATCGCCCACCAGCACCAGTAACCATTGCCAAAGTAGACTCACAGCAACAACAAATACACAGTTAAAATAGTCACAAATAATTCAACTGCTACATAATTTGATGTCTCCTCACACTCAAGGAGTAACCCTTCGCCCCTCCCACGGAGAAGGCCTACCAAAGGAATCCCTGGATGACGACGAGGTCCGAGCGAAAGACCAATCACTTTCCTGGTCCACCCCTGAAGCCAAAAGCCCAGAGCTTCTAGATTCCCTGGCTCTTCCACTGCCTGGTAAACGGATGCCAAACCGGCCCAATTGCCAGTTCCAGAACCCAGGGGGGATCCAGGACTGGACTGGAGTTCCTCAAAGAACAATAATTAGCAGGTAGGTCTAATTTGGCTTTCCTTATTGTCCCTCCAGTCCAGTCCCATCCCACACTCTAGGATGTAACAGATCAGTTAAGTTAACGGGAGAGACCTGCAAAACCAGCATGAAGCACCACTGTCCCAAAACCGGTGTCCCTTCCTGCCTGGATATCCAGGCGATAATGCTTAGCAAAAGTGTGAATCGAAGACCAGGTAGCCACCTTACAAATCTCTATTGTGGCACCAAACTATACTTGGCCAATGAGGCTGCCTGAGCCCTCGTGAATGCGAACATAAACGTGCTGTCATCTGCCGTCCCTTCAAAATGTATGCCAACGAGATTGCTTCACAGACCCATCTGGAAATGGTTGCCTTAGCAGCCTCTTCACCCTTAGGTGGCCCCCAAACAGCACAAACAAGCGATCCAACTTACAGAGGGCCGCTGTCTCCTTCAAATACCACCCGAGGACCCTTCGAACATCCAACAAGCGCAACAGAGAGTCGGCAGGAGCATTTCCTGAGTCCCCCAGGATCGGAAGGGAAACAGGTTGATTCACATGAAATGCTGACACCACCTAAGGCAGAAAAGAATGTACCAGTCGCAAGACAACCTTCTCCCTTGAGAAAGAAAGGAATGGCTCCTGGCACAATAAGGCCTGAAGCTCCGAAATCCTGCACATGGAGCATATTGCAACAAGAAAAGACATCTTGAGGGTTGTCCTTCAGAGAAGCCCTGCTCAAAGGGCTCCCCAATAAGCGCTGCTAATACCAAGTTGAGGATCCCATGGCAGGACCACTGCCCTCCATGGAGGGCGAAGGTGAGCTACTGCCCTCAGGAAGCGCACTACGTCTGGGTGCGTCCCCAGCGGCACTTTCTGAACTTTCCTCCGATAAAGGCAATCACCGCTATTTGGACCTGCAAGGAACTAGTCGCTAGGCCCTTATCGAAACCGGCCTGCAGGAAGGCCAAAATGTCTGGAATGGAGGCAGTAGCAGGCTGCGCCTGCCTATCCGCACACCAGGCCTCAAAGATGCTCTATATCCGGATGCAGGCTAGAGAGGTGGATCTTCTCCTTGCCTTCTTCAAGGTTGAAATCACTGGGCCCAAGTAACCCGTCTTTCTCAAACGTGCCCTTTCAAGAGCCAAGTCGTAAATGAGAACCTATCCACCAGGGGCATGTGCACCGGACCTTGCATCAGGAAATCCTCCCGAGCCGGGAGATGACAGGCCAATCCTCCAGGATCTGTACCAGGTTGGTATACCACGGTCATTGCTGCCAGTCTGGGGAGAGTAGGATGACCCAACCCCGGTGCGACTCGATACGCTGTATGACCTGGCCTATGAAGGCCCATTGGGGAAAGACAAAGAACCTCCACCAGCCACAGCTGTACTAGGCCATCGAGAACTTCTGACATCCTTTCCTGTCTTCTGAAGAAACGTCTTGCTTTGGCAGTCTTGAATGTTGCCATCAGGTTCATGACCGGTGTGCCCCACCTGCCCACCACCTGTGTGAAAACTTCTTGGTTGAGCACCCACTTCCTGGGATCCACATGCACCCGGCTGAGGTAGTTTGCCACCACAGTGTTGACTCTCGCTATATGCGTCGCCGACAGAGCCTGGAGGTGGCCTTTGGCCCAGCCGTCGAGGGCCACGCTGCCCGTGCCTCCCTGACGTTTGATGTAGATCACCGTAGTTGTGTTGTCTGAAAGGACACTGATTGCCTTCTCCTGCAACCATGACTCGAAGCTGCAGAGCGCCAGGGCTACCGCCCACATCTCCAGCCTGTTAAATCGACCAACCGGCCTCCTGTGTGTTCCAGCGCCCCTGAGCAAAGTGCCCCTCGCAATGGGCATCCCAGCCCGACAGACTAGCGTCTGTCATCAGTGGGATCCACTCCAACAACTTGAGGGACATGCCCGCTTCCAGATTTCCCTGGCAAAGCCACTATTACAGGATCCGAGGCAGCATGGATTCAACAGAGGCAGGTCTTGTCAGACAAATCTGATTGATTTCTTTGACTGGGTGACCAGGGAGTTGGACCGAGGGAGAGCTCTAAATGTGGTGTATTTAGATTTCAGTAAAGCCTTTGACACTGTTCCTCACAGGCGACTTAGAAACAAACTGAGCACCCTAGGGATGGACCCTAAAGTTACTGCTTGGGTTAGAAATTGGTTGGGTGGGAGGCGACAAAGAGTACAAGTAAATGGAGCTCACTCTGAGGAGAACGATGTTACCAGTGGTGTGCCCCAGGGATCTGTCCTTGGTCCGATTCTTTTTAACATCTTTGTTAGTGATATAGCGGAAGGGTTGTCGGGTAAGGTTTGCCTCTTTGCAGATGATACCAAAATCTGCAATAGAGTAGACACCCAGGAAGGTGTAGATAACATGAGGAGGGATCTAGCTAAGCTTGAAGAATGGGCTAGAATTTGGCAGCTGGGATTTAATGTTAAAAAATGTAAGGTCATGCATTTGGGCTGCAGCAATCCAAGGGAGCAATACAGTATAGGAGGTGAAGTACTTTGTCCACTAAAGAAGAGCGGGACCTAGGCGTGGTTGTGTCTGATGATCTTAAAGTAGCTAAACAGGTAGAAAAGGCGACGGCAAATGCTAGAAGGATGCTTGGGTGCATACGGAGAGGAATGGCTAGCAGAAAAAAGGAGGTGATAATGCCTCTGTATAAGTCTTTGGTGCGACCTCATTTGGAGTATGGTGTGCAATTCTGGAGACCGCACCTTCAAAAGGATGTGAACAGGATGGAGTCGGTGCAGAGGATGGCTACTAAAATGATTAGTGGGCTTCATTATAAAGCATATGAGGACAGACTTAAGGATCCTAATATGTACACCTTAGAGGAAAGGCGGGATAGAGGTGATATGATTGAGATGTTTAAATACCTCCGTGGCATAAATGTTCAGGGAGAGCGCCTCTTTCAATTGAAAGCAAGTTCTGCTATGAGGGGACATGGGATGAGGGTGAAGGGAGATAGATTCAGGAGTGATATGCGGAAATATTTCTTACAGAAAGAGTAGTGGATCCATGGAATAGTCTCCCAGTGGAGGTGGTAGAGATGAGGACAGTAACTGAATTCAAAAAAGCATGGGACCAACACAGAGGATCTCTAAAGGTAAAAAGTGGACTGTTGTAGTAGTTGTTATGGAAGGACAGACTAGATAGGCCATGTGGTCTTTTTCTGTCATCATGTTTCTATGTTTCTATTCAAGCACCCTCCTGGCCCATCATGGGCAGGGGAGTCATCTGGTGCAACCATCGACTGAGCAAACCCTCTGCAGTGGACACATGTGCACCCTTGCCCACGGCACCACCTCTGGAGTGGCTGCCATGGTTCCCGGGACCTGCAGATAATGCCAAGCCATCGGATCCGGCATCTTCAGGAACTGATGCACCAATAGCATAGCCCCTGCGCCCGCTGCTCTGGTAGGAAGACACTTCCTACATGGGTGTCGAAGTGCGCTCATAAGTACTCCAGCTCCTGAGATTGGACCAAGTGGCTCTTGGCCACACTGACCATCCAGCCGAGACTTTCCAGAAACTGTACTACCTGTGACGTCGCCTGCTCGCTCTCATCTCTGTACTTTGCCAGAATCAGCCAGTTGCCGAGGTACAGGTGCACCAGAACCCCTTCCATGGAGTGCTGCCGCTACAACCATCATGACCTTGGTAAGGTACATAAGAACATAAGATATGCCATACTGGGTCAGACCAAGGTCCATCAAGCCCAGTATTCTGTTTCCAACAGTGGCCAATCTAGGTCATATGTACCTAGCAGTTTCCCCAAGGGACACAGGTTCCACAATGCTTGTATTGGTTCAAGCATTGATATCCTGGGTCCCTTCTTAATAATGGCTTATGGACCTTTCCTCCAGGAACGTGTCCAAACCTTTTTTAAACCCAGCTACACTAACAGCCTTTACTACATCCTCCGGTAACAAATTCCAGAGTTTGATTACACGTTGAGTGAAAAAATATTTTCTTTTATTAGTCTTAAATAGTTTACCCTGTAGCTTCATTGCATGTCCCCTAGTCTTTCTATATTCTGATAAGGTAAACAATCGATCTACGTTTACCCGTTCCACTCCGCTCATTAATTTATAGACTTCTATCATATCTCCCCTCAGCCGTCTCTTTTCCAGGTTAAAGAGCCCTAACCTTTTTAGCCTTTCTTCATAGGAGTATCCTTCCATCCCCTTTACCATTTTGGTGGCTCTTCTCTGAACCTTTTCTAATAACTCTATATCCTTTTTAAGATACGGCGACCAGAATTGCACACAATATTCAAGGTGCGGTCTCACCATGGAACGATATAGAGGCATTATAATATCCTTTGTTTTATTTTCCATTCCTTTCCTTATCATACCTAGCATTCTATTTGCTCTCTTGGCTGCCGCTGCACACTGGGCCGAGGGTTTTAACATGGTATCCACAATGACGCCTAAATCTTTTTCCTGGGTGGTGGTTCCTAATGTGGAACCTTGCATCGTGTAACCATAGTTTGGGTTGTTCTTCCCTAGGTGCATAACCTTGCACTTGTCCACATTAAATTTCATCTGCCATTTGATGCCCAGTCTTCCAATTTATCAAGATCCTCTTGCAATTTTCCACAATCCTCTTGGGTTTTAACAACTTTAAATAGTTTTGTGTCATCGTTATTCCACTTTCCAGGTCATTTATGAATATGTCAAAAAGCAGCGGACCCAGCACAGATCCCTGGGGTACACCACTATTCACCTTTCTCCATTGGGAAAATTGGCCATTTAGCCCTACCCTCTGCTTTCTATCTTTTAACCAGTTCCTGATCCACAATAGTACACTGCCTCCTATCCCATGACTCTTTAGTTTTGCCAAAAGTCTCTCATGAGGGACCTTGTCAAAGGCTTTCTGAAAGTCCAGATACACAATATCAACCGACTCACCTTTGTCCACCTGATTATTCACTCCTTCAAAAAAACATAACAGATTAGTAAGACAAGATCTTCCTTGTCTAAAGCCATGTTGGCTGTCTCTCATTAGTTCATGACTATCTACATGCTGAGTAATTTTATTCTTTATGATGGTTTCTATCATTTTTCCCGGTATTGACGTCAGGCTTACCGGTCTGTAGTTTCCCGGATCACCCCTGGAACCCTTTTTAAAAATTGGTGTTACATTGGCGATCCTCCAATCTTCAGGTATTAGAGATGATTTTAATGATAGTTCACAGATTACTAATAGCAGGTCTGCAATCTCATATTTCAGTTCTTTCAATACCCTTGGATGTATACCATCCGGCCCAGGTGATTTGCTACTCTTCAGCTTATCTAATAGTTGTATTGATATTTCCTTCAATTCTTCTGCACCTTTAAATACCACTTCAGTCATGGGTAACATCCCTACATCTTCCTCAGTAAAGACTGAAGCAAAGAATTTGTTCAGTCTCTCCGCTATCGCCTTGTCTCCTCTTAGTGCTCCTTTAACCCCTTTATCATCTAATGGACCAACTGACTCTCTCACAGGTTTTTTGCTACGAATGTACTTGAAAAGGTCTTTACTTTGAGTTTTTGCTTCTGCAGCAAGCTTCTTCTCAAATTCTCCCTTTGCCTGCCTTATCAATGCCTTGCATTTGACTTGCCAGTGCTTGTGCTGTTTCCAGGTTTCGTTTGGCTCTTTTTTCCATTTCCTGAAAGATGCTTTTTTGGCAACAACAGCCTCTCTGACCTCAACTTTAAACCATGCTGGCAGTTTTTTGGACTTCTTTCCACTTTTCTTAAAGCGTGGAATACAGCTGGTCTGGGCTTCCAAGATAGTATTTTTCAACAACAGCCAAGCCTGATGTACGTCTTTAACCTTTGCAACTGCTCCTTTTAGTTTTTTCTTGACTGTTTTCCTCATTTTATCATAGTCTCCCTTTCGAAAGTTAAAAGGTAGTACTGTGGATTTCCTTACTATCCCCTCCTCCACTAATTAAATCAAAGGCGATCATGCTATGATCACTATTGCCAAGTGGCCCCAACAACCTTATCTCTTGCACTAGATCTGGTGTTCCACTAAGGATTAGGTCTAATATGGCTTCCCCTCTGGTCGGTTCATGAACCAGCTGCTCCAAGAAGCAGTCATTTATTTCATCTAGGAACTTTCGGCAAGGTCATAGTACTGAGACTGTTCTTCTTGCTGTCCTAAATGAAATACACGTTGCACATGATCGTGGTGATCTTACGCTTCTGGTTTCTCTTGATCTATCCGCGGCTTTTGATTTAATCGATCACACTCTTCTTCTCACTCGTCTTGCTGAGGTGGGGTTACGTGGGGCGGTTCTTCTTTGGTTTCGTTCTTTCCTCACTTCCCGCTCCTTTTCTGTTACTTTAAATGGTAAGTCTTCTAGTTCTTTTCCTCTTACTTGCGGTGTCCCCCAAGGTTCTGTTTTGTCCCCTTTGTTGTTTAATATTTTCCTGGCCCCTTTGCTTCTGGTATTACAGCAATATCCTGTGTCCTGTTATGTCTATGCAGATGACATTATTTTGCTTTTTCACATCTCTCCACTTTCCCTTGATCTTTCTCCCTTCAATGCTTGCCTTTCTCACGTGGCCTCCTGGCTCTCCCATCACTTTCTTCGTCTTAACCCTTCCAAGTCCACTGCTATGTGGGTTTCATTGTCTGGGTCCTGTCCATCAGTTGCACCTATGATTGATTCTATTCCTATCCCTCTGGTGTCTTCTTTTCGGTATCTCGGGGTGATTCTTGACTCTTCTCTCTCTTTTCACGATCATATTTCTTCCCTCACTAGACGCTCCTTTGCTATTCTTCGTCGTCTTCGGGCTGTTCGCTCCATTCTTCCCCTTGGGTCCCTGGTCACTCTTGCCCTTGCACTTATCATTAGTCGTCTGGACTACTGTAATATTTTTCTGGCAAACCTCCCCAAGTATCAATTACATCGTTTACAGCTCATACAAAACACTGCTGCCCGTATTATAACCTTCGCTCGTCGTTTTGATCACATTACTCCCATCCTCATTCGTCTTCACTGGTTGCCCCTCCGTGTTAGGTTTCATTATAAACTTCTGATTCTTATTCATCGTGCACTTTATACTAATAACCCGTTATATTTGGCTGATTTAATTTCCCTCCACACGCCCTACCGTCAGCTTCGCTCCCTTCACGCTAACCGTTTGGTCTTACCGTCCCCATCTCATGCCCACCTTGAAAAGACCCGTCAGGCTGCTTTCTTTTTCCTGGGACCTTGGTTGTGGAATGCCTTGCCTGCATCTCTCCGCTTAGAATCCTCCTACTCACAGTTTAAATCCTGTCTCAAAACTCACCTGTTTCATAAAGCGTTTGAGCTCCCCCCTTGATTTTCCCCTCTGGTTTTTTCCCTCCCTGATTCCGTCCTTGGTTAAGTGTTTTGTTTTAGTCTGGTTGGTCCTGTCCCCCTTCTGTTTGTCTTGTTAGTGGTACTGTCTGTTTCTTTGTTTATATTTTTGGTGTTAATCATTGGTTAGTATTTGGATATTGTTAATTTGGCGGCTATTTATTGCCTATTATTGTTTCGGTTTATTTTAACTTATGTTATCATTGTTTAGGTTTTATTGTTTTTAACCTGTTACTTGATTACTGCTTGTTGTTTTAACTTGTGCCCTCGTTAATTGTTATTTATTATTGTTTGTACAGTTTTGTGCTATACTTTTCTTTCTTTCCTATTATTTTGGCGTTCCTTTTTCCGTAGTTTGCAGTGCTGCCTTTTTATTTTTGTACACCGCTTTAATGTTTCTAACGTAAGCGGTCTATCAAGTGTGGAATAAAGTTAAAGTTAAAGTTACCTTTATCTCCCTAGCATGTCCTGACGTGACACTGACCCAGTCGATACCGGGGTAGTTGAAATCACCCATTATTATTACTGTGCTGTAACGTTTGTTAGCTTCCTTGATTTCTTTGAGCATTTCATCATCCATTTGGTCATTCTGGCCAGGCAGTCGATAGTACACCCCCACTGCCATTGCCTTCCCCCTTTTACATGGAATTTCAATCCATATAGATTCTACAGCAGATTTTGTTTCCTGCAAAACTTTAATCCTTTCTGACTCAATGCCCTCTCTAACAGAGAGCAACCCCTCCACCAATTTGATCAGCTCTATCATTACGATATAGTTTGTACCCAGGTATCACAGTGTCCCACTGGTTGTCGTCCTTCCACCATGTCTCTGATATTCCAATCATATCTAACCTTTCATTTAGTGCTATATATTCTAACTCTCCCATCTTATTTTTTAGACTTCTATAGCATTTGCATACAAGCATTTTAGAGAATGTATTTTATCCATATTAATTTGTCTGTTAGACATGAGTAATTTGGGATCTTTAAGCTCTGTCTGCTCCATACTTGAGGGCATTTGGGCTACTTTACTCTTTTGTGGAACCTCTCTGCTTTTGGTAGTATCCTTCAAAGATACATTCTTCCGAACCATCTGCTCTTGGGCGACTGTCGGCTTTCCCCTAATATCTAGTTTAAAAGCTGCTCTATCTCCTTTTTAAAGGTTAATGCCAGCAGCCTGGTTCCATCCCGGTTAAGGTGAAGCCCATCCCTTCGGAAGAGTCCCTCCTTTACGAGGCGCCATTGCCAGGCCAAACGGCAAAGCCCGAAACTGGAAATGTCTCATTGGTACCACAAACCGGAGAAACTGCTGGTGCTCTGGCTGAATGGGGATGTGAAGGTAAGCCTCCGTGAGATCGAGAGATGTCAAACACTCCCCATTTCTTATAGCGATGATAACGGAACGCAACGTTTCCATGTGAAAATGCGGAACCCGAAGACAATGATTCAGTCGCTTGAGATCTAGGATCGAGCAAACAGAACTGTCCTTTTTGGGCACCATGAAGTAAATGGAGTATCCACTGCAGCCATACTGGTCTCGGGGGTCCCGGGGGTGTTGTCGCGGTTGCTTCAGCTCAGAGCAGGAAGCAGCTTCCAGATGCAGAGACTCCACAGAATCCTGAGCCTCCCAAGGCGGAGTGGAAGCCGTCTCCTGCCGTGCTGTGTCCTGAATTGCCTGTTCCATGGATGTGGCTTCCAGAGCACAGGCATGGCATACACCAGCGTCTGACACCATCCCCTGCCAGATTCCGCAGACCAGGCACTATGGACGCACTGGCATGGGTGCAAAAACTGCTAACCACTGGCCACTTAATCACTGTTTGACCAGAAGATGCCTTTCCCCAGAGAGAGCCCTAACAGTAAGAGTCAAAATAAAGAAAAGGAAAACAAAGGAAAGGAAAAGTAGATCTTCTCTTTTCCCTTACCTTCTATTTTATTATTATTTATTATTTTATTTTTTTAAAACATTGAAAACCAAGGACTGCACCCAGAAGAGAGGAGAGAGAGCACTAAGAAAACCTGCTGCAAATCCAGCGCTTCGAACCCGGCTGCCATCGAGACTTGGGAGGACAGAGAGAGAGAGAGAAAGAGAAAAGAATTGAGTCATTTACTGTTCCCGCGCAGCTGCACCAGCAGGAACCACGTGGCACGAGGCCTCCCTTAGCAGAGCAGGCAGACCGTGAAACTCCCTCACTGTCCTGCAAACTGCCCCAGCAGTACCTAAGTTGAGCCGGCCTCCTGCCATGCCTCTGGCGATCAAGACCGACCTCGCGCGCGCGGCCGATTAAACAGACCCCAGCAGTACTTGAATTGAGCTGGCTTACATGTTCTGCACTTTCACATTCACTTGAGTGGTCAAGTTGATAAATGGAAGGCTCTACCCTCTGTACTAAAAGATTGAGCATGCAAGGGCTGAGCTCACATTCGCCTAAATCCATGGCGTTCCAACTCAGGAAGTCGATCTGTATGTTGTCAATGTTTGCAATATGTGCTGCGGAAAGGACAAACAGACGTTCCTTTGCCCAATAACAGAGCTCTGCAACTTTGGGAGCCATCCCAGGACTGCAAGTTCCACTCCACTTGTTGACGTATGCCATTGTTGCGACACTGTCTGAAAACACAGACTACTTTGCCCATCCCTTTGATTTGGAACTCTCTCCCTCCTGATTTACATGCAATTGATGTTTTAAGTGACTTTCGTAAGCAATTAAAAACTTTACTTTTCATTGAGCACTATGGATCAACAAATGACTAAGATATCATCTATTGTATATACTTTATAAATAATCCACTATATTGTTAACCCTTGTTATTTTTCCTACATTACCATATGTTGTCATGTCTATACTGTTTATGTTTCCCTTGTTTATACCTTGTATTTCTTGTGACCGCTTTGATTGAAGGAAAAGGCGGTATAAAAAAACTTGTTAAATAAATAAATAAATATATAAGATATAGGAACTGATCCTGGCAGAAAGCATGGAAGCCTGGAAAGTACGACGTCCAAAGGCATCCAAAGTTCGACACTCACATCCTGGAGGATTAGCGGCATGCCTCTTTGCACTCCTGATCCTTCTCATAGCTGACTCCACTACAAAAGAGTGGTGAGGAAGCTGAGTCTTCTGGAAACCAGGTGAAGGAGTGACTCGATACATGGTATCCAGTCTACGAGAGTGAGGAGAGGTGGTAAAAGGTGTTTCCCACATTCTTAACATGAGATCTTGTAAGATCTCATGGATAGGCAAGGTAGCTGCCTCTTTAGGAGCCTTGGGATATTGTAGAATCTCCAACTCCTTTGCCCTGGGCTCTGTTTCGGGAGCCACAGTAATGGAAAGACCTCGAGCCACCTCCCTGATAAAATCCTGAAAGGAGATATCTTCTGGAGGAGACATCCTATGTTTAGGAGAGGAAGGCTCCTCCGGGAGAAGTATTCTGGTACAGACAGAATTATCAGAATCCTCAGACTCCTCCGAGGATTCGAAGTACCTTCTGTCCGGATGCTCTTGAAGAGCCCGATACCCGTACTGACCGAAGTCAGTACTGGGAGGAATCGGTACCGGTGTATCGGTACCAGAAGGCATAGCATGACTGGGTGCCAGCAAAGCAGACACCGATGTCAATGCTGTCAGTACCGGTACCGATACCTGTGCCGGAGTCGGTGCCGGTACCAGTACCAGTTGAACTGTCTGACGCAGTTCAGAGGGCATCGATGCCGCAAGGAGAACCACCAGACTGCATTCAATAGCCAGGACGCTGCCGATGCCTGGGTGTCGGTACTGGAGAAAACAGCCGGTACCCCAGAGCATGGCACCAGTAGTTCTGCCGAGGTCGAGGCCTCGAGAACATCCTGGAGCCCCGATAATGCTTTGGAAGCCGAAGCCTCCCGCCAGGGCAATTTTGCCAGTACAGAACCCTCAAGGGCAACGCCAGAGGCATCTCGATGCTTAGAAGGAGATCTCACCTTTGAGGACCGGCTAGATTTATGTTTAGTTACCTGAGATCCATGGGAGGAAGACAAAGCCCTGGAAGACGTTGATGCCACAGAAGCTGCATCGGAGGGAAAAAGGGTGCTGAGCTTAGCAGCTCGGTTTTGTCGACCCCTCTTGGACATCATGGCACAAGCCATACAGTCGGAGATGGAGTGGTCAGGACCTTAACATTTGAGACACCGCTCATGGGTGTCGGTGACGGAGATGGTACCGCCACACTTGGTGCACTTTTTGAAACCCAAAGTGGGTTTTTCCATAGTCCACAAAATAGAAGGGAATAAGGAAAACATTTTCTAAAGTGACAGGAACGACGACCTGCTGGCTCCGCGGAAAACGAAGAATTGGAGAGAGGCAGTTGGGAAAGGCGGGAAGGCAGCATGCAGGCGCTGTGGGATGCTCCCAAAAGCTTTCTAATTGGACGCTGGGGAGCGTTCCCGCGCAGGCTCTGTCGGTACCAACGATACCCATATGTGAAGACTACATTCTTGCTTGATCCTGGAGATATAATTAAATGAAACCTTAAACATAAAAAAAGGATATGCTGGCAACACTCTATAAAATATGTCCATAAAATGAAAGATATAATTTAACAACAAAAACAGGGTACCCATCAGTTAACGTGAAGCAATTACAATGCAATCCCAGAAGGATGAAGTGTGGGCTTACATACTAAAACAAGGAGATGCTCAAAATAAAATACACGTACCAAATACGGAGAACCCACAAAGGCATCGATCAAACCCAAATATATATATAGGGCATGGGTCAGCCAGTTCCCCTGATAAAAGGACTATTCAAAAATAAAAATGACTATTCATAAACAATAAAAAATAAATAGATAAAGATAAAACAAAATTAACTTCCCCGCTCTGTGGAACTCCCTGCCCTCTTCTATCCGGCTTGAGCAGGAACACTCTACCTTCAAGAACAGCCTCAAAACCCATCTCTTTGCCCTCGCCTTTGACCTCCTGATCAATGTTCCCTCTAATTTTCTGTAGGCGGTGTGCGCATAAAATATCAGCTGTGTGCAGCTTTTGAAGGAAGGTTAAATTTTTGTGCGCCACATAACGACACTCGGAGTTATATACTTTAAAATTTGACTACACGTCAGAATACAGTATGTACACCACATTGATTTTAATCAAATTAAATGAAAATAGACGATTACTAAATGAAGCGGGAAATTTCTAGTAATTACAATCATAACTTTTAAATTTTAAGACGTCTGTGTTGTTTTCTATCAGAATCAGAGCCGTAATTTTTGTGCGCTCTGTTGTAAACTACATGCGCTCGTTCGGTGAGGTGTGTGCACGCGCACACGCGCACAGCTTAGAGGGAATAGTGTTCCTGATCCCTCTATGTGACTTTACCTTCCCTTGTCCCCTCTCTCTCTCTCCTCCTCATTGTCCTGTTGTATGAATCTGTTAGGTATGCTTTCCTATCTACTATTGTTATTTCCTTTCTTCTTCCCTTACCTTATGGTTTTCTTTATTTTGTATTATGTAAACCGCTCTGATGTTTTTCGTTTAGCGGTATATCAAGTTAATAAACATAAACATAAACTTGAACAATAGCAAAGAGGGAAGGCAAATGGACCCACAAAATTAAGACACCACCAGTAAAGATCCAAAGAGACTCAAAAGAGGCCAAACGAGAGAAAATGCATAGAACGAGGGATGTGGCCCCATGAAAAAAAAAAACAGATGGGAGACGTGAGAGAGAGATTCCAGCACTGGTGGTTTGCTTCTCCATCAGATGTTTTGACCACAAATGCCTCCCTCCTGGGGGGGATAAATAGTCTGCTTGCTCTATGAGTAGCAGATATGGGTGCATGTTTTAAGGGGCTAGTTTTGCCCCTTGTGAGTCCCTTTGGAGTGCCGAGGATGGAAGGAGGCATTTTCTCTCCCTTGTTAGTAGCTTTTGCAATGGGCAAGAGGAACGTTAAGGAAGACCTGGGGATGGTAAAAGGCCCGATAGACCATCATGTTGTAAGCACTGGGAAACTTAACTCTCTCTCCCCTCCCCACCAGCCAAATTCTCAGTAAGTCTCCAGCATGATTGGGGCTTCCCAGGTAGGGAATATAGCCCCATGTGCTTCTACTCCCTTACCGCTGGTTTTTGATTGCTGTAGCAAAGATGGTTGTAGACTCTGGACCTAAGTTCCTGTTCTTTTGCTGTTACTTCTTCAAAATTACCACTTGAGGGCACTGGGTTCAGGGAAGTATCGCTCCGTGATATTGGTCTGCAATCAATAGGGTGGAGGGGGTGTTGCAGGACACGCTGGGGCAGTTATATGATTTTTCTCGGGACACTGCTGACACTTTTGTGCCAACATGAGACCCTGCTTGCTGACTGTGCAGGGAAGGTCTCTCAGAGGCTAATGTTGTCAGCTTACAACAGTTGTGTAATTCTCTATTTAAAGATAACACGTTGCTGCATAATAAACTGGAAATGTTGGAAAATGCTGCCAGGAGCCAAGAACCTCAGGGCTCTTATTTTCCTGTGGTTCGTCTGCTTTCTCCCATGGAGCTATTTAAAATGCATTTAAAAGATATTTTGTTGTACTCTGATTTTTCAGAGTCTGCTCTCTCCTCTATTTATTATATACTTCAGAGATTGTTGCTCAAGTAGCTTCCATGGGAGATGCAGGTGAGCCGGATTAACTCAATTTTTGGAGACTTCTTTGGGTAAAGTATCCCAAAGAGGTACTTAGTTTCTTTTTTCTCAGAGAGGGTTAAGAGTGGTATTATGAAATTGTATTTCCTAAAGAAGGCTGCTCCTTTTTGTGGGCAGCCATCAATGATATTTCCCGATATTGCTCGTACCACTCAGATCTGGCGAAAATCTTTTCTTCAGTTAAACCTAAGATACTGGCTCTTAGAGGAACGTTTTACTTGAAGTTTCCTTGCAAGTGTCTGGTAGCACTTTCTGGCAACAGTTATGTATTTGTTGAGGCTTCCCATCTTGAGCGATTTCTTTTGGATAAGTAGTTTTCCTTTTGAGACGTTTGCTCTATTTGACTGGGTATAGGTAAAAGGGGTTGAATATATTTGTTTTCTTTGTCTTGGCCTCCGTGTACCTTCGATCGTCTCTCGTAATGTGGGTTTGTGTGAATTCTTGGTTTAAATTGTCTCTTGAGGTTTTTCCTGTATTATTTTAAATTAATTTATTTTTCTTGTAGATTCCTTATAGTAACTGTTAAAAATTTAATAAATATAAATTTAAAAAAAACACACAACACAAAATACCCATCTAGTGTTCTCAATTCACTAGATCCAGAGCCTTCTCCTTCTTTGCTCCATCCTGCTGGAACGCATTACCAGCAACTATCAGAACCATCAGTGAACTCTCCCAATTTAGGAAGGCACTGAAACGTCACCTCTTTCTTCATCACTACGATGTTGCAGTCTTCCCCCCACACCCAACCACTCTCACATCTCAATGCAGCACCTCAAACTCATGCACGTCACATTCCCAGACTGATCACTCGCAATCACACCTTCCCCTCCAACCACCATGAGAAACTTATGCAGTGCCGCATAACTCATTATATTGTTACATAAAGTAGACTGTATTTATTCATCGTGTCTCCTTGTTAAGGGACTGGTTATTTATACCCTATTTTACCTGTTATACCTGCTTAATGCATACCCAAGTTTAATTTTCCTGTTGAATGTATACCCAAGTTATTATACCTGTTTCACTGTAAGCACAAATCACAAAATTGAGATGTGCAACTCTTATGTTCATTGTAAACCGCACTGATATCGAATAGCGCGGTATAAAAGAGACTGCAAATAAATAAATACATAAATAGTGGTGACTACCTACTGCCACCCTCCTGGTCTCAACCAGGAGTCTGACTTTTCTGCTCCCCCCCCCAAGTGCTGTCAAATGATATTGCATGCTCATCCCTCCCCCTTGATCAGGTTGGGCAACTAACTAGGAGGCTTTGTATGTCTGTTTTTCTCTCCCCTCTATTCAAGTGTCTTACATTAAGGGGCAACACTACATAATGATGAATCGTAGATTATACTGTCTCTAATTATTAAAGGCTATCCCCCTAATAATTGTGCCTGGTGACGCTGCAGGTGGGGTGTTTCCCTTGTCTGTCTTCCCTGGACATCTCCAGAACATCTGACAGGAATAGCCAGTCATCCTGGAATGGGTGAACCTGGATTCCCTGCCTGTGCAGAAAACACTGCTATCACCACTATGACCTTCGAGAAGGTGCAAATAGCTATGGCCAGGCTGAAGGGCAGAGCCCGGAACTGGAAGTGGTGGCCCAGGATGCAGAAGAGGAGAAACTGCTGGTGTTGTTCCTGTATGGGAATATGGAATTATGCCTCCGTGAGATCTAGGGAGGGAAGGAACCCCCTTTGCTGAATGGATGCAATAATCAAGCTTATGATCTGTAGGTGGAAATGGGGAACTCAGGTGCCAAAGAGGTGGGAATGAACCTTCCTTCTTTGGTCCACAGAAAAGATGAAATACCAGGCCTAGACTTGCTCTACAGAAGGCATGGGTAAAATAACCTGCCACTGTAGGAGGCACTGAAGAATTTTCCTTGGTCGCAACCCACTGAAGTGGGGATCCATAGGAAGGCCTGTAAACTCCAGCATGTAACCCTGACAGATCAATGGATTCTTGAAGTTCTAAGTAGTTTGGGCCTACACCAAGAAAATCAGCTGTACATCGGAAGGAACCCACCAGATCTCATTATGAGGACTTATTGGCACCAGTGGCAGCTTACAATTCTCGGGAGTGCTAAGGGCCCCAAAAGGATGACAGGGGAGGAATAAGCCCAACCCAGACTCCTAACAGGTCTAGAATGCCTCCCAAGCTCCACACTGAGACAGACCTAACACCCCTGTGTCTGTGTTCTAGAACTTATAGGGAGAAACTCTTCATCTGTACCTGCAGAGTGCTGTACATTATTATCTAGGCCGCTACTACTCCAGGCCCCATCAGCACACAAGGTGCAATATCCAGCTGTTACCTTTTGGACACAACAGATGTAGTAATACTTAATGATTACAATTTCATGAACCTGTCATCACTTTGTGATCACAGGAATTTTTATTCCTCATCTGCCATCTAGTGGAGTAAAGCACAGTTACTTACCTGTAACAGGTGATCTCTGGGAACAGCAGGAATTAGTCATCACATATGGGTACGTCGGCACCGACGGAGCCTGCGCGGGAAAGCTCCCCAGCTTTTCAAATGAAAAGCTTTTGGGGCCTCCCACTGCACATGCGCGCTGCCTTCCCGCCTTCCCGACCAGCTCTCCTCAGTTCGAGTTTAAAGCTGAGACAATAGAGAGAGAGGACAGGAAGATAGAGGAATAGAGAGACAACTCCTAGGGGAGGTGGGTGGGTTGTGATGACTAATTCCTGCTGTTCCCAGAGATCACCTGTTACAGGTAAGTAACTGTGCTATCTCTAGGAACAAGCAGGAATAAGTCATCACATATGGGGACTCCCTAGCTGAGATGCCTGGGAGATCCCCCTCCAAGGGTAACCATCTTCGGATGGATCTCAGGCATCCATTCTGGGAAGGTGGGCAGGAGTTGTTTAAGTATGGAACAGGTGTTTGAGGACAGCCTGACCAAACAAGGCATCCCGGCGGGAGTCCTTGTCCAAGCAGTAATGGGCTGTGAAGGTATGCACCGAGGCCCAAGTGGCTGCTCGACAGATCTGGTCTATGGAAACAGAGTGGAGATGAGCCATAGAAGTGGCCATGGCTCTCACATTGTGAGCCGTGACATGGCCTTCCAGAGAAATGTTCTTACTCTGGTAAGCAAAGGAAATACACTGAGCAATCCAGTTGGAAAGTGTGCGTTTGGTGACTGGAAGTCCCAAATGAGAAGGATCAAAAGCCACGAAAAGCTGAGAAGACTTTCGATGTGGCTGAGTTCTATTGAGGTAAAAGGCGAGAGCTCTTTTACAGTCAAGAGTATGAAGGTTCCTCTCTGCACTGGATGCATGAGGAGCCGGAAAAAAGACAGGTAGATATACCTCTTGATTAAGATGAAAAGGCGAGACCACTTTGGGCATAAAGTGGGGATTCGTCCTAAGGACCACCTTATCATGATGAAATCTGGTATAAGGTGGATTTGCCACCAAAGCTTGCAGTTCACTGATGCGGCGAGCCGAAGTGACTGCAATAAGGAAAAGGACCTTCCAAGAAAGAAATTTCAGGGAGGTAGATACCAATGGTTCAAAGGGTGGCTTCATAAGTTGACCCAGAACTAAATTCAAGTCCCATGCTACCGGAGGAGGCCGGATGGGAGGCTTAGTGAGGGTTAGGCCTCTCATGAATCTTGCAATAAGAGGATGAGAGGAAACAGATTGTCCATTTATAGGTTTCAAGGATGCTGTAATAGCACTTAAATGGACTCGTACTGAATTCGTCTTGAGGCCTGCATTGGAAAGATGCAGGAGATAGTCTAGTAGAGAATTCAAAGGAAGTGCCAGAGGGTCAAGACCCTGTTGAGCACACCAAATGGAAAAACGTTTCCATTTAAAAGCATAGGAACGCCTGGTAGAGGGTTTCCTAGAGGCATAAAGGATATCTTTCACTGGTTGAGAAAGATTAAACTCTTGAAGGCTTAAGCCTTCAGTAACCAAGCTCGGAGATGTAGGGACTTGGGGTTTGGATGCCACAAAGTCCCCTGCTCCTGAGACAGAAGGTCTGGTGCAGCTCCCAGGTCCAGGGAGGAGCCCTGGGAGAGCTGTAGAAGGAGAGGGAACCACACTTGGCGTGGCCAGCGTGGAGCAATGAGGATCATGGATCCGTGATCCCTCTGAATTTTGAACAGAGTCTTGGGAATCAAAGGAATGGGTGGAAAAGCGTACAGGAATTCCTGACCCCAATGCAGGAGAAAGGCGTCGTTGGCCTGAGCTCCCTGACATGGAGTCCTGGAACAGAACCGGGGAAGTTTGGCATTCCACGGACTTGCAAAGAGGTCTATGTCCGGGGTCCCCCATTCCTGGAAGATTCTGTGTATCTGGTCCATATGCAGGGACCACTCGTGTGGAAGCAGAACTCGACTGAGTCTGTCTGCCCGAGAGTTTTGAACTCCTGGAAGATATACTGCCAGAAGATGAATTTGGTGCTCTCTGGCGAAGGCCCATAATCTGAGAGCTTCGTTGCAAAGCGACAGAGAGCCCGTCCCTCCTTGTTTGTTGATATAAAACATGGCCACCTGATTGTCTGTCTGAACTAGGACAGTCAGGTTGGCAAGGAGGGTGTGGAAGACTGTGAGGGCAAGGAAGATTGCTCGCAGTTCCAGAAGATTGATATGAAGGGTGGTCTCTTGGGGAGACCAGAGTCCCTGAGTGGAGAGATGTTGAAGATGAGCTCCCCACCCTGTTTGGGAAGCATCTGTTGTGAGGGTTGCTTGGGGCAACGAAGGTTGGAAGGGGGTCCCCAACAACAGATTTTTGGAGGATGTCCACCACTGGAGAGACCAAAACAGACGTTTTGAGGTGAGTACCTGGTCTGACAGCAGTCCCGATGCTTGAGACCACTGGGTGGCCAATGTCCATTGAGCTGCTCTCATATGGAGACGAGCATAAGGTACCACATGAACCGTGGAGGCCATGTGGCCGAGAAGTTGCAGCATTTCTTTGGCTGACAAGTGATTTCTGGACTGAGCCTGGGAGGCCAAGCTTATTAGCCTTTGGCCTCGGACCAGAGGGAGGTAGGCCCTTGCAGTGGTGGAGTCCAATTGGGCCCCTATGAATTCCAGGGACTGAGTAGGGATGAGTTGGGACTTGGGAATGTTTACCACAAGTCCCAGATATTGAAGAATACGCCTTGTGCGGTCCAGAGAAATCTGGGCTTCTGACTGAGATGGAGCTCGGATGAGCCAGTCGTCCAGATATGGGAAGACAAAGATTCCCATGCCTCTGAGAAATGCGGCTACGACTGCCATGCATTTTGTGAAGACTCTTGGAGCAGAGGCCAGACCGAAGGGTAGTACTCTGTACTGGAAATGTTTTCCCTGGAACAGAAATCTTAGATATTTTCTGTGGGATGGATGGATGAGTATATGAGTGTACGCATCCTTGAGATCTAGAGAACAAAGCCAATCCTGACTCTGAAGGTATGGAAGGAGAAGGCCCAGAGAGAGCATTTTGAATTTCTCCTTGAATAGAAACCTGTTCAATTCTCTCAGATCTAGGATAGGTCTGAAGCCCCCTGTCTTCTTTGTTATGAGAAAGTAAGGGGAGTAGAAACCTAACCCCTGTTGTGGAGGAGGAACCTCCTCTATTGCCCCTTGGGCAAGGAGAGAAGAGACTTCCTGACCCAACAGGGTCAGAAGAGATGGGGGAGAACTGAATTGCCTCACCATGGTATGGGGAGGAAGGCTGGAGAAATGAAGTTTGTAGCCTTCTCGGATAATAGAGAGGGTCCATTGCTCTGATGTTATTTGCTCCCATCTGGGAGCAAAGTAAGCTAGCCTTCCAGGAATGGTGAGGGGCTCTGGCTGTGCTAGAGCCAGAAAGGGAAAGTTCTCTAGAGGGAAGTCAAAACCCCTGAGGGGGTTGAGCCTGCTGGGATGTAGCAGACACTGCAGGCTTTGACTTTACCTGCTTAGATTGTTGCCGCTTAGCCGCAAGGCGAGGCTGAGCAGATTGCTGGCCAGTATTCGTGGGAAATCTGGTCTTTTTATAGTAAGGCCTTTTAAAAGGCTTCTTTTTGGTAGGGGTAGAAGTAGACTTGGAAAGTCTATCTAGAGTGGCATTTTCTGCATCCATTTGAGCAGCTTTAATCTGCCAGTCTTCCCCAAATAAGTTCTCACCGGTACAGGGCAGATTCCTGAGGCCTTCTACAACCCAGGGTTCTAGGTTAGAAGCCTGGAGCCAAGCGAGACGTCGGGCTGCAATAGCAATTCCCGAAGCTCTGCCTGCAACCTCGAAAGAATCAAAGGCTGCCCTGTTGGAGAACTTGGAGACCTCTGAAAGTTGTGTCACCATATAAAAGAAGTCCGCCCTTTGATCATCAGGGATAAAGGGGGCAAAATTCTGTATTTTTAGGGCAAGTTGCCCAAGATACATGCCCATATAAAGGCTATAAGAGTTGATCCTGGCTATAAGCATACTAGCCTGGAACATCTTTCTTCCAAAAGAGTCTAGGTTCTTACATTCACGCCCTGGAGGGGTAGAAGAATGCCTCTTAGGACTCTTTATTTTCTTCATAGCAGACTTCACCACAATGGAGTGGTGAGGCAGCTGAGTTTTTTGGAACCCAGGCGAAGGAGGGACCCGATACATGGTGTCCAACCTGCGGGAATGGGGAGACAGTGTTAAAGGAGTCTCCCACAAATCCATCAAGTGTTCTTTAAGGATTTCATGGACAGGCAGAGTGACTGCCTCTTTAGGAGCTTTTGAGTATCCTAAAATGTCCAATTTTTTTGATCTGGGTTCTCTTTCAGAAGATGTAGTAATAGAAAGTGCTTTAGCTACATCAACAATGAAATCCTGAAAGGATAAATCCTCTGGGGGAGACATCCTCCTCTTGGGAGAAGAGGGCTCCTCAGGAAGAGTAAGCTCAACAGAGTCATCAGAGGAATTAAATTAATCAGAAGAATCTGAGTACTCTTTCTGTGCTTCCAATGTACGATACGCATACCGATCGGTATCGACATCGGGCGTATCGGGCATGGGATCGGTACCGGGCGAAAGCCGGAATCCGGTATGCGAAACCGATCGACGTTTAGAAGTCGATGGTCTCGGTTCCGGTGTAGATACCGGAACCGGGGTCGGTACCGATGAAATCGGTACCGAGGGCGTCGCAGCCTTAATGAAGGCCAGTACGGCCTGCTGCATGGTCTGGACAGTACTGCCCATAGACGCCACTACTGCCTGGATGTCGGTACCGGTATGGGCTGGTACCCCAGAGCAGTCCAACAGGTGATCTGTCGAGGCCGTGCCATCGATGTCAACCTGTGACCCCATGATTGCTTTGGAGGCCGGAACCTCCCGCCGGGGTTTTTTGGCCTGGGCAGAATCCTCGAACTCAGAACTGAGAGCCTCTCGATCTTTAGAAAGAGATTTGCTTTTAGAGGATTTGCCCACAGAAGTTTTGGTTACCTGAGATCCATCCGGAGAGGAAGACCTGGATGACTGTGATGCTTCTGAAGGAAACAGCACATACAGAAATAACAGCACTGCATTTGGTACATTTTTTGAAACCAGGGACTGGCTTCTCCATGAGGAGAAACTGTGTAGGCCTTAAGGCCTAACACCGGGTACCAAGCTGTGCTGAAGAAAAATAAAAAAGTCTTTTTTTTTTGTATATAGAAAGAAAGAAAGACCGGCGATACTGGTATCGGTATGGGGAAGGCAGGTACGCGGTCTAAAGAAACAAACAAAAGTAACAAATTCTTCAGCGGTGACAGGAACACGACCTGCTGGCTCCGCGGAAAAAGAAGAACTGAGGAGAGCTGGTCGGGAAGGCGGGAAGGCAGCGCGCATGTGCAGTGGGAGGCCCCAAAAGCTTTTCATTTGAAAAGCTGGGGAGCTTTCCCGCGCAGGCTCCGTCGGTGCCGACGTACCCATATGTGATGACTTATTCCTGCTTGTTCCTAGAGATATAGGAATTACACTTACCTGGTAATTGTGGTTCCTTGAGTGACTCCAGCTTAGTCCTCATTCCCGCCCGGGGATGGGGTCTTAGCAGTGGTCTTTCTGTTGGGGGAAGTGCAAGGTTAAAAGTGGATATAGGCCTTCACTGGTGTTCAGTCATTTTGCGCTATATTGTTATATTATTATATTATGATATTGTTATATATATTGCTATATTGCTCTGGATTGTTTAGGTCTAGGCATTCAACGGAAAGGAGAGCATGCAGGAAGCAGTCCCTTCTGGAAGGGGAGTAGTAGGTAGATAACATATAACCTAAGTTGAAAAAAAAAAAAAAAAAGTTACTGATTTTTTGCTCCTTTGAGTCTGCTTTGTCAATAGTTCACTGGGGGCTGATGGGAGAGACCAGCAGGCTTTATCCAGTGATGTCATGAGTTTGACATGCCCAGTCTCCAAGCTGCAGTAGGTGGTTCACTACCCAGAGGTTGAGGACTAAACTGGAGTCACTCAAGGAACCATAATTACCAGGTAAGTGTAATTCCTATGTATTAACGGAGTGGAGGAGTGGCCTAGTGGTTGGGGCAAGGTACTTCAGGCCGGAAGGTCGGGGGTTCAAATCCCACTAGAGGACAGCAACCTTGGGCTGGAAGGACTGGGGTTTCTAGTCCCACAGGTGCTCCTTGTGGTCTTGGGCAAGCCACTTAACCCTCCATAGCCCATGTTCCCTGTAAAATAGTTATCTCCAAGTTATAATGCCCTGTTCAATATAATTTCAGTTTGTTCAATGTAAACCGCACTGATGCAAAATAGTGCGGTATATAAGAGAATGTACATAAATAAATAAATAAATTATATAACATACATTATGTCTGTGTTTTATATACATGATATTTGGATGTACCAGTGTTTCCTGTATGAGTGGCAGTTGTAAATGAAACTGAGTAGTTCAATAAAAAATTAAATACAAAAAAAATGAACTATACTAGACCCCTGTTCGTTCTGCCTGTCTGTTTTGAATAGATTGTAAGCTCTGTTGAAAAGGGACTTTCATTTATGTTTTGTGTACAGCATTGTGAATGTTTGTAATTATACAGATGATTAGTAGAAGTAGTAGTAGTAGGCCACCCTGAGACAATTTCATGATTCACTACTATCATCAGCTTCTTCCTAGCATGAGGTCTATGCCATTTTAGATAGCTGGTCTTGCTCCTGGCTGTGATGCGTGAGGACCAGTACAGAGGATGATCTGTTTTGGCTGAAGGTCAGTACCTCTTCCCTCAGAGGGCTAGGTGGGTGCTTCATGTTGGTCTGGGTTCTCTCAAGGGGGAAAGGGCTTACATTAGCAAAGGTCCACAAGCGATAAGAGACTTGAGCAGAGATAAGGTAGCTCGAACAGGCAGATGGCCGCTGCTTGTGATACTTGGGATGAAACTTCAGCCTGAGCTGGCAGGCAGTAGAAAAGGCTGCTATTTCCTTCTTCCTGGCTTAGAAGGAAGTTTTGGTACATCCCCTTCCCCCTCCCTTAGTCTCTAAATCTGGCAAGGACAAAGGAAAATACAATTTATCACCTACCATCAATTTTTCATTCTTTAAATACAAAGTTCCTTATCGTTCCTCCAGTTTAGTCCTCAACCTCTGGGATGTATCAGAGCAGTAATCATTGGGAGGGATCTTTCCAGATGGATCTCGACACCGCCTCCCTGAAAACGGCATCCTTAGCTGCCAGAACATCTACGCGGTAGTGCTTACTGAAAGTATGGAGACACAACCAAGAGGCCTCCCTACAGATGTCCACTGGCAGAACCAAACTGTGCTCCGTCCAAGAAGACGCTTGCACTCTGGTAGAGTGAGCTTGTAAGCTCCCTGGGACTGTACGGTCCCGTAGAAGATAAGCCGACGCACTCGCCACTTCAATCCATCCAGAAATGGACTCCTTTGCCGCCGCTTCCCTTTGCGGGGCCCTCCAAACATCCCGAAGAGAAACTATACGCCTTGCGAAAGTTTCTGAAACCTTTAAACACTGCCGCAGCGCTCTATTGATGTCCAAACAGCGCAAGTTATGGTTCAATACGCTCCCCTCCACCGCAACCAGCGCTGGAAGAGAGACCATTTTATTAGGTGAACATAGAAACCACCTTTGACAACAACGATGGAACCAGCCGCCAGGCCACCTTCTGTCTGGAGACAGACAAAAAACGATTCCTGACAGGACAATGCCTGCAACTCCGAAAATCACCTCGCCGAACATATGACCATCAAACATACCATCTTCAAGGCAAACCCCTTAACCTACCCCTGTTGCAAGGGCCCCAATGGCGCGCTAGCTAACGCTCCTAAAACCAACTTGAGCTTCCCCGGTGGAATTAATATCCTATGAGAGGGCTACAGTCTGGTAACCGTCTGAGAAAGCGTACCACATCGACCTGTGCATGAGAGCCACTCCCTGGTTTTGCCCTTATAGAAAGACAGAGCTGCTAACTGAACTCTCCAGGACCTGCCTTTACCAAACCCATCCTGCAGAAAACTTAATACCAAGGGAATTGACACTGTTGTCGCGTGAGCGTGCCTCCGCGAGCACCCATCCTCAAAGATGTGCCATATATGCACATATGCAAGGAACGTAGACTTTTTTTTTTTTTGCGGCAAGGTGGCAAAGACTGCTGCCGAGCAACTCTTTTTCCTTAAGCTTGCCCTTTCAATGGCTACCCCGTAAGCGAAAACCGATGCACCTGAGGCATTCGAAGGGAACTCCGTAGCAACAGAATCTCCAATGTTGGAATCTCCAATGTCGGAGGAGTGGTCTAGTGGTTAGGACAAGGTACTTCAGGCCGGAGGGCCGGGGGTTCAAGTCCCACCTGGAGACAGCAATCTCAGGCCGGAGGGACTGGGATTCCTAGTCCTGTAGGCACTCCTTGTGGTCTTGGGCAAGCCACTTAACCCTCCATTGCCCATGTTCCCTGTAAGTATTAGCGTATGTGTCTCATATCCCCTCGTGTTAAATGTATCCCACAATTGACCGCTTTGACCCGGTGAAAAAGCGGGATATAAATACAGCTAAATAAATAAATAAATCCATGGATTCCCATCGAGCAACCGTATGAGGCAGGCATACCACAGGCGCCTTGGCCAGCCCGAGGCCCCCAACCACATGTTTCCCCGAAGCGCTTTGATACGCAGAACCACCCGACCTCATAGATGAGTGCCCCCTGTGGAAAGACAGAGAAGACCGGACGACGGCCGCCGTTGAAACAGTGCACCGATGCCTTCTGACCTCCTTTCGCGTCGTCTGCTGAAGAAGCGACCCATTTACACAGAGTGAAACGCCGCCATGAGGTCCATTACTGGCTGTCCCCATATGCGACCGATCTGTGCGAACACCTCCGGATGCCACTCCCAGTCTCTGGCATCCACTCGGACCCAGATGAGGAAATCCGCTGTCAGTGTCCTTACCCGCAACATGCACCACCAAAAACGCTGGCAGCCAAAGCTCTATCCACACACACACAGACCCTCTGCCGCGGCCTCTATGGCCACACTTCCGGTTCTGCCCTGCCGATTGATGTAGGCCACCGCAGCGAAGTTGTCGGACAGTACTCGCACCGCTCGACATGTCACTGTAGCTTTGAACGCCTGCAACGCCCGGCGTATCGCTCACATTTCCAGGTGGTTGATTGACCACTGGGTCTCCTGTGCACTCCAAGAGCCTCGCGCGAAACGATCTCCAAACGTAGCAGAGTTTAACAAAGTTTTTGGCCAAGCTCCCAGAGGAAAGGTCCATAACCTTTTATTAGAGAGAAGCTGGAAAATTATAATTTTTTATACCAACTTTCACCAATTCAAGATATTCTACAAGGCACACAACCCAACAGAGCATCACATCTGCTGTACATGCAACAGAACCCTTAAAATATGAGCATACATGAATCCACCGCTTGTCCCAATACAAGCATTGAGTAGCCTATTCATCTTTTTGGAAACCAGCCAGGTCCTTAAGACCTGGATTGGCTACCCTAGGAAACAGGATACTGGACCTGAAAGAGCTTGGTCTGACCCAGTATGGCATTTCTCGTATTCTTATGAACGGAACACCTCCCCAAGGTCTCTGCCTTGGAAGTAACAGGCTGCGCCTGGCCCTATGGCCCTGTGGCTAGCTCACATGGAGCAATGCAGCCTAGTGGTTGAGGCAAGTTGCCAGAGGATTAAGGGTTTGAATTCCAATCGAGACCACCAACCTTGGGCCATAAAAACTGGGGTTTCTGGTCCCACCAGTGGTCCTTCTGGCCTTCGTTAAGCGACTTAACCCTCTGCCTCAGGTATTTTTGTGAGCCCTTCAGGGACAAGGAAAATAGAAATACCATAATCGACTGTATGCCACCCTGACCTGTAGGCAATCAGTATACTCAAATAAAAAACTGACTGGGAATATGTGACCGTAGCAAACACTGGCAGTGGAGACACATCAGAGCTGGTGCTGGTTCCTGGTCTTCCTTTCTCCCAGTCCTTCTGCCAGCATTGAGAAAAGGCTGAGAATAGATTGTCCAGTGGGCTGGGGACCTTGCGTCCTGGACATCAGAGAGAAAGAGGGGCTAGGATCTTGGAGCAAAGCCCAAAGCCCTCCAGCTGCTTGGAGGCTGAGAATACTGGTGCCTGTGGGTGGTGCCAGTGGTATTTATACCACACCATCATCAAAACGATGATGGGCTCAGCCTCCAAGCTGCTGGAAGGGTTGCGCAACCCAGAAGTAAAGGGACTGGACTGGAGTTTCGATAAGGAATACAGTCTGAGCAAAGAAATGCAGTCTCACTCTACAAAGAGTGCACCCAAAAATCATGCCTAAGCAATTGTGAGCACATACAAAATTCACATCTACATATACGGTTGACCCAGCACCAGTCACCCAAACACAGTGCAGCGAGCACGCTTGAACATAGGCTGAATGCATGGAGTAGACACAGAGTATTGACTTCTGCTATGAAACCTTCCAGTACCCTGGAGCGGTAAGCCCCAGACTGTGCTACCTAGACGTCCTTTTCTTCACCCTCAGCACGGGCCCTTTAACAAGATGGCAAAACGGGTCAGTGCCCCTGCTAAGTGCTTAAAGCCCTGCTCTGACAGCACAGGCTCTAGAAATAGATGAGAATTTCCTGGGAAGGGCATGCTAAGTGGAGCTATGAAACACACAGGCACCCCCCTGGCCTTCCTGCAGTCAGAGAAATAGCAGTGAGATACACTGACAACCTTGCAAGGGGAGGTCTTAGAGGTTGCTGCCTGTTTGAACCTGATGAAGAATACGATTTCGTATTTTACAAACCCCCCCAGGGATGGGGGCCCTGAATACTATATGTGATTCATGAGCAGCACTGCCATCCGGTGGCCTTTAGGGCACCAGAGCCCGACAAATAATACAGACGTTAAGAGCTTTAAATCTTGGTCATATAATCTTGATTTGCAGAACATTACAGTTGCTTGTTTAGTCACTAACCCCTGAGTGCCCATGAGGTGGCCCTGTGGTTATTTCTTCCCTGACTTACAGAGATCAATCTGAAGATGGCTGCATACATATGGTCACAGAGATGCACTATTCAGTGTACCAGCTGCCCTCTGGTGGCCATAGACCATAGCACAAGCACTTTTTGGTTGACAGTTTAACTGTTATGATTATATATATTTTTTTATATCCTAAGGTTTCCTAAACCTGTCCCCGTGAAATCACAGGCGTTTGTGAATACAAAAAAGAGCTACCATCTCAAGCACACTTCCAGCCTGTCCCTCCTTCCAACTACAAGTTAGGGCTCTGCTCTTGAACCTAAAAGCTGGCAATTTGCCTAATATCCCAGGATTTAAAAGATGCTCCTCAGAGACATGATTAGGAGGAAGAGAATATGTGGCATCAGAGATCAATGCCAAAACAGCTGTCCTATAAAACTAAAAATAAACTTAAAAATAAAGAGGACTGACAACAGCCCCCTTAAGGCTGAGGAACCCCCCGAGCCTCAAAAAACCTACAAACAAAAGAAAGAAACACTAGACCCAAAATTCTAGCTATTCTGCCTGTTGTCTCTCTCACACAGGCAGCTCGCTGCAAATACCTAGAGAGAAAATGGCCGCCCCTTTGCCAACGAATTTTGGCGCCAAGAACAGCCGCTGCAAAAAAAGGAGGCCTCAGCAGACCGAAAGAGCCCGAAGGCCTTACCTGCAGGGCCGAAAGCCACGCAAGCCTGCTCCTACCACCTTGAATTCATCCGATCCTCAAGCCGCGCTGTCGCACCAGGCAGCCATGGCGAGGACCGCTCAGCCGGTTCCACAGAGTAAAATTAAAATCCCGCAGCAACGGACAGGCTCCGTCTCACACAGCTTCAGTGTGGCTGTACGGGTGCCGGAGCTCTCTCCCGTACCGTCAAGGGAGAGAGATCCACAACGGCGAATGCCTACAGCAAGTGAAAATAACTGACAAGGAGGGAAGGCAAGAGCTCTTACTAATTTAAAGAGCCAGGCTCAAATTTAAAATTACTTTAAATCTAAGGAAATTTGCTCCTAACAACTAAAGGGAACTAATCCCTGACTGCCAATTAACTAAAGGTAACTGAATTAAAAGTAAATATCAAACGTAAAATCAGAATAGAATTTGTCACACTAAATGCTCCTTATCTGTTCCCCCAAGTGAGCCCAGAAGCTAGGCTTACTACGTCCTCCTGCTGCATGAAGACTGGACACACTGGGGGCTGATGGGAGAGACCAGCAGGCTTTATCCAGTGATGTCATGAGTTTGACATGCACAGTCTCCAAGCTGCAGGAGGAGGTTCACTACCCAGAGGTTGAGGACTAAACTGGAGGAACGATAAAGGAAATTCTTATTAAACAATTTTTACTTAGTTCTATTGGTTCCCCCAACTGTTGTCCTTTTATTGATAGCATATGCTGACAGTTATAATAAGGCTAAATGGCCAGTTTACATTTTTCATTTAAACCCTTCCAGATCTTCTCCTGGTCTTCCCCCCTCCCCCCCCCCCCCCGAGAATCCCAGGAGCCTTCTCTTCCTCTTTAATTTTCCTCCTAAAATGGAACACTTTCCCCTGCAACACTCAGAAGTATTTCTGTCACACAAAACACAATCCTTACTGTGGCTAAAAAGCACACTGGGTGCTCACAATTTCTCTCTTTGCTTCCACTGCACTACAATTCCCATCTTTTTTAGTCATCCTCTGTCCTTTTCGGGCACTTATCTCAGACATTCAATACATAAAGGCCAAGTGATTTAGAACCTGTACCCTGTCTAGGCCCCTGGCCAATTTCCAGTTATATGCTATTTCCACTCGCACCCCTATTGCCGGGCGCTCGAGTATAAACCCAATATCTTCCTCCGCTCCCCCCAGTCATTTAATAGTACCTCTACCGGACCTATGGGGCCTATCCACCCTACCATCTCTTTGGCCACCCCTCTCATCCAATTCCACGTTAATTGAATAATAGGCCATGCCCACCTAAAACGTATATAAGTTCCTACTTCCCCACACCCTTTCCAACAGAGAGGGTTTCCCTGCCTACTCATTTTTGCTATCCATTGTGGGGTCAAGTACATACGGTATAATATTTTCTAACTATGTTCTTGTATTTTGGCTGACACGGAAGAGATTTTTTACAGCTGCATGTATCCTACTCCATCGGTCTTCTCCCCAATTTCCACCCAGATCTTTCTCCCATGCCTCTTGATATCTCCTCCTGTGGCCACCCTGCTCTAGCCCTTAATAAATGTGTGTGATAAGGCCCTTTGCTTTAACACCTTTCCTGTACATTTTTTCAAATAGTAGTTCCTCTTTACCAGGCTCCTTCCACATCCCTTTTTGTTGGAAGAAATGCTGCAGCTGATGAAAACCATACCAGTTGCCTTTTCTAACCAAACCTCCTGCTGTAATTCTTCAAAGGTTTGCATCTTCCCTCTCTCCGATGACAGCTGGCCCATATATTGCAGCCCCTGTACTGCCCATCTACTAAATTGTTTGGCCAGGCCTTCCTCACTAAATCCTTCACATGCAGCTATATGTTGTAATCTAAATTCCCTCCCCCCCCACCAGACTGTTCTTTTCTTTTTGCCAGATCTTCAGGGTACGTACCACAAACTGATTCTTGTCCTCTCCCCCTTCCTTCTTAACTTTAGGTTGCCTAGGAGCATCCGTTATAGGCTCCCGGCCAAGCTTGTCCTGCTCGATCTTAACCCATTGACAACTCTCCAGGCCCCTACACCAGTTTAATATCCTTATCCTCCTCAATTCCCTGGCCTTGTAATAGCATATTATATCTGGCATAGCCAGTCCCCCCTACTTCTCTACTCTCCCTTGGAGGGAAATGTCTCCAAATATAGAAGATCTCCTTTGTAGTAGCCAGAGCATTTGAGAGGACACCTTAATGGGGAGAGAGAGAAAAATAAAAACCACCACCTTGGAAGTATGCTCATCTTTACTATTGCTATCCTGCCGACCCATGAGAAGATTAGATGGGATAAACCAATCAGGACGAACATCACTTTTTTTTTTTTTTTTTTATACTAGTAGGTCAGAATTCATACTTTTTAATTCTTGCCAGTTTTGGCCCACCTGCACTCCAAAGTACCGAAGTTGTTTAGCTGTCCATTTAAAGGGGTAAGCCGCCTTAAGCCTTTCCTCCAACACAGGGTCCATATGTAGCTGCAAAATTTCTGTCTTCCCCAAATTCATTTCGTAGCCTGAAACATTACTGAAGGCCTATCTCTCTTTTAAAAGATTAGGAACATGATAGTTCCCCCGTTAGTTGGTTGACTGTCTTCTCCATTCTTCCCTACACACTTGGCTGGGTAGCTGAAGCTTGACTGGGCATCAGGGCGGGGGGGGGGGAGGGTGGTAGGGGGGAGGTTGGACAGGGTGGGTATTGGGCTGGGTGGGCCAATCGGGAGGAAGGTGGGGGGGGGAGTGTCATCCGGCTATACCTGGGTGACAGATGGATCTGGGAGAAGAGTCCCCCTCGGATCCGTCTCTGCCATGGGAGTTTCGTGTTCCTTGCTGGTGGTGCTGGGGTATCATAGGAATTGTGAGGGTGGTAACGGGCTTGGTTTCTGTACGGTGGTGGGTGGGACTGGGTTATGGGGGCGGCCGGGCGGGGCAGCGACCACTGGCTTTTCTGGGTGAATCACTGGATGGGGGACTGGGTGAAGAGTGGTCCCTATGACAGTATGGTATGGTTAACGTGTTATGATACTGTTCCTGCTGTTGTTTTTTCTGTGGTTGTGGTAGCGGCTGGGCTCGTGGGGCTGCTGTACCCTACCTTGCCCTGCTTTACTGCTGTATTGTTCTTGTATTTATTGCATGGATATCTCTCACAGTATGTATTATTCTTTGTTAAATCCATGCAGTGTGTATCCTTGCTTTACTTCGTGCTATTGTTACTGTTTTTTTTCTCTGTTTGGAGTTACCTGTGAAACTTGAATAAAAAAGATTGTACAATAAAAGATTAGGAAGTGATGTAAGCGGCTGGCTCAATATATAAATTATGTCGTCCGCAACAAGCAACATTTTGTACTCCGTGTTCCCCACCCGCAGTCCCTTTATATTTTGCTGTCTCCATACTAGTTTGGTCAGGGGTTCCATAACTTAAGTAAAAAGAAGGAACAATGGGCATCCTTGCCCAGTGCCTTGTCCTAGTGGGAATTCTTTTGAATATGATCCGTTAACTCGTAACCTCGCCTTTGGACTGGTATTATAAAGCTTGTACCCATTTCTGAGAATTTGTTCCAAATCCCATCTCCCAGAGCGCTTCAAACATGAAGGTCCATTCTACTCTGTAGAATGCTTTTTCAGCATCCACAGCAAAACCACTTTATCCCAGATCAGGTTTAACCATTTGTAGATATTATCACTGGCTTGTTTCCCTGGTATAAACTCAGTCTGGTCATCTTTTTATAACCTTGTTGCTAGGATCTTTGCCAATATTTTGGTATCAAAGTTAATCAGGGATATGGGGCGATACAATCCACACATCTCCACATCTTTCTCTGGTTTCGGCAGCACAGCAATTCCAGACATCACCACTGATCTTTGTAGTTGTTCTCCTCTTAATACCTCATTAAACACCTCCTTTAATCGGGTCCCTACTTCAACATGAAAATTTCTTGTTGAACTTTGCTGTCAGGCCGTCCAAGCCCGAGGTCTTCCCTTCCTTTAATTCTCAAATAGCATACTTTACTTCCTCTCCCTCAATTTCCTGATCAAGCCACTCCTGTTCCACCCCCTCCAAACTAGATAGTCCAATTCCTTCACATACACTTCTGTGACCTTGTGTTCCCCTCCCTGCTCAGATTGATAAAAGGTCTGGTAGAAATTGCAGAAAAGTTGATATTAGTGCCGAACTCCCATTGTTCCTGATGGTTTTTCAGTTTAAGTATCTGCTGTTGGGAACATCTCTCTCATAATTTTCGAGCAAGATATCTTCCCGGCTTATTTCCTCCAACAAAATACTCATGGCCTTAATTTATTCATTGGAAAAGCCCAATCTTCCATCATTCATTCTAGTTCCCTTTGGATCTTTTCTATTTGGTGTAGTAAACGCTTTCCTCCCATACTTTTAAGCTAAGGATGTCAAATACATTCTTAGTTCTTCTCCCCTCTGCTCTCTGCCTAGATTCCAAATTATCCCGACTATGGATAACCAGATTAATATGAATAAAATACAGCCTCTAAAATGCTTGCATGCAAATGCTAGAAGTCTAAAAATTAAGATGGGAGAATATATAGCACTAAATGAGAGGTTCGATATGGATTGGTATCAGAGAGACATGGTGAAAGGAGGACAACCAGTGGGACACTGATACCTGGGTACAAACTATATCGTAATGATAGAGCAGATAAAATTAGTGGAGGAGGTGCGCTCTATGTTAGAGAGGGCATTGAGTCACAAAGGATTAAACTTTTGCAGGAAACAAAATTCACCGTAAAATCTCTATGGATTAAAATTCCATGTAAAGAGGGAAAGGGGAAGAAGGGGAAGGCGATAGCAGTGGGGATGGCCAGAACAAACAAATGGATGACGAAATGCTCAAAGAAATCAGGGACACTAACAATATTTACAGCACAGTAATAATAATGGGTGATTTCAATTATCGCGGTATCGACTGGGTCAGTGTCACGGCAGGACATGCTAGGGAGATAAAGTTTCCATATTAAATAAATAGCTGCTTCTTGGAGCACCTAGTTCATGAACTGGCCAGAGGGGAAGCCATTTTGGACCTAGTTCTTGATGAAACACAAGATAAGGTGCAAGAGATAAGGGTGTTAGGGCCACTTGACAATAGTGCTCGTAGCATGATCACGTTTGATTTAATAAATGGCAGAAGGAGAGCAAAGAAATACACAGTACTACTTTTTAACTTTCTAAAGGGAATGGCAAAATGAGGAAAATAGTTAAGAAAAAAATAAAAAAGGATCAGATGCAAAGGTTAAAGATTTGCATCAAGCATGGGTGTTTAAAAATAAAACCGTGGAAGCCCAGACCAACTGTATTGGAAGGAAATCAAAACTGCCAGCATGGTTTAAAGGTAAGGTCAGAGAGGCTGTTGCCAAAAAAGCATCTTTCAGAGACAAAAGAGCCAAATAACAAAAACTGGAAACATAAGAACTGGCAAGTTAGATGCAAGATATTGATAAGGCAGGCAAAGAGAGAATTTGAGAAGAAGCTTGCTGTGGAAGCAAAAACGCGTAATAAAGACTTTCAAGAACATTCTTGGAAAAAAAAAAAGTGAGTCAGTTGGATCATTAGATGATAGAGGGGGTAAAAGGGACACCAAAAGGGGACAAAGCCATAGTGGAGAGACTGAATGAATTCTTTGCTTCGGTCTTTAGTGAGGAAGATGTAGGGATGTTACCATGACTGAAATGGTATTTAAAGGTGATGCCACAGAAGAATTGAAAGAAATATTGATACACCAGGAAGATGTATTACACCTATTTGATAAACTGAAGAGTAGCAAATCACCTGGACCGGATGATTTACATCCAAGGGTGTTGAAAGACTGAAATATAAAAGACTGCGGACCTACTATTAGTAATCTGTGAACTATCATTAAAATCATCTGGATGGCCAATGTAACACCAATTTTTAAAAAGGGTCCCAGGAATGATCCGGGAAAACTACAGACCGATGAGCCAGTAGAAGGAAAAATAGTAGAAACCATTATAAAGAACAAAATTACTGCACATGCAGATAATCATGGCTTAATAGGAGACAGCCAACATGGCTTCAGCCAAGGAAGGTCTTGCCTTACTAATCTATTATGTTTTTTAAAATGTGTGAATAAACAGGTAGACAAAGGTGAGTTGGTCGATACAGTGTATCTGGATTTTCAGAAAATCTCTGTCACTCATGAGAGACTCTTGGCGAAATTAAAAAGTCATGGGATAGGAGGCAGTGTACTATTGTGGACCAGGAACTGGTTAAAAGATAGAAAGCAAAGGGTAGGGCTAAATGGCCAATTTTCCTAATGGAGAAATGTGAAGTGGAGTACCCCAGGGATCTGTGCTGGGTCCGCTGCTTTTTAACATATTCGTAAATGACCTGGAAATTGGAATAACGAGTGATGTGATCAAATTTGCAGATGACAAAATTATTCAAAGTTGTTAAAACACAAGAGGACTGTAAAAAATTGCAAGAGGACCTTGATAAACTGTAAGACTGGGCATCCAAATGGCAGATGAAATTTAATGTGGACAAGTGCAAAGTTATGCGCCTAGGAAACAACAACCCAAACTATGGTTACATGATACAAGGTTCCACATTAGGGACCACCACCCAGGAAAAAGATTTAGGCATCATGGTGGAAAACATGTTGAAACCCTCCGCCCAGTGTGCTGCGGCAGCCAAGAAAGCAAATAGAATGCTAGAAATCATAAGGACGTCCGGTGACACAATCGGATCGCATGGCGGAGTAGCAGAACAGCTCCGCTACAAGACCTGCCAAAGAGGGGTATAACCCCCCAAGGGGACAGCAACCACAGCGGCAAAATGTGAAGGAGTTAGGGGAGAGAGACCCCATCCAAAAAAAAAAATCGAAGCGGGCACGATCCACGGTACTCCCCCGCGGCATTGCAGGAGTGTGGTGAGAGGACCGGGCGGATTGCTCTGAGCTGGAGCGGCAGAGAGAGAGGTGGAGGCGGAGTGACGGACGAGACCGGGAGGAGAAGCTGCATCGGCAGTCAGGAGAGGCCCGAGTGAGCAGCCACGTGTTGGGGGACCGAAGTGCCCGGAGGAGAGCAGACGAGCGCAAACCGGGCTGGACTGGAGCGCCCGGCACCCAGTGGAGAAACGGAAGAACCAGACAATACAGAGGTGTGTGGGGAGCGGCAAAAGTGTGCGGAAGGGGGAGCCGACTCAGAGGGAGGAGGCCTGCAGGGGAGTACCAAAAGGCCGGAAGAGGCCTGGAAGAGCAAGGCAGTTTAGGCAAACAAAAGCAAGGCCGCATTGCGAGTGGCACAGCAAGTCCAGAGATAGCAGCAATTTTAACTCTGCAAGCCAGTGGCCATCCCTGACAGGAGGAATAGTAGTGCTTTCGTCAGGGTGAGAAGTTTGAGAATCAGTCTGAGCAATCCACAGGGATGAGGAGAACCGCAGAGACCTTCAAAGTACCCACTGCCAGAGGAGAGGAACTCACTCAAAATAAGAGAGATGGACAAATCAAAAAGAGAAGGGGCTGTGAAGAAAAAGCTGGTGGAATCTTGCTCTTCTTATGCGCCATCAAGAGGAGGCAAGGAGGGGGAGAAGGCTGGCAAAATGATGGTGGCCTCATCGCCACAGCAAGAAGAGGACACGGAAGGAGAGGCGTGCGCGGGAATGGCTGAGAAAATCAAACAGTGGCTCATAGAACTAAAAGAGGACCTAAAAGGAGGAAATTAGTGGAGTAAAAAGAGACCCTACAAACAATCAAGCAAGACATCACGGACCTGGGAGAGCGGGTGGAGGACGCAGAGACTCAGTTGGAACAAGGGACAGCTGTGGAGCACATCCAGAAAGGCTGGGAGGAGCTCAGGCAGGCTCAAGAGGAGATGAAGGTTAAAACGGAAGACCTGGAGGATCGGTCTAGAAGATGCAACAGAGTGTGAGGCGTCCCGGAGGAACCCAAATACAAGAACAGTGAGGAGGTGGCTCTAGAAGTATTTGGATAACTTCTCAAAGCGGCAGCCCTAACAGCGGAGGATGAAGGGAACCAGCTGAAAATAGAAAGGGCGCATAGAGAGCTGGGGCCCATAAGGGACAATCGCCCGAGAGACATTGTGGTCTGCTTGAGCTCCTTCAAGATGAAAGGACGCATTCTGGGAGCGGCTAGAAAACTAAGAAACTTCCAGTGGGAAGGACACAAACTGGAGCTGTTCCAGGATCTGTCCCAGGGAACGCTGCAATGTTCTGACGGTCATATGGTTCTGGCGGTTAAGGAGGTTACGGCTTACTTGAGGAGGGCCGACCTGAGATATAAATGGCTGTATCCGTTCGGATTGTTGATCACAGTACAAGGTCGGTCCTGGAGAGTGAAGACAAGTGCAGAGAAGCCTGGAGAGCGCTGAGAGATTTAGGAGCAGCAAATCATCCGGAAGCGGCTAGCAGTCCAGCAAAACCCAAGGACACTGAGACAAACACTAACAGGGTGGAGAGCATGAGGTGGCATCGAGCAACAGAAGGCGGAAGGAGACTGGCGAGACGGGCCAAGGACTGGCAACAAGAAAAAGTGACTGAAAACGAAGAAGGCTGAAGCTCAGGATAATTTATGGACTTGATTCAGATCATATTTAATACGGAAAGGTTTTGGGTGGTTGTAATAAGCACCAGGTAGAGGTGTGGGTTAGGGAGGGGAGACGGGGGGAGGGGTTGGATAAGGAGGGGGGCTTCAAGGTAGGGTAGAGGAGGTGGGATTTCCTAAAGGGAAGCGAACTCAAGAGCGAGGGTGGGGAGGGAGGGGGCGTAGGGGCTGCGAGTTGGGGGGGTAGGCGCAAGGAGGGTAGAGGAAGTATGAAAGGAAGAGGGGAAGGGGTAGGTTGCGGTCCAATAATCGGCACCGTTATGGAAGCCGTATCTCCTCAGTGGAGAAGTTGGAGAGGGAGGGGAGGGGGAGGAAGGGGAGGGGGTAGATAGAGAGGAGGCACAGAAGGAAGGGACAGGGAAGCATTACACAGTGAGCTAAAAATTGTAACACTAAACGTTAAAGGGCTTAACTCACCATTCAAACGGCAGAAACTCTACAAAGAGGTATGACGCCAAAGTGCTGATACAGGAGATGCATTTAACAAGGGCAACAGAACATATGGTTAAGCTTATGGGATATGAGCTGGGTCTTTATGAATCAAACACAGTGGAAAAAAAGAAGGGTGGCGTAGCAGTTTTTATAGCCTCCAAATTGAAAACGGAGGTGCAGAAGGTAATTTGAGATAAAGAGGGGAGATATATACCGATACGTATACGAATAGGGAATTGTATAATTAATGTCTACGCACCAACAGGGGGACAAGGGGCATTCTGGACAAAATTAGAAGTGGAGGTGGGAAACATAGGTGACTGAAACATTATTTGCGGGGGAGACTTTAATTTAACATGGGATCCAGATCAGGATGCCACAGGGAAACAGGAGGGCAAAAGAGCGGATAGACGAAAATATCGCAATTTTGTAACCCAGCATTGTCTGATGGATACATGGTGACTATATCACCCCCGGAAAAGGCAGTTTTCATTCTTTTTACATGTGCATGGATCATACTCCAGAATAGATGCCATTTGGATAACAAAGGAACTGGCGGGAAGGGTTAAGGGGGCTGACATGGATTCCATAACCTGGTCCGATCATGCATTGGTGGAGGTTAGGTTGACATTGGAGGGAGAGGGAGGAGGCATATGGTTCTGGCGGTTAAAACAAAACCCTGTTGGAGGATGAGAGGGTCAGAAAGGAGATGAGCGGGAGACAGTGGAGTACTTTAGATGGAATGATAATGGGGAGGTGGCCTGGGGGGGGGGAGTGTGGGGTGGATATAAGGCAGTGGTGCGGGGCGTCTTTCTTAAATGGGGGGCATGCAAAAAGCGGGAGCGAGAGGAGAAAAAGCAGGAACTGAGAGAAAAATTAAGGGCATTGGAAGAAGTAGACGGACAAAATGGAAGAGGGACGTACAGAGGCCAAGTGCTGGCATAAGGGCGCAACTGAATGCTATGCAGGCAGATATAAGATACCGAATGCAATTACTGAGACTGGGGTTTTTTGAGGGAGGGAATAAAGCAGGGCAATACATGGCGCACAGATTGAAGCAAAGGAAATTAAGATCTCAAATATTGCGAATTAGGGACAGGGAGGGGAACCTGGTTTATAAAGATGAGGATATAGAGATTTTCGGGTGGCAATGAGCTGGTAGGACGTGAGTAGACTGGCTACAGGTGACCCACCCTGCTCTATAACTTTATCGGGCCCCTGAGTCCCACACACACCCCCGAACGGATCGTGGATAGAGAGGAACGGGTGAGGATCCGATTAAAAAATTCATGCGGTTCTCCTCAGACCCATGGCAGCAAAAATAGTGAGGAGAGAGAAGGGGCGAGTACTGGAGGGCAAGATGGCGGAGGGAGCTCCAGGGAGCCCCAGTAAAGATAGCAACTCGTCAATGGTGCTCGAGGTCACGGCAGCGGTAGTGGGTGCTCTGGAAGATTGCTTCCGAACCTTGGCAGAACAACTTACCCAAGTAAGTCAAAGCATTAGTGACTTCACAGGACACATGGCACAAGCAGAGCAACGCATTTCGGAAGTGGAAGATACACAGCTCTCAGTACGGGCGAGGCTGGATTCCTTGGAGGCCACAGTGAAGCAGCAGAAAGAAAAAAAAAATCGACGACTTGGAGAACCGAGGGAGATGGAAGAACTTTCACTTTACTGGCATACCCGAGAAAGTAGTGGATGCGGAATTAGCGGGATTTGTGGAGAAGTGGATTGTGCAGCAGCTCAACATGGTGGAGCTGGGCCCGTTGAAACTAGAACGCGTGCACTGCCTGGGCCGACTGCAGGAGAGCTCGCGCCAGCCGCGTGCAGTCATAGCACATTTCCTGGAGTATAAACAGAAGGAGATGGTGCTGAGGGCTGCCCAAGGACGTCGGAAACAGCCCGGGGATGCGACCCAGATTCTGGTCTTCCAAGACTACTCAATGTTGGTGAGTCAACAACGCCATGCGTTCTCTACAGTATCTTTTAGAAAACAGCTAAAAACCATCCTTTTCCAGGAATACTTCAACTCGAACCCCACCGAAAAACCCACAAACCTCTGATCTCACCCACAATGAACCTCTAATTTAAGGCTACACTAATCTGTCTATGTCCAACGTCTGTCCTATGTCCAACGTCTGTCCTATGTCCAAATCTTCAATGTTGCCTCCCCGGTGATGGCCCTACCCTTGAACTTAATTCCCCCACCCCTATGTAACACCGCTTTGACCCGGTGAAAGGCGGTATATAAATACAGCTAAATAAATAAATATGCGGACAACTGATACAACGATGCTTGCGATTTGCTCTGCTTTATCCCGCTAAGTTATGAGTGGAGTACCAAGGACGTGCAAAATTTTTTACATCCCCGGAGGAAGCGCAGGAGTACCTGGGGAGTCTGAGTGAGAACTCTGCATCGTGACTGTTGGTTATAAACACTGCTATGGCTGTCTTTGGGACCCGAGTAGGAGCTTGGTGTGAGCCATGAGTGAAGGATATGGCTGGAGCTGCCAGCTAGAGAGGACCTTTTTTTCTAAGGTCCTAGATGAAAGGAATGGGGGCAGGATGGTGTTGGGGGTTTTGCTGTATTTTGTCCTCTCTGGCACTACTGTATTTTTTTTTGTGTGTTTTGTCCCCCCCCCCCCTTCTTCCCCCTCCACTTCTGAGTAACACAACTGTAAAATGTAATTTTGTTAGATAAAAAATACTCAGACAGTGTATTTGGGGGGGGGGGGGGGGGTGTGGTTGTGGGGTGGGGTGGGGTAGGGGTCTGGCGGGGAGGGGGGGGGAGATTTTGTTCTGGTTCTTATTCTAGTTGGCGAGGGGAGGGATACAGGACGGAGGGGAGGTGCTGGGTGGGGGTAGTATGAGCGCTGAGTATAGGGTCGGGAGGCCGAGGGGGGGGTTGAGGACAAAGGTGTGTGGCTTTGGGGGTATAGAAATCCCTTTATGGGGTGGGGGGCCGAATGCCACCGGGAATGGGACTCGGGGGTGGAGGAGATAGTGGGCCCAGACAGGGGAGGAGGAGCTGGGCAGGGATAGGAGAAGGGTGCTGATCCTTTCAAGGAGAGGAGGGGAGAAAGAGGGGGGGGGAGGGAAGCACAGCTTTATAAGGAGGCAATGGAGGGGTGGTGGGAAGGGGGGAGGGCTGAGGGGGGTGTTGCGTGTAGCCTCAGTGATAGAATGGATAGGGGAACACAATACTTGGGTGAACTACTGGGAGGGCCTCAGGCTGGGGAGGTCATTCCCATAATAAGCTGGATAACTGGCGGAATCGGAAATCTCTGGGAGCGGATAACCTGAAGGTCATTTCATGGAATGTATGTGGGATAGGGACCCACATTAAGAGATATAAAGTGCTTCGAGCCTTGGCCCGTCAAAAATGTCATAGCTATGCTACAGGAAACCCACCAGACTGTTGAGGAGCATCTTAAATTGAAATGGGATTGGGTGGGACAGGTATGGGGGGCACCAGCAAAAGGCAAAAACGGTGGAGTGGTCATTCTAATCCATAAGCGGATCAGGTTTGTTTGGGAGGGAGACTATGTGGACCCAGAGGGCAGATATGTGCTGTTGCATGGTACTTTGGAGGGGCAGCCCATAGTGTTGGTGAGCCTCTATAGCCCCAATGTATTAGACCGGGCCCTCTACGCCCGCCTGGCTTCCCGCGTGGAGCAGTTGCCGGTGGTGCCCTTGATTTTGAGTGGTGATCTCAATGGGGTAATGGATATTGGGCTGGACACGTCCGGGGGGGGGGGGGGGGATGGAGCGCGGGTACAGACAACAAAGGCCCTGCAGGGCCTGAGGCGATGGCTGGGGGTGGTGGATCCTTGGCGATTGTTGCACCCCACGGAGAGAGACTTTTCTCACCAGTCGCGGGCTCATGGGACGAGTGCACAGATTGACTATATTTTGGTGTCAGAGAGAGAATTTGCCTGTGTGGAAGATGCCCAAATCGGCCCAACTGAGATATCGGATCATGCCCTGATTTGGGTAGACCTGGATTGGGCGGCAACAGCAAGGCCGACCGGACTCTGGAGATTCCTGGTGGAATTGTATAAGGAGGTAGAATTTCAGGCTTATCTTAAGAAGAGCTGGACAGAGTTTGTTTCACACGAGTGTCATCGGGATATCCCAGAATTGTTTTGGGAGACTGCAAAGGTGGTTATGCGGGGGGGAAATCATTGGGTATGTCGCGCGCAGGCGGAAAGTGTTAGTGGAGCAAATTCTTCGTCTGGAAAAACAGGTGGTGAAGGATAGGCGGCGATGCAGCCTCAACCCCTGTGAGGCCAACAAACAAAAATTGTGGGAGACCCAAGTTGCGCTGAATGAAGTGCTGCATTGGAGGGCAAAAAAATCGTTAATGTATTATCGGTATCAGCTGTACCGCTTTGGAGATAAGCCTGGGAGGTTTTTGGCACGCTGCCTCTGGGGTAGTCGAGGCTCCCGCGTGGTGTCAGCCCTGCAGGATGAACAGGGGAGTTTACTGAAAGACAGTTGAGCTATTGCTCTGGTATTTTGCTCCTTTTACCAAACACTATATGCGAGAAGGGAGGGATCGGTAGGTGATATGCAACAATACCTACGTAACGTGCAACTACCTAGGCTGACGGATGATCAGAGGGCGCAGTTGGATACCCCGATATCGGTGGAGGAGGTCTACTGGGTTATCCAGAAGGCTGAATGTTATCGGGCGCCAGGCCCGGATGGCTTTGGGGTGGAATTTTATAAGATGTTGGGAGATCAGATAACTGAACCATTGGTGGCAATGTATCATCAACGAGTGGAGCAGGGGGGTTTTGTATGGGGGGACAATCATGCGTATATCACACTCATACCAAAGCCGGGGAAGGACCATATGCAGGCTGCATCATATCGACCCATCTTGTTGCTCAATTTTGATTGGAAACTATTGGATAAGATACTGGCAGATCGGTTGGCCCAGTTTATGGGGGAGCTTGTTCACGAGGCGCAGGTGGGCTTCGTTTAAGGGAGACATGCGGTGCAAAATATTCGGAAGATTTTGGCATCCCTGGAGTGGGTGAAGACCACTGAGCAGCAGTCCCTCTTGGTTAGTTTTGATGCCGAAAAGACATTTGATCAAGCAAACTGGGAATATCTGAAACTGCTCTTACCGTGTTATGGGATAGGGGGATTGTTTTGCAGCATGGTGAATTTGCTTTACACGCAGCCTACTGCAGGAGTGTTGTGCAATGGAGTACTGTCCGAGAAATTTTGCTTACAAAGGAGGTACGTGGCAGGGATGTCTGCTTTCCTCGTTGCTGTTTGTGTTTTCTCTAGACCCCTTGTTGCAGAAAATAGAGTCATCCAGGGACATCCAGGGAGTACGTATGGGGTGCCAAGGGTTTAAGATGGCCGCTTTCGCGGATGATATGTTGGTACATTTGACACTCACAGAGGTCACTGCAGTGCTTGATGGGGGAATTCGAAGATTTTGGCCGCTTTGCAAGACTGTGTATTAATATGGAGAAGTCGGAGGCCTTGGATGTCGCTGGCACGCTTCAGGCGAGTTGGGGAAGGATGTTCCCGTTGAAATGGGTACAGGACTCGTTTGTGTATTTAGGCATTCTTTTGACAAGAGATCCAAAAGAGCTGTATAAAAGGAACTTTGACAGGGTACTTCTTAAGCTTAGGGTACAATTACAGGCATGAACTCCTTTGCCGTTGCTGGGGAGAGTGGCTGCGCTGGGGATGGTGATTCTGCCGCGCATTCTCTATTGGCTACAGACCCTCCCGGTGTGGATGCCCCGGAGGGATGTTATGTGTATAGAGAGAGAGATTCGGGGATTTCTATGGAAGGGGGCTAGGGCGCGCATCCCGATGAACCAGTTGCAAGGAGGTTGGAAACAAGGGGGGATAGGAGTTCCAGATCTGGGGGTATACATGCTGGCTTGCCAGGCCCGACACATTGGGGATTGGCTGGGCAACACGGACGTGTATACCCCCATAGAGACAGAAGAGGAGTTGGTAGCCCCACATAGTTTGGCTGCGATGTTGCATCTAAACAGCTCAGTGGTGCCGTGTCGAGTGACTGGCAGTGTGTTGGTGATGCCAGCGAGGCGTACTTGGCAGTGGCTACAAAAGAACTGGGGCGGTAGCCCAGAGGTGTCTCAATGGTTACCCATATGGGGCAATGCCCGGTTTTCCCCTGGCACGGACACTGCTGCTTTTCGGCAATGGAGGGCAGGCGGGCATATGGAGTGTGGGCCATGTGGTGGACCAGGAGGGGGCGTGTAAATCCTTTGGTGAACTTTGCAGGGAATATGTATGAGTTGCCTTCTGGACATCTTTTTGCCTATGCTCAGATTTCTCACTATGTGGCTTCGCTGCCGAGGGCGGCGTTGGACCTGGAGCGCAGGGAGAAGATCTTGGTATTTTTTGCCTTAGGGGATGAGAGCCCACCCAAGATAGCAGATTTCAAGAGAAGGTTGGGGGCGTATGACACCCCCCAGATTATTCGACAGAGGAGGCACTCTGGGCGAGGGAGTTGAGTCTGGAGGTGGCCCAAGGGTCAATTGGGAGAGCATTACGTCGGATTTCAGGTCTAGTGGAGGGGGCTAGGTGGTGGGAGATACAGTTTAAATGTCTGGTACGGGCACATTTCTCCCCGCGACGAGCAATGCGCAGCCATCTCACTTTAGAAGATGGGTGCCCAAAGTGTTCCTGCTCTCTGGCCGATTTAGGGCATATGTGGTGGCGATGTTTGAAAGTCCGTGGTTATTGGATGCGGATAGGGAAGCAGCCTTATTGGACAATCAATTCAATTGACAGGGTGCCTAGTGGTTTTAGATCAACTTCGACTACTCCACCTGAAGGGGAGATGGAAGAGGATCCTGGTGCAGAAGGCATGTCTGGTGGGTAAGGGTCCCTTACTACAAAAGTGGAGAGAGCGGATGGCACCTTCGTTCTGGGATTGGCACAACAGCTTTCATCAGTTAATGTTGCTGGAGCGGAGAGGAGCCCGAGGCAACGCTAAGCATTGGACCTCCTTTCTAATGACTTGGGAGCCCTATCTTCAGTGGCTAGGGCCGGGCCGCAGGTGCGTAGCACCATATTATGAGGTAATAGCCAGAGGGTGGATGGTTAGAGGGGTCTGGGGAGTGTGGTCACGGGCGCTCCCTACCTCAGTGTTCTCAAGTAGTGTTAACGGATGAGGCAGAGGCTACAGCAACACAGGGGGGGTGGCGGGGGAGTGTGGGGAGGGGAAGGGGTAAATGAAACATATAAAATGATTTGGTGTCTTTTGTGTTAATGCCGCTTAGCACGGCGGGTCATGTTCGCTGGAGCCCCGGGGCAGTGGATCAGAGACAACCCTGCTCGGGGCCCTATGTATCTGTGTATAGATCTGAGTGGTATAAGTGTATGCTGTGAATCAATAAACAGAGTTAAAAAAACAGATGAGGATATAAGAGAGGCCTTTAAAAGATATTATCAGGAATTGTATGCAATTTGGACTTCCCTGGACTCGGAAAGAGTGCAAAGTTATTTGGACTCTATTAAGAACCTGACCTTGAGTAGGGAGGAACAAAACCAGTTAAACATAGCAATAGGGGAAGGGGAGATTTTACAGGCAATAAAACAGATGAAGGTAGACAAGGCACCGGGACTGGATGGGCTTACAGCAAGATTTTACAGAAAATTTGGTCAGCTCTTGTTAATTCCCTTGCAGAGGCTGTTTAATCTCCCCACGGGAGGGTGGGGTATTAGCAGATAGTATGGGCTTGGCTGGGCTGGGCTGGGCTGGGATTACAGTGATACATAAAGAGGGTAAGGACCAGCAGGAATAAGTCATACAGACCAATTTCTTTAATCAATTTAGATGCCAAATTACTGGCTAAAATACTAGCAACTCGTTTAAACAAGGGTATTGGGAAGTTGATTCATCCAGGATTTATCCCAGGGTGGCAGGTGGCGGATAACATTAGGAAGATTTTAAAACTATTTGGGCGGTGGGGCACAGCGATCAAGAGGCTGTGTTAATGTCCCTAGACATGGAGAAAGCGTTCAACCAGGTGTCTTGGTCCTTCCTATTCCAGGTTATGGACAGAATGGGGTTGGGAGGGGAATTTAAGGGATGGGTGGAAGCACTATATCGGAACCCAAAGGCATGTGTTAGAGTAAATGGGGCATACTCTGCCTTCTTCGAGCAGGAGAGAGAGACAAGGCAGGGTTGCCCACTGTCACCCCTACTATTTGCAATTTCACTAGAACCATTTGCAGAGAGAGTGCGAGCCCGGGAGGATCTGCGGGGGATAGTGGTAGGGAAAAGAGAATATAGAATATCCTTATTTGCGGACTATATCATATTGAGTGTGGCTCGCCCGAGAGGCTCAATACCTACGCTAATGTGGGACTTGGAGGAATACGGGAAGTTATCCGGCTTCACAATCAACTGGACAAAATCAGAAATACTGAACTTGACAGTATCAGCGGAGAAGCAGCTGAGCTTAAGTAGGCAATACTCCTTTCGGTGGGCAAAAAGGCCAATTAGGTATTTAGGGATTCAGGTAAGCAACAGGTTAGAGGACCTCTACGACCTTAACTATAAAAAGTTATTTGGGCAAGTTGAAAGCCTATTGGCCAGGTTGGGGGGGGGGGGGGATTCTTATCATGGTTCGGTCGGATAGCAACAGTGAAGATGATGGTATTGCCACGCTTCTTGTTTCTGTTTCAGACATTACCATAGATTTGCCACGGCAAAAGCTGAAGCAGTTGCAACAACACATTATGCGATTTATATGGAACAATAAGGGATCAAGAGTGGCAACGTCTACTTTGCAGAAAGCTAGGGAAGAGGAGGGGGCTTGTGGTACTAAATTTTAGTAAATATTACATAGCGGCGCAATTGAAAACAATATATGCTTGGCACCAAAAAAAATATAAATAATGGGTTCAGATGGAAGAGGATTTTGTAAGGGGAGAAGGGTTGGAAATGTTGGTATGGAGGGGGGACACCAGTAGAGTGTCGAACCCCTTTGTAAGGCACATTCTGCAGATCTGGCAGAGAACTCGGAAAGTATTAGCACCAGGGAAAAGATATATATATACAGGGGATGACCCTGGAGGCATGCCTAGAGAGGGGACAGGGGCCTGGGGGGCGGATACTTCGAGGATGGGCAGAATGGGGTCTCACACACATCTCCCAGAAAGTAGGGGAGGATGGACCGCGGGACTTTGAGGGGATAAAGGATTTGTATGGTTTACCCAGTACTGATTATTATAGCTATGCCCAAGTGAGTCATTTTGTGAGGCAGAAGAGGGTATGGAGGGACCTGTGGAGTAACAGAGGTTGGTTTGAGGCACTGTGCTCTAGAAATCTAGCCTGTAAGGGTCTGTTGTCTAGAATTTACTAAGGGCTAATGGAAGGCGGGGAGGGTAAACTAGAATTCATGAAGAAATGGGAGGCAGATCTGGGCCAACAATGGACAGAGGAAAGGTGGGAGAAAGTCATAAGGGTTATAGCGGGGATATCCATTGCCACTCACATAAAAGAAAATGCCTATAAAGTACTCTACCAGTGGTACTGGACGCCGATACGACAAAAAAAAGACGGGGACAGGAATATCGGATAGGTGTTGGAGAGAATGTCCGGAGAAAGGGGATATGTTACATATGTTGTGGCAGTGTAAACCGATTCAACAATTCTGAGAAGAGGTCTTATTGATAATATATGAAATGACCGGTCATGCCCTACAAAAAACAACGGAAGTGTGTTTATTGCATATGTTGGGGGAGGATCTGGAGGAAGGGGAGAGAGGGGTGCTACATCACTGTATAGCAGCAGCACAAAATGAAATAGCACAATACTAGACAGGGGAGGGGAGGCCTCAGAGGATAGGATTTATCAGAAGAATGGAGGAGATGTGTTTGATGCATAGACTGACAGGGTTGCGACATGGGAAAGGGGAAAAGGTAATGAAACAATGGCAGGGGGTCCTGACATGGTTGGGAAAATGGAAAGGAGGGGGGACATAGTCATATCAAGCCGCAAGGAAACAAAAGGAATGGCTGATGAGTTAAGTAGCGGGAATACCTATAAATGTTTACGTGTTACAAGCGAAAGGAGAAGGAGCACAAGAAGTGAAAGTATGGGGGGGGGTAATGGGGAATAGGTGGTTGAGTAAATACTAATGCAATGATGTATTAGAACCTAGGGGGAAATTGGATCAGCTAACGCTTGATGTTATAAAAGTTGTATACCTGCTTGAAATAAGAAAAGCCTGTATGATATGTGACAGACTTAATAAAAATGCTAAATATAAAAAAAAAATGCTAGAAATCATAAGAAAAGGAATGGAGAATAAAACATAGGATATTATAATGCCTCTGTATCATCCCATGGTGTGATCGCACCTTGAATATTGTGCAATTCTTTTCACTGTATCTTAAAAAGGATATAACGTTATTAGAAAAAGTACAGAGAAGAGCCACCAAAATAGCAAAGGGGATGGAAGGATACCCCTATGAAGAGAGGCTAAAAAGATTAGGGCTCGTCAACCTGGAAAAGTGACAGCTGAGGGGAGATATGATAGAGGTCTATAAATAAATGAATGGAGTGGAATGGGTAAACGTAGATCGATTGTTTATGCCATCAAAATATAGAAAGACTAGAGGACATGCAATGAAGCTACAGTGTAATCTATTTAAGACTAATAAGAGAAAATATTTTTTCATTCAACGTGTAATCAAACTCTGGAATTCATTACCGGAGGATGTAATAAAAGCAGTTAATGTATCCAGGTTTAAAAAAGGTTTGGACATGTTCCTGGAAGAAAGGTCCATAACCATTATTAAAAGGGGAACCGGGAAATCCACTGCTTGCCCCAATACAAGCACCGTGGAACCTCTGTCTTTTTGGGAACCTGCAGGTACTTGTGACCTAGATAGGCCACTGTGGGAAATAGGATACTGGGCTTGGACCTTGGTCTGACCCAGTATTGCATATCTTATGTTTTCTTTCTGGTTGCTAAGGATATGAGGTGTTCCCGTATCACCGCCTTCATTCCATCCCAATAACTGCTTCGGGAAACCTCACCTGTAGCATATTTAGGAAAATATTCTATTTTTAAAAATTTTTATTTATGCAAATAAATACATATCCAAGAAAAGAAGCAAAGAGCAGAAAACCAATACAACTCAATACAGAAAATAAACATTAGGCAATATACTCATGCCCACTTTCTCACTAGTCCTCACACTAGGAGATCCAAGATAAATACAGGAAATAACCTAACAAATCACTTGAGAAGATAAACAAACTTGTCCTTTTTGTAGATATAGTGAAGCCTGGTATTATGGAAGGACAACCATAACGTCCCCGTACTGGGAAACAGTCACCTTTATAAGCTCTTTCCTGGCCGCTACGTTAGAGGGGTCATAACAAATATAGGAAACAGAATTCAATTTAACCAAACCTTTACATGGAAATGTAAGGAAAAACAGCCCCCTCCCCCCACCCCCCACTGATTCACCCCCAGATCAAAGAATCAAAAGCTCTCTCCTTCTCTGGGTGTTGTGGGATAAGTCAGGAAACAGACATGCCTTTATACAAAAACAGATTTTTTTTTAAATACATCCTAAGCAGTCATTCACGATCAGACACCAAGGCAAATGATATCAGCAAAGATGCTGGTACAACTGTATCAGAGAATGAAGTGTCCAATAACTCAGACATTCAATATGTCCATAGCACCAGACTCTGCAGAGGTTTTCACATCCAATCCCATATTTTTTTCCCAAGGGGTATATAATAAACGGAGAGCAGAGGATGAGATTCAAGTGGGACCCCAGAGTTTCCAGGAGATAAGACGAACATGTCTCGAGTCGTAACTATAGAGAAATGAGGAAAATTCAGAAATCTCAAAATTAGTAGCTCTAAATTGATTTTCCAGCATTTCAAGTTTCAATTTATGGCCAGTAAACACTGTAGTAAATTGCTCCTCCAAATTATACAACCTTTTTATCCAGAGTTGACATTTGAGGCTTCACAGCAACCACCTTGGTACTTCTGAATAGCCCCAGGATTGTCGTGGATAAGCTGCAAAGTTACATTTGTCCGAGAGACTAAGTACTCGCCAAGTTTTCTAAGGGCCATCCAAATTGAATCTAAGGAAATATGGTGGGGTCATTCCAGAGAGAAGGGAGCCATAACAGATTGCTCAGCCCGAGTCACAGCCAGAAACGCTGAAACTCCAGGCTCCCCCAACACTGATTAAACTTCTCGGGAGTCACTCAGCCCTGTTCTGTATTCCAAAAATACAGCCACAGACGCTGACCTCGGCAGAGAAACCTTTGCCGATATCGAGTTGAGCACACTCCCTCCCATCGGGAGTGCAACTTTCTCCACCTCGGATCCTGTGGTCCCGAGTGAACTCAATTTCAAAAAGTCGGCAGGCAATGCAGGTGGAAGCTGTAGATCCAGGGTAAGGTCACTCCCTGAGGAAGACACCAGACTACCCAGCCTCAGTGTCGACAAGTGGGTTTCCTCCGGTTTCTCCCAATGTTCTCTGTAAGGCTGAATAAAGGACTTCATCGGCCCAACCACCAAGATAAATTTATTTATTTAACTGTATTTATATCCCGCTTTTCACCGGGTCAAAGCGGTGGAACATATAACAGGGGGGGGGATCAAATGGGGGGGGGCCCATCACCGGGGGCTCAACATTGATGATTTTGGGATGAACATAGAGACTGACAAGATAACATAGTTACTGGTTTGGAGTTCTTAGAGAGGAATAGGGGGGGTTCCTATTCAGAGATGTTCTTGGAATAGGATGGTTTTTATATGCTTTTTGAATGATGGGAGATCACCATTGTTCCTGATGTGGTTTGGTAGAGAGTTCCAGAGGGATGGAGCATAGAGTTCAAAGGCTCTGTTGCAGGTCCATTGTGTTGCTTTGGTTCTTTTGTGGGGGATGGCAACGGAGCTGTTGGAGGATTGTCTGGTTGTTCTGCTGTGGGTTGGGCGAGGCAGTAGGGCGTGGAGTGGGGTGCCCTGTGTTTGGTGGATGGTTTTGTGGGTGAGTAGAAGAGTTTTGTACTTGATTCTTGCTTCGATGGGGAGAATATGAAGGTCTCTCAGAATTGGGGTGATGTGGTCTCGTTTCTTTGCATTGTGAATTATTCTCGCCGTGGTTTTTAGGGCAGTTCGGAGGGGATTGGTCTGTGTGGCAGGTAGGCCATGGTAGATTATGTTGCAATAGTCCAGATGAGGTAGTGTTAGAGCTTGCATTACTGTCCTGAAGTCTTGCGGCTCGAGGAGGGGTCGGAGGCGTTGTACCGTTTTGGCCTTGTGGAATACAGTTCTCGTGGTCTTGCTGATTTGCTGCTTGAGGGTTAGGGCTTGGTCAATGATAATGCCGAGATATCTTATGTGTGGTTGTATTTGAATTTGCGTGGTTCCCATGGTGAGGTGAGTGGGTGGTTTGAAGTCTGGATCTTTTGTCACTATAAGAGCTTCGGTCTTCTTTATGTTAATGGATAAGTTGTTCTCTTGTAGCCAGTTGGATACGTCGGTGAAGCAGGTTGATAGCTGGTCGTTTGTTGGGTCCATGGTTGTGATTGGGGAGTACAGCATTATGTCGTCGGCGTATATGTGGAAGTTGACATTGTGAGTGTGTATGACTGAGCAGAGTGGACGGAGGTAGATGTTGAAAAGCATGGCTGATAGTGTGGATCCTTGAGGTATTCCTTGATGTTGCTGGAAGGGGGGTGAGGTTGAGGCTTTGGTGCGGATCAGTTGCTGTCGGTTGGTTAGATAGGATCTGAACCATTGGAGTACAGTATCTTTGATCCCAATTGTTTGGAGTCTGTGGATGAGGGTGTTGTGGGAGATGGTGTCGAATGCTGCTGATATATCCATATAAAAGCAGGAGACTGCAATGGCTGGGGGAGGGGTCCCCTGTAACGTCCCCTTACTCTTAGGCATAATAAGAAAACAACCCACTTAGTAAGCAGATCAAGCAGCCATCTTGGATCTTGCAAAATATTCCTTAACTACTGCTTTGGTATTCTGAACCCCTTCAGGGTCATCTAGGAGTGTTTCATTCAGTCTCCAGAATCTTAAGCTTCCAGTATCCCTATAGCAAGATCCACTATCACTGAGCATGGTCTGACCACGTTATGGGATCTATGTCCACCCTTTCTAAGTGGTCCACTAATCTTCCATCCACCCAAAACATATCAATTCTGCTATAGGAGTTATGTGGGTGTGAGTAGTAAGAATATTTTCTATGTGTCCCATTCATAAGCCGCCATGCATCTATTAACACCTATTTTTGCCATCAATTTAGTCATTTTCACTCCCCCCCCCCCCCCGGGATGTATCTATTTTTGGATTTACGGTGATATTGAAGTCCCCTCCAAAATTTAAGGCTCCTTCCTGGTGGTCTTTCAGGAAGGATAGGAGACCATCAAAAAAGCAGTCTTGGGTGCATAAAAACTTCCTATTGTAAGAGCCTTACCGTCCACGAGACCCATCCAAACAAGGTACCTGCCTTTACGGTCTCGGATCACATTCTTTTCTTTAATTACTAGATCCCCTGAAAACATTATTCCCATCCCATCCTTTCTGGGGTTTTACAAATTAGCAGCCAAGTAGATCTTATCAAAAGACACACACGCGGAGACCCACCCCTTGTGATCTTTTCAAATGGGTCTCTTGGATAATACATCCGCTTTTAATCTTTTTCCTTCCCTTACTAGTGCTCACTTATTTTGCCAATCGAGTCCTTGGACATTTAGCGTTATTATCCTTAATTCGCATCCCATGATAGAGGTATCTAGTATCAGCTCTCCCTTGCCTCAGGGTTCTTTTTAACTTACCCTGAAATTGCTTTCCTCTTTCCTTCCCATCTACTCACTCTTTTCACCCCGTCCCCCTTCCAGAGCTCACTCTGCTCCTCCAAACTGTCAGAAGCAACATCATCCGCCCCCAGCCCGCCCACTCTCCCTCTCCACTCATGCCCCCTGATACTTTCCCCTTATTCCTTCTAACCATCCCAGTTTAAACAACATCCACTGGTGCCCTTACATCCATTTTGTTCCAAGCATCTCTTCTCTCTTACTTGTGCATCCTCCCCCACTCTCACTTTTTTTTTTGCTTAAGAGTCAATTTTAAACTGAGTTAATATACTCTCTATTTCTCACCACTGAAGTTTAGTCATTTTTCTCTGAAATGATCCATATGCTATCCAATTTTGTACTTGATCACCTATCCATGGTTTTTCTCAGTCCTCCTCTTGTTTTTTTTCATCTTTTTGTTCAATTCGCTACCACTTTCTCCCTGTTTCTTGCCCGGACTCTTGTGTTTTCTCAGATTCAGGTACTCGAGTGATCCCCGCAACTTTCATCACTGCCGCAAGTTCATTTAATAAGAGTACTCTGCAGGTTATCCCGTTGGCAGTACAAGCAAGTCACATTGGGTATAACCATTTATAGCTGATATTGTCCTCCCTCAATATTGCTGTATGGGCATTCCGAAGTTCCTTATCGTTCCTTCAGTTTAGTCCTCTACTTCTGGGTTGTGCATCTCCTCCTGCAGCTTGGAGACTGGGCATGTCAAACTCGTGACATCACTGGATGTAGCCTGCTAGAATCTCCCATCAGCCCCAGTGTGTCCAGTCTCCATGCAGCAGGAGGACGTAGTGAGCCTAGGTGCTGGGCTCACTACAGAAACGAATAAGGAGCAAGTTAGTCGGGGCTTTTGGTCACCAAATTTCCTTTTTCTTAAATTTCTGTGATCAGTTCCCTTCAATTTTGGTTATGACCCCTTTAAATTTGTTTGTTTTCTGGGGGTGATACTGCTTTAAAAAGGGAAAGCGGGCTTTAGACTTTCCCTGCCGCACCAAGACGTCTTTCCTTGGATCTCTGTCCCTAGAAAGCACGGGGAGAACTCCTGAAACGGCGCACCTTCAAACAGGCTCCTGCGGAGCAACGGATCACCGCTCCGGGTCTCTGGCTGAGGAGCGTGCTCAGCGACAGATGAAGCCCTCGCTGCAGATGTCGCTCATGGTAGCGCTGAGCGACGTCGCGGTCCTAACGGTAAGGTTACCTTTCTTTCTTGCTTTCCTCGGCGGCACAGTAACAGGGTTTAGCTCAATCTTTCAGCACTGGGAGAATTCTTGATTTTTATGCGCCAAAACATTTCCTGTCAGGAGCTGCGGTCATTTTAAACACGCGGTGTTCGCCGTGTGTCAGCTTGGTGCAGCAGCAGGCTTGAGAACCGCCGCGTGGTTTGTAGCTAGGCACGGTTTCTTTAATTCATTTGATTTGATTTGTTTGATTTATTTCCCGTTTATGTTTTATGCCCTCATTGGGTTTAGATTCAGGGGTTTTTCTAAATCTTTTGGGTGACTTTCTGAGAAGACAATATTCAGAGTCTTTTATTCATTTTCCTAGTTTAAAAAAATAATAACCAGAGGGGCTTCAATGTCATTGTCTGTGTCTGTTTCCTGCCAGCACATGTCAGCACGCACGCAGTGTATCTGTGGCACCCACAGAAGCACGGTCACGGACACCGGCATCTGTTGGGGCTGTGCTGCTGTATCTGCCAGTGTGGAGTGGCAGATGGAGAATACAGTAGTCCCCGCTTCCCAGAGGTCCGCAGCGGGAGTAGAAGGAAAAGCGTGGGTGACTGCCCCGTCTATGCCTGGCAGTTTCAGCAGGTGACCCTAGTGCGTTTCCAGGACTAGGCTCCGGTCCGCAGCTGGGGGATTTTTGTCCAGACTTCATCTTGATAATGCATCAGGCATTCTGTCTAAGACGTCAGGGTAAATTGCCTGGTCCCTTACCTCTTCCCTCAGCTATACCGCAGTCCGGGATTGCGGACAGCGGAAGCGTTTCCCCGAGACCGCCGAAGAGGTCTCGCCCACCTGATCAGTCCCCTTCAGAGTTGGGGTGGCAGGAGGTGGAGGAGGCAGAGTTAGAAATGGATGCAGATATGGAAGAGTTGGAAGAGGGGGAAATCCCAGAACCTGAGGATCAGGCGAAAATCATTCGGGTGTTCCAGAAGGTCGAGCCGACGGCACTTATTACGGAATCCCTGCAGATGCTAAAGCGCACTATGGCGCGGCCGACCGAGGAAGAGGATGTAGAAGATCCTATCATTCAAGCGGTGCATCAGGCGCAGGTAGTGTTCCCTGTCCACAAGGTGGTGGATCGGATGATCCCAGACGAGTGGGATCAGCCAGAAGCGGGGCTCAGAGGGATAAAGACTATGAACAGGCTCTATCCCTTGGCGGATAAGGACAAAGAGAAATTCTGATATCCGCGGATTGATGCAGCGGTATCAGCAGTTACTAAAAAGACCACTATACCGGTGGAAGGTAACACGGCTTTAAAGGATGCGCAGGATAGGAAAGTGGATGGATTGTTAAAACAATTCTTCGAAGCGGATGCGGAGTCCTTGCAGGCTTCCATCTGTGGAGCTTGGGTGGCGAGAGCGTGCCTCAGGTGGTCTCAACACTTGCGACAGTCGGCCCATTTGGAGCAGGAAAGTGTAAGGGAGCTGGAGCGTTTAGAGTCAGGGTCGGCTTATTTGGCAGATGTGCACTACAACCTGATCAGAGCTTTAGCAAATAGTATGGCTTCGCTAGTGGCCGCCCGGAGATCCCTGTGGCTCAGGAATTGGGCGGCCGACGGTTCATCCAAGTCGCGACTCAGTAAACTTCCTTTTAAAGGGAAGTTGTTGTTTGGAGAGGATCTTGACAAACTGGTTAAGGATTTAGGGGAGTCCAAAGGTGGAAGGCTTCCGGAGGACAAACCTAAGCAAGGAAAATTCTCTCCGGCCTTTCGGGGTCAGTTTAGAGACTTCAGGAGATTTCGTACTTCTTGTTTGGGTGGTTTCCAAAGGGGAAGATTTGCTTCTCGGGCCCAGGGATTTCGTGGTTTTCGCGGAGCAAGTAGAGGGTTTGCAGCAGCGTCCGCAGGTACTGCTCGAAAACCACAATGAAAGGAGGCGGGTCCCGGCAGAAAGTCAACCGATAGGAATCCCCGAAGCCGCCCTCCTTTCTGCCTGGACCCAAATAATGTCCGACCAGTGGGTACTGGAGATCATTCGCAAAGGTTATGCACTGGATTTGGCAAGGCCAGTACTAGACTCGTTTGTGATGTCGCCCTGCAGAGGTCAACCAAAGACCCTAGCAGTCCGTCAAACACTAGAGCGACTCTTGCAGTTGGGAGCCGTCGTACCGGTGCCGGATTACGGCGTGGGGCCAAAGAAAGATGGATCCCGTCGACCAATCCTGGATCTCAAAGGGGTAAATCGCTGTCTCCGAGTGCCGCATTTCAGAAAGGAAACGCTAAGGTCCGCCATTGTAGCAGTACGTCAGGGAGAGTATCTGACGTCTCTCGATCTCATGGAGGTGTATCTACATGTCCCGATCAGAGCTTCTCATCAAAAAGGTTCTCACGGTTCACGCTCCCTTGGGGACATTATCAGTTCCAAGCGTTGCCCTTCGGTCTCGCTACAGCTCCGCGGATTTTCACCAAGATCATGGTAGTAGTGGCAGCGGCGCTACGAAAGGAAGGAGTCTTGGTTTATCCGTACCTCGACGATTGGTTGATTCGAGCAAAGTCCAAAGCCGAGAGCGAGCGGGCTACAGACAAGGTGGTGAACTTTCTACAGGGCCTTGGCTGGGTGGTCAATCCAGCCAAGAGCCATCTGGTTCCGTCTCAAGATCTTGAGTATCTGGGAGTAAGGTTCGACAATCAGAGAGAGGCAGTGTTTCTGCCAGATCGGAGAGCTCAAGCGCTTCAACAGCTGGTGCAAAACTTCAGATCTACTCCAGCACCCACTGCATGGAGTTACCTTCGTGTGTAGGGAACAATGGCGGCGACCTTGGAAGTAGTTCCGTGGGACAGATTTCATGAGACCTTTACAGAGGTCGTTGCTTCGCCGATGGTTGCACCAGTCCGACTCGTTGAACAAATGTCTCCCTTGCCCTCTTCGGGTCAAGTAGTCCCTTCGGTGGTGGCTGCTACCCGGGTCTCTGAGGGAGGAAATGCCCCTGGAGCAGCCGGAGTGGATCCTACTGCTGACAGATGCAAGTCTTGCAGAGTGGGGAGTGCATTGCAGAGAGGTCTATGCGCAAGGCACTTGGTCGGCAAAAGAGAGCAGAAGGTCCATCAACCATCTGGAGTGGAGAGCGGTGTTTCTGGCCCTGAAAAGGTTTGAAGCTACAGTGACAGGGCGAGCGATGCGAGTGCTGTCCGACAATGCCGTGACAGTGGCCTACACAAAATCGGTAGGGCGGTACAGGAAGTGTGGCCATGGAAGAAGCAGCAGAGGGGCTGTTCTCTTGGATAGAGACTTGTTTACAAGCGATATCGGCGGCCCACATTGCAGGGAAGGACAACGTGATGGCGGATTTTCTCAGCAGGGTCCGAGTAGATGCCAGGGAATGGGAGTTGCATCCGGACATATTCGCGCAAATAGCTCAACGGTGGGGGATGCCGGTCATGGATCTGATGGCGACCTTCCAGTCAGCAAAATCGAGTTGTTTCTTCAGCAGACGACGGGAGAGCATGTCGGAAGGAATCAACACCTTGATACAACCTTGGCCATCGACAGGTCTCCTCTATGTCTTCCCGCCATGGGCACTCATTGGGCGTGTGGTTCAGCGTATCGAAACGCATCAGGGACAAGTGCTGTTGGTGGCTCCAGACTGGCCAAGGTGCCCGTGGTACGCCGATCTCATGCGATTGCTCGACGGGGACCCTTGGAGATTACTGACATCGGAGAGGCTGTTGATATAGGATCTGCTTTAAATGCCTCAGGTGGATCGGTTCTCGCTTACGGCCTGGCCATTGAAAGGACAAGGTTAAGGAAGAAAGGTTACTCCAGATCGGTCATTGCAACATTGCTTCAGGCGAGGAAAAAGTCCACATAGTTGGCTTATGTGCACATCTGGCGTGTTTTTGAAGACTGGTGCTCGAGGCGTCAAGTACACGCGGCTACAGCGTCCATACCTTTGGTATTAAGTTTCCTGCAGGACGGGTTTGAGAAAGGGCTAGCAGCCAGTTCCTTGAAGGTTCAATTAGCAGCCCTATCCTATTATAGAGGTAAAGTTCAAGGAGTGTCACTAGGTGCTCACGTCGATGTGGTCCGTTTTCTTAAAGCAGTTACCAGAATACGACCTTCGTGTAGGAATGCGGTCCCTCCGTGGGATCTCAACTTGGTTTTAGGGGCGCTGGTAAAGGAACCATTTGAGCCCTTAAGCCAAGCTTCAGTTAAGGATTTAACTTTGAAAATGGCATTCTTGGTAGCCATCTGTTCGGCGAGGCGAATTTCGGAGTTGCAGGCTCTGTCATGTAGAGAACCCTTTTTGTGCTTTTCCAGAGAAAAGGTGGTTCTTCGGCCAGTCCCATCCTTTTTGCTTAAATCAAATGGTTTCTCTACCAGTCTTAGAGTCGGCGGTAGGAAACGTTTCAGAACGTGGTTTACGCCGCTTGGACATAAAGAGGGTGCTGCGGCGATATTTGACAGTCTCCGAATCTTTCCACAAATCGGATAATCTTTTTGTGTTGTTCGGGTGTCCAAGGAAAGGAGAGGCGGCGGCGAAAGCCTCCATTTCCAGATGAATTAAGGAGGCAATTGTGTCAGCATATCTTACAGGGTTGCCCAGCGCCTGTGGGCTTGAGAGCTCACTCCACTAAAGCGCAAGCAGCTTCCTGGGCAGAATATAGCTTGGTTCCACCGGTGGAGATTTGTAGAGCGGCCACCTGGTCCTCTCTTCATACCTTCAGTAAACACTATCGCCTTGATGTGCTAGCGGCGAATGATGCCTGTTTCGGGTTGGCGGTATTGCGTTCCAGCTGGAAAGGTCCCTCCCGTTAGTACTGCTCTGTTACATCCCAGAAGTGGAGGACTAAACTGGAGGAACGATAAGGAAATAGAAATTACACTTACCTGGTAATTGTAGTTCCTTGAGGAACTCCAGTTTAGTCCTCATTCCCGCTCAGGGAGTGGGTTCATTAGCAGGGCAAGTTCAATGGAGCGAAATGCAAAGTCTACAGGCGAGTGTTGGTTTAATATGATTACAGTTGTCCTGATTCTTCCTTTTTCGACCTTTCTGTACTTCTTCTTCAGTGTCTCTGGTTCGGCAGGGGAGAGGAGCAAAAGTGTAAACCACACCCTTCTTTTTAAAGGGGAGGTTAGTGGTTCGGTAAGTTATCGGTTATACCTTTAGTTTGGAGTATAAGATTATCATTAATATGTTAGCTACTTGTTTGTTGCTCTTTTGAGTCTGCTTTGTCAATAGTTCACTGGGGCTGATGGGAGATTCCAGCAGGCTACATCCAGTGATGTCACGAGTTTGACATGCCCAGTCTCCAAGCTGCAGGAGGAGGTGCACAACCTAGAAGTGGAGGACTAAACTGGAATTCCTCAAGGAACTACAATTACAGGCAAGTGTAATTTCCTTTTTCTGCCACTGTAGAGTGGCCGTCGCCAGATCAGCAAAGAATGCTACTTTATTCCCTTGCTGGTCAAAGTGGCCCAAGGTATGCATCCAGGCAGCAATTTTTTCTTTTATAGTGAAGTCATGGATACAGATAAAAAGCACAGTTACTTACCTGTAACAGGTGATCTCTGGGAACAGCAGGAATTAGTCATCACATATGGGTACGTCGGTACCGACAGAGCCCGCGCGGGAAAGCTCCCCAGCATTTCAGATTAAAAGCTTTTGGGGCCTCCCACTGCACATACGCGCTGCCTTCCCGCCTTCCTGACCAGCTCTCGTCAGTTCGAGTTTAAAGCTGAGACAATAGAGAGAGAGGACAGGAAGATAGATAGATAGAGATACAACTCCTAGGGGAGGTGGGTGGGTTGTGATAACTAATTCCTGCTGTTCCCAGAGATCACCTGTTACAGGTAAGTAACTGTGCTATCTCCAGGAACAAGCAGGAATAAGTCATAACATATGGGGACTCCCTAGCTAAGATGCCTGGGAGATCCCCCTCCAAGGGTAAACCATCTTCGTATGGATCTCAGGCATCCATCCAGGGAAGGTGGGCAGGAGTTGTTTAAGTATGGAACAGGTGTTTGAGGACAGCATGACCAAACAAGGCATCCCGGCGGGAGTCCTTGTCCAAGCAGTAATGGGCTGTGAAGGTATGAACCGAGGCCCAAGTGGCTGCTCGACAGATCTGATCTATGGACACAGAGTGAAGATGAGCCATAGAAGTGGCCATGGCTCTCACATTGTGAGCTGTGACATGGCCCTCCAGAGAAATGTTCTTACTCTGGTAAGCAAAAGAAATACACTGAGCGATCCAATTGGAAAGTGTACGCTTGGTGACTGGAAGTCCCAAATGAGAAGGATCAAAAGCCACGAAAAGTTGGGAAGACTTTCGATGTGGTTGAGTCCTGTTGAGGTAAAAGGCAAGAGCTCTTTTACAATCCAGAGTATGAAGGTTCCTCTCTGCACTGGATGCATGAGGAGCCGGGAAAAAGACAGGTAGATATACCTCTTGATTAAGATGAAAAGGCGAGACCACTTTGGGCATAAAGTGGGGATTCGTCCTAAGGACCACCTTATCATGATGAAACCTAGTATAAGGTGGATGAGCCACTAAAGCCTGCAGTTCACTGATGCGGCGAGCCGAAGTGACTGCAATAAGGAAAACAACCTTCCAGGAAAGAAATTTGAAGGAGGTAGAGTCCAAAGGCTCAAAAGGTGGCTTCATAAGCTGACCTAGAACTAGGTTCAAATCCCATGCTACCGGGGGAGGTCGGATGGGAGGTTTAGTTAGGGTCAGGCCTCTCATGAAACGTGCAACAAGAGGATGAGAGGAGACAGGTTGTCCATTTATAGGTTTTAAGGATGCTGCAATAGCACTCAAATGGACCCTTACTGAATTCGTCTTAAGGCCTGCATTTGAAAGATGCAGGAGATAGTCCAAGAGGGAATTCAAAGGAAGTGCTAGAGGGTCAAGACCCTGCTGAGCACACCAAATGGAAAAACGCTTCCATTTGAAAGCATAAGAACGCCTCGTGGAAGGTTTCCTAGAGGCATGAAGGATATCTTTCACAGGCTGAGAAAGATTAAAGTCTTGAAGACTTAGGCCTTCAGTAACCAAGCTCTGAGATGTAGGGATTTGGGGTTTGGGTGCCACAAAGTCCCCTTCTCCTGAGACAGGAGGTCTGGCGCAGCTCCCAGGTCCAGGGAGGATCCCTGGGAGAGATGCAGAAGTAGAGGGAACCACACCTGGCGTGGCCAGCGGGGAGCTATGAGGATCATAGTCCTGTGATCCCTCTGGAGCTTGAACAGAGTCTTGGATATTAGAGGAATGGGTGGAAAGGCATAGAGGAATTCCTGACCCCAATGCAGGAGGAAGGCATCGTGGGCCTGAGCTCCCTGACACTGAGTTCTGGAACAGAACCGGGGAAGTTTGGCATTCCACGGACTTGCAAAGAGGTCTATGTCCGGGGTCCCCCATTCCTGAAAGATTCTGCGTATCTGGTCCATATGTAGGGACCATTCGTGTGGAAGCAGAACTCGACTGAGTCTGTCCGCACGAGCGTTTTGAACTCCTGGAAGATACACTGCAAGAAGGTGAATTTGATGCTCTCTGGCGAAGGCCCATAATCTGAGAGCTTCGTTGCAAAGCGACAGAGAGCCTGTCCCTCCTTGTTTGTTTATATAGAACATGGCTACCTGATTGTCTGTCTGAACTAGGACAGTCAGGTTGACAAGGAGGGTATAGAAGACCTTGAGGGCAAGGTAAATTGCTCGCAGTTCCAGGAGGTTGATATGAAGGGTGGTCTCCTGTGGAGACCAAGTGCCCTGAGTGGAGAGGTTCTGAAGATGAGCTCCCCACCCTGTCTGGGAGGCATCTGTTGTGAGGGTTGCTTGGGGCAACAAAGGTTGGAAGGGGGCCCCCAACAACAGATTCTTGGTGGATGTCCACCATTGGAGGGACCAAAACAGACGGCTTGAGGTGAGTATTTGGTCGGAGAGCGCTCCAGATGCTTGAGTCCACTGGGTGGCCAAGGTCCATTGAGCTGCTCTCATATGCAGACGAGCGTAGGGCACCACATGTACCGTGGAGGCCATGTGGCCCAGAAGTCGCAGCATTTCCCGGGCTGTCAAATGACTGCTGGACTGAGCTTGGGAGGCCAAACTCAGCAGGCGTTGGGCCCTGAGCTGAGGCAGGTAGGCCCTCGCAGTGATGGTGTCTAACTGGGCCCCTATGAACTCGAGAGACTGAGTAGGGATTAGTTGAGACTTGGGAAGGTTTACTACCAGTCCCAGATACTGCAGAAGACGCCTTGTGCGGTCCAGGGAAATTTGGGCCTGGGACTGAGATGGAGCTCGGATGAGCCAGTCGTCCAGGTATGGGAATATGAAAATTCCCAGGCCTCTTAGAAAGGCAGCTACGACTGCCATGCATTTGGTGAACACTCTTGGAGCAGAGGCTAGACCGAAGGGGAGTACTCTGTACTGGAAATGTTGTCCCTGAAACAGAAATCAAAGGTATTTTCTGTGGGATGGGTGGATGAGTATGTGTGTATACGCATCCTTTAGGTCTAGAGAACAAAGCCAATCCTGACTCTGAAGGTATGGAAGGAGAATGCCCAGAGAAAGCATTTTGAATTTCTCCTTGAAAAGAAATTTGTTCAATTCTCTCAGATCTAGAATTGGTCTGAAGCCCTCTGTCTTCTTTGGTATTAGAAAATAAGGGGAGTAGAATCCCGTCCCCTGTTGAAGAAGAGGGACCTCCTCTATTGCCCCTTGGGCAAGGAGGGAGGAGACTTCCTGACCCAAGAGGGTCAGGAGAGATGGGGGAGAATTGAACTGCCTCACCATAGTATAAGGAGGAAGGTCGGAAAAATGGAGTTTGCAACCCTCTCTGATGATAGAGAGGGTCCATTGCTCTGATGTAATTTGCTCCCATCTGGGAGCAAAGTGAGCTAACCTTCCGGGTATGGTGAGGGGCTCTGGTTGTTCTAGAGCCAGAAAAGTTAAGTTCTCTAGGGGCAAGTCAAAACCCCTGAGGGGGTTGAGCCTGCTGAAGCGTAGCAGACGCCGCAGGCTTTGACCTTGCCTGTTTAGGTTGCTGACGTTTAGCAGCAAAATGAGGCTGAGAGGATTGTTGGCCAGTATTTGTGGAAAATCTGGAATTCTTGTAATAAGGCCTCTTAAAAGACTTCTTCTTGGCAGGAGTGGAGGTAGACTTAGAAAGTCTATCTAAGGTGGCATTTTCTGCGTCCATTTGAGTGGCCTTAATTTGCCACTCCTCACCAAATAAGTTCTCACCTGTACAGGGCAGATTCCGTAAACTATCTAGGACCCAAGGTTCTAGATCAGAAGCCTGGAGCCAAGCAAGACGTCGGGCTGCTATAGCAATGCCCGAAGCCCTACCAGCACCCTCAAAGGAATCAAAAGCTGCCCTGTTGGAGAACTTTGAAATATCCAAAAGGTGTTTCACTAAGAAAATGAACTCCTCCCTTTTATCCTCAGGGATGAAGGGGGCAAAATTCCGAACTTTTAGAGCGATTTCACTGAGAAACATGCCCATGTAAAGACTATAGGAATTAATCCTGGCTATAAGCATAGTAGCCTGGAAAATTTTCCTGCCAAAAAAGAGTCTAGAGTCTTACATTCTCGCCCTGGAGGAGTAGAAGAGTGCCTTTTGATACTCTTTATCTTCTTCATTGCAGACTTCACCACAATAGAATGGTGAGGCAACTGGGTTTTTTGGAAACCAGGAGAAGGGGGGACACGGTACATGGTGTCCAACCTGCGAGAAGAAGGAGACAATGTTAGAGGAGCCTCCCATAAGTCCATCAAGTGTTCTTGAAGGATTTCATGGATAGGCAGGGTGACTGCCTCTTTAGGAGACTTAGAGTATCCTAAAATATCCAGTTTCTTTGATCTGGGTTCCTTTTCAGAGGATGAAGCAATAGAAAGACCTTTAGCTATTTCTATGATGAAGTCCTGAAAGGACAAATCCTCTGGTGGAGACATTCTCCTTTTAGGAGAAGAAGGCTCCTCAGGAAGATCAAGGGAGAACTCATCAGAATCATCAGAGGAGTTAAAATCCTCTGAAGAAGCAGAGTATCCTCTATGTGCTTCCAACGCACGATACGCATACCGTTCGGTATCGACATCGGGCGTACCGGGTATGGGATCGGTACCGGGTATGGGATCGGTACCGGGCAAAAGCCCGGATCCGGCATGCAGAACCGATCTGCGTTTGGAAGACGATGGCCTCGGTTCCGGTATGGAAGCCATTACCGGAACCGGTACCGCTGGCCGCGGTACCGAGGGCGTAGCAGCATTAATAAAAGCCAGAATGGCCTGCTGCATGACTTGGACAGTATTGCCCATAGACGCCACTGCTGCCTGGATGTCGGTACCGGTATGGGCCGGTACCCCAGAGCAGCACAACAGGTGATCTGTCGAGGCCGCGCCATCGATGTCAACCTGTGACCCCATGATTGCTTTGGAGGCCGGAACCTCCCGCCGGGGTTTTTTTGGCCTGGGCAGAATCCTCGAACTCAGAATTGAGAGCCTCTCGATCTTTAGAAAGAGATTTGCTTTTAGAGGATTTGCCCACTGGAGTTTTGGTTACCTGAGATCCATCCGGAGAGGAAGACCTGGATGACTGTGATGCTTCTGAAGGAAACAGCACATGGAACTTGTTGGCCCGGTTCTGCAATCCACGTTTCGACATCTGGGAGCAGGATGGGCAGTCCGGTATGGAATGGTCAGGTCCTAAACAATTAAGACACCATTCATGGGTGTCTGTAACAGGAATGACAGCACTGCACTTGGTACACTTTTTAAAAGCAGGAACTGGCTTCTCCATGAGGAGAATTTGTGTAGGCCTGAAGGCCTAACAAAGTACCAAGCTGTGCTGAAGAAAAGAAAAAAATATATATTTTTTTTTTTTTAAAGAAAGAAAGAGAGACCGGCAGTACCGGTTTCAGAATGGGGAAGGCAGGTACGCGGTCTAAAGAAAACAATAAAATTAACAATTTCTTCAGCGGTGACAGGAACACGACCTGCTGGCTCCGCGGAAAAAAAGAAACTGATGAGAGCTGGTCAGGAAGGCGGGAAGGCATCACGCATGTGCAGTGGGAGGCCCCAAAAGCTTTTAATCTGAAAAGCTGGGGAGCTTTCCCGCGCGGGCTCCGTCGGTACCAACGTACCCATATGTGATGACTAATTCCTGCTTGTTCCTGGAGATCATCCCTTAGTTGATTATTGTGTCCCAGTCCAAGTGTTCTGTGTGCCCTGTCCAAATGTATTTCCATTGTAGGTTCATAGTCATCTGCTTCCACCAGCACTGCTTTAAAGATTTTGTGTGCCATTTTAAAACAGTCACAGTAGGCCCCTCCTTCTGGCACACCTTTTATTTTTAAATTATTTTGGAGCATTCTGTTCTCCAAATCCTCTATTTTTAAAGACAAAGCTTCCTTCTCTGCTTTTAAGTCTTGCCCATTAGCACTAATATCTTCCACCTTTTGTTCTATCTCCTCCATATGCCCTTCTGCTTCATTCACCCGGTGTCCCACATCGTTTAACTCCGACAAAGTTCTGCCAGAACTCCCATGTCATTTTTCAGTCCTGCAATTTTGATGCACAATTCCATAAATGGAGCTCTTCTTTTTGAGATGGGTAAGAGAGTCCCTGCACCAATCTGCACCTCCTTCACACTCTGCTCGCTGGTTGTTTAAAGCTCAGGCAGCTCTTTATGCACCATCCTGTCCTCCTCCCACACACTTGCAAAGGCAAAAATCACACAGATCAGCCATTTTCTTGCAGGTGGTGGTCATCATTAGTCTCAGTGGTGTTTCTGGCACCTTTATCATTCAGTGGTGATGGTTTATTCAGTTCATTTTCTTTGAGCTCACTCAGCTACCCTTTTGCAAGTCTCTGTTTTTCAGCTTTCTTTCTTTTTACTCCATGGATATACTTTGTTTTCCAAATCTTTAATGGGGTAATGTCTCCAGAAGGGTTAATCCTGAATATACACCGATAGGAACGAAACTCCCTCCAATTCCAGGATATGTTGAAGAGTACATCACTGCTACTGATCTCCTCAACGTTTGCATTGTTCTAAAGTCAGCCTCCTTCTGGAGTTGGTAAAGTGTAATACGAGGTGCGATAAAAAATATTGAGACTTGTACAACACCACAAGTAGTATAACACTGACAGTTACTGCACTCAGTCTCCTTCAAAGTAGACCCCTTCTGATAAAAAACACACTTCCTCCAGCATTCCTCTGACTGCTGGAAACAATTCTGAAATAACGGTTTCATTATGGTGGAAAGCTGTTTTTTCGAATTTTGCTTAATGGTCTCCACGTCATCGAATCTCCTTCCTTTTGGAAACAAGAAAAAAAGTTACAGGATACAAGGGTACCCTGTACAGGGTACAAGGTCAGGTGAGTACAGAGGCTGACGGACTTACTCAATTTGGTGTTTGGCCAAGAACTGCTGGACAAGATGTGATGCGTGAGCTGGGGCATTATCGTGATGAAGCAACCATTCCTATGCAACTCTGGCCTCTTGCGATGAACTGCGTCTCTCAAATGAGTCAGAACTTGGACGTACTACTCCTTATTGATGGTTTGGCCTTTTGGAGTATACTCACGATGAACAATACCCTGGTAATCAAAGAAAACTGCGAGCATGTCTTGACATAGCCCGTCAGCTGAGGAGCATTCTTGGGTCTGAGAGAGTTTAGAGTCTTCCATTGTGAGGATTGAACCTTAGTTTCCGGATCATAACCATAATTCCCTTAATCAATCACCAGTAATAATCCTTTTGATGTAATCAGTCATTTTCAATGCATTCCAACAACTCCCTGGCTGCAGATAGTCCATCTTCTTTTTGGTCAGGGGACAGGATTTTCGGCACAAATTTTGTAGACACGTCTCATCCCCAAATTGACAGTAAGAATGGGCTGTACTAACCCAAAATCAATGTCCATGTCCTCAGCAAGCTCCCTGATAGTCAATCGAAGATTTGAGCATATTGCGGCACACACACTGCTTCAACTTTGTCTTCATTCCTACTCGTCGATGGCCTTCCAGAACATTCATCACTATCAACACTTTGGCGGCCCTCTTGGAAACGTTTGTACCAGTCAAACTCGAGCACAACTCATGCATTTATTGCCAGACACTTGCTGTAACTTGTCATAAGTCTCTTTATACAAATCTCCAAGTTTCTGGCAGAATTTAATACAAATTAGCTGTTCAATTTTTTCAAGATACCAAACATCATGTGATTAAAAAAAAAAAAAGAAAGTACAGGTGTGAGGCTGCCACGCCACACTCTGCACATGCACAGCATATAACTAGGTCACTGCATGCTTAATAGCATCATGGTGCGACGTATTGTTACAAAGCTACACAACAAGTCATGAAACTTTTTGATCACAACTTGTTTGCACACGCAATATATTAAAGGTAAGCTCTTTCCTGCTCCCTACCGCCGGATCCTATCAGGCTGTCAAGGGCTCCATTTAAAAATAGTGAGCTCAGGCACCCGGCTTCCCATTCTGGACCCAATCGGCTGCAGCAGAAGGGAGCGGGCAGGTAAGCTCTTCCCCGCCGGAATCTATCGGGCCACAAGAATCAACAAAAAAGGAAGAGTCCTCATCATTGCAAAATCTGACCTCCACCTTTGCACACAATCAGCAGAGAGCTCAGAAGGTCTAGACCTCCTCTCCATATCAAACTCCTAACAATATGTCTGATCTACAAATCCCCATCCTCCCCCACCTTCGACTTCTCAGCCCTATTTCAGAAAATTACAGAGAACTCCAACAAGAACAAAGACACCATCATATTAGGTGATTTCAATCTCAAATCCGCCCAGCCTAAACAAGCAACTACCTTCAAAGCCATGACCTCAATGGACTTGACCCAAATCATTTCATCACCCATGCACAATAAAGGAAATATGCTAAACCTCATCTTCAACAACACCACCCACCACATAAACCCCCCAGTTCCCTGGTCTGACCACGACCTAATTATCTTCCACATCCTACTCCCAAAATACCAACAAAACCCCTACCCCCCCCCCCCCCCCGCCCTCAAGATGATTCCAGACAGCCTCACACCTCTACTAAATACTGTACCGGAAAACCTCGACAACTTCCTTTCTTCGTGGAACAGCACAACCCACCAAGTAGCCACGGCATTTGCATCACCTCCCTCAAAACACCATGGTACACCCCGAAACTCAGAGAATACAAAAGGAAGCTCTGCAGAACTGAGCACAAATGGTGAAGAACAAATTCACCTACAGATCTTCACTCATATATGACCTGCATGTTCAAATATTGCACCAAGAATGATCAGTGCAGGAGAACATACTACTCAAACCTCATAAAAACTCCCTCAATCGCCCAAGAGAACGATTCAATTTGATGAAGAACTTCACAGCAACTCCACCCAACAACCCAAACATCACACAGTCATGATGCAGCAATTAGCAACCTACTATGGAGCTCGACACAGCCAGCTACAATCACCCCCCCCCCCCCAACTATCAACCACTCATGACCACATTCCCCCCAGGCACACCTTTGAAAGCACAAGTAACGTGACAACAGAAAATCATCATTAAAAACCTCAACACAACTACATCCCCCCCTCAACCTCTGCCCTACATGCTGGTTAAAACTAACAACCAACAAAAAACGCACCCTTCATCAGAAAGCTCACACAAGCCTCAATAAAACAAGGTATCATGCCGGAATGCCTGAAAATCTCTGCAATCTGTCCCAGCCTAAAAAAAAAACATCTAGATCCCCTCAACTACTCAGCCTACAGACCCATAGCCAGCTTACGTTTAATAGCAAAAGTAATTGAGAAAGACATACATCAAGTCCAAGACCACCTAGGCAAACACAATAGTTTTGATGACTAACAACATGACTTCTGCCCCCATCACGGAGTAGAGATACTTCTGACCTCCCTCCTCAACAAACTCATACAAGAGATCCAAAAACCAAATCACAGCTTCATCCTCTTATTACTGGACATTTCAGCAGCCTTCAATACCATCAACCACAACATCCAAATCCAATGCCTACAAGCAATCAGAATAAATGGCACAGTTCTTAACTGGTTTCAATCCTACCTCACAAACCAACAACTAGTGAAGATCAGAACTTGCACCTTAGTGCCATACACCCAACACAAAGCATCCCACAAGGATCCACACTCTGCCATGCTTTTCAACATCTACATGCAACCACTCTGAAATCCTCTGATCCCAAATATTTCTCTTCCACATATACGCCGATATTATGCTTTACACACCTTTCAACACCACCCACCCATCACATCCCACCCCACAAAAATGATTTACAGGTGTCACTGCATGGCTAGAACAAAACCATCTGTCAATAAACCTTAACAAAAACATTCCTCATCACCTAGGATGACCTCCTCCTCAACCATCAAGCTGGACGACTATGACATCCAAATCAAGAATGAAAGTGTAGCAGCAAAGCGCAGACAAACCAATGATACCAGGAGTCTGTTCAGAAGGTCCAAATCATTTATTTGTGCACAAGTCTCAAGCAAGTCAATTTCAAAATGGCTGAGCAAAGTTTTCTAGCATTACAACAACTTTTATAGACTTCTGTTCCATTCTAGGTATAGAAAAACATTTCATTGGTCCCGGTACTCTCCCGTACCTCCCGTACCCCTTCCATTGGTGCCGGTACTGATAAGATTATCCAATTATGTTCCTTCAGTGGGCATGGCACCTGCATACCCCCCTTCTAGTCCCAATTACAATGGTCAGTTCATCAACTTGTTACTTTCATACTCTCAAGGCCATAGAGCCAATTTGTGCATGCAGGGGAGCAGGGTTCTGCAACTCGTCTGTCAGCACTCCCAATTATATTCCTTACAGATGTACTTTTCTTATCAGTAACTTTTAAACATATTTTTCTGTATTTTTCCATCTCTCAGTTTTGCTTACCTAAGTTAGTTTAGTTCTCTTACAGAGTTCTATCCTACAATAGCAGCATGTTGGGGGATGTGCAATTCCTATGAGCCTCTCCACAGGCTTCATTTACAGGTCAAGCTAGTTAGGCCTGCCTGCTTATGTCAGACACCGTGGATCACAGGCCTGCACCTGCCACATTGAAATAGCAATCTGAGATCTTAAGACTAGATACTACTGCTCCGGCTAATTCTAAAAATAAATTCTGAGAGGGATGAGGGATCTCAAACTTATTTACATGCATGGCTTCATAGAAGGTATTATGGATATATTTAGATGACTTGTGGGCTTGGGTATTCAATCTGATATACACAATGGTTCCTGGATCTATTGCCCCTCCAGCAATACGTAAACCAAACTTGTATCCTTGTTTCCATGCATAGGGATTGTGTATACGTAAGTGTAAAGGGTTACAAGCATCTTTCTGACATTTATCATTTGTGGTTGGCTTGGTTAAAGTAGCCATTCGTTTATCTATCTTCTCATCAACTATACCATTATTCCAGGTAGCATAAAAAACACATCCCCAATACGGGCAATAGTAATCTGCTGCTGGTGCAGTACTATAGCCTGGTTCCTTTTTACCTGTACACTTCCACCAGCCTGTGGCACCCTCTGGACACATGTACTTATGGTCATTCCGATACGCTTTCTCCCAAGTACCACAGGTGGAATAACTATCTCTATTAATGACATTACATGCATCAAAATTCAAAACAGCAGGTTTAGTAATGTCCTTAAGTGGTGGTGTAGCAGCTATTATAGGTCCATCTGCATCCTTCCATCGTATTTCCAACGTGTAATAGGATGGATTCTGATGCGGATTATAGCATGCTCTAATTTTGCCATAAGTGCAAACATTTAGTTCAGTGGTGTTATAAATACACCGAGTCACTTTTCCCTTGCAGGTATAGTACGAGTGGTAAATCAAAGTCTGAGTTACTTTCAGTCCAGTTCGAGTAGAGGTAATGCAAGCAGTGCATGGAGGTAAAGCATAAGTCTGTTCAAAACCTCCAAAGAAGGCAACCAAGGCAAAGCAAAAGTAAAGATGCATGTTGATGTTGATTGGAGTTCTTCTGAATCCTCAGCTTGCTGATCTTGATCACGACGTTCTTTTTCTTCGTCCCGTTTGCTAATGAAGCAATTTAACGGGTGCTGAGTGTTGATTGAAGATCCTCAGGTTGTCCAGTACACATTAACCAACTTTTTAGCAATTTCAGTTGGCTTGTGAAATCTGGCTAGTCAATGTAGTATCAAAGTAGTGTGCAGAATCATGCACAGATTGAGTTCGTTGAAACAAAACTGTTGCTGCATGGAAAACAGCAATCCTCTTCGAAAGACTTGGCTACTGCAAAGCACTGTGACGAAGTGTCTAAGCTGCTGGTTGCCGTCTCAGAGTAACTTGCAAGGGTGCATCAAGATGCTGCTCTGCTGTCCACTGCTCAGGTTCAGGATCAGCGGCGGGCTTGACTCTGCTGTGGTGGATCCAGGCGTCGATCTCGGCTACCTTTACTGCAGTTGGGGTAGACAGGATGACGGTGTACGGTCCCTTCCAATGGGGTTCCAACGGTGTCTTCTTCCAATCTTTGATCCACACCGAGGTACCAGGCTGATAGGGATGCAAGGGTTCCGTCAAGTTGATAGGCAACTGGTCTTGGATCCACGCATGGAGAGTCTGCAGAACAAAACTAAGAGCTAGGAGTTCTTGTCTGGTTACTTCTGAACCAATTTGGGCTAAACTTCCTTTGACTCCCTGCACTATTGGTGGGGGTTTACCATACAGAACTTCAAAAGGGGAAAATCCTGTTGACTTTACAGGAGCTGAGCGTATTCTGAGTAAAGCTATTGGGAGCACTTGGGGCCACTTCAAGTGTGTCTCCTGACAAAGCTTGGACATTTGGGCTTTTAGGGTACGATTCATTCGCTCAACTTTCCCTGAACTCTGGGGTCTGTATGCAGTGTGGAGTTTCCATTGTATCTGCAAAGCTTTTGCTAACTGCTGAGTAACTTGGGAGACAAATGAGGGTCCATTGTCTGACCCTATTACTGCTGGAATTCCGAACCTAGGGATAATCTCTCTCATTAAGACTTTGGTAACTTCTCGGGCTTTCTCAGTTCTGGTTGGGAAAGCTTCTACCCACCCAGAGAAAGTACATACTAATACTAATAGGTAATGGTATCCATTGGCTCTTGGCATTTCGGTAAAATCAATTTGGAGGTTGTGCATGGGGGTCACACCTCCTGACTGAACTTGGGGTGCCGTTATAAGGCCTTGCTTGGCATTATTTTTGGCACAGGTTAGACATTGACGTGCTACTGAAGCTGATATGGTTGTCAATAGAGGGATGTAAAAATGTGGTCTGAGTGCTTTTTCCATAGCACTTTTTCCATAGTGGGTGGCTTCGTGAAAGGCTTTGACAAAAGATGGTCCTAACAGTTCAGGAATTACTATTCGTCCAGGGGGTTGACTGCCCTCTTCTGGTGGCAGCTCAATCCATCCATCTTTCAGTACTCCATCTTCTTTGTTACAGTAGTAATCTAATTCTTTGGTGGTATATCGTGGTGTCCATAAATTCAGAGGTACTGGAAACAATGCTGCTTGCATTGGCATAGCTTGTGGGGTAATCTGTCCTGTCATAGCTGCTTGTCGTGCTGAGGCATCTGCAAATCTATTTCCTCGGGCAACTTCTCCTCTTCCTGCTTGATGTCCTCTGCAATGCATGACAGCTACACGTGTTGGGGCCCAAACTGCATCAAGTATCATCAATATCTCGGGACCATATTTGACTGATTTTCCTCCGGATGTGATGAGCCCTCGTTCTTTATAGAGAGCTCCATGGGCATGCAGAGTGGTGAAGGCATACTTGGAATCTGTATATACATTTAGCACAAGTTTTTCTCCTAACAATAATGCTCTGGTGAGTGCTATCAATTTGGCTTTTTGGGCTGATGTGCCTGAGGCTAGAGCTGATGATTCAACTACTTCGTGTTGGGTGACGACTGCATATCCGGCACAGCGTCGTCCATCGAGGATGAGACTGCTCCCATCAACATAATAGATTTGGTCAGGATTGTCTATGGGCACATCTGTCAAGTCGGGTCGACTGGAGAACACAGTTTTCATGACTTCGATACAGTCATGTTCTGGGAGTTCTTCACTGATGGGTATCAAGGTGGCTGGATTCAAGGCATGACTCACTTCTAGTTGTATCTGTGGGTTTTCACATAACATGCTCTGGTATTTCAACATTCGGGAATTGGTGAGCCATTAATTTGCTTTCTGTTCCATGAGGGCAAGGACTGCATGTGGCACAGTGACTCGTATGTTCTGTCCTAGTGTGAGCTTGTCTGCTTCACTCACTAATAGCGCTGTAGCTGCAACTGCTCTCAGGCATGGTGGCCATCCTTTGGCCACAGGGTCCAATTGTTTCGATAGGTATGCTACAGGTCGCTCCCAATTTCCCAATTTCTGAGTCAACATGCCTAAGGCATTTCCCTGTGCTTCATGTACAAACAAGTGGAAAGGCTTGTGGACATCTGGTAGTCCAAGTGCTGGTGATGACATCAATTCTTCCTTTAACTTCTTGAAGGCTGTATCCTGCTCAAGTCCCCACTCCAGTGGCGACTTCTCTTCTCCTTTTGTGGCTTCATACAGTGGTTTGGCAATTTGGGCGAAGTTGGGTATCCAGATTCGGCAATATCCTGCCGCTCCCAGAAAGGCTCTGACTTACTTTCTGGTTGTTGGAGTTGGAATTCTGCATACTGCTTCTTTTCTTTCTCTACCCAGTCTTCGGCTTCCTTGGGTTATACGAAAACCCAAGTATTTCACTTCTTTTTGGCATAGCTGTGCTTTTGCTCTGGAAACTTTGTATCCAGCTTCATCTAGTAACTGCAAGAGATCTTTGGTGGCTAGTATACATTCACTTTCTGATATGGCAGCTATCAGCAGATCGTCCACGTATTGGAGAAGCACTCTCTTCCCCGGGGCCACTGGATAGCTTGAAAGGTCTTGATTCAGTGCAGCACTAAAGATGGTAGGCGAATTTTTGAATCCTTGGGGTAATCTTGTCCAGGTGAGTTGGCCCCCTCTTCCAGAGATGGGGTCCTGCCATTCAAAGGCAAACAATATTTATTTATTTATTTATTTATTTAGATGGTTTTGTATACCGCCTTATCCTTCAATCAAAGCGGTCACAACACAATTGGGGGATACATTTAACATGCGGGGATATGAGACACACACTAATACTTACAGGGAACATGGGCAATGGAGGGTTAAGTGGCTTGCCCAAGACCACAAGGAGCACCTGTGGGATTAGAAACCCCAGTCCTTCCGGACCAAGGTTGCTGTCCTCTAGTGGGATTTGAACCTCTGACCTTCCAGCCTGAAGTACCTTGCCCCCAACCACTAGGCTACTCCTCCCTTTGACTTACAGGGGCTAATCTTATGCAAAAGAATGCATCTTTTAAATCCAGTACTGTGAAATGGGTAGCTTCAGCAGGTATCAGTCCTAGAAGAGTGTAAGGATTGGGTACAACTGGATGTAGTTTCAACTGCATCATTTACTCTCCTTAAGTCTTGTACTGGGCGGTAATCATCCGTCCCAGGTTTCTTTACTGGCAAAAGTGGAGTGTTCCATGGGGATTGACATACTTTTAGTAGGCCATACTCGAGCAATCTTTGTAAGTGGCGGTGAATGCCTTCAATTGCAGCTCTTGGGAGAGGGTACTGTTTGACGTGCACTGGTGTAGCACTAGGCTTGAGGGTTACAATCACTGGAGCTATATGCTTGGCTAGGCCTGGGGGACTGCCTTCTGCCCATACTCCAGGTGGTGCATGAATGTTCTTTAAAGTTTGTTCAAAATAGGTGTCTTGAATAGAGTCATCAATATAATACCTCCATTCTTCTTCTCGGGGAACTGTCAGCAGCATTATTCCTGCTGGTTTGGCTTGGGGATTTACTGTCATTTGCATTTCTCCTTCTTCAGAGAAAGATATTTGTGCTTGGAGTTTGGCTAACATATCTCGTCCCAGTAGTGGCACTGGACATTCGGGCATGTAAAGGAATTGATGAGTTATTTGCTGTCCTCCTAGACTGCATATACGATTCTGAAGAAAAGACTTTGTAGCTTTGACACCAGTTGCTCCTATAATGGTGACTGCTTTTGTAGAGAATGGGGCTATCTTCTTGTCTATTACTGAATGTTGTGCTCCAGTATCAACCATAAAGTCCATAACTTGGTCTCCTATTTGTATTCCGACCATAGGCTCCTGCAGACCTAGCGCAAACTTGGAGCCCGGTCTGTCCTAATCCACGTCATTTTCATCCTGGATCGCTGTAGCCAATGCCTGAATGGCTCCTCCTTTTTCTCGCTGGAATTGTTCTCGATTGGCTCCTCCGCGGTTTCGGGGATAGCCTCGTCTTTCTTCTCGCCATTGATGATTGCTGTCGTCATCTTGCTGGGCGTCTTCGAGTTGCGGGCACGTATCTCTCCAATGTCCTTCTTCTCTACAGTAGGCGCATTGGTTCACGCCTAGCTTCTGGGTCCGGCCTCCGCCTTGACCCCGCCCTCTTCCTCTGCTCCGTCGACTAGGGACACCTCCCCTTTTCTGTTCAACTATGGCCGCAGCCAAAAAAATCAGCTTTCGTCTTCATCTTTCTATCACATTCTCTCTGTCTTTCATTATCACGATTCACATACACTTTATGAGCGACTTCCAGTAACTGTGTTGCATTCATGCCCGCAAACCCTTCTAACTTCTGTAATTTACGTCTAATGTCTGGTTGAGACTGGTTTACAAAAGCAGAATTCACCATACATAAACTTCCTGGTGCCTCGGGATCATAGGGAGTATACATTCTCTATGCTTCAGTTAATCTTTCATGAAAGTCTGCTGGGCTCTCATCTACACCCTGGATAACTCCTGCAACTTTGGAAAGGTTCATAGCTTTCTGGCCCCCCCTTTTCAGGCCTTGTAAAAAGCCTTGGCGAAAATGGGCTAGGGCTGTGGATCCTTCATCTGTATTTGGATCCCAATGGGGGTCTTCATTTGGGAATTCTCTCTGAGCCGCTTCCCGATGGTCTATTCTGTTCTGCCCCGGTCCCGGAGCTACAGGGTTATCTGCCATCCACTCAATAGCTGCTTTTCTAATTCGTGCTCGCTCCTCTGTCGTGAATAGGGTGGTCAGGAGCTGGCGGCAATCTGGCCAGGTGGGTTGGTGGGTTTCCATAATAGTAGTTACTAATTCTGTCAGCTCCTGGGGCTTATTAGTATAGGAGGCATAATGCGACCTCCAATTTAACAAATCAGTTGTAGAGAAAGGGATATACACATAAGTTAAGGGTCCCACTACCACCTCCTTATTATCATTCTTTATAGGCACTGCCGGGACTTGCCGTAAAGGCAACATTTTGGCGGTAGCTGTCTTGTGGGATCTAAGGGCTGTTTTCTTAACTATCTTTCCAGAGATTACTTTCTTTTTCTCGGCGGGTTTCACTTTGGGTGTACATTTTGCTGGCACGCTGGCACTGGCAACCACTTGTACGCTATCATCGTCACTCGGGGCATTTTCATTTTCTTCCTCCTCTACCTCTGCATCTGACTCGCTTTTTATAATATCATCTTCTTCAGCTAATTCCTCTCTCTGCCCTCCGGGAGGTGGGTCAGGAGTTGGGTCCCGCTCCGGCTGTCTCTGGGGCAGGACGCCGGGCTACTCTTATCGGACCTGGGGTTCGAGGCTGTCGGGGAATTATCTCTGGGGAATCAGGATCTACTAGGATGGGCTTCTTCCTGGACTTCTTATCCTGCTCTTTCATTCTAGGCTGTTCTGTTTTCTGTCTAGAAACTGTTTTAGCTAACATTATTCTGCACTGTTCCTCATAACAGCGCTGCGCCCAGGGGGGCGGATCTTCACAAATACTTAACCAAGAATCTATATAGGGGTACTGATCGGGGTGCGCTATCCGCACTCTACGGTGTACTAACTGAATAATCTCTACATTGAACGTTCCCTCTCGGGGCCAGGTGGGGTCTAGATCGGGCCACTCCCTAGTACACAAAATCTGCAAACGGGCTGCTGTCATTTTAATACCATAATCTCCAGAATATCCCTCTTTAAAATGTGCGATCATACATTCTAATGGAGTGTTTCTAGTAGACCCCGCCCCTCCCATTTCGATGTGTGCGCGCAACAACAGACAAAAGGGAAAAGGAGGGCGGACCGTGGGTAAGGGGTCCTCACGGCCCTGGAAACGTATAAGTAGTACAAATAACAAGACAAGACGACAATCGCTTCCCCCTTTTCGCGACCTGAACGCGGTCGCCCGGTCAGGAAATGCGCTACTCAGGGGTCCGCCTTCACTTGGTCCGTGCTGCCAGACCTCTCATTCACACTTCATTCACACAATCATGCTAGCAACGTATCCCAGAATGCATTCGTTTCTATCTATTCTGACTAGTCTTTTTCCCAATTACAAAAAGGATGGGGGTTTCACCCGGCGAATTCCCATGCGGGGTTACTCGGCCCTTCCTTGAGAGGTGATCATGCTCTCTTACCAATTCCCAATATCTCGAGATTACAAATTCCAAGTTCCAATGGCAGTACTGCTCTTTCTATTTCTGTCTAGACACCAAATCAAAACTATACTCACCGGATCCGGTCCTCAAACTTCCCAAGCAGGCGCATGAGTTGGACCTCGGACTCCCCTCACTCGGGTTCGAGGCGTTGGCTCCAGCCGGGCCCGGCACCCGCCGAGGTCCGACCAGCTCCCTCCGATACAAGGGACCGGCGGCGCCAGGGAGCAGCCCTCGTCGGAAGGGCGCGATCCCTGCAGGACCAAGCCTATAGAGGCGGAAAGTCGTGGTATATTGCCCTATATACACTTTGATTCCACAACTTCCCGGCCAACGCACCAAGAATATGTAGCAGCAAAGCGCAAACAAACCAATGATACCAGGAGTCTGTTCAGAAGGTCCAAATCATTTATTTGTGCACAAGTCTCAAGCAAGTCAATTTCAAAATGGCTGAGCAAAGTTTTCTAGCATTACAACAACTTTTATAGACTTCTGTTCCATTCTAGGTATAGAAAAACATTTCATTGGTCCCGGTACTCTCCCGTACCTCCCGTACCCCTTCCATTGGTGCCGGTACTGATAAGATTATCCAATTATGTTCCTTCAGTGGGCATGGCACCTGCATACCCCCCTTCTAGTCCCAATTACAATGGTCAGTTCATCAACTTGTTACTTTCATACTCTCAAGGCCATAGAGCCAATTTGTGCATGCAGGGGAGCAGGGCTCTGCAACTCGTCTGTCAGCACTCCCAATTATATTCCTTACAGATGTACTTTTCTTATCAGTAACTTTTAAACATATTTTTCTGTATTTTTCCATCTCTCAGTTTTGCTTACCTAAGTTAGTTTAGTTCTCTTACAGAGTTCTATCCTACAATAGCAGCATGTTGGGGGATGTGCAATTCCTATGAGCCTCTCCACAGGCTTCATTTACAGGTCAAGCTAGTTAGGCCTGCCTGCTTATGTCAGACACCGTGGATCACAGGCCTGCACCTGCCACAAAAGCAAATACTTCGGTATCACTCTCAACCAGCTTCTAACTTTAAAACCACAAATTGCAAAAACACGAACAGTTTACTTCAAGATCTGCACTATGTAATGCCTCTGTCAACTGCTAGAACCCTCAGACTTCAGATCCACCCTCCAAACTTTAATCATCCCCCACATTAACTACTGCAACTCCATATACAACGGACTCCCTTAATCTACCCTCCACCCCCTGAAAAAAGCCATCCACAATGCAGGTAAAACAATTGTACAACACTTTAATAATGTCACTTACCATTTGTCTTGGTTTTAATGGTTATCCACCCGCTTGTAAATAGTTAACTGTTACGTTAACCTAGTATTTTTGTACAAAGTTCAAGTTATATGTAAACCCAGTTTGAATTGTTCCATGTACACCGCTTTGAAAAGCGGTATAGAAATCCAGCTAGCTATGTAAATAAGTAACTAGTCAAAAAAAATCCCAACGGTAATCAATCAATGAAAATCACCATAAAAGATACCGTGACAACCCCACTTTAGTCAATTTTCGTCGGGCATAAACTGTGGGAGGAAGATACTTCAAAACTTCCCCGCCAGGCAGTACATGTCCCTTTTATTCATCCAAATGATCTAAGATACGAACTTTTAAATCATCCTTGCAAAATTAACACTTATCTGGAGTGGAGGAGTGGCCTAGTGGTTGGGGCAGGGTACTTCAGGCCGGAAGGTCGGGGGTTCAAATCCCACTAAAGGACAGCAACCTTGGGCCGGAGGGACTGGGGTTTCTAGTCCCACAGGTGCTCCTTGTGGTCTTGGGCAAGCCACTTAACCCTCCATAGCCCATGTCCCCTGTAAAATAGTTATCTCCAAGTTATAATGCCCTGTTCAATGTAATTTCAGTTTGTTCAATGTAAACCGCACTGATGCAGAATAGCGAGGTATATAAAAGAGAATGTAAATAAATAAATAAATCACGCACGACGTGCACGTTTCGGGGCAGTCCAACCCCTGTGTCAAGTGCTCCAAATGTTGATCCAGTCTGACTGGATCAACATTTGAAGCAACATATCTTAGATCATTTGGATGAATAAAAGGGACATGTACTGCCTGGCGGGGAAGTTTTAAAGTATCTTCCTCCCACAGTTTATGCCCTACAAAAATTGACTAAAGTGGGGTTGTCACGGTATCTTTTGAAGTAAATAAGTAAGGCACAATTGAATATTCTTTTTTTTCTGTTGGATTAGCTCAATATTGTGGAGTAGATATTTACTTATAATGTTGTTTTATTCTGTTTTGGGGGAACTAAGATGTCACTAATTCCTACATTGTTTTCATCCATTCATTAGCATCGCAGCACTCGATAGTCCCGCCTCTTCCATTGAAAAGCAACACTACAAAAACGGGCCTGCTCAAGAACTGACTGAAGAACCCAGGACCTCAGACCCAAAGCCTGTTGTACGCCCCTAAACAGTGTCCCCAACTTCTCACCTTTATCTAGTTCCATCAACGCGGAGTTGGCGTCCAATTCCTGCTCTCCGTATCCAGCATCCGCCAGAAACGAACGCGCCGCCGCCATGACTACAGCTAGCGCTAACCCTTTAGCGCATGCGTGATAACCTGACTCTACGGAGCGGCGGACGGAAACAGCTTCACTACAGGAAGTAACCTAAGCGCGCCTATCCTGTTAGCTGGGTTTGACCAATAGAGCGGCTCGACGTCATTTTCGCGGGTAGTTTGGAGTTGTTCATACTAGATCGCCGCGGGAATTGTCGTGGTGGTGAATGTGATTTTATTTCTTCTTTTTATAGTGGTGCTGGGGTTTGTCATGCTGTTACGATCCATCCTCAATGCGCCGTGGCGGGGCTACGGTAAGTGTCGCGATCGGTTCTTGTTTTCTTACCAGTATTTCTGCGGTGCGGGCAGCATTTATGGTGGGTAAAGTTCTATTTTTTAAGTTGATTTTGCGTGTGTGGTGGCGTGGCTCGAGAAGGAAGAAATTTTAGCATAGGCCCATGTGGAGAGACGGTTGTATTTTTGGAGAAAAAAAATCAGAACATAATCCTGTCGGGGTGGTTCTTTTAGTATGATAAAAGTTCCAAGAACACAGAATATCGGAGTATCATAAATGACTGATTTAATTAAATAATGTTTTTGCTTCCGCAAAGATGTGTTTTCTACCTGAATCGATGGGATGAATATTTCCAATCAGCTATTAAAATAATAGTAAAATTTATATATACTGTACTAAAAGGATTATGCATAGGTTTTTTAGTGCCGTCAAGTCAGTGCTGACTCCTGGTGACCCAGCTGCCTCGGTTTTCTTGGCAATAAGGCTGTGTCTTCTTCACAAAACATATTTGTACTCTAACTCGTGTTTAACTGGATCAGAATAAGAACTTAAAAAAAACATACTCCCTAAGTTTGATTTAATGTCTACATAATCATACTGCTCTGCTTGATTTTGAACTGTCGTCTTACATATTTGTAAAACTGCCTATTGTTGGTACCACAAAATGTTTTCTATGCTCTTTTTTTTTTTATCCTTTTCATGGCATTTTACGGGCATCTTCGATAAAGCGCTGACGCAAAAGGGACTAAAGCGACTAGCCCAAGGCCACAAGAAGTGGAATTTGAACCTTCTAGTTTATAGTTCTACTGTAAAAAGCATTGGCATACTCTCCTGACCTTTCTCCTCTAAAATCCTTTAGGTGTTCGAAGCCCAAAGCATCCAAAACTAGTTTTTTTGTTCTTTGCTTATAATGACATTATGATGCAATTCAAGCCATCGGTCTCACTAAATTTACTTATCTGCAAACAAATGAGCACGAAGTTATGAGCATGTAAACGACTACATATTTTTTCTTCTTTTTTTTGAAAGAAGGCGAGGGAGTGTACTGGTTCTTCTGTTCTCAACAGGAGGTGAGAGGAGCAAATAGGAAAAAAAAAACATGAGAAACTGTCTTCAACCGAACCGATGGCATGGATTTGAGCAGGAAGCATGGTGTGCGAGACCTATAGAAATAAATCAATCCCCGATGCAAACTTGGGGCCGTGCTTATTAAATGTTAGCGCGCACTATCTGCTGCAACATAAATGCTGTTCCTAAGAATATAGTGTTAGCGGGCGCGCAACATTTAGGAAACGTGGCCCTAAAAGTGCGTTAAAACTTTCACTATCGTTCCATTTGCCCCCCTCGCATTGATGATGTCCGTTTAGTTCAATAAACTTTATTAACGTGACAATTTTTTCAGGTCTCGTTTTCTATCTGCCTCTCCCATATCCTGTTGAGCCAGCTTCTTATTGTAACTGCGCTCGCAGTCTTAAGCCATTGCTTCGTGTTTAGCATCCACGTTTTTTGACGAGTGAGCTGCGTGATCAGGAATCCAAATGTTTGCAGCTTTAAGAATATTTCACCTTGTCATAGCATGATTCGTACTCATTAAAATGTGTGAAGTTCTTCTGAAGCTGCGATTTCATTTCCACTAAATAGTTCTGTAATACTTAAAAATCATATGTGCTAGTTCAGCTTTCTAATTAAAAATAAATGTTTTACTTAAGTGGGCCTTTGCCTTAGCTCAATTGAGTGGAATGGTAGCAGAGAAGATAGAGATTTGCTGGCCCTGAAAGGTCATAGGAACTCCACATCTGGTGGCAGCTTAATTTCAATCCCTGCTGACTTCCCTTTGTTCACCAGGAACAAGCAGGAAGTTAGTCCTCACTTATGGGTGACTTTGGCACCGAAGGAGCACGTGCAGAGCAATTCCACAGCTTTCAAAGAAAGCCTTTGGGATTGCTGTCACGCATGTGTGGTCCTCTTCCCGCCCAAGGGTGCCATCTTGCTCAGTCTCCCTCTTTCCACTGAGCCCTTCGGATGCACGTCTTCGTCCCTCGGAAAAAGTGTTCAGGTTTTCAGCCTCAGGCCTACTTTTCTTGTTGCACCGGTCCTCTACCTGTCCTTCCCCTGCCCTATCTTTTTTTGAGCAATTAGGGGACGTTTTTCCTAGCATTTTTGCTGTTCACGGGCTTAGCACCCTTTTTTCTTACAACCGCTGGCCGTGTGGGTCTTCGACCTCGTGGGGGCCATTTTTTGCCCCATGCCACCGGATTCAAAAAACGCGATAGATGCTCCAAGAACATGTCGCTTACGGACACCCATGACGGCTGTCTGCGGTGTCACAGGGCCAACCATGATCCAGAGCTCTGTTCGCTTTGTAAGAAAATGTCCTCCAAAGTCCTGCTCAGTCATAAGCAGAAGTCCGAAGACATTTTCAGAAAGGCCGCCTCAGAGTCCCTGGAGGCGTCCTCGGTTGTCTGTCTCCTCCAGTGGGATCCCCCTCCTCGGTCCTACGTTCAAGGCGGCACTCTGACCAGGGGTCCCCTGAAGTGGAGCGGCGTAAGAAGGCGGCCTTGAAGTAGCTATCAGGGGCCCCCAACAAGTGCGAGCGCTCCCGCGCTAGGTCACTTAGCCCCCTTCGGCATTCCCGAGAGTCGGACAAGGAGCGGCCCCACAGCTACAGAGGCCTCCGGCGATGGCGCCTAGTCTCCTGAGGGCCCTCCTGGTGAGGACCTCCTTGATGCCTGACCCGGTGACCCCAGTGTCAGCGTCACAGGGCCCCACACCCTCATGCTGGTGCTAGAATGCAGCATTTCTGCATTCATCGCTTCCCAGCAGGCGCACACAGCCAGCTTTACTGGCTTGTGCCTAGAGACTTAGGTTCCCTCGTGTGGGACACCGAAATCCATCCAGGAAACCCCTGAGAGCCGTGGGCCTCGTGCGGGTCCTCGATGTCGGTCTTGCTCGTCTTCCTCTTCCTCGGGGGTGAGATCCTCCAGGGCCTCCTGCTCCAAGCAGGCCTCGGCTGCAGGACAAGGCGACCAGCCCAGATCGGATTCCTCCTTCGATTTCTTGGAATGGGAGTCCGATGGGGATACCTCCCCGGAAACCCGTGCCCATCGGGACCTTCCATCTGACCCCTCCCCACCCGTATCTCAGCGACGCTCGCCACCCGAGGACACCTTCTTCCTGGTGTTTGTTTGGGATATGGCACTGGCTTTCAACCTGACCACCCAGGCTGAGGAGGACCCTCGAGCCGAAGAAGACAGGGGGTCGGCGGCCCATTCTCGACCTCCGAAAGTTAAACAAGTTATTGGTGCGGGAGAAGTTCAAGATGTTAGCCCTTGGAGTTCTGCTGCCCTTCCTCCGGCAGGGCGGCTGGCTATGCTCTTTAGATCTAAAAAGACGCTTACGCCCACATTTTGATTCACCCCCAGCACAGGCAGTACCTGCACTTCAGGATGCAGGGGGAACATTTCCAGTACAGGGTGCTCCCCTTCAGCCTCGCATCCGCCTCACGGGTCTTCACGAAGTGCCTCTCCACGGTCGCCGTCTCCTTCAGGCGTCAGGGCTTACCGGTCTTCCCTTACCTCGACGACTCGCTCGGCATGGGATCCTCGGTCGAGGAAACCCGCCTGGTGGCGTTGTGCACGATTCTTCTGCTTGAGCGCCTGGGCTTCTTGGTCAACTATCCCAAGTCCCACCTCGAACCAATGCAGCCTTAGAATTCATCAGCGCACGTCTTGACACTCAGCAGGCGACTGCTTTTCTGCCAGCGGAGTGCTGACTGCCTCCAGCCCTGGCAACCCAGGTCCAGAGCACCCCTCGGGTCACAGCCCATACTATGCTGTGCCTCCTGGGCCACATGGCCTCCACCGTCCATGTGGTTCCCCATGCCCGCCTATACATGTGGACAGCCCAGTGGAGCCCATCCATTGGCCACCTCAGGGACCCCGTCTGGGTCTCCCACAACCTTCACCTGTCCCTGGGCTGGTGGCAGAACCCCCGCAACTTCCTCCGGGGGTTGCCTTTCCAGGCCCCGCAGCACAAGCTGGTGCTGACAATGGATGCCTCCCTGCTGGGGTGGGGAGCCCACTGCGGTGCACTGTGCACGCAGGGGCAATAGTCACCCGAGGAGTCTCAACAGCAAATAAACTTGCTTGAGCTACGGGCAGTTCGGTGTGCACTGAGGGCCTTCGAGGATCACTTCAGAGGGAAGTCGGTGCTCCTACAGACTGACAACCGCATGGCCATGTTCTACATCAACAAGGAGGGGGGCACGGGATCATGCCCCCTTTGTCGGGAAGCGGTCCTCCTCTGCTCCTTTGCCTTCCATTGGGGGATGACCCTCAGAGCAGTCTACCTCCTGGGCCAGGAGAATGTCCTCGCAGACAAACTCAGCAGAATCCTCCATCCTCACGCGTGGTGGCTGGACCAGAGGGTGGCTGGCTGGCTGTTTCAGCGGTGGGGAGCTCCAACCATAGACCTCTTTGCCAGTCTTTCAAACACACACCTTCCCTGCTTCTGCGGTCTAGTACTGCACCCTCACAGGGAGAGGCCGGATGCGTTCCTTTTGAGCTGGTTCTCTAGCCTGCTCTATGCGTTCCCTCCTCTCATCGCGAGGACCCTCCACAAGGCTTAGCAGGAACGGGCGTCGATGATCCTCGTCGCCTCGACATCTGTGGTTCCCACTCCTGCTCCAGCTCTCGTTGGAGCTTCCAGTCCCCCTGGGCTGTGCCCTGGGCCTGCTAACACAGGAGGAGGGTCTGGCCTCGTTATCCCTCACAGCCTGGCGGCCGAATGGGTCTCTCTAGCCCCACTGGACCTCCCAGAGGAGGTGGTCCTCGTGTCTAGGAGAAATTCGACTAGGCGAGCTTATGCCTTCAAGTGGCTCCACTTCTCGGCCTGGTGCTCCAAGCTCCAGATTGACCCATTCTCTTGCTCCACCCAGTGGGTCCTTCAGTACCTTCTCCATCTCTCGAAGGAAGGCCTGGTCAAACTCTGTCAGGGTGCACCTGAGCGCCATCTCAACGAATCATCTCCCCATCGAGGGGAAAACCCCTCTCGGGCCCTTGGTTTCCCGCTGTATGCGTGGCCTTTTGCTTTCCAAGTCTCCCATCTGGCCTCCCCCGGCAGAATGGGACCTGAAGATAGTGCTCACGCAGCTTATGCATTCACCTTTCGAGCCGATGGTGACGTGCTCGCTTTGGCACCTATCCTGGAAGGTGGTCTTCCTGATGGCTTCAACCTCGGCACGCTGAGTCAGTGAGCTCCAGGCTCTCATGGCTGAAGCCCCTTACACTAGATTTTATAGAAATAGAGTGGTCCTCCGTATCCACCCCAAGTTCCTACCGATAGTTGTCTCGGATTTTCAAGATGGCACCCTTGGGCGGGAAGAGGACCACGCATGCGTGGCAGCAATCCCATAGGCTTTCTTTGAAAGGTGGGGAATTGCTCCGTCGGTGGTGACATCACCCATAAGTGAGGACTGATTCCTACTGTCCCTGGAGAACAACTGTTACAGGTGAATAACTACGCTTTTTCACGTGTTGATTTTCAAAATGCTCTAAGGAGCTGCTGTTACATGACTTTTCCTCATGGCTCCATTCCCCAGTCTTTTCCTCCCATCTCTAAAATGCAAATCTTTCTTTGCATTTAAAGACCTGATCTAGCAAAAAGCCTTATTTTAATTCTTTGGGATAAATACTTTAATATAAAGACCCTTAGAGACTGATGCAGAAACCCTGCGTTAGAGTCCTATGCTAAAGCTCAGCATAGGGTTCTCCTAAAGCAGAACTTCTGCATACAAATAAGTTGAGTGCAAAAAGTCTCTGCTAAACAGAGTGTGAGTGGAGAAGTAGCCTAGTGGTTACAGCAACTGCCTGGTGCTCTGAAGATCAAGGGTTTGATTTCCACTGGCACTCCTTGTGACCTTGGGCAAGTCACTTTACCCTCCATTGCCTCGGAAGAAAAGGCCTGACAAGCTGCTTCCGGTGACGCATTACCAAGAAAACCCAGAGGCAGCTGGGTTGCTAGTCAGCACTGACTTGACAGTACTAAAAAAAACCAGGGAGTATAAGTCAAACACATATGTATAGAAATCTGCATTACCAGTAAAACAGCACCAAAAAATGGGTCAGAAAGTCTCTAGATAGAATAATAGCTGACTGAAGCCTCCTCAATATGTCTTCATAAAAAGTGGAATTCCTCTAGTCAATCATTGCTGCTCAGTTCACTACTGCATGTCGCTCACAAACTGTCACCATTGCCCCCACTTATTAAAATGTCAAACTTGCCCAAGAGTGAAGTGCTTCTTTTGTTTTTAAACATGAGCTATATTTGCTGCTACAGCCAGGTAACCATGGCTGGTGATTTTGCCACAAAGCGGCTTTTTCACAACCAGTGGTTATAGCTTATCGATACACATCGTTCCTGTAGAAAAGCGTTACTTGTGCACATGTGCTGGAATGTTCTCTGGTGCATAGATTGTGGTGTTATTCTGAGTAGAGCTTATGCACAGAATAATATTGGTGCTCATAAACCCTGATTAATGTATTTCTATGCTAAATGAGTTAAGATAAGCACAGTGCATTCTAATTTAGCACAGACATTTTGTGCTTTAGGCTTACTTCCTATGTTAAAAGGGTTTTAGCACAAAGTGTGCACTAAGCTGAAAGTAATCTTAGCACAATTTATTACATTTTACATCGGCCTTTTTATAGCTAAGGATTGAGGTTTGTCTGCTATTTACAGACATTTCTACTCGACTCAACACCTCCAATAGCAAAAGCTAGGCGAGACTATATGAAGAGAGTACAACCTGCAGGTCCTGTCGCTCACAGTGTCATACATCTGTAGACGGCATTACCTTTCCTGGGTACTGATGCTGGGAAAAGCCATTCAGTTTCTTTTTAGATCCAGTTACCATTTGTATTTTAGCTCAAGCCTCCTGTGAGCAGGACAGCCTTTTGGTTGATGTGCGTAAGAGGACTTCGCTTTCCAAGCTGCTTGATCAGTACTAACATTGCTACCCCTAGCAGCTTCTGAAACTAAATGAGTGAAACAATTTTTGTACCCCGTTATACATAAAGGAAACAGATGTTTTTGCTTCTGTCAGTAGCTATTACTGTTACATAGGCCATGTGGTCTTTTTCTGTCATATTTCTATCTAGTCTGTCCTTCCATATCAACAACTACAACAGTCCCCTTTTTACCTTTTAGAGATCCTCTGTGTTTGTCCCATGCTTTTTTGAATTCAGTTACTGTCCTCATCTCTACCACCTCCACTGGGAGACTATTCCACAGATCCACCACTCTTTACGTAAAGAAATATTTCCGCATATCACTCCAACTCGCAGTTGGTTGATATAGTGTATCTGGACTTTCAGAAAGCCTTTGACAAGGTCCCTCATCAGAGACTTTTGGCAAAACTAAAGAGTCATGGGATAGGAGGCAGTGTACTACTGTGGATCAGGAACTGGTTAAAAGATAGAAAGCAGAGGGTTGGGCTAAATGGCCAATTTTCCCAATGGAGAAAGGTGAATAATGGTGTACCCCAGGGATCTGTGCTGGGTCCGCTGCTTTTTGACATATTCATAAATGACCTGGAAAGTGGAATAACGAGTGAGGTTATCAAATTTGCAGATGACACAAAACTATTTAAAGTTGTTAAAACCCAAGAGGATTGTGGAAAATTGCAAGAGGATCTTGATAAATTGGAAGACTGGGCATCAAAATGGCAGATGAAATTTAATGTGGACAAGTGCAAAGTTATGCACCTAGGGAAGAACAACCCAAACTATGGTTACTCGATGCAAGGTTCCACATTAGGAACCACCACCCAGGAAAAAGATTTAGGCGTCATTGTGGATAACATGTTAAAACCCTCGGTCCAGTGTGCAGAGGCAGCCAAGAGAGCAAATAGAATGCTAGGTATCATAAGGAAAGGAATGGAAAATTAAAACAAAAGATATTATAATGCCTCTATATACCGTTCCATGGTGAGACTGCACCTTGAATATTGTGTGCAATTCTGTTCGCCGTATCTTTAAAAGGATATAGCGTTATTGGAAAAGGTTCAGAGAAGAGCCACCAAAATGGTAAAGGGGATGGAAGGATACTCCTATGAAGAAAGGCTAAAAAGGTTAGGGCTCTTTAACCTGGAAAAGAGATGGCTGAGGGGAGATATGATAGAAGTCTATAAATTAATGAATGGAGTGGAACGGGTAAACGTAGATCAACTGTTTGTTATCAGAATATAGAAAGACTAGGGGACATGCAATGAAGCTACAGGGTAAACTATTTAAGACTAATAAAAGAAAATATTTTTTCACTCAACGTGTAATCAAACTCTGGAATTTGTTACCGGAGGATGTAGTAAAGGCTGTTTCTTATCGTCACTCCAGTCCAGTCCCTTTACTTCTGGGTTACGCAACCCTTCCAGCAGCTTGGAGGCTGAGCCAAACCTTTTTGGAGGTGGGGCGGTATAAATACCACTGGGACCACCCCTCAACTCCAGTATTCTCAGCCTCCAAGCAGCTGGAGGGTTCCGTAAGCCTAGGGCTTACTGGAGTCTTCCTTTATCTAAATTCCTTTAAGATTACTTTTAAATTTATCATTTATTGCTTTATTACCTTTAGTTTCTTTGTTTTCATCTTTAATTCTGCCAGCTAGATTTTTGAGTTCTGCTCCTTTAATTGCTCTCTGCTCTCTTCCCTCCCTCCCCCCCCCCCCCCCGATGGGCCGGGCTCCGGAGGTAGAAGGGTGCTGGCTGTTTGCCGGTGATATCCGGCATTTCCCCGCTTGGTTCTGCCTCGCGCCGAAGCCCTTAAGGTGGCTGAGCGCTGGAGGCATCTCCGGGAGTCAGATTTGTCCATCGGTCCCGCCCCGCAGCTGAAGGACGCGGCGGCGATCCCCGGGTCTCCCGATCGCGGCAGAGGAGTTTTCCCTCACGGCGGAGGAGTTTTCCCCTGCTCTTCAGGAGTCAGCAGTCTCTGCTGGCAGCCTTTACCTCGGCGGCGTTTTTTTCCGGGGGGAGGACAGCAACCCGGAGAACGCGCTCGCGATCCCCCGTTCAGGCTCCACGTGGTGAGGCCTACCACGTGTAGAGCCAACGGGCAGAGATCGCTGAGCCGGGTCCACCGAGCTTCAAACCGCAAGTATCAGAGAGCACTACTCGCAGTTTTTTCTTTATTTGGCATTGCTTGTTTTTAAGTTTTTTTTAATTTGAGTTTTAATTTGAAGTTAATTTAAATGTTAATATTTCTATCTGCTAATTTATTTAGCCTCTGGGGCATGAGGCGCTGATAGAGAACTAAGGGTCTGGTTGTCCCCTCTCCTTCTCTCTATCTCTCTCCCTCAAGGATAAATTGGATCTAAGGAAGGAGAAAACAATTCCTTACAGCGGCACTTTCTGCTATCCTTGTAGCTGGGGATTTGAACCAGTGCTTTTCCTTCCAAACAGGAACTAAGGTACCTGGGAACAAGAGCATGGCGGCTAAGCCCAGATGCCCTTCCTGTGGCACACGTAGGGGCACTTCCTCGGAGGCAGGAGTCTGCAGGGGTTGTGCTGCAGTAGCTGCCTCCGTGGAACAAGAAATTAATTTGGCCATGTCCCAATCTTCCCAGAGTGCTGGAGACCTCTTACAAGGGGAAGGGGGGTCCCAGCTTCCTTCCACCTCAATCGCAGATTTGCCCATTCCCCCCCCCTGCTACACCCCCTCTCTCGGGGGAAGGGAGTACAGGGGATTTTTTCTCCCCAGACTTTATTCTTTTACTCCACAAGGCCTATTGCTTGCGCAAGCAGGGTCCGGCCTCGGGGGGGGAATGCCCCGACGGCCGAGACCACATCCAAGAGGGCAAGCACCTTTGACTCAGGCCTCCCACCGAAACGCCCACGCTTGGGCGGGGAAGAACATCTCTCCTCCCTTTCCCAGGGTTCTCCAGAAGAGGAGGGCTCTGACAAGGACTGGGACGAGGAAGAAGAGGAACTGGAAGAAGGGGAGATCCCGGAAGAAGATCATTCCAGGATAATTAGAGTCTTTCGGCGGGAAGAACTCCCGGCCCTAATTGAGTCCTTAAAGGTTCTCAATGTATCTTCAGATACACCAACAGAGGAGGAGACGGTGGAGGATCTGCTAATCCAGGCCATCAGGAGATCACAGAGGGTTTTCCCGGTCCATAGAGTGGTGCGCCAGATGATTCAGGAAGAATGGGATCAACCCGAGTCTAGTCTAAGGGGAGTCCGATCCATGTCTCGCCTATACCCCCTACCAGAGGCAGACAGGGAGCTACTGAAGTCTCCAAGGGTGGATGCTGCGGTATCAGCAGTTACTAAGAAGACGACTATTCCAGTAGAGGGCAGCTCCGCCTTGAGGGATTCTCAAGACAGAAAACTTGATACCCTCCTGAAACAAGCCTTTGATGTGAGTGCCCTGGCCTTACAGGCCTCTGTTTCAGGGGCTTGGGTGGCGAGAGCCTGCTTAAGATGGTCTCAGCAGCTGCAAGCAGCAGAGGGCCCATCTGGCGAGGCTCAGGCCCACTCTGCTAGACTGGAATCCGGAACAGCCTTCCTGGCGGATAGTCAGTATGACCTCATCAGAAGCCTAGCCAAGAACATGGCCTCGGTGGTGGCAGCTAGACGTTATCTGTGGCTATGGAACTGGGCAGCGGACGCCTTCTCGAAGGCACACCTGAGCCGCCTTCCTTTCAAGGGGAAGCTGTTATTCGGAGAAGATTTGGAGAAGTTGGTAAAGGACCTTGGCGAGTCTAAAGGGGGCAGGCTGCCGGAAGACAGGCCAAAGCAAGGGCGTCCCGTAACCCCAGGGCGTAACCAGTCCAGGGACTCCCGAAGGTTTCGCCCAGCTAGGACAAACCCCTTTCCCAGGGGCTGTTTCCCCTCGAAGGGACAAGGTTTTAGAGGGTTTCGAGGAGCAGGCCGAGGTTTTGGCTCGTCCTCCTTCTCCTCCTCTCAAGGAAATAGAAAACAATGAGGTGACGGGGGTCCAGGGGGGAGAGCCGTCGGTGGGCGGTCGCCTAAGGCGTTTTCTTCCGGCCTGGTCCCGGGTCACGTCCGATCAATGGGTTCTAGAGGTCATCAGAGAGGGCTACGCTCTCGAATTCGCAAAACAAATACCTCCAGCCTTTGTTCAGTCTCCCTGCAGCTCTTCGGAAAAGAGAGGGGCGGTAGAGACAACCCTCACCCGCCTGATAAAACTCGGGGCCGTAGTTCCGGTGCCACCAGACCAGCGCGGTACTGGTCGGTACTCGATTTACTTCATAGTCCCAAAAAGAGAAGGGTCCTTTCGCCCGATACTAGATCTAAAACGGGTCAATCGCTGTCTCAGAGTTCCACACTTCCGGATGGAAACCCTACGTTCCGTCATAGCAGCAGTCAGGGAAGGGGAGTTCTTAACATCCCTCGATCTGACAGAAGCCTACCTGCATATCCCGGTCAGGGATTCCCATCAACAATTCCTCAGATTTGCAGTGCCAAGGGGCCATTTTCAATTCCAGGCGCTTCCCTTCGGCTTGGCTACGGCTCCAAGGACGTTCACCAAGGTGATGGTGGTGGTAGCGGCCTCTCTACGAAAAGAGGGAATTCTAGTACACCCCTACCTGGACGATTGGCTAATCCGGGCAAAGTCCGAGGAGGAAAGCCATTCCGTGACGTCAAGGGTGGTTCAAGTGCTAGAAGAATTGGGGTGGGTCATCAATCTAGCGAAGAGCAGGATGACTCCCTGACAGGAACTGGAGTACCTCGGAGCAAGGTTCGACACCAACAGAGGCAGGGTGTTTCTGTCTCAATCAAGATCAAGAGAGCTCAGACTCCTGGTCACTCAGTTTCTGGGCAGACGGAACCCTACGGCGCGGCATTATCTACAGGTCCTGGGAACAATGGCAGCGGCAATAGAGGTGGTACCATGGGCTCGAGCCCACATGCAGCCTCTGCAGAGGGCCCTATTGCGTCGGTGGTCGCCGCAACATCACCCCATATCAATGCCGCTACCTTGCGCGCCACGGACCAAACAGTCGCTGCACTGGTGGCGGTCCCCGAAGAATCTGGATCGCGGGATGCCCCTCGAGCCTCCCAGTGGTTATTACTGACGACGGATGCCAGTCTGACAGGCTGGGGAGCTCACTGCGAGGACCAGTTCGTTCAAGGCAACTGGACTCCGCTGGAAGCCCAGTGGCCCATCAACAGGCTGGAATTGCGGGCCGTAAGGTTGGCGCTCATAGCCCTAGAGGCCTTAATACAAAAAAGAGCAATTCGCGTGCTATCAGACAATGTTACCGCGGTGGCTTATATCAACCACCAGGGCGGCACCAGCAGTCCCGCCTTAGAGAAGGAGGCGAGCTCGCTGTTCCAGTGGGCAGAGACTCGGTTGGAAGCTCTCTCGGCCCAGCACGTGGCAGGAATAGACAACGTCACGGCAGACTATCTCAGCAGGTGCAAGATAGACCACGGGGAGTGGGAGCTGGAGCAGGAGACGTTCGACCGGATAGTAGACCGTTGGGGTCTCCCAGTCATGGATCTCATGGCGAGGTTCGCGACCGCCAAGGTGGAACGGTTCTTCAGCCGGCGCAAGGAAAGGATGTCCGAAGGCCTGGATGCCTTAGCCCAGAAGTGGCCCTCGGAGGGTCTACTCTATGTGTTCCCTCCCTGGGCGCTGATCGGAAAAGTGCTACAACGAGTGGAGTCCCATCAGGGATACATAATCCTCATAGCCCCGGATTGGCCTCGCCGTCCCTGGTATGCGGACCTGATGAGATTGATCGCAGACCGACCTTGGCGTCTTCCTTGCAAAAGGGACCTGCTGAGACAAGACCCGTTGCTGATGCCTCACGTGGATTGGTTCTCGCTTACGGCCTGGCTATTGAAAGGGCGAGGCTCCTAAAGAGAGGTTATTCAGGAGCGGTCATCTCTACCTTGTTAAACGCTAGGAAGCGCTCGACCTGTCTCTCCTATATTAGGACTTGGCGCATCTTCGAAGCGTGGTGTGCGGAGCGCCGACGAAGACCCCTCTCCGCTTCAGTCCCCGACATTCTAGAATTCTTACAGGCAGGTTTTGACAAGGGCCTAGCTCACAGCTCCTTGCGGGTTCAGCTAGCGGCAATCACATGCTATAGGGGAAAGCCCCTAGGGGCACACACGGATGTCTCCAGGTTCCTAAGGGCGGTGAGGCGCCTGCGCCCTCAACAGTCGTCCCCCCTTGGGACCTCAACCTAGTGCTTAACGCTTTTGATCAAGGAACCCTTCGAACCAGTGAAGAGGGCCTCCTTAAAGGACTTAACACTGAAGACAGTCTTTTTGGTCGCGATCTGCTCAGCTAGGCGGGTTTCCGAACTCCAAGCGCTATCCGCTCAGCCCCCCTTCCTACTGTTTCTCAAGGACAAGATAGTTCTACGTCCGGTCCCCTCCTTCTTGCCCAAGGTCATTTCTCCTTTTCATATGAACCAGGCAGTTCACCTTCCGGTTCTCTCCGCCGAGGAGGGCGGAGGTAGGGATTACAAACTGAGACTCTTGGATGTCCGGAGGTCCTTGAAACGCTACCTCTCCCGCACAGCCCCCTTCCGGAAGTCCGGGCGACTATTCGTTCAGTTTGGGGGTCCACACAAGGGTGAAGCGGCGGCCAAGGCCTCCATCTCCAGATGGATCAGGGAAGCGATCGCTTCCGCCTACATCCTGAAAGGGAAACAGGTGCCAACGGGGCTCCGGGCGCACTCCACCCGGGCTCAGGCCACATCATGGGCGGAATTCAGCTTAGTTCCTCCAGTGGATATCTGTAGGGCGGCAACTTGGTCTTCTCTACATACGTTCACCAAGCACTACAGGCTGGACATCCAGAGCGCAGCGGATGCTCGGTTTGGTCTGGCGGTCCTTCAGTCCGGCTTGCCGGATCCCACCCAGGGTTGAACTGCTCTGGTACATCCCAGAAGTAAAGGGACTGGACTGGAGTGACGATAAGGAAATAGTAATTAGATCTTACCTGCTAATTAGTGTTCCTGAAGGAACGACAGTCCAGTCCCTGATCCCACCCGGTCAGGACCTATCAGTCAGAAGGAAACTCGGGACCGAGTGTGGGTCCATTTCAGGATGAAGGGACACGGGAGAAAGCCGGATCGGGTAACCTCAAGCATTGCTCCTCCTTCCGGCCCCTCTCTCTCGCTCTCGCTCTCTCTTCCTCGCACTAACCATTTTTTCTATTGAAAAAAAAAACAAAAAAAAACTTTTAGGTATTTTTCCATAGTTAGACAATGTTGGATAGATAAGTTCTTATGTTTGATTGCTATTGGAAACTCTGTAGGTCTGCTTTTTCAGTCGAATACTGGAGTTGAGGGGTGGTCCCAGTGGTATTTATACCGCCCCACCTCCAAAAAGGTTTGGCTCAGCCTCCAAGCTGCTGGAAGGGTTGCGTAACCCAGAAGTAAAGGGACTGGACTGTCGTTCCTTCAGGAACACTAATTAGCAGGTAAGATCTAATTACTATTTAGTGTAGCTGGGTTTAAAAAAGGTTTGGACAAGTTCCTGGAGGAAAGGTCCATAAACCATTATTAAGAAGGGACCCAGGATATCAATGCTTGACCTAGTACAAGCATTGCAGAACCTGTGTCTTTTGGGGAAACTGCTAGGTACATATGACCTAGATTGGCCACTGTTGGAAACAGGATACTGGGCTTGATGGACCTTGGTCTGACACAGTATGGCATATCTTATGTTCTTATGTTCACCCTCATCCCATGTCCCTCCTAGCAGAACTTGCTTTCAATTGAAAGAGGCTCTCCCCCTGTACATTTATGCCACTGAGGTATTTAAACATCTTAATCATATCACCTCTATCCCACCTTTCCTCAAAGGTGTACATATTAAGATCCTTAAGTCTATCCTCATATGCTTTTATAATGAAGACCACTAACCATTTTAGTAGCCACCCTCTGTACTGACTCCATCCTGTTCACATCCTTTTGAAGGTGCGGTCTCCAAAATTCCACACTATACTCCAAATGAGTTCGCACCAAAGACTTATACAGAGGCACTATCACCTCCCTTTTTTTCTGCTAGCCATTCCTCTCCGTATGCACCCAAGCATCCTTCTAGCTTTTGCCGTTGCCTTTTCTACCTGTTTAGCTACTTTAAGATCATCAGACACAACCACGCCCAGGTCCCGCTCTTATTTAGTGGACAAAAGTACTTCCCCCCTCTATACTATATTGCTCCCTTGGATTGCTGCAGCCCAAATGCATGACCTTACATTTTTTAACATTACATCCCAACTGCCAAATTCTAGACCATTCTTCAAGCTTAGCTAGATCCCTCCTCATGTTATCTACACCTTCCTGGGTGTCCACTCTATTGCAGATTTTGGTATCATCCACAAAGAGGCAAACCTTACCCGATAGCCCTTCCGCTATATCACTAACAAAGATGTTAAAGAATCGGACCAAGGACAGATCCCTGGAGCACACCACTGGTAACATCCTTCCTTCTCCTCAGAATGAGCTCCATTTACCTGTACTCTTTGTTGCCTCCCACACAACCAATTTCTAACCCAAGCAGTAACTTTCAGGTCCATCCCCAGGGTGCTCAGTTTGTTTATAAGTTGCCTGTGAGGAACAGTGTCAAAGGCTTTACTGAAATCTAAATACACAACATCTAGGGCTCTCCCTCGGTCCAACTCCCTGGTCACCCAGTCAAAGAAATCAATCGGGTTTGTCTGACAAGACCTGCCTCTGGTGAATCCATGCTGCCTCGGATCCTGTAATCCGCTGGATTCCAGAAACCTTTTAGGATTTACATTTTGGGATAGTATCACAAATGCCAGTGTGATTTTTGTATCCAGGAGAACCACAGAGCTAGCAAAAGAAAAAGCAGACTCAAATCCTGCATGGATGTTTGATTTGTCCTGCTGGTTGATTCAGGCAGGAAATGAAGGTCCACAGTGATTCGAGTACAGAACTGTTTCCTCGCCCTGTCACTCGGGATGAACTGTGGGAAGAAAGGGGGAGGGGGTGAAAGTAAATGTCTTTCCTGCAGGTACCTGTTAAAAGCTCTGATTATCTGGGCTTCACCTAGTTTCTACATGACATGGAGGTACTGGTTTTGCTATGACACTGTGAAAGTTTCCAATAAACTCTTTTCCGATGTGTGGTACTGATCATGGCAAGATTTGTCTTTGAACAAAATCCCCTTTCTTGTGAACTGATGCCTGCATGCATACATGTCTGGTTTGGAAGAAGAGCAGTGACAATTCTCTTTGTTTCCTAGGGTTGTCTTCTGGGTATCCTCTGCAGTCTCTGTTAGACTGTTACCAGTGTAGCAGACAAGATGAGCACATTTCTCACTGTGCCTTGGGGGTGCCGGTTCCCCCTTTTGGTTGCACGTTCTCTACAGGTGAGATTACTATTAATATATTCTGGGTAAGTTCCTTTTGCCGTGTGGGCACGGGCAGTTGTGAGACATGTCAGCTCACATTCTTTGTTGGCTGTTCGATCCACCGGAATCCAGAGTACAGTTCTCCAGTGGTTTAATCTTACCTAACCAACAGGCGACAGCAGATAAAAATCAATCCAGACACCTCTAACCCATACCACCAAACACAAGGAGTCCCCCAAGGATCCACCCTCTCGGCACTCCTATTCAACATCTGTCTTCGACCCATCTGCTCAATCATCAGGTCCCACAACTTCCACATTTCAACTGACCACATCATGCTATATGGCACTTTCAGCACAAAACAACATTCCTATCCTACCCATCTCTTTAAGAGTGTTTCGCTAATGTCTCCAGCTGGTTGAAAAAACAACTTCCTGACAGTCGACTATAAGAAATCAGAAGCCCTCTTTATAACAAAAGACCACATTCCCCGCCCCCCCCCAACCAACCTAACCCTGAACAACACACAAATGAAGATCCAGACGGAAGTGAAATACTTTGAAATCACTCTCAATCAGCACCTCTCCTTCAAAGCCCATATAAGCAACATCACCAGAACAAAATATTACAAAACAAAAACCCTGCAATGCCTCCGGTCACTCCTTGAACCACCAGACTTCCGCTATAGTTCTCCCACATCTTGACTACTGCAGCACTATATACCAGGATCTCCCACAAGCCTCACGGCTTCCTCTACGGACTGTCCTCCACCCAACAGCATGCATCCTTCAAGGAGCAGCAAGACAGGACCACATTACACCCATCCTCAAACAACTCCACTGGTTACCACTGCCCAGTCATATAAAATACCCTCCTCCTGACTCACAAAGCCATCCGCTCTGACCACCCCCCTCCCCCACTCACCTCACCTTCAAACCCCAAAATCCAACAGATCAAGATGAGATTCTACCAGGAACACCTTAGCCAGAACTAAGCTCAACTAACAGGCCTGTGGACGAGCCTTCTAACTATGCACTTCAATCTGGAACCACTATCAGACCTGTTAAGAAACATCACCGACCTCGAACACCTAAAAACACACCTCTTCTATGAGCATTTCAGCCCAACCACATAACCCCCGCAAAAACAACATCCCCCATAACTAATGTTCGCTGTCTTATAGTAAAATGCCCCATATAACTGATACACCCTCAAATTGTAAATTTGTATATAGTTATTCAACTCTATTTATCCAGTCCATGCTGTATATAGTAAACTGTTTAAACTGTGATTGTTAGCGAGTTTGTTTCATGTACACCGCTTTGACCCGGTGAAAGACGGTATAAAAATCCAGCTAAATAAACAATAGTAGTGGTAGAAATAGCGGCTGGTGCAGAAAATCTGGATACTGCAATCCACGCTGGCACAATCCGGATAGAAGCAATATTCAGACACTGTCCAGACAGGGCAGCAAAAATGTTGTTGTAAGTTCTGCGGATTATCTGGATAACTATGCTGAAAATGGTTGCTATCCGGATAAGTACTGGCTCAGTGCCAGGGAGGTCTGTGGGCAATCTGGATAGTGCCAAGATGATCGAAGGGCATGATGGCACTGTCCAGAGATTATTGCTGACTTTTCCTCTCAGCAGGACATATCCAGTTAGAAGATCACATCCTTTTGAATATTGACCCCATAATCTTTATCTACACAAACATCAGAATAAACTCAAATACCCTCTTACCAGCTGCTCAGGAGTTTGGTCTGAGCTTGAGTCAGTGGGGTAAGGCTGGTGACCGAACCATGTGTGTTTGTGGGCATGGTTCATAGCTTCCAGTTCCAGCATGGCAGACTAGGCCCTCTACTATTCTCAAAATGGAAGAGAGGATCAGCTGTAATGGGATCTTATTCCTGACATAAAAAGCTGTTTGGCTAAGTAAATGTGACCTTCATATTTTTCCCATCTCACTTCCAGTGTTTGTTCTGCTGGATCCTCCTCTACTGCTATCTCGCTCTCAGTTGGTTTACCCCAAGGGTCTGTCTCGGGACCACTCCTTTTTTCTCTCTATACCCAGTCTTTTGGTGCACTCATCTCCTCCCATGGTTTTCAGTACCATTTTTATGCTGATGTCTCTTAGATCTACCTCTCTATACCTGAAATCTCTCTGGCAATTCAGGCCTCTCATCCAAATCAAAGTGGTTTGGGTTCTTTTGAACAACGCAACCACTGTGTTAATATCTCAATTATCATGGTGAAATGACTCGTAGAGAAGATGACCCCCTGTTGCATTGGGCAGAAGATGATCTGTCTGCCTTGTTGGCAACTCATATTGGTGGGAAAGATAATATGCAGGCAGCTTTCCTCATCGGGTATTCATTGGATCCAGGAGAGTGGAATTTGTCGGAGACAGCCTTCGTTCAGGTGGTGAGGTGGCGGGGGTCTCCAATGGACCTGATATTGGAGAATGCCAGTGAACTGGTTCTTTGGCCACAGGAGAGAGCAGCGGTCAGCAGGGATTAATGTCCTGGTACAGCCTTGACCGCAGGAGGGATTGCTGTATATGGCCTCTGACAGGCCAGGTGTTTCAGAGGGTGGAGAGCCACCTGGGCTTTGTCTTGGTGGTACCGAACTAGTTGAGAGATCCATGGTACACAGATTTGGTGAGGCTGTTGGTAGAGTCTCTTCTTCCCCTTTATGGAGTTGGACAGTTTGTGTCAGGAGCCAGTCAGGTTGCCAGAGGTGTCGGTTCTGTCTATTGCTGTCCTATGTCCAGGTTTGGCAGAGTTTTTGAGAGCTGTTGTCAGGAACACAACTTTTATTTGTTTTCAGCCTCCCCTTATGATCATTTTGAAAGAGATCCTGCACAAAGGATTGGCTCTGAATTTTTTGAGGGTTCAGATAGCGCCATTGCCTGTTACAGGGGTAGGACTCCAGACTACGCATTGTCATCTCATCCAGATGTCAGTTGTTTTCTGAAGGGAAGATGCAAGTGCTTAATGCCCTGTTGTCTAATGGTTCTGCCCTGGGATCTAAATTTTGGTCTTGACTGCCTTGATTCGAGCCCCTTTTGAACCGCCTCAGGATCCCTCTCTAGGGGCTCTTACTCTGAAGGTGGTTTTTCAGTGGCGATTTATTCAGCCAGATGAATTTCAGATTACAGGCCCTTTCTTGTGGGGAACCTTTTCTCATATTCTTGGAGTACGAAGTCGTCCTTCGGCTGGTACCTTCCTTTTTGCTTAAAGTGCTGTTATCATTTCACGTTAATTAGATGGCCTCCTTACTAGTATTTTAGGAGGGATGAAGACTGAGCTCACGTGAAAGCATTGTGCCTCTTGGATGTTCTGAGAATTTGGAAGAGGTTATTTGAAGGTGACTAGCGAGTTTCACAGCCGTTCATGCTGTTTGGGAAGTCTAGGAAAGGCGAGGCGGCCTCTAAAGCAAGGTTAACTCCTTTTGGATTAAAGAAGCTACTGCTGCTGTGCATTCTACGCAGGCACAGGAGGCGTCATGCTTGGAGCACAGTTTGGTTCCTCCTCAGGATATTTGCTGAGCTGCGTCTTGGTCCTCCCTGCATTCCTTTGGATGGCGTAGGCTGGATGGTCGGGCCACACTGGAGGGGCCTTTGGGGCTGGTGTTGTGCAAATGGGGTTGTCTGCTTCCTCCTAGTGTTAGGGACTGCTTTGTACTGCACATGCATCTGGACTGGACTGGAGAGATGAAAGAGAAGAAATTAGGGCTTGCCTGTTAATTTTCTTTCCTTGTATCCCTTCAGTACAGTCCAGGACCCATGCTGTCATGCTTTGTTTCTTCTTCTGGTGCGGTAGCCAGGAAAAAAAAGCCATTTCGATGCCCCTGCTTTGTATTTATTTTTCTTCCCTTTTGGGATGAGGGGAGAGGGGGCTTGGTTTTTCTGATGTCAGTAGTTTCCAAGTCCTCTTTGAGGGGATGTTGGAAGGGCTAAATTTATTTCTGTAACAAAGGAGACTATTAGCTAACTGCATAGGGCCCTTTATAGGGTGACATCATCAAACTAGTGGTTGTCGGTCTCTATTTGCTGGCAGGAGAGCTTAAACCCAAGTTATCTGTAAAGAAAATTAAGAGGTAAACCCTAATTTCTCCTTTTTCCATGCTTTTATTACGATTCTATTCGTTCTTCAGATGTGATAGAGAAGAATTTTTCTTATATCTCTTCCACCTTGGATGGAGAGAAATGCCTCCTCCTTTTATCTCAAACTCTCAGCTTCACTGAGGTTGTAGCCTGCCATCTGCTGGCAGAACCTGGTCACAGCATATTCCTTCCTAGTCATGCTACACTCAAATTGAAATGTATGCCTTGGAGTCAATGCTGACGCCTGGTGACCCAGCAGCTCTGGGTTTCTTGTCAGTGTGGCCAGAAGTAGATTGCCAGGCTTTTCTTCTGAGGCAAAGGAGGGTTAAGTGACTTGCCCAAGGCCACAAGGAGTGCCAGTGGGAACTGAATCCTGGTCTCTTGGTTTTCAAGCCAGTGCTCTAACCACCAGGCTGCTGCTACACTGTTTTGCTGCACTCATTAACTTCATATCCCTTAATCAGGGTGCAACATTGAGGCATAAAAAGTCCCACACTGAGTCATCCCAAAGGTCCAAGCCCAGAATCCTGTCTCTGGCAGTTGCCATTCCAGGTCATGGAGTAGATCTTTTACTTACAATTCATACTGGGAGCCTTCTCAAACCCACATGGCTAACAATGGTTTAGGGATTTTTCCTCTAGGAACTTAACTAAATCTTTTTAAACCCAGTGCTAACTGCCTTGATCGCATTTTTTTCAGCAACAAATTCCATAGATTAATTGAATAGTTAAGTGCCATTAAGTCTGTGTTGACCCTCTGTGTTTGGCCTTCAGTCAAGCGGCTCATTGTTGATAGAGTGGCATCCATAGCTGCTGTTGTATTGATTCATCTCATTGCTGGCCTTCCTCTTTTGTGTTGATCTTCAACCTCGCCAAGCATGCCGTCTTTCTCTAATGATTTCTCTCTCTTCGCATGGTGTGTCTAAAATATGAACGTCAAAGTCTTGTCATCTGAGCTAAAGAGCTTAGGTTTGATCTCCTCTAGTACTGACTGTTCCTTATCGTCACTCCAGTCCAGTCCCTTACTTCAGGGTTACGCAACCCTTCCAGCAGCTTGGAGGCTGAGCCCAACCTTTTTGGGGTGGAGCGGTATATATACCACTGGTGCCACCCACCAACTCCAGTATTCTCAGCCTCCAAGCAGCTGGAGGGTCTCGTAAGCCTAGGGCTTACTGGAGTCCTTCTTTCCTCTTAAATCCGTTTTTATTTAATTTTAGTTTGATTTATTTAATTTATTTACTTCATTTGATTTAATCTCTGCTATTTACAGAGTCTTTGTTTTGAATCTTACCTTATTTGATTCTCTCCGGAGTACTCCTTTCTCTCCTCCCCCCCCCCCCTCTCCCCGTGGCGTACTGAAGGCGATTTCCCGCGGATCTTGCAGCAGCGAGGAGGAAAGACCAGAGCTCCTCTTACTGCCCGTGCTGCCTATTCCTCGGCCTGCCTGCCTCAGATCCGGCCCGTCCTCGCGCCGAAGCCCAGCTGGCGGCTGAGCGCTGGAGGACGCGCCGTACACGTGGAGAGAGTGGAATCCTCTTCAGCCCCCCTTCTCTTTCTTATGGCGGCGCGCTGTAGCTCAGCGGTGAGAAGAGAAGCGCGGCGGGCAGCGTGAGCTCCGAGATCGTTCGGGCTTCATTCTCCTCCCTCCCCCTCACCGCCAGAGCACGGGGGACAGCAGAGGCCAGCGTTTGCAGGCTATTCATCTAGGGCTCCAGGTGGCTGCGGCCTAGCACGTGTTGAGCCCCTAAGGAGAGCGGCGGTCTCGGACCTGGAATTGAAGAGCTCCTGAACCGCAAGTATACAGCTTAAGCTGATAGCAAGTTGATAAAAGTTTTCCTGCTGCAGCTTATTTTAGCATCTAATGGGGAATTGAGGGGGAAATATTGCAACGGTGCCCCCTATTCCCGGAGAACTTTTCAGGGCCTAAATAGCCTAATTTTGTTTAGTTTAATTTATTTTAATTTAATTGGATTTAAATTTGTTTATTGAATTAGTTTAGTCTGAGGGGGAGCAGTAACATTCTGTTGGGGGGGCAACTAAGAGATTTCTCCCAGGAACATGACGGGCAAACCGAGGTGTCCCTCTTGTGGCACTAGAAGGGGTACTGCATCTGAGGCAGGGGCTGTGCGGCTGTCGCTTCCTCTGTGGAACAGGAAATCAGCCTGGCCATGTCCCAGACCTCGCAGGGGTCCTCTGATCCCTCAGAGGGAGAAGTAGCGTCCCAGCTGTCCCCTCCATCGCACTCAGAGGCCCCCCTTCCCCCAGCCCCTTCCTCCTCCCTGCCTGCAGGAGAAGGGGGAGCAGGGGACTTCTTCTCCCCTGATTTCATTCTCCTGCTGCACCAGGCCTATTGCCTGCGTAAGAAGAGTCTTGGTCCAGGGGAAGCGGGTCCTTCGTCCGAAGGCAAACTGGTCAGACCCATGAGGTCTAACTCCCAGGACTCGGGGATTCCCTCGAAGCGCCCCAGGCTGGTAGTTGAAGAGCCCCTCACTCCACTTTCCCAGGACTTGCCAGAAGAGGAGGCCTCGGAAAAGGAGGAGGAGGAAGAGGAGGAGCTGGAGGAAGGGGAGATCCCGGAGGAGGACCACTCTCGCATAATCAGAGTATTCAGGCGGGAGGAGTTGCCCGCTTTAATAAATGACTCCCTGAAAGCTCTCAACGTGGCCTCGGATGCCCCCGCGGAGGATGAAGCCTTGGAGGATCCCTTGATTCAGGCTGTCAGAAGGTCCCAGAGTTTGCTTTTCTCTGATCAGAGAAGGGCTGAACTTTTACAGAGCTCTGCTAGTGAGTGGATATTTGCCTCCTGGGACATCTTACTGTGAGTTCTAGCTGTTTATTTAATTATTTACTGTTTGTCTAACTGTTTGTTTGTTTAATTATTTATTGTTTGTCTTAGTGGTGTGCTAGTTCAGCCTTCTCAGCTGTACTTACCTTGCCTCTCTCAACTAACTGGGCTTTGTGTGGTACCCCCATCCCCCTGCTGAGGGTTCAGGACAGGGTACCTTGTAACTGCCCTCTTTAATAGGACTTATCTCCCTCCCTCCCTCCCTCCCTCCCCAGCACCCACCCACCCCTGGGGTAATTGTAGTTTTATAGGTACTTGCACATCTTAGAGGAAAGGGGCTGCTCTCAGGTGCAGCTCTTAATCCAAATCAGTCATACACAGAGGACCTGAGATTAATTAAGCTTCAGGTACACAGGGTGTATTAGGGGTATTAGATACACTTTTATTAGTATAAGCATCTACACCAATCCTTATTATATACCGAATTTAAAAGACCTAAACACAAGCTTTAAACTAAGATGCAGACAGAGGTCCAGCAACGAGATGGGGGTTCTCCAGTCTTTTGCATTGAGTGTCACATGTATGATTTTCTCCCAGTTGGTGAGAGGTCCTACATATGCACTAAGTGCAGGGAGCTCTTTGCTCTCAGGGAACGAGTCCGTTCTCTAGAGGCTAGAGTAGCAGACCTGGAAGACATAAGAAAGACAGAAGTACATGTACGAGACCTACAGGGATATAGTCCTGAAGTCCCACCTCCAGTCTGGCAGCATCCCTGTTGCCATGGAGGAGAGAGGTCACGTGACAGGAGAGCATCACCCTGGTGTGGCAGGAAGTGATCCTGTAACTAGGACCTGTCCTCCAGGTGATGTAAAACCCTCTCGCACCGAGGACGTTTCTCCAGGGCCATGTCCCCATGAGGGGAGGGTCAGGACAGCTGTTATAGTTGGTGATTCAATCATTAGGAATGTAGATAGCTGGGTGGCTGGTGGACGTGAGGATCGCCTGGTAACATGCCTGCCTGGTGCGAAGGTAGCAGATCTCACGCACCGCCTAGATAGGATCATAGATAGTGCTGGGGGGGAGTCTGCTGTCTTGGTACATGTTGGTACCAATGACATAGGAAAATGTGGTAGGGAAGTTCTGGAGGCTAAATTTAAGCTTTTAGGTAGGAAGTTGAAATCCAGAACTTCCAGGATAGCGTTCTCCGAAATGCTTCCTGTTCCACGTGCAGGACCCAAAAGACAGGCAGAGCTCCGGAGTCTCAATGCGTGGATGAGACAATGGTGCAAGGATGAGGGTTTTGGATTTGTTAGGAACTGGGGAACATTCTGGGGAAAGGGGGAGCTCTTCCGAAGGGATGGGCTTCACCTTAATCAGGATGGGACCAGACTGCTGGCATTAACCTTTAAAAAAGAGATAGAGAAGCTTTTAAACTAGGAAATAGGGGAAAGCCGACAGTCACCCAGGAGCGCATTGTTCGGACAAAGGTATCCTTGAAGGATACTACCAAAAGCAGTGAGGTTCCAAAAGGGAGTATAGTAGCCCAAATGCCCTTGAGTAAGGAGCAGACAGAGCATAAGGATTCCCAATTACCCATGCCTACCAATAGCCAGATTAATATTAATAAAATACAGTCTCTAAAATGCTTGTATGCCAATGCTAGAAGTCTAAACAATAAGATGGGAGAATTAGAATATATAGCACTAAATGAGAGGTTAGATATGATTGCACTCTCAGAGACATGGTGGAAGGAGGATAACCAGTGGGACACTGTGATACCTGGATACAAACTATATCGTAATGATAGAGCTGAACAAATTGGTGGAGGGGTTGCGCTCTATGTTAGAGAGGGCATTGAGTCAGAAAGGATTAAAGTTTTGCAGGGAACAAAATTTGCTGTAGAATCTCTATGGATTGAAATTCCATTTATGAAGGGGAAGGTGATGGCAGTGGGAGTATACTATCGACCGCCTGGCCAGAATGAACAAATGGATGATGAAATGCTCAAAGAAATCAAGGAAGCTAACAAAAGCCACAACAGAGTAGTAATAATGGGTGATTTCAATTACCCCGGTATCGACTGGGACAGTGTCACAGCAGGACAAGCTAAAGAGATAAAGTTTCTAGATGAAATAAATGACTGCTTCTTGGAGCAGCTGATTCATGAACCGACCAGGGGGGAAGCCATACTGGACCTAGTCCTTAGTGGAACGCCAGATCTGGTGCAAGAAATAAGGGTGTTGGGACCACTTGGCAATAGTGATCATAGTATGATCATGTTTGATTTAATCAGTGGAGGACAGATAGTAAAGGAATCCACAGTACTACCTTTTAACTTTCAAAAGGGAGACTATGATAGAATGAGGAATATAGTTCGGAAAAAACTAAAAGGAGCGGTTCCAAAGGTTAAAGACTTACAGCAAGCTTGGGTGTTATTTAAAAATACTATCCTCGAAGCCCAGACCAGCTGTATTCCACGCATTAAGAAAAGTGGAAGAAAGTCCAAAAAACTGCCAGCATGGTTTAAAGGTGAGGTCAGAGAGGCTGTTGCTGCCAAAAGAGCAACCTTCAGGAAATGGAAAAAAGAGCCAAATGATGAAAACTGGAAACAGCACAAGCACTGGCAAGTTAAATGCAAAGCATTGATAAGGCAGGCAAAGCGGGAATTTGAGAAGAAACTTGCTACGGAAGCAAAAACACGAAATAAAGACTTTTTCAAGTACATTCGTAGCAAAAGGCCTGTGAGAGAGTCAATTGGACCATTAGATGATAGAGGGGTAAAAGGGGCAGTAAGAGGAGACCAGGCTATAGCAGAGAGACTGAATGAATTCTTTGCTTCGGTCTTTACTGAGGAAGATGTAGGGATGTTACCCAAGACTGAAGTGGTATTTAAAGGTGATACTGCAGAGGAATTGAGAGAAATATCGCTACACCGGGAAGATATATTACAACTATTTGATAAACTGAATAGTAGCAAATCACCTGGACCGGATGGTATACATCCCAGAGTGTTGAAAGAACTGAAATATGAGATTGCAGACCTGTTATTGGTAATCTGTGAACTTTCATTAAAATCATCTGTAATACCTGAAGATTGGAGGGTTCCAGGGGTGACCCGGGAAATTACAGACCGGTGAGCCTGACGTCAGTACCAGGGAAAATGGTAGAAACCATCATAAAGAACAAAATTACACAGCATGTAGATAGTCGTGGCCTAATGGGAGACAGCCAACATGGCTTTAGACAAGGAAGATCTTGTCTTACTAATCTGATCTGTTTTTTGAAGGTGTGCATAAACAGGTAGACAAAGGTGAGTCGGTTGATATAGTGTATCTGGACTTTCAGAAAGCTTTTGACAAGGTCCCCCATCAGAGACTTTTGGCGAAGCTAAAAAGTCATGGGATAGGAGGCAGTGTACTATTGTGGATCGGGAACTGGTTAAAAGATAGAAAGCAGAGGGTAGGGCTAAATGGCCAATATTCCCAATGGAAAAAGGTGAATAGCGGAGTACCCCAGGTATCTGTACTGGGTCCGCTACTTTTTGACATATTCATAAATGACCTGGAAAAGGGAATAATTAGTGAGGTTATCAAATTTGCAGATGACACAAAACTGTTTAAAGTTGTTAAAACCCAAGAGGATTGTGGAAAACTGCAGGAGGATCTGGATAAATTGGAAGACTGGGCATCCAAATGGCAGATGAAATTTAATGTGGACAAGTGCAAAGTTATGCACCTAGGAAAGAACAACCCTGTAGCAGAGAGATTTGGTATTCCATCCTACTAGGGGGCTCCTTTTTAAAAGGATGAGAATAGTACTACGGAGGTTTTTAGACAAGGAGTAACACTATTATTAAGTTGTTCAGTACTGTTTATTGCATTAGGACCGTTCTGTTGATTATGGACCATAGAGTTCCTGCTGCTCTCCTGAGCTGCTTGGTTAGTGTGATGTTGTTTTTTTAGTCTGCATTGCCAGTGCAATACTGGTGCTGGGAGGCAAGGTCCTCTGGGATTATAGGATGACATCACTGAAAAAACTTTGCGTATTCCGTCTCCAGCTGCTGGTGGGTGGACACAACCCGCTTGTCTGGACTGGATTGAGGGACTCCATGAAAGTAAATTAGCAGGTAAGCTCTAATTTTCCCTTTGCAACTACTTTGCTTCCCATTTCTCTTCTCATCAGGTGATTTGGCCACTTTACATTTTAGCAGCACTTTTCTTTGTTGGTTTTTTCGGTTTGTTTTTTTCTTTTTTTCTCCTGTGCAGTATGGTTCCATGGTGCACATAGGGTTATGGCCTCTGCTCACAAGAAAAAGGTTTACAGGCTTATAGAAACTTTTCCTTACCAGCCAAAATCATCTCCTACAAGCAGCAGCCATATCTGTCCCCACCCCCCTGTAATAACTTCTTCTGGCTAAGGCTTTTCATTCTGGTCCGTTACCAGCCTTCATGTAGCTGTTTCTCTGAGCTGTTAGAACCTGTTTAGTCTTGGAATGGACACAAGCTTAAATAGAACAGCAATCAGGCCCAGTGAACTGTGAGTACTGATTGGAATGATGTGGCTTAGTTGTGGTTTAGTAAGGTGGTTTGGGGGGGTTATAGCTGCTGAGTTTGTAGAGATATATATGGGAATTTTGCACCATTGACTTTGAGTTATGGCCTTAAGTGGTGGAACTCCTTAATTACATTTCATTTTATTGCATTCTACCTTGCCTAACTATGTCTATATTGGGGCAGTGGCTCTGTAAACAAGTAACTGAATGGAGATGTCTCGAGAGTATACTAGTTCATATTATGATTAAATGGGTGCTGCTGGTGACATAGATGCATTAGAGAGGACAATGTCCCTAAAAACCCGTGTCTTCTTGCTCGGGGAATGACCAGGCAGGTGGTTTTCCCGTTTTATGAATAAACTAGAACACTAATGGCGTTAGCAAAGACATCATGGATTCCAGGAAAGAAACGCTGGCAATAGCGGCTATGTAGCAAGTGTGAGCCACAAGCTGCCCAGTTTGCGAAGTAACAGTTATCTATTCCAGACTTTCTAAGGGCCAGGCGACAGTCTGTAGGAATAGGAACATGACCCTGAAGGCAGTGTGTCCATTGTGTTAGAGTCGTGAATGGGGTGCTGTGGACATTCAGCCATTAACTGACCTGCGATTTTGGTTTTGCGTATCTGTAAGCTGTGTTGGAATTGTACTATTTGAGAGAGGGATTTCAGCACCGAAGGTGGGGCGTGTTTGTTTCTATGTTCCCTTTATCTTTATTAAAACATTTGATAAACCGCTACTGCCGAAGCATAGAGCGGTGTACAATAAAAGGTCCACACTGCAAACCATAGAAAAGAACGCCATAAAATGAAAGGAAAGTAAAACTCACAGCACCCAGTAATAAAAACCAAATAACTAAGCAACTAAATTAAAATAGAAAAAAACTAAATATAAAAAAACAAAAGAAAACAGGGCAACAACAGACAAACAGCACAAAATGGGGGAACAACTCTATGTACAAGGGGGGGTACTGGCAGGAAGCTCAAAAGCCTGTGTGAACAGATGTGTTTTGAGTAGTGACTTGAATTGAAGATAAGAAGATTCTAATCTGAGGGAAGGTGGTAGAGAATTCCAGAGAAATGGGCCAAGAAAGAAAAAAGCGGAATGTCGAGTCTGCTCCAAACGGGCTTGTGACGGGGAAGGTAGTGATAAACGATTGGCATGAATAGACCGGAGTTGACGGAAAGGAGTGTAAAGAGAAACCAGATCCGCAAGATACAAAGGGTGACCAGTATAGATAGAACGGTGAATCAGAATCAGAAACTTATATTGATAGCGAAAACGAAGTGGCAGCCAGTGCAGACGGAGAAAGAGGGGAGTGACATGATCAAACGGCCGGGAAAAAGTGATAAGACGAGCCGCGGTGTTTTGAATGGATTGCAGTCGTTGAAGCTGATATTTGGGAAGGTTGGCTAAGAAAACATTACAATAGTCAAGTCTACTAACCACCAAAGCCAAGACCAAAGTAACCAGAGAGTCAGGGGAAAAAAGAGAGCGGGTGGCCCGAATCTGTCGAAGAGTCACAAAGGACCGCCGAGTGAGAGATGAAATGTGATCATGAAAAGAAAGTGTAGAATCAAGAATAACCCCCAGGTAACGGAAAGAAGATACAAGAGGCATAGAAACTGAATCAATCACAGGAGAGACCGTAGGACATGAGGTAAGGATTGATGGGTGGAGGGGAGCAAAAACAAAGATTCTTAATCAAGAGTTAAGGTTGCCTAATGACAATGAATTATATGTAGACATGGGTACCTCCTCAGAGTTAAATGAGTGCAAGTCTAAATCTTGTGTTTGATTCATTTTCAGAGAAGAATAGGTATTTGAGTAGAGGGGAGAGTCTTTCTATCTTTCTTATGAATGTAAATTTGTTGTCTGGAATGAGTGATTCAGCGGAGAGATGGGGGCGAGACCAGATTTGGGATGGCCATAGATAACTTTAAAATGGTCACTCTGGGGAGGCTGCCGACTGGAGCTTTAGCCAGCCCTAGATCTAGATAGGTGAAAATTGCCCACCCAGACGTCTATAAAGATAGAAAATGCTGTGGAAGTGGTGCAGAGCCTACAGAGATGTCGGTGAAAGTTTAAAAAAAAAAAAAAAAAGTAAACCTGAAAGAGTTTGCATTCTCGGCAGTGGCAGATCAGACGGCACCCCGAGTACAGCGGGACAAGATTGCGACTGCTGGAGGGAAAACTGTGGAGCTGTCAGGCCCAAAGAAAGACGTGAAAGAGACAGCGGAGGGGGGCACACTCTGATCTGGAATCGCCAAGCAACTTCCATGCTGAGGTACGGGCCTGGTTCAAGGAACTCGCAAGTGAAATATTGCAGGTTAGAATGGTTGTAGTAGCAAGTGTGGATGGCCTGCGATTGGAGATGACGGAGCTGGGACAGCGCATTGAGGAGATAGAGGAGCACTTGGAAGAGCAAGGAGAAATACTGGGGACCCTTGAAAATCAATTACTTAATTTGGTGCAGCAAACTGTAGCTTTGGAGGATAAATTGGAAGCCCTGGAAAACAGGTCCAGAAGAAGCAATATTCGGTTTCGAGGGATCCCCGAGGGCCAGCCTTACACAGATTGCAGAGCAGTGGTTCTAGAAATTTCTAAGGCCCTTTTGAAAGAAGGAACAGAGCTGGAGGGGCTGGACTTTCGCATAGATCGGGTGCACAGAGTGGCATCGACACCTGGGCAAAACAGTAATAAACCCCAAGATATTATAGCATGTTTTCATGATTATAATGTGAAAGAGACTGTGTTAAGCAGGTCCCCGACGAGCGGGGCTTTTAAGTGTGCGGGTCGTGTGAAGTGGAAATGTAGACTGACTTGGCACAGGTAACCAGTCCAAAAAAGATGCTCAATGAAAGATGTATTGACTAAGCTGCGTGAGGAGGGAATAAGATATGCTTGGACTTGCCTGTTTGGACTGGGCTTCAGATATAAAGGGCAACGGTTTAGAGTGCGCTCATGGGAAGAAGCGATCAAAGTCTTGACGACTGCGGGAGTGACAAGACTATGCACAGAAAGTGAAATAGGGAAGGCGCCTAGGACAAACCATCCAAAATGGCAGCGGGTGGAGCATGGCTGGCATAGACTACATCAACAGTTGGGCAACGCTTGGTCTGAAGCCACAAGAGAGTGTCGGGTCTGAAGGCCAGCAGAGCAAGAGCAGGATGCAACATCAGAAAGCATATGCAAAGAGAATACTCAACCAGAAATAACTTATTAAAATAGAATTCTTTTTGTATAGATTTGAGGAAACTCATACAGAGTGTTTCTCAGACATTTTCTCCCCCATTTATCTCTAAAAGAGAGTAATGAGGGATAGGTGGGGGGGGGATAGCTATATGGGGGAACAATGGAAAGAGACGGGAGGTAGGGAAGCCAGGGGAAGCATGGGTATATGGTCGGGGATCATTTGGTTTACCTTTTTGTATATTTATAGTGTGTTCATAAGGCGGGGAAGCACCAGTGGATAATTGCGATCAAGGGGGCAGAGGAAAAGGGAAGGTGGGGGGAAAAGGATGGAACGAGGCATAGGGCAGCCCAGACCATTTTAGGATGATTGCAGCCCAGGCCATCCAAGGGAGAGAGTGAGGATGGCTAGAGAGAGGGGAGAGGATGGGGGGTGTTACAACTTGGGGAAATAACGCAAATTTAGTTAATAGGTGAGTTAAAAATAGTGACCTTTAAATGTGAGGGGACTTAATTCACCCTTTAAGTGCCAGAAACTCTATAAATAGTTGGCTCGCCAGAGGGCATCATTGGTGCTACTACAAGAGACACATTTGGTATGGGCGTCTGAAAACTTAGTGAAGCCCAAGGGATATAACGCACGACTATATGCATCAAATACAGTGGAATGGAAGAAAGCAAGAGTGGCGGTATTGATAGATTCAAAATTAAAAATAGTGATTCAGACCGTGATCAGGGACAAAGCGGGAAGATATATTTGCTTCTGAAGTTAAAAATCGGGACAGAATGGTTCTGTGTAGTAAATGTATATGTGCTCACGGGGGCACAGGGGACTTTTTGGATGAAAGTGAACGAGGAGGTGGTAAAATTGGGGGATGGGATATTAATTTGTGGTGGGGACTTTTAACATGAGAACTGAACAGAGATGCAGCAGGGAAAGGGAGGGCAAGAGGGTGGACAGAGTTAAGTATCAAATGTTTGTGAAGCAGCATTGCTTGGTGATATCAATATCCAAGGAAGCAACAGTTTTTTCTTTCTATTCCCCAGTGCATGGATCATACTCAAGGATAGATGCCATTTGGGTAACAAAAGGGGTGGCTGGGAGAATACGGGGGGTGGAGATGGTCCCCATTACCTGGTCAGATCATGCTCCAGTGGAAATAATGTTGTCAATGAGAGGGGAGGAACGAGGACCCCGATTCTGGAGGTTGAAAGATCCTTGTTGGAGGATGAGAGGGTGTGGAATGAGAAATAATAGATTACTTTTGGTTGAATGACAATGGCGAGGTGGGTTGGGGGTTGGTTTGGGATGGGTTTAAAGAAGTCGTGCAGGGAGTTTTTTGATAAAATGGGGTGCACAACTGCAAAGAGAGAGGGAGGGAAGGGAATTGCAGCTTCGCCAATGCTTGTTGAGGCTGGAAGAGCTAGATGCACGAGAGGAGAAGGGGATCTATAAGAGTCAGGTCTTGGCAGCAAGGGCGCAGGTGAATGCTTTGGAAGCTGAAGCCATTAGATATCGAATGCAACAGCTGCAACAAGAATTTTTTGAGGGAGGAACAAGGCAGGGAGATATATGGCACAGCGTCTGAAGCAGCGCAAATTACACTCGCATATATTGAAGATTAAAGATCCAGGGGGTACAGTGGTGCAAAAGGATGGGGAGATTAGAGCAGCATTTGCGACCTTTTATCAGACTTTATATACAGCGATATCTATCCTGCCAGCAGAAAGGGTCTCAAGTTATTTAGCATCTGTTTCATTACCAAGTTCAATGTCAGAAGAACGTTAAACAGGGTGATTAACCCTGGGGAGTACCGATGGGGTCAAAAGTGACCCCATTGCAAGTTTCACAACTAGTTGTTCAAGAATGCAATCTTTTTATGACTTTTCACATGTCAATATTCTCTTTATATTGCGCCATGAGAGGAATAATTTTCATCCGCTAGGTCAGCGTTTTTCAACCACTGTGCCGCGGCACACTAGTGTGCCGTGAGATATTGTCTGGTGTGCCGTGGGAAAAATTCCAATTTCATCCGTAACATGTGGCCTCGGCTCACAAATTAGGGTTGCCAACCGGCCGGTTTTCAGCCGGCCTGGCCGGTTTTTCCATGGCCAGGCTGGCTACCGGCACAGTTGTAAAACTGGCCATTGAAAAGCCGGTTTTTTGCTCTGGCCGCAAGATCGGGAGCGGCCAGAGCAAAAAACCGGCTTTTGTGCCGAAGTCCGCAGCGCGAACGCGATCGCGATTCCCTATAGCAGTGCAGCCGCTGGTTCTGCTTTGTATAGAGCAGCGGCTGCACTACACTTACATTGAAAAGTAAAGAGAAACTGTGTCAGGAGCCCTCCGGTCATCGCAGAGCCCGAGGAAGTGATGTCATGGGGGCGGGCTCCTCACAGGCTGTCTTTCCTTTTCAAATTAACTTTAGCTGCAATAAAGTTAATTTGAAAAGGAAAGACAGCCTGTGAGGAGCCCGCCCCCATGACATCACTTCCTCGGGCTCTGCGATGACCGGAGGGCTCCTGACACAGTTTCTCTTTACTTTTCAATGTAAGTGTAGTGCAGCCGCTGCTCTGTACAAAGCAGAAGTAGCGGCTTGGGCAGAGGGGGGGGTGTGTGTGTGTGTGAGTGAACCAGCAAGGGGGGGGGGGAGTGTGAGTGAACCAGCAAGGGGGGGGGGGAGTGTGAGTGAACCAGCAAGGGGGGGGGAAGTGTGAGTGAACCAGCAGTGGAGGGGGGGGTGGTGTGAGTGAACCAGCAAGGGGGGGGGGGGGCGATGGTGTGAGTGAACCAGCAGGGGAGGGGAGGTAAGTGACAGGGGGGTGGGTGAGTGTTTGATTCCTATTCAAGAGAATTACTTTATATATAGTCAATATAGGCACAGAGGTAAATTTTTTTAAACATTTTCTAATGGTGGTGTGCCTCGTGATTTTTTTCATGAAAAAAGTGTGCCTTTGCACAAAAAAGGTTGAAAAACACTACGCTAGGTGACGCTAGTGATGAATTGCAGCACAGAGTACCAGTGGGGTCATTTTTGACCCCAGTTGCTTACGTCCGGTTTGGATCGTGATACCTTTGTCAGATCAAAAAATTCACAAAACTGCAAATTGTATTTATCATTAATTATGTATAATTTATTTTTTGTACTCTTATTTTATGAAAATTATTCATTTTCTGTAATTGATATCATTCGTGTTCTCATTATTTCCGATGAAATCTAAAGGCTTTCAGCTCGTTCATCACGATTATTGTACACCTAGAGTAAAACTGCTTTGCGTTTATTTTAGTTATTGTTTATGATGTCAAAATGAAAGTATTCAGCTGCCCAAGTAAGAGAAATATTGCAACGAGATGCTGACAGTGATGGCTCTGAGTCGTCTGATGATGCAGCATATTCAGCAAGCGAAGAAGCATATCAGCCAAGTTCGGGCGATTAAATCTGATGATGACAGTCATGATTCAGATTGCGACAGCAGTTGGTCGCCAAGTGAATGTGAGACTGATGTTGAGCCGGTAACATCGCCTGCAGCAAAGAGTTAAGTTACAGGTCGAGGCAAAGGTCGAGGCTGTGCTGGGCGGGGAAGAAGGCAGGAGTCCTCGGTGTCACTATCATCTGTGAGGAATCTTAGTTGTGGTCGTAGAGGAGCTAAGAGGTCATCAACTATAAGCACAAATGTTGCCATTGAAGCCTATGTATCTAAGGAAACCTATAAAGCAAGCTGCTGGAAGATATGCCAGAGCTAATGTCATGCCCGTACAACAAGGTCCTACAAGGTATGCTGTACGAAATGTTGATGGCCCTCTCGCAGCATTCCACTTGTTCATGAGGAAGAACTTATTGAATGAAATCATGATGTGGACGAGCAAACAAGGAAGACACATTTATGATGACACCTGGAAAGATTTGAAAAGACAGAGAATTTCAACGTTTTCTTGGACTTCTGATCCTCTCAGGCGTGTACAAGTCACGAAATGAATCCATAGTTCAGTTGTGGAACCTTGAAGATGGCCGTTCTGTTTTTGACAAAAATATGGCCCATAACCGTTTTCAGCAAATTTCTTGTGCTCTCAGATTTGATGATGCAACCAACAGACGTGAACAATGAGGCGTGGATAAGCTTGCTCCAATCAGACACGTTTTTGATACCTGGGAAGCAACTCTAAGTGACGCCTTTGTTCCTGGTGAAAATGTTACCGTGGATGAGCAACTGCTTACATTTCGTGGCCATGTTCTGTTCAGACAATATATTCCCAGCAAACCTGGGAAATATGGCATAAAGCTATGGATGTTGTGTGACAGTGCAACGTCATATGTTCTACGTCTTCAAGTATATACGGGAAGGGAACTCTGCAAAACAGGAAACAGAATCAGGGTGAAAGGGTTGTGCTGCAACTCACTGAAGGATTGACGCGATCTGGCAGAAATGTTACTGTTGACAATTTCTTCTGCAGTTTATCCCTGTCACGGAAATTGCTAGAAAAACAAATGACATTTTTGGGGACAATTCGAAAGAACAGAAAAGAATTACCTCCAGAATTTGTAACAGCAAAGGGCCGAGAGGTATTCACTTCACTGTTTGCCTTTCACGATGACGCCACTCCGGTTTCCTATTGCCCGAAGAAAGGAAAAGTGGTTGTTCTTCTGAGCAGTTTGCATGATCAAGAAGAAGTAGATAACACACGTCCAGACAAAAAAACCACGCATGATCTTGGACTATAATTCTAGTAAAGGTGGAGTAGATATGGCAGATCAAATGTTGCGCACGTATACCACAAAACGAATGACAAGACGCTGGCCAGTGACAATCTTCTACAACATGTTGGACATCAGTGCTTTGAACGCCTTCATTGTTTGGATGTCACTAAATCCAGAATGCCAGTCCAAGTCAAAGCACAGATGTCGTCTATTCCTCTTGGAATTAGGAAAGCAGCTGCTTCAGAGTAATTGCAGCGAGACTTCTTCCAGCATTGAAGAAGCCACTGATGCTGTTTGCAATGTCGGGATCCCAAAGAAAAGGGCAAGGTGTCACTGCTGTTCCAGAGAAAAAGACAAGAAAAGCAACATAGTTTGCACCTCCTGCAAGCACAATGTTTGCAAAGAACATTCAGAAATTATCTGTCTCATGCAAATAACTGTAGTACTTTACTGTGTTCATCAAGTGCATGCAAAAACTGCTTTCATGGCAACTCTTCTTCATGTAATTTTATGATAAAGCATTAAATTTCAAAACATTTAACCTTCATGTAATAAATAATTAATTCTGAATAATATTTTGTCTGTTTAGTTAAAATTTTTCATGGTTAACAATTAAAATTCGTCGTGGGGTCATTTATGACCCCAATGGTGTTCAGTGTGTGCAAAAAATCTCGGTAATTCCAGGGTTAAGGAGGAAGAGGTTATTCAAACTATTCAGCAACTTAAGGTGGATAAAGCCCTCGGCCTTGATGGGCTGACAGCATGCTTTTATAAAAGGTTTAGTGTGGCATTAGTCAAGCATCTGGTACAGCTGTTTAACCTACCGAGGGAAGGGGGAGCCTTAGCGGAAACCATGGGCTTGGCAGGTATATCACTGATCCACTAAGCGGGAAAGAACCCGCAAGAGTGTGCATCATATAGGCCAATCTCCCTGCTGAATGTGGATGCTAAATTGTTGGCAAAAATCTTCGCTATGCACTTGAATAAGGTAATAGGGCAGCTGGTACACTAGGACTAGGCTGAATTCATTCCTGGTAGACAGGTATCTGATAATGTTTGCAAGATCTTAAATCTGATCTGGTCGGCTGGTCAGAAAAAAAGAGGCGGCATTGTTGCTGTCGCTTGACACTGAAAAGGCGTTTGATCAGGTATCATGGGCCTACCTTTTTTCAGGTCCTGGAGAGAATGGGATTAGGCGAGAGGTTTTTAAATTGGTTCCGAGCCCTATATCAAAATCCTAAGGCTTGTGTAAGAATAAATGGGGGCTATTCGTCCTTCTTTCCTCAGGGGAGGGGAACACATCAAGGATGTCCCCTTTCGCCCCTCTCTTCGCTTTCTCGGTTGAACCCTTTGCTGCATGGATCAGGGAACATGCAGATTTGAGAGTAATAGAAATGAGACATCAGGACTATCGGATAGCCCTTTTCGTGGACAATATTATATTGAGTATAATGCACCCACATATTTCACTCCCAATAATGTGGGAATTAGGGGAATACGAAAAATTGGCTGGGTTCACCATAAATTGGTCTAAATCTGAAATACTAAATTTAACAGTTCCAGATGAGTACCAAGTAACACTACAAAAGAAATTCCCGTTTAGATGGGCTAAACATTCCATTCGCTATTTGGGGATACAAATGGGCAATAGGATAGGGAGCTTGTTTGAGTTACATTATCATAATTTGTTGTGTCAGGTGGAGGGGTTGCTGAGTACATGGGGGCGGGGTCATATTTTGTGGTTTGGGCGCATCGCAGTGATTAAGATACTGTTGCTGCCACAACTTTTTTTCTTATTCCAGGCATTGCCCATAGTGGTGCCTATTAAAAAACTGAAGCATCTACAGAAGGTAGTAGATCGATTTTCATATGGCAGAACCGTTCCCCCAGGGTAGCACCAGCAATTACTCAAAGGCCTAGGTTGGAGGGGGGGCTTGTGGGTACCTAATTTTCCAAAATATTATGTAGCGGCACAGCTGAGAGCCCTTTATTCATGCAATAGGGAGAGACAGAAACAATGGGTTCAAATGGAAGAAGCTTCAGTTTTGGGAGCAGGGTTAGAGCGCTTAGTGTGGCAAGGAGGCAGAGTATGGGGCACAAATTCAATGGTGCTACATACTGTCTGTCTATATGGAAATAATACCGGGGGGGGGGCATTAGTTAAAGATAAACGTTACTCACAGGGGATGTCGTTGTTGGCGGGCTGTGGGGAGGAGCAAGGACCTGATGTTGGGGTATTGCGTAGGTGGGCCAAGTTAGGCCTTACTCATATCACAAGTGATACATGAAACAGGGGTGCGTGATTTTGAAGGTATAAAAGATTTGTATAGGCTATCAACCCAAGACCGTCATAGCTATCTCCAGATTAGCTCTTTTTTAAAGTAACAGAGGGTGTGGCAAGATCTATGGAGCAATGGGATGGTATGAGGTGGTTGTTGTTAAGTGCCGTCGAGTCGGAGTCGACTCATGGCGACCCTCTGGATAGCTATCCTAAATTGTGTTCGGTCTTCAGTCAGGCGGCTCATTGTTGACAGACTGGTACCCGTAGCTGCTGTTATTGTATCGATCCATCTCATTGCTGGCCTTCCTCTTTTGCGTTGACCTTCTATCTTGCCAAGCATGATGTCTTTCTCTAATGATCTCTCTCTTCGCATGATGTGTCCAAAGTATGAAAGTCGAAGTCTTGTCATCTGAGCTTCTAAAGAAAGCTTAGGTTTGATCTCCTCTAGTACCGACTGGTTTGTTCTTCGGGCAGTCCATGGTATACACAGTATTCGCCGCCAGCACCATAATTCAAAGGCATCAATTTTCTTCCTGTCTATCTTTTTCACTGTCCAGCTTTCACATCCATATGATGTTATTGAAAATACCATGGCTTGAACAAGTCAAATCTTTGTATGGAGAGAGACATCTCTGCTCTTGAGAATCTTATCTAGGTCTTTCATAGCCATTCTGCCAAGAGCAATGCGTCGTCTGATTTCTTGACTGCTTGTTGCTTCTTTATTGATAGTTGATCCAAGTAGGTTTAAAGTTGTTCACAATTTCAATTTCTTCTCCTTCAATGATGAACCTGTTGATTATGCCAGTTGTCATGATCTTTGTCTTCTTTACATTAAGGTGCAGGCCCATTTTGAGACTATGTTCTTTGATTGTGAGAAGCAAATGTTTCAGATCATCTTCACTTTCAGCCAGTAATGTGGTATCATCAGCATAGCGAAGGTTGTTGATGAGTCTTCCACCAATCTTCACACCTCTGTTGTCTTCATACAATCCTGCTTCTCTGATGATTTGTTCTGCATATAAATTAAACAGGTAGGGGGAAAGTATGCAGCCTTGTCTTACACCTTTGCTTATTTTAAACCATTCTGTTTCTCCTTGTTCCGTTCAAACTGTTGCTTCTTGATCAATGTACAGATTGTGCAAGAGAACGATCAGGTGTTCTGGTATACCCATGCTTCTTAATGTGGCCCAGAGTTTCTCATGGTTTACACAGTCAAAAGCCTTGATTGGTGTAAATCATACCTTGACACCAGAATGCAATACGTAAAATCTGCAACAGGAGAATCAAAACTCTTCCATCAAAAACAAGGCGTTCCGCAAGGATCCTCCCTTTCATCTCTCATGTTTAACATATATATGCAGCCTATCTGCAATATCATCAGATCATTCAATGTGAAATGTATGATATACGCAGATGATATCCTACTCTACATGCCATTCTCCACAGTGCAAATGGATTTATTGCCTATAACAAATTGCTTCGACGCAGTATCAGAATGGCTCCTGTCACAGAACCTCCGCATTCAACATAAGAAAACTGCGGTTCTCTTTATCACAAAAGACCCCAACTTCATTCCACCACCACATATAAGTGTTAAGGGAGCTGATCTATGCACTAAGGAAACAATAAGATTACCTCGGAGTCACACTGGACCATCGTCTCAACATGAAATCACACACACATAATATTGTAAAAGCTGTGTACTTCAAGATACGCACACTCAGGCACCTACGCTCCTTACTAGACCAAGAGGACTTCAGAACCATCTACCAGGCACTGATCTTACCGCACTTCGACTTCGCCAACTCCATTCTACAAGGGCTCCCACAATCCACTCTGAGCTCATTACAGCTAGCTATGAATACTGCTGCAAGGGTTCTCCAAGGAGCGTCCAAGAGTGAACATTTTACTCCTATCCTCAAGCAGCTCCATTGGCTCCCCATACACAGAAGGGTTATGTTCAAGACCTTGATTCTCACTTTCAAGGCCATCAATGGTCTATCAGCCAACTCTCTCACGGAGCTCATACAATCTGTACCACCAAACAGAAATAGAAGACAGGTATCATTAAACTCTCTAATAATGCCAAAGGCCATAACAACATGCAGCCTATCAACAGCAAACAGAGCTTTCATATTTTGCGCACCAAAATGCTGGAACTCTCTACCACCTGATATTCGTGCCATAACCGACTTAGCCCAGTTCAGAAAGGCCCTCAAATTCAACCTATTCATCAAATACTATCCGACATAAAGTGAAACTTACAGTCCCACCGCAAACTTAACCACAGCTTTGTCATTGTTACTAACTTTCTTACTAAACTGTGTAAATAGTTTGAGTATGTTATCTAGTTAACAAATCATATACTCCATGTAGATAGTTCTCCCATGTTTTTCCAAGTTTATGCTCCTGTTATATGTAACACCGAACAGCTGCTTGTTCTGGTTTTTGTTTTGTTCTCTAGGATTGAAATTATTTCCATTGAGGTTTTGGATTGTGGCCTTCTGCACCACCCTAGGCACTTGGCTAAGGTAGGGCGAGCACTCTTTTTGTAGTTGTGGGTTTTCAAATAAATTGAGGTCCGAGAGACATAAGGCAAGCACAGGAAAATTTATTGATTTTTACTACTAATCCATACAGAGCTTTTGGAAAGCTCAGCGCAAGAGCAAGAAGAAAAAAAGGTAGGATTTCTTCTCCTAACACAAATAGCTTCTACCGCTTCCAGAATTCACAAATCAGGCTTTCGTTACTTCTTCCAGCCTTTAAACATAAATGCCAGTTTACCCTTCTTGAAACTTTCAGACATTTAAAATAAACTTTCTGGCTTCATTCAAGGAGAAACATTTTCAAAAGCAAACATGGCTTTAAAACACTGTCCAGCCTGTTTCTTTTTCTTTACTGGTTAATGCAGTTCTTTGAGCTTCACACTCTCTATAGTGCTCAAACATTTAACTTGTCTTGTGACACAAAGAACATTCCATTGCAGAAGATTCTGAATCACTGTCAGAAGCATAGCTTTCTGTCTGCATTTCTTCTACAGCTGACTCTTCAGTATCGTGGTTTAAACTTCTCCGTGTAAACCCAGGCTCCGCCCCTTCTAACAGCTCAAGAATTTTCTTCCAGCAAGACTTTTCCTTTCCTATAGAATTCTCAGCATACATTGGCAATTCTCTCTCTCTCTCTCTCTCTCATTAACTGGCTTACTGACTGTAGCTGTCTTAACTTGCTGTTGGTCACAGGGTTACTCACGGTTCTCCTTGTAACAGGTAAGCTTTCACCAAGCCTTTGGCTTGCAGTAAAAGTGTCCTTATTTAGGGCTCTCTCAGTTAGGAATCTCCTGCCTCCAGGCTCCAAAGCAACTCCTCTGCATTCTTGGTTCTTCCCTGGCTTATGGCGCTTTCCCCTGAGGGCTCCGGCAGATCCCACAGTGTTCTCTGAGGCTGGGCTTCTCTTAGAAGTCTGTCTCAGCAGTTCCTTCTCCTCCCCTGGGCTGTCCTGGGAAATCGCTTTCTCTCCAGCTGCCCTGAAGCTTCCTCCTCCTTCCAGCACGTTAGGACTTCTGCTGTGTTCTGCCACTCTGGTAGCTCCTCCCCTGGGAACTCCTTCTCTCCTCCCGTAGCTCCTGTTGCTGCCCTCCTCCTTTTCTAATCCCTTAGGGACTCTATCTGAACGTGTTTGAGCTGTAGCCTTATTCTGCTCCCTCAGCTGGCTCTCATTAGCCTTACAGCTTGTTTCTGAGCTAGGGCGTGGCTTGCAGCTAGGAACTAGATGAGGTTTTTTTTCTGTTCAGGAGCAGTTTGAGTTTCACAGCCCTGCTTCCTGTTTCTCTCCCTTAAGGTAAAAGTGTGGGTTTTTTTCTATTTCTAGGGGCTCAGGAACATTTTGGCCACCACAGGATATAACGGTTTTCAGAAAAGGTGACACTTTGGCTACCACACTTTATTGCAAACCGGTGCAGAAAAACAATTTGCTACACCACCATAGTCGCCACCCTGGTGATCTTAAGAGGGATTTACTTTATGGTCAATTCCTTTGGCTACAGAGATTATGCACTTCTTTTTGGAAGATTTTAAATACCATGTTTCTGAACTGGATGATTGTTTAAGAGCTAGAGGATATCCTTGTCAAGTAATCTCCAAAGCCTCAGCACCCATCGTGACTTGCTTTTTTTTTTTGTGTGTCCAGCAAAGATCAGTAGATTGTTTAGGGTTGGTTATTTTTTGTTTGGTTGGGGGGGGGTTGGGGCGGGGGTTGCCCTTTATAGACCAAGCCATGGTGTTACATCTCTTAAACACTGGCATATAGTTCAATTACATGACTGTTTTAAAAAAAAATGTGGTTATTGCCTACACGAGGGGCAGGGACATCTGTGACTTTGTGGTACACACTATTAGTGAATGTGAATGATGCACTTGAGTTTTCTACTGGGTCACTATCACTGTGATTGTCGTTTTTGTGCCCATGCTCATATGGGTCCTGATTGGACTGGTCCTTTCACTTCCACTATTTACCATGCTCGCGGGCCTGTTACACGTGTCTCTGATCATGTAGTTTATTTATTGATTTGCCCATATGCACTTTATTGGCCACACCATTTGATCTGTCAAGATTCGATTGGCAGAGCACACTTCTCGGATCCGCACTCGGACTGTCAGCCCCACAGGTTTCACACTGTCTCCAGTTCACCTACATGTTTGCGGAATTTGCTTGGCACACGATTGACTGTGTAACCTCCTACAGTGTGAGGAGATGACCATCCAGCCTGCTTGCAATTTTTGGAACAGTGGTAGATTTTTAAACGTAGCACAGTAGCCCCTTTTGATTTAAATCTGGAACTTGATTGGCACAGTATACTCCTGGCTGAGCTTCCATGATCACAACATATTCATTGTCTATTAGTCAGGGGTTGCATGGTGAAAAAGCGAGGCGGTGGTTTACCTCCTTTGCCTCTATGCGTGTCTGGAGGGTCTTCGAGGCCTGGTGTGATGAAAGACTGCAACACCTCTTTGGGGCTTCTATCCCAGCCTTTCTGCAGGATGGCCTTGACAAGGGGCTGGCCTTGAACTCTCTTTGGGTTCAGATTGCAGCCGTAGCATGTTATTGCAGACACGTACAGGGGATTTCTGTGGCAGCTCATTCAGATGTGGTTCAGTTTCTTAAGAGATGTCAAACTCCTGAGACTGCCTTTCAGACCCTGCGCACTGCCTTGGGATCTGAATTTGGTATTGGGAGCTCTGTCTGAAGCGCTGTTTGAGCTACTGACGGCTGCTTCCCTTAAGTACCTCATCATAAAGGTGTTTTTTCTAGTAGCCATTTGCTCCACTAGACGAATTTCCAAGCTGCAGGTTTTGTCTTGTAGGGAGCCCTACCTAGTCTTGGCAAAAGACCTGATGGTTTTGCGTACGGTGCTGTTCTTTTTTGCCTAAAGTGGTCTCTCCTTTTCATATCAACCAATCCGTGGTTCTTACGGTCTTCCCGAGGGATGAGGATCATCGGCTGGATGCACGTAAGGTCCTACACCACTACTTGAGGTCCACAGAGCCCTTCCGGAAGACGGATTCCGGAAGACTGATCACTTGTTTGTTCTGTTTGGGGATTCTCGCAAAGGGAAGGCTGCCTCAAAGACCTCCATTGCCAAGTGGTTGAAGGAGGCAATCGCGTCGGCCTATCTTTTGAGAGGCAAGCAGATGCCCATAGGTCTCCGGGCTCACCTGACCAGGGCACAGGCTGTGTCTTGGGCAGATTGTGTTCTGGTTCCTCCAGCGGATATTTGCAGGGCGGAAACAACTAAAAACCATCCTATTCCAGGAATACCTTGGACCAGAAACAAGCACCCACCACTGACTACCCCCCAACTCCCCCCCCCCCCGAACATTTTTTCTAAGAGACTGAAATACAATGTCTGTCTATGTCCCAAATATTTGTTGAAATCATCAATGTTGGACACCCGGTGATAGCCCCAATCCCAGAATTTGATTATTCCCCCCCCCCCCCCTTTTAATGTTACGCCGCTTTGACCCGGTGAAAAGCGGGATATAAATACAGTCAAATAAATAAATTATTTATTTATTTATTACAATCTTTTATATACCACGCTATTTGGTATCAGCGCGGTTCACATACAACAACATCAACAGAATAACAGGCTATTCCGTGTTTACAGCAAACAGGTATATAAACTTGGGTAACATAAGGTTAACTTATTACAAACATGATTATATAAAAGGTATCATGACAACACAAAAGTCCTAGTAATCTTTCTGAGAAAGTGGGAGAGGCTATTTGAAGATAAGGCGTGTCTCTTATTTGGGGGAGCTTTAGCTGGGGGTAATGTTTGGTGGGTAGTATATGAGGAAAAGGTGATATTTAAGTGCTTTCCTAAGGGGACTTCCGGTGGCATGGTGAGCTGAACGGACGTGTTCGTTTTGGCTCCGGCACCCGCGCCCTCCCCCATAACGATAAACTTATACTTACTTAATTCTCACAGCGATACAATTGGGGAATAACTTTACCGAGATTTTGAGACCTGGAAGACGTAGTTTGACTGCATATTTCGTGGTCTATGGCCACGAAGATCCCCCGCAAGACCAGGACACGCGGAGGGGACGACAGGATGGCGGAGGGTGGACAGGATCCCCCGGGCCTAAGAGAAGCTCCTGAGTTGGTGGCAGAGGTGTCCCGTGCGGTGGTGGGTGCCCTGGAAGAAAAACTGGGAGGCTTGGCGACCCAGATGCGCGAAGTGATTCAAGCGGTGGCTGATTTCACCAAAAGGGTTGACCACGCTGAAGCCCGTATCAGCTCCCTGGAGGATCAGCACGTGCAAGACCTGGCCGAAATTCATAGCTTGAAGGCGACACTTACCCAGCATCAAGATAAATTAGAGGACCTCGAAAACCGAAGCCGCAGGAATAATTTGCGGTTTGTCGGGGTGGAGGAGGCGGTGGCGGATCGTGACCTGCGGCGACACCTGGAGCAGTGGATGATGGCGACTTTGGCTTTGCCCGAGGATACCGGGCGAATAGTGCTTGAGCGTGCGCACAGGCTGGGGCCCTCTCGAACAGGGGATCGTCGACCGCGGGCGGTGATCGCCCGTTTTCTTAACTCGGCACAGAAGGATGAGGTGCTGAGAGCCTCTCGGCAATTGCGGCGGACGGACTCCTCCAACCAGCAGATCCTGATCTTCCAGGACTACTCGGCAGGTGTCTCCCAGAGGCGCAGAGCATATAAGGACCTTTGCAGTAAGCTCATAGAACGGGGAGTCCGCTTTACGTTGGCTTATCCCGCGGTTCTGCGGGTCTACGGTGCCCAGGGGACCCGGACTTTCCAAACCCCCGGAGAAGCCCAGGCCTACTGCAATAGCATCAGCTGAAGGGGCACAGTGTGGACTTGGCCAACAACGAGCGCCTGCGGGGAGATATTGCTTCTGCATCCGGATTGAAGACTTGAGCTCCGGTTGGGACCCGGGCCTTGAAAGCCGCCACTTCAATCGGTGACGGAAATGTAGTCGCCTGAGGCCTTGCATGAAGCCCTAACTCTACGCTGAAGAATTTCGGCGGCTATGGACACCTGAGAGCAGGGAGGCTAAATAGATAGTACCTGATTTCATGTAGCCAGTTTGGTTTGTTGTGTTACGTTGTTTCAGTGTCCTCTAGCTGAGCACGAGCTCGAAAGCAGTAACTTTGTTACCCTCTTATGTAGCGTAATACAAATGGAGTTCGGGCTCGATACATTTTGCGACAGCTCAGACTCTATTTTTCTGAGAGGCTACCCTAATGTTTCAATGTTTCTTTGTTTCTCAATCATGTTATCATGGGTGTTGGGGGGGGGTTGGATTGGGGGGGACTCGAACAGCCGGGCCTTCGGCTTTGCCTTCCCCGGGGGGGGGGGTGCTGGGTTGGGGCTTTGCTAAATAGGCAGAGCTGCCTTCTGATAGTCCGGGTATCCCAACATTTTTTCCTCTCCCTTCCCTCGTCTGTTTTTGGGGGGTGGCGGGATTCGCAGCATCCCTGGGCCTTTCGTCTGAACACTTGGGAATTTGCTTACTGTTTATTGGTTAGTCTGCTGAAGTTTATGATCCTTAACCTGTAACGTTGCATTGCTTCCTATACTGTGTGCGGACAGTCTCCGGCAATTATCTGTGGATTACTGCCTGGGTCTTGCAGAGCGAGGCCGTCTTTTGCCCCCCCCCCTCCTCCTTTGGAGAGGGCTGACGGATTTAAGAATACTGGGCCTGATTGGCCGGCAGGAGGTGGTTGCCGGAGGCTGCCTCACAGCGGGGTCCGTGGGAGGGCAGTTCTCTGAAATCTCCTAACTCTCTCTGGAATCTCCTAAGTTCTCATTTTCTGGCCTTTCTTCATCTCTGGATCTCACTTCTCACATCTTCTCCTACATATGAGCCCTCTCGTAATGCGCACTATGCATTTTTCTGATTTTGGGTTCTCATTTTCAGATGCCTATTATGTGAGTACATATGGGCTCTGTTACTCTCCGACCTCTCTATTATTTCATCTTCATTTCGCTTACAGGGAGCCCGTTGGTTGCGGGGTCTTTCTCTGTACTGTCTGGCACCCCGGGGGGACTAAGATGACGGTATTATGCTAAGCCAAGGTGGGTAGAAGGTGGGGAGTATTGTTATGTGCACCTTGCTTAATGGCTTATTGTTAAATGTATTCCTGTTCTGTTGCTCGATAGGGCACATAGCTGTTGAAGGGGGGGCCAGAGCACGGGGCTCCTGGGGGGGAATTAGCTCGGGCCTGTTGGGGGGGGGTAACGGGGAGTTTTTCTCGTCCCTTACTGGCTGAGTGATCATCCTTTGAGTCCCTAATTAGCTGGGTCTGGTGCGGGGGGGAGAGATGGAAACTGAACTCAGCGGGGGGGGAGTAGGGGGGCTGCATGCTCAGGAAGTCAAGGTGGCGCTCGGGGGAGCTGGTGGTAAGTTTGTGGATTGGGCGAATGGGGGGGTGGACGGGGGGGGGGGGAGGGGGCGGGAAGGGGGGGGTGGTTTCGTGTAGGGGAGGTTGGGCTGGGGGGGGTAATGGAACTTAGTTATACAAGGGAGGCTAGAGGTGTGGGGGGTGGTGTGCAGAGCACTGGGTCGAGTGAGTCGGGCAGACGAGCCTGGTGGTATGATCTGGTTTGGCAGAAATGGAGGGCGGGTCCTTGGCTGGGGGGACTGCTGCTCCGGTATATATTGGCTTTCTACATTGCGGTACATCGGTTTTATCACTTGTAATGGCTAAGCGTGTGCGCATAGTCTCCTGGAATGTTTGTGGCTTGGGCTCCCCAGTGAAGCGCTATAAAATTTTGCGGCATTTAAAGCGCCAACGAGCGGATGTGATCCTGCTACAGGAGACTCATCAGTCGGAGGCGGAGCATAAGAAATTGGGCAGCGGGCGTTTTGCGCATGTGTATGGAGCCCAGCGGTGGGGAAAAAGCGTGGAGTGGCCATTCTTGTAGCTCAATCGGTTAATTGGGTGGAGGAAAGGGTTGTCTCGGACACCGAAGGACGGTATGTGGGGGTGTGGGGGAGATTGGATGGGCGGAAAGTGGTGTTGTGCTCGGTTTATGGGCCGAATGTTTATGAAGCTAGATTTTTCATTCATCTCTCCAAACTGTTGGCCGATGCCGGGGGGTATCAGGTTATCTTAGGCGGGGATCTCAACGAAGTCTTGGATGTCGATCTCGATAGGTCCGGACCGGCGGGCAGTGGGGGTCGTCGGACGAGACAACGTTTGAAAGGGTTAAGTGAAGCCTATGGTTTGCTCGATATCTGGCGAACGTTGCATCCTGGAGACCGAGATTACACGCATTTATCTCGGGCGCATGGGACCTGGTCTCGCATAGACTATTTCTTAGTGACGGAATCGGTATTCGGTTGGGTCTCGAGCGCGGACATTGGGTCTCTTGTTATCTCTGATCACGCACCGGTCATTTTGGAACTTAGAGGGAGTGGCACCCCGGGGAGTCGCCTGTGGAGATACCCTCTGGAGTTATGCGGTGATGCCGCCTTTGAAGCTTTTTTGAGGGAAAGATGGCAGGACTATGAGACTTTGAATGCCACACCGGGCATCTCCCCGGCCCTTTTCTGGGAGGCTGGTAAGGCGGTTCTACGCGGGGACATAATTAGCTATCAGTGTCAGCGGCGCAAACGCTTAAATCAGCAGATTTTGCAGTTGGAACGGGACTTAGGCAAGGCACGCCGGGTGGTGGCCGGGACTAAAACAGCAGCCAATATGCGTAGGCTTCGAGAGATACGAGCCGAGCTGGAGCTGTTACTCCACCGAAGGGCCCAGAAATCGTTGCTCTACTATAGGTACAGGCTTTATCGATTTGGGAATAAAGCAGGCAAATTGATGTCTTCATTGTTGAGACCGGCCGGGGGATCTCGATTGATAGGGGCCATTCGGAAGGAAGATGGGACCATCACACGTGACGCTACGGCGATTGAGCAGGCATTTACTGATTTTTATAGGGGCCTCTATGCCAGCGATGGAGACAAAGAGCTCGCGGGACGTCTTTTTCTTGAACGCTGCCGGCTCCCAAGGTTAGCGGCAGAGCATCTTGAGTCCCTAAATCAACCCCTAACTGGACAGGAGGTTCAAGCTGCCATAAAGACCTTGAAAATTGGGAAGGCTCCAGGGGTGGATGGGTACCGAGGTGAGTTTTACAAAGCCCTGGGAGATGCGGTAGTGTCCCCCCTGGTGGGATATTTCGAGGACCTGGTACAGGGAGGTAGTTTCCCATTTGAAGCTAACAAGGCTCTGATTACTATCTTACTTAAGCCTGGGAGAGATCCCCTTTTGCCGAGCTCCTACCGGCCTATTTCCCTGCTTAATGTGGATATTAAACTATTAGCCAAAATAATGGCGGATAGGTTGGCCGAACATTTACCGCTTTTGATCCATAGGGACCAGGTGGGGTTCGTGCGTGGTCGTCAGGTAGCGTACAGCTTGCAGCGAATTTTGCTGTCACTGGGAGCGGGGAGTTTGTCTGGGGAAGCCTCCTTACTGATCAGCTTCGACGCCGAGAAGGCTTTTGATCGGGTCAATTGGGGCTTCATGTACCAGGTTCTGGAAACCATGGGGTTTGCAGGGTTCTTTGTCGACGTGATCCGCCTGCTTTATGCTCATCCCCGTGGAGCGGTGTTGGTCAATGGGACAATGTCTGCCGATTTTGATATTCAGAAGGGCACCAGACAGGGATGCCCGTTATCCCCCCTTCTCTTTGTGGTCTCGTTGGAGCCTCTTCTATCTCTTATTCGGTCCTCTTCCCAGTTTCGGGGGATTCGGCTGGGGCGGGAGGAGTTTCGTCTGGCGGCGTTTGCCGATGACCTGCTAGTGCATTTGGGGGACCCCATGGCCGGACTACCCTGTCTGTTGCAGCTAATCAAGGAATACGGAGATCCTTCCGGTCTTCGTCTCAATCTTGATAAGTCCGAAGCGATGTTTATCGCGCCAGAGGGGCATCCGGGATGGCAGGGACCTTTTCCTCTGAAGTGGGCAATGGGGTATTTCAAGTATCTAGGAATCTATTTGCCGGCACGGCTCGGGGATCTCTACCATCTTAATGTATCTAAGATACTGAAGGAAGTTTCGGCTTGTGTGGATAGATGGCGCGACCTGCCGCTGTCTTTGGGGGGTAGAGTGGCTCTTAGTAAGATGGCAATTTTTCCTAAAATACTCTATCCGCTCCAGATTCTCCCGTTGTTTCTACGGCGGGTAGACCTTAGGCGACTGGAGGGCATGTTTAATCGACTCCTTTGGAGGGGGAGGAGGCCCAGGGTGCGTCTGGGGATATTGTGGCAGCCTTGGGACCGAGGAGGTATGGGTTTCCCGGATATCAAGCGTTATAATGTGGCGTGCCTTTTGCGGTATGTCCGGGACTGGTTGTGGGACTCCACTGATTGTTCTCCGATGGCGATGTGGGAGGCCATTGTAGCCCCCTATCATATGCGGTATTTGCTGCATGCTCGGACGCTTCGTGCGGTACCTGGGGAGATTAGGGACGTTCTTTTTAAGCCTGTTTGGCAGGTATGGCGCTCCTTTTGTGCGGGCCGACGACTGTCAGCGTCTTCTACGCCGTATCTCCCGATCAGAGGCAACGCGGATTTTTCACCGGGACTGGGGCGCTCTCATTTCCAGCGCTGGGGAACCCTGGGGGTGGTGAATCTGGAGCATGTGCTGACTCCGGAGGGCACGATGTTGTCTTACGTGGAACTGCGTCGCCAATATTTACTCGGAGATCGAGATATTTTTCTTAGGCCCAACTGCGAAGCTATCTCCACTCGCTGCCCTTGGCTACGTTGCGGGGAGAGGTCTGCACGGAGCTTGAGGTGGCGTTACTGGGGGGGGACGCGGGGGCTCGGGTATCCGGGCTTTACAAAATGCTCTGGGAAGGAGTGTTGCCTCTGGCGGTGGAAGCTCTGGCGTCGATTTGGTCAGAGGAGTTGCGGACAGAGATTGGAGTGGAGCAGATTCTGGGGGGACTGGCGTCAATCCCGACCCTTAGTGTCCAAGTGACTCATCGCGATACCCAATATCGGCTCGTACGCCGGTTGTATTTTGCGCCGGTGAGGGCGTGGAGGGCGGGGGTGAGTGCTAGTCACTGCTGTCCTCGGTGCGGAGAGGATCGGGCGACGCTGGGACACATGTTTTGGGGTTGTCCTAAGGTCCGGGTCTTTTGGGACAGGGTGTTTGGTCATCTCCGACGCTGCCTCTCGTCATCGGAACCGTTCAAGGCACAGAATGTGGTATTGGATGTGTGGGAGGACGAATGGGGGGGAAGGCTGGGGGCAGTGGGATTGCGATGGTTACGATTGGTGTTGATGACTGCACGTATGTCGGTGCTGCAACAGTGGATGGATGAGCAAGGACCCAGTTATGGGCTCTGGAGACTTCGATTGCATGAAGTTCTGCTTATGGATCGGTTACATGCGGCGGGGGTGGAACGGAGATGGGCTTGCTTCTTGCAGATGTGGGGCCCTCACGTACAGTTGTTACCCGTGGGGGTGCGCCGCCGCCTTCTGGGGGAACCCTGACTCCCTACGGTAATGTCAGTAGGAGGCTAGGGCGGTGGTGGCTCTGATCTGGCCCTTTAGATGCTTGTGCCCGTGTGCTCGGGTAGGGGCAAAGATACCCCCCTTTGTAAAGACTGTCTGGGGGGGAGGCAGTGGGCTGGGGGGGTGGGGGACTACGTGGTTCGATAGGCAGAATCCCACGGCTTGGTAACTTGTGGCGGAGGGGTGGGCGCCGGAGCAGAGTCCACCCGGTGCCTGCCACCTCTGTCATTGGAAGGGCGGCAGATTTGGGCAGCAAGCAGGATGGGTGGGATCACTTTAGTGCCCGATGCGGGGGGGGGGGAGGGGGGGGGGGGGGGGGTCGTGGGTGGGGAGCAGTAGGACCATGGAAAGCAGTGCGCTGGCCTCTGTGGTAGTTTCTTGGTGGTCTGCCCAATATGCCGGAGGGGTCAACGGCAGAATTTTGGGTTGTCTTTACTTTTATCTTTCTCCTCCAGATGACTCAGTATGTTAGCTGTTCCCTGGGTTCATGTTTGGTAGCTCCTACACTGGCCCAACTTGGGAATTCTTGTACCTTAACTGTTTCATATGTTATGCTATATATGCTATCTCTATTCTGTACTCAGACTGCAATGCCGTTGCATGCGTACTGTTTTGCTGTGGCAATATGTGATAATCAATAAAAAGATTTAAACATAAGTGCTTTCCTAAATTGGGTTAAGTTGGTAATGGCACGAACGCTTGGTGGTAAGGCGTTCCAGCATCTTGGGGCGTAGAATATAAAAGATCTGCTTGCCGTTATCTGGGTGCATTTTGTTACAGCCTTAGGAAGTGTTAGTGTGTTTATAGCCGTCGGTCTTCTGGATCTAGTCGATGGAGTTACATGGATGAGATTTGAGAGTGAGGAGGATGAAAGTCCGTGGATGGCCTTAAAGGTCAGCAGTATGGTCTTGTAAGTGAGCCTTCCATGTATGGGGAGCCAGTGGAGTTGTTTTAATATAGGAGTCACGTGCTCAAATCTGGCGACTCCCTGAAGGACCCTAGCTGCGGTGTTCATAGCAAGTTGTAGAGGGTTAATAGTGGATTGAGGAAGGCCTTGTAGGATAGCGTTAGCAAAGTCGAAATGTGGTAGAATTAACGCCTGGTATATTGTCCTGTAGTCTTCTGGATCAAGTAAGGAGCGAAGATGCCTGAGAGAACGAATCTTGAAATAAACTGCTCTTACTACATTCTCTATGTGCACTTTCATATCAAGATGTTGATCCAGTGTGACCCCCCGATAACGAGTTGTGGATTTTGTTTGCAGTTCTGCTTCTTTAACTCTTACATATGATGGTGGGGTGAAGTTGTGGTCCCTTGTAATGAATAGAACCTCTGTCTTCTTGTGTTGGATACGGAGGTTTTGGGATAGGAGCCATTCAGAAACTGTGTCAAAACATTCTATCAGAGGGGAGAGATTCAGAAGTTCTGTAGAGAACGGGGTGTAGAGCAGGATATCATCAGCGTATATCAGGCAGCTCACATTAAAAGATCTGATGAGATTACAGATAGGTTGTATGTATATGTTGAAAAAGAGTGATGATAGTGAGGAGCCTTGAGGGACTCCTTGAGTTTGGTGGAAAGGTTCGGACGTAGCTGATCCAGATTTCACACGTTGCCATTTTTTGGCTAGGTATGATTTACACCATTTTAGCGCATTACCACAGATGCCCTTCTCTTCAAGCCGCCCCAGGAGAAGTTTGTGATTCACTGAGTTGAAAGCTGCGGCAATGTCAAGAAAGATGAGCGCGAACTCCTGCCGAATGTTATCAATACCTGAGATTATGTTGCTGAAAAGGGTAGTAAGGAGAGTTTCTACCCCATGATACTCCCTGAACCCATGTTGGCATTGGTCGAGTGGGGCTGCGGTGTCTTATGTGAAATAAATAAATAGCATACCTTTGTATGCCATTATAAGTTGGATTTTCAGGCACGTTCAGAGGTGCATTTTGGTTCTCGGGTGTTGGAGGCTGGGCTTGCTGGTCCTGCCCAAGTCAGAGTACTGCTCTGGTACATCCCAGGAATCTGGACTGGATTGTAGGGACATCATGGAAAGTGAAATTAGACTTACCTGCTAATTTTCTTTCCATTAGGACCTACAGTCCAGTCCAGAACCCACCCTTTTCTGGTTCAGATAGAGAGAGAGAGAGCATATGAAGGGCTGTGCTTTATCCCTCTGGTTCTGGCAGAGAGGTTCATCCCAAACCAAAGGATTCTTTTCTGGAGGCTTGGGGAACCACTTGTAGCCTTGGTCTTCTCAGTCTGCGCTAAGTCACCACAGGGGATTGAAGATGTAGTGTGTACTGTCACGCCCTCACCACTCGCCTCCAGCTTAGAGAGGCATGGTTGTATAAAAAACTTTCCCCTTTCAGCCTTAACTGACTAATTCCCCGCAATGTTTTCTGGGTAATGTAGTTTAATTGCGCTATATATATGGGCTTCAGGTAGAAAGCTGTAGTCGGGCTCCTTGGGGTAAGGCAATGACAGAAATTTATTGAGCACAAAAAAGGTTAATAAATACCACATTCAGGCATACTTCTCCAGGCTCCAGGCTCTCGCACCGAGGACGTTTCTCCAGGGCCATGTCCCCATGAGGGGAGGGTCAGGACAGCTGTTATAGTTGGTGATTCAATCATTAGGAATGTAGATAGCTGGGTGGCTGGTGGACGTGAGGATCGCCTGGTAACATGCCTGCCTGGTGCGAAGGTAGCAGACCTCACGCACCGCCTAGATAGGATCATAGATAGTGCTGGGGAGGAGTCTGCTGTCTTGGTACATGTTGGTACCAATGACATAGGAAAATGTGGTAGGGAAGTTCTGGAGGCTAAATTTTAAGCTTTTAGGTAGGAAGTTGAAATCCAGAACTTCCAGGATAGCATTCTCCAAAATGCTTCCTGTTCCATGTGCAGGACCCAAAAAACAGGCAGAGCTCCGGAGTCTCAATGCGTGGATGAGACAATGGTGCAAGGATGAGGGTTTTGGATTTGTTAGGAACCGGGGAACATTCTGGGGAAAGGGGGGGCTCTTCCGAAGGGATGGGCTTCACCTTAATCAGGATGGGACCAGACTGCTGGCATTAACCTTTAAAAAAGAGATAGAGAAGCTTTTAAACTAGAAAATGGGGGAAAGCCGACAGTCACCCAGGAGCGCATGGTTCGGACGAAGGTATCCTTGAATGATACTACCAAAAGCAGTGAGGTTCCAAAAAGGAGTATAGTAGCCCAAATGCCCTTGAGTAAGGAGCAGACAGAGCATAAAGATTCCAAATTACCCGTGCCTACCAATAGCCAGATTAATATTAATAAAATACAGTCTCTAAAATGCTTGTATGCCAATGCTAGAAGTCTAAACAATAAGATGGGAGAGTTAGAATATATAGCACTAAATGAGAGGTTAGATATGATTGCACTCTCAGAGACATGGTGGAAGGAGGATAACCAGTGGGACATTGTGATACCTGGATACAAACTATATCGTAATGATAGAGCTGATCAAATTGGTGGAGGGGTTGCGCTCTATGTTAGAGAGGGCATTGAGTCAGAAAGGATTAAAGTTTTGCAGGGAACAAAATTTGCTGTAGAATCTCTATGGATTGAAATTCCATGTATGAAGGGGAAGGTGATGGCAGTGGGAGTATACTATCGACCGCCTGGCCAGAATGAACAAATGGATGATGAAATGATCAAAGAAATCAAGGAAGCTAACAAAAGTCACAACAGAGTAGTAATAATGGGTGATTTCAATTACCCTGGTATCGACTGGGTCAGTGTCACAGCAGGACAAGCTAAGGAGATAAAGTTTCTAGATGAAATAAATGACTGCTTCTTGGAGCAGCTGGTTCATGAACCGACCAGAGGGGAAGCCATACTGTAATCTTCTCGTTGTTTATCCTCCCCTTGTCTACTCCCCTCTCCCTGTGTTGTACAACGATTGACCGCTTCTGATCGCTGGAAGGAGCGCTGTATAAATGTATGCTAAATAAATAAATAAATACTGGACCTAGTCCTTAGTGGAACACCAGATCTGGTGCAAGAAATAAGGGCGAGATAGTAGAGTGCGGTGATCAACCAGGTCGAAGGCAGCTGAGAGATCTAGAGAGAGACAGCAAGAGAGAGTAGACCGCGATCGTGAGTAGAGTGCAGATCATTGAGGAGGGAGAGAAGAACAGATTCTGTGCTATGACCTGGACGGAAACCTGATTGACGTGGATGGAGAGTGAGAGAGACCTCGAGGTGAGAGGAAAGCTGAGAAAAGACCAGTTTTTCCAAGAGCTTAGAGAGAAAAGGGAGATTAGAGAGAGGACGCCAGCTGGAGGGAGAGGAGGGGTCTAGAGAGCCTTTCTTAAGGATGGGAGGGACAGTAGCATGCTTCCACGGGAAGGAAAAGTGCCAGAAGAGAGACTAGAGTTGAAGAGCGAGAGAATAAGGGGGGACAGTGCAAGGGAAGGTTCCAACAACCAAGAAGAAGGGATGGGATCGGCCGGGCAGGAGGTTTTTCGGGTGGAGGTGAAAACCTTAGTGAGAATGTCAGAAGTAATAGGCTCAAAGGTGGACCAGTGATGTGAGAGGGGAGGAATGGTAGGGAAAGAGGAGGTGGGAGGAATAGGAGAAGGGGGTGCTACCAAAGGGGGAGGAGAGAGAGGGGAAGGACAGGATGGGAAGGATAGGCGGAGGGACTGGACTTTAGAAACAAAGTAGGTAGCCAAGGAAGAGGGATCGGGAGTAGAAAGGGAAGAGGGAGGGATAGAGGAAGAATGCGGGGCAGAAAGAGAGCAGAGGACAGAATGTAATTGGCGAGAAGAATTTGAAGAAAGAGTAATGAGATTAGAGAAATAACACTGTTTGGCAGAGTGGAGAAGGGAACGGTAGTGACGATGGGCAGAACGGAAACAAGATAAGGTAGAAGGGTTCTGCTTTGAGATTGGAATACTGGCTTGGTGGGAGGAGCGCTCGCTCCTTATAGTGTGACATCACCAAAAGCTAGAATGGTCTGTCTCTATCTGCTGGAAAAGGGACACAACCCAGAAGACTGGACTGTAGATCCTAATGGAAAGAAAATTAGCAGATAAGTCTAATTTCATCTTTAAATCAATTACTTCCTTATTTCCAAATCAGATCTTGAAATTTGTCCCTGCAGGAGTTTGTTAAAGTTTTTTTATTGTTTGTTTTCTCTCAGCTCCAGATATCCCTCACATCCTCGCTGTGGCAAACGAGGAGGGGCTGCTCCGGCTGTATGACACAGAGACCTGTGTCGGTGGGAGGCAGATCTTCAGAGGTAAGCAGAAGATGTGATGACAGCCCAGAGAATAACTTCCTTCTGTATCTGCTGAGTGATATATACTTTTACTGCTGCTTTAACTGCATGATGCTGAACTGTCTGGTGCTGTTGAAGGAGGTGGGGCTTTACAGTACATGGTAGGGTTGGTGCAAAATGATGCACAGATAAGTTGTATGTGTTCATACACCTAGTGCGTTCAGCAGGCATGAGCGTAAGAGTGCATAGCTATACTTCTGTGTACACACACAGGCATTCTTTGCCTTCAGTTATCATCATAATTTGGGTCAGAAAGGGGCGTAATGCTACTTGAACCCCTTGTCATGAGCCTTAATCAAAGACCAGCAGTGGACTAAGAAGCACAGGACCCTGTACTGCTAGGGTTCATGTCACGATGTTGGTCTTGAGCAAATCATCCTCTCTCTTTCCCTTTCCCTCACTCCAAGGAATAGTCTCGCTATCACTTCTTAGCATTCTCACAGCATCACAGGCTAAGATCTTCATATGATGTCACCTCTACAGGGGTGGCATGGGAGGGCTGTGATATCAAACATGTGGAACAGTGACTTCAGAGTTAGGGGAAATGCTGGGACTTGTGTGTTTAAATCTGTGCACTCGGAAGGGGTGTGTGTGTGTGTGTAGACTCTTGGGGGGGGGGGATGTTTACTAAAGGGCATTAGCTGCTACCAAGGTATTAACACAGATGTATTGCATGGCAGTAGTAGCTAACACGGGGAAAGGGAGACATCGTGGTGATGTTTCCGCGATGTCTGCATTTTACACGGTAGCTACAGGCTTGGGTGGGATTAGGGTGGAGAGTGGACATGCTGGAGTGCCCCCTGCACCTACGTGGGACTTAGTCAGCTGATGCTGTTTTTTTGCTGCTAACGCAGCTTAGTAAACAGCCCCGGATGTCCTTGATTGGATGATCCTCTGCCTTGGGACCCTGAGAAATTTTGGTTTTATGCAGTGACCTTGTATCTAAAGCATAGCTTGATCTTTTTTGAGGTTGGTCTGGTTAAATACCATGCAGTGCCTGAGCTGTCTGTGTTTTCTCTCTTGCTCTCAGAGTGGGCGGCTCATGCCAATGCAGTGTTTGACATTGCCTGGGTCCCAGGGGAGCACAAGATCGTAAGTTGGGTTTAGTTTCAACTTCAGCTGCTGCTTTGATATGATCATTGTGTTCTATACTGGTGCCTTTCTTATTGCAGGTCACCGCCTCTGGCGACCAGACAGCAAGGTTGTGGGACGTGAGGGCAGGGGAGCTCATCGGGGCCTGCAGGGGGCATCAATGCAGCCTGAAATCCGTCGCATTCTCCAAATACGAAAAAGGTAAATGCAGCTTCTGCTTGACTCCTATTCCTTCCTGTTGCTCAGTGGTCCAAAAACATGCTAACCCTGGTTTGGCGCCAGCTGGTGCCAAGCAGCATAATTCTCTGGGATTGTCAGTGAGGAACTCTGAGAGACTTTAGAGAGAGCTGAATTCAGCACTGGGGGGAGATAACGAAAGCATTAATCTTTTAATGTGTTAAAAGAAAATGTTACCCTTGCGCACTATGCTGCATTTCAAAAGTACATGGCAGAGATATTAACCCTGGGTATTAATTATTTTCCAGCTAAATGATTTTTACTTTTTTGCTTTTCTTTATGTAATGGCTCTGCAGTTCCCATGAGCCTCTTTGCAAAGGCCAAATCAAGAGTGGCATATCCCTAATGCTCGGTGAATTTGATTGGGCCATGCTGGCTGTGATGTCGGAAGCATTGCATATGCTACCTGAACCCACAAGTCCCATTGCCTGGCACCTGGTTTGGTCCACTCTTTTAAACATGGCTGTCCTCTGGATCCTTGGAAAGGTGGATGGGGGATAGTATTGCTAGCTGTGTTCACTTTAGAAAGTGTTTACGCAACACACAGGTTCAGCTTTCTTTTAAGCCAAATTTTGAGCATTAAAAAATTCTGCTCTTCAGTGCTCATAGTTCATCTATCCAGCGTGTGAGCTTTTGGCTTCATTATCTGCTCAGAATGTGATATTTGGGACACTGCGGGCTGGGCCTTTAGTGCACTGAGATTCCCTTGCCTAAGAGAGACGGAAATAAGGCAATGAGCTAACTAGCTAGCTGTATAGTTGCTAACTGGTTCCATGTCTGCTGACCTAGTCCTGGTTTTAATCTTCCCTCTTTGCATTTACTTGTAGTTATAGTTTCCCCAAGGAAACGGGGGCAACAAGTCCCATATATGCCACGAGGTAAAATCAGGACCAGATCAACCCAGCAGCAGAAATGGAGCCAGTTCATAACTCCGGTCTGGCTGCCTCTGTTTTAATTTGATGAAAATGTGCTGTGCTGTGCTGCGCTGCTCCAGTCTAGCTCTGTTCTGTTTTGGTACAGCTGTGTTCTGCACTGGAGGGAGAGATGGGAACATTATGGTGTGGGATACCCGATGCAACAAGAAAGGTAATGAACAGGTTCAGTATCAAATGTTACTTGTAGGATTTTAACAGCTGTTTTTTATATTCTTAACAGTAGCTTGTTGATTATATAGCAGAAAACGTAGATATTGATAGAGCCAGATTATATCTAATACCAGATCACCATTCTGTGGTATACAACAGACCGGATAAGTAGTTGCTCAAGCAATTTTGCTAGTGGCCTTTGGGTGTGTTAGGATTGTGTGACCTGTGCTGATCTGCAGGTGACTAGGTGGATCGGCTTTGCTGATGCTGGCTCTAGGGCCGGACTCTGTACTCGCTGCTACAACTTCCATTGGTTGCTAATCTTGAGGGAGTAGTTGCATGGAGATTTGCCACTTTCTGGAACTGGTATAAACCAGCAACTGAGCTAGGTATTGCACCTCCAAGTGCAACTGCCATAGATAACGGTGGCTTTGACTCTGTCTTTTTTTTCAGATGGATGCTACAGGCAGGTAAACCAGGTCAGCGGGGCACATAATGCACTGGACAAGCAGACACCTTCCATGCTGAAAAAGAAGAAGCAGGCAACCAGGGGCCTCGCTCCAGCCGTGGTGAGGATTTGAAATTTCAATTAACAGACAAACTACCATACAAATAAAAGCTGCCTTTTGTGAGTAAACAAGGCAAATGCGGAAACTGATCCTAAGATAGGAAACGGAGAGTAGAATTAAGTAGTTAGCTTTCTAAATGGAGAGTGGTACAGTACCTTGTAAAGGTATTCATACTTTTCACATAATGCCGGCTAAAAACTATAATTGAAAATACAATGATGTAGGAGTTTGTTTCACTGATCTATACAACAATTACAGGAATATTCAAAAAGTAGTTATGCAATCAAAACATTTTTTTGTTGTCTTATTCTTAAGTCTTCATGCCTTAACAAGACCTTTAAGTTAAATAGAGCCTTCCAGTGTCCAGTCACAGTAACTGAGCTAATTTGAATAGCCCTGGATGAAAACTCAAGCCTTTACCTTTGTATGAAGTGAATTTGAAGTAAAGGTCTGAACATGTCAAACTTGGAGCTACCAAGAGAACTCTGGATAAGTTATGCAAAGGTACAGATTGGGGGAAGGCTATAAGAACATTTTGTATTTTTTGAATATCCCTTGGGGGCTCGGTGAGGCCCATCATGTAAAGTAGAAACATTCAGTGCCATTAGGACACAGCCTCAGTCAGGCCATCGTTCCAAAGTTGACAGCTATGAGCTAAGGACACTGCTGAGGAAGGTCACTGTGAGAATTAAGATTTTAAAAGAACTATAGATGTCTTTGGTTGAGATTGAACAATTTTCAAGATTGTTCTACAAGCATGACGTGGATAGGAGGGTGCCATTGGCAAAATGGCATTTCCAAATCTCCTGCTAGAGCAGCCCTTACAAGTGGGTTATATTCCCCTGCCAGCAGATGATGGAGACAGATATAATACCAAAGGCTTTGCTGAGCATGCCCTGGCACCTATGTGCCTCCCCTAGGTGTCGCCTTCAGTATTTTTCTGTCTCCAGCAGATATCTGCTGGTTGTTACTCGCCTTGCTCCTCAAATAGTTTTTTTCTTTCAGGACTAATTCAGTCAACTTTCAACTGTGGAGGTCTCTAGGGAACACTGGAGGTGTCCCCACAGAGTTTCCCACATTCTTGAAGCCAGTCACTGGGCAAGAGCCCAGCCACTGATCACGAGAATCAGAAAGACCTGTCTGCACAGGGGTTTAGGCTCCAGGTCACGAGGGCCTGTGTAGCCTGTCTGGAGAGAGCTGAGCACTGCCATCGGAGCCTGAGCTGCCTTCCCTAATATAGCCACCGCGATTCAGCAATTTTGTTTTTTTGTTGGGATTCCACTTACAGAATCATGGCCAGCTACTGCTGAGCTCTGGACAGCTTATTGGATCGGCTCTCTTGCAGCATCAGTGAAACTGTGAGTGACAGGTTTTCCCCTCCTCTCCCGCCGACAGCTCTCTCTCTCTCTCTCTCTCTCTCTACGCTGCGGTGCTGCTGCCGCAAGGCTCTCTACTGCTGCAGTTCCACTCCTGCACTACTGCCACTGATTGCTCCTGCAAGTCACTGCCAACCACATTCTTACAGCCACCTTTTCACCGCGGATCAGACTCTGCCACTGATTGCTGCCCCCCTTCTCCGCCGCTGGCTCCTACTTCAGCCACATAGTATCTGGCTGCTCGACAATGTTTTCAGCATGTCTGCTCCAGCCTGCTGGCCTGCATCTTCCCGCCTTCATGGTGGCCATTTTAAAGCGCTGGTTTTCGTGCCTACTGCATGCTGCGGCCATTTGCTCCCCAGAGACTCCAGGCAGCACTCCAGAGCCGGTAACTCAGCAGGAGTTTCCATTTTTTCAGTCTTCCACGATTGCACAAGGGCCCACCACATTAACTTGGTACTGAGGGAGACAACACAGCACTCCTATGCCTCCGCTTCTGTTGCACTGCCTTGTCTGTGGGCATAAATGCCAGCAATTAATAGACCATATTTGTATTTGTGCCACCTGCTCTGCCCACCCCGGTGAGGCCTCGGCATCCACATCACCACTGGGAGCCCAGGATGCAGCCCCCTCTGGTGACGGACCACGCAAGTGCTTCCCCTAGCGCTGCTCCAGCTTCAGAAGAAGGACCCTCCCCCCCCCCTCCCCCCCCCCCCCACTGTTCCCTCTAAGCTGTGCGCACGCACATACTTTATAACAGAGCGCACAAAAATTACGGCTCGGATTCTGATAGAAAACAACACAGACGTCTTAATTTTAAAGTTGTTGTGTATTTACGGTTTTCACAAGTTCTTCAATATTTTCTAGTGCAATCAATGTGGTGTACATACTGTATTCTGACGTGTAGTCAAATTTTAAAGTATATAACTCAGTGTGTCGTTATGTGGCGCACAAAAATGTAACCTTCCTTCTAAAGCTGCACAGTTGATATTTTATGCGCACACAGCCTACAGAAAATTAGTGGGAACATTGGCCCCCCCCCCCCCCCCTCCGGCTGCTCCCCCAAAGATTGAGGGCAGCAACTCCAAATATCTCGCCTGCAGACATGGACCATGAATTGGACAGATCCATGGTTCTTTTTAGAAAGGCGTGGGATTACTGGTACTGTGCACCGTTCCTCTCATAGGGTTCTTCAATGCCATTGCCAACTTCATCTACTTTGCACCAACATTCCACCAGGAAATGCGCCTCGGATGCTCAGGGGACTGAAGTCTCATTCCGCACACCCAAGACGGTCTCTTAGGTGGCTAGGGTCGGGAACTCTCCTCCTCAAATTGACTTGGATCATCTCTTGGAGGCTGGCCGCCAGCATTCTGTCTCAGATCATGAGGACGGCGAATGGTCCCAGTCAGAAGATCCAGATGAGGACCCTCACGACTCCCAAAACATCAGGCTGTTTCACAGAGACGAGCTGGCAGCATTTATTGCACAAATTATAGAGGCTCTTCATATTTTGGCAGCTCCGAGGCAATGCCGGCTCAAACCTCTTCACAGGCTGATCCCATTCTGACAGGCATCTAAAAGCCACCTAAGGCCTTCCTGTTTCCGCTGGTGCTCCAACTGATGGTCTCCTTGGAATTGCAAGCCCCGGAGGCAGAGCTCCGGTCTGTGCGACGGTTAGACAAACTTTGTGTGGTCACCAGTTGACCTTGACAGCTGGCTTCTCTTCCCCACAGTGGATGCCTTGGTCACGGCCGTGACCAAGCACACCACCATTCTGGTGGAAAGAGGAGCGGCACTCCATGCTCAGAATGACCGCAAGGTGGAAGGCTTGTTGAAAACAGCCTTATCCTCCTCACTTGCCTTGCAGGCTTCTGCCTATGGTGGCCTGGCAGCTTATACCCTCTTGTGTTGGGTTCAACTCTTGCCCTAGGATTCCACCTCAGTGCACATGGAGTCCGCTGTCGTGTTTGTGGCGGATGCTCATTAGACTAGCAGCCCAGTCCATCACGGCCTTAACGGTCATGTGCTGCTGGCTCTGGCTCTGGCATTGGTCAGCCAATTCTACCTCTAAGGCCCGCCTCACCAGGTTACCCTTTAAGGGCAAGCTCTTCTTTGGTGCGGATATGGAGCAATTGGTCAAGGACCTTGGTGAAAGATCAACATCTCCCCTAAGTCAGATCCCGATCTTCTTCCTTGCATAGGGGGGCCAGTGAATCCGCAGCTTCTACAGCATCACAATCTCGCTTCAGGAGCAACTGCTGCTACCAACCCAGCAGATCCTCCTCTGTGTCGTCGGCCCTCAGGTCAGCGCCCACCTCTCAGCCCTTTCAGGAGTTTCGCAGAGCAAAGGATTCTTTCTCTACCTCTACAGCCAAGTTCTCTGGATCCCACTGGCAGTCCTGCTGACTCCCTCAGGCCGTACTCCAGAGGATGCCACTGGTGGGAGGGTGCCTATCCCTTTTCTCCCACGAGTGGGCCTGCATCACCACAAATCAGTGGGTCTTAAGCATCATTCAGCACGGCTATGCCCTCGACTGCACCCAACCCATCTGAGACACCTTTTTAATCTCCCCTTGTACGGCTCAAAAAAGTCTGGCCATGCACACAAGTCTGCAGTGCCTGCTGGATCTCCAGGCCGTCTGTCCCATCCCTGCCCCCGAACGAGGGTCCGGATGCTATTCCATCTATTTTGTCATACCCAAAAAGGATGGGTCATGGTGCCCTATTTTGGACCTCCAGGGAGTCAATCGCTCGCTCCTGGTTCCCCAGTTTTGGATGAAAACTCTCTGGTCTGTTATTCAAGCGGTCAGATAGGGTGAGAATCTGGCATCCGTAGATCTTGCCAAGGCTTACTTTGACATCCCCATCTACGTGGACCATCAGTGGTTCCTGCGTTTTGTCATTCTTGGACAACATTTTAAGTTTCGGCCGCTGCCTTTTGGACTAGCAAGGGCGCCCCACACCACCTCCAAGGTCATTATTGTGGCTGTCGCAGCGTTGATGCGAGGGGGTGCAGGTGCACCCTTATCTCGACGATGGCTCATCTGGGCAAAGTCTTACCACAAGGCTCTGCAGGCCATTCGTCATGTCGTCTAAGTTTTGGAAGACCTGGGCTGGGTAGTGAACCATGCCAATATTCCCTTGCCCCCAAGAAACCTCTCAAATTTCTCAGAGCCTGCTCGATACCCAACAAGGCAGGGTTTACCTCATTCAGGAATGGTTTCGCCAGGTTACTGATCAGCTCCGCAGTTTTCTACAGACAGCGCGGCCACGAGCCCAGGATAATCTTCAGGTACTTGGGGCCATGGCGACCACCATCAATGTCGTTCCCTGGGCACGGGCACATATGTGGCCTCTTCAGGGGTCACTGCTCTCCCACTGGTCACTGGAAACATCTATTTTTTTTCTGTTGCTATCATCTGCTGGCAGGGAGCATTACCCACTTGTCTGGACTGGTCTAGCAGGATTCTGGGAAAGGAAATTATTAGATGAATAAAATTTCCCCTTGATGACATGGAAAAGGGGCCAATGAGACATATCAAATGTACTCAAAACCAAAACACAAACTGAGTGAGGAATCAGAAGAGGACTTTGAGACTGGAGCTGGGCATCTAAATGGCAGATGAAATTTAATGTAGACAAATACAAAGTGATGCGCATGGGGGAGGGAAATCCAAATTTATAGATATCACTCAACATTGGGTTCTTGGAGCCATTGGTGGATAATAATGTTTGAAACCCTCAGCTCAAGAGCCAATGCAGTAAAGGGTGCTCAGCTTTGTACTCGGATTAGCCCAATTTTTTGCCCTACCATTGTAGAAAGGAGTTTTGCGCACTAGCTAACTGCAAAGCCTCGCGCAGCACATTTAAACTGGTAATGAAGCATTAGCTAATCAGCGCAAATGCAGAGAAGTTTTCAGAAAACCAGAAGAATGAGCTGAAAGCTGGGGTTTTTAATGCAAGGTCTTAAGATCAGCTCCATAGGTCTGTGGTCGGCGCTTGTGAGGAATTTATGCCTGTTCCTTCTCTGTTTTGAGTGTTGCAGCACATGGAACATTTTGCCGAAAGGAGCAGTGAAAAACAAAATCAGTGGGGGAGATACGTTGGATCGATGTTATGTGCATTTGCTGTAATGCTGTTCTGTGCAAACTTTCTGTGCAGAATAATATTTGTTTATAAACACTGATTAAATTCCGAGCAGAACTTTGCAGAATGATATTGCTATTTATGCACTGGATAGCATTCCAGCACATGCTCACAAATTCCACTTCTTTGTTGTGTGCAATATATAAGGGCTGTTAACGGAAGCATACATCTGGCTTGCTCTTCTTGTGTAGCATAAATGTCTTGCACTGAATGTATTTGCATTTTGTTTGTTTATGGCATTGGTGAGTAAAACGTCTGTGTTAGGAAACCCTGTGCCGAGCTTCAATGCAGGGCTGTTACGCAGGGTTTCTGCAATGGCCTGTTAGTGTGCATCTCCTCTGAAAAGGCAAATAAATGATAGGGGTCGTTGAGAAAGGAACAGAAGAAAATGGGGAATGTCACAATGCCTCTCAGTCCACGGTGCAACCACACCCCCACACTTCCTTGAGCATTCATTTTGGCACATTGGACACAAGTCTTGCAACCTGTGGTAATTTTCGAGTGGCTTCTGCAGCCTGAGCACATCCAGGTCCATGTTTTTTTGTTTTAATTCTCCCTTACCTTAATTCAGGCCTTGACAAATGTTCTTGGAATCTAGCAGCCAACCTAAAAATCTAGGAGCTGGCCACCGAAACCTAGGTCACAGTGCATGCCCAGACCCTAACCCCCCCTCCCCAAAAGGTATATTGCAGTTACATTTTTAGGATTTGGGGCCTGATTTACTAAAGCTGTCTTCCATTTTCTATGGAAGAAAGCTTAATAAATCGGGCTCTTAATGGGCCACTGCACAGTGGCTCCACTCCTCATCTGCCTCCCTCTCCCACCACCCGCACTGACCCTTTAAGCTAGACCTGTAGAGGTGTTTGTGTATGGAGGCAGGGTGCTGCATGTGTGTGATGCAGAGGCGCAGGGTGTGCATGTGCCTGTGTGTGGTGCATAGGCAGGGGGGGGGTGTGCGTGGAGGTGGGGTGCCTATGTGCATGCTTATGTGAGGTGAGCGAGGGGTGTACCTCTTGCACACATTGTGCCCTTTACGTCCCATGCATTCTTCTCTTCACCCTCTGACCTTTGCACTCTTCCCTCTTCCCATTCCAACTACTCCTCTCCTGCTGTTTCTCTCCTCCCCTGATCTGTTTCCCTTCCCAGATTCTCTCCTCTTCAACCTCCCCCCCACCCCCTTGCCTTCCATTCCCATCCCCACCCATCATTCATTGACTAAAACCTACTGAACCTGTAAATCTGTACAGAGCATCTCTAAGCTTTTTTACCCCCACAGGTTTGCAGACATTGAAGCTCCCAGCTGATCGCAGTCTATTCCGAAGTTCCGGGCTGCGATGGCAGCTTCTTTGGGCACTTCTGCCCATAGGTGTTGAGATCCCTGTGGGCAGGCATCAATGTGCTGAGTCCCAGATGCCGGGACCAGTTTTTTTTTTTTTTTAGTCGCCATGGCAGCCCTGGTGCCTTGGGTTTGTCAAGCCCTGCCTTAATTCATAGGCTTATTGAGCAGTCCTGGTCATCACATCTCAAAGATATAGCAAAATTAGAAATGGTACAGAGGAGGACATCTAAAGTGGTAAAGGTGATTGAACAACCTCCTATGAAGAGAGGCTAACCAGGTTGAGATTCTTTTATCCTGGAGAAGAGGCAACTGACGGGGGCATGATCGAGGCTTTATAGGATCATGAGTGGGACTGGTTTATCTTATCAAGAAGAAGGGAACTAACTTGTAGCAGATTTAATAGAAATTATAGAAATATTTTTTTCTGTCCATGCATAATTGACATTTATTACTAGAAAACATGGTCAAGGCTGGCAATATAACTGAATTGAAAATGGTTTATGGAAACATCTCTATAAATTTATTTAGCCAAATAGTTTTAGATGTCTCTTTCTAGTTGGGATTTGTCTGATGCCCCCGGTAACCCAGACTAGTCACTCAGGAGCAGGATGCTGGGTTCAGAGGATCTTTGGCCTGGCCCATCATTTCAGTCTCTTCCCCCCCCCCCCCCATTTATGTGGTTCTGAAGTACAGTATCCTTATGCTGCTAGGCTGCAAGTGCCTAGGGCCTGTCACTGATCCTTGTACTGAAAGCTGGAAAGATCTCTTGCTCTGAGCACATGAGGTATAATACTGATAGTGCTCCCTCCTTTACAGAGAAACCTGTAGGCCTCGATTGTTTGTTTTTCCCGATTACCTTCTCGGTATGCCAAACCTGCTGACAGTGCGTCTCTGCCCCTTCCTTTGCAGGATTCTCAGCAGAGCGTGACTGTGGTGCTCTTTCAAGATGAGCACACATTGATTTCAGCGGGCGCTGTGGATGGGTAAGACCGCAGCACCCTTAACACTGCTTTAGAATTTGTTTGTTTGTCTGATGGGAAGACAGAGTGGCTGCCCACTGAGGTTGGGATGGAAACTGGAAACTTTCTTCCCCTTCCTGGGTTTCTTAGTAAAGGGGGCTACAATCAAGCTGTTTAAACGGCAAGAACAAGGACATCTCTAAGCACCTCTCTGCTGAACCTTGTCATCCGCCAGCCTGCGGGCAGATGCTGTTTTGTTGTACTTCACCCTCCAAACAGCTGGTGGTAGGGAGGAGGCAGCTAAAACCACTGCTGCTATTGCCTGGCAGCCCAGTTCTTGGCTTTCCTGGCCCAAGGAAAATGGTTTCCATTTCTTATTTTCACCTTTTGGACCACTTCCCTGTATGGTAAAGCAGATAACAACTTTCTGGCACAGAAAAACCGTCCTTTTTAAGTACATGCCCACCAACAGCTACTTGGACACCCAAAATAGAAATGTGCGTAGAAGATGACAGCAAATAAAGAGCATACAGCCTGCCCATCCGTAGGAACTGTTCAGCTTTTCAATCTCTTCCTCTCCCTAGGAGATCCTTCTTACATGTCTCTTGCATTCTTGAGTTCAGATACAGTTCTTTTCTCCACCGCTTCCACTGGGAAGCTGTTCCAGGCATCTACCACTCCTCCTTCTGTAAAGAAACATTTCCTTGCATTACTCCTGAGTCTGTCCTCTTTCTCCTTCATCCTAGGATCTCTTGTTCTAGAGCTTCCTTTCAGTTAAGAGGACCACCTCCTGCATTTATAACATGGAGGTATTTAAATGTCTCTATCATATCTCCCCTCTCCTGCCTTTCCTCCAAAATATGCATAAGTCTGTCTCCATATGATGAAGACCACTGACCACTGGAGTAGCTGCCCTCAGGACCAACTGCATCCTTTTTCTATCCTTTGGCAGGTGTAGTCTCCAGAACTGTGTACGGTGCTCCAAATGAGACCTCACCAGAGACATACAAAGGCGCTCTTGCCTCCCTTTTCTCCTGCCGGCCATTCCTCTCCCTATACACCCAAGCATCCTTCTAGCTTTTGCTATCACTTTCTCTACTTGTTTGGCCACTCTAGCGGTCACCACAGGTTCCTACTCTTCTTCGTGCAGAGAAGTACCTCACTCTCACACTGGGTTTTGCAGCCCAAATGCATAGCCTTTCCTTTCCTTTTTTTTTTTTTTTTTAGCAGAAAACTTAGTTCCCAAATTCTCAACCGTTATTCTGCCCTGTTGCAGATGTTGGTATCATCCACAGAGGCAAACCTTTCCTGATATCACTGTAAAAAAAAAAATATTAAAAAAAACAGGACCAAGGACTGATCCCTGTGACACACACTGGTAATGCCCCTATCTTCAGAGTGAACTCCATTGAATACTATTACTACAATTACTACTACTTATCATTTATATAGCACTACAAGGGATATGCAGCATTGTACAGACCTGTATACACAGAAGAATTTAAGCTTACAAACGGAAGAAGTGGAGAACTAGGGCACTTCTTTAAGGGAAGTAATTAAACACACAGTGTTATTTACATAAACCTAAAACAGGAAAATAAAGGTCGGGATCCAAAACAGTCCTGGTCTTTAGCCTGGATTTGAATTGGACCAGAGATGGGAGCCTGATGTACTGACTCGGGTAATCCGTTCTAGCCATATGGGGTAGCAAGTGGAATGAACTGAGTTTGGATTGGGCAGGAGAAGAGAAGGGCACGGATAAAAGCAATCTGCTTGATGAACCGAGTTTCTGTGGAGGAGGGCAAGAAGAGGTAAGGAGGAGTTGCAGAGTGAATGCATTTGTAGGTCAGCAAGAGATGTTTAAAGTGTATGCAGAAACAGACAGGGAGCCAATGAAGTGACTTGAGAAGAGGGCTTACGTGAGCAGAGCAACACTGGCGAAAGATTAGCCGTGCAGCCGAGTTTGAATGGATTCCAGGAGAGAGTGGAGGCCTAGTGATTAAGGTAGCAGCCAGGGACCAGAAAGACCAGGGTTCAAATCGCACTGATACTCCTTGTAGCCTGGGTCAAGTCACTTAACCCTCCATTGCTTCAGGTACAAATTTAGATAGAGCCTGGTATTGTGGGGCTTACAAACTCACCTTGAACTATTACTGGAAAGGCGTGAGCTAAATAATAATGAGATGATTCAGTGGGGGGTTAGCAAGCAGTAGGTTGAATTAGCCTAAACAGGAGGTGGCTAGAGAGCAGATACGTCAGTGGTGTGTTCAGAAAGAAGGTTACTTCTACCCTCTGTCTGCCACTCAGTCGGTTTTAGCCAGTCAGTCACTTTAGGGTCCATCCAAAGAGCACCCAGTGTATTTATAAGTCACCAAAACTGACCACCACACAATGAGAATATGAAGAGCAAAGCAGCGTTTGGAGGTGACATGCATATTGGCTTTAAATCTTGTTATATTAAACAATTCTGTAAGTAACAAAATGCCTTCAGGTCTGATATACCAGCAGAGCAGTTGGATATTAAGCTGGACTAAATGGCTGAGCAGATTTGGAAGACTGCACTTAGAAATCTGTCTATCTGGGACATAGAATCTATAGGTGCACCTCTATTTTTCAAGGTTAATTTTTGGGGCTAATGAGATGTGCTGGAGGGAATATAGAAAGATAGATAAAAATTTCCCTATATGTCTGGTGGGCCTGTAGCACTGTGCCTTGTGTTTATACTATTGGGGTCTCATTTCACGTATCTCTGATAATGGGCCTTCTGGGGTAATGGGTAAAAAAATGTGTTTATAATTTAGAGGTATGGTCTCATTAAGGGTAATTGTTTTTTATTACAGGGTGCCTAATTTAGAGATCAAGATCCATGCCTATTTTCGCCCAGTTTTGTAAAGACACATAGGCATAACGCAAATCCAGCAACAATCGCAGCTATATTGAGGTCGCAGACATTTACATCTACTTAGGAGCAGGCGTAAATGTCCGCGCATACTGTATGAGAGTACTTGTATAGATTAGAGTATTTAATGACGCATATAGTTCATGTCTGTGCACAAGCGCCACCCAGACTGCAGCCCCGGCGATGCCACCACACATACTTCCATGCCCGGGGTCATTTTTATAAGGTCTTTTACGTGCTCAAATGACTTTGTAAAATTGCTTTCACTCGGGCAAACTTTACATTACTGTCTTAGCAACTTTCTGCCACTCGCTATGGATTAAGCTGTGCACTCGGAACATGTTCCTAAAACTGAACAAAATGTTTTTAATATAGAAAGGAAAATGGTTAGTTCCTTTTTGGATTTGAGAATTCTCTTATGATACATCTCAAAGCAAAGTTCAGTGTATTCTTATAGTACCACACCTGCTGCTGATCGGAGGCAAACGGTTCACTGTAACCCTTCTGATCTCTTAAGCTATTTCCATTTGTTTGTTCGTATGTTGATGCTGCTGTTTGTGTTGCATTTCAGCGTGGTGAAAGTCTGGGACTTGCGGAAGAATTATAGCAATTGCAGGCAGGAGCCGGTGCCTGTGAAGGCCTTCCCATATCCTGGGACCAGCACTCGGAAACTTGGTGAGCTTTCCTGCCTTAATGGGGTTTTTTTTGTCCCACTAGCTTGGATTTGCCAGTCTTTTATGTTTTGTTTTTCTCCTGCTGCTTTCACCTGCTTGGAAGTAAGCTGTAGATTCTTTCGGGCCCGATACTCAAAGGCATTTAACACGGTTATTGCTGCTCAATATCCACGGGTGCTGCCTCGGCTACACACCCCAATGCTAGCCAGTGGCGACTGAGCCGCTGCCCAGCTGCTGACATGCCGTGAGGGGCAGTAAAGACTGGCCTAACCTTCACTGCAGAAGCAAACTAGATAGCGGCTGAATATTGCCGCTGCCCGGTTAGCTTCCCAGCAATCCAGTCACCCCGGATAGAGTTAATCTGATACAGGGACCTGCTAAGATGCTAAGTCCCGCAGAGAGGAATATTAGTGGCTCTCTGGATAGTGCTGTGGTGGTTCATGGTCAGAGCAGGGGTAGAGTCGGCACGTATCGAGAAAGCGGCGAGTTTCAGCGCTGCTATCCGCCTAACCAGAGGTTCTCAACCCAGTCCTCGGGACACACCTGGCCAGTCAGGACAACCGCAATGAATATGCATGATGATTTGCATACAATGGAGGCAGTGCATGCGAATCATTCTCGTGAATATTCATTGCGGTTGTCCTGAAAACCTGGCAGCTAAGTGTGTCCTGAGGACTGGGTGGAGAACCTGTGCATTGCTTAGGACAGGGATGAAGCTGGCTCAAGTGCTGTGTGGACCGGCTATTGCCGCTAACAGGTAGCGCCCCACTGGCTGCGGAATCTGTGTATTCAGCAGCTGCCGCAGCAGCCAGCAGTTTTTAAAGCAGGTTGAAAAGTGTGACACAATGGGGCGTTTCCCCCATTCGCAGAATCGAGCATATCTGTGTGGGGGGATTTGTTTGAAACAGCCCTGGTAACGTGTATCTCCGTAGGGTAGGAGAGGATGCCCAAGTTGATATATGAACGTAGTGACTGATGGTATGAACGCGGTTATATCAGTGGTGTGAGCTGTATAGCTCCATGGGCAGTTTAGCTCTTTATCTGTGGGGATGTGAAGATGGGATGTCAGAGATTTGGGGATATGGGTTTACGCATGTCTAATGGGTGTTGTGTATTGACGGTGTGTATTTGTAGGCAGTGTGCATAAGGAGCTGTGTATGTATCCGTCATAGGCGTGCCTTGGGGATATGTGTGTTTGTCTGTTTCAGAGCTGTGGGGGTGTGTGTGTCATGTAAGTACATGGATGTATGTGTATCGGTCATCGGTGGTGTGTGTGTGTGTTTGTGTGTGTGTGTGTGTTTGTTTATGGGGGATGTTGGGTGGGGGGGGTGTCACTGGAATTTCCCATCCCTACCTTTCGATACCCTCCTTCCCTTCACCCAGCTGTGCATATTCTCTCTCTCTCTCTCTCTTACCTCGCTTGCACTCTTTCTCACGTCTCAGTCCCTCCTCTAACCCCGCCCTCCCCCAGTGGTCCGCTCTCTTCTTCCTCCCTAGCCCTACCCATTCCCTTATGCTTTTCCTGCCTTCCTCCTCTAACTCCGCCTTTTCTGTCCCTTACCCGCCCCTTCTCTGCTTTGAGGCAGTCAGGCCGCAGCCCTTCTTCATGCCAGAAGCACCGGGCCTCCCACTGGTTCTTCAAGCTGCTGCTTTGGGAGGGGACTTGACGCCATATGCATCTGTATACAGAAAGACAGACAAATGGGGCCTCCCTAGTAGGTGCTTTTGCTTATGCGAAACATGCTTAAAAACGCTGACCACTGTTGGCTGAATATCAGTCCCTACATTTCCTGTCAGGTGATGCGTCCCAGTAGGAAGTAGAGCTAGTACACCACTGAATATCAGCTTTACTGGTTGGCCAGAATAAGATCCTTCCTGGAGCTCTGCTGTTCTACCTGTTATCAGCAGAGGGGCACCTAGCTTTAGGCCTCCAGCTTTCCAGGCAGTGAGCTTGCTGTTTTACAGGGTTTGGCAAGGAAAGGTGATCTGTCTATTACATACAGCCTTTTTCCTCTTCAGGATACTCAAGCCTGGTTTTGGATCCTACTGGCAGCAATCTGTTTGCAAACTGCACTGACGATAACATTTACATGTTCAATCTAACAGGATTAAAGGTGGCTCCAGGTATGAGCAAGCTATCTCAGCACAGATATGGGTTTAGATATGAGCAAAGCGTTGATGGGCTTTGTTTCATTGAATGGCTGTCTGTCCCAGGAGCACTATAGCAGCAGCAGATTATTCTCCCCTTACGCACCCCTAGAGTATTTATTAGATCCTTCCAAATCATCCTGCTAGACCAGTCCAGACTAGTGGGTAATCACCCCTGCCAGCAGATGACGGAGATGGAGAATATTCCAGAAACTTTTGTGACATCGCCCTTCGTACTTAACCCAGGGCCTCTAGGGGTCAGCTCCAGTATGCTCTGTCTCCAGCAGATGGTGGACTTCTCTTACAGCTCCTGGCTGTCACCTTGAGGGTGTTTAGCCAGTGTTACACTTCGTTAGTTTTAGGACTTCAGGTGCACAAGAGGTGCTCCCCTGGGGTCCCAGGTACCAGATTTCTCCCTGAGATTATCCTGAGGAGCTCCAGATCAAGAGAATCACTGAGCTCTTGAAAAAGTGGGAGAGCCTACTCAAGAGGAGCAGGACTTTTCCCCTGTGAAGCATAACTTGGCCTTGGTAGCAACTCTGCCACATAACCTTTTTGTTTTTTACTTTTAAGTTGAGTTTAATGTCAGCATTCTTTCCTGCACCTCTACCAAGGACAGCTGGCGGTAGGAGATCTTCAGAGGCCTGAACCGTGAGTTGTTAAATTCTCAACTCCCTAATTCTCTGGCACTTGAAGTACTCGCCAGCTGCTCCATGTCTACCAGCTGCTCCTTTCTGTGTCCTTCCATCATTTTTTGCTATGTGCGCACCTGCCTGTCTTCTCCTGCAGCGTCTGGTGAGCGTGGAGTAAGAGTGTCTCCTGCCTGCGGTCTGCTTTTCCTGCCCCCAGAATCAAACAGTCACAATAAGGGGGTGAGAAAAGCACGCCACCAGGCACGAGACTCGGCCATTGCCTTGGAACACATGTTGGACTGCAGGAGCTCTCTCCACCTTTCCTAGTAGAAATGCCCCCGGCTATCAGTGCTATTTTCTTGACACACAAGCCTAGCCATTTTGTGCAGTCTCATGGAATGCATCAATGCCATCTTGTGCAACTCAGCTGCTTTCATGCCTGTTCCCCAGCAATGCTGCTTGGGCTGTGGCTGTAAACAGCGCAAAATTAAAGATATGTGCCCTAGCTGCATGGAGGATCCTGGTGAGACGTCTGTCACTGTTGGTACACCTTGTATGAAAGGCAGTTCTGAGACTCGGCTTCCTGCTCTCCTTCCTGAGACCCCTCTAGTTCTCCTGCCCAAACAGTCTCCTCCCCCATCTTCAGATCAGCCTCAGCAGATGGACCCAAAGCTTTTGGCTTTTTTCTCTCAAGCCTGGGACTTGTGGCATACCAGTACAGCCACCCCTCCCCCCAAATCAGTTGGGCACACAGCGCCACCGGCTCACAAGTGCACTTGCCCTGCCCTGTCTAGGGATCACTCAAAGGACATTGCTTTTGCCGATAGGGGTGGCTCCCCCTTTGCCAACCATGGGGATGACCTTTCTGATGACCTCAGTGGCAGCAGTTCCTCTGATCTCAAAGGATGAATTATCCTCTCTACTGGAGGAGCCAGGATGATGGTCTAGACATCTGTCTCTTTTGTAAGGAGGAGCTCCCAACCTTGATCTCTCAAATCATGGAAGATCTTCATCTGGGGGATCCTTAGCCACAGAAGGATGCTATGCCAACTTCATCTCAAATAGACCCTAACATTATTGGGATTCACCTGCCGAACAAGGCCTTCCCGTTCCCTCTGGAACCAACAAATGGTTTCGCTGGAGTGGGACTTTTCAGATGCCTCACTACATTCAGCTCGTTGGCTGGACCATTCTTAAGCATGGTCCTCTGCGGATCTGGACCGTTGGTTGCATTTCCCAAAGGTGGATGCTGTTGTGACCGCAGTCACTAAGTACACAACTATTCCAGTGGAGGGAGTCTCGGCTCTTTGGGACTCTCAGGACCAAAAGATAGAGAGGTTGCTAAAGACTGCCTTCTCTTCCTCATCCTTGGCTCGCCAGTCTTCAGTCTGTGGTGGTTTAGCCACTCGGGCTTTACTGCGGTGGATCCAGTTGTTGCCAGAGGACCTGGAATCGGCCCACCTAAATTCGATCACAGCCTTCTAGCGGATGCTCTGTATGATCTCTTTCGTCCTGCTGCCTGGTTGTAAGCTGCAGTGACAGTGGCAAGTCGTTGGCTCTGACTCCACCATTGGAATGCAGATACAGCTTCCAAGGCTCGACTCGCCAGACTTCCATACAAAGGGCCAGCTTCCTTCTCGTTTCTCCGGGCCAGTCTAGGGAATGAAAGGGTTGTCAATCCCGTTCAGCAGCTGAGGACTGTAAACCAAAGTTTTGCTAACACCTTAAGCCACTCCCCCTGGCTGCACTGCTCCATTCTTAGTCCTCAGCAGCTGAACAGGACGTGGGATCTGTGACTCTCCCTACTAAAGAAATGGATAATTCTGTGAATGGGGGTAATATTTTGGCAGATTGGCTCTGGCTGGGCTGAGTATATGCTATATTTCCCTAACAAACGCTTCTCTGCATTAATTAAACGTAGCCAAAAGATCCGGTGTTGCTAATGTAAGCAACGTGTGGGGCAGAGCCTGCCTTTCTTTTGCTGGACTCTGTGGCTTTAAGGAGTTTTGGCCTGGGAGCCTCAGGATCCACCCGTCCTTTCACTGAGTCGTGATCTCCATCTCCCACTGGCTGCGGGGTAAGTGGAGACACGACGGGAAGCGCTACCCTCAGGTACGTGACTGTTTTAAATGCAGATATTAGGTTTCAGGCTTGTTTTCTTAGCGATCTTGGGGTTAGTCTCTCAGAAGTTGTCTCTGGGTCGGGGAGTCCGTGTTCGGTGCTCTCTGCTGCCGGCGGTTTGCGATTCCTGTCAGAGTGGCGATTTTTTTTTTTTTCGGGGCTAGCGTTTCTGTTTCAATTTGTTTAGTACTTTCAGTGCATTTTTAGCTGATAATTATGGAAGGCAAGCCTGGTCATAAGGATGTGGAAAAGACACAGGTTACCTCAGAAAAGGCGGGATCGGCGTCCATGTTGGGGGAGCCGGCCGTTTCTCCCGCAGCTCAGATTAAGCAGGTTAAAAGAAAGTCTAAGTCGCATAAGGAGTCTTCTGCACCTGTAAATGCTACACAAACCTTACCTGAAGCTCAGGAAGAGGTTTCTTCTTTTTTTTCGCCGGATTTTATTTTGGCTTTGCATAAGGCCTATTTATTGAAGACTTCACAGGTGCTTAGTCCCTCAGTTGGTGCTTCTAGTGGGGACAGTTTGAAACCGGATTTGGCTGCAATGGATCCCGGGGAGGGTCCTTCCCAGAAGGTAGCCCCAGTTGGGACTGTCTTAGACAGCGCAGAGCCACAGATCCCGGCACCTCAAGGAATGGAGGATGGAGAGATCCTCTCTGAGGCAGGCATTGACTCTTGGCCTATGGAGCTGGAGGAAGGTGAACTTACACCAGGCGAGTACCCAAATGTATTTAGGGTTTTCTGTAAAGAATAGCTAGGAGCTCTTATTACGCAGTCCTTAGCGGCTCTGAATATTGCTGTGCCCTCTGCGCCACAAGAACCATTGGAGGATCCGTTGTTGCAAGGATTTAAGACAGAGCAGCACTGTTTTCTGATTCACCGTGTGATAAAGCAAATGGTGGAATCTGAGTGGGAGTTCCCGGAGGCTACTCTAAGGGGTGGTCGCGCTCTGGGTCGCCTATACCCGATTCCGCTGGAGGAGAGAGACATTAAAAATGCCAAAAGTGGATGCCTTAGTCTCAGCGGTGACAAAGAAGACGACAATACCAGTAGAAGGGGGAGCAGTGCTTAAGGATCTGCAAGATCATAAGCTTGAGGTACTCCTGAAACAGGCCTTTGATTCTAGTGCTCTGGCTTTGCAGACATCCATTTGTGGGGCATATGTTTCCAGAGCTTCGATCCATTGGCTCCAAGGGGAGACTGCTACGGAGACAACGGAAGGTTCGTCCATGGAGGGAGCTAAGTTGGAGTCGGCTGCAGCTTTCCTCGCGGACGCCTTCTATGATTTGGTTAGGATCTCCGCGAAATCCATGGCTTCGGTGACTGTGGCCAGGCGTTTCCTTTGGCTAAGAAACTGGGTGGTGGACGCTTCCTCAAAATATCAACTCAGCAAGCTCCCCTATTAAGGCAAGCTGCTCTTTGGAGAAGCCTTGGAAAAGATTGTTAAAGATCTTGGGGATTCCAAGGGAGGTCGTTTACCGGAGGACCGTCCGAAGACTCCTAGAGCGGGAATGGTACCACACGGTCAGGGTGGAGATTCTCGCCGGTTCCGAGGGGCTCGGTTTGCTCCCTATACTAAACCTCGTTTCGGGCCTCGCAATCAGTCCTTTCGGGGTGCTAGGGGATTCGGCAGAGGTTATTTCAATGCCCAGCAGGGCTCGGCAAAAAAGCCTCAAAGAAGGTCGGCTGGTTCAGGTGGAGAGACCTGTAGGAGGTCGCTTACAGGAGTTTCTCTCTGCCTGGACTGCGATAGCTTCAGACCGATGGGTGCTGAAGATCGTGCGAGAGGGGTATGCACTGGAATTTGCAAACCCGTTACGGGAAGCCTTCATGGTGTCTCCCGGAGGTACAGGTCAGAAAAGACAGGCTGTGAACGATACGCTTTGGCGGTTGTTGCAGCTTCAGGCGGTGGTGCCGGTGCCCCAAGACCAGTGCAGTCTAGGTCGATACTCGATTTATTTTGTAGTTCCCAAGAAAGAAGGTTCTTTTCGACCCATTCTCGATCTCAAGTATGTAAAACGCTCACTGAAGATAACTCATTTTGGGATGGAGACGCTGAGATCCATTATTCGAGCAGTAAGACCGGGGGAATTTCTCTCGTCCATAGATCTCACGGAAGCTTATCTTCACATTCCAATCAGAGCAGATCATCAGCGTTTTTTGAGATTTGCAGTGCCCATGGGCCATTTTCAGTTTTGGGCTTTGCCTTTCAGTCTAACGATGGCGCCTCGAACATTCACGAAGGTTATGGTGGTGGTGGCAGCATCGCTGCGAAAAGAAAGTATTCGGGTGCACCCTTATCTGGGCGATTGGTTAATCAGAGCAGGGTCTCTTCCGGACTTGGTGGCAGCGACCGCTCGAGTAGTGCAGGTCCTAGAACAGCTCGGTTGGGTAGTCAACCTTTCGAAAAGTCAGCTGCAACCAGGTCATCAGCTTACATACCTCAGGGCATTGTTCGACACGGAAGTGGGGTCGGTGTTTCTACCCGAGAACAGGGTGCTGAAGATTTTGCATCAAGTGCAGGCGTTCTTGCGGCAGCCGGCTCCTTCGGCATGGAGATACCTACAGCTCTTGGGGTCCATGGCAGCGGCTTTGGAGCTCGTTCCGTGGGCCAGGGCACATATGCGACCTCTGCAACAAGCCTTACTGTCCAGGTGGTCTCCGCAGCTTCAGCCTCTCTCTCAAAGGTTGGTCTGTCCAGAGATGGTGCGTCACAGTCTGCGTTGGTGGCTAGACGCCGCTCATCTGCGGGAAGGAGTTCCCTTGGAGGATCCAAGTTGGGTGTTACTCACCACAGACGCCAGGTTATCAGGCTGGGGAGCTCATTGTCAGGCTCGCATAGCCCAGGGTCTATGGTCAGAAATGAAAAGCTCTTGGTCGATCAATCGGTTGGAGCTCAGAGCGGTGCGTCTCACACTTCAGCACTTCCAGTCCTTGATCAAGGGCAGAGCGGTTCGCGTTTTCTCCGACAATGCGACAACGGTTTCGTATATCAATCAGCAAGGCGGTACAGGCAGTGCGGCCTTGCTAGAAGAGTCAACAGCTGATGAGCTGGGCAAAGAGTCAACTCCTGGCCTTGTCGGCAGCTCATGTAGCAGGAAAGGACAATGTGCAGGCAGATTATCTCAGTCGAAATGTTCTAGATCCCGGAGAGTGGGAATTGAATGCAGCGGTATTTCATGGCATTACCCAGCGCTGGGGGCAGCCGGTGATGGATCTGATGGCTACGCTTTACAATGCCAAGGCGTCTCGTTTGTACAGCAGACGCTGGGAGCACATGTCGGAGGGTCTGGATGCTCTAGTTCAGCCCTGGCTGTTAGATCGCCTTCTATACGTGTTTCCTCCGTGGCCTATGATCGGCCGGGTCGTTCAGCGCATTGCAGACCACAAGGGGAGAGTGATTCTCATCGCGCCGGATTGGCCAAGGAGGCCGTGGTATGTGGATCTGATCCGTCTTTTGGTGGATTCTCTGTGGCGGTTGCCGGACCATCACAATCTTTTGAGTCAAGGTCCGATTTTAATGCCGCAGGTGGATCGCTTCTTGCTTACGGCTTTGCTCTTGAAAAGGAACGGCTGAGGCGCAAAGGGTACTCTGCTCCAGTGATAGCCACCATGTTGAGTTCGCGAAGAAAGTCTACTTCGTTAGCATATGTTCGCATATGGTGCGTGTTCGAATCTTGGTGTTCACAACATAGCATTCGGCCATTTTTGGCGGCGGTGTTCCACATCTTGGCTTTTCTGCAGAGTGGTCTAGATAAGGGTTTGGCGCTGAGCACTCTCAAAGTTCATTTAGCGGCTTTAGCCTGCTATAGAGGTGCGGTGCAGGGGCGTCGGTTGACTGCACATGTAGATATATGCTGTTTTTTCCGGGCGGCCGGAATTCTTAAGCCTCCACTGAGGCAGGTGGTGCCGGCGTGGGATTTGAACGTCGTTCTGGAGGCGTTAACGCAGCCTCCGTTTGCGTCGCCGTTGTCCGGGGGGTTGAAGGAACTTTCCTGGAAAACGGCATTTCTGGTCGCCTTGTGTTCCGCGAGGAGAATTTCGGATTTGCAGGCACTGTCGTGTAGAGAGCCTTACCTTCAGTTTTTGGCGGAGAAGGTGGTTCTGCGTCCGGTACCCTCTTTTCTTCCTAAGGTAGTATCTGCTTTTCACGTAAATCAGCCAGTATCGTTGCCGGTGTTCTCAAACCTCACAGGCTCTCCGATGGATGGAGCACTCAAAAGCTTGGATCTCGGCAGAGTATTGAAGAGGTACCTCAAAGCCACTAAGGTTTTCTGTAGATCAGATAGGTTGTTCGTTCTTTTCGGAGGACCGCGTAAAGGGATGGTGGCGTCGAAAGCGTCCATTTCCAGATGGTTAAAACAGACCATAGTGTCTGCTTATCAGGCCAGGGGGAGATCGCCTCCCGACGGCCTCAAAGCACATTCTACACGAGGTCAAGCAGCGTCTTGGGCGGAATATGCTGCAGTTCCTCCTGTAGATATCTGTAGAGATGCCACTTGGTCTTCGTTGCATACTTTTATGAAGCACTACAGGTTGGATGTTCACGCCAGGGAGGATGCAAAGGTGGGAGCTGCTGCTATTGTGGCGGGGCTCGCCGGTCCCTTCCAACTTTAGGTACTGCTTTGGTACTGCCCTTTCGTTCCCTGGACTGGCCCGGAGAAACGAAAAGGAAGGATAAATTAGACCTTACCTGCTAATTGTCTTTCCTTGAGTTCTCTCCGGGCCAGTCCAGTGCCCACCTGTATTTTTGCCTATGGTCAGCTGGTGTTTTTTTGTTTTTGTGGGAATCACGCTACGTTTACCTGGGTCCAACATGACTTTTCAGAGCGGGACTTCGGTTTGGTGTGGATTTTGGGGCTTCCTCGACTTGCCGAGGAAGTTAGTTTTTCCAAAAAAGAAAAAAAAAATTTTTTTAGCGGCACATTAGTTGGTGCATGAATGGTGTTTTTACCCTGGGAAATGTGCATAGTTCTCAGTACTTGGCTGCTTTGTTTTTTCTAGTATTAACAGTTAAATGGTTAGCTGCTTTGACAATAGGAGACTGGAGCAGTGCAGCCCGGGGGAGTGGCTTAAGGTGTTAGCAAAACTTTGGTTTACAGTCCTCAGCTGCTGAACGGGATTGACAACCCTTTCGTTCCCTGGACTGGCCCGGAGAGAACTCAAGGAAAGACAATTAGCAGGTAAGGTCTAATTTCTCCTTCTCTTCAGGGTGGGTCTAGAGAAGCTCTTCAAGGATCTAGGGGAGGTCAAGTCTACCAGAGGGGTAAGCTTAAATCTGGGTCTTGCCGTTTTACTACTGGGATGTCTTCAGCTTTCTAGTCAAAACCACAGTTTCGGGATTCTCACCGATAGAGGCCTGGGAAGCCCAGTTTCTCCTCCAAGCCAGACTCCAAGTCCCAGTCATTTTGGGGCTACCATCGCCCATGCAACAGCTACTCCTCCTCTAACAAAGTCTCTGGGTCTGGGCAGCCCCCCATTGACTGGTTTTGAACCCATCACGGGACTCCGCAGGTTGAGGGCATTTGCCCACTTTTCCTGTGAATGGGCTTGCATCACAACAGACAAATGGGTCCTGGATGTCGTCACACATGGTTATCCCTCAACTGTCACATGCCCATTCCCAAGAAGTTCCTAATTTCTCCATGCGGCTCTGCAGTCAAATGAGCAGCAGTCCAGTTGACCCTGCAGTGCCTCTTACAGCTTCAAGCAATCTGTCCAGTGCTGCCAGAGGAAAGGGGTTCTGGCCATCTATTTTGTGGTACCCAAAAAGGACAGTTCTGGCCCATTCTAGATCTCAAGGGCATCAACCGCTGCCTTTGAGTGCCACACTTTCAGATGGAAACCCTGAAGTCAATCATTCAAGCTGTACGCCCAGGAGAATTCTTGGTGTCCCTAGACCTTGTGGAGGCCTACTTTCACATCCCGATCCAGCAAGACCAGCAGCATTTTCTACGCTTTGCAGTTCTGGGCCAACACTATCAGTTCAGGGCTCTACCTTTCGGATGCGCCAAGGTCATGATGTGGTCGCTGTGTCTCTTCGATGTCAGGGTGTTTGGATCCATCCCTATTTGGACGATTGACTCATCAGAGCTAAGTCCTTCAAAGCCGCTTTAGCCGTCGATCGGGTAGTCACATTTCTCAATCTGCTTGGTTGGGCCATCAACCATGCCAAGAGCGTTCTCCGTCCATCTCATACTTGACTTAAGAACATAAGATATGCCATACTGGGTCAGACCAAGGTCCATCAAGCCCAGTACCTGTTTCCAACAGTGGCCAATCTAGGTCATATGTATCTAGCAGTTTCCCCAAAAGAGACAGGTTCCACAATGCTTGAATTGGGTCAAGCATTGATATCCTGGGTCCCTTTTTAATAATGGTTTATGGACCTTTCCTCCAGGAACTTGTCCAAACCTTTTTTTTAACCCAACTACACTAACAGCCTTTACTACATCCTCCGGTAACAAATTCCAGAGTTTGATTACACATTGAGTGAAAAAATATCTTCTCTTATTAGTCTTAAATAGGTTACCCTGTAGCTTCATTGCATGTCCCCTAGTCTTTCTATATTCTGATGACGTAAACAATTGATCTACGTTTACCAGTTCCACTCCGTTCATTAATTGATAGACTTCTATCATATCTCTCCTCAGCCACCTCTTTTCCAGGTTAAAGAGCCCTAACCTTTTTAGCCTCTCTTCATAGGGGTATCCATCCATCCCCTTTACCATTTTGGTGGCTCTTCTCTGAACCTTTTCTAATAACGCTATATCCTTTTTAAGATTCGGCAACCAGAATTACACACCGTATTCAAGGTGCGGTCGTGGATGGAACGATACAGAGGCATTATAATATCCTTTGTTTTATTTTCCATTCCTTTCCTTATGATACTTAGCATTCTAGTTGCTCTCTTGGCAGCCGCTGCACACTGGGTGCAGGATTTTAACATGTTATCCACAATGATGCCTAAATCTTTTTCCTGGATGGTGGTTCCTAATGTGGACCCTTGCATTGTGTAACCATAGTTTGGGTTGTTCTTCCCTAGGTGCATAACTTTGCACTTGTCCACGTTAAATTTCATCTGCCATTTTGATGCCCAGTTTTCCAATTTATCAAGATCCTCTTGCAAATTTCCACAATCCTCATGGGTTTTAACAACTTTAAATAGTTTTGTGTCATCTGCAAATTTGATAACCTCACTTGTTCCCTTTTCCAGGTCATTTATGAATATGTCAAAAAGCAGCGGACCCAGCACAGATCCCTGGGGTACATCACTATTCACCTTTCTCCATTGGGAAAATTGGCCATTTAGCCCTACCCTCTGCTTTCTATCTTTTAACTAGTTCCTGATCCACAATAGTACACGGCCTCCTATCCCATGACTCTCTTTAGTTTTGCCAAAAGTCTCTGAGAGACCTTGTCAAAGGCTTTCTGAAAGTCCAAATACACTATATCAAGCAACTCACCTTTGTCTACCTGTTTATTCACACTTTCAAAAAAACATAACAGATTAGTAAGACGAGATCTTCCTTGTCTAAAGCCATGTTGGCTATCTCCCATTAAGCCATGACTATCTACATGTTCAGCAATTTTGTTGTTTATGATGGTTTCTACCATTTTTCCCGGTACTGACGTCAGGCTCACCGGTCTGTAGTTTCCCGGATCACCCCTGGAACCCTTTTTAAAAATTGGCGTTACGTTCGCCATCCTCCAATGCTTGAATGGGCCGCATATTTCTCACACCGGAAAGATGTCTCAACTTCTGCAAGCAGCTCTGGGCCTTTTAGTGTATGAGAGTCTTCATGATGACGTGGCATTACCTACAGGTCCTGGGTGCCATGGTGTCCACTCTAAAGTGGTACTTTGGGCGAGGGCCCATATGCATTCTCTTCAGCTCTCTCTCCTCTCCCACTGGTCCCCGAGCACTCAAGATTATCAGATCAGACTTCCCCTCCCAGCCATAGCCTGCAGTGGTGGCTGTGCCAATGCCAACCTGCCAGGGTGGGGAGCACACTGCCTTGGGTGAGCGGCTCAAGGCACCTAGTCATGGCTGGAGGCCAGTTGAACAATCAGCTGCCTAGAGGCGAGAGCGGTCCGAGTACTCTCCAACAATGTCACGAACATTACATATCTCAATTGTCAGGGCAGGACTAAATGCCTGGGAGTCACCCGGGAAATGGCTGTCCTCTTCCCCTGGACAGAAGCGCATCTCCAGACCTTCGCAGCACAGCACATTGTGGGAGTGCAGAATGTGCAGGCTGATTTCCTCAGCCGTCACTCCCTTGATCCTGGTGAGTGGGAACGCGTTCCATGGGTGTTCAAACACATTGTACATCAGTGGGGTTGACCATCCTTCAACCTGATGGTGACAGCTACCAACTCCAAGGCACCCTTCTTTTTCAGCCGGCACAGGGAGGTGGGCTTTCAGGGACTGGATGCCGTAGCCCAGCCATGGGCCACTGGCCGAGCTCCTATACATTTTTCCTCCGTGGACAATGATAGGATGCACCCTCCACCAGATCGAGTTACTCCCAGGCCGAGTGGTTCTCGTGGCCCCAGACTGGCTACGTCGCCCATGGTATGTCAACCTTGTTCGGTTGATAACAGCCACTCCATCCCTCTGGGGACATGCAGGGGCCGGCTCAATCAAGGTCTGATGTTTTTTTGTTGTGTTTTTTTCATGGATGATCCTGCTGCCAACTGTCTTACAACTTGGCTCTTCAGCTGCAATGTTTAATTGACTAGAGTTATTGGGAAGCCGTCATAGCAATTCTGCTCAAGGTGTGATGACCTTCTACGTCAATAGCATATGCCTGCTTCTGGCGGCTCTTTTAAAGTCTGGTGTACCAGGTGCTCCCTTGTTCTCAGCAGGGCTGAGATTCTGGATATTCTGCTGTTCTTGCAAGACAGATTTGATAAGCGTTTAGCCCTCAATTCCTTGAGTGTGCAAGTGGTAGCCTTGACCTGTTTCCACAGGCCACTCTGATGCCCCCTCGCTTCCCATGCAGATGTAGCACGCTTTCTCTACAGGTCAGATTCTTGCGTCCCCAGCGGTATCCCATTGTTTCACCATGGGACCTCTTCTTGGTCCTGCAAGCTCTTACGTGCAAACCTTTTGAGCCCCTTCAGGGGGTCACAGTAAAGGATGAAACCCTTAAGACTGCCTTCCTTGTGGCAATTACCTCTGCCCAGAGAATTTTGGAAATCCAGGCCTTGCCTTGCTGAGACCCCTTCTTGTTTTTTTCCGTGGAAGGCGTAACTCTCCGCACAGTGTCGTCATTTCTGCCCAAAGTGGTTTTTGAGTTTCATGTTAATCAGCCAGTCCCACTGCCGGCCTTCTCAGAAATGCAATGTTCCGGCCGTGATGCGCATTTGCGCTTGCTGGACATCACTAGAACCTTGCGGTGCTATCTCAAGGTCACTAAGTCCTTCAGTCTTTATAACTTCGTCTTTTTGTCTTGCTGTCAGGCCCCCGTAGGGGCTACGCTGCCTCCAAATCCACGATTGCATGATGGATTAAACAGACTATTAACACTGCTTATATCCTTCAGGGTAATCCCATTCCAGTAGGTCTTAGGGCGCATTCCACACAGGCACATGCAGCCTCGTGGGCAGAAAGATCCTTGGTGCTGCCGCTGGACATTTGCCGGGTGGCTACCTGGACCTCTCTTTCAACCTTCACCTGGCACTAGTGCTTGGATATCCAAGTCAGGAAAGCAGCTTGTTTTGGGGCCTCTGTTTTGGACGCAGCTGCTTCTTCCTGCCCTAGGGTGGAGTAGCTTGGGTACTTCCCACTAGTCTGGACTGGTCTAGCAGAATGATTCGGAAGGAGAAATTTCACTTACGGTAATTTCATTTCATGGAATCCTGCTAAACCAATCCAGGGCCCACCCTTTTGTGTTTGAGAACAAGCCAGTATGATGCCCAGATAAGATCTTCTACTTACGTCGGCCTCCCTGGTGCTGTTCTCCTTTCTTGTACATAGTTGGCCGCCAGTGGCCATATGGAAATCTATTTCTTCGAATGTTTAGTAGAGTTTCGCCTTTGACTAAGTTGCAAAGTCCTTAAGCTTGTGAGTGGCATACTGAAGCTGACCCCTAGGGGTCCTGGGTTAGTACCAAGGATGATATCACAAAAGCTGCTGGAATCGTCTGTCTCCATCATCTGCTGGCAAGGGGTGATTACCAATTAGTCTGGACTGGTCTAGCAGGATTCCAGGAAAGGAAATTAACAGTAAGTAAAATTTCTCCATCAAACACAGTATTGGAACTCGCAGTTACAGACATCCATGTACTGATACAAAATATTATTTTGAGGCGATTTCTGCAATCTGAGCACATCAGTTTCAAGGCCTTATCAATGGCTGCACAAGCAGTGTGACCACACAGCATAAGTATAGAAGGGGTGCTGGTATCATCACCAGGTTTCTAGGAAACCCAAAAAGAGTTTTTACACACATTCAGGTGGGGGAGGGGGAGGCAGGTTCACAAGCCACACAGGGCTCATCTCTGTCTTGGAGAAAGTCCTGATCAGATCCCTCTATTTGTCTTAATTTTATCTTACTTGAGATGCTTCATTGAATCACCTTAGTCTGCCCATTATTCAGAAGTATGTTTTTGCTGCTTTGACCTGGCACAGCTCTGGACTGGGCTGTCTCACTAAGAGAGCAAGGGCACAGCCTCACTGAGACACCACAGTGCACCCCTAGGCTGTGCCCACAGCCGTGCTGATGGCAGACGAGTGGGTGTGGTTTGCCTCCATGAACCTTTTATTGGGTTGGTAGTTGCAGAAGTAAGGGCTTTCCTTTGGTGTGTTTTCCTTAGTGGCAGTTTTCAGTGGACACCAGAACGCCACCTTTTACGTGAAGTCCAGTGTGAGTCCTGATGGCCAGTTTCTGCTCAGTGGCTCCAGTGACCACAGCGCCTACATCTGGAAGGTCAGTCCTGTGATAAGTCGGTTTGCATTTGTAAAGGTCTGTCTTCTGAGCTGCTTTTCTGCACTAGGTACAGTATGATACATGCAGACAAGCATGTAATTTAATGTACAGCACTGCTTATGCCTCGTAGAGCTATACATGAAATAAGTACCAGTAATAGTTATTCCTGTTCATCCTGCTAGACCAGTTCAGACAAATGCATTTTGCTCCCCTGGCAGTAGATGGTTGAAACAGATGACTAGAATTTTCCAATGATGATATCACTGATATAAGAAGTGGTACAGACAGCACATATCGGTATTCTCTGTCTCCAGCAGATGGTGACTGGGATAGTGCAGCTTCTTCAGCAAGCTCCTTGGGCCAGTCTGAGGGTTATCCTCCCCATTGGAGCTTGCTCTTTTACACTCCCAGGGTGCTGGTCTCTGGGCCACCATCCCTGATTGAGGATGCCCCAGGCTTTCTCCCATAACAGAGTGCTGTCTCCAGGTGGCGTAGGCCTCTCTTGGTTGATTCCAAGTGTGGCTGTGCCTGCGGCTGCCTGGTAGTAGGCCACCAGGTTCAGGCAAGATCCACACCAGTGAGTCAGCTTTATTCTTTATTAGTACACTTGATATACCGCCCTTGGCTTCTGGGTATCAGAGCGGTTTGCAATTACAAAATGGGCTGTAAGGAAGAATGAACGGAACACCATTTCAAATAGGACAGAGAAGAAGAGAGCAAGAAGCAGAGGAAAAGGAGGGGAGGATTGACTAGTACTGGGAAAAAGGGATGTCAGAAGTGAGGTGGAATAGGTGGGTTTTTAGCATAGATTTGAATCGTAGGAAGAAGAGTTCTGAGTGCAGGGTAGTGAGTAGTGAATTCCATAATGCGGGGCCCAGAAAAAAGAAATCAGAGTGTCGTCTTTTATTCTGGTGTGCCCAGGAAACTGAAGGTGGTGCTAGACGACGAGCATGGAGAGATCTAAGAAGGTGACGGGGAGTGTGGAACTGTAGAAGGTCTGCTAGATATTGCGGTGTGCCAGTGTGGATATGGATTAGGATGAGGATCTTGTAGGAGTTACAATATTTAAGGAGAAGCGAGTGGAGATGGATAAGAAGGGGAGTGATTATGGTCGGAGCGAGAGGAGTGCGTAAATATCTGAGCAGCAGTGTTTTGAAGTAGCTGGAGGCGGTGGAGTTGATAGGAAGGGAGACCAGTGAGTGAAGAGTTACAGTAATGAGCCTAGTGATAACCAGTGCTAAGAGAAGAGTTGAGAGCTTGTGTTTTAAGAAAAGGACAGATGGCGCTTATCAGCTGTAAAGAGAAAAAAAGTGTTGAACCAAAGAAGAAAGGTGATCGTTGAAAGAAAGTGAAGACTCCAAGATGACCCCAAGGTATCGAAGTGATTGTATGAGGGGGGACAGGGGAGCTAGCAATAATGGGGCTAGGGTGGGGGGAGGTGTGTGAAAAGTAAGCCAGATAGCAGCGTATTTTGAGGGGTTAAGGTGGAGGCAATTGTCAGATAATCAAATAGAAACAAGTGACAGACAGGAGTTCAGGAGAGTGAGAGCTTGTGCGGTGAAGGAGGATAATGTCTGTGTAGAGATAAGCAGAAATACCAAACTGCTGAATGATCAAAGCAAGGAGGCAAGGAAACGTTGAAGAGGAAGGGTACCACCACAGATCCCTGAGGAACACCACAGGGGGAGAGAGAAGTGATGGGGGATGTAGTCGACCCACAGGATACAGAGATCAGCCCGCGAGCCATCCTTCCCTCGAGTCCTGGACGAACTATTCCAAGTGGGAGATGGAGGACAAGGAGTCGCCGGACACCCATTTCCACCACAACGTCCCCTTGGACTCCCCTCCTTCAGAGCCCTGGCATCGGTCCCCACCTGAGGACATGGTGTTCCTTGACTTCGTCAGGGACATGTCCAAGGCTCTAGCATGCACGACTGAATCGGAGGACGACCCTCAAACAGAGGAGCTAGAAATCCTCCAGTATGAGGCCCCTCCAAGGAGTAAAGTAGCCCAAATGCCCTCGAGTATGGAGCAGACAGAGCTTAAAGATCCCAAATTACCCATGTCTACCAATAGCCAAATTAATATGACTAAAATACAGTCTCTAAAATGTTTGTATGCAAATGCTAGAAGCCCAAAAAATAAGATGGGAGAGTTAGAATATATAGCACTAAATGAGAGGTTAGATATGATTGGAATATCAGAGACATGGTGGAAGGAGGACAACCAGTGCGACACTGTGATACCTGGGTACAAACTATATCGTAATGATAGAGCTGATCAAATTGGTGGAGGGGTTGCGCTCTATGTTAGAGAGGGCATTGAGTCAGAAAGGATTAAAGTTTTGCAGGAAACAAAATTTTCTGTAGAATCTCTATGGATTGAAATTCCATGTAAAAAGGGGAAGGCGATAGTAGTGGGGGTGTACTATCGACCACCTGGCTAGAATGAACAAATGGATGAAGAAATGCTCAAAGAAATCAAGGAAGCTAACAAACGTTACAGCGCAGTAATAATAATGGGTGACTTCAATTACCCCGGTATCGACTGGGTCAGTGTCACGGCAGGACATGCTAGGGAGATAAAGTTCCTAGATGACACAAATGACTGCTTCTTGGAGCAGCTGGTTCATGAACCGACCAGAGTGGAAGCCATATTAGAACTAGTCCTTAGTGGAACACCAGATCTAGTGCAAGAGATAAAGGTGTTGGGGCCACTAGGCAATAGTGATCATAGCATGATCGCCTTTGATTTAATTAGTGGAGGAGGGATAGTACGGAAATCCACAGTACTACCTTTTAACTTTTGAAAGGGAGACTATGATAAAATGAGGAAAATAGTTAAGAAAAAACTAAAAGGAGCAGTTGCAAAGGTTAAAGACTTACATCAAGCTTGGGTGTTGTTGAAAAATACTATCTTGGCAGCCCAGACCAGCTGTATTCCACGCTTTAAGAAAAGTGGAAGGAAGTCCAAAAAACTGCCAGCATGGTTTAAAGGTGAGGTCAGAGAGGTTGCTGTAGCCAAAAAAGCATCTTTCAGGAAATGGAAAAAAGAGCCAAATGACGAAACCTGGAAACAGCACAAGCACTGGCAAATCAATTGCAAGGCATTGATAAAGCAGGCAAAGGGAGAATTTGAGAAGAAGCTTGCTGTAGAAGCAAAAACGTGAAATAAAGATTTTTTCAAGTACATTCGTAGTAAAAAACCTGTGAGAGAGTCAATTGGTCCATTAGATGATAGAGGAGTTAAAGGGGCATTAAGAGGCGACAAGGCGATAGCGGAGAAACTGAATGAATTCTTTGCTTCGGTCTTTACTGAGGAAGATGTAGGGATGTTACCCTTGACTGAAGTGGTATTTAAAGGTGCGGAAGAATTGAAGGAAATAGCGATACATTGGGAAGATGTATTTACAACTATTAGATAAACTGAAGAGTAGCAAATCACCTGGGCCGGATGGTATACATCCAAGGGTTTTGAAATAACTGAAATATGAGATTGCAGACCTGCTATTAGTAATCTGTGAGCTATCATTAAAATCATCTCTAATACCTGAAGATTGGAGGATCACCAATGTAACACCAATTTTTAAAAAGGGTTCCAGGGATGATCCGGGAAACTGCAGACCGGTGAGCCTCACGTCAGTACCGGGAAAAATGGTAGAAACCATCATAAAGAATAAAATTACTCAGCATGTAGATAGTCATGGCCTAATGGGAGACAGCCAACATGGCTTTAGACAAGGAAGATCTTGTCTTACTAATCTGTTATGTTTTTTTGAAAGTGTGAATAAACAGGTGGACAAAGGTGAGTCAGTTGATATAGTGTATCTGGACTTTCAGAAAGCCTTTGACAAGGTCCCTCATCAGAGACATTTGGCAAAACTAAAGAGTCATGGGATAGGAGGCAGTGTACTACTGTGGATCAAGAACTGGTTAAAAGATAGAAAGCAGAGGGTTGGGCTAAATGGCCAATTTTCCCAATGGAGAAAGGTGAATAGTGGTGTACCCCAGGGATCTGTGCTGGGTCCGCTGCTTTTTGACATATTCATAAATGACCTGGAAAGTGGAATAACGAGTGAGGTTATCAAGTTTGCAGATGACACAAAACTATTTAAAGTTGTTAAAACCCAAGAGGATTGTGGAAAATTGCAAGAGGATCTTGATAGATTAGAAGACTGGGCATCAAAATGGCAGATGAAATTTAATGTGGACAAGTGCAAAGTTATGCACCTAGGGAAGAACAACCCAAACTATGGTTACACAATGCAAGGTTCCACATTAGGAACCACCACCCAGGAAAAAGATTTAGGCGTCATTGTGGATAATATGTTAAAACCCTCGGCCCAGTGTGCAGCGGCAGCCAAGAGAGCAAATAGAATGCTAGGTATCATAAGGAAAGGAATGGAAAATAAAACAAAAGATATTATAATGCCTCTATATCTTTCCATGGTGAGACCGCACCTTGAATATTGTGTGCAATTCTGGTCGCCGTATCTTAAAAAGGATATAGCGTTATTAGAAAAGGTTCAGAGAAGTGCCACCAAAATGGTAAAGGGGATGGAAGGATACACCTATGGAGAAAGGCTAAAAAGGTTAGGGCTCTTTAACCTGGAAAAGAGACGGCTGAGGGGGAGATATGATAGAAGTCTATAAATTAATGAATGGAGTGGAATGGGTAAACGTAGATCGATTGTTTTACATTATCAGAATATAGAAAGACTATGGGACATGCAATGAAGCTACAGGGTAAACTATTTAAGACTAATAAAAAAAATATTTTTTCACTCAACGTGTAATCAAACTCCGGAATTTCTTACCGGAGGATGTAATAAAGGCTGTTAGTGTAGCTGGGTTTAAAAAAGGTTTGGACAAGTTCCTGGAGGAAAGGTCCATAAACCATTATTAAGAAGGGACCCAGGATATCAATGCTTGACCCAGTACAAGCATTGTGGAACCTGTGTCTTTTGGGGAAACTGCTAGGTACGTGTGACCTAGATTGGCCACTGTTGGAAACAGGATACTGGGCTTGATGGACCTTGGTCTGACCCAGTACGGCATATCTTATGTTCTTGTGGGCTCGATAGCAGCCACTCTGGACTTAGTTCCCTGGGCTTGAGCCCACATGTGTCTGTTGCAGCACTCCCTCCTGTCTAGGATTTCAAGTTACTCCTTCTGTTGCCTCTTCCTGTTGGATTCTGGTCTGGTGGTCTCTGCGGGGCATGGAGTAGAAACTTCCCCGGTGTATTTCCTGACTATGAATTCAAGTCTGTCCAGCAGAGGGGCCCACTGTCTGGGTGAGACAGCTCAGGAGTGCCGATCTCTTCATGCGGCAGCTTGCCCGATTAATAGGTTGGAGGCATGGGTAATTAAACAACCTTATTTCACTTCCTGTCGTCCTCACACTGGAAGGTAGTAAGGGCACTCTATGCCACTGCTGTAGCATTCTTGTATGCCAAAAGGCAAGAGGGCACCAAGAGCTCAATGGTGGCTCAGGAGTAGGGACCAACCGAATTCACGATTTCATGGCCATGACATTTTCCGTGAAATTGGCTGTCTTCCATGAAAAATGTGCACTTCCTTGAAATTCGATGAAATTCAAGGAAATCCTTTATTATCGAGAACTTCAGTGCACTTAATTTCATCTGTGAGGGTTTTCAGAGTTCAATGGACACTATTCTCCACAAATTTTGTCAGCGCTGCATGTCACACTTCGCCACATAGTAACTGATGTAATTAATTTGTATTAATTAATACAGTATTATCATTGTAATAATTGACACTGCTTACTTCCTACTATTAGTACTGCAAGTCGTCCCACTTTGATTCCTACTTACTTACACAGCAGAGAGCTTCACGCCATTCGTGACGTCACCGAAGGCCTGTTTGTTTATTAGTTATTATTACTAGCTATTACTAGTTGTTTGTTCTAAGTTTTGTCTGAATTAAAAATTGAATTATGTCAAAGTGCATCATGTTGATGAAGAAAGCTGAACATGTCTCTTGTGAAGAACGAGCTAAGCAGTATCCAAAGGTAACTTTACATGTCGATTCTGGAAAATTATTTTGTTCGTACTGTAATGTTACTGTTGATCACACCAGGAAAGGAAGTATTGACAGGCACTTAGAATCGTCAAAAGAAAAGCAGCAGAAGAAGCACAGGATAGAAAGGCGAAAAAGCAGGCGACAGTTACGGGAATGTTTTCACGTAACACGGAAGCGAGGGACGCGCACAGTATGGCTGTATTTGAATTGGTTGAAGCATTTACTGAAGCTAAGATTCCGTTGGAAAAACTAGATCATCCCACCTTATGCTCTGTTGTCACCCTAGCCTGGGCCAAAGGCCTAAAGGCGCAGGGCTGCCAATGTTAGTCCTTAAAGAATTATACTATTCTTGTCCACAGCTTGGACTTCTGGGACTTGTAGTTGTTTCTCCTTATTTAAAGACAGTAGTGTGAAACTGATGGTTTTTAAAGGCAAACAAGAATTTATTTATCTTCCCCAAAAGCACTAAGGCTCAACACAAACTTTAGGATTCTTCTCCAAGCAATAACATCAGGAAATTATACACAAACTAGAACTGAAACTGCTTCATAAGCCTTTTAACACGTGTAGCTGTTTTCATCAAACATTCAGCAAACAAAACATATTTTCTTCCTTCAAGCAAAGCTTAATGTCCATTTCTATCTTTTGCTTCTTTAGTAAACTAACCACAAGTTATGCATATATTCTTTTCATTAGAAGTGGTTCCTAGCATTAACACGGCTAGGATAAGTCACCGTGTTTCTTCAGAGCTTTCCAGTGAAAGACTTTTTATCAAAAAGGTTTTCAATCTGCCTTCTGGCACAATGAACAGTCCATTGCTAATTCCTCAGTTATAGAATCCTGCTCAGGACAGTCTACCTGCATTTCTTCTTGCTCTATAGCATGTACATCTGACTCTGAGCTTTCATGAACTGTTTCTGGCTTAATGCTCTGTAAGAGCTCCTGGACTTCTCTCCACAGCTGCTCTCCACAATAAGGAATGTTTGTACTTGGAATGTGAGGAATCTTTCTCTGGATCAACTGCCTCAGTTCTTCTAACTTGTTCAGCCCTGGTTCTTTGTACCAAACTGGGTTCTGGTCACTTCTAGCTGTGACTTTGTCCACCCACCTTTTGGCAGCTTGAACTCTCTGAGCTGGTCCACGAACAGTTTGAACTGCAACCTGACCCTCGTCAGCAATTCTCCTAGCCACACCTCGGCTGACTTCAGGACTAACAGCACTCCTCCTGCAAGCCTGGCTTTCTTTATGGCTGCTACTTTCACTGCTGAACTCCTCACCGAAGTCTTCACCGTTCTCCTCTCTGGTGATCTCCTTTCTGTTCCCCTCTCCTCTCCTTTCTGTTCTCCTGGGTTTATAAGGCTATTTCTTAACTAACGTACACTGCTTCCTACTCAGGTGTTTTTCATTACTCCCCAAGCCTGCACTCAGGTTAGCAGAGCTTGGGTGTGGCCTGCCTTCAGTAACTGCGTGTTCTCTTCCTTTGCCTGCACTCTGAAAGCTGTGAATTCCCTGCCTGTCTCTCTCCTTAAAGGTATATTTACAATTTTCCTCTATTTCCATGGGCTCAGCCGAGCTCTCCTCATCACAGCTGCTACCTACAAAACCGCATCCCGACCCTCAGGCTGTTGCCTGCTTCTCAACACCTGCGAACAGACTTCCAACAGAGTTTTTTTCTAACCACAAACAACAATTGAAGGAACTTTTGTCAGCTGCGCCATCCGTTACGATTGTTACTGATGAAGCCAGCGATTCTCTGGACAGGTTTTGTTTGCATATTTTGTTTGTTACTAAAGTTAAAGCGTCTGAAGCTTGTCCAACTGCTTATTTAGTTGACGTCATTTATTTATTTTTTATTTATTTATTTAATGACTCTTCTATACTGCGCTCTTTAGAATCAGTGCAGTTTACATTTATCTTGAAAAGGTAAATACAGTTGCTGTTAGCCAAGCTGTACTTGCCTGTGTAGCTAACATGGGAATTTCTTACAATAACGTTAGTGCTTTCGTAACTGATTATTTGACAAGTTCTGTATCCCGCCTTTTCCTTTAATCAAAGCAGTCACAATACCGTACAAGGTTAGACAAAGGTAAGGGAGACATACATCACTTATAATTACATCAAAGCGATGGTGATTGGGTGTACAAACAGTGGAAATGCAGTACATACTTCACATAACATTTAACAATTAAGTACAGATAGCATATCAGTACACTAACATCATGGAGCATACGTTTCATCGGTCTTGCACGGTCCTATGCCTAAGGGCCACGCCAAAGGGCCCTCTGGCGAGGCCCTCAGGTGCAGGCGCGCCTCTGGAGTGGCGGTTTAAACGCCCTCAGGAGCCAGATGATTGGCAGTTCCATGGAGGCGAGGAGGAGCGCCCGCTCAACCCCCGATCTGAAATGTGGCTGCCGCTTCTCTCTCCAATCCTCCTCGTGCCTCTGGAGCGGTGGTTTAAACGCCCTCAGGAGCCAGATGATTGGCAGTTCCATGGAGGCATGTCCAAAGCGTTTGAGAAAATAGCAGCAGTGCTACCGAACGCTGTTCACTGTACATGCAGCGTGCACATTGTTAGCCTGGTTGGTGAGACCTGGCGAAAAAACTTCAAACACATCGATCGTCTGGTGGCATTGTTCAAGTCCATTTTTAGTTACTGCTCTGCTAGGAAGTGCAGATACAAGGAGTTCTCGGCTGTGAAAACTGAAACAGACATTCCGCTGCCTCCTATCACAGTAAGTTACCAGATGGAACACCTGGTTTAAAACTGTTATGCACCATGCCAAATTCATCCAGTTCTACAAAGATTTCATTGTTGAAGAATTGCAACTGAGAGATGCAACAAATGCACTGACTGAATTGTACGAGCTTCTTGATGATCCTGCTGTCATCGCAGAAGATGTGAACTTCATCGCTGCTAATGCAGTGAAGCTTGTAGACTTGCTCACATGGTTTGAGTCTACCGATGTTCGCATCCATCTGGCGTACAACAAAGTGATAGACGTTCTGGCTTGGGCAGAATACGAAGCAAGTATTGCCATTGTCTCTAAGTACAAAAAGGCCTTTGAAGATACCACTGACGAGCTTAATCAATACTACAAACCTACAGGTCATCAACGATTCTCCCAGCCAGGGGTGAACTTCTTGAAGCCAGTCAGAGTGTTTGACTTTACGCAGGTTTTGTTTTTGCAATGTGATGAGTTGATACAGAACATACCTGGAATGGATGACCGTCATCTCTTGGCTGAATTTGCAGCTTACAAAGCAGTGGCTGTAAATATTCCCGCAGAAACGTCTGTCACATCATTCTGGTTTGCAAGCACTGGTGGGTTCCCGCTGTTGAGCCGGTTGGCACTACGATACTTATCGGGGCCCACAAACAGTGTTAATGCTGAAAGGAGTGTGAGCCAATACACGACTGTCAGTGCACCGCAGCGTCAGAGACTGTCGACGAGCAATTTGACAAATCAAGTGATTATTGCAAAGAACTCAAAACTGAATGCCTGAGTATTTGTTGTTCTGACAGTTGACATCAATTACTAGAAATAGACACTATAACTGCTAGTTAAGGTTTGCATAAAACATTGAAATAAAGGCCACAGGGCCCATGAAGTTTCTGTGAAATATGTCGGATTTTCAAAGACCTCCCGTGAAATAGTGCATTTTTTCCAGTGAATTAGGTTGGTCCCTACTCAGGAGGTGTGACTGCTGTTCCATTGGGCAGAACATCATCTCGGTTTGATATCTGCAGCCCATGTAATTGGGGTGGAGAATGTCAAAGTGAACTTACTGTTGATCAAGGAAAGTGGGAATTGGAGGCCAGAGCCTTTCAACCTATTGTAAATTGCTGGGGGCTTTCAGTGCTGGATCTCATGGTGACACGCAAGAATGCTATGACACAGGTCTTCAGCCAGCGAAAGGAGTCAGGCTTCAGCAGGATAGATACTCTGGTTCAGACCAGGCCTTGGTCAGGTCTATTTATATGTATTATTTCCTGGTGTTTCATAGAGCAAATGTTGTGGAGGCTAGAGGATCATCTGAGAATAGTTATTTTTAGTGACTCCAGATTGGGCCTCAAAGGACCTGATATGGCTATTGGCAGGGACTTCTTCTTTTCTCTTTCATCAGGGAAGCAGCTGCCTTTGGCAGGGTTCCATGCTTCTGGATAATTCAGCTCCCTTCTGGCTTATGACTTGGCCCTTGAAAGGCAATAATCACACAGGAAAGGGTATTCCCTGTCTGTCATTTTGATTCTTCTGAAGTCTTGATGCAGCTCTACCTCTTTGGCATACATAAGAGTGTGGAAGCTCTTCAAGCACTGGTGTGGATATTGCCTTGGTGAATTGGCATCCCCTTGGTTTTGGCTTTTCTGCAGGGGGCCTGGAACAGGGGCTTGTCTCTAATTTCACCCAAGGTCCAGGTTGCAGTATTGTCCTGTTTCTGGGGTGGTATTCAGAGGTGCTCTAGCTGAGCATCTGGATGTGGCTTGCTTTCTTTGGAGGGTAATGCATCTGTACCCCCACCCCCTTCAAGTGCTTGTGTCCCTGTGGGTCCTTGCCTTGGGTCTTTGGGCCCTGATAGCATGCCTCAGGGACTCAAAGGGATGACCTATCTTGAAGGATCCCTCTCTGAAAAAGGTTTATGGTTTGGCTTTCTCCACTTGCTGCATTTCTGTGTTGCAAGCATTGTCCTGTAAAAATTCTTTCTAGAACTTTTCTGCAGAGGTGGTCACAATCTGACCGGTACTGTCCTTCCTGCCTAAGGTGGTGTCTGCTTTTTACATTAATCAAGTGATCTCTCTCCTAGGCTTTTTGGAGGCAGAGTGCAAGGGGAAATATAAGGATCTCCATCTTATAGATGTCTGCAAGATGATTCTTAGATACTTGAAAGGGATGAGCCTGTTTCATTAATCCGATCAGCTTTTTGTCTTGTTCAGTAGGCTTTGCGAGGGCAAAGTGATGTCTTAATTCTACCTTGGTATGGCGGAATAAGGAGACCATCAAGTCAGCATGCCTTTTGAACAATAAGAGTTCCCAAAGGTCTGTGGGATCATTCTATCCAAGTTGAGGCTTAGTCTTGGGTGGAGTCTAGGGCAATGGCAGCAACTTGGTCCTCTATGAGTTTCTTTGTGAAGCATTATCACTTGGACATTTGGGCTAGAACAAATTCAGTCTTTGGGGCCACAGTCCATCCGTCAACCAGGTTTTCCACCTGGGCTAGACTGTAGCTTTGGTACTTCCCATTTGTCTGGGCTGATTTAGGAGGATGAACAGGAAGGGGAAATTTTGCTTACCTAATAATTTCCTTTCCTAGAATCCTGCTAGACCATTCCAAGCCTACGCAGGGAAGTCCCCAGCTGCTCTTTGTTGGATTTTCTCAGCTTCTATTTTCAGACTTTTGCCCTAGCACCAGCGCAAGAAAGTATGAAAGGGGCACTTCTCCTTGGGACTGGCCTGCCAGAGTTGTTTAATTGGTTTTTGGTTAGGTGTGTTTTTGTTAGCTTTGTTACGTGAATGCTGGTACAAGCTCAGTCTGCATCACTCCTTATGCAGGCGATGTCACTAGAAACTTCTAATCTTCTGTCTCCGACATCCGCTGGAAAGCGAGCATAACCCATTTGTCTGTACTGATCTAACAGGATTACAGAAAAAGAAATTATCAGGTGAGCCAAAATTTCTCCTTGAGAATTTAAAGTGGGGAAAGTATTTGGAGATAGCTAATGTAATGCTTTCCAGCTCCTTTGCATAATGAGGGAATTGGTTGTGTGTTTTTCTGTGATCAGGAAGTTGGAAAAGAGGGGAGAGGCAGTTGGAAAGGATCAATTCCTTAACTGTTCTGTTTGTATCAGTGTTTCAGAAGCTGAAACTGCTTCTCCCATAGGAATACATTGGGACATTTTTTTTTGGGGGGGGGGGGACTCTTATTTCTGTGGAATCGCCAATCCAGTCTGACCCATTTTCAGATTTGATGGATCTTTTGCTAGTTTTTCTCCCATGCCAAATTTGTTCCCATTTCATTAAATATTTGAGTTATTTTTCCCCGTGGACAGACAGATGGACAGGCATGCTTGACCCCCTTCCCCCTTTATCTGTAATTTCTTTCCAAATCTGTCGGGTTGGAAAGAATAAAAGTACTAAAAATAATTTCATGTTAGGAAAATGTCATGAGCAATGGGGTTTGTCTCAAATGCTCTGGGTACAGACTTTAGCAACCTTGTAAGCTGCAGCCTAAACTCTGGACCATAGATTTGGGATTGATCAGGAATACTGCCAAATTTCACTCTATGGAATAGCGCAATAAAATAATTAATTCAACTTTGTAAAGTAAATAAGTTCAGTTGTTTACACTCCCAAGTAAATTTTGTCCTGGTATGATCGTTGCTAGTGCCACAGCTGTTAGCCGAGCCCTGCTAAGCCTCTCGGCTTTCAAGGTATTTTTCATTTAAAAACAAGAAAGGAAAGCGTGTTCACGGCACTTCTAACTGATGCTGTCATGCTAAATAGTTTCTAGTGTCAGGTAGGGATCATAGTCTGCTTACAGCACTGAGCCCAAATATTGGTGTTCAAATGATTACAGCCCCGCGGGTGGGTTTCCTGGCAAAGTCGGGACAGTCCACCTCCTTCGTTATCACACTGTGACATCTATTAAGTTCAGTCTGGGTCATTGGAGTCGGTTCCCTATAAAGTGTCCATCTGTTTAACGATGAATTGTAGGAGGGGGAAGAATACTTCCAAGACTGTTTCCGATTCTTTCTTACATATATACTGGCTATGCCCCTTCAATAGCATCTCTTCATCTTTCCCATTGAGATTAACGGCTAGTTCCAAGAGACCTGGGCTAATCGCAGATAGTTCTTTAGCATCTTAGTAGAGGGGTGCACTTAGGTGTCGTCATATTTGCACCAAGCCAATGGTTGCATTAAGAACATAAGATATGCCATACTGGGTCAGACCAAGGTCCATCAAGCCCAGTATTCTGTTTCCAACAGTGGCCAATCTAGGTCATATGTACCTAGCAGTTTCCCCAAGAGACACAGGTTCCACAATGCTTGTATTGGTTCAAGCATTGATATCCTGGGTCCCTTCTTAATAATGGCTTATGGACCTTTCCTCCAGGAACTTGTCCAAACCTTTTTTAAACCCAGCTACACTAACAGCCTTTACTACATCCTCCGGTAACAAATTCCAGAGTTTGATTACACGTTGAGTGAAAAAATATTTTCTTTTATTAGTCTTAAATAGTTTACCCTGTAGTTTCATTGCATGTCCCCTAGTCTTTCTATATTCTGATAAGGTAAACAATCGATCTACGTTTACCCGTTCCACTCCGCTCATTAATTTATAGACTTCTATCATATCTCCCCTCAGCCGTCTCTTTTCCAGGTTAAAGAGCCCTAACCTTTTTAGCCTTTCTTCATAGGAGTATCCTTCCATCCCCTTTACCATTTTGGTGGCTCTTCTCTGAACCTTTTCTAATAACTCTATATCCTTTTTAAGATACGGCGACCAGAATTGCACACAATATTCAAGGTGCGGTTTCACCATGGAACGATATAGAGGCATTATAATATCCTTTGTTTTATTTTCCATTCCTTTCCTTATCATACCTAGCATTCTATTTGCTCTCTTGGCCGCCGCTGCACACTGGGCCGAGGGTTTTAACATGGTATCCACAATGACGCCTAAATCTTTTTCCTGGGTGGTGGTTCCTAATGTGGAACCTTGCATCGTGTAACCATAGTTTGGGTTGTTCTTCCCTAGGTGCATAACCTTGCACTTGTCCACATTAAATTTCATCTGCCATTTTGATGCCCAGTCTTCCAATTTATCAAGATCCTCTTGCAATTTTCCACAATCCTCTTGGGTTTTAACAACTTTAAATAGATTTGTGTCATCTGCAAATCTGATAACCTCACTCGTTATTCCACTTTCCAGGTCATTTATGAATATGTCAAACAGCAGCGGACCCAGCACAGATCCCTGGGGTACACCACTATTCACCTTTCTCCATTGGGAAAATTGGCCATTTAGCCCTACCCTCTGCTTTCTATCTTTTAACCAGTTCCTGATCCACAATAGTACACTGCCTCCTATCCCATGACTCTTTAGTTTTGCCAAAAGTCTCTCATGAGGGACCTTGTCAAAGGCTTTCTGAAAGTCCAGATACACAATATCAACCGACTCACCTTTGTCCACCTGATTATTCACTCCTTCAAAAAAACATAACAGATTAGTAAGATAAGATCTTCCTTGTCTAAAGCCATGTTGGCTGTCTCTCATTAGTTCATGATTATCTACATGCTGAGTAATTTTATTCTTTATGATGGTTTCTATCATTTTTCCCGGTATTGACGTCAGGCTCACCGGTCTGTAGTTTCCCGGATCACCCCTGGAACCCTTTTTAAAAATTGGTGTTACATTGGCGATCCTCCAATCTTCAGGTATTAGAGATGATTTTAATGATAGTTCACAGATTACTAATAGCAGGTCTGCAATCTCATATTTCAGTTCTTTCAATACCCTTGGATGTATACCATCCGGCCCAGGTGATTTGCTACTCTTCAGCTTATCTAATAGTTGTAATACATCTTCTCGATGTATCGATATTTCCTTCAATTCTTCTGCACCTTTAAATACCACTTCAGTCATGGGTAACATCCCTACATCTTCCTCAGTAAAGACTGAAGCAAAGAATTCATTCAGTCTCTCCGCTATCGCCTTGTCTCCTCTTAGTGCTCCTTTAACCCCTTTATCATCTAATGGACCAACTGACTCTCTCACAGGTTTTTTGCTACGAATGTACTTGAAAAGGTCTTTACTTCGCGTTTTTGCTTCTGCAGCAAGCTTCTTCTCAAATTCTCCCTTTGCCTGCCTTATCAATGCCTTGCATTTGACTTGCCAGTGTTTGTGCTGTTTCCAGGTTTCGTCGTTTGGCTCTTTTTTCCATTTCCTGAAAGATGCTTTTTTGGCAACAACAGCCTCTCTGACCTCAACTTTAAACCATGCTGGCAGTTTTTTGGACTTCTTTCCACTTTTCTTAAAGCGTGGAATACAGCTGGTCTGGGCTTCCAAGATAGTATTTTTCAACAACAGCCAAGCCTGATGTACGTCTTTAACCTTTGCAACTGCTCCTTTTAGTTTTTTCTTGACTGTTTTCCTCATTTTATCATAGTCTCCCTTTCGAAAGTTAAAAGGTAGTACTGTGGATTTCCTTACTATCCCTCCTCCACTAATTAAATCAAAGGCGATCATGCTATGATCACTATTGCCAAGTGGCCCCAACAACCTTATCTCTTGCACTAGATCTGGTGTTCCACTAAGGATTAGGTCTAATATGGCTTCCCCTCTGGTCGGTTCATGAACCAGCTGCTCCAAGAAGCAGTCATTTATTTCATCTAGGAACTTTATCTCCCTAGCATGTCCTGATGTGACACTGACCCAGTCGATACCGGGGTAGTTGAAATCACCCATTATTATTACTGTGCTGTAACTTTTGTTAGCTTCCTTGATTTCTTTGAGCATTTCATCATCCATTTGGTCATTCTGGCCAGGCGCTCGATAGTACACCCCCACTGCCATTGCCTTCCCCCTTTTACATGGAATTTCAATCCATATAGATTCTACAGCAGATTTTGTTTCCTGCAAAACTTTAATCCTTTCTGACTCAATGCCCTCTCTAACATAGAGAGCAACCCCTCCACCAATTTGATCAGCTCTATCATTACGATATAGTTTGTACCCAGGTATCACAGTGTCCCACTGGTTGTCGTCCTTCCACCATGTCTCTCATATTCCAATCATATCTAACCTTTCATTTAGTGCTATATATTCTAACTCTCCCATCTTATTTTTTAGACTTCTAGCATTTGCATGCAAGCATTTTAGAGAATGAATTTTATCCATATTAATTTGTCTGTTAGACATGAGTAATTTGGGATCTTTAAGCTCTGTCTGCTCCATACGTGAGGGCATTTGGGCTACTTTACTCTTTTGTGGAACCTCTCTGCTTTTGGTAGTATCTTTCAAAGATACATTCTTCCAAACCATCTGCTCTTGGGCGGCTGTCGGCTTTCCCCTAATATCTAGTTTAAAAGCTGTTCTATCTCCTTTTTAAAGGTTAATGCCAGCAGCCTGGTTCCATCCCAGTTAAGGTGAAGCCCATCCCTTCGGAAGAGCCCCTCCTTTCCCTAGAATGTTCCCCAGTTCCTAACAAATCCAAACCCCTCATCTCTGCACCATTGTCTCATCCACGCATTGAGACTCCAGAGCTCTGTCTGCCTTTTGGGTCCTGCGCGTGGAACAGGAAGCATTTCGGAGAATGCTACCCTGGAAGTTCTGGATTTCAACTTCCTACCTAAAAGCCTAAATTTTGCCTCCAGAACCTCCCTACCACATTTTCCTATGTCATTGGTACCAACATGTACCAAGACAGCAGACTCCTCCCCAGCACTATCTAAGACCTTATCTAGGTGGCGCGTGAGGTCCGCTACCTTCGCACCAGGCAGGCATGTTACCAGGCGATCCTCACGTCCACCAGCCACCCAGCTATCTACATGCCTAAGGATCGAATCACCAACTATAACGGCTGTCCTAACCCTTCCCTCATGAGCACATGGCCCTGGAGAAACGTCCTCGGTGCGAGAGGGTTTTACATCACCTGGAGGACAGGTCCTAGTTACAGGATCACTTCCTGCCACACCAGGGTGATGCTCTCCTGTCACTTGACCTCTCTCCTCCATGGCAACAGGGATGCTGCCAGACTGGAGGTGGGACTTCAGGACTATATCCCTGTAGGTCTCGTCTATGTACCTCTGTCTGTCTTATGCTTTCCAAGTCTGCTACTTTAGCCTCTAGAGAACGGACTCGTTCCCTGAGAGCAAAGAGCTCCTTGCACCTAGTGCACACGTAAGACCTCTCACCAACTGGGAGAAAATCATACATGTGACACTCAATGCAAAAGACTGGAAAGCCCCCATCCCGCTGCTGGACTGCTGTCTGCATCTTAGTTTTAAATTTGTGTTTAGATCTAAGTTCTTTACTTACTAAGGGTTGCTATGGATATTTATACTAACAAAACTGAACCTAATACGTGTAATATACCTTGTTCACCTGAAGCTTAACTAATCTCAGGTCCTTAGTGTATGACTGATTTGGGTAATGAGCTTCACCTGAGAGCACCTCCTGTCTTTTAAGATGTGTAAGTACCTATAAAGCTACGATTATCCCAGGGGTGGGTGGGTGTGAGGAGGGTGGGAGGGAATTAACACTTATTAAAAGAGGGCTGCTACACAGTACCCTGTCTTGTGCTGCTGAGGTAAGCTAAATTCTGATTTGATTTAAATTATAGCTCTTAGCTGCTGCTAGGCTCTAACTTCTTATGAAATTTAAAGTACCAGCTCTCTGCTGTGTTCTAAATTTAACCAGAAAGCTCTTTTCTGTGTTGTAAATTTAAGCTAAAAGAACTTTGCTGATGCTAGGCCCTGAGTGACTATTAAATTTAAAGTACAAGCTCTCTGCTGGGTATGAAATGTAACCAGAGAGTTCTCCTCTGTGTTTTAAATGTAAACTTAAACTGCTGCTACTAGGCCCTGACTGATTTAACAAAAATAGTGGATCACAGATTAATTAGCTTTAATACAAAGAATTCCTTTTAGAAAATTACCAGAAGTAAATACTCACAGTTGGAGATCTCCCTCCAGAAGCAACAGTCCCCCTTACCAGTCTTTCAAGCTTTTTTCCTTGAGAACTGAAAATGTTGGCTGTGCATATATTAAATGTAATTGAGCAGGTAGTTCTAGCATCTGTGTCTGCAGTGCCCTCTAAAGCTCAGAGTGCAGTGGCAGAACTGTAAATGTTGGGCAGTTCTGAATTGTGTGAAGGAGACGACAAGCATTGCTGAGGTCCTTGAGCAATATAACAAACTAAATTAGGAAGCTCTAGATGTGCTTTACAGTCCTTATCTGCTGTCAGATTTTGTTTTCTCCTTGTACCCGGTTATTGCTTTCTTTAGTGTTAATGGGGTGGGTAGGTTTGGGTGTCTTAGGACTGCAACCTGAGTCCCACTATCTTCCTGTGCCTTGGTGTACTTAAGTATAGAGTACTTGCATAACAGCATAGTCCTTTCTAGTTTCTGCGCTCTGTACGCAGCCATGGTGTACCTTAAAACAGAGATGTCTTGTCTTCTGCTTTACTCCTTCCTCTGTTTCAGGTCTCAGAGTCCCAGCTTCCTCCAGTGCTGCTTATAGGACATTCCCAAGAGGTCACGTCCGTTGCATGGTGTCCTGCAGATTTCACAAAGGTTTGTAGCAGTCTCGCTGTTTGTATCTCCTTTTATTTTGACTAACATTCATTCCTTATTGTTCACCAGACTAATCCAGATGAATGAGTTATGACCTTCTACCAGCAGAGGGAGACAGAGAACAGACTTGTGAACTCTGCTGTATATTTTATTTATTTATTTATTTTTATTTATTTTATTTATTTATTTCTTCTATACCGCCCCTTCCAGAGATCAGGGGCGGTTTACATGGAACAATTCAACAACTTGTGTATACTTTTGTATACGTTACATTGAACAGAAAAACTTTCTAACTTATTTACATGGAACAATGTGTACAATGCATAGAGTAGATAAACATTCTAGTTTTTTACAAATGTTGACAGGTGTAGAAGAGGTCACTATGTAGCCAACCCCCATTTAATTTTTCTGTATTCAGCAGATGGTAGACAGCTATCACTAGTGCAGTAATGGATTGATGCTGGTGCTTACTCCTGGGTCCTGTTGGGTACTTGATTGCGTTTAGGCAGTCAGGGGGTCCTGGCCCTCCGACTCTGCTGCTAAACCTCTCTTCTGGGTTTTTGTTCTGAAGAAGTCCCATTTCCTCCCTCCTGCATCTCCCTCTGCTTGGCCTTAGAAATAAAACAGAAAGAAAAGAGATTACTGGCAGACTGCAGAAGAAACTGAGAGGAAGCAATGTGTTTGAAGTCCTATGAGGAGCAGGGGAGTACAGGATGCAGGGCCATCCATGGTACCATTTCAGAGCAGGGGTTTAGGCAGGGATCTTGTGGGCTGCCCTAGAGGCTTTTTATGTACAGGGGGTTGGTGGAGTCAGGGGCCAGGAGACTTGCTTTCCCCCAAAATTTGTCATTCTCTTAAACAAGGCCTCCAGAAGGAATGAGTTGGGGTATTCGCTCTAGTGGAGTCCCAGGGACATTGTCTCACACTCCAGCGGAAAGGGGATCAGTGATAAATGCCCATCTGGAACAGCCAGATGACTGGGAATTTCGGTCGGTGGTATCAGTGGACTTCAGTCACTAGAGCTCGTCAAGCCTGGAGGACCTGGGGCAGGGCTCTCTGGGAGTTTGTTGGATGACATAGTACTCCCTGGGAGGGATGATGATGATGATGATCTCTCCAGTTCAGCTATTCCCACTATGAACCCCAGCTCTGGTGTGTGGTGTAGATGTTTTGTATGATCTCATTCAGACCTCTACTAGAGGAATGGCATTGGTGGTTTGGGCCAGACATTTATTGCGGCTCAGGAATTGGGTGGCAGACGCAGCTCTGAAGTCTTTCCTTAGTAAGTGTTTTTTGGGGGGAACGCTTTGAAGTTGGTAAAGAATTTGGGAGGGACTTTGCCTGGGGAATTTTGAAGTCAGGATTGCACAAGTCCAGATTCTAGGAGGCTTGTTATTGCCATGAAACAGGTGTGTCTTCTCGGCACTCCAGGTTTATAAGCAGGTAACAGAGAAAAGGAGGTGTGTTATGCTTTAAAACCACTGGGATTTCCATAGCTGCTTAATGATGGGCTGGTGTGCCCCCCCCCCCTTGACCGAGTCTATAGGCATCTGGCTGATAGGTTTTCTCAAGGCGTGAATCTGAGATGTGTCAGACCAGTGAGATCTTAACATAATAGGTCAGGATTATGCTTTAAAATCTTCCTGCCATATCGCAGACACCTTTATTGCTTTTCCTGGCCAAGCTGTAGCTAAGAGTGGCTGTGGAAGACATGCTGGAAAGACTATTGTGCTTGGGAGTGGCGTTTCCCTTACTGAAAAGTGAGTGGGGCAAAAGCAGTCATTCATTCTATTGTGATCCCAAAGAAAGAGAGCTCCTTTCATCCCATTCTTAGTATGAAGAGTGTGAAGTTGGTGCTTGCATTCTGCATTTCTGGATGAAAACACTGAGTTTGGTGCTTGTAGTGGTACGGAAAGGAAAGTTTTAGCCTCCTTAGATCTCAAGGAAGCATACCTGCATAATCCGATTCGGATGGAGTATCAGTGGTATTTGAGGTGTGCTGTGCTGGAACACCATTATCAGTTCCAGGCCTTGCCGTTTGTTCTTGCAGTGGCTTCTAACACTTTCTCAAATGTGACGGTCATTTTGTCCACGGCCCTTCACAAGGGAGGCATTCTGCTATACTTGTATCTAAATGATTGGCTCATCGAAGGAAAAGTGCAGTTAGAATGTCAGTGGGACATTTCTCGAGTAGTTCTGAGGTTGTAGAATCTTGGGTGGGTGGCCAGCTTTTTCCAGGATCAGTCTGGAGTACCTTGGAACTTGCTTTGACACTCAGAAAGAAAAGGTGTTTTTGCTCCTGGTCAGAGTCAGGGGGTCAGGTAAGCTCCCTACATGCAGGTTCTAGGTTCCATGGTGGTGGTGATTGATTTGGTCCCATGGACACAAGCATATATGAGGCTGCATTAAAGTTCTAGACTGCAGTGCTTCTCAGTGTAAGCTTCAAGTTATGGGACCAGGTTCCTGTGGACCTCTGAGGCCAGGGCCAGTTTAACCCTGTTATCCAAAGCCTTGAAACTTATCAGTTTGAAGGGTTGAGAGAGACAGTTTGTTGGTCCTGGTTGGAAGTCCAGTGATTAAGTTGTCTATAGACAAAGCTATTTGGAAGGTTCTGCAGGCCTTTCAATCTATGGTTTGGAGGAGGACTGTCAGAGTATTTTTCCAACAATACCACAACAGTGGCATTTGTCAGTTGGCAAGGGGGCTTGAGGAGCCTGGCGGGGGGCTTGGGAGGTCTCTATGGTTTGTCTGCAGCTCATATTGTGGGAACTCAGAATGTCTAAGTCAGCTTTCTAAATAGACATCTCCGTGGATTCAGGAAAGTGGGAGTTGTTAGTATAGCCAATTTCCCTCATATATGTCTGGTGGGACATTCCGGACATGGATCTGATGGACACAAAGAGGAAGATGAAGCTACTTCGGTTTTTCAGATGATGAAGAATGTAGGGATTTTCTGGCCTGGTTCAGAAGTAACCTTTGGAAGGGCTTTTTTTTTTTTTGTGTTTCTGCTGTGGCTGCTTTTGGGTGTATTTTGCAGCAGGTGGTGGCGCGCTTGAGACTAGCCATTCTGATGGCTCTGGATTGGTCCAGGACACCGTGGTACATAGACTTAGTCAGACAAAAGTTGGGAGAGGTTCTGAAGCTTCCTCTGGGGAGGATTATCTTGTGCAGGAGCCAATTTAAATGGACATTCCATTTCACTTGAAATCTTGCCTGAGGTGTAATGGTTGCTCCTCTGTTATTTCTACTCTTCGGGCACAGAAGACATCCACGTCTTTGGCATTTTGGAACCTATATTCCTTTCATTTTGGCTTTCCTACAGAAGGGTCTTAAAGGCCTAGCCCAAAGTACACTGAAGTTGCAGGTGGCATCTTTAGCCTGTTTTTGGGGAGGCTTGAGGACATCCTCGCCATCATCCAGGATGTGCCATGTTCCCTGAAGAGGGCTCTGTACCTTTGTCCTCCAGTTTGCTTCATCTTCTGGGCTGGGATCTTAATTTGGTCTTTTGCATGCTTAGGTCTTTTTGCCCTTGAGCATCTTTGAAGGACTTGACGTTCAGGATGGTGTTCTCGTGGCTTTCTAAGCTTCAGGCTATTTCCTGTAGGACTTTTTTTTGTTTGTTTTCTCCGAGGCAGAAGTTTCCATTCAGACAATGCTGTACTTTTTGCCAAAGGTGGTATTGGCTTTTTACTTGAATTGGATAGCCACACTGCATTCTTTTAGGAAGGAGGATTGTAGAGAGAAATTTAGAATCCTTCATTGTCTGAATGTGTGTGGGGCACTTGTATGTTACTTGGAAGTAACCAATGAGTTTCAGAGGTCAGGCAGACTATTTGTTCTTTTTGAAGGAGTGAAGAAATGTGAGTCCTCATCGAAATAGACTATAATGCACTGGCTTAAGGAGTTGGTCACTTTGGCCTAGATACTCTGAGGGCAGTCAGTGCTCAAGAAGTTAAGGGTTTACGCGACCAGAAGTCAAGAACTTCATGGGCAGAAATTCTTATATCATCACTATATGAGATATGTAGAGCAGCTATGTGATTGCCTTTGCACTCATTTTCTAAGCATAGTAGGTTGGCTGTTTTCACCAGGGAGGACATTGCCTTTGGGGCTGGTGTACTTAGAGTGTATTTTTCATAATCCCACCCCATGTAGGGATTGCTTTGTTACCTCCCAGTTTTCTTTCCTTGAGTCTTCTCAGACCTGTCCAAAGACCTACCTTGTTTTTTTTTCTGCTGTTGTGTTTGGTTTGGTTTGGGGTCTCCTAGAGGTGTGAAGGCTCTTGAGGGAGGGGGGCCCTAAACTAGCTAGTATATTTTGAGGATGAGGGATCTTCATTTGCATTTTTACATATTAAAACTGAAGGGAGGCTAGCTGCATGTTTCCTTCTTTAGGGCAGAGTTCACAAGCATTTGTCTCCCATCTGCTGGTAGAGGGCATAACCCGTTCACCTGGACTGATCTGGTAGGAAATGAGAAAAGTTAACTCGCAGGTAAGACCAAATTTTTCCATACATATTTTTAAATTATCGTGCTCTTGTTCACACGGTTTAAAAAAATGTTCGTTAAATAAAAGCTGTCCTAATCCTAGAGTTTCAATATGTTATCGTAGACGGTATACCTGGTTTTCTGTAATGTTTGTTTCTGCTGTCACCTATCTGGCAACCAGTTTTACAATTTCTGTTTCTGAGCCATGCAATATGATTTCTAGGTCCAGATTTTGGTGGCATACGCCTATAATTAAGAGGCCTGGCTACTAAAGTACAGTCAGCAATTACCACATGATTTAGTACGTAGTAACTATTAGTAGACAGCTGAAGCAAATGTTACCTGCTGACACGACGGTTACTGTGCTCTGATTCACATGGGAGCTGCACAGCTTATGAGATGGTAAATGAGCATGGACCATGCCTTGCAGAGTACACATGGTACCTTACCTCAAATTAACTGCTACTGTTGCAATTACAAGCATAAGATTTCTTTTGCACTGAAATGAATGTTTACAGAACAGGTTGCAAGGATGGAGAGAAGTGCTGTGCAGAGGTGTAGTCACAAGGGTAGGGCAGTCTGGGGGTGGTGTTGCATACCCATTTTTGACTGTGTACTGGGCATGTGTCTTGCTTCAGCCAGTGACCTTGAAACCTGACTTTAATTGATGTTTTCAACTGTTTGTCACTTTGCTCTGTAGATTGCCACTTGTTCAGATGACAACACAGTGAGAATCTGGCGCTTGAAACGTGGAACTGATGAGGACAGATTTGCAGTAGGAAAAACCAATTTGGTGGGCTGGGCTTGTCGGAAGAAGCAGGAGGCTCTCCCATTAGGTATGTAAGAATCTGCTTAATATTCTGACAAATGATATTCTATTTTCAGAGATCCTAGAAAGAGAGATGAGGCCTGCAACAGTGCTTCAGAGCAATGTTTTTCTTAGAACTTCTAAGCCATGCACACCCTTCCTTTCCACTTCCCCAAGAAAGGGTAAAAGCTGCTTTTTTACTGCAATACAATATTGCATGATTTAGTTGCATTTAAACCAAACATTGCCCTGCGCTATCAAGATTATCCTTGTAGGTAGCAGAATTAATCAAGCACCCACATGAATGACATTATCCAACAGTACTGTGACGAAACAACTATCCCAGAGCTCAGAACTAGTAGAAAGTTCTGAGCATACTTGTCCTTTCCTGTGCTCTGTGATCGTTTCAATCTCTTCAGTTATTTTAAAGATCACAAGTGGGATTCTGTGCCCAATTAATCCTGTTATGGTGAACACCTATTACAAGTAAGGTGAAATTAGATCTTACCTGCTAATTTACTTTCATGGAGCCCCTCCAGTCCTGTCCAGACAGACGGGTTGTGTTCATGCACCAGCAGCTAGAGACTGAATTATGCAAATTTATTCTGTGATGTCACCCTACATTAGCCCAGGAGCTTCCTGCTCTCTCCAGTATACTTCTTACAAAGCAGCCAACTCTACTTCTATAGATAAGGACATAAACTATCTCAACAAAACCTCATGGAACTAGCAGAAACTGTCCTCTTCCGCCCCCGGACCAGAAACAAATAAGCCAGAATTCAACAGGACTGGTCTGGGACACTCAGAAGCATGCAACGCCTGTATCCTTCGGTCCTCCTTTTTACAGCTCTTTTATATATTGGCAAGGGAAAAACTGATCAACAGGCAGTTTATCCCACTCAAGAGTGCCTAATAGACCTTATTGCACAGACGGGCTCGCGAAACTAACCCAGAAAGAACTGGTGGGTTCTGGACTGGACTAGAGGGACTCCATGAAAGTAAATTAGCAGGTAAGGTCTAATTTCACTTTCATCCACATTCCTCCAGTCCAGTCCAGACAGACAGGATGTACCACAGCAGCAACCTAGAGCAGGGAGGGGCCTGCGAGCTGAGTTTGCAATACCCGAACTCCAAAACATGCCTCTTGACCTGCTTGGACATCCAACTGATAATGCTTCACAAAGGTATGCAACGAAGACCATATTGCCGCCCAACAGATGTCCACTGGATGCACTAGACTAAATTCAGCCCAGGAAGCCACCTGGGCTCTTGTGGAATGCGCTCTGGGACTAGCCTACTCTTGAGAAGATACGCCGATGCAATCACTTCCTTCACTCATCTCAATATGGATGCTTTGGAGACCATTTCCCCTTACCTCCAGGAACAAGCAGGAATGTAGTCATCACATATGGGTATCGTCGGTACCAACGGAGCCTGCGCGGGAACGCTCCCCAGCGTCCAATTAGAAAGCTTTTGGAAGCATCCCACAGCACCTGCGTGCTGCCTTCCCGCCTTTCCCAACTGCCTCCAGTTCTTTTTCCGCGGAGCCAGCAGGTCGTGTTCCTGTCACCGCAGAAGAATTCTTTCTTGTCTTTTTCTTTTTTGTGGTCGCGTCTGCTTTCCTCGACGCTATCCCAGTACTGCCGGTTTTTTCTCTTATTTCTGTAAAAAAAAAATAAATTCATATATATATATTCTTTTTTTGTTTTCTTCAGGTGCACGCGCCTTTTTGGGCCTTAGGCCCAAAAACCTTCCTTACCATGGAGAAACCTACCTCATGTTTCAAAAAGTGCACCAAGTGTGGCAGTACCATTTCCGTCACCGACACCCATGAATGGTGTCTAAAATGTTTAGGTCCTGACCACTCCATCACCGATTGTATGTCCTGCGCCATGATGTCTAAAAGAGGTCGGCAGAACCGAGCTGCTAAGCTCAGTACCCTGTTGCCCTCTGATACAGCTTCGGTGGCATTGACATCTTCCAGGGCTGCTTCTTCCTCCCGTGGATCTTGGGTAACTAAACATAAATCCAGCCGGTCCTCAAAGGGTAGATCTCTTTCCAAGCATCGAGATGCCTCTGGTGTTGCCCTTGAGGATTCTCCACTGGCAAAATTACCCCAGCGGGAGGCTTCGGCTTCCAAAGCATTATCAGGGTTCCAGGATGTTCTCGAGGCCTCGACCTCGGCAGAACTACTGGTGCCATGCTCTGGGGTACCGGCGGTCTCTTCCGGTACCGACATCCAAGCATAGGCAGTGTCGATAGACCAGAGAGTTCTGGCTATGGAACGCAGTCTGGCGGTTTTCCTTGCAGCATCGATGCCCTCGGAACCGCAACAGACAATTCCACCGGTACCGGCACCAGCCTCGCTATCGGTACCGGTACCGATAACATTGTCATCGGTGTCTGCTTTTCCCGGTACCCAGTCATCCGATGACCTCCGGTACCGATACCCCGGTTACCTGTTACTCCCGGTACCGACTTTGGTCGGTACGGGTATCGGGCTCTTCAAGAGCATCCGGACAGACAATACTTCGAGTCCTCAGAAGAATCTGAGGATTCTGACAGTTCTGTCGATGCAGCGATGCTTCTCCCAGAGGAGCCCTCCTCCCCTAAACTCAGGATGTCTCCTCCAGAGGATATTTCCTTCCAGGATTTTTATCAGGGAGGTGGCTCGGGGCCTGTCCATTACTGTGGCCCCTGAAACAGAGCCAAGGGCCAAGGAGTTGGAAATGCTACAATATCCCAAAACTCATAAGGAGGCAGCTACCTTGCCCATTCATGAGATTCTATATGATCTCATGTTAAGGATGTGGGAAACACCTCTTACCACCTCTCCTCATTCTCATAGACTGCATACTATGTATCGAGTCCCTCCTTGTCCTGGGTTCCATAAGACTCAGCTTCCTCACCACTCTATTGTAGTGGAATCAGCTATGAGAAGGATCAAGAGTGCAAAAAGACATGCCTCTAATCCTCCAGGACATGAGTGCAGAACCCTGGATGCTTTTGGATGTCGGGTCTTCCATGCTTTCTGCCAGGATCAGTTCCTATAGTCTCTCTACATGGGAATGTTCCTGAAGAAGGTCACAGATGATTTAGAGGCTTTAAGTCCTTTTCTTCCTGAGGATAAAAGACAGTTTTTTCTCACTTTGGTCAAACATCTTTATCTTTATCTTTATTCAATGAATTTGATATACCGCCTTTACAAAAGTATTAAGGCGGTGTACAATATAAACAAGTTTGGCTGCGAAAAAAAGAAAATGGAGGATGGAAAGGAACGCCAATTATAAATAGGAAAGTAAATAGAGAGAGAAAAGTGGTAAGGACAGAAAAGGACAGACTATGGAGATTACAGGCTAGCTGAGACGAGACTCAGTCTGCAGACTAACAAGACAGGTGGTAGACAAGGTAACAAAAATAAAATAAATAGCGTACAGAGGATGGACTACATAACAAATATACAAGACGCTACATGAGGGCGTGTCGGGACAACAGGACAACGGGGGGATATTACAGCCCAGACAGGGGTAGTGGGTGGATGGTTGCAACTGACTGAGTGGAAGTAAATGAAGGGGGGGGGAGGTCGAAAGCCTGGCAGAAAAGGAAAGTTTTAAGCATAGTCTTGAACTGGGGGAAAGACAGTTCGGTACGAATAGGGTGTGGGAGGGAATTCCACAAGGCGGGGCTGGCAAAAAAGAAGGCGGCGTGGCGGGTGGCTTCGAGGTGTGCTTGATTTGGGGAGGGGAGAAAAAGGCGGTTGCCGTGGGCGGAGCGCAACAGGCGAGGGGTAGGTTGAAGAAAGATGAGATGCCCAAGATGTTTCTAAATTTTCCAACCGTGCAGCCTTTGACTGCTTTGAGTGCATAAGCAGAACCTCGGCTATGGCCATAGGTGCACTTAGAATTGCTTGGCTCCAGGCATTTGATTTAGAGCTCTGGGTACAAGACAAGTTGGGAAATATCCCTTGTACTGGTGAGAACCTGTTTGGTAAAGATTGGCAGGAAAAGGCCAATGAAATGGATGCTGAAAATTCCACCTTGGATAGATTATCCAAGTCCACTGCTAATCCTGCTAGAAGAAAATTGTTCAAGAAACCATTCTTTTCTAAAAAGAAAAAATTTTATCCTGCTTATGTTCAGCAGGGACGTTCTGCAGGTCAGCTTGCCAGGAAAAGTCAGCAACCACCCAAACAGAAGAAAGTAAAGACTGCTAGGCCTCAACCGGCCCAGCAGGCTCAGCCTCCACAGGGCCTTTGACTCTCGTCTAGAGAACTTAGCCTTCCTGGTTCTCGGGGGACCAGAACCTTCCACCATTCCAGGAAGGTTATGTCATTTTGCCCCCAGATGGGGGCAAATAACAGCAGAGCATTGGACACACTCCATCATAAAAGGAGGGGTACATGCTTCATTTTTCAAGCATGCCCCCTCATTCAGTAGTAAAGCAGTTCAATTCTCCGACCTCTCTCATCAACCTGTTAGGTCAGGAGGTCGCTATCCTTCTTGCCCAAGGGGCAATAGAAGAAGTACCCCTTCATCAACAGGGTACAGGGTTCTATTCCCCTTATTTTCTTATCCCAAAGAAAACAGGGGGTTACAGACCTATCTTAGACCTCAGAGAATTGAACAAATTCCTTGTCGAGGAGAAATTCAAAATGATTTCTCTCAGATCTCTGCTGCCATAACTTCAGGGTCAGGATTGGCTTTGTTCTGTAGATCTCACGGATGCGTACACCCATGTTCTCATCCATCCAACTCACAGAAGGTTCCTTCGGTTCCTTTTTCAGGGAAAGCACTACCAATACAGTGTGCTTCCTTTTGGCCTAGCCTCAGCACCAAGGGTGTTCACGAAATGCATGGCTGTTGTAGCAGCATTTCTCCGCACTCTAGGGATATTCGTCTTCCCCTACTTAGACGACTGGGTCATTCGGGCCCCAACAGAGTCAGAGGCCAGGACTTCTCTATCCTGCACAATGCGTATCCTTCAGTATTTAGGGCTGGTAATAAACATCCCAAAATCCAGTCTAACTCCCACTCAGTCTTTAGAGTTCATAGGAGCTTTACTGGATACTACAAAGGCAAGGGCCTATCTCCCCCAGGCCCGTTGCCTTTGCCTGGTGCAGTTAGCTTCTCAAGCAGTGCTAAAGCCTCATCTAACTGCTCGAGAAATGTTACAACTACTAGGCCACATGGCATCCACCGTGCATGTGGTTCCCTATGCTCGCCTCCATATGAGGGCAGCTCAGTGGACTTTATCCACCCAATGGACCCAGGCATCAGGATGCCTGTCAGACAAAATAACAAACACAAGTCGCCTTATTTTGTCCCTCCAGTGGTGGAAGTCCATTCAAAACCTGTTGCTGGGGTCCTCTTTTCAACAACCCTTACCCCAAGCAACTCTCACAACAGATGCTTCTCCAATGGGTTGGGGAGCTCATCTCCAAGACCTCTCCATCCAGAACACCTGGTCTCCACAGGAGAGTTATCTACATATCAATCTCTTGGAACTCGGAGCAATCTTCCTTGCTTTGCGAGTGTTCCACAACCTGCTCAGCTACAAGACAGTCCTCATTCATACGGACAATCAAGTAGCCATGTTCTATGTGAACAAGCAGGGGGGAACAGGCTCTCTGTCGCTTTGCAACGAAGCTTTGCGACTATGGGCCCTCGCCAGAGAGCATCAGATTCATCTTCTGGCAGTGTGTCTTCCAGGCATTCAAAACTCTTGGGCAGACAGACTCAGTCGACTCAGACTCAGTTCTACTTCCACACGAGTGGTCTCTACATGCAGACCAGGTGACTAGGATATTTCAACTTTGGGGAACCACGGACATAGACCTCTGCAAGTCCGTGGAATGCCAAACTTCCCCGGTTCTGTTGCAGAATTCCGGCTCAGGGGGCTCAAGCCAGGGATGCTTTCCTCCTTTACTGGGGTCAAGACTTCCTGTATGCCTTTCCACCCATTCCCCTAATTCCCAAAACCCTGTTCAAGCTTCAGAGAGACAGAGGCCACATGATTCTCATAGCTCCACATTGGCCACGGCAAGTGTGGTACCCTCTGCTTCTACATCCCTCGCATGCTCCCTCCCTGGAGTTAGGATCTGCTCCAGATCTCCTATCTCAGGAGGACGGAATGTTATGGCATCCCAATCCCCAGTCTCTGCATCGCAGGGCTTGGTTGCTGAAGGCCTAGTTCTCCAGGATCTTAATATCCCTCAGCAAGTAAAAGATATTCTTCTTGCTTCCAGGAAACCTTCCACAAGATGCTCTTATGCTTTCAAGTGGAAAAGGTTTACCATATGGTGTTCGCAAAAGGGTCTTAACCGCCTTGCGATACTTCTGGAATCATTGCTGGAGTATCTCCTTCATTTATCCAATGCAGGTCTTAAGACTAATTCAGTAAGAGTCCATTTGAGTGCTATTGCAGCTTCCTTTAAGCCTCTAAATGGACAGCCTATTTCCTCTCATCCTCTTATAGCAAGATTTATGAGATGCCTTCTTTTAACTAAGCCTCCCATTAGGCCACCACTGGTGGCATGGGACTTAAACCTGATTCTTGGGCAGCTCATGAAGCCACCTTTTGAACCTTTAGCTACTACCTCCTTGAAATTCCTTTCTTGGAAGGTTATCTTTCTCATTGCAATCACATCAGCATGCCGTATTAGTGAGTTGCAAGTACTAGTAGCTGATCCACCTTATACAAGGTTCCATCATGACAAGGTAGTCCTTAGAACTCATCCACACTTTATGCCAAAGGTGGTCTCGCCTTTTCATCTGAACCAAGCGGTCTATCTACCTGTGTTTTTTCCAAGGCCTCATGCATCAAATGCAGAGAGGAATCTTCATACCTTGGACTGTAAAATAGCTTTATCCTTTTACTTACAAAGAACACAGCAACATAGAAAGTCCTCTCAGATCTTTGTTGCTTTTGTTCCTCCTCATTTGGGACTTCCAGTCTCCAAGAGAACACTGTCTAACTGGATTGCTCAGTGTATTTCCTTCGCCTATCAGAGTAAGAATCTTTCTCTGGAGGGCCATGTCACAGCTCACAATATGAGAGCCATGGCAGCCTCAATGGCTCATCTGCACTCTGTGTCTATCGACGACATCTGTCAAGCAGCCACTTGGGTCTCGGTTCATACCTTTACAGCCCATTACTGCTTGGACAAGGACTCCCGCCAGGATGCCTTGTTTGGTCAGGCTGTTCTCCAACACCTGTTCCATACCTAATCAACTCCTACCCACCATCCCTGGTAGGATGCCAGAGATCCATGGGGGGAAGTGGAGCCCTTTTCAGGGACACACAACTTCTGGGTTCTCTCCCTGGCACCTAAAGCTGGGGAGTCCCCATATGTGATGACTACATTCCTGCTTGTTCCTGGAGTTAGCAGAGTTACTCACCTGTAACAGGTGATCTCTGGGAACAGCAGGAATTTAGTCCTCACAACCCACCCACCTCCCCTAGGAGTTGTATCTCTCTATATCTTTCCTTTCCCTCTCTCTTTCTTTATCTCAGCTTTAAAACGCAACTGGAGAGAGGCAGTTGGGAAAGGCGGGAAGGCAAGCACGCAGGCACTGTGGGATGCTCCCCAAAAGCTTTCTAATTGGATGCTGGGGAGCGTTCCCGCGTAGGCTCCATCGGTACCGACGATACCCATATGTGAGGACTAAATTCCTGCTGTTCCCAGAGATCACCTGTTACATGTGAGTAACTATGCTTTCGAGGTCCTCCAAATAAAATGAACAGCCAGTCTGATTTCCGAAAAGACTGCATGTGCCTGAGATAACACCAGTGTCCTCCACACATCCAGCTTGTGCAAGCACCGGTCCTCCAGATCTACGCTCACCACAAAAACTGGCAGAGTCACCACCTGATTGAGATGAAACACCGAGACTGCCTTGGGCATAAAAGATGGTACTGGTCACAAGACCACCCTCTCCTTGGAAATAATCAAGAATGGTTCCTTACAGTATAAGGCCTGCAGTTCCGAGATGCACCTAGCCAAGTAGATGGCTACTAAGACAACCACCTTCAATGTGAGGTCCTTGATTAAAGCCTCCCTCAATGGCTCAAACGGAGGGAAGGTGAGAACTGACAAGACAAGGTTGAGATCCCATGAAGGGACCACTGCCCTGAATGGTGGCCTGACCTGCTTAACTGCTCTTAGAAACCTTGCCATGTTAGGATGACCTGCTACAGAGACCCCTTGCAACTTGCCTCATTAACATGCCAGAGCTGCTACCTGAACCTTTGGCGGTTCAAGGCCAGGCCCTTGTCCAGGGTGTCCTGCATGAATGAGAGGATGTCCCCAGTTGACACCATCAAGGGATGGAGGCCCCGTGGTTCACACCACTCTTCAAAAATGCGCCAGACCTGGACATAGGACAAGGATGTAGACCTTTTTTTCTTTCTTTTAGCATCGTGGAGACCACGGGTGTGGCATTTTATTTTATTTTATTTAGACAGTTTTTGTATACCGCCTTATCCTTCAATCAAAGCGGTCACAACACAATTGGGGGATACATTTTAACACGCGGGGATATGAGACACATACACTAATACTTACAGGGAACATGGGCAGTGGAGGGTTAAGTGGCTTGCCCAAGACCACAAGGAGCATCTGTGGGACTAGAAACCCCAGTCCTTCCGGCCCAAGGTTGCTGTCCTCTAGTGGGATTTGAACCCCCGACCTTCCGGCCTGAAGTACCTTGCCCCAACCACTAGGCTACTCCTCCCTCTAAGAGCCTCTCTTCAAGAGCTGCGCCTGCTCAAGAGCCAGGCCATAAGCAAGAAGCAATTCACTTGGGGTATCAAGACGGGACCCTGTGACAGGAGGTCATGCTTGCTCGGCAGCCACCAAGGCTGGTCCACCATCAACCTGACCAGATCCGCATACCAAGTTCTCCGAGGCAAGTCAGGAGCCACCAAGTTCACTCAACCCCCCCTGTGCCGAGCTATTCTCTGCAACAGTCGCCCGATCAGAGCCTATGGAGGAAAGACATATAGCAGTCCTTCCCGTGGCTAGGGTTGTGCGAGAGTGTCGAGACCCTCCGATATTTTCTCTCTCTGTCAGCTGAAGAACCGACTTGTCTTGGCATTGTCTATTGAGGTCATCAGATCTATCGCCTGCTGCCTCCACCAACCCACTATCTGGTGGAACACCGCATCCTTCTGCATTGAGAAGAATGGATAGAAACTGGAAGTAATATCTAGACGTGGTGATGATAAGCATCCAGTATTCTGTTATGTTCTCACATTCCTCTAGAAAGAAAGAAAGAATGGAACCCAACCCCCCCCACACACACACACACACACATACATACATACACACACGCATGTGGGTTGGAGAAAGAACCTAACTGCTTCAATGGTTTAGTCAAAATGGCCTGTTTCAATTGTCTTGTTTCTCTGATATGACCTAGAGCAGAGGTTCCCAATCGAGTCCTCGGGACACACTTAGCCAGTAAGGTTTTCAGGATAGCCACAATGAATATGCATGAGAGAGGCTTACACTGTATGCGGATCTCTCTCATGCATATTCATTGTGGCTATCCTGAAAACCCGACTGGCCAGGTGTGTCCGAAAAACTGGGTTAAGAACCCCTGACCTAGAGTTTGCCTGACACTGATACCTGAAGAGTGGGAAGGGAGCTCCTTTTCCTAAATGAGAAGCCTCTTCTATAGTGAGTTATTAGTCTCTCTTGAGGACGATGTAGGCTTTAAAGCTAGAGTAAAAAGATATCTCTATGTATTTAGTTTTATCTTTTAGATTAAGCCCATGCCTTTTCAGTGTTGTCACAGTGGGCTTTAATGGTATAGACCAGACATCAGGACACATCTAATCAGCCAGGTTTTCAGGATAACTGCAATGATTGTTCATGATAGATTTGCATGCACTACCTCCATTGTATGTAGTTCTCTCTTATGCATATTCATTGTGGTTATCCTGAAAACATCATTGGCTAGGTGTGTCCCAAGGACTGGGTTAAGAACCCCTGGTCTAGACAACCTCTTTAACCTTTGCCCCCAAAAACGTTAATCTCCAGGAACAAGCAGGAATGTAGTCTTCACATATGGGTTCGTGGGTACCGACGGAGCCTGCGTGGGAACGCTCCCCAGCATCCAATTAGGAAGCTTTTGGGAGCATCCCACAGCGCCTGCATGCTGCCTTCCCGCCTTTCCCAACTGCCTCTCTCCAGTTCTTCGTTTTCCGCGGAGCCAGCAGGTCGTGTTCCTGTCACCACAGAAAATTTTCCTTCTCTTTGTGGTCGCATCTGCCTTCTTCGACGCTTTACCGGTACAGCCGGTCTTCTCTTCTTTTTAAAAAAAAAAAAATTCGGAGTACTTTTCCATTTCTTTTTTCCAGGTGCACGCACCATTTTGGGCCTTAGCCCCAAAATATTTTCCACAATGGAAAAACCCTCTTCGGGTTTCAAAGTGCACCAAGTGCAGCGGTACTATCTCCGTCACCGACACCCATGAGTGGTGTCTGAAATGTTTAGGTCCTGACCTTTCCATTTCGGAATGTAGGGCCTGTCCATGATGTCCAAGAGAGGTCGACAGAACCGAGTTGCCAAGCTCAGTACCCTGTTTCCCTCGGATGCGGCCTCAGTGGCATCGACGTCTTCCAGGGCTTCATCTTCCTCCTGTAGATCTCAGGTAACTAAACATGTCTAGCCGGTCCTCTAAGGGTAGATCTCCTTCTAAGCATCGAGATGCCTCTGGCGTTGCCCTTGAGGATTCTGCACTGGCAAAATTGCCCCGGTGGGAGGCTTCGGCTTCCAATCGGGGTTCCAGGACGTTCTCGAGGCCTCGACCTCGGTAGAACTGCTGGTGCCATGCTCTGGGGTACCGGCGGTCCACTCCGGTACCGATTATCCAGGCATCGGCAATGTCGATAGACCACAGGGTTCTGGCTATTGAACGTAATCTGGCGGCTCTCCTTGCGGCATCGATACCCTCAGAACCGCGTCAGACAGTTCAACCGGTACCGGCACTGACTCCGGCATCGGTACCGGTACCGATAACATTGGTATCGACATCGGCATCTGCATTGCCGGCACCCAGTCATGCGATACCTCCCGGTACTGTTACACCGGTACCAGTTCCTCTCGGTATCGACTTGAGGACTCTGAGGATTCTGACAGTTCTGTCGATGCCGGTATACTTCTCCCGGAGGAGCCTTCCTCCCCTAAACGCAGGATGTCTCCTCCAGACGACATTTCCTTTCAGGATTTCATCAGAGAGGTGGCTCGGGGTCTGTCCATTGCTGTAGTCCCTGAAACAGAGCCCAGAGCAAAGGAGTTGGAAATTTTACAATATCCTAAAACTCCTAAGGAGGCAGCTACCTTGCCCATCCATGAGATCCTGCATGATCTAATGCTAAGGATGTGGGAGACGCCTCTTACTACCTCTCCTCATTCTCGTAGACTGGATACTCTGTATCGTCCCTCCTTGTCCTGGTTTCCAAAAAACTCAGCTCCCCCACCACTCTACTGTAGTGGAGTCAGCTATGAGAAGGATCAAGAGTGCAAAGAGACATGTCTCTAATCCCCCAGGACGTGAGTGCAGAACTCTGGATGCTTTTGGACGTCGGGTCTTCCAAGTTTCCATGCTTTCTGCCAGGATCAGTTCCTATAGTCTATATATGGGAATGTTCCTGAAGGAAGTCACAGGAGATTTAGAGGCTTTGAGCCCTCTTCTTCCTGAGGATAGAAGACAGGATTTTCTCACGCTGGTCAAACATGCCCAGGATGTTTCTAAATTTGTCAACCGTGCAGCTTTTGACTGTTTTGAGTGCATAAGCAGAACCTCTGCCATTGCCATAGGTGCACGTAGAATTGCTTGGCTCCAGGCATCTGATCTGGAGCTCTGGGTACAAGACAAACTTGGAAATATTCCTTGTACTGGTGAGAACCTGTTTGGTAAAGATTCGCAGGAGAAAGCCAATGAGATGGATGCTGAAAACTCCAACTTGGACAGATTGTCCAAGTCTACAGCTCATCCTGCAAAAAAGAAATCCTTTAAGAAACCATTCTTTTCTAAAAAGAAAAGATTTTATCCTGCTTATTCTCAGCAGGCACGTTCTGCAGGTCAACCTGTCCGGAAAGGTCAGCAACCACCCAAACAAAGGAAGGCAAAGACTGCTAAGCCTCAACCGTCTCAGCAGTCTCAGCCTCCACAAGGCCTTTGACTTTCAGCTAGAGAACTTAGCCTTCCTGGCCCTCAATGGACCAGAGCCTTCCACCATTCCAGGAAGGTTATGCCATTTTGCCCCCAGGTGGCAGCAGATAACAGAGCATTGGACACTCTCCATTATCAGAGATGGGTACAAGCTGCACTTTCTGTGTATGCCCCCTCCCACAATGGTAAGACAGTTAAATTCTCAGACCTCTCTCATCAACCTGTTAGATCAAGAGGTCTCTACACTTCTTGCCCAAGGGGCAATAGAAGAAGTACCCATTCATCAACAGGGTACAGGGTTTTACTCCCCCTATTTCCTTATCCCAAAGAAAACAGGGGGATACAGACCTATTTTGGACCTCAGAGAATTGAACAAATTCCTGTTCAAAGAGAAATTCAAGATGATTTCTCTAGGAACTCTGATGCCATACCTTCAGAGTCAGGATTGGCTTTGTTTTCTAGATCTCAAGGATGCGTACACCCATGTTCTCATCCATCCAACTCACAGAAAGTTCCTTTGGTTCCTTTTCCAGGGAAAACACTACCAATACAGGGTGCTTCCCTTTGGCCTGGTCTCAGCTCCAAGAGTGTTCACGAAATGCATGGCTGTGGTAGCAGCATTTCTCTGCACTCTAGGCATATTCGTCTTCCCCTACTTAGACGACTGGCTCATTCAAGCCCCATCAGAGTCAGAGGCCAGGACTTCCCTATCTTGCACAATGCGTATCTTTCAGTATTTGGGTCTGGTCATAAACATCCCAAAATCCAGTTTAACTCCCACTCAGTCTCTAGAGTTCATAGGAGCTTTGCTGGATACCAAAAGGTCAAGGGCCTATCTCCAGGAACAAGCAGGAATGAGTCTTCACATATGGGTACGTCGGTACCGACGGAGCCTGCGCGGGAACGCTCCCCAGCGTCCAATCAGAAAGCTTTTGGGAGCATCCCACAGCGCCTGCGTGCTGCCTTCCCGCCTTTCCAACTGTCTCTCCTCAGTTGTTCTTTTTCCGCGGAGCCAGCAGGTCGTGTTCCTGTCACCGCAGAAGAATTTCCTTAATTTTCCTTTATTTCTTTTCTGTCGCGTCTGCCTTCCTCGACGCTATACCGGTACCGCCGGTGGTTGTTCCTTTTCTTTAAAAAAAAAAAAAAAATTCTATTTTTCTTCAGTTGCACTTCAGTTTTGGGCCTTAGGCCCAAAACGTTTTTCCTTAAACATGGAAAAGCCCGCTTCAGGGTTCAAGAAGTGTACAAAATGTGGCGGTACTATTTCCGTCACAGACACCCATGACTGGTGTCTAAAGTGTTTAGGCCCTGACCATTCCATTATAGATTGTGCGTCCTGTTCTATGATGTCGAAGAGAGGTCGACAGAACCGAGCTGCTAAGCTCAGTACCCTGTTTCCTTCTGATGTGGCTTCAGTGGCATCGACATCTTCCAGGGCTGCTTCTTCTTCACATGGATCTCAGGTAACTAAACATAAAACCAGCCGGTCCTCGAGGGGCAAATCTCCTGCTAAGCATCGAGATGCCTCCGGCCTTGCCCTCGAGGATCCTGCACCGGCAAAACTACCCCGGCGGGAGGCTTCGGCCTCTAAAGCATCATCATCGGGGTTCCAGGATGATCTAGATGGCGTGGCCTCAACAGATCTCCTGGTGCCATGCTTTGGGGTACCGGTGGCCTCCACCGGTACCAACTTTCAGGCATTGGCAGCGTCGATGGATCAGAGGATTCTGTCCATCGAACGCAGTCTGGCGGCTTTCCTTGTGGCATCGACGCCCGTGGTACCGCAACAGACTACTCTGCCGGTACTGGCTCTGGCATTGCCATCGGCACCGGTACCGGTGGCATCGACATCGGCATCGGTGTCCGCCATGCCGGTACTCTGCCCTCTGCAGCCCTCCGGTACCGATACCCCGGTACCGGCGATTCCCGATACCGATCTTCATCAGTACGGGTATCGGGCTTTGCAAGAGCATCCTGACAGACGATACTTCGATTCCTCTGACTCCGAGGATTCTGAAGAGTCTGTCGATGCAGGGATGCTTCTTCCACAGGAGGAGTCTTCACCTAAACGAAGGATGTCTCCTCCAGAGGATTTGTCTTTTCAAGATTTTATCAGAGAGGTGGCTAGGGGCCTCTGTTACAGTGGCCCCTGAGACAGAGCCTCGAGCTAAGGAGTTAGATATTTTACAATATCCCAAGACTCCTAAGGAGGCAGCTACCTTACCTATTCATGAGATTCTGTATGATCTCATGTTAAGGATGTGGGAAGCACCTCTAACCACCTCTCCCCATTCTTGCAGGTTGGACACCGTGTCCCTCCTTGTCCCGGGTTCCATAAAACTCAGCTCCCTCACCACTCTATTGTGGTAGAGTCTGCAATGAGAAAGATTAGAAGTGCTAAAAGACATGCCTCTAATCCTCCAGGACGTGATTGTAGAACCTTGGATGCTTTTGGGCGTAGAGTCTTCCAAGCTTCCATGCTCGCTGCGAGAATTAATTCCTATGGTCTTTACATGGGAATGTTCTTGAAAGAGGTTACTGACCATTTACAATCTTTAAGTCCTTTTATGTCTGACAGTAAAAGGCAAGAATATCTTGCTGGGCTTAAACATGCCCAGGATATCTCCAAATTCTCTAACAGTGCAGCTTTCGATGCCTTTGAATGTGTAAGCAGGGCCTCAGCTATAGCTATCGATGCATGTAGGATTGCTTGGCTTCAAGCATCTGATTTGGAGACCTGGGTACAAGATGAATTAGGAAAATCTCCCTTGTACAGGAGAAAATCTGTTTGGTAAGGATTGGCAAGCAAAAGCCAATCAAATGGATGCTGAAAATTCTGCCTTGGATAGATTATCCAAGTCTACAGCTGCCCCTGCCAAGAAAAGGTTGTTCAAGAAAACACCTTTTTCTAAAAAAGGAAGGTCCTATTCTGCTTATACTCGGAGGGCATCTTCTGCAGCTTCTAAACGTCAGCAATCCTCCAAACAGACCAAGGCAAAGGCTGCGAGGTCTGCTCCAGCCCAGCAATCTCAGCCCCCTCAGGGCCTTTGACTTTCTGCTAGAGAACTTGACCTTCCTGGCTCTAGAAGGCCCAGAGCCCTTCACCATTCCAGGAAGGTTATGTTACTTTGCTCCCAGATGGGGGCAAATTACAGCAGAGCAGTGGACACTCTCCATCATAAGAGAGGGGTACAAACTTCATTTTTCCAGTTTGCCCCCTCTCACCAGAGTGCACCAGTTCAATTCTCCAACCTCCCTCCTCAACCTGTTAGAGCAGGAGGTTGCCGCCCTTTTAGTCCAAGGGGCAATAGAGGAGGAGCCTTCTCAACAACAGGGCACAGGGGGCTTCAGACCCATTTTAGATCTCAGAGAGTTGAACAGATTCCTAGTCAGAGAAAAATTCAAGATGGTTTCTCTGGGAACTCTGCTGCCGTACCTTCAGAAGGATTGGCTTTGTTCTCTAGATCTCAAGGATGCGTACACCCATGTTCTCATCCATCCAACACACAAAAGGTTCCTTCGGTTCCTTTTTCATGAGAAGCACTATCAATACCGGGTGCTTCCCTTCGGCCTGGCCTCTGCACCAAGGGTGTTCACCAAATGCATGGCAGTGGTTGCTGCTTTTCTGCGCACCCTGGGGATCTTTGTCTTCCCATATCTGGACGACTGGCTCATTCGAGCTCCTTCCCAAGCAGAGGCCCAGACTGCTTTAAACTGCACAATGCGTATCCTGCAATATTTAGGGCTGGTAATAAACATCCCAAAATCCACTCTGATCCCTACTCAGTCCCTGGAGTTTATAGGGGCATTGCTGGATACTACACAGGCAAGGGCCTACCTTCCCCAAGGCCGTTGCCTTCGCCTGATGCAGTTAGCTTCTCAAGCAGAGTTAAAACCCCTCCTAACTGCTTGAGACATGTTATAGCTGCTAGGCTACATGGCATCCACCGTTCATGTGGTTCCATATGCCCGCCTTCACATGAGAGCAGCTCAGTGGACTTTATCCACCCAATGGACCCAGGCATTAGGCGGCCTAAAAGAACAAAATAGCAAACACAAGTCACCTCATTTTGTCCCTCCAATGGTGGAAGTCCTCCCAAAACCTGTTGCTGGGGTCCCCCTTTCAGCAGCCTTTACCCCAGGCAACTCTGACAACAGATGCTTCACCAATGGGCTGAGGAGCTCATCTTCAGGACTTCTCCGCCCAGGGCATCTGGTCCCCACAAGAGACTTGTCTGCATATCAATCTCTTGGAACTCAGAGCAATCTTTCTTGCTCTGCGAGTTTTCCATACCCTGCTCAGCCACAAGACAGTCCTTATTCACACGGACAATCAGGTAGCCATGTTCTACATAAACAAGCAGGGAGGAACTGGCTCTCTGTCGCTTTGCAACGAAGCTCTGCGACTGTGGGCCCTCGCCAGAGAGCATCACATTCATCTGCTGGCAGTCTATCTTCCAGGGGTTCAAAACTCTTGGGCAGACAGACTCAGTCGAGTTCTGCTTCCACACGAGTGGTCCCTACATATGGATCAGGTATCCAAGGTATTTCAACTTTAGGGAACCCCGGACATAGACCTATTTGCAAGTCCGTGGAATGCCAAACTTCCCCGGTTCTGTTCCAGAACTCCGGCTCAGGGGGCTCAGGCAAAGGATGCTTTCCTCCTTCACTGGGGTCAAGACTTCCTCTATGCCTTTCCACCCATTCCCCTAATTCCCAATACCCTGTTCAAGCTTCAGAGAGACAGAGGCCACATGATCCTCATAGCTCCACGTTGGCCTCGGCAGGTGTGGTACCCTCTGCTTTTACATCTCTCTCAAGCTCTCTCCCTAGAGTTAGGGTCTGCTCCAGACCTCCTCTCTCAGGAGGATGGAAAGTTGTGGCATCCCAATCCCCAGTCTCTACATCTCAGGGCTTGGTTGCTGAGGGCCTAGATCTCCAGCCTTTACATCTTTCTCAACAGGTGAAGGATGTTCTCTATGCTTCCAGAAAACCATCCACTAAACGTTCTTATGCCTTCAAGTGGAAAAGGTTCACCATCTGGTGTTCCGAGAGGGGTCTTAACCCCCGAGCCATACCTCTGGAATCGTTACTGGAGTATCTCCTGCATTTGTCTAATGCAGGCCTTAAGACAAATTCAGTAAGAGTCCATCTGAGTGCTATTGCAGCTTCACTCAAGCCTCTAAATGGACAACCTGTTTCCTCTCATCCCCTTGTAGCAAGGTTCATGAGAGGCCTCCTTTTAACAAAGCCTCCCATTAGACCACCACCGGTGGCATGGGACTTAAACGTGGTTCTTGGTCTGCTTATGAAGCCGCCTTTTGAACCTTTAGCTACTATTTCCTTGAAATACCTTTCCTGGAAGGTTATCTTTCTTATTGCAATGACATCAGCACGCCGCATTAGTGAATTGCAAGCTCTAGTAGCTAATCCACCTTATACAAGATTTCATCATGACAAGGTGGTCCTTAGGACTAATCCTCATTTTATGCCTAAGGTGGTCTCGCCTTTTCACCTTAACCAAGAGATCTACCTACCTGTCTTTTTCCAGGTCCTCATGCATCAAGTGCAGAGAGGAATCTTCATACCCTGGACTGTAAAAGAGCTCTAGCTTTTTACTTGCAGAGGACACAGCAACATAGAAAGTCTTCTCAACTCTTTGTTGCTTTTGATCCTTCTCATCTGGGTCAGCCAGTCTCCAAGAGAACACTTTCCAACTGGATTGCCCAGTGTATTTCTTTCGCCTACCAGAGCAAAAACATGTCTCTGGAGGGCCATGTCACAGCTCATAATATGAGAGCCATGGCAGCTTCAATGGCTCATCTCAACTCTGTGTCTATCGACGACATCTGTCGAGCAGCCACTTGGGCCTCAGTTCATACCTTCACAGCCCATTACTGCTTGGACAAAAACTCCCACCGGGATGCTTTGTTTGGTCAGGCTGTCCTCAAACACCTGTTCCATACTTAATCAACTCCTACCCACCATCCCTCAGGGGATGCCAGAGATCCAGGTGGAGAAGTGCACCCTGTCCCAGGGACACACAACCTATGGGCTATCTCCCTGGCATCAAAAGCTAGGGAGTCCCCATATGTGAAGACTCATTCCTGCTTGTTCCTGGAGATAGCACAGTTACTTACCTGTAACAGGTGATCTCTGGGAACAACAAAAATAAGTCTTCACAACCCACCCACCTCCCCTAAGGAGTTGTCTCTCTTTCTCTATCTCCTTTCCCTCTTTCTCTCCCTTTGGTCTCAGCTATAAAACTCAACTGAGGAGAGACAGTTGGAAAGGCGGGAAGGCAGCACGCAGGCACTGTGGGATGCTCCCAAAAGCTTTCTGACTGGACGCTGCGGAGCGTTCCCGCGCAGGCTCCGTCGGTACCGACGTACCCATATGTGAAGACTTATTCCTGCTGTTCCCAGAGATCACCTGTTACAGGTAAGTAACTGTGCTATCTCCCCCAGGCCCGTTGCCTTTGCATGGTACAGTTAGCTTCTCATGCAGTGCTAAAGCCTTCTCTCACTGCCCAAGAAATGCTACAACTACTAGGCCACATGGCATCCACAGTGCATGTGGTTCCTTATGCTCGCCTCCACATGAGAGCAGCCCAGTGGACTTTATCCACCCAATGGACTCAGGCATCAGGGTGCCTGTCAGACAAAATAGCAAACACAAATCGCCTTATTTTGTCCCTCCAATGGTGGCAGTCCACTCAAAACCTGTTGCTGGGGTCCCCTTTTCAACAACCCTTACCCCAGGCAACTCTCACAACAGATGCTTCACCAGTGGGTTGGGGAGCTCATCTACAAGACCTCTCCACCCAAGGCACCTAGACTCCACAGGAGACTCATCTACATATCAATCTCTTAGAGCTCAGAGCAATCTTCCTTGCTCTTCGAGTGTTCCACACCCTGCTCAGCTACAAGACAGTCCTCATTCATACGGACAATCAAGTAGCCATGTTCTACGTGAACAAGCAGGGGGGAACAGGCTCTCCGTCGCTTTGCAACGAAGCTTTGCGACTATGGGCCCTCGCCAGAGAGCATCAGATTCATCTCCTGGCAGTGTATCTTCCAGGCATACAAAACTCTTGGGCAGACAGATTCAGTCGAGTTCTTATTCCACACGAATGGTCTCTTCATGCAGACCAGGTGGCCAAGATTTTTCAAATTTGGGGAACCCTGGACATAGACCTCTTTGCAAGTCTGTTGAATGCCAAAAATAGAAACATGATGACAGAAAAAGACCACATGGCCTATCTAGTCTCTCCTTCCATAACAACAACTACAACAGTCCACTTTTTACCTTTAGAGATCCTCTGTGTTGGTCCCATGCTTTTTTTAATTCAGTTACTGTCCTCATCTCTACCACCTCCACTGGGAGACTATTTCATGGATCAACTACTCTTTCTGTAAAGAAATATTTCCGCATATCACTCCTGAATCTATCTCCCTTCACCCTCATCCCATGTCCCCTCGTAGCAGAACTTGCTTTCAATTGAAAGAGGCTCTCTCCCTGAACATTTATGCCACGGAGGTATTTAAACATCTCAATCATATCACCTCTATCCCGCCTTTCATCTAAGGTGTACATATTAAGATCCTTAAGTCTGTCCTCATATGCTTTATAATGAAGCCCATTAATCATTTTAGTAGCCACCCTCTGCACCGACTCCATCCTGTTCACATCCTTTTGAAGGTGCGGTCTCCAGAATTGCACACCATACTCCAAATGAGGTCGCACCAAAGACTTATACAGAGGCATTATCACCTTATACAGAGGCACCTCCCCAGTTCTGTTCCAGAATTCCGGCTCATGGCTCTCAGGCCAGGGATGCCTTCCTCCTTCACTGGGGTCAGGACTTCCTTTATGCCTTTCCGCCCATTCCCCTAATTCCCAAAACCCTATTCAAGCTTCATAGAGACAGAGGCCATATGATTCTCATAGCACCACATTGGCCACGGCAAGTGTGGTACCTTCTGCTTCTACAACTCCCCAAGCTCCCTCCCTGGAGTTAGGGTCTGCTCTAGATCTCCTGTCTCAGGAGAATGGAATGTTATGGCATCCCAATCCCCAGTCTCTGCATCTCAGGGCTTGGTTGCTGAAGGCCTAGATCTGCATGATCTTAACCTCCCTCAGCAAATAAAGGATATCCTTTATGCTTCCAGGAAACTTTCCACAAGATGCTCTTATGCTTTCAAGTGGAAAAGGTTTACCATATGGTGTTCGCAGAAGGGTCTTAAACCCTGTGCGATACTTCTGGAATCATTACTGGAGTATCTCCTTCATTTATCCAATGCAGGACTTAAAACTAACTCAGTAAGAGTCCATTTGTCAAGCCTCTGAATGGACAACCTATTTCCTCCCATCCTCTTGTAGCAAGATTTGTGAGTGGCCTTCTTCTAACTAAGCCTCCCATTAGGCCACCTCAAGTGGCATGGGACTTAAACCTGGTTCTTGGTCAGCTCATGAAGCCGCCTTTCAAACCCTTGGCTACTACATCATTGAAATTCCTTTCTTGGAAAGTTAGCTTTCTCATTGCAATCACATCAACACGCCGCATCAGTGAGTTGCAAGCACTAGTAGCTGATCCACCTTATACAAGGTTCCATCATGACAAGGTAGTCCTTAGGACTCATCCACATTTCATGCCGAAGGTGGTCTCGCCTTTCCATTTAAACCAAGTGGTCTACCTGCCTGTGTTTTTTCCAAGGCCTCATGCATCTAATGCAGAAAGGAATCTTCACACTTTAGACTGTAAAAGAGCTTTAGCCTTTTACTTGCGAAGAACACAGCAACATAGAAAGTCCTCTCAACTCTTTTTTGCTTTTGATCCTTCTCATTTGGGACTTCCAGTCTCCAAGAGAACACTGTCTAACTGGATTGCACAGTGTATTTCCTTTGCCTATCAGAGTAAGAACCTTCCTCTGGAGGGCCCTGTCACAGCTCACATTGTGAGAGCCATGGCAGCTTCAATGGCTCATCTACACTCTGTGTCTATCGACGACATCTGTCGAGCAGCCACTTGGGCCTCAGTTCATACCTTCACAGCCCATTACTGCTTGGACAAGGACTCCCGCCGGGATGCCTTGTTTGGTTAGGCTGTTCTTCAACACCTGTTCCATACCTAATCAACTCCTACCCGCCATCCCTGGTTGGATGCCAGAGATCCATGGGGGGAAGTGGAGCCCTTTCACAGGGGCATACAACTTCTGGGGTCTCTCCCTGGCATCTAAAGCTAGGGAGTCCCCATATGTGAAGACTACATTCCTGCTTGTTCCTGGAGATAGCATAGTTACTCACCTGTAACAGGTGATCTCTGGGAACAGCAGGAATTTAGTCTTCACAACCCACCCACCTCCCCTAGGAGTGGTATCTCTCTAGCTATCTCTTTCTCTTTCCCCCTCTCTCTTTGTCTCAGCTTTAAACTCAACTGGAGAGAGGCAGTTGGGAAAGGCGGGAAGGCAGCACGCAGGCGCTGTGGGATGCTCCCAAAAGCTTTCTAATTGGACGCTGGGGAGCGTTCCCACGCAGGCTCCGTCAGTACCGACGTAGCCATATGTGAAGACTAAATTCCTGCTGTTCCCGGAGATCACCTGTTACAGGTGAGTAACTATGCTTTCCCAGTGCTCGATGCATCTGCTAAATTAACATGAACATCTTCTGAAGTCCTGAAACCTGTAACCAGGTAAAATGTCTAGCTGCAATGGCTAATGGCAAATTCTAGAAAAGGTGTCAGATGCCGTAAACTGAGCAAATTGTCAACCTCCGACAAAGACAGTTCAGCCTGAGTCTGAGCTGAGAAGTTAGATAAAATTCCTTTAACCTTTTGAAGCATGATATGCATACATTGCACCGTGTATAATTGAGAAGCAGTCCTTGCAGAAAGCAAGACTCCTTGGAAGATTTCCTTTCTTAGGTGGTCGAGAAACCTGGGGTCCTTTCCCAGAGGCATACTTGAATAATCCTTGCGCGTCTTTGCTTTTTTTCTTTGCTGATTCAGCTACCACAGAGGTTTGCGAAAGCAGAATATTATTAAATCTAGGATCCATTCGTAGCAGTTATTTTGGTGTTTTGCTGTGCCCAGACATGACAGACTGTGAGTGTCATTTGCTAATTTTCCCCCACAAATGAGGCAGGACCTGAGGCTTAGTTCTGCTTACACCGTGGTCCCAATTATGTCAAAACAGCAGCAGCAGCTAAACATTTTTTACTAATATTTTTTATTTATTTTTGTTTAATTCATATATCTGAAATAACCAGAAAAGGACTCTTCAATGAAAGTTGGGAGATGTGTTTGTTCCCATACATTCAATAGAACAGAAAAACAAGCTGAAGGGACCACTGTGTATGGGAAGGGCCAAGCATACTCGGAACTTTCCACTAATTCTTACTTCTGCGCGTGCTATTTGGTCCCAGTGCCATCCAATGATATCCCCCACTTGTGTACCTGATCAATCCTCCTTGATGACAGAGTGACTGTGATCTTGACTTGAAAATTCTATTATGAACCACAGGATATTTTGTGGCCCTACTGGGCTTCTTGATCTACTGTTTGGGAACCACTGGCTTAGTGGGAGAAAAATCAGGTGTGGAAAAAGATTTTGCAGTAAGTGAACCAACTGGTATTTTTTTTCCTTTTTCAACTATTAATAGAGACTAATTTTAAATTATTAGTTGTAAATTATTTTTTTCACTGAAAAGTATCAGGAAATTATTTTTACAGACAAATACTTTTTAGAATGACTGAAGTAGTTTATGCTTCAAATTAAATAAAACTAACTGTATAGTATGTCCTGGTTAGTACTTGGATGGTGAGACCACCTTGGAATACCAGGTGCTGTAGACTTTACTGCATGGAAGGAAGGCCTGGCAATCTACTTCTGGTCGCATCTTGCTGTAAATCCCCAGGGGTTAGGTCGCCAGGGGTCAGCATTGACTCTGACACGCACGCACGCACACACACACAAACAAACACACACACAAACAAACACACACACACACGTTTGTTCACCTTTACTTATCTCTGTTCAAGTGGACTAACAAGTGTATACACCTTTTATGGGACTACTGTACAAAATTTATTTTAATAGCCTGTTCATATGTGCCATGGAAGTCACTGCTGCCCCATGTTCAGATCCCGACCCGCACACAGGCTCTTCTCTGGGCAACTTGCAGCAACAAGACACCTCAGAGGTGGCGCGATCCATGTTCAGGAGCTCTTTTCTGAGCAATGCATAGTCGCACATTCCTTTCTCCTTCCTAGATGCAGCATGAGCTCTGCAGTGCAAGAGTTAATGGGAAGATAACCTGCTCCCTCTTTGTGCTGCACCTTCTCTTCTTCCTTTTGAGTCCTTTCCGGTGGGACTTCAGTGTCTCTCTAGATTTTCTTGTAGCCATACGAGTCCTTTCCAGGTCCACACTGCCTGTTTTCTAGCACACACATTTTTGTTAGTGTGGATTTGCCTGGGGTTTGAAAGGGTTGGGAAATGCTGATCTGCTCACTAGCTTTATAGTGTTTGGAAAATTAACCTGTAACCAGCGTGTTTTCCCCTTTTGGAAGCGATGAAACCTGTTCTCCCTTTTTCAGATGCCAGGGGATTTTTCCTGCTAGCACTTTGCTAGTTTTATAGTGGCAAGGCGCTGAGCACTAACTACCTCAGCCTCTTTCCCCTTCCTGAGGAAGCATTTGCACAATAGCATTGCAGGTGCAAAATCTCTCTTCCTTTTCTCCATGGTCAGCTGGGCAGGGAGTCCATTCCTTTTACCTCTCTTAGAGAGGATGGGATGGACTCATGCAAGTGTGTGCTTGGCTCTGCTGATGATCCTCAGAGTGATTAATGGGTTACGCTGACTGTAAAAGCTCCTGGGAGGAAAAGGGCGGTGAGCACCAGCTTCAAAAGCACCACAGCGCTTTTCCTGCCAGCCCTGATTATCTGAACAGATCACATGCACCGGGCAGAGGTTCAGCCAAAATGCTTTTGTTTACTTCCCCAGGAGCTTACCCTGGAGAAAATGGCTGGGAACATATTTTTTTTTTTAATTGGCTGGCTTCCCCATCATTTCCATCTTTTTAGCCATTGGTGTTGCAACACTGCCTCTGCCAGGCCCATCCACTGCTTCCCCTTCCCCATCTCACATGCTGAGCTTTGGACAGGAATGTCAAACGTGCCTTTTTGACCGCCTTTCTCGCTGTTCTATTTTTAGAGACAGGACCACTACAGAATTGTTTTTTTTCTTTGGAGGGTGATTTTTAAAAGCCTTTATGATTATAAAACAGGTTTCTGCATAAAGACATTTTGGAGTCTATATTCAGCACTAGCATCTAGTGCTGCTAAAACAGCTAGCTGAACTGAAAGCCTGGATAGTCCACGCTGGGGCCATATCCAGGCTGCCCTGATTGCCACAAAGCTAATTGGGTAGCAGTGATATTCAGTGGCTCAATATCGCCACTGCCTGATGGGTGCTGCCCCAGAATACCCCCAGCAGTTTATCCAATAAGTGGGGGGAACCCATAAGAGACAGTGCACACTTCAAATGGACAACAGAGCCTATGCGATATCTGGGAATGTTTCTGCGCTTTGACCCCAAGCTGGTATACCAACTTAATATCCATAATAAAATTCATCAACTCAAACTTTTATGTGACAAATGGGGAGGAACCAAGAACAGAGGTTAATGTCATAAATGCATGTATTCAAATCATATATGAAAACATAAGCATTTATGACATTAACCTCTGTTCTTGGTTTTTCTGCATTCGCATAGTTTTTAGATGTCTTTTCAGCCTTGCACGTTCTGTTTTGTTTTTAATTCATTTCTATTTATTCTTTTAATGTTTTCATTATTCTTTTATCTTTTTTTTTTCATTTTTTCTCTTTGCGGTTTTTCTCATGGCTGGTAAAATTGAGCCATTTGACCTTGCCACGGCCATGTTTCCGGATACGTCTAAGTCGGCCAGCAGCTTTAAAAAGTGCACTGTGTGCGCGTGCTATTTCACCAACAGGTTTAATTGGTGCCTGCAGTGCCTTGGGCCTGACCACTAGCCCGCCTCGTGCAATCTGTACCTGCAAATGACGAGGAAGGACCTGAAGGGCCGGGGGAAACAGAAGGAGTTCCTCTTCAGGCCATCGGATTCAGCATTCTCTGCCCCAGCATTGACATCGACAGCTTTGTGTGGTTCCATTGAGACATTGTCATCGAGGGGTGTCCGAGCACACTCTGGGCAGTGGTGCCATGGAGCAGAGAGTCTATTGACCTTCGATCGGAACCGATGAAGGACCCGTCATGGACTCCATTGATGTCAAAGGGGGCGTCCAAGCAGCAGGCCAAGGGCCATTTGTATCTGCATCAGAGCCCTTCCTGACGTGATGTTGAGAGCGATAACTGGGAGTGGCCTGCTAAGCTGCCCAGGCAGGAGGAATAGACTCCCAGGCCCCGGAGGGCCACTTGCTGTCTCACGATGAACCTACCATTATGGAGTCCCTGTCATGGGTGCCAGAATCTGTGGCCAAATTTGTCATCCGAGCCCCAGTGCCTTCAGAAAAGATGTTGCTGGAGGAACACATTTGAACCCTCAAGGCCCACATGGCAGTGGTGCTGGCCATGCCACAAGCTGGCCCCCCGATGTCATTGACATTGTCACGGCACGCCATCCAGCCTGTCCTCGAGACCCATGCGCTACCCGCTGAAGCAGGCACATTGGGTAGGCAATTGGAATTGATGTTGGTTCCCACAGCCATCTCCTTCCTCCAGCATCTTGGGTTCCAGTGCACCAGTGCCAACGCTCGGTGCACCATCGATCCCACTGATGCCCAACTTCTCTGCCCGACTGGAGGCAGCATTGAGAGAAGACCTGACGCTACTTTGATTTCCTCTTAGAGTCAGAATTCAATGGATGGGAGACCGAGGAGGAGTTGGTGGTATCCGACCAGGGGTCTCCAGACCTACCCTCGGACCTCTTCCCTCTGTATGAGCAGTGGAAGTTGACCCTGGGGGACATGTTCTTCCAGGACTTTGTCAGGGACATGGCCAAGGTCATACCCTTCTCCTTGGAGTCCAAGGATGAGCTGAGGGCAGAAGAGCTGGAGATCCTTCAGCTCCTAAGGAAGCAGTTATGGTGCCTGTGCACCGAATCCTGTAGAGGTTGCTGTTGAGACTGTTGGAGAACCACCTTATGGTGCCAGCAGTCAGCCAATGGCTGGACTTCATATACTGGCTCCAAAGGGCCTTGGGCTTGGAGAAGTCTCAATTGCCTCATAACTACTTGGTGGTGGAATTGGCCATGAAGTGGGTTAAGAGCACCAAGACCCATTTCTTGGTGCCCCTGGGCCAGGAGGCCAGGACCCTCGACTTCTTTGGTAGGAGATGCTTCCAGGGCTCCATGCTGGTGGCCATGATTCTTTCATACCAGCTTTATGTGAGTATGTGCCTCAAGGGCATCATGGTGAACCTGGCAGAGTTTAGCTTTCTCATTCCGAGTACCTTTATTCCTTCCATGCCCTGGTGGGCCATGGCAAGGAGTGCTCAAAATACATGGTCCGTGCTATTTACAATACCTTTGAGTCAGCTAGCAGGGGTTGCAGCTGTGGGCATCTCTGCACACCACCTCACTTGGCTCCAATCCTCTGATCTGGAACAGTGGATCCAGGACAAGCCTGCAGAAGTGCCTTGTTGGGAAGAGAACCCCTTCAGGAAATGGTGTCAGATAGAGCGGGTGAGATTGAGAAGGAGCACATGGCCTTCTCCAGGCTCTCAAGAGACCACTGATCTCTCACACAAGAAGTACCAGGGAAAGAAGACCTTATTCCAGTGAAAACACCAGTACTAACAAAACTCTGAGTGCTTAGCTGAAGGCACAAGCCCCTTGCCAGCAGCGACTGGAGAAGCCTCAGAAATCCCAGCCTGCCAGTCAGCCAAAGCCGGGGGTGGGCTTTTGGTTCCTAAGGAGCATAGCCGATACCCAAAAGGGTACCCCTTCGGGGGAGGGGAGCAGCTTGTCCACTTCACAGGTGACCCCTTAAATGCTTGGGTCCTGCAGATAGTCTGAAGTGGGTACATGCTGTATTTCACCCAGTTGCCACCTCCCTTCTCCCCTGGGGAGTATCCCCTGGACCCACTGCATCGCAACCATTAAAGGACGACATCTCCACCTTTCTGACTGAGCTCGCCATTGAGCTGGTGTCCCTGGCTCAGATCAAGCGGGGTATCTACTCCAGGTACTTCCTAATCCCCAAGAAGACAGAGGGGGGTTCCAGCCCATCTTGGATCTTTGGAACCTCAACCGTTTTTTGGTATAGGAAAAGTTCAAGATAGTCTCAATGGGGACGCTGCTCCTGTATCTTCTCAAGGACAATTGGTTATGCTTCTTGGATCTCAAGATGCATATATACATATCCAGATCCACCTTGTTCACAGATAATACCTCTGGTTGGTTCTGGGGGAGTCATCACAACCAGTACCGAACTCTTCCATTTGGACTTGCATTGACTTCCGGGGTCTTCACAAATGCCTTGCGGTAGTGGCTGCTTATCTCCAGATCCTAGGAGTCTTCATCTTCCCTATTTAGATAACTGGCTCATAAAGAATTCCATCCTGAATGGTGTCTGGTAGTTGGCTCACCTAACTGTTCAAGTGCTCAGCAGCTGGAGTTCATCTGAGCCTTCCTTGATACCACTCTAGCTTGGTTGGGCTTTTCTTCCGATGGACCAAATGCAGCGGCTAACAGCAGTGTTCGGCGACATCCAGCGGAAGTGCCACACAGCAGTACAAGAGATGCTTGGCCATATGACCTCAACTGTTCACATCACACCACTAGCTCATCTCTGTATGAGGCAGACTCGGGAACTCTGAGCATGCAGAGGAAACAGGCCACTAACCCTTCAGGGACCAGGTAACGTTCACCGCACCCCTAGTACAATCCCTCCACTGGTGGTAGGAGCCACAGAACCTGTTTTGGGGTCTCCCATTCGACGTGTCAATGCCCCAGAGGATGCTAACCACTGATGTATTCAGGATTAGCTGGAGGGCTCATCTGCACAGCCTGCACATGCAGGGCCTGTGGTCTGAACAAGAGAATCTGCACCAGATAAAGTTCCTCGAGCTCCGGCCCATAGCGAACGCCCTCAGGGCCTACCAGACACATCTGATTAACCAGGTTTTGTTGATCCAAACAGTCAGGTGGTGATCTATATCAACAAGTAGGGAGGCAAAGGACTGTACCTGTGCTGGGAAGTGATTTGCTTATGGTAGTTAACGCAGCCTCCTACAGGATGGAGCTACGGGTGGCTTTTCTGCCTGGGGAACTCAATGCTATGGCGAATCACCTGTTCCGGGTCTTCCAGCCGCAGGAGTGGACCCTCAACAGGAAGATGGTGGACCAGATCTGTCTCCAGGAACAAGCAGGAATGAAGTCTTCACATATGGGTGACATCAGCATTGATGGAGCCCTGCACAGGAACACTCCCCAGTATCCAGTAGGAATGCTTTTGAGAGCGTCCCTCTACACATGTATGTCTGCCTTCCCAACAGTTCTCCTCGGTCGTCTTTTTTTTTTTTTACATGGAGCCATCAGGAACTTGTCCTATCACCGCTGTGGAAGACTTCATTTTTTTTTGTGCCTTTCGGTACTTGTGCTTGCCTTCCCATCACACCGGAGTGGTACTGCACCGTTCTGGTACCTTTTTTTTTTTTTTTTTTTTCTTTGTGAAAATTTATTTTCTTTTTCTTAGGGTTTTTTTTTTTTTTCATCGTTTCTTCAGTGTCGGGGCCGCCATTGCCCTTTTTTATTTGGCCTCCGTGGTTTTTTTTCCACCATGGAGAAACCACACAGTGGTTTTAAAAAATATACCAAATGCAAGAGTACTGTTTTGGCAACTGATCAACATGATTGGTGCCTTAAATGTTTGGGCTCGGACCACGATGCTTCAGCTTGTCCCCTGTGTCAGAAAATGACTTGAAGGGGACTGAAGAACCAAGAGCAGCAACAGGGAACTCTGTCAGATTTAGCCATTTCGGCACACTTCGATAGCCTCTACACTGTAATTGTCATTGCACAGTTCCCATACCTCTTCAAAGTCCAAACATAGTTCTAAACACAGGTTGTCCTCGGAAGGTATCAAAGACCTTGATACTGGCATCGGCAACTAAGGATTCACGATCTTCGGCGTTGGACTCTGACACTTGACATTGTCATTACCACTCTGCTTCAGTTGACCCTGACTCAGACCCACAAAACAGCCCGGCGGGAGGATTCTTCTTCCAAAGCCTGAGGGGTTTGGGGATGCTCCCAAGGCTTCATCCTAGGCAGAGCCCCCGGTACTGTGCTCTGGGATGGTAGCACAAGACTTGTTGCTTCAATCCTCTGTCACCTCTGATCTCTCTCGATGAACGGGTTCAGGCTATCGAGAGACGTCTGGCCACAATCCTGGTGGCAGTAGTGCCGGGACCTTCCAGGCCCTCGGGTTCCACAGCTCTGGTACCATCCCTCGATGTTGATGCTCCAAGGACATCTGGATTGGTACCCAGGGAACTGGCACCGTCCAGTTCGGAACCAAGGCCTCCTTTGGAACACTCTGTGTCATCGGAAACCAGACACTAGCATACCGCTGCATCACACCATCAGCAGCCTTTGGTCTCTGCATCAGAGTCTCATTGATAACGCGGTACCGACTGCCATTATTTTGACTTTCTACCAGATACTGCTTCCTCTGTGTTGGACACAGAATCTCTAGATTCTTTTCCGCCCTTGGACATCCCCCTCGGATCCCTCTCCACCTCATGAGAGACGTCATTTCCCCCCCCCCCTCCCCCTCCCCGAGGACATGTCCTTCCAAGATTTTATTAAGGGCATGGCTGCTGCTCTTTCTGTCTCTGTATCCACGGAATTGGAACAGAGAGCTGAAGATCTTAAAATCCTGCAGTACCCGTCGGCTCCAAGGTAGGCTGTGATGCTCCCCATACATAATATTCTCCGGAACCTTATGCTTTGGATCTGGGAAGCACCTCTAATAGTTCCATCCATCACAAGAGGCTGGACACTCTGCATCGAGTTCCTCCTTGCCCAGAGTTCCAGAAACTGCAGTTACCTCACTATTCCATGATGATGGAATCGGCCAAGAGAAGAAGAATCACTCCTCGGTTCCCCCAGGCAGAGTCCAGAACTCTTGATGCTTTTGGACATAGAGCCTTTCAGGCAGTGATGCTAGCATCTAGAATTAATTCATGCATGCTGTACATGGAAATATTTTTGAAAGATGTTTCAAGGGACTTGTCTGAATTTACCACCCTCTTACCTACTGACAAACAGGCTCCACATGCAGCACTGGTGACTCCTGCTCAGAACACCTCAAAACTTCTCATAAGAGCTGTATTTGATGCTTTTGAGGCCACAAGTAGGACAGCAGCAACCTGTATTGGAGCCAGGAGGAAGACCTGGCTGCAGGCCTCAGATCTGGAACAGTGGGTGCAAGACAAATTGAATAATATCCCATGTGCAGGAGAAAACCTGTTTGGTAAGGGCTGGCGTGAGAAAGCAGGTGAGATAGAAACCGGTGATCTCATCATGAAATGGTTATCTAGGGAAACAGCAGACCCTGCTAAGAAGAAGGCTCCCTGCTAAGAAACCTTATCCTATTCAAATCGGGCTTCACAGCCACATCAGAAGCAACAAGGGCCCCGTCAGGTCAGAAAGCTTAAAGTTGCAAAGCCCCAGTCTGCTCCTCAGACACAGCCTCCGGCTAGCTTTTGACTGCTTCCTCGAGGGCATAGCCAGTCTTCCCTTAGGAAACCCCTACCCTTCCAGCATAGCAGGCAGATTAACACACTTTGCTCACAGATGGCCCCTTGTTACCTCAGAACCCTGGACCTTGACAGTAGTGAGAAAAGGTTATCAGCTCAATTTCAAGGATCTTCCCCCAACCTGCTTTGTTTCGTAGAAGAATTCCCCACCTCCACTCCACTCTCCTACAAGAGGAGATAATTGCTCTTGCAACACAGAGGATTGTCATGGAAGCTCTACTGTCTCAACAAGGCCTAGGGTTCTACTCCCATTACTTCCTCATTCCAAATAAAACAGAAGGATTTTGGCCTATCCTGGACCTCAGAAATTTTGACACATTCCTAGTAAAAGAAACGTTCAAAATGATTTCACTAGGAACCCTTACCTGCAACTAGGAGACTGGCTCTGCTCTCTAGATATCGAGGATGCTTATACTCGCATCCTCATCCACCCCATTCACAGAAAGTACCGCCAGTTTTTCTTTCAGGGACACCACTACCAATACGGAGTTCTCTCTTTCAGACTAGCCTCAGCTCCAAGAGTGTTCACAAAGTGTCTAGCGGTCATAGCAGCCTACCTCTGCACTTTGGGCATCTTCGTTTATCCTTGTATAGATGACTGGCTCATCAAGGGAGATTCCCCTCAAATAGTTACAGAATACATCATTGCACCATCCTGGTGCTACAGCATCTGGGCTTCGTAGTCAACTATCCAGAGTCCAAACTGACTCCATCTCTGACATTAGAGTTCATAGGAGCTCTTCTGAGCACCACAAAGGCTTGGGCCTTCTTATCAGAAGAGCGTCTCCACCGTCTCATCTCCCTAGTGCATCATTGCCAGAACCAGCCCAGTATCTCATGGCAAGAGACATACTTTGTCTCTTGGGGCACATGGCCTCTATGGTCCATTTCGTCCCATATGCTCACCTTCACATGTGGATGGGACAGTGCATCCTTGCGGATCAGTGGCAACAATCCATGAGTTGCCCCACAGACAGGATCAACTTAGTTCAGGGAATCCCTCAAGTGGTGATACATTGCACAAAACCACCTCATCGGGTTACCTTTTCAAATGTCTGCACCACAGTGTACCCTGACAACCGATGCTTCCGAGCAGAGCTGGGGAGCCCATCTCCACCATCTCACCATGCAGGGTTTATGTTCCCCTGCTGAAGACCCTTATCACATCAACCTGTTGGAACTCAGGACTGATGCTGATGCCCTTCAGGTGTTCCGGCCTCATCTGACAGGATGTACAGTACTCATTCAAACTGACAACCAAGTCGCCATGTACTATATCAACAAACAGGGAGGTATTGGGTCTCACCACCTTTGCTGGGAGACAATCCATGTATGGACTTTTGCAATAAACTGCACACACAAGAATCCAATGAGTTATCTCCCAGGAGAGCAGAATCAACTGGCAGATAGACTCAGCCATGTCCTGCGTCCGTACAAATGGATTCTTCATCAGGATACGGCGCAACACTTATTTTGATTATGGAGGATTCCTATCATCAATCACTTTGCAACTCCAATGAATGCTCAGCTATCTCACTTCTGTTCCAGGGTTCCAGTGCCACAGAGCAAAAGCCCAGATGCTTTTTTGTTCCATTGGGGTCACGGCCTGCTCTACACATTCGCCCCCCAATTCCTTGGATTCCCCTCTTCAGACTACAAGTGGACAAGGGGTGGATGATTCTCATTGCCTCTTTCTTGACCCATCAACCTTGGCTCACACAGTGCCAGCCTCTCCATCTAGGGTCCGCACCCAATTTCCTTTCACAGGATCACGGGACCCTTCTTCACTCTAATCTCAAAGTGCTGAGACTAACAGCATGGCTGCTGAACACTTCACCTTGTCTCATCTTCGCCTCCCCAAGGACATAACGGAAGTTCTACTAGCATCCAGAAAAGATTCCACCAGACATTCCTATGCCTTCAAATGGCGTAGATTTTCCCTCTGGTCCCAGAGAGACCTCAACCCATTCACTTGTTTGATGGAGCCACTTCTTCAATATCTTCTCCATCTTTCCAGGTCTAGACTAGACTAACAAGGTGTGAGTCCACCTTAGTGCCATTTTGGCCCCTCACCATACTGTAGCTGATAAACCCATTTCATCACATCCACTGGTGACCCATTTTAAGCGCGGCGTTCTTTTAACAAGACCACCAGTCGGACTTCCTATGGTAGCCTGGGACCTCAATTTTGTCTTAGCACAGTTGTTCAAACCCCCTTTTGAACCTCTGGCTACAGCTTCACTGAAGTTCTTAACTTGGAAAGTTATCTTTCTAATTGCTCCCATATCTGCCCGTTGGGTCAGTGAGTTGCAAGTACTGGTGGATTATGCTCTATGTACTCATTTCCATCACGATAGGATGTGTCTAGAGGACACTCTAAGTTCTTTCCAAAGGTGGTTTTCCCTTTCCACCTTAATTAATCCATCTCTCTTCCAATCTTTTTACCGAGGCCTCATTCTTCCAGAGCAGAAGCCTCATTACACATCTTGGATTGCAAAAGGGCTCTCACCTTTTATCTTGATAGAACTAAGGGTCATCGTCAATCCTCATAACTCTTTGTATCATTTGACCCTAGCCACCATAGTCTCCCAGTTACGAAACAAACTTTCTCTAACTGGATTGCCGACTGCATCTCTTTTACTTATGCACAAGCTGGACTGTTCTTACAGGACCCGGTCATGGCCCACAACATCAGAGCAATGGCTACTACTGTGGCTAACCTACGCTCTGTGCTCATTTTAGATATTTGCCAAATGGCAACATGGTCTTCACTCCATACCTTTGCTGCACATTACTGTCTCGACAAAGATTCCAGCAATGATGCCAACTTTGGCCAAGCTGTTTTACAGCACCTTTTTGGAACATAGCTACATCTCCTCTCACCGACCTCTCAGCCGACTACCTGTCTGAAGAGTGTGCCCAAGGGGTTGAGTCTGTCGGATCCCTGCTTTACTCTGCTTGTAGCTCAGAGTTCACTGTGGTTCTTCACAGTAACTGGGAGCTAGTGAATCCCATATGTGAAGACGTCATTCCTGCTTGTTCCTTGAAATAGCGTAGTTACTCACCTATAACAAGTGATCTCCAGGAACAGCAAAAATCAGTTGTTGCAACCCGCCTCCTCCCCTCTGAGTTGTAGGAAGGGATTTATTTATTGTGTTTTTATGACATATTTTTCTCTAAGCTCTATACCTGACTGAGGAGAACTGTTAGGAAGGCAGGCACACATACATGGAGGGATGCTCCCAAAAGCATTCCTATTGGATGCTGGGGAGTGTTCTCATGTGGGGCTCCGTTGATGCTGACATCACCCATATGTGAAGAAAGATTTCTGCTGTTCCCAGAGATCACCTGTTACAGGTGAGTAACTACGCTTTTGGGAGTGAGGTACTCTCATGATAGATCTCTTTTGTCACACCGCACAATGCCCAGGTGGATCATTTATGTTCCAGGATGGCTTCCAGCAGCTGGCTGGCTCCGGATGCCTTTCTCCTCAACTGGGGGGGTAGGTCTGCTTTACGCATATCTTCCAATCCCGCTCATGGCAAAGACCTTTCTGAAGCTTCAGGCCGACAGGGATACAATGATCCTCATCGCCCCATATTGGCTCAGGCAGCTGTGGTTTCCCCTGCTGCTTCAACTTTCTCGGCGGAAGCCTCTCTATCTGGGCTCTGCCCCAGACCTCATCTCTCAGGAGGACAGGACCTTGCTGCATCCCAACATCTGGTCCTTAGCATTCATGGCTTGGATGCTGAGCGGGTAGTTCTCTCGGAGCTTAACCTGTCCGGGGATATAATGGAATCCTCCTAGTTTCCTGCAGGGATTCCACACACACATCCTACACATTTAAGTGGCAGAGGGTCTCCGCTTGGTACACTGAAAGGGCTCTGAATCTCTTCTCCTGCACTGTGGACGATCTATTACAGTACATCCTGCACCTCTCAGACTAAGGTCTCAAGTCCAATTTGATCAGAGTCTACTTGAGCGTGACTAGGGCCTACCATTGTGGCTCGAGGGGCAGCCCATCTCAGCTCAGCCCCTGGTGACTCACTTCATGTGAGACTTACCCCTCTCTAAACCTCCTGTCGAGCCCTCACCGGTGGCTTGGACCTTAATGTGGTTCTGGCACAGCTCTTGTCAGTTCCCTTTGAGCTTCTCACTTCCTGCCGTCTGAAATTCCTGACCTGAAAGGTCTTGTTCCTGGTGGCAGTCACTTCGGCATGCTGTGTCAGTGAGCTCCAGGCCTTGGTGGCTCACCCGCCATATACCAGGTACCATCAGAACAGAGTGGTTTTGCGAATGCACCACATTTCTTGCTTAAGGTGGTCTCCATTTTCCACCTCAATCAATCGGTCATTCTCCCCATCTTCTTTCCCAGGCCTCATGCCATCCGTGAGGAGGCTGCGCTATGCGTGCTAGATTGGAAGCACGCCCTGGCCTTCTACCTTGAGTGGACGAAAGCGCACTGGCATTCCACCCAGCTATTTGTCTCCTTTGACCCCAGCAAGCTGGGCGCTGCCATCTCCAAATGCATGCTGTCCATTTGACTGGCAGACTGCATTTCTTTGCTTATGCCCAGGTAGGCCTGAGCCTTGATGGTTGTGTCATAGCTCACAATGTCTGAGCCATGGCTATGTCAGTGGTCAACTTGTGCTCGGTCTCCATGGAAAACTGCAGAGCTTCTATGTGGTCTTCTGTCCACATCTTCACAGCTCCTTACAGTCTGGATGGGGATTCCCGGCGCGACAGCAACTTCGGCCAAGCTGTACTCCGGCATCTCTTTGGGACTTAGGTTCAACTCCTTCCCACTGGCCCTTCTGTCCATCCAGGCTACTATAAAGAGACCTATGTGTGTTTGATATCCACTAAGGATGCTCAATCATTTGTGTTCCCTGTGGGGACTGCCCATACTGTTTCTTCCTGTTCCCTAGTTGTTGCCCTGGTTGGGCTTTGACCTCCTCTGTTTGCAGTAGCTTGTAGCTTGGGAGTCCTATACATGAGGACTTCCTGCTTGACCAAGGAGAAAGTGTAGTTACTCACCTATAGCAGATGTTCTCTGTGGATAGCAGGAATAAGTCCTCACAACCCTCCCCCTCTCCGAGGAATTGTCTTTGGCTACTGCTGTGTTATTATACTGGAGTGAAGATGGTGTCATGGCAGGCGGGAAGGCAGATGTGCATGCACGGTGGAGCTTCCCAAAAACTTCCAATGGAAGCTGGGGAGCATTCCCACGCAGGGCTTCGTCGGGGATGTCACCGATATGTGAGGCCTTATTCCTACTGTCCACGGAGAATACCTGCTACAGGTGAGTAACTGATGGTGAGTAGGATCCAACCAATGGCAAGGCACTAAGCATAGGAGCACTGGAAGACCTCTCTAGTCACAGAAAAGGAAGAAAACTTTCTAACCCAATGATCATGGTCATTCCTGCCAGAACAGCTCTGTAACAATGCACATCTGAGCATCATGAGGTCACCATTCAAAAGCACTTATGTTTTAGGAAGAGAGGTTGACGGCCTAAGCGCTTTTTGGGGTTTTTTTTCCCTTTTAAAACAAAAAAAATCCCAGGCCATTTGAACAGACTTTTGGACATTATAAATCGAGTGGCAATATTCATCCCATAAACATGTAAATTGTGTCTAGCTGGCCCATATAGATAACAGGTATAACCTGATACGTTTAACTTACACGGTTCAAGCTATACGTGGCTATTCAATGGCACTACCTAAATGGATAGCGTAACTGAATATACATATGGCATGAACACTTGTAAGTTAGACATTTCAAATTATACTTTGACCATGCAGCTGACTATTGACCCTTCATACTTTACATATATAACTATGTATCTTATATCTACATATTAAGTTTTGTTTGATATATAAAAGATATTAAAAAGTATGTTCCTCATCATCCCTCCAGTTCAGTCCAGATGCATGGGGTATGCCTCCCCACCAGCAGATGGAGACTGAGAACTATTGAGTTTGATATGTCATGGTATTGGTTCTGTGCAGCTCTCCATTCACCAGTATTTTTGGCCTCTAGAAGATGGAGGTTGTCATAGCCTGTGCAGTCTGAACTGGAATGAAGGAAGATGAGGGGCGTAGGTCAGTGGTAGCTGGCAGCAGAGCCCCTGGGGTGCAGAATCTGGTGGTGCCAGGTCCCGCCCCCCCCTCCCCACACACACACCCATCCTTCCTTGAAAATTGAGGAGCAGGCTGAGCATAGCCATGATGGGGGTCTCCTCTTCCCCCCTCCCCAACTTTAGGGAGGGGACACAGGAAAAGAAAATAAGGTATGTGATTGCTGGTTTCTGGCCGACGACCCCTTCAATAGGGAGAAGGCTGATCAGAGCTGGTCCTGCCAGTGCTTTTCCCTTTGAATATTGCAGGATCCACATCCTCCGTTCCCTTGGAAGGAGAGTAGGTTTTACATACCAGATCCGCATATGACGTCCCCTTTGATGGGGAGGAGGACAGGCATCAGAGGATCTGCACTTGACATCCCCTTCATCATGGTATCCACAGCCAAGGTCTCTTTGGGAGACTCAGGCCGTTTCTTTGGCAGAGATCCGTGGCTGACATCCCCTTTAATAGGAAGGAAAATGCAGGATCTGTGGCCGATGTCCTATTTGTTTGGGAGTTTTTCACACATTGTATAATCTGTCCCTTTGGAGGGGAGCAGGATGTTGCCACACGTGTGAAGGTTTCTGACAAGAGCTTCAGTTCTGTCATGACTTTGGCAGGAGATACATATGAGGGCCCGTTTACATTTCTTCTAGGTACTGTAGTGATCTTGGTTCTTTTTTTTTTTTTTTACAGCAGCATGGTAGTAGGCGGTGGTCTAGCCTTCACCGTCTTTTGGCGGAAACAGTAGCCTTAGGTTTAGGGTCTCCACCGTCCATTTTTTTTTGTTGGGCAATCTCGTTTTGGTGGAGGGGAGAAGGGTACTGTTTGAAGGCAGCACCATGGTCGCTGCTTCTATGGTGGACCAAGCTGATATCTTTTTACTGTTGGGAGTTTTTTGGCGTGAACAGCAGCCATTTTTGTTTCACGCTCTGCTCACGGCTTGGTAAGTCTGATGAAGCTGGGGAAATGGTGCCCAGATATGGAATGGGAAAACACTGAAAGCAAAGCGCTATCCTTCCTCTTTGGGACTTGGAGTTGCATTTGTGTAGGAGTACGCTCTAGAAAATGGAGCTTTACTCTGTATATAGACTGAATGACCAAGAGGAATCTTAGCTGGGCTAGTTTTGGTTTCTCAGAGGTCCTAACAGCTGAACGTTTTTTGGTGGTCGAATTATTTATTTATTTATTTAGAAGGATTTAGTATACCGCCTTATCGTTAAATCAAGGCGGTGTGGCACATCAATCAAAATCAATAATAAAGTACTAAATCCTTCTAAATAAATAAATTAACATAGAAGGAAGATCTTTTGAGGAGATGATGTACATTTTAGCAGTGGCTGATGGTGTAGGAATTGTAGGTTTTCTCTGGTGGATCTTGTACTTTTGGGTAGCTTAGGGTGTACCCCACAGCTATTTGTAGGCTGATCAGTATCAGGATGGTTTGTTTAAAGTATAGATTCTGCAGTTCCCTGGAAGGTTTGATTAATCCAGGGGGTTTGTGTTTGGCATCAAATAGTAGGATTTCTCGGTTAAGCCACAGCCCTCTGGAACCACTGTTGTGGGAGCTAGTAAACAGGTTCTCTACAGGGATGCTGTAGGGGGGATACAAGGAAACTGGTCTGAGTATAGAGGTGGCATTGAGGCTAAACTGATTTTCTCTTAAGATTCCTGTATTTGTGCTTGAGTCCTCTCAGCATTTAAGGCTGTTTCGGGATCCATGGTGTTCTCCATACCTCTTTGGTTTTCTAGCCTCAATTCCCTGGCTAGGTTTGAGCTCAGTGCTTGCCAGCCTCTGGCTGTATGTCATAAGGCCCGCATAATTTAGAATGATGGCCCAATGGCAGGATACCCAGCTACTGGGTAAAAAGAAAAGAAAGGGAAAAAGACCCAGAAACAGGGGCTCCTGTAAGGTTTCCGCTTAAGGTTTCCTACCGAGCTCTAGCTAATTACCTGGTGCTGGCAAGGTGGGACCTCCTGCATGGTACATTTCTCTTTGGCTGCAAGTTGGTGCATGGTGCAGCAGGTGCAGGGCTTCGCAGTCGGACTGCCTTAACATAGACTGAGGTAGTTGACTGCTACATCTGTGGGAGTATGGATTGAGGCAGCCAGGTCCATGACTCGGCTGACAGGATGCCCATTTTCCCAGTCAAAGGCCACTAGTCTGGGACTTGTGTCTGACGGTGAGAGACAGCTCTTTGCCAGTTACTCTACACCTACGTTGTGTATCTGAATTTCTATGGTTTGTGTTATATCTGTGGTCCTTATTCTGCTTTGCATTGGTTGCATCATGCCCTTTGGCAATTGGAGTGCATGCTTTAGTAACAGCCTTAAAAAAAAATAATTCTCTTTCATAATGTATCTGTTCAAGATTGTTCCCATTTTTATTTATTTATTTTATTTATTTTAATTTCTTATATACCGCACTCTTTGACATCAGCGCGGTTCACAGAGAACATAAACAAAACCAGAACAACCATTGTACGTGGTGTAGTCATGGGCTGAGAGCCTCGCTTCTAGGCTAATTCCAATAACATCATATGGATGTGAAAGCTGGACAGTCAAAAAGGATAGACAGGAAGAAAATTGATGCCTTTGAATTATGGTGCTGTCGGCTAATACTGTGTATAGCATGGACTGCCCGAAAAACAAACCAGTCGGTACTAGAGGAGATCAAACTTAAGCTTTCTTTAGAAGCTCAGATGACAAGACTTCGACTTTCATACTTTGGACACATCATGCGAAGAGAGAGATCATTAGAGAAAGACATCCTGCTTGGCAAGATAGAAGGTCAACACAAAAGAGGAAGGCCAGCAATGAGATGGATCGATACAATAACAGCAACTATGGGTACCAGTCTGTCAACAATGAGCTGCCTGACTGAAGATCGAACACAATTTAGGATAGCTATCCAGAGGGTCGCCATGAGTCGACTCCGACTCAACGCACTTAACAACAACAACAGTCTCGAGCACTCATATTGTTAGTCTGCATCTTTTGGATGTGTGCTTTTTGTGACTTCTTCTAAGATGTCTTAATTCCAGTAATCAAAGGGCCTAATTTTTTCGTTCTGCTTGGCATGCGCAAGGTTTTGTTATGGTGGCTTTCCCCTAGAGGACAAAGAGGTATCTGGTGGATGAGAAGTCTGGATGGCTATCCCTCAGAATGCCTGCATGCGTTATCAAGAGCCCAGTCTGGAACTGGGAAGAACAAGAGAGAGAATAATTTTAATAAAATTTAAAAAAAAAAAAAGGAAAGGAGGATCTGTTTGGGTCAGCTTTCCATATCAACTCATGGGTCCAAGGTCCGTGTATGATGAGAGGATCTCTTTTGCTCCCCAGTTCCCTGGGGCAGAAAGCGCAGCAGTTCTCCTATGGCTGCTCAGGGCTCCAGGAACATGGCGATGATGCAGGGAGTATTTGTAGTCGAAGGCAGTGCTTGGAGGCTAAATTGGTTTCTGTCCTGGTCTGGAGCATAGTGATCTTAGCAAGGTGGCTAAAACTCCTACAGGGATGCCAGTCTCCACCGTGCCTGCTGGATATGTCAGGTGCTGCAATGTAGAGAGTTCCCTTTTGCTATCTGTTCTAATGTTTTGGAGAGTGATTGGTCACTTGGGTACAGTTTAGCCAGTTGAGAACGACTCTGCCTATCCGGTGGAGCAGCTGCAGTAATGTCAAGGGACGGAGAAAAGCGAGCCTTAGTATGGTGTCAGATATTTGTACTATTACCAGTAATTCACTTTTGCAGCTCCAGACAGTCATTTCCCTAGGCCAGTGGCCAGTAATTGGAAGCTCAGTGAGCTTATGTCCTCAGCCTTTCTTCTGTGGACTGATCATAGTCTGGTGTATGGCGGGCTGTTGGGGGAGCTTGGCCTGGTTGGGGGAGTTCTCTATATTTGGCGACCCAGATAGAGCCTCTGCCTCCTGTCAAGGGGCTCTTAGTGTAAAAGCAGCAGTTCTGTGCTGTTTTCTGTCAGACCTGGTAGGCTTCAGCTTTTAAGTCGTTGACCATCCTGGTCAGTATGTTAGAGGCTTGATGTCGTTGCCATAGGTACGTTTCTGTGCTTCTGTCTGGATAGCATCCTGTTTGTTTTTCCAAAGCTGTCTTGGGCCAGTTCCGGTCCTTAGGTGTTTTGTGTTCCCATCCAGCGGAACTCACATTTCCTTCCCTTCAGGGGGGGGGGAATCTTGTGAGGGCTGAGTTCTGGAGGAGAAGCCCTCATTTTCCAGGTTATACCTGTTTGCATAGAGCGTGAGTGTTTTTGCCTCTCTCATGTAGCACCCCTGGTAGTTCTCCTTTCATTTGGGGTAAAGAGATGGGTCCTTTGTGTCTGTTTGGAAATCTAGGGCAGGATGTTTTTTCCATTCTCTTCTATGGAGGTGCAATACTTGGGAAAGAGTTGAATTTTGGCACCCTGTCCCCCCCCACTCTGTATTCTTCTGAGGTGCCCAGATGTCATTTAGTAGGTCCCACATAACTCCTTTGAGGAATTTTTTCGAAGCCATTTAGATGAGGTTCAAGGGAAGGCTATTGGTTTCTAGGGGCTTCCCATGCAGGTGCATCTAGAGATCCTTGTTCTTTGGGCTTTGTGGCGGTCGTGCAGCATAAGATGATATCACGGCCACCTGCTGTGATTAGCGATATATGAACACTGTTTCCTGCTATGATGATTTGTCGACTAGCTCGGGTTGTTCTTGGACAGAGCCGGGCTTGGTATTCTTTGTTTCACTGGGGGTTCAGTTGTGCTATGACTCACCTTTTTCCTGTGTTAGGGGCATTAGGCTGCCCCGGTGTGGAGGTTGTTATGCTTTTTGATCACAGGTATAGGAAGTCAGGCTCTTCTATTCCCCTCCCTGTGTTAGGTTCTGCTTTGGTACATCCCATGAGTCTGGACTGGACTGATGGAACAAGGAGGAAGGTGAAATTAAACCTTACCTGCTAATTTTCTTTCCTTGAATTCCTCCAGTCCAGAACCCACCCGGTTTAGTGCTGGATCATGCCTGGCTTGGAGGAGTAGGTATGCTACAATTGAGTCAGGCAGCGACTTTGTTTAGTCTGGCACAGTCCAGTTACAGATCCCGCAGTGGTGGTGCTAGGCTGTTCAAAAAAGAAATTTGAGTGACCATAGGTATAAGGTGCAGATTCTAGGTCAGTGGTTTCTATCCTTTGTTTCCAGACTCTGTTTGGATCAACAAGAGGCAGTTCATAAGTATGGTCTCTCCTGGGTCTGTTGGATGTGGACCTAGTAATCCTTGCTGGGTTTGGGATACCGGCATTTATATAAGAGGATATATATCCACTATTCCAGACTTTTTTCAAAGAGGAAGAGGTGTATTGGTAAGTAGAATATGTGCTGTGAGTACTGAATAGCTGTCTAGTCATGGTGTTCTATAGTCTGCTTTGTTACAGAAATACTGGTGAATGGAGAACTGCACAGGACCTTTATACCATGACTTCATCAAACTCAGTAGTTCTCAGTCTCCATCTGCTGGTGGGGAGGCATAACCCATGCATGTGGACTGGGCTGGAGGGACTCAAGGAAAGGAAAATTAGCAGCCAAGGTCTAATTTTGCCATATATATATAGATATATAGATATAGAGGGTAATTTTCAAAAACAATTTCCCTGTGTGTTGGGCTATTTCAGGCCTTGGCATCTTTCTTTGACGCTAGAAACCAACCATAGAGACCTCTTAATCCCCCTCCCACCCCAAAGTCTACCAACTCTTTTAGGGGCTGATTTATTAAGACTGCTTTCCCACTCTATGTGAGAAGAAAGCTTAATAAATCAGGCCCTAATTGCACCACTGCACAGTGCTGACAAATCATCAGCCTCTCTCCCTATCCCACCACCAAGTATGTTGTCAGCAGCATGCCAATGACCCTGGAGAGGCAATCACTTCAGGTGACTTCCATTTTGCTTCATACATCGCCATGGCCTATGTCCCCATCAGTCTGTTTCTCATTCTCATACCCTGCCTTCTCCCAGTCTTTCCACTACAGCCTACCCTTAACCATTCTCTCATATTTGCTCTCATTTTTTGCATGCTGCCCTCACTCAGTTTCTCCCACTTGCTGTCATTCATCCATACCCAGTTTTCTGCTCCAACCCCCTGATGAGCCTGCCACATTAGACTTCCCTTGACCAACCATCAGGCTTATGCATTCCCCTTCTGTTAAAAAAACAGCTAGTCTCCACCTGCATTCAGTACCATGGTGACTTGGCATCTGGGATTGTCAAACCCCGGGCTATTTGAGAATCGCCTGCCCTTTTTACAAGTAAAGGTATGTGCTAATGGGTATTTAAATTTTTGTGACTGTCGTAACCTATTAATTTGATTTGACAGCAGCTGTTTGCTACTACCCTAGTTTACTCGGCCCTCCTAAGGTTAAGCTAGCCCTTCTGGAAAGCACTTCAGTGTTGCTGTAGTTATGAAACTAGCATAGAATTATGTATTGAACCTAGACATATAGGGAAAGCATACAGAACATAGCTCATGAAATTCTTTCCAACCCCTCGTCTAGAATTTTGGAAGCTAAGATTTAATGCTAAAAAATGCAGGATCATGCATTTGGACTGCAAAACCCAAGGGAGAGGAGGGATGTAGGGGATGAAGTACATCTCCAGGAACAAGCAGGAATGAGTCTTCACATATGGGTACGTCGGTACCGACGGAGTCTGCGTGGGAACACTTCCCAGCGTCCAATCAAAGAGCTTTTGGAAGCATCCCACCACGCCTGCTTGCTGCCTTCCCACCTTTCCCAACTGCCTCTCCTCAGTTTTTGTTTTTCCGCGGAGCCGGCAGGATATCCTCCTGTCACTGCAGAAAATTCTTGTTTTTATTTTTTAGTTTTCTTGTGGTCGCGGTTGTCTTCCCGACGCCACCGGTACCGCCGGTGTTTTATTTTCTTTTCCTGAAAATTTTTCCTTTTCCACGGGATATTTTTTCTTCATAGTGTCCCACGGTCTCTTAGGCCTTTTAGGCCTCTTCTTTTTCCTTCATGGAACCGCCAGACACTTTCTCCAAGAAATGTTCAGACTGTGGCGGTAAAACTTTATTTTTAGACCCTCGATGTCGGTGTCTAACCTGCTTGGGTCCTGACAACAGTTTGGTAAGAAGAGGTTTTCAACATCGAGACTCCCTCGATACACGGTTGCCCTCCAACTTCGGGGCACCGTCCCTTCTTCATCCACACAGGATCAGGTAACCCACAAACAGTCTGTTGACTAGCCAGTCCTCGAGTGGTAGGTCTCATGTGCAGCATGTAGACGGCTCCGGCCTTGCCCTCGAGGGCCCACTGGCTTCAAAACCCCGGCGGGAGTCTTCGGTCTCCAAAGCCTTTAAGGGGTTTCAGGTTGTTCCTGGGGTTCACCCCCCACAGAACATACTTAAGCCGTGTACGGTGGTGGCATCTGCTTCGAGCGGTACCGATACCCCGGCATCGGCACTGGTGTTGGATGAAACACTCCTCACCAGGGATCGTCATCTGGCGTCCTCGGTACCTTCGGGACCGATGAATACCCCCCAGATTGACTTTCCATTATCTGTACCAACACCGATACTCCAACCGACGTCGGTACCCTCCAGATGTGCATCGATAGCCTCGCTTCTTTCGATGCCGAGTCTGGAATCGATCTCCAGTCTGGAGGACTGGGTACCGACTCGCCTTGGTACCGGCTCTCGACGGTACCGAAGGCTCGGTTCCGATGATTCGGATCCGCAACTCTCGGTTCCCCCGACGCCGATTGAGTTGCCACTGGTTGCCCTTCACTGGTATCAGACACGGTACCGAAGTTGGTACCGATGTCCTCTTTACCTTCACGGTCGATGCCTTCCATGCTTCGCTTATCAGGCTCTTTGCCCTCGATGCCGAGTTTGGAATCGATCTCTAGTCTAGAAGACTGGGTACCAATACATTTTGGTACCCACACCGATCGATACCGGTGCTTCGGTACCGAGGATAGCGGCCGGAGGTTTTCGGTTACCTCGGTACCGATTGAACTGTCACCAATGACTGCTCCGATGTCTTTGTCGGGTTCGACTCCGACATCGGTACCGGTATCAGCATCGGTACCGGTACCCACAGTAGCATCGTCGCCAATTCCTGTCATGCTTTTTTCAACAGCATCACTCCATTCTATACCAAGCTTGGAGTCCATACCTGGCATGGACAATGTGGTAAGGATGGGGGCTGCTCCTGACAGCCGGTACCAGCAACCATCTTTTAAGCATTCCACACTGCACTCTGCAGGGTCTTCTATTCCTATATATTTGGATAACTCTGTGGATGCTCAGGCTAGTTCTTTAGATCTACCCTGTCCAGGGGAGATTCCTGTTTGGGATCCCTCTTTTCAGAGTTTCCTCCTGGATATAGCAAGATCTCTTGCCATTCCTATTCTAGGACATGATCCTGCACAAGGCTCTGTTTCAGCCAAAGCAAAGGACAACATAATGCTTCCTTTGCATCATTCCTTGCAGGATCTCCTTCTAGGAATGTGGGAAACAACTTTAAGGGTACCCCCACCTCCCAGGGCAACTGATCTTTTCTATCAGGTGCCCCCCTCTCCAGGGTTTCAAAAGACTCAACTTCCTCATCATTCCATAGTAGTGGAATCAGCAATGAGGCGGGTAAAGAGTAAGAAAAAGCACTCTTCTTATCCGCCAGGTCGTGAGTCTAAGACACTAGATGCCTTTGTACGTCAGACCTTCCAGACATCTATGCTTTCTGCAAGAATTCTCTCATATATTTTTTATATGAGTCTTTCTCTTGAGGAGGTCACAAAGCAGTTACATCTTTTGACTCCTTTCCTTCCAGATTCTAGGAGTAAAGACTATTCTTCACTGCTTAAGCATATCCAAAATAGTTCTTGGTTTCTTTCTTGTGCTTCCCTAGACTCTTTTGAGTCTGTTAGCAGAACTTCTGCAATTGCTATAGGAGCACGACGTAGAGCCTGGCTGCAGTCTTCAGACTTGGACAAATGGGCACAACAACGTCTGGGACATACTCCTTGCACTGGAGAAAATCTTTTCAATAAGGAGTCTTTACGTCAGGTTACTCAGTTATCCACTGATTTACCTGTTCCTAAGGTTTGTTCTACACCTTCTTCTGTCCCACTAGGTAGGAAATCTCCTACCAAACTTTCTTCCCACAGGAGAAGGTGGTTTTATTCATCACTTGCCCATCATACAAATGTTCCCCAACAGGGGAGGCATCATCCTGGTCTGAAGAATCCAACCTTTCACCAGGCTCAGCAAACCCAGCATCTGCAGGGTTTCTGATCAATCATCATCAGATGTTTGTGACTCTTGGGGTTAGCATCTACAGTTGCTTCTTCTCAATGGAGGCAATCCACCGCTTCATTCTAACCCCTACACATGGATCCCTCTCCAAAAGATATCCATTTTTTCTATATTTCTTTGAGCTGTCAGGATATTCATGCCTATAGGTCACAGGTTTCTCCTCTTTTTTCCTGCTAGGGAAAGAGGTCTAACCACTATCAAATGATAGTTCCTGTGCCAGCATGTATCTTTCCTTTCTATAGACTTCCTACTTCGTAAGTCTTCTTCAGCTCCATTCTCTTCACCCTCTTACCAAGTTTTTCCCCTGTAAGAGGGAATTACTTACTGGGAGGCTTTTTCTTCAGCCTCTCTACTTTTCTCACTTTCCAGTACGGAGTTTACCTCCTCTGCTCAATCTTGCTTGGGGCAGCTTATCAGACATGTCCAGAGTTTCCTACTCCTGTTCTGTCTGTTCTTTCTGTTTTTGAACAGTAAGATTCTTTCTGCTGTCTTGCTAACAGCTGCCTATGCAGGAGCTTTCATGTTTGGCCCACTGGTTCTTGTCCACAAACAACCAGATTGTCCTCCACTAACATTCTGTCTATTCTTAGTAGTGACTCCAAGTCAGTGCTCATCTCTCTTGGAGATCATCTCACTACAAGCTTTCTAGATTATCTTCTATTCTGCCATCTTCATTTTCCTGAGTTTGTCAGCATAGTTGGCAGAGATACTGGCTCTCTAACAGCCAGTCCTATCTCCTCATTCTCCTGCATCATGCTCTCTGCAATCTACAGAGAAGCTTTCCACTATGGGCCCTTGCTAGAGAGCATGGGTTTTTTTTTCTCCAACAGCTATCCTAGTTGGTTAGAAAAGGCTTTTCAGTCATGTCTCCCATGACTAGAAGGTTCTCCCTTCTTTTACTATCTCCTTTTTTGATATAAAGGACATAGGCCGCCTCTTACGTGAAAGCTCAAGGAGTTGCCAGTTCCCTGCTTTGGTCCATAGTATTCCCAATCGGGGATATGCTCGTCCTCATGGTAAGAACGCATGATACCATGTTGACCTGCTTAAGGGCAAAGGTATCTCATCTCTAGGCGTCTTCTGTCTACTTACCATGCTAGAGTCCTGGAAGACTCGGGACTTGCTGGCTGCACATTGACATTGTCCTTTGTTTTTCACGTAACAGTCCTGGTTATTTTTCACTAACTAGCATTCTTGCAGATCATGACCAGGAGGAATAGATTCTCTATATGTCTTCTCAAGTAGGTTCCACCTCCTTGTTGTTAGATGAATCTTTCCTCTCCACATCTCCTATGTGATCACTGTGCTGTAGGCATATTTATTTATTATTTATTTATTTATTTTTCTTATATACCGCGCTATTATAATCAGTGTGGTTTACATTTGAAACAGAACATACAAGAATGTAACAAGTTACATCAAGTTTTTTACATTGAACAGGGAATATAAACATGGAGAAAAAACGAGGGAAAAAAACTGTGTACATATTATATACAAATTAAATGCTCTTACAAAATTATAATGCTCTTACAGATAAATAAAGAAATTACATTTGCCTAGAGGCTTGGGTGGAGGGTCAAGGAGATCAGTAAGGAGAGATAATGATTAGCCTGTATCTATTTTATCTACAGGAAGATGATCTGAGGGACGGGCTAGGTGGGGAGGTGAGGTTGGAGCAGTGTAAATGTCGGGAATGCTGTCCGGGTAATATTGTAAAAATAGGTGATGTTTGAGGGCTTTTCGGAATAGTGCCAGATTTGAGATGGCCCGGATTTCTGCTGGGAGGGCATTCCATGCCATAGGTGCAAAAATGGAGAAGGCTCTACTTGTTGTTGTTTTCTTACATTTTATCAACAGTTTTGGGACTTCGAGTTTATTCAACGAAGTAGATCTCCTAGTTCTATTGTCTGGAGTGCTGTTGAGGAGATCGCTGATGGGTGTGTGTGGAAGGTTCTTACAGGCCTTGAACATCATGACAAGAGCCTTGAAGTGGACTCTGGCCCGAGAGCGGGAGCCAGTGTAGGTTCTTTAGAACTGGCGTTATGTGGTCTGATCTTGAAAGCCCTGACAGTGCCCTTGCAGCTGAGTTCATGGCCAGACGTAACGGGTTAAGAGTCGACTGTGGGAGTCCCATTAGGATAATGTTGGCAAAGTCAAGGTGTGGGATGACTAAGGCTTGGAAAATTGAGCGGTAGTCAGGGAAGTCAAGCAGTGGGCGGAGATGGTGTAGTGATCGGATCTTATGATAGATTGCTTTAGTTGTGTTTGTAACATGTGCTGACATGTCAAGCCGCTGGTCGAGGGTGATGCCCAGGTAGCGAATTGTAGATTTGGACTTTAGTTCAATGTTATTGACTAGAAGTGAGGGGGTGGCGTGAACTTCTGGTTTCGCGAGATGAATAGTACATCTGTTTTGCTATGGTTAATGCGGAGATTTTGAGAGAGGAGCCAATCTGCTACCGCTTCAAAGCATCTTATAATTGGAGAGAAATCTGGTTGATCGATTTTAAATTGTAAGTACATTAAGATGTCATCTGCATATGCAAGGCATTGGACATTGAAGGAGCGGATTAAAGCGCAAATGGGCTGCATGTATATATTAAACATTAATGCAGAGAGGGAGGAACCCTGGGGTACACCTTGTTTCAGTGAGAATGGTTCAGAGGTCTTGGAACCTGCTCTGACTTGTTGCCATCTGTTACATAAATAGGATTCACACCAGGCTAGCGCTGAGCCTTGTAGACCTTTATCTTTGAGGCGATCTAGAAGTGTTTTGTGGTTCACTGAATCAAAGGCAGCTGCTATGTCTAAGAAAATGAGGATGAATCCATGGTTGATATTGTCAATTCCTGTGATTAGGTTGTTAGAGGGTTGTGAGGATGGTATCCACTCCGTGAGCTTCCCTGAAGCCATGTTGGGATGGGTCCAGTGGTGCAACAGTATCAACATGGTGTTGGATTTGCCGTTGAACTACCTTCTCCATAATTTTGGCAAGCAGTGGGATGCTCGAGATTGGCCGGAATGACTCAACTTTAGATGGATCAAGTTTACTATTCTTTAACAGGGGGTGGATTGATGTGTATTTTAAGCTTGAGGGAAGGATCCCGATGTGAATGATTGATTCAAGATTCTGCATATGAATGGACTGAGGTCATGGCGTAACTCCTTAATCCAACTAGCAGGACAGGGATCATTGGGGGCAGCGGTGAGGTTAATAGATGTGGTGATATCTGAAATTTCTCTGTTGGATACCTTGGAGAATGACAATAAGGGAGTTGGTTGGGGAGGTCCGTGAGAGGTGTAGGTAGGTAATATGGATGTATTCATGTTGTACTTGGTTTGTATCATCTTAGATTGGAGGTAGGTAGAATAATCTTGCGGTTGGGGCAAGGTTGTTTGGGCTAGTACTGGATCGCCGGTTAGTGACTTTACTTTGTTAAATAAGTCATGAGGTTTGTTTAGTGATCGCTTTAGTAGTTCTGAGTAATACAGCTTTCTTTTTTCCATGGTTTTTCTTCGGTGGGCTTGCAGGTGTGTGGAGTATGCACCAAGTGCCTCAGGAGTCTGGGTGTGGCGCCACTGTCTCTCTAGTTTACGTAGATGGAGGAGCGATGTTCGCAGATCCAGAGAGTACCATGGTGCGTGATTGCATTTCGCTCGGTTTGTGTTGATGGATGATAGAGCCGCCGCCTGCCTAAGGGTGTCATCCCAATTGGAAACCAGTTCATCTGGATCGAGAGAATCGTTGGTGAGTAGAGGCAGGATCTTCTCAAGAGCCGTATCCTTAACAAGTGGTCGAAAGCGTGTTGTACCCGTTCTAGTAGGGGCATGTGTTTTGTTGCTGGAAGTGCCAAGATCATTGGTGGGTATGTGAAATAGGAGTAAATGATGGTCGGACCAGGGTACCGGTGTTATTGAAAGTAGCAAACTCTGGGAGGGGTTGATAGCAGTCTGTGGTACGAAGATCAAGTCAAGTATGCCACCTTTGTTATGAGTAGGGGAGTTGATGAGTTGCGTGTAGCCCAGCTCATTCATTGCGTCGAAGAATGCTGTTGAATGCGTATCATGTAGGGAGGGCAGGTTGAAATCTCCCATCAGGACATTTAGTGTGCGTGGGTTGGCTGAGTTACAAACTAGGTCGATTATTGACAGGAGGTCATCTGGTGATGCAGTTGGTGCTCGGTATAAAAGGTTTATTGAACAGTGTTCATTCGATATGGAAATAGGTTGAGCTGATAGAATTGTTTAGAGTAAATTGAAGATCAGATTTAGCGAAAATGAGTGTTCCACCTCCTCTCTGGTGGGACCTATGGCATGTAAAGGTTGAATAACCGGGTGGTGACATCAGGTTGATTAGAGCATTATCATGGTCGGATAACCAAGATTCTGTTATTAGAATATCAAGATCATGTAGGTTTATAAGGTCAGTGAATGCTGGCCATTTTGAGCGTGTTGATCTGGCATTGATAAGCGCACATTTAAGTAACTGTTGGTAGTTGTATTTCTCAGTTTGGATCCTTTTAAAGTCTTGTAAAGGGATGTGTAGGAGGTGAGGATGAAGGGCACTGGTTTTTATTGAATGTTGACGGGGATTCCCAGACCCTCTTCTGCTATAGTTGTAGAGAATTGGAATATGCCTGATATCAGGACTGAGGGCCAGTAATAGGTTGGGGGCCCAAGAGGTAAGGAGGAAGAGGAATAAGAATGGAGGCATTTTATTTATTTATTTAACTGTATTTATATCCCGCTTTTCACCGGGTCAAAGCGGTGGGACGTATAACAGGGGGGGGGGAATCAATAGTGGGGGGGGGCCCATCACCGGGGGTTCAACATTGATGATTTTGGGGCGAACATAGAGACTAACAGGATAGTATAGTTACTGGTCTGGAGTTCTTGAAGAGGAATAGGGGGGGTTCCTATTCAGAGATGTTCTTGGAATAGGACGGTTTTTAGCTGCTTTTGGATGTTCAATGTGGGGCAGCTACTTTGGGTGCAAGATTCGAACTAGTAGAAGGTTTAACCCTTTCTCTGCCTGCACTGCTCTTAGCTATAGGGGAAAAAGAGTGATTTCTGCTCCTTTCACTAGCGTTTAACCCAGCTGCGCCATCACAGTATCCACATACTTATCTATTTCACTGTCTATCCTCATATAGCTATATGATTCTGACAGAGGGGCTTTACCCATACCTATGCTATCTAGCAGGTTTGGGGTTCTACACACACAACCACTCCTGTGGTACTCAACAATTTTTATACCATAACCTAACTGTTTAGGTACCTCTGAAGCTCTCCGTGCCCAATATCTCTCCTAGCTTACCCCAGTTAGGAGAGACATTGTGGATCTTCAGTTAATCACAGGCTTTCACGCCTCAGGCATTTGTCCTCTCTTTTTGGGATACAAGGAGTTCCCACACCCTTTCTCCCCACAAGGACTGTGCCTGTTTGTCCAAATCAGTTAGCCTTCTCTTTTGTTCCTAAGAGTGATTCACCCTGCCTCCAAAAGAGCTAGGGTTTTTCTCATAAAGCCTTCCGCTGAAGGCACCGTTTTTTGGACTACCCCAGTTTTCCCTACTGGGGTTACCTGTTACCTTTCAAGATTCTGACCTCCACTGGTTTTCCTACAGGATTATTACCTTCACTACAGTGAGGTCCTCTTCAAGGTTCCTCTACTAGGTTTCCCAGTAGATCCATGAACCTCCATACTTCTGTGAAATCCTGTCAGGGGAGGTCCATATTGTAATATCCTTTGCAATATTATTGATGACCATCATCATCCACACATGGACTCCTTTTCTGCAGTCCTATGCTAGGTTAGCTGTTCCACAGCACCTTTCTTTCTTCAACTCCTACCCTCCATCCTCAGGATGCCTGGTGTTGTGCGGGATAGCATGTTCCAACCTATAACATGCTGGGACTCCAGGCATCTTAGCTTGGGAGTCCCCATATGTGAAGACTCATTCCTGCTTGTTCCTGGAGATAGCACAGTTACTTACCTGTAACAGGTGATCTCTGGGAACAGCAGGAATAAGTCTTCACAACCCACCCACCTCCCCAGGAGTTGTATCTCTATCTATCTTTCCTTTCCTCTCTCTCTCTCTTTGTCTCAGCTTTAAAACTTAACTGAGGAGAGGCAGTTGGGAAAGGCGGGAAGGCAGCACGCAGGCGTGGTGGGATGCTTCCAAAAGCTCTTTGATTGGACGCTGGGAAGCGTTCCCGCGCAGACTCCGTCGGTACCGACGTACCCATATGTGAAGACTTATTTCTGCTGTTCCCAGAGATCACCTGTTACAGGTAAGTAACTGTGCTTTCTGTGCATGAAAGAAAAGTGTGATCTGGGGATGATTGTATCTGATCTTAAAGTGGCCAAACAGGTAGACAAGGCAATGGCAAAAGCCAGAACGATGCTTGAGTGCATAGGGAGAGGAATGGCCAGCAGGAAAAAGGAGGCAATAGTGCCTCTGTATAAGTTTTTTGTGAGATCTCATTTGGAGTACTGTGTGCCATTCTGGAGACAACACCTTCAAAGGATATAAACAGGATGTGATCGGTGGAGAGGGCAACTACTAAAATGGCCAGTGATCTTTAATTCTGTCCCCATATGTATGCTTTGAGAAAAAAGGGAGGGGGGATATAAGAACATAAGGAATGCCATACTGGGTCAGACCAAGCTCCATCAAGCCCAGTATCCTGTTTCCAACAGTGGCCAATCTAGGTCTTACGTACCTAGCAGTTTCCCCAAAAGACACAGGTTCCACAATGCTTGTACTGGGTCAAGCATTGATATCCTGGGTCCCCTTTTAATAATGGTTTATGGACCTTTCCTCCAGGAACTTGTCCAAATCTTTTTTAAACCCAGCTACACTAACAGCTTTTACTACATCCTCCGGTAACAAATTCCAGAATTTGATTACACGTTGAGTGAAAAAAATATTTTCTCTTCTTAGTCTTAAATATGTTACACGGTAGCTTCATTGCATGTCCCCCTAGTCTTTCTGTATTTTGTTGGCGTAAACAATCGATCTACGTTTACCCAACATAAAGGCACAGGAAGAAAGCCTCTTTCAATTGAATGAGAGGGATGAGATTAAGGTGAAAGGAGTAATCTATTTCTTTATGAATAGGGTGATGAGTACATGCACTCATCACCCAGTGGTGGTGGTAGAAACCAGGACTGTATCTGAATTGAAGAAAGTGAGGGGCAAGCTTGGAGGATCTCTAAGGGAGAGGAAAGAATTTTAGAGGTCAGTAGTTGGTATGTATAGTTAGGCAGACTGGATAGGTTGTAGGATCGTTATCTGCTATCACTTTCTTTATTTCTACGTGTGTGTGCATATCTGTGTTGCTTCCGTGATCTGAAAGGGAATGGGGTGGTTTGTTTGAATAGAGCAGTTTGCAAACTTTCTGTTTGGTTTGGAAGGAATAATAAAAATGAAACTAAATGTAATAGTTTATTTAACAACTAGATGTTACCATCAACAGATTTCCAAGGATGGATTTTACAGTTTAACCACATGGTGCAATTGTGCCAAGGTTTTTATTTTTATTTATTTATTAGTATTTAGCTCACGCTTTTCCAATGGTGACTTACAAGTCAGGTACATAGGTATTTCCCTGTCCCCAGAAAGCTTACAATCTAAGTTGGCAATGGAAAGTTAAGTGATTTGCCCAAGGTCACAAGGAGTTCCAGTGGGAATCAAACCCAGATCTCTTGTGTACTAGGCTGTTACTGTAACCACTAGGCTACTCTTCCAGGTAACAGGTAGGAGCTGTGGCTCTCTACCACTAGGAGTTAATATACATAGCAACCAGTGGTGAACCTTACAGTTCAGTCATCCATGTCACTGTGCATAGCCATTATTAAGAAAAGTATACAGTGATGTGTCAGTGTCATGTTAATTTGCAACAAAGAAAATTAAATACACATCTGAATCATGAAACACCAGCCCAGCAGGAAGGAGGTTATGGTGGTGATGGGGGCAGGGCTGGCCCAAAGGTTTCTGCTGCCCTAGGTAGACCCCCCCGCATCCATCTTCTCGCCTGGGGGGGGGGGCGGCCCAGCAATCCTTCCACCTCATCAGGCCTACTACTGAACATTTGTATAGCGCTACAAGACGTACACAGCGCTACACAGACACATATAAAAGACGGTCCCTGCTCATCAGAGCTTACAATCTAGTCAAAACAGGCAACACAGTAGCTGTAAACATGGGATACAGACATTGGGTAAGGAAACACAAAGGAGATCAGATGAGTCAAGAGGCATGCTCACTTTAAAGCCCGACACATAGTGGAAGCCCCGGTGGGTGGCATTCCCTACCCTCCCCCGCAAAGTGGCAGTTCAGTGCTGCACAACCTGCCATGCTGCCCCCCTCAGCATCCATCTTCTCGCCTAAGGGAGGGAGGCAGCACGGCAATCCCTCCACTCCTCGGGTTTTAAAATACTATCTTGGCAGCCCAGACCAGCTGTATTCCACGCTTTAAGAAAAGTGGAAGGAAGTCTAAAAAACTGCCAGCATGGTTTAAAGGTGAGGTCAGAGAGGCGGCTGTTGCCAAAAAAGCATCTTTCAGGAAATGGAAAAAAGAGCCAAACGACGAAACCTGGAAACAGCACAACCACTGGCAAATCAAATGCAAGGCATTGATAAAGCAGGCAAAGGGAGAATTTGAGAAGAAGCTTGCTGTGGAAGCAAAAACACAAAATAAAGATTTTTTTCAAGTACATTCGTAGCAAAAACCTGTGAGAGTCAGTTGGTCCATTAGATGATAGAGGAGTTAAAGGGGCACTAAGAGGCGACAAGGTGATAGCGGAGAGACTGAATGAATTCTTTGCTTCGGTCTTTACTGAGGAAGATGTAGGGATGTTACCCATGACTGAAGTATCAATATTTCCTTCAATTCTTCCGCACCTTTAAATACCACATCGGGAAGATGTATTACAACTATTAGATAAACTGAAGAGTAGCAAATCACCTGGGCCAGATGGTATACATCCAAGGGTGTTGAAAGAACTGAAATATGAGATTGCAGACCTGCTATTAGTAATCTGTGAACTATCATTCAAATCATCTCTAATACCTGAAGATTGGAGGATCGCCATGTTACATCAATTTTTAAAAAGGGTTCCAGGGGTGATCCGGGAAACTACAGACTGGTGAGCCTCACGTCAGTACCGGGAAAAATGGTAGAAACCATCATAAAGAATAAAATTACTCAGCATGTAGATAGTCATGGCCTAATGGGAGACAGCCAACATGGCTTTAGACAAGGAAGATCTTGTCTTACTAATCTGTTATGGTTTTTTTGAAAATGTGAATAAACAGGTGGACAAAGCTGAGTCGGTTGATATAGTGTATCTGGACTTTCAGAAAGCCTTTGACAAGGTCCCTCATCAGAGACTTTTGGCAAAACTAGAGTCATGGGATAGGAGGCAGTGTACTACTGTGGATCAAGAACTGGTTAAAAGATAGAAAGCAGAGGGTTGGGCTAAATGGCCAATTTTCCCAATGGAGAAAGGTGAATAGTGGTGTACCCCAGGGATCTGTGCTGGGTCCGCTGCTTTTTGACATATTCATAAATGACCTGGAAAGTGGAATAACGAGTGAGGTTATCAAATTTGCAGATGACACAAAACTATTTAAAGTTGTTAAAACCCAAGAGGATTGTGGAAAATTGCAAGAGGATCTTGATAAATTGGAAGACTGGGCATCAAAATGGCAGATGAAATTTAATGTGGACAAGTGCAAAGTTATGCACCTAGGGAAGAACAACCCAAACTATGGTTACACAATGCAAGGTTTCATATTAGGAACCACCACCCCGGAAAAGGATTTAGGTGTCATGGATAACATGTTAAAACCCTCGGCCCAGTGTGCAGCGGCAGCCAAGAGAGCAAATAGAATGCTAGGTATCATAAGGAAAGGAATGGAAAATAAAACAAAAGATATTATAATGCCTCTATATCGTTCCATGGTGAGACCGCACCTTGAATATTGTGTGCAATTCTGGTTGCCGTATCTTAAAAAGGATATAGAGTTATTAGAAAAGGTTCAGAGAAGAGCCACCAAAATGGTAAAGGGGATGGAAGGATACTCCTATGAAAGGCTAAAAAGGTTAGGGCTCTTTAACCTGGAAAAGAGACGGCTGAGGGGAGATATGATAGAAGTCTATAAATTAATGAACGGAGTGGAACGGGTAAACGTAGATCGATTGTTTACGTTATCAGAATATAGAAAGACTAGGGGACATGCAATGAAGCTACAGGGTAAACTATTTAAGACTAATAAGAGAAAATATTTTTTCACTCAACGTGTAATCAAACTCTGGAATTTGTTACCAGAGGATGTAGTAAAGGCTGTTAGTGTAGCTGGGTTTAAAAAAGGTTTGGACAAGTTCCTGGAGGAAAGGTCCATAAACCGTTATTAAGAAGGGACCCAGGATATCAATGCTTGACCCAGTACAAGCATTGCAGAACCTGTGTCTTTTGGGGAAACTGCTAGATACATATGACCTAGATTGGCCACTGTTGGAAACAGGATACTGGGCTTGATGGACCTTGGTCTGACCCAGTATGGCATATCTTATGTTCTTATGAGCACACAAACGTGGACACTGTAAGGCCCAACATAGCAGAGGGATTGCCGTGCTGCCCCTTCCCCCCAGAAAGAAGGTGGATGCTGGGGGGAAGCACTGAACTATCACTTTGCCGGGGGCCGATGCCAACCAGCAGGTCAACTGCCTAGTGTGCAGGCCATCTCTGGTTGGGGAAAACAATTATAAATATATATTTTTATTTTTTTTTTTTAAATCCAAATGATGGTTGTGGTGTTTGTGTGTCGGTGACCAGGATAGGGCAAGGGTGGTTTGAATGGAGCACTTCGAAGCCACTGTGTTCCGTTGCTGGAACTGCCTCTCCTGTAGCAATGTATTGGGTCATTTTTTGGGAGGACGTTATTTATTTCTCTGGAACCCCTAGTCCAACCTCGCTCATTTTCAAACTCTGTGTATCCTTTCCTCCAGTGTTTCCCCCACACCAAATTTGATCCCGTTCCATTCATGTCAAAGACCTCGAACAATAAACCCCATCTTGTCCATTCACAGCTGGTTGAACTATGAATTCCACGTCTTGTGTTCTTATTCAAATTCTGTTCTTGTCCATTAATGAACTCTCTTAATTGTGCAGTGTTTGAGAACACGTAATTCCACTCTTTAGGCTTAAAGCATTTCTGGGAAATTTAAAAAAAAACATCCATCCCCCAGTGCCTATGCTCTGGGGAAGAGTTGAAGAAAATCATGTCTAATCTTCTTTCAGGCACATAAGGAAACGTACACATCTTCTAGCTATGAAACATTTGAGCCTTAAAGGCAAACAAAACCCTAAAACACTCTATAACTGTCAGTGGCCAGCACAAAAGTAGCTACCAAGGTGGGCATATTGCTAGTCCCCCTCATCAGCTGTCTCCTGGCAAGTAGTCATATCCAAGGATTTGTACTCGCCCCTCCCCCCTTCTTTTATAGTACACCCAACTTCCTCTCAGAACCCAAACCACAAAACACTCTAGAGACAGCTGGATGGAAAAGGGGTTCCAAGTGCAAAATACCATGAATTTCTTTAACATTTCAACTGGAGAAAGTTAATGAAGGAAAATGTAAAAGCCTCTGGTTATTATGAATAGTTTTTGCTAACCCCTCAGTTTTATTCTCAGCAGTCCCAACATAATCTTGTGGAAGAAAACATCTTGGAGTTGGGATCATTAGAGTTCATGATAGTTTTATTAGGTGCTTGCTGACATTCTTCAGGGGAGGGTATAGTCGCCTGAGGACCTCTTCCCAGTGAGATCCGTCTCACTCACTCTAGCTGGAATGAAGGGCAGTGAGCAGACAACAGGCCTAAGGGAGACTTTCTCCAGCAACAGTCCACACTGTCCTTCTCTAAAGCCAGGTGTAAAACACCATTGAACTTGTGTCTCCACTCAGTCAGAACCAGGTTGGAAAATTTTTTTTTCTCCCTATTTTATATTCACCACTTCCCCCCCCCCCCCCCCCCCATTACCGAGCTGGATCCTCACCGTAACCATTGTAGGTCAGGAGTCTTGTAGATGAGCTCTCTGCAGAACTTTACAACCATGGCCCCCGACTCTAACAACTTCTGCCCCCTCAGCCTATAAATGATACCTCTGCAGCAGTGTCGGCTCCAGCCCTGGCTAACTGAGCAGCAGGAGACCTAACTCAAGAATTGAACCAGGGATCGTCTGCATGGTCATGCAGATCACTTGCCACGCTGGCCCAGAACATGTCTTTCTGCTGCTGTTTAAGAGAAAACCCTCAAAACTTGACTAAGAGCAGCCCATGTGCACCTCTGCCTCCTAATAATAAAGTGTCAGGTTTGTTTGTGTTTTATTTAGCAGCGTTCACTTTGCTTGGCTGTCGGAGCTCCTGGTATGTAGAAAGGCTAACGTAAAATGGCCAGAATTTTATCAGGACTCATCATAGATCCTGCTAGCTGTAAGCAAATGGCCTGTAATAGGGCTTTTGTCCAGAAATAGCTTCCTGTTGGCCTGGTGTTGCTTGTACAACCAGCAGTGCTTGCAGCACCAACAAAAAAAGACAAATCAGTTGCCGGTTCTAAAAAGAAATAATTGATTTATCTATTTAGTTCTTGAAAGATACTTAGCGTGCAAGTATTGTTGGATTTTTGTCTTTATTTCTGTAATCCATCTCCTACTTAGCTACTGCCCACAATAGTGAATCTAAGTAAAACCCTTATTATTGGAGCCTCATGGACACCGGAAAAGCATGCACACAGCAGGGGCAGCTGAAGGGTATAATTTGAAATAAACTGGGGGCACCCATTACTCACCTGTATTTTCTCTCAGGAATGTTTTTTCTCATTAAATAATTGGTGGCACTGATTTAACAGAGTGGTTATAACATGTTAACTGCGGGAAAAAATGTGAAACAATTTGTGTAACAGCTTTCCTTTTGCATGGTCGTAAGCCTTGCAGTAGTGCTTCTCCCGAGGCACTTGAAGATGTTCAAGTATACAGCATCCATAAATTAAAACCTAACCTGTTGGAGACCACAGTCTATTGTAAAACCATCAGGTGACCGTGTTGAGGGGTCCAGTTCATGTTCTCGCAGGTTCAGACTGTAACAAGTTGAAAGTCCTGCATACTACCGTCCTTCTTTACAGTTTCCTGTTGCACCTTAATCTGGGGTATGTTAGAACAAGCTTGCACTGTGGGTGTTCTGGGTATGGCATTGCTCCTCTCTAAAGAAACCTATCCATAAGAAGTATTAAAGAGTGCAGGAATGGCCTGGAGAGGTGCAGTTATGCTGCCAACATAAAACAACAATTGGTCTGCATCTTTCAATCCCCAGGCATCCTAAAGAGCAAATAAACTGGTTCCAAATAGGACCTGCAGGGCTATATGACTGTGTTAAAATTTTGACTTTTCTTTCATACCTATTTCAATAGTAGCAATATCTTTTAGAAGTTGTAATAACTTTTTTCTTCAAGCCTTTTGTGATCACTACTCATTTGCCTGCATCGATAGCGACGCCTAAAGTTGTATTTTCTGTGCATGGATTGATGTATCTTTCCATTCTGTACTTTTAAATCCCTTATTTTATGCAACATTTCTTCTAGATTGCTTACCTGTTGTTGTTTTTTTTTTCTTCAACAGGTGCAGGTAAACACACTACGCCTGCTAAATCCCCCCAACTGGAAAGCAATCTTAACATATCTTCACCAATTATAGGAGCTTGTGCCCCAAACTATACTGGAGAGCTCCCTTTTCCCACCAGTACACCAACATCTTTTCTTAAAGACCTCGTCTTGAAATCCCAAACCCCAGTCGGGCAGAAAGCAGGAGACTCTGCTGTGTCACCGAAACCGATGAGTTCCATCAGGAGTTGGGTTACCAAAACTCCAAATTCTTCATCTTCCATAGCTGAAGTAAGAACACCTTCTCCTAGAAAAGCTCTTATGCCTGTTACATCACAGGTCGCCTCTGGTCCCCAGGCTGTGCCAGTGCTTGAGAAGAAGGCTAAGCGAAGATTGGACAACAGTAGGGAAGATGAGCCGGGACATGAATGTGTTAAGAGTTGTAGTTGCATAATGGCGCTTAATCCTGTGGCTAAAAAACGCAATTTGGAGTTGTGTTCGTCAGATGGAGATAGTGCAAAGAGCCAACCAGAGGACTCTCTGAGCTTTGACCACACACTGGACAAAAATGAACTTTCAGAGTATAGTAAGAAGTTTTCTTCCTCTGAAAGTCTTTCAGTAGGGACCCCAGGAACGCTTTCCCCTCCTTTCAGACTTCAGTTGGAAATAAGGACTGAGCTGATGGACAAAGAAAACTGTTCCCCTGAGAAGAGAAATTGGCTATCTGCCATGGGAAAAAAATTCAGAGCAGAAACATCTTGCATTCCAAAAAGCATCTCTACCAGTCCGCTGCCCTCAAAGACGTCAAACATAAAACGGAATCAGCCCAGGAGTGCAGCTCCGTCACCTCCACCTGTAAGTAGACATGACATAGCACAGGGAGGGTCCAGCCCCCCTTTTTTTTTTTGTCTTTTTAATTGTGTTCTTTATTCATGCTACAAGTAACATTGCCATCCTGGGAATTTCCTTGAGCAGAGTAGGTTGTTGAACTCTAGTAACCTCCTCAGCTTTGGGAACTGCTGACACCTAATCAGGAGTTAGTGGGCCTGATTACCTGAGAGCAGCTGAGGCCTGCATAAAAGGCTCCAGTGCCCTGCCCTGTGGAGGCTTTCCTAACGGGCTCTACAGATCAACCAACAGTAAGGATTTGAGGGTTTATTTTTATTAAATTGCTAGCTCTCTGACTGGGAGCTCTTAAAAGGGTTTTCTGTATATTTTTAAAGCAAAGTTACTTTCTTTTTGGTGCTTTAGTAGAAATTTTCTTGAGCAGAGTAGGTTGTTGAACTCTAGTAACCTCCTCTGCTTTGGGAACTGCTGACACCTAATCAGCTGTTAGGTCACTCCCTACCCACCCCGACTCCCACCTACTCCTAGTGAGCAGCCTTGCTTTATAGGGAACTTCCCCATTTAACAAAGCACAGAGACTTGGACCAACACATTTTGAATGTAATTAAAGAGATTTAACTGCTTTTTCTCTGAAAGGACAGCTGGGAAGCCGGCTGGTACTTGGTAGATCTCTCTCTTTTGCTTTAACAGATACCTAAGCTCCACGAACAGAACAATGGCTGTGAAAATCATATCACTAAAGCTGTTGCCCCCATTACAGCTTCTGCCTCTGTCCAGACAGCGGTCCTAATGCCAGTTGAAGGACCGGTTCCATGTGCAGGGTGTCTGCATGCTGAAGCTCTGAGGAAACAAGTGGAGGAACTCAGAGAGGAGGTGGCGAGGCTGAGGAGCATTCAAGACAGTGAGAAGTACATTGATGAGATGCTTCTTGCAGCAACCAAGCTCTCCAGCAGAGGAGAAGATGGGTGCCAACAGAATGTCGATGGTTGGACACAAGTCACCATGGCCTGCAAAATCACCAATCTAACTTCTCCAGCTCTTGAATTGAAGAACCATTATGCAGCCCTGGAAGTGGAGGAGGTGAAAGCATCCCTGGAAAGGGAAGAACCAGAGCTCAAGTACCCCAAAGTTGCAGAATCAGTGACCAGAAGGTTGGAGACTCTCTTCTGAGGGGTACTGAGGCGTCCATCTGCCGACCAGACTTGATGTCCAGAGAGGTATATTGTCTGCCTGGTGCCAAAATCCAAGATGTTATGGAGAGTTTGCCGAGACTCATCAAGCCCACTGACTATTACCCAATGTTGCTAATCCATGTTGGAGCAAATGATACTGCCAGGTATACGTTGGAACGTATCAAAAGTGACTTCATGGCTCTGGGACAGAGGGTGAAGCAGTTAGGTGCACAGGTGGTGTTCTCTTCAATCCTCCCTGTTGAGGGTAAAGGCCAAGGCAGAGAGGCTCGCATCCTGGAGATGAATGCATGGCTGCGTGGATGGTGTCATCGAGAGCGTTTTGTTTTCCTAGACTATGGGATGCAGTTCCAAGGGTTGCAGAGCAGAGATGGCATCCATCTGTCCAAGAAAGGTCAACGTGTCTTCGGTAGTAGACTGGCTAATCTACTGAAGAGGGCTTTAAACTAGATTCATTGGGGATGGGTGAAGAAAGCCCCCAGGTAGGTGATACATTAATTACCTTTATGGAAATGGGTAACAGGGGTAACATATGGAAAGCAGTGTGTATAAATGCCTGTAGCATGGGAAATAAGAACCCTGATGTTGAAGCTTTGGTGGGAGTGGCTGACTTGGATTTAGTGGCAGTTACAGAAACATGGTTCACAAAAAACCATGATTGGGATGTAACTATACCTGGCTATACTTTATTCAGAAAGGACAGGGTAGGAAGAAGGGGAGGAGGAGTGGCACTATATGTAAAAACTACTATTAAAACTTTGGAATTACAGAGCTTAAAAGGGAGAGAGGAGGCATTGTGGGTTAAACTAGAAAGAGGGAAAGAGAAATCTATTTTTATTGGTGTGATATACAGACCTCCCTCACAAGAGAAAGAGATGGACAGAGTTAATGGAAGACATACGCAGCATTGCTAGGAAAGGGGAAGTGCTACTGATAGGTGATTTCAATATGCCAGATGTTGATTGGTGAGACCGCACCTTGAATATTGTGTGCAATTCTGGTCGCCGTATCTTAAAAAGGATATAGCGTTATTAGAAAAGGTTCAGAGAAGAGCCACCAAAATGGTAAAGGAGATGGAAGGATACTCCTATGAAGAAAGGCTAAAAAGGTTAGGGCTCTTTAACCTGGAAAAGAGATGGCTGAGGGGAGATATGATAGAAGTCTATAAATTAATGAACGGAGTGGAACGGGTAAACGTAGATCGATTGTTTACGTTATCAGAATATAGAAAGACTAGGGCACATGCAATAAAGCTACAGGGTAAACTACTTAAGACTAATAAAAGAAAATATTTTTTCACTCAACGTGTAATCAAACTCTGGAATTTGTTACCGGAGGATGTAGTAAAGGCTGTTAGTGTAGCTGGGTTTAAAAAAGGTTTGGACAAGTTCCTGGAGGACAGGTCCATAAACCATTATTAAGAAGGGACCCAGGATATCAATGCTTGACCCAGTACAAGCATTGTGGAACCTGTGTCTTTTGGGGAAACTGCTAGGTACGTATGACCTAGATTGGCCACTGTTGGAAACAGGATACTAGGCTTGATGGACCTTGATCTGACCCAGTATGGCATATCTTATGTTCTTATGTTGGCACATTCCTGCTGCAGTATCATCTAGAAGTAAGGAGATCCTGGATTCTCTACAGGGAGAACTGTTCAGGCAATTGGTAACAGACCCCACACGTGAAGGGGCCATACTGGACTTGGTGCTTACCAATGGTGAAAGTGTTTCTGATGTTGTAGTGGGAGATCATTTTGCATCCAGTGATCACCAGATGGTGTGGTTCGGTATTAGGACTAGGGCTGTTAGAATCCATTCAAAGATGAGGATCTTAGACTTTAGGAAGACTAACTTTGCCAAGATGGGCCAATACCTCAGGGGAGTCAATAGTGGGATACGAACAGCTGGGGCATGTAGAAAAACAGTGGGCAAAACTGAAAGGGGATATTTTAAGGTCAACCAACCTATTTGTTAAAATGGTAAATAAAGGTAAAAGGAAAAGGAGACTGCTATGGCTTTCGAAAGAAGTAGCTGAAAAAGTGAAGAAAAAGAGGGAGGCCTTCATGAAATACAAGAGATCACAGAGAGAGGAAGACAGGCGTCTGTATTTGGAAAAACAGAGAAGCTAGCAAAGTAGTCAGGAAGGCAAAGAGTCAAAAGGAGGAGGAAATAGCCAATGCAATAAAATGGGGGGATAAGACATTTTTCAGATACGTTAGTGAGAAGAGGAAGGGCAAAAGAGGTATTGTCAGACTCAAGGGTTAAGGGAAAGAATATGTAGAAGCTGATGAGGATAAAGCGGAATTGCTTAACAAATATTTCTGTTCTGTGTTCACAGATGAAGAACCAGGAGCAGGACCTCAGAAAACACCCACAAACAGGAACAGAAGCGAGGGACATCTTGAACAATTTTCAGAAGACTCTGTTCGTGAGACACTACCTCAACTTAAAGTAGACAAAGCGATGGGACCGGATGGGATACACCCTAGAATACTGAGGGAACTTGGGGACGTTCTAGCAGCTCCACTGACTGACCTTTTAAATGCCTCGTTGGAGTCGGGAGTGGTGCCAAAGGACTGGAGAGAGGCTCATGTGGTGCCTTACACAGAAGCGGAAGTAAGGATGTGGTTGAAAACTACAGGCCGGTTACTTTAACTTCGGTGGTGAGTAAATTATTGGAAACGCTGCTGAAAGAGAAAATAGTGAGGTTTCTGGAGTCCAGAGGATTACAGGATCTGAGGCAGCATGGATTACCAGAGGCAGGTTTTGTCAGACAAATCTGATTGATTTCTTTGACTGGGTGACCAGGGAGTTGGACCAAGGGAGAGCCCTAGATGTTGGTGTATTTGGATTTCAGTAAAGCCTTTTGACACTGTTCCTCACAGGTGACTTATAAACAAACTGAGCACCCTAGGGATGGACCCTAAAGTTACTGCTTGGGTTAGAAATTGGCTGGGTGGGAGGCCACAAAGAGTACAGGTAAATGGAGCTCACTCTGAGGAGAACGATGTTAACAGTGGTGTGCCCCAGGGATCTGTCCTTGGTCCGGTTCTTTTTAACATCTTTGTTAGTGATATAGCAGAAGGGCTGTCGGGTAAGGTTTGCCTCTTTGCGGATGATACCAAAATCTGCAATAGAGTAGACACCCAGGAAGGTGTAGATAATATGAGGAGGGCTCTAGCTAAGCTTGAAGAATGGTCTAGAATTTGGCAGCTGGGATTTAATGTTAAAAAAATGTAAGGTCATGTATTTGGGCTGCAGCAATCCAAGGGAGCAATATAGTATAGGGGGTGAAGTACTTTTGTCCACTAAAGAAGAGCGGGACCTAGGCGTGATTGTGTCTGATGACCTTAAAGTAGCTAAACAGGTAGAAAAGGCGACGGCAAAAGCTAGAAGGATGCTTGGGTGCATACGGAGAGGAATGGCTAGCAGAAAAAAGGAGGTGATAATGCCTCTGTATAAGTCTTTGGTGCGACCTCATTTGGAGTATAGTGTGCAATTCTGGAGACCACACCTTCAAAAGGATGTGAACAGGATGGAGTCGGTGCAAAGGGTGGCTACTAAAATGATTAGTGGTCTTCATTATAAAGCATATGAGGACAGACTTAAAGATCTTAATATGTACACCTTAGAGGAAAGGCGGGATAGAGGTGATATGATTGAGATGTTCAAATACCTCCGTGGCATAAATGTTCAGGGAGAGAGCCTCTTTCAATTGAAAGCAAGTTCTGCTACGAGGGGACATGGGATGAGGGTGAAGGGTGATAGATTCAGGAGTGATATACGGAAATATTTCTTTACGGAAAGAGTAGTGGATCTGTGGAATAGTCTCCCAGTGGAGGTGGTAGAGATGAGGACAGTAACTGAATTCAAAAAAGCATGGGACAAACACAGAGGATCTCTAAAGGTAAAAAGGGGACTGTTGTAGTTGTTGATATGGAAGGACAGACTAGATAGGCCATGTGGTCTTTTTCTGTCGTCATATTTCTATGTTTCTATGTGTTTGTCTCTCTGGAGCTTTTACAAACCTTGAACTTTGCAGGTTAATATTGGTAGAACCCCTTTATAGTAAATATAGACATAGTTAATAATTAACATGATATAAAATCTGCATGATCGGGGTTTTGCAAATCTATTCATCTGGAGCAAGTGGATTTTTATCAGGTGCAGTAGAAACCTTTTTGGTTGGGGTTAAGGGTGGGGGATGTCAAACAAACCAACCCCTCTGCACCCTACCACATTATGAAGTTGGCTAGTTCCTGAAGCTGGGAGGTAGTATATTTGGACCCAACTGGAGCTTACAGGAGAAAGGAAGCTGCACTATGGAGAAGCAGCAGTAAGTGGGGCGAAGCGGAAGGAGCGTGAGAGGGCTCGAGTGGGATTGAGGAGGAGTGTGAGAAGGCTTTATGTTTGGGGGGATTGGTAGGGAAAGCAGGAGCGATCTCACTGGGAACTTAGAGGGGGAAGTGCATGTTGAATGTATTTCTTCCTTGGCAAAAGATCCTCTGTATAGTGTTGGGGGGGAAAACTGGATTCTGATTATAACTAGCTGCACAATCTGCGGGTGTATTTTTTTTTTTCTTTCTCTCATCCCCCTGTTTGATATGACTTTGCCCTTTGTGTGCTTATCCCTTGCTATCCTGAACTCCCAATATTGCTTTTGCTACCGTCCATGTATACAGCCATTGTTAACAGTTTGAAAAGCTACAGGAAAATGCGCTTTAATAATGTCTACAAGCTGGAAAATTTAGATTTTACATGTCAGTAAGTAATTTTTAGGAATCTGAGAGTGATAACGAACACCTGTCCTTCAGGAAGCTAAATAATTGCTAGCTACACTGTTGCAGATTCTATCAAAGGGACTAGGAGGTAGTATATCAACTAGTTTGGTGCTTCTCAGCTCTGTGTCAGAGATGCACCTAACTAGCTGAGCTTTAAGGATTACCGCAATTAATATGCATGAGATTGATTTTCATATATTGGAATGCATTGTACACAAATCTCTCATATGCCTATTCATTGTGATAATAGGTATGCCTTCAGGAGAGAGCTGCAGAGCACTGGACTAGTGGTCAGAGCAGTGGGCTGAGAACCAGAAGAGCCAGGATTCAAATCCCATGTTTCTCCTTTGTGACCCTGAGCAAATCACTTAACTGTCCATTGCCTCAGGTAGAAACTTAGATTGTGAGTCCTTTGGAGAGCAGAAATACTTACTGTGCCTGACTGTAACTCGTCTTTAATTACAAATGAAGAACAAGTGTAAATTAAATCCAAATAAGTAAATATATAAAAGCTATCATTTCTGCATTGTGTACTCTTGCTGCCAAAATCCGAATTTGCAGGCAGCATCAGAGTGCTCCCAGTTGCACAGCCAATGACGACCTATGATAGCAAATCGTGAGGCAAACCCGACTGTGCTTTCTTGGGGGGGTGGCATGTTTTCAGTATATTGCTGATGAATAGTAGACTTCCTTCAGCATCTTGCTGCAAGAAGTTGCTTGTAAGGCATCAGGACCGGCCACCCCCCTACCACCTTTGCAAGTACTCTCTCTTTTCTATTGGCTTTGGCAAATAGGTATATCAGAATCCATGAGAAACTTAGGAAAGGCACGTGATTCCCCTTCTTAAAGGGCCTCTCATTCTGTCTGGCTAAGCTTAAGCACATACACCTTATATTGGTTCAGACTAAAAGTCCAAGCCCAGCATCCTCTGTCTGACCAAGGTCAATGCATGTCACAAGTACTCTTTAGGATCTCAAAGAACAGATCCAGTACTTTCTCGTCACTGGGGATAAGCATGGCTTTCTGGCATCCACATGAGCTTCCACAACACATGTACTTTTAGCCAGATTTAAAATGAGGCATTCACAAGTGGGTGTGTGAGCTCAGGGGACCTCAAGTTAGCTCACATGTGCTTACGGGTTTGGCACAGACTTTCTGCGCCCACCTCATTTGCATGCCATTTGCTTGCTGCATACAGGTGCACAACGTCTGTGTTATTGTCACACTAGAAACCTGTGTGCAAAGCTTTTAGAGCATGACTCTAACACTGACTTTCTGCATTAGCCTCACTATTTGGAGGTGTAGCCTAATGCAGGCCTTGACAAACCCCCAGGCGTCAGGTCATCATGGCGACTGAAAGATCAGACCTGGCGCCTAGAGCTCAGAGCACATGTGGGGAGAAGGTCTATCTGTACCGGTGCTGTCTAGCTGTGGGAATCCCATCCCCTGTGGGCAGACAGCACCAGTCTCGGCCATTTGCAGCACTTGGACAGAAATGATCTAGAGACCAGTGCTGTCTGCTCGAAGGAGATGGGATCCCTGTGGGCAGACGGCACCAGTCGTGGTCTCTTGCAGCACTTCTGCCTGCAGGCATCTCATCTCCCCTTGGCAAAAGTGTGGCAAAAGGCTGCGATTGCAGGAAAGGTCTACAACCGCCTGGTCTGCAAGAAAAAGAAACAAAAAAGGTTAGAGTGGAGAGGCTGAAAAACATTTAAAGGGGCAGCGGTTTTGATTTAATGGTGGGGGGGGAACTTGGAGGGCAGAGAGTGAGAGCAAGGAGAAGGGGAGAGAGTCTGAGAAGGGAAATTAGGGGTGAAGAGAGTGGTTGGGGGGGGGGAAGAGTGCGTGGTTGGAGAGTGAAGCACCCCACTTCCGTACCACACACGAATACACAGGTGTAGCTTAAAAGATCAGTGGGGATGGCAGGGGAGGGAGGAGGCTTGGTGCTTGATTTATTAAGCTTTTTCCCCTAGAAAATGGGAAAACAGTCTTGGTAAATTGGGTCCTAAAACCTAAAAAAAAAAATAGCTGCGCTACATCTTTTTGACTCAGTGGGAGCATACACTGTTACCTAGGTTTTGGTGGTCGGCCCCTAGGTTTTTAGGCTGGCTCCTACATGCCAAGAAAATTTGTCAAGGCCTGGACTAAATGGTTAGAGCAGCAGACTGAGAATCAGAGAAGCCAGGTTTGAATCTCATTGCTGCTTTTTGTGAGCTCGGGCAAGTTACTTAGCCTTCCATTGCCTCAGGTAGAAACTTAGGGGTATGTTTACTAAGCAGCGGTAGTGGCCTCCATGCGATATCGAAATTCAGTGGGGCCACGGCTCCAATATCACATGGAGGCCACTACCACTGCTTAGTAATCATACCCCTCAGATTGTATTGCCTTCCAGAGACAGGAAAAATACCTACTGTACCTGAATGCATTTCAACTTGAACTTCTGAGAAAAAGCAAGCCTAAATCAATTCCCTTTCCAGCCCCCCCCCCCCCCCCCAAAGCACCTACACACACACAAGGTAGTACATGTGTATGTATATATGTATTTGTATTTTAGCTCGCATCTTTTCATTAGTAGCTGAAGGTGAGGTAAACTGTAGATATTTCCTGTCCTCAAAATCTAAGTTTGTTGTTGAGACAGTGGAGGATGCTGAGTTGTCTACCGTGGGATTTGAACCATTACTGTCTGGGCTATTGGCCCACTGCTCTTTCCATTCCAGATGTAAATGCAAAACCTGCCGGGGCATTTAGCATAGTCGCTTTAAGCTGTGCCAGGCAAACTTTCGAAGAGAGGCTATTGAAGTATTTTCTCTTTGAACATAAGCTATGAATTTTGTATACAGTAAAAAAAATACCTGTGTACTTTTGAGGCTATTCAGAACTGGCCCTCTACAAGGATACTTGACTTTGCAGCACCAGCTTTCTCAAGCCATGTTTCAATTCTAGCAGCCTTTCTTTGCATTCCCTGTGGAGGGAGCTCGTGTCCTGCTCACCTGTCTCATGGGAGAGGATGGGTTTTATGTTTCTTATGCAGACTGGGGTACAGCGAGTTCAATAGTAATCTGCAACGCAACCGCAAAGACTGTAGTCCCTAGCCTCCAATACCAGAATCCAGTTACTATGAATTTCACCACTTAGCACATGAAGAACAAACAGCATCTGCTTTAGAAACGGCCTCAACTAATACAAGGAAAAAACTTACAGCCCCTAGGATTGGAGGAGCATAACTACCTACCAGAATTTTTCAGAACAAGGAAACCCTTATTAATTTCTCTTTTTCATTAGCCTGCTTCCTTCCACTAATTTTTGCGTTTGGCGTTCTGTCAGCACTACATTTTTAACCTATATCAAGGGAACACTAATTTTATTTATTTTCATCCATGTATACCAGGGGTTCTCAACCCAGTCCTTGGGACACACCTAGCCAGTCTGAATTTCAGGATAACCACAATGAATATGCATGAGAGAGATTTGCATACAGTGGAGGTGGTGCAGGCACATCTAGCTCATGCATATTCATTGTGGTTATCTTGAAAACTTGGCTGGCGGGGTGCGTCCTGAAGACTGGGTTGAGAACTCCTGATGTGTACACATGGATGTGGAACTTCCTTCTTTATAAGGAAGGCATTTTGATTTGACTTTTGCTTTTCTTTCCTTCCCAGTTTCCCTTTTCCACCTGACTAACCAGCATGTTTTCTGGTGGCTGCTTTGCACAGTATCATGTGTCAGTGACCTGGCTGGGGTCACACTAATAATGAAATTGTATGCATCCAGGTACAGGAGATCTGTAGCACCTCTGGATCCCGTTTGGATGAAAGGCACATATATTTATCCAAACTGTTCCCTGACTTGAATGTTGTCAGAATCTGTTAGTGTAGCAGAGTTTAAAAATGGTTTGGACAAGTTCCTGGAGGAAAGGTCCATAAGCCATTATTAAAGGGGACCCTGGAAATCCACTGCTTGCCCCAGTACAAGCATTGTGGAGCCTGTGTCTGTCTTTTTGGGAAACTGCTAGGTACTCGGGACCTGGATCGGCCACTGTTGGAAACAGGATACTGGGCTTGATGGACCTTGGTCTGACACAGTATGGCATGTCTTATGTTCTTATATCTTTTCATTCAGCACTATCTCAAAGGAAACACAATATAACCAGGTACTTGTGTGATACACATTACATGAACATCTTGTTCTTTCCTTAGGTTCCAACTACCCCAGGCTCCATGAGAAAAATCTGTACCTACTTCCACAGACAAGCCACAGAGTGATTCATGCAGTGCTACTCAACCGAACAAGACTCAATCACTACACTAACCTTTATGTGACATTGGGCCCAGACTACTGGAGTAGCTGGAAATGGAAGTTATAGCATTTTGCCATCATTTTTCCTCAAATAAAGTTTTTAGATCTTTGCTTTTAATTTCTTTATGAAAGGTATTTGTTTTTAGCGTGTTCCATAGTTTCTGCAATGTGAAAGCACATTCATGAGAAAACAGTGGGATTATTGGAAAGCAGGGCTATTGTTTTTATTGAATTTTTTTGGGAGAACACTGCTCATATTACCAAGAGCCTTGTGTTGCTGTAGCAGTACATCTCCAGGAACAAGCAGGAATGAGTCTTCACATATGGGTATCGTCGGTACCGACGGAGCCTGCGTGGGAACGCTCCCCAGCTTCCCAAAAAGGAAAGCCTTTGGGAGTATCCCACAGCGCCTGCGCTCTGCCTTCCCGCCTTTCCCAACTGCCTCTCTCCAGTTCTTCTTTTCCGCGGAGCCAGCAGGTCATGTTTCCTGTCACCGCTGAAGAATTTCTTATTTCTTATGTTTTATTTCTTGTTTTTCTTTAGTCGCGTGTCTGCCTTCTCGATGACCGGTACCACCGGTCTTTTTTCTCTTCTTTAAAAAAAAAACAACAAAAAAAAAACTTTCTTTCTACTTCAGTGCATTTTCTTCTGTGGGCCCTAGGCCTACAGTATTTTTCCTCATGGAAAAGCCCGCCTCCGGGTTCAAAAAGTGCACGAAGTGCAGTGGCACTATTTCTGTCACAGACACCCATGACTGGTGTCTAAAATGTTTAGGTCCTGATCATTCCATCGCGGATTGTGAGTCCTGCTCCATGATGTCTAAAAGAGGGTTACAAAATCGGGCAGCCAAGCTCAGTACCCTGTTTCCCTCCGATGCAGCTTCTATAGCATCGACATCTTCCAGGGCTTCCTCTTCATCCCATGGATCTCAGGTAACAAAACTTAAGTCCGGTCGATCCTCAAAAGGTACATCTCCCTCTAAGTATCGAGATGTACCTGCACTTATTGAGGAATCCACACTGGCAAAATTACCCCGGCGGGAGGCTCCGGCTTCCAAAGCATTACCTATGGGGTCACAGGTTGATATCGACGGCACGGCCTTGACCGATCACCTGTTACAATGTTCTGGGGTACTGGTGGTTCCTGGTACTGATATCCAGACATTGGTGGCGTCTATGGATCAGAATATCCTGACCATGCAGCGTGCCATTACGGCCTTCATACAAGCTGCGACGCCCACGGTACAACAACAAACAACATTGTCGATACCGATTCCGATACCGGATCCAGCTCCGGTTCCGATACCAGTACCGCTTGCATCGGCATCAGCATCGACAGCAGCGATACGGTATCCAGTGATGCCTGTTAGTACCGATCCGGTACAAATGACTCCCGATGTCGATATCCCTCGGTACTCATATCGGGCTCTACAAGAGCATCCAGACAGTCGATACTTCGATTCCTCTGAAGAATCTGATTCATCAGAGGTTTCCATCGAAGCATCAGAGATTTGTCCTCAGGAACCCTCTTCTCCAAAAAGGAGAATGTCTCCTCCTGAGGACTTATCTTTCCAGGACTTCATCAGAGAGGTGGCCAGAGGCCTGTCCATTACAGTAGCCTCTGAAGCTGAGCCCAGAGCCAAAAAATTGGATATTCTTCAATATCCTAAGGCTCCTAAAGAGGCAGCCATTTTACCAATACATGAGATTCTTTATGACCACATGTTGGATATCTGGGAAACTCCTCTTACCATCTCTCTCCTTTTTCTCGTAGGTTGGACACCATGTATCGTGCTCCTCCTTGTCCTGGATTTCATAAGACTCAGCTTCCTCACCACTCTATTGTGGTAGAGTCTGCTATGAAAAAAATCAAGAGTTCAAAAAGACACTCCTCTGCTCCTCCTGGGAGAGAATGCAGAACCTTAGATGCTTTTGGCAGGAAAATCTTCCAGGCCAGTATGTTTATAGCCAGAATCAACTCCTATAGTCTCTATATGGGGATGTTTCTGAAAGAGGTTACAGATCATCTACACACCTTATCTCCTTTCATATCATAAGATAAGAGAGAAGAATATATTACCTGGCTTAAACATGCACAAGATGTATCCAAGTTTTCCAACCGTGCAGCCTTTGACTCCTTTGAGGGTGCCAGTAGAGCTTCAGCTATTGCCATAGGTGCACACAGAGTAGCTTGGTTACAAGCCTCTGATTTGGAATCCTGGGTACAGGATGGTCTGGGCAATCTTCCCTGTACAGGGGAAAACCTGTTTGGAAAAGATTGGCAAGCAAAGGCCACCCAAATGGATGCTGAAAATTCTGCTTTAGATAGACTCTCAAAGTCTACTACTGCTCCATTCAAGAAGAGGTTAATCAAGAAAAGAGCTTTCCCAAAAAAAGGGAAATTTTCTTCTGGTTATGGTCAAACCTCTTCTCAAGGTCGTTTTGCTACAAAAAGACAGCAACAACCAAAACAGGCCAAGCCTCAGGCTGCAAGGACTGCTTCGGCCCAACAGCCTCAGCCTTCTCAGGGCCTTTGACTTTCCACTAGAGAACTTAGCATTCCTGGCTCTAGAACATCCAGAGCCTCTCACCATACCAGGAAGGTTAGTTCACTTTGCTCCCAGATGGGAACAAATCACATCAGAGCAATGGACCCTCTCCATCATAAGAGAGGGATACAAACTACATTTCTTAAACCTTCCTCCTCACACCATGGTGAAACATTTCAACTCTCCAACATCTCTTCTCGACCTTCTGGTCAGGAAATTGCTACCCTTCTTGCCCAAGGGGCAATAGAAGAAGTACCCCTTCTGCAACAGGGCTCAGGGTTCTACTCCCCCTATTTTCTCATCCCAAAGAAAACAGGGGGCTACAGACCCATCTTAGATCTCAGAGAGTTGAACAAGTTTCTATACAAGGAGAAATTCAAGATGATTTCTCTTGGTACTCTCCTTCCATACCTCCAGAGTCAGGACTGGCTTTGTTCTCTGGACCTCAAGAATGCGTACATCCATGTTCTCATCCATCCATCTCACAGAAGATTTCTTCGGTTTCTTTACCAAGGAAAGCACTACCAATACAAAGTGCTTCCTTTCGGTCTGGCCTCTGCCCCAAGAGTGTTCACAAAATGCATGGCAGTAGTTGCTGCATTCCTGCGCACTCTAGGGATATTCATATTCCCATATCTGGACGACTGGCTCATCCGAGCTCCATCTCAGTCAGAGGCCCAGACTTCCCTGGCCTGCACAATGCGTGTTCTTCAGTATCTGGGACTAGTAATCAATTTTCCAAAATCCCATCTCACCCCTACTCAGTCTCTAGAGTTCATAGGGGCCTTACTGGATACCACAACTGCAAGGGCCTATCTTCCCCAGGCCCGTTGCCTACGCTTGGTGCAGTTAGCCTCCCAGATTCAGTTAAAATCCCATTTAACTGCTCGAGAAATGTTGCAACTTCTAGGACACATGGCCTCCATGGTACATGTGGTTCCTTATGCTCGCCTTCATATGAGGGCAGCTCAGTGGACTCTATCCACCCAATGGACCCAGGCATCAGGTTGCCTGTCAGACAAAATAGCAACCTCCAGTCGCCTATTTTGGTTCCTCCACTGGTGGAAGTCCACTCAGAATCTGTTGCTGGGGTACCCCTTTCAACAGGTGCTACCCCAAGCCACCCTTACAACAGATGCCTCTCAAAAGGGTTGGGGAGCTCATTTACAAGATCTGTCAACCCAAGGCATCTGGTCTCCACAGGAGACCTCTCTCCACATCAACCTCTTAGAGCTCAGAGCAATCTTTCTGGCTCTCAGAGTCTTCCACACCCTGCTCAGCTACAAGACAGTCCTCATCCACACGGACAACCAAGTAGCCATGTTCTACGTGAACAAGCAGGGAGGGACTGGCTCTCTGTCGCTTTGCAACGAAGCTCTGAGATTGTGGGCCTTCGCCAGAGAGCATCAAATCCATCTCATGGCAGTGTATCTTCCAGGGGTTCACAACTCTTGGGCAGACAGACTCAGTCGAGTTCTGCTTCCACACGAATGGTCCCTCCATGGGGACCAGATAGCCAGGATTTTTCGGATTTGGGGTACCCCAGACATAGACCTGTTTGCAAGTCCGTGGAATGCCAAACTTCCCTGGTTCTGTTCCAGGATTCCATGTCAGGGAGTTCAGACCAGGGATGCCTTCCTCCTCCATTGGGGGCAATACTTCCTCTATGCCTTTCCACCTATTCCCCTCATCCCCAAGACTCTGTTCAAGCTTCAGAGAGACAAAGGGATTATGATCCTCATAGCACCCCTTTGGCCACGTCACGTGTGGTACCCTCTACTTCTGCATCTCTCTCAAGCTCCCTTCCTAGACCTGGAGTCTGCTCCAGATCTCCTCTCCCAAGAGGAGGGATCCTTGTGGCACCCAAATCCTCAGTCCCTTCATCTCAGGGCCTGGTTGCTGAAGGCCTAGACCTTCAAGATTTACAACTTTCTCAGCAAGTAAAAGATATCCTTCATGCTTCCAGAAAGCCTTCCACTAGACGTTCATATGCTTTTAAATGGAAAAGATTTTCCATTTGGTGTGCACAGAAGGGTCTCAACCCTCTTGCAATACCTTTGAATTCTTTACTAGATTATTTGCTTCATTTATCCCATGCAGGCCTTAAGACAAATTCAATCAGAGTCCATTTGAGTGCTATTGCAGCATCCCTTAAGCCTCTCAATGGACAACCTATTTCTTCTCATCCTCTTATAATGAGATTCATGAGAGGCCTTCTTTTGACTAAACCTCCCATTAGACCACCTCCAGTGGCATGGGACCTGAATCTGGTTCTTGGCCAGCTTATGAAGCCACCCTTTGAACCTTTAGCCACTACCTCCTTGAAATTCCTTTCCTGGAAGGTTATTTTTCTCATTGCTCTCACCTCAGCTCACCGTATCAGTGAGTTGCAAGCTCTAGTGGCTAATCCTCCTTATACAAGGTTCCACCATGACAAGGTAGTTCTCAGAACTAATCCACACTTCATGCCTAAAGTGGTCTCCCCCTTTCATCTGAACCAGGAGGTATATTTACCTGTTTTTTTTTTCAGGACCTCATGCATCAAGTGCACAGAGGAGTCTTCATACCCTGGATTGTAAAAGAGCACTTGCTTTCTATTTACAAAGGACAGAGCAACATAGAAAGTCCTCTCAACTTTTTGTTGCTTTTGATCTTTCCCATTTAGGACTTCCAGTCTCTAAAAGGACTCTGTCCAATTGGATTGCTCAGTGTATTTCCTTTGCCTACCAGAGTAAGAATCTTTCTCTGGAAGGCCATGTCACAGCTCACAATGTGAGGGCCATGGCAGCCTCTGGCTCATCTAAACTCTGTGTCCATCGACCAAATCTGTCGAGCCGCCACCTGGGCCTCGGTTCATACCTTCACAGCCCATTACTGCTTGGACAAGGATTCCCGCCGGGATGCCTTGTTTGGTCAGGCTGTTCTCAAACACCTGTTCCATACCTAATCAACTCCTGCCCTCCATCCCTGACTGGATGCCTGGGATTCATGGGTGAAGAGGGAGTCCTTACAGGGACTCACAATCTGGGTGATCTCCCAGGCATCTCTAGCTGGGGAGTCCCCATATGTGAAGACTCATTCCTGCTTGTTCCTGGAGATAGCACAGTTACTTACCTGTAACAGGTGATCTCTGGGAACAGCAGGAATTAGTCTTCACAACCCTCCCACCTCCCCTAGGAGTTGTATCTCTCTATCTTTCCTTTCTCTCTCTCTCTTTGTCTCAGCTTTAAAACTCAAACTGGAGAGAGGCAGTTGGGAAAGGCGGGAAGGCAGCGCGCAGGCGCTGTGGGATGCTCCCAAAGGCTTTCCTTTTTGGGAAGCTGGGGAGCGTTCCCGCGCAGGCTCCGTCGGTACCGACGATACCCATATGTGAAGACTAATTCCTGCTGTTCCCAGAGATCACCTGTTACAGGTAAGTAACTGTGCTATCCAGTTGTGGATTATTAAAGCAGATGCTACATTCATTTTCTTTCATTCAGAATTTACTATGGCTTTCTACAAAATCTCTCCCTTTCATTCATATATATATATATATATATAATGAAAGTGGTGATGGGAAAGAATCCACGGTTGACCTGTGAAGGAATCGGTGTGTAATAGAATCTGTTACTGTTTTGGCCACCAACCATTGCTATTGATGACCTTTGCACAGAAGAAAATTACATTTTTATGAAGGAGTTTTGTATATCTGGTTTAAAGTCCTGTTAATGGAGTATTTTAAAGTGTTCCAAAGTTGTCTATAGTTTATTCTCTTATGCATTGCTATGATTGGAGCTTTTCTGAAGGGGTGTTAATGGTCTTAGTTATTGAGTAGTTGGTTAAAATCTCCTGGTATATATAGGATGCTGCCAAAACTGTTCTTTGACTCTATTGACCATTTAGCTTCTGTTATGCTTAATCCTGGAAAAATCTTAAAGAGCATAGAACATTTGTTTGAGTTTAACAATGCCAAATTATGGTTCTGTCTTCAATTATTCTCTCTCAAGCCTGGAACAACAAGCCAGCTTTTTCCAACAACAGCTTAATGTGCATGTATTTAGTAATTCTAAAAGCCAGCTCTGTTTAGAGCTATTAAGATTCGTAATGGCTGATCTCAAGTAATATAATTTTCAACAATTAAGAAATGGATTTTGCCCTCTCTGCTTTGAACTTGGTTTTAGAGTAACGAAATTGGTAAAACAACTGTGCCCCTTAATGTTTCTACTTGGATATCCCATGAATATTCATGGAGGGTCTCCTGAAACTAGATGTTCCATTCACGGTGTGGGATGTACTATCCCTGGGATTGGATGTGCTGTGTATCGCTTTTTAGATAGGTGAGTTATAGACCCCTGCCATAGACAGGATTTGATTAGAACTCGAGTCAAGCAGACAGAAACAGCAATGAAGGGGAAGGTGTGGATGGTGAGAGATTTTTAAATTTCCAGATGTATGGAACTTGAAGTAAATATCTTGGCCTACCCTTCAAGGCTCTTTCCTCGAATCCCATAGGGGAGTGAGCAGTTCTAGACTTGCTTCTTACAGACGGGCAGAGGGTTTAGAATGTCTAGGTCAGTGGGCTCGTGAGATCTGAGAATCATGAAAAGCTACAGCTTAATCGAGCCAAAAATCAGGCCTGGACTTGGAGGGTGCTAATTTCACTAAAACAAACAAACAAACAAACCAACAACAATGTATAGGTAAGACTGGAAATTCTTTGTAAAGTAGTACATCACTTCCTATAGGAGAACAAATCTTTGTTTAAAAAGTAAATAAAGGAGACTAAAACAAGCAAACAAGCCTGGTTTTAAAAGAGATGACTGAAAAAGTAAGGACAAAGAGCCCAAGGGATCTGGGACAGAGGAGCACAGCTGAGAAGCTTAAAGCTGTGAACGAATGTGATGTTTGATGTGTTGAGCACATTTTGCTCCAGCAGTCATGCCTCCTAGGGAGGGTCCGTTCACAAACACTTGGTTTACAGCACAAGAAAATGAAGACTTGCCGTGGAGCAGTGCTGATAGGAACCCCAACTCCACTGGCAGAAGACCAAGAAAAAGCCACAAAGAACTTGCGGTCTGCCCAGGGGGAGTTCAAGCCCCATTGGCATGGGAAAGAAAAGGCAGCTGCTCTGGGGGAGAGGTCTGGAGTGTGCTGGTGGGAAGCCCATCCACTGCCAGTAGAAGAAAAGGAAAAGGTCACTGTTGCGAAGAGTTCCAGAGAGTAAGGAACGGCAGTGGGGAGAAGAAAAGGAAACTGAAAGGGGATGGGAGAGATGAAAGCATGTGAGGAATGAGGGAGGAAGGGGGGATGATGGTGCAAAAGGGAGTGGGGCTGCGGAAGGGGGTGGAGAGTGCATGGGTGAGGGGAATGGAAAGGAGAGAGCACAAAGTGGAGGGAGGTTGAGCAAGGAGGGTGTGGAGCATTATGCCTATGTGGCATGATGCATACAGGCCCTACCCCATGCACACATACATAGCTACACATTCAAGATGCAGTTCTAAGCATTGATTTTCTTGAATAACTTTAGAGAGCTGCAAGTTGGAGCAGTGTTTATTTTTCTGTTGATATTTTGGATTTAGCAGCACAGTGATGGATACATTGGCTGGAGTGTGTCTATTTAAGTCAATCATGGTGCAGTATTCACTTCCTGACCAGCTCCTCAATTTATCTTTAATTTTACATTTCAAAACTATCTCTGCCTTGCTGTCCTGGTCCCCCAGTCTATGATACGTGGTGATCAACAAGGATACTTTATTAATAAACCTGAGAGCCCGACACAGGCCGTGTTTCATATCTGTCACTTCATCAGGGGATACAGGTTTGCTACAAATACAGAAACATTATATCTATAACATTAAAACTGTAGTACTGCTAACTAAAAACATTAAAATAATATGATTAATAATAAATACATTAAAAGTAATAAATAATTGTTAAAAGATACCAATAAGATCATAAATAAATTATTAAAGTATCTACAACATAAAAGGGTGTGTAATATCACATGAAAGAAAGAAAGAAAATCTTATGTAAAAACCATACTATGTGTAACTACTTTGCCTATATTTGATTAAACGGGAGCGGGAGTTAGACATTTTATAATAAATAATGGATCAATTGCAAACATTAACTGTAAAACCATACTTATATAAATACAACTAAAATGAAATAAAACTATAATAGTCAAAATTACATATATAAAACCGTGCCAAGTGTCACCACTGTGCTTATGTATCATTGAGCAGTAGCAGGAGTCGAGTGAGAACATAAGAACATAAGATATGCCATACTGGGTCAGACCAAGGTCCATCAAGCCCAGTATTCTGTTTCCAACAGTGGCCAATCTAGGTCATATGTACCTAGCAGTTTCCCCAAGGAACACAGGTTCCACAATGCTTGTATTGGTTCAAGCATTGATATCCTGGGTCCCTTCTTAATAATGGTTTATGGACCTTTCCTCCAGGAATTTGTCCAAACCTTTTTTAAACCCAGCTACACTAACAGCCTTTACTACATCCTCCGGTAACAAATTCCAGAGTTTGATTACACGTTGAGTGAAAAAATATTTTCTTTTATTAGTCTTAAATAGTTTACCCTGTAGCTTCATAGCATGTCCCCTAGTCTTTCTATATTCTGATAAGGTAAACAATCGATCTACGTTTACCCGTTCCACTCCGTTCATTAATTTATAGACTTCTATCATATCTCCCCTCAGCCGTCTCTTTTCCAGGTTAAAGAGCCCCAACCTTTTTAGCCTTTCTTCATAGGAGTAGTCTTCCATCCCCTTTACCATTTTGGTGGCTCTTCTCTGAACCTTTTCTAAAATTGCTATATCCTTTTTAAGATACGGCGACCAGAATTGCACACAATATTCAAGGTGCGGTCTCACCATGGAACGATATAGAGGCATTATAATATCTTTTGTTTTATTTTCCATTCCTTTCCTTATCATACCTAGCATTCTATTTGCTCTCTTGGCCGCCGCTGCACACTGGGCCGAGGGTTTTAACATGGTATCCACAAGGACGCCTAAATCTTTTTCTTGGGTGGTGGTTCCTAATGTGGAACCTTGCATCGTGTAACCATAGTTTGGGTTGTTCTTCCCTAGGTGCATAACCTTGCACTTCTCCACATTAAATTTCATCTGCCATTTTGATGCCCAGTCTTCCAATTTATCAAGATCCTCTTGCAATTTTCCACAATCCTCCTGGGTTTTAACAACTTTAAATAGTTTTGTGTCATCAGCAAATTTGATAACCTCACTCGTTATTCCACTTTCCAGGTCATTTATGAATATGTCAAAAAGCAGCGGACCCAGCACAGATCCCTGGGGTACACCACTATTCACCTTTCTCCATTGGGAAAATTGGCCATTTAGCCCTACCCTCTGCTTTCTATCTTTTAACCAGTTCCTGATCCACAGTAGTACACTGCCTCCTATCCCATGACTCTTTAGTTTTGCCAAAAGTCTCTCATGAGGGACCTTGTCAAAGGCTTTCTGAAAGTCCAGATACACAATATCAACCGACTCACCTTTGTCCACCTGTTTATTCACTCCTTCAAAAAAACATAACAGATTAGTAAGACAAGATCTTCCTTGTCTAAAGCCATGTTGGCTGTCTCCCATTAGGTCATAAGTATCTATATGCTGAGTAATTTTATTCTTTATGATGGTTTCTACCATTTTTCCCGGTACTGATGTCAGGCTCACCGGTCTGTAGTTTCCCGGATCACCCCTCGAACCCTTTTTAAAAATTGGTGTTACATTGGCGATCCTCCAATCCTCAGGTATTAGAGATGATTTTAATGATAGTTCACAGATTACTGATAGCAGGTCTGCAATCTCAAATTTCAGTTCTTTCAACACCCTTGGATGTATACCATCCGGCCCAGGTGATTTGCTACTCTTCAGTTTATCTAATAGTTGTAGGACATCTTCCCGATGTATCGATATTTCCTTCAATTCTTCCACACCTTTAAATACCACTTCAGTCGTGGGTAACATCCCTACATCTTCCTCAGTAAAGACCGAAGCAAAGAATTCATTCAGTCTCTCCGCTATCGCCTTGTCGCCTCTTAGTGCTCCTTTAACCCCTTTATCATCTAATGGACCAACTGACTCTCTCACGGGTTTTTTGCTACGAATGTACTTGAAAAGGTCTTTATTTCGCGTTTTTGCTTCCGCAGCAAGCTTCTTCTCAAATTCTCTCTTTGCCTGCCTTATCAATGCCTTGCATTTGACTTGCCAGTGCTTGTGCTGTTTCCAGGTTTCATCATTTGGCTCTTTTTTCCATTTCTTGAAAGATGCTTTTTTGGCAACAACAGCCTCTCTGACCTCAGCTTTAAACCATGCTGGCAATTTTTTGGACTTCCTTCCACTTTTCTTAAAGCGTGGAATACAGCTGGTCTGGGCTTCCAAGATAGTATTTTTCAACAACACCCAAGCTTGATGTACGTCTTTAACCTTTGCAACTGCTCCTTTTAGTTTTTTCTTAACTGTTTTCCTCATTCTATCATAGTCTCCCTTTCGAAAGTTAAAGGGTAGTACTGTGGATTTCCTTACTATCCCTCCTCCACTAATTAAATCAAAGGCGATCATGCTATGATCACTATTGCCAAGTGGCCCCAACACCCTTATCTCTTGCACTACATCTGGTGTTCCACTAAGGACTAGGTCTAATATTGCTTCCCCTCTGGTCGGTTCATGAACCAGCTGCTCCAAGAAGCAGTCATTTATTTCATCTAGGAACTTTATCTCCCTAGCATGTCCTGTTGTGACACTGACCCAGTCGATGCCGGGGTAATTGAAATCACCCATTATTATTACTGCACTGTAACTTTTGCTAGCTTCCTTGATTTCTTTGAGCATTTCATCATCCATTTGTTCATTCTGGCCAGGCGGACGATAGTACACCCCCACTGCCATCGCCTTCCCCTTTTTACATGGAATTTCAATCCATAGAGATTCTACAGCAAATTTTGTTTCTTGCAAAACTTTAATCCTTTCTGACTCAATGCCCTCTCTAACATAGAGCGCAACCCCTCCACCAATTTGATCAGTTCTATCATTTCGATATAGTTTGTACCCAGGTATCACAGTGTCCCACTGGTTGTCCTCCTTCCACCATGTCTCTGATATTCCAATCATATCTAACCTCTCGTTTAGTGCTATATATTCTAACTCTCCCATCTTGTTTTGTAGACTTCTAGCATTTGCATACAAGCATTTTAGAGACTGTATTTTATTCATATTAATTTGGCTATTGGTAGACATGGGTAATTTGGGATCTTTAAGTTCTGTCTGCTCCATACTCGAGGGCATTTGGGCTACTTTACTCTTTTGGGCTACTTTACTCTGAAATACCGTGTACCGTGAGTAGAGCAACCAGACAAATTGAATAAATAAATAAATCACTTTTGACCACGATCCATAAAATCATAAATATATAAATAAACCTAAAAAAACAAATATATAAATAGGATTAAACGAAGAATTAAAAAATGTTTAATATAAGGTCATTATTATAAAACCATAGCAGCCAAGAGTAACGTTTATACAGCCGAACAAATTTCAGTTTGTATGACAAAGATGAATGTGAGCAATCGTGTTACTAATGCTAGAAACTATGCCATTTTAACTTTAATGTAAAGTCTCGATGTTACTGGTGTATATCGCTAAAAACTTATTTTCACTCAAGGATTGCCATACCTGTATTTCACGGTCTAACTTATATCGATGAAACTTGGACTGTTTTTTTCTCCTCAGTGCATTTCTGCTCACTTTTATTTATATCTTTATGGAAGTAAACAGTGAGTATGTTAAAAATATATCAGACCAATGACAGTGGCTCATGACCGAACGAATCTCTGCTTCGCTTTAGACTCGCCTACACGAATAACTTTACAGGTGAAATCAACTCATTTTTAGGGGCAAAATCTTGCTACAATTGATATTATCCTAACTACCTGCCATGACGTTTCTAAAACCACAAAGAATTGTCTCTCGAGGCCATACTCTGAATATTCTGACGGATAGCAACTCAATTGCATAAAGAGACTTTCAATGTTTATCCGCATTATACCACGGCACAAGTTGGAACATTCGTTCTCTTATGCAGAGTTGATGTTTTTGATCTATGGTAAAATTATGTAAGACTGCAAAGTTCAATAGATCCTTTTCTATCATATATTTTATTTTATTTTATTTTATCCATGATCTAATGTTATCTATGCCTTCAATGCTTATCTATTATTCGTCACAGTACATATAATAATAAACGTCCTTGATAACACCTACTGTCACGAAATCTGAAAGATCTTGACTGTAGAAGAGCGCCGTATACTCCTCGAAGAAATTTTTGCAAAAACGCAGTATTAAATAAAGGATTGTCCTTTGTCCCAATTCGGAAACCAGATCCATTTGAACTTGAAATAGACCTATACAAATTCTTTAGGAAAATACGGATAAAGCAATTTTTTATGGAACAACAGACAAGTCAACTAGATGTGTCCATTATTAGTAAAAAATCCTCCTGGGTCCTTCCACCCCTCACGGATCCTATAATTGAAACCTTTGAGAAAGTGGTTTTGAAAGAAGTTAGACAGGTATGTACACGATCACAAAGGAAATATTTTAACCTTACAAAAGGAGAAAATCGGGCATTAAAGGCATTACAAAAGCATAATAAGATAATTATAAAACCGGCAGACAAAGGAGGAGCAGTAGTGGTACTAGATAAAACTAGATATATTGCAGAAATTAATAGACAATTGAGTGATGCGTCCTTCTATGTTCGGTTAGATAATGATCCCACTGAAACATTAAAGAGAAGTATAGATAGCCTGATAATTACAGCATTTGAGATTGGTTACATTACTTGTAAAGAGAGAGATTTTTTGATTGTTCCTGCACCCATAGTTCCAACAATATACATTAATCCTAAGATACACAAATCCTTGACTAACCCCCCTGGTCGCCCTATAGTATCGGCCATCGGGTCCCTTATGGAATCAATATCAAAGTTTTTGGACGTACTGTTGCGCCCCTTTATAGTCGCGATCCCTCCAGGTTCCTCCTGCTGTGTTTTGCTCCCCTGTGCCTCCGGACCTACTCCGTGAGAACCGGAAGGGACACGCGGTCGCGATCCCTCCAGGTACACCAGTGCCCTTAAATTCACTCTGCCTACGGCGTTCCGTAGCTCCTTGGGGCGAGCGAGGGGCGAAACCACAGTGGATTACTATCCCTCTGTTACTTGGAGTTCTCTCTCTGTGGATATCTTTGGCTTTTCTAGGTAATTGTGTCTGGGATTCTACCCACTACTCCGGTATGGCAGCTATTCCTGTCCATTGGGGGCGGCGCCCCTTGCTATCTACAAAATGTTTGTCCAGCTCTCTTGCTCGCTGTAACAGCAATTTAATTCATTGTAAGTCTGTATGGCCACTGTCCAAGCGGCCTTTCCCGGCTCCTATATCTGCTAACTTGGCCCTCACTAAAGTATTTCAGGTTTCTCTGCTCAACTGTCGTTCTCTTAGGTCTAAATCTCTACTGGTGTCTGATTTGATCCTTCAATATTCACTTGATCTCTGTTTTCTAACGGAGACCTGGTTGAGGGAGGGCGATAGCCCTGTTCTCGCCAGCTCTCTGCCTCCTGGTTTTTCGGCTTTCTCCTCCCCTAGACTAGGTAGAGGGGGGGGAGGGGTGGCATTACTCTACCGCTCTACTATTTTTCTGGAAGAAATAACGTCCCCCTCTGTTGCACTCTCTGAGTCCCTTCTCCTCCGTTTTCATTCTTCTCCCCCACTTTATTTCCTTCTTCTTTACCTTCCCCCTTCCCTCTCTGCTGAGCGCTGGGAAGGAATTCTGCAGTCCCTTTCTGACATTGTCTTGCAGTTCCCAAATATTATCATTTTAGGGGACTTTAATATCCATGCAAACAACCCTAGTCGGCAAAAGGACTTTGCCTTTTTAAATTTCTTCCAGGATATCGCTTTTCATCTGCATGTTACAGGCCCTACCCACACTGCTGGTCACACCTTAGACCTTGTGGTATCCTCTCCCACGTTGACAGCTCAGATTTCCCCTCCCTCCATGATTGACGTTCCTTGGTCAGATCATCGTTGTGTCTTATTTTCTGTCACCTTCTCTTCTACTCCAACACCTCCTTCTCTAGTGTCCCCTACACTCCCTCCTCTTCGCCGTCGTTTAACCCCTGACACTTTGTGTTCCTTTCCCCCCGCTTCCTCTGTTTTTTCCCCCGGATTTTGCATCATTGTCATCTGATTGTCAGGCTTCCCTTTGGGACTCCCTCCTAAAGGATGCCCTGGATCAGTTAGCGCCATTACGTCCTTGCCCGCGTCTGCCTAATCCTGGTCATTCTTCTTGGTTTCATTCTGGTTTGCGACTCCAACGGGCCCAACTCCGCCAGGTGCAGCGCCATTGGTCTCGCCATCCTTCAGCTGATCTATCCATCCACTTCAAACAACTTTACGCCGCATACCGCTCGGCTATTCTATCTGCCAAGCGTGCTCACTATGAAGCTGAAATTAAGGATGCGGCAAATTCTTCTCGCAAACTTTTTCAGATTTTGCACAAACTCTCATCCACCGGCTCTCCATCCGCTATGATCTCTCAGTACCCCGACCCTCATTCACTGGCTACTTTCTTTTCCCAGAAAGTTCTTGACCTTCGTGCTTCCTTTCCTACTTCCCCCCCACCCCCACCCTCGCCACCTCTTTTCCCTTATGACTCAGTTGCTGCTGACCCTGCACTGCTGTCTCCCACCACTATGCCCAATCAGGCGCTTTCCCATACGTGGTCCACTTTTCACCCGATTTGTTCTGCTGAAATCCTTTCAATAATGTCCACTTCTCGTAAGACTACATGTTCCCTCGACCCTATTCCCTCCCGCTGGTTGTCTGTTCCCTCCCTACAACTAGTCCCTATTATCACTACTATTATCAACACCAGCTTTTCCTCTGGTTTGTTTCCTTCTTCTTGGAAATCAGCTGTTGTTCATCCTCTTTTAAAGCAATCTTCCCTTGATCCCTCCGTTCTTGCAAACTGGCGCCCTGTCTCTAACCTTCCCTTTCTGGCTAAACTTCTTGAACGCTTTGCATTTCTTCAGTTGTCTTCTCATGTTGAATCCACAAACACACTTCATTCCCGTCAGGCCGGTTTTCGCCAGGGCCATAGTACCGAGACTGTCCTTCTTGCTGTTCTTAACGAAATACATGTTGCACATGACCGTGGTGATCTTACTCTTTTAGTGTCTCTTGATCTATCGGCGGCTTTTGACTTAATTGATCACACTCTTCTTCTCACTCGTCTTGCTGAGGTGGGGTTACGTGGTGCTGTCCTTCTTTGGTTTCGTTCTTTTCTCACCTCTCGCTCTTTTTCTGTTACTCTGAATGATCAGTCTTCTAGTTCCTTTCCTCTTACATGTGGTGTCCCTCAAGGTTCTGTTTTGTCCCCTCTGCTGTTTAACATTTTCCTTGCCCCACTGCTTCTGGTATTACAACAATATCCTGTGTCTTGTTATGTCTATGCTGATGACATTATTTTGCTCTTTCACACTTCCCCTCTTCTTTTGGATCTCTCTGCTTTTAACACTTGTCTTTCTCACGTGGCTCTTTGGCTTTCGCAGCACTTCCTTCGTCTTAACCCGTCCAAGTCTACCGCTATGTGGGTCTCACTTTCGGGGTCATGTCCGTCGGTTTGCACCCATTATTGACTCTGTCCCTGTTCCTTTGGTGTCTTCTTTCCGGTATCTCGGGGTGATTCTTGATTCTTCTCTTTCTTTCCATGATCATATTTCTTCTTTGGTTCGGCGTTCTTTTGCTATTCTTCGTCGTCTCCGTGCCGTCCGGTCGTTTCTTCCCCTTGGTTCCCTTGTCACTCTGGCTCTTTCCCTTGTTATTAGTCGTCTTGACTACTGTAATGTCTTTATGGCCAATCTCCCTAAATATCAACTTAAGCGTCTACAGCTCCTTCAAAACACTGCCGCCCGTCTCATCACCTTCACTCGCCGTTCCGATCATATTACTCCCATTCTCATTCAGCTTCATTGGTTACCCCTCTGTGTTAGGTTCCACTACAAACTTTTGATCCTTATTCATCGTGCACTTCACACTCATAACCCTTTATACTTGGCTGACTTAATCTTACTTCATACACCCTACCGCCAACTTCGCTCTCTTCATGCTAACCGTTTGGTTCTACCGTCCCCATCTCATGCCCGTTTGGAGAAGACCCGCCATGCTGCCTTCTTTTTTCTTGGTCCTTGTTTATGGAACGCCCTGCCCTCATCCCTCCGTTTAGAGCCCTCATATTCTCAGTTCAAGTCCGCTCTCAAAACCCACTTATTCCAAACAGTGTTTAATCTCCCTCCCTGACCTTTCCTCCCCCCTCTGGATTTTCCATCTTGTTGCCGTCCCTGGTTACTGCTTTGTCCTAGTTTGTTAGTCTTGTCTTTCCCCTTTGTCTGTCCTTGTTTGAGTGGTTTTGTCTATGTCTTTTTGTTTGTTTATTTACCATTGTTAATCATTGCTCGCAGTTTACTCTCTGTTGGGCATTGTTGTCCATGTTTTTTGTTTATTTTTACTATTGTTAATTATTATTTCTAAATTTGCATATTGTTAACTGCTGGCTGTTTTTATGGTTTTATAGTATAATTTTTTTTTAAACTTATGTTTTAATGATGTACATGGTTTTAAATTTATGTTTTATTTATTTTTACTCATCGTCTTTTGTATTGTCATGCTTTCCTTTCTTTCCTATCATTTTTGGCGTTCTTTTCCGTAGTTTTGCAGTGCTGCCTTTTTTATATTGTTTGTACACCGCTTAAATGTTTTTAACGCAAGCGGTCTATCAAGTACGAAATAAAGTTAAAGTTAAAGTTATAGTACAAATGTGGTCTTATGTTAGAGATTCCACTCACGTTATAGATATTTTATCAAATTTTCAAGGATCCAATGAAAATATTATATTAATCACGTTAGACATGGAATCGTTATACACTAACATTCCCCAGGCAGAAAGTCTGATAATTATGGAAGAGTATTTATTAAGAAGGACAGAATCTAAGCGTATCCCTACTGCATTCCTAATGGCTATAGCGAAATTTGCTCTATGTGAGAACTATTTCTGCTTTAGGGATATATTCTATAAACAGATAAAAGGGGTAGCCATGGGGTCCTCAATGGCACCTGATGTGGCCAATTTATACATGTTTAAATTTGAGGAAATGTTTTTGAGAGAACATATATACAAAGATAATATCAGACTTTGGATACGTTACATAGATGACGTTTTAATCTTTTGGGATGGAGATGTCGGTAGTTTAGGAAACTTTAATCAGTGGAACAACAGCCTGGATGTGAATTTAAAATTCCAGATCACATATGATACACAAAAAATACCATATTTAGATTTAGTCATTAAAAAAGAGAACAAACAATTCATAACCACCATGTACAGAAAACCAACGGACCGCAACCATTTGCTGCACTTTGACAGTTTTCACAATCCAGCCTTGAAAAGGAATTTACCAGTAGGGCAATTTTTTAGAGCTAGAAGAACATGTACTACACTCCGGGATTTTGAGACACATGCTGAGTTGATGAAAGAAAGGTTCGTAGCAAGGAAATACCCATTGCAACACATTGAGCAAGCATATTGCAGAGCAAAAAATACACCTCGGAACACACTGCTTCACCAGCAGCAAAAGAAAAAAGATGTTGGCATGGTTTGCCCCCTATTGTACTCTGTTTATTCAAAACAGGTTACAAGGATTTTGAAGAAAGAATGGCACTTAATTCAGACACTACCAGGATTTGAGGAAACCGCAATTACAGTAGCACACAAACGGAATGTCAATTTAAAGAACATGTTAGTGCCGTCAGCACTTACTGAGCGCAAATTTATCTCCAAATATAAGGGGCAATACCAATGCGGACGGTGTTCCGTGTGCACACATGTGATGCCAATACGTGAGAAGTTTATACACCCCACTACACGGCAAGAATTTCGGATAGAAGAATTTTCTAATTGTGATACATCCCATGTAGTGTATGTTATACAGTGCCCGTGCAACAAGCTCTATGTAGGGAAGACCATCAGGAGTATTAAGGTGCAGATTATTGAGCATAGAAGTGGTATTAAAAGGGGTGCAATTGAAAAACCACTTGTAGCACACTGGCAAGAACTTAAACATCGGATTAGTGATTTAAAGTTCTTTGTGATAAAGAAAGCGAAACTTAATTGGAGGGGGGGAGATGCCGATAAGATGCTGCAGCGGCTGGAGCAAAGATATATTTTTCAACTTAATTCCTTGGCTCCACATGGGCTCAATTTAGAGAGAGACTTGTCAGTATTTTCATAGACTTTGGTTTGATATATAAACATCAGGCCACCAGCAATATAATTGATAAGGAAGCTGATACTAGTAAGTCATTGGTTCCCATCATGCATACGCTTAGTTAGGTTTATTTATATTTACTTTTATAGTCATACATTAAGTTTATTAAAAGTAATAAGTAATTGATTGATATGATATTATCCACTGGTAGCAGGTTGATCTAGGTATAACCGTGAATTCCCCATTGGATAGTCTACAATGTTATTTGGGGCTTGACGTTTTTATTAAATTCAATTAGTGATTCAGCTAGTATTTAATACTTCATTTAACTATTTATTCATTTATTTATTCTATATAGTTTTATAATTTTATTGGTTCACAACCAATACATGTTTTCTAGACAATTATGTAGTCTGAATACTCTATTCAAGTATTGATTTGATTCATTTTTATGTAATTGGGTATTAATGTCATGAATTATTATAGTTGCGAGGGTGGTTTGATTGTTTTAATAATTTTATGTTATCATTTTTAGACATAGAACCATGATAGATTCATAGTGGATACAAAATTGCCCTCGAAACACGCACAGTTTTGCAAATGAATGAGGTTATAGCTATATCCCACAACGTAGCTTGAGTCTTCACCTAGCAACTGCTGACGCGAGAACTGATAAATTGCTTTATAATACAAGAATAGTAGGGATCATTCTAATGAATATATCAACGAGGAGATTAGTTCCTAAGATTTTGAAACTTAGTAGTCAATCCAGCACATGAAGGACCATCATAGTAGGTTTGTAATTAAAATGGTTAAGATATGAACCTGCACCGCCTGTACCTCAGTAAGCAAATTGTGAAGTGTATGATTACGTAGGTAGTGACGTCACTTTTCCCGCGGTTTACAAGAGCGCAAGTGCGGGCGTTTTTGCAAAAATTTCTTCGAGGAGTATACGGCGCTTTTCTACAGTCAAGATCTTTCAGACTTCGTGACAGTACGTGTTATCAAGGACGTTTATTATTATATGTACTGTGACGAATAATAGATAAGCGTTGAAGGCATAGATAACATTAGATCATGGATAAAATAAAATATATGATAGAAAAGGATCTATTGAACTTTGCAGTCTTACATAATTTTACCATAGATCAAAAACATCGACTCTTCATAAGAGAACGAATGTTCCAACTTGTGCCATGGTATAATGCGGATAAACATTGAAAGTCTCTTTATGCAATTGAGTTGCTATCCGTCAGAATATTCAGAGTATGGCCTCGAGAGACAATTCTTCGTGGTTTTAGAAACGTCATGGCAGGTAGTTAGGATAATATCAATTGTAGCAAGATTTTGCCCCTAAAAATGAGTTGATTTCACCTGTAAAGTTATTCGTGTAGGCGAGTCTAAAGCGAAGCAGAGATTCGTTCGGTCATGAGCCACTGTCATTGGTCTGATATATTTTTAACATACTCACTGTTCACTTTTATTTATATCTTTATAGAAGTAAGCAGAAACGCACTGAGGAGAAAAAAGAGTCCAAGTTTCATCGATATAAGTTAGACAGTGAAATACGGGTATGGCAATCCTTGAGTGAAAATAAGTTTTTAGCGATATACACCAGTAACATCGAGACTTTACATTAAAGTTAAATGGCATAGTTTCTAGCATTAGTAACACGATTGCTCACATTCATCTTTGTCATACAAACTGAAATTTGTTCGGCTGTATAAACGTTACTCTTGGCTGCTATGGTTTTATAATAATGACCTTATATTAAACATTTTTTAATTCTTCGTTTAATCCTATTTATATATTTGTTTTTTAGGTTTATTTATATATTTATGATTTTATGGATCGTGGTCAAAAGTGATTTATTTATTTATTCAATTTGTCTGGTTGCTCTACTCACTCGACTCCTGCTACTGCTCAATGATACATAAGCACAGTGGTGACACTTGGCACGGTTTTATATATGTAATTTTGACTATTATAGTTTTTATTTCATTTTAGTTGTATTTATATAAGTATGGTTTTACAGTTGATGTTTGCAATTGATCCATTATTTATTATAAAATGTCTAACTCCCGCTCCCGTTTAATCAAATATAGGCAAAGTAGTTACACATAGTATGGTTTTTACATAAGTTTTTCTTTCTTTCTTTCATGTGATATTACACACCCTTTTATGTTGTAGATACTTTAATAATTTATTTATGATCTTATTGGTATCTTGTAACAACAATTATTTATTAATTAATTATTTATTACTTTTAATGTATTTATTTATTATTAATCATATTATTTTAATGTTTTTAGTTAGCAGTACTACAGTTTTAATGTTATAGATATAATGTTTCTGTATTTGCAGCAAACCTGTATCCCCTGATGAAGTGACAGATACGAAACACGGCCTGTGTCGGGCTCTCAGGTTTATTAATAAAGTATCCTTGTTGATCACCACGTATCATAGACTGGGTGTCTTGTATATAACGTGGTGAAGTGCTCCCCCGTTGGACCCTTGCTGTCCTGGTCCTACAGTACAGCTGTGCCTCATCTGAAGATATTTCTCAAAAACGCAGAAAAAAGTAGGAGTGAATCAGTAAAATCTAAATGTGGGAGGTTCTGTCACTGGCCTGTAGGTGGCTCATCTCCTGGGATAACCGTGTCTCGATGAACCTGTGAGTTCCCAGCAGTAGGCTGGGATATTGCCCTCGATACTCTCCAGTGCATTTTTCCTTTCCCCAATTTATGATTTTTATTAGTTTGTAGCTTTCCTAACTTCCTTGCTGCTGATAGAATAGTCTCTTTAGTGGAGAACTCATGAAGACAGGCCACTGTGTTGCGTGGCCTATCTTCCCACCTAGGACCCAATGCATGATGGGCACATTCAATTTTAAAACGCAGTGCTGATTCATCTAGGTCTGCCACCTGTGCAATCCTTTTGCATACCTTCTCAGTTATGGACTTACAGTTCTCCTTATCTTCAGATTCAGGGATTCCCCTTATTCTGAGATTGACCTGCCTTGATCGATTTTCGATGTCCTTTAGTTTCAGCACCAAATCATCTTGTGCCCCTCCCGGAGTACTGTGTTCTCTTGTTAGAGCACCTATAGCTGCTCACTGCTCATCCAGTTTATTCTCAGACCCCTCCACTCTTTGACCCAGGTCTTTTATGTCACACCTGAGGTCTTCCACCCATTTTTGTACCTCTTGTTTGGGGCCAGTAATGTCTTGGTATAGGATGGAGAACCATCCCTTAAGTTCATCTCGCAATTATTAGACCTCATTCGCCAATCCCGGGCTGGGTTCCGCCATCATATGCTGCTTCTCACCTGTGTTAGCGTGATTGCCTGCCATTTTTGCCTTCCCTGGAGTTGTAACCGATGTGGCTTTAAATGCAAATGCCTTTAGATTGGGCACCACTCGGTGTAGGTCACCCCTATTTGTTGAGATATAAGAGATAGTTATATTGATTTTATCCTGTTGCTATAAAGGGATCCACTATGTCTGTTCCATGCCATTTTGAATTCTGTCACTGTATTTGCCCCCACCACTTCCATCAGGGGAGCATTCCAAGCATCCACCACCCTTTCAATGAATAAGTATTTCCTGACATTGCCTTTCAGTTTACCCCTATGCCCTCTAGTTTTACAGCTTCCCCTTCTTTAGAAGAGGTTTGTTCGTTCATTGATACTCTTTAAGAATTTAAAGGTCTGAATGATATCTCACCTATCCCTCCCCTCCTCCAGAGTGTACATATTTAGGTCTTCAAGTCTCTTCTCATAAGTCTTCTGACACAGGCGCCAAATCATTTTAGTCGCCTTCCACTGAACTGCTTCCAGCCTTTTTATATCCTTTGCGAGATATGGTCTCCAAAACTGAACACAATATTCCAAGTGAGGCCTCGCCAACGACTTGTACAGTGGCATTAGTACCTTTTCCTTTCTGCTGGTTATTCCTCTCTGCATGCAACCCAGCATCCTTCTGGCTTTTGCCACCGCCTTGTCACACTGTTTCACCACCTTGAGATCCTCAGAAACAGTCACTCTGAGGTCCTCCTGGTTCGTGCACACCAACCTCTCACCCCTATCGCATACATTCCCTTGGACTTTTGCTTCCCAAGTGCATGACACTGCACTTCTTCACATTAAATCTTAACTGCCAAGCATTAGACCATTCTTCCAGTTTTTGTAGATCTTTCCTCATGTCATCCACTTCCTCAGGGGAGTCCACTCTTTTACAAATTTTCATGTCATCTGCAAAAAGACAGACTTTTTTCCATTCTGTCTTTCAGCAATATCACTCACAAATACATTGAACAGTACCGGTCCCAGGACTAAACCCTGGTGCACACCGCTAATCCACCTTCCTTTCATCTGAGTGAGTTCCATTTATCATCACCTTCTGTCATATGTCAGTCAACCAATTTCTGATCCAGTTCACCACCTTGGGACCCATCCCCAAGCTGTTGAGTTTATTGATAAGCCTCCTATGAGGAACAGTATCAAAGGCTTTGCTGAAATCTAGGTAGATCACATCCATCGCATGCCCTTGATCTAGTTCTCTGGTCACCTAGTCAAAGAACTCAGAATTGTTTGGCAAGATTTGTCCTTTGGTAAAAACCATGTTGTCTCGGATCATGCAACCTGTTGGTTTTGAGGAAGTCCACTATTTGCTCTTTCAGGAGCACCTCCATTACTTTTTCCGCCACTGAGGTAAGGCTTACTGGCCTGTAGTTTGTTACTTCTTCCCTACTGCCACTTTTGTAAAATGGTACCACATCAGCCCTTCTCCAGTCCTGTGGAACATCTCCTGTCTCCCAGGATCCATTAACAACATCCTTTAATGACCCTGTAGGAACCTCTGAGCTCTTTCAGTATCCTGGGATATATCCCATCCGGTCCCATGGCCTTGTTCACTTTCAGTTTTGCAAGCTGCTGTAACACATCATCTTCTGTGAATGGTGTGGTATCTACTCCATTCCTATTTGTATATTTGTCAATCACAGGTGGCCCTTCTCAGGATTTTCTCTAGTAAAAAAACAGAGCAGAAGTATTTGTTTAGCATTTTCGCTTTTTCATTGTCATTTTCCACAAATCCGTTCCCAGCACTTTTGAGTCCTGCAATTCCACCTTTTGATTTTCCTCCTCTCCTGAATATACCTGAAAAAAGTTTTTTTGCCACGCTTCACATCTTTAGCCATCTTTTCTTCTGCCTTTGATTTTGCTATCCTTATTTCTCTTTTTGTCTCCTTTAGTTTGATCTTTTATTCTTTTCTGTGTTCCTTTGTTTGTGAACTTCTGAATTTTATGAAAGCTGTGTTTTTTGCCTTTATTTGAGCAGCCACTTTTTTGGAAAACCAAATAGATTTCCTTTTCCTCTGTTTTTTATTTACTTTCCTTACATACCTATCTGTTGCCCCTTTTATTGCCTCCTTTAATTTAGCCCATTGCAATTCCACTTCCCTTATCCCTTCCCACCCTGCCAACTCCTCCTTCAGGTATTTGGCCATTTTACTGAAGTCAGTGATTTTAAAGTCTAGGATTTTGAGCTTGCTGTGCTTGGACTCCGCCTTGGCTTTTATCTCAAACCACACTATGTGATGATTGCAGTTGCTTGTATTGGCACCCACCTGGATCTTTGACACGCTATCTCCGTTTGTGAGCACTAAATCTAGCACCAAGCTCTCCCTGGTTGGTTCCATCACCATTTGTCTAAGTAATGCATCTTGGAAGGCTTCCACAATTCTTTTTTTTTTACTTCTTTCCAAATTTGCAGAAAGAATTCTCCAATCCCCGTTGGGTAGATGAAAGTCACCCAATATGATCACTTCCCCCATCATGGCTATCTTTGCAATATCAGCAATCAATTTGCTATCCACTTCATCAGTTTGAGTTGGAGGCATGTAGATTACAGCAGTATGGATGACAGTGCCATCTCCTCTTTCCAACACAATTCACAGTGCTTCTTTTCCCCATGTCCCCTGCATTTCAGCAGCTTTAATATTGCTTTTGACATACAGGGTTACTCCTCCTCCTTTTCTACCCTCTCTCTTCTAAATAGATTATAGCCAGGTATAGCTATATCCCATTCATGCAATTTGTTAAACCATATTTCTGTAATGGCCACAACGTCCAAGTCCATTTCCACCATTAGGGCTTCCAGAGCAGAAACTATGTTGGCTAGGCTTTGAGCATTTGTGCTCATTGCTTCTCAGCATTTGTTGATTGGCTTGCCTGTGTTTTGCATGGATTTTGTTCTACACACCCCTTCTCACTTGCCATTGCTGTGTGGGATCTCATATTGCTTTTGCTGGGGAGTGACGTCCTCCTCCATCCATCACCCCCTTCCCCTAGTTTAAATGCCTGTCCACATACTGCCTGAATTTTTCACTTAGAGACTACATCTCTCCATCGCAGGGAAAAGGATCCTATGTGTAAGCTGCTCTGATTTCTAAATAGTACAGTATATAGAATCAAAGAAATAAAGAGGGGGTGTGGTGTCACAGCAGAAGCACACTTGTAACCCTTGCCAAGCTTAGCCTGCAATTTTGCTACCATACAGTCATATGAAGCAGAACTTGATGACAATGATGGTAATGTGGCATCTCCAGGAACAAGCAGGAATAAGTCCTCACATATGGGTACGTCGGAACCGACGGAGCCTGCGCGGGAAAGCTCCCCAGCTTCCCAGAAAGGAAGCTTTTGGGGCCTCCCACTGCACATGCGCGCTGCCTTCCCGCCTTCCTGACCAGCTCTCCTCAGTTTCTCTTTTTCCGCGGAGCCAGCAGGTCGTGTTCCTGTCACCGCTGAAGAAATTCTTATTTTAGTTTGTTTCTTTAGACCGCGTACCTGCCTTCCCCATACCGAAACCGGTACCGCTGGTCTCTCTTTTCTTTTCTTTCAAAAAAAACCAAAAAACTTTTATTTTAGCAACTTGGTGACTTCGGTTAGGCCTCAGGCCTACACAAATTCTCCTCATGGAGAAACCAGCCCCTGGTTTCAAAAAGTGTACCAAGTGTAGTGCGGTTATTTCTGTTACAGACACCCATGACTGGTGTCTTAAATGTTTGGGGCCTGACCACTCCATTCCGGACTGCCCGTCCTGCTCCCAGATGTCTAAATGTGGTTTGCAGAACCGGGCCAACAAATTCCATGTACTGTTTGCTTCAGATAATCCAGCATCACAGTCATCCAGGTCTTCCTCTCCGGATGGATCTCAGGTAACCAAACCTTCTTCGGGCAGGTCCTCAAAAGGCAAATCTCCTTCAAAGTATCGAGAGGCCCTCAATCTTGAGTCGGAGGACCCTGCCCCAGCCAAACAACCCCGGCGGGAAGCTCTGGCTTCCAAAGCTCCATCTAGGGGGTTACAGGTTGACATCGATGGCACGGCCTCGACCGATCACCTGTTAGACTGCTCTGGGGTACCGGCCCAAGCCGGTACCGACATCCAGGCAGCAGTGGCGTCTATGGACAATACTGTTCAGACCATGCAGCAGGCCATTCTGGCTTTTATTAAAGCTGCGACGCCCTCGGTACCGCATCCAGCGGTTCCGGGTCCGGTTCCGGTACCGTCCGCCATACCAGAACCGAGACCATCGTCTTCCAAACGCAGATCGGTTCCGCATGCCGGATCCGGGTTTTCGCCCGATACCGATCCCATACCCGGTACACCTGATGTCGATACCGAGCGGTATGCGTATCGTGCGTTGGAAGCAAATAGAGGATACTCTGATTCTTCTGAGGATTTTGACTCCTCTGATGACTCTGATGAGCTGTCTCTTGTTCTTCCTGAAGAGCCTTCTTCCCCAAAGAGGAGAATGTCTCCACCAGAGGATTTGTCCTTTCAAGACTTCATTATAGAAGTAGCTAAAGGACTTTCTATTACTACATCCTCTGAAAAAGAACCTAGATCAAAGAAATTGGATATTTTAGGATACCCTAAGGTTCCTAAAGAGGCAGTCACCCTGCCTATCCATGAAATCCTTCAAGAACACTTGATGGACTTATGGGAGGCTCCTCTAACGTTGTCTCCTCATTCCTGTAGGTTGGACACCATGTACCGGGTCCCTCCTTCTCCTGGTTTTCAAAAAACTTAACTGCCTCACCATTCCATTGTGGTGAAGTCTGCGCTGAAAAAGATTAAGAGTACCAAAAGGCACTCTTCTACCCCTCCAGGGCGAGAATGTAAGACCCTAGACTCTTTTGGTAGGAAAATCTTCCAGGCTAGTATGCTTATAGCCAGGATTAATTCATACAGTCTGTATATGGGCATGTTTCTAAGGGAACTTGCCCTAAAGGTACGGCATTTTGCCCCCTTTATCCCTGAGGATAGAAAGGAGTTCATTTCTCTGGTGAAACAGCTTCTAGATCTTTCTAAGTTCTCCAACAGAGCAGCCTTTGATTCCTTTGAGGGTGCCGGTAGAGCTTCGGGCATTGCTATTGCAGCCCAACGACTTGCTTGGCTCCAGGCCTCTGACCTAGAACCCTGGGTCCTGAATGGCTTACAGAATCTGCCCTGTACAGGTGAGAACTTATTTGGTAAAGACTGGCAAATTAAAGCCACTCAAATGGACGCAGAAAATGCTACCTTAGATAGACTTTCTAAGTCTACCTCTACTCCTGCCAAGAAAAAGTCTTTCAAGAGGCCTTACTACAAGAAGGCCAGATTTTCCACAAATACTGGCCAACAATCTTCTCAGCCTCGCTTTGCTGCTAAGCGTCAGCAACCTGAACAGGCAAGGTCAAAGCCTGCAGCGTCTGCCACTCCTCAGCAGGCTCAACCCCCTCAGGGGTTTTGACTTGCCCCTAGAGAACTTAACCTTTCTGGCTCTAGAACAACCAGAGCCCCTCACCATTCTCAGAAGGTTAGCTCACTTTGCTCCCAGATGGGAGCAAATTACATCAGAGCACTGGACCCTCTCTATCATCAGAGAGGGCTACAAACTTCATTTTTCCAACCTTCCTCCACATACCATGGTGAAGCACTTCAATTCTCCCCCATCTCTCCTGGCCCTGTTGGGTCAGGAAGTCTCTTCCCTCCTTGCCCAAAGGGCAATAGAAGAGGTTCCTCTTCTTCAACAAGGGACAGGTTTCTACTCCCCTTATTTTCTCATACCAAAGAAGACAGGGGGATTCAGACCTAGATCTGAGAGAATTGAACAAATTTCTATACAAGGAGAAATTCAAAATGCTTTCTCTAGGCATTCTCCTTCCATACCTTCAGAGTCAGGATTGGCTTTGTTCTCTAGATCTCAAGGATGCGTACACACATATACTCATCCACCCATCCCACAGAAAATATCTACGATTTCTGTTCCAGGGAAAACATTTCCAGTACAGAGTACTTCCCTTCGGTCTAGCCTCTGCTCCAGGAGTGTTCACCAAATGCATGGCAGTTGTAGCCGCATTTCTAAGAGGTCTGGGAATTTTTGTATTCCCATATCTGGACGACTGGCTCATCCGAGCTCCATCTCAGTCAGAGGCCCAGATTTCCCTGGACCGCACGAGGCACATTCTGCAGTATCTGGGACTGGTGGTAAACCTTCCCAAGTCTCAACTCATCCCTACTCAGTCTCTGGAATTCATAGGGGCCCAGTTGGACACCACCACTGCAAGGGCCTACCTTCCTCAGGTCCGGGGCCAACGTCTGGTGTGCTTGGCCTCACAAGCTCAGTCCAGCACTCACTTGACAGCCAGGGAAATGCTGCGACTTCTGGGCCACATGGCCTCCACGGTACACGTGGTGCCCTATGCTCGTCTTCATATGAGAGCAGCTCAATGGACCTTGGCCACCCAGTGGACTCAAGCATCAGGAGCGCTCTCCGACCAAATACTCACCTCAAAACGTCTGTTTTGGTCCCTCCAATGGTGGATATCCACCAAGAATCTGTCATTGGGGGCCCCCTTCCAACCTTTGTTGCCCCAAGCAACCCTCACAACAGATGCCTCCCAAACAGGGTGGGGAGCCCATCTTCAACACCTCTCCACTCAGGGTACTTGGTCTCCACAGGAGACCACCCTTCACATCAACCTCCTGGAACTGCGAGCAATCTTCCTTGCCCTCAAAGTCTTCCATACCCTCCTTGTCAACCTGACCGTCCTAGTTCATACAGACAATCAGGTGGCCATGTTCTACGTAAACAAACAAGGAGGGACAGGCTCTCTGTCGCTTTGCAACGAAGCTCTCAGATTATGGGCCTTCGCCAGAGAGCATCAAATTCATCTTCTGGCAGTGTATCTTCCAGGGGTTCAAAACTCTCGGGCAGACAGACTCAGTCGAGTTCTGCTTCCACACGAATGGTCCCTACATCTGGACCAGATACGCAAAATCTTTCAGGAATGGGGAACCCCGGACATAGACCTCTTTGCAAGTCCGTGGAATGCCAAACTTCCCCGGTTCTGTTCCAGGACTCCGGGTCAGGGAGCTCAGGCCAGCGACGCCTTTCTCCTGCATTGGGGTCAGGAATTCCTATACGCCTTTCCACCCATTCCTTTGATTCCCAAGACTCTGTTCAAACTCCAGAGGGATCACGGGTCGATGATCCTCATAGCTCCACGCTGGCCTCGCCAAGTGTGGTTCCCTCTACTTCTGCATCTCTCCCAGGGACCCTCCCTGGACCTGGGAGCTGCGCCAGACCTTCTGTCTCAGGAGGAGGGGACTTTGTGGCACCCAAACCCCAAGTCCCTACACCTCAGAGCTTGGTTACTGAAGGCCTAAGCCTTCATGACTTCAATCTTTCTCAACCAGTGAAAGATATCCTTCATGCCTCTAGGAAACCCTCCACGAGGCGTTCATATGCTTTCAAATGGAAACGCTTTTCCATTTGGTGTGCTCAGCAGGGTCTTGACCCTCTAGCACTTCCTTTGAATTCTCTACTAGACTATCTCCTGCATCTTTCTAATGTAGGCCTTAAGACGAATTCAGTAAGAGTCCATTTGAGTGCTATTGCAGCATCCTTAAAACCTCTAAATGGACAACCTGTCTCCTCTCATCCTCTTATTGCAAGGTTCATGAGAGGCCTGACTCTAACTGAGCCTCCCATCCGACCTCCTCCGGTAGCATGGAATTTGAACTTAATTCTAGGTCAGCTTATGAAGCCGAACCGTTGGTTTCTACCTCCTTGAAATTTCCTTCCTGGAAGGTCCTTTTCCTTATTGCAGTCACTTCGGCTCGCCGCATCAGTGAACTACAGGCCTTAGTGGCTCATCAACCTTATACTAGGTTTCATCATGATAAGATGGTCCTTAGGACGAATCCCCACTTTATGCCCAAAGTGGTCTCGCCTTTTCATCTTAATCAAGAGGTATATCTACCTGTCTTTTTCCCGGCTCCTCATGCATCCAGTGCAGAGAGGAACCTTCATACTCTAGATTGTAAAAGAGCTCTTGCCTGTTACCTCAACAGGACTCAGCCACATCGGAAGTCTTCCCCGCTTTTTGTGGCTTTTGATCCTTCTCATTTGGGACTTCCAGTCTCCAAACGTACACTTTCCAATTGGATTGCTCAGTGTATTTCCTTTGCTTACCAGAGTAAAAACATTTCTCTGGAAGGCTATGTCACAGCTCACAATGTGAGAGCCATGGCCACTTCCATGGCTCATCTTCACTCTATCCATAGATCAGATCTGTCGAGCCGCCACCTGGGCCTTGGTTCATACCTTCACAGCCCATTACTGTTTGGACAAGGACTCCCGCCGGGATGCCTTGTTTGGTCAGGCTGTCCTCAAACACCTGTTCCATACTTGAACAACTCCTGCCCACCTTCCCAGGATGGATGCCTGAGATCCATACGAAGATGGCGAACCCTTGGAAGGGGATCTCCCAGGCATCTTAGCTAGGGAGTCCCCATATGTGAGGACTTATTCCTGCTTGTTCCTGGAGATAGCACAGTTACTTACCTGTAACAGGTGATCTCTGGGAACAGCAGGAATTAGTCCTCACAACCCACCCACCTCCCCTAGGAGTTGTATCTTCTATCTATCTTCCTTTCCTCTCTCTAGTGTCTCAGCTATAAACTCGCACTGAGGAGAGCTGGTCAGGAAGGCGGGAAGGCAGCGCGCATGTGCAGTGGGAGGCCCCAAAAGCTTCCTTTCTGGGAAGCTGGGGAGCTTTCCCGTGCAGGCTCTGTCGGTTCCGACGTACCCATATGTGAGGACTAATTCCTGCTGTTCCCAGAGATCACCTGTTACAGGTAAGTAACTGTGCTATTCAGTCCTTGTCGGGGCTAGCACAAATGATTGTCACCATCAAACCTTATGGTCAAAGATTATGTTCTAATACAGACCACTGAATCACACTTTATGAACAGAAGGCTTTTAGTTGAACTCTAAGGCTTGTCCAGTAGATGTTGTATTTAACAAAATGGTCGGCAATAGGGCAGTATCTTGGCCCTAGTTCTCTTCAACATATTTACGAACGATCAGCTAATACTTCTAGGAATACATAGTTCTCCCTGTACTGACAACCTTGGCGACCGTACACAGGTGAGGAACTTTGACATTGAGATGACACTACAGACTGCAAAACTGAATTGTCAAAATACAATGTGGAGAATCACCAGTCAAGACTCAGATCAGCTTATTCAACTGATAAATTATCACATTACCCACCAAATGAACATCATATGGAATAGTGTGAAGCTGGAACACTGCAGCAATCCAGTCTACCTTAGTGTTAACACTGGACCAAATGCTTGCATATAAACTAAATATTGAGAAACTGCATGGAAACGTCAGTGCCAGAAATAACATCCTACATGAATTGCAGGACAGCTGATGAGGTGCAAGCCCTTTGACACTGTGCTTCACTATCTTGATGCCAGGTCTAGTTGCACACAAGCAAGATTGAAATGGTGCTTAATGAGAGGTGTTTTAAATGGCTGGTTGCCTAAAGCCTACTCTGATCAACAAACCATACATATATGGGGTCGTTCTGACACACGAATAGCTATTCATGAAACTTCCCACCGGTGGCTGATTTCCCTGCCAGTTGTATGTGGAAGTTAGATGGGTGCGGAGTTAGGGCGGGCAGTGGGTGGTTGTCGGCCTTGGACGTATAGGGCCGATTCTAATGTCGGCCCTGTACGTCCGGGGCTGGTGACCTGCATGGGGAAGTTATTCCACCTCCGAGGTGGAATAACTTCCCTAGTCACCAGGGGTTGGTGGGCCTGGGGCCAGAAAGTGGCAGGAGAGGGCAGTGAGCATTCCTCACAGCCTGACCCTGGCCTTGGGTGGCTGGATCAGGCTATGGGGGAATACAGTGCAGGAGCCGGTGGCCAGGATCGCAACTTTACAATGGAGCTGCGGTGCCATGGCAACTGGATGCTATTGTGCCGCAGCTCCATTGTAAAGCCCAGACAGTCGGGCATGGCCTGTACATGCAGGCCGGGCTGAATCGCAGTCCCAGCCTGCATGTACAGGCTTGATCGCAATTCTGATCCCGTGGGGCTAGACCGGGTCTACAGAGGGCTTGTACATCCGGGATGGAATTGGGCCTATAGTGAAATTAGATCTTACTTGCTAATTTTCTTTCCTGGAGTCTCTCCAGTCCAGTTCAGACGAGTGGGTTATTTTTTTTTACCAGCAGGTAGAGACTGAGAATACAACTTAAAATATGCTTTAAGTAACCTGTGCCACTGACAATAGCCAGTATGAACTTCACAAAGCAGAGAAAATTGAGCCAGCTCCAATTCTCCAACAGCCATGTCCTCTCCTAGAAACAAGCAACGAAAGGAACCACCCATCCAACTCTTCCAGATCCTCCAAAAAGACTGTCAAGAAAAGGTCACCCCATATACGAAGGGATTACCCGCACTATTCTCCTTTTCCTTTTTTTAGATTATTTGTTTGTAAAGCTAACAAAAACTTGATCAGAGAATGCGAAGACTCTGAACACCGAGGACAACCACATTGACACTCTGTAAAACAAGCATGCACTATCCCAAATGCGGCCGCTCAAATCTAATTCCTGCAAGAGCAAAGCGAGACAGCACTCCATGGAAACCTGGAGGGACTCCAGAAAATAAAATTAGCAGTTAAGGTCTAATTTCACCTTCCAGTTCATCCCTACAGTCCAGTCCAGACAAGTGGGATGTAGCAAAGCAGTACTAATAATGTGTGGGAACAGACACATTGGCCTGCAACACCTTGACCCCAAAGGCTGCATCCTGATGGTTCTGCACATCCAGACGGTAATGTTGCGCAAAAGAATGAAGAGACAACCATGTTGCCATCTTACAAATGTCCTGAGGAGAAACCAGACCAAACTCTGCCCAAGACAACACCTGAGCCTGTGTGGAATGGGCCTGCAAGTCCGAGGGCACCAGGTGCCCCTTCAACAGATTTGCAGTCACAATAGCTTTCCAAATCCACGGGAAAATAGAAGTCGCCTCGTCTTTCCGAAGACCACCACACAAGACAAAGAACCTCTCGGAAAGCCAAAAGGACTGGGTCACCTTCAAGTACTGCTTGAGGGACCTGCAGACATCCAGCTTATGCAGAAGACAGGCCTTATCAGAATCCTGCAACCCCTGAAAAGGTCGTCAGTGAGACTACCTAATTGATGTGAAAACTGGACACCATTTTCGGCAAAAAGGAAGACACCAAATGAAGAACCACCTTCTTCGAAAACACCAAGTAAGGTTCCTTACAAGATAAAGTTTGGAGATCTGAAACTGGACGGGCTGAATAAATTGCCACCAGAAACACCACCTTCAACGTCAAGTCCTTCACTGTGGCTCCCCTAAGTGGCTAAAAGGGAGATGCCTCTGCAGACGAGCACCAAATTAAGGTCCCACGAGGGAACCACGGACCGACAAGAGGGATGAAAATGAATCACATCCCTATGGGTCACCAGGGCTTGACCCTGAACCCAACTTTGGAAACATGCCAAAACCTCCACATGGGCCCTCAATGAACCCAAGGCCAAACCTTTCTCCAATCCAGCTTGCAGAAGAGCCAGAATATCAGGAAGCGAAGCCTCAAGGGGGCGAACACCATGCTCTCTGCACCAAGCCTCAAAAATGCACTAGATCTGCATATAGGCCAAGGACATCAATCGCCTTCAAGCCTGCTACAAGATATCAATGACCTGAGACAAATAGCCTCTGTGCCTCAGCCAAGCCCTCTCAAGAACCAAGTCATAAGTGAGAACCGACCATGTCTGGCATCCGCACCAGCACCTGGGTAAGCAGGTCCACATCCACTGTTAGGGGGAACGGCTCCACTATGAGCAGCCACACCAGATCCACATACCAAGGACAACGCGGCCAGTCTGAAGCAATCAGCACCACTTGCCCCTGATGGGACTCTATTATCTGCAGAACCAAACCAATCAGAGGCCACAGAGGAAACATATACAGCAGAACTGCACTCGGCCGAGGTTGAACCAGGGCATCCAGCCCCTCAGTCATATGCATCCTGCAGTGACTGAAGAAACAATTGATCTTGGTGTTCTCCAGAAATACCATTAAGTCCATTGTCGGTTGCCCCCCATGATCCACAATCTGCTGGAATGCCGACTCTGACAGAGCCTATTCCCCGTGATCCAGAAAGTTGTGACTCAGGTAATCCACCTGGACTTTCTGTTTCCCGGCAACATGAATGGCCGAGAGGTCCAGCAAGTGGGCTTTGGCCCACTGCAGCAACAGAATCACTTCTGCCGCTACCAATGAGTTCAAAGTGCTGCCCTGCCGATTGATATATGCCACGATCATGGCACTGTTCAACAGTACTCACACTGCCCTGCAACTCAGCAGCTGAAGGAACACCTCGAAGGCTAGATGCACTGCCCATGTCTCCAAGTGATTGGACCAACAACTCTCCTCCTGGTTCCATCTGCCCTGAGCCACCTGGGACTGACAATGTCTGCCCCAGTCCTCTCAGGACTGAGAGGGCTTCAGCCTGCTCTTGGCTGTTAATGACCCAGCCTAAATCCTGAAGGCGCCTGATCATCAGGGCCGTTGCTTCGAGACTCTCCTGAACAGTCTGGCATCTGTGGTCACCACCACCCAGTCTGGGATTCGAGAGGCATCCCTGCCGCGAGCCTCTCAAATTCAGCCACCACCAACTGGGGGGATCACAAACAGCAAGTCCATCTGAAGGGCCTGCATGTGTAATCATGCCTAGGGCACCAGCTCAAATGTGGCTGCAATAGACCCCAGCACCTAAAGGTAGTCCCTCCCAGATACTCCAAGGACTGAAAGTGCTTCAGCCTGCTCTTGGCTGTTAATGACCCAGCCTGCATCCTGATGGTGCTTGATCACAAACATTGCCTCAAGACTTTTTCTGGAACAACTTGGCCCAAATCAGCCAATTCTCCAGATACAGATGAACAAGGACCTCTCGCTTGCACATATCCGCTGCCACTTCCACTATGTCCTTGGTGAACACCTAAGGTGCAGTTTCTAGGCGGAAGAGTAAAGCCTAAAATTGAAAATTCCCCCTCAGCACTGGGAATCGCAGAAATCGCTGGTGATCGGGGTGGTGCAGAATATGCAAGTAAGCTTTGGTCAAATCCAGGGAGGCCAGAAACTCTCCCTGATGCACCGCCACTATAAAGGAGTATAAGGTCTCCATGTGAAAGCGTGGGACCCTTAGGGCCCTGTTGACCCCTTTCAGATCGAGAATAGGACCCCTCCTTCTTGGGCACCACAAAATAAATGGAATACCAACCAGAGCCCCAGTGACCCGGAGGAACCGGTACAAATGCCTATAGCCACAAAAGGCATTCAAGCATCTCCTCCACTGTCTGAGTCTTGCTGGAGGCCCAGCATGGTGAGATTTATGTAACAGGTCTTTTATACAGCTTTATCATTTCAGTCAAAGCAGTTTACATTGTAACAAACTTGGAAATGTACATTAAACAGGGACATTGATAACTTGGATTTTTCTGAGGCATCCAGGAGGGGCCTGGCTAACTCAAGGGCATAACCGTCTCTGATCACTTCCAGCACCCAGGTGTCCAATGTAATCTGGGCCCAAGAGGGAAAGAACCATTGTAGGTGACCACAAACAGGATGGATCCCCACTATGGCCCCCATACCTTCATGGGAAGACATGGTGACCCAGGGAGTTCCTGAGGCTCCTCCTCAACCTCCACGGGAGCCCCCATGAAAGGGCAGGCCCTGCTGCAGGAAATGGGAACTCTGCAGATTCACCACCCACGCAGGAAAGAACCGAGAATCCCGACTACAGCCCCTCAAGGGACCTCCTCTGCTACCCCCTTTGGACTTATCCTCTGGCAGCTTAGGCACCTTGGAGTCTCCCAAATCCTTGACCAGTTTTTCCAAGAAATCCATCTGAACTCCACTGAGCACAAAAAACTAAAAGGAGACTAGGTGGTCTACTTGACTTTCAACAATAGACAGAGGGGGTGCTATATTGTTTCATAAACAACTGCATTTTGAGCACAAGCAGCTGCATGATTTAGAAGAAAGGTTCATTCTTATACTGAGCGATAGCTACAGGCAAAAGTTATTTCTGGGGAGAATTTATGCCCCCAATTTATAGAACTATACATTCTTTTCAACTTTGATGGTCAGGTTGGCAGATAATAGTGATTACCAGGTGGTTCTGGAAGGAGACTAATATAACTGCAAATCTAGTGGATTGTAAACTGCCAAAAACTCCATTGAAAGATGGGAATAGAAAGATAGTTAATTTTCTTATGCATGAACTGGGGCTAATGGACCCATGGAGGGTGTTCCACCTGACAGAATCGGGCTTCACATTCTGTTGATATATGCATGGGGTGTATGCACAGTTAGATTGAGGCAGCCATGAGGCTTTTACATGAGTGATCAGCCTGACCCTTCCCCCAAGCCATGAGGCTTTTACATAAGTGATCAGCCTGCTAAGAGAAGACATTAAGATTTCAGTAGGCACCCTTCCCCCACTCCAGGTCTGAGCACAATATCCCCTTGCCCAGAAATCAGCAGACCAGAGCACACCGGTTTGGACAGGTCACCCAGGTACCTTCCCCAGGGGCTGCTGATTGGTGGACAGGAAATACCTGAGGCAAATGGGATTGTAGAATGAGTTTGAAAATGTACAGTATATAAGGTATTGCAGGACGTCCCTCGAGGCTCAGATTTTTTGTGGAGATTGCTGGTTTCTCTGTCTGGGCCTGTGCGCACATTAAAAGTTCCTGTTTGCATACCAGCCTGTCTGTGTGTTTTCCTTCTGTGGGTGAGTGAGAGAATTAGAGCTTTTTCAGCAGCTATGCATTATATGCTAATCCTAGAAGGGCTATTCCCTAAACTGGAGGAGATTTCTATAGAAGCACAGCTGATATTGGACCATGCGACTGTAACTAGGGTACTCAAATTGATGGCTCACATAGCAGATATTTGGCAAACTGTTCCAGGGCATGGGGATATAGAAACATGATAGCAGAAAAAGACCACATGGCCTATTTAGTCTGCCCTTCCATATCAACTACAATAGCCCCCTTTTTACCTTTAGATATCCTTTGTGTTTGTCCCATGCTTTTTTTAATATCAAAACGTAGAAAAATGACGGCAGAAAAAGACCAGTTGTTCATGTATACTTGAGGAAGGCCTGGCAGGAATATATAGTAGAAAACGGCACAGGAGATGTGGGAGCATAGAAACTGTGGGAGGATGCAAAATTAGCTTTAAGGGGGAAGATCGCAGCATATGTATCGGGCAAGAAGGACAGAGTGCGGGAATTTGTAAGGCTGACGAGGGAATACTATGCATGAAGCAAGCTCATGAGGCAGCAAAGGTTAACAGAGTTTTTGGCTGATCTCCAAGCATGGCACCATTATGCATGACTCCAGAGGGCATTGACTTTAGTGACCTGGATGCCCTCTTTAGGAAAATAACCCCAGCCTTTAATAAATTAGCAGTCTTGTGTAAAGTGAGTAGGGCGCCCCCTACCTGTTGGGCATTTAGATCAGCAAGCAGAAATATTGTCAATGGAGGTAGATAAAGAGATTGATGATCAAGAAATGGAAAAATGGTTTAAAGACATTTATGCAATCATATTCAATGCTGTTACACGTAAAACACAATTAAAACTTTTGTATAGAGCAGATATGACCAGGGCAAGGGGGGCTCAGCTAAAGTTCTGGGAAGGGGCTCTATGTGCAAAGTCTAAAACACATCCAAGGGGATGTTGATACATTCTTTTATGGAGTGCAAGGGTGTGGTAAAGCTATGGACTATAGACTTGGCCTCAGTAGAAACACTTATACAGACTCCTATTGATTGGCCTTATAGCCCTTTGATCTTAGGGGACGAAGATCCATCGATAGAACAAAGTCTCAAGGTGGCATAACAATGTGACAAGGTGGTAGCCAAAGCCAGAAGGATGCTGGGCTGCACATAGAGAGGAATAATGGGCATTTATTATGGTTAAATGGTAGAAAAGCCAACCTTTTATTTTCAATTATAATGCAGATTTCATCAACAATGGATTTCCTTTTTGGATATTTCTATTATTCGAAAAGATACATGTTTGATAACTATATCAAAAGCCAATAACGCGTAACAATTTATTGTTTTTCAAGTCATCATCCAAAAAGGTTAAAAATTGCTGAAAGATCTGAGGAAATTATTACAACTATTTTATGAGCATCTGGGTTGCTGTGTAGTTCACACACAAGTGTGGTAACTGCTGATTCCGTACTATGGTTACTGCAGAACCCAGACTGTCTAGGATGAAGGACATTCGTTTTTATAATAAACTCAGTGAGCTGGAGGAGTACAGTTTTCTCAATAATTTTTGCCAGGAAAGGAAGGTTGGAAATTGGATGGTAGTTAGTAGATACAGAGATGCGCAGGTTGGGTTTTTCAAGATAGGACAAATTAAAACTTGTTTCAAGCATGGGGGTAAATAGGTAGTAGCTAGACTCTGGTTAATGATTGAGTGAAGCAGAGGCATTAAGTCTAAATTCTGATGTTTTAGCCAAGATGATGGGATGGGGTCTAGGACAAGGAAGATGGGACGGAGGTCATGTAACAGTTTCTCCACAGCCAATGGTGGTAATTTGTTAAAAGATGACCAAACACTAGTGGTAACATTGCCTCATAATACAATGGCTCACTGCCAAAGAGAGGGAGTGGTTTATATATGAGTTGGATTTTCCCTCCCAGAGGAGTCTCCTCCCAGCATGAAATAACCAGAAATGCCAAGTTACTCAGTTGCAGAAGTGGGATTTTAAGCCAGTCCTGGATTTCTCACAATCTCATCTTGATGCATTATGGAACCTGCAGCACTGATTCCAATGGGTAAAATCAGGGACTACAAATACCACATTGTATTGCAAGGCAAGTTTAAAACCAGAATTGACAAAAAAAATCTCACTCCTGGAACTGGGTAACTTGACAACTCTGGATAGCTGGGTGAGGGTACTCTCCCCTTTTCGGGAGACTTTATAGGTCCTCTCCAGATTACATTGTACTTAGTAAGGCCACTGTTGGCTCAAAGCAGTGATATTCAAGGGGTCTCTACAAAGGTTTTGCAGTTGTTAGACAAGAAGAGAATTTTCAACTAAAATACCACTTTCCTGCTTCCTGTTTACTTTCAGTTTAAAATCCTCAAAAGGGTTTTTGTTAATACTTCTTATTCCCAATAAAACAAATGTATGAAAAAATATGTTACAAACAGGGAATTAATGGAATACGATTAATACTGTAGCATTAGCTGCAGCTAAAGGGTTCTCATAAACTGAAACGTTATTAGTTTTCTGCATTCGTTTTTAGCTTGGCCATGGTCTTATCTTTCAGTTCTCAGAAGAATAAGGCCTATTTTTTCAGATGGCCTGGTTCTGCTTTTCTATCCTATGCAGAGTTGCCAAGTTACCCAGTTCCAGAAGTGAGATTTTTTTTTTTTGCCAGTTCTGGTTTTAAATTTGCATTGCAATGCAGTATAGTATTTGTAGTCCCTGATCTTACCCATTGGAACCAGAGCTGAAGGTCCCATAATGCATCAGAATGAGATTGTCAGAAATCCCAAACTGGCTTAAAATCGAACTCCTGGAACTGGGTAAGTTGGCAATTCTGCCTATGCCTGAAATAGAGAAATGAGCCAGGGGATTTCTCCAAGCCTTCATCCTTTCAAATCGTCCTTCCCTATTTGATAACGTACTGCAGATGCCTGTTTGTTTGACTATTGAATGAATGATTATGTTAATATGGGCTGTTGTCCAAGTAAAAGGTTTTGTGCTTTCTTTTCATCCGTGTGTCAAATTAATTAACTACTTCTTTGGACTATTGGAACAAGAGCTTTGCTATGTGTTTGCATGTGGAAAACCACGGTTTAGACATTACTGTTGAACTCCTTGGGCTGTTATAGATGCTAGAGAAGGTGCAGAATCCCTATTCGTAATTCTTTCCTTTAAGACATTCATGGAATGATATAGACCAGTGGTACTCCCTCCCATTTCTTGAGGGCCAACAACAGGTCAGGTTTTCGAGATATCTCTAATGAATATGCCTAAGAGAGGTTTGCAAGCATATTATCTGCATTTTATGCAAATCTCTGTCATGTATATTTTTTAGGGATATCCTGAAAACCTGTCCCATTTGTGGCCCTCACGGATTAGAAGCGGGTAATACTGGAATAGACCCTGCACTGCTGGGAAGTGGGATGAAACTTTGTTTCCTAAAGGCAAAATGTTTTAGTAGCCATAGTGGTTCTGGACTAAACATGAATCTCTATTTATTGTGACACCTTGTAAAGGACCAACAGACTAAATAGTACATGAACATTTGCAACTTGCAAAACTCCAACAAACTAAAGAGGAACTTTTGTTTCTGTAATTACATTAATAACTTATCTCTATCATATTCTACTTTGTGAAAATAATAAAATTGCACCTCTAAAACTCAGGGCTCTTAACAAATCAAATGGTTGCATTGCATAGAAAATGATCTATGCAAAAAAAGTGTTATGTCAGTCATTCAACAGATTTTTTTATGATTGCATGAGAGAGCTCACCTTCAGTGAAACCTAATATTCACACCCCATGAAACAGTGATCTGAAGCAACGGAACAAATTCCAAGAGAAATTAAAGTGCAAATTTAGGAAGGGCGAGAAAACACTTGACAGCAGGTCACTCAAGAGCTTAGAATTTGGTAGCTGGCATCTGTCCACTGTGATGACTAGGGTTGGGCCAAGGGCAGCATTATGCCCCTTCAGTCTAGCTGTGGGGAGAAAAGTAAGAAGAGGGAGGAAGGGAGTCAGTCTGGCAAGGAAGGAGCGGGAGGTTAGACTGCAAGGAGTGGGTGTGCAGCTAGGCAGAGAGAAGAGCTTGGCAGGGAATCAAAAGTGGGAGAAGCAGCTGGAGATAAGGAAGAAGAGAGCACAGAGCCCAAGAATAAGACAAATAAAAAGTATACAACAAAATAAAGAGCATAAGCACAAAAATAAGCTAAACAAATCAACAGCTAAATTAAAGAGAAAAAGCTTCACTTTTTCCTAAAAATTTGTGGCCGAGTCCCATGTTTCCAAATATTTTTCCACCATTGAGTTCAAGTTTATCAAGGTCAAAGATGTGGAAATAGCAGACGAACTGTTCTACTGAGCCAGCAAAACCCAGGTGTAGAAACAGGAGTAGCTGCACTGACTGTCCTTTTCTCGCTCTCTTCTCTCTATCCTTTATTGAATTGTAATTTCCTTTTCCTTTTCCTTTTCCGGCCTTGTGCCATGCTGTAGTGAAGATTTTATTGTAAACCACTCTGCTTATTACTGAAGGGCGGTCAAGCAAATAAATAAACATAACTGACAAAAAAAATGAATGTAAAAATCCATTTTTCAAGTACTCGCAAATACACATGAGCTAGGGAGCCCACGACTGTATTATCATGGAAGGTTTTACAAGCAGAATTTGATTTCTTTAATAAATATCGGAGAAGCTTGACCTTCAAGAATAAGAGCAGTTAGCTCTAACACAGAGTTGTACCGCCATATGTGATAGACTGATGAAAAGTAAAGGGACATATACATTTAGCTGCAGCCATTAAACATATATGTCTCCTATCCATGAATCTTCAGTGACACTGTATAGTCTCAGGCCATGATAAAATGCTGTACTAAGTGGAGGAGTGGCCTAGTGGTTGGGGCAAGGTACTTCAGGCCAGAAGGTCGGGGGTTCAAATCCCACTAGAGGACAGCAACCTTGGGCCGGAAGGACTGGGGTTTCTAGTCCCACAGGTGCTCCTTGTGGTCTTGGGCAAGCCACTTAACCCTCCATAGCCCATGTTCCCTGTAAAATAGTTATCTCCAAGTTATAATGCCCTGTTCAATGTAATTTCAGTTTGTTCAATGTAAACCGCACTGATGCAGAATAGCGCAGTATATAAGAGAATGTAAATAAATAAATCCATTTAAGCTATACTTATGGCGCAGAACATTGCTGCGATATGTACAGCAGCAAGCGCTCTCCACATATATTCAATGCAGCCACCTATTTGGGTAGCCACGGCCAGTGTTTAAAAATAATACACTTGCCACCATGGCCGAATATAGAGCTGTACGAGTTCTGACTCTCGGAGACCCACTTGCTTCTCCTGTACTATTGAATAAAGTGAAGATCAAGTTTATTGAGAACTGTCAAATAACCAAATTCTATTTTTCTGGAATTAAATGATCATCGTTGCCACATATCGCCAGTTCTGAGAAGAGAGTCTCTTTGGGAAAAAACTGAATCAGACTGATTTGGCTTTTCTGGTATGTGCCACCACTCAATACAGCAAAACAAAAGTAGAGAAGTGTGAAAAAAGATGTTTAAAAGCTGACGTGTATATAATAATGTCGGAAGTATAGCCTTGAGGTTTTGTAATCGCCTCTTGAAGCTAACCTTCCATTTTGCTCAAATTTTTATTGAGCTCACCACGGAGCTAACAATAAGTTAGGTGAAACACCACAACAAAGTGTCACCAATAAAAAACAATTGTGTAATGATTCAGTAAAAATTCTTAATGTAATTAGGAAGCCCAAGCTAAAAATACTGCGAGAAGAAAAGAAAACAGAGTTCAACTTATCTGAATCCTCTCGTAATCTGTTTTCGATTCACAGCAAAGCTTGAACAGACTTCTCCAAAGTGCTCCCTCAAACAGCTCAAAATAGCTGAAAAAATGTCATTGCAGTCCAGTTCACAAAAATAGCAAAAATTAGCAGACACAGCACTGCGTTTCGGGCGGCCAACTATTACTCGCCCTGCTTCAACGCTCAACCAACTGCACCAAGATCATTCTGTCAACTGATCAAAAACGCCAGCGCCACTTGAGCCCCCGCCACCACCAGCAGCTCTCCCCTTCCCGGGAATCGAGCCACCAGTGGCGGGAGGGGCCTCCGGACCACCGCGGCCCAATCGGGGCCCAGCAGAGAGCCTCTAAAAGCTTCGCGCCATCGGGCGCCGACCCTCTTGAGCCCCCGCCACCACCAGCAGCTCTCCCCTTCCCGGGGATCGAGCCACCAGCGGCGGGAGGGGCCTCCGGACCACCGCGGCCCAATTGGGGCCCCAGCAGAGAGCCTCTAAAAGCTTCGCGCCATCGGGCGCCGACCCTCTTGAGCCCCCGCCACCACCAGCAGCTCTCCCCTTCCCGGGGATCGAGCCACCAGCGGCGGGAGGGGCCTCCGGACCACCGCGGCCCAATCGGGGCCCCAGCAGAGAGCCTCTAAAAGCTTCGCGCCATCGGGCGCCGACCCTCTTGAGCCCCCACCACCACCAGCAGCTCTCCCCTTCCCGGGGATCGAGCCACCAGCGGCGGGAGGGGCCTCCGGACCACCGTGGCCCAATCGGGGCCCAGCAGAGAGACTAAAAGCTTCGCGCCATCGGGCGCGACCGCGCCTGGCGGGCCCGCGCCTGAGGGCCTCGCCAGAGGGCCCTTTGGCGTGGCCCTTAGGCGAGGCACAATAGGCGACTCAAAATATTCCACACAAACTCACCAGTGACCCGACTGTCCGACGCCTGGAATCACGCAGCCTCCTGCCGCCCAACATAGAAAACTACAAGCAAGCTCTCCATACCAGACTTCATCTAAAAACGCCATCGCTGACTACAAGAGACGCCCTTCAACTCTCCAGACGACAAAACAGACTCTCATCCTGCCTCAAGGCCTGTATGCAATCCAGGTTGCCATCTCCTGCCCACCGAATCTCGCTGCTGAGCATGGACACGACCAAACCACCCACCTAAAGAAGAGGTAACTTCAGCTAGGCCTCCCTACCTGAATAACCCATATATACCATTAATTACATTTTATGGACCACTGCATGCAATACTATATTGTATAATACCGTTATAATCCTGCAACATTGTCTATACTGTTTAATTACTACTAATACCTTATATACTACTGGATACACTTATTGTTGTACAACTGTTACATTACCTGATACATTTGATGTTATACGACTGTTATAGTAATGATACACTTACTGTTAAATTGCTGATACCAATCCTGCAACATTGTTTTCTCTCTCTCACCCTTGGTAAAAACCTCACATCCCATCTCTTAAGTGACCGTTTTCCCCATAATACCTCAAAATGCACCCTATTCTATCCTTAATCCTTTCCCTCCTTACCTTCTGGGCCACCAACTTCTCACACGCACTCACCCACCATTCCAACCATATACCAATTCTCCTTAACCACTGCAGAAGACCGTCTGGAAACCACCAACATCCATTCATAAGATCCAACACCACCCACTCACATCTCCTACACATCCCTCTACAGAAGACTCAAGCGGAAAAACTCAACAACCAAAGATTATTGAAATGTGCCCTAATAAATGCTAGGTCGATTCGCTCAAAATGGCCTGCTATCACTGACCTGATAACCCTCAACAACCTCGACATCCTAATGATAACCGAATCATGGCTATCTGACTGCGATAATGCCTTAGTCAACCAGATGACGCCCTCCGGATACTCGATATTTGCCTGCCATAGGGCCCACCAGAGGGGTGGCGGCACACTCATCATTGCCAAATCTGAACATCACTTCTCTTTGAATAACTCCACCAGCTCCACCTACCTGGACATAGTCTCCATTTCAAATAGACAATGCTCAATTAACCTCCTGTACAGAGCACCATCTCCATCAACAGACGAGTTATCGTCAATAATCAACCTAGCCTGTAACCCTCATAACACGCACTCCCCAACCTGGATGATCGGAGACTTTAATCTGCCCTCACTACAAGATCTACACTCGTCTTCCTTTCTTGAAGCAATGAACGAACTGGGATATACACAACTCATAGAAGAACCAACTCATAACAAGGGTGGCATACTTGACCTGATCTTCGCCCCCCAAACTACAAAACCCACCCAAAATATCATACAATCCATTACACCTGTACCCTGGTCAGACCATTACCTACTACTATTCAACATACCTGCTAATGACCTATACAACATTAGCAACAAAACGTTTACCCCCCCTAGTCTTAGCACCTCGCGCTTCCAACCCCTCGACAAGGACAGTGCCCTCAAGGTGATTCTACCACTACTTGACAATGATTCCTGCGATCCCGATGAACTAGTATCCACCTGGAATAATGCCATCAGAGCTGCTGCCTGCATCCCATCTACCAACAAGACCATATCGAAACGTGAACACACTCCATGGTACTCCCAAGACCTCCGTGCTTCGCTCATCCACCTACGCAAACTAGAAAGACATTGGCGCCACAATCGGACCGCCGAAACACTCAGCGCCTACACTATGCACCTACAGAGACACCGAGAAAAAACCATGGAAAAGAGGAAGCAATACCACTCAGAATTATTGAACCGATCACTGAACAGACCCCATGATTTATTCAATATTGTAAAAGCCATAACAGGAGACCCATCTCAAGATCACCCACCCAGAAAGGCGGTTTTTATCAAATAAATAAACCTTAACCTTAAACCTTAACCCATGCCTCAACCGCAGGAATACTCTAATTACCTTCAATCGAAGATGATTCAAACCAGCACAAGCACCAACATCATACCTACCTCTACCCCGCTGACAACCTCCCAGACAAATCTCCTGCTGAATTTCACTGCGATCTCTGAGGAGGAGATCATCGACACCATAACTTCCATCAACCTCACCACTGAACCTAATGATCCCTGCCCCGCTAGCTGGATCAAAGAACTACGCCACGACCTCAGCCCAACTATCTGCAGAATCCTGAATCAGTCCTTATCTACAGGATCCTTCCCTCAAAGCTTAAAACACACATCTATCCGACCCCTACTAAAAAACAGCAAACTCGACACATCTAAAGTAGAATCCTATAGGCCAATTTCAAGCATCCCATTGCTTGCTAAAATTATTGAGAAAGTAGTTCTCCGGCAAATTCAACAGCACGTGGATACTGAATCACCTCTAGACACCTCCCAACATGGCTTTAGAGCAGCCCCTGGTATTGACACCATCCTCACAACCCTCTTCAATAATCTAATCACAGGCCTTGACAATATTCACCAAGGATTTGTCTTGATATTCCTGGACATAGCGGCCGTCTTTGACTCCGTGAACCACAACACTCTACTACTCCGACTTAAAGAAAAAGGGATACAAGGCTCAGCACTAGCCTGGTGCAAATCCTATCTCTGCAACCGATGGCAACAAGTAAGAACAGGCCCCACGACATCAGAGCCTTTCCCTCTGAAACAAGGTGTCCCTCAAGGCTCATCCCTATTTGCCCTGTTCTTTAACATTTATATGCAGCCTATCTGTGCTTTAATCCGCTCCTTCAACGTCCACTGCCTTGCCTACGTTGATGATATCCTCATCTATACACCTTTTACGATTGATCAATCTGACTTCTCTCCAATATTGAGATGTTTTGAAGCAGTGTCAGACTGGCTTCTAACTCAAAATCTCCGGATCAACAACAGCAAAACAGACGTCCTATTCGTCACAAGGAATCGGAATTTCACGCCTCCCCCATCACTGCAGATCAACAATATAGAATTGAAAACAAAACCCACAATCCGATACCTAGGAATTACCCTCGACCAACGCCTTGATATGTCAGCCCATGTTACAAACACCACAAAAGCAATCTATCACAAGATCCGAACGCTAAGACACCTTCGCCCATTACTCGACTTCTCCGACTATAGATCAATATTCCAAGCTCTAATCATCCCACATCTTGACTTTGCGAATATCATCCTACAGGGACTTCCACAGTCAACCTTAAACCCACTCAGACTTGCCATGAATGCAGCTGCAAGGGTTCTAGTTGGTGCATCAAGGTCAGATCATATAACGCCTATCTTGATAAATCTACACTGGCTGCCTCTTCCTGCCAGAATCACCTACAAACTTCTAATACTAACCTTCAAAGCCCTCAAGAATCAGCCCCCCACACCCATCAATGCACTTCTCCACCGTACCACAATCAACAGAACAAGAAGAAATATGCAGCTGAACACAATTGAAGTCCCCAAGCTTATAACAAAATGTACAAAATCAACAGCCAACAGAGCATTTTCTATTTTTGCACCGATTGCATGGAATGCCCTCCCAGCAGAACTCCGAGCCATCCAAAACCTAGTGGTGTTCCGAAAAGCCCTAAAACACCACCTGTTCATAAAGCACTACCCGACCTCCCAGTCTGAGAAATACACACCCATCCCTCGAACCCCCCACCTAACTCCACCCACTGAACATCCCCCCCACCGATAATGGTTAACCAGCTCTCCCCTCTCCCCATTCTGACCCATGTGTACTAGTATTCGTACAGACCCCTTACATACCTTCCGTGATTAATCGTTACTGTAACATGTACATAATCTGTATATAGTTTCCCCCAGTTTCTTCCATGTTTTTGAATATCCTGTTCTATGTAAGCTCAATGTACTATTTCATTGTAGTAAAGTTGTTCCTACTGTAAACCGCACTGATTATAATAGCGCGGTATATAAGAAACATAAATAAATAAAATAAATAATGCTCAATAGCAGACTGCTATTGAGCATGCGCTGGCGTTTTTGATCAGTTGACAGAATGATTTTGGTGCAGTTGGTTGAGCGTTGAAGCAGGGCGAGTAATAGTTGGCCGTCCGAAACGCAGTGCTGTGTCTGCTAATTTTCGCTATTTTTGTGAACTGGACTGCAATGACATTTTTTCAGCTATTTTGAGCTGTTTGAGGGAGCACTTTGGAGAAGTCTGTTCAAGCTTTGCTGTGAATCGAAAACAGGTTACGAGAGGATTCAGCTAAGTTGAACTCTGTTTTCTTTTCTTCTCGCAGTATTTTTAGTTTGGGCTTCCTAATTACATTAAGAATTTTTACTGAATCATTACACAATTGTTTTTTATTGGTGACACTTTGTTGTGGTGTTTCACCTAACTTATCGTTAGCTCTGTGGTGATCTCAATAAAAATTTGAGCAAAATGGAAGGTTAGCTTCAAGAGGCGATTACAAAACCTCAAGGCTATACTTCTGATATTATTATATACACGTCAGCTTTTAAACATCTTTTTTCACACTTCTCTACTTTTGTTTTGGTGATTTATAGTGTAGAGTTTTTTAGTTAGGTTGATATTTGGATACCACTCAATACAGAGCACATACTGTAGATCATAAGAGATAGGACCTAAACAATTGCTCATACTTACAGCTATTGACTAAATTGTTCTTGCTACTATTAATCCAGAGTGTTGGCATTGTGTTAAGATTGCTTTTTACTGCAATAGTTCCTCTAAGCTATTTGACATTGGATCTATGAAATACTTTCATACTAAACAAACCGGCCCTTCCCTTCACTGTTGTATTCTAAAGAATAGCCTTCTATGTTACGGCAGCAGCACATGAATGAGGCCGTCTAATCTTGCTAGGTTAACTTGGCTCAGCAAATACTGTTGTGTCATATTTAATGGTTATTCAATACCCCTACTTTTGTCTACTTACTGAGATGTGCTAAGTGGGAAAATGTTACTAAGGTTAATTCCTATGTGTTACCTGTTGAATGTTGCATGTGACATTTGGGAAAAGGGAGACCTCCCAGGGGGAGAAGAAATATAAATATTAAGAGGGAAATTATCAGCACGGATGTTGAAGGATTGAAGATATTATCATACTTTGTTACATTGAGCGCAATTCTATTTATTAAATGAAAAGGTGACACCACCTTTGGCATAAAGTGTGGATGAGTCCTAAGGACTATCTTATCATGATGGAACCTTGTATAAGGAGGATCAGCCACCAACGCTTGCAATTCACTGATGCAATGTGCTGATGTGATTGCAGTAAGAAAGATGACCTTCCAGGAAAGCAATTTCAAAGAGATAGTAGCTAATGGTTCAAAAGGCGGCTTCATGAGCTGCCCAAGAACCAGATTTAAGTCCCATGCCACCGGTGGTGGCTTAACCCTTTGAAGGCCTACTTTAAATTTTTAATCCACATTCTGCAGCCGGGTTAAGTTTTGCATATTTCAGGAAAATTGTACCCGTTTTATTCAATATGTTCTAATAGTGATTTTCCTTCTGCTATGGTCATGTATTATATAACATATGATAGGAATATTTAGTCAGAATTTTGGATCCCGAGAGTTTTGGACTTGGCCTGGAAAGGGTTAAGGGGAGGCTTAGTTAAAAGAAGGCCTCTCATAAATCTCGCTATGAGAGGAAATAGGTTGTCCATTTAGAGGCTTGAAAGAAGCTGCAATAGCACTCAAATGAACTCTCACTGAATTGGTCTTAAGCCCTGCATTAGATAAATGAAGGAGATACTCCAGTAATGATTCCAGAGGTATCGCAAGAGGGTTAAGACCCTTCTGCGAGCACCATATGGTAAAACCTTTCCACTTGAATGCATAAGAGCGTCTTGTGGAAGGCTTCCTGGAAGCATAAAGGATATCCTTTACTTGCTGAGAAAGGTTAAGACCGTGAAGTTCTAGGCTTTCAGCGACCAGGCCCTGAGATGCAGAGACTGGGGATTGGGATGCCACAGCATCCCGTCCTCCTGAGAAAGGAGATTTGGAGCAGATCCTAACTCCAGAGGTGGAGCTTGAGAGAGATGTAGGAGCAGAGGGTACCACATTTGCCGTGGCCAATGTGGAGCTATGAGAATCATATGACCTCTGTCTCTCTGAAGCTTGAACAGGGTTTTGGGAATTAGGGGAATGGATGGAAAGGCATACAGGAAGTCCTGGCCCCCCAATGGAGGAGGAAAGCATCCCTGGCCTGACAACCCTGAGCCGGAATTCTGGAACAGAACCAGGGAAGTTTGGCATTCAGCAGACTTGCAAAGAGGTCTATGTCTGGGGTTCCCCAAATTTGGAAAATTTTGGCCACCTGGTCTGCATGGAGAGACCATTCGTGTGGAAGCAGAACTCGACTGAGTCTGTCTGCCCAAGAGTTTTGAATGCCTGGAAGATACACCGCAAGGAGATGAATCTGATGCTCTCTGGCGAGGGCCCCTAGTCACAAAGCTTCGTTGCATAGCGACAGAGAGCCTGTTCCGCCCTGCTTGTTCACATAGAACATGGCTACTTGATTGTCCGTTTGAACTAGGACTGTCTTGTAGCTGAGCTGGGTGTGGAATACTCGAAGAGCAAGGAAGATTGCTCTGAATTCCAGGAGATTGATGTGTAGATAGGCCACCTGTGGAGTCCAGGTATCCTGGGTAGAGAGGCCTTGCAGGTGGGCTCCCCAACCCACCTGTGAGGCATCTGTTGTTAGAGTGGCTTGGGGTGGGGGTTGCTGAAAAGGAGACCCCACCAGAAGGTTTTGGGGTGACTGCCACCATTGGAGGGACAAAATAAGGCAATCTGAGTTTGCTATTTTGTCTGACAGGCAACCTGACGCCTGAGTCCATTGAGTGGATAAAGTCCACTGGGCTGCCCTCATATGGAGGCGAGCCTAATGATCCACATACACGGTGGATGCCATGTGGCCTAGCAACTGTAACATTTCCCGAGCAGTGAGGTGAGGTTTTAGCACTGCTTGGGAAGCTAACTGCACAATGTGAAGGCAGCGGGGCTGTGGAAGGTAGGCCCTGGTCTGTCTGGTATCCAGCAGAGCTCCTATAAACTCTAGGGACTGAGTGGGAGCAAGGTGGATTTTGGGAAGTTTATAACAAGTCCCAAATACTGAAGGATGCGCATTGTGCGAGAGAGAGCAACCCTGGCCTCTGGCTCTGAAGGGGCTCGAATGAGCCAGTCGTCTAAGTAAGGGAAGACGAATATTCCTAGGGTGCGGAGAAATGCTGCCACCACAGCCATGCATTTTGTGAACACCCATGGTGCAGAGGCCAGGCCAAAAGGAAGAACCCTGTATTGGTAGTGCTTCCCTTGACACAGAATGCGAAGGAACTTTCGGTGAGTTGGATGGATGAGAACATGAGTGTACGCATCCCTGAGATCTAGAGAACAAAGCCAATCCTGACTCTGAAGGTATGGCAGCAGAGTTCCTAGAGAAATCATTTTGAACTTCTCTTTGAACAGGAATTTGTTCAATATTCTGAGGTCTAAGATGGGTCTGTGTCCTCCTGTTTTCTTTGGAATAAGGAAATAGAGGGAGTAAAACCCTGTACTCCTTTGGGGAATGGGTACCTCTTCTGTTGCCCCTTGGGCAAGAAGCACAGTGACCTCTTGACCTAACTGGTCATTGAGAGAGGTCTGAGAATTGAACTGTCTTACCATTGTAGGAGGGGGCATGTTGAGGAAATGAAGCTTGTACCCCTCTCTTACAATAGACCGAGTCCAATTTTCTGCTGTTATCTGACCCCATCTGGGGGCAAAATGACATAACCTTCCTGGGATGGTGGAGGGTTCTGGGCCGTTCAGGGCCAGGAAGGCAAAGTTCTCTAGATAGGAGTCAAAGCCCCTGTGGAGGCTGAATCTGCTGAGCTGGTTGAGGCTTAGCTGCTTTTGTCTTTCTTTGCCTAGGTTGTTGCTGCTGTCCCTTTTGGGCAGACTGACCTAAGCGATGCCCCTGTTGGGTATAGGAGGGATAAAACTTCTTCTTCTTACTGAAGAATGGTTTCTTAGAGGACTTTTTCCTCGCAGGATCAGCTGTGGATTTAGACAATCTATCCAGAGTGATATTATCAGCATCTATCTCATTAGCTTTTTCCTGCCAATTCTTGCCAAAGAGATTCTCTCCTGTGCAAGGAATATTCCCTAGTTTATCCTGTACCCAAATTTCCAAGTCAGATGCCTGGAGCCAGGCAATCCTACGTGCACCTATGGCAATAGCAGAGGTTCTGCTTATGCATTCAAAGCAGTCAAAGGCTGCACGATTCACAAACTTGAAAACATCCTGAGCATGTTTGACAAGGGCGAGGTAATCCTGCCTCTTATCATCAGGAAGGAGAGGGCTCATAAGCTCTAAATCTCCTGTGACCTCCTTAAGGAACATTCCCATATATAAGATATAGGAACTGATCCTAGCATGGAAGCCTGGAAGGTTCGACGTCCAAAGGCGTCAAGAGTCCTACACTCACATCCTGGAGCATTAGATGCATGCCTTTTTGCACTCTTTATCCTTCTCATAGCTGACTCCACCAGCATGGAATGATGTGGTAATTGAGTCTTCTGAAACCCAGGACAAGGAGGAACTCGATACATGGTGTCGAGTCTTCGAGAGTGAGGAGATGTGGTTAGAGGTGTTTCTCACATCCTTAACATGAGATCATGCAAGATCTCATGAATAGGTAAGGTAGCTGCCTCCTTGGGAGCTTTAGGGTATTGCAGGATTTCTAATTCCTTTGCCCTAGGCTCTTTTTCAGGAGCCACTGTGATGGAAAGACCTCGAGCCACATCTCGGATAAAATCCTAAAAGGACATATCCTCTGGTGGAGACATCCTACGTTGAGGAGAAGTGGAATCCTCAGGAAGAAGTACTCTGGTATCGGCAGAGCTTTCAGAGTCTTCAGACTCATCTGAGGATTCGAAGTATCTCCAGTCCGGGTGATCGTGCAAGGCACGGTACCGGTACCGATCGAAGTCGGCATCAGAGTGGTCCGGTACCGACCTGTTGATACCGGATGGATACGCATGACTCGGTCTCAGTAGAATACCTGCCAATATCGATGCGGTCGGTGCCGGCACCAGAGTCGGTGCCGGTACCGGTTGAAATGTCTGAAGCAGTTTCAGAGGCATCGAGGCCGTGAGAAGAGCCACCAGACTGCATTCAATAGCCAAGAATCTCTGATCTATCGACGCTGACAATGCTTGGGTATCGGTACCGGATGAAGCGGCCGATACCCCAGAGCATGGCACCAGTAGTTCTGCCAAGGTTGAAGCCTCGAGAACATCCTGGAGCCCCATTAGTGCTTTGGAAGCTGACGCCTCCTGCTGGGGCAATTTTGCCGGTGAAAGTCCCTCAAGGGCAACGCCAGAGGCATCTTGCTGTCTAGAAGGAGATCTACCCTTTGGGGACCGGCTAGATTTATGTTTAGTTACCTGAGATCCATGGGAGGAAGACGAAGCCCTGGAAGACGTTGATGCCACGGAGGCTGCATCAGAGGGAAACAGGGTGCTAAGCTTAGCAGCTCAGTTCTGCCGGCCCCTTTTTGACATCCTCCCACAGGCAACACACTCAGAAATAGAGTGGTCAGGACCTAAACATTTGAGGATTAAATCAATTTGTCAGATTTTTTACACCTTTGCCAGTTAAAAATTTTCAAATCCACGGAGAATCAAATAAAAATCTACCTTTACTATCGTTCACAAATAATGTATATAGTTAATTGTATTAACATGTATGTTTGACATTACTTCATGTATATAGTTTCTCTATTTTATTGAGCTATCCTAATGTTCAAAAGTTATCTTACAGTTTTATGTATACAGTTATTATTGTTCTACTTATTGAGTTATCCTAATGTTCTAATGTTATTATCCTATAGTTTTATGTAACTGCTAAATCTATGCAGAGTTAATTGTTAGATGTAAACCGCTGCTGATCACTGGAAGGAGCGGTATAAAAATGTGCTCAAATAAATAAATAAATAAAATAAGGCACCACTCATGGGTGTCGGTGACGGAGATGGTACCGCCACACTTAGAACACTTTTTAAAACCCGAAGGGGGTTTTTCCATTCTGAAGGAAAAGTTGGGCCTAGTGCCCAAAATGGCGCTGGCACCTGAGAGAAAAATTACTGGAAAGACTCCAGAAGAAAGGGTTTTTTTCTGAAGAAAAGAAAGAAGAAGAACCGGCGGTGTAGCGTCGAGGGAAGGCAAATGCGGGCGGTATATCAAGAAACGAAAAAAAGATAAAGATAAAGACCACAAAAAAGAAGAATAGAAGGTATTTTTTTCTGCGGTGACAGGATGTGCGACCTGTCGGCTCCACGGAAAATGAAGAACTGGAGAGGGACATTTGGGAAAGGTGGGAAGGCAGCACGCAGGCGCTGTGGGATGCTCCCAAAAGCTTTCCTATTGGACGTTGGGGAGCATTCCCGCGCAGGCTCCATCGGTACCGACGATACCCATATGTGAAGACTACATTCCTGCTTGTTCCTGGAGATAATGTTTCTGAAATGTGTCTTTAGGAAGAGAGTAATAGACGGCGGGAACAGCCTACCAGTTGAAGAGTATCCTAATGCAAGTGTAATGCATAAGTTTTGCTCTCTGATGCTGTAAGCAAACAGCATGCAAATAAGTTGTGTACAAAAAGTCTAATCAAGGAGAGCAAGCCAGAAGCATGTGTATATGGGTCTGCGTTAGCAGCGCCTACATCTTGCATACAAAAAATTGTTTGGCATGTGTGTGCATGTGCTCTAATGCTATCTGGCATCTTCAAAAGGACATAAACAGGATGGAATCGGTCCAGAGGGTGGCTATTAAAATGGTCCGTGGTCTTCGTCATACAGCATGTAAGGATAGGCTTAAAGATCTTGACATGTATACTTTGGAGTAAAGGCAGGAGAGAGGAGATGTGATACAGATATTTATACACTCCGATAAATGCACAGGGGGTGGCCCTCTTCCAGTTGAAAGGAAACTCTAGAACGAAGGGTGGACTCGAGTAATCTGAGGAAATATTTCTTTATGACAAAGGTGGTAGATGCATGGAACAGCCTCCCAGTGAAGGTGGTGGAGCCAAGAACTGTATCTGAATTCAAGAAAGTATAAGTACAGTGGATGTCTGAGGGAGAGGAAGGGATTCTAGAGCTTAATTGTTGTCATGGATGGTAGACTGGATAGGCCATATGGTCTTATTCTATAAACAGAAATATTTATTCTGCACAGAAGTTCTAGGCAGAATACGATTGATCTTTATGCATCAGCCAGCATTCCAGCAATGATACTGCCTTCAGCAAAAACAGAAAAACGTTACAGGTGCTGCATGCTCAAGATAAAGATGAAACAGGTAGAAATTCCTCACCAGCACTGACCACAGACCTATGTGCTAACCCTTCATGACTCCCCAAAACCCGCATTAAGATCCCACCATTGGGATCAGCCCTCTTCTGGTTTTATGTGCACTTCCCTGCATTTGCACTGAATAGCTTGGGATAGATCGGAGGACAGAAGCGCGGGCAAGGGATGGAGGTAAACGTTGCTTGAATAGGCTCTGCAGTGATACAATAGCCTAGATAACTGGGCAGATTTTGTGGGGAAAAATATCTTTATCTGTCAACACTGAACTTTGTAAGCACTGATTTTGTTCAAAGCATATTGATGCACCATAATATATATGGCTCAACAGAGCTGGATCAATTTAGCATGACATCTTTGTTAGTGATATTGTGGAAGGGCTGTCGGGTAAGGTTTGCCTCTTTGCGGATGATACCAAAATCTGCAATAGAGTAGACACCCAGGAAGGTATCCGAGGAGGGATCTAGCTAAGCTTGAAGAATGGTCTAGAATTTGGCAGCTGGGATTTAATGTTAAAAAATGTAAGGTCATGCATTTGGGCTGCAGCAATCCAAGGGAGCAATATAGTATAGGGAGTGAAGTACATTTGTCCTCTAAAGAGTGGGATCTAGGCGTGGTTGTGTCTGATGATCTTAAAGTAGCTAAACAGGTAGAAAAGGTGACAGCAAAAGCGAGAAGGATGCTTGGGTGCATACGGAGAGGAATGGCTAGCAGAAAAAAAGAGGCGGTAGTGCCTCTGTATAAGTCTTTAGTGCAACCTCATTTGGAGTATTGTGTGCAATTCTGGAGACTGCACCTTCAAAAGGATATAAACAGGATGGAGTCAGTACAGAGGATGGCTACTAAAATGGTTAGTGGTCTTCATTATAAAGCATATGAGGACAGACTTAAGGATCTTAATATGTACACCTTAGAGGAAAGGCGGGATAGAGGTGATATGATTGAGATGTTTAAATACCTCCGTGGCATAAATGTTCAGGGGGAGAGCCTCTTTCAATTGAAAGCAAGTTCTGCTACGAGGAGACATGGGATGAGGGTGAAGGGGGATAGATTCAGGAGTGATATTGCGGAAATATTTCTTTACGGAAAGTGATGGATCCGTGAAATAGTCTCCCAGTGGAGGTGGTAGAGATGAGGACAGTATCTGAATTCAAAAAAGTATGGGACAAACACAGAGGATCTCTAGAGGAAAAAAGGGGACTGTTGTAGTTGTTGATATGGAAGGACAGACTACTGTAGATAGACCATGTGGTCTTTTTCGGTCATCATTTTTCTATGTTTCTAAACTGTGAAAGTGTAGAAAAATCAGATGCTACTCACAAAGAAGTAGACAAACCAGAAATTCATTCTTGTTCAATATCCTAGATAAAACCATATAGGGGTGATGTCCTAAGCTGAGAAATATTTAGTGGCTTGAAGGCCATTATTGAGAAATTTAGCAACAGGATGCAAATAAATTCCTGGGTCATTTGAATCCCATAGAAATATTTCACAAAAAATTTCCATGTGTTGTTATGGTTGGGAACTTCACACATTCCCAGTTGTGGCATCAGTTTGAAATGTCAAGAAATAATTCTTCCTCTCTCATACTGATGGCATCAGTTTAAAGGATCCTCCTGCCCCAATTCAGAGGCCTCCCATAGGGACCCTGAATCCCTGGTGGGTCAATGGTGTCCCAAAATTCGCCCCCCCCCCTTTCCCCAGGCAAAATCTGGGGCTCGATAATCAACTGTAAGGTGCTGCCCTCTCACAAGCCCTTCCAGAAAAAAGTGACCTCTGGCTTGGGGGCCACCTTTTCTGTCCCCTCCTCCCTGAACTCCCAATCACCCCACATTGGCCAAATGCGGCAGATGAAAAGAGCACAGGGCCAGTGCTACCCACAGATGAACTAGGCAGTCACCTGTAGCACTAACCATTTGAGGGCAGTCCATTGCCACTGCAGCAACCCCTCTCTGGGACCTTCAGTGGTGGCAATGACATTAAAAGAGCAACGCAGCGCTTACCCAAAGCGTCCGATGCTGCGTGCTGTTGGTGCCACAGTTTGACCAGCCGCTTCTGCCCCCATGCAATCAGGAAGTTTGCATCAGAGGGGGTGGAAATGTTTGTACAAAGCCCAGCACCAAAAGTACGCAGCGTCGGAGGCTTTGGGTAAGTGCTGTGTTGCTCTTTTAATGTCATTGCTGCCATTGCATGTCCTAGAGAGGAGGGTCACTGGGATGGGGGGGCAGCAAGAATGAGGATTTGCCTAGGATGCCTCATATCCTTGTACTAGCCCTGCAGGAGCCACCCCCACGTGCTCCTACTTTGGTACATCCATCTTCCAAAATGGCAGCTCTTAGCTCACACAGTACATCAGAATGCACTGCTAGGGTCAGTCTTCCAAATACAGGAGTGCTCTCTGACTTACTTCCAGCCGTTACTACTCACTTGTAGCAATTTAGCCATGCTCTCTACCACTCTGTTTCACTGGCAAGTTGTGCTTCCTCCCTGCTGCTTCAACTGGCCTGCAGTGAGTTAGCCATGTACCCATGCCCCATGTTTCACTGGGATGCTTTCTTGCTGCCTCCCAGCTGATACAGTTGCTCAGCAGTGATATGCATTCCCCACTGCCCTGAAGTGATATTATCACCATTGGCCCATAAATTTCACTTTCACTGAGGTGTGTGTTAGAGGAACACATCTAAGGAGCCTGCTCCTCGGTGCTCTCCTTTGCGCATCAGAGGGCACCACCTTATTATGGCTCCACTTGCCGCTCTAGGGCCTTGTTACTCAGCCTCTTCTATTCCAGTTGTGCTTGGCTACAAATAATCTCAGCATAAGTCTTTTTATCGACCTTCTAGCAGATTCTTTACTATAGTAGCATATACCACTAAGAAGAAAAGGCCTGGCAAGCTACTTCCGGTTATACATTGCCAAGAAAACCCAGAAGCTGCTGGGTTGCCAGGAGTCAGCCCTGACTTGACGGCACTTAAAAAAAAACAAAAAAACACTAGCCATCTTTGGACACCTCTCAGTCTTACATATCACTCTCTCATCAAGTTGGCTTGCTAAATATGCATTCCTTGAAGAGCAAAACCTCTTCTGGGAACATAATCTAGAAACTGGGGGCCCAATGTTCAAAGGCATTCAAAAATCCTGGATATGTCGCAAAAGTGCCCAGATGCTATGCGGTTAGCATCGGGGCATGTTAGGGGCAATCTGGGGCGAAGTGGGGGCAGAGGAAAGGGTTAACTGGGTAGCACCGATTTTCGATGCTGCCCGCTTAGCCCTCTGCGCCTTAAAGATAGGGGAGGGACTAAGCGGGTAGCATCGAAAATCAGGGTTACCTGGCAACCTCCAGGTTGTGCAGCGAGACCTGGATTTTCAGTGCTGGGGCTGCATATGACTCCGGCATTGAAAATCCAGGTTAGGAGGAAGGGGGCGGACTATGCACCAATGTGGCGCATAGCACCACCCAGATGAAAATCAGGCCCTGTATGTTTAAATGAAACTTGACTGAAGGATAGAGATTCTGTTTACCTTATTCAGACCTGTTCCCCAAAATATTCTTTCTATTTTAAAAAAACACCCTCCTCCAAATTAGAGAGGTATTGCCATCATCTTCCTCACTTTCTTTAAAATTGTGGAATAGAGTCTTCTGCCCTTTCTGTATTCTCCGAGGCACTTCTAGTGCAAATTGTTGGTCACTTTGCCTTCCACATTCTTCTTATCTCCCTCCTCTAGTTAGCACCATTGAACTGGATGAACTATCCTCCCTAGCCTCTAGTTTTGATACTCAGTACTCCAGCTCTTAATTGTAGGTGATCTCAATATCTATGCTGATTTTCCATCTATATCTCCTGAAAGGAATTTTCTTTCAGTTCATGGAACAGCTAGGCCTTACCCAACATGACCCTACACACCTAGTGGGACATTCTCTTAACCTTGTTTTCTCTTACCTGTCCTCACTACTTCAAGATTCCTTTTCCTTTCTTCCACTTTCCTGGACATATCATTTGTTAGTTTCATTTCAGTTAATTCTGTCCCCCTATCCTCAGGGGGATGCCTTGTGGACCTCCAGGGATCTTGCCAATGTGAATCTAGAAGAATTGGAAGTTAAATGTCAAACTTTCCATACAAAGTTTCTACACTCCCCTGGTTTGATATATGGAATCAAATGTAATGCTCCTGTCAGGATTAAATGCAGTTGCACCTATCAGAGAATACCTTGTCCATTCTCACCATGACAATCTCTGATTTTATCAGGGATTATGTCTTTTAAAACAGTGAGACGTTGACATAAACACAAACCTACCTCTAATCTGGCTCTCTGTAGGACTTGCTGCACATCTTAGAAGGTGAATGTCCACTTAGAAAAAAATATCTCAAACTTGATATGCTCACATGAGAATCGACCCCAGTAACTGTACAGGGTTTTCTATAAACTAACAAATCACAGACCTTCAACTTCCAGTATCTCATGTCCTCACTCTGACAGTTTCACAGCTTGTTTCCTAAATAAGATTACCAAAGTCCAAGCCTTCCCCCAAGCTCTTTCCCATCATATCTTGAAGAGCTGGATGTCCCTCTTCTCCAGTCTGACTCCAGGACTCAGTCAGACAACTCCTCACCTTATTCAAGTCAGGCTAGTAAGCTCTTAGTCCTTTAATCTACCCACTCAGTTTAGTCTAGCCCAGGTGTCGGCAACCCGCGGCTCCAGAGCCGCATGCGACTCTTTTTCACCTTTGCCGCGGCTCCGGAGCACACTGCCTGCCCGGTGACAGGCAATAGTGTTGGCATCGGAGCATCGGCTGGCGGCTCCTCCTCCCTTGATGCAGAATCGGCGCCGACCAATGGCACCGTAGGGGGGAGGGCCAGGGAGACCCTTCCTCTCCTGATTTGAGAATCGGCGCCGACCAATGGCGCCGTAGGGGGGAGGAGCCAGGGAGTCCCTTCCTCTCCTGATTTGAGGATCGGCGCCAGCCAATGGCGCGGTGGGGGGAGGAGTCAGGCCCATGAAGTAAGCAGGCAAAATGGCCGCCGCCATGAGGGCCTCGTGACTGGCCGGCTTTGAGCTCTCCCGGGGATCGAAGAAGGGGAGCTGAAGTGAGGGAGGTCTGCTGTTGGGAGGAGGTAGTCGCCCGAAGTCCCAGAGAGATGCCCCTTCGCGCCAGCCGAAGTGAGCAGCAGCAGCAGCAGTACCGCAGGGGTTCCCAGAAGAGAGAGCTCGTGCCACGGGGAGCAGGGCCGTCCATCGGAGGCATGGCTGGCTGGGTGTAGTGGTGGCAGCGGGAGTGAAGAAGAACACAGCACTGCGCGGGAGTGAAGAACAAAAAAAAAGGTAAGTTAATTTAACGTTTTCTATGAAAAGTAGTTCTGAGGGGGGTCAAAAAAATATTAAAAGAAAAGTGACAATAATATAATAATATATTTATAATGTGGATTACATTGGGCCCTCATATTTACCTCAGGCTATGATTGTGATTGTGATTGTGATTATGATGGTACACTGTGGCCCTGATTAACCCTTTGCTTACTGGGCCCTTAAACCCCCTTCATGACCAGAGCACTTTTTGCGATTTGTCGCTGCGTCACTTTAACTAACAATTGCGTGATCGTGCGACGTTGTACCCAAACAAAATTGGCGTCCTTTTTTTCAAACAAATAGAGCTTTTTTGGTGGTATTTGATCACCTCTGCGGTTTTTATTTTTTGCGCTATAAACCAAAAAAGAGCGACAATTTGGAAAAAAATAACATTTTTAAATAATTGTTTGCTATAATACATATCCAAAAAAATATTTAAAAAAAATGTATTCATCAGTTTTGGCCGATATGTATTTTTTTACTTGTTTTTGGTAAAAAAAAATCGCAAGCGTACATTGATTTGTTTGCGCACACATTGCCGCATCTGATTTATGACATTTTTATTCATTTTTTTTTACCAGTAATGGCGGTGATCTGCGATTTTTAGCGGTACAGTGGTATTGCGGCAGACATGTCGAACAATTTTCACACAGGTTGCAGGGAAAGGAAGGGAGGGGGGTGGCTGGAACTTGAGGGGGGTGGACATAGCAAATTTTGGTATGGGGCCCTGTGATTTCTACTTACGTCGCTGTTTTCGACCCCCTGGTAGGCCAGCCATGGATAAAGGCAAGAAGAGAAAAATTTCTGAAGAAAACAGAGTGTTTAATGATACATAGACAGAATCATTTGCATTCTCTACTGACGAGACCGGTTTACCAGTATGCTTAATATGTGGTGAGAAATTAGCAAACCACAAAAAGTCCAATATTGCAAGACATTTCCAGAATAAACACACAGCCTTTGCTGAAAAATATCCAGATGGAGATGAGAGACGAAAAGCCGTTGCAGAACTTATGAGGAAGGTTAATATGAGCAAAAATAATTTCAAGAAGTGGGTGAAGTCTGCAAATTCCACAACATATGCTAGTTTTGTGGCCGCTCAGGAAATAGTCAAGCATGGGAAGCCCTTCACAGATGGAGAGTATATAAAAGAAACATTCATTAAGATTTCGGAACATCTATTCATGGACTTCAAAAACAAGAATGAAATTGTGCAGAAAATCAAAGACATGCCACTCTCTGCGAAGACTGTCAAAGACAGAACCCTAAAAATGACAGAAAACATTAGCAAACAGCAAATTCAAGACATTAATTCAGCTGTGGCGTACTCCATCGCCTGTGATGAGTCCAAAGATAAAGGTGATATTGAACAAATAGCGCTGTTCTGCCGATATGTGAACTCTTTTGGGCCACAGGAAGAACTGATTGAGCTGATACCACTAAAAGACCAAACAAGGGGTGAGGATATCTGTAAGGCTGTCCTGGACAACACCAAACACCTGGTCTCAGTGGCTACTGATGGGGCACCGAGCATGAGAGGAGCACAGAAGGGCTTTGTGGCTCTACTGCAGAAGGCGCTTGGTAGAACGCTGCTGTCATTTCATTGCATCCTGCACCAAGAGGCATTGTGTGCTCAAACATTTCCGCCGGAATGCACAAAAGTGATGGATGTGGTCATTCAGATTGTTAATAAGATAATGGCAAAGGGTTTAAACCACCGCCAGTTCCGTTTGTTATTGGATGAGGTGGAAAGCATATATTCTGACCTCCTGCTCCACAACAAGGTCCGGTGGCTGTCCAGAGGCGAGGTGCTAAAACGCTTTGTCACATGTTTGGAAGAAGTAAAAACCTTCCTGGCCAGCAAAGAGCTCACCTTTGCTGAGCTGGAACAGCCAGAGTGGCTGGAAAAATTACATTTTATGGTAGACATGACAGCACATCTAAACACGCTAAATACAACCCTTCAGGGGAAAGGAGGCACAGCCCTGCACATGCTGGAGGAGGTTTTGACATTCGAGCGCAAGTTGACAGTGTTTGTCAAAGATTTACAGAGAGGTACACTGTCTCACTTTCCCTCTTTGAGAGAGTTCAAACAAAGTCATGATACGATCAATTTGGAATATTTCAAGTCTGCAATCACCGCAATGCAAAGTTCGTTTGGGAAACGATTCTGTGAGTTCAGAGAGGAAAAAACCACATTATCCTTCCCTGTCATTCCCCTGGCGATCGATTCATCCCTATTGAATATGACTGCATTTCCAGGTGTAAGTCAACCTGATCTTGAGATGGAATTGGCCGATATAGCCGACAAAGATATATGGGTGTCCAAGTTCAAATGCTTGACCGCTACTCTTGAGGATGTTGCCCGTCAGAAGGCCATTCTGGCTCAGAATCATAAATGGAGTGATATTGAAAACCTTCCCAAACAGGACAAACTTGTATTCGAAACATGGAATGCCATCCCCAACACTTAAATAAACATGAAAAAGTATGCATTTGGAGTACTGTCGATCTTCGGCTCCACATATGTATGTGAGCAGGTCTTCAACATAAACTATTAAAAACAAACATCCATCACGCCTCAGATGACAGCTTGCAAGCCTGTGTGAAAATGAAGGCGACGTCTTACAGCCCTGATGTGCAGACACTGTGCACTGAGGTTCAGGAGCAAAAATCCCATTAACCAGGTAAATTAAATATTTTAATTAGCTATTAATGTGCAAAAATATATTTTACATTGTTAAGTGAAAAAGTCCTTTTTGTCTTCAGATTGACAGCTGACTGCACGATCCTGTATATAGCATTAAGGTAAGAAACAATATATGCAGTGTTAGATTTGTTTTAAATGTCGCAATGGTTTTGCGGCTCCCAGTTTTTTTTTCCCTTCGGAAACGGGTCCAAGTGGCTCTTTATGTCTTAAAGGTTGCAGACCCCTGGTCTAGCCAAAACTAATCATAGCTATGAGACCAGCAGCCTTCCCAGCAACTTATACGAGTATCCTTTGCACTTGGTCAGGAACCTCCAGTCAGAACTTCTACTGCATATTCTGGCTATAACCATTTCCAGTTTTACTGAGGCCTACATCCCACCTCAGTGTGTTTTGGGTTTATTTTAATTTGTGTATGTTATTTTGTAATTTCCTTAGGTTTATGAGCAGAATATAAATGCATTTAAATAAATAAAATAAATAAATACATTATTCTGCCTGCAGATGGCAACATGTCTTATTCGTTATATTTTCTCTTTACAGTATGTGCCCTTCCCAACCCTCATCCAGATTTTTTTGCCTTTGTGTTTTGAACCACTAGTTGAACTATGCAATTAGATTATTGTTTATTGTATGTGTTTTTTTTAGTAAACCATCTTGGTGGTTAATTTCTGAAAGGCAGTCTAGCAAATAATTAAACTAAGCTAAATTTAAATAAATATTCCCTCCCTCATTCTGCATAGTCTGCTGTCCCACCAGGAGGGCAGGGAAGCAGAAGGAATGTGAAACTCCCTAACTCAGCTTCTGATGTACAAGGTGTGATCAAAAAGTATTGAGACTTGCGTGGCTAGATAACAATACCTTTATCTTTTTCTTTATTCAATCTCTTGATAGACCGCTTGGGCCAAAGCATAAAAGTGATGTATAATACAAAAGGACTGCAAATAAAAAGAAAAGGAAAAGGAACACCATTAATTTATAGGACAGGAGAGAGAGAGAGAGAGAAGGAAAGTAGGGTACAGGGGAAGAAAATAGGGAAAAGAAGAGCAGCGGAAGATTTGAGATGTGATGAAGTGGAGGCAGAACTGGAAGAGTTATGGAAGAGGGCTGGTTGGGACATGTTGCACCTTGACGCTGTTCAGCATGTAGCATGTGCAGAGTGTAACATGGCTACAGCACACCTGTACTTTTTTAAATCACGTGATGTTTGGTATCATGTAAAAGCAGTTCATCAGATTTATGATGCGTGAAAAAAATTGAACAGCAAATTTGCATTAAATTCTACCAGAAACTTGGAGATTAATGCAGAGAGACTTATGACAAGTTACAGCAAGTGTATGGCGATGAATGCATGAGTCATGCTCGAGTTTATGACTGGTACAAATGTTTCCAAGAGAGCTGCTAAAGTGTTGACAGTGACGAACGTTCTTGAAGGCCATCCACGAGCAGGAATTTTATTTATTTATTTATTCTTATATACCACGTTTCTGAGGATCCGTGCGGTTTACAGAGAACAGAACTTCAACATTACATGGAACAGTTTTACATGGAACCAATTTACATTATAACATGGATGGAAACTAGGGATAACACACAACAGTGTAATTATATACAAAATAACAAGGTTGCTTGTAACGGATTGTGCTCCAGAGTTTAATCTTAAACTAGGGGCAGGAGGGGGGATATAGGGAAGGGGCAGGAGTAAGAGATATAGGCTGGGTCATGTAATCCCATTGAAATGGTCCATGAACAGGTGGTCTTTAGCATCTTCCTGAATGCTGCGAGGTCATGAGAATCTCTGATGTGGTTTGGTAGGGTATTCTAGAAGCAAGGGGCATGTAGGGAAAATGCCTGAGCGCAGGTTGTCTGATTACTCTTGGTCAATGCTGAAGGTAGGACTAGAAGGTTTGATGTATTGCTTCTTCTTTGGCGATTTTCTGGGGTCTTTGTATGATGGATTGCAAATATTGTGAGGACAACTGATGGATTATTTTGAATGTTGTCATCAGTGCTTTATACTTAATTTGACTGAAGAGAGGTAACCAGTGCAGCTCTTTTAGAATGGGTGCTATATGACTGTACTGAGGAGAGCACATCAGGAATCATGCAGCCGCATGTTGGGCAAGCTGTAGAGGATGTAGGGAGTTCTTCGAAATACCTTGAAGGATAGCTTTACAGAAATCAAAGTGGGGTACTATCATTGCTTGGAAGACCATTCGAAAATCATGTGGCTCAAGAAGGGGCCGTAAATTTATTTTATTTATTTATTTATTTTATTTAACAGTATTTCTAAACCGCCTTATCTTAATAATCAAGGTGGTATCACAGCAAGCAATCAGGTAAAGTGTGTGTGTTGTACATGCAGTGAGGATAAAACTTAGTTGTGTGAGGGATGTGTTGGGTGCTTGATTTGTTTGAGCTATATACAGGGTGGGCTATTTACAGTGGTGCTAGAATCATATTTTTATATTTATTACGTTGTTTGGAGGATTGGAGTGCTGTTATCCATTCTCTTAGGTTATGTGATGTGACCATAGTGCTCTATGAACAGCATGGTTTTCAGTTGTTTTCTGAAGTCTTTGAGGTCTGGAGTTGCCCTTAGATCGTCCGGTAGATTGTTCCATATTGTTGGAGCAGCCATGGAGAGAGCTCTGTCTGTTGTGTCCTTGCGTGTGTGCTTGTACTCATTTGGGGTGCTGACTCGGTTGCGTGTTTGACTTCTTCTGGGACGTGCGCTGGTTTCCGGTTGTATGATCAGGTGGAGGCTGTTGGCTGATGTGTGTTCTTTTATCTTAAATAGGTTTATGATAGTCTTGTATCTGATGCGAGCAATGATTGAGAGCCAGTGTAAGTCCTTTAGTGTAGGTGTGATGTGCTCCTGCCTTGCGGCTCCGGATATGATCGAGCTGCAGTGTTTTGTGCCAGCTGTAGTGGTTTGAGAGCTTGTTTTGGTAGTCCGAGGTATATCGGATTGCAGAAGTCCAGTATTGGGGTTATCAGTGCTTGACAGACTGTATGGAAGTGTTCTGGAGCGAGAGTGGTTTCAGTCTCCTGATGATTCGCATCCTGTAATATGCTTTTTGGATTGTTTTGTCTATGTGTGGTTTGAGGTTGAGTTTACTGTCCAGAGTAACCCCAAGGTATCTCACCTCCGATCTTATCGGTATCGTGGTGCTTTGTATCTTTATGTTTGGTGGGTGTGTGAAGCTTTGGTTTCGAGTGATGATTAAAGCTTCAGTCTTGTTGTAGTTTATAGCTAGATTGTTGTTTTGGCACCACTTCGCCATTTGGGTAAGGCAGTCTGCTATCTTAGAGAAGTCCGGGTTTTCGATTGATATCGGGGAGTATACCATTATATCGTCTGCGTATATTGTGTATTGGATGTTGTTCTCTTTCATAATGTTGCATATTGGTTGGATGTAGATGTTAAAAAGGAGTGCTGAGAGTGCGGATCCTTGTGTACTCCTTGTTGGATGTTTATGGGCCGGGAGGTGTCCTGTCCCACCTTGACCTGTAGCTGTCTTTCTGTTAGGTACGAGTGGAACCATTTTAGAGTGGTACCGTGTATACCAGTGTTCTTCAGTCTCTCCAGGAGTATATTGTGATCAACTGTGTCGAACGCTGAGGAGATGTCGATGAAGATCATTATAATTCCATTCCTGATGTCGTCAATTATTCTTATGATGCTGTCGAAGAGGTAGATCAGGAGAGTTTCGACTCCATGGTTGGGACGAAATCCGTGTTGGTTGTCGTCGAGAGTTCCGTGTTCGTCAATGTGTTCCTGAAGTTGTAGTTGACGTCTTTTCGATTATTTTTGCGAGGAAGGGTATGCTGGAGATTGTTCGGTATGCTGCTGGGTCCTTTTTTGTCGAGAGAAGTTTTCTTTGTGATTGGTCTTACTGAGGCAAGCTTTAATTCCTGTGGCATGAGTCCTTGAGTGAGTGAGTTGTGTACCAATTTATGAATGTAAGGTATGAGTCTTGCTTAGGTGGCTTTGACACATGACACTGGGCAAGGGTCTGTAGTAGCAGTGCTTGTGTTGATAGTGTAGATGATGTCTCATATCTGCTCTTTAGAGGGTGAGTTGAATGTGCCCCAGGTTTTGGGGAGGACGTTCGTTCTGTTGGTTCTACTGGGTGTTGTGCGCTCTGTGGAGTGAAATTTGTCTTTGATGTGGTCGGCGAATATCTGTGGATCCACTTGTATTTCTCTTTCTGCTGCTTGCTCTTTTGTCAGGGTAAATGTTGGAGTGTCCTCAATTTATTGTAAATGCATTGAGTTACTTTGTTTATATGTGGTTGAAATGTGAAATGTTGATGGATGGTAATGCCAAGATATCTCACTTCTGACCTAACCTCCGAATTGGCGTTGTCAGCCTTTAATGACTTTGAGGGCAGAAAGGATTGATTTTTGGTGAGGAATAGGACCTCTGTCTTCTAGAGGTTGATATTGAGTTTGTGTTCTGATAGCCATTGGTTTATGGCATTGAAGCAGTTTGTAAATGTTGAGTTGTTTCTGTTCGTGATGGTAAAGAGAGCATATATTATGATATCATCTGCGTACAAGTGGTAGTAGACGTTAAATGAGTGTATAATGTTGCAGACTGGCTATATAGTAACCTAGTATATGATGGCAGATAAAGACCAGTATGGTCCATCTAGTCTGCCCAGCAAGACGACAAAAGTAGGTGCACCTGCCGCTCTGTGCATGCCTCCCCATGCCTTTGTTTAGGAGTTTACCCACCACTCCATAACATCTATATGTAGATGTTAAATAATAACACTGAAAGGGCAGAGCCTTGAGGGACTCCTTGTACCTGGGTGATTTGAGTGGAGGTCTTTTGACCAATTTGCACATACTGGTTGCAATTTGTGAGGTTTGAGCAGAGCCATTCTAGGGCAGTGGCACGGATTCCTATATTGTATAGACGCTGCAGGAGGATGTCATGGCATATGGTGTCAAATGCTGCTGCAATGTCCAGAAAAATGAGAATGAAGCCTTGTTTTGAGTTTTCTATGCTTTTGAGAAGTCTGTCTGTTAGTGAGATTAGTAAGGTTTCCACTCAGTGGTTGTTGCGGAGTCCATGTTGCTGCATATCTAGGGGAGAATTTGCATCAATATGATTTTGTAATTGGTAGAGGACAACTTTCTCAATTGTTTTTGCAATAAGCTGGAGATAGGCCTGTAAGAGCTTGAGTCATTCGGTTTGAGCTTAAGGTTTTTGAGGATTGGACAGATGGATGCAGTTTTAAGGTATGTAGGGAAATTTCCTCTCACTTGGTTTGCAGCTTGTGCTTTGAGGGCTTGTGTGCATCAGTGATGCTGAGGGCTAAGCTATCAGTAGCTTAACTACTGGCAGGGTCTCCCAAGATTGACAGGCTTCAGCTGAGGTGCCAGACCAAGACAAAGCAACTATCTGGGCAGCAGCAGAATACAATGGTGTTGGCGGCGGAGGATCACATTTATGTGACAATGGCAACAAAATTAGAATTACCTGCACAGAAGAAAGGCCTGGCAATCTACTTCCATATCTTGCCCCAAAAACCCAGTGAATAGTCACAACAAAACAAATTGCACTATAGTGCTGGAAGATGTGACCCCCCAGGTCAGAAGGCACTCAACTGGCTACTGGGGAGGAGCTGAAGACTTTTCAGAGTAAATCCAGCATTTATGATGTGGTTGGATCAAAGCCCTTGGGATGTCTGACTACTAATGTAACTGTGCATAAAATGAGTCAGAAGCTGCAAAGATGTTTTACATATTGGGACATGGAACGTACAAAGCATGAACCAAGGAAAGTTGGAGATGATCAAGAATGAAATGGAACAATTCGATCTGTTGGGTGTCAGCGAACTGAAAAGGACTGGCATTGGGCACTTTGCATTTGATGATCATATGGTCTACTATGCTGGAAATGAAAGACAAAGAAGAAATGATATTGCCTTTGTAATTAAGAAACTTGCCAGAAAAAGGAATCCATGGCTCATCACTGAGCTGGTGCAAATCCTACCTGTCCAACAGATGGCAACAAGTGAGGATCGGAGCCACAACATCAGACCCATTCCTACAAGAACAGGGAGTACCTCAAGGCTCCTCACTATCTGCACTATTGTTTAACATTTACATGCAACTCATCTGCAACTTGATTCGATCTTTTAATGTAGCCTGCCTAGCATATGCAGACGATATTCTCCTCTATATGCCTTTTATAACGGACCAACCTGATTTTACGCCACTGATCAGCTGTTTCGACACAGTTGCGGAGTGGCTCCTCACACAGAACCTGCGAATCAACCACAGCAAGACTGACGTATTATTCATCACGAAGAACCAGGACTTCGCACCCCTACTCACACTAAAGGTAAAGGACACAGAACTAACAGTTAAACCCACTATCCGATACCTAGACATCACCCTCGACCAAAGGATGGACATGAAAACACATATAAAAAACACAGCAAAATCAATATACCACAAAATACGGATACTTCGTCATTTACGTCCACTACTTGACTACACGGATTTCAGAACAATCTACCAAACCCTGGTGATGCCACACATCGATTTCGCAAACGCAATCCTGTATGGGCTTCCACAAGCAACTCTAAACCCCCTCCAACTGGCAATGAACACGGCCGCTAGGGTGCTAGAAGGAATGTCAAGGTCTGACCACGTCACTCCAATCCTGAAAAGGCTCCATTGGTTACCAATTCAAGCCAGAACCCAATATAAGATCATAATTATGACCTTCAAAGCCCTGAACAATCAGACCCCCACAGCCATCACTGAGCTGATACACACCTCACCCCCCAATAGAAGCAGAAGATCCGCAGCAGTAAATACTCTGACAGTCCCGAAAGAAATAACAAGATGCACAAAGGCAACAACTAACAGAGCCTTCAGCATCTATACCCCCAGAGCCTGGAATGCCCTCCCCCCAGACATGAGAGTTATCACCAACCTAACCCAATTCAGGAAGGCCCTAAAGCACTACCTATTCACAAGATACTTTTCAGTGTAGACCCGATAGGGAAATACATTCACCAGGTAAATAACTGTAGATACTTGACAATGTAATAACTGTTGATGTTTACCCTTGTTTATCCAAGTTTCAATTCCTGTTCAAATGTGAATACATTGCAGTTAGTCTGCAATGTATATGTTTTGTTGATGTACACCGCACTGATGTTAATAGCGCGGTATAAAAGAAATGCTAAATAAATAAATAACTGTAATGAAATACAATGCAATCAGTGGACGCTTAATTTCTATTCGTCTACGAGGACTGCCCATCAACACAACTGTAATTCAAGTATATGCCCCAACAACAGCTGCAGAAGAGGATGAAGTTGATGAGTTCTATGAACAAGAACAAGCTGAAATTGACAGAACATGCAAACAGGATATCCTGATAGTCATGGGTGACTGGAATGCAAAAGTAGTCAACAAAGAAGGTGGCAAAGGGTTGGAAAATATGGACTTGATGACAGAAATGAAGCTGGAGAAAGACTGGTAGTTGATCTTGCAGAATTCTATCTATTCATCTCAAACACCTTCTTCCAGCAACACAAATGGTGAATGTACACATGGACTTCAACCAATGGATTGTACAAAAATCAAATTGACTACATCTGTGGAAGTCAACAATGAAAAGCTCTCTAACATCAACAAAGACAAAACCAGGAGCTGACTATGAGATGACATCAAGAAAGCTGTGTTGGGAAAATATGAGAAGTCTCTACAAAAGGTGAAAAAGCGAAACCCGCCAAATGGATGACTGAAGAAATTCTGAAAATTGCCCAGAAACGCAGAGAAGCTAAAGCCAGAGGAGAAAGAGAGGCAATCACAGAACTCAGAGATTTCCAATATGCATCAAGACAAGACAAGGAGAAGTACTACAGTGATGCATGCAAGGAAATAGAAGCAGGAACACTGGTTGAGAGAGAGGTTAAGGGTTAGTAGTGGGGTAGGAATGGATCATTATATGTTGCTTCTCTGGATGTGGAGTGCTGTGCACTCCTTTTTTCCTTTTATATTTCTTTCTTATAATATTGTTTCAATTCCTTCTCCCTTGATGTGGGCTTACTATTTTGATCTTATGTTTCTTTGAGTATGGAGTGTATTATTAATGTTACCTTATGTTATTTGCCTTGTATATTCAAGAAAATCTTATAAATAAATATTAAAAAAGAAGCAGAAACTATTAGAGGAAGAAGAAGTTCAGCTTTCCTAAAGCTATGAGAGATAAAGAAAAAATTCCAGCCTCAACTTGGAATGTTACAAGATGCTCACGGATCCATGTTGAATGATTTGGAGAAGATCAAGAAAAGGTGGAAAGAATATACAGCGTCATTACACCATAAAAATCAAGTAGACCAATAGCTATTGCAATCTGTACCTTATGATCAGGAACCATTGGTGATGAAAGAAGAAAGTGAAGCATCATTGAAAACCTTATCAAAGAACAAAACTCTATAACATCAACAAAGACAAAACCTGGAGCTGACTGTGGTACAAATCACCAACTACTAGTATGCAAACTCAAGCTAAAGTTGAAAAGATCAAGCTACTCATGAATGTAGCAAGATATGACTTTGAGAATATACCACCGGAATTTAAAGACTGTCTGCAAAATAGATTTGCTGCTTTAGATACAAATGACAGAGCTCCAGAAGAGTTATGGGAGCATATCAAGAAGGTTGTGTTGGAAGAAAGTGAGAAGTCTCTACATAAGGTGAAAAAAGCAAAAATGGCCAAAATGGATGATGGAAGAAACTGAAAATTGCCCAGAAATGCAGAGAAGCTAAAGTCAGAGGAGAAAGAGAGACAAATCACAGAACTCAGAGATTTCCAACATGCAGCAAGACAGGACAAGGAAAAGTACTACAATGACACATGCAAGGAAATAGAAGCAGAAACTATTAGAGGAGGAACAAGATCGGCTTTCCTAAAGCTACAAGAATTAAAGAAAAAATTCCATTCTCGAATTGGAATGTTACAAGATGCTCAAGGTTCTATGTTGAATGATGCTGAGAAGATCAATAAAAGATGGAAAGAATATACAGAGTTTTTATATGATAAAGATCAAGTGGACCAACAGCCGTTTCAACCTGTACCTTATGATCCGGAAACATTGGTGATGAAAGAAGAAGTTGAAGCAGCATTGAAAGCCTTATCAAAGAACAAAACACTTGGTATTGATGGCATTTCCATTAAAGTATTACAGCAATATGATGCAGCTGTTACCATACTTACGAGGCTCTGCCAGGAAATTTGGAAGACAACATCATGGCCAACTAACTGGAAAAGATCTGTATTTTTACCAATACTAAAAAAAGATGATCCAACTGACTGTGAAAATTATCACACAATCGCTCTGATCCCACATGCCAGTAAGATTCTACTTAAGATTATTCAGCAGAGACTACAACCATACCTGGAACGAGAACTTGCCTGAAATGCAAGCAGGGTTCAGGAAAGAGCGAGGAATGAGAGACATCATCGCAGATGTGAGATGGATCCTTGAAAAGACAAAAGAATACCAAAAGGATATTTATATGTGCTTTATCAATTACAGCAAAGCTTTTGACTGTGTAAACTATGAGAAACTCTGGGCCACATTAAGAAGTATGGGTATACCAGAACACCTGATCGTTTTCTTGCACAGTCTTTACATTGATCAAGAAGTGACAATTTGAACAGACAAGGAGAAACAGAATGGTTTAAAATCAGCAAAGCTGTATGAAAAGGCTGCATACACCCCCTCCCTGTTTTATTTATATTCAGAACAAATCATCAGAGAAGCAGGACTGTATGAAGACAACAGAGGTGTGAAGATTGGTGGAAGACTCATCAACAACCTTCGCTATGCTGATGATACCAAATTACTGGCTGAAAGTGAAAACGTTCTGAAACATTTATTTATTTATTTTTTATTTATTTATTTAACAGTCTTTTCTATACCGCCCCTTCCAGAGATCAGGGGCGGTTTACATTGAACAGTAAACAGAACAATTGTATACTTCTGTATACATTTACAAGGAACATTATGCTTTAACTATATACAGGTGTACTTACAGGGAACATATTTTGAACGTTAACTAGAACAGAGCTCTTCAAACTATTTACAAGTTATATACATGGAGCACAGCATAATTAGTTACAGTGGTTATTTACAATAGTGAAATAGTCAACAGTTTGAGTGGGTCTTTAGCATGTTGTGTGAGGTTTGTAAAGTTTCTTGAGTTAGTCATTTGTTCTGTCTTGGGTACTGTGGATGTGTTTCTGTGATTGTATTGGAGAGGTTCTTTGTTGGTAGGGGATCTCAAAGTGTTTTGTAAAGAGGTAGGTTTTTAGTTCCTTTTTGAATTGATAGAGGTCTTTTATCGTGCGGAGTGTTAATGGTATTTCATTCCAGAGGGTGGGGGCAGCAAAGGAGAAGGCCCTATCACTTGTTGTCGCTTTAGTTTTTCTAAAATTTGTTTTTATGTTGAGGGAATAGGTTGCATTCTGTCTGCGCGTTCTAGTATCTGATGGGGGGTGTATTAGGGTAGATAGTTGTGAGGGAGAGATGTTATTAATGATTTTGAAAGTAGTTAGGAGGATTTTATATTTTATTCGGCTGTTTATAGGGAGCCAGTGTAAGTCTAGTAGAATTGGGGTCACATGGTCTGTTAGTTTAGCTTTTGTGATCATCTTGGCGCATATGTTTTGGGCTCTTTGGAGAAGGTATATGCTTTTTAATGGTAGTCCGTTTAGGAGACTATTACAATAGTCGAAGTGGGGGGTGATGAGGGTATTGACTACTGATCTAAAGTCATCTGTGTTGAGTAGGGGTCTCAGATGTTGTATTGTCTTGAGTTTATAAAATATGGTTTTTACTGTATGTTTTATGTGTGGGATCATGGTGAGTGAGTGGTCTAAGATTATTCCAAGGTATTTTACCTCCTTTTTAACAGGTATAGGTGTATTACTTATTGTGATTGTATTGGGGTAGTTGTAGTCAGTGTCTGATTTCCTCGTTATGAACATTGCCTCTGTTTTTTTGAGGTTAATGCTTAGGTGGTTGTCTTCAAGCCATTTGGTAGTCTCGTTCATGCATTGGAGTAGGCTATCATATTTGGGGTTGTTGGGGTTTATGGGGGTGGCAAGCATGATATCATCCGCGTATATGAAATGGTTAATTTTGTGCTTTTTGAATATGTTTGTGATGGGCTGGAGGTATAAATTGAAGAGGAGGGCTGAGAGGGCTGATCCTTGGGGGATGCCTTGACCTTGTGGGAAAGTTTCTGATGTATCTTTACCTAATTGTATCCATATTAACCTGTGTGAGATGTATGATTTGAACCATTCAAGGACTGTCCCTCCTATTTTTAGATTTTCTAGTCTGTTAATGAGGGTATTATGGTTGATGCTATCGAATGCGGGAGACAGATCTATGAAGAGGAGAAGGAAACCTTTGTTATTGTCATTGGTACCTCTGATGAGTAGGTCTGTCAGTGCGATTAGGAGAGTTTCAACTCCATGGAGGGGTCGGAAGCCAAATTGATGTGCATCAAGGAGTTTGTGTTCATCAATGTAGTCTTGTAATTGGAGTTGTATGGTTTTTTCTATTATTTTGGCGATTAATGGTATGCTAGCTATTGGCCTGTAGGAGTTGGGGTCTTTTGGGTCTAGTTTATTGTTTTTTATTATGGGACGGATCGAGGAGAGCTTTAGGGCATTGGGCATAGTTCCTTGAGAGAGTGATTGGTTTACTATATATTGGATATTTTCTGCAAGAAAGTCCTTAGTATGCTTGATCCATGATACAGGGCATGGGTCAAGCAGCGAAGAGGGGTTGCTGAATGCTGGCGCGCTCTTTTAAAGCGCCAGGGACTGCCCCGATTGGACAGCCGCTTCAGCCGTAGGCGGTCCGGAGGCTCGATCCCTCCAGGGAGAGCGTTCAGCAGCGAAGAGGGGTTGCTGAATGCTGGCGCGCTCTTTTAAAGCGCCAGGGACTGCCCCGATTGGACAGCCGCTTCAGCTTCTCAAGATCAAGGAACATAGTCTTAAAATGGGCCTGCACCTTAATGTAAAGAAGATAAAGATCCTGACAACTGGCAAAATCAATAAGTTCATTGTTCATGTAGAAGAAATTGAAATAGTTTACAACTTTAACCTACTTAGATAACTATCAATAAAGAAATGACAAACAGTCCAAAACTTTGACAATGCATTGCTCATGGCAGGATGACTATGAAGGGCCTAGACAAGGTTCTCAAGAGCAGAGATGTCTCTCTCCATACAAAGATGTGACTTCTTCAAACCATGGTATTTTCAGTACCGTCATATGGATGCGAATGTTGGACAGTGAAAAAGATAGAAAGGAAGAAAATTGATGCCTTTGAATCATGGTGCTGGTGATGAATACTGTGTATACCATGGACTGCCTGAAGAACAAACCAGTCAGTACTAGACAAGATCAACCAAAGCTTTCTTTAGAAGCTCAGATGACAAGACTTTGACTTTTCATATTTTGGACACATCATGTGAACAGAGAGACCATTAGAGAAAGACCAGGCCTCACAAACCCTACCTTTAAAACTCAAGCATTTAAGAACCTATTGTAAATAATTGAAAATATCTGTTAATTGTTAATCCCTGTTATCCATGTTTTTATTCCCTGTTCTCTGTAAACTTAACATTTGTTTTTATGTTTAAGTACAAAACTTGTTAAAATGTAAACCGCGCTGATGTCAAAAGTGCGGTATATAAAAGCTGTTAAATAAATAAATAAATAAATAAATAAATAAAAATCATGCTTGGCAAGATAGAAGGTCAACGCAAAAGAGGAAGGCCAGCAATGAGATGTGTCAATACAATAACAGCAGCTATGGGTGCCAGTCTGTCAACAATGAGCCACCTGACTGAAGACTGAACCCAGTTTAGGACAACTATCCAGAGGGTTGCCATGAACCAACACCGACTCAACAGCATTTAACAACAACAGGGAAATATCTATGGGTGAAGGAGGTTGATATTAGTTTGTGAAGGATAGGGGCAAGCTCTACTTTTGTGCTTTTAAACCAGGGTGTAGGGCATGGGTCCAGTGGGCATGTTGTCGTGTTGAGGCTGTGGATTATGTGCTCCAAGTGTTCTGTAGAAGTGGGGCTGAAAGACTTCAGCAATGTGTTTGCGGTGTTTGGTCCTGGGTTTGTCAGAGCCTGTAGGAGAAGGCCTGTTGTGTGATGGTGTTGGGTATTTTGATTGTAGATATGCAGCAAATTCCTGTAGTTCAAGGGTATTTATGTTGTGAGCTTGGCTGTTTTCTTTTGCTAGTCTATTGACTATATTGTACAAAGTTGAAGCAGTGCGTGCCACAATACATCCAAATCACCAAATGACTATCTGGGAGTTTGCTGAGGACACAGACATCAGTTTTGGATCAGTACAGTCCATTCTTACTGTCAATTTGGGGATGAGATGTGTGTCTGCAAAATTCGTGCCGAAACTCCTGTCCTCTGACCAAAAAGAAGATCAACTGTCTGCAGCCAGGGAATTGATGGAATGCATTGAAAACTACTCGGATTTCATAAAAAAGATTATTACTGGTGATGAACTATGGATTTATGGTGATGACCCAGAAACTAAGGCTCAATCCTCACAATGGAAGACTCTAAACTCCCAGATCCAAGAAAGTCCGTCAGGTGAAGAGCAATGTCAGGGTCATGCTGACAGTTTTCTTTGATTACCAGGGTATGAGTATGCTCCAAAAGGCCAAACCATCAATAAGGAGTACTACGTCCAAGTTCTGACTTGTTTGAGAGATGCAGTTCATTGTAAGAGGCCATAATTGCACAGGAATAGTGAATGGTTGCTTCATCACGATAACACCCCAGCTCATACATCACATTTTGTCCAGCAGTTCTTGGTCAACACCAAATTGAGCAAGTCCGCCAGCCTCCATACTCACCTAGCTCATACTCTGTGACTTTTTCTTGTTTCCAAAATAGAAATTACAACTGAAAGGAAAGAGATTTGACAACTTGGAGACCATTAAGCAAAATTCGACACAGCTGCTTCACAGCATAACGAAAGAGGCATTTCAAAATTGTTTCCAGCAGTGGCAGGAACTCTGGAGGAAGTGTGTTTTATCAGAAGGGGACTGAGTGCAATAACTGTCAGTGTTATACTTCTTGTGTTATTGTACAAGTCTCTATACGTTTTGATTGCATCTCATACATGGGAAATGGTCAATCTACAAACCCTCTCCTGTCACGGAACTTACTACTACATTAAAGCATGGCTTAACTTGAAAAATATTTCCATACTCAAGCCTCTGTATGTTTTTCCCCAATTATTTTTTCATTTAGTTTTCCAAGTTGACTTGAAGGAGTCTTTCCTCAAAAGAAACATCTGAATGCTTCAAGCTGGTAAACTTGATTAGAAATAGGTTGACTGACAGATGACAAAGAATAGTAGTAAATAGAACTGATTTGCAGGAAAGAAAGGTGAATTATGTAGTATCTCAGGGACTGGTCTTGGGGCCAATTCTGTTTAATCTCTTTGTGAGCAATATTATGGAAGAGTTAGAAAGAAACATTTCCTTTTTTGCAGATGACATGATAATCTGCAACAGAATGGACATACCTGAGGCAGTAGACAAATGAGAAGTGATCAACAACATCTGAAAGACTGGTTGAATCCTATAAGTGCAAAAGAACTGTATGCAAGAGAGAGAGAGAGGCTGATATGCATGGACCTGAAGAGAGACTTCAAGGTGATAGTGTCTGAGTGCCTCAAGATTGCAAAACAGTATGACAAGGTGGTGGCCCAAATGAGAAGTATGCAAGGCTGCATAACCAGCAGAAAGGAGGAGATAATAATTCTGTGCAGGTCTTTGGTGAAATCACACTTGGAATACTGTGTTCAGTTATGAAGGACGTATCTCAGTAGGAATATAAAGATGCAAGAGGCGATCCAGAGGAAAGCAACCAAAATGAAACAAGGTCTGTATCAGAAGACACATAAGAAGAGACTTGAGAACTTAAATATGTGTACCCTAGAGTAGGGGTTCTCAACCCAGTCTTTGGGATACATCTAGCCAGTCAGGTTTTCAGAATAACCACAATGAATATGCATGAGAGAGATCTTCATGCACTGCCTCTACTGTATGCAAATCTCTTTCATGCATATTCATTGCAGTTATCCTGAAAACCTGACTGGCTAGATGTGTCCTGAGGACTGGGTTGAGAACCCCTGCTCTAGAGGAAAGCAGGGATGAGATATGATACCTGGAAGATATTAATGCCAAGAAACAAACCTTTCCAAAGGAAAGCAAGTTGTAGAACTCAAGGACATGATATGAAGCTGCAGTAAGATAGATTCAGGAGCAATTCATAAGAACATAAGATTTGTCCTACTGAGTCAGACCAAAGGTCCATCAAGCCCAGTACCCTGATTCCAACAGTGGCCAATCCATGTCACAAAAACCAACAGGATCCAAAAAGGTAGCTAAATTCTATGCTGCTTATCGCCAGGGATATGCACTGGCTTTCTCCAAGTCCACATTAATATGGTTTATGGGCTTTTCCTCCAGGAACTTGTGCAAACCTCTTTTAAACCCAGCTACTCTAACTGCTTTTACCAAATCCTCTGGCAACAAATTCTAGAGCTTAACTATACATTGAGTGAAAATATATTTTCTCCAATTTGTTATAAATATACTACTTAGTAACTTCATGGTGTGTCCTCTAGATGTCGTACTTTTTGAAAGAGTAAACGTTACCTATTCCACTGCACTCACGATTTTACCGACTTCTGTCATATCTCTCTCAGCTGTCTCTTCTCCAAGCTGAAGAGCCCTAACCTCTTTAGCCTTTCCTCATGTTGAAATGACAAGCAGTCAAGAAATCTGATGAAACATTGCTCTTGGCAGAATGGCTATGGAGAACCTAGACAAGATTCTGAAGAGTAGAGATGTCTCTCTCCACACAAAGATTCGACTTGTTCAAGCCATGGTATTTTCAATAACATCATATTGATGTGAAAGTTGTAAAGTGAAAAAGATAGACAGGAAGAAAATTGATGTCTTTGGATTATGGTGCTGGCAATGAATACGGTGTATACCATGGACTGCCCGAAGAACAAACCAGTCAGTACTAGAGGAGATCAAACCTATGCTTTCTTTAGAAGCTCAGATGACAAGATTTTGACTTTCATATTTTGGACACATCATGTAAACAGAGAGATCGTTAGAGAAAGACATCATGCTTGGCAAGGTAGAAGGTCAGTGCAAAAGAGGAAGACCAGCAATGAGATGTATCAATACAATAACAGCAGCTGTGGGTGCCAGTCTGTCAACAATGAGCCAACTGACTGAAGACCGAACCCAGTTTAGGACAACTATACAGAGGGTCGCCATGAGTCGACACCGACTCGATGGCACTTAACAATAACAACAGCAACAACATTTCAGACAGCATTTTTTTCATAATTTCCTTCTAGAAGAAGTGGTTGCCATACAATTGCTGATGGGATTCAAAAAGGCATGAGATATACACAGAGGGGCTCTTTTACTAAAATGCACTAAGCAGTTAATGCAGGTTACAGCATGCACCACCCCCACATTGTGACCCCTGGTAGCTGTTAGCATGGGGCCAGCACAGTTAACATGTCCTGATTTGTGTGGTAACTGTGCTGCGTGGGTTGGGGTGTTAAGTAGGTGAGTTAGGAGTGGAGAATGGTAGGGTGAGCACCTTGCAGTCAGCACGCCCTGCACTGACTGCAAAGTGTGCCATTAGCACAGATGCACTTACCGCCATCTCCACTGGTGGAGTTAAGTGCACCCGTGCCAATTTTATTCTATGCTAGTGTAGGGTGCACCACATTAAATGCCAGGAATATGCTTTCAATGTTCCCGACAGTTAATGTGGTGGTATTGCAGCTAATATGCCATGGCTTTGAGCGTCATGGGTATGTTAGGTGCTATACCATAGCGTTCTTTAGTATAAGGGCCCCAGAGGGGCAAGAGGATGGAAACCGAGTGCTTCAACTCAAAACGCCAATGAAAATGACTTTTGTATTTCTAAGAAAACAGGAGAAACCTGTATGAAGCAGCAGTGACAACCCTAACTACCTTACTTGACAGGCAAGATGGACCAGTTTGGTCTTATGTTGCTATTGTGACGCCGCTTTGCCCTACTAGGCGGCTGCCTAGTGGGGGCGACGGGCCATCATACTTGTGTCCATGCTTCAGCGTAGTAGCTGAGGCCCTTATAGTGTAGTTGTGGGGCTTATGAAAGCAGTCCAAGTGGATTAGGCCGACACAGGAAAATTTGTTATAAATTTTTATTTTCTTTGCATCATCAAGTTAGCAACAGGCCTTGGTAAAGTTTCCCAAAACACCAACAGAAAAAAGGATATTTTCTCCAAAACAAAAAGCTTTCCAAAAGAGACACTTAACTGCTTTGGCAAAGCAGTTTCTTCACTCTTTACCTTTGTAATTAAATTCTTTGCCACTAAAGCAAAACAGTTTAAACTCACTGTTACATGCACAGTCCAGCTACTCTTCTCAGTTTCTCTCAGCTGCTACAAACCAGCTTGTGATTACACGCTGCCTCTTAGCCTGGAAACTACACAGCAGTTAACACACTTCCAGTATTAGTAGAATGGCTATTTTAAAACATGAGGTTTCTTCCTTTTTATCTGCCCTTCTCAATGGCATGTACTTGGCAGAAATACCTCTTATATTTTCCTTCTCAGCAATCAATAAAACTTCTAAACATTGCTCATACAAAAAGCACATTCCATGGACTCAGAGGACTCTGAATTCCTTGGGTAAAATTCAACTTCCATTTCCTCCTCTGTGCTGCAAGGCTCAGGGTCTGGGACACGTTCAGGGATTTCTAGCTTCACTTTCTTTAAAAGCTTAAAAAGTTTCTCCCACTGGAGATTCCTTCTTCCCTTTGGAACTATGTCAGAAACACTTGCCCTTCTTCCCCTTACTGAATCATATAGAGGTAATGTTTGGTTTACCTTGCTTGCAGATGTCCTCCCTTTACTAGGCTTTCTGAAATGTTTGGACACTTGCTCAGAGTTTGTGCTGCTGGCCTCCAAGTCAGAACTGTAGTTCTGGAACTCTCCCCAGCTCCTTTCTTTCCTCTGGCCCTGCCACTCGTCTTGGCAGTTCTGGTTGGTCCTTTTGGAATCCCCAGGTCTTTCAGCCCTGCAGTGCTGTTTCCTCTCCTGGCTTCTCTGGACTCCCTGAATTCTCTGCCCGCCTTGAATTCTCTGCCTGCCCTCACTTGCTGAGTGATGCAGTTTAAATGCCTGGTAGCCTGCTTCCTTCTCTGGCCCCACCCTCTCTCTCCCTGCAGTTGCCCTGGAGAGTGGGCGTGGCTTCAGACTAGCTTTGCAAGTGTGTGTTTCAGTATTAGTTTCACTTTGGGACCTATGCTTAGGTGAGCCCATCCCCCATTTATGGAAAAAAACTTCTTTTTTTTCTCTTTCCCAGGGCTGTGCTGCACCCGCATCACCACATATCCCCCCCCCTTAAGCTATTACAGGCTGGCGCCACAACCCGCACACAGCTTGTAATCCCAACTAGGGCCTGTGGGTTACTGTTGTCTCTTGTAGCTAATTCGGCAGTACGCTCCTGCCATGGGCGTAGTACGTTATTATGGTATATTTGCTGCCTCCCTTTTCCGGTCTCCAATGCATATGTTACAGGACCTACTTGTCTTAAAACTTTGTAAAGCCCTTTCCAGGCATTCTTGAACTTGGAGCTAGCAGCTGCAACCATCACAAGTACCCTATCCCCAACCTTCAGGACACGTGGTCGTGCTCGTCGGTCATGATAAGACTTCTGACGGGCCTGACTCACCTTTAAGTTCCCTTCTACCGCTTCTGCCATTCGCTGCAAGCGGCCTTTCAAATCTGTTAGGAATTTGGGCACCTCCTGCTCACCCTCCGTAGGTGCTATCCATTGTTCCCTCAGTATATCCAGCACTCCTCGTGGAGTACGCCCATACATGAGTTCATATGGGGAAGCGCCTGTGGAGGTCTGCTTCCTCTCCCTACAGGCATATAGCACGAATGGGAGCATTGTATCCCATTCTGCCATGTTACCTTCCAGGGTTCTCCTCAACACGCTCTTCAAAGTCTGGTTGAACCTTTCAACCAGGCCATTGGTTTGCGGATGATATGCCGCGGTGCGAATGTGACGGATACCAAAGGCATCCCACAGCTGAGCGAGGTATCGGGACATAAAATTACTTCCCCTATCCATTAAAACCTCCCGAGGGAACCCGACTTCACAAAATATCTTTACTAATTCCATGGCTATGATACGCGCGGAAGTATTCCGCAAGGGAACTGCCCAAGGAAATCTAGTAGCATGGTCTATTATGACCAATATGTATTGGTAGCCCCTTGGTGTTTTTAATAACGGTCCCACTATATCCACTGCCAATCTGTGTACCGGTCTGTTTATAACTGGCATCGGGATTAAGGGCACCTCCGGTGGATGATTCGCCGTGACCCTCTGACAGGACGGGCAAGATGCGCAAAATCTTGACGTCTCCCTAAAAACACCGGGCCAATAAAACCTAGCTAATACTTGCTCTAATGTGCCTTGTACCCTTTTATGTCCCCCCACCGGGTGATCATGAGCCAATCTTAAGACTATGTTTCTAAAAGAGTGAGGTATCACTGTCTCCTCGTATCACCTGTCCGTGAGTCTGAACTTTCCCTATATAATATGTTATCCACCAAGAGAAATCTTGGCAGGGTCTCAGATCCTTTCCTGGCGTATTCAAAGGCTCGGCCCAGAGCAGGATCTGCCATCTGCTCCCTAGGAAATGAGGGAAATTTTTCCTTTAACTCCGCAGGAATCCAGGGCAATTCCTGTCCGGCCATCAAATCAGCCCTGTTCTTTGCCCTGGTTTTCCTTTCCCGCCTTCTTTGAGGCTTCCCTTTCCTGGGGATGTCTTTTGAGGGAGTAATCAATTCCTCCTGAAAGGATGTCCCTGGCATAGGGTCTTCCTGAGGGTCCCTTTCTTTTTCTAAAGGCTTAAAGCCTGTGCGGGTAGTTATCATACTTGCCCTGTTTTCTCCTAGCCTGGGGTCAGCAACTTTTCCTACCTGGGGTAAGGCTTTCTCCCTGGCTGAGTTATCTTCGTGTGAAAGGGTAGCTGGTTGGCTGGTTTTCCCCTGCAACTCCTCAGCTAAACCTTTTCTGAATTGAGGCCAGTCACGGCCTAGGACTACGTCATGTGGAAGTCTAGGTACTATAGCCACATCTATTTGTTTTTCCATGCCCAATCCTTCTATTTCCACAGAATGTATGGGATAGGTAAAGGCAGCTCCATGGACACAGCAAATCCTAATATGATTTCCAGAGGACTGTGGTGAGGGTTTATCTTTGGCCTCTATCTTCTGCCACAGCCTCTGAGATATCATCGATTGGTCTGCGCCTGAGTCCAATAATGCCTCAGTTGGGATCCCTTCCACTTCTACTGTTAACAGGAACCCTTCTCCTGCATCTCTGTGATGGGTGATTACAAAAGCTTTCTTGGCTCTACAATCCCTTTTAAGATGACCAAACTCTCCACACATGAAACATTTTCTCTGTGCAATATACCTTTTATCCACAGTCATACTTTCTTTCCCAAAGTTTGCAAGCTTGGCCTCCTTTTCTAGTGACTCCAGTTTTTTACTCTTAAAAACACCTTCTTTCTCAGGGCTTAACCTGTTAGCCTCTAGAAAGCGGTCAGTCAGTGCAATGGCTTCCCGAGTGTTTTTACAATCCTGGAGGACTAGGAAAGTTTGCACATTGCTTGGTACAGATTCCATAAACTGTTCTAGAATTACAGTATCTAATATGGATTCTAAATCTTTAGTTTCCGGCATAAGCCATTTGTATACTAAGCTCTTCACTCTATAATAAAGAGCTTGAGGTGTCTCACCTAACTTCAGCTTACAAGAACGTAACAGCCTGCGGTAGACCGTGGGGTTTAATCCCATCCGATCCTTAACAGCTTGCTTTACCTCTTTGTAATCCGTGACTAGACTAGCAGGCATGGCCCTATAGGCCGCCAAAGCTTCGCCTGTAAGAGAAGCGGCGAACCTTAGCGCCCACTGTTCCTTTGGCCACCTGGCCAGGAGAGCTATTCTCTCAAAGGCCTCAATATAATCATCAACATCATCGTCCCTAGTGAGGCGTCCACAAGAGAAAGTCTCAGAGCCTGGAAAGCCCCACCCATGGAAATCTGCCCGTGAACCTGGTACAGTCCTTGCAGCTTCGTCCTTTTTCCCTTGCGCTGTAAGCCAGCTGGACATCATCTCCAGTAGTGGTGCTTGTTGGGCTTGGAACATAGCCTTTGCCTGTTCTAGGCTCTGCGCTGACATCTCCCGTTGTCTGTCAAACTGGTTAGCAACCCAGTCCAGGATGTCGTGATTCTCCATCGCTCTGGTAGCACTGTGAAGAAAACACAAGAGAACAAACACCAAGTGCGGTACTTCCTTATGTTCCCCTTTCCTGGTGATCAGTCCCCTACAGCCTCCCTCTTACACCAGCATTATCCAGCAATAACCCTCCAGCCTACGGGTTACCTGGCCCTGGTGCAGAGTCTTGCTTTGTCAATCCCGTGGATCCGAGTCCAGCTCCACTGCCACTCCGGATTTTCCTCCGCTCAGCAGACCGGGCGTGTTGACAACAGCTACTCCTAGGGGTTCTCTCCTCCTTCTGAGGTCAGGATCTCCTTGCGGCGTGCCAAACTTGAACCACACAAAAAAAATCCAAGAACTACTCCACCTGTGACGCCGCCTTGCCCTACTAGGCGGCTGCCTAGTGGGGGCGACGGGCCATCATACTTGTGTCCATGCTTCAGTGTAGTAGCGGAGGCCCTTATAGTGTAGTTGTGGGGCTTATGAAAGCAGACCAAGTGGATTAGGCCGACACAGGAAAATTTGTTATAAATTTTTATTTTCTTTGCATCATCAAGTTAGCAACAGGCCTTGGTAAAGGTTCCCAAAACACCAACAGAAAAAAGGATATTTTCTCCAAAACAAAAAGCTTTCCAAAAGAGACACGTAACTGCTTTGGCAAAGCAGTTTCTTCACTCTTTACCTTTGTAATTAAATTCTTTGCCACTAAAGCAAAACAGTTTAAACTCATTGTTACATGCACAGTCCAGCTACTCTTCTCAGTTTCTCTCAGCTGCTACAAACCAGCTTGTGATTACACGCTGCCTCTTAGCCTGGAAACTACACAGCAGTTAACACACTTCCAGTATTAGTAGAATGGCTGTTTTAAAACATGAGGTTTCTTCCTTTTTATCTGCCCTTCTCAATGGCATGTACTTGGCAGAAATACCTCTTATATTTTCCTTCTCAGCAATAAATAAAACTTCTAAACATTGCTCATACAAAAAGCACATTCCATGGACTCATCAGAGGGCTCTGAATTCCCTGGGTAAAATTCAACTTCCATTTCCTCCTCTGTGCTGCAAGGCTCAGGGTCTGGGACACGTTCAGGGATTTCTAGCTTCACTTTCTTTAAAAGCTTAAAATGTTTCTCCCACTGGAGATTCCTTCTTCCCTTTGGAACTATGTCAGAAACACTTGCCCTTCTTCCCCTTACTGAATCATATAGAGGTAATGTTTGGTTTACCTTGCTTGCAGACGTCCTCCCTTTACTAGGCTTTCTGAAATGTTTGGACACTTGCTCAGAGTTTGTGCTGCTGGCCTCCGAGTCAGAACTGTAGTTCTGGAACTCTCCCCAGCTCCTTTCTTTCCTCTGGCCCTGCCACTCGCCTTGGCAGTTCTGGCTGGTCCTTTTGGAATCCCCAGGTCTTTCAGCCCTGCAGTGCTGTTTCCTCTCCTGGCTTCTCTGGACTCCCTGAATTCTCTGCCCGCCTTGAATTCTCTGCCTGCCCTCACTTGCTGATTGACGCAGTTTAAATGCCTGGTAGCCTGCTTCCTTCTCTGGCCCCACCCTCTCTCTCCCTGCAGTTGCCCTGGAGAGTGGGCGTGGCTTCAGACTAGCTTTGCAAGTGTGTGTTTCAGTATTAGTTTCACTTTGGGACCTATGCTTAGGTGAGCCCATCCCCCATTTATGGAAAAAAACCTTCTTTTTTTTCTCTTTCCCAGGGCTGTGCTGCACCCGCATCACTACACTATTCATTCATCAACTTTAAAGACCTTGACATTTCTTGAGCTGTTTCCCGCAGTAGTTTGCAGTCTCTTATTTTACTGTTAGGTTCCTTACTAAACTCCTTTGTAGGTCTTCTTTGCAGTGAAGTGTTGCAGGAATGCCTTCTGTACCTGATCTGTCTCATGTGCACATGTGTAGTCAAGTTACATGGGTACAGTTCCTGCCTGTGGGAAATTACAAACATAACTACACTAAATTTATCCAGATAGTTGACTCGATAGTGGACTGAACATCACTGCTATCCAGGTAGCTTCCGTGCTGTTTGCTCTCCGTGTATATTCAGTGCTATATTCAGTGGTTTCTATCCAGATAGCTATGAGCTTAAACATACTGACCTCCATCACTTATTGAACATGGGGCCCTATGTTTTCAGTAGGAAGCCCATGCAGCTTCTCATCCATCAGCCCTATATTTAAGTCCTCAATATATTTCAAACAGAAGTAACCTTCTGTTGACCTTGTCAGGTCTTCGGGACGGCTGTGCTTATTGGGAATCCTCTTTCAGTGTTAACGCATTTTAAATGTTTGTGGTGCCAGGATGAAGCTATAGAAGCATAATGCTGTTAAGCGATAAAAGACATGGTGGGCCCGATATTCAGTGGCAGCAGTTAGCATGACTACTGCACCTAGCCTTGTAGCTGAAGGCTAAACCCTGATATTCAATGCTGGGGACACCAGCACTGAATATCCGGGTCAGCCGCACAGCCCGGAAGCTAACCGAGCAGCGACACTATTGAGCCATTGCCCAGTTAGCTCCTGCGGGTAAAGATAGCCAGATTTTCCCATGGGTCACTAACGAGGCAATGGCTCAATATCGCCGCTGACCGGTTTACGACGGGTACTGCCCCTGGAAAGCCCCGATGCTAAGCTGTTAGCATCGGAGTATATAGCAGCAGTACCTGGGGATATTCAGTGGCACTAACCGGAGGACGATTGTGGCTGGGTCCAAGAAATCATCTCTGGAATGGCACAAGGCCCAAAGGATGGCAGAGGTCCAATGCAGGCTGCAGCCAATCCAGGTGAGCCACGTGATAACACAGAGCTTCAGGTCTGTGGGAAACATTCACTCCTTCCTGATGTTAGTTCTTGTCCTTGCACACTGTCTTTTAGAAGGAGACAAGCTGGCAAGCAGTGCACATGAAGTGCAGAAAATGGCAGAGAAAGCAGGACTTCCAGAATGCTGAGAGCAAGCTGAAAGTGTCAGGGAGCAACATATCTAAAAGCTCCCAAAAAGTGTCCCCAAAGTGTCTTTCAAAGTGTCTGCGTCCCTCCGTGTCCAGTGTATAATTCTTTGTCCTGACTTTCTCGTCACAGCACTAGGATTGGCTGGTCTCAAATACTGTGTATCACAGAGGTTCCCAACTCCAGACCTGGAGGGCCAAACACCATTCAGGTTTTCAGGTTGTCCCTAATAAATATGCATGAGATGCATTTGCATGCACTGCCCCCTTTGTATTCAAATGTATCTCATGCATATTCATTAGGGACAGCCTGAAAACCTGAATGGTGTTTGGCCCTCCAGGACTGGAGTTGGGAACCTCTGGTGTATCATCTTCAGCGAAACAGGTAACAGCTGTCAGGTGGTCCTTCTCCAAAGGTCCATGGTGAGAGACGGGTGCTGGTATGGAAGTTCATACATTGTTGCAAATGCTAGGACCAGTAGTACAGTCTCCGGATGAGAACAGGCCTCAGCAGTGAGTTCTCTTGCACGTAGTCATAGCTGGAAATAATAGCCCTCAGGGGTTTTCAACCCAGTCCTTGGGGAACCCTAGGCCAGTCAGGTTTCAGGATTCCCAGAATGAATATGCATGAGAAAGATTTGCATGCTCTGCCTTCATTGTATGCAAATCTATCTTATGCATATTCATTGTGGGAATCCTGAAAACCTGACTGGCCTAGGGTTCCCCGAGGACTGGGTTGAAAACCTATGCCCTACTGTATAGCTCATAACTTGACAGAATTGCATGATCTGCAGGTCTGAAACTTGAACAGCAGAAAAGAGTTCCATCTTGTAACATGAAGCCATATTGCATGATTCAGGTTTTAGTTCCGAACAGGCCACAGGTATCAGCTCTACAGAGTGGGATAAGATCTCCCAGTGGAGGGGCGTCTGTTGATGCTGGCCTAGACAGGAAGATCCAGGGTGAATGTAAAAAGACTGTAGGATTTTCAACTATTCCTGCCACCTGATTTCCAGTGAGAAATCCACTCTTTATGGGACTGGAGCAACACTGAATGGTGGGATCCATTGGAGGTAACACACCTGTGGTCTGGGAAGCGAGGTATCTTCTTCTAAGGCAATGGTTCTCAACCTGTGGTTTGGGGTTCATAGAACACAGAACAGAGAGAGAGAGAGAAAGAGGCTGGTGGGAAGGTTGTTTGGAAGAGAGAGATTAGTAGGGACTGGCTAGGGACAGAGAGACCATCTTCTGTCTATTGCTAATATCTCTTCAGTGTACACATTACAGTACCCTTTAAAAGGAAGGGAAAAAGACCTCAGTATACAATATGTCATCAAGTCCATAAAGAAAGCCACAGAAATATTTCCATCGTCGACAATATGAATCTATGAAAGATAAGCGCTGGCTGAAGAGTTAATTATTTTAAAGAGATATATGCATGTTTTGTAAAAAACATAGAAAAACCCCCCACATTCTCCAAAAAAGTGATATCGGCAATTGGGATAGAGGAAGGTTTTTACGACTGATGATGGTGATATTTCTATGTCCTTCTTTATGGCCTTCATGACACATACTGAAGTCTTTTCCCTTCCTTGTCAAGGGTATTTATTATGTACACTGAAGAGAGATCAGCAATAGATAGAGGATAATCTGTTTTGGGATTGAGCTGCTTATCTATCATAGGGAGACAGACAGACAGACAGACAGATTGGAGGAAACTGGCTGAGGGGGGGAGATAGAGAAAGAGATGGAGACTTCTGGGGACTGATCGTGGGGGGAAGAGAGAGACTGGTGGAGACAGGAAAGCGAAGGGAGATAAAAAAAAGCCACTTAACTCTCCATAGCCCATGTTCCCTGTAAAATAGTTATCTCCAAGTTATAATGCCCTGTTCAATGTAATTTCAGTTTGTTCAATGTAAACCGCACTGATGCAGAATAGCGCGGTATATAAGAGAATATAAATAAATAAAATAAAATAAATAAATAGTAGGGACATGCTTGGCACTAGGAGAAGGGGTTCCAGGAAGAATGACGGGGATGAACTGAGGGTCTCTGAATATTTTGGAGATTAATAAGGGGTCTACACAACCAGGGCAGGCCCGTCCATTGTGCGAGAATGTTGTTTGCACAGGGCCCCATGCGAACTTCATTCTCACATGGTGTTCTTTGCAATGCCGGCTTCAGAGGGAGCCAGGAAGGCCCACCTGAGGCCTGAGGGGGAAGTGGAGCCCTTTCACAGGGACACACAACTTCTGGGGTCTCTCCCTGGCATCTAAAGCTAGGGAGTCCCCATATGTGAAGACTACATTCCTGCTTGTTCCTGGAGATAGCATATTTACTCACCTGTAACAGGTGATCTCCGGGAACAGCAGAAATTTAGTCTTCACAACCCACCCACCTCCCCTAGGAGTTGTATCTATCTATCTCTTTCTCTTTCCCTCTCTCTCTCTTTGTCTCAGCTTTAAACTCAACTGGAGAGAGGCAGTTGGGAAAGGCGGGAAGGCAGCACGCAGGCGCTGTGGGATGTTCCCAAAAGCTTTCTAATTGGATGCTGGGGAGCGTTCCCGCGCAGGCTCCTTCGGTACCGAAGATACCCATATGTGAAGACTAAATTCCTGCTGTTCCCAGAGATCACCTGTTACAGGTGAGTAACTATGCTTTCTCTGAGATGTATTGGTTTAATATTTGCAGTGTTGCCTTTTGATAGGTAGGGTTTGGTGCTTTGTGAGTCCTGGTAGTGCTGTTATGATATGGCGGGTTTTCTATGGGTTCTAAATGGTCAGTTTTTATAGTACTTCCTAATGTGCCTGGTAGTTGGCACTGCAGTATAGTAATGTAGAAATCTGGTAGACTTTCTTTATCCAGACACTCATTAAGAGAGATGTTTACTAAACGTTAGAGCATGTTAACATTATGCAAATATCATGCAAATGAGGCCCCGCAATGAGTCTCTGCACCCCCACCCCCCTTGGGCCACCCTTGTATACAACCAAAATGGTTGGAAACTTCTGCTGTAAGTCATAGGAAGAGAGGAGTTTCAAATGTGTAAGAAACAAGGTTAGTGTACAAAGACTGTGTGGAGATATCGTAAAAGAAAGAAGGAAACAGTCTACTTCAGTGCCTCGACAGAACTGTAAATAATGTTGGAAGTTTCTTCAAAGATGATACTGTGTGCCAATTGTTTGAGTCAAATTGTTCAAGAAAATGGAGTTTCAGTTACACAACCAGTGAGTTATTTCCAAGAATCCCCTCATTGGAGGGTAGAGTGGAATGGGAATGTGAACATAGAATGGGTAGCCATGTAGGGTTTTGGAGAGTAAGTCTTCCTCCATTCGCACAAGAACCATCACAAAAATACAAAAACTGTTCATGTAACCCCAGAAATTATACTAACTGTGATCCAGGTGTCACTAACTCTGGGTGTTAAAGTTTTCCTGTACTGCCCATTAGGAGTAGATGAACCCTGGAAGCAGCATATGAAATCATGCCCTAGGAATTTTCTAGCTGTGTTCCCTGTAAAGAGAAACCAAGGGAGGAACTAGGAGGTCCCAAAGGTCATAAAAGTCAGAGCTGTGGAGGGAAAAGTGTCTTTTGCCTTTTTTCTGCTTCCCAGAAATAGGTTGAGAGCTCAATATCCAAGATCCTCATGCGCGGGTCTCTAAAGACTAAACCCGTTAGGGGGCAAATGGAAAGACGAGTATAGCTCCAAGAGAGAGGAAGTTTTGTCTTGTGCCTTTTTCAGTCATACTGCAGTCAGCAGTCTCAGGCCTGCTTAAGGAACATTCAGATGTACCATCCAGGTTTCAGGTAGAAGGAAAAGAGAGCAGACATAAAAGAGAAAGAATTTAGTGGTCTTTCCAGAGTGCTTCCTGCCTCCCAGAAATAGGTGAAAGGCTTAACAGTCTTGAGCCCAGACCCCTGTGGACGGTGGGTCGCAAAAGTGCAAATCCAGCCAGGCACCAAGGAAAAAATGAATTCTCCAGGGCCAGTGAGAGAGGCTTCTGATTGTCAGAGAAGGAGTATGGGGATCCCCAACAGCACCACCAACAAGAGCCCCGACCCTCTAGTATGCTCTCCCCCTCAGTGTTGTGCATCTTTTAATGGGGCAATTTCCAGGGAAAAGAGAGCTACTGCCGATAGAGGAGGGAGCAGCCATAGGCTCCAGTGTATCTTTGGAAGGGAGCTTCTCCCTTCCACCTGTAAGGGGACCTAGGGTGAACCCCCTTCTTGATGAGGTGGATTCAGGGGGTTTGAAGAGTAGGGAATGGGGGGGTGAATAGAGTAACTGCTTCTACAGTAGACAGTAAAGTGTAAGAGGAAAAAGAGAAAAGGAACATAGGAGGCCATTCCACATCCAGGGATACAGCCCTGCTCTGCATGGAGTTAGGCTGTAGCTGAGTGGCAGGGTGATTGACAGAGTACCAAGAAGTTCACCCATTTCCAGATCCAAAGAGGAATGGACAGTTACGGGCTTAAATGGGAAAGTTTATCAAGTCAACCGAGAAACCTAGAGAGAGGAGGAAGAGAGGAAACCTTTATACTTAAGTTGTTATAACTGTGAAGCAGGTTTCAGCTGAGGTGCCAGAGTAGGACAAAGCACCTATCTGAACAGCAGCAGTATGGGACAATGTTGGCAGCAGAATATCACAGTTCTGTGACAACGGCAATAGTACTGGTATTCACTGCAGAGAAGAAAGGCCTGGCAATCTTATTCTGTATCTTGCCGTGAAAACCCAATGGATAGTCAAGGAGAAGTAGACAGAGTCATCATGAGTCAATACAAACTCAGCAGCACCTAATAACATGAACAACTGTGAAGCAATAGTGAAATCATTAATCTCCAGGAACAAGCAGGAATGTAGTCTTCATATATGGGTATTGTCGGTACCAATGGAGCCTGCGCGGGAACACTCCCCAGCATCCAATTAGGAAGCTTTTGGGAGCATCCCACAGCGCCTGCGTGCTGCCTTCCCGCCTTTCCCAACTGCCTCTCTCCAGTTCTTCGTTTTCCGCAGAGCCAGCAGGTTGTTGTTCCTGTCACCGCAGAAAATTATCTTATTCTCCTTCTTTTTTTTGTGGTCGCGTCTGCCTTCTCTCGACGCCATACCGGTACCGCCGGTTCTTTCTTTCTTTTAAAAAAAAAAAATCTATTATATTTTTTCAAAACTTTTTCTTCTTCAGGTACACGCGCCATTTTGGGAACTAGGCCAAAAATTTCCTTCACTATGGATAAACCCGCTTCGGGTTTCAAAAAGTGTACCAAGTGTGGCGTTACCATCTCCGTCACCGACACCCACGAGTGATGCCTTAAATGTTTAGATCCTGACCACTCCATCTCGGAGTGTATGGCCTGTAGGATGATGTCGAAGAGGGGTCGACAAAACCGAGCTGCTAAGCTCTGCACCCTTTTTCCCTCCGATGCGGCCTCTGTGGCATCAACGTCTTCCAGGGCTTTGTCTTCCTCCCATGGATCTCAGGTAACTAAACATAAGTCTGGCCAGTCCTCAAAGGGTAGATCTCCTTCCAAGCATCGAGATGCCTCTGGCGTTGCCCTTGAGGGTCTTGCACCGGCAAAATTGCCCCGGCGGGAGGCTTCGGCTTCCAAAGCATTATCGGGGCTCCAGGATGTTCTCGAGGCCTCAACCTCGGCAGAACTACTGGTGCCATGCTCTGGGGTACCGGCTGCTTTCTCCGGTACCGATACCCAGGAATCGGCAGCGTCAATAGACCAGAGGTTCCTGGCTATTGAACGTAGTCTGGCGGCTCTCCTTGCGGCATCGGCACCCTCAGAACAGCGTCAGACAGTTCAACCGGTACCAGCACCGACTCCGGCACTGGTATCGGTACCAGTACCGACAGCATCGGCATCGACATCGGTGTCTGCATTTCCGGCACCCAGTCATACTATGCCTTCCGGTACCGATATGCCGGTACTGATTCCCCCCGATACCGAATTCGGTCGGTACGGGTATCGTGCTCTACAAGAGCACCCGGATAGAAGGTACTTCGAATCCTCGGAGGAGTCTGAGGATTCTGACAGCTCGGTCGGTATCGAAGTACTTCTCCCGGAGGAGCCTTCCTCTCCTAAACATAGGATGTCTGCTCCAGAGGATATCTCCTTTCAGGATTTTATCAGGGAGCTGGCTCGAGGTCTTTCCATTACTGTGGCTTCTGAAACAGAGCCCAGGGCAAAGGAGTTGAAGATTCTACAACATCCCAAGGCTCCTAAAGAGGCAGCTACTTTGCCTATCTGTGAGATCTTACATTATCTCATGTTAAGAATGTGGGAAACACCTCTTACCACCTCTCCTCACTCTCATAGACTGGATACTATGCATCGAATGCCTCCGTGTCCTGGCTTCCAGAAGACTCAACTTCCTCACCACGCCATTGTAGTGGAATCAGCTATGAGAAGGATCAGAAGTGCAAAGAGGCATGCCTCTAATCCTCCAGGACGTGAGTGTAGAACCTTGGATGCCTTTGGACGTCGTACTTTCCAGGCTTCCATGCTTTCTGCCAGGATCAGTTCCTATATTTTATATATGGGAATGTTCCTTAAGGAAGTCACAGGAGATTTGGAGATTTTGAGCCCTCTCCTTCCTGAGGATAAGAGGCAAGATTTTCTCACACTGGTTAAACATGCCCAGGATGTTTCTAAGTTTGTCAATCGTGCAGCTTTTGACTGTTTCGAGTGCATAAGCAGAACCTCTGCCTTTGCCATAGGTACACGTAGGATTGCCTGGCTCCAGGCATCTGATCTGGAGCTCTGGGTGCAGGACAAACTGGGCAATATCCCTTGTACAGGTGAGAATCTATTCGGCAAAAATTGGCAAGCCAATGAGCTGGATGCTGACAACTCCACTTTGGATAGATTATCCAAAGCCACAGCTGATCCTGCAAGAAAGAAATCTTTCAAGAAACCATTCTTCTCCAAAAAGAAGAGGTTTTATCCCTCTTATTCCCAGCAGGGACGTTCTGCAGGTCAGCCTGCCCGAAAGGGTCAGCAACCACCTAAACAAAGGAAAGCAAAGACTGCTAAGCCTCAACCGTCTCAGCAGTCTCAGCCTCCACAAGGCCTTTGACTTCCATCTAAAGAACTTAGCCTTCCTGGCCCTCAACGGACAAGAGCCTTCCACCATTCCAGGAAGGTTGTGTCACTTTGCCCCCAGATGGGAGCAGATAACAGCAGAAGATTGGACTCTCTCCATTATAAAAGAGGGGTACAAGCTTCATTTTCTTGGCATGCCCCCTCCCACAATGGTAAGACAGTTCAATTCTCAGACCTCTCTCAACAACCTGTTAGATCAAGAGGTCACTATGCTTCTTGCCCAAGGGGCAATAGAAGAGGTACCCATTCCTCAACAGGGTACAGGGTTTTACTCCCCCTATTTCCTTATCCCAAAGAAAACAGGGGGACACAAACCTATTTTAGACCTCAGAGAATTGAACAAATTCCTGTTCAAAGAGAAATTCAAGATGATTTCTCTGGGAACTCTGCTGCCATACCTTCAAAGTCAGAATTGGCTTTGTTCTCTAGATCTCAAGGATGCGTACACTCATGTTCTCATCCATCCAACTCACAGAAGACTCCTTCGGTTCCTTTTTCAGAGAAAGCACTACCAATACAGGTTGCGTCCTTTTGGCCTGGCCTCAGCACGGCTGTGGTAACAGCATTTCTTCGCACTCTAGGAATATTCGTCTTCCCCTACTTAGACGACTGGCTCATTCGAGCCCCATCAGAGTTAGAGGCCAGGACTTCTCTATCTTGCACAATGCATATCCTTCAGTATTTGGGTCTGGTCATAAACATCCTAAAATCCAGCCTAACTCCCACTCAGTCTCTAGAGTTCATAGGAGCTTTGCTGAATACCAGAAAAGCAAGGGCCTATCTTTCACAGCCCCGTTGCATTCGCATTGTGCAGTTAGCCTCCCAGACAGTGTTGAAAACTCATCTCACTGCTCGAGAAATGTTACAATTACTAGGCCACATGGCATCCACCGTGCATGTGGTCCCCTATGCTCGCCTCCATATGAGAGCAGCCCAATGGACTCTATCCACTCGATGGACCCAGGCATCAGGCTGCCTATCAGACAAAATAGCAAACACAAGTGACCTTATTTTGTCTCTCCAAAGGTGGCAATCAACCCAAAACCTGTTGGTAGGGTGCCCTTTCCAGCAGCCCCTACCCCAGGTCACTCAAACAACAGATGCCTCACAGTTGGGTTGGGGAGCTCACCTGCAAGATCTCTCTACCCAAGGTACCTGGACTCCACAGGAGACCCACTTACATATCAATCTCCTGGAACTCAGAGCAATCTTCTTGCTCTTCGAGTGTTCTATGGCCAGCTAAGCTGCAAGACAGTCCTAATTCAAATGGACAATCAAGTAGCTATGTTCTATCTGAAGAAGCAGGGAGGAACAGGCTCTCTGTCGCTTTGCAACGAAGCTTTGCGACTTTGGGCCCTCGCCAGAGAGCATCAGATTCATCTCCTTGTGGTATATCTACCAGGTATTCAAAACTCTTGGGCAGACAGACTTAGTCGAGTTCTGCTCCCACACAAATGGTCTCTCCATGCAGACCAAGTAACAAAAATTTTTCAAATTTGCGGAACCCCGGACATAGACCTCTTTGCAAGTCCACTGAATGCCAAACTTCCCCGGTTCTGTTCCAGAATTCTGGCTCAGTGTTGTCAGGCCAGGGATGCTTTCCTCCTCCATTGGAGTCAGGACTTCCTATATGCCTTTCCACCCATTCCCCTAATTCCCAAAACCCTATTCAAGCTTCAGAGAGACAGAGGCCATATGATTCTCATAGCTCCACATTGGCCACGGCAAATGTGGTACCCTCTGCTCCTACATCTCTCTCAAGTTCCATCTCTGGATCTCAGATCTGCTCCAGATCTCCTATCTCAGGAGGACGGGATGTTGTGGCATCCAAATCCCCACGCTCTGCATCTCAGGGCCTGGTTGCTGAGAGCCTAGACCTACATGGTCTTAACCTTTCTCAACAAGTAAGGGATGTCCTTTGTGCTTCCAGGAAACCTTCCACAAGACGCTCTTATGCTTTCAAGTGGAAAAGGTTTTCCATATGGTGTTCGCAGAAGGGTCTTGACCCCCTTACGATACCTCTGGAATCATTACTGGAGTATCTCCTGCATTTATCTAATGCAGGACTTAAGACTAACTCAGTAAGAGTCCATTTAAGTGCTATTTCAGCTTCTTTAAAGCCTTTAAATGGGCAGCCTATTTCCTCTCATCCTCTCATAGCGAGATTTAGGAGGGGCCTTCTTCTAACTAAACCTCCCATTAGGCCACCACCAGTGGCATGGGACCTGAATTTGGTTCTTGGCCAGCTCATGAAGCCACCTTTTGAACCTTTAGCTACTACCTCCTTGAAATTCCTTTTCTGGAAAGTTATCTTTCTCATTGCAATCACATCAGCACGTCGCATCAGTGAATTGCAAGCATTGGTTGCTGATCCTCCTTATACGAGGTTCCATCATGATAATGTAGTCCTTAGGACTCATCCACACTTTATGCCAAAGGTGGTCTCACCTTTTCATTTGAACCAAGCAGTTTATCTGCCTGTGTTTTTCCAAGGCCTCATGCTTCTAATGCAGAAAGGAATCTTCATACTTTGGACTGTAAAAGAGCACTTGCCTTTTACTTACAAAGAACACAGCAACATAGAAAGTCCTCTCAACTCTTTGTTGCTTTTGATCCTTCTCATTTGGGACTTCCAGTCTCCAAGAGAACATTGTCCAATTGGATTGCACAATGTATTTCCTTTACCTATCAGAGTAAGAACCTTTCCCTGGAAGGCCATGTAACAGCTCACAATGTGAGGGCCATGGCAGCCTCAATGGCGCATCTACACTCTGTGTCTATTGACGACATCTGTCGAGCAGCTACTTGGGCCTCGGTTCATACCTTCACAGCTCATTACTGCTTGGACAAGGACTCCCGCCGTGATGCCTTGTTTGGTCAGGCTGTTCTACAACACCTGTTCCATACTTAATCAACTCCTACCCACCATTCCCGGTAGGATGTCAGAGATCCATGGGGGGAACTGGAGCCTTTTCACAAGGGCACACAACTTCTGGGGTCTTCCCCTGGCATCAGGAGCTAGGGAGTCCCCATATCTGAAGACTACATTCCTGCTTGTTCCTGGAGATAGCTTAGTTACTCACCTGTAACAGGGGATCTCTGGGAACAGTAGGAATTTAGTCTTCACAACCCACCCACCTCCCCTAGGAGTTGTATCTCTCTTTTCTTTCCTTTCCCTCTCTCTCTCTTTGTCTCAGCTTTAAAACTCAACTGGAGAGAGGCAGTTGGGAAAGGCAGGAAGGCAGCATGCAGGTGCTGTGGGATGCTCCCAAAACTTTTCTAATTGGATGCTGGAGAGCGTTCCCGCGCAGGCTCCGTCGGTACCGACGATACCCATATGTGAAGACTAAATTCCTGCTGTTCCCGGAGATCACCTGTTACAGGTGAGTAACTATGCTTTTCTGTTAATACCTAATTCACACCCCGTAAAGTGAAGTTGTAGTTCACCTGAGTTTATTTGAGGGATAGGAGGACTGTGCTGAATGGTATTGACAAAATCTCATGGAGCAGGGATGGAATTGGTGCCCGGAGTCTGGAGGCTGAGCAGTCTTACAGAGGGGCACCCTCCCAGGGCGGCTGCCGCCAAGTAGAAGAGGATGATGCTCTTCAGACCAACAGTCCTTCAGTGTTCACAGTAAGGGCCTTGGAGACAGAGTTTTCCCCTCCAGCCCTCAGGACCCAAGTGTCACTAAGTCCAAGAATTAAAGTTTGCCTGTGCTGTCCGTTGGTTCTGTAACCCCAGAATCTGCCTCATCTAAAAGGGGGTTCACCAGTTTAGCAAAATGTTGGTTGAGTAAAAATGTCTTCAATTTCTTCCTCTCTGATCATGTTACATTCAAGTCTTACATGCCTGGTTTGTTTAAAGTTCTTTTTTAGCGGCCTGATCCTAAGGTGGTTGATGTTGGGCTCTAGTCCTTAGAAGACCTCCACAGAGCTATCATCTTGGTTTGCCTTTTGGGAGCTGATCTTACGTCTGAATGAATGATTTTTGTCTTTAACATCTGGTCTGTTTCGCCAGTGTAGCACCCTTCTTCACATTTTCCACATTGAATAATATTAACTACTTCAGAGGAAGAGCATGAGTGCGGTCCCCTTATGTTGAACTTTTTCCTGTGTAGGTGACTTTGGGGCCCTGTGCTATACTCTGGCACAATTTTCAACTTGGTATATTGCAGGGGTTGTGCCATTCTCTTGTTTTCCAGCTTCTCTTAGGAGCTGGCTTTTCTTTAATTTTTGGTTCTGATTGGGTGGTTGAGAGAAATCTAGTATTGGTGGAGCAGGAAATATCTCTTTCAGTAACTCATCTTTCTAGAGTAGTGGCTGTAGGTCTTTTGTAATTTTACTCAGTTTTATTGTATTGTGGTTCTTTCTTAGTACTACAGTAGAGTTTCTCTGGATGTTTTAAATGAAGCAGAACTTTTCCTAAAATGATTTTGAGGGTGTAGCCTTTTTGTTTGAAAGATTCAGTCAGGATTTTGAGGTGTTTATCACTATCTTTTGGTCAAAGCATATATGGTGATATCTTCTTGCTTGTCTTTATATAGCGGCCTTTTTTGTATGTTAAGGGTAGAAGCTGGAATTGTGAAGGCAACTGCAGCAGTATGTGTGATTTATGGTCTTGACAGCAGAGACCATTTTTCACCTTTTTATAAAATGAGGTTGCACTAGCTAGTGATTGAATATAGAGTCAGATTCAAGGTTTTAACCACTACAAAAAAAAACCTTGCATGGACCTATATATTTGATGTCAGCCGACAGCCATACAGAGCTATGAACCTTTGCATACTTTAGGCTGAGGGAAAATGCTAAATGTGAAATACTTAGTTTTCAGTAAAGCTTTTGACACTGTTCCATAAATTGAGCACCCTAGGGATGGACTCTAAAGTGACCGGCTGAATTAGAAACTGGTTGAGTGGGAGACAACAAAGAGTACAGGGCTGTCAGGTAACGTTTGCCTCTTTGTGGATGATACTAAAATCTTCAATAGGATAGACACCCGGAAGGTATAGATAACATAAGGAGGGATCTAGAGAAGCATGAAGAATGATTGAGAAATTGGCAGCTGAAAAAATTCAGTGTCATGAATTTGGGCTGCAAAAATCCAAGAGAGCGATACAGTATAGGGAGTGAAGTATTTCTGTCAACAGAAGAAGAGCGGGACCTGGGGGTGATTGTTTCTGATGATCTTAAGGTAGTTAAACAGGTAGAAAAGGTGAAAACGAAAGCTGGAAGGATGCTTGGGTGCATAGGGAGAGGAATGACCAGCAGGAAGAAGGAAGTGATAGTGCCTCTGTATTAGACACAGAAGTTTGAATTTTGTTTGCAGAATTCCAGCTGGAGTACTGTGTGCAATTCGATCATCCTGTTTATATCTTTTTGAAGGTATAGTCTGAGACAGTGCAAAGGGCAGCTACTAAAATGGTCATTGGGCTTCGTCATAAGGCATATGGGTACAGACTTAAAGATCTCAATACATATACTTTGGAGGAAAGGTGGGAGAGAGAAGCTAACAGAGATGTTTAAATACTCCATGGCATAAATGCACAGGAGAAGAGCCTCTTTCAACTGAAAGAAAACTGTGACAAGGGGGAATAGGATAAAGGTGAAAGGGGACAGGAGTAATCGGAGGAATATTTCTTCATGGATAGAGTGATAGATGTGTGGAATAGCCTCCCAGTGGATGTAGTATAGACAAAGGCTGTATCTGAATTCAAGAAAGCATAGGACAAATACAACGGCTCTCTAAGGGAGAAAAGGGGTTGTAAAGCTTAGTAGTTTGAGTGGAAGGGCAGACCGGGTAGGGTATATGGTCTTAATCTGCGTCATTTTTCCCTGTTTCTTTGTTTCTGATGGTGTCTTATCTTCCAAAGATCATCAGTAAGAATTTCGTTTAATAAGAAATGAGATTTTTCTTGTGCTGCTGCTATACTTTGAAATGCTGTACCTGTTAATCTGGATACAGAAAATGTGTATCTGAAATTTAGGAAATCTGCAAAGACCGTATGTTTTTGAAACGGCTTTTGGAGAACCTCTGTGAATGTGAATGTGTATTAACTGCTGTTGTTTTTTTTCTGTTGACTATGTTTTGTTATGCTTGTCATTTTTCTTATATCTTATGTCTGGTTGTAATTCACTTAGAAATTTTGATATGCGGAATATAAATATTTTAAAATAAATAGATAAATAAATCGATAAATCTCTCAGTTGGTTTCCTGTATGCAAATGTTTGTGGAAGGCCATCATTGATTGACATGGTGTTGGGGAAGTTAACTTTTTCGGAGAAATAATCGCTTTTGAATCTGATTGAAGGGAGGGATGTATACAGCAGGCAATTTCATAAACCTTTTCAGTGCGTAAAAAGCCTTTTATAAAATTAGATCATGCCTAAAAATAAGTACATGTTGGTGCCAATGACATATGTCGCACCGCCGCCCTAGAGGCCAAGGTTGGTATGGGCAGGTCGAGTGGACATGAGAGTTTTTTTTAACTTTGAATTTTGGTCTTTATGTAAGGGTCAGGGTACTGTTCCCAGGACCTACCGGGGACCAAACTTCAAGAGAACACAACAGTCCGAATGTAGGGAAAGTAAGGCTTTATTTCCCTTTACGCACAATGGTTCAAACAGTGGAGACTACTTCAACAAAATAAAGAAACCTTGCTTCAGGCAAAAAGAAGAAATATATTCAAAACTTGCTTTGTCTACTGTTACTTCACAGGACTTTGTATAAACCAATTACACAGGCTTTGCTATTGGGGACTGCTTACATTTCATGCAAAGACATTAGGCTTCCTGCCTGACAGTAGCTACAATCCATAGCGGTCTCAGGTGGGTCCTCGTTGAATTCCACCTGCATAGGCTGAGGGTCAGATAACTGTGAATCTGTGTCGATATACTCTTGTGGAGTGTATTGAGGCTTCTCATACAGCACATTCACTAGCTTCCAGTGTTCTGAGTCTAGATTCGGGCTGCGCCCATGTGAAGGCTTGTTAGGGCAGTAACTTCCTTTGGCTTGCTGCCTTATGTTACACAGTCTTTCTTTTACCAAAGGCTTGTGTCCTATCTCACGGACAGTTTGATAAGGAGGGCACACTTCTGTATCTTGTGCTTCCTGTTTCAGTAAGTTATAATGCTTAGCAGAATAAAAAGGTGGTTTACCTTGTTTCTTAGGATTGTCCCAGTTAGTTGAGTCACGAGGCCTAGTCCTGCTGTAGTTCAGTCTTACTCGAGCAGTAGGCTTCTCAGACTTCAGCTGGCCTTCCTGTAGAATCAGCACTCTTTCACACCCACACCTTTTGTTATTTGAATAAGGAGTGTTACCTCTTACAGCAATGATTTCATCATTTCCCTGGTAACAGCCACAGTGTCCTGCATTTATTGCTGCCGGTTCCTCATATAAAACTCTGGGGTTTATTTCTCCCCTTGTGCCTTTCTTTCCAGTATCTCTCAGCCAAGAACTCCTGGAATTCTGTTGCACCGGACTTACTACGCCTTCCTGCCAGGAACTCCTTCCTCTCTGGTATCTTTGCCAAGACTTCTTTTCTCTTTCAGCTTCTACCACAGCCTCTGCTTTCCGTTGCTGCTGCTGGTACCACCGCTGATGCTCTTCCTGGTGCGCTCTCTGGTGCTCTTCCTCCTGGTGTGTTTCCTGGTGTGTGTCCTGGTGTGTCCCCGGGTGCGTCCTCTTTACTTATCCTACTTCCTCCTTTTCAACTTCCCAGCCTTTCCTAAGAGGAACTCCCCCTTTCCTGGATTGGCTGTTAGGTTGCATTACATCATCAGTTCTAGGGTGCAGTTCTCTAGGCCTTGGAAGGTCACTCCTGCTCCCCCTATCAGGCTCCTCATAGCATTGCAACTGATGTTGAAATCTTTTTTCAGGATTTAAAACCTTTTTCTCTGTGTGAATAGGCTCTACATTGCCACATATCCCCCCTCTTAAAATATGACGGGCTGGTGAAGCCCCCTTCACACAGCACGGAATACGTAGCTTAGCAGCAGTATTGTACGGTAACTTGCTGGCATCATATGTCTTCCGCCTGTTATCCCTTACTATCTCTTCCGGGTGACATGTGTTGGCTACTGAGGCTAGTAACACTGATCGGTCGTGCCACGATCGAAGAGCGTTGATATGGTAAATTTGTGTGTGTCCTTTGGTATCTTGTACCTCATAAGAGGTGGGTCCCTTAGGCTTAATTACCACATGAGGTCCTCTCCACCGGGCCTCGAATTTGGGGGTAGCTCCTGATACCAGGACCATCACTTTGTCTCCTGCTTTTAACTGTCTAGGCTTTGTCTGCTGATCGTAATATCTCTTCTGTATTATCTGACTCTCCTCCGAGTTCTCACTCGCCACCCGCGAGGTTCGTTCCAAGCGTGTTCTCAGATTCTTTAGAAACAGAGGTACCCCTATTTCCGTCTCTACGGGTTCCACCCATTGCTCCTTCAAGACGTCTAATAGGCCTCTGGGGGATCTTCCATACAACAGCTCGTACGGTGAAGTTCCTAAGGACTTTTGTCTCCTCTCCCTGCAAGTGTATAGGACAAAAGGTAGCATCGTATCCCACTCTGCCATTTGTCCACCCAATGTACGCCGGAGCATCTGTTTTATGCTTTGATTCAAGCGCTTCACCAGACCGTTACATTGGGGATGGTAGGCTGCAGTTTTCTTGTGGTGGATGCCAAAGGCGTCCCAAACTTGAGCCAGGTATTTGGACAGGAAATTGCTGCCTCTATCGGTAAGGACCTCCTGCGGGAATCCGATCTCACAGAATAGTTTTCACAAGCTCTCCAGCAATCGCTTTTGCCGAAATATTTCTTAAAGGGATCGCCCATGGGAAACGGGTGGCTTGATCGATGATCACTAGCATGTATTGGTATCCTCTGGGTGTCTTGATGAGGGGACCCACTATGTCCATAGCTAGACGTCGCATGGGATCCGAGATCACTGGCATTGATACCAAGGGTACTGCAGGGGGTTTGTGCGGAGCCACTCTTTGGCATGATGCACAAGATTCGCAAAAACGCATCACTTCTCGGAATACTCCTGGCCAATAAAAGCGGGCCAAAATTTGGTCAAGGGTTCCTTGCGTTCCCTTATGGCCTCCTACGGGATGGTCGTGGGCCAACCGGAGGACCAATGATTTAAATGTATTGGGCACCACCAATTGCTTCCGCAGAGATCCCGTTCGCGGGTCCATACTCTCTCGGTAGAGTATTTCCTCTTCTATGATGAACTTGGGAAAGGAACTTCTTTCCTCTTGAGCTTGCTCAAAGGCGTGTGCCAAGACCGGGTCTGCATTTTGCTCCCTTTTGAAAGAAGGAAACTTCTCCATTAGATCCGCTGGGACCCAGGGCATCCCCTCTCCAGCTTCTAATTCCGCCCGTCCTTGTGAGCGGCACCTCCGCTCTCTCCTTCGCTCGGCTTTAGCTTTCCGTCCTCTCCCTTCGGGTTCCTCAATCAGGTCGTCATGCGTGGGTAGAACCCCAAAAGTAGTATCTGTGGAACATGAAGGTTCTTCCTCCTGTTGGGTCTGGGACCTTGTTGAAACTAAAGCTTCTCTGGGATTAGTGCCTGTCTTTGAGCTTGTGGGCTGTGTCTCCAAGTTATCTATGGACTCATGCCTACTACATGTGGAATTCGGGACTTTCTGAGGAGATAAACCCTCTCTCAGACTCCTTTTAAATTGCGGCCAGTCGCGACCCAATACCAGCTCTTGTGGTAGTCTTGGGACCACGGCCACCAATATTTTCTTTCTCATTCCCAATGTATTAACCCACAGTTTGTACACAGGGTAGCTCGTAGCTGATCCGTGAACACATTTTATTTTAACTTGCGCTTCTGGACGTTCAGGGACGGACCATCCTTGGCCTTGGATCATAGACCATAGCTGTTTTGACATCATGGATTGGTCCGCTCCTGAATCCAGAAGTGCTTTAGCGTTAACTCCATGTATTTTCACTTTCAAGACAAAACCTTCTCTCGTTGTCTTTGGGACTTCTCCCACTAGGGCAATGCGTGAATAACATTCCTTTTTTACATGGCCTTTCTTACCACACGAAAAACATCGTTTCACATTTTCAAAATCCTTAGGGTCATTACTACTCCTAGGGCTATACATAGTCTAGAGGAACTACCTACTCTCCTAGCTTCCATCCCTAAGTTCATTTTAGGAACGCCTACCTTTGGCTGAGTCACTTTCTCTGCCTCTAGATACCTTTCTGTTAGGGTTATGGCCTCCGTAGTGGTGCAACAATTCTGAAGGATTAGAAAATTTTGCACCCTACTTGGTACTGCATCTAGAAATTGTTCTAATATTATGGCGTCCATCAGAGTTTCAATATTCTTTCTCTCAGGCTGTAGCCATTTGTACGCCAAGCTCTTTATTTTATGCCCTAAAGCTTTTGGAGTTTCATTTGGGCTAAGCATAGTGGCTCTAAACAATTTTTTATAAGCTAATGGGGTGAGACCTAGGCGATCTCTGATTGCCATAACTACTTCATCGTAGTTATCTGCTAAAGCTGGAGGCATCGACCGGTAGGCGGCTAGAGCCTCCCCCGTCAGAGACGCAGCTAGTCTGACTGCCCACTGTGCGGTCAGCCACCGAGCTGACTTCGCTATTCTACTGAAAGAATCCAAGAAATCATCGAGATTATCACTCGAGCTTAACTTTCCCATCGATAGGTCACTGCACGACCACTGTCCAAACTCCGTATTATGCAGTCCAGTTTCTTGCAACTGCTCAGTTTTCCTCTTTGTCATCTCTTCCCTCTGCTGGGCTAACCACTTGTCCATTGCGTGCAGAAGAGGTGACTGCTGGTCTTGCATGGCTCTCAGCGCTTGCGCTTGGTTCTGCAGCGCCAGTTCTGCCTGCTTATCAAATTGATTAGCCATCCACGCACATAATTCTTTAGGATCCATGGTGAATCTATAGTAAGGAAACACAACAACAAAATACAACCAAGTGTGGCTCTTTCACAAAGAAAATTTCCTTTCCTTAAACTTTTTTTTTTTTTTTTCTATACTTTCCTTGGTATCCTACACTTTTCAGGTGTATCTACGTTTTACCTGATGGCAGGGTAGAATCAGCTCTGGAACAGTATACGTTGCTGTCGTACTCCGCGATTCTCCGCCGACAGTTGGACACAGGATTTCTCCTTCTCAGGATTTTTCTTCCACTCCGCTCCGGATTTGACTGCTCCACTCCGGGTTTTGTATTCCAACTTGGGTTGTATCTTTTTCCTCTTGAAACCTGTAGCTCAAGCTTCTTCTCTTTAGGCTGGACGTAGGCTCCAACAAAACATCCCACAACTACGCCATTTCCATGTCGCACCGCCGCCCTAGAGGCCAAGGTTGGTATGGGCAGGTCGAGTGGATATGAGAGGTTTTTTTAACTTTGAATTTTGGTCTTTATGTAAGGGTCAGGGTACTGTTCCCAGGACCTACCGGGGACCAAACTTCAAGAGAACACAACAGTCCGAATATAGGGAAAGTAAGGCTTCATTTCCCTTTACGCACAATGGTTCAAACAGTGGAGACTACTTCAACAAAATAAAGAAACCTTGCTTCAGGCAAAAAGAAGAAATATATTCAAAACTTGCTTTGTCTACTGTTACTTCACAGGACTTTGTATAAACCAATTACACAGGCTTTGCTATTGAGGACTGCTTACATTTCATGCAAAGACATTAGGCTTCCTGCCTGACAGTAGCTACAATCCATAGCGGTCTCAGGTGGGTCCTCGTTGAATTCCACCTGCATAGGCTGAGGGTCAGATAACTGTGAATCTGTGTCAATATACTCTTGTGGAGTGTATTGAGGCTTCTCATACAGCACATTCACTAGCTTCCAGTGTTCTGAGTCTAGATTCGGGCCGCGCCCATGTGAAGGCTTGTTAGGGCAGTAACTTCCTTTGGCTTGCTGCCTTATGTTACACAGTCTTTCTTTTACCAAAGGCTTGTGTCCTATTGTAGCAGCAGATAAGCATGCAATAAATAAATCCAGGAGTCTTTTCAAGGATCCAAGCCAGTTTAATGTGCACATGGCTCAAGCAATAAGCAATTTCAAAATGGCTTTCTTGTCCATTCTAAGCATAGGCAAACTTTTCATTGGTCCCAGTACCCCTCTCACCCATCTATTGGTCCCGGTACTGATATGGCTACCCAATCGGGACTCTGGTCTGGGCTCAGCACCTGGTTGCCCCCCTTCTAGTCCCAATTACAATGGTCAGTGTCTCTAACTTGTTACATCTCTCCTCCAAGGTCGCTTAGCTTGTTAAAACATATGGGAAGCAGGGCACTGTAACCTTGCTTTTTGCAGAGTTAATTAATTCCATAGAAGCATAGCACACCTTATCAGTACCAATTAAACTTGTTTTTCTATATTTTCTAAGTTTCGTTTCTGCTTAGCTATGTTCAGTTAAAACTGAGTTAAGTTTCAATTCTATGGTGTCATCATTCAGGGGGGTTTTCATTCCTCTGGGCCTAACTACAGGCTTCAGTTACAGGTCAAGCTGCTCAGGCCTGTCTGCTTAGTTCAATTAGCATGGATCATAGGCCGTCGCCTACCACATTCCCCCCTTTGATTATTCTCACCCGCATGTTAATAAGGTGTGAGAATCAAATCACATAATACTAGGTAAAGGTATCACTCTGTGGTATAGGGTAGTAAGTTCACATAGCTAGCATCTTTGTAGCTGTCTTACGCTCTACAGTGTTATTAATAACTGAAGTTATCATTTGCAAGCAAAGTGGCAAGAAACAAGGGAGCAACAGGCAGATAGTCAAAGTCCATAGTTTGGCAAGAGTGGGAAAAAGAACTAAAGGATTAGAAGGTTCAGTTGCATCTTTTGTTGTGCTGTCGTAAAGCTTCTGATTTAGACAGACCAGCTGTCCATCCTTCGTAGTAGATTGTGGTCCAGTCCGAACAAAACACAAACTGTCAACAATGGGGTGGGCCAATACCCACTCACTAGTAGTATTATGTAAATCAGTCTGATTGTATAGGATAGAATAGTTCAGTTCTTGCGTCTCCCAGGGCCACTGATCTCCCATCTTAGTTCCTCCACAATAGAAACAGTCAGAAGTGTGGAGACTAGATGCTATTGCTCCAGTAAGTTCAAGAAACAAGTTCTGGTGGTGGTATGAGGAATTGCAACGGTGGCTTGCATAGCCTTGTAGAAAGTCAAGATCTAGAACAACTTTTGGATTGGAGAGTATACCAATGCAAGTATAGGAAGAATGATAAAACAAGGTCTGAGTGACCTTCGGTCCAGTTCATGTTGTACTTATACAGGCTGCCCAGGGAGATAAGGCAAAAGTCATTTCAAAGCACTCCAAGGCTGCTGCCAAAATAAAGCAATAATAATAATTCATAATGGGCATAGTCTCTGGAAAATTGGTGGAACTGTCGACTTCCACAACAGATAACAGATGTAGGGTTGATTGTAGATCCTCAAGCTTCTGCCGTACGTAGACCTACCAGCTTTTTGGCAGGAGTAGGGCTGTAGATTCCAAAGTATCACTGTCCTCTGGGATGTCTCAATTTCTTAAAATATCATAGCATAGTCTCTTAGGCTATTATTGCTTCCTTAGAGCAGTTCACTCTTTAGGAGATCAAAACAGTCTTTTCAGAGTATTTAAACACAGTCTCTTAGAAGATTCAATTTCTTAACACAACACAGTCTCTTTCTGATGATTGCAGGGTTTTTTTTTTCCAGATGTGAGGCTTACCTTCAGATAAACAAACAGTCTTGAAACAGTGCAGTTTCTGAGGGACCAATAAGTCTTAGGTCCGTGGTTGTTGTCGTAGGGTGAGGTGCAATGGAGTCTCAGGATGCTGTACAGTAGTCCAGTGATCAGGTTCAAGAACAGCTGCTGGCTTCACTTGATTATGATGGATCCAAGGTTCAAATTCTGCGACTTTTACTGCAGTTGGAGTTGTTGACAGGATGACGACATAGGGTCCCCTCCAATGCAGGGCTAACAGTATCTTTCTCCACTCTTTGATCCACACCGAGACTCCAGGCTTGAAAGGATGCAGGGGTGCAGGCAAATTGATGAGTAATCGATTTTGTACTCAGGTATGAAGACTCCTGCAAAACAGAACTTAAAACCAATAGTTCATGTCTAATAATTTCAGATCCTATCTGTCTCATATCTCCTTTTATTTCCTATACAATAGGCAGGGGTTGCCCATACAGAATCTCAAAAAGGGAAACTCCTAAAGACTTAGCAGGGGCTAAGTATATCCTAAGAAGGGCTATGGGAAGAACCTGGGGCCACTTCAGGTAAACCTCTTGGCAAAGTTTAGACAACTGAGATTTCAGGGTTCTATTCATACATTCTACTTTTCCTAAATTCTGAGATCTATAGGCAGTATGTATCTATTAATATCAATATCTTGGGGCTATACTTAATGGACTTGCTTCCTAAGGTTATCCACCCTCATTCTTTGTACAGGGCCCCATATGCATGCAAGGTTGTAAGGGTATACTTGAAATCTGGGTACACATTTAGACAGGGCTCTTTTCCTATTGTTAGTGCTCTAGTGAGGACTATCAGTTCAGCTTTCTGTGGTGAAGTTTCTGGGGCCAGGGCTGAGGACTCAACTACCAAATCAGGGGTCACCACTGCATATCTAGCACAACAATGTCCATTGATGATGAAACTGCCTTCAGCCACAAAGAAAGTCTGTTCAGGGTTCTCCATAGGGACATCAGTCAAATCCAGGTGGCTTGAGAATACAGTGTCCATAATTTCTAAACAGTCATGATCAGGGGATCAAGACCAACTGATAACAACATAGCAGGATTGAAAGCTTGACTGACCCTTCAGTTGTATCTGGGGTTTTCACACAACATACTCTAATACTTCAACATTCATAGATTTGTTAGCTAGTAATTTCCTTTGTATTTCATATTGGTTAGAACAGAGTGTGGTACAGTAACTTGAAGATCCTGTCTCAAAGGGATTTTTCTTTTAGTTTTTGCTTACTAGGAAGGCTGTAGCTGTAACAGCTTCTCAAATAAGGTCCAAGAGATTGAGTCAACACTCCCAGAACATTTCCTTGCGACTCATGAACATAGAGACTGCAAGGTTTTCTGGACATCGGGTAGACCCAGAACTGGTGATAACATCAGAGCGGTTTTCAAAGATCAAAGACTGCATTCCTATTCAAGTCCCCATTCCAATGGAGACTTTTTCATTCCTTTGGTAGCTTGATACAATGTGATACAATGGTTTTGCTAGCAGCGCAAAATTGGGGATCCATATACAACAGTACCCTGTGGCACCCAAGAAGGCTCTCACTTGCCTCCTGGTGGTTGGAGTAGGAATACTGCATACAGCTGCTTTGCGTTCTGGTAAGGGTTCCAGGCGTCGAATTCCGCTGGACAACTGGAATCCTAGGTATTTAACTTGTTTGACATAATTATGCTTTGGCTCTTGAGACTTTGTATCCAGCCTCATTAAAAAGGTGCAAGAGTTCACTGGTGGCTGGTGGACATTCACTTTCTGAGTTGGTGGTTATGAGCAAGTTGTCCACATATTGAAGTAGAATTTTTTTCTTTTTTTTTTCTTGAGTTTCTGGATAACTTGTCAAATCTTTTGCTGAGTGAGGCGAGTTCTTGAATTCTTGAGGTAATCTTGTCCAGATGAGTTGGCCCCGCCTCCTTGTAGTGGGGTCTTGGGCTAAGCGTATGCAGAAAAAAACATCTTTTTAAGTCCAGAATGATGAAATGTATAGCTTCAGCAGAGATCAGTTCCAAGAGAATATAAGGATTTTGGTACCACTGGTTGTATAGTTTCAGCTGCATCATTCATTCTTCTTAGATCCTGCACTGGGCGGTAATCACCTGTCCCAGGCTTCTTGACTGGCTTGAGGGTGACAATGGCAGGGGCTATGTTCTTCGCTAGGCCAGGTGGATTATCTTCTGCCCATCCTCCAGGTGGGGCTATGAGGTTGGTAAGTGTACAGCTTGTTGCTTTGGATGCAGGTGAATAGAACCGCCATTCTTCTTCTTGAGGACAGTTAACACCATCAGGCCAGCAGATTTTGAGTTTCATTTTTTTCTTCCTTCAACAGAGGATATCTGTGCTTGAAGCTTTGCAAGCAGGTCTCGGCCCAAAAATGGAATAGGGCATTCAGGCATATACAGGAACTGGTACATTATTATTATTATATATTTTTTTTTTTCTAGTTCACACATGCGGTTCTGCAGAAAAGGCTTTGTGGCCTTAGTCCCAGTAGCTCTGATAATGGTGGTGCATCTAGAAAAACACAGGGGCTACTGGCTTTAGTATTCTGCTCCTGTATCCCCCATAAAAGTCCATATATTGGTCCCCTATTTTTCAGACTGACTCCTGGGGACCCAGGGAAACTGGAGAGTCCGGTCTGGCCTAGTCTTCATCCATGCTGTAGCCCTCTTCGGCTGCCACTCACGCTATAGCTGCTTCACTCTCGTGCTGAAACACTGTGCTTGGTTTATTGTTTTATGACTTTGCAATCAAGTACTCCCTCGGGAGTCAAGATACGGGCATTCACTTCTCTAATGTCCTTCTTTTTCTATAATGGGCGCACTCACACCCAGTTTTCACATCCGCTGCTCCTTCGATTAGGAAAACCTCCACATCATCCAACTAAAATATCTGTTCTCTTTTTTCCATCTTACAATTTTTACATTCTCTGTCCTTCTTCAACAATCCACATACTTTCTGATAAACTTTCATTTAACCATTATGCCCGCAAATTCATCCAGTTCTCTGCAATTTCCGTTCATTAGTTCAATCAAGTCCTAAAACTTCTCAGTGCAGTTTTTTTTTTTCTTCAGGCTATGTGGAAGCCACACCCCTCGACTCGCTGGGAAACAATTGAACTGTGCTCATAAAAAGAGACTTCTCATTCACATGGACAGAGAGATGCCAGAAAAAAACAATTTAAATCAATGTTAAGTCGTGATCTAATAATTACTTTGTAGGTCAGAGGAAAATATCATTTCCTATTTGAATCATAAAACACAGGGCAAAGCTAAGCCCACAAATATATTATACCTATCTGACCGGAATAACTAATCTTACCCTACACACTATAACTGAACTAAACCCGTCACCTCCTGGATAGTTCTGCAAAGTAACAGCAATATAACAGGCTCAATTGACTTAGAAATGCAGACAGAGCAGAGAATATAACTAAAAACTGTTTGCGGAGCTCTGATGATTAATACAACCTTCAAAACTAAAATTCTGACTAAATATTCTTATTGAATGGTACACAATACATGACCACAGCAGGAGGAACATTACTATCAGAACAAAGTGAATAAAAACAGGTAGAAACAGGTAGAAACAGGTATAATTGTCCTGATTAGTCCAGCAGCAGATCGTTGAAAAACATGCCTGCATAGGGTTAAACAGCACCAAACATTCTCCTGCACAGACACTCCCCTTGTCAGCTTTTTTCACTGTGCAGCAGGATAAACGAACTGGGTGAGACCAGCTTCTTGATTTTACAATGACTAGCCCAAATGTTTGCGTCTGTTTCCTTTTCTTAATACTATTTCTTAATCGGTAAACTGTCACAAATTACTCAACAGAATAATCTCACATTTATAACAGAAGGGAAACTCGTGGTTTCAACAGATAACAAAAATCAAATACACAGGACGGACAATACACCAAACGCTTCATCCGTTTCGCGACCTAGACGCAGTCACCCGACTAGGAACTGCGCTAGTCCAGAGTCCACTCTCGCTTGGTCCGTGCTGCCAGACCTCTCATTCACACTTCATTCACACAATCATGCTAGCAACGTATCTCAGAATGCATTCCTTTCTATCTATTCTGACTAGTCTTTTTCCCAATTACAAAAAGGATGAGGGTTTCACCCGGCGAATTCCCATGCGGGGTTACTCGGCCCTTCCTTGAGAGCTCTCTTACCAATTCCCAATATCTCGAGATTACAAATTCCAAGTTCCACTGGCAGTACTGCTCTTTCTATTTCTGTCTAGACATACCAAAAACCCAGTCCTGTCTGCTCTGACCAGGCTGAATCATGATTCTCTATAACAGCTGTACCTAGCGAATACTCATGCAAGGATTTTCAAACAAAGACTTAAGTCTTACCAAAGTTTTCAAACTGCAGTTCTAACTCATCTGTCTAGACAGGTTTTCAAAACTATACTTACCAGATCTGGTTCCCAAGCTTCTGAGTTGGATCCTGGACTCCCCCGGGTCGGAGGTGTTGGCCAGCCGGAACCAGTGCCTGCCGAGGCCAGGCAGAACTCCCTCCGATACAAGAGGATCAGTGGGCCCAGGGAATTCCCCTGCATCGGATTGGCATGGTTCCAACTGGACCAAACCTCAAGGCGAATTACGTGGATTTATTCACTTGAACACTATCCACCACTCGCACTTCCCGGCCAACGCACCAAGAATGTAGCAGCAGATAAGCATGCAATAAATAAATCCAGGAGTCTTTTCAAGGATCCAAGCCAGTTTAATGTGCACATGGCTCAAGCAATAAGCAATTTCAAAATGGCTGAGCAATGGCTGTTAGTAAAACAACAACTTTTATAGCTTTCTTGTCCATTCTAAGCATAGGCAAACTTTTCATTGGTCCCAGTACCCCTCTCACCCATCTATTGGTCCCGGTACTGATATGGCTACCCAATCGGGACTCTGGTCTGGGCTCAGCACCTGGTTGCCCCCCTTCTAGTCCCAATTACAATGGTCAGTGTCTCTAACTTGTTACATCTCTCCTCCAAGGTCGCTTAGCTTGTTAAAACATATGGGAAGCAGGGCACTGTAACCTTGCTTTTTGCAGAGTTAATTAATTCCATAGAAGCATAGCACACCTTATCAGTACCAATTAAACTTGTTTTTCTATATTTTCTAAGTTTCGTTTCTGCTTAGCTATGTTCAGTTAAACTGAGTTAAGTTTCAATTCTATGGTGTCATCATTCAGGGGGGGTTTTCATTCCTCTGGGCCTAACTACAGGCTTCAGTTACAGGTCAAGCTGCTCAGGCCTGTCTGCTTAGTTCAATTAGCATGGATCATAGGCCGTCGCCTACCACACTATCTCACGGACAGTTTGATAAGGAGGGCACACTTCTGTATCTTGTGCTTCCTGTTTCAGTAAGTTATAATGCTTAGCAGAATAAAAAGGTGGTTTACCTTGTTTCTTAGGATTGTCCCAGTTAGTTGAGTCACGAGGCCTAGTCCTGCTGTAGTTCAGCCTTACTCGAGCAGTAGGCTTCTCAGACTTCAGCTGGCCTTCCTGTAGAATCAGCACTCTTTCACACCCACACCTTTTGTTATTTGAATAAGGAGTGTTACCTCTTACAGCAATGATTTCATCATTTCCCTGGTAACAGCCACAGTGTCCTGCATTTATTGCTGCCGGTTCCTCATATAAAACTCTGGGGTTTATTTCTCCCCTTGTGCCTTTCTTTCCAGTATCTCTCAGCCAAGAACTCCTGGAATTCTGTTGCACCGGACTTACTGCACCTTCCTGCCAGGAACTCCTTCCTCTCTGGTATCTTTGCCAATACTTCTTTTCTCTTTCAGCTTCTACCACAGCCTCTGCTTTCCGTTGCTGCTGCTGGTACCACCGCTGATGCTCTTCCTGGTGCGCTCTCTGGTGCTCTTCCTCCTGGTGTGTTTCCTGGTGTGTGTCCCCGGGTGCGTCCTCTTTACTTGTCCTACTTCCTCCTTTTCAACTTCCCAGCCTTTCCTAAGAGGAACTCCCCCTTTCCTGGATTGGCTGTTAGGTTGCATTACATCATCAGTTCTAGGGTGCAGTTCTCTAGGCCTTGGAAGGTCACTCCTGCTCCCCCTATCAGGCTCCTCATAGCATTGCAACTGATGTTGAAATCTTTTTTCAGGATTTAAAACCTTTTTCTCTGTGTGAATAGGCTCTGCAGTGCCACACATAGGAAAATGTGGGAGGGAGGTTCTGGAGGCCAAATTTAGGCTTTCAGGTAGGAAGTTGAAATCCAGAACTTCCAGGGTAGCATTCTCTGACATGCTTCCCGTGCTACATGCAGGACCCAAAAGGCAGGTGAAGCTCCAGAGTCTCAATGCGTGGATGAGACGATGGTGCAAAGAAGAGGATTTTGGATTTGTTAGGAACTGGGCAACATTCTAGGGAAGGGAGGGGCTCTTTCAAAGGAATGGGCTCCACCTTACCAGGATGGAGCCAGGCTGCTGGCATTAACATTTAAAAAGGAGAGCAGCTTTTAAATTAGATAATAGGGGAAAGCCGACAGTCGCCCAGGAGCACATGGTTCGGAAAGATATATCATTGAAGGATACGAGCAAAAGAGGGAAGTTAGGACATCCTAACCGAGAGGTTCCAATAAAGATAAAAGTTACCCAGATGCCCTTAAGTACAGAGCTGAAAGATTCCAAATTACCCCTATCAACTGATAACCAGATTACTATGAATAAAATACAACCTCTAATACGCCTGTATGCAACAGCTAGAAGTCTAAAAAAATAAGATAGGAGAGCTAGAATATATAGGTCTAAATGAGAGGTTAGATAGATTGGTATCTCAGAGACCTGATGGAAGGAGGACACCCAATGGGATACTATGATACCTGGGTACAAACTATATCACAATGATAAAGTAGATCAAATTGGTGGAGGGGTTGCACTCTATGTTAGAAATGGCATTGAGTCACATAAGATTAAAGTTTTGCAAGAAACAAAATACACTGTAGAATCTCTATAGATAAGAATTCCATGTAAAAAGGGGAAGGTAATAGAAGTGGGGTTGTACTACCGACCACCTGGCCAGAATGAACAGATGGAGAATAAATGGTGAAAGAAATCAGGGAAGCTAACAAAAGTTGCAGCATAGTAATAATGGGTGATTTCAATTACCCAGGTATCAACTGGGTCAATGTCACAGTAGGACAGGAGAGAAGGTTTCTAGATGAAATAAATGACCGCTTCTTGGAGCAGCTGGTTCCTGAACCAACAAATTTTGGACCTAGTCCTTAGTGGCACACAGTTCTTGGATCTGATGCAAGAGATAAGGGTGTTGGGGCCACTTGGCAATAGTGATGATAGCATGATCACATTTGATTTAATAAATGAAAGAAGGAAGACAAGGAAATCCATAGTACTACCATTTAACTTTCAAAAGGGAGACTATGATAGAATGAGGAAAATAGTTAAGAAAAGATTAAAAGAAGCAGCTGGAAGGGTTAAAGATTTACTTAAAGCGTCGGCATTGTTTAAAAGTACTATCTTGAAAGCCCAGAACAGATGTATTCCATGCTTTAAGAAAAGTGGAAGGAAGGCCAAAAAACTGCCAGCATGGTTTAAAGGCAAGGTCAGGGAGGTTATTGCTGCCAAAAAAGCATCTTTCAGGAAATGGAAAAAGGAGCCAAATGACAAAAACGGGAAACAACCTAAGTATTGCCAAGTTAGATGCAAAGCATTGATAAGGCAGGCAAAGAGAGAATTTGAAAAAAAAATCTAGCCATGGAAGCAAAAATGCATAATAAAAACTTCTTCAAGTACATTCATAGCAAAAAAACTGTGAGTCAGTTAGACCACTTGATGATAGAGGAGTAAAAGGGGCGTTAAGTGCGGACAAGGCCATAGCAGAGAGACTGAATGAATTCTTTGCTTTGGTCTTTTCTGAAGAAAATGTAGGGAATTTACGCCTGCCTGAAATGGTATATAAAGGCGATGTATCGAGAGAATTGAAAGAAATATCAATAAACCAGGAAGATGTATTACAACTATTTGATAAATTGAAGAGTAGCAAATCACCTGGATCAGATGGTATACATCCATGAAAGAACTGAAATATGAGATTGTAGACCTACTATTAGTAATCTGTGAACTATCATTAGAATCATCTGTAGTGCCTGAAGAGTGGAGAATGGCCAATGTAACACCAGTATTTAAGAAGGGTTCCAGGGGTGATCCAGGAAACTACAGACTGGTGAGTCTGATGTCAGTACTAGGCAAAATGGTAGAGACCATTATAAGGAATAAAATTACTGTTCATGTATATAGTCATGGTTTAATGGGAGAAAGCCAACATGGATTTCGCTAAGGAAAGTCTTGTCTTACTAATCTGTTATATTTTTTGAAGGTGCGAATAAACAGACAGACAAAGGTGAGCCGGTTGATATAGTGTATCTGGATTTTCAGAAAGCCTTGGACAAAGTCCCTCATGAGAGACTTTGGCAAAATTAAAAAGTCATGGGATTGGAGTCAGTGTAGTATTGTGGATCAGGAACTGGTTAAAAGATAGAAAGCAGAGAGTAGGGCTAAATGGCCAATTTTCTCAATGAAGAAAAGTAAATAGTGGAGTACCGCAGGGATCTGTGCTGGGCCTGGTGCTTTTTAACATATTTATAAATGACCTAGAAATGGGAATAACGAGTCAGGAGATCAAATTTGCAGATGATACAAAATTATTCAAAGTTGTTAAAATACAAGAGGATTGTGAAAAATTGCAAGAGGACCTTGATAAATTGGAAGATTGGGCATCCAAATGGCAGATGAAATATAATGTGGACAAGTGCAAAGTTACGCACCTAGGAAAGAACAACCCAAACGTTTGTTACACAATGCAAGATACCACCTTAGAAACCACCACCCAGGAAAAAGATTTAGGCATCATTGTGGATATTACGTTGAACCCTCCGCCCAATGAGCAACAGTGGCCAAGAAAGCAAATAGAATGCTAGGAATCATAAAGAAAGGAATGGAGAATAAAACCAAGGATATTATAATGCCTCTGTATGGTTTGACCACACCTTGAATATTGTGTACAGTTCTGGTCACTGTATCTTAAAAATGATATAGCTGAATTAGAAAAGGTACAGAAAAGAGCCATGAAAATGGTAAAGGGGATGGAAGGATACCCAGAGGCTTAAAAAGTTGGGGCTCTTCAACTTGGAAAAGAGATGGCTGAGGGGAGACATGATAGAAGTCTATAAATTAATGAATGGAGTGGAATGGGTTAACGTAGATCAGTTGTTTACACCATCAAAAAGTAGAAAGACTAGAGGACACACAACAAAGCTACAATGTAATCCATTTAAGACTAATAAGAGAAAATATTTTTCACTGAACACATAATCAAACTCTGGAATTCGTTACTGGTGAATGTAGTCAAAATTGTTAGTGTAGCTTGGTTTAAAAAAAGTTTGGATAAGTTCCTGGAGGAAAGGTCCATAAATCATTATTAAAGAGAACCCAGAAAATCAACTACTTCACACGGGATAAGCATTGTGGAACCTGTGGCCTTTGGGAACCTGCCAAGTACTTGTGACCTGGATTAGCCTTTGTTGGAAACAGGATACTGGGCTTGACGGACCTTGGTCTGACCCACTATGGCATTTCTTATGTTCTTAAGTGCGGGTACAAACAGATGTATATTTATAGAGCAGGCATGCTCAGGGGAGGAATTAGAATGGAGCTAGGGTGAAATCATGATTTGCAGGCGTATGTTATAAAATGCGCACGATTGGATAAAATACATGCTGACATTTACGGCTGCTCTCAAGCAGATGCAATGTGCGCGCCTTCGATCTAGGCACAATTTCTGCAGGAATTGTGTTACTATTTTATGAAGACTCTTGTAGTAACAGAGTATACGACAGCAGATGAAGACCAGTATGGTCCATCTAGTTTTGCCACCTTACGGGACGGTGTTTTTGAATTACCTTTGAGGGGCTGACTGGTTTCTTTAGAGTGCATATGCTTGCCCTAGTCCATTGGTGGCCTTTAGGGGACCCTGCCCTTTGTGTTACTTTATTTCCTGTGAGCATTCAGAATGGATGGGGCATCATGTTTGAGTAGGGTGTTTGTTCGGGGGTTTGGGGGAGTGACTGGTTGTCTGGAAGGTGTGGTATGAGGTTTGAGTGCAAGAGTTACGGATATGAGAGGTTGTCCAAGTGGGGAGGGGGGGTGTGGGTGAGGTATGCCTTCTCCTAGGGTTTACTGTCCAATTTGGTATGGTTTGGAAAGGCGGAAGGTGTGCCTCAGGAATGTGAATGGTAAATGTGATGATTCAAACAGTTTGGGTGACCTGGAGGTCTCTTTTGTTTTGGTTAGGAAGTTTAGGATAAGATCAATGCAATATAAAAATGAGAATTTCTTGTTTTTTTGTACATAAGTTTGGTTGGTTTAGTTGGGAGAAATTTATTTGCGATGTTGAATGGGCCTAGAGTGTATGGATGAATGTGGATGGCAGGGGGAAGGAAGAGCTGAGAGAGGGGGTGGCTTTCCCTCTTAGTTGGCCGGATTCTTACACATAATCAGTATGGTCCTTAAGATCGCCACACTGAATGTATGGGAGCTTAACAATCCGGTTAAGCGCAAAAGGGTGCTTTCATATCTGCAGCAGGAGAGGGTTGATATAGCTCTGCTGCAAGAGGTGAAACTTATCCCTTTGGAGATTGAAAAGTTGAGGGCTGAGCACAGGGGCATGTTTTTATTTGGTCCACACTTCTAAAAAATCAAGGAGTGGCCCTATTGATCAGCTCTCAAATCTCCTTTACATTTTATGATTGGGGTGGAGATGATTAGGGGCAGGTGGTGTGGGTAGTGGGGCGCATAGAGCAGCAGGAGCTTTCCTTTTTGAATGTGTATACTCCAAATGGACCTAAAGGGAATTTTTTTCAGAAGGCTTTCTCCGAGTTTGAAGCTAAGGCGAAGGGTTCTATGTGGGTGAGGGGAGATATGAATTGTGCCCTTAGCTCCTTGGACCATTCTGGGCCCCTATAAGTGGTCAAATCCCTCTCAAGAGGGATGAGCTGCGAAGGATGATGGAAGTGGTTGGCTGGGTGGATATTTGGAGGTCTTCGTATCGTGATGTCTGTGATTATACCCACTGCCCCTGTTATCCAAGTTATTTGCCCTGTTATCTGTAAACTCATACGTGTTAATTGTACTGAGCATTTTTGTTCCATGTAAACCGCGCTGATGCTGAATAGTGCGGTATATAAGAGACTGTAAATAAATAAATAAGATGCAGGGTTATTCCCAACTAGACCTGGTGCTTGGAAGAGAATCTGATTTGCAGAAGGTTGAGGGGGGTCATGATTTTGCCTGTCTTAGTGAGTGATCACATGATGGTGTGCCTCATGCTTGACCTGGGATGGAGGCGGAGTGGGGATGACCGAAGGAGGAGAGCCAATGTACGCCTGCTTCAGGAGAAGGAAGTTTTGAGATCCATACAAGAGTGGTTGGCGGAGTATCTCATGCTTAATGATAACGGGGAGATGTCTAGTGCAGTTTTGTGGTAAGCCAGGAAAGACTATGTAAGAGGGTAGCTAATACAGCTGACCTCATGGAGGACGCGAGAACACAAGGCAGCTCTGAATGACTTTTTAGTGGAACTGGCCTGTTTGCAAGCAGAGCACAAGCGGACAGGCTCTAGAAAAGTTTACCTTCTCTTAATGGAGACCCAATGTAAAATTGATGCTATTGAGGTGGAACATATTGAATTTCTGCTCCAGCTAACTAAATGTAATTTTGTGGAGTTTGGTAGTTGAGTAGGGAAGTTGCTAGTCTGGCAACTGCATAAGCAGTGGGCCAGCTGGCTTATTAGTGAAGTTTATGACAAACATCGAGTCTTGCAGAAGAACAGTGTTGGGACTGCCCATTCATTTCAGGATTTCTACTCTGGGTTATATTCCATTGAGGTGTCCGCTTCTTCCAAGCTGCTCTCTACCTTCCTGGATGGTATTTCCCTATCCTCACTGTCCAAGCAGCAGAGGACCTTGCTAGATAGGGAGATATTCCAAGTGGAGATTAAGGCCGCTATTGGATCCCTGGCATCTGGTAAGGCCATGGGTATGATAGGGTTCCACCATGGAATGGTACAAAGGGATGAAAGAAGTGGTAATGCAGCTCCTTCAAAGAGAGTGTTTAATGATGCCTTGGATAGTGGCACCCTACCCCCTCTTATGTACAAGGCCATGACTTCCCTGATTCCGAAAGGTGGCCGGACCCCAGTGGAGTGAGATAATTACAGGCCAGTATCCTTGTTAAACAGTGGCATCAAGATTTTTGCTAGAGTCCTTGCCAACCAGTTGGACAGTGTGATGACTATGTTAATATACCCTGATCAGAATGGTTTTATTTGGGGGAGACAGACCTATGACAATGTTTGGTGCTTTCAGAATAAAATTCTGAATGTCCATCAGAAGGAGGGGTCAGCCTGCTGCATCTCATTGGATGCCGAAAAAGCTTTCAACTGGATTGAATGAGAATATCTGTTTGTGGTGATGCCCTGGTTTGGTTTGGGGGCACATTTTATTGAATAGGTGCAGCCCGTGATTTGGTTAATGGCTTCTTGGTCTGAGAAGTTCCCGCTGTTTAGGGGCACTCATTAAGGCTCTCCTCTATCCCCTCCTCCTCTTTGCCCTGGCAATCAAACCCTTGGCAGCATTGCTGTGATCTAGTCCAGCTTTTAAGCCTGACGTGGTGGGAGGGACCCTTCACCAGGTGTCTCTTTATGCTGATGATACCCTGATCTTTGTTGAAGATCCATTACACCCTATTCCTGGGGTTCTTCAGGTGCTGGAGGACTTTGCCAAAGTCTCTGGTTTTAAGGTGAACGTCGATAAGTCAGAGATTCTCCCTCTGGGACACCAGGAGATACAGCTGCCGGTGGGTTGTCCTTTCCGACTGGCAAATGCGAGAACTAAGTATCTGGGCTTGAAGATCTCCCCAAAGAGTGGAGGATCTGTTTAATTGAACTATGCCCCGTTGGTCACTCTTATGGGTTGGATGGGGAAGTTGGCAATGCTTAAAATGATGATAGTGCCCAAGCTGCTCTATGTCTTCAGTCAGCTACTGATTGAGGTTCCCCAGTCATTCTTTAAGAAGCTAGAGATGAAGTTTAGCAGGTTTATCTGGGAGACTCGTCAAGCGCAAATAGGCTGGGGATGTTTAGTTTGGTCGGTGGAGGAAGGGGGGTTGAATTGTCCTAAAATTGAACTGTACTATAAGGCGGCAGTTCTTCGGGGTCTTAGGTTGCACTATGTCAGACCCCCGAATGTGCACTGGGTTCACATGGAGCGGAAATGGATAACACCTTTGTCTATTTTTGAGGCAGTTGGGGGGGGGGGGAGATGGGGAGATGGGGGGACACCTATTATTATCGCCCCTTCAAAGAGTTAATCTGCAGGTGTGATGTCAAGGGGGATGTCCTGGGCTGCTCTTCCATTCATTTGGAGGGGCCTCCTTTGTGGCCCTTTGTAAAGTTTGGGAAGCAAATGATATCTTTCTCCTGAGAGATTTTCTGGAAGGGAGTACCTGTTTGAGCATGGCCCAGTTAAAACATAGGGGAGGAGCGCAGGTGCCTTTTTTCCAATACTTCTAATTGCGCTATTTCTTCATGAGGGAGGAGCACCTGTTGCAACTCACCAGGGAACCCTCAAGAGTGGAGGGATGTATATTTAGCCCTAGGCCCCAGGGGAAAGGGGTTCTTTCTAAACTATATAATGCACTGGTTGACCTGTACCATGCTGATTGTGACCCGCATGTGGAATAATGGCACCGTTCCCTGGGTCGGTCCTTTACACCCCAGGAATGGAGGGCTATTCACCAGGAGGGGTATCGTTGTAGTCGAAGCACTGGCTGTAACAAATGCAATATAAGCTTTTTATGCAGACTTTTTTGATCCCAGTCCGCAGAAGGCACCTGGGTTTTCTGTAGTCTGATAAATGTTGGTGGGCCCGTGGGCTCATGGGCAGGACCAGCCTGTCTACTAGTGGGCCAGGCGGCTGCCTAGGTCAGCAGATCTCTGTGGGCAGCAGGCCATGTAATTCAGCACACATGGCCTGCTGCCCCCTGTGCATTGAGCCGCCCTTCTCCTCCCCCGTGCTGAGCCGCGCCATGCTGCTGTCCCGCCGCTGCCTCTGATTCCGGTGGTAGGGGGAACACTAGGCTTGGCGGCAGGCCATGTGCTTCGGCACATATGGCCTGCTGCTTCTGAACTCCCAAAGTTATAAGAACATAAGAACATAAGATATGCCATACTGGGTCAGACCAAGGTCCATCAAGCCCAGTATTCTGTTTCCAACAGTGGCCAATCTAGGTCATACGTACCTAGCAGTTTCCCCAAGGGACACAGGTTCCACAATGCTTGTATTGGTTCAAGCATTGATATCCTGGGTCCCTTCTTAATAATGGTTTATGGACCTTTCCTCCAGGAACTTGTCCAAACCTTTTTTAAACCCAGCTACACTAACAGCCTTTACTACATCCTCCGGTAACAAATCCCAGAGTTTGATTACACGTTGAGTGAAAAAAATATTTTTCTTTTATTAGTCTTAAATAGTTTACCCTGTAGCTTCATTGCATGTCCCCTAGTCTTTCTATATTCTGATAAGGTAAACAATCGATCTACGTTTATGTCGGAGAGGGGTCAGAAGTGACAGGCTATGTGTGCAGAAGCACATGACCTGCCGCCAAGCCGCACCCCCCTCAACCCCATCGCCGGATGATGTGGCGTGTGAGAATGAATGAATTTATGAGTATGGATAAACTTTCATACATGCTGAAAGGCCAGTCTGCTCTTTTCAATGAGCTGAGGGTCCCTTATATAGCCTGGGTTTGGACTTTTGTGGGGTGAGGATGATTGGTGTCTTCCTCCCTCTCCCCACTAGGAAATGGGTGGTTGTGGGGTGGCTGGCCCATTGAGCTTTCTTAGGCTCCCGCTTGCCTTGTTTGTCCTTGGATGTTGGGCCCTATTCTCCTCTTTTCCATCATTATCTTGCCCTCCCTCTTGAGTTTGGTTTTGTGTCTGTTCTTTTCTACATTTCAAATACTAATTGCTCTATAATAACTATCATTCAACGTGGAGACAAATATGTTATCTTGTGGAGAAAACGTTTTGTGATAAATATAAATAATTTAAATGCTTTAGAATGCTCAGAATGTCTCAGACTAGGCGGCGCTTAAAACAAATGACATGTAACATATCAAATTCCAACGCCTAATAGCATCAATGACTATTCTGGCATATATTTTTTTTATGAAAAAGTTTCCCACAATTAAAATCTTCAAACTCTGATATAAATAGATAAATGCTTAGCTTTTGGTGCTAAGCATTTATCTATTTATATGGTATCTACTCCATTCCCATTTGTATATTTGTCAATCACAGAGCAGAAGTATTTGTTTAACATTTTCGCTTTTTCAATGTCACTTTCTGCAAATCTATCCTCAGCATTTTTGAGTCTTGCAATTCTACCTGAGAACTTCCTCTTCTCCCAAATATACCTGAAAGAAAGTTTTGTCTCCATGCTTCTCATCTTTAGCCAGCTTTTCTTCTGCTTTTGCTTTTGCTATCCTTATGTCTCTCTTTGTCTCTTTTAGCTTTATCCTTAATTCTTTTCTGTATTCCTCTGTTTGTGATCTGAATTTTGTGAAAGCTGTGTTTTTTGCCTTTATTTGTACAATCACTTCTTTGGAGAACCTTATAGGTTTCCTTTTCCTCTTGTTTTTATTTACTTTGGGGTCTATTCTGTCCCGCGAATAGCGGGGATGGACACCCCATTGAGATGTCCATTCCTGCTATTCACCCCCTTCCGTTCCCAGCAGAAGCCTCCCCATACGAACAAGGAGTTTGTACGGGGAGACTTAGTTGGGGATGGGAGGGGCATTGCGGAGGTGGAGCATGGGTGGTCTGTGACCCCAGACCAACAGAGTCGATTCTGAGGTCGGCCCTGTATTTTTGGGGTCAGCAAACTGGACAGGGGACTTATTTCATCTTGGAGGTGGAATAGGTTCTCCTGGATGTCAGGGGATAGCAGACCCAGGCGGCATCGAAAAGGTGAGGGAGTACAGGGGATTCCCCACAACCCAACCCTGGCCATGGAAGGCCAAATCGGAGGTCAGGCTGTGGGGAAAGAATAATGTGGTCGACGGTTGGGGATTGCGGCTCCTGAATGGAGCCACGGTGCCATGGCAATGGGATACCATGGCACCGTGGCTCCATTCAGGAGCCTGACTGAGTTAGCCGGGCAGGGGCCTGTATATGCAGGCTGATCAGAATCGGGTCCCAGCCTGCACATACAAGCCGAGAACCGATTCTGATCCCGCGGGGCACGTCTAGCCTCCACAGGATCAGAATCAAGTCTGCTTCTGTGTGTCCCCTTCAGATCGGACGCACAGCGGCCTGGACGCACTCTATGGAATGTGCCTCTTTCCTTACATATATATTTGTTGTTCCTTTTATTGCCTGGTTTAGTTTAGCCCACTGCAATTCTACTTCCCTTATCTCCCCCCACCCTGACAATTTCTTCAGGTACTTTCCCATAGGAAGTCAGCGTTTTTGAAGTTTGCTGCAATTGGACTCTGCCTTGGCTTTTACCTCAAATCACACTGTGTGATGATCACTGCTGCTCAAATGGGCGCCCACCCAGACATTCGACACGCTATCTCCATTGATGAGCACTAAATCCAGCAAAGAACTTTCCCTGGTCGGTTCAATCACCAGTTGTCTGAGCAATGCTTCTTGGAAGGCATCCACAATCTTTTTACTTCTTTCCAGATTTGCAGAAGGCACCTATGTGTCTTTATAAAGTAGGCTTAAAATAGGCACCTTCTCCATCTCCAAACCTAGGCACCCTGTTATAAAATTATCCAGTAAAAGAGCTGTAAGTTCTCCCTACTACTTTATCGAAGTTTGTAAGAGCAGCAAGCTTTATTCTGTCATGTCAGAAATCCAGTAAGAACTGGAAAACACAATACCAACAGGTGGTGGATCTCTTTTTAATGCAAGCAGGCTCCTCACTCTTCAGCTGTGTTATCCTTATAAGCAGCTATGCCTGGGGATTGTGCACAGTAATAATAACTGTTAAGGAAATTCTGTCAGAGGAATACATAATCCTTTTTTTTTTAAATTTACTTTAAGTACAGGTTTTAGCTGATCCAGATTTGATAAAATTCTATTGCTCTAAGAAACTAATGTTCTTATAAAGTATTTGAACTGCCCATAGGGCCAGGCCTGGATTTATTTCTTATATGCTGCTAAACCCCGCAGTATGGGGACGTCCCCTAACTAGTGTGCATGACTGGAGTGTGACCCAGTTGTAAGTGAGGGCCTCTACTGTATAACTAAAGCTCGTTAGCTCATTAACAGGTGTTTTAAAATGCGGTTACAGGCAGTCAGGAACACTGAAGCCCAGTAGTGTCTGTCTTTGCATGCTAAAACGCATGTTAATCAGTGATTGTGGGATGGAGCAGGGAAGAAGTGGTGAGTGGGCATGGAGGGTTGCCACATGCTCAGTGTCAATGCAGCTCCTAACATGGGTTCACCTAACGACTCCTTTACAGGAAGCCAACCTAGTGGCGTTCTCGTTAGGAAACCCCAAAGCTAACCTGCAGCCTCTGCCATTAACATGCGTGAGACTGGCGTGTTAATGGCTAATCCATAGTGGGCTTTAGTAAAAGGGGCCCTAAGTCCCTAGCAACAGGAGTTCATCTTTTGCGATGATATTCTTTCAGCATAAGGAATTATACCCCTAGGAATTTTCTAGCTGGGCTTCCTGCAAGAGCAAACTAGGGCGACAAGCTGGGGAACGCCAAAGGTCACAAAATTCCAAGATTTGGAGGGAAAGGGAGCTTTTGCCTTTTTTCAGCAGCCTGGAGCCTCGGCCCCAGTCTGGAGGCAATTGAAAAAAAGCTGTACCCCAAGAAGGAAAGAAGGGGTAAACTCCCAGTGGAGGGGTCTGCTTTTGTTTCTGGCAAGCTGACAACAGGGAGCGGAGGGTTCTTGATAGCATTCCAGGGGCTGATCTAGGCCTCTGACGATTGGGAGAAAGCATTGCTGCTTACCTGTAACAGGGGTTCTCCATATTCAGCGAGGGTATGCAATCATACTCCAAGGTGCTGATCTAGCCTCTGACAACAGGAAGGGAGAAAGAGACGCTACCCTAGCCTCACCTCAGCGGGTGAATAGAGAGATTTGATGTTTTCCTTGGGAATCGTTCCTGTGCCCAGAGACAGACGGAGGACTCTTTAGGTGCAAGGAGCCTAAATCTCTGTGAAAGGAGAAGGCCCACAAATGCTATTCCAGCCAGGACCCGAGGAAGGAGGAATCCTCTGAGAGCCAGTAGCAGAAACGCAGTCTGTGGAGCAAGCACCAGAGTTGCCAGAAGGCTTTAGTGGATTAAGGAGTCTGGAGGGTCCAGGCGGTATCCAGGATTGTAATAATTGTGAGTAGAGGGGGAAGTGTGAATGGAATGACTGACTCTATGCCTGTTAGAGGAGAAAAGGGAAATAGAGCAGAGACGTTAAAGAGGAGAGCATTGAGACTCTTCGTTATTACCTTTGGAACAACCCTCTGATATAAATTTATTGTAACCCAAGTTTTCGTCCAGTAGATTTATTTTATTTATTTACTGTAGAGGCAGGAGCTATACTGCTAGAGGAACACAACGGTTATCAAAGTGTTTTACAAGGATTTCAAAGGTGGACAGCTTTTCCCACCACTTTTAAAGAAATGGAAGAGCGCTCTGTGAAGATCACCACTCTTGTCTTTCTAAAACCTCTCTGACAAATCTTACGTCCAATTCAACCATCCTAACACCCTTTCATCCATGGCTTATTTTCATATCCTTTGACAAACACAGAACATGTGAGCATGGTACTGCTTTCATCCCATCAGTCATGCTCGCACACCACCAAACCTAGAAGGCACAAGAGACAACTCGCATAAAGAAAACGTTAACGATGTATTGCAAAAATTAAACTTTTGTTTTTACTTTGCATTGCTTGCTTCCCCCTTATGGTGTGTTATGTGGGTGATCTCTCTAGGCGAGCTGCATGGTCCTTCAGGGTGTGCAGAGACTCATTCACTTCCTCTGGAGAAATCTCTCCCTTATCCAGGAAGTCCCAGCAGTGATAGAGGATCATGTCATGGCAAAGGTGAAAGAGAAAAGAAGCACATTAGAGCAAATTCTCTGGAGAGACAACGGTACCCAGACAATGAAAGCTGCATGGAGAAGTCCTTAATGCAACAATTCCATCATTATCTATGGTCTTACTATGTAGGACTGAAAACAGCATATACAATTCTTTGTCCAAAGGTTTTTCTCTTTCATTCTAGGGATGCACCTAGCCAGTCAGATTTTCAAGATAATCACAATGAATATGAACGAGAGAGATTTGTGTACAATGTGTATTCATTGTGGTTATCCTGAAATCCCGACTGGCAAAGTGTATCCTGAGGACTGAGTTGGGAACCCGGGTTCTAGGGTAATCCCCAGGGCTTGCATGCATCCAGTAGTAGCAAATCTGATCCGGATGACGCAGACTCAAACCTGTATAAGAGGCAGATGTGTAGTCCATTCACATTTAAACCAAAATTCGGGAAAAGGGAAACCAAAGAAAGCAGAATATGAAAACACAAGTGAGGAGGGCAATAATGAGGCTTCCCTTGGGCTTCACAGGGGCAAAGTATGCACCAGAAATTGCCTGTCGAGATTTGATTATGCAATCTCCATGTATAAGTTCCTTCCCCTGACCTAACTCCCCTACATTTTTTGTGCATGTGAAAGAAGGCATGGTGGTCACACCACATCTACTTTTAGCTGCACTAAGCAATAACCAGACTGCAATTTTATAGCAGCAAACTTGCACATTTATTTATACTCAGTGCCCGTCTGTCCTCATGCATGTTTGTTGATTATGTGGCAAGTTCTGTAGAGGCAGGAACTGCCTCTTCCATGTGTTTGCATAGTGCTGCACGCACTTTGTAGTAGTACACATAGCAGTAGTAGTAAACCCGGGCGCATGGGGTCTTTGTTCCAATGTAGAGAGACTGAAAACTGTGCCCCTAAGAGGGAATTTTGTAAAGGGTTTTTTCACACATAGATGGATGTATATGTGTGCAAAATGCTTCCTATAAGATTACCCTACTCATATATCTTATGATAAGTAGGTGCATGCATGTACGCAACCAAGGTGTACGGGTGTTTAGGGAAAGAGTTTGGGCGAAGTTCTCACATCGGTTAGAAAATATACACCTACACGCTGCTTTCAGCCTCATACATTCACATCTGCTCCCAAGCTGGTACATTTGATAGGTTTGGTGCTGGTATTTTATAAAGATGTCTATGTGTCTATAAACGTTTCTCACACGTAAAAGGGCTTTTTATAAAATTGCCCCTCTGCTTATGCAGGTGCCAGTACACATAGGGGGTTTTTAAAGGCGCTATTTGGGCATGCAGACATCCAAATCACAGAGACGTCTCTGGAGGAAGCTTAGAAGCTGGCTCTGGAGACATCACCGGTGCAAGGATGTCCAAGGCATGATGGGGAACATGGCTGAGACATGTCCAGGACAAGCCCATGAACTTGGATGTCCTGGTCCAATTTCAGAAACATCCGGCATATCCTTCGCCACGTCAAAGGTTACATCTGCTCCAGGCCTGAACAGACATCAGAAAAGTGCTCGTTTTGCCAGCCAAACATCTGGAGGGTGTAGTGAAGGAGGTACACTCACATCCCCTATATTTTCCATGTTGACAATGAACACAGATGGGGAATGAGCATGTAATAGATGTCCCCACCCCAAACGTCTATGTGGATGCCAGCATGGGTGTCCATGTTGGGGATGTCTATGTTTCTATAATCGAGCCAAAACAGACATCCCATGCATTTTTCTGCACATTTTGCCCTGAACATCCGAGATTGCACTTGGACGCCCTTTCTAAAATGCCACTTCCCAAAACCAGACAGCACATACTTTTACACAACATGCAGGTAGGCATGCTGGAGCAGAGGAAGAGCCTAATGGTTAGAGCACTGGCTTGGGAACCAAGAGACCAGGGTTTGATTCATTCTAGCACTCCTTGTGGCCTTGCAAGACTTCAAGTTATCAGTGTCCCTGTTTAATGTACATTATCAAGTATAAATTACAATGTAAAAGGCCCTGACTAAATGATAAAAATCCTATTAAATAAATAAATAAATAAATGCTTTGGGGTAGAATTGCAAAGTACGTTAATTCTTTATAAAAATACCTGTATCATGCAGATTGTACACAAGTACTCAGGGCTGGGCCAACCATTAGGCAAACAAGGCAGTTGCCTAGAGCAGTCGTTCCCAGCCCAGTCCTCTGGCACTCTCAGACCAGTCAGGTTTTCAGGATATCCACAATAAATATGCATGAGATAGATCTGCATGCACTGCTTCCTTTGTATGCAGATCTATCTCATGCATATTCATTGTGGATACCCTGAAAGCCTGACTGGCCTGGAGGTACCCGAGGACTGGGTTGGGAACCACTAGCCTAGAGCACTAACTTCTGGGGTGACAGGGGTGGCAAAGAGCAGTGCAATAGATTGTGACAGCCAGGGGGGCAGTAAAGCTTAAGGGTTTGCTAAGGTGCTAACACTTTGAAGCAACTCTGGAGCTGACCCTGTATGTACACTTATACCAGCTCCTGTGCTGGTCTGTAACATACAAACATAGTATATAACGGTAGAGAAAGACTAGTATGGTGGCTAGAGTGGTTGTAACTGCCACTCCATGCAGGTCAGCCCCCTCTATGCCTGTGTTTAGCATCATACCCGCCATTCCGTGCAGGCCAGTCCCCCTTTATTAAAAGGTATTTAAGTTTGCTTTAATTTCATCCTCTTGCTATAAAGGAATCCACCGTGTCTGTCCCATGCCATTTTGAATTCCATCACTGTATTTTCCCCCACCGCCTCCATCGGGAAGGCATTCCATGCATCCACTACCCTTTCAGTGAAAAAGTATCTCCTGATGTTGCTTTTAAATTTACCGTCTTGCAGCTTCATAGTATGCCCTATAGTTTTACGGCTTCCTCTTCTTTGAAAAAGGTTTGTTTGCTCATTAATACCCTTTAAGTATTTAAAGGTCTGTATCATATTTCCCCTATCCCTCCTCTCCTCCATGATATATATATTTAGATCTTCAAGTCTCTTCTCATACATTTTCTGGTGCAGGCTTAAAATCATTTTTGTCACCTTCCCTTGAACCGTTTCAAGTCTTCTTATATCCTTTGTGAGATATGGTCTCCAAAACTGAACACAATACTCCAAGTGAGGCCTCACCAATGACTTGTACAGGGGCAATAAGACCTCCTCCTTTCTGCTGGCTATTCCTCTGTATGCAGCCTAGCATCCTTCTGGCTTTGGCTACCACCTTGTCACGTTGTTTTACCACCTTGAGATCCTCAGACACTTGCACTCCAAGGTCCCTCTCCTGATCCATGCACACCAACCTTTTGCCCCCTATCGTATAAAATTCCTTTGGATTTCTGCATCCCAAGTGCATGACTCTGCACGTCTTCACATTAAATTTTAACTGCCAAGCATTAGACCATTCTTCCAGTGTTTGTAGATCTTTCCTCATGTTGTCCACTCTGTTGCAAATTTTTCTATCATCTGCAAAAAGGCAGACTTTTCCATTCAATCCTTCCATAATATCACTCACAAATACATTGAACAGTATTGGTCCCAGGACTGATTCCTGAGGCATGCCACTAATCACCTTCCTTTCTTCTGAGTGAGTTCCATTTACCACCACCTTCTGTCATCTGTCATTCAACCAATTTCTAATCCAGTTAACCACCTTGGGACCTATCCCCAGGCTGCTCGGTTTATTGATAAGTCTCCTATGAGGAACAGTATCAAAGACTTTGCTGAAATCTAGGTAAATCACATCCATCACATGCCCTTCATCTACTTCTCTGGTCACCCAGTCAAAGAACTCAACCAAATTTGTTTGACATGATCTTCCTCTGGTAAAACCATGTTACTTCGGATCATGCAATCCATTGGTTTCCAGAAAGTCCCCTATTCTTTCTTTCAAGAGCACCTCTGTTACTTTTCCCACCACTGAGGTAAGCCTTACCAGCCTATAGTTTGTCACCTCTTCACTATTACCACCTTTGTGAAGAGGTATCACATCAGCCCATCTCCAATCCTGCAGAACCTTTCCCGTCTCTAAGGATCATTAAAAACATCCTTTAAAGCCCTGACAGAACCTCTCTGAGCTCTTTCCGTATCCTAGGATGTATCCCTATCTGGTCCATGGCCTTGTCCACTTTCTGTTTTGCAAGCTACTACTACTATTGCTACTATTTTTTTTAATTTCTTTATTTATATTTTCCAACAAAATACAAACAGAAGTGCAAAACAGAAAAGAAAAAAAACAGGTTACAATAAAATTAAAATACACAAAACTTCTCTGTGACATAAGATATCTAAAGATAGAACACAGCCCACCCCACCTTGTCCCTCCCATTATCCTATGATCATCAGGAACCTAATGAAAAAAGACATATATGTAAATGCATCATCATGAATGTCTACCAAACTCAGTAGCAAGCTTCCACCTAGAAATAGTAGGAAAGGGCCACTCCCCAATATGAAGCCGATTCAAACCTGATAATTTTTTTATAAGTACAAAAAGCTAATTTGCTGATTGAAAAATGACCCCAGATCAGGAGAGAGTGGCCCTGAGTCCCAGCACCACACAGTACGATTCTATGTTTGCAACTGAATGTTAAGTCAATCCTATGTCACTTATCCCAATTTGTTGACATCTCCTTGTCGAGACCAACATTTATTCTCATTTACATATTAAACGTATACCTACGGCCCCCTCCACCCATTGTGAACCTTGTATTAACAAGACCGTAACATAGGCCAGTTATTCAGTGAAACTCCTTCCCCCACTGTCTTATTCACACCTGAGCTTCCCACGAGCAATCTAGGCAGTTATTTCTCCCTAAGAGCTGAGCGAAAGTTCTATCCCTATTAACAATGTAGTTATTTGAAGGAACATTGGTAGTATTCCTATTATACAATTCACTGACGGATGGGGAAGGACAAGTTCAGGACGTCACTCCCGGCAAAAGCAGAACAACATCAGGAACAGCCACACTTTTAAACCACACATCAACGACAAGTGGGAAGAAGTGGGCAGAACAAAATCAATGCAAAATACATGCAAGCCAGTTAAATGCTGGAAAGCAATGAGCACAAATGCTCGAAGTTTAGCCAACAAAGTTCCAGACCTGGAAGCCCTAATGGTGGAAATGGACTTGGACATTCTGACCATTACAGAAACATGGTTTAATGAATCGCATGAATGGGATATAGCCATAGCTGGCTATAATCTATTCAGAAGAGACAGACAACGTGGAAAAGGAGGAGGAGTAGCCTTGTATGTCAAAAGCAATATTAAAGCTACTGAAATGCAGGGGGCATGGGGAAAAGAAGAAGCGCTCTGGATTGTGTTGGAAAGAGGAGATGGCACTGTCATCCATAATGGTGTAGTCTGCAGACCTCCAACTCAAACTGAAGAAATGGATAGCGAATTGATTATTGATATTGCAAAGGTAGCCACGAAGGGGGAAGTGATCATATTGGGTGACTTTAATCTACCCGATGTGGATTGGATTACTCCTGCGAATCTGGAAAGAAGCAAAAACACTGTGGATGCTTTCCAAGATGCGTTACGTAGATAAATGGTGATGGAACCAACCAGGGAAAGCTCAATGCTGGGTTTAGTGCTCACCAATGGTGATAGCGTATCAAATGTCTGGGTGGGGGCCCCTGTGAGCAGCAGCAATCATCACACGGTGTGCTTTGAGATGAAAGCCAAGGTGCAGTCCAATCATAGCAAGCTCAAAGTCCTAAACTTCAAAAACACTGATTTCAGTAAAATGGCAAAGTACCTGGAGAAGGAGTTGGCAGGGTGGGAGGGGATAAGGGAAGTGGAATTGCAATGGGCTAAACTTAAGGTGGCAATAAAAGGGGCAACAGATAAATATGTAAGGAAAGTAAATAAAAACAAGAGGAAAAGGAAACCTATTTGGGTCTCCAAAGAAGTGGCTGCACAAATAAAGGCAAAAAACACAGCTTTCACAAAATTCAAAAGCTTGCAAACAGAGGAACAGAAAAAGGAATACAGAATCAAACTAAAAGAGACAAAAAGAGAAATAAGGAAAGCAAAATCAAAGGCAGAGGAAAAGATGTGAAGCGTGGCAACAAAACTTTCTTCAGGTATATTCGGGAGAGGAGGAAAATCAGAGATGGAATTGCAGGACTCAGAAGTGCTGGGAATGGACTCGTGGAAAGTGACACTGAAAAAGCGAAATTGCTAAACAAATACTTCTGATCTGTTTTTACTAAAGAAAATCCTAGAGACGGACCACCTGTGACTCCCAAATGTAAAAATGGGAATGAAGTAGATACCACACCGTTCACAGAAGATGATGTGTTAGAACAACTTGCAAAACTGAAAGTGGACAAGGCCATGGGACAAGGTGGGATACATCCCAGAATACTGAAAGAGCTCAGAGAGGTTCTTGCAGGGCCGTTAAAGGATGTTTTCAACAGATCCTTGGAAACAGGAGAAGTTCCTCAGGACTGGAGAAGGGCTGATGTGGTACCTCTTCACAAAAGTGGTGACAGGGAAGAAGTGACAAACTACAGGCCGGTGAGCCTTACCTCGGTGGCGGGAAAAGTAATGGAGGCGCTCCTGAAAGAATGACGAGTGGACTTTATCAAAACCAACAGGTTGCTTGATCCAAGGCAACATGGTTTTACCAAAGGACGATCTTGCCAAACAAATCTGATTGAGTTCTTTGACTGGGTGACAAGAGAACTAGATCAGGGGCATGACATGGATTGTCATCTACCTGGATTTCAGCAAAGACTTTGATACTGTTCCTCATAGGAGGCTTATCAATAAACTCAGTAGTTTGGGGATGTGTCCCAAGGTGGTGAACTGGATCAGAAATTGGTTGACTGACAGATGACAGAACGTGATGGTAAATGGAGATTACTCGGATGAAAGGAGGGTGATTAGTGGGGTGCCCCAGAGTTCGGTCCTGGGCCCGGTACTGTTCAATGTATTTGTGAGTGATATTGCTGAAGGACTGAATGGAAAAGTCTGTCTTTTTGCAGATGACACGAAAATTTGCAACATAGTGGACTCCCCTGAGGGAATGGATAACATGAGGAAAGATCTACAAAAGCTGGAAGAATGGTCTAATGCTTGGCAGTTAAGATTTAATGTGAAGAAATGCAGTGTCATGCACTTGGGAAGCAGAAATCCAAGGGAAATGTACATGATAGGAGGCAAGAGGTTGGTGTGCACGGACCAGGAGAAGGACCTTGGTGTAATTATTTCTGAGGATCTCAAGGTGGCAAAACAGTGCAACAAGGCAGTGGCAAAAGCCAGGAGGATGTTGGGCTGCAGGAGTGGAGGAGTGGCCTAGTGGTTGGGGCAAGGTACTTCAGGCCAGAAGGTCAGGGGTTCAAATCCCACTAGAGGACAGCAATCTTGGTCCAGAAGGACTGGGGTTTCTAGTCCCACAGGTGCTCCTTGTGGTCTTGGGCAAGCCACTTAACCCTCCATAGCCCATGTTCCCTGTAAAATAGTTATCTCCAAGTTCAATGCCCTGTTCAATGTAATTTCAGTTTGTTCAATGTAAACCGCACTGATGCAGAATAGCGCGGTATATAAGAGAATGTAAATAAAAAAAAAATACAAAGAGGAATTACCAGCAGAAAGGAAGAGGTACTAATGCCACTGTATAAGTAACTGGTGAGGGCTCACTTGGAATACTGTGTTGAGTTTTGGAGAGCATATCTTGCAAAGGATGTAAAAAGACTGGAAACTGTTCAGAGGAAGGCAACCAAAATGATTTGGAGCTTGCGTCAAAAGCCTTATGAAAAGAGACTTGAAGACCTAAATAATGTACACTCTGGAGGAGAGGAGGAATAGGGGAGATATGATTCAGACCATTATTTCTCTTTAAGTATTAAAAAAGCAAACAAACCTCTTCCAAAGACGGGGAAGCTGTAAAACTAGAGGGCATAACATGAAGCTGCAAGGGGGGAAATTGAAAGACAATGTCAGGAAATGCTCTTTCACTGAAAGGGTGGTGGATGCTTGGAATGCCCTCCCGATGGAAGTGGTGGTGGCAAATACAGTGACAGAATTCAAAATGGCATGGGACAGACACAGTGGATCCTTTTATGGCAACAGGATAAAATCAAAATAAACTATCTAATTTCTCAACAAATCCGGGGTGTCCTACACGGAGCAGTGGGTTCACCCCTAAAACAGACATGGGAGAGATGGCCTGCACGGAGCGGCAGGTGCACCTATTCTTGCCATCTTACTGGGCAGACTAGATGGACCATATGGGTCTTTATCTGCCGTCATTTACTATGTTACTATGTTATGTTAATTTATGAGTGATAGACATATTTATATCTTCAAAACGACCCCATCAAGAATCAGACTGATGACCCCCTTACTATGTATAATTAGAACTCATCAAGTCAAAGAGGATAAATGAGATTGTAACATGGGCAGAAGAAATTCCTCTGAAATAAGGCCGGTGTGCCAAATTTCAATAACTCCATTACATTTAAATTTGTCTCTTGCAGTAATGAGATGTCAACAGTTTGTATCTTACCATACAGAAAAGAAACACTCCTCTTGGTAGCGGATGTTAATGCCCTTAAAGTTTAGGTACCCAGTCCCAGAAAGAAACATACTAAGGGGTCTGTTTACTAAACATTCCTAATGTGCGGGGCCGCGGTAGTGTGCCTGTGCCATATAAGGAGTGGGCGGTTCAGGCAGAGAAAAGAAAAAAACGGGAGTAAGCGATCGCACATTTGCGCGGGGCGCTATTGTGCGCCGCGCTATTGTGCGCCGTGCATAATAGTGCGTGGGAAGGCTAAGTGGCGCCCTGATGTGCACACACAAAGGAGCAGAGCCATAGTACAATGGTTAAGACACTGACTGTGGGTGCAGCTGCCATGGGTTCAATTCCCCATTGTGCACACCAAAAAGGGCTGGCTGAGGCATTAACTGTAATGGGTAAAAGTGCTTTAGGAGGCATATTAATTTTGGGCGGCATAAGGCGGTGCACTGTTAATTTTGGGCAGCATAAGGCGGTGCGCAGATGCCCAAGCATAGGAATAGAGCCACAGCACAATGGTTAAGACACTGACCAATGGTGCAGAGATCAGGGGTTCAATCCCCCACAGTGCCCAATGAAGAAGGCTCACTGAGGCAGTGTGTATTATGGGGATGAGTGCTGTAGGGGGCAATCTATTTTTATTTCAGTTATCACTACTAGCAAACGCACTCACAAAGCGTGTTAACATAAGGCGGCCCATAAGGCACATGTTAAAGTTCACTGTCCGCCAAGGCACCCTTGAATGTCCCCTATAGGGCACCATATATGTTGCGTCACAGGATAATGTATAGTGCACCTTATATGGACGGCAACCATAAGGTGCCCTATAGGGTGCCCTATAAAGCACCCTCAGAGGCACCTTATGGGTACAGTACACTGAGGGTGTGTTTGATGGCAGCAACATATGTACATTAAATCTAAAAAAAGCTTTGGACAACCCTATCAAATAACCCCACTGTGGGCTCGAACCCATTACCGCTGGCTCCACAGGTAGTGAAGTAACCATTGGGCTACAGCTATATAGCTGCCAGCAAGCCCCTGGCTGGCTGCAGAGAGCCTGCATGTCACCACACAGACAGTCTGCTGTGGGAACCAGGATAGGGTTAGGCCACCCATACCCATGATGCACTGCACATGCAAATCAGCTGTCCACAGATGAACACAAGATGGGGAATGCACCCCAACAGCTCCCCAGCCTGGTAGGGGGACGTATCCGTGTGCACCCACACAGCACCTTGGCCTGGTAGGAGGTACTGACCGGGTGTTTAATTTGCACAGCGTAGCTACACACAGTCACACTGTGCGGGAACTTTGCTCACCCTGAGTGTGCGATGAGGCGCCCTGGACCAGGTCCACAGCACCCTCCATAGCTGAGAGAGGCCATGGCAGAGCAGGGTCTCCTATCAACAGATCCCCATTATACACCACCCCCCCCCCCTGCAATGATGGCAGTAGAGTGGACCATCAACCCCAGTCCTGTTGGGGAACAGACACCCTACAGGGCAGTCCAAGCAGCCCCACACACACCCAGACCACAATATCAGACAGACAGTAGGCCTGGATATGCTAAGATGCACCCCACCACTATCTGATATTCCCCTGCATCAAGCCATCAGCCACTGCACCCTGCAAGGCACTCCAGCAGGGCACATACCAGCTGTGAACAGTCTGCTGGTTAGTCCCACTGGAAATGCATGCACCCACAACTGGGATGGCAGCACACACAAGCAGATACATCAGTGACTAGGCCCCAACAGGTGACCCATATATATCACATGAGGGAAGTGTTATGAAGCACTATGGGGGTGCCTAGCCATGCTGCCATCACTGCACAGTCAGGGTGGAGTGAAAGCCCAGCAGCACATACAGAGGTCACCCTGTCTGTGGAGGTGGTGGACGGCCACTACAATGTCCCTGCCAGTGCCCTATGCCCTGTGCAGATGCATCCTGGCCAGCCCACCCTGTCTGAGCTATACCCATGGTACCTTGCTGCTCATTATGCACATCATCAGGCCAAAACTGTGGACAGTGTTTGCAGCCAACACACACTGTATAGACAGACACACACTCCCACACGTATGCCAGCATTGTGCTACTATAGAGGGGTTCAGAATCCTTGCCCACCACACCAGTCCTGGGCACAGTACAGGCATGGGTATGGCATGCAATACCGTTGGGGGTCCCTCCCTAGGGTGGTAAACACTGTCAGGGGCCAGACCTGACGCACACACCGCAAACATCAGATAGATTATTATGATGGAGCTCATAGAGCAGACTGTGCGTAATGTAGGGATATCTATCTGCCAGTACTCATAGCAAACGTTTGAGAGCTGTGTACCATATACCCTGGTGTAGGGTGACATTGCTAAGGTATGCAAGTGCTGGTACTGGGAGATGCACGCAGGGCCCAATGTCCTGCCTCACCAGGAGGCATTGGCCAATGGGGCCTGTGGGTGTGGGTGTGGGTGTGTCTGTCCCTGTTGGCTGCTGCTGTACGGCAGAGGTTCCCAAATCCAGTCCAGGTTTGCAATACACTGGTTGGGGTTTCCTGCTGTCCCTCATGAATATGCATGAGCTACATCTACATGCCATGGGGGTGGTGCATAGATATACAGCACGGTTATTTGTATGAGTGGCAGCATGGAACCTGAATGGTGTGTGGTCCTCCAGGACTGCATTTGTGAGACTCTGCTCTAGGTAATGCCCCTGGTCATGGTGTCTGTGCTTGGTGGTGTAAAAGATAGGCGTATGACCAATGCGTATATCCCCAGCAATAAAGCATTGCCCTTACTAACATGGTTTAGTTGTGGGGAAAATATGTGGACAGGAATGGCAGTAGCCCCAGCTGGGCTTTGAACCTGTGACCTTTTGCTCCTGCACACACTGTCTGTGTGCACTGCACCACTGTGTTGCCACAGATGTGCTGAATTCCCTGGGAAGTCCATGACTGTACATCCGACAGGGCCTATGTTGCAGTGGACGTGCCAGCCTGCACATGGCTCGGCCACTGTCTTCTGTGGCTAGCAGCCACTGCCCCCTCCACCACCTGTACCCTACCGCCAACATGCTGGCATGTCTGTATCTTGGAAAAGCATATGACCTGATTGAGTTGTGGCACTCCAGAACTGCATTTGGGGGACTCGGCTGTCGGTAATGCCCATTGTTATGGTGTGTGTGCGGTGTTGGGTACAAAATGGGTGTGTGAACCATGCTTATGTTCTCTGCAATAAAGGAGTGTCTTTACTATCTCTGTTTAGTGGTGGTTAAAATATGGGGACTGGGTTGGCAGGAGCCCCAGCTTGGATTTGAACCTGTGACCCTCTGGTCCTAGAGGTACTGCCTCTGTCTGCTGCACCACACTGTGGCCACAGTGATAGTGCAGTCCCTGGGGGTGGGAAACCTGACCAAAGGAGTCAAAAACCCTGCTCTGCACATTTGTACTGTGGGCTCAGTCACCTTGTCTGGTGACAGAAGTGCAAATAAACCCCTCAACCGACCACAACGAACTGGGGATAAATATAACCAAGCTGGGCAACAGTGATATTAATGGGCAACCATAGCAAACACTCCCAGGAAGGCTCAGAAAAAAGGAAATGGTTTTTGGAAGGGTCTCCGCTCCGTAGCCCCTTCCATACTTCATTTCATTTTTTGGAGCTTTCCTGGGTGTGTTTCTTATGTTTGCCCATTAATATCAGGGTTCCCCAGCTGACTTCCTATTTTTAATATGTTTGTTTGGGTCTTTTTCTATCTTTATTTGCACTTTTGTTCTGTGCACATGTATCACACTGCTCACGTTTTGCAGGTTTCCCCGGTTTCCCTGTACATTGCTGACGGAAATGGTTTCTCTTCCCTTTAAATGCCCTCTACCGTGAGTGTTTCACTCGCGCTATTTTTAACCTGCAAATTCATCCCCGATACTGTGCGGGGAGCCTCTCCCCTCCCCTTCCCCGCCCATTGACCCCGTCTCTCCGCCCCTCGGGAGCCTTCCTCCGCCCTCAGAATGCCTTTCCACGCCTCTATCGGACATTTGCGGGCCGGGTACTTGTGCGGGGCACGTTAGTGCGGCGCGCAATTGTGCGGGGCCCACGCGCACTTGTGCGGGGCGTTTAAGAGCGTTTCTGAGCGTTTGAGTGCCGCGTTTCCGTGCGCTATTGTGCGGCACGCAATTGTACGGCTTTTAGTAAACATGCCCCTAAGTATATCACTGAAGAAGCACTCATAGCTTACAGAGATATTTCAGTGTTGTAGCATTTCCTTTAATATTATAGGACAGCTTCTCAAGCGCTTTTAAAGTATGGCTAACTCTATAGCCCAAGAAACGAGCAAAGGCCCCGTCATGTGATCAAACACAACAAAACACCTTATTTTAGTAAGAAAAGAAAAATAAAAAGCATTCCGGGGGGCTATATAAGACACAAAACTTAGCGGGTGAGCCCACTAGGACAAGATAGACATGGAGGGCTCAATGACCCAACACTTCCACATTCCTGTAATACTCCGACTATCACATCTTGCGCACCTTCCATCTTAAAGTAGAAATAATGACTTATAGACAAAACAGCACAAATGTCCCAGGAAATAACAGTGTAATGTGCTTATATGTCGCTTCCATGTGGATAATTCACCTCACGATCTCAGGCCAGTTGCCTGCCCAAATGACAAGTGCCATCAAACTGTGGCAAACAGAAGATACAATATGTCTTTCACTGCATTACCGCTGACTCCATATCTTCCAGAAATGCACATAAATCTCTAGCATTATCAAAAGTCTTGGTCTGGTTATGCAGAGCAGGATATAGCAATCCAAAATGGGCCTTCAGTTGTATCAAGCGTGGACGTAGTGCCAAAAGACTCCTTCTCTGATCCACTGTCGCTTTCGTAAAGTCCGGAAAGAACAGGAGTTTATGCCCCTGATATTCCAAAGTTGTGAATGTTCTGGCAGCTCCCATTATCTGCAACACTTGTTGAAAGCGTAGAACTTTCATGTTAATTGGGCGTAGATGCTTGTTCATGGCCTTGGATTTCATATTCACTCTATGGGCACGCTCAATCTCAAATGGCATAGTGAAATGCAATTTTAACACATCTGGAATTATAGCCTGCAGAAAGGATATCAAAACATTCCCCTCTGCTCCTTCAGGCATTCCCTGTACCTTTATGTTGTTTCGCCGTGAGCGGTTATTGTCATCTTCCACCTCTCTTGCAGTGAGCGAATCAACTTGGCCTGCTTCTTGATAGCCCCAAGTCTCTCCTCATGCGACACCACCACCCTCTCCACCTTCTCCAAATGGGCAGTATTTGCCTCCAACGAAGATCTCAAAGCATTGATATCTTCTTGCATTGCTCTTAGTGATTTTCCATTGGCTTTGACCATTTCTTTGACTGCCCGAATCTCAGCCAAGATCTCCTGCGAGGTCTCTGGGCCATCTCGGATGACCGCCATCTTGTGAGGTGAGAGAGGTTCCGTCTTGGATCTCTTTGCGCTAGCATTTTGAGAAAGTTGAAAATCCAACCGTGTCTGCTTGGAGCCTGACATATCTTGGGTCAAATGGCAACCATGTAGATAGGAACTATATGATCAGATATTGCAGAAAAACAGGATTCTTGTCTATGCTCTCCAGAGCTCCGCTCTTACATGTCCATCTTGACCAGATATAAGGCTCCACCCCCTACTACTGCTACTATTAATCATTTTATATAGCGCTACAAGGCATTGTTCAAACACACTATCTTTTGTGCATGGTGTGGAATCTACTCCATTCCCATTTGTATATTTGTCACTTATATGTGGTCCTTCTCCAGGATTTTCTTTTGTGAATACAGAACAGAAGTATTTGTTTAGCATTTTTGTTTTTTCAATGTCACTTCCTACAAACCTGTTTTTGGCACTTTTGAGTCTTGCAGCTCCAGTTCTGATCTTCCTCTTCTCCCGAATATATCTGAAAAAAGTTTTGTCTCTCACTTCATGTCTTTAGATATCTTTTCTTCCGCCTTTGCTTTTGCTATCCTTATTTCTCTCTTTGTCTATTTTAGCTTTATCCTCTATTTTGTGTTCCTCTTTTGAGATCTTCTGAATTTTGTGAAAGCTGTGCTTTTTGCCCTTATTTGTGCAGCCACTTCTTTAGAGAACCATATAGGTTTCCTTTTCCTCTTGTCTTTATTTACTTTCCTTACATGTGCATTTGTTGCCTCTTTTAGCTTAGCCCACTGCAATTCCACTTCCCTTATCTCCTCCCACCCTGCCAACTTCTCCTTTAGGTACTTTCCCATTTTACTGCGTTTCCTATTTTCAGCGTTTTTGAAGTCTAGGACTTTGAGTTTGCTGCAATTGGACTCTGCCTTGGCTTTAACTACACTATGAGATGATCACTGCTGCTCACATGGGCACCCACCCGGTCATTCGACATGCAATTTCCATTGGTGAGTACTAAATCCAGCATTGAGCTTTCCCTGGTCAGTTCCATCACCATTTGTCTAAGTAATACATCTCGGAAGTCATCCACGATCTTTTTACTTCTTTCCAGATTTGCAGAAGGAATACTCCAGTCCACATCTGGCAGATTAAAGTCACCCAATATGATCACTTCTCCCCTCATAGCTACCTTTGCAATATCAATGATCAAGTCTCTATCCATTTCCTCAGTATGAGTTGGAGGCCTGTAGACTACACCAGTGTGCATGATAGTGCCATCTCCTCTTTCTAACACAATTCACAGCACTTCTTTTCCCCACGTCCCCTCCATTTCAGCAGCTTTAATATTGCTTTTGACATATAGGGCTACTCCTCTTTTCTGCCTTCTCTGTGTCTTCTAAATAAATTATAGCCAACTATGGCTATATCCCATTCATGAGACTCATTAAACCATGTTTCTGTAATGGCCACAATGTCCAAATCCATTTCCACCATCAGAGTCTCCAGGTCAGGAACTTTGCTGGCTAGACTTTGAGCATTTTTGTTCATTGCCTTCCAGCAATCGTTGGTTGGCTTGCTTGTATTTTGAATGGATTTTATTTCAGACTCTTTTTCCCTTTTGTCATTAATGTGTGAATTAATATGATGGCTATTAGAATGTTATTATGTTCTTGTTGGGAGTGACGTTCTGAACTTAATTTTTCCCATCCGTCACCCCCTTTCCATCGTTTATATGCTTGTCCACGTATTGTCTGAATTTTTCACTTAGGATCCTTTTTCCTGCCACAGAGAGATACAGTCTATCAACACAGTATAGTCTCTTGTTGTTCCATGGATGTGGCTTCAATCTACCCACAATTTCTGGTAGTTTACCAGGCCTGGACATAGTCAACAAAGGCAATTGCCTAGGGCATCAAATTTTGACAGCACAAAATACCCAAGCCAAAGAGGAATCTGCTTCTGCTTACTTTAGGGCCATGTGTATGTGCTGCTTAAAGGGAACACCATGGTTTCACTGTGAAATTCCTGAACTCTTTTTCTGACTTTTCCAATCTTTGGGATCTCTGACGACCACCATTGCTCTCTTGGACCTGCTGTCTGGTCTTGCCTACAAGCACCAAAATGTTAAATCCAGCTATACGGTTTACCCCGTTGTTTTATAAAGATACATAGGTTCTAAGGGGAATATTTTCAAAATTATTTGTGTTTTTCAGACCTGCAAACCACAAAAACACTGCTGACCAGGATATTTAGCGCTGATAAAAATCTACTAATATAATTGAATGCCCAAGCGCTATCCAGATAGCACTGGGGTGTTCTGTAGGGGAGCAGGGAAATGCAATTGCTTGCACCATGAGTTGTGCAATTAGCAAAAATATTCATTTGCTGACCACAAAGGCAAACCACATTAAGTTAGCAGAGCTGAAAGGCTGTCCTACTTTTATGCAGTTTTCCAGTCTGATTAGTGGCTGAATATTGCCGCTAACTGAATTGCAGAACAGCCAGCTGGCCAAACCAGATTTTCAGTGCCAGTCACCAGATAGGCACTGGCGCAATAGTCAGTCGGTGGCCAGCTGCTTCCACAGTGCTGACAGGTGCTGCTGAAAATTAGCCCCACGCGTTTTTATAAAATAGGTTAAAAATCAACACCATGTTACCCTTTTAACCTAGGTCTGTTATAAAATTACCCCCATTTTGTGCACTGCTGCTGCTAAGACATCCATTCAGGGTTGTTGTTTTTTAAAGTGCCATCAAGCCAATACTGACTCCTGGCAACCTAGCAGCTCCTGGGTTTTCTCAGCGAGGTAGATTGCCAGACCTTTCTTCCAAGGCAATAGAAGGTAAAGTGACTTGCCCAAGGTCATAACAAGTGCCAGTGGGAATCAAACCCTAGTCGCTTGGGTAGTAGGCTGTGCTCTAACCGCTAGGCTCCTCCTCCACTCCTTCCCATTCTGTATGTAGGTAAAAATAGGCATGTTCCACAATATGCCTACTTTTTACCCACATCGAATCATTTTATAAAACATTTTCTGTGTGTAAAGGATATTGGAGATGCAGAATAAGGCATTGATGAAAATGCATGGCTGAACACCTGCATAAGGACACCTACGCCAACAAGATCAAATGCATTTATATGTGCCTCAGAGACAGGGCTGGTGCTACAATTCAGCAAACTAGGCAATTGCCTAGAGCGCCAGCCCTCTGGGTCTACCCATGGCTGCCACTGTTGACCCTCTCCAGGACCAACAATGGTGGATATAGACACAAACAGCTCTGCAGCACTTACCTTCAAGCTTCGGCACCGCAGGGCTATTTGCTTCCGTCCCTCTCTGACTCTTGATGCCAACTTCCTGTTTACGCAGGATAATTGGAGACGGTAACAAAGACTATGCTGAGACTTTGTCATTGAGTAAATGGTACAAAGCAACCTTTTTTATATAGAAGAAGTGTGGCACATTGTTGTGAAGAGATTGCTACATTGTCAGTAAATACAGTTATAAAAGTAGAGTGGCTGATTTCCTAGACTCTAAGTAGCCTCACAATTGGTGCACATGCAAATAAAATCAAAAGTGGAGGTAGAGAGGCAAATGATGACAAAAAGAAACAGGTGGTTTGGCTGAAAAGTTTCCATGGGAGACCCAAAGACAATACCTCTATCCTCCTAAATAAATGTCTTGCTGCTAAAATGATTTTGTTTATCAGAAGTAAATAAGATATAAAAGGAACACATTAAGAAATTTTCTTTTAGAATATAAGGAATGTGATATGTACATGTATGATCTATTGATTTATCAAGGAATTTCCCAATTCTAATTGTTGTTGTTGCTAAGTGCCTTTGAATCAGTGTCAACTCATGTCCTAAACTGTGTTCGGTCTTCAGTCAGGCGGCTCATTATAGAGTGGCATCCATAGCTGCTGTTATTGTATTGATCCATCTCATTGCTGGCCTTCCTCTTTTACATTGACTTTCTACTTCGCCAAGCATGATGTCTTTCTCTAACAATTTCTCTCTTCACATGATGTGTCCAAAGTATGAAAGTCAAAGTCTTCTCATTTGAGCTTCTAAGGAAAGCTTAGGTTTGATCTTCTCTTGTAATGTCTGATTTGTTCTTTGGGCAGTCCATGGTATATGCAGTATTCACCACCAGCACCACAATTCAAAGGCATTGATTTTCTTCCTGTCTATCTTTTTCACTGTCCAACTTTTGCATCTATATGTTGAAAATACCATGGCTTGAACAAGATGAATCTTTATATGGAGAGAGACATCTCTGCTCTTGAGAATCTTTCCTAGATCCTTCATAGCCATTCTGCTAAGAGCAATGCATCATCTGATGTCTTGGCTGTTTGTCATTTTTTTATTGATAGTTGATCCAAGTAGGTTAAAGTTGTCAACTATTTCCATTTTTTCTCCATCGACAATGAACTTATTGATTTTTCCAGTTGTCAGGATCTTTGTCTTCTTTATATTAAGGTGCAGGCCCATTTTAAAACTATGTTCCTTGATCTCGAGAAGCAAATGTTTCTCATCATCTTCACTTTCAGCAAGTAATATGATATCAGCATAGCGAAGGTTGTTGATGAGTCTTTCACCAATCTTCACACTTCGGTTGTCTTCATACAGTCCTGCTTTTCTGATGATTTGTTCTTCATATAAATTAAAGAGGTAGGGGGAAAGTATGCAGCCTTGTCATACATCTTTGCTGATTTTAAGCCATTCAGTTTCTCCTTGTTCCATTTGAACTGTTGTTTCCTGATCAATGTAAAGGGTGTGCAAGGTATGCCCATGCTTCTTAATGAGGCCCAGAGTTTCTCATGGTTTACAAAGTCAAACGTTTGCTGTAGTCAATGAAATACATATAGATATCCTTTTGGTATTCTTTTGTCTTTTCAAGGATCCATCTCACATCCCTGATAATGTCTCTTATTTCTTGCACTTTCCTGAACCCTTCTTGCACTTCAGGCAGTTCTTGTTCCAGGTGTGGTTGTAGTCTCTGCTGAATAATCTTGAGTAGAATCTTGCTGGCATGTGGGATCAGAGCAATTGTGTGATAATTTCCACAGTCAGTTGGATCACTTTTCTTTAGTATTGGTATAAACACAGATCTGTTCCAGTCAGTTGGCTATGAAATTGTCTTCCAAATTTCCTGGCAGAGCCTTGTAAGTATTGTAACAGCTGCATCCGATTTCTGTAATACTTCAATGGGAATACCATCAATACCCGGTGCTTTGTTCTTTGATAAGGCTGTCAATGCTGCTTTAACTTCTTCTTTCTTCACCAATGGTTGCTGATCATAAGATACAGGTCGAAACAGCTGTTGGTCCACTTGATATTTATGGGATAATGACTTTGTATATTCTTTCCAACTTTTCTTGAACTCTATATCATTCAACATGGATCCTTGAGTATTTTGTAGCATTCCAATTCGAGGCTGGACATTTTTCTTTAACTCTCATAGCTTTAGGAAAGCTGATTTTGTCCTTCCTCTTATAATTTCTGATTCTATTTCCTTGCATGCATCATTGTAGTACTTCTCCTTGTCTTGTCTTGTCTTCCTGCATGTTGGAAATTGCCCAGAAATGCAGAAAAGCTAAAGCCAGAGGAGAAAAAGTGGTAATCACAGAACTCTGTTGAGTTCTGTTGAGTTCTGTGATTACCACTTTTTCTCCTCTGGCTTTAGCTTTTCTGCATTTCTGGGCAATTTTCAGAGTTTCTTCAATCATCCATTTTGGCCGTTTTTGCATTTTCACCTTTTGTAGAGACTTCTCACTTTCTTCCGACACAACCTTCTTGATGTCATCCTGTAACTCTTCTGGAGCTCTGTCATTGGTATCTAAAGCAGCAAATTGATATTGCAGGCAGTCTTTAAATTCCAGTGGTATATTCTCAAGGTCATATTTTGCTATATTCATGAGTAGCTTGCTTTTTTTCAACTTCAGATTGAGTTTGCATACTAGTAGTTGGTGATCTGTACCACAGTCAGCTCCAGGTTTTGTCTTTGTTAATGTTATAGAGCCTTTCCATCATTGACCTCCACATATGTAAGAAATTTGATTTTTGTACAATCCATTGGGTAAAGTTCATGTGTACAGTTGCCACTTGTGTTGCTGAAAGAAGGTGTTTGATATAAATAGATCGTTGGTTTGCAGAAGTCGATCATTCTTTCTCCAGCTTCATTTCTGTCGTCAAGTCCATATTTTCCAGCCACTTTGCATTCCTCTTTATTGACAACTTTTGCATTCCAGTCACTATCTGGTTTGCATGTTCTATCAATTTCAGCATGTACTTGTTCATAGAACTCATCAACTTCATTCTCTTCTGCAGCTGTTGTTGAGGCACATACCTGAATTATGGTTGTGTTGGGCTTTCCTCCTAGATGAATAGAAATTAACCATTCACTGATTGCATTGTATTTCATTATATTTTTTTCAAGTTTCTTCTTGATTATAAATGCAACATCTTTTCTTCTTTGTCTTTTATTTCCAGCATAGTTGACCATGTGATCATCAGATGCAAAATGCCTGATGCCAATCTATTTCAGGTCACTGAAATCCAACAGATCGAGTTGTACACGTTCCATTTCATTCTTGACCCCTCCAACTTCCCTTGGTTCATGCTTCGTATGTTCCATGTTCCAATGTGTAAGATATCTTTGCAGCTTCTGTCTCTCATTTCATGCGCAGCTACATCAGCAGTCAGACATCCTGAGGGTTTTGATCCAACCACATCATAAATGCTGGCTTTACTCTGAAAAGTCTTCAGCTCCTCTCCAGTAGCCAGTTGTGTACCTTCCGACCTAAGGGTCTCAGCTTCCAGCACTATAGTGTAATTTGTTTTGTTGTGACTATCCATTGGGTTTTTGTGGCAAGATACGGAAGTAGATTGCCAAGCCTTTCTTCCATGCAGGTAATTCTAGTGTTGTTGCCGTTGTCACAGAAATGCGATCCTCTGCCGCCAACACCATCCCATTCTGCTGCTGCCCAAATGAGTGGTTTGTCTTCATTTGGCACCTTAGCTGAGACCTTTCTAGTAGTTAAGCTACCGATAGCTTAGCTCTCAGCATCACTGATGCACACAAGCCATCACAGCACGTCAAACTGCAAACCAAGTTAGGGATGATTCTAATTGGGTGTTTATAATTTGTGTGGCAATTGCCTTTTTTAAAACAGGCACTTTTTTGGAAATTTTGCAAAGGTGTTCTTTTATGAAATTATCTCCCACTGAGCGGAGGCTTTCCGGATTGGGGTTAGGACAGCATTTGAAAGAATGCATGCACTTGCATTTTCAAAAGTACGCAAATTATTTTTTTAATTTATATTTAGTTCACACCCCTTTCAACTTGAGGCAAATTGCATTCAGGCACAGTAAGCAAGGCTGGCGCAACCATTATGGTAAGACTAGATGGCTGCCTAGAGTGGCCGCTTCTGAGGGTTGGCAAAGAGAAGTAGGAATCAAAGTAAAACAATAGATCCCAGCAGCCATAGAAACTCAAAGAACCATCAGCACATACTTCTACCTGCAGGCAGAGCTGACCACACATAGGGGTATGTTTGCTAAAGAGCATTAGCGGTCAACAGAGCTAACACAGGACTGTCGCACCGCGAAGACAGCTAACGTGCAAGAAATGCAGCTGCCATGGGCCTTTTTCCACAGTAGGTGCATTTCCCACATTACCTGCAACATTGGGCAAATGTTGGGTGGGGGGTGGGCGTTCTAAATCAGAGCAGCTACCGCGAACATTCTCATGGTGCAGTAGCTGCTCTTTTCTCAGACTTCACGGATGCACTTACCGCCACAAAGCCTGCATTTTCTCTGTGGTATTTTCAGGGGAAATGCTGGGTATGCCCCTATAGATATTGGGCGTCTTTTGCAGCTAACGCTGTGCTTTAGCAGCTGTCGCTTGGCGAAGCCCATCGCAGCTCCAAACACACACAAAGCAAAGTTTGATATTTAAAAGTATGATGTCCAATTAGGCATTTTTACAGGATTTTTGTGGCATGGGTGGTGTTTCAATGATCATGATTGTTGAGTTAATTAGCAAAATGATTTTCTGGGGGGAGGTAAGGCTGAAGGTTTGCCTAGGGTGTCCAAGACCCTTGCACAGTAGTATTGTACCTGAGGTATGGCAGCTCAAGATCAGAAGCAGCAGTGGAGAGATTTTGACCCTGTCGTTCCTGGCTCTCAGTCCTTTGCTATCACCACTAGGTTACTCCTCATAAGAAGAAGTAACTGTGGAGCAAGGAGGCATTACTATGTGTGGACAGTTTTTCCCTATGCAAGTTTCACAGTCCAAGTGTGGATGTAAAATCGGTGCAAAGTCCACATGTAAAAGGCACCTGTGGGATTTTAAGCTACGTGTGAAGTATGGAAGTTACCCCCACAGTGCAAAAACAGAGACAGATAACCTGGTAGTTAAAGGGGCATGTTTACTAAAGGGCTTTAGCTGCTATCCTGAGGCTAATGTGGAATTTATGCCTGGCGGTAGCAGCTAATGTGGGAAAAATGCAGACATCGTGATGATTTTCTGCAGTGTGCATTTTGCACAGGTGTGTGCAGGCTCGAGAGGGATTAGGGCAGAGAGTGGGTGGAGAGTGTGAGTGCCCGGAAGGCACGATTACCGCAGATGTTACCATCGCATAGTAATAGCAAAACTTTGCAGGCTTCGCGTACGCATTTATCGCTACCTCAATGGCTGCCAATAGCTGCATCTGCGAAGCTTACCCCCCCCCCAGCCCCCTCCCCCCAGGATCCCTACTTTTTCTCCACAGTATCTGCAGGGGAGACACTGGGAATGTCTCATGCAGCTATCGTGGGACTTTTGCAACTAACACTTACTTTTTGCAGTGATCGCCCGGCGTTAGCTACAAAAGCCTAACGCCTTTCGGTAAACATCCCCCAAAGTTTTTTAAGGGGGCAATTTTTAAAAAGTCTGATATTCAACAGGCTGTCTGGTGGCCACGGCACTAGCAGCAGCATCTGGATAGCGGCTGTCACTGAATATGCAGACTGAGCAGCTGCTAGCCGGATAAGTGCTGGCTGGAAATCGTCACTAGCTGGATAAGGTCAACACTTATCCCTACAGCAGCTAGACTGCCCCATACTAACCAGATGGTGCTGGGGTGGGCTGCGGAGATAGTCGGTGGCAGCATCCAGGTAGTACAGCTGAAAGTCTCTCTCACACCCTTATCCAGGTAACTCCCCATGAGCTATCCGGATAAGGGTTTTAAGTATCAGCCCATAAATGTTTTGTGATCTGAGCTTGCAGAATAAAAATATAACGAACTCACTAACTAAATAAATACCTTCTGATTGCATGTGAACTGATATGGACTGAGTTTTTTTAAGTAGGAGTAACACTGGTTTGGTAACCAAGAGACCAGGGCTTCATTCCCACTAGCATTCCTTGTGGCCTTGAGCAAGTCACTTAACCCTCCATTGCCTGATAATCTACTTTTCACACTGCCAGGAAAACCAGGAGCTGCTGGGTTGCCAGGGGTCAGTACTGACTCGAAGGCACACATTGTATTGCATTTATTACTACTCTGACTCTGTATCTGAAGAGACTGTTTTATTCCATTGCTTATACGTTAACTACCTCAAAATAAAGCAAAATATTTAGGAGACAGCCTGCCACTGTGGCAAATTGACTTAAATGTATTATTTTATGGCTGTGCTGCCCCTTCACCCCAGATCTTTTTAAATAGTGAGTCTCTGGGACAGAGTAAACAAATCTTATGTAAGCACATCGTGACTGAGCCTGAAGCACAGCTCCACAAACATCGTTAGAGTTACTTGCAATAAATTATGCATTTAACAGTATTCGTTAATGTCTATGTTTTATTTTGGGGAGATACTGTATAAAAAGGTAATTTTATTATGGAGCACCTTTAAAAATTTACAAAACACATCCATTTTATGCAGTTGGAACAGAATTATATGATGTTCAAGAGAACTTGAAGACATGGTTATTCCCTGCTTAATCTGGGTTGGTTCAGGAGGCATTAGGGTATAGAGGTTTGGATTCAGGTTGGAAACTATCTTTCCTTCATATGCATTGTCGATTTCCTGAAAACTCAACTGGCTGGGAAGCCCCCAGGACAGGTTTGGGAACCACTGGCCCTGCCTCATGAAATCAAGTTACTCGGTTTATAGACAAATTTATTTATTTATTTAGACAGTTTTGTATAGCACCTAATCCTTCAATCAAAGTGGTCACAACACAATTGGGGGATACATTTGACACGAGGGGATATGAGACACATAATCCTTACAGGGAACATGGGCTATGGAGGGTTAAGTGGCTTGCCCAAGACCACAAGGAGCACCTGTGGGACTAGAAACCCCAGTCCTTCCGGCCCAAGGTTGCTGTCCTCTAGTGGGATTTGAACCCCCGACCTTCCGGCTGACTAAGACCTGATTTTCAAAACGTGCTTTTAGGGATTGACCAGGCTAAAACATTTTAACTGACATGCTGTGTACTTTAGCATTGTTTTGTTTAGTAATTTGAGTTTCGGCTGTTGGCAAATACTTCATGATTTTGTTATGTGTTATGAGGCAGGATTGCTAAAGTGTGCTAACATTTAGCACAGGGTTTACTGCGCGCTAATTGCGCTGTGCTGTTACCTTAAACCCCATGCTAAGCACTTAGCATGCAATAGGGCAGTGACTAGGGGGATTAAGGGTGAAATATGGGCATTGGCACAAAGCAATTAGCATGTCATTGGCGTGCATTAACCGCAAATGTTGTCATTAGCAAGGATACACTTACCATCCGTTCAGTGGACGGCATTGCATGCTCTCGCAGGTTATTGCATTGAAATGCGTCGCCCCATGGTAACTGCAGGGAGATATGCCGGTCATGCCCCCAACATTTAGGATGGATTTGCTTCACCTCCTGTGCTAATTTTTGGGGCTTACTACATGCTAACATAGCGCATTTTAGTGAACTTGCCCCGCTTTTATTGTACAGCTTGGCATTAAACATTTTCGGTTATATTCTGTTTCTAAACTATATGCCGCTTCAAGCGTTTCATGGAAAAGCATAAATAAATCAGAAAAAAAATAAATACCAAATAAAACGTTGCTCATTTACATGAACTACAAACTATAAATTAGTTTCTTTATCTATTAAAATCAGTTCTTATCTTTAATTCTTCGTAAAATGATGGTGATGCTCTATTCCATTAACCAGAATGCAATGTCCCAGGGCAACCAAGTACAACTGGCAGGGCCAATAGCTGAGAGGAAGACTGGAAAGTGTCTCACAGAGTTGGTTTCAGGAGTCAGACAGGCTGTGGTAAACACATGGATTTATATTGTCTTTTCAGACTATCTCTGGAGGAAGTTCAAATAGCTCTAGAGACAAGTATTCCATGAAGGATGCGGTAGCCTCATGGTCTTCTGAACCTAAGCCAAGGTAAAAGCAAGAGTCACAAAGACAAAATGCAGGCTCATGTCCATCCCTACCTCCTGCTGACCACCACAAGAGCGAGTCCTGCCAGGCCGCCGTTTCTGGCTTCCAGATCTGTGATTCAAATATTTCTTGGACAGAGAATGGAACCAAACAAAAACAAATTTAAAATTCACAGTATGTAACATATAATCATTTACCAACAATTGCCCGACTAAAAGGGATACCCAAGCTCAGAAAACAGAATTCATTTCCACGGATTCTGTCATTAATCACATGAGCCTCATCTTCTAAGCCTTGCGTTTTCATGAACTCTCATATTCATGCTGAAAGCTCACTTCAGTGCACACACCTTAGATTACTAGAGCAGGCAGCCAAGCAGAAGTTGTTTTGTCCTTTTCTGTACCCCGCTTGTCTTATTACTTGATATATCTCTTCTAGCACATCATTAATGAAAGAAGTATTTAGCACCAGCATGTTCTGGGAACCTTATATGGTATCTAATTATATTTTATTGCCCCTTTGCCACAAAAGCTATACAACTTTTTTGTCAAAGATCAAGGCGCTTCTAATTCTACATGGTAAAAAGCCACGCATTGGTGTGTTTTTTTAATGAAAGTGTTTTTGATTAAATGAAGCCCTGCTGTCTAACAAATGTGCAGTTTATGGTAGGAGCTCCCTTATGTGTTAAGAGAAGCCATTTCAACTGTTACAGAGTAGCATGAATTTAGACAAATTCCATTTCTGGGAAAGAATAAGCGTGGGGAATGAGAGATTATTGAAAACATTGATACCCCTTGCTAAAAATCACTTTGCAAAAGAGGATATTGGGTTTCTTCTCCTCTGTCCAGTTCATACCTTTCTGGTTACAATTGATCAGGTCACGACTTTGTCTCCATGACCAGCCCAAGGGTATTTGATGCTCTAAACAAATCTTCAACATGCACCTCCCCTCCACTCTCCCAAGGCAGCAATATGCTGCCTGAGACAAAGGATGAGGCAATGCCCCCCCCCCCCCCCAAGGTACACAAAAAAGGAGGGTCCCCTCACTCATAACACTGGCTAAGCAGTTGCTGCCCCCCTAAAAAAAAGAATGCAGCTTAAATTCTCAGGGTATATAATAATAAAATAAAAACTTTGTAATTGCTGGTTATACTCAGCAAAAAATATAGCAGTTAATATGTGGCCTTGGACTCTATTTGAAAACAGTAACTTCATTTATAAGTGCAGTAGGGTTAGAGTAAGGCTACCACATTTCTGATAGCTGAATCTTAGATCTTTGTCCTTCATACTGTCAGTAGTAAGGAAGCAGTTCATTTGAGTGGGTGATGATTGGTAGACTGCCTCTATGGAAAAAACTGCTCAGGGATCCATGTTGAATTATGCTGAGAAGATCAAGAAAACGTGGAAAGAATATATAGTCATTATACCGTAAAGATCAAGTGGACCAACAGCTGTACCTTATAATCAGGAACCACTGGTGATGAAAGAAGAAGTCGAAACAGCATTGAAAGCCTTATCAAAGAACAAAGCACTGGGCATTGATGGCATTCCCACTGAGGTATTACAGCAAATGGATGCAGCTGTTACTATACTTGCAAGTCTTTGTCAGGAAATTTGGAAGACAACATCATGGCCATCTGACTGGAAAAGATCTGTGTTTATACCAATACTAAAGAAAGCTGATCCAACAAACTGGAAATTATCGCTCTGATACCATATGCCAGCAAGATTCTACTCAAGATTATTCAGCAGAGACTACAACCATACCTGGAATGAGAACTACCTGAAGTGCAAGCAGGGTTCAGGAAAGGGCAAGGAACGAGAGACATCATCGCAGATGTGAGATGGATCCTTGAAAAGACAAAAGAATACCAAAAGGATATCTGTTGTTGTTGTTAAGTGCCGTCGAGTCGGAGTCGACTCATGGCGACCCTCTGGATAGCTATCCTAAATTGTGTTCGGTCTTCAGTCAGGCGGCTCATTGTTGACAGACTGGTACCCGTAGCTGCTGTTATTGTATCGATCCATCTCATTGCTGGCCTTCCTCTTTTGCGTTGACCTTCTATCTTGCCAAGCATAATGTCTTTCTCTAATGATTTCTCTCTTCGCATGATGTGTCCAAAGTATGAAAGTCGAAGTCTTGTCATCTGAGCTTCTAAAGAAAGCTTAGGTTTGATCTCCTCTAGTACCGACTGGTTTGTTCTTTGGGCAGTCCATGGTATACACAGTATTCGCCGCCAGCACCATAATTCAAAGGCATCAATTTTCTTCCTGTCTATCTTTTTCACTGTCCAGCTTTCACATCCATATGATGTTATTGAAAATACCATGGCTTGAACAAGTCGAATCTTTGTATGGAGAGAGACATCTCTGCTCTTGAGAATCTTATCTAGGTCTTTCATAGCCATTCTGCCAAGAGCAATGCGTCGTCTGATTTCTTGACTGCTTCTTCTTTATTGATAGTTGATCCAAGTAGGTTAAAGTTGTTCACAATTTCAATTTCTTCTCCTTCAACGATGAACCTGTTGATTATGCCAGTTGTCATGATCTTTGTCTTCTTTACATTAAGGTGCAGGCCCATTTTGAGACTATGTTCTTTGATTGTGAGAAGCAAATGTTTCAGATCATCTTCACTTTCAGCCAGTAATGTGGTATCATCAGCATAGCGAAGGTTGTTGATGAGTCTTCCACCAATCTTCACACCTCTGTTGTCTTCATACAATCCTGCTTCTCTGATGATTTGTTCTGCATATAAATTAAACAGGTAGGGGGAAAGTATGCAGCCTTGTCTTACACCTTTGCTTATTTTAAACCATTCTGTTTCTCCTTGTTCCATTCGAACTGTTGCTTCTTGATCAATGTACAGATTGCGCAAGAGAACGATCAGGTGTTCTGGTATACCCATGCTTCTTAATGTGGCCCAGAGTTTCTCATGGTTTACACAGTCAAAAGTCTTGCTATAGTCGATAAAGCACAAATAGATATCCTTTTGGTATTCTTTAGTCTTTTCAAGGATCCATCTCACATACGCAATGATGTCTCTCGTTCCTCGCCCTTTCCTGAACCCTGCTTGCACTTCAGGTAGTTCTTGTTCCAGGTATGGTTGTAGTCTCTTTTGAATAATCTTCAGTAGAATCTTGCTGGCATGTGGGATCAGAGAGATTGTGCGATAATTTTCACAGTCAGTTGGATCACCTTTCTTTAGTATTGGTATAAACACAGATCTTTTCCAGTCAGTTGACCATGATGTTGTCTTCCATATTTCTTGGCAGAGCCTTGTGAGTACGGTAACAGCTGCATCAGATTGCTGCAATACTTCTATGGGAATGCTATCAATGCCTGGTGCTTTGTTCTTTGATAAGGCCTTCAATGCTGCTTCAACTTCTTCTTTCATCACCAATGGTTCCCGATCATAAGGTACAGGTTGAAACGGCTGTTGGTCCACTTGATCTTTATCATATAAAAACTCTGTATATTCCTTCCACCTTTTCTTGATCTTCTCAGCATCATTCTACATAGAACCTTGAGCATCTTGTAACATTCCAATTCGAGGCTGGAACTTTTTCTTTAACTCTCGTAGCTTTAGGAAAGCCGATCTTGTTCTTCCTCTAATAGTTTCTGCTTCTATTTCCTTGCAAGTATCATTGTAGTACTTTTCCTTGTCCTGTCTTGCTGCACGTTGGAAATCTCTGTTGAGTTCTGCGATTGTCTTTCTTTCTCCTCTGGCTTTAGCTTCTCGGTGTTTCTGGGCAATTTTCAGAGTTTCTTCCGTCATCCATTTTGTCCGTTTTTTGCTTTTTCACCTTTTGTAGAGACTTCTCGCTTCTCTTTCTTCCAACACAACCTTCTTGATGTCATTTCCATAACTCTTCCGGAGCTCTGTCATTTGTATCTAAAGCAGCAAATCGATCTTGCAGGCAGTCTTTAAATTCCAGTGCTATATTCTCAAGGTCATATTTTGCTGCATTCATGAGTGGTTTGCGCTTTTTCAACTTTAGCTTGAGTTTGCATACTAGTAGTTGATGATCTGTACCACAGTCAGCTCCAGGTTTTGTCTTTGATGATGTTACAGAGCTTTTCCATCGTTGACTTCCACATATGTAGTCAATTTGATTTTTATATAATCCATTCGGTGAAGTCCATGTGTACAGTCGCCGCTTGTGTTGCTGGAAGAAGGTGTTTGAGATGAATAGATCATTGGTCTTGCAGAATTCTATCAGTCTTTCTCCAGCTTCATTTCTGTTGCCAAGTCCATATTTTCCAACTACTTTGCCTTCTTCTTTGTTGCCAACGTTTGCGTTCCAGTCACCCATGACGATCAGGATATCCTGTTTGCATGTTCTGTCAATTTCAGCTTGTACTTGTTCATAGAACTCTTCAATTTCATTCTCTTCTGCAGCTGTTGTTGGGGCATATACTTGAATTATAGTTGTGTTGATAGGCAATCCTCGTAGACGAATAGAGATTAAGCGTTCGCTGACTGCATTGTATTTCATTACAGTTCTTGCAAGTTTCTTCAGATCAAGTTGTACACGTTCCATTTCATTCTTGGCAGCAGCAGAATGGGACAGTGTTGACGGCGGAGGATCACATTTTTGTGACAACGGCAACAACACCAAACTTAAACTGCGCGGAAGAAAGGCCCGGCAATCTACTTCTGTATCTTGCCATGAAAACCCAATGGATAGTTACAACAAAGGATATCTATAGGTGTTTTATTGACTACAGCAAGGCTTTTGACTGTGTAAACCATGAGAAACTCTGGGCCACATTAAGAATCCTGGTTATACCAGAAAACCTGATCGTTCTCTTGCACAACCTTTACATTGATCAAGAAGCGGTTTAAAATCAGCAAAGGTCTACACAAGGCTGCATTCTTTCCCCCTACCTGTTTAATTTATATACAGAACAAATCATCAGAGAAACAGGACTGTATGAAGACAACCAAAGTGTGAAGATTGGTGGAAGACTCAACAACAACCTTCGCAATGCTGATGATACCACATTACTGGCTGAAAGTGAAGATGATCTGAAACATTTGCTTCTCAAGATTAAGGAACATAGTCTTAAGATGTGCCTGCACCTTAATGTAAAGAAACAAAGATCCTGACAACTGGCAAAATCAATAAGTTCATCAGTGATGGAGAAGAAATTGAAATAGTCGACAACTTTAACCTACTTGAATCAATTATCAATAAACGACAAGCAGTCAAGAAATCTGATGAAGCATTGCTCTTGGCAGAGTTACTATGAAGGGCCTAGACAAGATTCTCAAGAGCAGAAATGTCTCTCGCCATACAAAGATTTGAGTTGTTCAAGCCATGGTATTTTCAATAACGTCATATGGATGAGATAGTTGAACAGTGAAAAAAATAGACAGGAAGAAATTGATGTCTTTGAATTATGGTGCTGGCGATGAATACTGTGTATACCATGGATTGCCCGAAGAACAAACCAGTCAGTAGTACAGGAGTTGAATCCTAAGCTTTCTTTAGAAGCTCAGATGATAAGACTTCACCTTTCATACTTTGAAAACATCATGCGAAGAGAGAGATCATTAGAGAAAGACATTATGCTTAGCAAGGTTGAAGGTCAGCGCAAAAGAGGAAGGCCAGCAATGAGATGGATCGATACAATAATAATAGCTATGGGTACCACTCTGTCAACAATGAACCGCCTGACTGAAGACCGAATAAAGTTTAGGACAGCTATCCAGAGGGTCGCCATGAGTCAATACCGACTTGACAGCATTTAACAACTCTCAAAATATACTTAATTGCACATTTTTTACATTTTGTAACCACAAAATATTTTTAATCTAATACAAAAACTCCAGGGCTATTGAGCACAGTCTTACACAGGAGAATTAATGATGCACCCCAAAATTCAGTCAGCCAACAAAATCAAGCTGCCAACATGTAAATTCTGTCTTAGAGACAAGTTTATGTTGAATGGGGTCACTGGAAAATTTGCCCTGACAAACTATTAATATTTACTATCAGCTAACACAATAGTTTCCAACCTTTGGTGGCTCTCGTTTGATTTTCTCTCTCAGTGTGTCTTGTTTTTCCTATATCCATGATCTTCTCTATGTTCTTTTTTTGTTTCTTTCTTTCTCTCTTGTCCTTTTTTTTCTTATTTGTTTTAGTTCCCTCTCTCCCTTCTTTATCTCTTTCCTTCAGAGCCGATCCATTAGAATTTTCTCTTCATTCTCTTTCTGCTCTTTTCTCCTGCTTTTCCTTTTTTCTCCTCCTCCTTGTCTGTTCTTGCTAGTCTTCCTCTTCCTGCCTTCTCACTTTTTATCATTCCGTCTCCTGTCTTCTTTCTCCCATGTTCTGTTCTCCAATTCTTATCCAATTCCTCCTATATTCCTTCTGCATTACCCCCCAAATTCAGGATCATTCATCCTCTTCCTGTCCTCTCCCCCTACCTCCTTATCAGGCAACGTTTGTTCTCCATCTAACCAATAACAGTCCCCTTACACTCTCCTTCCATCCTCATTTCTTTCTTCCCTCCTTTCCCCAATCCCCAATCCATGATCCTCTATCGTCTTCTTTTTGACCATTGACCCTCATCCCCAGTACTCTTTTTCCTCTTCCTGCCCTTTATCACCTCTTCCTGCTCTCCTTCTCAGTCTACAAAGAGCACCCCTTCCTCCCCATCCCTACAAGGCTCTCCTGACATCCCCTCTATCAAGTTCTGGAAAAGGCTCCCTGCATCACTTCCGCCCCTTGAAGGTTCCCCTTGCATTTTTCTTCCTTCTCCCTCCCTAAAAGCTCTCTTGCATTTCCCTAACCTGAACGTTATGAGTGGCTGATATATTCTTCTCCCCAAGGCTGTTGCCGAGCTCCATTTCCCTCCTCCCACTGATTCTCTTTACTGTGCTGCAGTCCTCTTAGAAAAATAACACAAAAAACCCTAAAAGGTGAATGAATTGAAATATTATAGAAAAAGATTCACCAATAAAACCCCTTTTCTATTTTTGTCGGAGCGTGTCGAGGGAGGGTAAGAATGGAAATCTGACCCACGCCAGACGACAGGCTACTTTTATTTAAGTTGAGGTTCTCCACCTGCAAAAAGTTTTTTTATTATTAATATCAAAAAGGCTTTACTTAACTGTCCAAAATTCTTTATCCCATGATAAACTCTCCACCGTTGCAAAATTCCATTATACTTCACACGACGCACGCGTTTCGGGAATAATCCCTGCTTCAAGTGTTTTCTATAATTTCAGGAGCAAAAGCAACTGTGTCCCAAAAAAACGCCGTCTCGCAGCTTGAGGTTATCCATTAATCTGAGGGAACATGACACAATGCGTTTTTCAAAGGAGAACCAGCCAATAAAAAAAGGGGAACCCCACTCACAGGGGAATCCCTAACATAATTGGCAGTCGACAAGTTAAACTAATGAATGAAGATCTTGATGTCAGTAGTAAACCATCCAATCATTATCAAAATTTGGAGAATGATACTACCAATAGGGGAGGCCGTCATGAAAGGCTCAGGCAGTCCTCTTAGAGGCATCATTGCTCCTCCTTTTCCCTTTCATTGTTCAGCCCAATCTCCCTCACCTCCCGAGGCACGAAAGAACCCACTTTATCTGTTTTGCTCTTACTGGCTCCCCCCCTCCCCCCCCCCACAACAGGAGAAGCACATTGCAGAGTCGGCTTATCCCCTTTACTTCTGCTTCCTACTTTCAACCATTTGCAAGAGAGGGGGACAGCTCTTATAGAACACACCAATAACTTCCTGCTTATGGTATGAGCTATGAGATACATGGTTCATAGGACGAGACTGGCCTTGCAAACAGGAAATTGATGGTCTCCTCTGTAAAGTGCTGCCCAATTTCCTTGCAAGCAGGCAGCAGAAGGAAGCAGGAGAGAAGGGGATAAGCTGGCTTGGAGGGGGGAGTAGAGGAAGAGTAGCTGAAAGAAAAAAGAGAAGTCGAGTTCTATGCCCTATCTGCTCCTCCTGCCTTGGGGGGGGGGGAGATTGAGGGGGGCAGTGGGGATGAAAAGAAGAAGCCAAGATCCATTCATGCTCAGACACCACCTTCTGTGCCTGCCCATTTTGGGCCCAATTCTGCAAGGTGCCATCCTGCCCCGATTCCGCATCACTCCCTCGCTGCACTGCCAGAGCCGTAGTATGGGCAGAGCCAGTGGGGGGCGGAGAGTGGGTGGTGCGGGGGAGGGCTGAGGCGGAAGGATGACAAGACAGATTCAGGTCACGGCCCTGTACGTCCTGTGGAAGAGGAATGGACGTTCTGCTTAGTCCACTGCAGAGGTAGAATAAGCAGAGAGAATGGCAGATGGTAGATCCTTGCTGCCCGATCCAGGCCCTAGCTGCCCCGCTGGGGGTTGGGCGGTGGGGAATTGGGGATCTTCACTGCAGTGGGCCGACAGAGCAGCAAGGTGGACATCCCCGCAGGTATGCAGGGGTACGCTGGGCCATCTCAGGGCCTGCTCCTGAACCCATGGGAATGTCTGGGTCCTGCAGTGCAGAATTGGGTCCTAACAGGCCTGTCCTACTCGGGGCCGTCCAGATGGCCCAGACATGCCCCTACTGGATCAGGCTCCACGTGTTTCTGCACTGAGAGCTGGTACCCCATGCAAGTGCACCATTTGCACAGTGAATCACACTGGCCCTGCTTTCTTTAGCTGTTTAATGGTTACGGCTTGCTAAATTACATTCTTTTCTCAGAGCCATCCGTTTTGGACAGTAAACAGGGTCATGCCCAGCTAATGTGTTTTGTCAAATCACGAATGTAAGTCAGTTTGTAAGAAAAGCAGATCATAATACTTTTCAGTTGTTTATGGAAAAAGGATATTTCTATTTCGGCTTGATTATGTCTAATCTGGTGCTGGAAGGCAAAATAACATAAAGAGATATTTATAGGCACCAGTAAATACAGAAATATTCATTCAACGTTCAGAGCTAAAACAGAGAGTGCGGTATCTACAAATGTATTGTACTTTTTAAGAAAACTTTGCTGAATTGATAATGTCGAGTGACCAGTTAGTGATTTAGAGAGATTTGGAGACATTCTGATGGAGACTGAAACTTCTGACACAGGAAAGATGGACCAGCAAGTATTTTATAGCAAATCTTTTCCAATCCTCTTCCAGAGCTGGGCCGGTTTTTTCTGCATTGGGCACGGCAGTCAGAATTACACCCCTCCCAGTGCTTTCTTTGGCAACAGATACATAGAGTTACACCTCCAGCACCTTGTTCTTTTGTACCTGAGTATGCTTTTGTTGTGGACAATGTGGTTTATCGTGCATTGCATATGATGCACTAAGCCTATAATATAAATATTACTGGCATAATGTAACAGCAATGAGTTAATTTGAGAAAACAATAACACTACAGCTGGTTTGCAGCAGCCAGCATCCCTTGTCTCTCTCTCACCTACATGTGCAGTTCAGCTACATCCTCTCAAGCAGGTGTAAAGATATCTAGCTTCATTTTAGCCATGATTTTGGCTGCTTTTGTGCAGCACTTTTAGAAAGTCACATATGTGTCTATAGGGGACATTCTGGAACAGGAATAAGTTCTTGGACATGTAGTGTAGAAGCTTTTCTAGCGAAAACATCTACGACCGTATTCTGATACACCCATGGCCTTCCACATACATGGTACTAGCACGGGGATTTCAGAATGGGGCAGGGGGGGGGCGGAACGGGGGCATGGTCAGCAGGGAGACATGCAATGCGTATTCAGGAAAGGCCCGTATATGTTCTGTGTGTTTCCCGTGGATGTCCACGTTATACCAACGGAAACATTGAATAAGGCCAAGACTTAGAAACATTTCTGCTCTTCTCTGCAATGTGTCCCATATATAGTGATGAATGGCTGTGACAAAGATGTTTTGAACCGGTGTGTCTGCAGTCTGGAAGACCACAAGATGCAGTTGTAAAGAACAGAATGCACAGGTGGAGGACGGTTGTATAGTTAGACACATTAATAAACACTCCTACAGAAATATTCAGAAGTGCAATGGTGAATATTCCGGCTATGCTGACAATTGCTGTGTGAGTTAGAGGAGGTGATCTAGGGCACTCTAACATTCCCTGTCATCTGAGAAGTGGGACTGTTGATGTAGGGATTGTATGTGGGTGAATATAGGACGGATGCATGTGTGGGTGAGAAACGCAGATCAGATTAGTATTCCTGCCACCATGTTATACCAGCTGTTTTCTAGAGATGCAGGGCATATGTACTGCAGATGTATGCTTTGTGTGACTGCCAGTGAGAGAGAGAGAGTGTGTGTGTGTGGTTAGAGGAACATCTGGGCTCGCGGACCGTCCACTGCCTGCCCTAACTCTTCCTCCACAATGCCCCCTCCCACCCTTGTCTAAGCCTCCCCGTACAAACCCCTTGTTTGTACGGGGAGGCTTTTGACAGGGCCTGGAGGGGGGCGAATAGCGGGGATGGACGTCCCATAGTGCAAAATAATTTACAAAATTATAATAGAAATGCATAAGCAAATAGATAAGAGGGGGTAAAAAGGAGGGCAAGGAAAAAGGATTTGTTAGTGGACATGCTGTTATCCATACCGTTCCTGAACCAACAGTCTTAAAAACCAGTGGGGTTAAGGTTAAAAACAGACTCAAACAGGAAGGCCTTTAGAGCCTTCTTAAGCTCTTATAGTTATCTTCCAGGCGGATGGCGGTGGGTAAGCCATTCCAGAGGACAGGTGCTGCTTCAAAAAAAGCCAATTTCCTCATGCTCTCATATTTGACAGCCACCGGGAGGGGAAGTGCAATCTTTGTCCATGGATAGATCTTAATACTCTGGTTGGGGCATGCAGGGTGATAAGCGTAGAAAGATAGTCAGGAGCGGACTCGTGAAGTGCTTTAAGAACTAAAGACAGTACCTTGAACTGGATGCAGGCATTAACAGGCAACCAGTGATACTGGATAAGAAGCGGGGTGACATGATCATATTTTTACACTCAGTTGAGAATACGGATTGCTGAGTTCTTTATTGTCTCTAGTCATTTAATCTGATACTGCGGAAGATCAAGGTATGCAGCATTACAATAATCTAATCTTGATAACACAGTGTGGACAAAAACTGTTGTTTGGGCTGATTTGTCCAGAAAAGGTTGGATGGCACAGAAGTGACGAAGAGCTAAGAAGGATGCTTTGGTAAGTTTAGACAGCTGGGGAGAGAAGGAAAGCTGAGAATCCAACACAACTCCAAGGTATTGGAGGGTAGGGAGTAATTGTAGAGGAGTGCCTTCTAGTATCAGAGAAATGTTAGGACTTAACTGCAATCCTGTGAACCAAATGGCCATCGATTTAGCAGGATTATGCTTTAAAGAGTTTTCATGGAGAACTTCCCGGGGACATGTCATCAATGGAATGCAGAAGTAAGATGTCATCAGCATATACGTAACTCGAGATGCCTTGACTCTGGATTAAGTGATTAGCGGACTAAGAAAAATATTAAATAATAAAGAAGAGAGTGTTGATCCCTACAGAACAACATAGAGGAGCTTGTGTGGGGCAGATATATCCTCCCCAACTTTGACATGAAAGGTACATTCTCGCAAAAATGAAGTAAACCAACTCAGGACTGTCCCTCGAATACCTGCAGCATATAGACAAGCAAGGAGCAGTTCATGATCAATCAAGAAACCAAGGCTGAGACCTGTGTGCAGGCCGTTTATGGGCTCTAAGTGGGGCCACTACATCAAGTGCCCGAGTTAAGGTGTCTTGCCATAACGTATTTTTTGCATTGTGCATTAACTAATTGAAATTCTCAGGAAAGAGAGTATCTGCTGTAGGTTTTCATGGGTAGTTTTCATGGGTAGTTGACATGAGCACCACACCGTCAGTGTGAGGAGCAGCTTCGGGGATGCATGTTTTAAATGAGGAGGTGTGACTGCATGGAGATGGGCAGCATTAGAGCTGTACATCTTTTCGGAATTTGCCGAGGGCAGGGACGTCCATACCACTTGCTACATATACCCGTGTCCTGGGGTTTGGGCATGCTGCACCAAACACATCTCTGACCCCAGTTCTGGACTCACAGGCACATCCAGACCTGCGCATGTGGAATTAGGTCAAACGGGGCCTGTTTTTCATTTAGACGTGTCTGCAGGCCGGACATGCACATTATGGAATCGTGCTCCTTGTGTCTTTATAAAATAGACACAGTGTATATTCTGCTGGATCCTCTTCTACTGCTATCCCACCTTCAGGGCTCTGTCTTGGGATCTCTCTCTACACTCAGTCCCTTGGTGCTCTCATCTCCTCCCACAGTTTTCAGTACCATCTCTATGCTGATGACTCCCAGATCTACCTCTCTGCACCTGAAATATCTCCAGGAATCCAGGCTTGGATCTCTGCCTGCTTAGCTGACATTAATGTCTGGATGTCTCACTGCCATCTGATATTAAACATGGCCAAAACTGAGCTCCTTATCTTTCCCCCTAAGCCCATCTCCCCCCTTCCTCCTTTCTCTGTTTCTGTGGGTAAAACTCTACTCCTCCCTGTTTCCTTGACTTGCAACCTTGGGGTCATCTTTGACTCCTCCCTCTTCTTCTCCACACACATCCAACAGATAGCTAAAACCTGCCACTTCTTTCTCTATAACATTGGCAAAATTCGCCCCTTCCTTTTGAATCAGAGGTAGCCCAAGTGTGGTACAGGGCCATGTGCAGAGCTCACTGCAGGGCTTTATAAGTATTTGCATATAAACAACAACTGAACTTATCTGGTCAGTGCTATGACCTTATTAATAAAGAGAGACACTATAAAATGAGAAATTTTGGTAGCTATGATTCATATCATGGTGCACAGGCTGGACTAGACTGTGTCAGAGTTGGAAAAGTCCAGAAATCAGCAACAGTGAAGCTATCAGGCCACAACTGAGATGTTCCCTTAAAGTTTGTGATTTCCTTGAATTTGAGCTAAAAAAAATAGTCCAGCAGCATCAACAGCACAAAACTGCAAACCTTAAAGACTATCCATATTCCAGTACCTCCCACAGGAAGCAAAAAATGAGAACCACAGCACAGAGCCTGTAGAGCAAGAAGACCAGAACGATACTGATTACAGAGTGTCCATTCCAAGCAACTAGTTATTCTGTGAATTGTATTGAGAGGGAGAAGATTGTCAAGAACCAAAAAATGCAGTTGGAGACCAATGTGGCAGAAAGATAAGTGTTGGGTACCACAGGCTTAATTAAGAAGAATTTCCAAGGACACCCTAATAAATTACCCATACACGTAACATTTTACGAACTCCAGAGGAAGGCTCTCTTTGGCACAATGGAAGCACATGCCAGAATTAGCAGTAAATATGAGACTGAGATCATATTCCACATACCCTGGCTTAGAAATGAGGTTCATATGTGCGAAACTAACCCATTTGGAGAAATTGGCCCAAATCTACCATTCCATAACAGCACTAACTTCCAAAATTCACACAACAAGGAACCTACTTAGAAAAGGGCAACACTATAAACATTGCTGGGAGCCCTAGAAAATCCTACATCTACCATGACAACTGAACAAGCCAGATTACTACAGAGCCTTATATAGAAACTCGTTGCTAATATTACTTGGCCTCAGTCTCACATTTAGAACATAGACTCTCACCAAAAATAGAAATACTATATATAGACAAAAATTCAGCTGAACCCCGAAGAAGCCAGGCGCTGCATGCAGTGCAACACCAGAGAAACAGAAAGAGATACATATAAAGACAGCATGTTAACTAAAAAACTGACATACTGTATGCCAAACACTAAATTGAAAATAAAATTATTTTTTTGACCATTGTTATCTGGCCACTTTATTTTTCGACTGGACTGGTTCCAATCTCTTTTCCACATTCCTTGTGCCCATTTCTTCTCTCTCCTCCCGTCTTTTCTTCCTTCTCTACAGGTCTTTGATGTTCATCTTTCCTTTTTATCTCTTTCTTTTTCCTTTTCTCTCTCCTCTGCCTCCCTATCCACTAATATACAAATTTTATTCCTCACTCATCTACCAGCTTTCCCTCTCCCATTCTTACCCCCTCTCTTGCCGTTGCTGTCTCTTTCCTTCCCCTGCTTTCTACAGTATATCCTCTCTACCATTACCCATTCCCTAGCTCCCTATTTCTACCCTCTATTGTCACTCTCTCAGCCTTCATCTGTCATCCTCTGCCTTTGATCCCATCACCAGTCCTAGCCCCTTCTCTGTCCTTTCCTGGCCCCCAGCCCATTCTTTAACCTTTCACCCCTACTATTATTTCACCATCTCCCCAGTCACATTTCTACCCTCTCACTCCTTCTTCAGAGATCCATTCCTTTTCACATCTCTCGCCCTCTCTCGAATCCTCTAGATCAATCACATCAGGTCTCAACCTCCCCAACTTTTCTTTTCTGTTCTCTTACCTGCACCCCACACTCTCCCTCATATCTAGCAATTACACGGTGCTGGTCTCCAAATTCCTACTCAGTCTCTCGAGTCCCCATCATCTCTCATCTCTGGTTCCTGACTCTGCCTCCTACTCCTTTGCAGTCCCCCTCTCCCAAGTCACTAATCGAGTCTCCCCTTGCTTTTCCCCACATTGCATTGCTGCCCCTCATGACCCATCCTTTCTCTGCTCTCACTTAGCCTCCACACCCCCTTCCTAAGTCCCTGATTTTGCTACCTCAGATCTCTATGATTATCCCTCTGCACCCTTCCAGTCCCAGTACCATCCCCAGTGTCAACTCCCATCCAGTCCCAGCTCCCCTCTCTCACTCTCTAGTTCCTTCCAGTCCCAGTACCATCCCCAGTGTCATCTCCCATCCAGTCCCAGCTCCCCCTCTCACTCTCTAGTTCCTTCCAGTCCCAGTACCATCCCCAGTGTCAACTCCCATCCAGTCCCAGCTCCCCTCTCTCACTCTCTAGTTCCTTCCAGTCCCAGTACCATCCCCAGTGTCAACTCCCATCCAGTCCCAGCTCCCCTCTCTCTCTAGTTCCTTCCAGTCCCAGTACCATCCCCAGTGTCAACTCCCATCCAGTCCCAGCTCCCCTCTCTCACTCTCTAGTTCCTTCCAGTCCCAGTACCATCCCCAGTGTCAACTCCCATCCAATCCCAGCTCCCCTCTCTCACTCTCTAGTTCCTTCCAGTCCCAGTACCATCCCCAGTGTCAACTCCCACCCAGTCCCAGCTCCCCTCTCTCACTCTCTAGTTCCTTCCAGTCCCAGTACCATCCGCAGTGTCATCTCCCATCCAGTCCCAGCTCCCCCTCTCACTCTCTAGTTCCTTCCAGTCCCAGTACCATCCCCAGTGTCAACTCCCATCCAGTCCCAGCTCCCCTCTCTCACTCTCTAGTTCCTTCCAGTCCCAGTACCATCCCCAGTGTCAACTCCCATCCAGTCCCAGCTCCCCTCTCTCTCTCTAGTTCCTTCCAGTCCCAGTACCATCCCCAGTGTCAACTCCCATCCAGTCCCAGCTCCCCTCTCTCACTCTCTAGTTCCTTCCAGTCCCAGTACCATCCCCAGTGTCATCTCCCATCCAGTGCCAGCTCCCCCTCTCACTCTCTAGTTCCTTCCAGACCCAGTACCATCCCCAGTGTCAACTCCCATCCAGTCCCAGCTCCCCTCTCTCTCTAGTTCCTTCCAGTCCCAGTACCATCCCCAGTGTCAACTCCCATCCAGTCCCAGCTCCCCTCTCTCACTCTCTAGTTCCTTCCAGTCCCAGTACCATCCCCAGTGTCAACTCCATCCAGTCCCAGCTCCCCTCTCTCACTCTCTAGTTCCTTCCAGTCCCAGTACCATCCCCAGTGTCAACTCCCACCCAGTCCCAGCTCCCCTCTCTCACTCTCTAGTTCCTTCCAGTCCCAGTACCATCCCCAGTGTCATCTCCCATCCAGTCCCAGCTCCCCCTCTCACTCTCTAGTTCCTTCCAGTCCCAGTACCATCCCCAGTGTCAACTCCCATCCAGTCCCAGCTCCCCTCTCTCACTCTCTAGTTCCTTCCAGTCCCAGTACCATCCCCAGTGTCATCTCCCATCCAGTCCCAGCTCCCCTCTCTCACTCTCTAGTTCCTTCCAGTCCCAGTACCACCCCCAGTGTCAACTCCCATCCAGTCCCAGCTCCCCTCTCTCACTCTCTAGTTCCTTCCAGTCCCAGTACCATCCCCAGTGTCAACTCCCATCCAGTCCAAGCTCCCCTCTCTCACTCTCTAGTTCCTTCCAGTCCCAGTACCACCCCAGTGTCAACTCCCATCCCGTCCCAGCTCCCCTCTCTCACTCTCTAGTTCCTTCCAGTCCCAGTACCATCCCCAGTGTCAACTCCCATCCAGTCCCAGCTCCCCTCTCTCACTCTCTAGTTCCTTCCAGTCCCAGTACCATCCCCAGTGTCAACTCCCATCCAGTCCCAGCTCCCCTCTCTCACTCTAGTTCCTTCCAGTCCCAGTACCATCCCCAGTGTCAACTCCCATCCAGTCCCAGCTCCCCACTCTCACTCTCTAGTTCCTTCCAGTCCCAGTACCATCCCCAGTGTCAACTCCCATCCAGTCCCAGCTCCCCCTCTCACTCTCTAGTTCCTTCCAGTCCCAGTACCATCCCCAGTGTCAACTCCCATCCAGTCCCAGCTCCCCTCTCTCTCTAGTTCCTTCCAGTCCCAGTACCATCCCCAGTGTCAACTCCCATCCAGTCCCAGCTCCCCTCTCTCACTCTCTAGTTCCTTCCAGTCCCAGTACCATCCCCAGTGTCAACTCCCATCCAATCCCAGCTCCCCTCTCTCACTCTCTAGTTCCTTCCAGTCCCAGTACCATCCCCAGTGTCAACTCCCACCCCAGTCCCAGCTCCCCTCTCTCACTCTCTAGTTCCTTCCAGTCCCAGTACCATCCGCAGTGTCATCTCCCATCCAGTCCCAGCTCCCCCTCTCACTCTCTAGTTCCTTCCAGTCCCAGTACCATCCCCAGTGTCAACTCCCATCCAGTCCCAGCTCCCCTCTCTCACTCTCTAGTTCCTTCCAGTCCCAGTACCATCCCCAGTGTCAACTCCCATCCAGTCCCAGCTCCCCTCTCTCACTCTCTAGTTCCTTCCAGTCCCAGTACCATCCCCAGTGTCAACTCCCATCCAGTCCCAGCTCCCCTCTCTCACTCTCTAGTTCCTTCCAGTCCCAGTACCATCCCCAGTGTCATCTCCCATCCAGTCCCAGCTCCCCCTCTCACTCTCTAGTTCCTTCCAGTCCCAGTACCATCCCCAGTGTCAACTCCCATCCAGTCCCAGCTCCCCTCTCTCTCTAGTTTCCTTCCAGTCCCAGTACCATCCCCAGTGTCAACTCCCATCCAGTCCCAGCTCCCCTCTCTCACTCTCTAGTTCCTTCCAGTCCCAGTACCATCCCCAGTGTCAACTCCCATCCAGTCCCAGCTCCCCTCTCTCACTCTCTAGTTCCTTCCAGTCCCAGTACCATCCCCAGTGTCAACTCCCACCCAGTCCCAGCTCCCCTCTCTCACTCTCTAGTTCCTTCCAGTCCCAGTACCATCCCCAGTGTCATCTCCCATCCAGTCCCAGCTCCCCCTCTCACTCTCTAGTTCCTTCCAGTCCCAGTACCATCCCCAGTGTCAACTCCCATCCAGTCCCAGCTCCCCTCTCTCACTCTCTAGTTCCTTCCAGTCCCAGTACCATCCCCAGTGTCATCTCCCATCCAGTCCCAGCTCCCCTCTCTCACTCTCTAGTTCCTTCCAGTCCCAGTACCACCCCCAGTGTCAACTCCCATCCAGTCCCAGCTCCCCTCTCTCACTCTCTAGTTCCTTCCAGTCCCAGTACCATCCCCAGTGTCAACTCCCATCCAGTCCAAGCTCCCCTCTCTCACTCTCTAGTTCCTTCCAGTCCCAGTACCACCCCCAGTGTCAACTCCCATCCAGTCCCAGCTCCCCTCTCTCACTCTCTAGTTCCTTCCAGTCCCAGTACCACCCCAGTGTCAACTCCCATCCAGTCCCAGCTCCCCTCTCTCACTCTCTAGTTCCTTCCAGTACCATCCCCAGTGTCATCTCCCATCCAGTCCCAGCTCCCCTCTCTCACTCTAGTTCCTTCCAGTCCCAGTACCATCCCCAGTGTCAACTCCCATCCAGTCCCAGCTCCCCTCTCTCACTCTCTAGTTCCTTCCAGTCCCAGTACCATACTCAGTGATAGCTGCCTTCCTGTCCCAGTCCCCCCCAACATTATCTAATCTCCTTCCATTCCCATTGCTAGTGCCAGTCACTTGCATTCCCAGCCACCTACTGTCAGATGCCTTCCAGTCTAACTTCCCCACTGTCTAGCCACCTTCTAGTCCCAGTACCATCTCTAGTCAGCTATCTTCCAGCCCCAGTCCCCCCTTACTGTCAAGCCCCCTTCCAATCCCAATACCATCCCCAGTGTTAGCTCCCTTACAGTCTAGTCCCCCTCCCCCACTGGCTATCCCCATTCCAATCCCAGTACCACATCAATTTCAGCTCCTTTCCAGTCCCAGTCCCCTCTGTCTAGCCCCTTTCTAGCCCCCAGTCCCCTCTGTCTAGTCCAGTCTCAATACCATCCTGTGTCAGCTTCCTTACAATCATAGTCCCCCTCTCCCACTGTCTAGCCGGGTCCCATCCTCAGTGTAGGCTCCCTTCCAGTCCTTCCACCCCCACCCACCCATCCCCCATCCTCGGCAGTCCCAGCCTGCCTCTCCTCAGCACTAGTCACCACTCACCTCCTACGTTTACAGCCAGGGGAGCATTTTCCTTTGCTCCTGCAGCTGTGCTGTCTTAAAGCCGCCGGACTGCAGCTTTTTTTAAAGTTAGTACAAGCATTTCCTGTTTCTTGTGAGAAACAGGAACTGCTTTCTACTACTTTTAGAAACACTGCAGCCCGGCGACTCTTAAAGCAGCACAGGTGTGGGAGCAAAGGAGAATGCTCCCCACCTGTACTCAGCCACTTTAAAGGGTGAATCAGTGAAGGAGGCTTCGGGTGCCCTTAAAGGTTGTGCATCCTGAGTCAGTCCCTCACTAGCTTACCTGTTAAAGCGGCAGCACGGGCAAAGGAAGGCTCAGACCCTGTGTGGATGCAGCACGCGGTTGGCACAGGGCCTCCTATCAAGCAAGACCCTATGCCAACAACATGCTTGCACATGCATATGGTCAGCCCTCGTTTTGAACACACTACCAAGACCCCTATCCATTCTCTTGTCACCTCCCATCCAGATGAATACCACCTCCTCCTCTCTAGTCTTCCTCTGAATCATCTCTCTCCGCTTCAATCTGTTCAAACCTCAGCTGCATGGCTAATCTTCCACCAGTGTTGCTATGCTCATGTCACCCCTCGTCTCAAGTCACTTCATTGGCTTCCTATGCATTTCCTTATCCAGTTCAAACTTCATTCATCTGCTCCTCACTACCTTTCCTCTCATCTCTCCCTACACCCAACCTCAGGAACTCTGCTCCTCTGACAGATCACGTTTATCTGTGCCCTTCTCTGCCACCATTCATTCCACCTAGTTCTCCTTAGGCGTGAAACAAACTTCCTGAGTCAGTATGTCATGCTCCATCTGTGGCCCCGTTCAAATCCAGGCTAAAAACTCATTTCTATGGGATTGCTTTTGGATCCTAAGAACATAAGAAATGCCATACTGGGTCAGACCAAGGTCCATCAAGCCCAGTATCCTGTTTCCAACAGTGGCCAATCCAGGGCACAAGTACCGGGCAGGTCCCCCAAAAAGGCACACAGGTTCCACATTTCTCGGATCCTCTTTGATAATGGTTTATGAACCTTTCCTCAGGAAATTGTCCAAATTTTTTTTAAACCCAGCTACACTAAATGGAAATTACACTAACCTGGTAATTGTAGTTCCTGGAGGGTCCAGTTTAGTCCTCCAACATGGGGTAGTGCCCCTCCTCCTGCAGCCGGGAGACTGGACCAATCAAATCTTCTGTAGTATATATGCAGCAGGAGCTCCCAGAAGTCCCCAGTGTACTAGTAACAAAGCATACTTAACGAAGCAACACATTAGATTAATATACAAAATGACCTAATTAAAGAACAATTTGTTCCCCCCCAAGGAATATCCAACCCCCTCCCCAAACGAGGAAGTCAGAACACTGCATTGCGCCGGCACCGACGCCTCAGGAATCAAAACACCGCTCCCCACCAGAAGTTCAGGAGCTGCCTGAACCCCCGAGACAGGGAAGAGCCTCTGCAAAAAACGCGGCTGCCACAGAGGGACCCGAACGGCAAGAGGAACCGTCTTAATATCAACCGTTCGGAAAGGCGCACCGCACCACATTAGCAGATAGTCGGGAGGGAAGGAGGACTAAACTGGACCCTCCAGGAACTACAATTACCAGGTTAGTGTAATTTCCATTTCCTGTTCGGTAATCCAGTTTAGTCCTCCAACATCGGGATGTAACAGAGCAGTTAAGACCGGGCGGGACCTTGCCATCCGGCGCGCAGAACCGCCGAACCAAAACAGGAATCCCGAGCCGCTGACACATCTAAGCGATAGTGTCTACTGAAAGCATGCAGAGACGACCAAGTGGCCGCCCTACAGATATCTGCCGGCGGAACCAGGCTATACTCCGCCCAAGAGGTCGCCTGAGCCCTAGTAGAATGAGCCCTCAGACCCTCCGGAACAGACCGCTGTTGCAACAGATACGCGGACGCGATCGCCTCTTTGAGCCATCTAGCAATGGAGGCTTTAGCCGCCGCTTCCCCTTTACGCGCACCCCCGAAGAGCACGAAAAGCCGGTCAGATTTCCGAAAAGACTCGGTAACCTTTAAATAACGATGGAGCGTACGACCCACATCGAGCCGGAGAAGACCTTTGTCCGTTGACCCGACAGATTGCGAAGAAAGCACTGGAAGAAACACTGCCTGATTCATGTGAAAGGGAGACACCACCTTTGGCAGAAAGGAAGGAACCGGACGGAGAACGATCCGATCCGCGGAAAAAAGACAAGAAAGGCTCTCGACAGGACAATGCATGCAGATCTGAAATGCGCCGTGCCGAACAGATGGCTACAAGAAAAACCGCCTTCAGCGTGAGATCTTTCAGAGACGCCCTGCGCAGGGGCTCAAAAGGTTCACGAACCAGGGCCCTCAGAACTAAATTCAAGTCCCAAGGAGGAACGAAAACTCTGCGGGAGGGCCGCAAATGAAAAACAGCCGTAAGGAATCGGCGTACATCCGGATGAGCCCCGAGCAGACGACCCAAAACCTTGCCGCGGTAACACGAGATAGCCGCCAGCTGGACTTTTAGGGAACTAGCCGCAAGGCCCTTATCGAAACCATCCTGAAGAAAACTTAAAACGACGGGCACTGAAACCGTCGCCGCCCGGACTCCCCGCCGGGAGCACCAGTCTTCAAAAATCCTCCAAATCTGAACGTAAGTAAGAGAAGTGGACGTTTTCCTCGCCCGCAGAAGGGTAGAAATCACCGCGGGGGAGTAGCCCTTCCTTTTCAGCCGAGCCCTCTCAATGGCCAAACCGTAAGCGAGAATCGATCCACTTGGGGCATCCGCAAGGGACCCTGAAGAAGAAGATCCGGTAGAGCGGGCAGGAGCCAAGGAACGCCGTCGCTCAACCGGACCAGATCGGCATACCAGGGCCTCCGGGGCCAATCCGGGGCCACCAGTAACACGCGACCCCGGTGGCTCTCGATACGTTGTACGACCCGGCCGATCAGAGCCCACGGAGGAAAGACATAAAGAAGACCGGACGTTGGCCACGGCTGAATGAGAGCGTCGAGCCCCTCGGACATGCGCTCCCTTCGCCTGCTGAAGAAGCACCCTGTCTTGGCTGATTGAAAGGTCGCCATGAGATCCATGATGGGTGGACCCCACCGCCGGACGATTTGTGCGTAAACCTGTGGGTTTAGCTCCCATTCTCCGGGGTCCACCCGCACTCTGCTGAGAAAATCGGCCTGGACATTGTCTACGCCCGCAATGTGAGCCGCCGAGATTGCTGGAAGGCGAGTTTGCACCCAGTTGAACAAGGCCGCCGCTTCTGCCTCCAGGGCCACGCTGCCGGTACCCCCTTGGCGATTGATGTAAGCTACAGTGGACGCATTGTCCGACAGGACTCTCACCGGCCGTCCGAGAACCAGGGTCTCCAGGTCCACCAGGGCTAGCCGGACTGCCCGCAATTCGAGACGGTTGATCGACCAAGAGGCCTCCAGGGGAGACCATTCCCCCTGAGCAAAGCGGGACTCGCAGTGAGCCCCCCAGCCGGTTAAGCTCGCATCCATCGTGAACGGAACCCACAGAGGAGGCTCCAAGGGAATCCCTCGCGACAGGTTCTCGGCGGAGAGCCACCACCGGAGGGATCGGCGAACTGTCTTTGGGCAAGGCAATCTCTTGTTCAGCGAGTCGAACTGGTTGGACCAACGTCGCAGAAGAGCACTCTGCAGCGGACGCATGTGGAAGCGCGCCCAAGGCACCACCTCCAAGGTCGCCGCCATCGTGCCGAGGAGCCGCAGGTACCACCACGCCGACGGAGCTGGCATCCCCCGGAAGAGACGGACCAGAGCCCGCAACGCCAGCACGCGTCGCTCCGGAAGGCACACCAAGCCCCTTGCTGTGTCGAAGCGGACTCCCAGATACTCGAGATCCTGTGACGGAGACAGACAACTCTTGCATTCGTTCACCACCCATCCGAGGGACCGAAGGAGATCCACCACCCTGCTCGTGACTTGCACACACTCCCAACTGGACTTCGCTCGAATCAACCAGTCGTCGAGATATGGATGGACCAGGATGCCCTCCTTGCGCAACGCCGCCGCGCATTCACCCATTACCTTTGTGAAGGTGCGGGGAGCCGTGGCGAGTCCGAACGGCATGGCCCGGAATTGAAAATGACCCCACGGGAGCGCAAAGCGGAGAAACCGTTGATGGGAGGGCCGGATGGGAATGTGTAAATAGGCCTTTGTAAGATCGAGGGATGTCAAAAAATTCCCCTTGACGCACCGCTACGATGACTGACCGCAGGGTCTCCATGCGAAAGTGCGGTACTCTGAGAGCGCGATTCACGCCTTTGAGATCCAAGATCGGACGAAGGGAACTGCCCTTTTTGGGAACCACAAAATAGATGGAGTAGCGACCTGCGCCTCTTTCCAAGGGCGGGACCGGAACCACGGCCCCCAGAGAGAGAAGCCGATCCAGGGTCACGCGGATGTCCCGCGCCTTTTGAGCTCCCTTGCTGGGAGACAGAACAAACGAATCCGGAAGTGGGTGCGCAAACTCTAGGGCATAACCTTCTTCTATAATCTGCAGCACCCACCGATCTGACGTAATTTGGGCCCAAGAAGGAAGAAAGTCGCGCAAACGACCCCCGATGACCGGGTCTTCCTCTAGAGCCCGCCTCGTTTCATTGTGGCTTGCGATTAAAGGAAGAGGCCGAGGAAGAGGCGGCTCCGGAGAAGCCCCTTCCCGCTCCTCTGAAACCACGAAACCCTTGATGACGGGTTCCAAAACGACCGCGCTGCGAAGTCCACAGCCGGGAAGAACGAAATCTGCGCGCATCCCGAAACTGGCCGCGCGCTGAGGTGGACGACCTATTAAGCTTAGGCTTATCCTCTGGAAGCCGACCACCCTTAGACTCACCGAGATCCTTCACCAACTTATCCAGAGCCTCACCAAATAACAACCTGCCCTTAAAGGGTAGTTTACTGAGGCGAGACTTGGAAGAACCGTCGGCCGCCCAATTGCGCAACCAGATGGACCGTCGTGCCGCTACCATGGAGGCCATGCTATTAGCTAGGGAGCGTATTAAATCATAACACAGATCCGCCAAGTAGGCCGATCCCGACTCCACGCGGGCAACGTCCAACAGCCCCTGTTGGTCCATACCGGACCCCGAGCACAGGTGCTGCGACCATTGCAAACAAGCTCGAGCTACCCACGCCCCACAAATAGAAGATTGTAACAATAAGGCGTTGGTCTCGAAGGCTTGCTTCAACAAATTATCAACCTTTTTGTCCTGAACATCCCTCAGGGCCGCGGCCCCTTCAACCGGGATGGTGGTTTTCTTAGTCACTGCCGAAACGGCAGCATCCACCCGTGGAGACTTAAACAAGTCCCTGTCCTTGTCTGCAAGGGGGTAAAGACGATTCATGGTCCGAATCCCTTTCAAAGCAGATTCCGGTTGCTCCCATTCCGCATGGATCATCTGCTCAACTACTCGGTGCACAGGCAAAACTACCTGGGCATCCCTGACCGCCTGAATGAGAGGATCCTCGAGACCCTCCTCCTCCAGCGGCCGCACCGCAGAGAGGTTAAGTGCTTGGAGAGACTCCGTGACCAAAGGTACCAGCTCGTCCCTTCGAAACACCCGAATGATGCGAGCCTGATCCTCCAGTTCTGGAAGCTCTCCGTCTTCTAACTCCTCCGCCTCAATATCCGGATCCCCCTCAGTCTCGGAATCCGGGAGGCAAAGGGCGCCCTGATCCTGGTCCCCCAACCTGGGCCGCTTGACCGCGGGTTGGGAAGACCGCTGAACCCCCCCGCGGATGCTGGGGGGAGAGAGGCGGGCCAAGCCTCCGGCAAATGACCAGACCGGCTTAAGCGGAAGGCCTGATGCATGAGAAGAACAAAATCCGGGGAAAAGTCTATAGGCGACGCTACCATAGCCGCCTGCTGGAGCTCAGGGACCGACGTATTAGACGCTGGGCCCAGACCAGAAGGAAGGATGCTCGGTGAAGGGACACTGTCCCCCGAAAGGGAAGGGTCCCCGGGCACATGCTGTTCCTTAATTTCAATAGGCAGCTCCAGTTCTGAAGAAACTGCAGCACAGCTCTTACAGATTCCAGAGTCAGTCATTGTACCTCTGCGGGAGCCACAAATTACACACTGAGGTTTGGCAGCCATGCCCAGGCCACCTGCTCTCAGGGAAAAATAAGGCAACAGGAACAGGGAAGCCCACACCAAGGGGACTAACCTTATTCAATTCAGCACAGTATTAAATTTAAAACCTTTTTTTTTTTTTTTTTACAGTAAACAAAATACTCCCCAGAATCCTAGGGTGCCCTGAGCAAAATCGCCAGCAAAAGAAACCCCAAAAACACCAGGGGAACCCGTGCGCAAGTGTTAAAAAGTGCCCTTAAAAAGCACACTTTAGAAATCCAAAATGGCCGCCGCACTTTTTCACCCGCGGTAAAAAACGGCGCGAAAATACAAAGGTACCCAAATAATATGGAAAAGAAAGAAAACGACCCTCTAATACAGGGCAAGCGAAAAAAAGCAGGAAAAAGTGCAATTTGGAAGCCAGGGGAGCCGACAGAGCCTCTGCCCAAGCAAAGAACAGAGAGCTTAAAACAAGGAAAATTCCTACCAGCTCTGGGAACAGCAAGGAACTCAGCCCACTTCTCCAAGTGACAGGCAATGTTGCAGCCGGTATGGCTCTTCCCCGAACAGCCTTGGGGAGAGCTCAACCCAGGCTTCAGAGATTCCCAGGCAGAAAGGCAGGAGCCCAAGGCAGGTCTGGCTTTCCCCAGAAAGTCTCCTGTGTCTTTTTCTTTTTTAAAGATACAGCTACCTAGCAAAAGAAATAGAATATAAAGGACCAGAAATAAACCCCAAAAGAACTAACTAACTAGTGTTGCTCCTTCAAGTGTCACTTAGCGTGCCCAGCAAGGGCACAGAAGTCCTCCAGCTGCAGGGAGACTGGACACACTGGGGACTTCTGGGAGCTCCTGCTGCATATATACTACAGAAGATTTGATTGGTCCAGTCTCCCGGCTGCAGGAGGAGGGGCACTACCCGATGTTGGAGGACTAAACTGGATTACCGAACAGGAACAGCTTTTACCACATCCTCTGCTAACAAATTCCAGAGTTTGATTACACGTTGAGTGAAAAATATATTTTCTCTTATTAGTCTTAAACGGGTTACCCTGTAGCTTCATTGCATGTCCCCCAGTCTTTCTATATTCTGATGACATAAACAATCGATCTACATTTACTCGTTTCACTCCGTTCATTAATTTATAGACTTCTATCATATCTCCCCTCAGCCGTCTCTTTTCCAGGTTGAAGATCGCCCTAGTCTCCTGTTCACTTCCTATGTGTTTCCATAGATATATCCTAGTCCTCACTTGTGTTGTCTGTCTTGACTAGACTGTAAGCTCTTATGAGCAGGGACTGTCTCTTACATGTCTCTGTAGCATTATATAAGTAGTAGTAGACATGAAATAAGTGAGGCACAAGTGTGCATGAAACTGAGTAGAGTTCTACTGTGAAATTGTATTAGTATAAGACTGTGACCTCCTGACACCCCCCCCCCCCAACCCCACCTCACCATTTGATGTCCAGGGAGCTTTCCCCTAGTCCCAGCTCTGTGCTCTTCTGACTTTAAAGGTGGTCATGGGGGATATGCATTAGTTTTCAGACAAATGATAAAGCACTACCAGTGAGGATATTTTTGGTTCATGTACCTTTCAATACAGCAAATGGACATGGATCCGAATGAACCAAGAATCCCTTTGTTTTTCGCACCTCTGTAATATATGTGCCCAAAGAAACAGTATTTGTTTTTGCACTGAATCTCACCGCAGGGACTGAGAGACTATAGAGGAGAATCAGACCTGGAAGTGAGAGTGACCTTCACTTGATTCTGACTGATCCTCATGAAAGGATTACAACAGAGAGAGTTAAGCATGAGAGAGTTAAAAAGTCAGTCACTTGCACAGGCCCATTCATTTGAGCTGTTATAAACTTGGGAAGTCATGAAATATAGCACAGAGCTCGTTGAGTCCCTCGGCAAGGAAAGTTCCTGTCACAAGAGCTACAGAGACTCCAGAAAAGAAAACACAAGAAGGAAATCAAACTGCCCTAGTAACTCACTTCAAAGGCTATGCTGTAGAGCACTGATCCGTTATAGAGAACTGAACACCTCGGTACGGTCAGGACCGGATTTAAGCTTTTGGCTCCCATAGGCACTAAATTTAGAAATGCTTTAATGGCTGGGAGGGGGAGGGGGTCCCCCTTTAGAAATCAAATTTAAAAATATAGTAACAAGGGACTATCAATCTTTTCTTGAAGTAAACAGACTGCCAGTTACAAAGGAAAAATAAAATGTTATATTTCAGTAAGAAAAAAAGAAATAAAAAGTAATAACGAAAAAATAAGGTAAGAATGCAAAAAGCCTCAAAGCAGCTCCATTCCTCAGGTACGGTCAGGACTGGATTTAAGCTTTTGGCTCCCATAGGCACTAAATTTAGAAATGCTTTAATGGCTGGGAGGGGGGGCCCCCTTTAGAAATCAAATTAAAAAATATAGTAACAAGGGACTATCAATCTTTTCTTGAAATAAACAGACTGCCAGTTACAAAGGAAAAATAAAATGTTATATTTCAGTAAGAAAAAAAGAAATAAAAGTTAATAATGAAAAAATAAGGCAAGAATGCAAAAAGCCTCAAAGCAGCTCCATTCCTCAGGTACAAACAAAAGATTATAAGTCTTCTGGGGACAGCAAAATACCTACTGTACCTGAATATAGCTCTCCTTTAACTACTATTGGAAAGGTGTGAGATAAATAAAATAAAAGAAAGAAATAAAAGAAGTCCCCTCTTCCCCAACAATGGGTGCAGACCTAAAGCATTTCCCCATAGAACTCACACAAAAAATGTCCGATTCTGGTTTCATCTCAGTAGCAGCAACATAAACCCTCTCCAGTCCCTGGTATATTAAGAACTAATACAAAAGTCACTCAGGACCAGATCACACAAGGAGCCTACCCAGAAAAGGGACGCACCATAAATATTGCAATGGGCTCCAGAACATCAATACATGGCACCTTCTGGTAAAACTGAATGAGCCGGATTACTATAGATCCTTACATTAAAACTCGATACTAACAGAATACCTGGCCTTGCTCACACATGCCAAACACAAACAGACCCTCACCAAGTACAGAACAAATTACCAGAAGCTAAAAAGGAAATGTGTGCACAGAAGTTAAACTGAAACCCCACAAAGCCAGGCTCTACATGCAGTGCCACATCAGAGAAATAAACAGAAATAGAAATGCTTGCATTTCTCCTTCTACAAAATATAAAGATTATAGATGTAAAGTCCTGAAACTGACATATTCCAATTATATATATAGACACAGATACACACACACACACACAATATTTTGTGCCTATTGTCCATTTTTTACTCTTGAAATATACATATACATCCTGAGAAGGAGGAAAATTGTTTTGCTAGCCCATCTGCTCTCCGCACTTAGGGGCCCATTCTGAACAGGGAATAGCGGGGATGCACATCTGGAGTAGACGTACAAGACCTGCTATTCCCTGCTGCTATTCCCAACCAGGAACTCCCCGCATGTATAGAGCAGTTGTGTGGGGAGCTCCAGACGGGGGCAGGAAGGAGCGGTGATGGGGAGGAGAGTGGGCAGTGTGGGAGCGTGACGCACAACCTGGACGTACAGGTCAAATTCCAGTCGCGGCCATGAACGTCTGGCATGGAGGGGAGAGATGGGGGACTTATTCCACCCTGGAGGTGGTATAAGTCACGTCGTGGATGGGGATTGGCGCCAGAGGACCCCCCCCCCACCGAAGAGGTGAGGAGTACCAGGAGGTTCCTCACAGCCCGATCCCAGCCTTGGAAGGTCTCTTCGGGGGTCGAAAGGCAGGGAACAGCAATCTTTAACTTTTGCGGGACATCATGGCACCGGGGCTCCTTGCAAGCGCTTTGGCTGGGTTAGACGGGGTGGGAGCTGTCCATCCTGTGGCACAGAATCGGGACACGTCCTGCCCATCTAGGTCCTTTGCACCCGATTCTGCTTCCACAGGAACATTTAGTTCCCGTGGGTGCAGAATCGGGTGCAAATCTGGTTCTTTATCTTTATCTTTAGTTAATACTTACCACTTTATGAAAAGACACCAAAGTGGTTCACAATAGACTAAAATAACTGCCAGAAAAGGAAAAGAACGCCATAGTCAACAGGAAAGAGGAGATAGGAAAAGAGAGGAGCAGAAGGAAGGGGAGAAAGAAAGGGAAAAGAACCTCAGCTAGGAGCAGCGGGAACAGATTTTGGATGTTAGGATGCGCCCCAATCAGAATGGGGCCCTTAGCATATAAGATAGAACACTAATAAAACCATCATTATTCCACTTTGCTCTTCTTGCTCTCATTGGAGCAGGAAAACCATCCTCGCCACTGCTTAAATAGAATAAGACCTAGGAAAGCTTTACTGCTGAAGTGACCACACGTTATGTGCCAGAAAAGGTTAAATAATGCAGAGGCTGTCTCAGCGAACAGCAAAAGTTCCTGGAAAGCTCCAGGGAGAAAGAAGAGCTTGTCAGGAAATACATAAGCCAATGCAGGAAGCCGGAGCTGAAGTTGTGAGCTATCAGCTCTGTACGCCTCAACACCAGCATGCAGAAAGGGACACAACTGCAAATTAGCCACACATTAAGCTTGGTGCAAATGGCAGCGTTAAGCTGGGAGAGCACGCCAAACACATGCGCACAGAAGTTGGTGCAAGTTTGGCATGCTCTCCCAGAGAAGCAGGAGCACTACGTGGCTAATTTGCATATGCACCATGATAGTATTTTGATGGCATCGGGGGCTTTCCCTGATGCCTGAATCATCTGAGGGGAAGTGTCAAACTTCTTCTCAGATGACATCAAAATAGGGGGCTGGTGCCCGATGGAAAGCAAATCCTGCTGACCCAGCGGCCCCGACTCCCCCACCCACCCAACTAAAAAAAACCCCTGCTGGCCCAGCAGCTCCGACTCCCCCACCCACCCAACTAAAAAAAACCCCTGCTGGCCCAGCAGCCCCGACTCCCCCACCCACCCAACTAAAAAAACCCCCTGCTGGCCCAGCTTCCCCGACTGCGCCACCCTCCCCACTAAAAAAAAACCCTGCTGGCCCAGCAGCCCCGACTCCCCCACCCACCCAACTAAAAAAAACCCCTGCTGGCCCAGCAGCCCCGACTCCCCCACCCACCCAACTAAAAAAAAACCCTGGTGGCCCAGCAGCCCCAACTCCCCCACCCACCCAACTAAAAAAAAACCCTGGTGGCCCAGCGGCCCCGATCCACCCACCCAACTAAAAATAAGTCTGGTGGCCCAGCTAGAGTTGCCAACTTTTTGAAAGAGAAAAACCCGCCACCTGTAGTTAGTCACGCTCTGCCCATGCCCACCCCTACCCCACCCTTTCCCCGCCCCTACTCCACCTCCTGTCCCCCAAAAAATTGCAGAGAGGGCAATGTGCAAACTGAACAAGCAAGACTTCTACAAAATTCTTAAGCAGAAATTCTATACTGACAGAATACGCAGCATTGGTTGTACACACACACACACACACAATACAGACAGTTCTTCATCAATAAATGAGCACAAAACAAAAAGAGAAATATATAGATAAAAATTAAACTGAAACCCCAAGAAGACAAACTCTGCATGCATTGCAATATCAGATAAATAAGAGATGCAGTTCCCCATATTGTGTAAAATATAAAGGTAGTACAAAGTCCAATCATTAAATTGAAAATAATTGTTTATTATTGTTTATTGTTTAAACACATTTAATATACCGCTCCCCATAACATCGGAGCGGTTTACAAGCAATAAAATTAAACATTAGAAAGGAAAGGAAAGGAAATGACAATAGCCAGTAGATAAAGGAAAGAGACAAAAGCAAAAGAAAATCTGCAAAGCAATAGAGAAAGGACAAGGAGAGGAAAGTTCAGGGGGGGAAAGCTAGAGAAAATAGGTGAGTTTTTAAGAGAGAACGGAACCTTGGATAGGATTCTTCTGTGCGGAGGTTAGTTGGCAGTGAGTTCCAGAGAGAGGGTCCTAACTAGAAGAATGCTGATTTCCTGGTGGATTGTAGATGAGCTCTGGAGGGTGCGGGAAGATGGAGGCGATTAATGTGGATGGACCGGAGACTGCGTGTAGGAGTATGGTAAGAGAGCAGATCTGAAAGATAGGCAGGGGTAGAGAGATAAATAGCTTTGTGAATTAAAGTAAGAATCTTAAAGGAAATCCGAAAGTCAATTGGCAGCCAATGGAGATGAAGGAGCAAAGGAGTAACATGATCCCATGGTGAAGCGTGAAAAATCATACGAGCGGCTGTGTTCTGAATTAGTTGGAGGCGGCGTTTCTGGTATTGGGGGATTCCGGCAAAAGCAGTGTTACAGAAATCTAACCTGGTGATGATCAGAGAGAGAAGCAAAGTAGTGATGGCCTGAGTGGACAGGAAGGGGCGAATGGCACGAATTTGGCGGAGACACAGAAAAGAGCACCGAGAGACGTGAGAAATGTGGTCATGAAGACTGAGGGCACTGTCAAGGTAGACTCCAAGATAGCGAAGTGTAGGGACTACAGTGATGAGGGAACCTGCAAGAGATGGGGCGAGTGAGGGAGCAGGAGAAGTATGCGGGAACCAAATCGCAGCAGTTTTTTGAACATTAAGGACCAGGCAATTAGAGGAAAGCCAAGAAGAGACGGTGGACAGACAATTCTCTAAAGGAGAGATATCAGGGTGATATGGTGAAGTATGGTACAGTAGAAAAATGTCGTCAGCATAAAAATAACTTGAAACCCCAGATTGCTGAATAAGAAGGGCCAATGGAGCAAGAAAAATATTAAACAGGAGAGGAGCCAGAATCGAACCCTGGGGAACACCACAGGAAAGTGGGTAGCGATCAGATGAAGAAAGGGTGGAAGAGACAACAAAAGACCGGTGACTGAGAAACGAGTGAAACCAGTGAAACACCGAACCATGAATGCCCGCATCCCGAAGACGAGAGAGAAGAAGTGTGTGATCCACCAGGTCGAAAGCTGCGGAGAGATCAAGGGATACTGCTAAAGTGATGTTACCTTGGTCGTGGGCAGTACGGTTTTCGTTCAAACAGCTGTAATTGTAGTCTCTACACTAAAACCGGGTCTAAAGCCAGATTGCCTGGGATGAAGGACAAGTGTAGTGGCCAGGAAATGAGAGAGCTGTGAAAAAACTACCTTTTCCAACAGCTTAGAGGAAAAAAGAGAGATTGGACACCGGGCGATAGTGTGCAGGGATAGAAGGGTCAAGTGTGGGTTGTTTTAATAAAGGGCGGACCGTAGCATGCTTCCAAGGGGTGGGGAAATGACCGGCTGACAAACTAGAATTGATGATAGTTAGAAGGGGATGGAGAACCAGGCGGAAGGAACAGGATCCAGATCACAGGTAGTTTTGCGAGTGGTAGAGAGTAGTTGGAGTAATTCAGGAGATGAGATGGGAGAGAAAGAAGACCATATGTGGGAGAGAGAAGGAGAAGAGGGGGGAGAGATAGGGGGTGGGGAGGTCAGGGCCTGGGAGCAATGGGGGAGAGAAGAACGGAGATCCTGGATCTTAGAAGAAAAAAAGGTCGCCAAGGAGGTGGGGCTGGGAGCCTTGTTGGAAAAGGAAGCGTCCTGAGTAGAGGAGGACTGTAGGCGAGAGAGAGTGTTCAAAGTCGCAAATAGCTGACGAGATCTGTTTGGGGCAGCTGTAATTGTGGAGGAATAGAAAGAACATTTCGCCTGGTGGATAGCCGACCGATAAAAAATATGACAGGATTTGAATTTCTGATAAGAAGCTGCGGAAGGTGCCTTACGCCAGACCCGTTCGGCTCTACGTAACTGAGAGCGGAGTAAGAAAAGTCCGGCATGATACCAGGACTGACGTGTACGTTTCCGAGGTTTGACTGGCCTAACAGGGGCAACCTGATCGAGGGTGTGTGACAACTCAGCATTCCAGAATGTGACCTGAGAAGAGGGCGAGAGGGAGGAAAAATCACTCGGGAGAGGAGGAAGAGCAGCGGAGAAAGCTGGCAGGATAGAGGGGTGGAGACAGCGGGAGAAACAAGCAGGAGGGGAAGGGGGAGGAGGGACCTTTGTTGTCTGACCATTTTATTCTCTGATCATGCTGGTTCCAATCTGAAGCTTCCATTTTCCCGTATTCTCTTAGCTCGTTTTCTATGGTCTATAGTCCATCTGCCATTTCTTGTCTCTTCTTTTCTTCACTTCCTTCCATCAGCCTATTTCCAGTCCTAGTGCCCCCTCCCCATTACCCAGTCACTTACCACTACCATTCCCAGGTGTCAGCTCCCTTTGAATCTCCTCCTTACCTCCTCTGTCAGCTCTCTTCCAGCCACCTCGTTCCCCCCTTTCAGCTCTCCTCCAGCCACCTCCTTCAACCTGTCAGTTCCTTCCTGCCACCTCCTTCCCCCCCCCCCCTTCAGCTCTCTTCCAGCCCTCACCTTCCACCTGTCAGTTCCTTCTGCCACCTCTTTCCCCTTGCAGCCACTGCTGCTTCACCCCCCCCCCTTAGTGCTGCTTCACACCCCCCTTAGTGCTGCTTCACACCCCCCCTTAGTGCTGCTTCAACCCCCTTAGTGCTGCTTCACACACCCCCTTAGTGCTGCTTCACACCCCCCCTGAGTGCTGCTTCAGCCCCCCTTAGTGCAGCTCCACACCCCCCTTAGTGCTGCTTCACCCCCCTTAGTGCTGCTTCACACCCCCCCTTAGTGCTGCTTCACACCCCCCTTAGTGCTGCTTCAGCCCCCCTTAGTGCTGCTTCACACACTCCCTTAGTGCTGCTTCACACCCCCCCCCCTTAGTGCTGCTTCACCCCCCCTTAGTGCTGGTTCACCCCCCCTAAGTGCTGCTTCACCCCACCTTAGGGCAGCTTCACACCCCCTTAGTGCTGCTTCACACCCCCGTAGTGCTGCTTCACCCCTTAGTGCTGTTTCACCCCCCCTTAGTGCTGCTTCTCCCCCCCCTTAGTGCTGCTTCACCCCTCTTAGTGCTGCTTAACCCCCCAGTGCTGCTTCACCCCCCCTTATTGCTGCTTCAAACCCCCCTAGTGCTGCTTCCCACCCCTTAGTGCTGTTTCACCCCCCCTTAGTGCTGCTTCACCCCCCCTTAGTGCTGCTTCACAGCCCCCTAGTGCTGCTTCGCCCCCTTAGTGCTGCTTCACCCCTCTTAGTGCTGCTTCACCCCCTTAGTGCTGCTTCACCCCTCTTAGTGCTGCTTCACCCCCTTAGTGCTGCTTCACACACCCCCTAGTGCTGTTTCTCCCCCCCTAGTGCTGCTTCACACACCCCCCTAGTGCTGCTTCACCCCCCCTGTGAGCTGCTTCACCCCCCCTTAGTGCTGCTTCACCCCCCCTTCGTGCTGCTTCACCCCCCCTTTGTGCTGTTTCACCCCCCTTAGTGCTGCTTCACACCCCCCCTAGTGCTGCTTCACCCCCCTTACTGCTGTTTCACCCCCCCTTAGTGCTGCTTTGCCCCCTTAGTGCTGCTTCACCCCTCTTAGTGCTGCATAACCCCCCTAGTGCTGCATAACCCCCCCTAGTGCTGCTTCACCCCCCTTAGTGCTGCTTCACACCCCCCTTAGTGCTGCTCCACACCCCCCCTTAGTGCTGCTTCACACCCCCTTAGTGCTGCTTCACACACACCCTTAGTGCTGCTTCACACCCCCCTTAGTGCTGCTTCAGCCCCCCTTAGTGCTGCTTAACCTCCCCCACCTTACTGCTGCTTCACCCCCCTTAGTGCTGCTTCACACACCCCCTTAGTGCTGTTTCACACCCCCCTTAGTGCTGCTTCACACACCCCCCTTAGTGCTGCTTCACACCCCCTTAGTGCTGCTCCACACCCCCCTTAGTGCTGCTTCACACCCCCCCTTAGTGCTGCTTCACACCCCCCCTTAGTGCTGCTTCACACCCCTTAGTGCTGCTTCACCCCCTTAGTGCTGCTCCACCCCCCCCCCCCTTAGTGCTGCTTCAGCCCCCCTTAGTGCTGCTTCACACCCCCCCTTAGTGCTTCTTCACACCCCCCTTAGTGCTGCTTCAGCCCCCCTTAGTGCTGCTTCAGCCCCCCTTTGTGCTGCTTCACACCCCCCTAGTGCTGCTTCACACACTCCCTTAGTGCTGATTCACACCCCCACCTTAGTGCTGCTTCACACACCCCCTTAGTGCTGCTTCACACCCCCCCCTTAGTGCTGATTCTCACCCCCCCTAGTGCTGCTTCTCACCCCCCCTAGTGCTGCTTCACACCCCCCCTTAGTGCTGATTCAGCCCCCCTTAGTGCTGCTCCACACCCCCTCTTAGTGATGCTTCACCCCCCTTAGTGCTGCTTCAGCCCCCCTTAGTGCTGCTTCACACCCCCCTTACTGCTGCGTCACCCCCCTAGTGCTGCTTCACACCCCCCTAGTGCTGCTTCACCCCCCTGAGTGCTGCTTCACACCCCCCTAGTGCTGCTTCACCCCCCTTAGTGCTGCTTCACCCCCCCCCCTTAGTGCTGCTTCACACCCCCTAGTGCTGCTTCACCCCCCCCCTAGTGCTGCTTCATCCCCCCTTAGTGCTGCTTCACACTCCCCTAGTGCTGCTTCACCCCCATAGTGCTGCTTCACCCCCCCTTATTGCTGCTTCACACCCCCCCTTAGTGCTGTTTCACCCCCCTTAGTGCTGCTTCACACCCCCTTAGTGCTGCTTCAAACCCCCCTAGTGCTGCTTCACCCCCCTTAGTGCTGTTTCACCCCCCTTAGTGCTGCTTCATCCACTTCGTGCTGCTTCACCCCCCTTAGTGCTGTTTCACCCCCCTTAGTGCTGCTTCACACCCCCTAGTGCTGCTTCACCCCCTTAGTGCTGTTTCACCCCCCTTAGTGCTGCTTCACCCCCCCCTTAGTGCTGCTTCTCCCCCCCCTTAGTGCTGCTTCACCCCTCTTAGTGCTGCTTAACCGCCCCAGTGCTGCTTCACCCCCATTAGTGCTGCTTCACACCCCCTAGTGCTGGTTCACCCCCCTTAGTGCTGCTTCAAACCCCCCTAGTGCTGCTTCACACCCCCCTAGTGCTGCTTCACCCCCTTAGTGCTGTTCCACCCCCCTTAGTGCTGCTTCGCCCCCCTTAGTGCTGCTTCACCCTCTTAGTGCTGCTTCACCCCTCTTAGTGCTGTTTCACCCCCCCCCTTAGTGCTGCTTCACACACCCCCCTTAGTGCTGCTTCACCCCTCTTAGTGCTGCTTAACCCCCCTAGTGCTGCTTCACCCCCTTAGTGCTGTTTCACACCCCCTTACTGCTGCTTCACCCCCCTTACTGCTGTTTCACCCCCCCCTTAGTGCTGCTTCACAACCCTTAGTGCTGCTTCACACCCCCTAGTGCTGCTTCACCCACCCCCCTTAGTGCTGTTCCACCCCCCTTAGTGCTGCTTCGCCCCCCTTAGTGCTGCTTCACCCCTCTTAGTGCTGTTTCACCCCCCCCTTAGTGCTGCTTCACAACCCTTAGTGCTGCTTCACACCCCCCTTAGTGCTGCTTCACCCCTTAGTGCTGCTTAACCCCCCTAGTGCTGCTTCACCCCTTAGTGCTGTTTCACCCCCCCCTTACTGCTGCTTCACCCCCCTTAGTGCTGCTTCGCCCCCCCCCTTAGTGCTGCTTCGCCCCCCCCTTAGTGCTGCTTCACCCCTCTTAGTGCTGCTTAACCCCCCCAGTGCTGCTTAACCCCCCCAGTGCTGCTTCACCCCCCCATTGCTGCTTCACACCCCCTAGTGCTACTTCACCCCCCTAGTGCTGCTTCACCCCCCCACCCCAGTGCTGCTTCACACCCCCCTAGTGCTGCTTCGCCCTCCCCCCTTAGTGCTGCTACGCCCCCTTAGTGCTGCTTCACACTCCCCTAGTGCTGCTTCACCCCCCTTAGTGTTGTTCCACCCCCCTTAGTGCTGCTTCACCCCCTTAGTGCTGCTTCACCCCTCTTAGTGCTGCTTCACCCCTCTTAGTGCTGCTTAACCCCCCTAGTGCTGCTTCACCCCCTTAGTGCTGTTTCACCCCCCTTACTGCTGCTTCACCCCCCTTAGTGCTGCTTCACACACCCCCCTAGTGCTGCTTCACACCCCCCTAGTGATGCTTTACCCCTCCTTAGTGCTGCTTCACACCCCCCCTAGTGCTTGTTCACCCCCCTTAGTGGTGTTTCACCTCCCCTTAGTGCTGCTTCGCCCCCCTTAGTGCTTCTTCACACACCCCTTGTGCTGCTTCACCCCCCTTAGTGCTGCTTCACACCCCCTAGTGCTGCTTCACCCCCTTAGTGCTGCTTCACCCCCCCCCCCAGTGCTGCTTCACACCCCCCTAGTGCTGCTTCACCCCCCTTAGTGCTGCTTCACCCATTAGTGCTGCTTCACACCCCCCCTAGTGCTGCTTCACCCCGTTAGTGCTGTTTCACACCCCCCCCCCTTAGTGCTGCTTCGCCCCCTTAGTGCTGCTTCCCCCCTCTTAGTGCTGCTTAACCCCCCCTAGTGCTGCTTCACACACCCCTAGTGCTGCTTCACCCCCCTTAGTGCTGTTTCACTCCCCCTTAGTGCTGCTTCACCCCCCCTTAGTGCTGCTTCACCCCCCCCCCCCTTATTGCTGCTTCACACCCCCCTAGTGCTGCTTCACCCCCCTTAGTGCTGCTTCACCCCCCTTAGTGCTGCTTCACCCCCCCCCCTTAGTGCTGCTTCACCCCCTAGTGCTGCTTCACCCCCCCTTAGTGCTGTTTCACCCCCCTTAGTGCTGTTTCCCCACCCCCCTTGTGTTGCTCCACCACCCTTCGGGCTCTTTCACCCCCCTTATTGCTGCTTCACACCCCCCTAGTGCTGCTTCACCCCCCTTAGTGCTGTTTCACCCCCCCCCCCCCCTTAGTGCTGCTTTGCCCCCGTGCAACAGCTGCTTCTGGTTTTTATAGAGCAGCGGCTGCAATAAACTTAATTTGAAAAGGAAAGACAACCTGTGAGGAGCCCAGCCCTCCGGTCATCCTTCTGCAGCACCCGTGGAAGTGATGTCAGAAGGGGCGAGCTTCTCATAGGTTTCTTCCTTTTCAAATTAGCTTTATTGCAGCCACTGCTTTGTGAAATGCAGCAGTGGGGATTGCGCCATGGACTGCGGGAGAAAAGCCGTTTTTTTGCTCTGGCCACTCCCGATTTTGCGGCCAGAGAAAAAAAACGGCTTTTCAAGGGCCGGTTTTATATCTGTGCCAGCAGCCAGCCTGGCCATGGAAAAACCTGCCAGGCCGGCTGAAAACCGGCTGGTTGGCAACCCTAGGCCCAGCAGCCCTGAAACCCCCACCCAGGTTTCTTTGGGAGCAGTGGAACCTTTTCAAAGATGCTAATGCTCTCCATAAGGACAATCCATCGCTTTTTTGGGAGCAAAACGATCCATACTTCACTACACTCTATCGGTTTGGTAACCATTCCAGATGCCTCTTGTCTACACTGGTTAAGAAGGAAGGAAGCCCCCAAGCAGTGGCGGCAGTTCAAACAGCAGATGGGACAATCCGAGTAATAACAAAAGTTAGTGGAGACCACTTTCTTGGAATACTATCACAATCTATATAGTGCAGACCCACAAGATGGTCAGGGAGCACGTGAATACTTGCAGGGCTGTGAGCTCCCTCTACTAAAACAGGCCTATTGTGATCAGCTGAATGCAAAGATTAGCCCGAGAGCCTGAAGATGCCTCGTGCACTGTCACCACTCACCCTCCCAGAGGCATTTAGCATGGGCAAGGCAAGTGGGTAGTTGTGTTTCTTAGACTGTGAACTTTAAATGGAGGTTTGGAAAGGCCTCCTGGGTAATGTAGTCCTACAGTAGTAAGAATGAGTCCAAGTTGTGCACGAGTGGTTCAGGTTAAATTAGGATTTATTGCCCCTCCCGGGGTTGGATGTTGATGACCATGAACAAAGAATATATTTACAACTCCTCTAGCTCAACTCACCTTGACTCCCTCACTATAGCTAATGAGCTATGCACAATCAACCTTTTCTATCGGGCACCCTCCCCCTCACCAGATGATCTTCCAACTATAATTGAACAGGCATGTACCACTTCCACCTCACGCTCACCAAGTTGGCTAATCGGTGACTTCAATCTCCCCTCTCTTCAAGACAGCCACTCGGCAACATTCCTTGACGCCCTGGATGACCTAGGTTACAAACAACATGTTGATTCCCCACCCACACTAAGGGTGGCAAACTAGACCTCATTTTCGCACCTCCTCTCCAACGCTACAATACCCCCTAACTCTTGCACTGTCTGTAACACCAGTACCCTGGTCGGACCACAGTCTTCTCAGTTTCAATATACCCATTAATACATCCCACAAAAGCCGAAAGTCTTCTAACACATCTGGAATCCACACAACCCGCTTTAGACCACTCAATCAGAGCGTAGTCCTAGAGAATCTCAGACCACTCATGGCCAAACACAACCATGGACTTAGATGATCTCATATCCAAATGGGATGAAAACCTGAGAGCTATTCCTGTCCATCACTCACCGAAAAGAGAATTCGAAAAGTGAACATACTCCATGGTTCTCCACAGACCTTCGTACATCTCTCCACCATCTACGCAAACTTGAGCGACAATGGCGACGAACTCACTCCCCTGAGGCGCTGGCTACATATAGCTCATACCTAACTACCCACCGAGCAAAGATAACACAGAGCAGGAAAACTTACCACACAGGCCTAGTAAAAACGCTCCATCAATAAACCACATGCATTGTTCAACATAGTAAAATCCATAACAGGAGAACCGGTATCAGCACAACCCCTATGCCTCAGCCGCAGGACTACGCAAACTACCTGCAATCAAAGATGATTAAAACCAACACAGACATAAATGTCAATAACGCCTCCACTTCACCTAAGGCATTCCATGGAATAGCCGCTACACAACTTCTCCACAGTATCAAATAGAGAGGTTGTGAACATTATTGCCTCAATTAATCCCAGCACAGCTCCCAATGACCCATGTCCAGGCCAGCTGGATCAAAGGACATGCGACTTGACCTCAGTCAAATATTGAGCAAAATACTGAACCAGTCCTTTTCTACAGGTTCATTCCCGCAGAGTCTGAAACACACTTCCATCAAGCCCCTACTGAAGAATAATAGACTTGACCCATCCAAGGTTGAATCCTTCAGGCCTATCTCGAGCATCCCACAGCTTGCAAAGATCATTGAGAAGGCTGCCCAACAACAAATCCAACATCATATCGACACTGAAGCACCACTAGATCCATCTCAACATGGCTTCAGGGAAGCACATGGAGTCGACACAGTCCTTACAACCCTATTCAATGTTCTGGTACAGGAATAAATAACATACAACAGGGATTCGTCCTCATCTTCCTGGACTCTCCGCCGCGTTCGACTCTGTGAATCATGACATACTCCTACAACGCTTGGAAGATAAGGGGATTCAAAGCACAGCACTCAAATGGTGTAAATCCTACCTATCTAACAGGTGGCAACAAGTAAAAACAGGCCACGCATCCTCAGAACCATTCATACAATCACAGGGAGTACCCCAAGGATCGTCCTTATCGGCACTAATGTTTAATATCTACATGCAGCCGATATGTGACTTGATCAGATCCTTTAATGTACAATGTCTTGCTTACGCAGATGACATCCTCCTTTATTTGCCGTTCTCAATTGAACATCCAGTATTCTCCCCAATAATCAACTGTTTTGAAGCTGTAGCCGAATGGTTGCTATCACAAAACCTTAGGATTAACCACAACAAAAACTGACGTTCTTTTTGTCACAAGGAACCGTAAGTTCATACCTCCTCCATCACTACTCGTCAACAACGTGGAGTTGAAAGCAAAATCTACAATCCGTTACCTTGGCATCATATTGGATCAACACCTGGACATGACAACTCATGTCAAGAACATCACAAAAACTATATATTATAAGATCAAATCGTTACGTCACCTCCGCCCCCTACTAGATCCTACAGACTTCCGAACAACCTTCCAGGCATTAGTCCTCCCACACCTGGATTTTGCCAACATCATCCTCCATGGCCTCCCTAAATCAACTTTAAATCCGCTCCGCCTAGCCATGAATACAGCCGCCAGAGTCCTCTCCGGCTCATCAAGATCTGAACATATAACACCCATCATGAAAGAACTGCACTGGTTACCATTACATGCCAGAATCCAGTATAAGTCTTTAGTTCTTACTTTCAAGGCCCTAAATAACTACCCCCCTACGCCAATCAGCAAACTTATCCATGGCACCCTGGAAAACAGAAAAAGGAGAACTACATCAATGAACACCTTAATAGTCCCAAAAATAATAACGAAGTGCACTAAGGCCACCTCCAACAGGGCCTTCTCCTTATTTGCACCTCTAAACTGGAATGCACTACCGCACGAAATCCGTGCTATCAAAAACCTAATCCTATTCAGAAAAGCATTGAAATACCACTTATTCACAAAATGCTACCCAGAAGTCAACCTAGCCATTAACAATACTAGCACCTCAATACAACCAGAAAAGGGCTAGTTGGTCAATCTTCTCCCTAGTCCTATTAGTGAACCACATTGCAACATCCAAATCATGTTTTATATTACTGTATATATTATTTAAGTCAATCTGTACATAGTTCCCCCGGTTGTCCTATGTTGAATCTCCCTGTTCAATGTAAAACTCAATGTTACTTGTATGCATTGTAGTATGTTCTTGTTTCAATGTACACCGCACTGATTGAAATAGCGCGGTATAAAAGAATTGTTAAATAAATAAATAAATAAATAAAAACAAAGAAACCATACTCCTGATGTAAACAAAAATAGGCAACTTAAATAATGCTTATCTTCAGCTGTTACGGAATCAAAAAGAATAAAACAGTTTCCCTCCAAAATACTTCTTTTGGCTGTTTTTCATCCTTCAGCAAAATCCAGTATTATTAACAAAGGGACTGCACATTGTCTGCCACCATATAAGAGCAGTCCATAAACACTTCGGACTCAGGGGGTTGATAAGGGTCCCACTGCATAAGATCACCTTCTTCCTTAAGGTCCCTTAGAGAGGGTTCTTCTGCCTGCCATGCAAACCTCTCCGTTCCAATTACAGGGTTCCCTTCCCCCAACCTGCTCTGTGAGTCTGGGTGTTTGGCTTTCCTGTGCACACAGCCCTCTGTAATTAAAAGGATATACGTTTCCCTCTTCTGTTTGGCTACAGGGAATTCTGTGTCTGCCTTTAGAATTGCTTTCTCCCAGGAATCTCCCTTGGCTACAAAAAGGTTGGTAAAACTTTTCTCTCCCCTTTGATAAAAGCTTGGTATCAGGGAAATAAGCTTTACCTGCAGGCTGTCTGTTGTGAGCACAGCGTGGTTGTCTTTTCTGGTTCCCAGAGTAAACGTCTCTGCTTTTGGATAGTAAAAATCCCCAGTGCTTTTTGTAGTTGAGCACTGCTCCCTAGGAAATGGACTTGAATATCTTCCCCAGCTCTCTTCCTCTGAGAAGTTCCTCCGAGTGGAATTGGGATTTCTTTCCCTTTTCCCTTCTCTCAGCCACAGACCTTGGCTGCCTTCGGAGTATCTATCTTTCTCTGGTTTTCTCCTTCTTTCAGCTTTCTCCACGCTTGCTGTGCTACCTTTTCCTTCTGTCTCCGTGTCTGAGACTATGTCCGTCTCTTTCTCCTTCCCCTTCTCTTTCTCTGTCCTATATTTAACTAAAGGCTTTTTATCTAAGTTTCTTTCTCCGTTGTGCTGAGCCACACCTCCCACCAGGTGTTCCCACTTCCCTGATGAGGCAGGAGCTAGCTCAGGGGATGGGCGTTCCCTAACACTCTGTGACGTTCTTTGTTTAGGGTTTCCATGCCAACCCTCCATGCTTGTTTCAGCACTGACAGTTCTGGTTTCACTTTGTAGTGAATCCTCTGTCTCCATCGGTTCTGAACCGTGCACTTCACGACAGCACCCAGGCCTGATGGTTTCACTCCAGAATTCTACCAGATATTGGGAGATAAGGTTTGCATCCTTCTGGCCGAAATGTATTAGCATTTGACTATGCTCCAGTCATTCCCTTACCAGACTAATGAAGCCTTGGTTACTATTATCCCTAAGCCGGGGCGTGATCCTCTCCTGCCGGGGTCCTACACCCCATCTCTCTGTTGAATGTAGATCTCAAGATCATGTCTAAGATACTGACTGAGTGCCTTTCTCCACTCATGCCTAGTTTAATACACCCATACACCCTTCTCAAGTAGGCTTTGTTAAAAGTAGACAGGCAATGATCAACATTCGCCAAATTTTGGCAACCCAGTCCCATTATGGGACCATTACAACTTCCTCACTACTTATTAGTTTTGACGCCGAGAAGGTGTTTGACAGAGTGGGGTGGTGCTGCATGTTTTCCACACTGAAGCACTTCGGCATTAAGGGGCTTTTTCTGCAGGCACTGGGGGCACTGTATGCGGGTCCCTGGGCACAAGTGCTAGTGAACAGGTAGCACACGGAGCGGTTCTTACTGCAAGGTGGAACATGCCAAGGTTGTCCACTATCCCCACTAATATTTCTTCTTACTCTTGAATCACTATTATCCTGCATTCGATCGAACCTGGAATCGCAGGAATCTGCTTGGGGTCAAATGCATTCAAACTGGCCACCTTCACAGATGATCTACTTGTTCACCTTGCAAACCCTGAACAATCCTTGACAGCCTTTCTCCCAGAATTCAAGATTTTTGCAATGTTCTGGGGATTTAAGTTAAATCTGGAAAAATCTGAGGTGTTGGCAGGGCATGAATCGGTGTGGATAGGATGGAAGTGAGAGTTTTACTTAAGAACATAAGATATGCCATACTGGGTCAGACCAAGGTCCATCAAAACCAGTATCCTGTTTCCAACAGTGGCCAATCTAGGTCATAAGTACCTAGCAGTCTCCCCAAAAGACACAGGTTCCTCAATGCTTGTATTGGGTCAAGCAGTGATATTCCGGGTCCCTTTTAATAATGGTTTATGGACCTTTCCTCCAGGAACTTGTCCAAACCTTTTTTAAACCCAGCTACACTAACAGCTTTTACTACTTCCTCCGGTAACAAATTCCAGAGTTTGATTACACGTTGAGTGAAAAAATATTTTCTCTTATTAGTCTTAAATAGGTTACACTGTAGCTTCATTGCATGTCCCCTAGTCTTTTTATATTCTGATAACGTAAACAATTGATATACATTTACCCATTCCACTCCATACATTAATTTATAGACCTCTATCATATTTCCCCTCAGCCGTCTCTTTTCCAAGTTGAAGAGCCCTAACCTTTTTAGTCTCTCTTCATACGGGTATCCTTCCATCCCCTTTACCATTTTGGTGGCTCTTCTCTATACCTTTTCTAATAACGCTATATCCTTTTTAAGATTCGGCAACCAGAATTGCACACAATATTCAAGGTTCAGTCGCACCATGGAACGATACAGAGGCATTATAATATCCTTTGTTTTATTTTCCATTCCTTTCCTTATGATATCTAGCATTCTATTTGCTCTCTTGGCCGCCGCTGTACACTATGCGGAGGGTTTTAACATGTTATCCATGATGACGCCTACATCTTTTTCCTGGGTGGTGGTTCCCAATGTGGAACCTTGCATCATGTAACCATAGTTTGGGTTGTTCTTTCCTAGGTGCATAACTTTGCACTTGTCCACATTAAATTTCATCTGCCATTTGGATGCCCAGTCTTCCAATTTATCAAGATTCTCTTGCAATTTTCCACAATCCTCTTGGGTTTTAAGAACTTTAAATAGTTTTGTGTCATCTGCAAATATGATAAACCTCACTCGTTATTCCCTTTTCCAGGTAATTTATGAATATGTCAAAAAGCAGTGGACCCAGCACAGATCCCTGGAGTACTCCACCTTTTTCCATTGGGAAAATTGGCCATTTAGCCCTACCCTCTGCTTTCTATCTTTTAATCAGTTCCTGATCCACAATAGTATATCACCTCCTACCCCATGACTTTTTAGTTTTGCCAAAAGTCTCTGATGAGGGACCTTGTCAAAGGCTTTCTGAAAGTCCAGATACACTATATCAACTGATTCACCTTTGTCTACCTGTTTATTCACAACTTCAAAAAAACATAACAGATTAGTAAGACAAGATCTTCCTTGTCTAAAGCCATGTTGGCTGTCTCCCATTAAGCCATTAAGTTTTCCTTAGATGGGCAGAGGGCTCTTTCTGATACTTGGGAGAGACACTACCAGTGACCCCCCAGGACGTGTATAAATTTAATGTGGGGCCCCTATTGGCTCAGACAGTGCAGTGCTTAGCAAGATGGCAAGATCTGCCACTCTTGTTGGGGGGTGGAATTACTCTGTTTAGGATGCCACTTTTCCCACAGTGTTCCAGCTGTTGCCCATGTGGCATCTATGGAAGGACTTAGCTAAGATAGATGGCTTGTTGTCCCATTTCCTTTGGTAGGGCCAGCATGCCCGAGTGGCGATAACAAGTGCTCAAGGTTTGGTGCTGGGGAGGTATCAGGGTCCCCGACCTCTACACCTACAATTTAGCATGTCTGCTCTGTCATCTAAAGGATTGGCTTTTTGATACAACAGATTATACCCCTCTGATGTGTGAACAAGCTCTGGTCGCACTCCTAGCACTTCACTAAGTGCTGCATGCACCTCTTAGTAAATTACTACCACCATTGTGGAGGTGCAGTCTTATTCGGATTACACACCAGACAGGAGATGGATTTGCGGGCGAATGGGGCATTCTGCTTTCCAGTCGGTTTATCTGCTAATTCAGGGTAATATTGACTTCATCCTGGGTATGTCGGCCTCCAGGTTTCGGCGATGGTATGGTCTAGGGGTATGACACCTTGACCAAGTACTGACAGAGGATGGCACTCTGCTATCTTTTGAAGAGCTACAGGCCCAATTTGGGCTATGTGGGGGTGATCTGTTCCATTACTACCAGCTTCATAGTTATATCCAAGGGCTGGTAGGGGACAATTTGTCAAGTGGATTTTGTACCGATTTGCAAGAGGTTTTTCTGTGTGAAGAATCAGGCAAGATAACGGTGTCTCAGGTGCAATTCTCTTTCGCGACCTGGGATTCTCAGATCTCATGCCATAGGTTGGCGGAGCTTTGGAACGCAGGTCTTAATACGTCTCTAACTGGCGAAGGCATGTGGAAACATATTGGCAAGATCCCACGGTTCACAGTCATGGTCTCTCTTTGTGATATGTAGTATCGGATAATCAGATGTGCTTATCTCTCGCCAGGTCGATGGCAAACGATGGGATAGTGGTTGGTCCAATTGCCCTAAATGTGGAGAAGACAGTGCCCACCTAATCCATTTGTAGTGGTCCTGTCCAGTGATGAAGGTTTACTGGAGTACTATTCACCAGTTTGCGGAGAGGGTTCTTCAACAGCAATGGACTTTTGCACAATCCGTCCTATTGCATATGATGGAGGAAGTGGGGGCTACGGGATGAGGTAGGCGGCGCTGGCTGAAATTGACATGGGCATTAGCTATATGGGTTATTTTGATGGGTTGGTGGTGCACTGACACCCCCCCCCCCCCAAGATTTTGGCAATGGCGGAATCCTTTATACCAGCACATGCAGATAGATAAGCTTTGGGCCAAAGCTGAGCGGAAGCGCGTACCTAATTTTCACGTGGTTTGGGATGACTAAATTCAAATGGTGCCCCTGCATAGCCGCAGTGATATCCTGAATGATCTCTAGGAGACGAGTGGGAATACTCTAATGGGTGAGGAGGGGGCACTTGCAGGATGGGGGGGAGGAGAGACAGGTGGGGGGAGGGGGATCTACGATTCAGTGTGGTAGTGTGTACGAGCCAACACACCCAGACCCTTGTGGGGCTCAAGGCCTGTTTAGTGGGAGGGGGAGGGGTGGAGGGGGAGGAGAAAATGAAAAATCAAAAGCTTGTTACTGGAAGCTATGGCAGCCTTGATGTTCCTAATGTTAATGCCATTTATTGGATGTTTGTTCAATGGCTATTGTTGTAATTAAGAGTTTTGAACATAAAGATAGGTAATAAGTATCCTAACTACAGGGAAGTAATCTCTTTTATTGATTTTTTTGATACCTTTGTTTCAAAAAATTCAAATACTAGTGTACTAGTGTTTTGCCAAAAGATAGTCACTGTGGTGTATCAGTCAGTTATCTCAAATCTTCTTTCCAGGTCTTGCTGCTTTAGGACCCCCTCTGCTCCAGCAATGTCCAGCTATAGTCAGGATACCTGTGTGTGCAGTAACTAGAAAGTGTTCCTATCCTTTTATTTCTTTATTCTATTTGTGTTACTTGTGAGACTGACTATTCCCCACCATAAATTCCCTATCTTTTCCTCCCACAGAACTCTGTGCAAAAATCTGTTGTTTTTTTTTTAGGTATGTGCCAGAGTCAATCCTCTACAACTGCCAATCAGTTCTTTAAATAAGACCAGGGGCGGCCCAAGGGGGGTGCGGGGCCATGTGCGGAGACTCGGTGCGGGGCCTCATTTGCATAAGGGGCCTCATTTGCATAAATATTTGCATAATGTTACCATATACTAACTTTTAGTAAACATGCCTCTTAATGAGTGTATGGATAAAGAAAGACTAAAAGATTTCTACATTACTATAATCCAGTGCCAACCACCAGACACATTAGGAACTACTACAAACACTGCCTATTTAGAACCCATAGCAAACCCGCCGTATCCTGACAGCACTACCAGGACTCACAAAGCACCACACCATACCTATCAAAAGGCAACACTGCAAATATTAAACCAATACATTTCAGAGAATACCAATACATGACCTACTGGGGAAAGAGAACAAGTGGCAATGTCAAATAGAAATTACATAAACAGAATACCTCAGCTCAGTTACACATGCAGAACATAGACCATCACCAAACAAGGAATCACAATTTAGAAACAGGAAGACAATAATTAAACTGGGAATCCCAAAAGCCAAACTTGGAATGTACAACACTGTAGAAATAAAACTATGCATTAATTTGCTCTTGTACTAAACAAAGCGCAGACGTTAATGATGCACATTTACCAGAGCTGACATATTCCAATTAATAAATTCAAAATAAAGAGATATTTTTCTACCTTTTGTGCATTTTTTTTCAGCTGCAACTGCTCCAGCCACTTTCTTCTGGTTTCTTCGTGTCTTCTGCTAATTCTCCATCGTCTGCTGTCCATTTGTCCTTTCTTCTCTCTTCTAGTTTTTTTCCATTCTCTCTCTACATCTGCTTTAACATACTAATCTTTCTCCTTTTGCACTTTCCTCATTCCTATTTCATCCACTCAAATTTTACCCCTCCATCCTCAATCCCCACTTACTCTCCCAATACCCGGCCAATTGTAGATTTTTTATTCCTCTCACACAAAATATTTTTCCCCTCTCCATTTTACTATCCCAGCCCCATCCCATTCTAATCCTCCCCCAACATCAGCTCCCTTCTAGTTCCAGCCTCACCCAGCATCCATTCCCTTCTAGTCCCTGCATCAGCCCATTTCCAGTCCTAGCCCCCCATCAGCCCATTTCCAGTCCTAGCAACCCCCAACCCAATACCAGTCCTAGCCCCCCATCAACCCACTTCCAGTCCTAACCACCCCATCACCCCATTTTCAGTTTAAGCCCCCCTATAACCCATTACCAGTCCTAACCCCCCCATCAGCCCACTTCCAGTCCTAACCCCCATCAACCCATTTCCAGTCAGCCCCCCATAGCCCATTGCCAGTCCTAACCCCCCCATCAGCCCACAGCCCATAACCAGTCCTAACCCCATCAGCCCACCTTAAGTCCTAACCCCTCCCCATCAGCACATTTCCTGTCCTAGCCCCCCCATAGCCCATTATCAGTCCTAACCCCCCCATAGCCCATTACCAGACAGCCCCCATCAGCCAACAGTCCATTACCAGTATTAACCCCCCCATAGCCCTTTACCAGTTCTAACCCCCCCCCAACAGCCCACAGCCCATTACCAGTCCTACCCCATCAGCAAAACCTCAAGTTCTAACCCTTCCCCATCAGCCCACTTCCAGTCCTAACCCCCCCCCCCCAGCCCCCCCATCAGCCCATTATCCAGTCCTAGCCCCCCCATAGCCCATTACCAGTCCTAACCCCCAACAGCCCACAGCCCATTACCAGTCCTAACCCCATCAGCCCACCACCAGTCTTAACCCCCCCCATCAGCCCATTTCCAGTCCTAGTCCCCCATAGCCCATTACCAGTCCTAACCCCACCCAACAGCCCACCTCAAGTCCTAACCCCTCCCCATCAGCCCACAGCCCATTACCAGTCCTAGCCCCATCAGCCCACCTCCAGTCTTAATCCCCCCAGACCATTTCCAGTCCTAGCAACCCCCCCAACCCATTACCAGTCCTAGCCCCCCATAGCCCACTCCCAGTCCTAATCCCACCAGCCCATTTCCAGTCCTAATCCCCCATCACCCAATTTTTAGTTTAAGCCCCCCCATAGCCCATTACCAGTCCTAACCCCCCATCAACCCACTTCCAGTCCTAATCCCATCAGCCCATATACAGACTTAGCTCCCCATAGCCCATCACCACTCCTAACCCCCCCATAGCCCATCACCACTCCTAACCCCCCTAGCCCCCCCTAGCCCCCCCATAGCACATCACCACTCCTAACCCCCCCCCCAGCCCAGCCCAGCCCAGCCTAGCCTAGCCTAGGGAAAATATTTTTTTTAAAAAGCTGTCTGCTGCCGCTGCCGGGGCCGCCGCGGCAGAATCGAGTGTGCCACGGGGCCCCCCCTGCCCAGCAGAACCTGCCCTCCCCTGTATCACCTCTCTCTTTGCAGCTGCAGTCACACGCGCCGGCTTTCAGAGCGCGAAGGAACTAGTTTCCCTTTCGCGGCTCTGTTAAGCCCGCGGGGGCTGATGGGAACTTCCCATCAGCCCCCGCGGGCTTAACAGAGCAGCGAGGGAGAAACTCTCCCCTCGCGCTCTGAAAGCCGGCGCGCGTGACTGCAGCTGTAAAGAGAGAGGTGATACAGGGGAGGGCAGGCTCTGCTGGGCAGGGGGGGCCCCGTGGCACACTCGATTCTGCCGCGGCGGCCCCGGCAGCGGCAGCAGACAGCTTTTTTTTTTTTTTAATTTTACTTTTAGATCAGAATTTTTTTTGCGCGGGGCCCCCTGAAACGCAGGGCCCTGTGCAAAAAACATTCTTGCTCAATGGACGGGCCGGCCCTGAATAAGACAATGTTTTTTTTCTTCCACACATTCAATCCTTCACTCATTCAAACACACTCTCTTCCTCACTGAAACAGTTAAATATGATTCAGGATTAAATAAATCCTGTGAGCAGTACACTGGTTTAAAAAAGCTCACTTTCAGGGTTTCTCTCATTGCACTCAGAGGGGAAGGTGATGGTAGTGGGGGTATACTACCAACCACCCAGCCAGAATGAACAGATGGATGATGAAGATATCAGGGATGCTAACAAAAGTAACAACACAGTAATAATAGGTGATTTCAGTTACCCCAGTATCGACTGGGTCAGTATCACAGCAGGACATGCTAGGGAGATAACGTTTCTAGATGAAATAAATAACTGCTTCTTGGAGCAGCTGGTTCATGAAAAATGGGGGAAACTATTTTGGACCTAGTTCTTCTTGGATCTGATGCAAGAGATAAGGGTGTTGGGGCCATTTGGCAATAGTGATCATAGCATGATTGCATTTGATTTAATAAATGAAAGAAGGACAGCAAGGAAATCCACAGTTCTACTTTTTTACTTTCAAAAGGGAAACTATGATAAAATGAGCAAAATAGTTAAGAAAAAACTAAAAGGAACAGCTGCAAAGGTTAAAGATATATATCAAGCATGGACATTGTTTACAAATACTATCTTGAATGCCCAGACCAGATGTATTCAATGCTTTAAGAAAAATGGAAGAAAAATAAAAAAACTGCCAGCATTGTTTAAAGGTGAGGTCAAAGAGGTTGTTGTAGCCAAAAATGCATCTTTCAAGAAATGGAAATAGGAGCCAAATGACGAAAACAGGAAATAACATAAGCACTGGCAAGTTAGATGCAAGGCATTGATAAGGCAGCCAAAGAGAGAATTTGAAAAAAAAAGCTTGCCGTGGAAGCAAAAACACATAATAAAAACATTTTCAAGTACATACGTAGCAAAAAACCTGTGAGAGAGTCAGTTGCATCACTGGATGATAGAGGGGTAAAAGGAGCACTAAGGGAGGACAAGGCCATAACAGAGAGATTAAATGAATTCTTTGCTTCAGTCTTTACTGAAGAAGATGCAGGGAAATTACCCATGCCTGAAATGGTATTTAAAGGTGATATATCGGAAGAATTGAAAGAAATATCGATAAACTCGGAAGATGTATTACAAATATTTGATAAACTGAAGATTAGTAAATCACCTGGACTAGATGATATACATCCGAAAGTGTTGACAGAAATGAAAGATTAAAATCATCTGTAGTACCTGAAGACTGGAGAACAGCCATTGTAACGCCAATTTTTAAAGAGGGTACCAGGGGGATCCGGGAAACTACAGTCCATTGAGCTTGACATCAGTACCAGACAAAATAGTAGAAACCAGAATAAATTTACTGAACATGTAGATAGTCATGGTTTAATGGGAGAAGCGAAGGAAGGTCTTGTCTTATTAATCTGTTATATTTTTTTGAAGGGATGAATAAACAGGTAGATCAAGATGAGCTGGTTGTTATAGTATACCTGGATTTTCAGAAAGCCTTTGACAAGGTCCTTCATGAGAGACTTGGTGAAATTAAAGGCAGTGTGCTATTGTGGATCAGGAACTGGTTAAAAGATAGAAAGCAGAGAGTAGGGCTAAATGGCCAATTTTCTCAATAGAGAAAGGTAAATAGTGAAGTATCCCTGGGATCTGTGCTTGGCCCGCTGCTTTTTAACATATCCATAAATGACCTGAAAATGGGAATGAGTGAGGTGATCAAATTTGCAGATGACACAAAATTATTCAAAGTTGTTAAAAAGCAAGAGAATTGTGAGAAATTGCAAGAGGACCTTGATAAATTGAATGACTGTATGTTCAAATGACAGCCGAAATTTAATGTGGATTCGTGCAAAGTTATGGACCTAAGAAAAACAACCCAAACTACAGTTACACGATGCAAAGTTCCACATTAGGAACTGCCATCCAGGAAAAAGATTTAGGTGTCATCGTGGATAATATGTTGAAACCCTCTGCCCAGTGTGCAGCAGTAGCTAAGAAAGCAAATAGAATGCTAGAAATCATAAGGAAAGGAATGGAGAATAAAACAAAGGATATTATAATGCCTCTGTATCGTGCCATTGTGCGACCACAACTTGAATATTGTGTGCAATTCTGGTCATCATATCTTAAAAAGGATATAGTGGAATTAGAAAAGGTACAGAGAAGAACGACAAAAATGGTAAAGGGGATAGAAGGTTACCCCTATGAGGAATGGCTTAAAAGGTTAGGGCTTTTCAACATGGAAAAGAGACGGTTGAGGGGAGATATGATAGAGGTTTTTTAATTAATGAATAGAATGGAATGGGTAAATGTATATCGGTTGTTTATGCCATCAAAAAGTAGAAAGACTAAGGGACACACAATGAAGCTACAACGTAACCCATTTAAGACTAACAAGAGAAAATATTTTTTCACTCAACGCATAATCAAACTCTGGAATTCATTACCAGAGGATGTAATAAAAGCTGTTAGTTTAGCTGGGTTTAAAAAAGTTTGGACAAATTCCTGGAGGAAAGATAGTTGTAGCAACCAGTGATGTGTATTATTATATATTAGAGATGTGTTCAGTAATATTATGTTGTTTGTTCTCTCCTCTCGTAATAAATAAATAAAGTTTTAAAGAAAAAGATGACCCGGAAAATCCACTGCTAGTCCTGGGACAAGTATTGTGGAACCTGTGTGCCTTTTTGGGAACCTGCCAGGTACTTGTGACCTCGATTGACCACTGTTGGAAACAGGATACTGGGCTTGATGGACCTTGGTCTGACCCAGTATGGCATTTCTCATGTAACTATGTTCTTTTATACCGTCAGCTTTGCTTTTCCTTCACTGCTTAAAGGACCCCAGTGCTATAGAAAACCTCACACGTTGTTGAACTCAATCAGAATAGTGCTGATAATTAAACTCACTCTCCAATAAATCACTTCAAATTAAGGTTGCCAACTTTTTGAAAGAGAAAAACCCGCCACCTGTGGCTAGCCACGCTCTGCCCTGCCCCTGCCCTTGCCCTGCCCCACCCAAATAAATAACTGCAGAGAGGGAAATATGCAGGCTGAATAAGCCAGATTGCTACACATTCTTAAACAGAAAATCCATACTAACAGAATACCCATCATTGGTTGCACACACATACAATGCAGATAGGCCTTCGTAGGGTTGCCAACTGGCCGGTTTTCAGCCGGCCTGGCCGGTTTTTCCACGGCCAGGCCGGCTGCCGGCGCAGACGCAAAACCGGCCCTTTAAAAGCCGGTTTTTTTGCTCTGGCCGCATTTTCTCCGCTTCAGAGGGAGCCGGGAAAGCCCGCGCGAGGCCCCGGCTCCCTCTAAACAGCCACCAGCGTGAAGAGCCTTTACCTTCACGCTGGCGGCTGTTCCTGTGAAGCCGCGAATGCTGGGAAAGGTTAAAGGTTGCCCTTTAACCTTTCCCAGCATTCGCGGCTTCACAGGAACAGACGCCAGCGTGAAGGTAAAGGCTCTTCACGCTGGTGGCTGTTCAGAGGGAGCCGGGGCCTCGCGCGGGCTTCCCCGGCTCCCTCTGAAGCCTCAGACAGCCGCGATGCTTGGTCCGGGGGGGGGGGGCAAGGACTGCATGGGCTGTGATGGGGGGACCTGGACTGGAAAAGGCTAAGGGGGGGGGACTTGGACTGGAAAAAGGGCTAAGGGGGGGGGACTTGGACTGGAAAAAGGCTAAGGGGGGGGGGGACTTGGTCTTGGACTGGAAAAGGGCTAAGGGGGGGGACTTGGACTGGAAAAGGGCTAAAGGGGGGGACGAGGACGGGAAAAGGGCTAAGGGGGGGACTTGGAATGCAAAAGGGCGAAAGGGGGGACTTGGACTGGAAAAGGGCTAAGGGGGGGGGGGGGGACTGGACTGGAAAGGGGTTGTGATGGGGGTGGAGGAGACCTGGACCAGAAAAGGGCTATAGGGGGGGGGGGGGAACTGGACTGGAAATAGGCTGTGATGGGGGGGGGGGCCAGGGAGTTAAAAGGGGTAATGGGGGGGGAAAATGAACTGAAAATGGGTGTTGATGGGGGTGGTGGGGATATGGACTGCAAAAGGGCTATGGGGGGGGGGAAGTTGGACTGGAAATGGGCTATGGTGGAGGAAAGGGGGATCTTGGACTGGAAATAGGCTGTGATTAGGGGGGCTAGGACTGCAAATGGGCTGTGATGGTGCGGGGGGACTCGGACTGCAAATGGGCTGTGATGGTGCGGGGGGGGGACTCGGACTGCAAATGGGATGTGATGGTGGGGGGGCCTAGGACTGGAAATAGGCTGTGATGGGGGACTTGGACTGGAAATGGGCTGTGATTGGGGGGGGGGGAGCTAGGACTGGAAATGGCCTGTGATGTGAGGGCTAGCACTGGAAATGGGCTGATGAAGAGCTGGAATAGGACTGGAAATGGGCTGATGTGGGGCATGGGAGAATGGGACTAGAAGGGAGTGGATGCTGGGTGGGTCTAGAACTATAAGGGAACTGATTTGGGGGGAGGGACTAGAATGGATGGGAATGAGAATAGAGAGGGGAAAAATATTTTGTGTGGGAAGAAAAGTCTATGATGGGCCGGTTATTGGGAGAGTAAGAGGGGCTTGAGAATGGAAGGGTGAAATTTAAACGGATGATAAAGGAATAAGGAAAGAATTGGGGGAAAGAGCAAAAGGGAAACAAGCAGTATGTTAAAGCAGAAATAGAGAGAGAATGGAAAACATCTGAAAGAGAAGAAAGGACAAATGGATAGCTCGCAGAAGACACGAAGAAACACCAGAAGAAAGTGACTGGAGCAATTGCAACTGAAAAATAAAAACGCCCCAAACAGAAGGTAGAAAAATACACTTTTTATTTTGAATTTATTAACTGGAATATGTCTGGGTCTGGGAAGTGTGTGTATTGCTAACATCTTTGCGTTTTTGTTTAGTGCAAGAGGAAATTACTTTATAGTTTTATTTCTCCAGTGTTGTACATTTCATGTTTGGATTTTTGGGGGTTCCCAGTTTAATTATTATCTGACCAAGGAAGTAGCCTACACACATATCCTCGGTAATTTTTGTGGGTGGGGCTGGGGGCGGGGCAGGGGTGGGACTAGGGGCGGAGAATGGGTGGAGCATGGCGAGCCACAGGTGTCGGGTTTTTCTCGGTGAAAAAGTTGGCAACCCTAGGCCTTCGCCAATAAGTGAGCACAAAATGAAAAGAGAAATATATAGACAAAAATTAAACTAAAACCTCAGAAAGTCAGATGCTGCATGCAGTGCAACACAAGAGAAATAGAAATGCATTTGCCCCTATATTGTACAAAATAAAAGGCAGCAGATGTCAGGATTGACATTAGGAGGGATGTAATCTGACAATTGTCCTTGGCCCCAAGCCAGAGAAGGCCTTAGATCTGTCTGAAAAAGGCACAGCTTGCTAGTAGGCTTTAGGGTCCCCCTCTCAAATTTTTGCACTGGGCTAGGCCCCAGCCATATCTAACACCAGTCCTGGCTCCTGGCAGATGTATTTTCCAATCACAAAACAGAAAATAAAATTCTTTTTTCTACCTTTGTCATCAGCCATTTTATGTTTCTAATTGTGCTGGTCCCAGTCTCTTGTTTTTGTTTTTCTGTCTTCTTTTAGCTCTCTTTTCATGGTTTCCTCTCCATTTGCCATTTCTTCTCTCTCCTCCCTTCCCTGTCTTCACTTCCTCCCTTATATCAGTTTTTAACACTGGTCCCTTTGTTTCAGTTTTCTTCCATTTAATTTTCTGCTTCTAATTTCACTCTTTTCCTTACCCCAACCCTCCCATTTCCTAGCTCCCTTTCCTTACCCAGCCTCTTATTTCCTAGTCTTTCACCAACTCTCTCCATCTCTCCTCTATGGATTCCCCCTCTCTATGTCCTTTCCCCTCCATCCCATATTTTTCTATCCCGCCCTTCATTACCCCCATATTCCTTATGGGCCCGATACTGAGTTAGGATGAGTACAGTGCCTAGCCGTCACCGCCGTCCTCTAACCCTGGATATTCAATGCCGAGGTCTTGTGCAGCCCTGGCATTGAATATCTGGGGTCACCGCCCATACCTGGAAGCCGCAGACACTAATCAGGTAGCGGCAATATTGCACTGCTGCCTGGTTAGTTTCTACAGGTAAAGATAGGTCAGCTTTTGCAGCGCCTATTTTTTACCCTTAGAAGCTAATCGAGTAGTGCTGCAATATCGTTGCTATCTAGAGCTGTAAACTATGTAAATGCCTTTCGAATATCGGGCCCTATGTGTCTCTATTCCCCATGTCCATCTCTTCTCTTGTCCCTGTCCCTATCCCCCTCATGCCCAACATTCCCCCTCAGTGTCCCTATCCCCCATGTACAGCATTTCCCCCTATGTATCCTTGCCCACACCATGTCCATCATCACTTCTCTGTATCCCTACTTCCCATGCCCTCAGTGTGTCCCTAATCTTTCCTCTCAATGTCCAGCAAAAGAAAAAGCAAAAGCGCAGCGCGGGGCTTACATTTAAACCATGCATGTGCTGAGACGGCTTTGAGAGGTCGAGTCCCGCTCTAACATCAGACGTCTGATGGGATGGGACGACACACAACCATGTCAGTGCACACATGATCTAAATGTAAGCCTCGTGCTGCGCTCTTGCATCAAGTTACAGACCCGAGCAGCCTGATCCAGGGTTTTGCAGCGGCAGTGGCGGCATTTAGGTAGAACAGAGTGGCAATCTGGAATGGAAACGATCGGTGGTAGGCAGAAAACCCAGCCTTTCACTGGCTGGTTCTACTGTCCTGCCGGGCGCCAGCCTCCCATTTGTGAAAAACAGCCAGGCTGGCCTAAAACCAGTTAGTTGATAACCCTACCTCTCTCTCATTCCCTCCTTCTGTGTTCACCAATTCTCCTCTCTCATTCCCCCCCTTCATGTTCATCTCTACTCCTCTTCTTCCTCCCCCCAATATCCAGCATCTCCCCTATCTCTGCCCTGTGTCCAGAATCTCCCCTCTATCACCCTTTTTTCCCTATCTCCACCCCATGCCCAGCATCATCCCTCCATATCCCTGTGTCCTCTACCCCAAGCCTAACATCTGCTCTCTACCTGCATCCCATGTCCATCATCTGCCCTCTACCTTCCGCACTCTGTTTCCATCATCTGCCCTCTACCTTCCTCACTCTGTGGCCACCATCTGCCCTCTACCTAGTGGCCACCATTTGCCTTCTACCCCTACCCCATGTCCAGCACCTGCTGTCCATAACCTATTCTCCCCTGTCATGCGCTGCTGCCTCAAGTAAGCCAGTTAGTGTCTTCCAATAATCCTTCACAATCTCAAGCAGACAGTCATTCTCCTCTAAAACTATGGCACTTCACCATCCACTCAGGACAAGTGGTTAGATCTCCACAAACCTTCTTCCTGTGGAGCCTAATCTGCCAGGGTGAGGCAGCAAACATACAATCAAAGGTTCTTCACTTCCTTAAGTGTTCAGTGTGATAGTCCCCTCTGGGTGTCCCCATCCACTCTTTATCGTCCTCTCTAAACCCCCTTATGTCCTTTTCGGGAAGAAGGGACTCGCTTACTATTTGTCCCAGGTACCCTTGTATATATGTAACTGAGGGTATGTGGGTTCTACCTGCAATTTCCCATCCACCCAACAGGTGGCTCTATTGAGTCCACCTATCTGATTCTCATTTATAGTCCTTGGTCTACCCAAATCCTGAGCCTGACCTGGGAGTTTTACTTAACTAGTCCCCCTGGCCAGCCCATCACCACCCTCGTAGCTTTGTTACTGACTACATCCACCTGCATGGGTCCTTTCTTAGGGGGTATATTTCTGCTACCTCATCTTCGGATAAAGTAAGTACAAGCTCTTCCAGGTGCCTTTCTCCAGTTCCTACTCAGAGAAGCAATCCCAGAAAGTACAGTCTCCATCTCCTCCTCTTGGGGTGAATCTATAAGGGGAGTTATAGCACCTCGCAGGCATTGGTGGTTGATTCCTGTTCCATCCCTTGCTGAGGGTTGCCCACCTCTACCTCCATCTCCGAGGTGTCCTCCCATATCTCTGGGCTAGGGTCCTCTACTACCTTTGGAATGGGTCAAGGCTTGGGGATCCAAGGCAGGGTATTCTGCCTATGGGATGTTTGCTGAGAAGGCCCCTTGGCTAGCCTTTCTCTGTTCCGGGACTTGTCTCTGGTTCTTCGGCAGTATGATGGGATGTATAACTCGTCACATCCTCCATGCCCAGTATCTGCTCTCCATCCTCCTACGCCCCATCCAGTGTCCAGCATCTCTCCTTGCCCCCCTCCTGCAGCTACCTCCCAATCTTTCTCTCTCATTGCCCCCCCCCCACAGCCATCACCCAAACCTCTTTATCTCTGTCCTTGCTCCGCCCCCCAATTTCTCTCTCTCTCTCCCTCCTTGCCCTTGGCCCCCCGAAGCCATCACTGATCAGTTTTGGCAGAGAGGAAGTTGAAACAGCATGGGGCTTTGAAGCCCATATGCATGCATGAGCCGCAAAGCCCCACAGGAGCCCCTTCTCCCACACCAACCCTCAGTATCTGCTAGCATCAGTCCCCTTCTCCCATCCCTTGTATCATCTCCAAGCGTCAGACTCTTCTAAAATGCTTTCCGCTTCTCCCAACCAACCATCTGTCAGTACCAATTTTATTTCTTTTCCCTTCCAATTCAGTATTTTCCTCCCTGTGTCTCACACACCCCTCTGTCTTCCTCTACCCCTCCATGATCCAGCATCTCCCTATTTTTCCTCTCTACTCCCCTAATCCAGCATCTCCTCCTCCCCTACTCCCCACCGATACACCATATCCCCCTTCTCTCTTCCCTACTCCCACACACTGATCCAGTATCTCCCTTAACTCTTCCCTCTATTCTTACATAATGCAGCATCTCTTCCTCTCCAAGTGATCCACTATCTCCTCGCTCTCTCTTCTCACCCCATGGTACATTCTCTGTTCTCTCTCTCCTCTTTCCCCCTCCAGAATCTCCTCCTCTGCTCCCTGCCCTCATGCGATCCAGAATATCCCTTTCTCTTCACTATCCCCACTGATCCAGCCTCTGCCCTAGCTCTCTCCTAGGCCCCACTGACCCCACTCTTATCTTCCTCCCCTTCCCCTTCGGTCCAGTACCATGTTCTTACCATGCCACGGCTCCTGCATCAAAAAGACAGAGCCGCGGCTGCGATAGAAATAAAATAAAATCCTCACCCTCTCCTCCAATGCAGCTGCGGCTCCTGCACTTTACAAAGTCACGGCTGCAATAGCAATAATAATTTAAAAAACAAAACATGGTGCAGTCATGGTGGAGCCTTCAGCCTGCTGCTGCAGGCGGCACACCTGTTTTGTTTTGTTTTTTTAATTATTATCGCTATCGCAGCCGCGGCTCTGTGAGCTGCAGGAGCCACGGCTGGATCGAAGGAGAGGGTGAGGCTGCAGGAGGACAAGGAGAGAGAGATGAAAAGCTGTTTTTTTGCTCTGGCCGCAGGACCGGGGGCAGCCAGAGCAAAAAAATGACTTTTCAACTGCCGGTTTTAACTGTCTGCCAGCAGCCGGCCTGGCCATTTAAAAACTGGCCAGGCCGGCTGGCAAACTTACTTCAAATTCTCAGTCTCAAATAATTCACTTCAAATCCTCATTCGGCTTGGATTTAAAACTGCTTGAATGAGTTACAGAGCTTCCTCGGTCTTATTTCTCAGTCTTATTCCTATTTCCACATTTAACTTTACATTTTTTCTTCAGCTTTCATGCAAACTTCTTACTGTACACACTCCTCCTGTAAATAATTCTCAATTACTTACAGTTCTGATCAGGGCCGGATTTACCTATACGCCATGTACGCCATGGCGTAGGGCCCACAGCTGGCAGGGGCCCACAAAAAAAGAAGAAGTTAATTTTTTTTAAATAAAATAAAAAAAAAAGCTGCTTGCTGCCGCCGAGGGGCCCCCTCTGCTGCCGCGGCAGCACCGACTGACCCGGGGGGCCCCCTCTACAAGCTAAAATCCGTCGGGTCGGGTCGGGTCGGGTCATTCCTTCCTCCCTCTCTCCCTCCGTGCAGGCTGTTCCTTCCTCCAACTCTCCCTCCGTGCAGGCTGTTCCTTCCTCCAACTCTCCCTCCGTGCAGGCTGTTCCTTCCTCCCTCTCTCCCTCCATGCAGGCTGAATCTGTTAAGCCGGCAGGGGCTGATGGAAATTTCCCATCAGCCCCTGCGGGCTTAACAGAGGCGCGCCGGAGACCCACTCCCGTCGCGCCTAACCCAGCGGGCACGGAGGGATGGAGGAAGGAACGACCCGACCCGACCCCACCCGACCCCACGGATTTAGCTTGTAGAGGGGGCCCCCGCGGGTCAGTCGGTGCTGCCGCGGCAGCAGAGGGGGCCCCGCGGCGGCAGCCAGAAGGTTTTTTTTTTAAATTACATTTTACTTTAGGCCGACGGGGGTGGGGGGGTAGGACTGGTAATGGGCTATTGGGGGGGGGGGCTGGGGCTGGGACGGGAAATGGGCTGGTGGGGTTAAGGCTAGAGGTGGGTTGATGGGGTTAAGACTGGTAATGGACTGTGGGCTGTTGGGGGGGCTTAGACTGGCAATGGGCTTTGGGGGGGGGGCTTAAGACTGTAATGGGCTGTGGGCTGATGGGGGCTGTCTGGTAATGGGCTATGGGGGCCTAGGACTGGAAAGGGGCTGGGGGGTTAAGACTGGAGGTGGGCTGATGGGGTTAGGACTGGTAATGGGCTTTGGGGGGGGTTAAGACTGGTAATGGGCTGTGGGCTGATGGGGCTGTCTGGTATGGACTATGGGGGGCCTAGGACTGGAAAGGGGCTGGGGGGTTAAGACTGGAGGTGGCTGATGGGGTTAGGACTGGTAATAGGCTTTGGGGGGGGGGGGTTAAGACTGGTAATGGGCTTTGGGGGGGTTAAGACTGTAATGGGCTGTGGGCTGATGGGGGCTGTCTGGTAATGGGCTATGGGGGGCTGGGATGGAAATGGGCTGGGGGGGTTAAGACTGGAGGTGGGCTGATGGGGTTAGGACTGGTAATGGGCTGTGGGCTATGGGGGGCTGACTGTAAATGGGTTGATGGGGGTTAGGACTGGAAGTGGGCTGATGGGGGGTTAGGACTGGTAATGGGTTATAGGGGGGGCTTAATTGAAATGGGTTGATGGGGGGTTAGGACTGTAAGTGGGTTGATGGGGGGCTAGGACTGGTATTGGGTTGGGGGTTGCTAGGACTGGAAATGGGCTGATGGGTGGCTAGGACTGGAAATGGGCTGATGCAGGGACTAGAAGGGAATGGATGCTGGGTGAGGCTGGAACTAGAAGGGAGCTGATGTTGGGGGAGGATTAGAATGGGATGGGGCTGGAAGAGTAAATGGAGAAGGGAAAATATTTTGTGTGGGAGGGATAAAAAATCTACAATTGGCCGGGTATTGGGAGAGTAAGTGGGGATTGAGGATGGAGGGGTAAATTTGAGTGGATGAAATAGGAATGAGGAAAGAGCAAAAGGAGAAAGATTAGTATGTTAAAGCAGATGTAGAGAGAGAATGGAAAAAATCTAGAAGAGAGAAGAAAGGACAAATGGACAGCAGACGATGGAGAGTTAGCAGAAGACACTAAGAAACCAGAAGAAAGTGGTTGTAGCAATTTCAGATCAAAAAAATGCACAAAAGGTAGAAAATTATCTCTTTATTTTGAATTTATTAATTGGAATATGTCAGCTCTGGTAAATGTGCCTCATTAACGTCTGCGCTTTGTTTAGTACAAGAGCAAATTAATGTATAGTTTTATTTCTACAGTGTTGTACTTTCCAAGTTTGGCTTTTGGGATTCCCAGTTTAATTATTGTCTTCCTGTTTCTAAATTATGATTACTTGTTTGATGGTCTATGTTCTGCATGTGTAACTGAGCTGAGGTGTTCTGTTTTATATAATTCCTATTTGACATTGCCACTTGTTCTCTTTCCCCAGTAGGTCATGTATTGTTGTTCTCTGAAATGTATTGGTTTAATATTTGCAGTGTTGCCTTTTGATTGGTAGGGTATGGTGCTTTGTGAGTCCTGGTAGTGCTGTTAGGATACGGCGGGTTTACTATGGGTTCTAAATGGGCAGTGTTTGTAGTAGTTCCTAATGTGTTGGCAGTTGGCACTGGATTATAGTAATGTAGAAATCTTTTAGTCTTTCTTTATCCATACACGCATTAAGAGGCACGTTTACTAAAAGTTAGTATATGGTAACATATGCAAATATTTATGCAAATGAGGCCCCTTATGCAAATGAGGCCCCGCACCCCCCTTGGGCCGCCCCTGCTGGGGGCCCACAATTTTTGTTGGCGTAGGGCCTCACTCAAGGTAAATCCGGCCCTGGTTCTGATATCAATTAAATCCTTTTCCAGCTCTTCCATACAGACACATTCTCTCTGGCATGTCTTACCCCCTCAGGCTTCTTTCCCAACCAGACACTGAAGTTCCTGCACCAGGATTCTACGTATCCTCTCTGTAAAAGTGTTCCTACACCCAGTTCTGTCTGGAAATAGTTCCTTACTACCTTCATTTCAACTCAAACAGCACACTTTCAGAGCTCTAAGGCCCCTAGCAGACGTTTGCACACATAAAAATAATTTTTCATGCCATTTTCTTTAAAGTTTGCATAGTATCTGTGTTGTTTATTTAGCTAAGTCATGCTTTTTATCTCCTGCGAGCTCTCCACTGCTTGCCCCAGACTCAGCTACTTCCTGTATCAGCTCTGCTGCGTGCATTAATTCCTTCAACACCGTATTGAAGCTGCAGTCTGATTTCACATACAATCATACATACACATGCCCACACACATTACTTCAGAACCAGTAAAGATGTATTTATTTGGTATGTTTCCTTATCTGACACCTCATTTCAGCTAGCCAGCCCTTCATTTAAATGTTATTACATCTGCAACTGAATAAAAAGGCAATAAAGGACAGGCTTGGATGAGGGCGGCGGGGGGGGGGGTGCTGGGCATGTGTTACCACACATTCAGTTCTGCCAGTCATCTATTTTTTGCCTGTGTATGTGCGTGTCTGTCATGTAAAGGTGGGGTGCCTGCATGTGTGTGTTCTGTCGTGCGGAGGTGGGGTGTCTATGTGTGTGAGTGTGTGGTGTGGGGGTTGGGACAGGATGTTTGTATGTGTTCTAAGGGAATGCACCTTTTGCAACACCTTGCACTCTTCCCTCCCCTTCCAACCCCTCTCTTGCTGGCTCCCTGTAGTCCTTCAGACTCTCCCCCATTCACTAACTCCCCTAGCACTCATAAGAACATAAGATATGCCATACTGGGTCAGACCAAGGTCCATCAAGCCCAGTATCCTGTTTCCAACAGTGGACAATCTAGGTCATACTTACCTAGCAGTTTCCCCAAAAGACACAGGTTCCATAATGCTTGTACTGGTTCAAGCATTGATATCCTGGGTCCCTTCTTAATAATGGTTTATGGACCTTTCCTCCAGGAACTTGTTCAAACCTTTTTTAAACCCAGCTATACTAACAGCCTTTACTACATGCTCCGGTAGCAAATTCCAGAGTTTGATTACACGTTGAGTGAAAAAATATTGTCTTTTATTAGTCTTAAATAGTTTACCTTGTAGCTTCATTGCATGTCCCCTAGTCTTTCTATATTCTGATAACGTAAACAGTCGATCTACGTTTACCCGTTCCACTCCGTTCATTAATTTATAGACTTCTATCATATCTCCCCTCAGCCGTCTCTTTTCCAGGTTAAAGAGCCTAACCTTTTTAGCCTTTCTTCATAGGAGTATCCTTCCATCCCCTTTACCATTTTGGTGGCTCTTCTCTGAACCTTTTCTAATAACGCTATATCCTTTTTAAGATACGGCGACCAGAATTGCACACAATATTCAAGGTGCGGTCTCACCATAGAACGATATAGAGACATTATAATATCTTTTGTTTTATTTTCCATTCCTTTCCTTATGATACCTAGCATTCTATTTGCTCTCTTGGCCGCCGCTGTACACTGGGCCGAGGGTTTTAACATGTTATCTACAATGACGCTTAAATCTTTTTCCTGGGTGGTGGTTCCTAATGTGGAAGCTTGCATCGTGTAACCATAGTTTGGGTTGTTCTTCCCTAGGTGCATATCTCCTATCTCTGGTCCTAAAATCCACTCCCCGTCTTCCTTTTCTAAATAGGCCACTGTCCCTTTAAACTGTCCTTGCCTTTACCTCACTTCCTCCCCCCCAAACACCTCTTCTGCTGCAGGCTATGACCGCAACCTCCCTCTTCTCATCTGCTTGCAAGGGATCCGATGTCACGCAGGCAGATGGAAGAGGGTCTTTGCTGCGATGATAGCATCCACTTCTCTTCTGCCCATGGGGGATTGAATCTCTACAGGCAGACACCTTGCCTCTGGGCTGCAATCACGGCCTCTCCCTTCTCTTCTGCCTGCAGTGATCTGATCTCCTGCGGGCAGATAGAAGGGATTTATGCCATGATTGTAGCCACCCCCTTCTCTTCTGTCTGCAGGGGATGATATCCCCGTGGGCAGAAGAGAAGGGTGAGGCCACAATTGCGGCCCGGAGGTAAGCTGTCTGCCCACGAGGATTCCATCCCTGCGGATAGATGAGGAGATCCCCTTCTCTTCTGCTTATGGGAGATTGGATCTCCACGGGAAGATAAAGGGCTGCAGCTATTAGAGAAACTCGTTTGGGGGGGGGGGAAATGCCCCCCTCACTCCCCCCCCCTCCCCAAAACTACACCCATGAGAGCAGGTACAGCTAAGCTCTTCACAGGGCTTCGGCTTCTGGTTCAGCAAGCTCACAGGATTCAGCCTTCCGCTGCTTCTGGCAGAGCGGGTCCCGGTAAGTGTGCATCCAGAGCTCTGGCCTTCGATGGAGCAGGCTCCCAGAATTCAACTGTCAGCTGCCTTTGGTAGAGCAGGTGTTGGTAAGACTTTCAGCTGCCTGTGTAAGCGCCATGTCTTGCATGATGGCAGGTTTATAGCACTTAAAGCTTTTCGGAATTTTTGGGCACTTTGAGAGAGAGAGAGAGAGAGAGTCCAGTAGCAAGTGACTTTCAATAAGTACATCCAGAATCAAACGAAAGACTGATGGTTCGAAATGCATTACTGCATCAGTGATAGCACATGACAGTGGTTCAATTTCTTTGTGGACTTCTCCTGACAAATGCCATACCTATTTAAGCAGAGTACATATTTTTTAATGTTGCATGATTGTTTAATAAAAGAGTAAATGGACCGATTTGCAAATTGAGGAAATATTCTCATCACAAATTGTCCAACAAAAAAACAAAAAAGAAATATAAATGTATTTTGTTATGGTGTAGATACAGTATATGCATGACTTAGCGCTCTGTTGGATCAATCATCTGTGACTGTGATTTCATATTGATTCAAATTTATTGGGATTTTTGTTTCTACTAAAACAGGGACAGGTAAATATGCTCCCAGGGGTTTGGCCTTTGGCTGTTCCTTATAGAGCAAGCACTAATAAACAGACTTCCAGGGCTCTTAGCCTCTAGTTAGCCAGGGCTCCCAGGGACTGACTCTGGCTGTCAGTTGCCTCTGGTAAAGCAGGAGCTGGTAATTATCTTCTCCCAGGGTATCTGCCCGTGAAGCCCCTATGGCTGAGCAGGGCTGGATCAGGAAGGTCAGATCTTACTTCCACCACCCTCCTCTTCCCTCCACCCTTCCTCCGCTGCTCTCTTTTGCGCTTACTTCTCTGCTAAAGAGCCCCTTCACTTCTTGGGGAAAGAAAGTTAAAGAAAAAGAAAGAGAGCCTAGTGGAGGGAATGCACTAGTTATTCTGTAAGATGCGGATGCCTGATGGGGAGGGGAGTTGTTGCTGCTTGGACTGGAGCTCTTGTTGGTCCCTCTAGGTGTCTCTTCTCAGGTACATTCATTCTTAGCCCCCTATGAACTGCATGGGCCAGGGAAGGATTGATTGGTCCACTTCTAGCTTCTCCCCTTGGGGCATGAGGAGTCATAATGAGTTTCTCTCATCTTTATTGATTTTTTTTCACAAGTAATACCCCATACCAAGCATTTGGACACCTAGGACGGTCAACATATTCAGCTATGTGTTTATCCAGAGATTGCAACCGTAACATAAAAAGTGGTTACTTCGCCTAGTTTCTCCGCCACGACACATTTGAACTTCCTAAACATACACGCCGTGTTCCCAGGGCCGGTGCAACCATTAGGCAAACTAGGCAGTTGCCTAGAGCAGCAATGGTCAGAGGGTGCCCATTGTCACCACCGCCGCCTCCCTCCAGCACATGCAGAAGCAGAAATACTTCTAAAACAGAGCTGTCGTGCTGGAGTTCCCTTCTCCTCCGGCGCTGTTTGTGCTTCACCCTCCTCCGATTCCACTTCCTGGGGCACTTGGAATTGGCAGCTATGTATTTTTTTTGTTGTTTTTGCTTTGATTATTTGCTTTCTATGAATATGGCGCCAGCTTTGGAATCTGAATGCCGCTGCCCTATTATTTGGGACCAACTTCAGCCATTCCCACAGCTACTTCAATGCCCTCGTATTTTAACTATTTTTCCCAGAGGATGGGCTTTGATGAAGAAAAATGCTGAACAACATCTTCATGTGGGTCTTAATAATGTACGGTCTTTGCATTCTAAATGACAATTAGTAGCTGATCTTATTTTGGATTATAAAGTACATGTATTTGCGTTACAGAGACATGGTTACTTTATATCATGGAGAATTAGCCCGGGCATGAGAAACATGTTTCACTAATTTTTGTATTTATCAGGAAAGCATAGGGAAGAGAGGGGGCGGGTTGCAGTTCAAAAATGACAGCTTGCTATGGTACAACTCTGTGCCGCTGTCCTGTTTGAGGCTTTGTTGGTTTGATCTACGGAAAATAGCGAACTTCTAATTTCATACTGGCAATATTTAGCCACTATTCAGATAATTTACACGTTTAGTTTAAGCCTGCCGAATAGCAAGTCTAAACTAAACAGTTAGTGCTGCTGTGGTCACTGTTGTTTTTATATTCAGCACTGCTGTCTATGTGGATTTAAATTAAGCCAATGACCCCACTGGCTGCAGATTGACCTCTATTTGTGCAGGTTGTACTGCACGATTGGCCCTGGATGAAAGAAGGGCGCAAAAGCAAAAGTAGGCTCAGGGGTACCACAACCACTTGAGCTGGCCCTGCATCAGATCACTTAAACAGCTCACAAAGTTGCACAGATAAAGAGCTAACCTCAATTGTGCTGAAATGTTGGATTATATTTCATTCCATTTTACGGTAGTTGAGTGCTCTTCCTAAGCAGGTCCATTTGATTGAAGAACTTCTTCATAATCGATGAGATATGGCATCTACAGTACCTCTGTTGTTTGTCTATGTAGCTGTAATATGCATATGCTTATGAGTCTCTCTTTCTTTTAAATTCTATTGTAAGTCACTTAGGACCCCATTCCATACAGGACATCCATGCCCCTGTGCGCCCGATCGTAATCAGACTCACGGGCAAACGTGATTCTGATCCCGCAGGGCTAGACATGCCCCGTGGGATCAGAATCATGACTAGGCCTGTACGTGCAGGCCTGGGACCTGATCCCGGTCGGCCTACATGTACAAGCCTCGACCCGGCTAACCCAGTCAAGGCTCCTAAATGGAGCCGCGGTGCCAGGGTGTCTAGTTGCCATGGCATTGCGGCTCCATTCAGGAGCCGTGATCCCCAGCCGCCGCTGACTTAATGCATTCCCTGCAGCCCGACCCCTGATCCGGCCTCCCAAGACCAGGATCGGGCTGCGGGAAATCTCCTGCGCCCCTTCCATCTTTTGATGTGCCCCGGGCCTGCCGGCTTCCCCTGTCTAGGGGAACTTATTCCACTTCAGAGGTGGAATAAGTTCCCCGTTCTGTCTGCCGGCCCCGGACCGCCCACAGCCCGCCCTGTCTCTGCCTCCACACCGCCAATTTCCCACCCCCATCTAGCTTCCCCAAACAAACTCCCTATCCATACGGGGAGGTTAGTCGGGGTCAGCAGAGGGCGCTATTCACAGCTCGGAATGACTCCATTAGCCATTATCTTGATAGGTGGTATATCTAATAAAGAGGAAACCTGATCTGTGAAGATGTGAGTGGTGGAATGATCTAAAGTGGTCCTGCCTTGTACTGTGGATAAAGTCTCTTCTGCGTGTTTGAAAAGATAGGATGTAACATGCCTGTTTTATTTTTGTCTTTGTTTTGTGTATTATTCTAATTAATTTAAAAAAAGTTAAGAACGAAAGCCTCATTATATTGCACACTTCAATACACAGGTTGTTTGGTCAAACGACGCCTAGCTTTAACCATTACAAGTATCCATTGTCCTTAGACTTTGAAGAATTTCATAGAACCACTAGTCCAGTCCACACTTGGCCATCTGTCGCATATCAGTGGTAAGCAGCAATAGCCAGACGTCAGACTGCTTACACATGAGACTTTTAACAGACAACAGCAGATGAGGAACAGAAAAACAAACGAAGAGAGCTGTAAACCAGACACAAGACTGAATAATTGCAAAGTGGATTAATAACATCTGTTAGCAAATCTGTTCTTAACAGAAAACAAGGGGCAGTTTATCTCATATACCGTGCATTTAAGTAGGCAACATAAGCCAGTCTTGTGCCTTGTTCTCAGCACAGAAACATAGAATATGACAGCAAACACAGATCATGAGGCCTATTCAGTCTGCCTAATAACACTTCCTATTCTTCAGCAATCCTCTATACTTCTCCCATGTTTTCTTGAATTTTCATAGTTGTTTCCCCCGCCTTCATTTGTAGGATTTCCATGGACCCACCAACCTTTATGTGATGACCTATTTCCTTAGATTACTCTTGAGTCTGCATTCGTTGAACCTCATCCCATGATCCCTTTCTCTAGAGCCTCTATTAAAAGAGGCCTGCCTCCTATGCATTTATTCCTTGGAGGTATTTGCATGCCTCTATCATACAGTATCGCCCCTTTATTTTCTTTCCTCCAGTGAATACATGTTTAGATTTTTAAGTGCATCCCCATATGTTTTATGGTGAAGACAACATGTGTGAAAACCGGGAGAGGGCATGCCCCTCTCAGGCAGGGCCGGCCCGTCCATTGAGCAAGAATGTTTTTTGCACAGGGCCCCGCGTTTCAGGGGGCCCCGCGCAAAAAACATTCTTCAGCATCCCAAATTTTAAAAAAAAAAACCAAACCGGCTGCTTCTGCGCCGCGGCTAGCAGCAAGAGCTCTGCCGCGGCACATCAAGAGCTATGCCGCGGGGCACCCCCATGCCGGCAGAGCCTCCGTGCATCTCAGCAGCTTTCTTATGTCCAAAACGCGGGCTTCTTTCAGAAGCCGCGAGAGTTTCCTTTCTCGCGGCTCTGTTAATCCGGCCGCGAGGGGTGATGGCATTGTCCCATCCCACCCGCGGGATACGAGAGCCGCGAGAAAAAGAAACTCTCGGGTCGGCTCTGCAAGAAGCCGCGTTTTGGACATGAAGAAAGAAAGCTGCTGAGGATGCACGGAGCTCTGCCGGGCAGGGGGGGGGGCCCGCGGCAGAGCTCTGATGCTGGCCGGCGGCAGAAGCAGCGGAGGTTTGGTTTTTTTTTTTTTTAAATTTGGAATGATAGGGGGGGGGGGGGGGTGTGGTTAGGACTGGTAATGGGCTCGATGGGAGGGGAGGTTAAACTGGAAGTGGGTGATGGGGGGGGGGGTGAGGACTGGTAATGGGCCGGGGGGGGGCCTGGGTTAGACTGGTAATGGGCCGGGGTGGTTGGGTGTGGGTCGTTGGTGTTGTCTAGGACTGGTAATGGGCCATGGGGGGGATGCTAAGACTGTAAGTGGGCTGATGGGGGGGGAGGTTAGGACTGGTAATGGGCTATGGGCGGGGGGGGGAGGGGTCTAAGTGGGCTGATGGGGGGGTTAGGGACTGGGTAATGGGCCCATGGGGGGGTGGGGCTAGGACTGGTAATGGGCCATTGGGGGGGCGGCTAGGACTGGTAATGGGCTGATGGTGCGGTGGTCATGGATGGTAATGTTAGGCTTACTATGGGGGGGCTAAGTGCGGCTGATGGGGGGGGGGTTAGGACTGGTAATGGGCTATGGGGAGGGGGCTAAGGCTGGAAGTGGGGGGGTTAGGACTGAAATGGGCTGATGGGGGGGCTAAGACTGGAAAGGGTCTGATGGGGGGGGTAGGACTGGTTAATTTACTATGGGGAGGGGGCTAAGGCTGGAAGTGGGGGGGTAGGACTGGAAAGGGGGCTGATGGGGGGGGTTAGGCGACTGGTAATGGGCTATGGGGGGGCTAAGACCTGGAAGTGGCTGATGGGGGGGGGGTGGTTAGGACTGGTACTTGGGCCATGGGGGGGGTAGGACTGGAAATGGGCTGATGGGGGGTGGGGGGTTAGGACCGGTAATGGGCTATGGGGGGGCTAAGACTGGCAGTGGGCTGAGGGGGGGGGATGGGTTAGGACTGTAATGGGCCATGGGGGGTGTTAGGATGGTAATGGGCTGGCTTGATGGGGGGGAGGTTCGAAGACTGGGGATAATGGGGCATGGGGGGGGGGGTTAGGGACTGGTAATGGGGCCATGGGGGGGGGGGGGGTTATAGGACTGGTAATGGGGCCTGGGGGGGTGAGGCTAAGACGGGAAGTGGGCTGATGGGGGGCGGTAGGACTGGTAATTGGCTATGGGGGGTGCTAAGACTGGAAAAGGCTGATGGGGGGGCTAGGACGGGAAAAATAGATTGTGTTGATGGGGGGGTTAGGATGGTAAGGGTGCTATGGGGGGCTAAGACTGGAAATGGGCTGATGGGGGGGTAGGACGGTAATGGCTATGGTGAGGGGGCTAAGACGTGGAAATAGGCTGATGGGCTAGGACTGGAAATAGGGTTGATGGGGGTTAGGACGTAATGGCCCCACCCCGGGGGGTTGGACCTAGTATATAAGGGCTTATGAGGAGGGCTAGGACTGGAAATGGGCTGAGTGGAAGGAGGGCTTGAACTGCAAATAGCTGAGGGTGACGGGGCGTTGAATGGAAATGGGGTTTGGTGAGGGGGGAGGGAAGCTAGGACTGGAAAATGGGGTGAGCGGGGGGGGCTAGGACAGGAAATGGGGTGTATGGAGGTGGCTAGAATAGGACTGGAAATGGCTGTGTTGGGGGGGCTAAGAATTGGCAAATGGGCCTGTGGTAGGGGTTTGGATTGAAATGGACTCATGAAGGGGCTAGAAGGGAAGTAGGTCAATGGGGGCTTGGATTGGAAATGGGCTGAGTCGGAGGGGAGCTAGGATTTGACCTGGCTGATGGTGGGGCTAGGAAAGATAGAAATGGGCTCATGGGGGACTGGGATTGGAAATGAGTGATGGAGGGACTTGGATGGGCTGCAAATAGATGGGGGAGCGAGGACTGAAATGTGGCTTATGGGGGGCTCGGGACTGGAAATGGGCTGATGCGGGGAACTAAAGGGAGCGGATGCTGGGTGGGCTGGAACTAGAATGGAGCTGATGTTTGGGGGAGGATTAGAATGGGGATGGAGCTGGGAGAGTGAAATGGAGAGGGAAAAAACTATTTTTGTGTGGGAGGGAGACAAATCTACAATTGTCCGGATTTGGGAGAGTAAGTGGGGATGGAGGATGGATGGGGTAAAATTTGATGGGGATGAAATAGGAATGAGGAAGAGGAAAGTAGAAATATTAGTATGTTAAACGCAGATGTAGAGAGAGAATGGAAAAAAACTAGAAGAGAGAAGAAAAGACAAAATGGACAGCAGACGATGAAGAATTAGCGGAAGACATGAAGAAACCAGAAGAAAGTGGCTGGAGCAATGCAGCTGAAAAAAAAAATTGCACAAAAGGTAGAAAAATATCTCTTTTATTTTGAATTTATTAATTGGAATATGGCAGCTCTGGGAAACTGTGCATCATTAACGTCTGCGCTTTGTTGTAGTACAGAGCAAATTAATGTATAGTTTTATTTCTACAGTGTTGTACATTCCAAGTTTGGCTTTTGGGATTCCCCAGTTTAATACTGGTATTGTCTTCCTGTTTCTAAATTGTGATTCCTTGTTTGGGGGTGATGTTTATATGTTCTGGTCATGTGTAACTGAGCTGAGGGTATCTGTTTATGTAATTCCTATTTGACAGTGCCCACATTGTCTCTTTCCCCCAGTAGGTCAGTGTATTGGTGTTGCTGCTGAAATGTATTGGTTATAATATTTGCAGCCGTTCCTTTTTGTAGTTAGGGTATGGTGCTGTATGAGTCCTGGTAGTGCTGTTTAGGATACGGCGGCCTCGTTTGCTATGGTTCTAAATGGGCAGTGTTTGTAGTAGTTCCTACATGTGTCTGGCGGTTTGGCACTTGATTATAGTAATGTAGAAAGAAGTTCTTTTAGTCTTTCTTTATTCATACCAATCATAAGAGGCATGTTTACTAAAAGTTAGTGTATGGTAACATTATGCAAATATTTATGCAAATGAGGACCCTTATGCAAATGAGGCCCCGCACCGAGTCTCCGCACATGGCCCCGCACCCCCCTTGGGCCGCCCCTGCTCTCAGGGAAGCATAAACAATTCTCTGAGGAAGTGTGAGCAGCAACAGGAACAGTAGACTACCAAGGTATTTGGGAGCCTAATGAGCTACCTGGTGTCGGAAAGCTAGGTCAGGGTTGAAGGTCATAGGTTCTCCAGCAGGACAATGACCCAAAACATACATCCAAAAGACCAAAAAAATGGTTAAAAAGGAAAAAATGGACTATTTTAAACTGGCCAGCAATGAGTGCTCATCTTAGTCCAATTGAGAACCTTTGGAAAGAGCTGATGTCTGTCATTGGTAAAAGGAATCTTGGACAGGATTAATTGCACTCTTTACTAATATTTGGTTGCACAACCCTTGGCAGTGATGGCAGCCTCCAAATGTTTCTTATTGCCATCTATACATTTCATAGCTGCTAGTTTCTCCCACTCTCCAACTGCGATATGTTCCAGCTCATGAATGTTTCAAGGATTCCTTTCACCAACGGGAGATTTCAGCTCTTTCCAAAAGTTCTCAATTGGACTGAAAGGACTCATTGCTTGGCATTTTAAAACAGTCCATTGTTTTACTTTTTAGCCATTTTTTTGTACTTTTGGATGCATGTTTTGGGTATTGTCCTGCTGCAGGACCCATGACCTTCGATCCAGACCTAGCTTGCTGACATTAGGTAGCACTGTCTTCATGATTCCTTTAATACATTCCAGGCCTTCAGTTACTGAGGCAGCAAAACAGCCCCACAACATTATGGAACCTCCACCATATTTAACTGTAGGAAGAGTGGGTTTTTTTCCTTATAAGCTTCGTTTTTTCACCTGTAAATATTAACAAAAAGCTGGTTTGTATTTCCAAAAAGTTCAAGTTTGGTTTTATCTGTCCATAGAACATTTTCTCAGAAGGATTGTGGTTTCTCAAGGTGGGTTTGGGCAAAGATAGGCCTGCCTTTTTATGTCTGTCTTTGAGCAGTGGGAGCCTCCTTGGCTTTCGTCCATGAAGTCCTTCTTTGTTTGGTGCGTGGCGTATGGTGCGGGTTGAAACCACCACTCCAGATTGCTCGAGGTCAGCCTTAAGCTCTTTGAATGTTGTATGTGGTGTTTTTCCAACAGTTTGCACTTATCTTCAAAGACTTCTTGGATTAATTTTCCTCTTCCCAGCATGTCCTGCGAGGTTCTTGACAGTTCCATGAGCAGAAAACGTCTTGATAATATTGCAAACTGTAGACACAGGAATCCAAAGGTCTTTGGAGGTGGCCTTGTACCCCTTTCAAGTTTGATGTTTGGTGATAATAGCTTTTCTGATGGTCAGACAGCTCTCTTGTCTTCACCATTGTGAAAATGAAAGAGGGAGTGAATGTGGCCATGTTAAACATTAGAGCCTTCATTCATTGGTTGATTCAAGTCATGTGAGTACTGAAAATTGATCACAGGTGCATCTAACTTTATTGCAAGGGGAATGAGGTTCTTTTGTTCAAACTGATTTGAATTGTTTATAAGGGTGCCAATAATCATGTCCTAGAAATGACACAAACTGGAACCCGTGCAGGGTAACACCACGTCACATATGATCAAAATCTATACCCCACTCACTGCATATTCCAAACATTTTTGTCAGACTATGTTCATCAAAGCCACTATCATAAGCTGCTTCTAGCTTAATAGTCCCTTTTTCTCTTTTTTTTTTGGTCAACTTTTAATTTCTCAACTTCTTTATTTTCTTTTTTCTTTGATCAACTTCTTTATGCATCTACTTTATAATATTTCATTCTAATTGTGGTCCATAAAATTCAGTATCGTTTTCTTAAAGAACAATATCTTTCAGGCTTCCACACTTCTGCAAATTCTCTTTTCACTTTTAGTAGCAACTGTATACTCACCGACCACGACCATCACATTTCAAACAGTTTCAACTTATTCTGCTTCAGGGTCTAACCGTTTTTTCTACACAGTTCTTAACCGCACATATCCAAAATTTTGGATTATGTTCCCTTAAGTTGGCAGGGTGGTAACAGAGAAAGAAAACTGAATTACAAGGAACAGTACTGTATTTTTTCTTTGAATACTGTGATACCCGCTGGCTTAATAGGCAGATAAGAGTTGTTTACTCTGTAGGATTAAGGAAGTAGGCTTGGAATTCCTACCCTATGGTAATCTGAAAAGATTTTTGTGAATGAAGGATAATGTCATAATAGGGTATAATGGGTCATTGATTTCATTGGACATTGAGGTACCAGTGGGTGAAGAGGGGAGTGGTTACTTGCTATATATAAAGCACAAATGCCAAAGCCATTGTCAGAAGGTCTGGAATGCTCATGAGGAAACAATGTATGATCCTGCTGGTATCAGATGGAGAATGGAGGCAGCCTTTGAAAACATATAAGTGCGGTTAAGAACTGTGTAGAGAAAATTGTTAGACCCTGAAGTAGAATATGTTAAAACTGTTCAAAACATGATGGTCATGGTTGGTGAATATAGAAACATAGAAACATGATGATATGGCCTATCTAGTCTTTCCTTCCATATCAAAAACTACAACAGTCCCCTTTTTTCCTTTAGAGATCCACTGTGTTTGTCCCATGCTTTTTGAATTCAGTTACTGTCCTAATCTCTACCACCACCACTGGGAGACTATTCCATGGATCCACCACTCTTTCCGTAAAGAAATGTTTCCGCATATCACTCCTGAATCTATCCCCCTTCATCCTCACCCCATGTCCCCACGTAGCAGAACTTGTTTTCAATTGAAAGAGGCTCTCTCCCTGAACATTTATGCCACAGAGGTATTTAAACATCTCAATCATATCACCTCTATCCCGCCTTTCCTCTAAGGTGTACATATTAAGATCCCTAAGTCTGTCCTCATATGCTTTATAATGAAGACCACTAATAATCATAGTAGCCACCCTCTGCACCGACTCCATCCTGTTCACATCCTTTTGAAGGTGCGGTCTCCAGAATTGCACACCATACTCCAAATGAGGTCGCACCAAAGACTTATACAGAGGTACTATCACCTCCTTTTTTTCTGCTAGCCATTCCTCTCCGTATGCACCCAAGCATCCTTCTAGGCTTTGCTGTCACCTTTTCTATCTGTTTAGCTACTTTAAGATCATCAGACACAACCACGTCTAGATCCTGCTCTTCTTTAGTGGACAAAAGTACTTCACCCTGTATACTATATTGCTTCCTAGGATTGCTGCAGCCCAAATGCATGACCTTACATTTTTTAACATTAAATCCCAGCTGCCAAATTCTAAACCATTCTTCAAGCTTAGCTAGATCCCTCCTCATGTTATCTACACCTTCCTGGGTGTCTACTCTATTGCAGATTTTGGTATCATCCGCAAAGAGGCAAACCTTACCTGACAGCCCTTCCGCTATATCACTAACAAAGATGTTAAAAAGAATCGGACCAAGAACAGATCCCTGGACAGAATGAGCTCCATTTACCTGTACCCTTTGTCGCCTCCCACCCAACCAATTTATAACCCAAGCAGTAACTTTAGGGTCCATCCCTAGGGTGCTCAGTTTGTTTATAAGTCACCTGTGAGGAACAGTGTCAAAGGCTTTACTGAAATCCAAATACACCACATCTAGGGCTCTCCCTCGGTCCAACTCCCCGGTCACCCAGTCAAAGAAATCAATCAGATTTGTATGACAAGACCTGCCTCTGGTGAATCCATTCTGCCTCAGATCCTGTAATCTGCTGGACTCCAGAAACCTCACTATTTTCTCTTTCAGCAGCATTTCCAATAATTTATTCACCACTGAAGTTAAACTAACTGGCCTGTAGTTTTCAACCACATCCTTACTTCCGCTTTTGTGTAAAGGCACCACATGAGCCTCTCTCCAGCCCTTTGGCACCACTCCCGACTCCAATGAGGCATTGAAAAGGTCAGACAGTGGAGCTGCTAGAATGTCCCCCAGTATTCTAGGGTGTATCCCATACGGTCCCATTGCTTTGTCTACTTTAAGTTGAGCTAATTTCTCACGAACACAGTCTTCTGAAAATTGTTCAAGATGTCCCTCGCTTCTGTTCCCATTTGTGGGTGTTTTCTGAGGTCCTGCTCCTGGTTCTTCATCTGTGAACACAGACCATAAATATTTGTTAAGCAATTCCGCGTTATCCTCATCAGCTTCTACATATTCCTCCCTTCACCCTTGAGTCTGACAATACCACTTCTACCCTTCCTCTTCTCACTAACATATCTGAAAAATTTCTTATCCCCCCATTTTATTGCATTGGCTATTTCCTCCTCTTTTCGAATCTTTGCTTTCTTGACTACTTTGCTAGCTTCTCTAAGTTTTTCCAAATATAGATGCCTGTCTTCCTCTCTCTGTGATCGCTTGTATTTCATGAAGGCCTCCCTCTTTTTCTTCACTTTTTCAGCTACTTCTTTCAAAAGCCATAGCGGTCTCCTTTTCCTTTTACCTTTATTTACCATTTTAACAAAAAGGTTGGTTGACCTTAAAATAGCCCTTCAGTTTTGCCCACTGTTTTTCTACATCCCCCAGCTGTTCCCATCCCACTAATGACTCCCTGAGATATTGGCCCATCTTGGCAAAGTTAGTCTTCCTAAAGTCTAAGACCCTCACCTTTGAATGGATTCTAACAGTCCTAGTCCTAATACTGCACCACACCATCTGGTGATCACTGGATGCAAAATGATCTCCCACTACAACATCAGAAACACTTTCTCCATTGGTAAGCACCAAGTCCAGTATGGCCCCTTCACGTGTGGGGTCTGTTACCAATTGCTTGAATAGTTCTCCCTGTAGAGAATCCAGGATCTCTTTACTTCTAGATGATACTGCAGCAGGAATGTGCCAATCAACATCTGGCATATTGAAATCTCCTATCAGTAGCAATTCCCCTTTCCTAGCAATGCTGTGTATGTCTTCAATTAACTCTCTGTCCACCTCTTCCTCTTGTGAGGGAGGTCTGTATATCACACCAATGCAAATAGATTTCTCTTTCCCTCTTTCTAGTTTAACCCACAATGCCTCCTCTCTCCCTTTTAAGCTCTGTAATTCCAAAGCTTTAATAGTAGTTTTTACATACAGTTGCTGTTGTTAAGTGCCGTCGAGTCGGAGTCGACTCATGGCAACCCTCTGGATAGCTATCCTAAATTGTGTTCGGTCTTGAGTCAGGCGGCTCATTGTTGATAGACTGGTACCCTTAGCTGCTGTTATTGTATCGATCCATCTCATTGCTGGCCTTCTTCTTTTGTGTTGCCAAGTATGATGTCTTTCTTTAATGATCTCTTTCTTCGCATGATGTGTCCAAAGTATGAAAGTCGAAGTCTTGTCATCTGAGCTTCTAAAGAAAACTTAGGTTTGATCTCGTCTAGTACCGACTGGTTTGTTCTTCGGGCAGTCCATGGTATACACAGTATTCGCCACCAGCACCATAATTCAAAGGTATCAATTTTCTTCCTGTCTATCTTTTTCACTGTCCAGCTTTCACATCCATATGATGTTATTGAAAATACCATGGCTTGAACAAGTCAAATCTTTGTATGGAGAGAGACATCTCTGCTCTTGAAAATCTTATCTAGGTCTTTCATAGCCATTCTGCCAAGAGCAATGTGTCGTCTGATTTCTTGACTGCTTGTTGCTTCTTTATTGATAGTTGATCCAAGTAGGTTAAAGTTGTTCACGATTTCAATTTCTTCTCCTTCAACAATGAACCTGTTGATTATGCCAGTTGTCATGATCTTTGTCTTCTTTACATTAAGGTGCAGGCCCATTTTGAGACTATGTTCTTTGATTGTGAGAAGCAAATGTTTCAGATCATCTTCACTTTCAGCCAGTAATGTGGTATCATCAGCATAGCGAAGGTTGTTGATGAGCCTTCCACCAATCTTCACACCTCTGTTGTCTTCATACAATCCTGCTTCTCTGATGATTTGTTCTGGATATAAATTAAACAGGTAGGGGGAAAGTATGCAGCCTTGTCTTACACCTTTGCTTATTTTAAACCATTCTGTTTCTCCTTGTTCCGTTCGAACTGTTGCTTCTTGATCAATGTACAGATTGTGCAAGAGTACGATCAGGTGTTCTGGTATACCCATGCTTCTTAATTTGGCCCAGAGTTTCTCATGGTTTACACAGTCAAAAGCCTTGCTATAGTCGATAAAGCACAAATAGATATCCTTTTGGTATTCTTTAGTCTTTTCAAGGATCCATCTCACATCTGCAATGATGTCTCTCGTTCCTCGCCCTTTCCTGAACCCTGCTTGCACTTCAGGTAGTTCTTGTTCCAGGTATGGTTGTAGTCTCTTTTGAATAATCTTCAGTAGAATCTTGCTGGCATGTGGGATCAGAGCGATTGTGCAATAATTTCCACAGTCAGTTGGATCAGCTTTCTTTAGTATTGGTATAAACACAGATCTTTTCCAGTCAGTTGGCCATGATGATGTCTTCCATATTTCTTGGCAGAGCCTTGTAAGTATGGTAACACCTGCATCAGATTGCTGTAATACTTCTATGGGAATGCTATCAATGCCTGGTGCTTTGTTCTTTGATAAGGCTTTCAATGCTGCTTCAACTTCTTCTTTCATCACCAATGGTTCCGGATCATAAGGTACAGGTTGAAACGGCTGTTCGTCCACTTGATCTTTATCATATAAAAACTCTGTATATTCCTTCCACCTTTTCTTGATCTTCTCAGCATCATTCAACATAGAACTTTGAGCATCTTGTAACATTCCAATTCGAGGCTGGAACTTTTTCTTTAACTCTCGTAGCTTTAGGAAAGCCGATCTTGTTCTTCCTCTAATAGTTTCTGCTTCTATTTCCTTGCATGCATCGTTGTAGTACTTTTCCTTGTCCTGTTTTGCTGCACATTGGAAATCTCTGAGTTCTGTTATTGTCTTTCTTTCTCCTCTGGCTTTAGCTTCTCTGCATTTCTGGGCAATTTTCAGGGTTTCTTCCGTCATCCATTTTGGCCATTTTTTATTTTATTTTATTTATTTATTTATTTATATTCTCTTATATACCGCGCTATTCTGCATCAGTGCGGTTTACATTGAACAAACTAAAATTACATTGAACAGGGCATTATAACTTGGAGATAACTATTTTACAGGGAACATTTTTGCTTTTTCACCTTTTGTAGAGACTTCTCGCTTTCTTCAAACACAACCTTCTTGATGTCATTCCATAACTCTTCTGGAGCTCTGTCATTTGTATCTAAAGCAGCAAATCAAGTTTGCAGGCAGTCTTTTAATTCCAGTGGTATATTCTCAAGGTCATATTTTGCTGCATTCATGAGCTACTAAAGGTGAAAAGAGAATTTGCAGAAGTGTGGAAGCCTGAAAGACATTGTTTTTTAAGAAAATGATACTGAATTTTATGGATCACAGTTAGAATGAAATATTATAAAGTAGATGCATAAAGAAGTTGATCAAAGAAAAAGAAAATCAAAATGTTGAGTAATTAAAAGTTGATGAAAAAAAAGAGAAAAATGGACTATTAAGCTAGAAGCAGCTTGTGATAGTGACTTTGATGAACATAGTCTGACAAAATGTTTTGGAATATGCAGTGAGTAAATATTAGTGGGGTATAGATTTTGATCAATAATCATGTCCTGGCAATATCCCAGTTTTTATACTTTTTCCTACTATTTCCTTTTTAATTGGTCTTGTTTTGTTTAAGAACATAAGATATGCCATACTGGGTCAGACCAAGGTCCATCAAGCCCAGTATTCTGTTTCCAACAGTGGCCAATCTAGGTCACATGTACCTAGCAGTTTCCCCAAGGGACACAGGTTCCACAATGCTTGTATTGGTTCAAGCATTGATATCCTGGGTCCCTTCTTAATAATGGTTTATGGACCTTTCCTCCAGGAACTTGTCCAAACCTTTTTTAAACCCAGCTACACTAACAGCCTTTACTACATCCTCCGGTAACAAATTCCAGAGTTTGATTACACGTTGAGTGAAAAATATTTTCTTTTATTAGTCTTAAATAGTTTACCCTGTAGCTTTATTGCATGTCCCCTAGTCTTTCTATATTCTGATAAGGTAAACAATCGATCTACGTTTACCCGTTCCACTCCGTTCATTAATTTATAGACTTCTATCATATCTCCCCTCAGCCGTCTCTTTTCCAGGTTAAAGAGCCCTAACCTTTTTAGCCTTTCTTCATAGGAGTATCCTTCCATCCCCTTTACCATTTTGGTGGCTCTTCTCTGAACCTTTTTTAAAATCGCTATATCCTTTTTAAGATATGGCGACCAGAATTGCACACAATATTCAAGGTGCGGTCTCACCATGGAACGATATAGAGGCATTATAATATCTTTTGTTTTATTTTCCATTCCTTTCCTTATTATACCTAGCATTCTATTTGCTCTCTTGGCCGCTGCTGCACACTGGGCCGAGGGTTTTAACATGTTATCCACAATGACGCCTAAATCTTTTTCCTGGGTGTGGTTCCTAATGTGGAACCTTGCATCGTGTAACCATAGTTTGGGTTGTTCTTCCCTAGGTGCATAACTTTGCACTTGTCCACATTAAATTTCATCTGCCATTTTGATGCCCAGTCTTCCAATTTATCAAGATGCTCTTGCAATTTTCCACAATCCTCTTGGGTTTTAACAACTTTGAATAGTTTTGTGTCATCGGCAAATTTGATAACCTCACTCGTTATTCCCTTTCCAGGTCATTTATGAATATGTCAAAAAGCAGCGGACCCAGCACAGATCCCTGGGGTACACCACTATTCACCTTTCTCCATTGGGAAAATTGGCCATTTAGCCCTACCCTCTGCTTTCTATCTTTTAACCAGTTCTTGATCCACAATAGTACACTGCCTCCTATCCCATGACTCTTTAGTTTTGCCAAATGTCTCTCATGAGGGACCTTGTCAAAGGCTTTCTGAAAGTCCAGATGCACAATATCAACCGACTCACCTTTGTCCACCTGATTATTCACTCCTTCAAAAAAAACATTTCTTTTATGTGTCAAATATATGTGCGTATGTAGTCCAAAGCTATTTCACTGGCCACATTTTTTTTTTTAGGAAATATTGGACCTTAAGGGATTGAACTGCAAGGGTGCCAATAATATTAACCAAAACAGTACAAAATCCTAACCATGGCACTGATGCCAGTGCTAATGGCAGCACACAGCACATTAAAAAAATGTAAAATAGATGGTAAGGAAGCAATTAGGCATGCCACCCAGATGCAGAAACGTGCACAGAGCTCAAGGCCAGGACTTCAGCGCCAGGTCAGAGGAGACATAAGGTATCTGCAATCCGTGCTGAGGAGGAATTTATACCCGTTTCATGAGTGGACAATCTCCACAGCTGTTTTTTGGGCTATGCTGAAGTGAGGCCTGAGAAAAAAACCAGCAGAGGTCACGTGCTGGAACAATGTGTGCGCCTCTGCTGGAATGATACTGCATGTGGTGCATAAGAGCACTATCATTTTGCTCAGAATATCGCTGTTAAATATTATTCTGAGCAGAACAGCATTGCAGAACCTGTGTCTTTTGGGGAAACTGCTAGGTACGTATGACCTAGATTGGCCACTGTTGGAAACAGGATACTGGGCTTGATGGACCTTGGTCTGACCCAGTATGGCATATCTTATGTTCTTATGTTCTTACCACATACAGTAACATTCCAGCACATGTGCACAAGTGCTTTTTGTGTGCAGGATTTAGGAGCTGCCTGGCTTGTTCTCCCAGTTCAGCACAGACTCTTGTCAAAGGCCTTCATTTTTTCCTTTGTTGATCCAGTACTTCATATTCCTGCCATTTGTCTTTTAACTCCTGGTGTGGATGATACAAACTCTGGTAGTAGCCCGGAGCCAACCCTCCTAAGATGTATCTGGTCTAGTTCCATTAGGAGTGAGAGTTTCAGTTCTCTAATTTGATATCTTTTCACGTTCCACTCTGCTTCGTCATGCACCCCTCCCTTCCTCCTTAATATGTCTCTGTCTACTCCTCTCATCTCCGCTCTTTTCAGCTCCTCTGACTGGATACATCTTGCAAGAATCTTGGTTCAAGCCTCCCAGCGCAACTTCTTCATTTGCTTTTTCCAGAAACTCATTGCCTCTTCTCTTTTGTTTTATTTTTTTTCATTCTTGTTGTCTCAGCTTCTCAACCACCCTGGTAAGGGTCATATTTTCTGCTACTATGCATCAATATCCATATACCCCCTTTGTTCTTGGAATCAATAAATAAGGTGGACACATATTCAGAGTAGCCTGAAATTCTCCAAGGCATTCACGCCCTGCTCTAATACCTAGACCCTCTTTCTTGACCTTTGGTTCAGCGCTGAATTCATCTCTCATGATGAAAATGTTTCTAGACTCCAGTTTCTGATCAATCACCCCCTGACATGCCCAGACCACACCTCCACCACACCCCTGTTCTACATGGACGTCCTCTTGCTAGGGATGTCCATATACCTGGTTTCTAAAATAGTTCCTGGAACACCCTTGTGAATTGGATGTCTGTGTACCCATTTTAAGACGTCCAAAACATGAATGGGGCATTTAAAATAACCCCTATTGTGGGTCATTGAGAGCTACGTGTATATTCAACTGCACCAACTATATATATATAGCACTGCTAAATATATGAATAATTTTAAACATTTACACATCCTGTTGAATACCAACCTCACCAAATACATGAATATATTTGTCTGCCTTGGAGCACTTAGGCATAACACCTATTGTTGAGGGCTCAGGCATCTGCCCAAATGTCTCTCAGTACACATGTTCATGTATGTGCAAACAAACATGCATATGCTAGCTGCCGATTTGCCTGCAGCACCTGAAATGAAATATTTAATACTTACACCATCACAACTGGCTGTGCATATTTCAGCTACATTATGGAAAAAGTTTGGGCTGATTGAAGTTTCAAGTCTGGCAAGACTTGAAACCTCAATCAGCCTGAATTTCACCCACTGCACAACTGAATCATGCACACAGCTGATCGTGGTGGTGGAAGTATTAAACACTGTGTTTCAGGAGTTGCAGGCAAGTAAATGAGTGACTGCATGAAAGGGGAGGGTATGAGAGAGAGAGATTGGATGGTCTGGGGGGCATGAAAGAAAGAGAAAGAGGGGGCACTGGGTGAAGTCACCAGGGGATGCCTGGGTGGTGGTCATGAAAGACAGAAATTGGGGGAAGCCTGACCGGGGAGGGGAGGAGAGGGTTGTTTAATGTAAGAGGGAGAGAGATTGGGGAAAGGCTAGTAGAGAAGAGGGGTTATGAAAGACGGAAAAGGCTGGGGGGTTATGAGAGCGAGAGAGAAATAAGCACACATGCAGCCCTTAACAGTCTTCATCACACACACACACATATGAATACACACATGCATGAAGTACACATGCAGCTCCCTACACTCCCCATGACATATGCATGCATACACCCAGCCGCCAACATTCTCTATCACACACACACACACACACACACACCAGCATGCATGTAGGTACACACGCAGCCCCTGACATTAAGAACATAAGAACATACGATATGCCATACTGGGTCAGACCAAGGTCCATCAAGCCCAGTATCCTGTTTCCAACAGTGGCCAATCTAGGTCATACGTACCTAGCAGTTTCCCCAAAAGACACAGGTTCCACAATGCTTGTACTGGGTCAAACATTGATATCCTGGGTCCCTTCTTAATAATGGTTTATGGACCTTTCCTCCAGGAACTTGTCCAAACCTTTTTTAAACCCAGCTACACTAACAGCCTTTACTACATCCTCCGGTAACAAATTCCAGAGTTTGATTACACGTTGAGTGAAAAAAATATTTTCTTTTATTAGTCTTAAATAGTTTACCTTGTAGCTTCATTGCATGTCCCCTAGTCTTTCTATATTCTGATAACATAAACAATCGATCTACGTTTACCCGTTCCACTCCGTTCATTAATTTATAGACTTCTATCATATCTCCCCTCAGCTGTCTCTTTTCCAGGTTAAAGAGCCCTAACCTTTTTAGCCTTTCTTCATAGGAGTATCCTTCCATCCCCTTTACCATTTTGGTGGCTCTTCTCTGAACCTTTTCTAATATTGCTATATCCTTTTTAAGATACGGCGACCAGAATTGCACACAATATTCAAGGTGCGGTCTCACCATGGAACGATATAGAGGCATTATAATATCTTTTGTTTTATTTTCCATTCCTTTTCTTATGATACCTAGCATTCTATTTGCTCTCTTGGCCGCCGCTTTACACTGGGCCGAGGGTTTTAACATGTTATCCACAATGACGCCTAAATCTTTTTCCTGGGTGGTGGTTCCTAATGTGGAACCTTGCATCATGTAACCATAGTTTGGGTTGTTCTTCCCTAGGTGCATAACTTTGCACTTGTCCACATTAAATTTCATCTGCCATTTTGATGCCCAGTCTTCCAATTTATCAAGATCCTCTTGCAATTTTCCACAATCCTCTTGGGTTTTAACAACTTTAAATAGTTTTGTGTCATCTGCAAATTTGATAACCTCACTCGTTATTCCACTTTCCAGGTCATTTATGAATATGTCAAAAAGCAGTGGACCCAGCACAGATCCCTGGGGTACACCACTATTCACCTGTCTCCATTGGGAAAATTGGCCATTTAGCCCAACCCTCTGCTTTCTATCTTATAACCAGTTCCTGATCCACAATAGTACACTGCCTCCTATCCCATGACTCATTAGTTTTGCCAAAAGTCTCTGATGAGGGACCTTGTCAAAGGCTTTCTGAAAGTCCAGATACACTATATCAACCGACTCACCTTTGTCCACCTGTTTATTCACACCTTCAAAAAAACAGATTAGTAAGACAAGATCTTCCTTGTCTAAAGCCATCTTGGCTGTCTACCTTTTGGAAACCTGACAGATACTTGTGACATGAATTGGCCACTGTTGGAACCAGGATACCTCGATATGATCCAGTACGGCATATCCTTGGTCTTATGTTCTTATTCCCCTTGACAGCCACACATGCATGCAACCTCTGACACTCCCCATGACACACACATGCACATACATGCTGGCTTGCAGAGTCTGACACTCTCTATGATATACACACGTGCACACAGCCCCCAAACTCCCCTTGACACACATGCAACTCCTGACAGTCCACAGGACACACGTGCATGGAGCCCCCGACACTGCCCATGATACATACACAAGCGCACACTCCCAACATACATACATGCACATACCCACCCTCTGATACACATGTACGCAGTCCCCAGCACACACACAAATGCACACATGCATACCACCCCTACACAAATGCCCGGACACAGCCTGCAACACACACACACACACACACTCACCCCTACCCCTACAACACTTTTGTGAGACATGCATATCAACCCCCACATGCCTGATTCTGAAAGTGAGGGAAATGTGCTTTTGCATTGTGTGATACTGCAAGTCTACACTTTTCAGCTTGTTATGAAGGCACATAAGTGCTTATCTTGCTTTTATAAAATAAACACAGTTTCCTGCTTTATACTGAACAGCTCGACTTTTTTTTAAGAAACAGACTTGTGCCCTACTTAAACTAGAACAGGGAACACAATTGTCTTATTTTCAATTAGCTATATTCAGAAAAGGACAGACAGGTATATCTTGGATTTAAAAAAGAAAGGTGCAGGTGGTGTAGTGTATGATCATTCATCTGCTGCTTCTGCTACCTCATATTTGTCCTCCTTTCTGCTCTTTCTGGACCTTCCTCCCTTCCGCTCCTTCCAGGTTCCTCTCCATCTCACTCCACATAGGTTAGAATATAAAGAACATAAGAAATGCCATACTGGGTCAGACTTAAGTCCATCAAGCCCAGTATCCGGTTTCAAACTGTGGCCAATCCAGGCCACAAGTACCTGGCAGGTTCCCAAAGAGGCACACATGTTCCAGAATGCTCATCCCAGGGTAAGCAGTGGATTTTCCAGGTCCTCTTTAATTATGGTTTATGGACCTTTCCTCCAGGAACTTGTCCAAACCTTTTTGAAACCCGGCTACACTAACAGCTTATACTATGATCTTCCAGGAACTAATTCCAGAGTTTGATTACACGTTGAGTAAAAAAAATGTTATCTTATCAGTCTTAAATGGGTTTTATTGTGTGTCTTCTAGTCTTTCTACTTTTTGATGGCATAAACAACCAATCTACATTTACCCATTCCATTCATTAATCTACAGACCTCTATCATATCCCCCCTTTTCCAAGTTGAAAAGCCCCAACCTTTTAAGCCTTTCCTCATAGTATCCTTCTATTCTCTTTTCCATTTTTGTTGCTCTTCTTTGTACTTTTTCTAATTCAGTTATATTCTTTTTAAGATATGGCAAGCAGAAATGCACACAATATGCAAGGTGCAGTCGCACCATGGAATGATACAGAGGCATTATAATATCCTTGGTTTTATTCTCCATTCCTTTCCTTATGATTCCTAGCATTCTATTTGCTTTCTTGGCTGCTGCTGCACACTGGGCTGAGGGTTTCAACATGTTATCCATGATGATGCCTAAATCTTTTTTCCTGGGTGGTCATTTCTAAGGTGGTACCTTGCATCGTGTACCCATAGTTTGGGTTGTTCTTTCCAAGGTGCATAACTTTGCACTTGTCCACATTAAATTTCATCTGCCATTTGGATGTCCAGTCATCCATTTTTTCAAGGTCCTCTTGAAAATTTTCATAATCCTCTTAACGACTTTGAATAGTTTTGTGTCATCTGCAAATTTGATCACCTCACTTGTTGTTCCCATTTTCAGGTCATTTAATTAATATGTTAAAAAGCAGCAGACCCAGCCAGATCCCTGAGGTACTCAACTATTCACCTTTCTGCATTGAGAAATTTGGCCATTTAACCCTACTCTCTGCTTTTTATCTTTTAACCAGTTCCTGATCCACAATACTACACTGCCTCCAATCCTATGACTTTTTAATTTTGCTAGGGGTGTCATGAGGGATCTTGTCAAAGGCTTTCTGAAAATCCAGGTACATTATATCAACCAGCTCACCTTTGTCTACCTGTTTATTCACACCTTCAAAAAAATAACATATTGGTAAGACAAGACTTGGCTAAATCTAGGTTGGCTTTTTCCCATTAAACCATGGCTATCTACATGTTCAGTAATTTTATTCTTTATAATGGTACATTTTGTCCAGTATTGAAATCAGGCTCACTAGCTGTAGTTTCCCGGATCACCCCTGGACCCTTTTTAAAAATCGGAATTACACTGGCCACTCTCCAGTTCTCAGGTACTACAGATGAATTTAATAGTTCCTTGATTGAAGGATAAGGCGGGATAGAAATACCCTTTAAATAAAATAAAAAATAGTTCCCTGATTACTAATAGGTCTGCAATCCTATCTTTTAGTCTTTCATCATCCTTGGATGTATACCATCTGGTCCAGGTGATTTGCTACTCTTCAGTTTATCAAACAGTTGTAATACATCCTCCCAATGTATCTATATTTATTTCAATTCTTCTGCTACATCACCTTTATATACCATTTCTGACACAGGTAAAGACCAAAGCAGAGAATCCATTCAGCCTCTCTGCTATGGCCTTGACCTCCTTTAGCACCCCTTTTACCTCTCTATCATCCAATGGTCCAACTGGCTCTCTCACAGATTTCTTGCTATGAATGTACTTGAAAAATATTTTATTATTCGTTTTTGCTTCCATGGCAAGCTTATTTTCAAATTCTTTGCCTTTTCAATGCCTTGCATCTAACTTGCCAATGTCTATGTTTCTGGTGTTCGTCATTAGGCTCCTTTTTCCATTTACTAAAGGATGCTTTTTTGGCAGCAACAGCCTCTCTGGCCTAGCCTTTAAACCATGCTGGCAGTTTTTCGGCTTTCTTTACACTTAAAGCATGGAATACATCTGGTCTAGGCTTCCAAGCTAGTACTTTTAAACAATGCTTATGCTTGATGAAAATCTTTAACCTGCTCCTTTCAGTTTTTTCTTAACTATTTTCCTCATTTTATCATAGTCTCTCTCATGTCAGTTCATGAACCAGCTGCTCCAAGTAGCAGTCATTTATTTCATTTAGAAACTTTCTCTCTAGCGAGTCCTGCTGTGACATTGACCCAATCGATACCGGGATAATTGAAATCGCCCATTATTACTGTGTTGTAACTTTTGTTAGCTTCCCTGATTTCTTTTAGTATTTCATCATCCATTTGTTCATTCTGACCAGATGGTCGGTAGTACACCCCCACTGCTGTCACCTTCCACTGTTTACATGGAACTTCTATCCATAGAGATTCTACACTGTATTTTGTTTCCTGCAAAATTTTAATCCTATGTTACTCAATGCCATCTCTAACATAGAGCACAACCCCTCCACCAATTTGATCTACTCTATCATTGCAATATAGTTTGTACCCAGGTATCACCGTGTCCCATTGGCTGTCTTCCTTCCACCAGGTCTCTGAGATGCCAATCATATCTAACCTTTAATTTTGTGCTGTGTATTCTAGCTCTTCCATCTTATTTTTTAGACTTCTAGCATTTGCATACAGCATTTTAGAGGTTGTACTTTATTCATATTAATCTGGTTATTAGTTCATAGGTGTAATTTGAAATCTTTCAACTCTTTACTGAAGGACATCTGGGTTACTTTTATCTTTATTGGAACCTCTCTGTCGGGATGCCCTAACTTCCCTGTTTTGCTAGTATCCTTCAAGAATACATCCTCTGAACCATGCACTCCTGGGCAACTGTCGGCTTTCCCCTAATATCTAGTATCTCCTTTTTAAAGGTTAATGCCAGCAGCCTGGTTCCATCCACATTAAAGTGGAGCCCATCCATTCAGAAGAGCCCCTCCTTTCCCCAGAATGTTGCCCATTTCCTAACACGCTCTTTGCACCATTCTTCCTCATATGCTAACCTATACTCTGATTTGATTAAAATTAAAAGCTCTCTTCTGATACTAGGCCATGACAGATTTACATTTAAACTAAAAGCTCTCTACTGTTTTTAAATTTAAACTTAAAATTCTTTGATAATACTAGGTCCTGACTGAGTTTTATACTTAAACTAAGAGCTCTCTGTTGGCTTTCAATTTAAACTAAAAGCTCTCTTCTTGTGTTAAAAGTAAACTAAAAACTCTGCTGGCTTTAAAAGTAAACTAAAAGCTTAAGCTAAAAGGTTTCTGCTGGGTTTTAAATTTAAATTAAAAGCTATCTGCTAATACTAGGTCCTGACTGAGCTTTAAAATGGCTAGTTTTAAATTTAAACTAAATTGATCATTTTTGACCTAAAGAATTCCCTTTTCCCCAAGATTTAGAGAATTTCCCAGAAGTAAATACTTACAAATGCAGATTTCTTTCCGGCAGAAGCAGTTCCTTTTGGTAGTCCTTCAAGGAAGGACTCTCTAACTTCTCCTTCCTATTTCTCTCTATTTCCCTCCTAGGTTCTTTTCATTCTCCTGCTCCATTCCCTCTGATACATTTGTAGCTCCCATCTCCTTTAGAATTATCTCCACCCCTTTAGTTTCTTTCCATCTCTTTTTTCTTTTCCAATTTGCAAGATTCTTCATCTGCTCAAGCACAGGTTTCCCTCCATTTCCACAGTTCTCTTCGTCTTCCCTTGAACTTGGGTTCCTCTCCTTTTCTTTCCTACTTTTGCTTCAGTTCTTTCTCATCTCGCCCCTCCCCTGTCCTTTCTTTCTCCTGTGATGCCTCTTTTATGCCCCTCTTCCAGGTCCTTCTTCATTTCGCTACCCTCTCTTTCAAATTCTTGGAGCACAGTACTATGAGCAGAGCAACGACAGGCCAACAGGATTGGAAGCCCTCTCTATTTCCTTAGCTATACTTTCCTCATGGCATATGGGGTTTATCTTATTTGATAATATGGTCACAAAGGAAGGGGAGGAGAAGAGCTGCCTAGTTGCACAGACAGAGAATTCATGCTTACTAAGTACCCATGCTGTTAGCCTGGTAGGGAAAGAGGAAGGAGGGAATTGAGAAAGAACAACCTTATAAATGTTTAGCATGGCTCTTACCAAGGGACTGCCCCGTACTCTAGGGATGCATCGCCCTGCAATACAGTGACTATTACTAGGTTCCTGATTCTGTGAGTTCCGAGGCAGTCTGCTACTTTCTATGGAAAAGGTCAGGTCTGGCTTCATGGAGCACACCGGGAGGTGTTACTGCTTAATTTTGTCACACATCCCAATGTACTCTCCAATTCCATCCACCCTTCGCTTGCTACTCAAACCCCCCCATGATAGTCTCTCATGCCCCACTTCTGCAGTCCTCTCTTACACAGCTGTCACCCTGGCTGTCAGCTCTATTTGGTATGTGCTTCCTGTTATAGCCAGCTTCATTCTGGTGGTCTGAATACATAGGGGCCTCGTGGGATGTGCTGGAGAAGGTGCTTCTTTAATACTCCACACACATAATACAGTATGCCCTTCTTGGGCACCATGCATGTCTTCCTAAGAAAGCCCATGAAATGGGATTTTAGAAGGGATGTTCATGAAGAATCTAGCAGTCCAAAGGAGGTACAGGCACCGGCAAAAAAACCAAAGGACAACAGGAGCGGGTCAAAAAAAACCACCTCAATGTCCAAACTGGCTTTATTAATAAACCCCTACACCTGCAGTGTTTTGACTTCTCTGTTTCTTCAGGGGGTAGAGCAATCTCTATGGATTGAAATTCCATGTAAAAAGGGGAAGGCGATGGCAGTGGGAGTGTACTATCGACCGCCTGGCCAAAATGAACAAATGGATGATGAAATGCTCAAAGAAATCAAGGAAGCTAACAAAAGTCACAGCAGAGTAGTAATAATGGGTGATTTCAATTACCCTGGTATCGACTGGGTCAGTGTTACGGCAGGACAAGCTAGGGAGATAAAGTTTCTAGATGAAATAAATGACTGCTTCTTGGAGCAGCTGGTTCATGAGCCGACCAGAGGGGAAGCCATACTGGACCTAGTCCTTAGTGGAACGCCAGATCTGGTGCAAGAAATAAGGGTGTTGGGACCACTTGGCAATAGTGATCATAGCATGATCATGTTTGATTTAATTAGTGGAGGAGGGATAGTAAAGAAATCCACAGTACTACCTTTTAACTTTCAAAAGGGAGACTATGATAAAATGAGGAATATAGTTAAGAAAAAACTAAAAGGAGCGGTTGCAAAGGTTAAAGACTTACAGCAAGCTTGGGTGTTATTTAAAAATACTATCCTCGAAGCCCAGACCAGCTGTATTTCACGCATTAAGAAAAGTGGAAGAAAGTCCAAAAACTGCCAGCATGGTTTAAAGATGAGGTCAGAGAGGCTGTTGCTGCCAAAAAAGCATCCTTCAGGAAATGGAAAAAAAGAGTCAAACGAAGAAAACTGGAAACAGCACAAGCACTGGCAAGTTAAATGCAAAGCATTGATAAGGCTCGCAAAGCGAGAATTTGAGAAGGAACTTGCTACGGAAGCAAAAACATGAAATAAAGACTTTTTCAAGTACATTCGTAGCAAAAGGCTTGTGAGAGAGTCCGTTGGGCCATTAGATGATAGAGGGGTAGAAGGGGCAGTAAGAGGAGACAAGGCTATAGCAGAGAGACTGAATGAATTCTTTGCTTTGGTCTTTACTGAGGAAGATGTAGGGATGTTACCCAAGACAGAAGTGGTATTTAAAGGTGATACTGCAGAGGAATTGAGAGAAATATCGCTACACCGGGAAGATATATTACAACTATTTGATAAACTGAATAGTAGCAAATCACCTGGACCGGATGGTATACATCCAAGAGTGTTGAAAGAACTGAAATATGAGATTGCAGACCTGCTATTGGTAATCTGTGAACTTTCATTAAAATCATCTGTAATACCTGAAGATTGGAGGGTCGCCAACATAACACCAATCTTTAAAAAGGGTTCCAGGGGTGACCCGGGAAATTACAGACCAGTGAGTCTGACGTCAGTACCGGGGAAAATGGTAGAAACCATCATAAAGAACAAAATTACACAGCATGTAGATAGTCAAGGCCTACTGGGAGACAGCCAACATGGCTTTAGACAAGGAAGATCTTGTCTTATTAATCTGATATGTTTTTTTGAAGGTGTGCATAAACAGGTAGACAAAGGTGAGTCGGTTGATATAGTGTATCTGGACTTTCAGAAAGCTTTTGATAAGGTCCCTCATCAGAGACTTTTGGCGAAACTAAAAAGTCATGGGATAGGAGGCAGTGTACTATTGTGGATCGGGAACTGGTTCAAAGATAGAAAGCAGAGGGTAGGGCTAAATGGCCAATATTCCCAATGGAAAAAGGTGAATAGTGGAGTACCCCAGGGATCTGTAATGGGTCCGCTACTTTTTGACATATTCATAAATGACCTGGAAAAGGGAATAACAAGTGAGGTTATCAAATTTGCAGATGATACAAAACTGTTTAAAGTTGTTAAAACCCAAGAGGATTGTGGAAAACTGCAGGAGGATCTGGATAAATTGGAAGACTGGGCATCCAAATGGCAGATGGAATTTAATGTGGACAAGTGCAAAGTTATGCACCTAGGAAAGAACAACCCACACTATAGTTACACAATGCAAGGTTCCACATTGGGAACTACCACCCAGGAAAAAGATTTAGGAGTCATCGTGGATAACATGTTAAAACCCTCTGCCCAGTGTGCAGCGGCGGCCAAGAAAGCAAATAGAATGCTAGGTATCATAAAGAAAGGGATGGAGAATAAAACAAAGGATATTATTATGCCTCTGTATCGCTCCATGGTACGACCGCACCTTGAATATTGTGTGCAGTTCTGGTCACCGTATCTTAAAAAGGACATAGCATTATTAGAAAAAGTACAGAGAAGAGCCACCAAAATGGTGAAGGGGATGGAAGGCTACTCCTATGAAGAGAGGCTACAAAGGTTGGGGCTCTTCAACCTGGAAAAGAGACGGCTGAGGGGAGATATGATAGAGGTCTATAAATTAATGAATGGAGTGGAGCAGGTAAACGTGGATCAATTGTTTACGCTATCAGAATATAGAAAGACTAGGGGACATGCAATGAAGCTTGCCACAAGGTGTCGTGACACAAAGATTGCGCGCCACTATGTAGCGCTATAAAGAACAATAAGACCTGAGTGAAGGGTAATAAAAGGCTTTATTCCCCGTTATAATGCATGGGTTCAAATTAGAGATACGTTGCTTAACAAAATAGTCCTTTGTTTCAAAAGGTGCTAAGGTTCTCTGGCTTGAGAACTGTTACTTCACAGTTTATAGCAGGTTTTTCTTAAAGGTAATATTCTTCACAATAAACAACCAAAAGTATATTTACATTCATTCTTCGTTACAGCAGGCACACTTGGGAGCGTAGGCCGTGCACCAATCGCACTCCATGTCCTCCGGCAAAGATGAGGGAATAGCATGGGGGAAATCTACCTCCATCATATCCTCTTCCTCATTTTGGGTCAAAGGGGTTTCACTATCCCTGTCTATGTTAGCCTGACAATCTTCAACATGGGAGTTTTGCTTTAGGTAAGCAGGAACTCTTATGGCTGGTGGTAAATTAGAATACCAATCTTTATTCAGGTTGTTTTTAGAGAGAAGCTTTCTTTGCGGATGGCTTCCAGCAGTGCAGTGCTTAGGGTTAAACCTTACTGTTTCAAACCTTGGCTCATGGAGTAAAAACCTCTGGTGTTTATACAACTGTTTTTCCTTCTGACTGGGTAAAACTGAGCAGTGCTTTTCTGGAGATAAACTCCTTACAGAACCTTCCCCTCTGGTTCTTAGCTTCCTTCTCCTTGTATCATAAACAGGCTGAGTAAAAGAACTAGGCGTGGCACCGCCTCTTACCTTGGAGCACCTTCTACCAAACTCTCCTTGCCCAATAGGCTTAGTTTGGATTCTATGGCTTCCCACCTCGTGTGGTCTGTTTCTGTTCCAACTTCCAGCTTGGCCTCTTTCACAGCAAACAGGTTTGTACCTCTGATAGCTTCTAGGCTTTACTGTTGGTTCAGCTTCTAGTTCAGCTCCGGTTTCCAGTTCCTTCCTTTCTCAGCTCCTGCTGTTGTTCCCATTGCTTATTTGTCCATGGCTTTCTTTGCAACTGCTGCCATCTCCATTGCTGTGTCTTTCGGTTCTGCTCCTGCTTTTGCCTCTCCTTCTCCTCCTGCCTTTGCCTCTCCTTCTCCTCCTGCCTTCCAAGAGCGTTCTGCCCTGGTTTATAAAGAGAACCTTTGTTACTGACTTCCTGGTTCTCCGTCAGCTGCAGGTCATTACTGTGATTAGATTCACTAGGATCAGTATGTCTGCTCCCGCTCCCTCTATGTGTGCCAGGAGGTAACTGCACCTCTAGTTCCTCTAAATCAGGATTTCTTTTCATAAAATCAGCTTTATTAGTGCCCGCATCATGACAAGCTACAGGGTAAACTATTTAAGACAAATAAGAGAAAATATTTTTTCACTCAACGTGTAATCAAACTCTGGAATTTGTTGCCGCAGGATGTGGTAAGGGCTGTTAGTGTAGCTGGGTTTAAAAAAGGTTTGGACAAGTTCCTGGAGGAAAGGTCCATAAACCACTATTAAAAAGGGACCCAGGATAATCAATGCTTGACCCAGTACAAGCATTGAGGAACCTGTGTCTTTTGGGGATACTGCTAGGTACGTATGACCTAGATTGGCCACTGTTGGAAACAGGATACTGGGCTTGATGGACCTCGGTCTGACCCAGTATGGCATATCTTATGTTCTTATGTTCTTAACCTCCAAGAGAACACAGAAAGAAATAAAATCAATGAAGCCATTAAATGTAATAACTTACATACATGTCAAATTAAATTGTAAAACATATCCAAAGTACATTCAAAGAATAAATAGAAAGATAAAAGAGAATAAAAAGGATAAGAATGAGACAGCAATGTACTTAACAATATATAATAAAGGCAAAAAATATAATCAATAGCACAATACGAGGTACACATGTAAAAGTGTTATAATAAATAGCACATAAAACATATTAAAACAATGCAGTAAACACTGCAAATTTTAACTACTAAATATCTCACATAACTGGAAATATGTAGAGAAAAAGAGGATCAGGAGAAAAAAACGTCTAGTTCTCATAATGAGTATGCAGAGTAGGAAACAATATTTGATCAAATAGTTGAACAATAGATCGAATAAGCAATAGTTGATGGAATAAACAATAGTTGATTGACTAAATACAGATCGAATAAACAGGTGGGAGGGGGGAAAGGAAACCACCTACTTAGCTGCTTTTGGAACTGTACTTAAGGTTGTCAATCTCTCAATCTAAGAAAAAGTAAAGTAAGCATGTAAGGTAGTAATGTATTTAAGCTCCGATCAAGGTATAAACAAGGCTAGATTCCTAACTAACCAAATGTACCCGGTGGGTATCAAAATTAATGAATAGTATCATGTACGTCCAGCCTAAGAGGATTAGATAATAAAAATATTTAGTGTTAAAACAATGCAGAGATATAAATAGTACGGCATGTTATTGGAAGAATGATGAGCATAATGATAACATGTTAGTTTGATCATCTACAAACAAAACATTGTTGTTTAAAATGGTAACCCTGATATTGATTTTCACAATTGGATGCCTCAAACTGGTAATGATGTGTGGGGAATCAAAGGGTGACAATAGTTTTAAGGAATGTGTGTGTCTGTAAATTCAGAACACAGATGTATTTAAGAAATCTTTGTGGCAAGAGTTTCTATCTACAAGATCTGCCCCAGGCTTTTTTCAACATAATAACCCCACAATCTGAGCAAAAAGTATAACTGCACTTGATTTTAAACAATGGTATAAAATATAATAAGGGCTTACCTCACTTAGCAAAAACATAAGATCACGCACCAATCTTAAAATAAATGCCGGCCCACTACAGCCTCATTTTAAATCCCCTGAAAAGATACAAATTGGAACAAAGGGGTTACTATGGTTACCGGACACTTGGACGGACTCCGATCACTGGCAGATACAAAGAAAGCAATACCCAATTGCAGTCCCGTATATAGATTGATTTTTCAAGTTAGCAAGGAACACGCCGCCAAATTTTGACCTTTCTACCGATGACTTTCTGGGGCATTTCCTGTTTCTCGCAAGACAGGAAATGCTCCCATTTAAGTACCTCCCAGCACTGTGTGCCGCCAGAGTGAAGGAAAACGCTACTCTTCACTCCAGCAGCTGTGTGGAAGTGAGCCGGGGCTTTAGGCCTCCCCGGCTCCCTCTGAAACCGGTCAGACAGGAGTAGGGCCACGTGCGGGCTGGCACTGGAAACGGTCGGGAGTTGACTCATTCTGTGGGACAGCATATGTGGCATGAAGTTGGCGTGGGGCCCCCTGAAGTGCAGGGTCCTGTGTGAACAACATTCTCGCACATACATCAGGCTGGCCCTGCTATTCATTAATTTTGATACCTTCAGGGTTACATTTTGTTTGTTAGACTTCTGGCCCTGTTAATATCTTAAATACATTATTACCTTACATGCTTACTTTACTTTTTCTTGGTTTGAGAGATTGATGACCTTAAGTACAGTTCCAAATGCAGCTAAGTAGGTGGTTTCCCTTCCCCCCTCCCTCCTGTTTATTCAATCTGTAAGGGTCTATCAACTATTTTTCCCTACTGTGCACAATCATTATGAGAATTAGACATTTTTTTACTCCTGATCCTCCATGTCTCTACATATTTCCAGTTATGTGAGATCTTTAATAGTTAAAATTTGTAGTGTTAACTGCATTGTTTTAATATACTTTATTCACTGTTTATTATAACACTTTTACATGTGTATCATTGCGCTATTGATTATTATACTTTTTGCCTTTTTTATTATATATTAAGTGCATTGCTGTCTCATTCTTTTTATTACCTTTTTATTCTCTTTTATCTTTCTATTTATTCCTTTTATTTATTCTTTGCATGTACTTTGGATATGTTTTATAATTTAATTTGACATATATGTAAGATATTACGTTTAATGGTTTTATTTATTTGACTTCTTTCTGTGTTCCGTTGGAGGCTGCTCTACCTCCTGAAGAAGGCAAAAAAGCTGAAACACTGCAGGTTGTAGAGGTTTATTAATAAAGTTGGTTTGGACATTATAAAAGTGTTCTTTCTTGCCCTGCTGCTATTGTCTTTTGGTGTTTTTTGCAGATGCCTGTGCCTCCTTTGGACTGCTTATTCTCCTTAGCGCAATGTTTTCATGCTTTCAAGAAAAAAGTTCAAGATATTCAAAAAGATATTGATATCAAGTTAGATCTTAGGGCCCAATTTTCATTTAGGCAGGCTATGCACTGCGTCAGCACATAGCCTGCCCACTGACCCCCGTAACCCAGATTTTCACTTCCACAGCGACAGAAGTGAAAATCCGGGTTGGCTGGACATGCCGGCAGCCACTGAGGCTATGCGTGTAGCAGCGATTTGCGATGATACCTGCTTAGCCCCAGGGTCTCAAAGATAGGCAAGGAAAACCCTTGCCTATCTTTAAGGCACTGATTGCTAACCAGGTAGCATCAAAAACTGCTGCTACCCGCTTAGCCCTTTCTTCCGCCCATGCTCCACCCCATAACGCTCCCGACACGCCCTGATGCTAACTGCAAAGCATCAGCGCACATAAGGGACAAGCCAGGGAATTTTTGATGGCACTACCTGTATAGGTGCCTTCGAAAATTCTGTTAAGGCATTTACATGGGTAACTAGGGCAGTTATTCATGTAAATGCCTTCAAAAATTGGGCCCTTAAAGGATGATACATATTATAATTCGCTTAAAAAAGATTTTGATCGTAACCTTTTGGATTATCAGAAATGTATAAAATATAAGAAATTAGAACAATATCATATAGACGAGGAAGATTATGAAACAGGCTATGTCTATCCATGGAACAAAGATCGATGGAACCGTAGAGGTTTTTTTTCCTCAAAGCAGTCATTCAGAATGGCAAGCATCGTCCCTCTAAGGTTTCAGTTTTGAGGATAATGATGATGTGGTCAATCGACCCATTAGAAAAAGAAGCTGGTCCCATGTAGACAATTATCCTGACAATTCTGCTTCCTTATTTTCTTCTCAACAAGCTCGTCCCAGTTGAGATTTTCAGATGAACAAACTTTGGAAAGGTAAGGGACTCAAACAGAAACAAAAACAAAGTCACCAGACCCATTATCAAAACAATATCAGAATCAGCAACATTACACTATGTCCTTTTATCCCACATGGCGACAAAGGAGAGGGATGGGATTCTTCAGCCACAGATTTTCCCAGATCGCAGATTATTTTGCATCACAGGATGATAGTATAGTTGATGATTCAGTTATCAAGAAGCCATCAACCTGGGTACCGCTGAGAACTACTAATCTGGTCATTGACACCTTTGATCGAATAGTAAAACAGAGAGTGGAGTCTTTATATACTAAGAATGTACAGATGTATTACATGTAAAATATGTAAAATAATAGTACTCTATTATTAAAGTTTATGTTACCTGTAAACCGCCACTGATCTCTGGAAGTGGCGGTATAGAAAAGATGTATAAATAAATAAATAAATGTCCAAAGAACAACAAGCATCTCTTGCTGGACTCAGAGATAATCCCAATTGGTTATAAAACCGGTTGATAAATGGGGAGCATTGGTTCTCATGAATACATCAGATTATGTTAATGAAGTAAAGAGACAACTCCAAGACAAACACTTCTACGAGAGACTTGATGATGATCATCCAACTAGTTCCCTAATTCTATTTTCCAATCAGGTCTCGAAATGGGCTCTTTGACAAAAAAAGAATATGACTTTTTGAAAGTGGATCATCCAATAATTCCAACCATATATATTTTACCAAAGATTCACAGATCTTTAGAAAATCCCCCAGGGAGACCGATTATTTCGGCAATTGGGTCCATTTTTGAGACCATTTTGAAATATCTTAATGTCTTCTTGAGACCCTTTGTAGGTGAGGCGCCCTCCTATGTTCATGACTCATCTCATACAAATTTTAGATGAATTTAAGGGGTACCATACAGATCTTATTTTGGTTACATTGGATATAGTTTCTTTATATACACTGCAATGTAGATAGTTTATGTATATAGTTAACCCAGTTATCCAAGTTTGTATATAGTTAACCCAGTTATCCAAGTTTGTACTCCTGTTCAATGTAAAACCTGACAGTTTGTCGTTATGGTCGTTTTGTTATGATGTAAACCGCGCTGATTCTAAATAGCGCGGTATATAAGAAACTGTAATAAATAAATAAATAAATAAATAAATGTCCCACAAAAGGCTGCCTTGACAATAATTGAAAATGTTTTGCTAGAATGGCCCACCCCAAGAAGACCCGCAACCTTTTTTCTTATGATGTTGGCACAATTAGCTCTAATGGAGAATTACTTTTGTTTTAGGGATCTTTTTATGATCAAATAAAGCAAGTTGCTATGGCTTCTTCCATGGCACCAGATGTGGTTAATCTTTATGTTGCACATTTTGAAAAACAGTTCCTAAGCAAGCATCCTTTTCTCTTACATATCAAACTCTGGAAACATTACATCGACGATGTGCTGTTGAATAGGGAGGGCAGTTGTGATGCTTTACATGATTTCTTAACCTGGCTCAATTCCCTTGATCTTCAATTTGAATTTAATATAAGTACCACACAAATCTCCTATTTAGACATTATCATAAAGAAGGCAAACAAAATTTCATCACCAACCTTTTTCGTAAACCTACCGATAGAAATCAGTTACTTCATTTTGACAGCTTCCAAAATAGATCACTGAAGTGGAATCTGCCAGTTAGCCAGTTCCTCAAGGTATGGAGAGTGTTCTAACAATCAGGACTTCAAAAGACATGCAATAAATAGGAAGAAACATTTCAGAGAACGCGGATATCCAAATGCCTGTGTGGAACACACCTATTCGAGCTAAGGCATCAGATCGGCGACAACTATTACAAGGATCTTGACATACCAATCAAGACCAATTTGTCTGTCCACTCTCTTTCTCAAATCTCTGTCTCATGAGATTACTAGAATCCCAAAGAAAGAGTGGCATATTCTTTCCGTCCTCCCTGCCTTCAACACATCTTGGGTCACTGTGGCACACAAACATAACGCCAATTTTCCTAACATATTTGTTCCCTCGACATTAGCCATGCCCAAGGTAAGACCAAAGGCCACTGGTCACTTCAGATGTGGTCATTATTCTATATGCGACCATACCCTGACCACGAGACATTTCTTTGCACATCCCATCACTAATAAAAAAATTCTTCTTAAACGACTTTTCTAATTGTGAAACTAATTATGTAATTTATGTCATTTGCCCCTGTAAACTAATGTATGTTGAGAAAATAAAATGCAGCTTACTTGTACATATTACAGAACACAAAAGCTACTTAAGAAGACAGATCCTTGCCCACTGGCTTTCAGCCCAGCACTCACGTTCCGATTTGCAGTATCTGGTGCTCAAAGTGGTCTATCCACACTGTAGACATGGGGATACTGATAGGACTTTGCTCCATTTAGAATAGAAATATATTTTTGTTAGGATCCCTCACTCCAGGTGGCCTTAAGACCAGGACCTGTCAATCTTCCTTTGATTCACAGTAATTTTGCTGCACCCCTCCCCGTTCTTTTAGGTTTATGGCTGTATTCACAATTTTTTTATTTTATCACCCTACCCCCTTCCTCTCCCCTCCCCTTCCCTCCCCTCCTTCCCCCTTCCTCCCCCTTCTCTCCCCTCCCTTCCTTTTTATCATTTATTCAATTTTTTAATTTATTCATCCAATTCATTTATCTTTAACCTCACCAATATGGTGCATTTTAACTACCATGGTTTAATTGGATCCTTTTAACCCCTTATGCTTTTAACCACAAAAAATAATGGAAAAAATGAATAATACATGGGCTGCAAGACCCAAATTTAAAGCATTATAAAAAGACGCAAATCGATGCTGAGGGAATTACTGTGGTTACCAAACGTTAACTGAAAGTAAAGGCACTGGAAAACCCTTGAGGTCACAAATAGGATATGATTGTGCAACTGTAAAAAGAGTTACCAAACACAGCATACAAATTGGAAGTAAAATTAACTTTGTTACATATGGGACTTAAAAAACAACAAATAAATAGAAAAATTAATTGTATAATTAATCATGTAAAATCAACTATAAGAGCCTTGTGGATTTTGCATAAACAGAGGTAAATGATACATAAAACATCCTAATAAAAGATGTGAACACTTATTAAAAGAAAAGTGGCAACATAAAGGCTGGCCATAAAAAGACTATAAGAACTTAATGGTTAAAAAATCATGTGAGAAAAATCATTGTCTAAAAGATACCATAAATGAATGGGGGTAAAAACACTGTGTATAATCAATACAGTGTTTTTACCCCCATTCATTTATGGTATCTTTTAGACAATGATTTTTCTCACATGATTTTTTAACCATTAAGTTCTTATAGTCTTTTTATGGCCAGCCTTTATGTTGCCACTTTTCTTTTAATAAGTGTTCACATCTTTTATTAGGATGTTTTATGTATCATTTACCTCTGTTTATGCAAAATCCACAAGGCTCTTATAGTTGATTTTACATGATTAATTATACAATTAATTTTTCTATTTATTTGTTGTTTTTTAAGTCCCATATGTAACAAAGTTAATTTTACTTCCAATTTGTATGCTGTGTTTGGTAACTCTTTTTACAATTGCACAATCATATCCTATTTGTGACCTCAAGGGTTTTCCGGTGCCTTTACTTTCAGTTAACATTTGGTAACCACAGTAATTCCCTCAGCATCGATTTGCGTCTTTTTATAACGCTTTAAATTTGGGTCTTGCAGCCCATGTATTATTCATTTTGTCCATTATTTTTTGTCGATTAGGTAGAATGTGAAATGCAGTCCCTTATGGAAATACACTCTGATGTCCATAATTGGGACACTCTTTCTAGCATGGCTGATGGATAGAATAAAGAAACAGTCATCGATAGGTCAAAATTTGGCAGATTGTTCCTTGCTAACTTGAAAAATCAATCTATATACGGGACTGCAACTGGGTATTGCTTTCTTTCTATCTGCCAGTGATCAGAGTCCATCCAAGCATTCGGTAACCATAATAACCCCTCTGTTCCAATTCAAACTTTTTCAGAGGATATAAAATGAGGCTCTAGCGGGCCGGCATTTATATTAAGATTGGTGCATGATCTTCTGTTTTTGCTAAGCGAGGTAAGCCCTTATTATATCATTATTTAAAATCTAGTGCAGCTATATCTTTTGCTCGGATTGTGGGTTTATTATATTGAAAAAAGCCTGAGGCAGATCATGTAGATAGAAACTCTCGCCACAAAAATTTATTAAACATGTCTCTGTTCTGAATTTAGACACACACGTTTCCTTAAAAATATTGTCTCCCTTTGATTCCCCACACATCATTCATTACCAGTTTGAGGCATCCAATTGTACAAATCAATATCAGGGTTACCATTTTAAACAACGTTTTGTTTGTAGGTGATCAAATGTTATTATGCTCATCATTCTTCCAATAGCATGATGTAATATTTATATCTCTGCATTGATTTCACACTAAATATTTTTATTATCTAATCATCCTCTAAGGCTGGAAGTACATGATACTATTCATTAATTTTGATACCCGCAGGGTACATTTTGTTTGTTAGGCATCTGGCCCTTTTTATACTGTGTTCATCGCTTGAATACATTATTACCTTAAATGCTTACGTTACTTTTTCTAAGACTGAGAGATTGATGACCTTAAGTACAGTTCCAAATGCAGCTAAGTAGGTGGTTTCCCCCTCACTTGGTTTGCAGCTTGTTGTGCTGTGAGGGCTTGTGTGCATCAGTGATGTTGAGAGTAAACTATCGGTAGATTAACTACTGGCAGGGTCTCCCAAGATGGACAGGTCTCAGCTGAGTTGCCAGACCAAGACAAACCACCCATCTGGGCAACAGCAGAATGGGATAGTGTTGACAGTGGAGGATCACATTTCTGTGACAACAGCAAAAACACCAAACTTAAACTGCACGGAAGAAAGGCCCAGCAAACTACTTCTGTATCTTGCCATGAAAACCCAATGGATAGTTACAACAAAACAAATTGTGCTATAGTGCTGGAAGATGAGATCCCCAGGTCAGAAGGCACTCAACTAGCTACTGGGAAAGAGCTGAAGACTTTTCAGAGTAAAGCCAGCATTTATGATGTGGTTGGATCAAAGCCCTCGGGACGTCTGACTGCTGATGTAGCTGCGCATGAAATGAGAGTCAGAAGCTGTAAAGATGTCTTACACATTGGAACATGGAACGTACAAAGCATGAACCAAGGGAAGTTGGAGGTGGTCAAGAATGAAATGGAACGTGTACAACTTGATCTATTGGGTGTCAGCGAACTGAAATGGACTGGCATCGGGCACTTTGTATCAGATGATCACATGGTCTACTATGTTGGAAATGAAAGACAAGAAATGGTGTTGCATTTATAATAAAGAAGAAACTTGCAAGAACTGTAATGAAATACAATGCAGTCAGCGAACGCTTAATCTCTATTCGTCTACGATGAATGCCTATCAACACAACTATAATTCAAGTATATGCCCCAACAACAGCTGCAGAAGAGAATGAAATTGAAGAGTTCTATGAACAAGTACAAGCTGAAATTGACAGAACATGCAAACAGGATATCCTGATAGTCATGGGTGACTGGAACGCAAAATTTGGCAACAAAGACAAAGTAGTTGGAAAATATGGACCTGGCAACAGAAATGAAGCTGGAGAAAGACTGATAGAATTCTGCAAGACCAACGATCTATTCATCTCAAACACCTTCTTCCAGCAACACAAGCGGCGACTGTACACATGGACTTCATCACCCAATGGATTGTATAAAAATCAAATTGACTACATCTGTGGAAGTCAACGATGGAAAAGTTCTATAACATCAACAAAGACAAAACCTGGAGCTGACTGTGGTACAGATCATCAACTACTAGTATGCAAACTCAAGCTAAAGTTGAAAAAGAGCAAACCACTCATGAATGCAGCAAAATATGACCTTGAGAATATACCACTGGAATTTAAAGACTGCCTGCAAAATCGATTTGCTGCTTTAGATACAAATGACAGAGCTCCAGAAGAGTTATGGAATGACATCAAGAAGGGTGTGTTGGAAGAAAGCGAGAAGTCTCTACAAAAGGTGAAAAAGAAAAAACGGCCAAAATGGATGACGGAAGAAACTCTGAAAATTGCCCAGAAACGCACAGAAGCTAACACCAGAGGAGAAAGAAAGACAATCACAGAACTCAGATTTCCAACGTGCAGCAAGACAGGACAAGGAAAAGTACTACAATGACGCATGCAAGGAAATAGAAGCAGAAACTATTAGAGGAAGAACAAGATCGGCTTTCCTAAAGCTACGAGAGTTAAAGAAAAAGTTCCAGCCTCAAATTGGAATGTTACAAGATGCTCAAGGTTCTATGTTGAACGATGCTGAAAAGATCAAGAAAAGATGGAAGGAATATACAGAGTTTTTATATGATAAAGATCAAGTGGACCAACAGCCGTTTCAACCTGTACCTTATGATCGGGAACCATTGGTAATGAAAGAAGAAGTTGAAGCAGCATTGAAAGCCTTATCAAAGAACAAAGCACCAGGCATTGATAGCATTCCCATAGAAGTATTACAGCAATCTGATGCAGCTGTTACCATACTTACAAGGCTCTGCCAAGTAATATGGAAGACAACATCATGGCCAACTGACTGGAAAAGATCTGTGTTTATACCAATACTAAAGAAAGGTGATCCAGCTGACTGTGGAAATTATCACACAATCGCTCTGATCCCACATGCCAGCAAGATTCTACTGAAGATTATTCAAAAGAGACTACAACCACACCTGGAACAATAACTACCTGAAGTGCAAGCAGGGTTCAGGAAAGGGCGAGGAACGAGAGACATCATTGTGGATGTGAGATGGATCCTTGAAAAGACTAAAGAATACCAAAAGGATATCTATTCATGCTTTATCGACTATAGCAAAGCTTTTGACTGTGTAAAGCATGAGAAACTCCTGGTCACATTAAGAAGCATGGGTATATCAGAACACCTGATCGTACTCTTGCACAATCTGTGCATTGATCAAGAAGCAGCAGTTTGAACGGAACAAAGAGAAACATAATGGTTTAAAATAAGCAAAGGTGTAAGACAAGGCTGCATACTTTCCCCCTACCTGTTTAATTTATATCCAGAACAAATCAGAGAAGCAGGATTGTATGAAGACAACAGAGGTGTGAAGATTGGTGGAAGACTCATCAACAACTTTCGCTATGCTGATACCGCATTACTCAAAGTGAAGATGATCTGAAACATTTGCTTCTCACAATCAAAGAACATAGTCTCAAAATGGGCCTGCACCTTAATGTAAAGAAGACAAAGATCATGACAACTGGCATAATCAACAGGTTCATCGTTGAAGGAGAAGAAATTGAAATCGTGAACAACTTTATCCTACTTGGATCAACTATCAATAAAGAAGCAACAAGCAGTCAAAAAACCAGACGACACATTGCTCTTGGCAGAATGGCTATGAAAGACCTAGATAAGATTCTCAAGAGCAGAGATGTCTCTCTACATACAAAGATTCGACTTGTTCAAGCCATGGTATTTTCAATAACATCATATGGATGTGAAAGTTGGACAGTGAAAAAGATAGACTGGAAGAAAATTGATGCCTTTGAATTATGGTGCTGGTGGCGAATACTGTGTATAGCATGGACGGCCCGAAAAACAAACCAGTCGGTACTAGAGATCAAACCTAAGCTTTCTTTAGAAGCTCAGATGACAAGACTTCGACTTTCATACTTTGGACACATCATGCGAAGAGCGAGATCATTAGAGAAAGACATCATGCTTGGCAAGATAGAAGGTCAACGCAAAAGAGGAAGGCCAGCAATGAGATGGATCGATACAATAATAGCAGCTACGGGTACCAGTCTGTCAACAATGAGCCGCCTGACTGAAGACTGAACACAATTTAGGATAGCTATCCAGAGGGTCGCCATGAGTCGACCCCGACTCGTCTGCACTTAACCCTTTCAAGGCCAGGTTTAAATTTTTAATCCACATTCTGCAGCTGGGTTAATTTTTGCATATTTCAGGAAAATTGTACCCATCTTATTCAATATGTTCCAATAGTGATTTTCCTTCTGCTGTGGTCATGTATTATATACCATTTGATAGGAATATTTAGTCAGAATTTTGGATTCCGAGAGTTTTGGGCTCGTCCTGGAAAGGGTTAACAACAACAGGTGGTTTTCCTTTCTCCCTCCCTTCTGTTTATTCAATCTCTAAGGGTCTATCTTTATTATTCCCTACTGTGCACACTCATTATGAAAACTAGACATTTTTTACTCCTGATCCTCCTTGTCTCAACATATTTCCAGTTATGTGAGATCTTTGGTAGTTAAAATTTGCAGTGCGCTATTGATCATTATATTTTTTGCCTTTTTTATTATATATTAAGTATATTGCTGTGTCATTCTTTAAATCACCTTTTTATTCTCTTTTATCTTTGTATTTATTCTTTCAATGTACTTTGTTTGGATATGTTTTATAATTTAATTTGACATGTATGTCAGATATTACGTTTAATGGTTTTATTGATTTGATTTCTTTCTGTGTTCTGTTGGAGGCTGCTCTACCTCCTGAATAAGGCAAAGAAGCCGAAACACTGCAGGTGTAGGGGTTTATTAATAAAGCTGGTTTGGACATTATTGAGGTATTCTCTTTCTTGCCCTGCTCCTATTGTTCTCCCATGAAGAATCTAGGACATCCAGAGCACAATGTCAAATAATCCAGGGGATTAGCAGCAGTGAAAGAAAGCATGTATAAGCATCTTCTGAAATCACTCTATCTCCGCCCTGAAAGATGAATGCCCTAGTAACTGGTTCTTGCGAAGGGCCATGCAGATAGCAAGGCCGGGTACATTCATGTTTTTAGGCCGTTTCACAAATGTGGACATCTCCGAATTGCATGTCTGCAGAACCAAATACTTGGACATCCTGACCATGATATTTCAGAAGGGGGGCATCTATGCTATGAGACTAGCATGTCCTGTCTGGCCATTTCAGATAATTAGAAATACGGTGGGCCAGCAATCTATTTGGAGTATGTATTTACGTGCAGGTTTCTTCAGCCAGGAAATATTAACTATGGGGATGAAAGTGCATTTTGCACTTCCCTCTGGAAGTGTTGAAGTCATAAAATGAGCACTTTTTTCCATCTTATTCGCCTGTTTTCAGACGTCCAACTTATGAATAGGGCTTCTAAAATGACCCCCTTAATGAACTGCTCCTTAACTGAAAAATCTTGGGCAATAGGGACTAACCTGGAATTGTGGGGCTAGATATAATTTTTCCTGGGTGAGGCGATTGGCTTACATAGTAATATAGTAACTTAGTATATGACGGCAGATAAAGACCAGCATGGTCCATCTAGTCTGCCCAGGAAGGCAGCAAGAGTAGGTGCACCTGCCGCTCCGTGCAGGTCACCTCTCCCCATGCCTTTGTTTAGCGATGTACCCACCGTTCTGTGTAGGTCACCCCTATTTGTTCAGATATAAGAGACAGTTATGTTTATTTTGATTTTATCCTGTTGCTATAAAGGGATCCACTGTGTCTCATGCGATTTTGAATTCTCTCACTGTATTTGCCCCGACCACTTCCATTGGGAGGGCATTCCAAGCATCCACCACCCTTTCAGTGAAAAAGTATTTCCTGACATTGCCTTTCAATTTACGCCCTTGCAGCTTCATGTTATGCCCTCTAGTTTTACAGCTTCCCCGTCTTTGGAAGAGGTTAATTATAATGATGGTGCTACCTACATTTTTAAATCTTTTTTAAACACTGCCAATTGCTCTGCCCCTGGAGGTTTTTAAGAGGCTACAGAGACAGCTGAACAGATTCATTTGGCATGGGAAAGCTCTGAGGATTGCTAAGAAGCTTTTAATGTCACTCAAGGCAGATGGGAAAGTTAGCAATGCCTTATTTTATGAAATATTATAAGGCAGTGCTTAAAGCAGTGCTTGATTGGCTTAAATCCCTCCCCCCCCTTAACAATGGGTTATAATTGAGCAAGAAGGGTGGAATGGGGCACCTTTGCAGTATGTACCTAGATTAACCCAGTCATTGGGATATAGCGGGAGTCCATTTGTACAGAATACCTATAGGTTATGGAAAAAGTAATGGAGACAAATATTCAGGGGTAAGACATTTTTACCATATACACCAATTTGTTATAATGTGGATTTCTAAGTGAATCAATAAATAATCTTAATCTTCCGAAAATGGGAAAAATTAGACTTGGCACTAATCTTTGAGAAAGGGCAGATCTTGGAATTTAAGGAATTATGCAAGCGATATCAATTGAGTGAGTAGAACTATTATGGATTCCTACCAGTATGGTCCTTTCTGAGTAAAGGAGAGATAAAACAAGAACTTTTAGCAGAATGGACACCTTATGAGAAGCTGATATCCAAATTGCACATGGGGAAGAGATTTATATCACAGCTACATCAATTTTTGACAGAGGAAGCAGAAGATAAAGTATGGTTCCAGTAGACATGAGAGGAAGATCTGGGTATGGAGTTAGAGGTAGATGAGTGGTTTATGATTTTATTTTACCTTATGTAAGCTAATGGTCTGAAAAAATAGGTTCCGGTCCAGGTGCTCTCCAAGGTATTTAACGTTTTCCTTAACTTGAATGCTGTCGTGTAGGATGTAGCCCAGGTTCAAAGTTCCCAGACTCCCAAACAGGCAGAAACAAAGACACCCCTGCATGCTGTTCTACTCACTGGCAAAGATAATTTCAAGCGAATCTTAACAGGGGCTCCATCACACCGCACCATAATGAAGCAGACAGTGCCCCCACTGCCACACGCAAGACATACTTAAGGCTCAATTATTCAAAGTTGTTAAAACCCAAGAAGATTGTGAAAAATTGCAAGAGGACCTTGATAAATTTGAAGACTGGATGTCCACATGGCAGATGAAATTTAATGTGGACAAGTGTAAAGTTATGCACCTAGGAAAGAACAACAACCTAAACTATAGTTACACGATGCAAGGTTCCACATTAGAAACCACAATCCAGGAAAAAAAAATTAGGCCTCATCATGGATAACATATTGAAACCCTCCGCCCAGTGTGCAGCAGCAGCCAAGAAAACAAATAGAATGCTAGAAATCATATGGAAAGGAATGGAGAATAAAACCAAAGATGTTATAATGCCTCTGTATTGTTCCATGGTGCGACTGCACCTTGAATATTGTGTGCAATTCTGGTCACCGTATCTTTAAAGGGATATAATGGAATTAGAAAAGGTACAGAGAAGAGCCGCCAAAATGGTAAAGGGAATGGAAGGATACCCCTTTGAGGAAAGTTTAGGGCTCTTCAACATGGAAAAGAGGCAGCTGAGGGAAGATATGATAGAAGTCTATAAATTAATGAATGGAGTGGAACGGGTAAACGTAGATCGATTGTTTACACCATCAGAAAGTAGAAAGACTAGGGGACACACAATGAAACTACAATGTAACCCATTTAAGACTAATAAGAGAAAATATTTTTTCACTCAACGTGTAATCATACTCTGGAATTTGTTACCAGAAAATGTATTAAAAGCTGTTAGTGTAGCTGGGTTTAAAAAAGGTTTGGATAAGTTCCTGGAGGAAAGGTTCATAAACCACTACTAAAGTGGACCCAAGGAATCCACTGCTTCCTCCAAGACAAGCATTGTGGAACCTGTGTGCCTTTTTGGGAACTTGCTAGGTACTTGTGACCTGGATTTGCCACTGTTGGAAATTTCATACTGGGCTTGATAGATCTTGGTCTGACCCAGTATAGCATATCTTATGTTCTTATGAGGGAGAAATAATGCTCCTATCTACTGCTATAGGAGTATAATCATATATAGCTAATCCTTTAAATGCTGAAAAGCCAGGCTAAGTTGAATTTCTGGAAATCAAGAAGTCCAAACCACTCCAATCCACTCTCCACTCAGCTCACCCAATGCTATTCTCACTCGTTTTTCACCCCATCCAAAGCTTCCCAACAACTTGTTGACTATGTCTGTCTTCAGTAAATGTATGGAAAACATTTGCAAGTTCATAGAGCTTTTGGGAAAATAAAGTCATTTTCATTAAATTGACTGTCCCAATCAATGATAAAGGGATGCCTTTTCAACCCTTGCAACATCTACTTAAGAGGCTTTACCTGGGGCCCAACATTCTTATCATAAAGTTCTGATGGATCAGAAGTATGTTTGTTTATATTTATTTCATTTGATATACCGCCTTTCATGGGAAAATCAAGGTGGTTTACAATGTTAAAAAGTACAAAGATGGCCAATAGCCTGAGAAAAAAGAAAATAAGCTACAATATTTGATAGGATAATAAATAGTATAATCAAGCATACCAGACATAGAAAGAGAGAGGGAGACAAAGGATTACATAAGGGGAGCGGGAAGGTCAAAGGCAGTGGAGAAAAGATGTGTTTTTAGGCGGGTTTTAAACGTGCTGAGGTTCTGTTCTAGTCTAAGTGAGGTTGGCAGAGAGTTCCATAGTGCGGGTCCAGCAAAGAAAAAAGCAGAGTTGTGGGTGGATTGTAAGTGGGCACGAGTAGGAGAAGGAAGGTGGAGGCGATTTATGTTCATGGATCGGAGACAGCGACAGGGGGTATGTGACTGAATGAGCTCCGACAAGTACTGAGGAGTATGAGTGTAAATGATCTGGTGGACCAATGTGAGAATCTTAAAACGAACGTGAAAATCCATGGGGAACCAGTGAAGGTTAATGAGGAGGGGGATGACGTGTTCCCAGCGTGTAGCGTGAGAGATGATGCGCGCAGCTGTGTTTTGTATATACTGTAATCTATGTAATTGAGACTGGGAAATGCCGGCAAGAACAGAATTACAAAAGTCAAGACGTGAGACAACCAGGGACAACATAAGTGTAGTGAGGGCCTGTGGTGTTAAGAAGGGTTGGATAGCGTGGATTTGATGAAGAAAAAAGGAAGATCAAAGGGATAGGTGAGCCAGAGAAGGACGGTGCTACCTGAGGAGAGGGACTACCATGGGTAAATCAAATGGCGAGTGTCTTAGAAAGATTTAGGTGCAAACAGTTAGCAGTCAATCATTCAGCTACCATGGCCAGACAAGAGTTTAGTGGGGAAAGATTTGGATGCAGGGAGGAGGTGTGGTGCAAAAGAATGTCATCGGCATAGTAGAAAGCGGCGAGTCCTGATTATTGTATCAAAAGAGCAAGATGTGCTAGGAAGATATTGAATAGCATGGGAGCCAATACTGAACCTTATGGAACACCACAGTGTAAAGGAAAGGGGTCAGAAGAGCATCTGAAGCAGAGCGGGAGAGGACAGTACACGACCGGGCAAAAAGATAGGAGTGAAACCATCTATAAACAGTGCCACAAAGACTGGCCTCACGCAGACGGGAAAGAAGAAGGGAGTGATCAATGAGATCAAAGGCTGCTGAAGGGTCCAGGGAAACCACCACCGAGAAATCACCATGATTGTGTGCAACATGCAATTCATTAAGGAATGCCAGAAGAACTGTTTCAACACTGTGACCTGGTCAAAAGCTGGATTGACGATATAGAAAGTGAGCGGTGTCCATGTGGTGGGATAACTGAGCAAAGACTGCTTTCTCCAGTATTTTAAAAAGAACGCAGGTCGCTAGTAGAGTGTACAATATCCAAAAAATCCAATGGCACACACTCAATTATAACAAAAACAAAAATTTACAAATTTATATATTATTATTATATCAGCTTCTATATCCAAATGCTGCTGTACATCACACTGGTTATTCTTAATGTCGGAAGGTCTCAGTATCAATGTGCCGGTGTTCACCGTGACACAAGATCACAAACACCAATACTCAATGCCCTTTTCACATCAATGACCTCCCACACAGAATCCCCAAGCAAATCAAAAGAAAAGCCGCAAGAAATCAACTTAGCTTGCAAACAGTTCAGTTTAACGCGTCTTTTCAGCCTCCAGTATTTTGGCAAGAAAGGGGAGGTTAGAGACAGGATGATAGTTGGCAGGAACAAGAGGGTCAAGGGAGGGCTTCTTTATTATTATTATTTATTTTGCACTTTTAACAAAACACAAGAACATAAGAAGGGAGGGCTTCTTAAGAGGGCGAATGAGGGCATGTTTCCAGGGATGTGGAAGAGTACCAGTGGAAAGACTAGATTTGATCATAATAAGAATTGAGGGAAGAAGAGCAAGAGGGGGTGTGAGGAGCCATGAGGCAGGGATAGGATCAAGAGAACAGGCGGTCTTGTTGGAAGAGGAAATAGATTTAATCAACTCAGAGCTTGTAATTGGGTGAAAGGAGACCCAGACCTGTGATAAAGGGGAGACTGGGGGGAGGAGAGGAGGGAAGAGGGAAGTAGATAGGAGGAGGACAGTGTGGTAGTGATGCCCTAAGGTCAAGAACCTTTGTACAAAAAAAGGAAGCCAATTGAGAGGGGGAGGGAGATGGTACCAGCTGGACAGACATGGCAGTAGGATCTGGCTGGAGTGTAGTAAGGGACCTCAGGACTTTATAGAGATGTTGAGTTTCGTTTGGGGCAGAGGAGATGGACGTAGAAAAATATGATTGCTTGGCAAGGTAAACTTGAGCATGATAGTGGGAATGATGATTCTTGAATGACAACAAGGAAGATGGAGAGCTTGTCTTTCTCCAAAAAAGCTCTGCTCTATGGAGTTGGGAATGGAGGAGGTGGAGGCCTAAGTGGAACCAGGGCTGTGACAAATGATGATGAGAAGGGCGGGGTTCAAGTGGTGCCAAGAGATCTAGTGCATCTGAAAGACAGGAAGAACAATGGGAAACCTGTGAGTCGGGAGAGAGGGAAGGGAACTCAGCGGATAGATCATCACTGGCAGGTGGAAAGTGACAGAGGGTGAGAGGGGTGATCTGACGTGAGTATCTCAAAGGAACTGATGGAGGAGCAGAGAAAAAGTAGAGGAAGATGGAGTAAAAGAACCTTGGAAAGCCAGACAGTAATGATCTGTCCAAGGTAAGGGTGTAGTGGAGAAGTGTTGTAATTGAAAAGTCGAAGCAGTTGGTGAAAATAAGTCAAGAGTGTGGCCAGCTGAGTGGGAATAGTGACATGTTGTAAAAGCAATAGATCCTGGAGGAAAGAAGCGAAAGAGTGAAAAAAGAGCCAAATGATGAAAACTGGAAACAGCACAAGCATTGGCAAGTTAAATGCAAGGCATTGATAAGGCAGGCAAAGAGAATTTGAGAAGAAACTTGCAGTGGAAGCAAAAACACATAATAAAGACTTTTTCAAGTACATTCATAGCAAAAAATCTGTGAGAGAGTTAGTTGGACCATTAGATGATAGAGGGGTAAAAGGGGCAGTAAGAGGGGACAAGGCTATAGCGGAAAGAACCAATGAATTATTTGCTTCGGTCTTTACTGAGGAAGATGTAGGGATGTTACCCATGACTGAAGTGGTATTTAAAGGTGAAACTGCAGAAGAATTGAAAGAAATATCACTACACCGAGATGTATTACAACTATTTGATAAAATGAAGAGTAGCAAATCACCTGGACCGGATGGTATACATCCAAGGGTGTTGAAAGAACTAAAATATGAGATTGCAGACCTGCTATTAGTAATCTGTGAACTATTATTAAAATCATCTGTAATACCTGAAGATTGGAGGATCGCCAGTGTAACGCCAATTTTTAAAAAGGGTTCCATGGGTGATCCGGGAAACTACAGACCAGTGAGCCTGACATCAGTACCAGGAAAAATGGTAGAAACCATCATAAAGAACAAAATTACTCAGCATGTAGATAGTCATGGCCTAATGGGAGACAGCCAACATGACTTTAGGAAAGGAAGATCTTGTCTTACTAATCTGTTATGTTTTTTTTTGAAGGTGTGAATAAACAGGTAGATAAAAGGTGAGTCGGTTGATATAGTGAATCAGGACTTTCAGAAAGCCTTTGACAAGGTCCCTTATCAGAGACTTTTGGCAAAACTAAAAACTCATGGGATAGGAGGTGATGTATTATTATGGAATAGGAACTGCTTAAAAGATAGAAAGCAGAGGGTAGGGCTAAATGGCCAATTTTCCCAATGGAAAAAGATGAATAGTGGAGTACCCCAGGGATCTTTGCTGGGTCTGCTGCTTTTTGACATATTCATAAATGACCTGGAAAAGGGAATAATGAGTGAGGTTATCAAATTTGCAGATGACACAAAACTATTTAAAGTTGTTAAAACCCAAGAGGATTGTGAAAAATTGCAAGAGGACCTTGATAAATTGGAAAACTGGGCATCCAAATGGCAGATAAAATTTAATGTGGACAAGTGCAAAGTCATGCACCTGGGAAAGAACAACCCAAACTATGTTTACACGATGCAAGGTTCCACATTTGTAACCACCACCCAGGAAAAAGATTTAGGCGTCATTGTGGATAAGATGTTAAAACCCTCCGCCTAGTGTGCAGCAGCGGCCAAGAGAGCAAATAAAATGCTAGGTATCATAAGGAAAGGAATGGAAAATAAAACAAAGGATATTATAATGCCTCTGTATCGTTCCATGGTGCGACCACACCTTGAATATTGTGTGCAATTCTGGTTGCCGTATCTTAAAAAGGATATAGCGTTATTAGAAAAGGTACAGAGAAGAGCCTCCAAAATGGTAAATGAAGAGATGCTAAAAGAGTTAGGGCTCTTCAACCTGGAAAAGAGACGGCTGAGGGGAGATATGATAGAGGTCTATAAATTAATGAATGGAGTGTGTCGTGGTGAGCCCCTTCTACGTCATTAGAAATATGGGGTTGCTCCACAGCAAAGATTATTTTAGGTAGCCAAAGGGAATGTAGGTTCATCTGACGTAGTAAAGATGTTCTTACTTATTCCATTAACTAAACCAAGTGTAGAGAAATTAAGGCTTTTATTCCCCGTCAGTGCAAGGGTTCAAAATAAGACATTTAGAATCAACAGAAAGTCCTTTGTTTCAAAAGGTACCAGCATTCAAATCATATGCTTAATTGTTAAACTTCACAATTAATGCAAGGCTTGATTAAATGAATTCAGCTCATTCCAATAGCATAGGAATTCTACAAACTTCTTCTAGGTTACACGGTGGCTACAGACTCCTGGCACGAGGCTATGCACAACTCACATTCCATCTGTTCAGGTTGAGACATGGGAACAGTATTTATGCATTCTATCTCCATGGATTCTTCATCAGGGGAATAATCACTTTCCCTGTCTGACACAGGTCTGTGTGCAATGTCTCTAGGTTCTTGTCTCCAGTACCACTGTGTTCTAAGTGCTTTAGGGATTTTATGAAACCAATCTGGCTTCTCCTTCTTTACAGAGTGAGCACGTGTTTCAACAGGGCCTTTAGAACTCAAGCATTTTATATCATTAATAAATCTTTCATACCTGGAGTCTGGCTCATTTGAATCCGCGGAGTTTTCCCTTTCAGAAACTTTCCTCCTGTAACAGGTTCTCTGCCTGTAAGCTTTAGGCAACACTCTGCTTTCTGGCAGCCTGGTAAAACCTGACATGGATTCCCTTTTCTCCTTTGGTAAGAACTCAGCCTTTTCACAAAGTGCTTTTCCTTTCTTGCCTGTTAACACTTGGTTAGCATTTCTCAGAGATTGCAAGCTTTTCTCTAAACCAGCGATGGCGAACCTATGGCACGCGTGCCAGCTGTGGCACGCGAAGGCCTTGCAGCTGGCACGCGGGAAGGTCCGCCATCGAAAAAAAAAACAACAACCCTGTCTGCTGCCGTTGTCGGGGCCGCCGCGGCAGAATCGAGCGTGCCGCGGGGCCCCCCTGTACCCACCGGCAGAGCCTGTCCTCCCCGTAGCAGCTCTCTCTTTGGAGCTGCAGTCAGACTCGCCGGCTTGCAGAGCGCGAAGGGAAGAGTTTCCCTTTCGCGACTCTGTTAAGCCCGCGGGGGCTGATGGGAACTTCCCATCAGCCCCCGCGGGCTTAACAGAGCAGCGAGGGAACTCTTCCCTCGCGCTCTGCAAGCCGGCGCGTCTGACTGCAGCTCCAAAGTGAGAGCTGCTACGGGGAGGACATGCTCTGCCGGTGGGTACAGGGGGCCCCGCGGCACGCTCGATTCTGCCGCGGCGGCCCCGACAGCGGCAGCAAACAGGTTTTCTTTTTTTTTTTTAATTTTCCCTGGGCTGGGCTGGGCTGGGCTGGGGGTGGGGGGTGGGGGTTAGGAGTGGTGCTGGGCTGGGCTGGGGGGCTTAGGAGTGGTGATGGGCTGGGCTGGGCTGGGGGGGGTTAGGAGTGGTGATGGGCTGGGCTGGGCTGGGGGGGGGTTAGGAGTGGTGATGGGCTGGGCTGGGCTGGGGGGGGGGGGGTTAGGAGTGGTGATGGGCTGGGCTGGGCTGGGCTGGGCTGGGGGGGGGGTTAGGAGTGGTGATGGGCTGGGCTGGGCTGGGGGGGGGGGTTAGGAGTGGTGATTGGCTGGGCTGGGCTGGGGGGGGTTAGGAGTAGTGATGGGCTGGGCTGGGGGGTGTTGGGAGAAGTTATGGGCAGGGCAGCCTCGTTTAGGAGTGGTGATGTGCACGGGGATGGTGGGTAAGGAGTGGTGATGGACACTGGGCTGGCTGGGGGGGGTTAGGGGTTAGGGGTGGTGATGGGCACTGGGCTGGCTGGGGGGGGTTAGGAGTGGTGATGGGCGCTGGGCTGGGGGGGTAGGAGTGGTGATGGGCACTGGGGGGGGTTAGGAGTGGTGATAGGCGCTGGGGGGGCTTAAACTAAAAATTGAGTGATGGGGGATTAGGACTGGGAGTGGGCTGATGGGGAGGTTAGGACTGGAAATGGGCTGGTGGGATTAGGGGCTGGTGGGATTAGGACTGGGAGTGAGCTATGGGGGGCTAGGACTGGTAATGGGTTGGGGGGTTGCTAGGACTGGAAATGGGCTGAGTGGAAGGGGGCTTGAACTGCAAATAGCTGTTGGGGATGGGGCTTGGAATGGAAATGGGCTGAGGGGAAGTGGGGGGCTTGAACTGCAAATAGCTGATGGGGACGGGGCTTGGAATGGAAATGGGCTGAGGGGAAGTGGGGGGCTTGAAGAAGGGAATGGATGCTGGGTGAGACTGGAACTAGAAGGGAGCTGATGTTGGGGGAGGATTAGAATGGGATGGGGCTGGGAGAGTAAAATGGAGAGGGGAAAAATATTTTGTGTAGGAGGGATGAAAAATCTACAATTGGCCAGGTATTGGGAGAGTAATTGGGGATTGAGGATGGAGGGGTAAAATTTGTGTGGATGAAATAGAAATGAGGAAAGAGCAAAAGGAGAAAGATTAGTATGTTAAAGCAGATGTAGAGAGAGAGAGAATGGAAAAAAAAATAAAAGAGAGAAGAGAGACCCAAGGACAAATGGACAGCAGACGATGGAGAGTTAGCAGAAAACATGAAGAAACCAGAAGAAAATGGCTGGACCAATTGCAACTGAAAAAAAATGCACAAAAGGTAGAACGATATCTCTTTATTTTGAATTTATTAACTGGAATATGTCAGCTCTGGGAAATGTGCATCATTAACATCTGCGCTTTGTTTGGTACAAGAGGAAATTCCTATTTGACGTTGCCACTTGTTCTCTTTCCCCAGTATTCACTGAAATGTATTGGTTTAATATTTGCAGTGTTGCCTTTTGATAGGTAGGGTATGGTGCTTTGTGAGTCCTGGTAATGCTGTCAGGATACGGCGGGTTTGCTATGGGTTCTAAATGGGCAGCGTTTGTAGTAGTTCCTAATGTGCCTGGCGGTTGGCACTGGATTATAGTAATGTAGAAATCTTTTAGTCTTTCTTTATCCATACACTCATTAAGAGACATGTTTACTAAAAGTTAGTGTATGGTAACATTATGCAAATATTTATGCAAATAAGACCACTTATGCAAATGACGTGCTGGCACTTTGAGGAAATTCTTTGGTTTTGTGCGGCAGTTTGGGCACTCGGGCTCAAAAAGGTTAGCCATCACTGCTCTAAACCATTCTCTCTAGTTCTTTGCTTTTGTCTCTCTGCTCTTGAGTCAGGAACACTGTGAGAACAGGGCGTGGCACACACTCTAACTTCAGAGCTGGCTCTAACAAACTTCCCTTGAACAGCAGCACGCTTAGTCTGGCCCTTCTGAACTTCACCCTTGTGAACTCTGTTCCTTTGGGCTTGCTCACATAGGATTCTTTCACTTACTTATTCACTTGGAGCTGATCCTCTCAACAGAGCTGTTCCTCCTTGTGAAGACGTTCCTCTGTCTCGGTTCCTTCCTCAGTCCTTCTCTGCTCCTTTCTCTGCTCCTTTCTCTCCTTGCTCCTCTGCCTTCTCTTGCTCTGCTGCCTTGCTGGCATTCAGCTCTGACTTATAAAGGAATCTTTCCTTCAAGACTTCTGGGGTCATTCCCAGGTGCAAATCATTAGCCCTCTTAGGCTCATTAGCTCCTGTATGGTCATTCCTGCTCCCTCTAGCTGTGCCTGGAGGTAACTGCACATCTAGATTCCTAAAAGAAACAGGGTTTCTTTTCAAATTCTCATCTTTATTGATACCCACATCATGACAAGTGGAACGGGTAAACATAGATCAATTGTTTATGTCATCAGAATATAAACAGACTAGGGGACATGCAATGAAGCTACAGGGTAACCTATTTAAGACTAATAAGAGAAAATATTTTTTCACTCAACGTGTAATCAAACTCTGGAATTTGTTACCGGAGGATGTAATACGATTTGTTAGTGGGATCTCACTGCTTGGCCCAATACAAGCACTGAGGAACGTGTGTCTTTTGGGGAAACTGCTAGGTACGTATGACCTAGATTGGCCACTGTTGGAAACAGGATACTGGGCTTGATGGACCTTGGTCTGACCCAGTATGGCATATCTTATGTTCTTATATTAATGACATTTTTTAACATGTGTTAGAACTTTTTATCTTGCATTAATTGACTTTTGGCACATTAATTCATAGGATAAACGTATGTTTAATGGATTTAGCATGCACTAAATTTGTTAAGGCTTGCTAATGAACCAAATATGCTGCAGCAAATGCATATCCTTACATTTTGGCTATGCCTCTGGAATGTCCTGAAACACCCCTAATGTTATACAGGTATCTGCAGGTGATCAGCAGCTGTATTTGTACAAGGGGTGGCTATCGGAAAATCCATATGAGGATAGTAGGCATAAAGCCCTTTGCTATATGTTCAGATGCGATAGTCATCTTTGAGTTTTGCTCTGCCACAGTTCAGATTGTTCAAACAGAAAAGGGTCTTTACTGGAGAATGCAGTCAGAACAGGCACAGATACAGCTTTCGGCCAATGAAGCCCAGTATCAAATAGGTTAGAGGCAAAAAGCACAGATCTTTAGGTTTCTTGGATCCTTTTCAATCTTCTCTGTAGATTTCAAATCTTCCTCATGAACAAGAGGGACAGGCGCTTTGTCTTCTTAAGTTCCTATGTCTTTTCACTTGGATAGTGGCTAGGCTCCTATGAGCAGCCTTTTCTCTCATTACACAGTAATCCATTCTGTGATCTACGGCTTCACCACCCTGAATAAGCATGATCTCATCTGATCTCATTAAGTAGGGTCAGGCCTGGTTGTACTTGGATGGGAAACCAGCTTGGAATATCAGGTGTTGAAGACTACTGCATCAAGGAAAGACCTTGCAATCTACTTCTGGACTTGACAGCACACAACATAAACACACTACTCTGTGGGCCTCCCAAGTCCCTACAACTCCTGGCTTTTTGAGGCCACCTCAAGGGATCTGTTGTGATATAAATCTAGAGACGGCCCCAGAGTTGGTTCAAGGCATTGGTGCCCTAGGGAAACCTTGCAGCTAAGCCCCTCCCCCCCTCGGGTGTCAGAATTTATTGTTTTGCTTTGATGGCTTGCTCTTTGGCAACCTCCGGAAGCTGCTGCCCTAGGCAACTGCCTAGTTTGCCTGGTTGTTGGGCCAGCCCTGGATAGATCCCCAGTAACGATGAATCCCTCTTGCTAGCCTTAGGGCTTCTGTCTCGAGCATCCTTTTTAGTGTCCAGGCACTTGCTCCCGGAGCCTTGGAACTCCCAAGGACTAGTGGAGAAAAAAAACAATCTCTTCCACACAAAGGGCTTTATACTCGCATATTGCATCACTAACCACTCCCTCTTGGAACACGTTATTTGCATTAACAGACCTACCATTATTCACTGCTAGCAGAGAGTGGGTTAGTCTCTAATGCATATTGACAACAAATCCAGTGCTAACTCTGAGCTATGCAAGGAATTAGTGACTCTTGTCAGATATAGAAACTAGAAAGGACTGAATAGGTGCCATATTAATCGCTAACTTATTCCCCAAAAAAGAATTGTCTATATGCATTGCCATTTAAAATTTTGCCAATCATAAACTGTCTTGCAGAAAATTAATGCATAGAATGAGTTGTTTATTTATTTAACCAGTTTTTTAATACCGCTTTATCCTTCAATCAAAGCTGTTTACATTATAATCTAACTGTATACAAAGAACGCTTGAACAGAAGGTAAACCGGATAAAAGTTAACTTATGTACAATGCAAGATAAAAGGCATAACCAATGTACAATTTAGGTCTATGGCATTGAAGAATTGTTGTTAGTCTGTGGCCTGGGGTTGTCGGGGGGGGGGGGGATTGTTTGGAGTTTTTCCTCGGTTAGGTGGTTAAGTAATGTGTCCCAGGTGGTTTGTGTAAAATAGAATTTTCAGCTTCTTCTGGAAGCCTTTGATGTCTGCTATCGCTCGTATGTCATCTGAAAGCAAGTTCCTTATCGATAGGGCATATAGTGAAAGCACTCTTCAGTTGACTTATTCATTCTGCATATTCTGTTTATTCCAGGTAAAATGGCTATAGGGAAATGCTACATGAACAAAATCTTTCCATTTAAACTCCAAATCACAAGCATTGATGTTTGACCTTCAGATGTTAATGGACAAAAATGTGGCTGTTGACAAAATATGACATAAGTGCACCTTACCTGGAGCATGAATTCAGAAAAAATAAAATGAGTCAATCGTAAACATACAAGAAACCAGAATTCTACCTAGATCTGCAAGGTGTCCACTTTCCAAGAAACACACCACTATGGTCTGTACAAATAGGTGGATACAAAGAAAGTACAATCCCCACTCATGCATCCTGAAAATGTGGCATGGATGGGACTCCAAACCAAAGCATTATTAGGAGTGCACGTACACACACAGCAATCTGATAAGCCTTCATTTCCTTTAGAAAACAGGCTAGAAAATGACGGACAGTCTGTACTGAGAAGGACTGAGCGACACACTGCCGCAGCCCCCTGCTGCCTTTCTGACTTCGGGCAGGAGAGTGGCAGCAGAGAGTAAATTTACGCTCCAGCATCCAGGATGTTGGGAATCGCCTCTAGGGTATTTTTCCAGCTCCAGTTTTCAATCAATTAATGCTGAAGATAGTGGGTGGACACTTTAGCTATGTGTCAACTCCTCTGGCAGGAAGATGAATGTTCAAGGCAGGGTTGTGGCACTGGATGACACACCAGGAGTGGCTGAAACTGTCATATGTCAGTCAGTTTTCCTTCACGATTATCTGCTTTCATATGGTTTGTGAAAATTGACACACTTTAATACAAATTGATCCTGAGATCTGGTATCCACTCAGTGTCCCTTGAGGCTTCCTGGTAAATCTTTTGTTGAAAAAAGCAATCAATCTTGCTCTTTTGAAATATTCAGTACTTTTCTCCCAACTTAATCACAACCGGGGCTATGGCAGCCTCTCTCTTATTCACAGCTCCTGGAGGTTTTCCTCCCTGTTTATTCACACACGTCTCCTTCCTCTCTATCCCAGTCATCGTGATAGTGCTTGTTTGAAGGCCACCCACCATAGCTCCCTTTGAAACCCAAGGAGCATTCACCTTGACTTCCACCCACAGCAATTGTTTTGAGAATCCAGCCGACTCTGCAAGCTGAAAAAGACATGCCCACTCTATAGCAGTGCATGCACCTATAAAATTACCCCGATAATGTTTAAACTCATTAAGTCTCACTTTATAAGACTCATAATACAGCCTCTGCATCACTTTGGATGTCCTCTTCTGAACTGACTCTGTTAATTTCCTTTATTGATGCATCCTCCCATACTGGACAAACTGTTCTAGATCAGGGGGTCTCAACCCAGTCTTCAGAACACACCTGGCCAATCAGGTTCTCAGGATAACCACAATGAATATAGAGTAGAGGAGTAGCCTAGTGGTTGGGTCAGCAGCCTGGGACCTGAAAGACCAGGGTTCAAATCCCACTGGTGTTCCTTGTAGCCTTGGGCAAGTCACTTAACCCTCCACTGCCTCAGGTACAAACTTAGATTGTGAGCCCTCTGGGGACAGAGAAATATTGCACCTGATAGTAACTCACCTTGAACTACTCCTGGAAAATACTACTAAATAAAATGACTGAGAGAGATTTGCATAGAATGGGGACAGTATGTGCAAATCTTTCTCATGGTGTCAACTGTGAAAGCCCACCATGTGTTGGCTTGGGTGACTTATCCAGATCCCACCCCCCTTTGTTGTGGACAATGCTTAGCACATGAGGGGGGAGCAGATGGAGGTTCCACCTGCCTATGTTATTGGGCAGAGGTTTTATAAAGCTAGGGAGAAGGGATACCTGGAATACCTCTGTGGGAGGTGAAGAGAGCTTTAGAGGAAAATGCCTCTCCTGACCAGACCTGGAGGAACCAAGAGAGAAGAACATGGTGAACTAAGCTAAGTGCACACACATATATGCAGAGCCACACCCTGGCCAGAGGCTAAATTTGTTGGCTTAATTATGAATTGAATTGGTTTTGAATTTTTTTTTCTTTCTTTCAAAAAACGTGAGATACTACTCTATGGTAACCCCATCTGCGCTGTATACAGATCCAAGCATTATAATTCAGAGCATGTAACAGAACGCTTACCCTTCCACTCCCCCTTCTTGTTCCCCCTCTTTCCCCTGCCCCGGTGCGATTGCTCTGTCTCTTTACTGTCAGCACTTTCGCGTTCTTTTCTACCTTCTTTTTAACTAATTTAGTTTTAGCATTGTACGCCACCCTGCTGCTACCATGTGAAGAGCGGTTTTATCAAATCAAAATAAACATACACATAAACACTAGCAACAGGGCAAAACAGGACAACACTGAAGGGCATAGACTAGACAACATAAAAAAAAAGACACCAAAGTCCTGAGAAAAGAAACTGGAAAAAAAAGCCTTTGTTAGAGCCACAGGCCTGACCTTCAGCGGCAGCGGCTAGCACTGTAAAGCGTCTGGCTGCTGACGCTGATCCTTAACCATGGATATTGAATGCCAGGGCTATATCCGGGCCCCAGTATTGAATATCCGGATTGCTTGGATTGCCAAGCAGTGGCGATAGTCAACGGCTGCTGCAGCAAATGTTACACCTGACTTTCGCTGCTTAGCGATAACTGAGCAGTGACTCCGTATCGCCACTGCCTGGTTATTGCCACATGCCGTCCCCTGAACACCCCAAAGCTAACCGGATACCATCGGAGAGTGCAGCAGCAGTATCCACGGGTATTCAGCTGCACCTACCGTAATAGTGCTGCTAAATATCCCAGTTAGGGGGATTCACACGGTGAGCAGGTTTGCTAACTGTGTTAATCCCTTTGAATATCACGCCCCACATCTTCAGACTGACTTTAAACTTCCTTACATGAGCTCTCCAGACAAAGCTAAGTGGGAAGCATATTGCAGATACAGGGTGCAAGACAGCTAATCGCCCTGGCTTGGGAAGATTCTAGCTACAAGGTGGAGGCCATAGAAATAACTCAAGTTGGCTTGAGATGAGTGAAGGGTCCAGAGTGGGATTTAAGGAACAAACAAGGAGCTCAAATACAATGGCAGTCCTGTACTGAAAACATGATGAGTAAGCATCAGGATCGTGAATGATAGGAGTGACTGCACTGACAGCTAGTGCTGCTCCATTAGCAGGGGATTAACACAGTCAAATTGTCTGACATTATAACATATCTTAACTGCAGTACTCTGTGCTAATTGTAGATGTCTCATAAGTTAGCTTGAGGTGGAGTTGTTTTCGATTTAACTTTGCTATATGTAAAATACACAGAACAGAGGACATAAATTAAATATACTGTACTTTCCTGGGTACCGGGATTGGGGGGGGGGGGGGATATTCAAGGCGATTAATGCAAACCAGCTAACCAGGTTAATCGCAATCACTGGGCTATTCAGCTGCATGCCCCGATGCTAGTCGGCTTGCATCGGGTCATTCCATGGGAGGGGTGCAGGTGGCGTCCAGCGATGACCAAGCAACAGCAATATTCAGCCACTGCCCAGTTATTTTTAAGTGGCAAAGGTTAGCCACCTGAAAGGGTGACCTAACATTCGTTGCAGAAGCTAATCGGGCAGTGGCTGAATATCTCAGCTTCCTGCTTCTCCGGCTAACCCAGATCTTCAATGCAGGTGGCCGGCTATGGTCCCAGCCTGGAATATCCAGGTGCAAATTTCAGCAACAACTGCTAGCTGCTGTAAGAGCACTAGCCAAGACTGCTGACGATCCTCCCAGTACTCTTAAGAGATACATTATAACTATTTTACATTAGCAACTGAAAAAGAAATAACACTTATCTGATGGTGTTTTTTCTGGCAATTTCTTATAATTTTTGCTTAGAAAAGAAGATGTAAAGAGTTAATGGAAATTGTAAGGGCCAGTTTTCAAATACCACAACAGTCAGATGTGGCTCTTAAATATCGGTGGGATAGTCAGTGCCAGTCTCCGAATAGGAGCTGATGCTGAATATCTGGGCTGAATGACGTTAACTCGGTAAATGGTGACTTTATCTGGTTAGGCGCTTTCTGGATAAATGTTGATTTTTCAGCTGTCACTTATCTGACTTCCAACTTAGGAGAGCTTCTCAAGCAGCTTAAGTTGGATGGATAGATGGTGACTGAAAGTCGCCGTTTATCCAGTCACTGCTATCACTGCTCCTGCCCCACACGCAGACTCTCCCTGCACTAACCAGATAGTTCAGAGGCAGTCTGTGAAGATATTCAGTGGTACTATCCAAACTGTGTTGCTGAATATTGTGTTGAGCACCCTTAACTGGGCAGCCTCTGGTTGGCCGGCTGACTAAGGGCTTTGAATATTGGCCCCATCATTCCTGTTTATCTAAAGAGAACAAAACCTGAAGTTAAATTGTGGTGTTTGGGAAAACAGTTAAAGTCTGTATTCAACAAACAGCTAAAGTTAAGTATTTAGGTTTGAGCTAAAAGTTATGGCCTTTTTGGATGTGACATCTCTGACTTTTCTTTAAATAAAATATTTATTCTTCTGTGCCAGTTAACTGTGTTTCTCAGCTCTACTTCCAAAGAAACCAAGTATTGTTAAAAATCCTGAACAAGGGGGGCGCTCGTGAGCCCGCTGTGTGATGGCCGCAATCTAACCGAGCTCCGTCCCAAGTACCCCAAAACTCCAGCTAACATGCGCTAACTGAAGCAATTTTCCCCGAACTCACCTGCCCTGGGTCGGCATTTGCATGTGGTGACTCCTGAAAAACTGACAAATTGCCCGGTAAGATCCCTGACGGCTGGGACGCTGTGAAGTAAATCTCTGGAGTGCGGCCTGCTATCTGCCTCTCATCGCTGCTTGCCTTGGGCCTGAACAACCTCACTGCTGACCCTCGCGATTCGCGGCGGATCGGACGGCACCCGAGCAGAGTCCTCCTGGACTGTACCACCGGACCCCTGCGCAGAGTCGGAGCACGTGCGGCAGCCTACCGCCGAGCGGAGTAACACCCTCGAGATCGGGACGCATGAATGCGGATCTGAAGCCCTTTCGGCTGGGCTGAGGAGAGGGCCTCGATCCCACGCGGCAACCGCTAGTGCCGATCGCATCCTCCTGCCCTCGCTGCGGCCTTGTCAACGCAAGTCCCCCTGAGGGGGGTAAATACGAATGCTACCTTTTTCTTTTGATACCCTCTGGATCATCAAAGGCGCCAACGACAGTGGCAAAGTATTGGCAGCCTAGCGCCCTGCCGAGGCCCATACTTCTCAGCGCGACTCATCTGTGCCCTGTTGGAATGCCTCTGCGCTCCTATTGATTCTGGATCTCTGCAGTTGTCGGCACTCAGCAACATATTTTCATATAGCTCTGCAGAGCAATCTGAACAGCCTGGCAGCCCGCCTCTCTTGGAGGGCCAAGGCAGCCTTCCGCTCCTTACATCGCTGTCTTTTCAGTGCCTCTACCTTTGTGGACATTGGCTGTATCTGTCTCTTTTCACTGTGAGACAGTAATTGTCCTGCGGGCTTGCGAAGCTTTCTACATTGTCACCTCTCCGGTGCCTCTGCCCTTGCTGACATTGACTATACTTTCTCCCAACACTATGCGGTATTGGTTGCCTTGTGGAACTGTGGGGCTTCCCTTGCTGCTTGCCTGAGAGGCTGCCCGGTATACGCTGATATTTGATTTGTTTGGTGTTTCTCCCTCCTATGGCTGCTAAAGCTAAAAACCCTGAAGCTCGAGAGGGGATGCGTTCCTCCCAGCGACTGCAGATTAAGTCTGGGGCCCCCAGCAGTCCACTTGAACAACAGCTTCCATCAGGCACGGATGATGAGACTGTAAGTGAAGATGAACTAGAGCCCCACAAGCAGCTCTCCTCTGCTCAACTCAAAAAAGAACTCCGCAGAGGCTTTGCAGAACTAGCCAGCGAGTTTTGCTCACTACGTGCAGAGCTGCTGAATGATGTTGCAGCATTAAGGACTGATGTGAAAGAATTGGGAGCCCGAGTAGAGGATGTGGAGGCCAAAGCGGCTGACCATGATGGGACTCTGGTGGATCTACAATGTGCACTTGACCGACAGCATGCGCAAGCGATGGAGTTGACCTACAAAATTGATGACATTGAAAACCGCTCCCGCCGCAATAATGTGCGTTTTCGAGGAATCCCAGAGGCGGTGGGGGGCGGAGAGGATTTACCGACAGTGCTTAAACTGTTGATAGCGGAACTGCTCCCGGCGGAGGATCTGGCCGCTTATGTGTCTGGAATGGAAATTGAACGAGTCCACCGTGCCTTGGGAAAACCTCCCAATAACCAACCTCGTGATGTCATTGCAAGGTTTTTGCGATATTCTGATGCTGAGCTTCTCATACGGCGAGGCCGGGAGAAAAAAAAGGTCCGCTTCCAGGATGCAGAAGTGTCAATTTATCAAGACCTCTCAACGTTCACCTTGGCGCGTAGGAGGGAGATGAAGCCAATTACGATGGTCTTGAACAGCAAGGGGATTCGCTACTCTTGGTCTTTCCCATTTAGGATGAACTTTCTTTTGGGAAATAAAAAGATTTCAGCAAAAGACCATACTGAAGCTTGGCGAGCTCTTCGTCAGGCGGGACTAGTTGATGATAATGTTCAGCCTCACCCGTCGCTCCCTAAGCCACAGCACTCTAGGTGGACTCGGGTGGGCAAACCCGCTTAATCTCTCTTGGAGAAGGAGAGCTGCTGTTACCTCTAAGGGAGACTCATCTTGTGGGCCTCCTGGCCTCATGATGTGGGGTTAAGTGAATGGTTTTTGATGCTTTGCTGTTCCTTGTACTGTTTTTTATTGAGTTATTGGCTATTGGCCCGGGTTAGCCTGGGCCTCCACTCTAATATACATAGGGGGTGGCGGGTGACTTGCAAATGCTTTGATGATGACACTGTTTTGATAAGGGGTCAGGATGGTATTGATGACTCAGGGTGGGTGGGGGAGTAATGGGGAAATACTACTATCTGTTTTGTTTGTACTCTTGCTTTAAGGGGACTTGGGGGGAACAGGGTTTGAGGTCAATTTACCGTGTCCTGTATTACTGTTGACAGGCAGGTGGTATTGACGGGAAGGGGGGGGTTGGTTCTGAGGGAGGGTGTTTTAACTTGGAGTTGGTGGGTGTGTGTGGGTATGGGGGGGGGGGATATGGCATTTGTTTCTGGAGTATGGCATAAGTGGGCGGGGATAATAAACCTTCTGGGTTTGCTGGGGGATGCTGTCACTGGGACCCTTCGGGTAACTGGAGGGTAAGAGGGTTTAGATTGTGAATATTAATGGTGCGACTTATTTCTTTAAATGTTAAGGGTCTCAACTCCCCAAGGAAGCGGTCGCTGCTGTTTTCAGAGTTGCGTGCTTTGCGGGGGGACATTATTTATCTACAGGAGACTCATCTTCAGAATTGTAAGCAGGGCTGGTTGAAGCGGTCCCCGTACACTGAGGTGCGGGTGGCCTCAGACGTGCAGGGCCGGAAGAAGCGGGGGGTGGCCTTCCTATTTCATCAGAGCCTGTCCTTACAGGTAGAGGAGGAGAAAAGAGATACCCTGGGGAGGTGGCACTTTCTGAATGTTCGCTTAGAAGGGCGCTTGCTAACTTTAGCTAATATCTACACGCCCAATGAAGGCCAGGGGTCATTTTTTATGCGGTTGAAAGCCTTACTGGCAGACTTCGCAAGGGGTCCCATTGTTCTTGGTGGGGATTGTAACACATTTGGTGCCCCATCTGGATTCCACAGGTCGCGCTGGGGGGGGGAGTGAGGGGGCCGGCTAGAGCCCTTCAACGCCTTATGTTAGATTTAGGTCTGCGGGATGTATGGAGGGACACCCACGAGGGAGAGCGGGGATACACCTGCTACTCTCCAGTTCATCAGGTTCACACTCGCATTGATTATTTCTTACTGGATCAGCGCTTGATGGATGGGAGAGTGGAGGCTGGACATGGAGCGCTGACTTGGTCAGATCATGCCCCGTGCTGGCTTGCCCTCCCGGCAGGATTGTACAGCGAGCACCAGCGCCTCTGGCGCTTAGATACGCGGTTCCTGCGGCGGCAGGGTGCATTGCAGGAACATGCCCGCTTCATCACCGAATTCTTTGAGCTTAATGATTCTGGGGATGTCTCCCTTCCTACGGTTTGGGATGCCTTTAAGGCTACAGCCCGTGATCAACTCATGGCAGAGGCAGCCCGCACGCGGAAAATGTGGACGCGCGACCACGATCAGTTGGTGAAGGAGTCTGCTCGCTTAGCTTTGGAGCATGCCTGAACCGGCTCGCGGCAAGTTTTGCGTCAGTGGCGGACTACGCGAGCCAATTTGGATGCATGTTTGCAGAGGGAATTAGATAATAAACACCGGAAACTACGGCAAACGTTTTATGAGCATGGGAATAAAACTGGCCGCTTCTTGGTCTTGCGTCTCCGACAACAGCAATCCGCGAGAGTGGTTCGTGAACTGCGTGATTCCGGGGGACGGAAAAGGGTAATTTCTCGGGAGATACGAGATATTTTTGCTGATTATCTGGAGCAGCTCTATAAGGCAGAACCTTTTGATCGGGATCGTGTCCAGGCTTACTTACAGAGGATTGCTCTGCCGCGTCTTTCTGACCCTGACCGAGCTCAGTTAGATTCTGAATTTACGGTGGACGAAGTGGAAAATGCTATTCAGCGGCTGAAAACTGGCAGTGCGCCGGGTAACAACGGTTTTCCAGCGGAATATTATAAGAAGTTTCATGTACAATTAGCGCCAACTTTGACCATATTGTTTAATGAGGTTCTGGACGGGGTTCCTCTCCCTTCGTCCCAGTGCGAGGCGATGATAGTGATGATACCCAAGCCAGGTAAACCTCTGCACGACGCGGCGTCATATCGCCCCATTTCCCTGTTAAATGTTGATGTCAAAATATTTGCTTCTGTTCTGGCTGCGTGCTTGAATCGGGTCCTTCCGGTTTTGGTCCACCCTGACCAGGTTGGGTTTGTGCCGGGTCGCCAGGCCGCAGATAACATAAGGGGTATGTTGCAGGTTATTCAGGTGGCCCGACGGGAGTCGCAGCCGGCTTTGCTGGTGGAGATCGACGCAGAAAAAGCTTTTGATCGGGTCGATTGGGGATACCTTTGGTGTGTTTTGGCGACAATGGGCTTTGGCCCTAATTATATCCGTTGGGTTTGTAGTCTCTATCAACGCCCTCAAGCGTGCGTTCGGATAAATGGGGGACACTCGAGAAACTTCTTCCTGGAGAGGGGCACACGGCAGGGCTGCCCACTTTCGCTTCTGCTCTTCACCCTCGCGATGGAGCCCTTGGCACAAAGCTTTCGTGAACATCCAGGCTTGCAGGGGTCCGCATTGGCCCCGCGGAATATCGGATTGCGCTCTTTGCGGACGACATTATATTGTCCCTGGTGGATCCGTCTACTTCCCTTCCAGCCACGATGCAGCTGTTTGAAAACTTTTCTCGGATATCCGGTTTCAAAATTAACTACACTAAATCGGAGATCTTAAATGTCGGGATCCCTGGGGCGGTCTGTGCGGAGCTCCAAGCGGCCTATCCTCTTCGATGGGTATCGGGTACCCTTCGCTATCTAGGGGTGCAATTGACCGTGGAGCGGGCGGACCTCTTTAAAGCTAACTATGAGCCTCTGCTCCATCAGGTTCGACGGGACTTAGATGTCTGGAATGGCCTGCTCCTTTCCTGGTTTGGGCATATAGCGGTAGTCAAGATGGTGGTTGTTCCCCGTTTTCTTTATTTTTTTCAGGTACTACCGCTTCCCATTGCGCGGGCCACTTTGGCGACTTGGCAGCGGTTACTTATGAAGTTTATATGGCACTACCGTCGCCCGCGGTTGGCACGGCACGTTCTCTATGCCCGTACGCGGCGGCACAATGTCGGGCGGGGGTGGAATGGATGATTGCCGATAGCATCAAACGATGGGTACAGATAGAAATGAGTTTGGCTGGGGGAGCGGGGTTGGGGGATTGGCTGTGGCTTGGTCCAAAACTTCGGCGCGGTAAATGCATCAGTAATCCCTATGTACTTCATACCCTCCGTTGCTGGGATCAGCATTTTCGATCCCGGGGTACAGACTTGTCCCCTTTGGCCCCTATAGTAGACAATGCTTCCTTCCCGCCGGGGTTGAGTGACTTAGTCTTTCGGCAGTGGGGACATCATGGCCTTAGCCGGGCCGGGCAATTCTTTGCTGAAGGTCGGTTGCAATCCTTCCGTGCATTACAAGATGAATTTGACATTCTGGGTGGGCATATCTATCAATATACGCAAGTGACACATTGGGTTCAATCTAGGCTTGTGCGGCCCCAGGTGGCTCGGGACCTGACGGATTTGGAACATTACTGTGAGGGGTGCACTACTACTAAGGGACTCGTGGCGACCCTATATGCACACCTACAGGGGTGTCAACCGCGATCTATAAGACACCGGGAGCTTTGGAACTCTGATCTGAATCTTTCTTACGCTGAGCAACAGTGGGAAAGGGTGGAAACACGCTTATGGAAGAGCTCGGTAGCGATTAATGCCCATGAAACTAATTATAAAATAATGTACTGTTGGTATATGACCCCGACGCGGATCGCTCGTATTTATCCAGGGGCTGCGGACCTCTGTTGGCGTAATTGTGGGCAACGGGGCACCTTGGGGCATATTTGGTGGGATTGCCCCCGCATTCGCGCCTTTTGGAGGGGTGTACAATTCCGGCTACAATTGCTTTTGGGAGTGAGTATCCCCTGGGATCCAGGGATCTTTCTTTTTGGGGCCTCAGTGCCGGGTGCACGGGCCCCGCAGCTTGCTTTACTCCGCCACGGCCTGAATGCGGCCCGATTATCCCTTGCAGCAGCATGGAAACGTGATTTGCCCCCCTCCTTCCAGGTTTGGTTGGAAAGAATGTGGGATATGTATATAATGGAGCGGGGGGTAGCTGTTAGCAGGATGCGTTTGGCGCGCTTTGAATTGATATGGGCGCCCTTTGTTTCTCGTTATGGCGCGTGACTGTTACAAATAATCATAAGGGAAAACACAAACTTCAAGGGAACTTTCCCCTTGTATGTGCTTCTTGCTCTCTATCTTCCCTTGTCTAAGGATCAGCAAGCCATAGAGAGGGGGATTGGGGGGGGGGCTTGGTTTAGGGAGGTCTTGGGGGGAGGGAAATGGGAGGTTGGGGGGGCTGTAGCCCCTTTTCTCTCTTCGGAGCTTTAATCTATGTGCCATTAAAGTTGAATGGGGGAGCAGTGGGGAGAGAATGGGTGGGGGAAGGGGGAGGGTGGTTGTTTGGTACTTATCTTAAAAATACCAAAATGAAGGCATATTGTAGGCTACCATTGTGTTCTAAAGCCCTGCTTTTGATGTTGCATTCTTTTTGCTGATGTATTTGGTTTATGGTTTTTGTTTCTATGTATTCTTTGGAAGCCTTTCAATAAAAAAAAAAAAAAAAATCCTGAACAATACAGACAAAATGGGGGGTGGGGGGTGTTCTCTTAAATGTGCTGGGTACACTCCACAGAGGACTTGCAAAACACCTACACCATGACTCAAAAAAGGGGAAATCTCTTTGTTCTTTTCTGCCAGTCAGCCAGTCACATTAACTACAAAACGTAGAGGGACCCCCAATTCAACCCCACTATTCTTCCTACTTCCTTCCCTCAGTGCCAAGCCTGTCCCCATAGCCCTCCTTATCTCTCTTCCCTCTCCTTTCCCCAGCAGTCAGAGTCTCTCGCTCTCTCTCCCTCCAACCAATTCCAAACAGCCTCCATCTTTTTCTCCTCAGCTAGTTCTCTCCAGCCTCTTTCTCTTACGCCCCAACTAATCTCCACCAGTCTCTCTTTTTTTCTCTGTCTTCTCTGAGCCCTATGTTGTTGTTGTTAAGTGCCGTCGAGTCGGAGTCGACTCATGGCGACCCTCTGGATAGCTATCCTAAATTGTGTTCGGTCTTCAGTCAGGCGGCTCATTGTTGACAGACTGGTACCCGTGGCTGCTATTATTGTATCGATCCATCTCATTGCTGGCCTTCCTCTTTTGCGTTGACCTTCTATCTTGACAAGCATAATGTCTTTCTCTAATGATCTCTCTCTTTGCATGATGTGTCCAAAGTATGAAAGTCGAAGTCTTGTCATCTGAGCTTCTAAAGAAAGCTTAGGTTTGATCTCCTCTAGTACCGACTGGTTTGTTGTTCGGGCACTCCATGGTATACACAGTATTCGCCGCCAGCACCATAATGGCTCATAAAACACCAATGCCCATGGTCAGAAGTCACTGTTCTAGCTCCTTAAAATGTTAACGGGCACTTAATTTTTTAAAATATTTTTCCAGTCCTGTTTATGGCTGGTCATCAAGTTTCCTTTAATCCTTTCTCATTTTTCTACTCCCTCGGGAGCAACAACCAGGTTATAAATCATAGTGTCATCTGTGAAAAAAAACATTGCCTTCTCTCCTCTGCAATATATATAAGGATATAATAAGTCATTACATAGAAATGATAAAGATATTAAATAAAACCAGTGCCAGGACTTATGTCTGCGGCATTCTGAACAATCTTTCCTTAAAGTCAATTCTGTTTTCTAGCTGTCTGTTGGCTCACACCCAACCAGTTTCTAACCCAATTTTCTACTTTTGGACCTATCCCAAGCCTGCTCACCTTATTTATAAATTTCTGCCCTAGTTCTGTAATATATATTTTCAGCTTTTGATTTGATAGATCATGACTTATTTCTAGATCACCTTTAGAACTGGCTATCACAGACTTGATGTTTCTTTCATTTAGGTCTTACTTGAATAGCAGCTGTTCCTTAAAGATTGCCATCAATAGTAACCTGTCAGAACATTTATGTCTGTGTGGGGTCCCCCAGGGCCCGCTTTTGGCACTTGCGCTTTATGACATCTTCTTAGCCCGCTAATCTTGTTGATCCAATCTCTGTTATAGTCCATATGCTTTTGTGGACAACATTTAGCGGATCTTACCCCTGTGGACTTTCCCTTCCAGAAGCATGGCTTACAGTGTGTCTGACTGGCTTACTGATCACAAATTTGTCCCAAATCCCTTGAAAGGTGAGGCTATATGATTTTCTAAATCTCCATCTGTCATTTTAGCATCGTCTATCCGGGGCGTTCCCATTCTTCTTTATGACTCCGTGATTACTTTTGGTTTCCTCTTACATTCTTCCTTGCTTTTTTGACCCCAAATTTCAGCTGTAGGAAGGACTTCATTTTTCACTGTTCATAAGATCAAGTCAGAGCCTGGCTGCATGTATCTCCCTTTAGACTGCTGCTTCATATCTTGGCCCTGTCTTGAATTGACTACTGTAGCGTGTTCTATAATGGACGGCCGCAGGTCTCTCTCAAACGGTTGCAGCTGATACAGAGTATAGCAGTGGAACTCCTTGCCACGCCCAGGAGATCTTATCATGTCACTCCTTTGCTGGTCGCCAACACTGGCTTCCTGTTCCTCACCGTATTAAATTTTAAAGCAATTCACACTGCCTGATTGTCTTATTCCTTAAATCCCATCTTGTGGCTTCTCTTCATCTCAGTCTTCGCTTTTTTTGATCCTTCCTCCTTTGAGGATTCATTCACAGAGCTCCCGTTACTCTTTTTGGCCCTGGTCTTATGGAATGTCCCACCACGCCACCTGAGACGGGAAGCCTCTTTTCTTAAATTTTAAATGTGGTCTGAAAACCTTGTTTTTCCAGCTAGCATTTGAGCTTTGATTTTTGAGGCCAAGAACCGCACCATACTTATCCTCTTAAATCTATTGTCAGTTATCTCTTTGTTTATGTTTATTTGCAGATCTGATAGACCGGCTTTTGACGCAACCATCAAAGTGGTGTGCATTTTGTGCATGCATTTGTTTTCTCCTTCACTCAGTTTGTAAACTGGTTCCATAAAACTGCGTCAAATTCCTGAACTGCAATCTAAAGACACCACATCCACTGTTTTCCATTGATCTTACTGTTTTGTCAACTAAACCAATCACTTTGCCATGAGCTTTCCCCTAGTGAATAAATCCTGCAGCCGCTCTCGGTTGAATTCAAGATATCCCACTATCCTTTTCTTTAAAGCTGACTCCATTAAGTTCTCTTTTAAGGAGATCAGGCAAACTGGCCTGTAATTTTCAGCCTCTTCTCTTTTCGCACTTATGAAGTATTAAATCCCCTGGAATCACACCTGTCTCTAGCACGTTGTCAAACAGAGGTTGTCAGTGCTATTTTCAGCACCCTTCTAATCCTCTTAGCATTTTAGGATGTATCCTCGTGGCCTGCTTCCCATGACCATATGCCTTGCATAAGGAATGATATGGGTTGTCCCAGATTTAAAGGATATATACAACGATGAAGGAGAACATTATGATGCAATACCCCTCTAGCAAGAGATCAGCAGCATCATGTTTGAAACAAGACACTTCATGCCAGCTTAGTTATCTGTGCCAGTTTCCCGCCCAACCTTTATAATGTCTCCACCTTACAATCAAAGATGTGGCTGAGAAGTGTCTTTAGAAAAAAATGAATTATGTCCTTTGAGAATTCCTTTTATTGCAACATTTTTATAGTACAGTTCATAGTTTGGTTGCAAAGCAATAAGATTGCAAGGTAATTGCTCCTGTGTTAAATTATACCTGGAAGGGACTAATGTTGCAAGCCTATCAGAAGCAAGGACATTTATGCTATGAACTAGGAAAGTGCAGATTCCAGTTTTTCAAGACTACTCGGCGGGTGCTGGCAGCTAAACAAAAAGAATTCACAACAGTGTGCTTGGGACTGGTTCAGAAAAAAGTGAACTATATGTCGCAGTTCCCAGCTCGATTGCGAGTACAACATGCTGGGAAAACCAATCTACTGGCCATTTTTACTAAAGGTTAATGTGCATTAAGTGCCACGGCACCCATAGAAATAAACGGGTTCTGGGCACTTCGCAGGCATTAACTTTATTAATGTGCATTAAATCCTTTAGTAAACATGCCCCTTTGAGACAATGGAAGATTCTAAATTATTTTTGGAATCCCTGGACATGGATGTTTCAGAGCTGGGCTTGACAGGAGAATGTTCTTGGATTGAATTTTTTTTGTGATAAGTTTCCGAGTTTCCCTTTAAACCAGAGGTGTCAAACTACAGTCCTGGAGGGCGGCAAGCCAGCCTGGTTTTCAGGCTATTCCTAATGAATATGCATAAATAGATTTGCATATACTGCCCCCCATTTCTATGTAGATATTCATGCATATTCATTAGGAACAGCCTGAAAAGCAGGCTTGTTTGTGGCCCTCCATGGCTACAGTTTGACAGCCCTGCTTTAAACTCTATGGTGTGCATGTGTGTGTGTGTGTATGTGTGTGAGGATGTAACAGAGGCAAGCGACTATAATGGTAAGCATGAGTAAAAGTGAAATAGTAAGTCAGAGAGGGGCACCACCTGAATACACGTCTACATGACTCTTTCCTAGAAATTGGAACTTCTGCTCTGTTTTTACTAAAGAAAATCCTGGAGAAGGACCACCTGTGACTCCCAAATATAAAAATGGGAATGAAGTAGATACCACACCATTCACAGAAGATGATGTGTTAGAACAACTTGCAAAACTGAAAGTGGATAAGGTCATGGGACCAGATGGGATACATCCCAGGATACTGAAAGAGCTGAGAGAGGTTCTTGCAGAGCCATTAAAAGATGTTTTCAAGGACCAGAGAAGGGCTGATGTGGTACCTCTTCACAAAAGTGGTGACAGAGAAGAAGTGACAAACTACATGCCGGTGAGCCTTACCTCGGTGGTGGGAAAAGTAATGGAGGCGCTCCTGAAAGAGTGAATAGTGGACCTTCTCAAAACCAACAAGTTGCATGATCCGAGACAACATGGTTTTAACAAAGGCGATCTTGCCAAACAAATTTGATTGAGTTCTTTGACTGGGTGACCAGAGAATTAGATCAGGGGCATGCGATGGATGTCATCTACCTGGATTTCAGCAAAACCTTTGATACTGTTCCTCATAGGAGGCTTATCAATAAACTCAGTAGTTTGGGGATGGGTCCCAAGGTGGTGAACTGGATCAGAAATTGGTTGACTGACAGATGACAGAAGGTGATGGTAAATGGAGATCACGCGGATGAAAGGAGGGTGATTAGCGGGGTGCCCCAGGTTCGGTCCTGGGCCCGGCACTGTTCAATATATTTGTGAGTGATTTTGCTGAAGGACTGAATGGAAAAGTCTGTCTTTTGACAGATGACACAAAAATTTGTAACAAAGTGGACTCTCCTGAGGGAGTGGATAACATGAGGAAAGATCTACAAAAGCTAGAAGAATGGTCTAATGCTTGGCAGTTAAGATTTAATGCGAAGAAGTGCAGAAATCCAAGGGAAATGTATGCGATAGGGGGTGAGAGGTTGGTGTGCATGGACCAGGAGAAGGACCTTGGTGTGATCATTTCTGAGGATCTCAAGGTAGCAAAACAGTGCAACAAGGCAGTGGCAAAAGCCAGGAGGATGTTGGGTTGCATACAAAGAGGAATTTCCAGCAGAAAGGAAGAGGTACTAATGCCACTGTATAAGTCACTAGTGAGGCCTCATTTGGAATACTGTGTTCAGTTTTGAAGACCATATCTCACACAGGATGTAAAAAGACTGGAAACTGTTCAGAGGAAGGCGACCAAAATGATTTGGAGCCTGCATCAGAAGCCTTATGAGAAGAGACTTGAAGACCTAAATATGTACACTCTGGAGGAGAGGAGGGATAGGGGAGATATGATTCAGACCTTTAAATACTTTAAGAGAATTAATGAACAAACAAACCTCTTCCAAAGACGGGGAAGCTGTAAAACTAGAGGGCATAACATGAAGCTGCAAGGGGGTAAATTGAAAGGCAATGTCAGGAAATATTTTTTCACTGAAAGGGTGGTGGATGCTTGGAATGCCCTCCCAATGGAAGTTTTGGGGGCCAGTACAGTGACAGAATTCAAAATGGCATGGGACAGACACAGTGGATCCCCTTGCAGCAACAGGATAAAATCAAAATAAACTTAACTATCTAATTTCTCAACAAACAGGAGTGTCCTACACAGAGCGGTGGGTTCACCCCTAATCAAAGACATGGGGAGGTGTGACCTGTATGGAGCGGCAGGTGCACCTACTCTTGCCATCTTACTGGGCAGACTAGATGGACCATACTGGTCTTTATCTGCCATCATTTACTATGTTACTATGTGTGGAGAAGTGGTAGTGTCGGGGATGTTGTGTATTGTTTAGTTAGTTTGGAATGACTTTCAGTTGGGGAAGATAAGGAGTTGGAGAATGGTGGTAAAGGGACTGGAGCCTGCATGAAAGTGATATTTATAAATCTTAAGAGCCAATGGTCAGTACAGGAAAAGTCTTCAAAGATTGGGAGCCCATTAGAGTCAAGCACTCCCTGGAGAAATGCTGACAAACTACTTATTGTCACTAGTAGAACTGATGTCTTTAGTTACAAAGATGGTAATTCAGCACTGAAGAATAAACAATGGGTAGCCATAGAACAGACAACATTGGGGAATGTCCAACTACCTTACCTGTTCTGGTTGCTTACTGTTAACCAATTGGTACCAAGCCCTTATATACAACATACTTTGAAATTCTGGAAAGCCCTTAGAGGGACACTATAGCAAGGGCAGGTATATTCTAGGTTTGCCCCAATCAGGCATAATAAGTTTTTGTCAGGATCGTTTGATCATACTTTTCAACAGTGGAAGAGCAATAACCTGTACAGTCTGGAGCAATTAATTGACCAAGCAGAGATACTCCGTTTTGTTAACTTTACTCTCAGGCAGTTGATACTTATGTTTTGCAGTACCACCAAATTTGGCATTATGTGGATACTAGGAAGTGAAATTAAGTCTTAAAACAAACATTACCCTTTAAAATTCTTTGCGCAATGTTATGTAAACAGCAGGATATAATTTCCAAGATACACTTGTCGTCAAATCTACCTACAACTATAAACTGAGTCACAGGCTGTCTTGGAAGCAAGATTTGAGAGTGGAGTTGGAGGAGGGTCTCTGGTTGACTAGATGTGATACATGACTCACATAAGGCTGAAAAAGATGTTTCCTAGTGTGATTGGAGGATGGTCAAGAGGGTATGTGTCCCAGGGGACTTATCTGCATATGTGGTGGGAGTGTCCAGTAGTATAGAAGTACTGGAAGGAGGTAGTGGGGCTAGAACCCTTGATTACAAGAGTAGGAATCTATGAAACTATGGAAGTTAGGGTTTTTCCATTCCTCCTACTCCCTGGCCAGATTGGAGGAAAGCTTATAATTATGGTGGTTAAGTGTGTAGTGGTGGTGAGGCTAGAAATCGCTATGACATGGAAGAGAGAAGACGTTCTCCACCACAGTTGCTTTTACAGCATGTCTGGAAAGTGTATTCTCTTCCAAAGCTCACTGTCATTAGAAGGAGCAAGGCAACAGGGTGCGAGGATGATGGGCTGCCCAAATTGGATGCTTGAGGGGGCGAGTCAGTGACCTACCCTAAACATAAATAGGAGAGATGAGCTTAGTAGCCTTATCTTGTACCTCTCTTCTCTCTTTCTTCGTTCCATCTCCTGTTTGTAGATTGAGGGGGTGATCCTAGAATCTGAAGATCTCCCTTCGGGAGGAACTATTTGTGGAACTTGGTTTGTTTGATGTAATGCATGGAGGAGGAAGGAAGTAGGGGGGAGAAAGGTGTGGTGATATTTTGCTGGAGAATGGATCCATGCCTGAATATTATGTGTCTGTATAGGCTTTTGACAATAAAATCTGAAGGAAATTCGTGATTGTTCATTGTACAGAATTAGCTAAATTCAAAGAAGCACTGGGCCCAATATTCAGGACCAGTGGCTAGCACTGCTAAAGCAGCGAGGTGTTGGCAGTGATGTTGAAACCTAGATATTCAATGCTGGGGCCATATCCAGGTTCTGGCACTGAATATCCGGTCTGCCCGGATTGCCTGAAAACTAACTGGGCAGTGGCGATATTTGGCTGCTGCCCAGTTACCTTCTGTGGCAAAAGTTAGGCCAGGGTTTCTAGCACCTGATGTTCGCCTCATATCGCTAATCGGACAGTGGCTTAATATCACTGTTGCCTGTTTAGCAACGGGCTCTACCTCAGAATGTCCCTGGCATGCCCCGATAATACCCACTTGTCATCAGGACATGTAGCAGTGGCACACCCGGACATTTGGTGGCACTAATCATGTTAGTACCACTAAATATCCCACCAAGTGGCATTTACATGGTTTGCAGGTCTGCCTGTGAATATCCCTCCCACTACTTTTATTAATTTGAATGAGTCAGCAGACAATAATACAGGGAATTGTTTAGAACTGTGAAACAGAATTTAGTTTTGCAGACAGGGATTAGGCTGAACTCGCTGACTCCACATTGTAGAACTTTTGTAAAATATTTCATGGAAAAACAGGATTCTTTTCAATTAGAGAGGAGAAGGTAGGAGATTTTGTGTTTGAAAGGGGAAGAAATTGTATGAACCACAGCAGTTATAGGATCAATCTGACTGGCCATCTTTAGAGAATTTTAGGAAGTTGCTATAAGAGCTTAAACCAACTGAATCCTTGCTAGATCTCTGCCATCCTGGGCTAATGTAGGGGTTACTGGAAGAGGTAGTAAAAATGATATGGAAGATTATTTAGTTTAGTTTACTAATTTTATATACCACCTTTTTCAATCACACCAAAGCAGGGATAAGAAAGACAGATAAATACTGTGGGCAGTCAAGGTGTCATGCATGGTGGGTTAACATGAGAATCTTGCACTTGGTTCTTGATAGAATGGATAACCAATGTTGCTCCATCAAAAGAAGTGTTATATGGTCAAATGTCTTATCAATAAATAAGCATCTCACAGCCATATTTTGTATTAATTGAAAGTGTTTAATACTAGAAAGAGTAAGTTCAGTATAGAGACTTGCAATAATCAAGACAATCGATCACTAATATATGTATAAGAGTTTGAACATCACTGGGATCAAGGAAGCACTGTGTCAACATATTTTCCACAATGTGAAAAATGACTTCTTGATCAAGATGAAAATTAAGGACTAAACATGAGTTGGCTATCAAGGAGAATATCAAGAGCTTTTACAGTTTCCTTTAGCTGGATGGGGTAGTCACAATGGCAGGGAGCTTTTCCTTGAACCATAGTCCGCCATACTTCTTCAAGTCTACTAATCCTGCCTCCTACTCTGACCAAGAGCAACGAGGCAACTTGCACTAGGGCATTCACCATATATGCCCCTAGACTCTGGAACACCCTACCACAACACTACATCAGTGACATCTATGACCTAACAACCTTCATAAAGCTGTTAAAGACCCACCTGTTCATTGAGCATTTTAACAGGATCACTTAACTCACCCAGTTCTTGATTCTCATCCTATTGGCCATCCCATCCACCCTTCCCCCTTTTAAACCCTTAATTTAAGTACCGACCCATACTGCAACCTATAACTTCCTCTCTATATTGTATATAATTACCTTGTTCTGTTTTACTTAACATATTCAATGTAATTCAATTCTCATAAAATTGTTCCATGTATAGTTGAAGTTTAGTTCACTGTAAACCGCATTGATCCTTGGAAATGCGTTATATAAGAATAAATAAATAAAAATTTCCCTAGACTAAGCTTTGGTTTGTTCTACACTAACTAGCAAGCAACACTGTAAATACTAAGATTGAGTAAACTAAGCAAGGGGCTCTATAAAGACCACCATCTGAATATCATCTACAGGAAGAAATTGTTCTGAACCAGCTGAAGTGCTCAGTAATAAAGCTCCTTGTAAAAAGACCAGACTTGGATCTAATCAAGTATGGGATTATAGGCCAATTGCTGATATCCTGTTTTTAGTTAACATTTTAGAAAGGATTGTAACTTACATATGACTGCATTTTGGTTTATTAGAAAATATTCAGGCAGGTTTCAAAATAGGTCATAGTAGTGACCCAGTGCAAGAAGCCATTCAAGATTATGTTATTCAATTTGTAGATAAAGGAGAACAAATATTTCTCGTACTGTAAGATCTTTCTTCAGCATCTGATCTGATCAGTCACAAGAATTTTTTGGGATTCTGTGGTAACCTGGGAATATAGAAACATAAAGGCAGAAAAAGACCATATGGCCTCTAGTCTTCCCTTCCATATCAACTACTATAGTCCCTTTTTATCCTTTAGAGATCTTCTGTGTTTGTCCCATGCTTTCTTGAATCCAGATATTGTCCTCGTCTCTACTATCTCCACTGGGAGACTATTCCATGCATCGATCACTCTTTCCGTAAAGAAATATTTCTGCATATCACTCCTGAATCTATCCCCTTTCACCCTCACCCCATGTCCCCTCATAGCAGAGCTTGCTTTCAATCGAAAGAGGTTCTCCCCCTGTGCATTTATGCCATGGAGGTATTTAAATGTCTCAATCATATCACCTCTATCCCGCCTTTCCCTCTAAGGTGTACATATTAAGATCTTTAAGTCTGTCCTCATATGCTTTATAATGAAGACCACTAACCATTTTAGTAGCCATCCTCTGCACTGACTCCATCCTGTTTATATCCTTTTGAAAGTGCGGTCTCCAGAATTACACACTATACTCCAAATGAGGTCGAACCAGAGGCTTAATAGAAACATAACAGCAGAAAAAGACCATATGGCCTATCTAGGGACACATACTTCAATGGCTGACTTCTTTTTGCATAATCGTATGGCTTTAGGTATGATAAATTATTTGAAATGTTAAGTACATGAGGTTAAATGTGAGGGTCCCTGAAGCTCACTTTCCCCACTGTCATTTAATAATCTTTGCAGCTGCTATTAAAATCACCGGACCTGAAGGCATTTATATATGCCAATGATATTCAGTTTGTTTTTCCTTTGAGCAGAGATTCTCTAAAGCCACCTGGTGGCTGAATCAGGGTTTGTGAATTATCTCGGAATGGCGGTTAAGGAATAAACTTTTGTAAAATGTGAAAAGCTGAGAGCCTGATATTCATTTGCGATAGCTATGTGCCTCTACAGCGCATAGCCGTCACTGCCGTACTTTAACCCAGGCTATTCAACGCTGGGGTCACCGCACTGCCAAAGACACTGTGGAAGCTAACTGGGCAGCAGCGATATTGCGCTACCGCCCGGTTAGCAAGTGATGCCACTTCCGCTCTGCCCCGATGCTAAGTGGTTAGGATTTACATGGTTTACAGGTCTGCAAACTGTGAAAATGCTTTTGACTATCAGGCCCCTAAGGGAGAAACCAGGGAATTTTCCCTCTAAAATTATGGTGGATATTGGGATATGTGAAGGCTAATTTGATAAGGGGGTGCAGAGTTAAAGCATGTTTTAAGGTGCTTATGTTGAACCTATTTTATAAAGACAAGTAGGCGCCTACTTATATTTGTAAAGTCGTAGCATAAAAGGCCTAATGCACATCTGCTTTGCAGGTGTGGACATTTTTCAAGTATGTGCATGAAATATAGTAGCTTATAACAGGGTTCGAGAAATCCAGGGTGCCAGGTAGCCATGGTGACTGAAAAATTGGACCTAGCACCTGGGGCTCAGTGCACAAGAGCAGAAGAAGCATCAGTGTATGCTGTGGGGACCCCAACGCCCAAAAATGCCACAATTGATCAGGAGCTTTGGTGTCTGCCTGCTGGATCCCAACCCCCGTGGGTAGAAGTGCTGGAGCTCGGAGGTTCGATGTCTGTGGGCAGAAGTGATGGGAAGGGCTGCAATCGTGACCAGGAGCTTCCAGTGTCTGTGAACCTGTGAAGGAAAAAAGGTTAAAGATGGAGTTTCCTGTACAGATGACTGAACACTGTAGGTTTTAATCAATAATGAATGGTGGGCAGGGGTGGGGGGGGAATGGAGGACAAGGAGGAAAGTTGAAGAGGAGAGAGACTAGGAAGAAAGAGAGCTTGGGGTGGGAAGGAACAGCAGGAGAGGGGTTGAAAGGGGGGAAGGAAGTGCAAGGGATTGGAGGATGAAGGGAAGAATGCATGAGAGTAAAGGTCACAATGTTTGCAAAAGGCGCACCCCTCTCTCACCACACACATGCATGCAGACACCCCACCTCTGCACCACACACACACACACATGCAGGCACCCCATCTCCACACCACACACACACATGCAGGCACCCCATCTCCACACCACACACACACACACATGCATGCAGACACCCCACCTCTGCACCACACACACACACACACACACACACACACACACACACACACACACAAGCACCCCATCTCCACACCACACACACACATGCAGGCATCTCACTTCGCACTATACATGCACACCTAGGGACCCCATCTCCACACCACACACACACACATGTAACTTAAAGGGTCAGTGGGGGTGGTGGGAGAGAGAGGAGGAGTGAGGCCACTGCCTTCTGTTGGTACTCTGCAGTGGTCCATTAAGTACTGTCGCACCGCCGCCCTAGTGGTCAAAGGTGGTTAAGGCAGGTCGGGTGGACATGAGTTATTTTTCTAGTTTGAGTTTGGTTCTTATATGCGGGGTCTGGGTATCTGTTCCCAGTGGCCTTCCGTGTACCAAAGCCTCAAGTAAACACAAAGTCCGAGAGTAGGGAAAGAAAGGCTTTTTATTTCCCTTAATGCACAATGATTCAGGTAGTGGAATCTACGTCAACATAAAGAAACCTTACTTCAGGTAGAAAAGAAACATAACCAGTTATTACTTTATCCACTGTTATCTTCACAGGAATTTATACAATCAAACACACAGTCTTTGCTTGCTGAGCCCTGCTTTATACACTAGGCAGGGATTCTAGGCTTCCTGCCTGACAGTAGCTACAATCCATGGGCACTTCGGAAGGGTCCTCAGTAAATTCCACCTGCATGGGCTGTGGGTCTGAGAGCTGTGACTCTGTATCAGTGTAGTCTGGTGGAATACGCTGAGGCTTTTCATATACAGCTTGTATCAGCCTCCAATGTTCTGGGCCTAGGTTTAGGCCTTGGTCATACAAATGCTTGCTAGGAGAATACCTTCCTGTGTCTTGGTGCCTTATATTAAACAGTCTTTTATCTGGTAAAAGCTTGTGTCTTGTCTTACAAACAGCTTGATAAGGCGAGCACACCCTTGTTCCTTGTGCTCCCTGTGTCACCAGGTTATAACGCTTAGAAGTATAAAAATGTGGATTACCTTGTTCTCCAGGCTTATCCCAGTGAGTTGAGGCTTGAGGCCTAGTCCTGCTGCAATTCAGCCTTACTCGAGTAGCAGGCCTCCCACTGTCCAGCTGGCCTTCGGGTGGAGTTATCTCTCTTTCACACCCATACCTCTTTCTCCTTGAATAAGGAGTGTTACCTCCTATGGAAATGACTTCACCACCCTTCTGGTAACTTCCACAGGGTCCTGAGTCTGCTGGTACCGGTTCATCAGATAAACCTCTGACCTCTGCTTCTCTCCTGGTACCTTTCCTCCCAGTGTCTCTTTGCCAAGAACTCCTGGTATCTTGCTGCACCGGACTCCGTGTGTCTCCTTGCCAGGAACTCCTTCCTCTCGGGTCTCTTTGCCAAGACTCCTTCTCCTCCTTCTTCTCTTCCCCCTTTCCAACTTCCCAGCCTTTCTTAAAAGGAACTCCCCCTTTCCTTGATTGGCTGTTGGCCGGCATCACATCACAAGCTCTGGGGTGCGGTTCTCTAGGCCCTGGAAGGTCTCTCTTGCTCCCCCTATCTGGCTCCTCGTAATGTCGCATCTGGTGTTGGAATCTTTTTTCTGAATTTAAAACCTTTTTTTCTGTTTGCATAGGCTCTGCAGTACCACAGTACCTGATTTATTAAGCGTTTTCCCATAGAAAATGGGAAAACAATCCTAGTAAATCTGGCTATAAAACCTAAAAAGGTAACTGATACACCTTTTTAGAGGGTGGGGCCAGGGGTGTGCACTGTGATTTAGGTTTTGGTAACCAGCTGCTAGATTTTTAGGCTGGATCCTAGATTCCAAGAAAATGTGTCAAGGCCTGCCTTATAATCTATACATGTACTGGTGCATTCTGCCATACTCCACTGAAATACTGCCCAGCAAAGTACACTCCTGGATGCACAGGACCTATTTTTACGCTTGTTGGTATCTTATAAGAGGTCATTTAGGCACGCATGTTGCTACTTCCACTTGGGAATGATTTTAGAAATCCTGTCCTAGATGTTGTGGAAAAAGTAAAATATTCCAGTCTATTTTAATTCCTCTTTTTTCCTGGAGACTCAAGTGTCCAGAAAGGAAAGAGCAGTGGTGGGTGGATGGGGGGATATTCAGCAGCAGCTGCTAGCCTCTCCATCGCCGCTGAAGACTAACACCAGATATTCAATGCCGGGGCCATATCTGGCAAACCAGCATTGAAAATCCAGGTCGCCACAGAACCCAGAAGCTAACCGGGCAGCGGCGATAATGAGCCTCTGCCTGGTTAGCTTCGACTGGTAGTTAGGCCAGCATTTGCCACACCTTACTTTACTCACGTGTAGCTAAACAGGCAGTGGCTCAATATCACCGTTACCTGGTTAGTGACTGGTGCCGCCGTCTCCGCTCCGCCCTGGAATGTTTCTGATGCACCCCGATGCTAACCGCTGAGTGTCAGGACATGTAGTGGAGGCACCTGCAGGTATCCAGCGGCATGCACACAGTTTGCAGGTCTGCAAACCTCGTAAATGCCTTTGAATATCCTCCCGGTGTTCCTTAAACTCTATATGGTAAAAAAGGTTTGGCCACTCTTACATCAGAGTATGGAATTTAAATTTATGCAACAATGAAGGCTGAAAGAAAGGGCATTTGCGGTAGCAGCTCCAGCACTGTGCTGCTGGGCCATACTGCTTATACCACCTCAAAGGTGCTACAAGCAGTTTTTGGGGGGAATTGGGGCACGGCAGTCACCGCTGGGGACAGGTGCATGGTGGTCCCTGCTGCCCAACCCAGGCCGCGGGAGGCCAACTGTGGGTCGGGCGGCAGGGTTTTAGGGGACTAGGAATGTGGCAGTCTGGGGCTCCTGCGGGGAGGACGTACTGGCTCCCATGGGAACGTTTTGTTCCCGTGGACCAAAATCAGATCCTAATGGCCCCATCTTCAGAGGGGACATCCGGATGGCCCGGACGTCCCGCTCCCAGAATCGGGCTCCATGTGTCTTTACAAAATAGGCTAAAAATAGGTGCCTTCTAGCCCTCCAAACCTAAAGGACCCTGTTATAAAATTACCTTCTGTCTGTGGAAATGTGTATTCTAAAATTGCCCACCCGATAAGCAGGTAAATATATGTGCATACGTTTACGGGCTATAGGAGAAGGCAGACCTGAGGTCGAGGCTGAGGTAGACTTTGGAACTACTTTTGCATGTACACAATAGAAATTTCTTAGCCTGCTTCACAAAACTCTATATGCAGGTATACCTCATTATCTTTCCTCCCTTATCATTTTACACACTCCGCCCCACATACTCCGCTCCATTCATATTAACCATCTCCATCTCCTTTTTGCTTCACAGGCCAGACTCAAATCTACCCATCATTCCACTTTCATTTTCTTGGTCCTAGCCTCTGGAATGCCCTAACCTCTGACCTCCAAGCTGGAATCATCATACATTAAATTTAATCCCAGGTTAAAACTTTTTTTTTTCAAAAAAAATGATACCATTATCCTTCCCCCCAGTTTTACTTGCTTCTCCCTCCCCCCTCAGTCAAAGTGGTTTATATTGTAACTTAAACATTAAAGAGGGACATTGAGAACTTGGATTTTTCTGAGCAATGGAGGGTTAAGTGACTTGTCCAAGGCCACAAGGAGTGCTAGTGGGAATTGAACGCTGGTCTTTTAGTTACCAAGCCAGTGCTCTAACCACTAGGCTACTCCTCTACTCCGTCTAGACCAACTTATTTTTTAGTTTTGAATGTTGATACCTTTTCTGTCAATTTATTGGCATTCCTTTCAATTTCCTTTTTAACTTGTTTTTCTTGTAAACCACTCTACTGCCAATGTGAAGGGCGGTATATCAGGTTTTAATAAACATAAAGATAAACTATGAACAGTCTGTTGTACGGTGGGTACGTGGTAACAGGTACATTAAAACTGTGCATTTATACAGTTGCTGGGGGGGATGAGAGGGGAAATGGGGTGAGAGTCGGTGTTTAGTGGCAATTTAATATCCGGAAACCTTTTACACATATGAGATTAAGTACAGTGTGTGGCTTATGTGAGTAGACCATTGGATAGTTTATGTTGAGTCTCTGAAGTGTCCAAAGAATAGAGAGGACTTAGATCCTTGTGTAATGCTGTGAGTTCGGAGATGGCTCGTGTTTTTTCAGGTGGTGCATTCCATAATCCTTGTGGATATAGGGAGAATGAGCAGGTACAAGTATATTGGCTTCTTTTTGTTCTTTCTGTTGGTCTTGTTAATAGGTTTTGAGTGCATTGTCTTCTGGTTCTATTGTTCTCATTGGTATGCAGTAAAAATTTCAGGTGAGTGGATGATAAGTTATGGATGATTTTGAAAGTCAATAGTAGTACCTTTGATCCTGCTCGTTATGGGGAGTCAGTATAGGTGTTTCAAGATTGGTATATGATGTTTGGATCTTGTTGCTCCCAAGATGATACAGGCTGCCATATGTTGTGTCATTTGTAAAGAGAGTAGGGCTTATTGTGGCATTCCATGGTAAATGCTATTGCAGTAATCAGTGTGGGAAGATTTCTGTCCGGAAAACTGAGCGGAAATCATTTGTTTTAAGTAACGGGTATAGTTGTTGCAGTGTTTGTATCTCATTGTATATTATTTTGGTGGCTTTTTTGACATGCGAGTTTAGGTTCAATAGCTAGTCTAGTGTTATTCCTAGGTATTTTACCTCTGTTTCTACTTCCAGGTCAGTTTCATTGATTCTTAGTGTTGATGGTAGGATGAACACTTCGTCTCTGGTGATGTGTAGTACTTCTGTCTTGTAGTTTATTGATAGATTGTGTTCTGATAACCAGTGGGTAACTTCATTAAAGCAGTTTATTTTGAAGTGTACTGTGGCTTTGCTGTGTTAAAGGGTGCGTAAACTTTGAGATCATCAATGTATACATAGTAGTGTACATTGTGAGACTGTATGATTGCATATATGCTTAACAGTAGGACTGACAGCGCTGAGCCCTAGAGTACTCCTTGCTGTTGGGTATGGGATAGATTTGTTCGGTCGTACTTTCACCTGCTGTTGTCAGATATTATTTAGTAGTATTTAGCTCGTGCCTTTCCAGTAGTAGTTCAAGGTGAGTTACAATCTGGTACAACATAGGATCTCCTGAAGATCTGTGATGTTCCTATGCAATTGGCAGTCGCATTCTCTATTCATTTGGTGCACCCATCGAACTACAAAATTAAACAAAAAAACCCTCTCTAGACCCTAATCAAAGAGAGGGCCTAGGTTCAATTTGTGCTTCTAAACTGTATTCCAGCTAAACTGAAAATAAAACAGAACTAGAGTGTTCTGTCTTACTAGGATCTCTGTTATGTTTGTCCCTGACAGGCAGGAAACTTACAGTGTTGTAGCTGCTGTCCTTCTGGGTGGCATGGGCTCTCAGACTCTATGCAGCTTGCCAGAGCTTCAGGGCCTTCCTCGAAGCTGCTATGTCTTTTGACTCTTCAGGCGCTGCTCCTATTTGCTGGATGGCTTTATGGGTAGGCTGTCCTTCTCTGGAGTAGTTCCCACTATGATTCTCCTACAGAGGCTAATTCTGAGGTCTGTCTCCTCTCAGCTTCCCCTCACTGCTGGGTTCATTTTTCTGTGACAGTTCTTCACTTGGATCTCTTCAGGGCTTATCTGTCTCTGCACAAGCTGGACTTCTAGACTCTGCTGTCCTAGAGTTCTCTGTTACTTCTACTTCTCTCAGTACTACACTCAGTACTTATTTTCAGGCTGTTTACTTCATCTTTGGATTATCTCGGGCACTCTGTCTATCTTTTCTCTGGATCCACTTTTTCATTCAGGCATTGCAGTCTTGGCTGTTCTCTTCTCTGGCTTGTTTGGCTTCCTTCTGCTGGGTTAAATTTTTATCTTGCTTTCTGGCTCTCATATTATTCTTCTGCCTTCCTTCTCTCTCTCAGGAGGGAGGGTGAGGGGCTCTTTCTTGCTTCAGCTCAACTCCTCTGCTGTTCCACAAGCTTCCATCTGCAAAGAGCACATGCTCTCTGTATTTCTCTATGGCAGGCAGTGGCTTTCATATGCCTGTCACAGATCCAGCCTAATGGTTTCTGCCACTCTAAGCAGAAACCCCGGCCTTGCCGCCCCCCCAGCTGCTGCTGCTGCAATGTCCTCCCCAGCTGCCACCGATTCCACTGCAGGAGGTGGAGGCAGCAGCAGCAGCAGCATTTCAAAAAGCTGCAGCTTGTTGCCGCCGCTTTCTTGCACGTTGCAGGTCATGTCCTTCAGCATACATGGCCTGCCACTTCTGATCCCCTTCCAACACAATTTACTGTCGGAGGGGGATCAGAAGCAGCAGGCCATGTGTGCTGAAGGACATGGCCTGCTGCGTGCAAGAAAGCGGTGGAAAAAAGCAGCCACTTTTGGAAATACTGCTACTGCCGCTGCCTGCTTCCCCTCCTAACGGAATCGGCGGCAGCTAGGGGGGCAGCACAGTTGGTCATGTGTGTCACTGCCACCGCCCACCCAGGCCAGCCACCCTAGGTGGCCACCTAGCTCACCTAATGGGTGGGCTGGCCCTACCTGTCACTCATTCCGATTTCCTTCTTTGAAGCTCAATATAAGATCACTGATGTAATTTGATCTTCTTGCTCCTCTGATGTTAGACCGGTTCCTTGGTGCAATTCCTGTGCCTTGGCTGCTTCTGGGGGGAAGGAACGCTTCTCTTCTGCTCCAGGTCAGCTGTTAGTGCCAGAGGAACCCTGCTTCCAAAGGAGCTCCCCTGGGTTGGACTCTCTCTTCCTCCTATGCAGTGTTGGCTTGGCTCCAGTGCTGCAGACATGAGGGGATCTTCGGTGCTGCACCTCTGAACTTTCATTCCATGGGCTACGATCTGTTTAAGAAAACTCCATCCCACTGGTTTTCTTACTCCCAAGCCCAACACTACTCTGCCCGCTCTCTCCCTGGGCCGCTCTTACATCCGCTATGATCATGCCGCTGACTGCAGCCGCTTCCTCAGCTCTTCACTCCGCCCCATTCTGGGCTCACAGCTTGATCACTGCCGCAGGAGTGGCGCTATTCTGGGCTCCAACGCCATCAGGGCTGCCTAGGCACATTGGGCAGCCCACTTCAGGTAAAATCTATTTTCAGCTGGTTACATCACCAACACTCTTGAAGGACTACCAAAAGGGACTGCTTCAAGGAAATAGATCTACACCTGTGAGTATTAATCTTCTGAAATAAACTCTAAATCTTGGGGAAAAGGGGAATTCTTTGGGTTAAGACTGATAAATCTGTGTATTTTAGAATTCAGAGTTTTTACTGAGTCAGTCAGGTCTTAGTGCCACCAGAGAGCTTTGTAGTAAGTCAAAGCAGAGTATAGCTTAGTATAGAAAGTAAATTAAGACTTGTTTCTCAAGTTTTTCATTTCAATCAAATCAGAGTATAGCTTAAACATAGAAAGTTGGAGTAAATAGTTACTGAAATAAAGTTGTTTCTAGAGAACTTTTTATCTAAATCAAATCAGAGCATAACTTAGCATACAGGTAGAATAGTCCTGAGTAGGAAACAATAAACTTGTTTCTAATGACCTTTACAAAGAAGTCTTCCAGTTAGGAGGCAAAAGATCTGCAAAGTTGTCTTGAATAGGTGTTAAAGGCAAGTGACAGATCAAGGGGCAATTTATTGATCTGTTGCAGTTGGAGATGTTTTTGGTTGACAGAAAAGACAGGAGGATTTAAGGAGGGATAAGGAGTGGAGGAGTGGCCTAGTGGTTGGGGCAGGGTACTTCAGGCCGGAAGGTCAGGGGTTCAAATCCCACTAGAGGACAGCAACCTTGGACCGGAAGGACTGGGGTTTCTAGTCCCACAGGTGCTCCTTGTGGTCTTGGGCAAGCCACTTAACCCTCCATAGCCCATGTTCCCTGTAAAATAGTTATCTCCAAGTTATAATGCCCTGTTCAATGTAATTTCAGTTTGTTCAATGTAAACCGCACTGATGCAGAATAGCGCAGTATATAAGAGAATATAAATAAATAAATACAATGAGTTAAGTAGATCAGCTGGAATGTGGGGTCGGGTCACCTTTGGTTACTTTTTTTTTCTATTGTTTCCTGATATAATCTCCCCTGGATGTGCACTAGAGGACTATTGAATTATATTTTGTTTGGAAATTTCATTTCTTATGTATGTTTTTTCATCTCATATTTCTTGTTGCTTGCTTTGTAAGTATTGATTGAAATGCAATAAAAAAGCCCCTTCTATCAAACCAAGGGCTGCATGAATCAACCAGGACATTAGTAAGGCTTTACCTTAGGAGCAAACCAATTTTTAATATCTTTTCATTCCCTCATTCCCTTCCTCCCCACTCCCACCCACCTCTGGGATAATCGTAGCTTTATAGGCTTTTAAACCTCTTAAAGGGAAGGAAGTGCCCATATCCATGCTCAGGTGTAGCTGTTTATCCTCATCAAACAAAAAACAAAAAAAAAACCCAAACTTCAGTGATAAATAATACTATTAACACAAAATCACCAAAACAAACCCCCAGAAAAATAAATCAAAATTCTCCTCTTTTTGTCGGATGTGTACAGGAAAGGAACATAGTAGCAGAACTATGTCCACCACACAGTTACATCCATTTTATTATAAAACCAAAAAAAACTTTACTTAGCAAAAAAAACTTTACTTAGCTGGAAATTATTAAGTCGCAGGCTATTCAAGCACGCTTGGGCACACGCTTAGACACGACGTGCACGTTTCAGGTTATTTAAACCCTGTTTCAAGTGCTGCCATGATCAAATTCAACCGTCTTTGAAACGCCGAAATCAGCTGTTTCCTTCAAAAGGGTCTGATACTCCTCCGAATGGCTGTGTCTTGCTGTCAATCAATTATGCTCACCTATGAAACTCCAGGATCTCCCCACCAACCAGGGGAAGCCCTGGGATCACCGGTGACTTCAGAATACACTGAGCCAATCAATCTCTTTGTTTAGACCTGTAGGAGATACCGTCTGTAATAGAAAAATCCAACGTTGTTCACAACTCTGCAATTTGTTTGTGCGATTTCCACCCCGCGGATCAAGAGGTATATGGTCAATAACTGACCATCGCAGATCCTGAAAAATGTGGCCAGTTGCTAAACAATGTTCAACAATTGGGGCTGTCACTGTCCCCTGACGGAGGCGGGACGCATGTTCACTCAATCTCACTTTAATTTTTCGAGTAGTTCTGCCCACATAAACCAAAGGGTACGAGCAATAGATAATATAAACAACAAAACTTGAATTGCAGTTTGTTTCCCATCGCCGTCTAAAATGTCGATCTGTTCCCGGGCAGGTCCATTCTACCCCAATCAACGTTGAGGAACAATACATGCAGTTACCGCAGTCCGTATGACCTGCTTGTGAGACAGGTTGTGGGGGACGATCCTCTATGACTGTAGTACTTGCTAACAAATCTCCCAAATTTGCTCCCCGTGTAAAAGCTATCATAAGAGGTTTTTGAAAGCAAGTGTGTAAATGCAAAATAGGCCAGTGTTTGCGGAGGATGTTAACCACACCTATACTGGAACTCATATAAGGCAGTATGCCCACCACCATTGAAGAGGTTTGTTCAGCACCCCTATCCGAACGATTGTCAGACAGTAGCATAATTGATTGACAGCAAGACACAGCCATTCGGAGGAGTATCAGACCCTTTTGAAGGAAACAGCTGATTTCGGCGTTTCAAAGACGGTTGAATTTGATCATGGCAGCACTTGAAACAGGGTTTAAATAACCCGAAACGTGCACGTCATGTCTAAGCAATGAGCAGCTGCACAGAAGCCAAAATCAGAACACACCACGAGCAGCCTCAAGAAGCTTTCGCCCATTTAACAGGGAACACATTCTATCAGAGACCCAATCCCTCCTCAACAATACCACGCTCGACCTTGAAGAACTGATATCATCCTGGAACTCCAATTTAAATGCCATCGCACAACGCCCGGACGCCAACAACTCAGCAAAGTTGAAGAGAAGCTCTGCCCCGTGGTTCTCTCCTGAACTGCGATCTTCTCTCTCACCCAACTACGTAGACTTGAGCGCGATGGCGCCGATCACTCTCTATTGAAGATCAGACCGCCTACCAAACTCACCTCTCAATTCATCGTGAAGCAATCACAACCAAAATGAAACAATATCACACCGACACACTAAAGAGATCATTGAATAAACCACGTGACCTCTTCAACTTGGTCAAATCCCTCTCGAAAGAACCATCACCGATCAGCACAGTGTGATTCACCCACAAGAATACGCAGACTACCTGCAATCCAAGATCATTCAAACCAAAAAGGATTCAGCAATTCAGTTTCAGGAACCAACAGGCCTAACCTACTTGACAAGTTCTCTACACCATCCACTAAATGCATTGAAGATATCATAACATCCCTCAACACCTCCACAGCACAGACTGACCCATGCCCAGCCTTTGGATTAAGGAACTACGTGATGTGTTCAGTCCATTCATTGCAAACCTAATGAACCTCTCCTTCACAACAGGATACTTCCCCACAACACTTAAGCAGACATCCATTAGGCCACTATTGAAAAACCCCAAGCTTGACCCGCAGAAGGCCGATTCTTATAGGCCAATAGCCAGTATTCCCTTGCTAGCCAAGATAACTGAGAAAGAGATACAACGGCAGATTCAAAATCACATAGACTCCGCAGCTCCCCTAGATCACTGCCAACATGGGTTTAGAGAATATCACGGAGTTGAGACCCTACTTACCAGCCTATTCAACGCAATAATCACAGGCATAGACAACATCCATCAAGGTTTTGTGCTCATCTCTTCTTGGACATCGCCGCTGCGTTCGACTCGGTGAGTCACAAAAATTCTCCTGGGAAGGTTGAAAGAGAAGGGCATCTGCAACAATGCACTAGAGTGGTGTAAATCCTATTTGGAAGCAAGATGGCAATACGTAAAGTCTGGATCTGAGGAATCAAAACACTTCCATCAAAAACAAGGTGTACCTCAAGGCTCCTCCTTGTCCTCCCTACTATTCAATATTTACATGCAGCCCATCTGCAACATCATAAGATCATTTAATGTGAGCTGTTTGATATATGCAGATGACATTCTTTTATACATGCCGTCTCCCACAGCCCAAAGGACCTAACACCAGCAATAAACTGTTTCAATGCTGTCTCAGCGTGGCTTCAATCACAGAATCTACGCATTCACATAAAAAGACAGAGGTTCTTTCATCTCCAGAGACCCACTCTCCACCCCATGTCAGTGTTAATGAAGCGGACTACTAACCAAAGAAACAATAAGATACCTCGGAGTTACGTTGGACCAACGCCTGGATATGAAACACCACATAAACAACATTGTCAAAGCTGTATACTTCAAAATCCGCACAATCAGGCATCTGCGCTCCCTACTGGACCCAGATGACTTCCGGACCATATACCAAGCGCTAATACTGCCGCACTTCGACTTTGCAAACGCCATCTTTCAAGGGCTCCCCCACTCCACGCTGGCCCCTTTACAGCTGGCCATGAATGCTGCAGCAAGGGTCCTACACGGAGCCGCCAAAAGTGACCACGTGACCCCCATTCTCAAACAACTTCACTGGTTACCTATCCATGGAAGAATCATCTTTAAAACCCTTCTCCTAGCGTTCAAAACAATCAAAGGTATTTCATCCCCTTCACTCACAGATCTTATTCACATGGTGCCCCCCAACAGATCCAGAAGAGCAATAGCCATAAACCTACTAGTAAACCAAAGGAATCATCAAAGTGCAACATATCAACCACAAACAGGGCGTTCCGCTACTATGTACCTAAATGCTGGAATGCCCTACCCCTGACATTAGGGCGATTGCCGACCTATCACAGTTCAGAAAGGCACTCAAATACCATTTATTCCTCCAATGCTACCCAAACTCCAATGACACCCCTCTGAAGAGATGACCCACTCTAAGAAACAACCCTCATGTTCATTATGTTATTTCACCCACTCATTGCCATGTAAATATCTCATGTATATAATCAACCTGTTATCCAAGCTACTCTTTACTATGTAAAATCTCATGTATATAGTTACCCCTGTTATCCAAGTTTGGACCCCTGTTCGATGTAAAACCAAACAGCATGTTATTATGGTTGTTGTGTTATAATGTAAACCGCGCTGATGCCAAATAGCGCGGTATATAAGAATTTGTAATAAATAAATAAATAATAAATAAATAAGCGTGTGCCCAAGCGTGCTTGAATAGCCTGCGACTTAATAATTTCCAGCTAAGTAAAGTTTTTTTTGCTAAGTAAAGTTTTTTTTTGGTTTTATAATAAAATGGATGTAACTGTGTGGTGGACATAGTTCTGCTACTATGTTCCTTTCCTGTACACAACCGACAAAAAGAGGAGAATTTTGATTTATTTTTCTGGGGGTTTATCCTCATCAAGCATACATTAAGGACCTGAAATTAATTAATCTTGAGGTGGACAAAGTCCATTAAACATATTAGATATAGTTTTATTAGTATAAGTATCCCCAGCAAATCTATGCAAGTAAAAACTTAAATACATAAACACAACTTAAAACTAAACATGCAGACAGCAGTCCAGCAGCGAGATGGGGGCTTTCCAGTCTTTTGCATTGAGTGTCACATGTATGATTTTCTCCCAGTTGGTGAGGGGTCTTATGTGGGCACTACGTCCAAGGAGCTCTTTGCTCTCAGGGAACCAGGCCAATCTCTGGAGGCTAGAGTAGCAGATTTGGAGGACATAAGGAAGACAGAGAGGTACATAGATGAGACCTACATTGACGTAGTACTGAAGTCTCCACATCCAGTCTGGCAGCATCCCTGTAGCCTTGGAGGAGAGAGGTCACATGATAGGAGAGCATCACCCTGGTGTGGCAGGAAGTGATCCTGTAGATAGGACCTATTCTCCAGGTGATGTAAAACCCTCTCACACCAAGGAGGTTTCTTAAAAGCCATGTGCTCACGAAGGAAGGGTTAGGACAGCCGTTATAGTTGGTGATTCGATCATTAGGCATGTAGATAGCTGGGTGGATGGTGGATGTGAGGATCGCCTGGTAACATGCCTGTCTGATGTGAAGGTAGCGGACCTCATGTGCCACCTAGATGAGATCTTAGATAGTGATAGGGAGGAGTGTGCTGTCTTGGTACATGTTGGTACTAATGACATAGGAAAATGCAGTAGGGAGATTCTTGAGGCCAAATTTATGCTTTTGGGTAGGAAGCTGAAATCCAGAACTTCCAGGGTAGCATTCTTTGTAATGCTTCCCATTCCACATGCAGGACCCAAAAGGCAGGCAGAGCTCCGGAGTCTCAATGCGTGGATGCGACAATGGTGCAAGGATGAGGGCTTTGGATTTGTTAGGAACTGGACAACATTCTGGGGAAAGGAGGAGCTTTTCTGGTTGCCGTATCTTAAAAAGGATATAGCAGAATTAGAAAAGGTACAGAGAAGAGCCACCAAAATGGTAAAGGGGATGGAAGGGATACCCCTATGAGGAGAAGCTAGAAAGGTTAGGGCTCTTCAGTCTGGAAAAGAGATGGCTGAGGGGAGACATGATAGATGTCTATAAATTAATGAATGGAGTGGAACGGGTAAACATAAATCGATTGTTTACACCATCAAAATGTAGAAAAACTAGAGGACATGCAATGAAACTACAGTGTAACCCCTATAAGACTAACAAGAGAAAATATTTTTTCACTCAACGCGTAATCAAACTCTGGAATTCGTTACCAGAGGATGTAGTAAAAGCTGTTATTGTAGCTGGGTTTAAAAAAGGTTTGGACAAGTTCCTGGAGGAAAGGTCCATAAACCATTATTAAAGGAGACCCAGGAAATCTACTGCTTGTCCCAATACAAGCATTGTGGAACCTGTGTCTTTTGGGGAAACTGCTAGGTACTTATGACCTAGATTGGCCACTGTTGGAAATAGGATACTGGGCCTGATGGACCTTGGTGTGATCCTGTATGGCATATCTTATATTCTTATGTTCTTAATTTATTTTTCATTTCTTTCCAGCTGAGTTTTCTAATCTGAATATAATGCTAGGTCTTAAGGGCCCTAGGGTACTGCACCGAACGTGCCAACAGTGTTGAAACTGTGGTGTATTAGCTGCAACACCACTGTGTTAACTGTCGGGTGTGGAAAATATAGTGAGGTAGAGTTGGATGATCCCACGCTAATACAGGTCACACACAGTGAAACCCTGCGCTAACTGCAAAGAGCACATCCCGCTCACTCTCCACCCCTACCCTGCCCACTCGCTAATCTAACGTGTTAGACAGCGCGGGAATCGTCCCGCACTAACTGACATGGCTCTGCGCTAGCTAGCAACATATAGCCCAACGTGCATACAGCACACACCAGAACACATGTTGTCAGTTAACGCCCTTTAGTAAAAGACCCCTTAGGCTTCCCATTTTCCTGGCTGGGGTATTTGGTAAAATGATATTCTTTTATTCAGACAATGCTGAGAATACTATGTTGTTCATATCCTCATAAGGGAATTTTGGTCAGTTGTAGATTTTTTTTTTTCATTTTATTTAGAAAGATTCCCATTTGGGAATTAATCTAAGTGGGTTATTGAAAGAGTCACATCTTGGCTAAACTATTGCTGTAATGCCAGTTCTCCTCCCACAGAGAAAAAACGTTTGTTTAAGAAAAATCTATAGAGCAAAGAAAGAAAAAATTCCAGTTTTACAGTTTACTGGAACTTTATTTAGTTCATGGACAATTTACATTGCTTAGTTTAATTTAGCCCAGTGGAAATGTGCAAACAAAACATGGTAAACGTTTGACCTCCTATATAATTCGTTGAAATTATGGGGGAGAAAACCCCTGTTTATATCTTGTAAAAATGTTCCCTGTTCCTGGAACTCATGAGCTTTTATAGTGACGCATATTATCAGCGTGGATCATATTTGACTAGAAAGAATTTTAACAGTAGGTTAAGTAAGGTTCCTATCTGTTGCCATAATTTCCCAGTTATATAATAAAGCTGCAATCCTTCTGATGAAGAAGAGAAGCATGACTAATTGATGCATTCAATGCACAAACAGAATGGACCCAGTGGCAAAGTATTAGATAGCCAACATAACAGCTAGATGTTGGCTTAGCATCTTAATGTATTCTGTGGGTAGGCCCATTGTCTCTGAAATGTTTTGGTGGCAAAATCAGGCATTCCAGATCACAATCTAAGAATATATTGAAGGTTTGCCGCCTCTTATCAGTCAGAGCATCTGGGATTTGGAGATCCATTTTGGACTGCAAGTTCTTAATGGAGTAACAAATTGCCATGGTGGCATAACCAGCTTTTGGAAGCCTGCAGTTACTAATACAGCTTAAAACCTTCTTAGAGACAGCTGATCGGGCTTCAGTAAGCCAAGTATTAGTAATCTCCATAATGGATTACTATGCTATTTGCAAAATTTGCTCCACTCTGTGGTCAGATGCAGGGGCATCTCTAGGAGCTGGTGCCATAAGCACCTCTTCTGCTGGGAGACAGAGAGGGAGACAGTCTTTGCCAGTGTACTCTTTAGGAATGCTTCCCACTGAGACTTTCCCTGTATTGTGCCAATTTCCTTCTTCAATAGGAGAATTACGGATGAGCTTCTGCTAATACAGCACTGGATATCTTACTCGCCCAAAAGTTGCATAATCTGCTGCCCAAGGAACAGCAAATCAAAAAACAACAACTAAAAGCAATGCACAAAAATAAAATCAAACAGAAAACTTCAAAAAAGAATTAAAAAGCAACTGAAAATGTATGTACTTTCACAAGCTTATGAAAATAGAAGAAATCTATGACAATCCAAATCTCAGGGGAAAATTTCTTCCAAAAGGAGGGGCCCAATACAACAAAAAGCTCTTTTCTGATGATTCTGGTCTCTTTTATGATGTGGCGTGCCGCTTCCACTGATACTGGCACTGTCTTCCTTCTAGGCTAGAAGTTTCCAATCCAGTCACTGGGACACATCCAGACAGTCAGACTTTCAAGATAGCCACAATGAATATGCATGAGATAGATTTGCACACAGTGGAGGCATTGCAGGCAAATCTATCTCACGCATATTCACTGCGGCTATCCTAAAAACCTGCCTGACTGGGTGTGTCCCAAGGACTAGATTGAGATCCACTGTCGTAGGCACGACTCCTAAAGGATTATTTTCCTGTCAGCCTCGCACTCAGTTATGATGCATCATGAAAGCTCGTGGTTACATGCGATGCTCACCTTATCATGGGCAGTTCTTCCAGAAAGGAATCACCAGCCTTGCTGATCTTTATCTGTCCCTGAAGATCTTGTCTATACTTTCATAAAGCTAAAACTCTCTGTTGCAGGGGTGTCAAACTCCAGTCCTTGCGCGCTACAAACCACTCAGGTTATCAGGATATCCCTAATGAATATGAATGAGAAATATTTACATGCACTGCCCCACTTTATGCAAATATATCTCAGGAATATTCATTAGGAACATCCTGAAACCCAGGCTGGTTTGTGGACCTATAGGTCTGGTTTTTGACAACCCTGATCTACTGGATGTCTCTTCTTTTATCTCAGTAGCCCCCAGTTTGTATGTAATTTTGTAGCCATAGCATTGTGCACCCCATGCGGATAAAATAGAAAGTATCTCCCTTCTTTCACCAAGGGATGCCAGTAATAGTCATAAGGCTGAATGTTAACAGCCCAACCCATACCCTTTTCAAAGATGTGGCTTGTACCACTCTACTATCAATATCCCAGTTACAGCCCTAGCTCTACATACTCCATTCCTTACCGCAAAGGTCTGCCACCACTCCTTTATAGAACTGGGTACTGTACACTTTCACTTCCTTCTCCCTACTCAGCCCAAAACTTCCACTCCCTCTAATATCTGCATACATGTGTGGCGTTTCTACTACTACTACTACTACTAATCATTTAGGAGTAATATAGCCACCTGAGCAATGAGTACATGTTGCCTTCTGAAAAAAGTATGGAAATTTTTAGGGGCGTGGAGCCTGATTCTAAAAGGGACACATCCGGACCCTGTGCACGTCTCCAGATAGGACATGCATGCAGAGGCCCGATTCTACAACCCCGCATAGACATGTACAGGGTGATGTAGAATCAGCGTGTGGCCATGGCTGGCAAAGCACATATAACTGGCGGCCTATCAGTTTGCCTTGCACCATGTGCACATCTAGGCCATGCACACACTGCCTAGCTGCCCTGTGCACCTGTAACAGCGAAAATGTCCCCAACCCCATGTCCTGCAGACCACATGCGACCAGATCCAAGAAGAAGGCTCCCCCCCCCCCCCCGCACATTACGCACACATCAACATGGCTACCAGGCAGCCCAACTTTAGCGAGGCAGAGAAGAGGCTGCTGGTGACCATGATCATCGAGCAGGAGGAGACTCTTATCCCTACTGGGTAGAGGCAGCTAGCACACACAGCAGCACACAGGGGCCAGGAACATATCAGGGCCACTCTTGCCCAGTAAGTATATCACAACACAGGCAGCCAAACCTAGAAGCACAGAGAAGAGGGCAGGCTGGAGCAGCACCCAAGTTGGCACAGAGACAGGCATGCATCAAGGTGGAGAGGAAAAGCAGGAGAAGTCAGGATCTGCCCTAGACAGAAATCAGGCAGGCTGTACAGTGACAGGACCACACAGCACAGACAGAGCAACCCAACAGCATGGGCCCAGGAAACAAGGGAGAACAGGATGATTGCAGGCCCAAAGAGAAGGCACAGGGGACACAGAGACAGATGGAAGGGACATGCATAGCAGAGAGCAATCCCAGAATGTCAGCCACATCCCCAGGTCACACAGGTGCCTCCTGTGGAGGCAAAATAAAAGGACCCTGTACATGCTCCGAGGCAAACCCAAAAGCCCAAGCACTGTGGTTCAGGGCCAGAACCATCAGACTACAGCTATCAGTGCTCCCAGGTGGTAGGAAAAGAGAGAGCATGGCAAATAAGAGGAGAGGCCCAATGTGAATGGTAGAGGTGCAAAATGAAGCAGTCCAGGTGGGAGGTGAATCCAGGAACTCGAGCACTGTCATTCAGGGCCAGATACATCAGGCTACAGCTGTCAGTGCTCCCAAGCCCTCGGAGGTGAGGGAACATGTCCCTGTGCATGTAAACCAAATGCAATGACCAGTTGCTGCTCCCTACCCCTTCCCTGGCATGGCATGGCTGGGTGATGTGCCACTGAGAGCAGATGGGGACACAGCACATGATGGGCATGTACAGAGCACCATCAGCAACACCCAATGAGTAGGCAGGTCTGTTTATGTTTATGTTTATTAAATTTGATAAAACCACCTTTCTACTGGAATCAAGGCGGTGTACAATTTTCAAAAAACAAAGGAAAATCAAGGCCAAGGCCAAGAGAAATCGGAAAAGAAATTACAGCTCTTTGACAGGAGAGAAAGGAGAAAAGGAAAGGTAAGACGAGACAGTAGAGCATGCATTCCGGGGTATAGACAATAGGAAGAGCGAGAGAGGTCAAACGAAAGGAGAGGGAAGGTCAAACGCCAGGGAAAACAGGTGGGTCTTCAGGTTTTGCTTGAAAGTGGTGTGGTTGGTTTCTAAACGCAGGGAGGAGGGGAGAGCATTCCAAAAAGCAGGGCCGGCGAAGAAAAAGGCAGAGGAGCGAGTGGATTGTAAGTGGGCAGATGAAGGGGAAGGAAGGGTGAGGCGGTTGAGGTGGAAGGGACGTGGGGTGTACCTGGGAGAGTGCAAGTGGATGAGGTCTGCTAAATACTGAGGGGTGCTGGTGTAGAGAACTTTGTGGACCAGGATAAGTAGTTTGTATTGGGAGCGGACGGAGATAGGTAACCAGTGGAGACGGAAAAGTAGTGGAGTTACATGGTCGCGGAGGGTGGCGTGTGTGATGAGACGGGCTGCAGTGTTTTGGATTCTTTGAAGTCGAGATGATTGAGTTTTAGGGAGACCGAGAAGGACAGAGTTTGAGAAATCGACGCGTGACATGACTAGAGACAGAGATAGGGTAGTGAGAGCTGCAGAGGAGAGGAAAGGACGGATGGCCCGGATTTGCCGAAGAAAAATAAAGGATGTTTTGGAAATGTGTGAGATGTGATCCTGAAACGAGAGTTCAGGATCGAAATGAACCCCAAGATAACGGAAAGAGGTGACTAAGGGAACGGAGGTACCAGAGAAGGAAGGGGCGAGTGAGGGAGGGGGAGCACCGTGAGAAAACCAGATTGCAACAGTCTTAGTGAGGTTGAGGTGGAGGCAGTTTTGGGTTAGCCAGTTGGCCACGGAAGATAGACAAGAATTTAGTACGGAAAGGTCAGGACAGGAAGATGAAGTGTGGTGCAGTAGGACAATATCGTCTGCATAGTTGAATGCAGAGATGCCAGATTGCTGGATTAAGAGGGCAAGGGGTCCAGGAAGAGATTAAAGAGGAGAGGGGCCAGCACCGAACCCTGAGGGACCCCACAAGGAAGAGGAAATGGGTCTGAAGGAGGGACAGCTGGAGAGGAGGAGAGAACTGCACAGGAGCGGGAAGAGAGAAAGGAATGGAACCAGCTCTGGCATGAATGAATGAATGAGTTGTGTCTCTACCCCACAGACGTTTTCGGATCCTATATGACATGGAGACCTATCCTGTGCAGTACCGCACAATCCCTTGCACACACCCGCGGCTGATATGGTGTATCCAGCAGCAGCTGCAAGAGAAGCAGGGTGAGTAGCCATGGGGATACTGTCTGAGCAGCAGGCCGACAGGCCCTCCAAAACTGAGGCGGGCCAACACATGTAAGAGCAGACACTGCTGTGATATGTACTCCACAGAAACAGCATGCCCCCACCCCATGGTCCCACAACACATAGTCCTAGTTCACACTGCCCCACCCCCTGAAGAGATGGGATGTGCTGGAACACCCTGTGTGTGTGGCTGGCCCCCCAGCAACCACAGTCGTGAAGCTAACCATGATCTCTGTCCCCCACAGTGGCAGACAGCAGCAGGAGGACTCCTGCTCTACCCCTGACACCGTGAACGATGCCGGCACAGATACACCCCCTAGCCCCAGTGGGAATAGCAGCATGAACAGCAGCAGTGCACTGAAAAGCCCCATCCTCCTGTCCAATCCAACACTATCTGCGGATGAAGAAGAAGATAAGGGGCCAGCAGGGGATGCAGCATTCTCCCCATCCACCTCCCCTGAAGGGAGCAGAGCCGATGGCAGTGTGCCAGTGAGGGGGCCATGTGTGCCGGACAGTAGTGGGCTGTGGACATCTGACTGTGCATATCCGAGTCTGTGGACACCATCTGGAGGGTCCAAATGGGCCTGTCATAGACCCCCATGCATTGCCTCCGTGACACAGACAATCCATGTCATGGTACCTAAGGTCGCTACCAGGAAGGCAAGGTTCTCCAAGAGTGAGGTGACCCTTATGCTGGAGGAGATCCTCCAGCGGCTGCCACAATTGGTGGGGGGATGCATCCACACATGTGGGTGCCTATGAGAAGCAGCAGCTGTGGCTTAATGTGTGCCACTGTATCAATGCCATATATCACCAGAACTGGGACACTGAGGATGTGAAATGCAAGTGGCATCACCAGAAGGCACAGTAAGGATCCACGGGTATGAAGAGGGGAGCAGCTAACTGACCTGGAACAGTGCATCCTCGCTACAAATGACCCTGCCACCTCAGGGGGAATAGACCCTCTCCCTACATCTGAGGCATCCCAGGAGCAAGGTACATGTGTGACATATATGTCCCTGCCCCTTACCCCATGTACTCCCTCCTACTGTGTGTATGTACACACTTGCACGCAGTCACCACCACTGGCTGCCAGGGTGTCCCAGCTGTGCTGCCACTTCCAGGTGCACTCACAGTGCATGTGGTCATTCCTCTGTTGGGCTGTGTGTTGGGAGCATTGGCAGCATGGCTGCAAGCTGGTAGTTGCAGGGCTGAGTACACAGGCTACCAGAATGTATGTCTGCGCAACGGCTTCTGTGCCCATCTGGCTCTGCACAGGGGGACAGGGTGTGTCACACACCATAGTGGCGGCCCCTCTCAGCTTGTGTGGCCTTGTGCCCAACCCGCATGACTGCGACACTGCCACCCCGTCAGTGGCAGCATTGCCAGGTGCAGCTATGACCCACAATGTTGTCTGTGTCTTCACAGGTACCCCCGCTGTAGCTCCACAGGCAGGAGTGCCTGCTCTGCCAATAATGTCCATGGAGGATGCCACAGGGGAGGGCAAAGAGGCCACAGATGATGCCCCTCTGCCATGCACCGCTGCTGATGCCACACTGCAGCAGCCACACGATGTCCCTAGGCCGGATGATCTGGAGCTCCATGTCCCCTCACCATCATCTCTACCACAGCACACTATTGACAATGGTGATGTCCAGGAGGGGATGCACAGCATCACCTGTGTCACTGTGCTGAGCGTCTGCTTGCACACAGCATTGCCCAGAAGGCACAGTCTGAGCAACAGCTGGAGCTGCTGCGACGGTCCATGGCACTGCAGGAACGGCATGTCGTGGCTACAGAGCAGCTGACCATAGCTACCAGCACCCTCAAGGCAATCATGGTGGAGATCCTGATGGAGCTGCGGCATGTCCCTGGGTGGTCCATCCCTACACTGTCCCATGCACACTCCAGTGTGCCTCCCATGAGGTCTGGCCAGGGGCATGGTGGGGCAGCTTCTACAGCTGCAGCATCCTAACCAGCATATGCACCTATGCCTCCACAGCCGGGCACCAGTGTTGTCACAGCATGGGCCTCAGCACATATCCACACCACTGTTGGTCGGCCCACCACACAGACCCCCCTCTCCTTGGGCCTGTTCCAAGGGGCACCGGTCCCCAGATGGTGTTTCCCCCATTCCATGAGGGTATCATGGAGTCAGGCAGCATGAGCTGTGACTCCTTGGGATCCAAGGAAACACCACCATGCACACCAGTGACCATGGTGACCAAGGCACAGGTGCATGTGCCCTCAGGGAGGGGGAGGGGAAAGGGCCGGACATAGGGGAAGAGATGCAGGGAGGCCATCTAGCACCAGGATTAGGGTGCAGAATGCTTGGTGGGTGGCCTTGAGTCCCAAGGTGGTGCACAGGCGGCGTGGGTTTGTGCAGGGGTGTGTGGGATGAGTGTCAGTCATGTTTCAGGGCTGTCTGTCTGACATTGTGCCATGTGGGTGGGCATAGGTGGTTGGGGGGATCCACAGGGTGGCACTGCCTCACAGGTCTGGCATTGGGTGTGTGCAGGGGACACACCACTCTGCATGACATGGACATCTATGTTCATGTGTTGCTGCGTGACTCAAATATGTATATGTCAACAATGTCCACACACTGTCCAGCACAGGATCCTGGTGTGTGGCATCGGTCTGCTGACCAGTCCTCCTCTGTGCTAACTCAGGCGGACACTGCGGGGGGCATTTACCAGCATTACATAGTAACATAATATATGATGGCAGATAAAGACCAGTATGGTACATCTAGTCTGCCCAGCAAGGCGGCAAGAGTAGGTGCACTTGCCACTCCGTGCAGGTCACCCCTCCCCATGCCTTTGTTTAGGTGTGTACCCACCTCTCCGTGTAGGCCACCCCTATTTGTTCAGCTATAAGAGATAGTAATGCCTCTTTTTATTTTATCCTGTTGCTATAAAGGGATCCACTGTGTATGTCCCATGCCATTTTGAATTCTGTCTCTGTGTTTGCCCCCACCACTTCCATCAGGAGGGCATTCCAAGCATCCACCACCCTTTCAGTGAAAAAGTATTTCCTGACATTACTTTTCAGTTTACCCCCCTTGCAGCTTCATGTTATGCCCTCTAGTTTTATAACTTCCCCGTCTTTGGAAGAGGTTTGTTTGTTCATTAATACTCTTTAAGTATTTAAAGGTCTGAATCATATCTCCCCTCTCCCTCCTCTCCTCCAAAGTGTACATATTTAGGTCTTCAAGTCTCTTCTCATGTCTTATGACGCAGGCTCCAAATCATTTTGGTCGCCTTCCTGTGGACCACTTCCAACCTTTTTATATCCTTTGCAAGATACGATCTCCAAAACTGAACACAATATCCCAAGTGAGGCCTCACCAGTGACTTGTACAGTGGCGTTAGTACCTCTTCCTTTCTGCTGGTAATTGCTCTCTGTATGCAACCCAGCATCCTTCTGGCTTTTGACACCGCCTAGTCACACTGTTTTGCCACCTTGAGATCCTCAGAAACAATCACTCCAAGGTCCTTCTCCTGGTCGGTGCAAACCAATCTCTCACTCCCTATCACATTCAGTTCCCTTGGATTTCTGCTTCCCAAGTGCATGACACTGCACTTCTTCACAATAAATATTAATTGCCAAGCATTAGACCATTCTTCCAGCTTTTGTAGATCTTTCCTCATGTTCCCCACTCCCTAAGGGGGGTCCATTCTGTTGCAAATTTTGGTGTCATCTGCAAAAAGACAGTCTTTTCCATTTAGCCCTTTGGCAATATCATTCACAAATATATTGAACAGTACCGGTCCCAGGACCAAACCCTGGGGCACACCACTAATCACCTTCCTTTCATCCAAGTGAGTTCCATTTACTGTCACCTTCTGTCGTCTGTCAGTCAACCAATTTCTGATTTAGTTCACCATCTTGAGACCCATCCCCAAGCTGTTGTGTTTATTGATAAGCGTCCTATGAGGAACAGTATCAAAGGCTTTGCTGAAATCTAGGTAGATCACATCCATCGCATGCCCTTGATCTAGTTCTCTGGTCACCCAATCAAAGAACTCAATCAGATTTGTTTGGCAAGATCATCCTTTGGTAAAACCATGTTGCCTCGGATCATGATTCAAGGAAGACCACTATTCGTTCTTTCAGGAGCACCTCCATTACTTTTCCCGCCACCGAGGTAAGGCTTACTGGCCTGTAGTTTGCCACTTCTTCCCTATTGCCACTTTTGTGGAGAGGTACCACATCAACCCTTCTCCAGTCCTGTGGAACTTCTCCTGTCTCCAAGTATCTATTAAAAACATCCTTTAAAGGCCCTGCAAGAACCTCTCTGAACTCTTTCAGTATCCTGGGGTGTATCCCTTCTGGTCCGATAGACTTAAGAACATAAGATATGCCATACTGGGACAGACCAAGGTCTATCAAGCACAGTATTCTGTTTCCAACAGTGGCCAAACTAGGTCACAAGTACCTAGCAGTTTCCCCAAAAGACACAGGTTCCACAATGCTTGTATTGGGTCAAGCAGTGGATATTGTGGGTCCACTTTAATAATGGTTTATGTACCTTTCATCTAGGAACTTGTCCAAACCTATTTTAAACCTGGCTACACTAACAGCTTTTACAACATCCTCTGGTAGCAAATTCCAGAGTTTGATTACACGTTGAGTGAAAACATATTAGTCTTAAATGGGTTATCCTTTAGCTTATTAGTCTTAAATGGGTTACCCTGTAGCTTTATTGCATGCCCCCTAGTCTTTCTATATTTTGATGGCGTAAACAATCCATCTACATTTACCTGTTCCACTCCATTCATTAATTTATAGACCTCTATCATATCTCCCCTGAGGTTGACGAGCCCTAACCTTTTTAGTCTCTTTTCATAGGAGTATCCTTCCATCCACTTTACCATTTTGGTGGCTCTTCTCTGTACTTTTCTAATAACCCTATATCCTTTTTAATATACGGTGACCAGAACTGCACACAATATTCAAGGTGCGGTCGCATCATGGAATTAATACAGAGGCATTATAATATCCTTTTTTTATTCTCCATTCCTTTCCTTATGATACCTAGCATTCTATTTGCTCTCTTGGCCACCACTGCACAATGGACGGATGGTTTTAACATGTTATCCACGATGATGCGTAAATCTTTTTCCTGGATGGTGGTTCCTAATGTTGAACCTTGCATCGTGTAACCATAGTTTGGGTTTTTCTTTCCTAGGTGCATAACTTTGCACGTCCACATTAAATTTCATCTGCCATTTAGATGCCTGGTCTTCCAATTTATCAAAATCCTCTTGCAGTTTTCCACAATCCTCATGGGTTTTAATAACTTTGAATAGTTTTGTGACTTGTCCACTTTCAGTTTTGCAAGCTGTTCTAACACATCATCTTTTGTGAATGGTGTGATATCTACTCCATTCCCATTTTTATATTTGTCAATCACAGGTGGTCCTTCTCTAGGATTTTCTCTAATGAAAGCAGAGCAGAAGTATTTGTTTAGCATTTTCGCTTTTTCAATGTCACTTTCCACAAATCCATTACCAGCACTTTTGAGTCCTGCAATTCCACCTCTGATTTTCCTCCTCTCCCGAATATACCTGAAAAAGTCTAGTCGCCCCACTTCACATCTTTGGCCATGTTTCCTTCTGCCTTTGATTTTACTATCCTTATTTCTCTTTTTGTCTCTTTTAGTTTGATCTTGTATTCTTTTCTGTGTTCCTCTGTTTGCGAGCTTCTGAATTTTGTGAAAGCTGTGTTTTTTGCCTTTATTTGTGCAGTCACTTCTTTGGAGAACCAAATAGGTTTCCTTTTTCTCTTGTTTTTATTCACTTTCCTTACCTATGTATCTGTTGCATCTTTTATTGCCTTGTTTAGTTTAGTCCATTGCAATTCCACTTCCCTTATCCCCTCCCACCCTACCAACTCCTCCATCAGGTACTTGGCCATTTTACTGAAGTCAGCGTTTTTGAAGTCAGACTTTATGTTTGCTGTGATTAGATTCCACCGTGGCTTTTATCTCAAACCACACCGTGTGATGATCGCTGCTGCTCACATGGGCACTCACCTGGATATTCGACGCGCTATCTCCGTTGGTGAGCACTAAATCCAGCACGGAGCTCTCCCTGGTTGGTTCTATCACCATTTGTTTAAGTAAAGCATCTTGGAAGGCATCCACAATTTTTTTACTTCTTTCCAGATATGAAGAAGGAACACTCCAATCCACATCGGGTAGATTAAAGTCACCCAATATGATCACATCCCCCTTCATGGCTATCTTTGCAATATTAACAATCAATTCGCTATCCATTTCTTCGGTTTGAGTTGAAGTCCTGTAGACCACACCAGTATGGATGACAGTGCCATCTCCTCTTTCCAACACAATCCACAGTGCTGCTTCTTTTCCCCATATCCCCTGCATTTCAGCAGCTTTAATATTGATTTTGACATATAGGGCTACTCCTCCTCCTTTTCTAAATAGATTATAGCCAGCTATGGCTATTGTCACGCCCCAGCCCTCTGCCTAAGGCTTAGAGAGATAGGGTTGCCATTAACTTCTCTTATAAAAGGTTGAATAAACTATTTTTCTCCAGTGAAGCATGCTGGGAGTTGTAGTTTTGGCCTTCTAAGATGTAATGTAGTCATGAAACCGAAAGTAAAGGCAAAATGACAAAATTTATTCCCCAAACGCAAACAAAGTCCATGAAGACTGTAACAGGATACTTCTCCATTCATTCACTCAACTTAGGCTGGATGAGCTTCACAGTCATTAATTATATGCAGCTGCTTATCAATATAATGGATAAAGAAAACACAGCTTCTTCATTCAACAAAGTAAAAATATCTTCTTTTTACCTGTCTTCATTAAGCCTTCAAATATACATGCAACAGGTATCTTCCCATTAAAAGAGCAAGTTCCTACCTTCAGTTCAGGCTAGGTTTCATTACTCTACTTTTCAGGAGACTTTATCTTTTCAGCTATTCTTTAGCAGAGGGACTCAATGCCAACAGCTTGACATAGTCCATGAATATTTCTGGAGACAATAAATCCTGCTCAATAGGCTCAACCTGCATTTCCTCTGGCTCCGGTAATGCAGTGCCCTGCTCTGAGCTTTTAACTTATGTCTCAGGGTATACTCTCTCTGAGGATCCCTGTGTCTCTCTTGAGCACAGCTCCACCCGGTAAGGATAAATTGTACCTGAAGCTGTGGACACTTCTCCCTGGCTGTGTTCACCAGTCTCCCTCCAGCTTCTGGGAAACAATCCCTGGTTCATTTCCCTGAGTTCCTTCCTGGAGCTCTGCCACGACTCCCTGTTCCGGGCTTGGCTCCTTTGACTCCTGTGCTGAGTCCTGGGCTCCCACCTCTGAACTCTCTGAACCTTCTGATCAGGAACTGGGGTTTGAAGCCTTCTCTGCTCTCTCCTTCCGTGCTCTCTCCCTTCGGGCTCCCTCCTCCCAGGCTCTCTCCACCCAGGCTCTCTTCTCCTTCCAGGCTCTCTCCTCCTCTCGGGCTCTCCTCCTTGCTTTCTCTCTAGCCAAGGTTTATATCCCTGCTTCCCGGGCAGTGTCTCCCCCTCTCTGGACAGGTGCTTGCAATTATCTTCCAAGCCTGCAACTACGTCAGCAGAGCTTGGGTGTGGCAGCCTAGGTTCAGTTTCTCTCTGTTTGCTTTCTTTAGGCAAAAGCTGAAACCTGTGCACTGCAGGGATGTCACTTTTCTTAAAAGCAAAATCATTAGTTTCTCCTATTTCCATAGGCTCACTACAAGCTTCCTTATCACACTATATTGCATTCATGTGACTCATTAAACCATGTTTCTGTAATGGCCACAATGTCCAAGTCCATTTCTACTATTAGGGCTTCGAGATCAGGAACTTTGCTGGCTAGGCTTCTAGCATTTGTACTCATTGCTTTCCAGCATTTGTTGAATGACTTGCCTGCCTTTTGCATGGATTTTGTTCTACATGCCTCCCCCCTCCCCCCTCCACTTGCCATTGATGTATTTTTCAAAAGTGTGGTTCCCCAGTCGCCTATATATCTGAATCCTTCTTGTTTGCACCAGGTTTGGAGCCATGTATTGAAAGTTGTGTATGCACAGCCTTTCTGCCCCCTTACCATGAACAGATAGAACTTCTGAGAATGCTACAGTGTTAACAATGGGCTTGAGTTTCTCTTCCCAGAGTCTGGAAGTCCCTTTGAACTGCAGAGGCACTGTTTCTAGCCAGGTCATTTGTACCCAAGTGGATGACATCAGTTTTGGAGTGCTCACTTTCTGCACTAACTATACCAATAATTCTATTTTGTGATTTTTCCTTCCTATTTGATGCATTATCAGTAGATTTGGCATTAAGTCTATCATTTAAGGGCACTTCAATTTCCATGGATTGGGCACCCTCATTATCCAAGGCAGAGAAGGCATTATGCAGGGATATCACTTGATGTATAGGGTTTCTCTGCGTTACAGATCGTAACCTACCAGAGCCCACTGTGATCCATTTGTTCTTAAGCTGTTTGATTCTTTGTGGAAGCGGTGGTATGCCCACTGTTATATTTGTCACACACTCCTCGCATAACGGTATGCTTTAAGACACATCCACTGTCATAAAATTTGGTGCTTGACCTGGGGCACCTTCCACAACTGATCTTGCTAAGGTGTTGGGGAACTAGTCAGTTTCTCAGGATTAAACAGATTTGTTCAATGCAAGCTGACTTCCAGTGACATGCACAGGATATGTATAAGTAGTTTACTGAAAGGGGATATCCAGATGATTATATTACATGTGCATGGAAAAGGGCCAGCAGCTCTGGTAGGTCTTCTCTTCTTACCAAGTCCACACATATGACAGAAAACAGGATTGCTTGCCCTCTCCTCTTTTCCAATTTGTCAAAGGACATTTCCAAAATTATTAAGGAAGAATGGCATCTTATCACCACTATTCTGGCCTTCACAACCAGTTCTGTGACTTGCACACAAATGCAACATTAATCTGGGCATCTCCTGGTTCCGTCACTGTAAAACATAAGAACATAAGATATGCCATACTGGGTCAGACCAAGGTCCATCAAGCCCAGTATTCTGTTTCCAACAGTGGCCAATCTAGGTCATATGTACCTAGCAGTTTCACCAAGAGACACAGGTTCCACAATGCTTGTATTGGTTCAAGCATTGATATCCTGGGTCCCTTCTTAATAATGGTTTATGGACCTTTCCTCCGGGAACTTGTCCAAACCTTTTTTAAACCCAGCTACACTAACAGCCTTTACTACATCCTCCGGTAACAAATTCCAGAGTTTGATTACACGTTGAGTGAAAAATATTTTCTTTTATTAGTCTTAAATAGTTTACCCTGTAGCTTCATTGCATGTCCCCTAGTCTTTCTATATTCCGATAACGTAAACAATCGATCTACGTTTACCCGTTCCACTCCGTTCATTAATTTATAGACTTCTATCATATCTCCCCTCAGCCGTCTCTTTTCCAGGTTAAAGAGCCCTAACCTTTTTAGCCTTTCTTCATAGGAGTATCCTTCCATCCCCTTTACCATTTTGGTGGCTCTTCTCTGAACCTTTTCTAATAACGCTATATCCTTTTTAAGATACGGTGACCAGAATTGCACACAATATTCAAGGTGCGGTCTCAGCATGGAACGATATAGAGGCATTATAATATCTTTTGTTTTATTTTCCATTCCTTTCCTTATGATACCTAGCATTCTATTTGCTCTCTTGGCCGCCGCTGCACACTGGGCCGAGGGTTTTAACATGTTATCCACAATGACGCCTAAATCTTTTTCCTGGGTGGTGGTTCCTAATGTGGAACCTTGCATCGTGTAACCATAGTTTGAGTTGTTCTTCCCTAGGTGCATAACTTTGCACTTGTCCACATTAAATTTCATCTGCCATTTTGATGCCCAGTCTTCCAATTTATCAAGATCCTCTTGCAATTTTCCGCAATCCTCTTGGGTTTTAACAACTTTAAATAGTTTTGTGTCATCTGCAAATTTGATAACCTCACTCGTTATTCCACTTTCCAGGTCTTTATGAATATGTCAAAAAGCAGCGGACCCAGCACAGATCCCTGGGGTACACCACTATTCACCTTTCTCCATTGGGAAAATTGGCCATTTAGCCCTACCCTCTGCTTTCTATCTTTTAACCAGTTCCTGATCCACAGTAGTACACTGCCTCCTATCCCATGACTCTTTAGTTTTGCCAAAAGTCTCTGATGAGGGACTTTGTCAAAGGCTTTCTGAAAGTCCAGATACACATAGGCCACCGAGAGTTACTGGACATTTTAAATGTGGCCATTGTTCTGTCTGTACCCATGCTATAATACAGGAAGGTTCTTTTACACATCCTAGGTCCAACAACAAATATATGCCGATGGATTTCTCCAATAGTGAAACTGAGTATGTCATCTATGTTATAATCTGTCCTTGTTATACGTGTGAAAGACAAAATGACCCATACGAACCAGGATTATTGAACATAGGAGTTGTCTCAGGAGGAAGGTGGAGGATAAACCCTTGGTGTCACATTGGTTAGCGAAGCAGCACACAATAACTGATTTAAAATTATTTGTTATTAAGGTCGTCAAACCACATTGGAGAGAGGGAGATACTGACAGGACTCTCCTCTGCCTTGAACAGAGATTCATCTATCAATTGAACTCTTTGACACCAATGGGCCTTAACTTGGACTACGATTTTTCTGTTTCTCTGTGATCGTTTTTATCTTTTTTGGCTTTGTTTTTTGTTTCCCCCTTCCCCCTCCACCTCTCCCTCCCCTCCCCCTTCCCTTTTTTCCCTTCCTCCTCCCCCTCTCCCCTCCCCTCCTCCCCTCCCCTTTTCCTTTACTTCCCTCCTCCTCTCTCCCCTACCCTCTCACCATCACTTCCCCCTCACCCCCTTCCCCTCCCTCTCTCCTTTGTTGCCCCCTCTTTTTTGATATTCTTAATATGGTTTACACTTATTGTCATGAACATATTTATGCTTTTCACATGAGTTTTAACACCTCCTGTTTTTATCTTTTGTTTTTATGGGAGCCTGTTTTTACATATATTTCCTTATACGTTTTTTAAAATGAATACGACCACATATCTATCTGAATATCAAGAGAAATGGAACTCAATGCATGTCCCTAAGCAACTGAGATACCTTCTGAGTCCTGACTATACAAGAAGAGTATTGCATAGATCAAACATCTGGGAAAGTCTCTGCTACAGCCGCCTCCTTTATCTGGCAATTTTTAGTTTCTGTTTTTAAGTTACTGATTGCCACGATCTTCCAGTTGTTTGCCTATTTTATGTGTTTTTACCATACATTTTTCATTGGGTTATCATGTATTTCTTTTGCACATCAGCATTTACACATTTTTAACACCCCCTCACCTTTTCTGGCATTTCCAATTTTCATTTTAATGATGTTTTTGTTTTTGTCAATATCCACAGTCTGATGCTTTTATTTGTGCCCCTGGTATCCCTTTCTACATGTCACTTCCCCTTTCACGTCTTCCACTGGTTCCCCCTCTCTTTCCTACCATCGGCAGCCAGCACACTCCACTCAGATACAGTTGCTGGCTCATGTAGTGTTTGGCCAAATAACAGCTTTCTGCAACTATTAGTTTGATTTTCCCGTTTCGGTGCATCTCCCCATGGCAACGGCCTTAGGCAGAAAGTTTCTTTGTAATATGATTACTGTTTGACCTGATCTTTCTGATAGCTTTTTATGCTTCACCAGACCACATTATGTGGTTTTAAGGATACACTTTTATTTATCATTTATTTTTTTTACATTTTTACCCCCTCCCCTTTTTTAGCGATGCACTAGTTTTGTTGTGACTTATTTTTATCGATGGTTCAGCTCCATAGTTTGATGCCTCCAATGGTGGTCCAGGCAATTGATTTCCCACATTTACTTTCCCTTTCCTTCCCTCTTTTTCTCCATCGGCAGCCAGCATGTTTTACTGACACACAGCTCATGCATTGTTTTCTTGAATATTATTAGTCTTATGCAAACACCAGCCTTATTTTCCCCTCTCAATGCAATTCCCCTTTCATTCCTTAGATTGTTCACGCATCCCCATGGCAACGACCTTTGGCATGAAAGTTCCCTTTAAATATAGCTACCTGCCTAGGCCCGGTTTCTCATCCATACCGCAGCATTGGAACGGATAATACTGCGGTGATTTTCACGGTAAAAATGATTAATTTTCACTTTTATTCTAATACAATTTGTCTTAAGGTTCCCCCCCCCCCTCTTTCTTTAATGCATAAGAGAGCACCCCCTTATGGTCTTTCCCTCATTTTAGTCTTTTTTTTTCACCTGTTATGGTCTCATTGTAGGACAGTTATACTCATCATTACCCTAGCAGGCTCCCGCTCCCTGTCAGCCCCGACCTACGTTTTCTTTGGAAGTGTTTCCTTCACTTGTTATACGTGTTGACACAGCCGGTTTTAAACTGCATGTCCATTCTTCTTTCAGTTTTATGCAGTGGATATATTTTATGCAATTTTTTTCATCTTTGCTGTTTGTTGCATATATCCTTTTATTAGAGTGTTTATTTATTTGCCATGCTTATTGACTTAGGCTGTATTTATTTTTCATACCCCCCTCCTTCTCCTCCTTTCCCCCCAACCCTTCCTCTTTCCACTCTTTACATGTTTATGAAAACAATTTTATGTTTAGATATAAGGTTCCTATATAATTTATTGTTATTATTACTGTTCTTATGTATTATGTGTATTTTATACCACAATTCTTCTATATATTTTTATCATTTACCCCCTTCTCCCTCTCTTTCTCTCTCTCCCCTACTCCCCCCTGGTTCTCTCCTCCTTCCTCTTTCCATATCCCTCCCCTCCTTCCACCCCCCAACATCCAAGTTATTATTGTCATTTTACTGTCAATGTGGTCCCCCTTTTTTTTACTTGTCATTTACCCTTTATGGGTATTCTGTACATATGGGGCCCGATTTTCATTTAGGCAGGCTATGCGCCACTTCAGCACATAGCCTGCCCGCTGACCCCCTTAATCCAGATTTTCACTTCCATGGCCACTGAAGTGAAAATCTGGGTTTAGCCTGACATGCCGGCAGCTGCCGAGGCTAAGCGGTAGCATCAAAAATCTTTAAGGTGCCAAGGGCTAACCGGGTAGCATCAAAAATCGCTGCTACCTGCTTAGCCCTTTCTTCTGTCCCCGCTCTGCACCAGAATGCCTCCAACAGACCCCGATGCTGACCACATAGCATTAGAGTGCATAAGGGACAAACCAGGGAATTTTTGAAGGCACTACTCATGTAGGTGCTTTCAAAAATTCTCTCTTAAGACATTTACATGGGTAACTAGGGCAGTTCCCCATGTAAATGCCTTCGAAAATCGGGCCATGGTCACTCTCTTATACACATACACTCAGTGTAGCATGTGGTATGTTTACAATTTTTATATATATATATATTTTTTTGTCCTCTATCGTCATATGGCTATGTTTATTATGATTAGTATTTTATCTCCTTTTATCATGCATTTAGTTTTTCTCATTTATGTTTACATGATGATCTTGATTTGTTATCATTTATATTCTATCAATTTTATATGGTTTTATATTGCTCTTTAACTGTTAATTTATATGCATTGTATGACACTTTATAGTATTTGTATTAATTATGTTACCTTATGCCATTTCTCCTGAGGTCATACCCCTGACGAAGGCCAAAGCCGAAACATGGCCCCTGTCAGGTACAACAAATAAAGGTTTCTGCTTTCTACACATCACTTGTACTGGTACTTGTTTGTTTCTATGAGTGTGTATGCTGTTGCTTCTGGACCTACCTGTTCCCTTTCGCATTGCTCCGCCTTTGTTGCGGTTTTTGTGAAATGTTTGAATCCATTCTGATGCAGCCCAAACATTTTCAAAGAAATGGTTTATTTTTAGATGTGACCCCCTTTATTCATTTTTAGAGGAACCTCATGCATTTCAAAGCATATTATGTATTTTATTTTTTAGTTGGTCCTTTGGGGAATTAAGATGTTATTTTTACCATATGAGTGTTCTTTTTATGTTTTTAGATGTTTCCAATGTATGTATCATAATCATGCTTTATTTATTTATTTATTTTTTAGAACATATTGATCATTGATGAATTTATATTGTATTTACATGGTCGTTTATTTGATTGTATTATTTATTTGGCTTATTCTTCCTATTCTTGTTTAGTGATATATGTTTTTTAACGGAAGTTCTATACAGAGAAGGTACCAATAGGAATATTCATGTTTCTAGTTATGTCCTCCTCATCTCGTTTGTTCTCTTGTTTTTACTGTTTGCTAATATTTTTCATGTACACAGATCCAGAGCACTTTACAGACTAAGTCCTATCATTTGGTGATTATAGATGGTAGCGGTTTTGGTTCTCCAGTTTTTATATGATTATCTTTATGATTTACATTATTTATTGATTTTAATTTTTTCATTTTTATTTTAACATTATATTTGACTGTTAATATGATTTATTCTAATTGTTGATGTTTGTTTTCTTGAGGTTTGCACCCTAAAGATACCCCCTGAGGAAGGCCACAGGCCGAAAGGTGTAGGGCAATAAAGAAAGGGTTTTTTTCAAACCTGAAAAACTCTGCCAGTCTGGTATCTGTTCCTTTGGTCCTACCTGTTCCACTCCATTCATTATTTTACAAACTTCTATCATATCTCCACTCAGCAGTCTTTTTTCCAAGTTGAAGAGCCCTAACCTTTTAAGCTTTTCCTCTTAGGGGTATCCTTCCATCCCCATTATCATTTTGGTTGCTCTTCTTGGTACCTTTCCTAATTCTGCTATATCCTTTTTAAGATATGGTGACCAGAATTGCACACAAAATTCAAGGTGCAGTTGCACTATGGAGCGATACAGAGGCATTATAATATTCTAGATTTTATTCTCCATTCCTTTCCTTATGATTTCTAGCATTCTATTTGCTTTCTTTGTGAAGCGGCGGCCAAGAAAACAAATAGAATGCTAGAAATCATAAGGAAAGGGGTATTCAATTATTAACCTTTCTCCACTGGAGGTGGTAGGGATGAGGAAAGTATCTGAATTCAAAAAAGCATGGGACAAACAGAGAGGATCTCTAAAGGAAAAAGGGGACTGTTGTAGTGGTTGATATGGAAGGGCAGCTTAGATAGGTCCTGTGGTCTTTTTCTGCCATCATGTTTCTATGTTTCTATACTATAATGCCTCTTTATTGTTCCATGGTGCAATCGCACCTTGAATATTCTATGTAAGTCTGGTTGCCATATCTTAAAAAGGATATAGCAGAATTAGAAAAGGTACGGAAAAGAGCCACAAAATGGTAAAGGGGATGGAAGGACACCCCTATGTGGAAAGGCTTAAAATGTTAAGGCTTTTCAACTTGGAAAAGAGACGGCTGAAGGAAGATATGATAGCGGTCTATAAATTAATGAATGGAATGGAACAGGTAAATGTAGATCGGTTGTGTATGCTATTAAAAAGTAGAAAGACTAGGGGACATGCAATGAAGCTACAACGTAAGCCATTTAAGAGGAAAGGTCCATAAACCATTATTAAACCATTATTAAAGAGGAACTGAGGAATCCACTGCTTGCCCCAGGACAAGCATTGTAGAACCTGTGTGCCTTTTTGGGAACCTGCCAGATACTTGTGACCTGCTTTGGCTACTGTTGGAAACAGGATACTGGGCTTGATGGACCTTGGTCTGACCCAATATGGCATTTCTTATGTTATGTTCTAACTGACTCTCCCACAGACGTTTTGCTATGAATGTGCTTGGAAAAGTTTTTATTATACATTCTAGCTTCTGTGGCAAGCTTCTTTTCAAATTATTTCTTTGCTTGCCAAATCCCCAGGCAGAGCTGGTGCTGTGGCTGCACTCTTACCCAGTCTTAATATCACCCCCACCCCTTAGTCCAGATGTTATGCAGGCTACTGAGTTCTCAATGAGGGATCACTAATCCATTCCTGTGTTTCTTCAAGATTCTTCTCAAGCTTCAACCCCAACCAGCAACATTTCCACATATTCCGAATCTGATGATGAGCTTGTTTTGGCAATGCAGCAGGTGAAGTTGATGGAGATCAGCAGCCAAGGTCTTTACTGAGGTCTTCAGAAGGTGTCACTGTTGGGCTCAGGGCCAGCCCAACCATTAGCCAAACGAGGCTGTCGCCTAGGGTGATAGCTTCTGGGGGATGGCAGCAAAGGGCAAGTCATCAAAACTAAACAATAGATTCTGACAGACAGGGGGGGTGCTTACGGTTTCCTAGGGTGCCAACATCTTGCACCGATGCTGGCCTGGTTGGGCTGCAGGAGTTCTAAGTGCAGCAATGGGAAAGCAGCAGCATTACCAATATGGAGAGTTTCTCCTTTCCTCCCTCTTCTAACATTAAAAGCTTTAATTTAGTGTAATGAATGACTCTGAGAAAGATCATTGTTTTGTAAGTACATCTATAGAGCAAAGTTTTGAAAATCCAGCAAGTACTACTGCTACTGATCAATTAAAAGCTTGGGAAATAAGTCTTGTGAAACACAGCAGCTTGGCAGGGTTCCCAAAGTTAAAGAGAAAGAGAAACATGTTATAACTTTGGAATTACCTTCTCAAGAAGATGTTTCTACTTTACCTCAGGGTGATTCCTTGAATTTGTTGTTACAAGCTTTTTTGAGTAGAATCGGTAGTTCTTAAAAACAATGAACTCCAACATAATGTTCTTAAATTTCAAAAAGTGGAAAAGGTCACTTTGGAGGATGCCATTGTTTCTCTGCAAGATGATTGCTGCAAGATTGCCAAGGCCGAAGCAGCTGTGGTTCATAGAATGGAGGATGGATAAAATTCTACGAAGAAAAGAAATAAGATTGCCAAATTTTCCTAAATTGACTACAGCTCTCCAAGAAACAGAAACATAGAAACATGATGGCAGAAAAAGACCATATGGCCTATCTAGCCTGCCCTTCCATATCAACTACTATATTATAATTATCAAGGAGATTTTTGAAGTTCCTGAAACTGCCTATCCCCAGTGGTGTCTGCATACTATTTACCTTTGAATGTTTCTGGGAAGTAAAAAAAGACAGCTGACAAGACAAGAGAAGGAAATCCTGGTAATTCTGCTTGGATATTTAAGTCTGTTGTCCAAAAGGTTGGACTAAGTCATGTTAATAGCTTCTTTTTCAGTGGATTCTGATCAGGACTGGTTGTGTCTTTGTGTTTTTGTGTCTTTTTTATATTTATTAGTATTTAATAAAATCTACAAGTGTACACTTGTTCAAGTAACATAAATATGAGTGAAAAAGGAACTCTTAAAGTAAACATGCAAGCTAAAGGAACTGGAAAATATTTACCCATACTTCCATTAGACCACAATAAGAAAATGAAAGAGGAAAAGAAAAAAGTGAAAGAAAAGAACATAAGGAAAAAGGAATAAGAAAAAAGGAATAAGAAAAAAGGCGATAGTTGCATCTACTCTAGATTATTCAAAATATAACTCTTGATCCATCACTTCTAGGGATCTCAGAAGAAACAAACTGCAAATATTTTCATATCCAAAAAAAGAACAGAGATGATCAGGTATAAGAAGAATGTATCGAACATTAAGATACTTAACAATACATTTGCATGGATATTGTTGGGGGAAAGTAGCCTCCAAAGCAACAGTCTCCTGCCACATTGCAAGAAATAATTTGTGGCATTTTTGTGTAGAATGTGCCACATTTGGAAAGATCCAAATTTGTTAGCCAAGGAAAAGTTCTTAATTCCTCTTAAAGTACATCTTGATGAAACACAAAACTAAGCAAACAAAAGGAGAGGAGCAACCTTCGCAACATGCAAACCAATACAGGAGGAGTGGAGAGACCACTGCTACATCAGGAAAATCTTCAAATGCACTTTATTGGAACCCAACTTGGCCAGGTTTTGGCAACACATCTGCGTCAGGGGTCAACATCAAGAACATTCCATTATGCACTGAAACAATGGACCATCAGAAATGATTACTGATGTCCACTTCAAATCGCAAGTCAGGTTCCAATAAAGTGTGTTTGAAGACTTTCCTGGTGTAGCTGTGGTCTATCGCCACCCCTCCCCTGTGTTGATTTCAAACACAGAACTACCCAACAATGTTTTTCTTTCCTGAATTCCTGTTGTACAGGACTCCAAGATAAAAATCACAGGAAAAAGCTTCTTTTTTTTTTTTATTTAGAATTAATCATTTTACAACAAAGAAGGATATACAACTTCATGGAAATTTGGGAACAGGAAGAAAGTAATAACAATATTGAGAACCTCAATATTTATGCAATAGAAAGTACAGAAATAAGATTCCTGACCCAACTATAGCCGCCCACTGGAGAAAAGACCCAACAAAATAATTAACACACAAAAGCCATAGGAAAAAATATGTGAACTAACAGTCAAGACTATCTAATGGCAATGGATCTGGGGTCACATCAGAAGAGCGCCGAGCACTCAAAAAGGCCACTAACTGCAAAGGATCAAAGAAAATATAAGACTCATTATTAAATCTGATCATACATTTGCAAGGATATTTCAAAAAATATAAACCCCCTAACGTCAATACCCCGGGAAGAAGTAACAAGAACTCTTTCATACGTGTTTGGGTTTCTTTGGATAAATCAGGAAACACACAAATGGTTAATCCATGAAACTGCACATTATGCTTCTTGAAAAACATACGTAAAAACCAATCCCTATCAGAAGCTAAAACAAATGTGGCAATCAATGTAGAAGAAGAAACGACTTCAGTTAATGACGACTCCAAAATAGCCGAAATATTTAGTACGACTACTTGAGCCCCACCATCTATTATCCCACCCCCTGAGACTTTTTTCCCCGAAGGGAGGTAGTAAACTTTAAGCATAGGAGGATGAGATTCAATTGGCACCTCTAAAACTTCCAGCAAATATTTCTTGAACATTACTTTGGCCGAAATAACTGAAGACCTAGGAAAATTAATACAACGTAAATTACAATATCTAGAAGTATTTCCAACATTTCAATACATGCTTTTAAAGCCAACATATCCTTCTGGTAAAGTAAAGTAGCATCTTCAGAACAAGAAGCTTTTTGTTGCAGTTCCGTTACTGATGACTGTAACGCTGTAACCTCCAGAGTATGCTGCTGAAGTACGCTCATATGTACCTGTACCTGAGTAGTTAAGGCAGCCACCTGAGGAGCAAGAAGTTCTCCAAGTCTGACTATAGCTGACCAAATCGTTTCCAGGGTAAAGACTGCAGGCCTCTCAAAAGTAACAGTCTGTCCCGAACCAGTCGCAGTAAGGTCTTCTGTTGCTCGACGATCCATACTGAAATCCCCAGATGCAGGAGAGGTGTCTACCAACCTGCCTGTTGGCCCCCTCAATACCGGATCCACTGCATTGGGAGGGTGGATAGATTCAAAGCCTTCTCTCTGCCCCTGCGCAGCCGATCCTCCAAGCCCAGAGCACTCCACCGCATGGGAAGAGATCTCCTCCTCAAGCTGCGCCGGACTCCTCCCGAGCAGGGGATCCTTGGGCGGCCGCCACTGCTCTGGCAGAGAGATCTCAGGACCGAGCCCTCCATCGAGCTACCCCGCCCTGACGGAGGAACAATGGGACTCTGCTCCATCTCGCCGCCTGACCGCCCCAACGGCGTTACAAAGGAATCAAGTGGACCCACCATCTGAGATGAGGAAACAGCAGAAGAGGAAGCCGGGCCAGCAGAGGATTTCCTAGACCCTTCAGCCTTCCTCTTGCCCATACTAAAGAAGAAAAGATGCCGCCGGGGAGCGTTCACATCAATCCACCATCTTGGATCCCTCCCCCGGTGTATCAGGAAAAAGCTTCTAACTAAAAAACTTTAAATTTATAGAGTTAGGAGCATTGTATTTTCTTCAATATCCTTGCAAGCACAAGATGATTTATCAGAGGAAGGAATATCTCTTCTTAGAGCCTGAACAGTCATCTATTTTTATCTGCTCATATACATGAGTTAGTGAATGGACAGATGCAATTTTGAATTGTCCTGGGAAACTTAAGTTCATTATTTTGGGTAGTCCGGCTGATGCGATAGAAGCATGTTTGAGTATTATTATTATTTGGTATATTTCTTTCTTTTCTTTTATTGTTTCTCTTTATCAATACAACAATGCAAAATCATTTCCTTATCGTCCCTCCAGTCCAGTCCCACACCTCTGGGTAGTGTACCTCTTCCAGCAGCTCGGAGACTGAGCATGTCCTCTTTTGATAACATGAGTGTACTTATGCAGCTGGCACCGCCTACCAGCCCCAGTATGTTCAGTCTCCAAGCAGTTGGAGGTAGTAGTGAGCCAGGGTGCTGGACTTACTGACAGGACAACTAAGGAGACATAGGTTAGGGTTAGCTAAGGTTTGTAGTGTTTTTTCCCTATAATACAGGTTCTTTTACTTTTTAAAGTTTAGGAAAAAAATAGTAAAGCCAAGAAGAGGCTGCAGGGCAGAGAGGGAGGTTTTTACGCCTCCTCCCGAGGAACTGGAGGGAGTTATTGTAGTCCTTCCGCAGCCTGAGTCTTCAGGTGGCTCCTGGACCCGTTACTGGGTGAGGAGCCGCCGTATGGGCAGAGCTGAGCAGAGCGGCAGCCCCCTCAGCACCAAAGCCGAGAACCGATGGCTGAGCGCGAGGGAGGAGGAAAGCCACATTGGGCAGAATGATAAGCCTTTAAATGTGCGGTGTAGGGGCAGCGATATTGCTGGAGAACCGGAGGCACAGCGCAGCTTACAGGTGCATGTTTTGGGGCCTGCAACTGTGGGGGAAGCGCTAGAGGCAAATCTTCTGTTTTTCCCCTGGGCCCACATGTTTTTTTTCTCTGGTGCAGCCAGGAATGTTTAAGTTCACTTTATTTTCACTTTAAATTGATTTATTTTGATTTAATTTATTTTGATTTCTGGATTTAATTTGATTTAACTTGAGTTACTGCATTACATTTTGGCCTTATTTTAATAGGGTCGGAGCTGGGCCAGCCATGTCTTGGCTCCTGGGAGGGGCACTAGGAGAAGAGTCCTCCTTGCCTTCCCAGGTTTGTCATTAGTGGAGGCTTGGCGGGTGGGGTAAACTCCGTGGCACATCCCACCATGCCGGCTCAGCCTCAGTGCCTGGTGTGTGGCACCCATCGGGGAGTGGTCTCTGCAACAGGCATTTGCCTTGGCTGCAGACATGAGGCTAATGCCTTGGAGCAGGATCTGCAAGACAATTTGAGGCAGGAGAGTTCCTCCCTGGAGCCAGAGGTCCAGGAGATGGGGGGAGGGGCCCTGCCCTTGCTTCGGCAGAACCAGCGCCTGGACCCTCTGCCCCTCAGACCCGGGAAATTTTTCACCGGAATTTGTCTTGTTCTGGCAGAAGACGTTTTGCTTATGCCAACAGGGGTTGGCGAGTGGCACTCAGTGCTAAGAGGCCATCTCGCATAAAGGAGGACGAGACGGTAGTAGTGATGGCCAGAGGCCCAGAAAAATGGCAGCAAACACCATTGTCTATGGGGCCGGAGGGTGATGACTTGGACACGGAACTCGATTTGCAGGAGAAGTTGGAAGAAAGAGAGATCCCAGAGCAGGAGGATCAGCCCCGACTTGTTCGGGGATTCTGCCAGGAGGAGTTCCTGGCACTCATCTCAGAATCCTTGAAGGCCCTGAATATGCTCAGTAGCCTACCAGCGGAAGATGAGACACTGGAGGATCCTCTGCTCCAGACGGTGCAGAAATCGCAGAAAGTTTTCCCGGTGCATATTAGAAATCTAAGTTTTAAATAAATAGATAGGGAATTATTTTATTTCATTTCCCCCACATTACCCACGTCCACCCTCCACCACAACCCCACCCTCCCTCAACTACCAAGGTGTAGGATCTCATTACGACATCGAGCCCCCAGAGTTTGAATGTAAGGATCCCACACCAACAAGAAGGAAGTCCAGCGTTTGACACTGCCCCGCGCCCTCCACCGCTCCACCAACATTAATTGATGAAAGCAGTTGCGCCATTCCCCAAATGTAGGTGGATGCTGCTCCCTCCATGTGCGAAGAATCGGACCCTTACCCACCAGACAAGCCTTCCGCATCAATAAGCAGCCTGCTTTCCCTCTGGGGCGGGGAGGACCAATTCGATCCAATACCACAAAAGCTCCTGTCCATTTCAGTCGCTGCTGCAACAGCCCACTGACATAGGCACATATCTTAGCCCAATAGGACCGGATAGATGGACATCCCCACCACATATGCAACAAGTTAGCCAGGGGCTCCAAACATCGGGGGCATCGACCATCCACAGTTAAGCGGCTACGCAACGCCCTTCTGGGCGAGAAGTGGGCCCTGGTTAGACACTTAAATTGCACCTCTCTCCATCGCGCTCCCTCCGCGATCTCAGCTATCCGGCGCAGGGCCTTACGAATAGTGTCAGGGTACACCTCCCACCCCAATTCCACCCCCCAGGCCACCTCCACTCCCCGGTAGTCCAGAAGAGTCCGAAACCCATCCAGACGTGCCTTCAATATCGCTATGGAAGGAGGGTCATCTCCCCCCCAAATCAAAAAATTCCAAAATCTGCGCCGACCTCTCTATCACAAGCGCTTCCCTAGGCAAGGAGGCCACGTAATGAGAAAAAAGCATAAACGCAAAAAAATGCTTTGAAGGCAGATCATACTCCCAACATAGGGACTGAAACGATTTACACTTCCCCAAGGGGTCCACCAGATGCCCTACATTACATATACCGCACTCGCGCCATTCCAGAAACCTCCGAGTCTCAGACCCCGGGGTGAAATTTATGTTTCCTTGCAGTGGAAGCCAGCTCGATACTTTCCACGAAGCCCGCCAATATGCATTAAGCTGCCACCACGTTCTCCGGGCCAAGCTAAGCAAGACACTCTGCACTAGGGGCATCGGTAAGGCCTGTGTCTCCGCATGCAGCACCCCTAGCAAAGACATAGGGGCCACCAGTCCTTCTTCTAGGGCCCTCGGCGTGTACACGTCCGTCCCCCCCAACCAATCCCTGATATGTCGGGCCTGGCAGGCCAAAGCATAGGTTCCCAAGTCCGGGAGCCCCATCCCCCCTCCCTCCATTTCCCCCGTAATCAGGATAGTGGAATACGTGCCCTGGCCCCCCTCCACAGGAATAGCCGGATTACGGACTCCAGCCACCGAAGGTCCCTGCGCAGCAACCAGACCGGCAAAGTCTGCATCCAATACAGTAGTCGGGGTAGAACCACCATCTTAATCGCTGCCACTCTCCCTGAAAGGGAAAGCGGGAGTGGTCCCCACGCCTTCAACTGAATCTGCAACCGAGTCAAGACCCATTCCAAATTACATGCATACAACTCCCGCGATTGACTAGTTAACTTAATACCCAAGTATGTAAAGTTATTCTCTGCCCATCTGAGGGGAAACACACCCTCCCATCCCCCTTGCAGTTGCCCCGACACATCTAGAGCCTCCGATTTATCCTTATTGATACATAGCCCCGCAAAAAGGCCAAACCTCTTGAACTCCTCCAACAAGTAAGGCAGGGACTGCTTAGGGGAAAGCAAATGCACCAGGAGATCGTCTGCAAAGGCTGACAGTTTAAAAACTTGGGAACCCATCCGCACCCCCTGGATCTCTCGGGAGCGCTCAATAGTCCTAATCAGCGGATCCAGTGATAAAACAAACAGTAAAGGGGAAAGAGGACAGCCCTGTCTAGTACCCCGTGCCAGGGGGAAAGCCTCCGAAAGCACCCCGTTACAAAGTATTCCGGCAGTCGGTGCTACAAGAGACTCTCTACCATCTTACAGAAGGGGGCCCCTAGGCCATAACCAGGCAACAACCATCTTAAATAGTGCCAGTCGACCCTATCGAAGGCTTTTTCAGCGTCAAAACTCACAAGCAGAGATTGCAATTGTTGGTCATGGACCCATTCCAGTGAGGCCAGAATTTTACGTATATTACGCACTGCGTAGCACCCCCTCACAAATCCAACCTGTGACTCATACCCCAGCTGACCTAAATATCCCGCCAGCCTATCCGCCAGAATCTTTGCAAATAGTTTTAAATCAAAATTTAATAGCGATATCGGCCTATAAGATGTTGGCAATACCGGGTCTTTGCCGGGTTTTGGTATCAATGTAATATGGGCATGATTATTACCCCATCGAAAAGCCCCCTGCTCCGCTCGCTTCTCAAAAACCGCGACTAAGGCAGGACTCACACGAGTATTAAGCAACCTATAAAATTCTGCCCCTAGGCCATCTGGGGTCTTAAAACAGCTAGCTTTGGTAATAGCTGTACATACTTCCTGTATGGTTATGGGTTGTCCTAAGCGAGCACTCTGCTCCTCACTAAGCTGGGGCAGGTCCAATTCCCGGAGATACTCCTGCATCCCCCCAGGGGGTCCGGTCTCCGCTGTATATAATTTTTGAAAAGCACGAAACACTCGCGTAATTTCCATAGTGTCTTTCTGCAATACCCCTTTATCATCCTGTAACGCTGCCACCATATTCGTACCTCTCTGGCCCCTCAGTCACCGCGCCAATAACCTCCCAGGCTTGTCGCCATAACAATGTAGGCGATATCGGTAGTATAAGACAGACTTCTTGGCTTTCTGATGCAATAACTCGTTTAAGTCTACCCTGGCTTCCCAAAGTTCTTTCTTAGTCACGGCAGTTGGGGCCTGAGCGAACCGTCTCCGCAGTTTAGTAACTTGCGTCTCAAGTCGAATGATCCGCTCTGCTATCATGCGACATTTCCTAGCCGCGAACCCTATAATGTCCCCGCGCAGGACTACTTTGGCAGTCTCCCATACCAACTCCGGATCATCCTGATGGCATCGGTGATCCTCCTCAAACTCCTGCCAACGCCGCTCTAAAAACTGGTGGAACTGGGAGTCAGTATATAGCTCCGGTGGGAAACGCCAAATCCGCGTCTTCACTGAGTCCCTACCCCAGTGCAACTCCACCTAGGCCATTGCGTGATCGGAGAGTACTATAGGCCCAATCTGTGCCTCTCCTGTAAACGCAAACAAGCCTCCCGAGAGCAAGAAGTAATCAATACGCGCACTGGAGCCATGCGACCGAGACTGATGGGTAAAATCTTTCTTGGAAGGGTGTAACAGCCTCCAAGGATCCACCAGCCCCAATCTTGTTCTAAAGCGCTGCAACATCCGCGCTGTCGGAATTCTCTCACGCGCCTCCCGGCCTCTAGACGTATCTAAGTCGACATCCAGGACCCCATTAAAATCACCCCCGAGAATCAAGGGGAGCTCCGGCAGTTGTTCTACTTTAGAAGCCAAACCACTATAAAAGTCCGGATCCAAAGAATTAGGACCGTAGAGATTCCCCAAGACAACCGGCATCCCCTCTAGGGTACCATGCAGAAGTATAAATCTCCCATTCACATCTCGAATGTCAGTGCCCACTACAAAGCGCACCCGCTTGTGAATCAGAATAGCCACCCCCCTTTCCTCCCCTGAGCGGGCAAACCCCACACCTGCCCAACCCAGTCTCTACGCAGCTTATTATGCTCCTCGGCCGTCTGGTGGGTCTCCTGTAAAAGCGCAATATCACATTTCTGCCTGGCTAATGCCTGTAGGATTTTATATCTCTTAATGGGATTCCCCAGGCCACAGACATTCCACATGATTATCTTCAGAGTGTCGGGGCAGTGTCAAGGTCTGGTCGCACGGCAACCCTTAGTCTCAAGGATGGGGCTCTCCCAGCCTGGAACCCCCTCCCCCTCCTACTTAGGAAGCTACATATCTGCCAATCCGATACCACCCGAGTGTGATCAAGCCCCCCCCCAGAAAACTCCCTCCCTTCCCCCCCTTAACCCCCCCCTTCATCTCTTTCCAAACTTCCTCCATCTAATCCTCCCTGCTGTCTATTGATCAGAAATCCCGTGTGAGGCGATCGGCCGCCTCCCCCCTCTCCACATATACTCATAGGACCCTACCCTCCGTTCAGGCACACCCCCTAACGGACATGTGGTACAACCCCCAATCTCCGCCTCCAAAACCAAAATGGCACTGTAACCACCAAGCTGACTCTAGACCAGGCTAATAAACCAATTCCCCTACAATGCACATAATAACAAAGGCAAGCCCAAGTTACAACAATAGTTTTCGGCTCAAGCCCTAATAGACTATTGCCAGATTCCATCAAAGTACCCCAGCAATCAGTTAGCCCTCCACCCGTTCTTACAATACAGGCAAGACATCAAACAAACAATCAATTTAAACTGATCAGCACAAACTGCCATTCAGGAGTCCCTAGACCAGCTCACTCTCCCTGGGTGAGCTTATCCACATAGGCAGTGGCTTCTTCTGCTGATTCAAAGGTCCTGTGTGCTGCATATGCTCTGCGTCGCTGACTCAGCGCCGGTGAATAGTCCTGAGCAATTCTAATCCTCAGATTATCATGCACCAAAGTCCCCTTTTGACGCGCCGCTCTCAGAATGGCCTCTTTCTGGGGGAAACACAGGAACTTGGCTAGCACCACTCACGGCCTCGAATCTCTGGCTTGCTTGCTGCCCACCCGGTGAGCTCTTTTGATCAGCAGTTTCCTGCCATCCTCTACCCCCTCCAGTAGCTGCGGCAGAAGAGTCTCCAAATAGTGCTTAATGTCTTTATCCAAAACAGCATCAGGTATGCCCCTCACCCTCAGGTTGTTGCGTCTAGATCTATTCTCCAAATCGTCAAGTTTTACCTCCTGAAGCTGCAGACGGGCTTTGAGGCCTTCCACCTCTTGAGTCAACGCCTCCACGTTGTCCTCCGTACGCCCCACTCGCTCCTCTGCTTCCTTCAAATGGCTCCCGAGAGCCCCCATGGAGCTGTGCACACTATCCAGCTTTTCACGGAGCGCCGTGAATTGCACTGCCAGGGCATCTGCTACTGCCACTGAGATCTCTTCCACACCCGCAGGGGAGACCAGGGAGCTTGGCGCCGTTGTTCCCTCCGCCATCTTAGTCGCGGCAGCCACGCGGTCTCGCTCCTTCCTCCCCAACTTAGCTGCGGTCGCCATCCCCTGCACTCTCGCACCGCACGCCCCTGAATGCTGTGGCAGGACAGCCTGGGAGTAGATCAACTGTTTGCGGCAGGTTCGGTCCACTCAAAAAGGCTCTAAAATGCCGGTTTAGGTGGGGGGCAGCCGGAGCGTGAACAGAACACGACTGTTCACTCTCACCGCATCACCGGAACACCGGGAATTATTTTATTTATCTATTATCAACTGGTTCTTCTCCACATGTTTGTTTACACTTTCAAAAAAAAATTATAGATTGGTAAGGCATGACTTCCTTTTGCATAATCCATGTTGGCTCTTCCACATTAATGCATGTCTATCTACTCAGTGATTTCATTCTTAACTATAGCCTCCATTATTTTGCCCTAAACCAGTGTGAGGTTGACTAGGCCATATTTTCCCAGGTTATCCCTGGACCCATTTTTTAAAATTGCCATTGTTTTCTACCTCCCAGTCTTCAGGCACAGTTTCGTATTTTAAAAGGTAGATTAGAGATCACTCATAGTATATTACCATGCTTTTTTGGCTTTAATAGATTATTTTACATTATCATTTTACTATGATTTATTTTATTTATTTATTATTTTATTTCAATTTTTTATATACCGCACTATTTATAATCAGCGCGGTTTACAGAGAACACAAAGACCAGAACAATAGGCTGTTCGGTATTACATATAACAGGAGTATAAACTTGGATAACATGGGAGAACTATATACATAGAATATATAATCTGTTAATTCAATAAAATGAAAGAACTATTTACATAAATTAGCAGTAGTGCTAGGGTCAGGAGGAGATTGTGGTTAAGTTTGTGGTGAGGCTAATCTATTGCACTTTATGTAGGATAGCATTTGATAAATAGCATTTGATAAATTGCACTTTATGTAGGGTAGCATTTGATAAATAGGTTATATTTGAGTGCCTTTCTGAATCGGGCTAGGTCGGTTATGGCACGTATGTCAGGTGGTAGGGAGTTCCAGTATTTTGGGGCGCAAAACATGAAGGCTCTGTTCGCTGTTGATCGGCTGCATGTTGTTATGGCCTTTGGCATTATTAGAGTGTTTAGGGCTGTTTGTCTTCTGGATCTGGTTGGTGGTACAGTTTGTGTGAGATCAGTCAGAGAGTTGGTTGACAAACCATGGATGGCCTTGTATGTGAGAATCAATGTTTTGAATATGAGCCTGCCTTGTATCGGGAGCCAGTGAAGCTGCTTGAGGATTGGTGTCACATGATCACTCCTGGACGCTCCTTGTAGAACCCTTGCAGCAGTATTCATGGCAAGTTGTAGAGAACTTAGGGTGGATTGTGGGAGACCTTGTAGGATTGAATTGGCGAAATCGAAATGCGGCAAGATGAGTGCTTGGAAGATGGTTCTGAAATCCTCTGGGTCCAGTAAGGGGCGTAAATGCCTGAGTGTGCGTATCTTGAAGTATACAGCTTTTACAATATTGTTTACGTGCGATTTCATATCGAGACGGTGGTCCAGCGTGACTCCGAGGTATCTTATTGTTTCTTTGGTGGATAGATCAGCTCCCTTAACACTTATATGTGATGGTGGAATGAAGTTGGGGTCTCTTGTAACAAAGAGAACCTCAGTTTTCTTGTGCTGGATGCGGAGGTTCTGTGAGAGAAGCCACTCTGAAACTGCATCGAAGCAATTTATTATGGGCAGTAAATCCATTTGCATTGTGGAAAATGGCATGTAAAGGAGGATATCATCTGCGTATATCATACATTTGACATTGAATGATCTGATGATATTGCAGATAGGCTGCATGTATATGTTAAACATGAGAGATGAAAGAGATGAACCTTGTGGAACGCCTTGTTTTTGATGGAAGAGATTTGATTCTCCTGTTGCAGATTTTACATATTGCATTCTGGTGTCAAGGTAAGATTTACACCATTCCAGTGCTGAACTACCGATGCCTTTTTCCTTCAGTCGTGCAATGAGTATCTCATGATTTACCGAATCAAACGCTGCTGCTATATCCAAGAAGATTAGCACGCCTTGTCGGATGTTGTCTATGCTGGTGAGTATATTATTGAAGAGGGTGGTGATGAGTGTTTCAACGCCATGATATTCTCTGAAGCCATGTTGAAAGTAGTCTAGAGGGGCTGCGGAATCTATGTGGTCTTGAATTTGACGTTGCACCTCTTTTTCAAAATTTTTTGCTAGGAGGGGAATGCTAGCAATAGGCCTGTATGAGTCAACCCTTTTTGGGTCTAGTTTGGGGTTTTTTAGCAGTGGTCTAATGGATGTGAGCTTTAGAGCAGATGGGAAGGAGCCGGTTGTAAATGAAAGGTTCATGATTCTTGCAATGAACGGGCTAAATGTACTTCGAAGGTCCTTTATCCAGAAGGCTGGGCAAGGATCGGTTTGAGCGGTGGTGGTATTGAGTGAGGTGATTGTGTCTTCAATGTGTTTGGCTGATGGTGTGGTAAGTGCGGACAAGGAGTTTTGGCAGGTTGTTTCTTGTACATCTGTTTTCAGTAGTTCATCCGTCTGTAGAAGTTTAGATTGCAAGTAATCAGCAAATTCTTGAGGGTGAATATCCTCCTTTTGTTCTGATGATGGTTCTTTTGATAGTGATTTTACTAAGTTGAAAAGATCACGAGGTTTATTCAATGATCTTTTGAGCGTATCCGTGTGATATTGCTTCTTCTTGGTTGTGATTGCTTCACGGTGAGTTGCTAAATAGAGATTGTAAGCTGTTTGGTCATCACTGGCCAGTGATCGGCGCCAGCGTTTTTCTAGTCTTCTTAAGTGCATAAGAGAAGACCGCAGATCAGGAGAGAACCATGGAGCAGAGGTTCTTTTACTTGATATGCTCTTTTTGTGTGGTAGATGAGCAATGGCATTGAGGCTGTTGTTCCAGGCTTCAATTGCCTCGTCAAGGTTGAGTGTTGTGTTGTTGAGGAGTGGTTGGGTATTTGTCAGTATAAATTCCTTGTTGAAGGGCCGAAAGCCTCTTGTTGGGGCTCTTGGTGTGTTGTCAAGATTTCTGTTGTTTAGGGAAGGAGTGTTGCCCAAGGGAATTTGTAGGTTTATGAGTTTGTGGTCTGACCAGGGTACATCAGTGATAGATTTTATAATGTTGCTGTTTTGTGTAGAAGCAGATTGTGGAGCGAAGACCATGTCAAGAATGTTTCCTTTGATATATGTGGGCTCCATGATTAGTTGTTGATAACCAAGACTTTCAATGGCATTGAGGAGTGAAGAGGACTGATGTTGCTGCAGTGATGGGAGATTGAGATCTCCCATTATCCAGTTTGGAGTGTTAAGATTGCTGGTATTGGCAGCTAGGTCTAAAATGGTGGGAAGGTCATCCGGGGAGCTTGAGGGGGCTCTGTAAACCAGGTTTATGGAGCATGATGGTAGTAATTTGATCTGGAGGAAAGGTCCATAAACCAATATTAAAGGGGGACCCGGGATATCCATTGCTTGCCCCAATACAAGCATTGTGGAACCTGTGTCTCTTGAGGAAACTGCTAGGTACTTGTGACCTAGATTGGCCACTATTGGAAACAGGATACTGGGCTTGATGGACCTTGGTCTGACCCAGTATAGCATATCTTATGTTCTTTCAGAACATGGCAGATGAAAGGGAATACCATCTGGTCCTGATGATCTACTGCTATTAAGCATGTTGATTTGTTTTAATACATCTTCCAGTTTAATCAAGATTCACTTCAGTTCTCAGAACATCACCTTCAAAGAACAGCTCTGGTCTGAAAATCTCCCAAACATCCTCTTAGTAAAGGTCAAAGCAAAGAATTAATTTAGTTTTTCTGCTATTCCTTATTCTCTCTGACATTGCTGTTCAATGTCAGATCTGGTGATCCAACATAATTTTTTGCAGGCATCTTGCTTCTGATATACTTGAAAATATTTTTACTAGTGTTTGCCTTTTTGGCAAGCTTCTTGTTAAATTCTCTTGATCTGTTTTATTACTGCTTTACATCTAGCTTGTCAAGGTTCTTTCCTATCATCTACATTCGGGTTTGCTTTCTTTTTTTTTAAACCATGGTTTTTTTGCTTTAATAGGTTCTTTTACATTATCATTTTACTATGATGGTAGTAATTTGATCTTTTGATGTACGGGGTGGCCCAAAAAAAGTGAGCACATCTCGTAAATTAAAAGCTTAAATAGTTTACTTATTTACCTTTTTTAGCTATATAACGTTTTTATTTCGACAATTTCCAGTCGCCATCTTTTTTTTTAAAATTTGTCAATCGTTTACATCTGTCTTTTTGAATTTTTAAATAACTTATATGCTACGAGATGTTCTCACCTTTTTTGGGCCACCCTGTATATGTGGTATGCATTTTTTCTGAACTTCTAGGATTTGTTCTTCAAAATTCAGAATACTAAGAATTAAACCCAATGAATCCACAACTTAAGTGAAACAGAAATGTCTCATCTACAAAAATAATCTGTCATTTGATGCCACAAATTGTGAAAAAAGTAATAAGGTAAATTGAAATGAGTCAGGGGAACATTCATCTTACTTAAACAGCATATCTCAAGGCAAGGATGTCAGTGTAAATGAGGCCTGTTATGATTGCTTCCATTTATGTGTTTTTCTTTGTTTTCAGAGTGAAAATAAAAAATCAAACAACTTCTAAAAAAAAATACACGTTTAAAAATAAATGTTCTTCATAATCCACAATTATCCAATTGATTTTAATACCAGGAGATATAAAATAGTATATGAAAGACTTGTTAATTTCATCAAAAAGATACGTACTTCAAACATGGCTTTTACAAACAAGCTTATCAGGAACCACAAACTTATCTTGCAGAAAATTTCAACTTTGTCACCATGTTTTGACACCACCCAATACCTGCCTTGGGGAAAATTTTATAGCCTTGCTGTGTATGTAAAGCAGTGGTTCTGAAATCAGTCCTTGGATGCACCCAACTAGTCATGTTTCCAGGATATTAACAGTGGATGAAAGATTTGTATGCACCACACTCTCTCATGCATATTCATAGTGGTTAGCCTGGAAACCAGATTGGCTGGGTATATTCTAAGGTCAGAATTGAAAACTCTTTTGTTTATTTGCATTTAGCAGATGCCTTTTTCGCTGGTAGCTCAAGACAATTTACTGTACCTGAATGTATTTCTCTGTTCTTGGAGGGTCCTTATATTCAAACATCAAACATAATTGAACAGCTGGTCTTCTGGGAGGTAATTTTATAACAGGTCGCCTATAGATGAACACTACATACATGTCTATTTTATAAAGACACATAGCATCCTATGGTGGTCATTTTAAAAGTCTTATTCACGATTTGGGCATCCAAAAACGGGCATGTGGACATCCAAATCATGATGTACCCAAGGCCATTTTGAAAACTATGTCTAAAGATGGCCCTGGTGTGGGGATGTTCAAATAGGCATGTCCAGTGCAGGGTAATGAATGTAGACATCCCTGTTTGATTTCAGAAACGCCAGGATGTTTGTGCCCTCTTCTAAGTTTTGGCCTTCTCCAGGCACAAATAGGCATCAGGAAAGTGCTCATTTGGGCCTTGAAACATCCGGAGGGTATAGAGAAGATGGCACTTTATCATACCCTGTACTCAGGGCCGGCCCATCCATTGAGCAAGAATGTTGTTGGCACAGGGCCCCGCGCTTCAGGGGGCCCTGCGCCAACAACATTCTGCACACTGCTCACCTTCTTTAATGGCACCTGGCAGGCTCAGCACAGCTCGTTACAGCCGCCGAAGTGAAGAGCGTTGTTCCCTTCACTTCAGCAGCTGCATTGTAATGAAGATCACAGGCGCGCCGGAAGTCAAAGGACACTTCCTGTGTCCCGGCTCTCAGCGTGCCTGTGATATTCATTACAATACAGCTGCCGAAGTGAGGGGAACAATGCTCTTCACTTCGGCGGCTGTAACAAGCCTTTCGGGAGCTACTGAAGCCTGCTGCAGGGCTCTTCGGGGAGGAGGGATTGGGCTTGAAATGGGCTGTGGAGGGGTCTAAAATTGGAATTGGGCTGGGGAGGCTATAATTGGAAATGGGCTGAATGGGGAGGGAGGCTAGGATTGGAAATGGGCGGGGGGGCTATAATTGGAAATGGACTGAATGGGGAGGAGGCCAGGATTGGAATTGGGCTGGGGGGGCTATAATTGGAAATGGGCTGAATGGGGGGGGAGGCTAGGATTGGAAATGGGCTGAATGGGGGGGAGGCTAGGATTGGAATTGGGCTGGGGGGGCTATAATTGGAAATGGGCTGAGTGGGGGAGGCTAGGATTGGAATTGGGCTGGGGGGGCTATAATTGGAAATGGGCTGAATGGGGGAGGCTAGGATTGGAAATGGGCTGAGGGGGAGCTAGGAATGGAAATGGGCTGAGTGGGGGGCTAGGAATGGAAATGGACTGAGTGGGAGGGGTGCAAATGAGCTGATGGGGAGGACTAGGACAGCAAATGGGCTTTTGGGGGGGTAGGATTGGAAATGGACTGATGTAGTTCTGGAATAGGATTGGAAATGTCCGATGGGGGGGCTACTTTTAGAAATGGCTGATAGGGGTGGCTTGGACTGGAAATGAGTTGATGGGGGGGGGGGCTTGGACTGGAAATGAACTGATGGGGAGGCTCAGACTGGAAATGGACTGAGTGTGGGGGAGCTTGGACTGGAAATGGGCTGAAGCTCCTCCACACTCGGCCCAATTTCCAGTCCAAGCCCCCCATCTGCTCACTGGAATAGGATTGGAATTGGTTTATGGGGGGCTAATATTGGAAATGGCTGATGGGGGGGCCTAGGATTGCAAATGAGCTGATGGGGGGAGCTTGGAAGGAAATGGGCTGATGGGGGTGGAATAGGACTGGAAATGAGCTGATTGGGGGGGGGCTAGGACTGGAAATGGGCTGATGCGGGGGGGGAGAATGCAATTAGAAGGGAGCGGATGCTGAGTGGGGCTGAAACTAGAAAGGAGCTGATATTGGGGGAGGACTAGAAGGGGATGGGGCTGGGGGGATGAGGATGGAGGGGGAAAAGATATTTTGTGTGGGAGGGAAGAAATATCTACAAATTGCTGGGTATTGGCAGAGTAAGTGGAGATTGAGAATGGAAGGGTGAAATTTGAGTGGATGATAAAGGAATAAAAAAGAAATTGGGGAAAGAGCAAAAAGGGGAAAGATCAGTATGTTAAAGTAGATGTAGAAGATAGAATGGAAAAAATCTAGAAGAGAGAAGAAAGGACAAATGGACAGCAGACAATGGAGAATTAGCAGAAGACAGAAGAGACCAGAAGAAAGTGACTGGAGCAATTGCAATTGAAAAATAAAATGCCCATACAACAAAAGGTAGAAAAATACTTTTTTATTTTGAATTTATTAACTGGAATATGTCAGCTCTGGGGAAATGTGTATCACTAACGTCTTTGTATTTTTCTTTAGTACAAAGGAAATTAATTTATAGTCTTGTTGTACATTCCAAGTTTGGCTTTAGGGGTTCCCAATTTAATTATTGTCTTCCGATTTCTAAATTGTGATTACTTGTTCTTTGTTTGGTGATGGTCTATGTTCTGCATGTGTGACTGAGCTGAGGTATTCTATTCTTGAAGTTTCTGTTTGACAGTGCCACTTGTTCTCTTTCCCTAGTAGGAGATGTATTGATTTAATATTTGCAGTGTTGCCTTTTTAATAGGTAGGATTTGGTGCTTTGTGAGTCCTGGTATAGCTGTTTTGATACGGCTGGTTTGCTATGGGTTCTAAATGGTCAGTGTTATAGTACTTCCTAATGTGCCTGGCGGTTGGCACTGGAGTATAGTAATGTAGAAATCTGGAAGTCTTTCTTTATCCAGACACTCATTAAGAGGTATGTTAACATTATGCTAATGTTTATGCAAATGAGACTTCTTATGCAAATGGGGCCCCGCAATGAGCCTCCACACATAGCCCCACACCCCCCTTGGGCTGCCCCTGCCTAGAATCACAATATTTTTTATATAATTGGGAAACTTGTTTTATGTTTGAACCACCAATGAATGTCTCTTAGATGTCCCTGGACTTGAATCCACAGATGTCTTAGATGGCCCCACAGACATCCATATTGGGCACGTCCATGTTTATGAAATCGTGCCTGAATGTGGATGTGCCTGCCTATTTTTTGGAGATTCTGGATTAGACTTCCCAGATTGCACTTGGACATCATTTGTAAACTGTGCATTTATGTGCCCATAAAATATTAAGGACAAAGCAGCAGAAATTATGGCTAGAATGAAGCCACAGACAATTAAATCTGAGGTTTTTTGTTCCTATAAGTCTTGCTTTTTAAGCAATCAATTCAATTAATTTGGGAGCATTTTTATTTGCCTGAGTTGAGCTATCTCAACTTAAATAGTGTCTTCCCTATCAGAATAATCTAGCTTTCTTAATTTAATAGTATTTTTTAGTTCTCCAGGAACAAGCAGGAAGTCAGTTCTCACATATGGGGTGATGGCGCCGACAGAACCCGTGCGGAGCATTTCACCAGCTTTCAAAGAAAGCCTTTGGGACATGCTACCATGCATGTGTGGTCCCCTTCCCGCCCAAGGGTGCCATCTTGCTCAGTCTCCTTTTTCCACTGAGCCCAACAGACCTCTGTCCTGTTTCCCCGAAAACATTCCTTGCTAACATCCTTAAAAGTTCATTTTTCCCAGTTTGTATACTGGTTCCTCTTCCTGCCTTGAGCTGGCACTGAGCCCGACACTATTCTTGGCTCCTTTCCCCTTTTTTTGATCGAGGCTTGCCTCAACCAGCATTCACGCCTTTTTTCGCCTAGGGGTCATTGAACCTGCCGGTGCTTTCTACTAGATCGCCCGGTGGGCTCAAAAAATTTGACTGCTACAGTCAAACTGTCAGTTACCAACATCCATGACTGCTGCCTACACTGCCTGGGACTGGACCATGACAGCACCTCCTGCGACCTGTGCCAGGCCATGACACCTAAAACAATAAAAAGAGGTCAGAGTTGCAGGAAATCTGTTCCCAAGTTACAACTCAGAACCAGCCTCCCTGACGCCGAGCTCCAAGCCCAGCACTATTCATGAGGCCCAAGCATCCTTGGAGTCCCATGGTGGTGGCCCCTCCAAGAAGACCCTGGACCCCGAGAGAAAAAAGAAAAAATCCTCAAAGTCTGTCAAGGTACCACCAGAGAAGTCCAGTAAAACTGGTCGGAGGGACTTGGGCAGCTCACAGAAGCCCCTACTAAGGTCCTCAAAAAGGATTCCTTGACTAGCGGAGACCATGCGAGGTTCCTCGAGACCATAGTCCTCATCAAGCCGGTGCCGGGCCTGAGATCCTCTGTGCCTGTGCTGAAAGCTGCAGAGCCTTCTGGCTTGGAAACCAGAATGGCGGCCCTGGAGCAGAACATCACTGCTCTCCTGGCACTGTAGCAGACAATGATGGCTGGTTCGTCCACGTCATCTGCCCCGACAACTGGGCCCCCAACTGCATCGGTGTACCCAGTCGTCGAGCCACCAACCTTAGGTAAGTCCTTGGCACCGGTCGAGGTCTCAGTCCCGTTCCTCAGGCATTCGATCTTCCCCAGCGACTTGGACCACAGGTCCTCCAGAGGTCCCCAGCACCTCGGTGCTGGCCTCAAGGCAAGGAGTCACAGGGCCTCTGACTCATCATCACCCCTCAACTCTGAGTGGGAGACAAATGATGAGGCATCCCCAGAAACCAGATGGCACTAAGACATCCCCTCAAACCAGTCTCCCCTGGCACCCCAACACCATTCTTCTCTGGAGGATGTGGCCTTCCATGACTTTGTCAAAGATATGGCTTTGAACCCTTTCGGTGCAAACCAAGGCACAGGAAGACCCACACACCGAAGAGCTGGAGATTCTCCAGTACGAGTCTCCACCCAAGGAAACTCTCACAGTGCCGGTGCAACCGATCCTCAAGCAGCTACTCTTAGGCTGTGGGAGATCCCAGCGTCAGTGCCAGTGGTTAGCCAGTGCCTTGATGCCTTGTACCGAGTCTAGAAAGGCCCAGGATTCCACAAGCACCAGCTCCCACATAACTCCATGGTTGTCAAGTCAACCATGCAAAACCTTACGAGCCAGAAGACCCACTCTTCTGTCTCCCACGGAAGGAATGCTCGAGCCCTGGATGCAAGTGTCACCAGTGCTTGATGCTGGGGTGCCAGATCCAGGTCTATGAGTTATACATAGGCATGTATTTGAAGACTCTAACCCAGGAGTTGTCCATGTTTTCAGCCGGGCTTGCCGGAGAACCCCTCAAACGGTTCTATTCCCTGATCTCCGAGATCAAGGACTGCTCTAAGTTTCTCTCCTGGGCGGCCTATGACAGCTTCAAGTCAGCAGCTCGAGTAGCAGCAGTGGGCATCAGTGCCTGGCACCAAGCCTGGCTACAGTCTTCGGACCTCAAGCAATGGGTCCAAGATAAGCTGCTCGACATCCCCTGCACTGGGGAGAACCTGTTTGGCAAACCTATGGCCAACAAGGAGGCTGAGATTGAGGCTGATGTGGTGACCCGACAGAGGGTATCAAAAAAGATCTCATCCTTTCCCCATAAACCATCGGGGAAAAGACCCCTTTTTCCGAGGGAAACGGGCAATTCCAACAGAGTCACCACCACCAGCCCTTCTCGGGCCAGCAACAGGGTTCTCACCCCAAAAGACAAGGCCATAGAGCTCAGAAACCAAAGGCTCAGAAGCCCCAGGCCCCAGCTCCCACTCAACCTGGGGGGAGCTTTTGATTCCCAGGGCAGGGCCTCCCCTCCCCTGGAGCCCTTCACCAGCCCACAGGGGGCCGCCTGGCACTCTTTGCCCACAGGTGGACCAAGGTCACCTCGGACCAGTGGGTACTGCAAGTGGTAAGGCAGGGATACCGCCTCCACCTACAGCATGTACCACCCAAGTTTTTCCCAGGAGAGCTGGTGTGACCTCTCCTTCACTAGACCCTTCTGCTCTCAGAGCTCATAGCTCTGCTCAGGGACAGCACTGCAGAGCCTGTACCCATAAGAACATAAGATATACCATACTGAGTCAGACCAAGGTCCATCAAGCCCAGTATCTTGTTTCCAACAGTGGTCAATCTAGGTCATACGTACCTAGCAGTATCCCCAAAAGGCACAGGTTCCACAATGCTTGTATTGGGTCAAGCATTGATATCCTGGGTCCCTTTTTAATAATGGTTTATGGACCTTTCCTCCAGTAACTTGTCCAAAACTTACCCAAGCACCTATGGGGAAAGGGCTTCTACTCCAGGTACTTCCTTGTCCCAAAAAGAACCGAGGGCCGAGGGCCCATACTAGACCTGAGAAACCTGAACAAGTTTCTGGTGAGGGAGAATTCAGGATGCTCTCCCTTGGAACACTGCGGCCTTACCTCCACCATGGAGATTGGCTATGCTCCTTGGATCTAAAAGATGCAAACACACACATCCTAATCCACTGTTCCCATAGGCAGTACCTAAGGGTCGTGGTAGGAGGAGGGCACTATCAGTACAGGGTGCTACCCTTTGGCCTGGCCTCCTCACCAAGGGTCTTCACCAAATGTTTGGCAGTGGTAGCTGCCCATCTGCGCCTACAAGGGGCCTTTGTCTTCCCCTATTTAGATGAATGGCTAATCAGAGGAGGTACAGTCTTGGAGGTCAGTCAGACTGCGGAGCATGCAACCCTCCTGCTGCAGAACTTGCGGTTCGTCATCAACAACCCCAAATCCCATCTCTCTCCAGCCCAAAAGCTGGAGTTTATAGGTGCTCAGTTGGATATATTACAGATCAAGACTCTACTCCCAAGAGAAAGGGCAGAACACCTCAAACAACTGGTCTTCTCCTCCGTCTGCTGGGCCATTTGGCCTCGACGATCCATGTCATGTCCTCAGCCCACTTGCATATGCAGATAGCCCAGTGGTGCCTCCACTCACAGTGGACTCAAGCCACAGGCAGGCTACGGGACAAGGTCAGGGTAACCTGCCAGCTAGTGGAGTCCCTCAACTGGTGGCAAGACTTTCACCACCTTCAGGCGGAAATGCCCTTCCATGCACCCGCGCCTCAGAAGACCCTGACCACAGACGCCTCCCTCCTAGATTGGAAGGGGCATTGTGGGGACCACCACACACAGGGCAGCTGGTCCCTGAAAGAGTAACTCTTACAGATCAGTCTCCTAGAGCTCAGGGCAATCTTCCTAGCCCTGTGAGCGTTCTGCCTCCGCCTCTGCATACTGATCCAGACGGACAACCAAGTCGCCATGTTCTATATAAACAAACAGGGGGGCACAGGTTCGTACTTTCTCTGCCAGGAGGCGGTGACCCTCCTCTCCTTTGCAGCTCACAAAAGCATACTCTTGCGGGTAGTCTATCTCCCGAGCCAGGACAACTGCCTAGCAGACAGGCTGAGCAGAGTCCTCCGGCTGCATGAGCGGCGCTTGAACCCCAGGGTGGCCAAGAGGCTCTTCCACCTCTGGGGCAGGCTCATGATGGATCTGTTTGCCTCTCTGGACAACACACATCTGCCTCTCTTCTGCTCACACCAACCACACCCAGAGAGGGTGGCAGCAGACTCCTTCCTGATCTCGTGGTCCGAGAGACTACTCTATGCATTCCCACCGACTCCCCTAGTCACCAGGACCCTCTTCAAGGTCCAGAGTGAGAGGGCGTTACTCATCCTAAAATGCCCCCAGGTGGCCAAGACAGCCCTGGATCCCACTGATGCTCTCCCCTGTTGGTGGCACTCCCAGTCCCGCTGGATCAAGTTCCGGACCTCCTGTCCCAGGAGGGGGGCTCACTCTTGCACCCCAACCTGGGGTCTCTAATGCTCACAGTGTGGCTGCTGAAAGGGTAGCACTGGCCTCTTTCAGTCTTCCAAGAGAAGTTGAGGAAATCCTGCTGGCCTACCAGAAGCCCTCCACTAGACAGGCCTATGCTTTTAAGTGGAGGAGGTTCTCTACCTGGTGTGTGGAAAGAGGGGAAAAATCTTTCTCCTGCCATGTGCAAGTAGTGCTCCAATACCTGCTGGACCTGTCCCACACTGGGCTGAAATCTAATTCAGTGAGGGTGCATCAGAGCACCATAGCCGCCCACCATCACCCTATTGAGGGGAAACCTCTCTCAGGCCAACCCCTGGTCTCCAGGTTCCTCTGGGGCCTCCTGTTATCTAAACCCCCTCTCTCTTCTGGCAGCGGAGTGGGATCTCAATGTTGTGCTCTCCCAGCTTACCAAGCTGCCATTCAAGCCCCTAGCCACTTTCCACCTGTGGTACCTGTTTTGGAAAGTGGCCTTTCTGGTGGCCCTCACATCCGTTTGAAGAGTGAGCAAACTCCAGACCCTTGTGGCAGATCCACTTCTTTGCAGCTACTGTTTCAAACTTATATAAAATTATCATTCTACACACCATTATTATTTTAAAATTTATTTTATTTTTAAAACATTTCTATACCGCCATATTCCACAGCTTTAGATGTGGTGCACAATCATATAAAACCAGACACAATATAGTCTTCAAAACTATCCATATATACTCCTCCCCCAACTCTCACCTGAAAATACCCATGAATCCCTGCTTTGCTCCTGACCTACCTGTTTAAGATAAGAACATAAAAACATAAGATATGCCATACTGGGTCAGACCAAGATCCATCAAGCCAAGTATCCTTTTTCCAACAGTGGCCAATCTATGTTTATGTTTATGTTTATTCATATTTGATATACCGCCCTTTATGACTTCAGGGCGATTTACAATGATATCAACAATTACAGGTTGGCTCGAGGCCATAAGAAAGGAAGAAGAACTACAATTTTTACAGGAAAGAGGAAATGTCATGAAGCGCAGAGACAAGACCTAAAGAGGCAATCAGACAGACATAAATAAACCAGATCAGCCATGCACATCCGAGAGGTTATAAGCACTGGTAAACAGATGAGTTTTCAAGAGGGACTTGAAAGTGGAGTAGTTTTGTTCAAGATGAAGAGGTGTGGGCAGGGAATTCCAAAGAGCAGGACCATGGAAGAAAAAGGCAGAGTGACAAGTGGATTGGAGATGTGCACGTGAGGGGTGAGGAAGGTGAAGACGATTTACATGAAGGGAACGGAGATTGCGCGTGGGAACATGAAACTGGAGAAGGTCAGTAAGATACTGTGGTGTGTGGGTATGGATGACTCGATGAACCAGGGTAAGTATCTTAAAGTGGACACGATATTCAACAGGAAGCCAATGTAAATCAAACAGCAGGGGAGTGACATGGTCTCTCCGAGAAGAACGGGTGATGATTCTGGCTGCAGTGTTTTGTATAAGTTGTAAGCAACGCAACTGAGTGGAGGTGACACCTGAAAAAACGGAATTGCAAAAGTCGAGTCGTGATATAACCGTAGATAAGATGAGAGTGGTCAAAGCAGAGGGGGAGAGAAAAGGACGGACAGACCGTAATTGTCAAAGAAAAAAGTAGGAGGACTTGGCAAGCTGAGAAATATGGTCCTTGAATGTGAGGTTAGAGTCAAGCCAGACACCCAGATACTGGAAGGAAGAGACCACAGGGAAAGCGGAGCTGCCAATAGAAGGAGCAAGTGAAGGAAAGGGACTACCAAAGGTAAACCACGTGGAGGAGGTTTTAGACAAGTTGAGGTGAAGACAATTCAGAGACAACTAATCTGCTACAAAAGTGAGACAAGAGTTTAATGGACCAAGATCTGGATGGAGGGGATTAGTGTGATGTATAATAATGATGTCATCTGCATAGTAAAAAGCTGATAAACCGGACTGTTGAATATAGAGTGCGAGTGGAGCAATAAAGAGATTAAATAAAAGTGGGGCCAGGACTGAGCCTTGAGGAACGCCGCAGGGGAGGGGGATAGAATCAGAGAAGGATTGTGAACCGGTGGATGTGGCAATAGTGAAAGAGCGGAAAGAAAGAAAAGAGTGGAACCAACGATAGAAAGTGCCCCGAAGGCCGGCATCCCGAAGACGTGAGAGGAGGAGTGAATGGTCAACCAAGTCAAAAGCTGCGGAGAGATCGAGGGAAACCACCACCGAGATGTCACCTCTATCGTGTGAAGAGTAAAGTTCATTCAAGAGTGCTACCAGGACTGTCTCAACGCTGTGGCCCTGCTGGTAACCGGATTGGCGGGGGTGCAGAAAGTTTATTGAATGAAGGTGTTGTGAAAGTTGGGCAAAGACAGTTCGTTCTACAATTTTGGCAAGAAAAGGAAGGTTGGAGACTGGACGATAGCTGACTGGGGCTAAGGGATCGAGAGTGGGTTTCTTGAGGATAGGACGTAACAGGGCATGTTTCCAGAGGGAGGGAAAGATTGCAGAGGAGAGATAGGAATTTACCATAGTGAGGACATGGGGCACAAGAGCAAGAGATGGTTTGAGTAGCCAGCCAGAAGAGATGGGATTGAGAGGGCAGGTGGTCTTGCGTGCTGTGGAAATGGAGGTAATAAGTTCAGAGGTAGTGATTTGATGATCTAGGTCATAAGTACCTAGCAGTTTCCCCAAAAGACACAGGTTCCTCAATGCTTGTAGCAGGTCAAGCAGCGATATCCTGGGTCCCTTTTAATAATGGTTTATTGACCTTTCCTCCAGGAACTTGTCCAAACCTTTTTTAAACCCAGCTACACTAATAGCTTTTACTACATCCTCCGGTAATAAATTCCAGAGTTTGATTACATGTTGAGTGAAAAAATATTTTCTCTTATTAGTCTTAAATAGGTTACCCTGTAGCTACATTGCATGTCCCCTAGTCTTTTTATATTCTGATGACGTAAACAATCGATCTATGTTTACCCGTTCCATTCCGTTCATTAATTTATAGACCTCTATCATATCTCCCCCAGCCGTCTCTTTTCCAGGTTGAAGAGCCCTAACCTTTTTAGCCTCTCTTCATAGGAGTATCCTTCCATCCCCTTTACCATTTTGGTGGCTCTTCTCTGTACCTTTTCTAATAACGCTATATCCTTTTTAAGATATGGCAACCAGAATTGCACACAATATTCAAGGTGCGGTCACTCCATGAAACGATACAGAAGCATTATAATATCCTTTGTTTTATTTTCCATTCCTTTCCTTATGAAACCTAACATTATATTTGCTCTCTTGGCCACCGCTGCACACTGGGCAGAGGGTTTTAACATGTTATCCACAATGACACCTAAATCTTTTTCCTGGGTGGTGGTTCCCAATGTGGAAACTTGCATTGTGTAACCATAGTTTGGATTGTTCTTTCCTAGGTGTATAACTTTGCACTTGTCCACATTAAATTTCATCTGCCAATTAGATGCCGAGTCTTCCAATTTATCAAGATCCTCTTACAATTTTCCACAATCCTCTTGGATTTTAACAACTTTAAATAGTTTTGTGTCATCTGCAAATTTGATAACCTCACTCATTATTCCCTTTTCCAGGTCATTTATGAATATGTCAAAAAGCAGCGGACCCAGCACAGATCCCTGGGGTACTCCACTATTCACCTTTTTCCATTGGGAAAATTGGCCATTTAGCCCTACCCTCTGCTTTCTATCTTTTAATGGGAGTTCCTGATACACAATAGTATACTGCCTCCTATCCCATGACTTTTTAGTTTTGCCAAAAGTCTCTGATGAGGGACCTTGTCAAAGGCTTTCTGAAAGTCCAGATACACTGTATCAACCGACTCACCTTTGTCTACCTGTTTATTCACACCTTCAAAAAACACAACAGATTAGAAAGACAAGATCTTCCTTGTCTAAAGCCATGTTGGCTGTCTCCCATTAAGCCATGATTATCTACATGTTGAGTAATTTTGTTCTTTATGATGGTTTCTACCATTTTTCCTGGTACTGACATCAGGCTCATCTGTAGTTTCCTGGATCAACCCTGGAAACCTTTTTAAAAATTGGTGTTACATTGGTGATCCTCCAATCCTCAGGTATTACAGATGATTTTAATGATAGTTCACAGATTACTAATAGCAGGTCTGCAATCTCATATTTCAGTTCCTTATACCATATACAAGGTTCTATAAGAACAGTGTGCTCCACACACATCCCAAATTCCTCCCGAAGGTGGTATCCCTTTTCCACCTCAACCAGGAGGCGGTCATCCCCACCACCTTCTCACGGTCGCATACCAGCAGGGAGGAACTAGTACTGCAAACAATGGATTGCAAACAGGCCCTATCCTTCTACCTACAGCAGACCCAGGCCCATCGCAAAGCTCCTCAGCTTTTTTGTCTCATAAGACCCCAGCAGACTGGGGCTTCCTTTGACTAAATGAACTCTGTCCACTTGGGTGGCAGAGTGTATTGCCCTCACCTATGAGCGAGCAGGCCTAGAGATATGCAAGGCTGCTACATGGTCTTCGATTCATATGTTTGCAGCTCACTAGTGCCTGGAGAGCAAGTCCCACAGGGATGATGCCTTTGGCCAGGCAGTACTCCGATATATTCTCAGGACGTAGGCAACTCCTGACCCTTCTGTGTTCAGGCTACCGGAGTGATAGTGTTGCTGGACACTAAGGTCTTGCAGAGTCTCTCAGTGAGGACTCACTTTCTGCAATTCACGGCTATCTGGATGGTCAATGCTGGTGCTGTTGTGGTTCGGTCCCTGGCAGCCTCGAGCTAGGGAGTCTCATACGTGAGAACTGACTTCCTGCTTTTCCTGAAAACAGTGTAGTTACTCACCTGTAACAGGTGTTCTCCAGGGACAGCAGGAATCAGTCCTCGCAACCCTCCCTTCTCCCCGCAGAGTTGCCTCTCTACCTTGTTTTATTTTTTACTACCGTCCTAGCTATGTCATCTGACTGAGCAAGATGGCACCCTTGGGCTGGAAGGGGGCCATGCATGCGTGGTAGCATGTCCCAAAGGTTTTCTTTGAAAGCTGTGGAAATGCTCTGCGCAGGCTCCATCGGCACAGATGTCACCCCATATGTGAGGACTGATTCCTGCTGTTCCAGGAGAATACCTGTTACAGGTGAGCAACTGCGCTTTACTATCTCACTCCAAATCAGTCATTATTGAGTGACTTGTCAAACCTTTTTCAAAAATCTAATTTTAAAGCTGCTTTATCTCCATATTTTTTATTCTAGCAACCTGGTTACATCATGATGTAGCTCATCCCATTGTAACAGGTTCCTTCTCCAAAATGTTCCCCAGTCCCTAAGAAATCTAAAGTCACCTTCCCTGCACCATTCTAATGGTTAGAGCAGCAGGCTGGGAACTAGGGAAGCCAGGTGACCTAGGGCAAATGATTAAACCCTCCATTGCTTCAGGTATGCTAGATTGTAAGCCTACTGTTGACAGGTAAATACAGTACCCACTGTACCTGAAAGTAATTCACCTAGAAGTATGAGCTGAATACTTATGCCCTTCTGGGCACAGCTATAGTTAGATCGTTTATCATCAGCTCCTCCTTATGTGCAGATGAACTGAAGAGGATTATTGTCATCACAGGATGGAGGAAGATCAAAGAGATGGGATTGGCAATGGCAGACCCTAACCCAAAAACAAATTGTAAATAGAGCCAGAGTTTGGTCTGCACCTTGATGTCACCTTGTGCTTAGCTCCCTGCTTCACTTGGGATCCCACTTCACCTTACTGGATGCTCCTGAATCCTGCTCCAATTCTGTTTCTGTTTTTGTTTCTCTCCTGTCTTGTTCCACCTTAATGAGTGCTCTGTACTCGTGTTTCCACTTTCCTGCGAGAACATCTGGTTTCTGGCACTCACCTTGGGTCCTGGGTTTAGGCAGCAAAGACCTGGTGGCCACCAGCACCAAAGGGCTCAACCCAAAGGGAAGGTTGCTGTTACAAGTGAAGACCCTGTCCTGGCTACCTATGGACCAAGGTGCCTGTCCTATGGAGTTCTGTTTGTGGACCATGCCTGCTGACTGTTCTTGGGTCATTCCTATTGATGAGAACCATAACAAACTAAGTACAAGGTCTGTCCAAAAAGAAACCAAACTTGCTAAAGAGGGTGCCATTGAACCCACATAGCAGACTCCTGATAATGGTGATGGGTCGTGGTGACCTTGAGCTTTAGCCTCTCATTTGCTCGATCACGCCACGTGAATTAGTTATGGACTACATGCAGCAGAGTGAACTTGTCTCAAGTGCATTTTGCTATTTCTGAAACACATCAAAACAGGCGACCTTTCAGAGTGGATTTCAACTTCAGGAACAAAAACGTCTACAGGGGCCAAATCTGGAGAGTAGGGAAGCTGTGGAACTAGAGACATCTCGTGCTTTGCCAAAACGTCATGGATAAGGAGCGATGAGTGATTGTGACATGGTTCGCTTTTTGCTCATCTGTCCAGAGACGTGGGACAAATTTTGCATCAACACAATGCATCTGAAGTTTTTCAGTCACAAGTGTGTGACACACTTTTGCTGATGCCTATTTCTTCGGCAACTTCATGGACAGTTAGGCAACTATTTTGAACAATCAAAACACACACTTTCTTACAGTGAGCATCATCCATTGACATGGAAGGCCATCCAGTTTTGGGATCATCTCCGGTGGATGTTATGCCCGATTTGAAACATCGGTACCATTCATAACATTGTTTGCAGCTTAAACAATCCTCTCCATAAGCTTGTTGCAACAGCTGAAAAGTCTCAGCAAAAGCCAGTCTCGCACAGAATTTCAAGCAGCACGTTGCTCTTCATGATCCTTCATATTTCAACTTGCAAAAAATAGCAAAAGGCACATGAGACAAGTTCACTCTACTGCATGTAGTCTATAACTTAACTCAAGTGGCGTGATCGAGCAAGTGGGAGGCTAAAGCTCAAGGTCACCACTACACATCACCATTATCGCTAGTCTGCTGTGTTGGCTTGCTGGTGCCCTCTTTAGCAAATTTGTTTTATTTTTGGACAGACCTTGTATATGTGTCTTAAAGTAAATTGCTGTTTGTAAGAGGAAGTGCTACTGTGCTGAGTATTGTATCCCTGAAGTATGTCCAATAGTAAACCCACAGACAATAACTAAGAAAACTGTTACTGGAGAGTCCCAGGAATTTTTGTTTGAGCAGCACTTCAGCAAGTGTTGCCGAGACAGCAAGAAATATTAAAGATGTCATTCTCTCCCCCCCCCCCCTTAAATCTCAGCAGTAATTACTATAGTTGCTCACAAATTGTTCCAGTTTTCACTTCTAAATATACTGTAATTCCAAAATGGTCTCTAACTTGGTTAATATACACACTGAAAACTAAACCTCCTAAAGGCTTAGAAAAAGGAAATTAACTGGCCTGCAATGGAGGCTTTCCTTTCTATAGTGACTGAGCAACTTGCCGCACTCCATATCTTGTCAGGGTTCAGGACCTGCGTGTTTTGTGTATCAAATCTCCCCCATTGCCGATTTTGAAGCACTGCACGTCCCCGGAGAATGAACATTTTTCAGTGCAAGTACTTTGGCTATTGATGCACTGTGCTGTAAAAGACCAAGGGGTTAACTTTGACAGCTCTTCTGACATAAATAGAAAGGAAAGCAAGATGATCACAGGGATGTCTTGAGATTTTCCAGAGTGGAGCATTTTGCAAATGTTTGATCAGTATCTCGTTCTCTCCTTTCCGGAACAGGTGGAAAGAAGATTATTCTGCAGTATGCATGGTATTTTTAAATACTTTATGTTCAATAATGCTGGATAGTGAGAAAATGATATATGATGGTGCAGAGGAACCTCTGAGCAGATTGTATGTCTCAGTGAATCCCCAGCTGAACGGAAGCTGACATGACTGTTACATAATTATATCTGTATCAGTAAAAACATTTTGTGACAAAACTTTTTAATCAGGAAATTGGATATCTGAGTCCACAGACTTGAGTAAATACAGTGTGGGGGGGGGGGGGTGTCATATTCAATGGCAGCGGCCAGCACTGTTAAAGCGACTGGCCCTTGCCGCTGTTTTTTACACCCAGAGAGTGTCCAGGCCATATCCGGCCACCGGCACTGAATACCCATATGATATTCAGCCACTGGCCAGATTGCAAAACTGTCTAAAGTTAGGACAGTCATTTATCTATCCTAACTTTGGGTGTTTAGTTAGCCAGTCAGCTGCCTCTGCTTCACCCCTAGGACACCCCATTGCTAGCTGGTTAGCAACAGGGATATGCTTTATCTTTATTGGCATTTTTGATACACCGCTTGGTACATAAGCAATAAAGCGGTTTACAATAAACAGACTGCCAGAAACAAAGGAATGCCAAAGTATTATAGGACAGGAGAGAAACAGGTAATAAGAACAGGAGAGGAGTGTACTGCTGAATATCCCGGTGACTTGATTAACGCAGTTTGCAGGTCTGCCACGTTGATCTTTTTGAATATACCTCTGTGTTGTGCCTTTCGTTGATTTTAAGAATTTGTCTTAATTTCCATGGTCCATATTTTTTCCATTGCACTTTTCAAAAAAAATACTTTGGGAGATCTTCAGCAGCGGCAGCTTGCGCTTCTAAACCACATAGCCATTGTCACTGAAGACTAAACCTGAATATCCAATGTCGGGGCCATATATATGGCTACTGCCATTGAATATCTGGGTCACTGCAGAGCCCAGAAGCTAACTGGGCAACAGCAATATTGAGCCACTGCCTGGTTAGCTCCCACGGGTAAAGCTAAGCCAGCTTTTGCCACACCTGACTTACAAATAAGTGACTGAATTCAAAATGTCATGGGACAGACACAGCTGGTCCCCTTACAGCAAGAGGATGACATCAAAGCAAACGTAAATATCATTTTGTTTTTTAAAAGTGCTGTAAAGTCAATGCTGACCCAGCAGCCCCTTGGTTTTCTTGGCAAGGAAGTAGATTGCCAGGCCTTTTTTTCTGAGCCAGGGGGGGTAAAGTGACTTGCCCAAGGTCACAAGGTGTACCAGTGGGAATTGAACCCAGATCTCCTGGATACCAGGCTGTTGCTCTAACCACTAGGCTACTCCTCCACTCAACAAACAGAGGGGGACTGACCTGCACAGAGCAGCAGGTACAACTCTAAACACAGGCATAGAAGAGGAGTGACCTGCACGGAGCGGCAAGTACACCTATTCTAGCCACCTTACTGGGCAGACTAGATGGACCATGCTGGTCTTTGTTGCTGTCATATACTATGTTACTATGTTATGTTACCTGCGGGTCACTAACCGGGCAGCAGCTCAGTATAGCCGCCTCTGCTGCGCCCTGAAATGTCCATGACATGCCCCGAAGCTGGCCGCGTAGCACTGGGGCGTGTAGCGGCAGCACTTGCGGATATCCAGTGACACTAACTGTGTTGGTGCTGCTGAATAACCCGCTAACCAGCATTTACACAGTTTGCAGGTCTGCAAACCCTGTAAATATCCCCCTCCCCCTTTGTCTATATCTTTGAAACACAAACTTGAATGAGTGCGCTGACCCAGATGCTGGAAGGATCCACAACGATGTTGATGTTCAAAAACTTTGGTTGCCCATCCATTAAGCAGCCACTGTATCAATCAGGTTGAGTTTATTCGATTTCAGATTGATCAGTGGGCAGCCAATGGGATCTCAATACAGAGATCTGAAGGTGTATACTTAAACCCACACTATTCGTGCGATGGAGTAAGAAGTAAGGAGAACTGTGATGTGTTTTCTGAAAGACTTTGGATACCACGATGATTGATGTCATGTTTTATTAAGTGGAATTTTTCAAAGAAGGCTCTGTGTAAACTGGAGTTGCAGTATTTAATTGTGTTTTGAAGGATTTAACTGAATTTGGTTTGTTTTCTGGATATAATATATTGAAGAGGGATATCATGTCTGTCAACATTCTGCAAAGCACAAACTATGCATATGGACTTGAATGTATATAGTTTCCCCAAGTTTACCTCCATGTTAAATCCCTGTTCTATGTAAACGACGGCCAAATGTATCTGACCAAGTGTTATAATGTTGTAATGTAAACCGCACTGATGATGAATAGCGCGGTATATAAGAAATGTTAAATAAAAAATAAATAAAATAAACTGTCCCCTTGAAACAATGAAATGCTGGCGTCAGGGAAGCACGCTCGCAGACATTTTGTTTTTTGGTATCAAAGTGGAGGAGTCAAGGTTCATATATCGACAACTGTGAAAGCTGTTTTAGACATCCCCTTGGCTATGGATCTTCCCAGTACCTGGGTCAGTGTACTCGTTTGTGTTTTTAAAGATGTATAACATTTATTTTTGAAGCCTGCATTGAAAAAATATATAAAAGGACCATGAAAATGAGGCAAATGACTGAAAGAAATGAAAGGTACAATGTGTTAACTCACAGATATGTGGACACCGATAAATAACTTATGAGGCCTCATTTTCCTAATAAGAAGTTTGACATAATCTTTTATTGAGGAGATTTAAATGACCTTACTGTTTCCCCTTTTTTGTAACATAAAGGACAAAGTTAAACACAACATGGGAGGGAGATATTCAGTGACAGTGGCTAATGCTACTACAGTGGCTAGTCGTTGCCGCTGAAAACTGAACCTAGATAGTCAATGCCAGGATCAAATCCAGCCAACGGCATTGAATGTCTGGGATGGCCAGATAGCAAGTTAGCTAAACATTCAGTGGCAATATTCAGCCACTGGCCAGTTAGTTAAAGTGGCTAAAGTTATCCACTTGGGGATGACAGGCTAGCAGCTGGATATTGCCGTTAGCTGGTTATCTCAGGGTGCTGCTTCCACTGTACCACCAGACTGCCCGGATGCTAGCCACATTACTGCCACCAAATATCTCGCTGCAGGTCTGCAAACCACCTAAATGGTTTTGAATACTACCCCCTCCCCCCCCCCCAACATCTTTCAGCAGCTTTTAATGCTTATTTGCTATTTATTTCCAACTTTTTGCATATTTGAAATAAGAAAACACTGAATATGACAAGGAGTAAAAGTTTGAACACCCTTCCAATTGATTCATTACATTTTTTAAATAGCTGTTAATAACAGCCAAAAAAAATCAATTGATTTGTTCGATCTTCAGTTAGTCACATGAAGAAAATTCCATGGTTGAACAAAATATTCTGATCTTTCTTAATTCTCAGATGATTGTTATGTCTACTTTCAACAGCCATAGCCCCCTCAGCTATCTGAGCATTTGAAAATGAAGATTCTCCAGGAACAAGCAGGAAGTCAGTCCTCACATATGGATGACATCAGCACCGAAGGAGCCCTCGCGGAAGCATCCCCCCAGCTTTCAAAGAAAGCCTTTGGGAGATGCTACCACGCATGCACGGTCCCCTTCCCGCCCAAGGGTGCCATCTTGCTCAGTATCCTTTTTTTCACGGAGCCCTTCTGACGTTTGTCTGGCTTGTCCCCTGAAAAGGTTGATTTTTCTTGTCTAAATTTCATACTCTCCTCCGATATTGCACCGGTGCTCTTCCTGCCACTGGACCTCACTGCCTCGGTGTCTAGTTTGGGTCTATTTTTGTAATTTTCTTTAACTTCTGGCATCATTTTTTTCCCAACTGGCAGCCCAGCGAGTCTTCGACCTCGCAGGGGTACTTTTTTCCCACATGGCTATCAGTTGCTTTAAGAAGTGTGATCAGTGCTCAAAAATTATATCTTTGACCAACACACATGACTGCTGTCTCCACTGCCTCGAGCCAGACTACAATCTGGCAGCCTGCGGTCTTTACAAGAGGATGTCCAGCAAGGCCCTCAAGAGCCGCCAGCAGCAGCATGATAAGTTTTTCCCCAAGTCCCTAGTGCCTCTGAAGGCCAGGGCCTCATATGAGTACTCCGTAGCCATCCGTAGCCTAACCCTATTCCGTAGCCATCCCTGTGATATATGACACGAACCTATGTAACGATGATATGCTCTTACTTTGCGACATGCAATTAGAATGTATCTAGTCATGTGTTACCTAATTCTGATATCTGACAATAACCTATATAATGATGCGTTGTCCCCACTATGCGACTCGCACCTAGATTGTATATAATCATGTTGTTGCTTAACCTGTAAATAATGCCGGGCTGCAATTACGATCTTGGCAGACAATTGTATATACTTTGCATGTTATCCCTGTTAAATGCCCCGTTTATTGTAAGCTCATTGTAGACCTCCTACACTGAACGATTTTGTTACTTGTGAACCGCACTGATGACAAATAGCGTGGGATAGAAAAAACATTAAATAAATAAATATGAAGCCTCAACACCTTGGATAGACTCTTCTGAGCCCAAACCCGATTGTGGGCCTTCAGAAAAGGGGTCTCCCTTGAGGGAACCCCGGAAGAAGAAGAAGCCCTTGAAGGCGGCATCCTTCACCAGAACCAACCAGCTGGGTGCCCCCTGGGCCAGGTCCCGCAGTTCGAGACGTTTGTTCGAGGCACTGGAGAAGGAGCGGCCTGCAAAGATCCCCCGGAAGGTGTCAACTTTGGACCGGCCTCTGTCCCCAGACACCATCCTTGTCAAGGATTCCCCTTCGGGGGAGCCAGCACCGGGCCCGAGTCCTTCAGTGCCCGCACCAAAGGCTACAGAGCTGTCTGGCTTGGTGTCCAGAATGGCGGCCCTGGAGCGCAGTTTGTCTGTCTTCATGGACCAGAAGCAGGTGCTGTTGTCCAGCATGACCAGTTCATCTGCCGTGACCACTGGGTCCTCGAGGTCGAAGACGTCCCTGGAGTTCAAGCCGATCCTCAAGGTCCTTTGGCCTTGAGTCGATCCTCAGCCAAGGTCTCGATCCAAGTCCCGCTTGATGGGATTGCGATCATCCCCGGCAAGTGTGCCAGGCACCGGACGCGGAGCATTGGGAGTCCCGAGACCCACGGAGCACCCCTCCTACGAGTCCTCGACTGACTACTCCTAGTGGGAGATGAAGGATGAGGAGTCCCCCGAAACACGTCGCCACCGCGATGTCCCATCGAACTCTCCTGTCTCGGAGCCTCGATGGCGGTCCCCGCTGGAGAATATGGGCTTTCTTGATTTTGTCAAGGATATGTCTAAGGCCCTGGCATTCCCTACAGTCAAAGGAGGACCTTGGGGCAGGTGAGTTGGAAATCCTCCAGTACAAAGCTCCTCCGAGGGAATCGCTCATGGTGCCCATCTCTCCCATCCTGGAATGGCTGATGCTCCAGATGTGGGACACACCGGCTTCTGTGCCAGTGGTGAGCAAATGGCTCAACTTGATGTATCAAGTCCGCAGGAGCCCGGGCTTCCAGAAATCACAGCTGCCACATAACTCCATGGTGGTGGAGTCAGCCATGCGTCAGCTGAAAAGCCAGAAGACGCACTCCTCAGTGCCCCCCGGCAGGGAGGCCCGCACTTTGGATGCCCTCAGCACAAAGTGTTACCAGGGCTCTATGGTCATCGGCCACATCCAGGCCTACCAGCTGTACATGGGCATGTACCTGAGAGACCTGGCAAAGGAACTTGCCGGGTTCTCAGGTGGTCTCTCAGAGGAACCCCTTCATTAGTTCAAGAACCTGGCCAAGGCAGACCGTGAGTGCTCCAAGTTCATGTCTCGGGCGGCTTATCATGGGTTTGAGTCGGCGTCTCGAGTAGCAGCGGTGGGCATCGGTACATGATGCCAAGCTTAAGAACCAGCGGCTTGATATGTCAGCACACATCAAGAAAACAACGAATGCAATCTACCACAAGATTCGATCCCTACGTAATCTCCGACCCCTACTTGACTACTCCGACTTCCGCACTATTTTCCAAGCCCTGGTATTACCTCACCTGGATTTTGCCAATATCATTCTACATGGTCTCCCGCAATCTTCTATAAACCCCCTTCGTCTAGCCATGAATGCAGCCGCGAGAATTCTCGTTGGTGCCCCACGCTCAGAGCACATAACTCCAATACTGAAAAGCCTACACTGGTTACCCCTCCAGGCCAGAACCCTATATAAAACCCTGGTCATGACTTTTAAAGCCTCAAAGAGCCCATATCTATCACCTATCAGCAATATGATACATGTCACTCCAGCAAACAGATCCAGGAGATCTATTACATTGAACTCCATCGACCTTCCGAAACTCCTTACGAAATGCTCCAAATCAACAGCCTCCTCACTGTTTGCGCCCAAAGCCTGGAATGCCCTTCCACCCGAAATCAGAGCCATCACAAGTCTAATGACGTTCAGAAAAGCCTTAAAATATCATTTGTTCCTAACATACTACCCTGAAACTTCTCCGAACGAACATAGCCCTCATGCTAGCCTTTCCCACTTGACCCCGATAGAAAATGGTTAATCATTATGGTCCATACTTGCATACTCTACACATACCGTATTTATACTGTACTTGTAATTTAATTTCCACTACTATGTTATTGTAATTTACTTACCACTACCTTGTAATTATCCAAAATACCATGTATATAGTTAACCCTGTTTTATCCCCATGTTTATTTATAGTTAACCTTGTTGAACGCCAAGTTTTTGTACCCTGTTCATTGTAAAAAAACAATGCTGAATGTATCATTGCGTTTAAATTTGTTCATATGTAAACCGCACTGATTAAAAGAGCGCGGTATATAAGAAGTAAAAATAAATAAATAAATAAATAAATAATAAAACATAAGATCATAAGATATGCCATACTGGGTCAGACCAAGGTCCATCAAGCCCAGTATCCTGTTTCCAACAGTGGCCAATCTTGGTCATACGTACCTAGCAGTTTCCCCAAAAGACACAGGCTACAGTTGTCCGACCTCGAGCAGTGGGTACAGGACAAATTGGCCAATGCCCCATGCCAAGGAGAGAACCTCTTTGGCAAACCCATGACTGACAAGGCTGCTGAGATGGAGAAAGTTCATGATGAGGACCAGGCTCTCAAAAAAGACTGCTTGCCCCTCCCCGATGGAAGGGCTTGGGTATAAAGTCCTTCTACCCAAGGAAAGGGGCTGCTTACAGAAACTATCCACCTTTTCAGGCTCCCCAGCTCCCCAACAACGTCAGCAGGTCAAGGCATATGGGCATGGCCCTTGTAAGCAGAAGGTTCCAAAACCCCAGGCACCAGCTCCAGCCCAGCCAGGGGGGAGTTTTTGACTCCTTGAGCATAGCCTCTCTACCCCAAGGAGATCAGCAGCCCACAGGGGGACATCTGGTCCACTATGCCCAGAGGTGGTTGACCATCATCATCAACTCTGGGCACTTCGGGTGTCAGGGAGGGTTACCTTCTCCACCTGACTCAGACACCTCCCCCCCCCCTCAGGTCTCCCCTCCACTGGGACCTTCTACTGAAGGAGTTGGCAGATCTTCTCAAGGACAAAGTGGTAGAAACAGTGCCCCAACATCTCAAGGGCAAGGGGTTCCACTCCAGGTACTTCCTTGTGCCAAAAAGAACAGGGGGCCTAAGGCCCATCCTTGACCTGTGCAACCTCAACAAATTCCTGGTGAGAGAGAAGTTCAAGATGCTCTCCCTTGGAACATTGCTGCCCTACCTCTAGCAGGGAGATTGGCTATACTCCTTAGACCTCAAGGATGCCTATACCCACATCCTTATTCACCCCAACCACAGGCTGTACCTGCGGTTCTTAGTGGGGGGCAGGCACTATCAGTACAGGGTGCTCCTTTTTGGCTTGGCTTCTGCCCCAAGGGTCTTCACAAAATGCTTGGCAGTCATGGCTGCCTTCCTCTGTCTCCAGGCGGTCTTTGTCTTCACCTACCTGGACAACAACTGGCTCATAAAGGGAAGCATGGCCTCAGAGGTGCAGCAGACCACCGCATGCACCATCCAGGTTCTGCAGCAATTGAGTTTTGTCATAAACTACCCCAAGTCCCACCTCCTCCCGACAGTCTGGAGTTCATCGGGGCAAAGTTGGACACTCTCCAGTCAAAGGCCTTCTTGCCCAGGAACCGAGTTGACTGTCTCAGGACTCTGGCACGGAACATACAGTACTGTTCCTCTGTGCCCGCTCGTCATCTTCTGCGCCTTCTTGGGCACATGGCCTCCATGGTCCACGTCACCCCAGATGCTCACCTCCACAAGAGGCCAGCGCAGTGGTGTTTCCAGGACCAGTGGACACAAGCCATGGGGTGCCTCTGAGACAGAGTCTCCGTAATCTGCCAATTGGTGGACTCTCTGGTCTGATGTCAGTCTCTCCAGAAACCCGAGGTGGGCATGCCTTTTCAGGCTCCGAGCCCCACAAGGGTCCTTACCACGGATGCCTCCCTGCTCAGCTGGGGAGCCCACGGCAAGGAGTTCTGCACCCAGGGCAGCTGGTCACCAGACAAGAGCACCCAGCAGGTCAACCTCCTGGAGCTACGGGCAATATACTTAGCCCTGCGAGTGTTTTGCCACCACCTGCACCACCAGCCGGTGCTGGTCCAGATGGACAACCAGGTGGCGATGTTCTATGTGAACAAACAGGGGGGCACAGGGTCTTGTGCCCTCTGTCAGGAGGCAGTGGCCCTCTGCTCATACGCAATCCAACAGGGTATCCTCCTGCAGGTGGTATACCTACCAGTCCAGAACAACCTGCTGGTCGACAGGCTAAGCAGGATCTTCCAGCAGCATGAGTGGCAGCTGGAACCCAGAGTAGCCGACCGGCTCTTCCAGATCTGGGGTAACACATGATGGACCTGTTCGCCAGTCCTGACAACTTCCAGTTGTCCTGCTTCTGCTCCCACAGGCCCATCCCTCCAGGGTGGCAGCGAATGTGTTCCTTGTCTCGTGGTCAGACAGCCTCATGTATGTCTTCTCTTCCACACCACTGATTGCCAAGACCTTGTTCAGGACCCTCCGAGACAGGGCCTCGCTCATCCTGATAGCCCTTCAGGGGCCCAGGCAACCATGGTTCTCACTGCTCCTCCGATTAACAGTGGAGACCCCTATCCAGTTGGGAATCTCTCCAGGACTCCTTTCTCAGGAAGGGGGCTCTCTCCTGCACCTCAACCTGGGGTCCATGTCACTGACAGCATGGCTGCTAAAAGGGTGACCCTAGCCCTTTTCAACGTCTTGGGTGAGGTAAAGGAGATCTTGTAAGCCTCTCACAAGGCCTCTACTAGAAAAGCTTATGCCCTCAAATGGCGCAGGTTCTCAGTCTGGTGTGCTGAGCACGGAGCTGCACCATTTTCCTGCTTGGTGGGTTTGATGTTTCAGTACCTTCTCTATCTCTCACAATCCAGGCTCAAGTCCTAACTCCATCCAAGTGCACTTTAGTGCCCTGGCGGCGCACCACCACCCGGTGGATGGCAAGCCCCTCTTGGTCCAGGTGTTAGCGACCCACTTTCTTAGGGGTCTGCTCTTGTCAAAGCCTCCACTTTGCCCTTTGGCAACCAAATGGGACCTCAATGTGGTATTGGCGCAGCTCACTTGCCCACCCTTTGAGCCTTTGGCTACTTGCCACCTATGCTACCTTTCTTGGGAGGTGGCGTTTCTGGTTGCACTCACCTCCACTCGCAGAGCGAGCTTCAGGCCTTAGTGGCAGAGGCACCTTTATACCAGGTTCTACAAGAACAGAGTGGTGTTCTGCACGCACCCTAAATTTCTTCCGAAGGTAGTATCATTCTTCCATCTCCTCCAGGAAGTAGTACTCCCTACCTTCTTTCTGAGACCTCACTCCAGTAGGGCAGAGACAGTCCTCCACATCTTGGACTGTAAGAGGGCTTTGTCCTTCTATATCCAATGCACTCAGGGCCACTGCAAAGCTATTCAGCTTTTCGTCTCCTACAACCCCAGTAGGCTGGGGGAGGCGATGACCAAGCGTATGCTGTCCACTTGGGTGGTGGACTGTATTGTCCTCGCCTATGAGTGGCGGGGCTCCGGCTGGAAGGCCATGTCATGGCATACCGTGTCAGGGCCATGGCGGCCTCAGTGGCAAACTTGTGTTCTGTCCTGATGGTTGACATATGCCGGGCTGCCACTTGGTCTTCAGTCCATACTTTCGCAGCCCATTACTGCCTGGAATGAGAGTCCTGTTGGGACAGTGCCTTTGGCCAGGTTGTGCTCCATAATCTTTTTGGGGTTTAGGCAACTCCTACCCACTGACCTTCTGTGTTCAGGTTACCGGAGTGCTGGTTTTCATTGGACACAGGGGTCCTACTGTGGTCTGTGGACACTGACTTAATTGCTGCTGCTCATGGCTCCCCGCAAGGGAGTCTGTGTTTTTTGCTAGCGGTTTTCAGTAGCCTGTAGCTGGGGAGTCCCATATGTGAGGACAAACTTCCTGCTGGTTCCCAGAGAAAGCGTAGCTACTCACTTGTAACAGGTGTTCTCTGGGGACAGCAGGAATCAGTCCTCACAACCACTGTTCCCTCTAAGCTGTGCGCGTGTGCGCGCGCACACACCTTGCCGAGTAAGCGCACATACTTTACAACAGAGCGCACAAAAATTACGGTTCTGATTCTGATAGTCTGTGTTGTTTTCTATCTTAAAATTGAAAAGTTGTTGTGTATTTATGGTTTTCACAAGTTCTACAATATTTTCTAGTGCAATCAATGTGGTGTACATACTGTATTCTGACGTGTAGTCAAATTTTAAAGTATATAACTTCGAGGGTCGTTATGTGGCGCACAAAAATGTAACCTTCCTTCAAAAGCTGCACAGCTGATATTTTATGCGCACACAGCCTACAGAAAATTAGAGGGAACATTGCTCACAACCCTCCCTCCTCCCCTTGGAGTTGCTCCTTTACTATCTTTTATTTTTGTTGTCTTTTAGCTATGTCATCTGAGTAAGATGGCACCCTTGGGCGGGAAGGGGACCACACATGCGTGGTAACATCTCCCAAAGGCTTTCTTTGAAAGCTGGGAGGATGCTTCCCCAAGGGCTCTGTTGGTGCCAATGTTTATTTATTTATTTATTTGCTTTTATATACCACGCTCTTTAAAATCAGTGCGGTTTATAGATAACATTTTTATGCATAACAGGATGTCTGTTATGCACTTACAGTGAACGGGAGATACAACTTGGATTTCAAACTGGGGAAACTATCTACAGTATCTACAGCTATTTACAGTATAAATATGAGTTGTCTGTGGCTTATCATTGCTTAGCTGGGTGTGGGGCAGCTAAGGTTGGGCTGTGAGTAGTGTAGGAGAAAGAGGTGGTGTTTTAGTGCTTTTCTGAATTGGGCAGTATCCGTAATTGCTCGAACGGTGGTTGGGAGCGCGTTCCAGCAGATGGGAGCATAAAACTTAAAGGCTCTGTTTTTCGTTGCTTGGGTGCATTTAGTTATTTCGTTGGGGATCTGAAGGGTATTGATGGCAAATGACCTCCTCGCTCTGTTTGCTGGGGTGGGGTGGAGCAGATCCATTAGGGAGGAGGAGGATATGCTGTTGATGGCCTTATAAGTCATCAGGACTACTTTATATGTAGTCCAACAGTAGATTGGTAGCCAGTGCAAGTCCTTTAGAATCGGGGTAATGTGGTCTCCTCTGGAGGCTCTGTGTAGGAAGCGTGCCACGGTATTCATTGCCAGTTGTAACGGGTTTAATGTGTTTTTGGGTAGGCCATGAAGGATCGCATTGGCGTAGTCAAAGTGGGGGGGGTCACCATGGCCTGAAAAACTGTTCTGACGTTGTCTGGTTGCAACAGGGGTCGGAGATGTCTCAATGTTCATATTTTGTGGTGAATTTGCCTGATGATGTTGCTGATGTGTGTTTTAAATTTGAGCTGCTGGATAGTGGGTCTGCTTATGAGCTCGGCGTCTCTTGTCTTTAATGTCGGTGGTGGGGAGAAAGATTGATTTCTTGTAATGAAGAGTACGTCTGTCTTGCTGAAGTTTATCTTGAGGCTCTGTGCGTGGAGCCAGTCCATTACGGCCTCGAAGCATTCTACTTGTGGGGAGAAATCCGGATTGTCAATCGAGAATGGGATGAAGAGTAGTACATCATCTGCATAGATCAAACATGAGACGTTGAAGGAGCGGTTTACTTCACATATGGGTTGCATGTATATGTTGAATAAAAGGGCAGAGAGTGAGGAGCCCTGAGGTACACCATGTTTTTGTTGGAAAGGTTCAGAGGTTGTTGATCCTGTACGAACCTGCTGCCATCTGTCTGTTAGATAAGATTTGCACCAACTCAATGCTGAGCCGCTGATTCCCTTATCTTGAAGGCGTATCAGGAGTTGATCATGGTTTACGGAGTCAAACGCAGCGGCGATGTCCAGGAAAATTAATGCAAATCCTTGTTTGATGTTGTCGATTCCTGTGTGTCAATGTGTTGATTAGTGTGGTAAGGAGAGTTTCCCCGCCGTGTGATTCTCTAAAGCCATGTTGGGCTGGGTCAAGGGGAGCCGTGGAATCGATGTGGTCCTGTATTTGGCGTTGGACGACCTTCTCGATTAACTTAACTAGCAGCGGGATGCTCGATATTGGTCGGTATGATTCCACCTTCTGGGGATTTCGTTTGGTGTTCTTCAGAAGGGGCCGGATTGATGTCTGCTTGAGGCATGATGGGAATAGACCTGTGGAGAAGGATAAGTCCATGATCTTGACTAGTATAGGGTTGATTTCCTTACGTAGTGCTCTTATCCAGAATGCTGGACAAGGGTCGTTTGGAGCAGTGGTGACATTGACGATGGCGATGATGTCCTCAATTTCTATAGCTGATGGTGTCGTAAGTGGCTTACGTTGTGCTAGGTTGTTGCTGGGGCTGGACAGCGTGGCTTTGCTGACGTTATTGGTTTTGGCCAGTAAGTAGTCTGCATAGTCCTGAGGGTGAATCATGGTCAGTTGGGGGGGGCAAGGGTTCCTTCATTAGGGTTTTCATATATTGAAAAGCTTGTGGGGTTTGTTCAGGGCACGGCTTAAGAGTTTGGAGTGATGCTTTCTCATTGTCATTGATATTGATTCTCGATGTTTCTTAAGGTGGGAGGTGTAGGCTGTCTGGCCTGTTGTGGACCGTGTACGTCGCCATTTTCTTTCTAGTTTCCTCAGCAGAAGTAGTGAGGTTCTTAGTTCGGTGGTGTACCAGTGTGCAGGTTTTCTACTTCTTGGATGCTTGTCTGGGGTGTATGGATTGGCTTGGGCAGGTTTGCATACAAAGGAGCTCAGGCCATTGTTCCATGAGGCCATCATCTCTTCAAGGTTCAGTGGTGCAGGTATGATGTTAGGAAGGACCTCCTTGATGATTGTCTCTTTGTCAAAGAGTCTGAAGCGTCCTGTGGGTGTTGCTGGTTTTTCAGTTGATCTCTTTGTTCCTTCAATATCCCGCTAAAGAGGTATTTGGAATTGGATTAGATTGTGATCCGACCATGGGACAGGTGAGATAACTACGTCATGATTGTAGTTCCGGTTCCCTTCTGGTTGAGGGTTAAAGATGAGGTCTAGTATGTTCCCTTTTCGATGGGTGGGGACATCAACTATTTGTTCGTATCCTAGGTTGTTGAATGCTTCAAGGAAGGCGTTGGAGTGACTGTCCTGCAGGGCTGGTAGGTTAAAGTCTCCCAGTACCCAGTTTGGCTTACGTGTGTTTTTGGGGTTGGAGGCTAGGTCAATTATAGTTGCGAGGGGATCTGTAGATAAGGTTAATGGTACTATGGTTGTTGGATATGGTGATTACAGCAAGGTGAGCTGAGCTATTAGAGCTGATTGTTTGATAATGGAAATCTGCTTTTGCCAGAATGAGAGAACTACCTCCTCTGTGGTCCGTTCTGTGGCAAGAGTGTATTGAGAAGTCAGGGGGGATGAGTTGATTGATGAGGACTGAATCTGAGATAGTGAGCCATGATACTGTTACTAGCAGGATGTCTAGGTTGAATTGTGCTATGAGGTCAATAATAGCTGGCCACTTTTTACGGACTGACCGAGCATTTATGAGGGCACACTTCATGTTGTGTGGGTTTCGGTGCTTCTCTTCTTTGGGTTTTGTAGTGTATTGAAGTGGTATGTGGATTAAGTATGAGTGAGGGTTTTGGGAGGGTTCTGTTGGTATGTGGTGTGTGTTACTGTATTGTCTCCTTCCTTGGGTTCGTACAATTGGGATCGGGTTATAATTGGAGGCGGAGGATAGGGAGCCATTGAGGAAATTGCTGAAGAGGTATATACTGGATAGGGTAATAATGTTAGCCATACATGAGGACTGATTCCTGCTGTCCCTGGAGAACACCTGTTACAGGTGAGTAACTATGCTTAATTCGCTCTTACAAAGCAGGGAAAGCTGTTAGAAAAGAACTGCAAATATTTCCATCTAGCAATTTAAAATGTCAGAAATGTTGTTAAGAACTGTAAGCTCCAAGGCACTGTCTAAATCAAAACAAGAGCACAAGGTCAAGAAAAATCTATGATTAAAACAGGTCAGATCTATAAAACAGGACCCAATGATCACTGCAAATAACTTGCTAAAAAGTTCATTTGACAATGGAGTAGTTTCCCCATGTCTACACTACAGCACTGCTTACACAAAAGTGATCTACTGCACACGGGGAGTTAGAAAAGGTCTCCTTTTGATATCACCTTACACAAGTAATTTTCTAAAGTAGGCAAAATAAAACCTTGATAAGTTTAAAACCTTTTGGAACAAAGTTCTTTGGACTGTTGAAACTAAAATTGAACTTTTCAGCTACAGGTACACAAGATACACTTGGAAAAAACAGGGTGAAGCTTTTGAAGAAATGAACATCTTGCCAACCATTAAGCACAGAAGTGGATCTATTATCCTTTGCGGTTGTGTGGCAACCAGTGGCACGGGAAATACAGTGTGAAGGGAAGGAAGAATAGATTCAACTAATTATCCTAAAAGCAAATGTCCATGGTCTTTGAAGAAACTGAAGCTGAAAAGAGGTTAGAGGTGTCAGCAAGAGAATCATCCAAAACATACCTCAAAATCAACCATGAAGATCTTAAAGGAAGAAAAGATGAAGTTTTTACTAACCTTCACAATTCCCAGTCTTGATTATTGAAAATCTGTGCATAAGAGACCTAAGAATATTTCTGAACTAGAAGAATTTTTCAAGGAAGAGTAGGAAAAAAATCAGAGGCAAGAACAAAGAGTCTTAGTTTGCTACAGGAAACATTTGGAAGCTATTATTTCTCCAAAGAAAGTGTTGGAGGGGGAAGAATGTGGCCAAAATCTGCTTGGGTGTGTTCTTTCCACAGTTTTTCTTTCCATCCCCCTTCCCACTTAACCTTAATGATGCATCTTCTAGTGCTCTGCCTTATGGCTGTGCAAACAATGACTGTAATTAATGTAACAAACTGCAGGAGTAGTACATCCCCCTTCCAGCCTGCCTCTTAAAAGGCTTGGACTGGCAGTTATTTGTATGCCACTGGTCTGAAAAACCCTGCACTTTTAAGACCATAGACTGGGAGGGTAGCTACTGCTGCAGTTTGTTTACATCAGCTGCACACAGGGGAGGGGGAAGCCTAATCCCCTGACAGAGCAATACCCCCTGGAAGTGTTACCAGGGCCATACCAAGAGCTGTGTGAGCAGTGCAGTCGCACAGAAGAGGAAACTGATATCATTACTGGGCTTCCAGGAAGCTCAAAAAGAGTGAGTTACTGAGCATTGCTGAGTGGAGGGGGGCACCAAATTTGTTAGTTGCACAGGGCACACTTCTAGCTCAGTACGGTCCTGAGTGTTACAGATTACTGACTAAAAGGGTGTACATACTTTTGCACCTGCCATATTCATGGTTTTCTTATTTTGAATCTGTAAAAGAATAGCAAATAATTATGTATGAAAAACTGTAGAAAGATATTGTGCTTGATTTTGTACCATGTAGATGATGTATTAGCTTCTGTTCACTTAAGGACTCATTGAAATATACAATTTGACCAAAGGTGCCTAAACTATTATACACAATACATATGAAAGTCCCTGCATTTTAGTGCCATCCGAGCCCCACTCTAGCCTAAAAATAGCTCTGTCACTTTGCAGGGAAGAAAGGAGTAGGTTGACAAACACACTCAAGGTCAGCAGGAGCTAAATGGAAGCCCAGTGTTACAGTCAGAGAAATACAAGCACTATTTCTCTGTCTGCCAAACTATTTCATTTAATTCCTGTATTCTTTGAGAATATTGTGAGGGTTCCTCCTATACAGGAGTGCTACCTATATAGAAAACATACAACCATGACCTGTATCTTTTCTGCCGTTTGAATCACTTTATCAGTGAGTCTAAGACTCAGTTCCAGACATGTATATTTTATCCAGATCAAGCACGATTACTTCTTTATGTAAGACTAAACTGCACTGGGACCAATTGGTCGAGTTCAGCAATCTATCACTGCCAGGCCACCACCACAGGGTTTAAGGATTATCCTCTTTTTCCATTTCATACAATTTATTGAATAAGGGATTTGCATTATTTTCTAGCTGGATGCGTTCCCATAAATTATAACTAAATGATAAGAAAACTAGACTGCTATTGCTGAGCAGTTTAAATGGTGATCTACCTAAAGAGAATCCTATCATTGCAAGCAATGTGATTCTATTAGTTTCTTCCTTGATAATAATAAGAGAGGTAATACTGGATTCCACTCTGTTGATGGACCTACAAATTAGTAGGGTAACAAAAAAGATCTATTTTAAGTTATGTCATCTCAGACAGATTAGATCTTATTTTACTGAAGCGCATTTTAGCTCTTATTTTGGCACACCTAGAGGGTCTTTTACTAACTGGTGCTACCTGGCAGCGCAGCACCCACCATCAGATCAATCACTGACCTCAAGCAATTCAGAAAAGCCCTAAAGCACCACCTCTTCCTTCTACACTTCGCTCAATTCCAATTTCCCTCACCGACCCCATAGCACAGCCCAAGCCCTCAAAATAAAGTTGTAAATATCGCATTTCACACAAGATGTAAATAAAACACTAGCCATTGTATATAGTTATATAACATATATGTACAAAGTTTCCCAAAGTTGAATCCCAGTTAAACTCGCCTGTTACATGTAAACCCACAATAGCCTGTTGCTTTCTGTGGGTATTCTTGTTCACTGTAAACCGCGCTGATGATAAAGAGCGCGGTATAAAATAACTTCAAATAAATAAATAAATATATGTTCTGACATGTGCTATAGGCGCACTGCAACACATGTTGCTATGTAGCACAAGGCCATGATAGTGCAGGATGATTACCACGCTAACTGTGTAACCCGCATTAGAAGCACAAGTGGGCTTGGTAGGGGCAGAGAGTGGGTGTGGTGAGCTTGGTGCAGTCAGCACTGTCTTCACACCACGCGCTAACTGCATTAGTACGGGTTCGCCTAACGCAACCTCAATAGGCGGCATTAGGTAGAGCCACGCTAAAGTGTAGTTACTCACCTGTAACAGGTGTTCTCCAGGGACAGCAGGAATAAATCCTCACTTATGGGTGACGTCAGCACTGATGGAGTCAGCGCGGAGCAATTCCTCAGCTTTCAAAGAAAGCCTTTGGGATTGCTGCCACGCATGCGTGGTCCTCTTCCCGCCCAAGGGTGCCATCTTGCTCAGTCAGGTCCCTTAGCTTGAGTCCTACCAAGCAGATGGCAAGGACAAAAATTCAGCAACTCATCAGGGGAGGTGGGAGGGAAGTGAGAACTGATTCCTGCTGTCCCTGGAGAACACCTGTTACAGGTGAGTAACTACGCTTTCTCCAGGCACAAACAGGAAGTCAGTCCTCACCTATGGGACTCCCCAGCTACAGGCTACCGACCTGTAACCAAAAACGCCTCTGTGAGGCCATGAGCAGAAGCCGATGCCCGAAGGAACTAGAGTCCTCGGGTCCTCGGGGCAAAGCCCTCGGTAGCCGTGAAGAAGGGTCGGAGGGCAGGAGCTGCTTATACCCCAAACAGATTACGGAGTACAGCCTGGCCGAAGGTGCTGTCCCGGTGGGACTCCCTCTCCAGGCAGTAGTGAACAACGAAGGTATTCGTGGAAGACCAGGTCACCACCCGGCAGATGTCCATCAGGGATATGGAGCGCAGCGAGGCCGCCTTGGCCCGAACCCCGTGTGTGGTGACTCGATGATCTAGCTGGGCACCTGCCTTCGTATGAGCGAAAGCGATGCAGTCCGCTACCCAAACAGAGAGGGTGCATTTGGCAACTGCCTGTCCCGGTTGATTGGGATTGTAGATCACAAAGAGTTGGCCAGACTTGCAATGAGTCTGGGTGCGCTGCAAGTAGAAGGCGTGAGCCCTTCTGTAGTCGAGGGTGTGGAGAGCCGCTGACGCCTGGTCAGCGTGGGGCCTCGGGAAGAAAGTCGGCAGGACTATCTCCTGGTTAAGATGGAAATCCGAGATGACTTTAGGCAAGAATTTAGGGTGGGTACGGAGGACTACCCTATTCTGATAGAACCTGGTGTAAAGGGCATCAGCCATGAGAGCCTGGAGCTCACTGACTCGGCGGGCCGAGTTCAGCGCTACCAGGAAGGCCACCTTCCAGGACAGGTGCCGGAGCAAGCACGCCACCATTGGCTCGAAGGATGGACAGGTGAGATGCATGAGCACCACATTCAGGTCCCATTCCGCCGGTGGAGGTCAGATGGGCGGCTTGGAAAGCAGAAGACCCCGCATAAAGCGGGAGACTAACAGGTGCCCTGAGAGGGACTTTCCCTTGATGGGGAGGTGGATCGCTGAGATGATGCTCAAGTGTACCCTGACAGAGTTCGACTTCAGACCTTCCTTTGAGAGATGGAGGAGGTACTGGAGGATCCATTGAATGGGACATGAGAACGGGTCGATCTGGAGCCCCGAGCACCAGGCCGAGAAGCGTCTCCACTTGAAGGCATAGGCTCGTCTAGTGGAGTCCTTTCTCGAGGTGAGGAGGACTTCCTTGACCTCCTCCGGAAGAGCCAGTGAGGCTAGGGAAACCCATTCAGCTGCCAGGCTGTGAGGGATAAGGAGGCTAGATTCAGGTGCTGCACATGCCCCTCCTCCTGTGTTAGCAGACCTGGGGCAGAACCCAGGGTAACAGGAAGATACATCGACAGCTGGAGCAGAAGCGGGAACCGAGGCTGCTGAGGCCACGAGGGGGCTTTGAGGATCAACGATGCCCAATCCCGCTGAGCCTTGAAAAGGGTTCTCACAATGAGAGGGAAGGGAGGGAATGCATAGAGTGGAGGAGTAGCCTAGTGGTTGGGGCAAGGTACTTCAGGCCGGAAGGTCGGTGGTTCAAATCCCACTAGAGGACAGCAACCTTGGGCCGGAAGGACTGGGGTTTCTAGTCCCATAGGTGCTCCTTGTGGTCTTGGGCAAGCCACTTAACCCTCCATAGCCCATGTTCCCTGTAAAATAGTTATCTCCAAGTTATAATGCCCTGTTCAATGTAATTTCAGTTTGTTCAATGTAAACCGCACTGATGCAGAATAGCGCGGTATATAAGAGAATGTAAATAAATAAATAAATAGAGCAGGCTGGATGACCAGTCCAGAAGGAATGCATCCGGACTCTCTCTGCTTGGGTGCGGTACCGGTCTGCAAAAGTGAGGAAGCTGTGCGTTCTGGGGACTGGCAAAGAGGTCTATCACCGGCATCCCCTAGCGAAGAAACAGCCAGCCCGCTACTCCTGGATCCAGCCGCCATTCGTGGGGGCGAAGGATCCTGCTGAGCCTGTCTGCCAGGACATTCTCCTGACCCGGAAGGTAAGTCGCCTTGAGGGACATCTTCCGTCGGACAGCGAAGGAGCAGAGGAGGACCATGTCCCAGCAGAGGGAGTGCGATCCAGTGCTTCCCTCCTTGTTGACATAGAACATCACTACACAGTTGTCAGTCAGTATGAGAACCAACGTCCCCTCGAAGGCCCTCAGGGCCCACCGAATCGCTCGGAGTTCGAGCAAGTTTATCTGCTGCTGAGACTCCTTGGGCGACCATTGCCCCTGCATGCACAGCAGCCCACAGTGGGCTCCCCACCCTAACAGGGAAGCATCTGTAGTCAGCACCGTGTCGTGCTGTGGGGCCTGGAAGGGCAGCCCCCGGAGGAGGTTGCGGGGGTTTTGCTACCAACTTAGGGACAAGCGGAGGGAAGGACCTTGACAAGGTTCCTGAAGTGACTGAGGGACGGGCTCCATTGGGCGCTGAGGCACCACTGAGCTTTCCGCATGTGCAGGCAGACATAGGGGACAACATGCACGGTAGAGGCCATGTGGCCCAGGAGGTGTAGCAAGGTCCGAGCTGTGACCTGGGGAGTGCTTTGGACCCAAGCCGCCAGGGCTCGGAGGCGGTCAGCGCAATCTGCTGGTAAGAATGCGGTCGCCCACTGAATATTGAGGCATGTCCCAATGAACTTGAGTGTCTGCACTGGCTCGAGGTGAGACTTTGGGTAGTTGACCAAGAACCCCAAGCCTTCCAACAGAAGGATTGTGCGCAACGTCACTCGCCAGGTTTCCTCAACTGAGGATCCCGTTACGAGCCAGTCATCGAGGTAGGGAAAGACCGGTACGCTCTGATGCCTAAGATGGGCAGCAACCACGACGAGGCATTTCGTGAAGACTCGTGGGATGGACAAAAGGCCAAAGGGGAGCACCCTGTACTGGAAGTGCTCTCCCTGCACTCTGAAGTGCAGGTACTGCCTGTGCTGGGGTGGATTAAGATGTGGGCCTAAGCATCCTTTAGATCCAAGGAGCATAGCCAGTCGCCCTGCCGGAGGAAGGGCAGCAGAATGCCAAGGGATAACTTTTACGGGGTTGTCCCTGTTCACAGCCTCCAGGCCCGGGGAATCCCCTCCATATGCTTCCTTTGTTCCTCCTCGGCTGCCTGGAATTCCAGGGGAATGAACTCACATCCACACACAGAGGGACAGTGTGCAAGTTTATTCCACACGTTAGAAGAGCAGTCTATCTTTTATACAGTAACAAAAACATATACATACGTCATCAACCCATCCCAGCAGCCCACCACTGCTTATCAGCAACTGTACAAATGGTACTCGCCTCTGTGAAGATCAATCAATTTGCCTTAGCACAACACATTCCTTTCCATCTAGGTATGCACAAAATATCCGTTTTCCCTTGTGGGCCTTGTGGTCCCTCTGTACAACAAGAAACTTATTTTTCCCTTTACAATAACATCTTGAACTTCTCCCGCACCAAGAACTTGCTCAACTTTCTTAGGTCGAGGATGGGCCGCAGACCACCCCCTACATCTTCTTTGGGACGAGGAAGTACCGGGAATAGAAGCCCCGACCTTGAAGGTGCGGAGGGACCTTCTCGACTGCCTGTTGGGCAAGGAAAGAGACTAGTTCCCACTGCAGTAAATCCTGGTGTGCAGGGAGTCGAGGAGGCTTCGCTGGGGAGAAGGGAGGTGGAAGCCTGTCGAAGCGACGGCAATAGCCGTCTCGGATGACCTGGAGAACCCAGGTATCCAAGGTGATGGAAGCCCACAAAGGGACGAAAGAAGACAGGTGTCCCCCCACTGGCGAGGGGCTATGCCAATGGCGTCAAAACCCCTGTGCGGGTTGTGGTGGAGCCGGAGTTTGGAATTTTGGTCCTTTTGGTTTGCGATGACCTTGGCCAGACTTACCCTGTGCCGGGGTGGTCGGCGTGGGGGTAGTTGGGTATGGTGGGTAGCTACAGTACTAAAGGCCCTTCCTTGGAAAGAAAGGCTTTTGGCCTGTTTCTTTTTCCGGGGCAGAGTGGAGGTCTTGCGCAAAAGATGGGTTCTGGTGATGAACTCCCTCTACCTCCGCGGCCTTATCCTCCATCAGCTTGCCAAAGAGCTGCTTGCTGAGGCAGGGGACATCCAGGAGCTTTTCCCGCACCCACTGCTCCAAATCTGACAATTGGAGCCATGCCTGGCAGTGGCCCCGATGCCCTGGCCGCCACCCGAGCCGATGACTCGAATCCATCGTAGGCGGTTCGGGAGAGGAATTTTGAGCAGTCTGTGATGGACTTCAACAGAGCACTAAACCTATTGAGGGGCTTGCCCTCGAGGCTCGTGGAGAACCCTCCGAGCTCCTTGGCTAAGTTGCGCAAGAACATACCCATGTATAGTTGGCATGCTTGAATGCGACAAGAGAGCATGGAGCCTTGATAGGCCAGAGGGACTGACAAGTGTGATTTCGGGCTCTTCTGTTTCCTTATGGCTGACTCCACCACCATAGAGGTGTGGAGAATTTGGGTCTTCCTAAACCCGAGGCCACGCTGTACATAGTATCAAGACGCTTGCTCACGATGGGAACCAACAGCCAAGACAGAATAGGAGGGACCAGTACAGTGAGAGATTCCCTAGGTGGGGACTCGTACTGAAGAATATCGAGTTCTTCAGCACAAGGGTCCTCCTTGGCCTGAGTGGCCAGGTTAAGAGCCTGTGCCATATCCCAAATGAACACCAGGTAGGAGGTGTCCTCGGGTCGTGAGCGCTGCTGGAATGCAGGCGGGGAGGGATCCGACGGAAGGTCCTGGTGAGTACAGGTTTCCAGGGAAGTGTCCCCATCGGATCCTCAATCCGAGAACTCAGTAGAGGAGTCCAAACTGGGCAGATACCCTGTCCAGTGGCCGGGGCCCATTTGGAGCCAGACGCCCTGGAAGGTCTTGCCTCCAAGGAACAGGAGGGCGAGCGAGACCGATGTCGAGGACCCTCACAAGGCCCGCGGCTGTCAGGGGTTTCCTGGACGGATTTCGGTGTCCCACGTGAGGGACCCATGGTCTCTGGGCGTGAGTCAGCGAAGCTGGCTGTGAGCACCTGCTGGGAAGCGATGAACGCAGAAATGCTGCATTCTAGCGCCAGTATAAAGGAGTCCCATGCGGGCGTGGGGCCCTGCAATGCCGACCCCGGAGTCACCAGGTCAGGTGTCAAGGAGGAGATGGGGTCCTCACCTGGATGGCCCTCAGGAGACCAGGCGCCTTTGCCAGAGGCCTCCGTATCCATGCAGAGTACCTTGTGAGGCCGCTCCTTATCCGGTTCTTGGGAATGCCGAAGGGGGCTGAGCTACTGAGCACCGGAGCACTCGTGCTTATCGGGAGCCCCTGACAGTGACTTTGAGGCCTTCTTCTTCTTGTGCCATTCCACCTCAGGGGCTCCCTGGTCAGAGTGCCACCAAGAGTGCGGGGCCGAAGAGGGGGACCCCACTGGGGGTGAGACGACCGAGGGTGCCACCGGGGATTCCAAGGTGGCCTTTTGAAAAATGTCTTCGGACTTCTGCTTACAACTGAGCAGGGCCTTAGAGGACATTTTCTTACAGAGCGAACAGAGCTCCGGATCATGATCAGCTCTGAGGCACCGCAGACAACAGTCATGAGTGTCCATAAGTGACATGTTCCTAGAGCATCTATCACATTTTTTGAAGCCGGTGGCCATAGGGGCAAAAATGGCCCCCGCAAAGTTGAAGATCCACACGGCCAGCGGTTAGGGAAAGAAAAAGGTGAAGAAGAGACTGTCCCCAAACAGCTCTAAGAAGGTAGAGCAGGGAAATGATGGGTAGAGGACCGGTGCAACCGGAAAATAGAAGGCCAGTAGGCCAAAAAATGAAAGTCTTTTTCAAAGGGATGAGGACGTGTGTCCGAAGGGCTCCACGGAAAAAGGGAGACTGAGCAAGATGGCACTCTTGGGCGGGAAGAGGACCACACATGCGTGGCAGCTATCCCAAAGGCTTTCTTTGAAAGCTGGGGAATTGCTCCATGCAGGCTCCGTCAGTGCCGATGTCACCCATAAGTGAGGACTGACTTCCTGCTTGTTCCTGGAGAATGCAGCACAAGCTATGGTACGGAGCTCCATGTTAACTGCCATGGAAATGCTTTCCATGCCCCCAACAGTTAATGCGGGGCTCTTGCATGTAAGACGCAATGGTTCCTATGCTATTTTCATGTTAGGTGCAACACCTTAGCACCCTTTAGTAAAAACAAAACCTCCCTAGTTTATTGCAATGTTCTTTATTTGGGTATATCAGTTTAAACAGCGAATAAGATTGCAGTTTCTGCAAAAACAGTGACAAGATTTTTCAAATGCCACAAATATGATAGTCACTCCTTTGTTATGTCAGTTGCACTGACTCCCAGTGTGCCAGGATTCTCTTTAAATTATTATGTCTGGTGTTTAAAATTTTAAATGGTCTTGCTCCTGAGTTATGTCATCTTATCTATTTTTGTCACTGTAAAAAGACACTTTGTTCTGGTGATCTCTTCTTATTGGACCTCTAAAGATATTCATTATAAAAGAATGTTTGACAGATTGTTTAGCTATCAAGCTGCATTGGAATGGAATCCGTTACCAGCTGAGATGAGAACACTGAAGAACTTGAAGGACTACAAAAGGGGACTGCTACTTTTGGAGAGAGATCTGCAATTGTAAGTATTTACTTCTTGAATTTTTCTAAATCTTGGGGAAAAAGGAATTCTTTAGATTAAAGCTGATTAATCTGTGAACCCAGTGTATTTGTTAAATCAGTCAGTGCCTAGTAGCAGCAAAGAGCTTTCAGTTTAAATTTACAAAGGCAAAGAGCTTTCAGTTTAAATTTATGACACAGAAGAGAGCTTTCTGGTTAAATTTAGACCCCAAGACTCCCTCTATCCAAGCAATGGCTGTGGGACTCTCCCTGGAAATTGGTCACAGATTACCTTAGAAGCACAGGACAGAGTACTGTGTAGCAGCCAGCTTTTAATAAGCCTTCTTTCCCTCCCTCCCCGACACCCATGCACCCCTGGGATAATAGTAGCTTTATAGGTGCTTACACCTCTTAAAGGAAAGGAGGTGCCATATTCACTCTCAGGTGCAGCTGTTTATCCTCATCAGGCATACATTAAGGACCTGAGATTAATTAAGCTTCAGGTGAACAAGGTACATTAAACGCATTAGGTATAATTTTATTAGTATAAGTATCCCCAGCAACCCTTAGTAAGTAAAGAACTTAAATATCTAAACACAACCTTAAAACTAAGATACAGACAGCAGTCCAGCAGCGAGATGGGGGCTTTCCAGTCTTTTGCACTGCGTGTAACATGTATGATTTTCTCCCAGTTTGTGAGGGGTCTTACATGTGCACTAGGTGCAAGGAGCTCTTTGCTCTCAGGGAATGAGTCTGATCTCTGGAGGCTAGAGTAGCAGACTTGTTGGACATAAGGAAGACAGAGAGGTACATAGATGAGACCTACAGGGATATAGTCCTGAAGTCCCACCTTCAGTCTAGCAGCATCCCTGTTGCCATGGAGGAGAGAGGTCACGTGACAGGAAAGCATCACTGTGGTGTGGCAGGAAGTTATCCTGTAGCTAGGACCTGTCCTCCAGGTGATGTAAAACCCTCTCACACCATGTGCCCATGAGGGAAGGGTTAAGACAGCCGTTATAGTTGGGGATTCGATCATTAGGCATGCAGATAGCTGGGTGGCTGGTGGATGTGATGATCACCTGGTAACATGCGTGCCTGGTGTGAAGGTAGACGAGGTCATAGATAGTGCTGGGGAGGAGTCTGCTGTCTTGGTACATGTCAGCACCAATGACATAGGAAAATGTGGTAAGGAGATTCTGGAGGCTAAATTTAGGCTTTTATGTAGGAAGTTGAAATCCAGAACTTCCAGGGTAGCTCTCTCCGAAATGCTTCCCCTTCCATGCGCAGGACCCAAAAGGCAGGCCTCCAGAGTCTCAATGTGTGGATGAGACTATGGTGCAAGGATGAGGGTTTTGGATTTTTTAGGAACTGGGAAAGGGAGGGGCTCTTCCGAAGGGGTGGGCTTCAACTTAACTGGGATGGAACCAGGCTGTTGGCATTAACCTTTAAAAAGGTGATAGAGGCCGATCCAAGAGGAGGTGTGTTACAGAGACAGCTGTTCCTGACGTCATTTCCTAATGCCGCGTCAGAGGAAGGTGCAGTTCAGGTTAGCTCCCCAGATTCCCTTACCAGCGTCCCCCGATTTACCTGAGAGAGCCACAATAGTTGGTCCTCTAGATGCATTTCTTCATCAGGAAGGTCAGCCACAAGTGAGAGTGAGGAGCCCGGCTGAGAGTTCGCCAGAGCCGGTGAGCTCGGCGTCACCTTTGGGAAGTGACCTGATGCCCCCGGAAGTGAGAAGACTACCAAAGCTAGTATGTGTTGGGAGCGGTCAGGCGGCGACGACACTGTGGTGCCTTATTCAGGTGAATCTTCAGAGTTGCTGGGATCACCGCTGAGCGTGTCTGCGAGTGGGGAAGTGCCCTCGTGAGTTCTTTCTGCCCCGGAGACACTAGGATTACAGCAGCTGACGGCGGAAGTAAGGGGAGCAGTTTCTTCACCGGTATCAGCTCCTGAGATGGCATTGGCTACAGTCGAGCAGCTGCCCTTTTCCTTTGAATTGCAAAGACCGGAGCAATTTACACTTGAAGCCATTTGGTCGGCTATCAAGCAGCTTGGTGAGGCTATTATTCCTCAAGTTCAAAGTTTACAGGCTCAGGTGGTGCTGGCTGAGAGGAATTGCTCTTTGAATGCCCAGGGGACTCTTACTGGTGGGTCTGTCTCCTGTTCTACTCTGTCCTGATTAAGGTGGGCTGATATGTCTCTGTATAATTCCTATTAGAGTATTTTTTTGTATTAGTTTCCTAATTCTTGGATCTTTCCATACTGTGGACTAGAGCGGGAATCTCAGGTTAATGTATTTCTTCTGGATTTTTCTTTTTCCTATGTTATTTATTTATTTATTTATTTATTTATTTTTTATTTAATATTTCTTATATACCGCCTTTCATGATATCAAGGCGGTTTACATTGAACAAACTGAAATTACATTGAACAGGGCATTATAACTTGGAGATAACTATTTTACAGGGAACATGGGCTATGGAGGGTTAAGTGGCTTGCCCAAGACCACAAGGAGCACCTGTGGGACTAGAAACCCCAGTCCTTCCGGCCCAAGGTTGCTGTCCTCTAGTGGGATTTGAACCCCCGACCCTCTGGCCTGAAGTACCTTGCCCCAACCACTAGGCCACGCCTCCACTCCTGTATTCTCTGACTTCTCGATTACCTTGCAAGTGTATCTATCCTTGTAATTATTGATTATTCTATAAATAAAAAGTTAAAAAAATAAAAAGGAGATAGAGCAGCTTTTAAACTAGATAGGGGAGAGCCAACAGTCGCCCAAGAGCGCATGGTTCGGAACAATGTATCCTTGAAGGATACTACCAAAAGAATGAAGTTAGGGCATATCAGCAGAGAGGTTCCAATAAAGACAAAAGTAGCCCAAATGCCCTTGAGTACGGAGCAGACAGAGATTAAAGATTTAAAAATTACCCCTGCCTACCAATAGCCAGATTAACAGAAATAAAATAGTCTCTGAAATGCTTGTATGCAAATACTAGAAGTCTAAAAAATAGATGGGAGAGTTAGAATATATAGCACTAAATGAGAGGTTAAATATGATTGGTATCTCAGAGACATGGTGGAAGGAGGACAACTAGTGGGACACAGTGATACCTGGGTACAAACTATATTGTAATGATAGAGCTGATCAAATTGGTGGAGGGATTATGCTCTATGTTAGAGAGGGGTATTGAGTCACAAAGGATTAAAGTTTTGCAGGAAAGAAAATTTGCTGTAGAATCTCTATGGATTGAAATTCCATGAAAAAGGGGAAGGCGATGGCAGTGGGGGTGTGCTATTGACCACCTGGCATAATGAACAAATGGATGATGAAATGCTCAAAGAAATCAGGGAAGCTAACAAAAGTTATAGCACAGTAATAATAATGGGTGATTTCAATTACCCCGGTATTGACTGGGTCAGTGTCACGGCAGGACATGCTAGGGAGATCAAGTTTCTAGATGAAATAAATGACTGCTTCTTGGAGCAGCTGGTTCATGAACCAACCAGAGGGGAAGCCATTTTGGACCAAATCCTTAGTGGAACACCAGATCTAGTGCAACAGATAAGGGTGTTGGGGCCACTTGGCAATAGTGATCATAGCATTATCATGTTTGATTTAATTAATGGAGGAGAGATGGTAAGGAAATCCACAATACTACCTTTTAACTTTCGAAAGGGAGACTATGATAAAATGAGGAAAATAGTTAAGAAAAAACTAAAAGGAGCAGTTGCAAATGTTAAAGACTTACATCAAGCTTGGATGTTTAAAAATACTATCTTGGAAGCCCAGACCAGCTGTATTCCACGCTTTAAGAAAAGTGGAAGGAAGTCCAAAAAACTGCCAACATGGTTTAAATTTGAGGTCAGAGAGGCTGTTACCAAAAAAGCATCTTTCAGGAAATGGAAAAAAGAGCAAAATGACGAAAACTGGAAACAACACAATCACTGGCAAGTCAAATGCAAGGCATTGATAAGGCAGGCAAAGAGAGAATTTGAGAAGAAGCTTGCTGTGGAAGCAAAAAAACATAATAAAAGACTTTTTCAAGTACATTCATAGCAAAAAACCTGTGAGAGAGTCAGTTGGACCATTAGATGATAGAGGGGTAAAAGGGGCACTAAGAGGGGACAAGGCTATAGCGGAGAGACAGAATGAATTCTTTGCTTCAGTCTTTACTGAGGAAGATATAGAGATGTTACCCATGACTGAAGTGGTACTTAAAGAATGTGGAAGAATTGAAAGAAATATCGATACACCAGGAAGATGTATTACAACTATTTGATAAACTGAAGAGTAGCAAGTCACCTGGACCAGATGGTATACATCCAAGTGTGTTGAAAGAACTGAAATATGAGATTGCAGACCTGCTATTAGTAATCTGTGCACTATCATTAAAATCATCTGAACTACCTGAAAATTGGAGGATGGCCAATGTAAAGCCAATTTTTAAAAAGGGTTCCAGGAGGATCACGTGATGTGGTGAGCTTGGGGAAGACGTACCTTCGCTGAGCTCTGGGCTCCACAGCTCCAAAACGGCAATATAGTGCCTCTCTAGAGGCGCGGAAACGGCACTTTCAACCCCCCACAGTACCGCAGATTGACGGGACCTGCCGGCAGACGAGTGGGGAGGATGGCAACAGCAGCGAGAACTGCGAGGAGGGAGAAAGACTGCGTGGTAGGTGGCCAGAAAATGGCGGAGTCCCCACCTCACACTACTGCTTTGCAAACTCCGGCCACAGCGGTTTCTCCGGAAGAAATATCAGTGGCGGTTTCCGGGGCGCTCTCTGCTCAATTTGAAACATTGCGGAGTAAGCTGGATACACTGCAGTCATCTGTGGACGCGTTCGGCACCTGAATGCAGGAGGCGGAAGGCCGCATTACTCATACGGAAGGAGAGGTGGAGAAGCTCTCCCAGGAGTTACAGCATGTGAGAACAGTGCTCCGGGCCCAAGATGAAAAGCTCGAGGACCTTGAGGCGCAGTAACCTCAGATTTTTGGGCATTCCGGACTCTGTGGGGGACAGGGACTTGAGGCACTATGTGGCAGCCCTCTCGGCCTCGCTAATAGGGGTGAGTGGAGAAGCCTCCCCAGTGATTATTGAGCGGGCTCATAGAGTGGGCCCAAAAACATCTACGGACCCACAGCCTAGAGTAGTGCTGGCGAAGTACCTGCAATTCCAGCAAAAGGAGTCTGTTTTGAGGGAGGCTCGGAAGAGGGGCATTATTAAACAAGATAATGCAAAGATCAGAATTACTCAGGATTTTTCCGCAGCAGTGAGCAAATGCCGTAGGGCATATGCGCCACTATGCCAAAAACTCCTCGGAGCCAACATCAAGTTCTCTGTTCAATACCCGGCCCGGTTACATGTGCAACATGAGAGCGGGCGCCGGGTCTTTGGGTCGGCGGAGGAGGCGGCACTTTACATTGATCAGCTTGAGAAACAACTCTCTCCCTCGAGGCAGGCGCCTACCTGAGAGCTCTGAAGGTTTCGAGAGGGAGATTTTTTTTTGGCAACGGCCGAACTGCTCTGGGGGAGCGGATTAGCAGAGGTGAAACATAAGCATGCCTGCCTCTTGACTCTCTTTTTGCATCCTGTTTTACTCTTCTTCGAAAAGGGTTGAGTCAAGGACTGCCTGTATCGTGTGGTATTTGATAACTACAGTTTGTTTATTCTTGTTACTCTATAGTACTAATCTTGTTACTGTTGGATGCATGGCCATGAATGCTCACTGTTGTAAGGTTAATTTGGCAGAGCAGGCAGGGGGGGTTGGAGTCTAATTTTGGTTTACGGGGAGCTGGGGGGCCTGGTCACATTTATAGTGACTGTGAGGAGGGGAGGCTTACAGAATTTGGGAGGTTTTTTCTGGGTGGAGAGGGAAGTGGGATATAGGAGGGGAAATTGGAAGGGGGAGGGGGAGGGGAGTGAAGGGGAGGAGAAGGAGGGGGGATGGTGTATTAATACGAGCTTTGGGAGGAACATTATTTCAAGGGGGGAGGATCGCATTCCTGGAATCCAAGGAGGGCAGAGATTGGATGGTTTTGAGGACACATGGGGAGGCTCTAGGCTGGGGGGGCCTTACCCATATATGCAGAAGAACTTAACACCGAAGTTTAGTTATGTTAAGGTAGCTGAACTCTGAAGATCATATCATGGAATGTTTGCGGGCTGGGGAGTCCAGTGAAGAGATATAAAATATTAAAGGCTTTGGCCAGACAGCAGTGTGACATTGCGCTGTTGCAGGAAACTCACCAGACAGCCGAAGAACATAATAAATTGTGTAGGGAATGGGTGGGCCAAGTATGGGGAGCCCCTGCGGTAGGTAAAAAGGGAGGAGTGGCCATTCTGGTACATAAAAGGGTACGGTTTACGTTGGACAAAGTGGTCTCTGATCCAAGCAGGCGTTTTGTGCTGATACAAGGGAATTTAGAGGGTAAGGCGGTAATTTTAGGGAACCTATACAGTCCCAACACCCTGGATCAGGAACTATATCATCGCTTGGCAGCGAAAGTGGAGCAATTAGCCGAGCTGCCGATGATCCTGGGGGGGGACTTCAATGGGGTTTTAGATGTTGATATGGATACCTCTAGGGGGTGTGGGTCGCAGGAAAGAAAGGTGACTGCCCGTGTGTTGCAAAGCTTCCGGAATAGACTTGGGTTGATGGACCCATGGAGGCTGCTCCACCCAGCTGAAAGGGATTTTACTCATCTGTCACGGGCACATGGTACCAGTGCTAGGATAGATTATTTACTGATTTCAGAGACTCTATTTACTTTTGTAGTGGATGCGCAAATTGGACCCACAGAGATTTCCGATCATGCCCTGATCTGGGTGGATCTGCACTGGATGGGGGGGGGGGGGGCGATACTTATACCCACATTTGGCGGTTTCCCATAGATCTATACAAAGATACTCAATTCACTTGTTTTCTCTGCCAACGTTGGCAGGAGTTTGAGGCGAATCATCAAGGACATTTAGATGATCCGGAACTGCTGTGGGAAACTGCCAGAGTGGTTCTGAGAGGTGACATAATTGGGTATGTGGCCCGGCGGAAGAGATTAATGGCCGAACAGATTATTAAATTAGAAAGATGCGTGACAAAGGCGAGGCGTGCTAACGCCCAACACCCCAATGCCCAGAATAGGAAGAAGCTATGGGAATCACAAGTGGCGCTTAATGAGCTCATACATCGGCGAGCGAAAAAGTCGCTGATGTATTACCGATATAAACTACATTGCTACGGAGATAAACCGGGTAAATTACTGGGATGGTGTTTGAAGGGCCCAAGGGCTGGGAGAACGGTGGCGGCCATACGCGATGCTCAAGGTATCCTCAAGAAGGATAAGGGTGCAATAGTAGCCGTGTTTAAAGATTTTTTTCAGAACTTATATACCGCTGATGGGGGATCTCCTGTTAATATGGAGGAGTATCTGCAAGGCCTTGACTTGCCCAAACTGAGCGTGGAGCAGGGGATGCAACTGGGGCGACCGATATCTCTTCAAGAGGTCTACCTCGTTATTTCGAAGGTGAGCTGTTACAAATCTCCAGGGCCCGATGGGTTCAGGGCTGAATTTTATAAAAGTTTATCAGAGTTGCTGGGCCCCTTATTAGTCGCGACTTTTGACCAAGGAAGGGCGGCGGGCTCCTCGCGGTGGAGGACCAATCAGGCACACATTGTTTTGATACCGAAGCCGGGTAAAGATCTGACCCAAGCGGCCTCCTATAGACCCATTTCTTTGTTGAATTTTGATTCAAAGTTGTTGGCCAAAATACTGGCGGAGCGTCTAGCAGATGTGCTGGGAGAACTCGTTCATGATTCACAGGTAGGCTTTGTCAGGGGGAGATATGCGGTGCGTAATGTGCGTAAGATTGTGGCTTCCTTGGAATGGATGCAGGAGCATCGCTTGCAATCGCTACTTGTTAGTTTTGATGCTGAAAAGGCATTTGATATGGTTAATTGGAATTATTTACATCATCTGATGCCTCTCTATGGGCTCGGGATGCCCTTCTGTGAGATGGTGAAGACCCTATATGTGGATCCGACGGCTAGGGTACTGTGTAATGGAGTGCTTTCTGAACCCATTTCTTTAGGGCAAGGCACGAGACAGGGTTGTCCTTTATCCCCCCTGTTATTCGTCCTCTCGTTGGATCCTTTAATCCGTCGGATGGAACTAGATAATGCTATCATGGGAGTGGTGGTTGGCAGACAAGGATTTAAGATATCGGCTTTTGCAGATGACCTCTTAGTCCACTTGCTAGACTCGAGGCAGTCTTTACCTCGATTGTTGGCGGAATTTACTTTGTTTGGCAGTTTCACAGGGTTCCGTATTAACAGAGATAAATCAGAGGCTCTGGACATCTCTGGAAAACTCCAAGGAAATTGGGGAGGGGAGTTCCCGTTGAAATGGGCCACGAACCAGTTTATCTACCTGGGCATTGTGATTACCAGGTGTCCGCAAGAGTTATATGTTAGCAACCTAGAACGAGTTAGCTCTAGAATGTGCACTCAATTGAATGCCTGGTATTCTCTGCCGTTATCATTACTGGGCCGAGTGGCTGCGGTGAAAATGGTGATACTTCTGCGGCTTTTATATTGGTTGCAAACTTTACCAGTTTGGTTGTTGAATAGAGATCTGCATAAATTAGAGAGGGAAATACAAAGATTTCTATGGAAAGGGGCCAGAGCCTGTATCCCTCTGTACCGTCTGGTGGGTACTTGGAAGAAGGGAGGTGTCGGTCTCCCGGATTTCAGGCTTTATGCGTTGGCCTGTCAGGCACGACATTTGGCGGACTGGCTGGGCGAGACGGAGGTTTATACCCCTAGGGCGTTGGAAGAAGCCCTAGCGGCTCCCCACACAGTCCTGGCAGTTCTACATATGGAGAGTGCCAGACTACCTATGCATATTAAGCGTAGTGGACTGTTGAATTCCATGCATCGTACCTGGCAACAAATAAACCTTTATTGGAAACGAAATTGGATGGTTTCTAGCTGGCTACCGATGCAGGGTAATGCGAGCTTTACCCCAGGTTCGGTGTCGAGCATATTTCGAGCTTGGAAGGCACAGGGAATCCGACAATTAGGGCATGTGGTTGACCTGGCCGGGAAATGTAAATCGTTTCCTCAGATACGGGGGGAATATGACATACAGCCTAAACATTACTTTGCTTATTTGCAGCTGGCTCACTACGTGGCCACACTGCCAGCAGAAGAGCTTGCCGTAGACCGCTCTGCACAGATTTTGGAATTTTTTGATCTCGGGGGGGAAAATCATCCGACAATAGCTACTTTGAGGGCACGGCTTGAGCTCTATGGAGTCTTGCCGGACTATGGAGAAGTAGAAAGGGCCTGGGCTTTAGAATTATGACAGGAGGTCACGTCGGGTTCTATTCGGCAGGCACTGGAGCGAATACCCGAGCTGGCAGAAGGGGCCCGCTGGAGAGAAATTCAATTCAAATGTATAATACGAGTGTATTTTTCCCCTAGAAGAGCAATGCGTAGTCATATTACTACTGCTGATGGGACCTGCCCTAGATGTGCGAAACCAATGGCTAACCTGTTGCATATGTGGTGGGAGTGTAAGTATATCCGACCATATTGGACACGGATTAGTTCCTGGATTGCCGGTCGAATACGGCAGAGGGTTCCTTGGTCAGGCCCCCTGGTGGCGTTGGATCAGTTAAACCCCTCTCTCCCTCAGGGAAGGTGGGTGCGGCTTTGGGTCAGGAAGGCATGTTTGGTGGGGAAGGGGCCCATACTCCGGAGGTGGCGAGAACAAAAACCACCATCCTTTTGGGAGATTCCATCAATTGATGTTGGCAGAACGATGGAGGGCAAGGGGTAACGTGAAGAGGTGGTCCAACTTCCTGCTGATCTGGGAACCGTACATCCAAAATTTGGGCCCACTCAGCCGTAATGAAATATTGAATGCAGGGTGTTAGGGTGTTGATATGGTGCGGGTAGTACCCAGGGTGGAAGGAGATTGGTATGGGTTAATGATGAGTGGGGGGGTAGGATTCCAGGTGTGCGGTCGGGGGGGGGGGTAGCGGGGAGGGGGAGGGGGTTAGGTGAGTTAACATAAAAATAGTTTTTCGTTTGAAAGATTTTATGTTTTCATATTGCCATATTTGTATGGATCATTAGCCTTTCGACGGGGCTAATGATCCATACAAATATGGCACCCCTCGGAGGCATGCAGTTTATTGTTGTTGGCATGTATTACACATTGACAGGGCCGGCCCGTCCATTGAGCAAGAATGTTTTTTGCACAGGGCCCCGCGTTTCAGGGGGCCCCGCGCAAAAAACATTCAGCATCCCAAGTTTTAAAAAAAAACAACAAACTGGCTGCTTCTGCCACGGCAGCATCAAGATCTCTGCCGCGGCAGCATCAAGAGCTCTGCCGCGGGGCCCCCCCCTGCCCGGCAGAGCCTCCCTGCATCATCAGCTTTCTTCAAGTCCCAAAACGCGGGCTTCTTTCAGAGCCGCGAGAGTTTCTTTTCTCGCGGCTCTGAAAGAAGCCCGCGTTTTGGGACTTGAAGAAAGCTGATGATGCAGGGAGGCTCTGCCGGGCAGGGGGGGGCCCCGCGGCAGAGCTCTTGATGCTGCCGCGGCAGAGCTCTTGATGCTGCCGCGGCAGAAGCAGCCGGGTGGGGTTTTTTTTGGTGTTAATTGGGGATGGTAGGGGGGAAGGGGTTTAGGACTGGTAATGGGCTATGGGAGGGGGGAGGCTAAACTGGAAGTGGGCTGATGGGGGGGGTGGTTAGGACTGGTAATGGGCCATGGGCGGGGTAGGACTGGTAATGGGCCATGGGGGGGAGGCAGGACTGGTAATGGGCCATGGGGGGGAGGCTAAGACTGGAAGTGGGCTGATGGGGGGGGGTTAGGACTGGTAATGGGCTATGGGGAGGGGGCTAAGGCTGGAAGTGGGCTGGTGGTGGTGGTGGGGGGGTTAGGACTGGAAGTGGGCTGATGGGGGGGTTAGGACTGGTAATGGGCTATTGGGGGGGCTAAGTGGGCTGATGGGGGGGGTAGGACTGGTAAAGGGCTATGGGGGGGCTAAGACTGGAAATTGGCTTATTGGGGGCAAGGACTGGAAAAAGGGTTATGGGGGGGTTAGGACTGGTAATGGGCTATGGGGGGGCTAAGACTGGAAATGGGCTGATGGGGGGGGTAGGACTGGTAATGGGCTATGGGGGGGGCTAAGACTGGAAATAGGCTGATGGGGGGCTAGGACTGGAAATAGGGTGATGGGGGGTTAGGACTAGTAATGGGCTATGAGGAGGCTAGGACTGGAAATGGGCTGAGTGGAAGGAGGGCTTGAACTGCAAATAGCTGATGGGGACGGGGGCTTGGAATGGAAATGGGTTGTGAGGGGGAGGGAGCTAGGACTGGAAATGGGTGAGTGGGGGGGGGCTAGGACAGGAAATGGGCTGATGGAGGGGCTAGAATAGGACTGGAAATTGGCTGTTGGGGGGGTGCTAAGATTGGAAATGGGCTGTGGTGGGGGTTTGGATTGAAATGGACTCATGAAGGGGCTAGAACTGGAAGTAGGCTCATGGGGGGCTTGGATTGGAAATGGGCTGAGTGGAGGGGAGCTAGGATTTGACATGGGCTGATGGTGGGGCTAGGAAAGGACTAGAAATGGGCTCATGGGGGGCTGGGATTGGAAATGAGCTGATGGAGGGACTCGGATGGGACTGCAAATAGATGGGGGAGCTAGGACTGGAAATGGGCTTATGGGGGGCTAGAACTGGAAATGGGCTGATGCGGGGACTAGAAGGGAGCGGATGCTGGGTGGGACTGGAACTAGAATGGAGCTGATGTTGGGGGAGATTAGAATGGGATGGAGCTGGGAGAGTGAAATGGAGAGGGAAAAAATATTTTGTGTGGGAGGGAAGACAAATCTACAATTGTCCGGATATTGGGAGAGTAAGTTGGGATTGAGGATGGAGGGGTAAAATTTGAGTGGATGAAATAGGAATGAGGAAAGAGCAAAAGGAGAAAGATTAGTATGTTAAAGCAGATGTAGAGAGAGAATGGAAAAAAACTAGAAGAGAGAAGAAAAGACAAATGGACAGCAGACGATGAAGAGTTAGCGGAAGACACGAAGAAGAAACCAGAAGAAAGTGGCTGGAGCAATTGCAGCTGAAAAAAAATGCACAAAAGGTAGAAAAAATATCTCTTTATTTTGAATTTATTAATTGGAATATGTCAGCTCTGGGAAATGTGCATCATTAACGTCTGCGCTTTGTTTAGTACAAGAGCAAATTAATGTATAGTTTTATTTCTACAGTGTTGTACATTCCAAGTTTGGCTTTTGGGATTCCCAGTTTAATTATTGTCTTCCTGTTTCTAAATTGTGATTCCTTGTTTGGTGATGGTCTATGTTCTGCATGTGTAACTGAGCTGAGGTATTCTGTTTATGTAATTCCTATTTGACATTGCCACTTGTTCTCTTTCCCCAGTAGGTCATGTATTGTTGTTCTCTGAAATGTATTGGTTTAATATTTGCAGCGTTTCCTTTTGATAGTTAGGGTATGGTGCTTTATGAGTCCTGGTAGTGCTGTTAGGATACGGCGGGTTTGCTATGGGTTCTAAATGGGCAGTGTTTGTAGTAGTTCCTAATGTGTCTGGCGGTTGGCACTGGATTATAGTAATGTAGAAGTCTTTTAGTCTTTCTTTATTCATACACTCATTAAGAGGCATGTTTACTAAAAGTTCGTGTATGGTAACATTATGCAAATATTTATGCAAATGAGGCCCTTTATGCAAATGAGGCCCCACACCGAGTCTCCGCACATGGCCCCGCACCCCCCTTGGGCCGCCCCTGCACATTGATAAATAAAAGTTGAAAAAAAAAAAGGGTTCCAGGGATGATCCAGGAAACTACAGACCGGTGAGCCTGATGTCAGTACCGGGAAAAATGGTAGAAACCATCGTAAAGAACAAAATTACTTAACATGTACATAGTCATGGCTTAATGGGAGACAGCCAACATGGCTTTAGACAAGGAAGATCTTGTCTTACTAATCTGTTATGTTTTTTTGAAGGTGTGAATAAACAGGTAGACAAAGGTGAGTCAGTTGATAAAGTGTATCTGGACTTTCAGAAAGCCTTTGACAAGATCCCTCATCAGAGACTTTTGGCAAAACTAAAAAGTCATGGGACAGGAGGCAGTGTACTATTGTGGATCAGGAACTGGTTAAAAGATAGAAAGCAGAGGGTAGGGCTAAATGGCCAATTTTCCCAATGGAGAAAGGTGAATAGTGGGGTACCCAGGGATCTGTGCTGCTTTTTGACATATTCATAAATGACCTGGAAAAGGGAATAATGAGTGAGGTTATCAAATTTGCAGATGACATGAAACTATTTAAAGTTGTTAAAACACATGAGGACTGTGGAAAATTGCAAGAGGATGTTGATAAATTGGAAGACTGGGCATCCAAATGGCAGATTAAATTTAATGTGACAAGTGCAAAGTTATGCACCTAGGAAACAACCACCCAAACTATGGTTACACAATGCAAGGTTCCACATTAGGAAACACCACCCAGGAAAAAGATTTAGGCATCATCGTGGATAACATGTTAAAAACCCTCCGCCCAGTGTGCAGCGGCAGCCAAGAGAGCAAATAGAATGCTAGGTATCATAAGGAAAGGAATGGAAAATAAAACAAAGGATATTATAGTGCCTCTGTATCGTTCCATGGTGCGACCGCACCTTGAATATTGTCTGCAGTTCTGGTTGCCATATCTTAAAATGGATATTGCGTTATTAGAAAGGTACAGTGAAGAGCCACCAAAATGGTAAAGGGGATGGAAGGATACCCTATGAAGAGAGGCTAAAAAGGTTAGGGCTCTTCAACCTGGAAAAGAGCTGGCTGAGGGGAGATATGATAGAGGTCTATAAATTAATGAATGGAGTGAAACGGGTAAACGTAGATCGATTGTTTACGTCATCAGAAAATAGAAAGACTAGGGGACATGCAATGAAGCTACAGTGCAACCTATTTAAGACTAATAAGAGGAAATATTTTTTCACTCAATGTGTAATCAAACTCTGTAATTTGTTACCGGAGGATGTAGTAAAAGCTGTTAGTGTAGCTGGGTTTAAAAAAGGTTTGGACATGTTCCTGGAGGAAAGGTCTATAAACCATTATTAAAAGGGACCCAGGATATCACTGCTTGACCCAATACAAGCATTGTGGAACCTGAGTCTTTTGGGGAAACTGCTAGGTACATATGACCTAGATTGGCCACTGTTGGAAACAGGATACTGGGCTTGATGGACCTTGGTCTGACCCAGTATGGCATATCTTATGTTCTTAACTATGTTATTCTGCTGATTCTTAAAACCTTTGTGTTTGCTATCATACAGGATAAGATAGGGCAATTCTTTGTGTTTTTAATTCATTTTATCATGCTGTTTCTACCCTACTCGCTCTTGAAAATATGTAAACTGCTCTGGACTGAAAGAGATAACGTGGGCTATAATAAATTCTAAATTAAATTATAAAATAACTTAAATATCAGGTGGTCAGGGACACTATTTCATTTTTATTTTAAAAAGCTTTTTTTTTATTTTTTAGTGCCATCAAGTCAGTGTTGACTCATAGTCACCCAGCTACCTCTGGGTTATCATGGGAAGTAGCTTGCCAGCTTTTTCTTCTGAGGCAATGGAGGGTAAAGTGACTTACTGAAAGTTGCAAGGAGTGTCAGTGGGAATTGAACCCTTGATCTTCTGGGTACTAGACAGTTGCTCTACCACTAGGCTACTCCTCCACTCCACAAGCATTCTAGGCAGTGTACAATAAACACAAAAAATAATTCAGTACATCAGGCACACAGACACAAAATACAAGACATTTAAAATAACACAAATCAAAATAAAATACAAAGGGCCTGATATTCAATCATTTACATTGTTTTCAGACCTGCAAACTGTGTAAATGCTGCTAAGCAGGATATTCAGGAGCACTAACATAGTTCATACTGCTCAATATCTATGAATGCTGCTGCTCAGCACCCCGATGCTATCCGGTTAGCATCAGAGCATTCCAGGGGGGCATCCAGAGATAGCCAGTCAGCGGCGATATTCAGCCGCTGCCTGGTTATCCCTCAACGGCGAAAGGCACAGAAAATGCTGTCCTAACTTTTGCTGCTGAAGCTATCTGGGCAGCATCTGAATATTGCCGCTACAGAGTTAGCTTCCTACTTCACCGGCCGACCCAGATATTCAGTGTCTGTGGCTGGATATGGCCCTGCCATTGAATATCTGGATTTAGCATTCAGCGGCGACAGCTAGCTGCTGTAATTGTGCTAACCACGGTGGCTGAATATTGGGCCCATTGGATTCAACTCCACATGAAGCTCGACTGGTAGATAGCTCCATTGAAGAGGACCTGCTAGAACAAAGGCATGCTGAACGCCTCTGGCGAAAGCATCCTTCCTCTGCTAACCTCTCGGTTTTTCATCACTGTCACCGCTATTATCGCTCTCTCCTTGCCACTGCAAAGCGTGACTACTTCTCAAATCTTATCTCCTCCTCCTCAAACTCCTCCCGTCAGCTGTATTCTATTCTACATTCGCTCACTGCATCTCACTCCTCCTCCTCCCCTTCCCTTTCTTCTGCATCTTCCCTCCCGGACCCCTCCTCTCTTGCCTCCTTTTTCGCCACTAAAGTTGCTACTCTTCGCCAATCTTTTCCTTCATGCCCTCTCCCCCTTTCCCCCCCTGCTATGCTTTCCCCTCCTCCCCTCCACTCCCCATCCCATTCCATTCCTGTGCTGTCTCACTCCTGGTCATCCTTCGAAGTAATAACTCCCAGTATTCTCTCAAACACCTTCCTTTCCATTCGCAAAACCACTTGCTCAGCTGATCCTATTCCTTCTCGTTGGCTTTTGGACCCCTCCCTAGCACTTTCTACCTACATTCTTTCCATGTTTAATTCCAGCTTGTCTTCTGGCACTTTTCCTGCAAGCTGGAAACACGCTGTTGTCCGCCCTATCCTAAAATCTCGTTCTTCTGACCCTTCTATTCTTTCAAATTGGCGTCCTGTCTCCAATCTTTCCTTCCTTTCTAAATTTCTTGAGAAACTGGTCTTTAATCAACTCTCCTCTCACCTAGAAGCTTCCCTCACTCTCCATCCCCGGCAAGCAGGTTTCCGTCCCGGCCACAGCACTGAAACTGTCCTTCTTTCCCTTCTTAATGAACTTCACACTGCTCACGATCGTGGTCTCTTTACTTTAGCTGTTTCCCTTGATCTCTCTGCAGCTTTCGACCTGGTGGATCACCGCACCCTCCTCAATCGTCTTCAGGATGCTGGTCTTTCTGGCACGGTTCTTCGATGGTTTCACTCATTTCTTTCTTGTCGTTCTTTCTCTGTAGTTACTGGGTCTTCTTCTTCCCCCCCCCCCCCACTTCCCTTGCATGTGGGGTCCCCCAGGGTTCTGTCCTTGCTCCTCTTCTCTTTAACATTTTCTTAGCTCCTCTCGCCCTTTTAATTCAGCAGTTTGGCATCTCCGCGTACTATTACGCGGATGACATCTTTCTTCTGTTTCATACTGATTCTCTTTCCCTTGACATAGCCCCTCTTAATCACTGTCTGACTGCTATCGCCTCCTGGTTCTCTTCTAACTTTGTTCACGCAAACCCCGCTAAGTCTTTTGCTATCTGGTTCACCTTTGGGAGCCCCTCCCCCGCCTGTGCCCCTTCTTTCTTTTCACAGCCCATTCCCCTTGTCTCCTCACTCCGTTACCTGGGCGTTACTCTTGATTCTTCTCTTTCCTTTAAGGCGCATATCTCCTCTGTTGTTCAACGTTCTTTTTTCTCCCTTAGGCAGCTTCGCGCTATCCGCCCTTTTCTTTCTTCCTCTGCTCTGGCTACTCTTCTCCTCTCCCTTGTGATGTCTCGTCTGGATTACTGTAATGTCTCCCTAGCTGGTCTCCCCCAATCCCAACTGTCTCGTCTCCAACGTGTTCAAAATACTGCTATTCGCCTCCTCACTTACGCTTCTCGCTTCGATCATGTCACTCCTCTTCTTCTTCAACACCACTGGTTACCTGTCTCTTTTCGTGTTCAGTATAAAATTCTTATTCTTGCACATAAGGCTGTCCGCACCGGTACCCCTTTCTATCTTGCTGACCTGATTCACTTTCGTACTTCTCACCGTCTGCTTCGTTCCATTCACATAAACCGTATGTCTCTTCCCTCTCCCTCCCAGGCCCATCTTACCTCTACCCGTTCTTCTGCCTTTTACTTTCTGGCCCCAAGCCTATGGAACTCTCTCCCTCCCTCGCTCCGTGCAGAAGAGTCCTACCAATCCTTCAAGACCCAACTCAAGACCCATCTTTTTCAAGTAGCATTCAATCTCCCTCCCTAACCCCCCTCCCTCTTCTGCCTCATGATATTATATTGTAACTGTTATTGATTTCTGCTTTTCTCTCTCTTTCCTTTCTCCTCTTTTCTATTATTTTAATTGGCGTTCCTTTTCTTTTTCCTGCAGCCCTATTTTTAAATATTTTTAAATATTTTCAAATATTTTTAAATTATTTTAAATTTTATTGTAAACCGCTCAGGTGCCCATGGTGTTGGGCGGTATACCAAGTTTTAAATAAACATAAATAAACATAAACATAAACATGCACATGTTCATGCCTACTTTGAGGCCTTATGGACATTCAACATCAATAGTTTCTGCCCTTCAGATATTGGTAGGTAGGTAGGTATGAAGTTTATACTGAATCCTCACAGAACCACCCGATTTCTCAGAGACATTAGAACATGGGAGAGCTATACAGCTCTTTTATACCCATTTTTCAAGATCTTTATAAATCATCTGTACATTTTTGTGCTTATTGTGTTTTCTACCTCCCGGTTCCTGCCTGCTGCTTCTAGTTGTCCCTCTCCCCCCCCCCCCCCCCGCTTCTGCCACCTGACACCCCAATCATGTGACTGACGGTGCCTAGGTGACCCAAAAGAAGCTTCTTTAAATTCAACACCATTTTGGTGTTCCACGCTGCGGCAGCATATGCAGAGGAGTGCGCCCGAGAAGCAGGTCCTGCTTCTTGGGCAACCTCCTTGGGATGGCTATTTGGCATGCACCCCCCCCCCCCCCCCCTCCTCTGCAAGGACAAAGTTGTTTATTCCTTTATCTTCTTGGGGCCTCCAACCTTCTCTTGCACTGGTTTTCCTGGCCATAGTGATGTGTTCCATCCCAGTTCATTGGGGTCACTGCTTTAAAGATTTGCATGCTTATTATAGGACTGCAATCAGTACTGCCAAAAAAGACTATTTTTTCCAAACATTATGACCTCTACCAACACCTTAAAAGCTCTGTTCTTAGTGGTGTCATGCCTACTTCATCCAGCCTCTCTGGAGACTTCTAGAAAAGATTACACCACCGAAGAGCAATTAGCCATTCACTTTCATAAGACCACTTCTGATCTTCAGGGTACTTTCCCTCCAGGCCCTCCTGTCTGCAGTATGTGCAGTCCTTAAATCCACTCCTGTCTCATGTAATTCTCTTTCTCATAGCTGAACCACTTTCAATCCTATTTCCCCTCAAAGTTCTTACAAGAATTATTATTGCCTCTCATAAGACCATCTGTTCTTCATATCCCATTCCCTACTCTTGGATTACTGTTAGCTCATTGGCCCTTATACCACAATTTATTTTCTATTTTCAATAACAGTCTGGCTTCAGGCATCTTCCCTCTCTGTTAGAAGAGTGCCTTGGTACGTCCTATCCTGAAGAACTCTTCATTAGATGTTGCACATTAGTGCCCAGTTTTCAACCTTCAGTTTTTATCTGGAATCTTAGAAAAACTGGTCTTCTACCAACTTTCTGAACATTTAGAAAAGACAAATACCTTCCACCCATAACAGGATTCCACCTCGGATACAGTACAGAAACTATCCTTCTTTCTCTTCTCAGCAAAACCCATGGAGCCATTAACAAAGGTAATATTTCCTTAGCTATTTCCCTTGATCTTTCTGCTGCTTTTGAACTGGTCGACCATTCCATTTTACTCACTAGGTTGCAAAGCATCAATGATTTCACTCATTTCAGAACACTCTTATTCCATCCATTTTCTATCCTCTGCTTCTTCAAATTTTCCTCTCATGTGGTGTATCCCAAGGTTTGGTCCTCGCTCCTCTTCTTTTTAATATCATCTTAGCCCCATTAGCTACTCTCATCCAACAGTTTGGTATCTCTGCATACTACTATATAGAAGACATTTTACTACTCTTCCATGTCCACCCAACACCCCCTGATCTTTCTGCATTAAATGACTGTATTAGTTAAACAATAATTTTCTGAAGCTCAATACTTCAAAAATTGCAGCCACCTGGCTAACTGGCTCCTCTGCAGTTCCATCCTTCACTCCTTTACTGAATGGTACACCTATCTCCCTGACACCCTCTTTTACCTATCTAGGACTCTTTCTTGATAGCGCACTTACATTCCATAACCACATTAGTCTTGTGGTAAATCGCTCTTTCTACATCCTCTGTCAAATCAGAGCTATTCATCCATTCCTCTGTACTCCCACTCTAACTACACCCCTTGTTTTGTTAGTCTTATCATGCCTAGACTACTGTAATGTGGTCTACACTAGCCTCCCCAGTTATCAGCTTAAACATTTGCAAACAGTCCAGAATGTAGCCTTCAGAATACTAGCTCATGTCCTCAAATTGACCATGTTTCCCCTCTGCTTATTTATTTTCATTGGTTATCCATTCAACATTGTATCCAATACAAGATCCTCACTCTGGTTCACAGGACCATATACTCAGGCTTAGCTCCCTATCTTTCATCCTGCATCATTCTCCATGCCGCCTCACATACTTTATTTTATTCATGCTAACAATCTCCATCTCCCCTCCCTTTCCTGCACATGATATGAAACAATTCAGCACTCAGCCTTCTATTTCCTTCAGCCAAGTTTTTGGCATGCTCTTCCACCTGATCTCCGCTTGGAATTGTCCTATCTTAAATTCAAGTCGCTTCTTGAGAAGCACCTTTTTAAACTAGCTTTTGACCTAGCCCCTCAGTAGTGCAGGACCCACCCTCCCCCTCCCTTTCCACCCCTCTGCTATTGCTCTATGCCACTCTCAGCCCCCTCCTCCTCCCTCATGTGCCTTGTCCTGTCAGTGTTGTGTATTGTCTCTTTCTCTCCTGTTTTATTGGAGTTTCTTTCCTGTTGGTTTTATTGTACACTGCTCTGCTGTTCAAAGGGCAGTATAGCAAATTTTAATAAACCATCTACAACTCTATCATGCCAGGGATGAACATATGGTCCCCCTAGAACCTAAAGCTAGAACACACAATTGTGCCACTGCCCTGTAAGGGGCATGGATATCCTTAAAGGATGTCAGGGGTGTTACACAGTGATAAGGACACATCTAGAAGTAACCAGTTCTGTGAAGAAATGAAATGCACAGCCCCAGGAACCAACATTTCAAAGTGACTAAGGATTCTGAACTTAGCACAAATTTCACCCCCAGTTTTCCCTCTGCCAAAAATAAAAAGCATGAAAGTTTATGGGTGTGGCAGATTAGACCATCTTTAAATATCCAGAGTGCACCAGCTGGTACAAACATCAAGAGAACTCATGTGGTCAAAAGAAGAGCTAGAGAAATACTGAAAGTTCCACCAGCCTTTTCCCTCCCAGCTGCCCAACTAAACCACACCGTCTCTCTCATGTCTCCCTCACACCTAATTTATTCCACCCCACCAATCTTTCTGTCCTCCCTAACTTGTTCACAGTAGTCTCTCTCCTCTACCTAGCTGTCTACATTGCATCCTCTTAACAACCCCATTCTTCTTTCTTTCTCCTAATTTCATATTCCCTTTTTATCCTCTTTATCCCCCCCTCCTTTTTTCAATTCTCTTTTTTTTCATTTCTCCCTCTCTCACATAGGTGTAGTGTGACTTTTATAATAGAAGGCCAGGGACTAAATATATTTTTGTCTGCTCATTTCCTTACAGATCTACAATCTGCTGCACTCCCCATTTTATCCTGACCTAGCCGGCTCTGCTCCTCTCCCCTCCCAGTATATTTATTTTATATAATTTGAAAAACTTCTATTCCAAGGCAAAGTCATAGTGGTTTCATTATAAGAAATGCATTCAGTAAAATCATCTCACCCCCACTATGCTAACTCCTTTCTCTCCACCCCAGACCTTAACATATAAAGAACTGAATTACTGAATTTATAGATAGTCATGGTTTAATGGGACAAAGCCAACATGGATTTAGGCAAGGAAAGTCTTGTCTCACTAATCTCTTACATTTTTTGAAGGTGTGAATAAACAGGTAGATAAAGGTGAGCCAATTGATATAGAGCCTGATCCCTTAAGGAGCACGTCTGGGCCATCTGGACAGCCAAGAACTGGATAGGCTGGACTGTACCTGATTCTGCACCACGAGAGCAAGATGCTCCTGCGGTGGCGGGATTGGGCACCAAGACGGCCTGGGCTTGCCCTTGTAGCAGCCGCGGAAGACGTCCAGACAGCAAGATGGCCAGGCCTCCTTCTGCTCCTGCTAGTGTGCTAGTGCCGTGGCGTCCCGTCACCATGGCTCCAGGACGCCCAGCAGGAGCGCCTACAGCCAGATACCATACCAGACCAGTTTTCCTGCTGCCCGAACCTCAGCAGGGTCTGCCAGGGCTGGGTCAGGCAACGGGTCTCATCTCTTGCAGCTATGTTGCTTCTGGAGGGGCTGTCGGGCTGGAGCGCATGGGCACTCTGCGCTTATTACACCTCTGAGATGGAATAAGCTGGGCATCCTTTTGGTGATCCCTGGACATACAAGGCCGTGACCTGAATCAGCCCTGTATGTCCAAGTGCCTGGCCCGCCCACGCTTTGCCCACTCTCCGCCCTCATCCAGCTCTCCCTGCACAGAGGCTCTGTGCATTTGGGAAGAGGGTTTCTCTGCATTCGGGCTAGCGGGGCTGCATGTCCCACCGGGACATACAGCCCCACTATTCGCCTTACAGAATCAGGCTCATAGTGTATCTGGATTTTCAGAAAGCCTTTGATATGGTCCCTCATGAGAGACTCTTGAGGAAATTAAAAAGTCATGGGATAAGAGGCAGTGTACTATTCTGGAGCAGGGACTGATTAAAAGATAGAACAGAGTAGGGCTAATAATGGCCCATCTTCTCAACAGAGAAAGGTGAATAGTGGAGTACCCCAGGGATCTATGATGGACTTTCTGCTTTTTAATATATTCATAAGTGAACTACAAAGGGGATCAAAGATTTGAGGTGATCAAATTTACAGATGACACAAAATTATTCAAAAAATGTTAAATCACAAGAGGACTGTGAAAAATTGATGAGGACCTTGAGAAATTGGAATACGGAGTGTTCAAATGGCAAATTACATTTAACATGGACAAATGCAAAGTTATGCTCTTTGGGAAGAGCAACCTTAACTACAGTTACATGTTACAAGGTTCAATATTAGAAATCACCACCCATGAAAAAGATCTAGGTGTCATCATGGATAATATGTTGAAACCCTCTGTCTCTGTGCAATAGTGTCCAAGAAAGCAAATAGAATGCCAGGAATCATAAGGAAAGGAATGGAGAAGAAAACTAAAGATATTTTAATGTCTCTGTATCACTCCATGGTGCATCCGCACTTTGAATATTGTGTACAGTTCTTCTGGTTATCATATCTAAAAAAAGGATAGAGTGGAATTAGAAAAGATACAGAGAATCAAGAAAAATGATAAAGGGGCTGGAAGGATACCCCTATAAGGAAAGGCTAAAAAGGCTAGGGCTCTTCAGCTTGGAAAAGAGACAGCTAAAGAGAGATATGGTAGAGGTCTATAAAATAATGGGTGGAGTGCAACAGGTAAACATAAATTGGTTGTCTACGCCTTCAAAAAGTAGAAAGACTAGGGGACACGCAATGAAACTACAAAGTAGCACATTTAAGATTAACCGGAGAAAATATTTTTTCACTCAGTGGGTAATTAAACTCTGGAATATGTTGCCAGAAGATGTAGTCAAAGCTGTTAGTGTAGCTGGGTTTAAACGATGTTTGGACAAGTACCTGGAGGAAAAGTCCATAAACCATTACTAAAGTAGGCTGGAGAAATCCACTGTTTATTCTTGGGATAAGCAGCATGTAATCTTTTCTACCCTTTGGGAACCCAACAGATTCTTGTGATCTGGATTGGAAACAGGATACTGGCTTGATAGACCTTAGCTCTGACCCAGTATGGCAAATCTTATGTTCTTAAAACTTTCTCAAAAGTTTCTTGCTGAAACCTAAACACACCACATCTAGTGCTCTCCCCTGATCCAACTCTCTGGTCACCTAGTCAAAGATATTCATCAACTTCATCTGACAAGAACTACCTCTAATAAAACCATACTGCCTTAGATCATGCAATCCATTAGATTCTAGAAACTGCACTATCCTTTGTTTTGTCAGGATTTCCATTAGTTTACTCACCACAGGGGTCAGACTAACTGGACTGTAGTTCCCATCTTCCACCTTACTTCCATTTTTGTGCGTTCTTCTCTAGTCCTCTTGAGCCACTCACAACACTGAATTGAGTGAGGCTGAATCTTCTGTCCTCAGTAAAGCCTCTCCTTTGTGCCCACAACAAAATACGATCTGTTTTAAGTTCAAATAGATTTATACACATTTTTTTTAAATTAGGATAAAACATTTTTTCTCTAAGACAGAGGACAATCAAGTTGATCCCTCAATTATAAAGAATAAGTCTAAATGGATTCCACCCTCTCAGGTTGACCTTATAATTGAATCATTTGAAAAAAGTGGTCCTTAAGAAGGTGGCTGATCTTGAACTTAAACTAAAGTCCACTTATCATAACCTTACCAAAGAAGAAAAGGAAGCCATCCATTCCCTACAAAAAAATTCACAAATTATTATTCAGCCAGCAGACAAAGGAGGAGCCCTGGTTATTATGGATAAAGACTTTATATTGATGAAATCACCAGACAATCCAATGACAAAATTTGTTATCAAAGATTACACGGAGACTTAAATCTTGTATCTATTGCATCCTATCTCCTATCGAAAATCATTGAAAAGATTACCCAACGCCAATTACAAGATCACATAGATACTAATGCACCCCTGCATCCCTGCCAGCATGGATTTCGCGAAGCACATGGTGTTGAAACATTACTCACAACCTTATTCAACACCATAACCTTAGGTCTCGATAACATCAGACAAGGCTTTGCACTGATCTTCATGGACATTGCTGCCGCATTCGACACCGTAGACCACGAAGTTCTCCTGCTACACCTCAGAGAGAAGGGAGTTCAAGCTTCAGCTTTGTCATGGTGCGCTTCATACCTCACTGATCGCTGGCAACATGTCCGTTCTGGCCCCTCCAACTCCGATTCCTTCCCCCAAACTAAAGGTGTTCCACAGGGCTCATCTCTATCCGCCTTGCTATTCAATGTCTATATGCAACCCATTTGTGATCTCATCCAATCATTTAATATCAACTGCCTGGTCTATGCTGACGACGTCTTGATGTACATGCCAATTTCGACAGAACATCTTGAACTATCCCCACTTATCAGGTGCTTTGACGCTGTCACAGACTGGCTAAATGCACAAATGCTTAAGTTAAATTTCAAAAAGACAGAAGCCCTCTTCGTAACCAGGAATCCGGCTTTTACTCCACCCCTGTCTATCAAGGTTTGCGACGCAGAGATCATACCTAGGTGTAACACTTGATCAGCAACTTAATATGAAGGCTCATATCAAAAACATAACAAAGTCGGTGTACCATAAAATCCGGACCCTCCGCAATTTGCGTCAACTGTTAGAACCTGATGACTTCCGAACTGTCTTTCAGGCCCTAATAATGCCTCACTTTGACTATGCCAATGCGATCTTGTATGGTCTACCTAAGTGCACGACTAACCCCTTACAACTTGCAATGAATTCAGCTGCAAGAATCCTTCATGGAGCCTCAAGAAGTTCTCATATTACCCCAATACTAAAACAATTGCACTGGCTACCCATACAAGCCAGGATCTCATTCAAGATCCTAATTATGACCCATAAAGCCATCAATAAATACCCTGCTACTGCCATTACTGATCTAATTTCAATCACACCTCCCAATCGAGCAAGGAGATCGAATGCCGCAAATACTCTCATATTACCTAAGGCAAGCACGAAGTGTTCTCAATTCACTAGATCCAGAGCCTTCTCCTTTGCTCCATCCTGCTGGAACGCACTACCAGCAACTATCAGAACCATCAGTGAACTCTCCCAATTTAGGAAGGCACTGAAACGGCACCTCTCTTTCTTCATCACTACGATGATGCAGTCTTCTCCCCACACTCACCCACTCTCACATCTCAATGCAGCACCTCAAACTCATGCACGTCACATTCCCAGACTGATCACTCACAATCACACCTTCCCCTCCAACCACCATGAGAAACTTATGCAGTGCCGCATAACTCATTATATTGTTGCATAAAGTAGACTGTATTATTCATCGTGTCTCCTTGTTAAGGGACTGGTTATTTATACCCTATTTACCTGTTATACCTGCTTAATGCATACCCAAGTTTAATTTTCCTGTTTAATGTATACCCAAGTTATTATACCTGTTTCACTGTAAGCACAAATCACGAAATTGAGATGTGCAACTCTTATGTTCATTGTAAACCGCACTGATGTCGAATAGCGCGGTATAAAAGAGACTGCAAATAAATAAATAAATAAATAAATGTGAATTAGGACGCATTATGAAAAAAGAGAGATTTTCTTACAGTAGACCATCTTTTCTACCTACAATTTATATTTTACCCAAAATACATAAATCCCTAGAAAAAACACCTGGGAGGCCTATTTCAGCCATCAGATCATTATTTGAACCAATATCACAATTCTTGGATGTACTAATGAGCCCCTTTGTACTGAGGTTCCCACTTATGTTAGAGATTCATCACATGCAATTCAACTATTGACTTCTTTTGAGGGATACCATGATGATTTGATGTTAGTTGCCCTTGATGTAGTATCTTTTTATACCTAAAAATTAATCACCAAAATCGTTACAAAAACTGATGAATCACTAGAAACCCACAATGTAACAAATATACCTAAAAGGCTAATAATATCACCTAAGTTTATTATAAATTTCACTCCGTATAAATTTTATTTTCCAAGGTGTAAAAATTCTTATATATATACTAAATTCACAACTCTTTCCTCATAACATTTTATTCTGAAAAACCATACAAACACAGATAAAAACATTTCATTACATAATAATTCATACCGTGTACATATTTCATAACATATACTTATATATTCAAAATACTTAAAACACAACCCATTCATACAAACCATTTACTCTCTCACAGCTCTCGAAACACTCCAAGAATGTCCAAAAAGCTTTTTTTCTAACAGCATGAGCAATTAACATAACATATCACTTCTACTTTAAATCCCATCATCTTCACCAGGAAAAATAAACTGCATTACTCATGTCGTTTTGAATATTTATAAACATTACAAAAACTCTATTAACACATGTTTTCCAGCGGCTTTTATGCCGCCGAGAACAGCAGTTTATTTTTCGATGGGACACTGTGACACCGAACGGGTTATACACGCAGTTGGAATGGCACTGGTTCTATTAAGAGAGTAGGTGTTTAAAAGCATCCTGTGAAGTACGCTTGTGCTGCCGTTTTTCTGTGGAGTGATTCGGTTGAGGTGAACCTGGTAAAAGAAGCTGAAGGTCAGTGAATTTTGTTATGGGATGTTTTATATATATATATATATACATATATATATATATATATATGAGACAGAGAGAGATTAATAGATAGCTATATAGATAAAAAAATATTTTCTAATCTTTGGATAGTGTGAGCTGAATGGTATTTGGTTTTCTTTTTAATAGTTTTCCCTGATGAAGCTGAACAGGCAAAACCATGACTTGTAGTCCTTATGGTCGGGATTCCGAAGTGCTATACTCTCATAATGTTCTGACAACGTGTATGGTGTTGGAGAGATTCAGAAGTGCAATGTTTTAACAATGTAAATTCAGAGGTGCAATGCTCTGAGAATGTAGTATAGGACTGGATGAAAGCGCAGTTCCTTTGGTAATACAGCAAGTGATTCAATAGCAGCATCGAAAATTCAAGACATCAGTTTGGCAATAAGTGGATACAAGTGTGTCGATCTTTGGAGTTTGGAGAAGTAATTTTCCGGCAACACAACATTATGCTTGATCTAGTAACAATGTGGCAATGATTGAATAGAGCAAGTACAGCAAGAGTCCTGAACGAGCCTGTGTGGGTCTGCGGGGCCATCGATTATTTGCAGGGATTATATGTGATTCCATCTACATTAGATATTTGATCAAGTAATGGGCTGGTTCAAGTAGTTGTGTTTATGTTACCAGTTTTGGGGTGATTAAAATTATGTAGTGATAAGAATTGTATTTATGCGAACTATGTGAATCATGTGTTAATAAATTTTGTAGTGTTTATAAACAAAACCACATGAGTAATGCAGTTTATTTTTCCTGGTGAAGATGAATCCATTATACGGATTTAAAGTAGAAGTGATATGTTATGTTAATTGCTCATGCTGTTAGAAAAAAAAATTTTGGACATTCTTGGAGTGTTTCGAGAGCAGTGAGAGGATAAATGGTTTGTATGAGTAGGTTGTGTTTTAGGTATTTTGAATATATAAAATATGTTATGAAGTATTATGTACACATGTTATGAATTATTATGTAATGAAATGTTTTAATCCATGTTTGTATGGTTTTTCAGAATAAAATGTTATGGAAGAAACTATGTATATCTAAAAATTAGTGTTAAATAAATAAAATAAATACATAAATAAAATAAATAAAGAAAGATTTGTGAATTTAGTGTATATATATATACCGGTATGTATGTATATATATATATATATATATATAAATGTTTATATCGTGGAAAATAAAATTTATCCGGAGTGAAATTTATAATAAATGTAGGAGATATTATTAGCCTTTTAGGTGTATTTGTTACATTGTGGGTTCTTAGTATCTCTATATAGAAAAGTTCTGCAATTAGAAACTTTAAATATTATAGGAGAATTTACGTGAACGGAATGATTACAGAAGGATTTCCTCTGAGTCTTTAATACAACTGGCCCAATTGGCATTCACAGAGAACTATTTTTGTTTCAGAGATAATTTTTATAAACAAATAAAAGGGGTGGCCATGGGTTCTTCCATGGCACCTGATGTGGCGAACTTGTATGTAGTGGAATTTGAAAAAACAATTTTAACTGATCACCCATTTTTTCAGGATATCAAATTATGGAAGCAAGCACAGGAGCTGTTTGAAACAAAAAGTGGCAGATAAACTGTTTGTCCAGCATTGGATTGATAAACAGCATAAAATTTCTGACCTGAAATTCTTTGTTAAGGTTGTAAAGCCTAATTGGAGAGGGGGCAATTTTGGTAATGTCCTGTTCCAGTTAGGACAACGGTGAATCCATATGTTCGACTCCTTGACCCCTAATGGATTTAACCTGGATATAGTTTTGTCTGTTTTTCTTTAATCTTTTTCTCTCCTGTTCCCTATTGCTGATTTTAAGCACATACAGATTTCGCCTCACTTTTTATGTTTTTTATGGTAATGATTTTATTATTTATTTAATTATTTCTTACAGATTTTATAATTTTAAAAGGATACGGGTCATGCAAAATATATACTCTGAGGCAAGTCTAGACTCTCCATGCATGCTAGCCATTTATTTCTCTCTCTTTTTAAATTTTAAGTTTTAGCTGGTCGTCCAATTTAAGTGATTTTGGTTGGTTGTTGATTGTGTTTTGGATTTTGATTTTTCTTTTATCTTTGAATATCATTATAGGTGGTTGTACAAAGACTTTTTTTAATGCCTTATATTAGAGCTGATGGCTGAACCTTCCCCCCACTCTTCCCTCTAAGCTGTGCGCGTGTGCGCACGCACACACCTCGCCGAGCAAGCGCACATACATTACAACAGAGCGCACAAAAATTACAGCTCTGATTCTGATAGAAAACAGATGTCTTAAAATTTAAAAGTTATGATTGTAATTACTAGAAATTTCCTGCTTCATTTAGTAATCGTCTATTTTAATTTAATTTGATTAAAATCAATATGGTGTACATACTGTATTCTGACGTGTAGTCAAATTTTAAAGTATACAGTCAAACCTCGGTTTTCATTATTAATCCGTTCTAAGAAGACTGACTAAAACCGAAACGTACGAAAACCGAAGCAATATTTCCCATAGGAAATAATGTAAATTCAATTAATCCGTTCCAGACACCCAGCTCCTGTCACTTCTCTCACCTGCCCGATCGTCCACAGGACAGCAAACACACAGATATTGTACTGTACGGCACTGCAACATCTCCTGCTTACATTGACAGCTACCCTGCTACCTCCGAGCCTGAGGGGGCGCTCCAGAGAACAGGCAGGCGGTGGAGAGATCGGGGCCTTGACTCTGACTCTTGCTCAGCTGACTTCAACACGCGATCGGTGAGTCCGGGGGGTAGTGCTGCCGGGACTGGGGAGGCACATGGAGGCTGGCAATTTGTCCACATTGCTGCCCTTGCCCATAGGAGGAGCAGCACCAGCCACTATTGGGACCATCAGCTGTTCAGTAACACAACGAAAACCGAGGCGATATCCGATAACCGAGACAACATCTCAGTCAGAAAAGACGTCGAAAACCGAAACGTACGAAAACCGGGGCCAACGAAAACCGAGGTTTGACTGTATAACTCCGAGTGTCGTTATGTGGCGCACAAAAATTTAACCTTCCTTCAAAGGCTGCACAGCTGATATTTTATGCACACACAGCCTACAGAAAATTAGAGGGAACATTGCTTCCCCCCTGCTCCCTTCTCCTTCCCCATTCCCCCTTCCACTCCCCCTTTCCCTTTCCCTCCCCCTTTCCCTTTCCCTCCCCTCTTTCCCCTTGCTCTCCTTCACCTCTCCCCCTTCCCCCTTCCCCCTTCCTCCCCTCCCCATTCCCTTTCCCTCCCCTCCTTCCTTTTCCTCTCTTTCACCTCTCCCCCTTCCCCCTCCCCCTTTCCTCCTTCTTCTCCTTCTCCCCCTTCTTCTTCCCCTTCCCCCCTTTTTTACAATTGGTTGTCATTATTATTATTATTATTATTATTATTATTATTATTATTAAGGTGGTTGCCCTTATTTATTTATTTAGGATTGGGTAACATTTAGGTTATATGCCTTGAAGCAGTTTATCTCTTTGTGCTGTTTTTATTTCTCGGCCAATTTATTATCATTTTTCCAGTGAATTCATTGGTTTTGTGTTTTACACTTATTTTTATATCTTTTTTGTTATAATTTAGATCCATATCTTCCAATCCTTCCTCCCTCTTCCCCCCACATCTTTTCCTTTCCTCCCCCTACTCCTTCCCCTTCTCTCCCCCTCCTTGGTATATAGTAAGTCCAGTGCTGCTCCCTCAATAATGGTTGATCACTTCAATCTTAATAATGCCGGTTAATATATTAGCATAGCTATGTAGGCTAGTTTCAGTCTCCTTACATTTTTTTCAATGACTTAAATTTGTCAAAATAATATCACAAGTGATATAGCATAGGCACTTTTACTTAATAACCATATAAGTATAAAAAGCACGAGCCTGCCGAGGGTACACGGATAGTGTTTCTAGAGTTGCTATGACAACTACACCTTCGTGCCAAAATTAGGAGTTAAAGACAAACTGCGGCTGCGAGTTTCTTTGCATAACTACATTGTATCCTAGCAGGTACAGCTTTACACTAGGTAAGGAAAGTATTGATTTTTAAATACTATTGCTTTCTCTCCGTTTTGATACATAGAAAATCTAGTGCAATTTTCTCAATACTAATGATAGAACACCCCGTTTTTTACAATGCCAGTAGAGTGCTGTAGACTGGTAGGGGCTCTTTCATATTTCCTCCTTCCTTTAAATTCCATTTTTTTTAACTTAAAATTTTAATAAGTATCATAATATAAGTGTTTTATTTGTAATGTATGCATTGATCTCCCTCAGGGTAAGGTCTGCCATGAAACAAAATGCGGCTGGTGGGCTGTTATTGCATACGTTACAATGTACCCTAATAAGTACGGCTTCATGCTACTGCAGGTAATAAGAAAGCATTGATAATTTCACCAACTTATATATTATAGTTCCTTTTTTATACAGCATTTGTCGTAGAATTAAAATTAAAATTGATAAAGATACAATAGACATTCAATCTGTTTGACAAAAGACAAATGATGGCTGTAACGTTTTCAACAGCGGTTTCAAATAAATGCTTGACAGTAGTAGCATTAACGGTAAGATTTAAAATATTTAAAAAATGTCTCTGTCATTTCATAACAAGACTTTACACTTTATTTCCATTTAGTTAGTTACAGTGAGAAAGTGATTTTCTTAGGATCAGGCACAAGAACCATAGTGTGCCTACACTGGTAAGATATAGACCACATGTGTTTTCTTCGAGGGTTCATTTTTTACATTTAGCTCAATGCAAACATTCACCTTGTTTTATATGTTGTACATGTAAATGGTTGACGACTAAAAATTATTTTCATTTAGTTTTATTTTTTGAATGATGTACCAATATCTTTATGATTCACTTTTTAAGTTTTGGTATCCGTTGATTATGTCCTCACAATTGTTCTAAGGAATGGTGTTCCATTTTATTTTATTTTTTTATATTTATTGTTTTTATTGTTTTAATTATATTTTAACATATGTATAACTTTGTAGTATGTTTTTGATATGATTTTTAACATGATTTTGGTCTCTGTTTATCTTTTATATAGGCCAATTCCCTGACGAAGACAGCGCTGAAACATGGACATAGTGGATGGCCTCTTGCAGTACCCCTAGGGGTGGATCAATTAATAAAAGTAGTTTGAGTTCACCTTTTGCTCTAGCCTGGTGGCAAACATAGAAAGATGAGAGTACATGCTCGTAGAGCTCACAATCTAATCAAGACAGACAGAACAATACAAGAGAAACAAGGGGGATTCAAACAGGGAAGGAGACACAAGGAAAAGAAGTAATTAGTCCTTACCTGCTAATTAGTGTTCCTGAAGGAACTCCAATCCAGTCCCTTTACTCTCGGGTTGCGCAACCCTTCCAGCAGCTTGGAGGCTGAGCCCATCATCGTTTTGATGATGGTGTGGTATAAATACCACTGGCACCACCCATAGGCACCAGTAATCTGATGAAAAAGCAGACCTGACAGGTACCCGTAACTATAATGCGTAAAACAAACTCAAAACTAACGAAACCAAAGTACTTTTTATTTTTTTTTGGTAATGACTGACAGGACAGTGGTAAGGGAGGGAGGGGAGGGAAGGAGAAGGCTCACCCAAGGCCGACCCAGCCCTTGGACACTCATCCCCGAACCTCCCTAGCTCTTAACCCCGCCGCTTGGGCTCTTCCTACCAGAGTTTTCAGCTTCCGCCCTTCTCCGTGCCTCGACTTCAGTCCTTTATTCCCTTCTGACCACTAGAAAGCCGAACCTGGGCGGGATCAGGGACTGGACTGGAGTTCCTTCAGGAACACTAATTAGCAGGTAAGGACTAATTACTTCTTCCTTAGCAGAACTCCAGTCCAGTCCCTTTACTCTCGGGATGTAACAGAGCAGTTCATACCTGGGTGGGGTTCGCCAACCCGGACCGAAGTACCGCACCCGCAAACCTGGTGTCTGCTCTACTCTGGACATCCAGTCTGTAGTGCTTGGAAAAGGTATGCAGCGAGGACCAGGTAGCCGCTCTACAGATGTCTAGCGGTGGAACCAAGCTATGCTCTGCCCAGGAGGCCGCCTGCGCTCGAGTTGAATGCGCGCGAAGACCTGTTGGTACCTGCCTCCCCTTGAGAATGTAGGAAGAGGTGATGGTCTCCCTGATCCACCTAGAAATGGAAGCTTTGGCCGCCGCTTGCCCCTTGTGTGGCCCTCCAAATTGAACGAAAAGCCGATCGGACTTGCGGAAAGACGCTGTGCGTGAGAGATACCGTCTCAGCACTCTACGCAAATCTAGTAGACGCAGTTTGGTACTCTCTCCCTCCTGTGCTTCTCCTGCAAAGGACGGCAGTGAGACTGTTTGTTTGGTTCATATGAAAGGGGGAGGAGACCTTGGGTAGGAAGGAAGGAACCGTCCGTAAGACCACCTTATCCTTGAAAAAGGACAGGAAGGGAGGTCGAGAAGAGAGAGCTTGAAGCTCCGAGACCCTCCTAGCCGAACAAATAGCTACCAAAAATACCGTCTTGAGGGTCAAGTCTTTTAGGGAGGAACTCTTTGCCGGTTCAAAGGGTTCCCTGGTTAGGGAATCCAAAACCAGGTTTAAGTCCCAAGGGGGAATCACTGATCTTTGTTGAGGTCGTAAGTGCTTGACCGCCCTCAGGAATCTACCCACATCAGCGTGCTCTCCTAGAGACTTGCCCCACACCTTACCTCTATAACAAGAGATGGCCGCTAGCTGAACTCGTAGCAAGCTGTGAGCCAAACCTTTCTCGAAACCTGCTTGTAAGAACTCTAACACCTCCGGAACTGAGGCTTCTGAGGGTTTCTTATGGTGATTGGCGCACCACGCCTCGAATATGCGCCAAACCCTGACATAGGAAAGGCAGGTCGAGCGTTTCCGAGCGTTCAGCAGAGTCGAAATTACCGCAGCCGAGTAACCTCGCTTCACGAGCCGAGCCCTCTCAAGGGCCAAGCCGTAAGCGAGAATCGATGCACGTGGGGCATGAGCACCGGAACCTGCCGTAGTAAATCTTTTCTGTCGGGGAGCCTCCAAGGGCGAAGAGCCGTAAGTCTCACCAGGTCTGCATACCATGGGCGACGCGGCCAATCCGGAGCTATGAGTATTACCAGACCTGGATGGGCCTCTATTCATCTTAGGACTCTCCCTATGAGGGCCCAGGGCGGGAACACGTACAGGAGACCTTCCGAAGGCCACTTCTGGACCAGGGCATCCAAGCCTTCTGACATCCTTTCCTTTCTTCGACTGAAGAACCGACTCGCTTTGGACGATTCGTAGCGAGCCATGAGGTCCATGATCGGTACTCCCCAACGGGCTACCACTTGGTCGAACACTTCCTGCGCTAGTTCCCATTCTCCGTGGTCTATCTTGTGTCTGCTGAGATAATTGGCCGTCACATTGTCTGTTCCCGCTACGTGCTGAGCTGACAGGTCCAATAGATGTGCTTCGGCCCACTGTAAGAGGCTGTTGGCCTCCTTCTCCAGCAGAGGGCTGCTCGTCCCCCCTTGGCGGTTGATGTAGGCCACCGTGGTCACATTGTCCGAGAGGACGCGGACTGCCCTTTGCCGCACCAAGGGCTCGAGAGCTGTGAGTGCTAGCGCCACTGCCCTCAGCTCTAACCTGTTGATGGACCACCGAGCTTCCCTCGGGGTCCAGCTCCCCTGTGCGAACTGTCCCTCGCAATGAGCCCCCCATCCTGCGAGGCTTGCATCCGTCGTTAGTTGTATCCATTGTGGTGGGTCGAGAGGCATCCCGCATCCAAGGTTCTTTGGGCGCTCCCACCAGAGGAGAGTCCTTCTGACCTGAAGAGGACAGGGCAGCTGCATGGATAAGGGATGATGCTGCGGGGACCATCATTGTAACAATGCGCGTTGAAGGGGTCGCATATGTGCCTTGGCCCACGATACTACCTCTATCGCTGCCGCCATGGTGCTCAACAGCTGAAGGTAATGCCAGGAGGTAGGGATCCGTCTTGCAATGAAGCGAGAGACCAGGCTCCTCAGATCTCGTAACCTCTGTTCCGACAGGAAGACTCTTCCTCTCCTTGTGTCGAATCTTGCTCCGAGGTAATCGATCTCCTGCGAGGGGATTAATCTGCTCTTTGCCCAGTTGATGACCCAACCCAACTCCTCCAGGAATTCCACCACCCTGGCTGTAGCTGCACGACTCTCTGACTCGGTTTTTGCCCGAATCAGCCAATCGTCCAGGTATGGATGTACTAGAATCCCTTCCTTGCGAAGAGCCTCGGCTACCACTACCATTACCTTGGTGAATGTCCTGGGAGCTGTTGCTAGGCCAAAGGGAAGAGCCTGGAACTGAAAATGACCCCCTCGGCACTGCAAATCTCAAGAACTGCTGATGAGATTTTCGGACCGGGATATGTAAGTATGCTTCCGTCAAGTCCAGCAATGTTAGAAACTCCCCCTGTCTTACCGCTGCAATGACCGACCTCAGAGTCTCCATCTGAAAATGAGGAACCGAGAGGCAACGATTGACTTGCTTTAAGTCCAGGATTGGACGGAAGGACCCTTCTTTCTTTGGTACCACAAAATAGATCGAGTATCGACCGGAGCCGTATTGGTCTCTCGGGACGGGGGTCACCGCTCCCAGCTCGATCAGCCTTGAAAGGGTGTCTTCTATTGCTGCTCTCTTTTCTGGAGATCTGCAGGGAGATTGCATAAAGGCTGGGGGAACTTGCTTTGTGAATTCGAGGGCATAACCCTCTCTGATTATTTCCAGTACCCAACGATCCGATGTGACTCGGGCCCAGGCGGGAAGGAACTGCCTTAACCGGCCCCCCACCAGCAGGCCTTTCTCCTGGGCCCCCGCAGTTTCATTGTGTTTTCCTAGGGCCCGAGGAAGCGGAGGAAGTCCCAAAGCCTCTTCCTGCTCCTCGAAACCCTCGGAAGCCTTGACCTCTAGGCGAGGGGCGACCCCTAGTAAAAAAATTCTGTCTGATCGGCCGGAACCTGCGAAAGTCCCTCGGCTGGTTGCGAGTAGGGACCGTCGAACGGTTTTGTTTGGGTCTATCTTCCGGGAGCCTACCTCCCTTAGACTCGCCAAGATCTTTCACCAACTTTTCCAGGTCTTCACCAAACAGTAGCTTCCCCTTGAAGGGGAGGCGACTCAGGCGAGCCTTCGAGGAGGGGTCCGCCGCCCAATTGCGTAGCCACAGATATCTCCTGGCTGCTACCACCGAGGCCATATTTTTGGCTAGGCTTCTAATAAGGTCGTACTGACTATCTGCTAGAAAGGCGGAACCCGACTCCAAGTGCGCAGCACTAGCTTGCGCGTCGGTAGCGGCGCCATCCGTTAGTTGAAGCTGTTGAGCCCACCTCAGGCAGGCTCTTGCTACCCACGCTCCTGAAACTGAGGCCTGCAGGGCGAGGGCACTAACATCGAAGGCTTGCTTCAATAACGAGTCCAGCTTTCTATCCTGACTATCTTTAAGTGCTGCGCCGCCCTCGACCGGAATGGTCGTCTTCTTTGTCACTGCTGAAACCGCCGCATCTACCTTTGGGGATTTCAGCAGGTCCTTGTCCACTTCCGGCACTGGGTACAAGCGAGACATGGCTCTCACCCCCCTTAGACTGGACTCCGGTTGATTCCACTCTTCCTGGATCATCTGGTGTACCACCCTGTGGACCGGAAAGACTTTCTGTGTTTTTCTGACGGCTTGAATCAAAGGATCCTCCAACGCTTCTTCTTCTGTAGGGATGTTTGATGCCATATTGAGCACCTTCATGGATTCATTAATCAAGGCTGGGAGCTCCTCCCGGCGAAATACTCTAACTATTCTGGAATCTCCCCCTCCTCGAGCTCTTCATCTTCCTCCCCCACTTCCCTGTCTGAGCACTCCTCATCCGGGGTGGTAGGAGACGGAGGCGTGAGAGGTTCCTCGCCCATTAGTCTAGAGCGCTTAGTGGGGGCTCCGGGGTCATGGGAGCTTGTCTTCCCTGGACCGGGCCGGCCACCTTCTTTCGGCAGCGGAGGCCCCATGAATCCCTGCTGATGCATACAATAAGCTTTGTGTAAGAGAAGGACAAATTCTGGGGAAAAAACCTCCCAGCCTCCCTCCGCTCCACTGGGAGCCGGGGGAAGGGTCTGCGAGGGGCCTGGGCAGACAGATGTAGAGGGCGGGAGAGAGGTGGAAGAATCCCCTCCCCCTTTCCTGGGACCTTGAGAGACCTGAGCAGTCTGATCCATGGACAACTGAATCTCCTGCTCCACAGAGGCCGCTTCTGCAGCACAACCCCGGCAGATCCCTGCCTCAGAATCCGCAATTCTGCGGGTGCCGCAGGACGGGCAGCGTAATTTTCCCGTCATTCTTCCTCCTCTCTAGAATTGGTATTCAAGAGCCCCCCCTGAGCGAGAAGGATCCGAAGAACCAAAAACAAAGAACAAAACAAACCTGTGAAATAAACTGAAATTAAAATAATGGAAACAAACTTTTCCTAAGTACAGGAAGGGGGGGGGGGCCTGTGCGAGGACCCAACCAAGCCCCAAATAAATCCAATCAAAATAATAAATATAATAAATTACATAAAATATTAAAATTAAGAATACAGTCAGGGATTTTGAACTCTGCAATACTTGCGGTTTCTGTGACCCGATGTTCTCCGGGCCACGTTCCTCACGCTGGACCCGCTGACTGAAGACAGACTCCACGTGGTAGGCCTCAGCCACGTGGAGTCAGTACATGCGGCCGGCGAACTTGCCTTCGTTGTCGGATCCCCCAGCCGTTAGGGCAAACGCCTCGACGATCTGCCGCCGCCTCTAGCGCTCAGCCTGGGAAGTCGCTGAAAGCGCGAGGCGGCAGTGAGGCAGGGAGAGGAGCGTTGCTGTTCCCCGTACTCAGCCCCTGAATCAGGGCTTCAGTGAGGGAATGCCTCCAGCGCTCAGCCCACCCCGGGGACTTCGGCGCGAGGCAACAGAGAGAGGAGCGGAGACCGAAGCACCGGATGCTGCACCCGCGGGGGGGGGGGGTGGCCCGAAGCGGCCTTCTGCCCAGTAAAAGCCCTCTCCTTCCCACGGACTCCGGAGAACCGGGGAGGGGGGGAAAAAGGAGAGCCAAAGGAAGAACAAATTCACCAACGATTCAGTGAAAGAACACCCGGGAGTAGAAAGAACTCCCTCAACTAAAATAAAGGTAAATCAAAGAAATTAAAGCAATTAAATAAAAAGGGTAACAAAGGAACTAACAGACCAGTAAGCTCTTGGCTTACGGTAGCCCTCCAGCTGCTTGGAGGCTGAGAATACTGGTGCCTATGGATGGTGCCAGTGGTATTTATACCACACCATCATCAAAACGATGATGGGCTCAGCCTCCAAGCTGCTGGAAGGGTTGCGCAACCCGAGAGTAAAGGGACTGGACTGGAGTTCTGCTAAGGAACAATGGATTAGGATTCAAATGCAGCCTCAAAGAGGTATACCTTTAGCATGGATTTGGAGAGGGAGAGAAGAGACTTGACATAAAGATAGATGAAGCAGCAAGGTAAAAGATTGAAGTCTGGAGTTTGCAGAAGAAGAAAAGGGCATAGAGAGAAGAAAGCCAGAGGAGGAGCAGAGTTCACGAGGAGGGGTGTAGGGAGAGAGAAGCGAGGAAAGGTAATAAGGGGCAGTAGAGTGAATGTATTTATATGTTAGAAGGTGAAGTTTGAATTAGATGCAGAATCTGAAGGGGAGCCAGTAAAGTGATTTTAGAAGAGGGGTTATATGAGTGTATCGGGACTGGTGGAAGATTAGCCGCACAGTAGTGTTCTGGATAGATTGATGACACTGAGGACCAGCAAGGAGGAGGTTGCAATAATCAAGATAGGAGGTGACCAAAGAGTGGACAAGAACCTTAGTAGTATGTTCAGAGAGGAAGGGATGAATTTTGCTAATGTTGTAGAGAAAGAAACAACAGGTTTTAGCTATATGTTGATTATGTGTGGAGAAGGAAAGGGAGGAGTCAAAGATGACCCCAAGGTTGCAGGCTGAGGAAACAGGAAGAAGAAGAGTGGTGTCAACAGTGATAGAGAAAGGAGGAAGGGGAGGAGGGTTTAGGGGGAAAATAAGAAGTTCAGTTTTAGCCATATTCCTTTTTAGGCGGCGGTGAGACATCCAGGCAGCAATGTCAGATAAGCAAATAGCGATACAAGTTTGGTGCGAAGGAGAGATATAAGGTGTAGATAGATAGATTTGAGAGTCATTAGCATAAAAATCATACTGAAAACCATGGGAAGAGATGAGGGCACCAGGTGACTGGGTATATATAGAGAGAAAGGGAGAGGACCCAGAACAGACCCTTGAGGTATAACAACTGAGAGAGGGATGGCAGTAGAAGAGGAACCTCCAGAACAAACACTGAAAGAGCAATTGGAGAGATAAAAAGAACCAAGAGGGTACAGGGCCTCTAAACCAAGAGAGGATAAAGTGTCAAGGAGGAGGAGGTAGTCAACAGTATCAAAAGCTGCAGAAAACCAAATTGAAGTGGATCAAGTAAGGCTTGAGAGGATAGAAATTTGAGACAATGGTAAAGAACTGCACATTCAAGAATTTTGGAAATGAATGGGAGAAGGGAAATGGGTCAATAATTAGAAAGCACATAGGGTCAAGTAAGGGTTTTTTTGAGGAGAGGGGTGATTACAGCATCCTTGAAGGCTGCAGGAACGGTTGCAGTGGAAAGCGAAAGGTTGAAAATATGTGAGATGAAAGGGATGATGGAGGAGGAGATGGAGTTGAGGAGATGGGTGGGGATAGGATCAGATGAACAGGTGGTGAGTTTAGAGGAGGAAAGGTTTCCTCAACAGAAATTTTAGAAAAGGATGAAAGGGTGATAGAGGTAGAGGGGGGAAAGTTTATAATGCAGAGGGGGAAGAGGAGGTGAAGAAGATTTAATGGGGAAATGAAGAGTAATCTTACGCACTTTGTCTTGGAAATAGTCTGCTTTGGTTTGGACAGAGAGAGAAGGAGGGATTGGAGGTGGAGGTGCCTTAAGAGAATTGCGAGTAGAAAAGACAGCGAGGGTTAGAGGCAAGAAGGTTAGCCAGATGGAGAAAATAGTCTTGCTTAGCAAGTGCAATGGCAGACTGGAAAGAAGAAAGCATGAATTGAAGTGGAGAAAGTCAGAGAGAGCGAGATTTGAGCAAAGTGCGCTCAGCTGAGCGGGCACAGGAATGTAGGTTGCAGGTAGTTGAAGGCAACCAGGGCTGAGGTGAGATGCACCTCACAAGACATGGAATGAGCAGAGCAAGGGTATCCAGAGTAGAGGAGAGAGCAGTATTATAGGAAGCTATGGCTTCATCAACAGACTTAGAGGACAAAGTGGAAGGCAGAAAAGATGAGACAGTAGTGGACAGAGTCAGCGGATTGATATCACGAATTTGCCTAAAAAGATAGGAGGAGATTGGGCAAGATTGAGTGGGGGGAGTAATGAAGAGTGAAACTTAACAGACGATGGTCAGATAAGGGAAGAGCGGAGGTATGGAATTTAGAAGGTAAACAATTAGAATAGAAAACAAGATCAAGACAATGACCAAGCTGAAGAGTGGGGGCAGAAGAGCAAAGCTGGAGGTTAAAAGAGGAGGTAAGGGAAAGGAGCTTGGATGTATGTGGGCTCCATTACCCTTTTGCTGGAATAGTTTTCCCTGTAGAAAATTCAGGATCTCTCTACTTCTAGTTAACACCATAGCAGAGATGTCAGCATTTGACATATTGAAATCGCATATCAATAACATTTCTTCTTTCATAGCAAGATGTGAATGTTTGATTTCTATCATGTCTTTGCTTACCCTTCGTCTTTTAGGTATTTAATAGCCTTTAGAGTGTAAAACCTTGTGCGTTTGTTCCCTCTCTCCCTCCCCAAGTCTCCTCCATGCCAAGCACACTTTTTGATTTATAGATTACCCCACACAAAACAATAAGAGAGACATTTTCCACAACAGTTAAGGATTTAGATAAAGAAGAAAGCAACCATGACCTATGAAGTTTAATTAAAGTTCCTTTGCAAGTCATTGACTACCCAAGATAAAATATGCCAAATAAATTTGAAGGATTTTACATTAGATTCAACATCCCCTACTTCCTTAGCTACTTTAAATAAATAACAACTCAACAATATTAGAACATAGAAATCTAGCTGCTAGACGAAACTATCCAGTGTTGTGCACTGAATGCAAAATACTGAGGATAAGGCAGGGCAGCACAGGACACGTCCTAGCTACATGATCGCTTCCCTGCCACACCAATATGATGCTTTCCTTTCAGGTGAGCTTACTGCTCCAAGCAGTACAGGTGCTGTCAGATTGCAATTAGGAGTTTACTGCTATGTTCCTATAGTTCTACACTATAAAACTCTTGTCCACCTAAGCTTCTGGAGGTCTGCCATTCTAGCCTTCAGAGATTGGACATTCTCTGAGACAGGAGCTCTTTGCACTGAGTGCACATATCCAGCTGGCAGACAACGGACCCAGAATTCTGCTCCAAGTGCTGGAACACAATCTTTGTGGTGTATGTACAGCAAAGGTCATCAAACGTCTGGGGCAAAGACTGGTGAAAAGTCTTCCTGTTACTAAAGCATAAACCTTCTAATGGGAACTGGGAGACACACTTTAATGTTATTCATGAAAGTAGGCTGAACTGGAGAACCCCAGAGGATACATCATGAAGCATGTGAATAAACCCCTGGAAATGTCCTGTTTTGCCATCAAAGCACTCCAACTGTGGGAGGGTAGTAAGCAGTGACTGTAGAACAATATTTGCCACCTACAACTGGCCTATATGTTGGTGCAGGGCTTGAATTTTTGCAGCTAGTATGGCATCCTGTTTCTGCAGGGATTCAGTCAGCAGTATGAGGGTAGGCTCTTCCATACTGCATTGCTGGGGATAGAATGAGCAACGGGAGGACAGAGGCATCCCCGAGGCATTGTCACCTCTTCAATCCTACCTCGCCACCCCCCCCCCATGTCTACTCTCCCTTCTATAAGTGGTGCCGATGCCTCAAATTTACCGATCCAGGGCATCAACACTCTCTGAAATGGCTACCTTCCTATTCAGCACCCCAGCCCATCCAGCTCCCGACCCCAAAATGAATTTGTCTGGGGCAAGTTGGACCAAACCTCCAAGTCCAGTTAGCAAACTGGCTAACCAGTTGGCCTCCCTCCCACCCCTCCTTACCAAGATTGCTGCTGCAGATATCACCACCTATCGCTGCTGCAGCTATCGCAGCAATCTAGGCAGTCATCATGTGAACATTGTTTGTGGGGTGGCTGCCTATCGTCACCATGCCTTCTCCCCACCCCGATCCACCTCCCCCCTACTCTACTGCACGTACAGTAATTAAGATATCACAGGAAATTGCCTGCGATATCTGCATTTCAAATGAGTTTGCTGTCACCGTGGCGCTAACTCTTCCACATTAGTGCCACGATGACAGCTAATGCGCTTTAGTAAACATTCCCCTTAATATCTTGAGGTGACTGATTCCATTTGCAACATGTACAATATGAGCCCGATTCCATCCTGGACATACAGGCCCCTCTGTGTGCCTGGTCAGAACCAGACGCACAGAGGGAGTTGTGATTCTGATCCTGCAAGGCAGATTTAGCATCGCAGGATAAGAATCGCAAACAGGCCTGTACTTACAGGCCAGGATCGGGATTCAGCCCAGCCTGCACATACAGGCCTTTCCCGACTAACTCAGTCTGGGCTTTACAATGGAGCCGCAGTGCCATGGCGTCCTGTTGCCATGGTACTGCAGCTCCATTGTAAAACTGTTATCCCTGGCCGCTGGCTCTTGACTTGCTTTCCCCACAGCCAGACCCCAGATCCGGCCTCCCAAGGCCAGCATCAGACTGGGGAATGCTCTTTGCCCCCTCCTGCCACTCTGCAGCCCTGGGCCTGCCATCCGCTGCCTGATCAGGGAACTTATTCCACCTCAGAGGTGGAATAAGTTCCCCTCTAAGCAGTCGGCCCTGGATGTACAGGGCTGACATTGGAATTGGCCCTGTACGTCCGGGGCCAACGACTGCCCACCCCCATCTAACTTCCTCGTACAATGAGCGGGGAAGTTTAGACGTGATCGGGTGGGGGTACGAATAGTGAGGATGGACCCTCATGAGAACAACTCATCAAAAGATCGTTTAGATTGAAAATCTTTAACAGAAGGATAAGGCAAAGACAAATTAGTCATAGACTGCAGGGTTCTCTTATTGGTCAGAAACACCACAAGGTCAACCATATACTAAGGAACTAGACCATTTAAGATTTTAAAAATAAAACACAACAATTAAAAAATGATTCTAGTCTGTACTGGCAACCAATGCAGATTCATCAACAATGGAGTAACACATAAAATTAGTCACACTAATATTTTGCAGGGGCTGAAACCAAACCAGAACTTCAAGCCTGGAACTTGATTCTGAAAGAGGGTCACAGAACTGAAGCAGAAACTAACAGCATACTAATACAGGAGATCTGAACCACAGAAACTTGGCAATAAGTCTTCGGTATGCAAGAGACTCCATAGTAAGCCAGCTGATTAACTTTGGGTTGCTACAAACAGTTTCCTGCATTCAAGCATCCCCTTTTACCTGAACCTCACTCAATCCCTGGTGCCTAAGGGCGTGGTTCTGGAAGTGATACAGATTGCTTCTTTAGTTCCTAGCTGGTGTAATTGTTAGGACTCCTGTCTTAAACCTTTGGACCAAACTTGGTGAAACTCCCATCAGGACTTTCTCCTCAGACCTTAGGAATGTGGACATGATTAACTAAGCATACTGGATGTGCTACCATAAGGGTTGAAAGTCAAATGATGTATCTAGTTAACTTTGAGAGTTAACCAGATAAATAATCATTTTTTTTACATTTTCAGGGCTGCTCATCAGTTACCCTCACTTGGTTTGCAGCTTGTCGTGCTGTGAGGGCTTGTGTGCATCAGTGATGCTGAGAGCTAAACTATCGGTAGTTTAACTACTGGCAGGGTCTCCCAAGATGGACAGGTCTCAGCTGAGATGCCAGACCAAGACAAACCACCCATCTGGGCAGCAGCAGAATGGGATAGTGTTGACGGCGGAGGATCACATTTCTGTGACAACAGCAACAACACCAAACTTAAACTGCACGGAAGAAAGGCCCGGCAATCTACTTCTGTATCTTGCCATGAAAACCCAGTGGATAGTTACAACAAAACAAATTGTGCTGTAGTGCTGGAAGATGAGACCCCCAGGTTGGAAGGCACTCAACTAGCTACTGGGGAAGAGCTGAAGACTTTTCAGAGTAAAGCCAGCATTTATGATGTGGTTGGATCAAAGCCCTCGGGACGTCTGACTGCTGATGTAGCTGCGCATGAAATGAGAGTCAGAAGCTGTAAAGATGTCTTACACATTGGAACATGGAACGTACGAAGCATGAACCAAGGGAAGTTGGAGGTGGTCAAGAATGAAATGGAACGTGTACAACTTGATCTGTTGGGTGTCAGTGAACTGAAATGGACTGGCATCGGGCACTTTGCATCAGATGATCACATGGTCTACTATGCTGGAAATGAAAGACATAGAAGAAATGGTGTTGCATTTATAATAAAGAAGAAACTTGCAAGAACTGTAATGAAATACAATGCAGTCAGCGAACGCTTAATCTCTATTCGTCTACGAGGAATGCCTATCAACACAACTATAATTCAAGTATATGCCCCAACAACAGCTGCAGAAGAGAATGAAATTGAAGAGTTCTATGAACAAGTACAAGCTGAAATTGACAGAACATGCAAACAGGATATCCTGATAGTCATGGGTGATTGGAACGCAAAGGTTGGCAACAAAGAAGAAGACAAAGTAGTTGGAAAATATGGACTTGGCAACAGAAATGAAGCTGGAGAAAGACTGATAGAATTCTGCAAGACCAACGATCTATTCATCTCGAACACCTTCTTCCAGCAACACAAGCGGCGACTGTACACATGGACTTCACCCAATGGATTGTATAAAAATCAAATTGACTACATCTGTGGAAGTTTATGTTTATGTTTATTTCATTTGCTTAACCGCTCTTCAGTGAAAGTCAGAGCGGTGTACAATACATAAAATAACAGAGTAGGGCACTAGGCCAGAAGTATTGAAAGGAAGTTACAATTCTTAAATAGGAAAGAGAGAGAAAGACTAGTAAAGAGTGGTGGAATATAGGAGAGGAGGTTAGGGTCAGGGGGTGGGGAGGTTGAAGCCAGGGAGAAGAGAAAGGTCTTTAGGTCTTGTCTAAAGGTGCAGTGATGGGGTTCAAGATGGAGAGAGGTGGGAAGAGAGTTCCAAAGGGCAGGGCCTGTATAGAAGAAGGCGGAGGAATGAGTGGATTGGAGGTGGGCAAGGGAGGGAGGGGGAAGGCTAAGACGGTTGAGGTGAAAGGACCGAGGGGTGTGTCGAGGGGTATGGAAGTGGATGAGGTCTGCCAAATATTGTGGAGTGGAAGTGTGGAGCGCTTTGTGGACGAGAGTAAGTAGTTTAAACTGGATACGATAAGAGATGGGAAGCCAATGAAGCTGAAGGAGAAGGGGGGTGATGTGGTCTCTAGGGGAGGAGTGAGTGATAAGCTGGGCGGCAGTGTTTTGAATTCTCTGAAGCCGGGTTAATTGAGACATGGGTAGACCAGTGAAAACAGAATTAGAAAAGTCGACGCGGGACATGACAAGTGATAGGAGTAAGGTTGTGAGAGCGGAAGGAGAAAGGAAAGGGCGGATTGCACGAATTTGACGAAGAAAAAAGAAGGAGGTCTTGGTGATGTGAGACACATGAGCATGGAAGGAAAGGTCAGAGTCAAAGAGAACACCGAGGTAGCGAAAAGTGGAGACCAGAGATATGGGGGTGCCAGAGAAAGAGGGGGCTAATGAGTGGGATGGGCGACCGTGTGGAAACCAAATTGCAGTGGTTTTTGTGAGGTTGAGGTGAAGACAGTTCAAGGTCAACCAGTCAGTGACGGCGGTTAGACAGGCGTTAAGTGGAGTGAGATCAGGGCATGAAGGGGAGGTATGATGGAGAAGAACAATATCGTCTGCGTAATAGAAAGCCGATATCCCAAATTGTTGTATCACCAGGGTGAGGGGAGCTAAGAAGAGATTGAAGAGGAGAGGGGCCAGGACAGAACCTTGGGGAACTCCACAGGAGAGGGGAAAAGGGTCTGAGGGAGAAGTGGAGGGAGAGGAGGAGAGGACTGCACTGGACCAGGAGGAGAGAAAAGAGTGGAACCATCGATAAACTGTGCTACAAAGGCCGGCTTCGCGTAGGCGAAGCAGAAGGAGAGAGTGGTCCACCAAGTCGAAAGCGGCGGAAAGATCAAGAGCTACCGCCACCGAGATATCACCACGGTCGTGTGCTACATGCAGGGAATTAGTGAAGGCTAGGAGGACAGTTTCAACACCGTGACCGTGACGGAAACCTGACTGACGGGGGTGAAGGAAGTTGATAGAGTCAAGATGGTGGGAGAGCTGTGCGAAGACAACCTTTTCAAGGAGTTTGGAGAGAAAAGGGAGGTTAGAGACTGGACGGTAGTTGGCAGGATCCAGAGGGTCAAGTGAGGGCTTTTTAAGGATTGGGCGGATGAGTGCATGTTTCCAGGAGTGAGGGAACGTTCCTGTGGAAAGACTGGAATTTAGCATAGAAAGGAGATAGGGGAGGAGTGAAAGGGAGGGAGTGAGTAGCCAAGAGGAGGGGATGGGGTCACGAGGACAGAATGTTTTGTTGGAGGAAGAGATAAGATGATGGAGCTCACTCGTGGTGGTTGGGGTAAAAGAAGACCATGTGTGCGAGAGTTGGGACACAGGAGGGGGAGAGGCAACTGGGGGGGGAGAGGGAATAGGAGGGGGACAAGCAGGCAGGGATGCCCTCAGGGTGGAAATTTTGGAGCTGAAGGATGAGGCTAGAAGTGAGGGAGCAGGGCTGGGATGGGCAGACATGGTGGAAGTGGAGGGCCGAAGAGCGGTAAGAGACTTGAGAGTGGAGTAGAGGTGACGAGTTTGTTTAGGAGCGTTAGAGATGGTGTCAGAGAAGTAAGTGCGTAAGTCAACGATGGAAAAGCTCTATAACATCAACAAAGACAAAACCTGAAGCTGACTGTGGTACAGATCATCAATTACTAGTATGCAAACTCAAGCTAAAGCTGAAAAAGAGCAAACCACTCATGAATGCAGCAAAATATGACCTTGAGAATATACCACTGGAATTTAAAGACTGCCTGCAAAATCGATTTGCTGCTTTAGATACAAATGATAGAGTTCCAGAAGAGTTATGGAATGACATCAAGAAGGCTGTGTTGGAAGAAAGCAAGAAGTTTCTACAAAAGGTAAAAAAGAAAAAACGGCCAAAATGGATGACGGAAGAAACTCTGAAAATTGCCCAGAAACGCAGAGAAGCTAAAGCCAGAGGAGAAAGAAAGACAATCACAGAACTCAACAGAGATTTACAACGTGCAGCAAGACAGGACAAGGAAAAGTACTACAATGACGCATGCAAGGAAATAGAAGCAGAAACTATTAGAGGAAGAACAAGATCAGCTTTCCTAAAGCTACGAGAGTTAAAGAAAACGTTCCAGCCTCTAATTGGAATGTTACAAGATGCTCAAGGTTCTATGTTGAATGATGCTGAGAAGATCAAGAAAAGATGGAAGGAATATACAGAGTTTTTATATGATAAAGATCAAGTGGACCAACAGCCGTTTCAACCTGTACCTTATGATCTGGAACCATTGGTGATGAAAGAAGAAGTGAAGCAGCATTGAAAGCCTTATCAAAGAACAAAGCACCAGGCATTGATTGCATTCCCATAGAAGTATTACAGCAATCTGATGCAGCTGTTACCGTACTTACAAGGCTCTGCCAAGAAATATGGAAGACAGCATCATGGCCAACTGACTGGAAAAGATCTGTGTTTATACCAATACTAAAGAAAGGTGATCCAACTGACTGTGGAAATTATCACACAATCGCTCTGATCCCACATGCCAGCAAGATTCTACTGAAGATTATTCAAAAGAGACTACCATCATACCTGGAACAAGAACTACCTGAAGTGCAAGCAGGGTTCAGAAAAGGGCAAGGAACGAAGATTGGTGGAAGACTCATCAACAACCTTCGCTATGCTGATGATACCACATTACTGGCGGAAAGTGAAGATGATCTGAAACATTTGCTTCTCACAATCAAAGAACATAGTCTGAAAATGGGCCTGCACCTTAATGTAAAGAAGACAAAGATCATGACAACTGGCATAATCAATAGGTTCATCGTCGAAGAAGAAATTGAAATCGTGAATAACTTTAACCTACTTGGATCAACTATCAATAAAGAAGCAACAAGCAGTCAAGAAATCAGACGACGCATTGCTCTGGGCAGAATGGCTATGAAAGACCTAGATAAGATTCTCAAGAGCAGAGATGTCTCTCTCCATACAAAGATTCGACTTGTTCAAGCCATGGTATTTTCAATAACATCATATGGATGTGAAAACTGGACAGTGAAAAAGATAGGAAGAAAATTGATGCCTTTGAATTATGGTGCTGGCGGCGAATACTGTGTATCCCATGGACTGCCCGAAGAACAAACCAGTCTGTACTAGAGGAGATCAAACCTAAGCTTTCTTTAGAAGCTCAGATGACAAGACTTTGACTTTCATACTTTGGACACATCATGCGGAGAGAGAGATCATTAGAGAAAGACATCATGCTTTGCAAGATAGAAGGTCAACGCAAAAGAGGAAGGCCAGCAATGAGATGGATCGATACAATAACAGCAGCTATGGGTACCAGTCTGTCAACAATGAGCCGCCTGACTGAAGACTGAACACAATTTAGGATAGCTATCCAGAGGGTCGCCATGAGTCGACTCCGACTCGACGGCACTTAACAACAACAACATCAGTTAAATTTGGCCAAGTATCTCGATGACCAGCTAATTATCAACCAGTTAGGAAAAGGTTGCTGTTAAGTTCCCTTGAGTCTGTATCTACTCCTGGTGACCCTCTGGATAGTTGACCTAAATAAACTTTGTTTGGTCTTCAGCCAAGAGGCTCATTGTTGATAGAGTGGTATCCATAGCTGTTGTTATTTATTTTATTTTTTTATTTACATTCTCTTATATACTGTGCTATTCTGCATCAGTGTGGTTTACATTGAACAAACTGAAATTACATTGAACAGGGCATTATAACTTGGAGATAACTATTTTTTACAGGGAACATGGGCTAAGGAGGGTTAAGTGGCTTGCCCAAGACCACAAGGAGCACCTGTGGGACTAGAAACCCCAGTCCTTCTGGCCCAAGTTTGCTGTCCTCTAGTGGGATTTGAACCCCTGACCTTCTGGCCTGAAGTACCTTGCCCCAACCACTAGGCCACTCCTCCACTCTAATCAATTGTATTGTATCAATCCATCTCATTGCCGGCATTCTTTTACAGTGACCTTCTGCCTTGCCTTATGCCTTGCATTATGTCTTTCTCCAATGATCTCTCTCTTCGCATGATGTGTCCAAAGTATGAAAGTAGGGAAAGGTAAGAGTTAAGATAGGCTGGGGGTGTGGTTACCTTTTAACTGGAAAATGCTGATGATATCCAGTGCTCCGTAATTAAAGAAAACCAGTCAAGTTGGGCCCTACAAATAACCAGTATAAAGATAACCAGATGCAAATCTGGTTATCCAAACATGTCAGTAGTGCTGACTTGAACTGGATTTTTTAAGATATAACCAGCTACATTTATTACACAATTTATTCTCTGTTTAAAGTTAATACACTGCTATTGACGTCTATGGGCCCCATATTCAAGAAAGGTTGAGCTCCTAGATATAGGCGCCTAAATTAGGTACTTTATTTTGTATCTTATTTTCAGCCAAACAGGAGCTTAAGGTGGTCATTTTTAAAGACTTAGTTGGAATTTGGATGTCTGAAAATGTACATGTGGATGTCCAAATTATAGAGACATCTCCAGAACCATATTACAAATGACTTTTAAAGATGTCTCTGATGCAAGGATGGCCAAGTAGGCAGGGGCATGGTGGGGATGTCCACAACCCCGTCCAAGTTTAGACCTCCTCCAGGCATGAAAGGTCATTGGGAAAGTGCTCATTTTGGCTGTAAAACATCCAGAAGATGTAGAGAAGAGGGCTTACAATCTACAGTAAGTTTGTACCTGAGGATATGGAGGGCTAAGTGACTTACCCAAGATCACATGGAGCAGCAGTAGGATTCTAACCCTGGCTTCCCTAGTCCTAACCCACCACCCTAACCATTAATCTATTCTTAGACATCCCTGGTCTTGAATACTATTCTGGGGATGTCTGTGTAGACTGCTTTGTAGACATCTATATCGGGCATGTCCACATTTGTGAACTCATGCCTGAACTTGGATGTGCCTGACATTCTGGCTTGGACGTCATTTGTAAAATGTGCTTTTAAGTTTTCAACTGAAAATCCATTTTAATTTAGGAACTTAAAAGTTATAACAGGCATATTCAAAGGGAGTAATGCAGTTATCAGACATGCTAACCACGTTACTGCTGTTGAATATCCTCTCTTAGTGCAGCTGAGTGTCCCGATGCTAACCACTTAATGTCAGGGCATTCCAGGGACAGAGCTTGGGGAGCACCAATTATATTGAGCCAATAGCCGGTTAACCCCGAACCAGCTAAAGTTAGGCCAAAAACAAGCTGCCCTAACTTTAACCGGTTTAGCTATCTGGCCAGAGGTTATATATCGCTGCTGATCAGATAACTAATTCATTATTCGAGCAACCCAGATATTCAATGCCATTGACTGAATATGGCCCTGGCTTTGAATATCCCAGCATAATTTAAAGTGGCGATGGCCAGCCATCACCTCTGAATATGCTCCCCTATGCTTTTAAATTTAGACCTGCTATTCATTTGCCTAGGTTTATGAGCCTAGTGCTGAAAATCAGCACTAAGTTACTTAGGTGGGCATTTTCAAAGCGATTAATATAGTTAGTGGACTTGCTAACCACATTAATTGCAGCAAGCAGGATATTCAGCTGAATATCCATGGATCTGCCACTGAAAGCCCTGATGCTAGCCGCTATCACTGGGGCAGTCCATGGGTGGATCGGAGGCAGAGCCCAGGGATAACTGGCTAGTGGCGATATTCAGTCACTAGCCAATTAACCCTCAGCAGCGATAGCTAGACACCTGAAAAGCTTACCTAACTTACGCCACTGAAGTTAGCCAGGCAGCAGCTGAATATCACCATTGTCTGGTTAGCTTCTGCACTATCCAGCCAACCTGGATATTCTGTGCTGTAGAAGCACTAGCCATTGCTGCTGAATACCCTCCTGCCCCTTAATTTTTTCCTGGTCTAAATCTGCCCCTTTTGCCGCCCACTTTTTAAGTTCCTAAATTTAGAAGTTTTAATTAAATTTTGAGTAAAATTTTAGGCACGCAGCCCTAGTAAATTTCAAAGAAGCTAAGTTAAGAGCATAATTCTCAAAGTTAGGAGTATAAATCCTTTTAATATCAGCCTCTGTTTAACTGTATATCTTCCTCCCACACACTGAGGGAGGGCTGCTTTCAGACAGCTGATATACGCATGTAAATTGCTATTTACAAAAAGAATTTTACCTTAAAAACATTTAATTTCCCTAATTCTTTATTCTTTAACTTGATGTATCGCCTAAACAGTATATAGTGTTTCTGTTCACAGTGTTGTTAAGTGCCAGTCGACTCATGGTGACCCTCTGTATAGTTGACCTAAACTGTGTTCGGTCATCAGTCAGATGGCTCATTATTGATAGAGTGGCACCCATAGTTGCTGTTATTGTATCGATCCATCTCATTGCTGCTGCCCTTCCTCTTTTCCGTAGACCTTCTATCATGCCAAGCACTATGTCTTTCTATAACTATCTCTGTCTTCAAATGATGTGTCCAAAGTATCAAACTTGAAGTCTTGTCATCTGAGCTTCTAAGGAAAACTTAGGTTTGATTTCCTCTAGTACTGACTGGTTTGTTCTTCGGGCAGTCAAAGATATGCACAGTATTCATCGCCAGCACCATAATTCAAAAGCATTAATTTTCTTCCTGTCTCTTTTTTTCACTGTCCAGTTTTTGCATCTATATGATATTATTTAAAATACCATGGCCTGGACAAGTCAAATCTTTGTATTGAGAGAGACATCTCTGCTATTATCTTGTCTAGGTCCTTCATAGCCATTCTGCCAAGAGCAATGCGTCATCTGATTTCTTGACTGCTTGTCCTTTCTTTATTGATTGTTGATCCAAGTAGGTTAAAGTTGTCAACTATTTCAATTTCTTCTCCATCAATGATGAACTTATTGATTTTGCCAGTTGTCAAGATCTTCTTAATGTTAAGGTGCAGGCCCATTTTAAGGCTATGTTCCTTGATCTTGAGAAGCAAATGTTTTAGATCATCTTCACTTTCAGCCAGTAATGTGGTATCATCAGCATAGTGAAGGTTGTTCATGAGTCTTCAATCAATCTTCACACCTCAGTTGTCTTCATACAGTCCTGCTTCTCTTATGTGTTCTGCATATAAATTAAAGAGGTAGGAGATAAGAATGCAGCCTTGTCATACACCTTTCCTGATTTTAAACCATTATGTTTCTCCTAGTTCTGTTCAAACTGTTGCTTCTTGATCAATGTAAAAGTTCTCTTGCATAACCATCAGATGTTCTGGTATACCCATGCTTCTTAATGTGGCCCAGAGTTTTTCATGGTTTACGCAGTCAAAAAGCCTTGCTGTAGTCAACAAAACACATATGGATATCCTTTTGGTATTCTTTTGTGTTTTAAATTATCCATCTCACATCCACAATGATGTCTCTCATTACATAAGAACATAAGATATGCCATACTGGGTCAGACCAAGGTCCATCAAGCCCAGTATCCTGTTTCCAACAGTGGCCAATCTAGGTCATACGTACCTAGCAGTTTCCCCAAAAGACACAGGTTCCACAATGCTTGTACTGGGTCAAGCATTGATATCCTGGGTCCCTTCTTAATAATGGTTTATGGACCTTTCCTCCAAGAACTTGTCCAAACCTTTTTTAAACCCAGCTACACTCAGCTTTTATTACATCCTCCGGTAACAAATTCCAGAGTTTGATTACACGTTGAGTGAAAAAATATTTTCTTTTATTAGTCTTCAATAGTTTACCCTGTAGCTTCATTGTATGTCCCCTAGTCTTTCTATATTCTGATAATGTAAACAATCGATCTACGTTTACCCATTCCACTCCGTTCATTAATTTATAGACTTCTATCATATCTCCCCTCAGCCGTCTCTTTTCCAGGTTAAGGAGCCCTAACCTTTTTAGCCTTTCTTCATAGGAGTATCCTTCCATCCCCTTTACCATTTTGGTAGCTCTTCTCTGAAACTTTTCTAATAACGCTATATCCTTTTTAAGATATGGCGACCAAAATTGCACACAATATTCAAGGTGCGGCCTCACCATGGAACGATATAGAGGCATTATAATATCTTTTGTTTCATTTTCCATTCCTTTCCTTATGATACCTAGCATTCTATTTGCTTTCTTGGCTGCCGCTGCACACTGGGCCGAGGGTTTTAACATGTTATCCACAATGACGCCTAAATCTTTTTCCTGGGTGGTGGTTCCTAATGTGGAACCTTGCATCGTGTAACCATAGTTTGGGTTGTTCTCCCCTAGGTGCATAACTTTGCACTTGTCCACATTAAATTTCATCTGCCATTTTGATGCCCAGTCTTCCAATTTATCAAGATCCTCTTGCAATTTTCCACAATCCTCTTCGGTTTTAACAACTTTAAATAGTTTTATGTCATCTGCAAATTTGATAAACTCACTCGTTATTCCTTTTTCCAGATCATTTATGAATATGTCAAAAAGCAGCGGACCCAGCACAGATCCCTGGGGTACACCACTATTCACCTTTCTCCATTGAGAAAATTGGCCATTTAGCCCTACCCTCTGCTTTCTCTCTTTTAACCAGTTCCTGATCCACAATAGTACACTGCCTCCTATCCCATGATTCTTTAGTTTTGCCAAAAGTCTCTGATAAGGGACCTTGTCAAAGGCTTTCTGAAAGTCCAGATACACTATATCAACCGACTCACCTTTGTCCACCTGTTTATTCACACCTTCAAAAAAACATAACAGATTAGTAAGACAAGATCTTCCTTGTCTAAAGCCATGTTGGCTGTCTCCCATTAGGCCATGACTATCTACATGCTGAGTAATTTTGTTCTTTAGGATGATTTCTACCATTTTTCCCGGTACTGACGTCAGGCTCACTGGTCTGTAGTTTCCCGGATCACCCCTAGAACCCTTTTTAAAAATTGGAGTTACATTGGCGATCCTCCAATCTTCAGGTATTACAGATGTTGTTGTTAAGTGCCGTCGAGTCGGAGTCGACTCATGGCGACCCTCTGGATAGCTATCCTAAATTGTGTTCGGTCTTCAGTCAGGCGGCTCATTGATGACAGACTGGTACCCGTAGCTGCTGTTATTGTAGCGATCCATCTCATTGCTGGCCTTCCTCTTTTGCGTTGACCTTCTATCTTGCCAAGCATGATGTCTTTCTCTAATGATCTCTCTCTTCGCATGATGTGTCCGAAGTATGAAAGTTGAAGTCTTGTCATCTGAGCTTCTAAAGAAAGCTTAGGTTTGATCTCCTCTAGTACCGACTGGTTTGTTCTTCGGGCATTCCATGGTATACACAGTATTCGCCGCCAGCACCATAATTCAAAGGCATCAATTTTCTTCCTGTCTGTCTTTTTCACTGTCCAGCTTTCACATCCATATGATGTTATTGAAAATACCATGGCTTGAACAAGTTGATTCTTTGTAAGGAGAGACACATCTCTGCTCTTGAGAATCTTATCTAGGTCTTTCATAGCCATTCTGCCAAGAGCAATGCGTCGTCTGATTTCTTGACTGCTTGTTGCTTCTTTATTGATAGTTGATCCAAGTAGGTTAAAGTTGTTCACAATTTCAATTTCTTCTCCTTCAACGATGAACCTGTTGATTATGCCAGTTGTCATGATCTTTGTCTTCTTTACATTAAGGTGCAGGCCCATTTTGAGACTATGTTTCTTTGATTGTGAGAAGCAAATGTTTCAGATCATCTTCGCTTTCAGCCAGTAATGTGGTATCATCAGCATAGCGAAGGTTGTTGATGAGTCTTCCACCAATCTTCACACCTACAATGACACTTGCAAGGAAATAGAAGCAGAAACTATTAGAGGAAGAACAAGATCGGCTTGCCTAAAGCTGCGAGAGTTAAAGAAAAAGTTCCAGCCTCGAATTGGAATGTTACAAGATGCTCAAGGTTCTATGTTGAATGATGCTGAGAAGATCAAGAAAAGGTGGAAGGAATATACAGAGCTTTTATATGATAAAGATCAAGTGGACCAACAGCCGTTTCAACCTATACCTTATGATCAGGAACCATTGGTGATGAAAGAAGAAGTTGAAGCAGCATTGAAAGCCTTATCAAAGAACAAAGCACCAGGCATTGATAGCATTCCCATAGAAGTATTGCAGCAATCTGATGCAGCTGTTACCGTACTTACAAGGCTCTGCCAAGAAATATGGAAGACAACATCATGGCCAACTGACTGGAAAAGATCTGTGTTTATACCAATACTAAAGAAAGGTGATCCAACTGACTGTGGAAATTATCGCACAATCGCTCTGATCCCACATGCCAGCAAGATTCTACTGAAGATTATTCAAAAGAGACTACAGCCATACCTAGAACAAGAACTACCTGAAGTGCAAGCAGGGTTCAGGAAAGGGCGAGGAACGAGAGACATCATTGCGGATGTGAGATGGATCCTTGAAAAGACTAAAGAATACCAAAAGGATATCTATTTGTGCTTTATCGACTATAGCAAGGCTTTTGACTGTGTAAACCATGAGAAACTCTGGGCCACATTAAGAAGCATGGGTATACCAGAACACCTGATCGTTCTCTTGCGTAATCTGTACATTGATCAAGAAGCAACAGTTCGAACGGAACAAGGAGAAACAGAATGGTTTAAATTACAGATGATTTTAATGAAAATTCACAGATTACTAAAAGCAGGTCTGCAATCTCATATTTCAGTTCTTTCAACACCCTTGGATATATACCATCTGGCCCAGGTGATTTGCTACTCTTCAGTTTATCTAATAGTTGTAATACATCTTCCCGATGCATCGATATTTCCTTCAATTCTTCCGCACCTTTAAATACCACTTCAGTCATGGGTACATCTACATCTTCCTCAGTAAAGACCGAAGCAAAGAATTCATTCAGTCTCTCCGCTATCGCCTTGTCGCCCCTTAGTGCCCCTTTAACCCCCTCTATCATCTAATGGACCAACTGACTCTCTCACAGGTTTTTTGCTGCGAATGTACTTGAAAAAGTCTTTATTTCACGTTTTTGTTTCCGCAGCAAACCTCTTCTCAAATTTTCCCTTTGCCTGCCTTATCAATGCCTTGCATTTGACTTGCCAGTGCTTGTGCTGTTTCCAGGTTTCGTCGTTTGGCTCTTTTTTCTATTTCCTGAAAGATGCTTTTTTGGTAACAACAGCCTCTCTGACCTCACCTTTAAACCATGCTGGCAGTTTTTTGGACTTCCTTCCACTTTTCTTAAAGCGTGGAATACAGCTGATCTGGGCTTCCAAGATAGTATTTTTCAACAACACCCAAGCTTGATGTAAGTCTTTAACCTTTGCAACTGTTCCTTTTAGTTTTTTCTTAACTATTTTCCTCATTTTATCATACTCTCCCTTTCGAAAGTTAAAAGGTAGTACTGTGGATTTCCTTACCATCCCTCCTCCACTAATTAAATCAAATGCAATCATGTTATGATCACTATTACCAAGTAGCCCCAACACCCTTATCTCTTGCACTAGATCTGGTGTTTTACTAAGGACTAGGTCTAATATGGCTTCCCCTCTGGTCGGTTCATGAACCAGCTGCTACAAGAAGCAGTCATTTATTTCATCTAGGAACTTTATCTCCCTAGCATGTCCTGCTGTGACACTGACCCAGTTGATACCGAGGTAATTGAAATCACCCATTATTATTACTGTGCTGTAACATTTGTTAGCTTCCTTGATTTCTTTGAGCATTTCATCATCCATTTGTTCATTCTGGCCAGGCAGTCGATAGTACACCTCCATCGCCATCCCCTTTTTACATGGAATTTCAATCCATAGAAATTCTACAGCAAATTTTGTTTCCTGAAAAACTTTAATCCTTTCTGACTCAATGCCCTCTCTAACATAGAGCGCAACCCCTCCACCAATTTGATCAGCTCTATCATTACGATATAGTTTGTACCCAGGTATCACAGTGTCCCACTGGTTGTCCTCCTTTCACCATGTCTCTGAGATACCAATCATATCTAGCCTCTCATTTAGTGATATATATTCTAACTCTCCCATCTTATTTTTTAGACTTCTAGCATTTTCATACAAGCATTTTAGAGACTGTATTTTATTCATATTAATCTGGCTATTGGTAGGCATGGGTAATTTGGGATCTTTAAGCTCTGTCTGCTCCATACTCGAGGGCATTTGGGCTACTTTATTCTTTTTTGGAACCTCTCTGATTTTGGTAGTATCCTTCAAGGATACATTCTTCTGAACCATGCGCTCTTGGGCGATTCTTGGCTTTCCCCTATTATCTAGTTTAAAAGCTGCTCTATTTCCTTTTTAAAGGTTAATGCCAGCAGCCTGGTTCCATCCCTGTTAAGGTGAAGCTCATCCCTTCGGAAGAGCCCCTCCTTTCCCCAGAATGTTCCCCAGTTGCTAACAAATCCAAAACCCTCATCTCTGCACCATTGTCTCATCCACGCTTTGAGACTCCGGAGCTCTGCCTGCCTTTTGGGTCCTGCGTGTGGAACATGAAGCATGTCGGAGAACGCTACCCTGGAAGTTATGGATTTCAACTTCCTACCTAATAGCCTAAATTTAGCCTCCAAAACCTCCCTACCACATTTTCCTATGTCATTGGTACCGACATGTACCAAGACAGCAGACTCCTCCCCAGCACTATCTAAGACTTTATCTAGGTGGCGCGTGAGGTCCGCTACCTTCGCACCAGGCAGGCATGTTACCAAGCGATCCTCACGTCCACCAGCCACCCAGCTATCTACATGCCTAATGATCGAATCACCAACTATAATGGCTGTCCTAACCCTTCCCTCATGGGCACATTTATTTATTTATTTATTTTTATTTCCTATATACCGCGCTTTTAATCAGTGCGGTTTACAAATGAACAATTCAAACACAATGATACAGTCAGCATTGTTTTTTTTACAATGAACAGGGTACAAAAAACTTGGCGGTAAACAGGGTTAACTATATACAAAAAACGTGGTGGGAAGTAGGATTAACTATGTACATGGCATTTTTTGGTTAACTACATGGTAGTGGTAAATAGATATAATTATAGTACAGTATAAATACGGTATGGGTAAAGTGTGCAAGTGTGAACCATCATGACCCTGGAGAAACTTCCTCGGCACGAGAGGGTTTTACATCACCTGGAGGACAGGTCCTAGTTACAGTATCACTTCCTGCCACACCAGGGTGATGCTCTCCTGTCACGTGACTTCTCTCCTCCATGGCAACAGGGATGCTGCCAGACTGGAGGTGGGACTTCAGGACTATATCCCTGTAGGTCTCGTTTATGTATCTCTCTGTCTTTCTTATGTCTTCCAAATCTGCTACTCTAGCCTCTAGAGAACGGACTCGTTCCCTGAGAGCAAAGAGCTCCTTGCACCTAGTGCACACGTAAGACCTCTCACCAACTGGGAGAAAATCATACATGTGACACTCAATGCAAAAGACTGGAAAGCCCCCATCTCATTCCTCACCCTTTCCTGAATCCTGCTTGTATATAGTGGTTTCTGACAGCTAATGTGGGAGAAGGGGATGGATGTAGACTTTTAGGGGAAGCTCATTGTAAGACATGAAATATATCAGCCTCATTTCAATGTCTTCTTTATTTTTTTGTTTTACTCCCACCCCCCTCCTTTCAGAAGACAGGAGCAGGAGGAATCAAATTTGCTAGCAACCCATTAAATTAATTTTACTTTTTATTTTTTTCAAACTTTCTTTTTGAAATGTATTCTTTAAAAGACATCAACTTTCCTGCCCTGCAGAGCCTATTCAGATAAGGCAGAAATACTAATTCTTATGGGTTTTTTTTCATTTTTATGTTTCTAGAAATCAGTTTGGCTCAAAGTTAGTTGTCTAGGTGTTTTATGTGTGATTTCAGAATACTAAAAAATCAAACTGTGAATCTTTTTCACCCTGTTCTTCACCCACCCTTCCATCCACCTTCCTATTTTCTTTAGTATGGCTTTATTTCCTGCAGCCTTTCCTATTTAGTTAAATTGGTTTATGTCCATCAATTAACTCATATATTGAGCTCTTAAAGCCCGATTCCCAAATGCTCTTATTTACTGTACCTTGTCTGTCTTGACTAGGTTAAAACTTCACAGAAGAAGGACCCTTTCTCATGTGTCTGTAGAGTGCTGCATACAACACGTAGGGCTATGTAAATGTTTAATAGTAGTATGTTCAGATTATTTATTTAGACAGATTTGTATCCCACCTTATCCTACAATCAAAGTGGTCACATTACAAATGGAAGGTTACAAATAACATAAGGTACATAAATCATTATACATAACACTAAACAAAACTAAGACAAGTTAATGTAATAGTAAACCTATTGGTAGAAACTATTGAATGTTTACTAACTCATCAGTTTCATCGAAAAGCAGGGTTTTCAAGGCCTTGTGGAAATCTTTAATATCACTCATAGTCCTGAGGTCCATTGGGAGAGAGTTCCAAAGTCTGGACGCTAGTAATGAAGGAGCTCTTTTTGAAGTTGCTTGCTTGGTCTTACAATACTCAGCAGGCGTGCCAATTCTATTATCATTATTACTGTTGCTTCTTCTTGGTCTATTAATAATATCCCTTGTTATAATACTCTGTAGTGCATCTGCCGATAGATGATTATATAGTCTAAAGATAATTAAGAGTGTTTTGAATTTAGATCTGACATTTACTGGAAGCCAGTGCAATTGCTGTAAGATAGGGGAGATATGATCTGTTATTGCAGAACCAGTGATGATGTGTGCAGCAGTATTTTGAACCATATGGAGCGGGTGTAAAGTTTGTTGAGGGAGGCCTTGATACAGCAAATTTCTGTAATCTAGGAGGGGGGTGATGAGTGTTTGACACACTGTACGGAAATGGTCTTGATGGAGTAACAGCTTGAGCTTTCTAATAATCTTTAAACGATGATAGGCCTTGTTTGCAGTTCTAGCAATAGATTATGATGTCAGCATTAAGCAATTAAAAGTGCATTCACAAATTTCAAGTAAAAACACACCTTTTTATTAGCATTTATTAAAATCATATTTAGCTTTATAGCTCTACAGATTGCCAATAGGAAAGAAGATTTTACTTCAGAAAACACACAGGGTGTTGTCTGAATTGTTAAAAACTACAATAGTGTTAAATAGATTTTCACGCCTCTTCTTATTCAAGATATACTGGCAACATGTCTTATATAAAAATAGAGTTAAAGTAAAAGGTGTTAACTACAGCATCTCATTCCTGGCAGGCAGCTGAACTAACCTGAGATCACTTGCATAAAGCCTCTTTAAGTTTCAATCTGCTTGTTCACCCTCTGAGTTTCCTTGAATGAAAGGTCCATTCCCATAGGTGTTGCACCCACAAGAGGTCATTTTAAAAGGCTTAGTCATAATGTAGGATGTCTGAAGACATGCACATGGATGACAAAATCATGGACACATCACCAGAATCATTCCACCAGAGATGTTTACAGATGACTCCAGTGCAGGGACGTCCAAGTAGGCAAGAGGGCAGTGTGTCCTGAGAGATGCTATGGACTTAGACATCTCAGTTTGATTTCAGGAATAATAGGGACATCCGTGGGCACATCCATGTTTATACCTGTTGCGGGCACAAATAGGCATCGGGAAAGAGCTTGTTTTGGCCTTAAAACACCCAGAGAGTGTAGAGAAGTTGGAGAGTTAAGTGACTAGTCTAAGATCACAAAGATCCACACTGGGATTTGAATCTTGCCCACCCCATTCCCAATCCATGACGTTTACTATTATACTCTTAGATGCCCATGTTCTGAGATGCTATTCTGGGGACATCTATGTAGACGTTTCTATAGACGTCTCTATAGACGTCCACATCGGGCATGTCCACATTTCTGAAATCATGTCCAAACTTGCACGTACCTGCGTTGTTGTTGTTGTTTTTCAGATCTTCTGGCTTTGATGTCCTAGATCACACTTGGATATCCCATTGTAAACTGTGCCTTACAGCTCACATATTTTAGAATAATGTTGGATTTGATAATCCACTTTAAATTAACATCTCAAAGTGGGAGTATAATAATATATTGACAGTAGTAAATAGAATTAAACATAATACAATAAATAAAAACAATTTCAAACAGAACTGAGATGATTTTAGCAACACCTACAATTCACATGTGAAGTGGCATTTTAGAAAGGGTGTCAAAGTACAATCTGGGATGTCCAGGGCATTATGTGCAGAAAAACACTGGGCACATCTATTTTTGGCCCAATTTTAGAAACATAGACACACCCGGCATGGATGCCTGTGCAGGTTGTCCATATAGTCATCCCTGTTATGAAACCATAGGGGAGGGATGTCTATCTCAAGTAAGCTTGCATACAGGGGCATTCAGTGGTATGGCAAAATGATAACATGAGCCTCCATTCCCCATTAGTGTTTGTTGTCAAACTTTGAAATAAAGGGGATACGAGTATACCTCCTTCACACCCTCCAGATGTTTGCTTGACAAAACAAAAACTTTTCCGCTGCCTATTCATGCTTGGAGCAGAAATAATCTTTGATGCAGCTTGGATGTTCAGGACATTTCTGAAGTCAGGCAAAGACTTCATGTTCTTGGGAATGGCCCAACCATGCCTATACCAATCCCCTATTTCAACTTGGATGTCCTCGCTCTGAGGATGTCAAAAGACCCAGCTTTAAAATGGCTCCAGGACATCTTTGTGTTTTGGACATCTCTATGCCAGTTTTCCAATGTCCAAAGCACGAATAGAACTTCTAAAATAACCCCTATAGCTTTACCATATGTAGCAGGAGGAAACTACCGTCTCCACCATACATACATGCCACAGAAATTTCATCTTTAAGGCATTAACTAACCAAGCCACTAGCCTCAGAAATACATAAATCCTTAATTGCAAGGAAAGACTTGTCCTTGTCTTCTTACACAGTTCCAAATAAGAACTATCAGAGAAACGGTGGTGGGTAAAACAAATTGCTTATCTGTAATAAGTATTCTCTGTTGAAAGCAATATGATGAGTCACATGCTTGGCTCGTGACAATATCATGCCTGCATGTAGTATCGTTACAGAAATTTCATCTGGAGTATTCCATCTAATTCTGAAAACTGTATCTCAAATAGGATGCAGAGTTGAATCAGTCAAGAAAAGGGCTACCAAATGAGACTTAAAAACCTATGTATATCCTAAAGGAAAGACAAAGAAAATAAATATTAAACTATGTCAAAAGAAACTTTTTTTCATGGAAAGAAGTCCTAGAATGGGAGGTCACTATAGGAGATTTCAAGAAGGTAAGAACATAAAACTACCATATTTAGACCAATGGTCCATTGGAGTGGAGGAGTGGCCTAGTGGTTGGGGCAAAGTACTTCAGGCCAGAAGGTCAGGGGTTCAAATTCCACTAGAGGACAGCAACCTTGGGCTGGAAGGACTGGGGTTTCTAGTCCCACAGGTGCTTCTTGTGGTCTTGGGCAAGCCACTTAACCCTCCATAGCCCATGTTCCCTGTAAAATAGTTATCTCCAAATTATAATGCCCTGTTCAATGTAATTTCAGTTTGTTCAATGTAAACCGCACTGATGCAGAATAGCGTGGTATATAAGAGAATATAAATAAATAAATAAAAAATATAAAAGACCCAGTATCCTGTTTTCAACAGTGGTTAATCCATGCTACAAATACCTGGTATACTCCAAAAAGCAGCAAGATTCCATGCTGCCTAACCCCAGGGATAAACAGTGGCTTTCCTCAGGTCCATCTTAATAACTGTTTATAGATTTTTCCTCCAAGAACTTGTCCAAACGTTTTTTTAAAGTCACTTAGGTTAACTGCTTTTACTACATCCTCCATTCTCCCAGCAATTAAATTTCTGAGCTCAATTATGTGTTGAATGGAAAAAAAATTCTATTTGTTTTAAATGTACCACTTTGTAACTACTTCTTAACTCTTTGTCTTTGTATTTTTTGAATGGGTAAACAATCAATTCATGTTTTCCTGTTCCACTCCACTCAGGATGCTTTAGATATCTATCTTTATTTATTTATTTATTTATTTACAGTCTCTTATATACCGCACTATTCAGCATCAGCGCGGTTCACATGGAACAAAATGCTCAGTACATTTAACACGTATGAGTTTACAGGTAACAGGGTATAAATAACTTGGATAACCGGGGGAACTATTTACAAAACATACTACATGGAATCATATACACAGAAGATACATAGGGAAACCAGCCCACTATAGGAATGAATATCACACTTGGTGAGTTGTTGATATACCTTAGATTTATCTGGGACTGGTATCAGTGGGTGTTATCAGGCTCTAGGTGACGCCATTGGGTTCTATAAGGTATTTGTTGAAGAGGTGGCATTTGAGGGCTTTCCTAAACTGTGTCAGGCTCCTAATAGCCCGGATATCAGGGGGTAGTGCATTCCAGCATATTGGGGCACTGAGACTGAATGCTCTGTTGGCTGTCGATTTAGTGCAAGTAGTAAGTTCCCTCGGGATTTTGAGGGAGTTATAGCCATGGATCTCCTTGCTCTATTTGGAGATGTGCTATGGATAAGTGAGGATAAGGATGCCGATGTGAGATTATTGACAGCTTTTAAAAGTAATTATCAAGGTCTTGAAAACTATTCTAGCTTGAATAGGAAGCCAATGCAACTGTATCAGCAGGGGCGTAATGTGGTCGTACCTGGAGGCTCCATGGATGACTCTTGCTGCCGCGTTCATGGCTATCATATTGTATCTCCCTTTAGCTAAAGAGCTCTAAAGTCTTTAGCCTTTCCTCATAAGGGAACTTGTTGTATCCTTATTATAATTTTAGTCACTGTTCTCTGTACCTTTTCTAATTTCTTTACATTTTTCTTGAGGTTGGGAGACCAAAATTGCACACAATACTCAAGGTGCAGTCACACCATGGAGCAATATAGAGGCATTATGATATTATTTGTTTTATTCTCTATCCCTTTCCTAATGATTTTTAACATTCTGTTTGCTTTTTTGGCTGCCATCACACACCTAGCAGATTTCAATATATTGTCCATGATAACGCTATGGAGCTTTTTCTAGGTGGTGACTCCTAATGAGGAAACCAGCATCATGTAGCTGTAAATTGGGTTATTCTTCCTATGAGAATCACTTTGTACTTGTCCACAGTAAACCTGATCTACCATTTGAATGCCCAGTATGCCAGTCTTGCAAGGTTCTCCTACAGTTTCTCACAATCTGCATGCAATTTATTAGTTTTATTCAAAAAGGACCACAAGTGTAACAGGATCCAGGGTGGTTTTCCCAGTCCACAATAGGACACTGTCTCTTATCCAGACCCTGACAAATTTTCTTAGAATCTAGGAGCTAGTTTAAAAATTTAGGAGCCAGTTGCCGAGACCTTGATCACAGTGCCTCCCCATCACAGCTCCTTTTTTAAGGGTCTGATTTACTGTTTTCCCTGTTTCTATGGGAAGAGAAAATCCTTAACATAACATTACAGAATGCCAACAGAAGGCAGTGGCCCTTTTCCACCTCCTCCTTCCACCATCCCCAATGAGTAGGTTGTAAGCAGCATATTGGTGACCCTTTTATCTGCACCCGAGGCAACTTCCTTTTTTACTTCACATATCACCATGGCCTAGTAATACGTGAAGCAAACGAAATCTCTTATAGCCCCCATACCCTGCCTTCATCCAGTCACTCTGTCTCTCTCATAGACCCCCCCCCCCATACACACACACAGCCTTCGCCCAGTGTCTCAGTGTCTCTCTCTCTCTCTCTCATACTGCCTCCCCTTTCAGCTTTTACCAGGTCTCTCTATCACTCTTATACATCTCCCTCCCCCTTCCAGCCTTTACTGTGTCTCTCTCTCTCATATACCTTCTCCCCCTTCCAAACTTCACCAGTTCTCTCTCCTCTCTCCAGGAATTTGTAAGCTGACACTTGTTCGTCTCACCTTGCGGCTGCTGAAGAAAGTGCACTTGCCCTTCCATCACAATCCAGCTCTGTGCAAACATGAGACATGCAGGAAGTTCAGACTGATCTCATGATTTCAACTCAAAACTTTCCTATTCCATGAATACTTCACTACTGATAAAACTCAAGATCTATAGTCCAGTGTGACCTAGTACCAAATATTAACTAACCACCTACTTAAGTCAGCGTCCCTCCCTCTCCCTCAATCCTCACAGTCATGCCCTTCAGTCCCTTTAATCTCCTTATCCCCCAGTTAGTCCTCCTCGCCTGTACATAGTTTGTATTTAATGATAATAGTTATGTGATACACTAGTTATATGTTCTGATATGTTCTTGTTTCTTGTAAAGCAGCTGCCCAGGCACTGTTACTTCTGTTATGTTCTATGTAAACTGTCTTGGATTGTAGAAAGGCAGTATATAAGCAATGTTAAATAAATAAATAAACTCTGAAAGCTCCACACGATTTGGGGGAATGAAATCTCGAGTGTCAGATTGCCATTTTAAGCACCATAGTGACCTAGCACCCGAGGTTTGTTGAGCCTTGTTCTATGCCATGATTTTTTTCATTTCCTCAGGAGTTTCTCATGTGAGTCTTTATCAAATGCTTTCAGAAAACGATCAAATACACGTGAAAGCAAATTTCAGATAGGACGTAGAGAGGGGAATACACATTTCCAGGTTAGGTTGTGGAGAATTCCCACGGTATTTTACAAGAGGCTATGCCAAATGTAGAGCCTCTTGTAAAATGAGTGCAAAACTGCATGTAGAAACATAGAAATATGAAGGCAGAAAAAGACCACATGGTCTATCTAGTTTGCCCTTCCATATCGACTACAGTAGTCCCCTTTTTACCTTTAGAGATCCTGTGTTTGTCCTATGCTTTTTTGAATTTAGATACTGTCCTTGTCTCTACCACGTCCACTAGGAAACTATTTCATGCATCTACTCCTCTTTCCATAAAGAAGAGTATTTCCACATATTACTCCTGAGTCTATCCCCTTTCACCCTCATCCTATGTCCCCTCGGAGCAGAGCTTGCTTTCAATCAAAAGAGACTCTCCTTCTGTGCATTTATGTCACAGAGGTATTTAAACATCTCTATCACATCTCCCCTATCCTGCCTTTCCTCTAAAGTATACATATTATGATCTTTAACTTTGTCCTTATGTGTTTTATAATGAAGACTACTAACCATTTTAGTAGCCACCCTCTGCACGGTCCCCAACCTGTTTATATCCCTTTGAAGATGTGGTCTGCAGAATTGCACACAATACTCCAAATGAGGTTGCACCAGAGACATACAGAGGCACTATCACCTACTTTTTTCCACTGGCCATTCCTCTCCCTATGCAACCAAGCATCCTTCTGGCTTTTGCCATCACCTTTCTATCTGTTTAGCTACTTTAAGATCATCAGACACAATCACGCACAGGTCCTGCTCTTCTTCAATAACTCTATGGCATAAATGCACAGGAGGAGAGCCTCTTTCGATTGAAAGCAAGCTTTGCTACAAGGGGACATGGGATGAGGGTGAAAGGGGATAGATTCAGGAGTGATATGTGAAATATTTCTTTACGGAAAGAGTAGTGGATCCGTGGAATAATCTCTCAGTGGAAGTGGTAGAGATGAGGACAGTATCTGAATTCAAAAAAAGCATGGGACAAACACAGAGGATCTCTAAAGGAAAAAAGGGGACTGTTGTAGTGGCTGATATGGAAAGACAGACCAGATAGGCCATGTGGTCTTTTTCTGTCATCATATTTCTATGTTTCTGTGTCTGCTCCATACTCAAGGGCATTTGGGCTACTTTAGCTTTTATTGGAACCTCTCTGCTGATATGCCCTAACTTCATTCTTTTGGTAGTATTCTTGAAGGATACATTGTTCTGAACCATGCACTCATGGGTGACTGTCGGCTCTCCCCTATTATCTAGTTTAAAAGCTGTTCTATCTCCTTTTTAAAGGTTAATGCCAGCAGTCTGGTTCCATCCCGGTTAAGATGAAGCCCATCCCTTAGGAAGAGCCCCTCCTTTCCCCAAAATGTTCCCCAGTTCCTAACAAATCCAAAACCCTCATCCTTGCACCATCATCTCATTCACACATTGAGACTCTGGAGCTCTGCCTACCTTTTGGGTCCTGCGCATGGAACGGGAAGCATTTCGGAGAACGCTACCCTGGACGTTCTGGATTTCAACTTCCTACCTAAAAGCCTAAATTTAGCCTCCAGAACCTCCCTAACACATTTTCCTATGTCATTGGTACTGACATGTACCAAGACAGCAGACTCCTCCCCAGCACTATCTAAGATCTTGTCTAGATGGTACGTGAGGTCCGCTACCTTTGCACCAGGCAGGCATGTTACCAGGCGATCTTCACATCCACCAGCCACCCAGCTATCTCCATGCCTAATGATCGAATCACCAACTATAACGGCTGTCCTAACCCTTCCCTCATGTTCTCATGGCCCTGGAGAAACTTCCTCGGTGCGTGAGGGTTTTACATCACCTGGAGGACAGGTCCTAGCTACAGGATCACTTCCTGCCACACCAGGGTGATGCTCTCCTGTCACGTGACCTCTCTCCTCCATGGCAACAGGGATGCTGCCAGACTGGAGGTGGGACTTCAGGACTATATCCCTGTAGATCTCGTCTATGTATTTCTCTGTCTTCCTTATCTCCTCCAAGTCTGCTACTCTAGCTCCAGAGATCGGACTCGTTCCCTGAAAGCAAAGAGCTCCTTGCACCTAGTGCACACGTAAGACCCCTCACCAACTGGGTGAAAATCAAATATGTGACACTCAATGCAAAAGACTGGAAAGCCCCCATCTCGCTGCTGGACTGCTGCCTTCATCTTAGTTTTAAGGTTGTGTTTAGATAGTTAAGTTCTTTACGTACTCAGGGTTGTTGGGGATTCTTATACTAATAAAATTATACCTAATACGTTTAATGTACTTTGCTCACCTGAAGCTTAATTGACCTCAGGTCCTTAATGTATGCCTGATGAGGATAAACAGCTGTACCTGAGAGTCAATATGGCACTTCATTTCCTTTATGAGGTTTAAGCACCTATAAAGCTACGATTATCCCAGTGGTGGGTGGGTGTCGGGGAGGGAGGGAGGTAAAAAGACTTATTAAAAGCTGGCTGCTGCACAGTACCATGTCCTGTGCTTCTAAGGTAATCTGTGACCAATTTCCAGGGGGAGTCCCACAGCCCTTGTTTGGACAGAGGGAGTTTTGGGTTATAAATTTAACCAGAAAGCTCTCTGCTGTGTGTTAAATTTAAACTGAAAGCTCTTTGCTGCTACTAGGCCCTGACTGATTTAACAAAAACAATGGGTTCACAGATTAATCAGCTTTAATCTAAAGAATTCCTTTTTCCCCAAGATTTAGAAAAATTCCCAGAAGTAAATACTTACAATTGCAGATCTCTCTCCAGAAGTAGCAGTCCATTTTGTAGTCCTTCAACGGTCCATGCTCTTCTCCTTGGACCATTACAGCCAGGACAAGAGTCCATTTCTTCAGCTAGGTCACCGGGTAGACTGTGATTCCCTTTCTTTTGTATGGCTGTGCAATCTTGCAGTGAGTAGGTCCCACCGGTTCTATCACCTAGTAGGGGCCTTGAAGAGGAGAGCTTACCTCCCAACATGGGGTGGAAAACGAGGACTCGGTCCCCAGGTTGAAAAGCCTTCTGTACTGTCTCTTGCTGATAAGCACTGGCCCTGGGCCTCTGTGTCTTCCCTAGGTATGGTCTCGTTGTTCCTCCATCGTCCTTTAATTGCTCCTGCACATTGCTCCTGCTGTCTTTCACATTAGGGCCGGGATGGGGGTTCTTTTGTGTTGACTTAGACTCCCCATGCTCATTCATTCAGATGGACTGCCCCTGTACTCAGGCTTTCCCAGTTGAAGAGGTGGAGTCTCCTGAGAGCTATCTGTAGGCCTTTCAGGGGGCTTTCCAGCCTCTGAGCCCTCCTCTACAACTGCCCCCATAGTCAGTTTATGAGGCCTTCTCCTTCAGTCCCAGAACCATGAATTTAGGGAAGTCCTGGCCTAAAACCACTGGATAGGCCAGGCGGGGTATGACCACTGCTTCCAGGTCTCTGTTCCGGTGGCTATTTTTAGCTCCACTTATGTTGTCGGATAGGCCCGCTGATCACCATGGATGCAACTTAGTCACAAGGTTCTCATAATTAATTTGATGTCTTGTCCTCTTGTTCCGCCTGATGAGAGTCCTTGCGCTTCCTGAGTCAATCAGGGCTTGCAGCCAAGTGCCCTCCAGCTCCACAGGTATCACACACATTTCAACCTCACCTGGGGATGTTTCCACAAGACTGCACATATGGGAGGTCATAAAATTTGTATCCATTGGTTCCCCAAATGTTAAGGGGCACTCCCGGGCATAGTGGCCCCTGCCCCCACACTTGAAGCAGGTCAGATAGCCATCATCTGATCCTTGAGGGGGGGAGATAAAATGTGCAGACCTTGGCCCAGGAACCCTCAATGGCTCGGGTTTTCCTCGTTAGCCCCGTTGAGGAACAGATGGCTTTGTTTCTTCCTGCCTGGGTGTCTCTGCTTTTGGTTGAGCTTCAAAGAACCCTTCTACAATGTCCAAAGCGCTTTCCAAAGTTAATTTTGAATACTGGCACGCTCATTATCTCATAGGAAAGATCAAGCCCTCTATAAACTGTTCCAACAGTACAATGTTGGCCACCTCCACTCCAGTCTTCTTCTCGAGTTGCAGCCATTTCTAGGCAGTCTCTTTTCAATCAACAGAAGAAATGCCGGGGGCTTTTCTTCGGTCCTAGAACCCCTCCTCTGAACTGTTGCTGGCCCACTTCAAGATAGCGGTCTTGACTGCTGTATTGGCAGCCCCTCCATCAGGGTTATCCTCTTGGAAGGTGGCTTGACTGCTTCCAGTCAGCAAGTTACCCAGGTATGTAGTCCACATCATCTCTGGCCACCCAGCCAATCGAGCTGTCCACTCAAAGTTTACTAGGAAGTGATCCAGTTCCTCGCCCTCCATCATCTTAAGCAGCGGTGGTACCAGGGGTTGGGGCTGCCATCCTTGAATCACTTGGGAGAACTGCGCTAGTGAACCCTGCTGCATGTCCACTAATTTCTGTAGTACTTGTTGTTGCTGCTGTCCTTTCACTAGGGCACACTGTAGCTGCTGCTGTTGCTGCTGTCCTTCCACTAGGGAACGCTGTAACTGCAGCTGTTGCCCCACAAGGGTTAGGAGTAATCTCTCCATTCTGGTTCCATCAATTCCCACCCATTGGGGTAGGAGAAGGGGGAAAGAAAAAAAACTTCTGCCTCGAGAGGTCACGTGATGTGGTGAGCTTGGGGAAGACGTATCTTCGTTGAGCTCCGGGCTCCCCAGCTCAAAAACGGTGATATAGTGCCTTGTTAGAGGCGCAAAAACGGCATCTTCACCCCCCCCCCCCCCACAGTACCAGAGACTGACAGGACTTGGCGGCAGACGAGTGTGGAGGATGGCGGCAGCAGCGAGAACCGCGAGGAGGGAGAAAGACCACGTTGTAGGGGGCCAGAAAATGGCGGAGTCCCCACCTCACACTAGTGTTCTGCAAACCCCAGCCCCAGTGGTCTCTACAGAGGAAATATCAGCGGCCGTCTCCGGGGCACTCTCCGCTCAATTTGAAACTTTGCGGAGTAAGTTGGACATATTGCAGACGTTGGTGGACGTGTTCGGCACCCGCATGCAAGAGGCGGAAACCCGTATTGCCCATACCGAAGGAGATGTGGAAAAGCTCTCCCAGGAGTTACAGCTGGTGAGAACTGTGCTCCGGGCCCAAGATGAAAAGCTCGAGGACCTCGAGAATCGCTCGAGGCGCAGCAATCTTCGATTCTTGGGCATCCCGGACTCTGTGGGGGACAGGGACTTGAGGCATTACGTGGCAGCCCTCTCAGCCTCACTAATAGGGGAGAGTGGAGAAGCCTCCCCAGTGATCATTGAACGGGCCCATAGAGTAAGGCCTAAAACGTCCACAGACCCAAGGCCTAGAATAGTGCTGGCGAAGTACCTGCATTTCCAGCAGAAGGAGTCTGTCTTGAGGGAGGCCCGGAAGAGGGGCACTATCGAACAAGATAATGCAAAGATAAGAATCACTCAGGATTTCTCAACAGCAGTGAGCAAACGCCGTAGGACATATGCACCACTATGCCAAAAACTCCTTGCAGCCAACATTAAGTTCTCTGTTCAATACCCGGCCCGGTTACATGTGGCGCATGAGAGCAGGCGCCGGGTCTTTGGGTCGGTGGAGGAGGCGGCACCTTACATTGAGCAGCTAGAGAAACAACGTTCTCCCTCGAGGCAGGCGCCTACCTGAGAGCTCCGAAGGATTTGAGGGGGAGACTTCGTAGCAACGGCTGCACTGGTCTGGGGGAGCAGAGTAGCAGACGGGAAACACAAGCGTGCCTGCCTCCTGACTCTTTTTGCATCCTGTTTTACTGTTCATTGAAATTACTGAGCCAAAGATTGCTTGTATAGTGTGGTATTCGATAACTATATAATTTTTTTTTTTTGTTACACTATAGTATTATGTTTGTTACTGTTGGATTCATTGACATGATTAATTAATGTTGTAAGGTTAACTTGGCAGGGTAGGAGGGGGGGTGGGAGTTTAACTTGGTTCATAGGGAACTGGGGGGCCTGGTCACATTTATAGTGACTGTGCGGAGCGGAGGTTTACAGAGTTTGGGAGGGTTTCTTTGGGTGGAGGGGGAAGAGGGATGTAGGGGGAGAATTTGGAAGGGGGAGGGGGAGGGGCGAGAAGGGGAGGAGAAGGAGGGGTGACGGGGCATTAATACGAGGTTCGAGCTGAACGGTATTTTAAGGGGGGAGGATCGCATTCCTGGAATCCAAGGAGGGCAGAGACTAGATGGCTTTGAGGACACATGGGGAGGCTCTAGGCTGGGGGAGCCTTACCCATATATGAATAAGAACTTATTACCGAAGTTTAGATTTGATAAGGTAAGCTGAACTCTGAAGATCATATCATGGAATGTTTGCGGACTGGGGAGTCCAGTGAAGAGATATAAAATATTGAAGGCCCTGGCCAGACAACAGTGTGACATTGCGCTGTTACAGGAAACTCACCAGACAGCTGAGGAACATCACAAATTGTGTAGTGAATGGGTGGGGCAAGTTTGGGGAGCTCCTGCGGTAGGTAAAAAGGGAGGAGTGGCCATTCTGGTTCATAAAAGAGTGTGGTTCACATTGGGCAAAGTGGTCTCGGATCCGAATGGGTGCTTTGTGTTGTTGCAAGGGAACTTAGAAGGTAAGGCGGTAATTTTAGGAGACCTATACAGCCCCAACACCTTGGATCAGGACTTATATAATCGCCTGGCAGCGAAAGTGGAGCAATTAGCGGAGCTGCCGATGATCCTGGGGGGGGGACTTCAATGGGGTTTTAGACGTTGATATTGATACCTCTAGGGGGTGCGGGTCGCGGGAAAGGAAGGTGACTGCCCGTGTGTTGCAAAGCTTCCGGGATAGACTCGGGTTGGTGGACCCATGGAGATTGCTCCACCCAGCTGAAAGGGATTTTACCCATCTATCCCGGGCACATGGTACCAGCGCCAGGATAGATTATTTACTAATTTCAGAGACGCTATTTACTTTTACAGGGGATGCGCAAATAGGACCCATAGAGATTTCTGATCATGCCCTGATCTGGGTGGATCTGCACTGGATGGGGGGGCGATACTTCTACCCGCATTTGGCGGTTTCCCATCGATCTATATAAAGATACTCAATTCGCCTGCTTTCTCCACCAACGCTGGCAGGAGTTTGAGGCGAATCACCAGGGACATTTAGATGATCCGGAACTGTTGTGGGAAACTGCCAAAGTGGTTTTGAGAGGTGACATAATTGGATATGTGGCAAGGCGGAAGAGATTAATGGCCGAACAGATCATTAAATTAGAAGGATGCGTGACAAAGGCGAGGCGCGTTCATGCTCTATACCCCACTGCCCAGAATAAGCAGAAGCTATGGGAATCACAAGTGGTGCTTAATGAGCTTTTACATCGGCGAGCGAAAAAGTCGCTGATGTATTACCGATATAAATTACACTGTTATGGAGATAAACCGGGTAAATTACTGGGACAGTGTTTGAAAGGCCCAAGGGCTGGGAGAACGGTGGCAGCCATACGCGATGCTCAAGGTATCCTCAGAAAGGAAAAGGGTGCAATAGTAGCCGTGTTTAAAGACTTTTTTCAGAAATTATACACCGCTGATGGGGGGTCTCCTACTAACATGGAGGAGTATTTGCAAGGCCTTGACTTGCCCAAACTGAGCGTGGAGCAGGGGATGCAACTGGGGCGGCCGATCTCCCTTCAAGAGGTACATCACATTATTTCGAAGGCGAGCTGTTACAAATCCCCGGGCCCCGATGGGTTCGGGGCTGAATTTTACAAAAGTTTGTCAGAGTTGCTGGGTCCTTTATTAGTCGCGACTTTTGATCAACGAAGGGCGGCGGGTTCCTCTCAGTGGGGGATCAATCAGGCACACATCGTTTTGATACCGAAGCTGGGTAAAGATCTGACCCAGGCGGCCTCCTATAGACCTATTGCTCTGTTGAATTTTGATTCGAAGTTGTTGGCCAAAATACTGGCGGAACGTCTAGCAGACGTGCTGGGAGAACTCGTTCATGATTCACAGGTAGGCTTTGTCAGGGGGAGATATGCGGTGCGTAATGTGCGTAAGATCGTGGCTTCATTAGAGTGGGTGCAGGAGCAGCGCTTGCAATCACTACTAGTTAGTTTTGATGCTGAAAAGGCATTTGACAGGGTTAATTGGAACTATTTACATCATCTGATGCCACTCTATGGGCTTGGGACGCCTTTTTGTGAGATGGTGAAGACCCTATATATGGATCCGACGGCTAGGGTACTGTGTAATGGAGTACTTTCAGAGCCCATTCCTTTGGGGCATGGCACGAGACAGGGTTGTCCTCTATCCCCCCTACTATTTGTTCTCTCGTTGGATCCTTTAATCTGTCGGATGGAACTAGATAACAGTATAATGGGAGTGACGGTTGGTAGACAGGGATTCAAGGTATCGGCTTTCGCGGATGACCTTTTGGTTCATTTGCTAGCCCCGAGGGAGTCCTTACCCCGATTGTTGGCGGAATTTACTTTGTTTGGCACTTTCACAGGGTTCCGTATTAACAGAGACAAATCAGAGGCACTGGATATCTCTGGAAAACTCCAGGGGAATTGGGGAGGGGAGTTCCCGTTGAAATGGGCCACGAACCAGTTTATTTATTTAGGCATTGTGATTACAAGGCTTCCTCAAGAGTTATATGTTAGTAACCTAGAAAGAGTTAGCTCTAGAATGCGCACTCAATTGAATGCCTGGTATTTTCTGCCGCTGTCATTCCTGGGTAGAGTGGCCGCGGTGAAAATGGTGATACTTCCGCGGCTTCTATATTGGTTGCAAACTCTACCAGTTTGGTTGTTGAAAAGGGACTTGCGTAAATTAGAGAGGGAAATACAACGATTTCTATGGAAAGGGGCCAGAGCCCGTGTCCCTCTGAGCCATCTGGTGGGTACCTGGAAGATGGGAGGTGTCGGTCTTCCGGACTTCAGGCTTTATGCATTGGTTTGTCAAGCACGACATTTGGGAGACTGGCTGGGCGGGACGGAAGTCTACACGCCTAGGGCGTTGGAAGAAGCCTTAGTGGCTCCCCATACAGTACTGGCAGTTCTACATATGGAGAGTACCAGACTACCCGCGCATATTAAGCGGAGTGGACTGTTGACTTCCATGTGTCATACCTGGCGACAAATAAACCTTTATTGGAAACGAAACTGGATGGTTTCTAGCTGGCTACCGCTGCAGGGTAATGCGTGCTTTACCCCAGGTTCGGAGTCGAGCACCTTTCGATCTTGGAAGGCGAAGGGAATCCGACAAATAGGGCACGTGGTCGACCTAGCCAGGAAATGTAAATCGTTTCCCCTGATACGGGGGGAATATGACATACAGCCTAAACATTACTTTGCTTATTTGCAGCTGGCTCATTACGTGGCCTCCCTGCCGGCAGAAGAGCTTGCCGTAGAACGCTCAGCACAGATTTTGGAGTTTTTTGATCTTGGGGGGGAAAACCCTCCAACAATAGCTAATTTGAAGGCACGGCTGGAGGTTCATGGATTCATGACGGACTATGGGGGAGTAGAAAGGGCCTGGGCCTTAGAATTACAACGGGAGATCTCACCGGGTTCTCTCCAGAAGGCTCTGGGGAGAATACCCGAGCTGGCAGAAGGGGCCCGCTGGAGAGAAATTCAATTTAAATGTATAATACGAGCGTATTTTTCCCCTAGAAGAGCATTGTGTAGTCATATTACTGCTGATGGGACCTGTCCTAGATGTGCGGAACCATTGGCTAACCTGTTGCATATGTGGTGGGAGTGTAAGTATATTCGACCATACTGGGCACAGATCCGTTCCTGGATTGCTGGGCAAATATGGCAGAGGGTTCCTTGGTCGGGCCCTTGGTGGTGTTGGATCATTTAAACCCCATTCTCCCCCAAGGAAGGTGTGTGCGGCTCTGGGTTAGGAAGGCATGTTTGGTGGGGAAGGGGCCCATACTCTGGAGATGGCGAGAACAAAAACCACCATCTTTTTGGGAGTGGAGGAATAGTTTCCATCAATTGATGTTGGCAGAACGATGGGGGGCAAGGGGTAATGTGAAGAGGTGGTCCAACTTCTTGCTGATCTGGGAACCATACATCCAAAATTTGGGCCCAACATGCCGAAATGAAATATTGAATGTAGGGTGTTGGGAGTCGATATGAAGAGGGTGGTACTTAGGGTGGCGGGACATTGGTATGGGTAAATGAGGAGCGAGGGGGTAGGATTCTAGGTGTGCTATCGGGAGGGGGGGAGCGGGGAGGGCGAGGGGGCTCGGGGAGTTAACATAAAAACTGTTTCCAGTTTGAATGATTTTATGTTTTCATATTGCCATATTTGTATAGTTCATTAGCCTCTCGACGGGGATCAGAGTTTACCTGTCGAAGGCTTGTTGTCGGTTGTTGTTGGCATGTATTACGAACTGATAAATAAAAGTTGAAAAAAAAAAAACTTCTGCCTCTCCGGCACTAACTATGTGTGCCCTAACTCTGGCAGGGCTTGCCCCTTTAGCCGTATATCAGCCTTTATCAGATAACCCTGCATTGTATTTAGTTTCCCCTATTTCGCCAAGTTATACTTCCTGTTAAATGTAACGACCAGACACGTGTAAACTGTCGGATGTTTTCTGTTCAATGTAAACCGCGCTGATGTCTAATAGTGCGGTATATAAGAATTGTTAATAAATAATAAAATAAATAAATAAATATCAAAACCCTGCATCCATGGGTGGAGATCTGAGCCCCAGAGAGACATGGAATGTTCTTTTGTCCTTCTGTTAAGAAAAAATCCCACCACTGACACCACCACACAAATCCCCATGGAGCCAAGCAGAGTGCTAAAGGAAAATACTTTGTTTACAAGGAGTTCACAGCAGTGGTAGCAGAGACACAGTTCTCCCCTCCCCCAAAGTTCCTTCACTCTGGACTTCACAGCAGTAGTAAAGAAGCAGTTCTCTCCTTCCCCAAAGTTCTTTCACTCTCAGCTTCACAGCGGTAGCACCACAAACCTGCTGACCAACATGGAAACACCCCGGCTCCTACCTTCCCGTATGATTTCCTTAGAGATAGGTGGTCACTCTGTAGTCTGGAACACTTCAGGCTCTTCTCTCCCCAGGTCCCTTTGCTTCCTGGGATAAAGCCTGGAGCCTGGCCACACCCTTCCCAGGTATTCTCTTCTTAAAGGGACAGGGGTTTACAGTGCAATACCTCACTTGTGCTACGCTTGGCTGGGGAGTTTCCTTGTGGGGGATGGGGTGTTTCCCAAACACTCCATCACAAAGTCCTTTGGGGACAGGGAAATAACTACTGTACCTGAGTGTAACTTGCCGTGAACATCTATGGGAAAGGTGTGAGCTAAATACAAATTCCCCTTGTAGAGTGGGGAATCCACATCTCTATTGTAGGCTTTTCCTAACCACTCCCTCTCCCTGCCTCTTGGAAGTCTAAATGTATTAAGTATGTCCACGTATAAATAGCTCCTGTTCTAAAATGCTATTTGCACATAGTGATGCTTCTGAGATGCCCCTACCCCCATATTAACTGGAAATGTGGCAGATTGGTGAGGCAAGACTTCCCTTGGTTCTTAATCCATGTTGACTTTATCCCATTAAACCATGTATAGCTATGTGTTCAATAACTTTGTTCTTTGTAATAGCTTCCTGGCACAGACATCAGGATCACCGTTCTGTGGTTTCACAGATCACATCTGGAATCATTTTTAAAATTTGATGTTACACTGGCCACCCTCCAATCTTCAGGTACTATAGCTAATTTAAATAATAGGTTACAAAATGCTAATAGTAGGTCTGCAATTTCATCTTTGAGTTCTTTCAGCACTTATAGGGGCATCCAGTCCAATTTGTCAATTTGTTCTACTATAGCCTCACTGAAATTTGTTTCAGCTCTTCCAAATTGTCACTATTCTGGCATCTTCCCTCACATCTTCCTAAGTAAAGAATGAAGCAAAGAATTAATTTAGTCTCTGAGCTATGGCCGTGTCCTTCCTGAGTGATCCTTTTACCCCTCAGTCATCTAATGGTCTAACTGACTTCTTTAGAGGCTTCTTGCTTTGAATGTACCTGAAAAAGTTTGTCTCTTTGGCAAGCTTCTTTTCAATTTATTTTTACCTTCCTTATCAATGCTTTGCATCTAAATTGCTAGTGCTTAGGCTGTTTTCTGTTTTCTTCATTTGGTTCCTTTTTCCATTTTTTGGAATATTTTCTTTTGGCTCTAATAGCCTCTTTCACCTCACCTTTTAACTATACTGGCTGTTGTTTGGCCTTCCTTTTGCTTTTTTATTTCAATGGAGCCGTGGCTCCGATATTGCACGGAATCCGCCGTTTAGTAAACACACCCCTATATCTAATCTGGGTTTCAAAGATCGTATATTTAAATAATGCCCATGCCTGATATAAACTCCTAACCTTTGCAACTGCTTCTTTAATGTTTTTCTAACCATTTTCCTCATTTTATCATAGCATTTTACTTTCAAAAAGGAAACTAACACCATATAGTTTTTTTGTGTATTCAATCTAGATAGTAAGTCAAATTTAATCATGTTATGATCATTATTGCCAAATGATTCCAACATAGTTAGTTCTCACACCAAATCCCGTGTTCTACAAAGGATTAGGTCTAAAATAGTTCCTCCTGTAGTCTATTCCCAAAAACCAGCTTCTCTGTGAAGCAGTCATTTATTTCATCTAAGAGCTTTACTTCCCTAAAATGCCCTGATGTGATTATCTAGTCAAAAATAGGTAAATGAAATCACCCATTATTCTTCTGCAAAATTTGTTAGCTCCCCTAATTTCTGTTAACATTTCATCGTCTGTCTGTTCATTCTGGCCAGGTGGATGGTAGTATACCCCTTCCATTACTTTCTTTCCCTTCACACATGTAATTTCTATTCATAAAGATACAATGGTGCATTTTGTTTCTTATAAAATATTTATTTTATTTTAATCAATCCCCTCTTTAACATATAGCACCACCCTTCCACCAATCTGATTCACTCTATCATTGCAATGTACTTTGTACCCTGGTATCACAGTATCCCATTGGTTATCCTTCTTCCACCAGGTCTCTGAGAGGCCTATCTCTCTCTTCATTTAGTGCTATATATTCTAATGCTCCCATCTTATCTTTTATACAAACATCTTATACAAACATTTCAAGACATGTTTTTGTTTGAATTTACAACCTTCTTAGCAGTTAACAGGGATCATTTACAATCAATCAACTCTTTCTGCTTTTTATTTTAAGGTACCTGGGCCACTTTAGCCTTTAGTGGAACCTCTCTATTGGAATGCCCTCCCTGTTGTGATAGTATACTTCAAAGATGCTGTACTCTGAACCATGCATGTCTAAGTAATTGTTCACGTTCCTACTGGTTCTAGTTTAAAAGCTGCTCTCTCTCCTTTTTAAATGTTAGTGACAGAGCCTTTTCCACCCTGGTTAAGGTATAGCCTGTCTTTTCAGAATAGGTTTCCCCTCCCCAGAATATTACCCAGTTCCTAATAAATCTAAATCTCTCTTTTCTGCACCATCATTATATCCACATGTTGTGTGTGTGACTGGAGGAGCTCTGCCTGCCTCCTGGTTCCTGCCCATTGAAAAGGGAGCATTTCTAAGCATGCTACCCTTGAAGCCCTGGGGTAACATTAGGACATTTCTTCAAGGAAAGGGTGGTGGATGTGTGGAGACAACAACAGTAAGAGAATTTTATAAAGCATGGAATAAGCACAAAAGATCTCAAGTCACCAACAAGTGACGAGAATATCATGGATTCTCTGGGGTGCTTGACATATTTATGAAAACAAGGGAGGATGAGCAAAGGGATCCAAATGTGCATATCCCAGGATAATAAAAATGAAATTAAAAAAGACATTGTCACCATTCCTCATGGCTCTATTCAACTTGTACTTGAATACCGGAGGTGGTTCCAAGTGGCTATAAGAGAGTGGCTTTAGTCCTACTATGCAAAGGTAGAAACAAAGAGTAGGCAACTACAGACCAACTAGTCTAACATTAGTGGTGGGCAAAACTACTAAAGAAAAAGATTGTGTAGCATCTCAAAACAAACAGAGCACAGGATACCAGACAACACAGTTTCAGAAAGGGAATATCCTACCAAACAAAACTAGTGAGGTGATAAAAGTAGTAGACCAGGGAGGTGTCATGAATGTTGCTATCTGAATTTCAGTAAGGCTTTTGATATTGCTTCCCATAAAAGACTGAAAAGCAAGTTGATTGCTATGAAAGTGAGTCAACATGTTATAAACTGGGTAAGGAATTGGTTAAGTGGCAGAACACAGAGCATGGTGGTTAATAAAGTCCACTCTACTGAATATAAAACAACCAATGGGCTCAGTACTAAGTCTACTTCTTTTCAATATCTTTATTTGTGGTGCTGTTATGGAACTTGTGGGAAAGATTTGCTTGTCAACAGATGATATTAAAATCTTCAACAGAGTAGACACGCCAGGAGTAAAACAAAAAGAGGGGGCTTAAAAAAAGGCTAGATGAATGATAAATGATTTGGAAAATGAGCTTTGGTGTGAAAAAAAATTTAAAAAATCATGCACTGAAATGCAAAGATCCATTAGCCACATATTGCTTGAAGGGACAAATACTGGAAACTGTCAAACATGAAAGAGATCCAAGAGTAATCATTTCTGATGATTTCAAGGCAGGGCCGGCCCGTCCATTGAGCAAGAATATTTTTTGCACAGGGCCCCGCGTTTCAGGGAGCCCGCTCAAAAAACATTCTACATTAGCACAAGTAGATTAAAAACAAACAAACCGGCTGCTGCTGCCACCGTGGCAGCGGCAGAATCAAATGTCCCGTCGCGGGGCCCCGCCTGCCCGGCAGAGCCTCCCTGCAGCATCAGCTCCCGAGACCCTCCCAATGCGCAGGCTTTCAGAGCCACGAAGGGAGAGCTGCTCTGACCTCTCGCGGCTCTGTTAATCCCGCCGGCGCTGATGGGAAATCCCATCAGCCCCGGCGAGATTAACAGAGCCGCGAGAAGAAAGGGAAACTCTCGCGGCTCTGAGAGCCCGCGCTTTGGGACTCAGGAGCTGATGCTGCAGGGAGGCTCTGCCGGACAGGCGGGGTCCCGCGGCGGGACATTTGATTCTGCCGCTGCCACGGTGGCAGCGGCAGCAGCAGCTGGTTTGTTTTTTTAAATCTATCAGGGCTGATGGGGGAAGGGGGGTTAGGACTGGTAATGGGCTATGGGGGGGTTAGGACTGGTAATGGGCTATGGGGGGGCTAAGACTGGAAGTGGGTTGATGGGGGGAGGGGGGTTAAGACTGGTAATGGGCTATGGGGGGGTTAGGACTACTAATGGGCTATGGGGGGGCTAAGATTGGAAGTGGGCTGATGGGGGGTTAGGACTGGAAATGGGCTGAGGGGGGGATACGATGTAATCTGCAATGTGGGGGCTAAGACTGGAAAATGGCTGATGGGGGGTAGGACTGGTAATGGGCTATGGGGGGGCTAGGACTGGAAATGTGCTGATGGGGGGTTAGGACTGGTAATGGGCTGTGGGGGTGCTAAGACTGAAAATGGGCTGATGGGGGTTAGGACTAGTAATGGGCTATGGGGGGGGGCTAGGACTGGAAATGGGCTAATGGGGGGTTAGGACTGGAATGGGCTGTGGGGAGGCTAAGACTGGAAATGGGCTGATGGGGGTTAGGACTGGTAATGGGCTATGGGGGGCTAAGACTGAAAATGGGGTGATGGGGGGCTTAGGACTGGAAGTGGGGGGCTTAGGACTGGTAATGGGCTCTGGGGGGGCTAGGACTGGTAATGGGATGGGGGGTGGCTAGGACTGGAAATGGGCTGAGTGGAAGGAGGGCTTGAACTGCAAATAGCTGATGGGGACGGGGGCTTGGAATGGAAATGGGTTGTGTGGAAGAAGGGCTTAAACTACAAATAGCTGATGGGGAGGGAGGCTTGAAATGGAAATGGGCTGTAAGGGGAGGGAGCTAGGACTGGAAATGGGCTGAGTGAGGGGGGCTAGGACAGGAAATGGGCTGATGGAGGGCTAGGATAGGACTGGAAATGGGCTGTTGGGGGGCTTGGATTGAAATGGACTCATGGAAGGGCTAGAACTGGAAGTAGGCTCATGGGGGGCTTGGATTGGAAATGGGCTGAGTGGAGGGGAGCTAGGATTTGACATGGGCTGATGATGGTGGGGCTAGGAAAGGACTAGAAATGGGCTGATGGGGGGCTGGGATTGGAAATGAGCTGATGGAGGGACTCGGATGGTGGAGCTAGGACTTGAAATGGACTGATGGGGGTTAGGACAGGTAATGGGCTATGGGGGGCTAAGACTGAAAATGGGGTGATGGGGGGCTTAGGACTGGAAGTGGGCTGATGGGGGGCTTAGGACTGGTAATGGGCTATGGGGGGGCTAGGACTGGTAATGGGCTGGGGGGGTGGCTAGGACTGGAAATGGGCTGAGTGGAAGGAGGGCTTGAACTGCAAATAGCTGATGGGGACGGGGGCTTGGAATGGAAATGGACTGTGAGGGGAGGGCACTAGGACTGGAAATGGGCTGAGTGAGGGGGGGCTAGGACAGGAAATAGGCTGATGGAGGGCTAGGATAGGACTGGAAATGGGCTGTTGGGGGGGCCTTGGATTGAAATGGACTCATGGAGGGGCTAGAACTGGAAGTAGGCTCATGGGGGGCTTGGATTGGAAATGGGCTGAGTGGAGGGGAGCTAGGATTTCACATGGGCTGATGGTGGGGCTAGGAAAGGACTAGAAATGGGTTGATGGGGGGCTGGGATTGGAAATGAGCAGATGGAGGGACTCGGATGGGGGAGCTAGGACTGGAAATGGGCTGATGGTGGGGCTAGGATAGGACTAGAAATGGGCTTATGGGGGGCTGGGATTGGAAATTAGCTGATGGAGGGACTTGGATGGGGGAGCTAGGACTGGAAATGGGCTGATGCGGGGACTAGAAGGGAGCAGATGCTGGGTGGGGCTGGAACTAGAAGGGAGCTGATGTTGGGGGAGGATTAGAATGGGATAGAGCTGGGAGAGTGAAATGGGGAGAGAAAAATATTTTGTGTGGGAGGGAAGACAAATCTACAATTGGCCGGATATTGGGAGAGTAAGTGGGGATTGAGGATGGCGGGGTAAAATTTGAGTGGATGAAATAGGAATGAGGAAAGACCAAAAGGAGAAAGATTAGTATGTTAAAGCAGATGTAGAGAGAGAATGGAAAAAAACTAGAAGAGTGAAGAAAGGACAAATGGACAGCAGACGATGGAGAGTTAGCAGAAAACACGAAGAAACCAGAAGAAAGTGGCTGGAGCAATTGCAACTGAAAAAAAAATGCACAAAAGGTAGAAAAATATCTCTTTATTGAATTTATTAACTGAAATATGCCAGCTCTGGGAAATGTGCATCATTAACAACTGCGCTTTGTTTAGTACAAGAGGAAATTAATGTATAGTTTTATTTCTACAGTGTTGTTGGGCTTTTGGGGTTCCCAGGTTTATTATTGTCTTCCTGTTTCTACATTGTGATTTCTTGTTTGGTGACGGTCTATGTTCTGCACTGAGCTGAGGTATTCTGCACTGAGCTGAGGTATTCTGTTTATGTAATTCCTATTTGACATTGCCACTTGTCCTCTTTCCCCAGTAGGTCATGTATTGTTGTTCTCTGAAATGTATTGGTTTAATATCTGTAGTGTTGCCTTTTGATAGGTAGGGTCTTGTGCTTTGTGAGTCCTGGTAGTGCTGTTACGATACGGCGGGTTTGCTATGGGTTCTAAATGGGCAGTGTTTGTAGTAGTTCCTAATGTGCCTGGCGGTTGGCACTGGATTATAGTAATGTAGAAATCTTTTAGTCTTTCTTTATCCATACACTCATTAAGAGGCATGTTTACTAAAAGTTAGTGTATGGTAACATTATGCAAATATTTATGCAAATGAGGTCCCTTATGCAAATAAGGCCCTGCAACGAGTCTCCGCACATGGCCCCGCACCCCCCTTGGGCCGCCCCTGTTTCAAGGTAGCCTGTCAATGTAATAAAGCAACTAGGAAAGTTAACTGTATGCTTGGCTATATAGGTAATGGTATTATCAGCATGATTAATGAGATAATATTGCTTCTGCATACAGTACATCTCTTGAAAGGCCCTACCTCAAATGTGGTTTTCAGTTCTGGAAGTCCTAACTTCATAGAACAGTGAGGCCTACTAAAATGCTACATCTTGCGACACAAACTACAAAGAAAGGCTTGACACTCAAAATGTACTCACTGCAGAAAAATAAAGGATGGGATGAATGTGACTGAAACTTTTAAACATTTGACAAGCTTCAAAAGAGTATGGGAAGATGAGAGATTTTAAAAAAACTTAGGGTGGATATACAGTATGTTGATAAAGGGCTGGAAGGGGTAGTGGGGAGGAATAACAGAAGAAATGAAAGTGATAATTTGGACAGTTGTGGAAGGTACTGGTTGGAGCAAGTTCAAAATACTGCGTGGGCAACATGATACGGGATTTGATGTTGGTTTAAGAAATGGGAATTTATTTTGCCAATTTTAAGCCTCCTATGGCCTAGAAGACAATTTTCAAAATCTCTAACCCCGTGTATGTTGGGGTAAAAAGCGCATGAAGATTTCAGAATTCAAGTCCCACATATACTCTTGGAGATCCACTTAAACCCTAACCCCAGCACTGCCTCCTTTCCCAGTGTGAAAAAGTACATACACTGCTGATAACATGAATACCTTTCCCCACAGAGGAGATGAGAATCTTCTTCATGGGTAAACAGAATTCCTTTGAAAATTTCTCCTTGTATGCTCATCTACTCAAAGTGGTTGAAAACCAGACTGTGTTAATTTAGGAAAACTGGATGGACCATTTAGTCATTATCTTTTGTTATTTACCATGGGCCCAATATTTGAAAGGCATTTACATGGTTTACAGCTCAGTAAACCATTTAAATGCCTTAAACAGAGATAGTCAACGGCACCTACATGGTTAATGCCATTGAATATCCCCGTCTATGTCCCTTATGTGCTCCAGTGCTATCTGGTTAGCATTGGGGCATGTTGGGAGTGTTCCTGAGCGGAGCGGAGGCAGAGATAGCACAGTTACTTACCTGTAACAGGTGATCTCTGGGAACAGCAGGAATAAGTCTTCACATATGGGTTTCGTCGGTACCGACGGAGCCTGCGCGGGAACGCTCCCCAGCGTCCAGTAAGAAAGCTTTTGGGAGCATCCCACAGCGCCTGTGCGCTGCCTTCCCGCCTTTCCCAACCGCCTCTCTCCAGTTCGAGTTTTAAAGCTGAGACAAAGAGAGAGAGAGGAAAGGAAAGATAGAAAGTGAGATACAACTCCTAGGGGAGGTGGGTGGGTTGTGAAGACTTATTCCTGCTGTTCCCAGAGATCACCTGTTACAGGTCAGTAACTGTGCTATCTCCAGGACCAAGCAGGAATGAGTCTTCACATATGGGGACTCCCTAGCTGCAGATGCCAGGGAGAAACCTCAGGTTGTGTGTCCTTGAAAAGGACTCTACCTCCCCCCATGGATCTCTGGCATCCGACCAGGGTAGGTGGGTAGGAGTTGATTAGGAATGGAACAGGTGTTTGAGAACAGCCTGACCAAACGAGGCATCCCGGCGGGAGTCCTTGTCCAAGTAGTAATGGGCTGTAAAGGTATGAACCGAGGCCCAGGTGGCCGCTCAACAGATTTGGTCAATGGACACAGAGTTTAGATGAGCCATTGAGGCTGCCATGGCTCTCACATTGTGAGCTGTGACATGGCCCTCCAGAGAAATGTTCCTACTCTGGTAGGCGAAAGAAATACACTGAGCAATCTAGTTGGACAGTGTTCTCTTAGAGACTGGAAGTCCTAAATGAGAAGGATCAAAAGCTACAAAGAGTTGAGAAGACTTTCTATGTTGCTGTGTTCTTTGTAAGTAAAAAGCGAGAGCTCTCTTACAATCCAAGGTATGAAGATTCCTCTCTGCATTTGATGCATGAGGTCCTGGAAAAAAGACAGGTAAATATACCTCTTGGTTCAGATGAAAAGGTGAGACCACTTTAGGCATAAAGTGTGGATTGGTCCTGAGGACTACCTTATCATGATGGAACCTTGTATAAGGAGGATTAGCCACCAAAGCTTGCAACTCACTGATGCGGCGTGCTGAGGTGACTGCAATGAGAAAAATAACTTTCCAAGAAAGGAATTTGAAGGAGGTGGTGGCTAAAGGTTCAAAGGGTGGCTTCATAAGCTGGCCAAGAACCAGGTTTAAGTCCCATGCCACTGGAGGTGGTCTAATGGGAGGTTTAGTTAAAAGAAGGCCTCTCATGAATCTTGCTATAAGAGGATGAGAGGAAATAGGTTGTCCATTGAGAGGCTTGAGGGACACTGCAATAGCACTCAAATGGACTCTTACTGAATTTGTTTTCAGACCTGCATGGGATAGATGCAGGAGATACTCTAGTAGAGAATTCAGAGGTATTGCAAGAGGGTTTAGACCTTTCCCTGAACACCAAATGGTAAATCTTTTCCATTTGAAAGCATAGGAACGTCTAGTAGAAGGCTTTCTAGAGGCATGAATAACATCTCTGACTTGCTGAGAGAGATGAAAATCTTGAAGGTCTAGGCCCTCAGCAACCAAGCCCTGAGATGGAGCGACTGGGGGTTTGGGTGCCACAAAGTTCCCTCTTCCTGGGACAGAAGGTCTGGTGCAGAGCCCAAATCCAGGGAAGGAGCTTGAGAGAGATGCAGAAGTAGAGGGTACCACACTTGGCGTGGCCAATGTGGTGCTATGAGGATCATGGTCCCTTGATCTCTCTGAAGCTTGAATAGTGTTTTGGGAATTAGGGGAATTGGTGGAAAGGCATAAAGGAAGTCTTGACCCCAGTGAAGGAGGAAGGCATCCTTGGCCTGAACTCCCTGACATGGAATTCTGGAACAGAACCGGGGAAGTTTGGCATTCCACGGACTTGCAAAGAGGTCTATGTCCGGGGTTCCCCAAATTTGAAAAATCCTGGCTACCTGGTCATGTGGCGGGACCACTCGTGTGGAAGCAGAACTCGACTGAGTCTGTCCGCCCAAGAGTTTTGAACGCCTGGAAGATACACTGCTAGAAGATGGATGTGATGCTCTCTGGCGAAGGCCCACAGTCGCAAAGCTTCATTGCAAAGCAACAGAGAGCCAGTCCCGCCCTGCTTGTTTACATAGAACATGGCTACTTGGTTGTCCGTATGGATGAGGACTGTCCTGTAGCTGAGCAGGGAATGGAACACTCTGAGAGCTAAGAATATTGCTCTGAGTTCCAAGAGATTGATATGCAGAGAAGTCTCCTGTGGAGACCAGATGCCCTGGGTGGAGAGATCCTGCAGATGAGCTCCCCAACCCATTGGAGAAGCATCTGTTGTCAGAGTTGCTTGGGGTAGTGACTGCTGAAAAGGGGACCCCAGCAACAGATTTGGAGGGGACTTCCACCACTGGAGAGACCAAAATAGGCGACTGGAGTTTGCTATTTTGTCTGACAGGCAACCTGATGCCTGAGTCCATTGGGTGGACAAAGTCCATTGAGCTGCCCTCATGTGAAGGCGAGCATATGGAACCACATGCACGGTGGATGCCATGTGGCCTAATAGTTGTAACATCTCTCGAGCAGTTAAATGGGACTTTAACTGTATCTAGGAGGCTAACTGCACCAAGCGTAGGCAACGGGCCTGAGGAAGATAGGCCCTTGCAGTTGTGGTATCTAGCAAGGCCCCTATAAACTGCAGAGACTGAGTAGGGGTGAGATGGGATTTTGGGATGTTTATTACCAGTCCCAAATACTGAAGGACACGCATTGTGCAGGTTAGAGAAATCTGGGCCTCTGACTGGGATGGAGCTCGAATGAGCCAGTCATCCAGATATGGGAAAACGAATATTCCTAGAGTGCGTAGAAATGCAGCTACTACTGCCATGCATTTCGTGAACACCCTTGGTGCAGAGGCCAGACCGAAAGGAAGCACCCTGTATTGGTAGTGCTTTCCTTGAAAAAGAAACCGAAGGAACCTTCTGTGTGTTGGATGGATGAGGACATGGGTGTACGCATCCTTGAGATCTAGAGAACAAAGCCAGTCCTGACTCTGAAGGTATGGCAGCAGAGTACCAAGAGAAATCATCTTGAATTTCTCTTTGAATAGAAACTTGTTCAATTCTCTGAGATCTAATAGGGTCTGTAGCCCCCTGTTTTCTTTGGAATAATAAAATAAGGGGAGTAGAACCCTGAGCCCTGTTGAAGAAGGGGTACTTCTTCTATTGCCCCTTGGGCAAGGAGGGTAGCCATCTCCTGACCCAGAAGGTTGAGGAGAGATGTTGGAGAATTGAACTGTCTCACCATGGTGTGGGGAGGAAGGTTTAAGAAATGAAGCTTGTACCCTTCCCTTACAATGGAGAGGGTCCATTGCTCTGCTGTAATTTTCTCCCATCTGGGAGCAAAGTAAGCCAACCGTCCTGGAATGGTGAGGGGCTCTGGTTCTTCCAGAGCCAGAAAGGCTAAGTTCTCTAGCTGCAAGTCAAAGGCCCTGAGGAGGCTGAGGCTGCTGAGCCGTGGGAGGCCTGGCAGCCTTTGACTTGGCCTGTTTAGGTGGTTGCTGACGCTTTGCAGTAAAACGACCTGCAGAAGATGCCTGCTGACCATAAGCAGGATAGTATCTTCCCTTTTTAGAAAAAGTTGTCTTTTTGAACAATCTTTTCTTAGCAGGAGCAGAGGTAGACTTTGAAAGTCGATCCAAAGCAGAGTTCTCAGCATCCATCTGAGTGGCCTTTGCTTTCCAATCCCTGCCAAAAAGGTTTTCACCTGTACAAGGAAGATTTCCCAGTTCATCTTGGACCCAAAGTTCCAAATCAGAGGCTTGTAACCAAGCAATTCTGCGTGCACCTATGGCAATAGCCGAGGCTCTGCTTACACACTCAAAAGAGTCAAAGGCTGCACGGTTGGAAAATTTGGAAACATCTTGGGCATGTTTAAGCCAAGTGATAAATTCCTGCCTTTTATCTTCTGAAATAAAAGGGGCTAAAGTCTGCAGATGATCTGTGACTTCTTTTAGAAACATCCCCATATAGAGACTATAGGAGTTGATTCTGGCAGCAAGCATATTAGCTTGGAAAACCCTTCGGCCAAAAGCATCAAGGGTCCTGCATTCACGTCCTGGAGGATTAGATGAGTGTCTCTTTGCACTCTTTAGTTTCCTCATGGCAGACTCTACCACAATAGAGTGGTGAGGAAGCTGAGACTTATGAAAGCCAGGACAAGGAGGGACACGGTACATGGTGTCTAATCTACGAGAATGAGGAGAGGTGGTAAGAGGAGTCTCCCACATGCTCAACATGAGATCATAGAGAATCTCATGAATAGGTAAAGTAGCTGCTTCTTTAGGAGCCTTAGGATATTGCAAAATATCTAGTTGCTTGGCTCTAGGCTCTGACTCAGGGGCCACTGTAATGGAGAGGCCCCTAGCCACTTCCCTAATGAAGTCCTGAAAAGACAAGTCTTCTGAAGGAGACATTCTTCGTTTTGGAGAATCAGACTCCTGAGGAAGAAGTACCGGTGCATCGACAGAAACCTCCGACTCATCAGAGTCTTCGGAGGAATCGAAGTATCGCCTGTCTGGATGCTCCTGTAAAGCCCGATACGCGTACCGAGTGGGATCGACATCGGGAGTAAGCGGTACCGGATCGGTACCGATGGGCATCATAGGACAGGGTACCGTTGCAGTCGACACCGAAGCCGATGTCAATGCAATCGGTACCGGCACCGGGAACGATGCCGGTGCCGGAGTCGGTACCGGCAACGGAGACTGTTGCGGTACCGGAGGCGTCGAAGCCTGCATAAATGCCGTTAGGGTGCACTGCATGGACAGAATCTTCTGATCCATCAATGCCACCAGAGTCTGGATGTCGGTACCAGTGGAGGCCACCGGTACCCCAGAACACGGCAACAGGTGATCGGTCGAGGCCGAGCCATCGATGTCAACCTGTGACCCCATAGACAATGCTTTGGAAGCCGGAACTTCCCGCCGGGGTAATTTTGGCGGTGCGGAATCCTCGAGGACAAGCCCGGAGGCATCTCGATGCTTAGAGGGAGATTTGCCCTTCGAGGACCGGCTAGATTTATGTTTGGTTACCTGAGATCCATGGGAGGAAGAAGAAGCCCTGGAAGACGTCGATGCCACCGAGGCTGCATCAGAGGGAAACAGGGTACTGAGCTTGGCTGCTCGGTTCTGCCGACCTCTTTTAGACATCATTGTACAGGACATACAATCCGTGATGGAATGGTCAGGACCCAAACATTTTAGACACCAGTCATGGGTGTCGGTGACAGAAATAGTACTGCCACACTTCGTGCACTTTTTGAACCCGGAAGCGGGCTTCTCCATGAGGAGAAAATATGTTCAGGCCTAAGGCCCAAACCGAAAATGCACAGTTGAAGAAAGAAAAGTTTTTAGTTTTTTTTTTTATAAGAAAGAAAAGAAAAGACCGGCGGTACCGGTCTGACGTCAAAGAAGGCAGACGCGCACAGAAAAATTAAGAAAAAAATAAAGAATTCTTCTGCGGAGACAGGAACACGACCTGCTGGCTCCGCAGAAAAGAAGAACTGGAGAGAGGCGGTTGGGAAAGGCGGGAAGGCAGCGCGCAGGCGCTGTGGGATGCTCCCAAAAGCTTTCTTACTGGACGCTGGGGAGCGTTCCCACGCAGGCTCCGTCGGTACTGACAAAACCCATATGTGAAGACTCATTCCTGCTTGTTCCTGGAGATTACCACTAACTACCCGGTTAGCGATCCACGACTAGAACTAGGCCAGCCTTTTGCTGCCTAGTTGAATTTCAGGCCCTATATTACTATGTCCACGTTTTACTAAGATTTTGGCTATCTGGGCTACCAGAAAATATGCATACAGGAGCTGCTCTCCAGTTAAAGAAAGAAGGTATTTGCTGCTATTTTGCCTTCTGATCTTCTCCTGGAGAGGACAGTTGTTTGCAAATAATTGTGAACAGAAAAATATCATTTCAATCCTGGGCATACCCTACTTAAAAAGTCTGTATCTTTAATCTAGGGACCACTTATAGGAGTCTAGCAGAGATGATCAAATCTATCTGCCAGGATATTGTCCTTTTTTGCCAGCTAAGTGGCTCTTGGGTGTTTTTCATGGGATAATCCTAATTCTACACCTTTCCTCCCTGATTGTTCAGATAGAACATCAATAGATTTTCAGACACTATCTGGATAGTATTGGGCTGAAAATCTGTCCAGCTGGCCCTATACTGTCTGCATAGTGAAGGGGCAAAGAGAAGGTGGAACAAGGGCAGCGCCAAGAAACTATCTGAATAGCAAAGACATTCAGCCACTAAATGGATAATTTATATGTTTAGTTTAGGCTTGTTCAGTAGCAGGCCTCAACTAAATGGATAGCCGTGGTAGCACTAACTGCATTATACATATCGTCCCATGGATATATCCTAGTCCCCAGTTGTGTTGTCTGTCTTGACTAGATTGTAAGCTCTTATGAGCAAGGCCTGTCTCTTACAGCACTGTGTAACGCTATACAAATGATAAGTAAGTAGTAAGCAATGCTGCCTATACATATTGTGGCAACAAATATGTAGTTTAAATGTAAATCTTGCAAAGAAACCCTGCAAAAGAGGGGATGGGACACTACAGGGCTTCGGCCTTGCATCAGATCTTAGGCTGCATGTTGAACTCTCTGCAGGTGGTTAATGTATCGCTGGTGGCCCAAGACAATGGCAGCAGCAACAGTGGCAAACAAGCAGCATGCCATCCACAGAAACGCTCTGACACCTACCAGAATTTTGAATTGGAGGTAGTTATCTACGTTGCCTATGCCTAAATCCGGGCCTGCTAGTTACAGTGGATCACTGGAAACTAAGAAATTTCCGACCAGAATTGGATATGGGACATTCTGACAGTAGACGTGAGAGCTGCAGTTTTGAGTCAGTGATCTCCTCCTCATTGCTGTTTGTTTCAAGACTGGAAGAAGGAAGTGAAAAGTTGTCAACACTGATGAGTTAAGTCAAAAGACTGTGTAGTTGATATTGGGAGAAATGACGCTATTTGGGTATTAACGGAAGAATATTTTGGACTCAGAGCACCTTCAAAGTTCAAAAACAAGACTGTGTTTGAAGTAATAAAATCTTCCCTTGAACCATTTTTTTAAAATAGTCACACATTTTTTTCTATGCATAATTAGCTTTGTGATATTTGGTGTTGCATATTCTCTTCAAAATGGCTCAAGCTGCTCCTGAAGATTTGCTCCATACAGTTCTATTGGTATCGATGACTATAACTGAGACTTTTGATACCATTTTTAATGCATTATAGGCTGCCCAGACTAAATGCATATTGCACACCTTCCCTTTGTCTATAAAAGAGTAAAATTCCTCCTATTTCTCTTGAGGGAGAAATTAAGTAAAAGCTTGTCCTTCATTCCTGAGGGTGTGCTAGTAGGTAATGTAGATCTGGTATTCAGCTATGGAGGTAGAGAGCAGAGCATTCTGCAAATGACATTTCCACATAAGATCTAGGGGGGAGATATTCAGCGGCAGCAGCTAGCACTTCTAAGCACAAAGCCATCGCCACTGAATACTAACCCTGGAAATCCAATGCCAGGGCCATATCCAGCTTTGAATATCCAAGTCTGCCACACAGCATTTCATGGCGCAGAAGCTAACCAGGCAGCAGCAATATTGAGCCGCTGCCCAGTTAGTGCCCACAGGCAAAGATCAATATCGCCACTGCCCGGTTAGCGATGGGTGCCACCTCTGCTCCGCCCTGGAATAACCACGACAGGTCCCGATGCTACATGGTTAGCATCGGGGTCTGTAGCGGCGGAACCCACAATATTCAGTGGCAGTAACCATGTTAGTGCCGCTGAATATCCCTCTAAGCAGCATTACATAGCTTACAGGTCTGTAAATGCCTTTGAATATTGGGCCTTAGGGTCTTTGGCTCACAGCCTGGTGAGATAGATGCTTTTGTCAAAGACTTTTGTATCTTTGGAGTATGAAATAGATGACCGTATTCTGATGAGATAGCTGGATAATATTGAATCCAGAAGCTACCTGGGCATATTTCATGTCTGCCTTCTTGTTAATGGAAAGCACTGAGCTTGGCTGTTTCCTATATCCTTTTCTGGGTAAGAAGAAATGGCACTCTCAACAACTCCTGAAGCATGTCCTGATACTTCAGGAAGCTGAATAAATTGGTCTTGGTATCAAATGGGATGGCTTCTGTCATCCTCTGGACAAAAGAAAGAAGAAATGTCCTCTGGAGGGGAATGATTTCTTTAGTTTCAAAGAGAGCTCTAAATGGAGTGAATGGAGGTGTGGAGAATAGTTCTCTTCAGCATTACAGTCAATAGATGAGTTGAGATCAGATATCTTCGACTCCGACTCCACTACGAGAATTGATAAGGAATCTGAGAATGGGCCAGCTTAGATATTGCTAGCACAGTTTTAATAGTAAACTTGCCAAGAAGTCAGATGGCGAATGTTATTGGTGTGACTACTCACAGCAAGGAAGCAGATTCTACCCTTGCTCCAACTAGTGCCAGTGATTATCTTGAAACTGACACCAACATGCTCAGCGCCCTTATTGATATCACCAGAGGTAGGTCATTCCACCCATCTGTCAGTGTTGATGTCAAATATATCAGATTCTTTGGGGTAGATTCTGACCCGCATTTAGCGGGGATATACATCCAGGTCGGACGTATATTCCCCGCTAAACGCCCAAGTCATATTCCTGCCAAAGAGCTCCCCACACGTAAAGCAGAGATGTGTGGGGAACTCTGTATGAGGGCGGGCCGAGGGAGGAACATAGGTGGGCTGGAGGTGTGACCCCCAACCAATACATACAGGGCCTATTCTGGCAATGGCCCTGTATGTCCAACCAGGGTTACTTAGACAGGGGATATTCCACCTTGGAAGTGGAATAAGTCCCCCCCTAATGCCAGCGGCCATCCAGCCCGGGACCAGCAGAAGAAGTGAGAGGGGCAGGAGGTTATCTGCAGCCCGATCCCGGCCCTGGAAGGCCCAATCTGGGGTCAGGCGGCGGGGAAAAGGACTTTGCTGCCAATGTGGGCGATTGAAGCTCCTGCATGGAGCCGCAGTGTCATGGTGACAGGACGCCACTGCATCACAGCTTCATGCAGGAACCCAGGCTGAGCTAGCCAGGGAAGCGGTGAGACATCCTGCCGGATGTAATCTGGGCACGTCCTGCTCATCCAGGCTGGCTGCACCTGATTCTGAGCCCGTGGGGACATATAGCCCTCGCGGGATCAGAATTGGTGCAAATCCGGCCCATCCAGATTCTGGATGTTCAGACGGGCTAGACATGCCCTGAATGGAATTGGCCTCTTTTTTATCTTTTCCATCTCCATTCTGAACATCAGTAGAGCCAAGACTGAGGAAAGCGTTGCAGGGGACGTTTTTGAAGCCCATGCAGAAGAAATGCTTAAAGTTTGGTGGATGCTCTTAGAGGATGGATGCAGCTTGACATCACAGTTGTAGGCCAGGAGGGGAGGGGAAGATATCATCCAGGTTTGGCCATTTTGAAGTGACAACCACCTGAATTAGGTCTCACACAGAAGGAAGGGCTTTGAAAAATGACCCTTGAGGCTAAAATCACTGCAAGAAATTGTTCAATGAACATTCTCTTCCAATGACAGATCATCAGAAAGTTTAGTAGTTGCAGGCCTGGCAGTGTGTGTAATACTAGTCCGCATGCCTGTAAAGCTTCTAGAATGCTCTGAAATGATTATCCTCACTGGTACAATACAAAGTCATGTGACCATTGTGTGACTCTGTTGCACCTGCTTATCAGTCAGAATTTGTGACTTGGGCATGGAAAGATAGCCCCAGAAATTCATGGATAGCATGTTTCCCAGTGTCTTCCAGGAGGTGTAACATTGTCACTTCTGCAGTGTCACTGGACAAAAAACACAGTTCATGGAGAACCTATGCCAAGGCCTTGCCCCAGTTTTACGTATCCTAGCGAGGACAGCAGATCCTGGACTTCCCCAAGCACTGGCTAAGTACAGTGAAACTTGTCTAGATTATGTGCATGAAACCTTATTTTACCAGTTGCCTATTTTCAGAATTAACTCTTATCTTCCTTGTTCACTGTTTCCAACTGTGTCAATGACAGATCAGTGATCCCAGATATTTTTTTTCTATTTGATCTGTGAATTTCTCATAGAGTATGATCCCTGGGTTTTGTGGAGTTTCAGTGTCCCTAGAAATCAACATTGAATAGTTTGCTGGGCAGGGGACTCACCCAGAGGCAGGTAATTCAGTCGGTGGTCAGGAATTTGCCAGTATTAAGGCATGTGCAGATGCTGGCAGGACCTGAGCATGCTTAACAGGACCATCCACATGTACATGGGGTCAACCTGGAGTGATTAGTAGGACTAGTGCTTAGGCATTACAAAATACCAATCGAAGCAAACATGTAACTGGTAAGCTTATTTCAATCAGGCAAATGACTAAGAATACTTCAATGATCAAATAGCCACTAAAGCATATACTCATAAAGTTATATAATTATTTGGTTTGGTTAGTATTTTCAAAATGTCAGGGCATTAACTTCATTTTAAATCTATGTTTTACAGATATTGTTGAGTTGTTCACTCTGGATTTATTATTTAGTATAAAAGGAAAGGAACTTAAGCACATATAAGGTAACGTAACACAAGTGTGTTCATACCTTTTCTTCTCTACAATGTTGATATGTTGCAACCTCACACATTTATTTACTAATTCCCCTGAGACAAAGGTTCTCAACCCAGTCCTTGGACACACCCAGCCATTCAGGTTTTCAGGATATCCACAATGAATATGCATGAGATAGATTTGCTTGTACAGCCTCGAAGGGATTTCAAGGCTGCATACTTTATTCATACCTGTTTAATTTATATGCAGAACAACAAATCATCAGAGACACAGGTGTGAAGACTGGTGAAAGACTCATCAATAAACTTTGTTATGCTGATGATACCATGTTAATGGCTGAAAGTGAAGATGATCTGAAACAGCTTATCAAGATCAAGGAACATAGTCTTAAAATAGGCCCCCATTTTAACATGAAGAAGACAAAGATCCTAACAAATGGCAAAATCAATCATTTCATCCTAGATAGAGAAGAGATAGAAATAGTACATAACTTTAACCTACTTGGGTCAATAAAGAAACAAGTAATCAAAAAATCTGATAACGAATTGCTCTTAGCAGAACAACTATGAAGGACCTGGTCAAGATTCTCAAATGAAGAAATTTATCTCTGCACTCAAAGATTCAACTTCTTCAAGCCATGGTATTTTCAATAATATCATCTGTATATGAAAGTTGGACAGTGAAGTAGAAAGATAGAAAGAAAATTGATGCCTTTGAATTATGGTGCTGGCAAAGAATATTGTGTATACCATGGACTGCCCGAAGAACAAATCAGTTGGTACTAGAGGAGATCAAACCTAATATTTCTTTAGAAGCTCAAATGACAAGACTTCAACTTTCATACTTTGGACACATCATACAAAGAGAAAAATCAATAGAGAAAGACATCATGCTTGACAAGGTAGAAGATCAGCGCAAAAGAGAAAAGCAAGCAATGTGATTGATCAGTACAATAACTACAGCTATCATGCCATTCTGTCAACAATTAGCCACCTGACTGAAGGCTGGACACAGTTTAGGACAACAATTCAGAGGGTCACCAATGGTTGGCATCGATTTGATGGCACTTAAACAATGACAGGCCAGTAATACTGAAAATCATCGCCATCTGAAGCAAGTTTGGTGGACAAAGAAAAAAAGGTTGGTGATCTCAGCTCTCTTCCCAGCACATTTGTATACATCACAAAACACCATCACAGTTTAATATTAGATGGAAGGCCAAAAATTACATAAATATGAAAAGGAATGAATTACCCTTTTATCCCTAAGGGTGTCCCTTGAGACTAGGACTGACTGGGGAAGCTTACACGTCTGCTGCCTCTGCTATATCTGTTCTGATGATAAATGGAAGACATTGAGTAACTGTCCAACTAGGACAAACAGACTACATTACAGAACTCTTCATCCACAATCCCAGGAAAAAAAGAACAATGTTAGGGCAGAAAGAGGTGCCTATTGTTATCTACCAACATGTGAGAAGGAAGAAAGATAAACAGAATAGACAAGAAACCTATAGATACAGCACTTATCCAAAGGAACTCCATCTGAAAAAATGTGTTATTTAAAAATGCAGTCATACATCCCACTCTGCTTTAATATATGTAGGAACCAGGAAAAATAGATACCATATCCATCATCAGTAAGCACAAGTCACAAAACATTTACATGTTTAGACTATGCCAAGCCCAGACAAAATTATCTTTGGATCTAGGAACCAGCCTGAAGATATAAGACTCATTTTTCAATCTTCAGGGGATTTTTTTGGAACTAGCAGTTCATCCTGCTCTTTTGTAATTCCAGCTCACTTGGGTAAATCTGGTGCCAAGAGCCTTCATTCTCAAGAGCCTAGAGAACTTTTCCCCATCTTAGATCTCTCACATCCCCCCCCCCCCAAATAAATAGTCTAGTCATTGTAATGATGTTACTGTGCCAGAGGCTCCTTCTGGAACCCTGCAATCATGGACCCTGATTTCAGTCACTGGATGCAGGAGAATCTAATGATTATTCATTCATTTGTTTGTCTGCATAATTTCTCTATTATTCATTGATTTTACAATTATATTTACTTTGGCATTGTTTTTATGTATTTTATGTTTCTATTTTTCTATATATTTCATTGTAAACCTCTCTGCTGTTCTCGAAGGTCGGTATAGCAAGAATGTTAATAAACTAAACTTAGTGTACAGAGCTGAGAACCAGGGAAACTAGGATCAAATCACACTGCTGCTCCTTGTGATCTTGGGCAAGTCACTTAAGCCTCCATTATAATAAACAGAGTATAAGCCTTCTGGGGACAGGAAAATACCTACTGTACCTGAATGTAACTCTCCTTGAGCTTCTGAGAAAGGCATGAGCTAAATCTATTTACCTACCCTTAAGCAATAGCTATGACTTCCTCCCTCTGCAAAATGTGAATTCTGCCTTTGCAGGATACCCATCCCTAGCCAACCTGAGGAGCAGGGACCTTCTATATAGCAATGCACAGTATTTGCCACCTGAGCAACCATGGTGGCCCCCAGGAGTTTTGTATTTTAATGAATACATTTTCTAATTATTGCTACTACACAATCTACTATTAATATTGCAGCACACAAACTAATAATTTATTTATGTACACACACTTACTACAGCCACATGCTTACTACCGTAGCTTTGCAACTACCGTATCATATCGACCTGAGGCAGGCTTGACAATTACAGACCCGAAACGTGACACGTCATTTCTGGACTTTTTCGGCGGTTCTTACAAGCTCGGTGAAAGCTAAGTACAAGCTTCAAAATCTTTTTGCTTGTTTCAAAAAATAATCAATTAAAACGGAGGAGCCACAGCGGTGGGACAGATTTTATTCTGCCCACTTTGTCAAGGCAGCTCCAACAAAAATACTGTAGGAGGAGAGAAAACTTTTCCTTTTTCTATAAAAGGTCAGAATCTTTTCTTTAGCTGTTCATTTTATTCTGACAGAGGGTATTGTTGTTCTGACATGCTTACTAGGGGCATGCCATCCTGAATGAGCCCATTCTTGTCTGATATTGGAAGCTAAGCAGGGGCAGGCTTTGCTAGTACTTGGATGGGAGACCACCTCAGAATACAAGTGCTGTAGACTTAGAGGCACATTCCAACATGTGCGTCTAGGTCTCTGTGCATTTGATCAGAATCAGGATGCACAGAGGTAGACCTGATTCCAATCCTGTGGGACTAGACATGCCCTGTGGGATCAGAATCGGGTCTACATGTACAGAGCCATGCCTGGCTAACTCAGTCAGGCTCCTGAATGGAGCTGTGGTGCCATGGCATTCATGAGCTGCCATCCCCAGATGATGCCAACACTTTCCTTTCCCCGCAGCCTGACCCCCAATCTGGCCTTCCATGGCCAGGGTTGGGCTGCAGGGCACCCCCTTCACCCCCTCACCGTACTTGCACTGCCTGGACCCGACATCCAGGGGGACTTATTCCACCTCTGAGATGGAAAGTCCCCCATCCAGTCTGCCAACCCCAGACGTATAGGGCTGACTTCAGAATCGGCCCTGTATATCTGGGGTCTTGGCCCACCCACTGCTCACCCTAACTCTGCCTCCGCAATGCCCCCTGCAGCCCCCATCTAACAAACTCCTTATTCGTATGGGGAGGCTTTTGACAGAGTCGGCAGGGGGGTGAATAGCAGGGATGGATGTCCCAACGGGACAGAATACAACCCTTACTGTGTGGAAGGAAGGACTAGCAATCTACTTCTGGTCACATCTTGCCAAGAAAACCCAGTAGACAGGTTGCCAGGAGTTGGCATTGACTCAAGGGCACATAACAACACATGCTTAGTGAAATACTTAGCATATGTACAACCATAAAACTAGGAAGCATCATTTGTAGAACATCTACTGTCTACACCAGGAATAGCCAGCCTTTCATATACCAAGAGCTAAAATATCAACATGCACAGTTCCAGAGATCCTCATGTTCCCAGGATATGGGGAAATGGCAGGGGTCCAAAGAAAGGGCCAGTGTATAAAGCTTGCATTCTCTCTTCTGCCTCTGCAGCAGCCTCCCTCTCTCTCTCTCTCAACCTTCTTCATCCTTAGCAGTCTCCCTACTCTGTCCCCAGTCTCTCTCAACTGTCCCACTTCCCCATACTCTCTTTCTTACTGCTCTCCAGTTCACCAGCATACATACTGTTTCTTCATCCAGGTCAATGATGAAGACCACATCGATTGCTAATACCATCTCTTCCCCCTCCCAGCAACTCATATGGGCTAACACCACCTCCTCCTCCCTTTGACTTGAATAAGCCACTGGCATCACCTCCTCCTGTTTGGCTAATGCAAGCCATTAATTTTGCTTCTGCAGGTAATATTCCACAGCACTGTATAATTGACAAAATGTCTTTGTTTTTCATTTGATTACATGTCTCTCCAGCATACATAAAAAAACAGGAATTGCGTATATTTCCCCACTACCTCAGAGTCAACAAAGTTCTAGGCACCATAAGAACAAGAACATAAGATATGCCATACTAGGTCAGACCAAGGTCCATCAAGCTCAGTATCGTGTTTCCAACAGCGGCCAATCTAGCAATTTCCCCAAAAGACACAGGTTCCACAATGCTTGTATTGAGTCAAGCATTGATATCCTAGGTCCCTTTTTAATAATGGTTTAAGGACCTTTCCTCCAGGAACTTGTCCAAACCTTTTTTTAAACCCAGCTACACTAACAGCCTTTACTACATCCTCCGGTAACAAATTCCAGAGTTTGATTACACATTGAGTGAAAAAATATTTTCTCTTATTTGTCTTAGGCACCACAATGAAATGTATAAGAATCATGGCAACCTGGTGTCTGGGACTTTTGAGTCCTGACTCTGTTAATGTTACAGTCAGAGTAGATGTTTGTCTTGCATCCTGGGAGATACAAAACCTACAAGAATGTAAATAGTACTGCCAGTCATAGTGGAGAATCATTTTTTATAGACGCCCCTTCGTACTTTTTTACTATTGCACAATATAGAGATATTGGACCTAATATGAATGTAAACTACTATGGTTTCCAAGGAGGAGCAGAGACAACTTAACCATTGGGCAGACTAGGTGGTACTGTAATTCTGGAGGCCAGTAAAGAGCAGTTGCAGCCATAGAAACTCAAAGAACCATAGATGGGTACTTTTAACTGCAGGCAGGGAGAGCAATTTTCAAACAGCTCATTCATTCAAGCAAATGGATTTTGGAAATTGCCCTCATTTTTGTGCGCGTGTAAGTGTGTACTGTATGTGTATATAAACACACACATATTACACACAAGACATTTAATATATAGAAGTATGCATTTTTACAGTATAATTCAGAGATGGGGTGTGTTGGTGCAATCACTATTGAGTTTATCAAAATCTCATAGGAGGGGGAATATAAGCACATGAAAGTAATTTGAAGTAGGTGCAAGGGACCTAAGGAAGAGGTGATATGCTTGGATACAGAAGGCAGTCAAGTTCCCGCTTATTCCCTGCAAGAAACTGGTAGACTCAAGTTAAGAGCTATAGGGAATTTTGCTTCAGCAGTAAAAAAAATGGCGTGAGGAGGCTTGGAAGAATAAGAGGCAAGGTCTCATCTGATTATGCAACTCTCATATACGAGGCAGGTTATGAAAAACCTAGTTAGACACTGTTGGTTCTTTCAAACCTACTGAGGCTTCAATAATTTTTCTCTAGATTGGAGAAATTTTACATGATAATTTTCTGTCCTTGAAACCTGGTAGACCAGTCTAGATGAGTGGATTATGCTCCCTTGCCTGCAGGTGGAGGCAGACTTGAGTAACTTTCAGTGATGTCATCACTAGCTATATATGCTGGTGCAGCATTGAGAGAAGCCATTCGTTATAAAACATATGACAGACTTAAAGATCTTAATATGTATATGTCAAAGGAAAGATGGGATAGAGGAGATATGATAGAGATGTTTAAATACCTCCATGGCATAAATGCACAAGAGGAGAGCCTCTTTCGATTGAAAGCAAGCTCTGCTGCGAGGGAACATAGGATGAGGGTGAAAGGGGATAGACCCAGGAGTTACATGCGGAAATATTTTGTTACAGAAAGAGTGGTAGATGCGTGGAACAGTCTCCTAGTAGAGAAGAGGACAGTATATGAATTCAAGACAGCATGGGACAAACAAAGACGATCGCTAAAGGAAGAAAGGTGACTATTATGGTTGATATGGAAGGGCAGACTAGATAGGCCATATGGTCTTTTTCTGCTGTCATATTTCTATTATTATTATTATTCACTTCCGAAACAGTAAACTGAAAAACTCAGAGAAAACTCATAACTCATTTCATTAACAACCAACAATCAAACTTTGCAAGCAATAACAAGAGCAAGTATTTGGCTCGCTCACTTTAATTAACTCTGCATCAGGCACTGATACTGACAACATTTTAAAAAGGCAGCAGGACTCCTCAAACTATAATAGGAGTCTTCCAGAGTGGGTTCTGAACTGGAATAGCAGGATTTAAGGAAAGAAAATTATCAGGTAAAATTTGTCCTTCTTTATCATCCTGCTCGACCAGTCCAGATGAGTGGGATGTACCTAAGCAGTCAGGACACAAGCTCGGAGAAAGATGATGCTCTGGACAGGACTGCCCTGACAAAGACACCATCAGCTCTAGCTCCAACATTCATTGCATGTGCTACACAAAAGTGCTCAGAGATTACCAAATGTCCCCCGGAGACACCAAGATAGACTGCACAGAAGAAGGCTTGTGCCCTAGTGGAGAGAGTTTTGACTCTCTCTGGCACTCTTTTACCAGCCAGAAGGTATGCTGACCCAATGGCCTCTTTAAACCAGCGGGCAATAGAGGAATTAGCCACAATCAGTCCTTTCCTCAGACTGCCGAAAGGGACAAAAAGAAGGTCCAACCAATGGAAAGAACAGATAATTTCCATGTATTTAATCAATACCCTCCATACGTCCACTAGGCATAACAAGGGGTTCTTCTGAAGATCCTACTCTGAGAAGGAGGGTAGAACCAGTCTGGTTAAGATATAAAGAGGACAACACTTTTAGTAGAAAGGCTGGCATAGTCTGCAAGGATACAGAAGCCATCAAGATGACAAAAAAATGTTTCCTGCAAGACAAGGCCTGCAAGTCCAAAATCCACCTAGCAGATGCTATGGCCATCAGGAATACAACCTTAAGGGTCAAATCCTTGAGAGAGGTCTTGCATATAGGCTCAAATGGAGGACTTGCAATGCGTTCAGAAAGACTTCACTGAGGAACCATCGGACATACTAGTGGATGACTTTGTTTTGCTCCCTTGAGAAAGCAGGAAGCATCAGAGTGCACTGCCAATGACATCCCTTGTATGCAACTCTTGTAATATGTCAGGGCCACCATCTGAACTTTGAGAGAGTTCAAGGATAAACCCTCATACTAACAGGACTGCAAGAAGGACATAACCATGACTATGTCCATATTCTGGCCTCTAGGGAACAAGAGGAGCACCACCTCTCAGAAAACTTCCAGACTCTAATATAAGCCAAGGTTGTAGAAGTCCTATAGATCTTAAGCAGGGTGTCTGCTACTGCTCCCAAGTAGCATTTCTTGGACAACCTATGCCTCTCAAAGGTCAGGCCGTAAGTAAAAAGGGACAGGGATCCTCCATCATTAGGGGCCCCTGCTGAAGGAGATGCTTCTCCTGACCAACATGAGGGAGGGCCTCGCCAACAGATTCAAGGAATCTGCATACCAGGGCCTGCAAGGCCAGTGCAGGGCCAATAGAATCACCAGGCCAGAGCATACCCAAATTTTGCATAGAATACAGCTCACCAAGGGCCATGGAGGAAAGACATAAAGAATCCCTCCTGGGGCTACTCCTGAAACAGGGCATCCAAGCGCACCACCTGTGAATCCTTCCTGTGGCTGAAAAGGTTCTGAACTTTGGCATCCTGCTTAGTGGCTATCGAGTTGTCAGGTTGGATGCGTAAAGGATGAGCTCTCACTCACCCAGTCCATGGGGTTCCAACTTAGAAAGTTGGCATGCATGTTGTCAATGCCAGCAATGTGTGATGTGGACAGGGCAATCAGATGCTCTTCTGCCCCATGAAATAGCTCTGCCACCTCAAAAGCCATCCCAGAACTGCACGTTTTGCACTGTTTGTTGACATATGTCACAACTGTGCATTATCCAAAAACACTCTGACTGCTTTGCCCATCAGGAGAAGCTGAAATCTCTCCAGGGCTATGTGGAAAGCCCTCACCTGCAAGCAATTTATCACCCACAAGGTCACCGGAGGAGACCAGAGTCCATGAGCCAATTGGCCCAGGTAGCACCGTGGCATCCAAGGTGACTATGATCCACTTCAGTGTCTCCAGCAGCATCCTGGCCATCAAATGACAGGACTGCAATCACCACTGCAACTGCTCCTTGATCTCCTGTGAGAAAGGGTCTGGTTGAACAACTGGGAACAGGGAGATCAGAGTGCTATCAGGTGTCTCAACAGTGGACATACTGTATGTGTGCCCTCACCCATGGAACCAGCTCCAAGACTGATGCTATGGACTGAAGAAGCTACTACTATTAGATCATTTGTATAATACTACAAGGCATATGATCTGGAGATAGTCCCAAGCCAAAGGCGCTGACTGAGTGCAAAATGCCCTGAGTTGGCTCTGAAGCTTGAGGGACCTCTCCAGCATGAGGAAGACTTACACCAGGCGAGGGTTGAATCAAGAACTGAGGTACTCCAAGTCCTAGGATAGAAGCAGTCTGTTTTTGGGACAGTTGATCACCAATCCCTTATGATGTCTTTCTAACCAAGATATCATGAGAGCTGTATCGTCTCTGAAGTTTTCCAGATCAACAAATCATCCAGGTATGGGTGAACTCAGACCCTCTGCCTGCACAGAAACACTGCCACCACCACCATAACCTTCAAGAAGGTGCAAGGAGCCATAGCCAGGCCAAAGGGCAAAGTCCAGGACTGGAAGTGAAGTCCAGGATGCAGAAATGGAGAAACCACTGCTGTTGCTCCAGGATGGGAATATGCAAGCATACTTCAGTAAAATCCAGAGGGTAAGGAACTTCCCTTGCCGAATGGTCACAGTAATCAGCCTGATAGACTCCATGCGGAAATGGGTGACTCTGAGAGTGGCAATGACCACCTTCATGTCCAGAGTAGGCATCTCCCTTCTTGAGCATAAGAAAGTTGATGGAATAATGGCCCAGATCCTGCTCTGTGGAAGGTACAGGTACAATAGCCTGCAACTGCAGGAGGTGCTGAAGGGTTTCCTTGATGGCAACCTGCTTGAGAAGGAAGCCACAGAGAGTCTCTACAAAGGCATCCCTTAAAGGCTTTACCAACTCCAGTGCATAACCATGATTCAGCACCTTGAGAACTCACTGATCTGAAGTAATTTCAATTACCCCCGTATAATCTGGGCCAGTGTCATGGCAGGACATGCTAGGGAGATAAAGTTTCTAGATGAAATAAATGACTGCTTCTTGGAGCAGCTGGTTCATGAAACTGACCAGAGGAGATGACATTTGGGACCCAGTCCTTAGTGGAACACAAGATCTGGTGCAAGAGATAAGGGTGTTGGGGCCATTTGGCAATAGTGATCATAGCATGATTGTGTTTGATTTAATAAATGGAGGAAGGATGGCAAGGAAATCCACAGTACTACCTTTTAACTTTCAAAAGGGAGAATATGATAAAATGAGGAAACTAGTTAAGAAAAAACTAAAGGGAGCAGTTGCAAAGGTTAAAGATTTTCATCAAGCATGGGTGTTGTTTAAAAATATTATCTTGGAAGCCCAGACCAGCTGTATTCCATGTTTTAAGAAAAGTGGAAGGAAGTCCAAAGAACTGCCAGCATGGTTTAAAGGTGAGGTCAGAGAGGCTGTTGTTGCCAAAAAAGCATCTTCAGGAAATGGAAAAAGGAGCCAAATGACGAAAACTGGAAACAACATAAGCATTGGCAAGTTAGATATAAGGCATTGATAAGGCAGGCAAAGAGAATTTGAGAAGAAGCTTGCTGTGGAAGCAAGAATGCGTACATTCAAATACATTTGTAGCAAGTACATTTGTAGCAAAAAACCTCTGAGAAAGTCAGTTGGACTATTAGATGATAAAAGAGTAAAAGAGGCACTAAGAGGGGACAAGGCCATAGCGGGCAGACTGAATGAATTCTTTACTAAGGCAGGGATGTTACCCATGACTGATATGGTATCTAAAGGTGATGCCGCAGAAGAATTGAAAGAAATATTGATACACCAGGAAGATATATTACAACTAAGCAAATCACCTGGACCAGATGGTATACATCCAAGGGTGTTGAAAGAACTGAAATATGAGATTGCAGACCTACTATTAGTAATCTGTGAACTATCATTAAAATCATCTATAGTACTTGAAGATTAGAGGATGGCCATTCTAACACCAATTTTAAAAAGGGTTCCATGGATGATCAGTGAGCCTGATGTCAGTTCTGGGAAAAATGGTAAAAACCATTATAAAGAACAAAATGACTGAACATTTAGATAATCATGGCTTAATGGGAGACAGCCAACATGGCTTTAGCCAAGGAATGTCTTGTCTTGTTAATCTGTTATGCTTTTTTGAAGGTATGAATAAACAGGTAGACAAAGGTGAGTCGGCTGATATAGTGTATCTGGATTTTCAGAAAGCCTTTGACAAGGTCCCTCATGAGATTCTTGGCAAAGCTAAAAAGTCATGAAATAGGAGGCAGTGTACTATTGTGGATCAGGAACTGGTTAAAAGATAGAAAGCAGAGGGTAGGGCTAAATGACCAATTTTCCCAATGGAGGAAGGTGAATAGTGGAGGACCCCAGCGATCTGTGCTGGGTCCGCTGCTTTTTAACATATTCGTAAATGACCTGGAAATGGGAATAATAAGTGAGGTAATCAAATTTGCAGATGACACAAAATTATTCAAAGTTGTTAAAACACAAGAGGATTGTGAAAAATTGCAAGAGAACCTTGATAAATTGGAAGACTGGGCATCCAAAGGCAGATAAAATTTAATCTGGACAAGTGCAAAGATATGCACCTAGGAAAGAACAACCCAAACTATGGTTACACGATGCAAGGTTTCACCACCTAGGAAAAAAGATTTAGGCGTTATCATGGATAAAATGTTGAAACCCTCCACCTAGTGTGCAGGGGTGGCCAAGAAAGCAAATAGAATGCTAGGAATCATAAAGAAAGGAATGGAGACTAAAACAAAGGATATTATAATGCCTCTGTATTGTTATATGGTGCTACTGCATCTTGAATATTGTGTGCAATTTGGTCGCCGTATCTTAAGAAGGATATAGCGTTATTAGAAAAGGTACAGAGAAGAGCCACCAAAATGGTAAAGGGGATGCAAGGATACCCCTATGAAGAGGCTTAAAAGGTTAGGGCTCTTCAACCTGGAAAAGAGATGGCTGAGGGGGGATATGATAGAGATCTATAAATTAATGAATGGAGTGTAACGGATAAACGTAGATCGATAGTTTACGCCATCAAAATATATAAAGACTAGGGGACATGCAATGGAGCTACAGTATAACCTATTTAAGACTAATAAAAGAAATTATTTTTTCACTCAGCATGTAATCAATCTCTGGAAATTGTTACCGGAGGATATAGTAAAAGCTATTAGTATAGCTGGGTTTAAAAAAAGGTTTGAACAAGTTCCTGGAGGAAAGGTCCATAAGCCATTATTAAAGGGGACCCGAGAAATCCACTGCTGGCCCCAATACAAGCATTGTGGAACCTGTGTCTTTTCGGGAAACTGCTAGGTACTTCTGACCTAGATTGGCCACTGTTAGAAACAGGATAGTGGGCCTGATGGACCTTGATCTGATCCAGTATGGCATATCTTATGTTCTTAAGTAAATCTAGGTCCAATTTGAGAGAAAAAGACTGAGCCACCCCCAAACAGCTGTGCTTCAGAAGGAACTCATCAAATCACATTGCGAGGGCTTACTGGTACTAGTGGTGGCTGAGGAATCGTGGAAGTGCTCAGCACCATGAAAGAACTGTCGCTTCTTGAGCCTAGGCCCAGAGGAGGAATAGGTCCCAGCTGAATTCTTAGTAAGTGCCTCCAAGCTCCATGCAAAACCCTTCAAATAGCAAATCTAGAACCTCTGGGACTGTCTTCTGGAAGCCTTTGCAGGCGAGAATCTCCCATGACTTTTACCAGCTTCTCGAGATCCTCCTCAAAGAACAACTAGCCTTAAAGGGGAGCCTGCTCAACCGCAGCTTGCAAGCTGCATCTACAGATCAATTATGCAGCCTTGGCCACTGCCCTGTCATAACCACTGATGCTAAGGACTTAGAGGAGATCCTGATCATGTTATAGGAGACATCCACCAAGTACACTGCGTCAGACTCCAATCTGACCTTCGCCAGGCTATACGGGAGTTGTTGGACCCAGCGCTGGAGTGCTCTAGCTATAAGGCCGGTATAAACAGCTGCTTAGGAACCCAAGGTCAAGGACATAAAGCTGTTTTTAAGGAAGGTCTCCATCTTCCTATCATGAGAATATTTGCGCACAGCTCTGCCTTCAACTGGAATAGTCTTGTGTTTGCTCACGGTTGTGACATGGGCATCCACCTGAGGGACCCCGAACTGATATGGCTTGCTCTGTAGTAGAAGATACAATTGAGAGAGACCTTTGTGCCCTTAAGGCCCATCTCTGGATTATACCACTGAGAGACCATGGACTCGGGGAAAGGGAAAAACTCCACCTGATACCCTCCGAAATAGGGTCCACCTGAGACACTTATACCAGAGCAAGCTCCACAATGCGTAAGGCTGCTATAATGTCCTAGATCATCACAAATAAGTCTTCTGTATGAAAAAGATGAAACACCATAGGGTCCTTGTCCTCCTCCTCAGACTCACCTTCCGGAGAGAAAGAGTCCTCTTCAACCTCACAACCACCCTCCACAGAGATTAAGGTGGAGCTTCTGGAGGAATGGCTGAGCGTAGAAGCAAAACAGAGATACTCAGCCTCCCTACCAGCTGTAGCAAAGCCACCTGAAGGCCCAGGATTTCCTGTAATGGATCCTTAGAAATCAGACCTCTGAAAAGGGGGTTGCTAAACAGCAAAAAAGGACTAAAAACAGCCAGTGAACTGTTTCAGTAACTGCTGCTCAAAGCCAGCAGAAAAGAAACCCTAGAGCCCCAAAGGATCTGTAAGAACCTGCTGGCTAGAACCAGAGGCCTCCTCATCCCTGATCGCCTGCACCCAGCTGAAACCTGAAAGGACCATTTGCCTGTGGAAGGGGAACATGGCAAGGACCCAGAGAGGCCTCAGAAGTGGCATGGACGAGAGAATGTATCCAGTACTGCTTGTAGTGTGTGTAAACCACTGTGTGTAAGCAGCTTTTAAACTAGATAATAGGGGAAAGCCGACAGTCGCCCAAGAGCGGATGGTTCGGAAGAATGTATCCTTGAAGGATACTACCAAAAGCAGAGAGGTTCCAAAAAAGAGTAAAGTAGCCCAAAAGCCCTCGAGTATGGAGCAGACAGAGCTTAAAGATCCCAAATTACTCATGTCTACCAATAGCCAAATTAATATGAATAAAATACAGTCTCTAAAATGCTTGTATGCAAATGCTAGAAGTCTAAAAAATAAGATGGGAGAGTTAAAATATATAGCACTAAATGAGAGGTTAGATATGATTGGAATATCAGAGACATGGTGGAAGGAGGACAACCAGTGGGACACTGTGATACCTGGGTACAAATTATATCGTAATGATAGAGCTGATCAAATTGGTGGAGGGGTTGCGCTCTATGTTAGAGAGGGCATTGAGTCAGAAAGGATTAAAGTTTTGCAGGAAATAAAATTTGATGTAGAATCTCTATGGATTGAAATTCCATGTAAAAAGGGGAAGGTGATGGCAGTGGGGGTGTACTATCAACCACCGGGCCAGAATGAACAAATGGATGATGAAATGCCCAAAGAAATCAAGGAAGCTAAGAAACGTTACAGCGCAGTAATAATAATGGGTGATTTCAATTACCCCGGTATCGACTGGGTCAATGTCACGGCAGGACATGCTAGGGAGATAAAGTTCCTAGATGACATAAATGACTGCTTCTTGGAGCAGCTGGTTCATGAACCGACCAGAGGGGAAGCCATATTAGACCTAGTCCTTAGTGGAACACCAGATCTAGTGCAAGAGATAAGGGTGTTGGGGCCACTTGGCAATAGTGATCATAGCATGATCGCCTTTGATTTAATTAGTGGAGGAGGGATAGTACGGAAATCCACAGTACTACCTTTTAACTTTCGAAAGGGAGACTATGATAAAATAAGGGAAATAGTTAAGAAAAAACTAAAAGGAGCAGTTGCAAAGGTTAAAGACTTACATCAAGCTTGGGTGTTGTTGAAAAATACTATCTTGGCAGCCCAGACTAGCTGTATTCCATGCTTTAAGAAAAGTGGAAGGAAGTCCAAAAAACTGCCAGCATGGTTTAAAGGTCAGGTCAGAGAGGCTGTTGTTGCCAAAAAAGCATCTTTCAGGAAATGGAAAAAAAGAGCCAAACGATGAAACCTGGAAACAGCACAAGCACTGGCAAATCAAATGTAAGGCATTGATAAAGCAGGCAAAGGGAGAATTTGAAAAGCTTGCCGTGGAAGCAAAAACGCGAAATAAAGATTTTTTCAAGTACATTCGTAGCAAAAAACCTGTGAGAGAGTCAGTTGGTCCATTAGATGATAGAGGAGTTAAAGGGGCACTAAGAGGCGACAAGGCGATAGCGGAGAGACTGAATGAATTCTTTGCTTCGGTCTTTACTGAGGAAGATGTAGGGATGTTACCCATGACTGAAGTGGTATTTAAAGGTGCGGAAGAATTGAAGGAAATATCGATACATCGGGAAGATGTATTACAACTACTAGATAAACTGAAGAGTAGCAAATCACCTGGGCCGGATGATATACATCCAAGGGTGTTGAAAGAACTGAAATATGAGATTGCAGACCTGCTATTAGTAATCTGTGAACTATCATTAAAATCATCTCTAATACCTGAAGATTGGAAGATCGCCAATGTAACACCAATTTTTAAAAAGGGTTCCAGGGGTGATCCGGGAAACTACAGACCGGTGAGCCTCACGTCAGTACCAGGAAAAATGGTAGAAACCATCATAAAGAATAAAATTACTCAGCATGTAGAAACATAGAAACATAGAAACACGACGACAGAAAAAGACCACAAGGCCCATCTAGTCTGTCCTTCCATAACAACAACTACAACAGTCCACTTTTTACCTTTAGAGATCCTCTGTGTTGGTCCCATGCTTTTTTGAATTCAGTTACTGTCCTCATCTCCACCACCTCCACTGGGAGACTATTCCACGGATCCACTACTCTTTCCGTAAAGAAATATTTCCGCATATCACTCCTGAATCTATCTCCCTTCACCCTCATCCCATGTCCCCTCGTAGCAGAACTTGCTTTCAATTGAAAGAGGCTCTTTCCCTGAACATTTATGCCACGGAGGTATTTAAACATCTCAATCATATCACCTCTATCCCGCCTTTCCTCTAAGGTGTACATATTAAGATCCTTAAGTCTGTCCTCATATGCTTTATAATGAAGCCCATTAATCATTTTAGTAGCAACCCTCTGCACCGACTCCATCCTGTTCACATCCTTTTGAAGGTGCGGTCTCCAGAATTGCACACCATACTCCAAATGAGGTCGCACCAAAGACTTATACAGAGGCATTATCACCTCCTTTTTTCTGCTAGCCATTCCTCTCCGTATGCACCCAAGCATCCTTCTAGCTTTTGCCGTCGCCTTTTCTACCTGTTTAGCTACTTTAAGATCATCAGACACAACCATGCCTAGGTCCCGCTCTTCTTTAGTGGACAAAAGTACTTCACCTCCTATACTGTATTGCTCCCTTGGATTGCTGCAGCCCAAATGCATGACCTTACATTTTTTAACATTAAATCCGAGCTGCCAAATTCTAGACCATTCTTCAAGCTTAGCTAGATCCCTCCTCATGTTATCTACACCTTCCTGGGTGTCTACTCTATTGCAGATTTTGGTATCATCCGCAAAGAGGCAAACCTTACCCGACAGCCCTTCCGCTATATCACTAACAAAGATGTTAAAAAGAATCGGACCAAGGACAGATCCCTGGGGCACACCACTGGTAACATCCTTCTCCTCAGAGTGAGCTCCATTTACTTGTACTCTTTGTCGCCTCCCACCCAACCAATTTCTAACCCAAGCAGTAACTTTAGGGTCCATCCCTAGGGTGCTCAGTTTGTTTATAAGTCGCCTGTGAGGAACAGTGTCAAAGGCTTTACTGAAATCTAAATACACCACATCTAGACCTCTCCCTCGGTCCAACTCCCTGGTCACCCAGTCAAAGAAATCAATCAGATTTGTCTGACAAGACCTGCCTCTGGTGAATCCATGCTGCCTCGGATCCTGTAATCCGCCGGACTCCAGAAACCTCACTATTTTCTCTTTCAGCAGCGTTTCCAATAATTTACTCACCACTGAAGTTAAACTAACCGGACTGTAGTTTTCAATCACATCCTTACTTCCGCTTTTGTGTAAAGGCACCACATGAGCCTCTCTCCAGTCCTTTGGCACCACTCCCGACTCCAACGAGGAATTGAAAAGGTCAGTCAGTGGAGTTGCTAGAACGTCCCCAAGTTCCCTCAGTATTCTAGGGTGTATCCCATCCGGTCCCATCGCTTTGTCTACTTTAAGTTGAGCTAGTTTCTCACGAACACAGTCTTTTGAAAATTGTTCAAGATGTCCCTCGCTTCTGTTCCTATTTGTGGGTGTTTTCTGAGGTCCTGCTCCTGGTTCTTCATCTGTGAACACAGAACAAAAATATTTGTTAAGCAATTCTGCTTTATCCTTATCAGCTGCTACATATTCCCCCCCTGCACCCTTGAGTCTGACAATACCACTTTTGCCCTTCCTCTTCTCACTAATATATCTGAAAAATGTCTTATCCCCCCATTTTATTGCATTGGCTATTTCCTCCTCCTTTTGAATCTTTGCCTTCTTGACTACTTTGCTAGCTTCTCTAAGTTTTTCCAAATACAGATGCCTGTCTTCCTCTCTCTGTGATCTCTTGTATTTCATGAAGGCCTCCCTCTTTTTCTTCACTTTTTCAGCTACTTCCTTCGAAAACCATAGCGGTCTCCTGTTCCTTTTGCCTTTATTTACCATTTTAACAAAAAGGTTGGTTGCCTTTAAAATACCCCCTTTCAGTTTTGCCCACTGTTTTTCTACATCCCCCAGCTGTTCCCATCCCACTAACGACTCCCTGAGGTATTGGCCCATCTTTGCAAAGTTAGTCTTCCTAAAGTCTAAGATCTTCACCTTGGAATGGATTCTAACAGCCCTAGTCCTAATACTGAACCACACCATCTGGTGATCACTGGATGCAAAATGATCTCCCACTACAACATCAGAAACACTTTCACCATTGGTAAGCACCAAGTCCAGTATGGCCCCTTCATGTGTGGGGTCTGTTACCAATTGCCTGAATAGTTCTCCCTGTAGAGAATCCAGGATCTCCTTACTTCTAGATGATACTGCAGCAGGAATGTGCCATCAACATCTGGCATATTGAAATCTCCTAGCAGTAGCACTTCCCCTTTCCTAGCAATGCTGCGTATGTCTTCAATTAACTCTCTGTCCACCTCTTCCTCTTGTGAGGGAGGTCTGTATATCACACCAATGCAAATAGATTTCTCTTTCCCTCTTTCTAGTTTAACCCACAATGCCTCCTCTCTCCCTTTTAAGCTCTGTAATTCCAAAGCTTTAATAGTAGTTTTTACATATAGTGCCACTCCTCCTCCCCTTCTTCCTACCCTGTCCTTTCTGAATAAAGTATAGCCAGGTATAGTTACATCCCAGTCATGGTTTTCTGTGAACCATGTTTCTGTAACTGCCACTAAATCCAAGTCAGCCACTCCCACCAAAGCTTCAACTTCAGGGATCTTATTTCCCATGCTACGGGCATTAATACACACTGCTTTCCATATATTACCCCTGTTACCCATTTCCATAAAGGTATTTAATGTATCACCTACCTGGGGGCTTTCACTTACCTGAGGGCTTTCTTTACCCATCCCCAACGAATCTAGTTTAAAGCCCTCTTCAGTAGATTAGCCAGTCTACTACCAAAGATGCGTTGACCTTTCTTGGACAGATGGATGCCATCTCTGCTCTGCAACCCTTGGAAGAGCATGTAGATAGTCATGGCCTAATGGGAGACAGCCAACATGGCTTTAGACAAGGAAGATCTTGTCTTACAAATCTGTTATGTTTTTTTGAAAGTGTGAATAAACAGGTGGACAAAGGTGAGTCGGTTGATATAGTGTATCTGGACTTTCAGAAAGCCTTTGACAAGGTCCCTCATCAGAGACTTTTGGCAAAACTAAAGAGTCATGGGATAGGAGGCAGTGTACTACTGTGGATCAAGAACTGGTTAAAAGATAGAAAGCAGAGGGTTGGTCTAAATGGCCAATTTTCTCAATGGAGAAAGGTGAATAGTGGTGTACCCCAGGGATCTGTGCTGGGTCCGCTGCTTTTTGACATATTCATAAATGACCTAGAAAGTGGAATAACGAGTGAGGTTATCAAATTTGCAGATGACACAAAACTATTTAAAGTTGTTAAAACCCAAGAGGATTGTGGAAAATTGCAAGAGGATCTTGATAAATTAGAAGACTGGGCATCAAAATGGCAGATGAAATTTAATGTGGACAAGTGCAAAGTTATGCACCTAGGGAAGAACAACCCAAACTATGGTTACACAATGCAAGGTTCCACATTAGGAACCACCACCCAGGAAAAAGATTTAGGCGTCATTGTGGATAACATGTTAAAACCCTCGGCTCAGTGTGCAGCGGCAGCCAAGAGAGCAAATAGTGTGCTAGGTATCATAAGGAAAGGAATGGAAAATAAAACAAAAGATATTATAATGCCTCTATATCGTTCCATGGTGAGACCGCACCTTGAATATTGTGTGCAATTCTGGTCGCCGTATCTTAAAAAGGATATAGAGTTATTAGAAAAGGTTCAGAGAAGAGCCACCAAAATGGTAAAGGGGATGGAAGGATACTCCTATGAAGAAAGGCTAAAAAGGTTAGGGCTCTTTAACCTGGAAAAGAGACGGCTGAGGGGAGATATGATAGAAGTCTATAAATTCATGAACGGAGTGGAACGGGTAAACATAGATCGATTGTTTACGTTATCAGAATATAGAAAGACTAGGGGACATGCAATGAAGCTACAGGGTAAACTATTTAAGACTAATAAAAGAAAATATTTTTTCACTCAACGTGTAATCAAACTCTGGAATTTGTTACCGGAGGATGTAGTAAAGGCTGTTAGTGTAGCTGGGTTTAAAAAAGGTTTGGACAAGTTCCTGGAGGAAAGGTCCATAAACCATTATTAAGAAGGGACCCAGGATATCAATGCTTGACCCAGTACAAGCATTGTGGAACCTGTGTCTTTTGGGGAAACTGCTAGGTACGTATGACCTAGATTGGCCACTGTTGGAAAGAGGATACTGGGCTTGATGGACATTGGTCTGACCCAGTATGGCATATCTTATGTTCTTATGTTCTAACCGCTCTGATGCCCTTTAGCCTGGGCGATATATCAAGAAATTGCAGAAACATAAACATGGAATCACAAATGTGATGTCAAAAATAGGCCCTGGGCATCTCTATCACAAAGGGGGCAAAAAGAGCCTGCCACAGAGCTGATCTGGTGAGAACTACACAAGGCACAATGCCCAAGCACCAGTCATGCCTGCAATACTCCTTATGAGCAAAACAAAAAGAACTGCCAAAAAAATCCTAGCACAGGCTGCAAAGAACAGCCAAACAAAATGGCATAACCACAGTGAAAAGGGAGACCCAAAAAAGGAATCCCAACATCTGAAAGGCCACTCGGAGTGCTGCCCTCCTTCTCAGAAGGGTTCCTCACTACTATTACTCGTTTATATAGTGCTAGAAGGCTTATATCTAGTGAATGTGCAGAGGGTGTTGATCAGGTACCTGGAGAATCCTAATTCTTTCCCTTGTTTGGATCATTTTTGTCTTCATTGGTGGCCTGAGGAAAAGGCTGGCAGCAGCCAGGTCCTCTATTGCCCACTAGATTAAGGGAGGCCATTGGATCAGCATACCTTCTAGCTGGCAAGAGGGTGCTGAAAGGAGTCGAAGCTCACTCCAATAGGGCACATCCCTCCTCCTGGGAAGAGTACCTGGATGCCTTCAGAGGACAGCAGGGCAGCTACTCACTTGTCTCTGAGCACATTTGTGAAGCACTACAAATTGCATGTGGAACCAGGAACAGATGGCACCATTGCCAGGGCAGTCTTGTCCAGAGCTTGACTGCTTAGGTATATCCCACTCTTCTGGACTGGTCTAGCAGGATGATAAGGAAGGATAAATTTTACCAAATACTTTTCTTTCCTTAAATCCTGCTAGTCCAGTTCAAAACCTGCTCTAGAAAACTCCTATTACAGTTTGAGAAGCCCTGATGCCTTTTTTCATTTTGCCAGTATTAATGCCTGATGCAGAGTTAATTAGGGTGAGACAGCCAAATACTTGCTCATATTATTGTCTGCAAAGTTGAATTGTTGCTTATTAACATGATGTTGATACTGTCTAGATTTTCAGATGTTAAAACTGATGTATTTTAGCCTGAGAGAAAAAAAAAATCACCGTGGGTTAAATGCATCTCATTCTTGGAGTTTATCCAATTGGAAAATAAAATCCAGGTCACTGGCTTTTTAAACATGCCCCTGGCAATATTTGCTCCTCCAGAAATAGTCTGGTCACATGAAATAAAACTGCTCAGCAATGCCTGTGCCACAAACAAAATAATAATTTAAATAAGCTAAAATACACCCTGAAAGCTTGTTTATTCCTCACAGAACATATTATTTATTTTATTTTGACAGTTTTGTATACCACCTTAGCATAGGATTCATCAAGGTTTCTTCATGATGTTCTGTGAGCTTGGTGCTAAATATTGCAGGGCCAGGCAAGTTAGTCAGGAGCTCTGGCCCTTAAGGACCCTTAGAGGCTTGCTTGGCTAAAACAGCAGTGGATGGGATATAGTCTATTCTTTGAAAATGAGCAGACTTTTAGATCTGTATTTTCCCAGTAAAGGAAGAGAGCTAAATATATGTGTGTATGTGTGTGTTTGTTGAATTCATCTTCACCAATATGTATGACTGGAACAACCTCCCTGTGGCAAACTTCTCCCTAAACTCCCTTGTGTATTCAGCATTCCCCTCTGTGTCTCTGTCAGCTTCCTATGTCTAGCATATCCCTTCTGTGTCCCTACTCCCCCTCCCTGTGTCCAGCATCTCCCTGTTGCCTGTTCCCCTTCCCCCATGTTTAGCATCCCCATTCTGTGTCCTTATTCCCCCTTGTCCAACATATCCCACTCACCCTATTTCCCTCTGTCCAGAACACCCCCTCATACCCAGCATCACTTCCTATGTGTTCCTATTCTTCTTCCCCATTCCCAGCCTGGGCCATAATGTCCCATCCCCTCCCCCAATTCAGTCACTTCTCTTCCCTACAAGTCCCCGTTCAGCATTTCTCTCCACCAACCAGTACCCACCCTGCATGCTGTACTTCTTTATTTCAATAAAGATATTTGAACATAAAGTAGTAATAACAATAAAGAAATTATTACATTTTTGTCTTTATTACTTTAATAGTAATTTAGTTATATCATTCATGTCGAGATCATAAGGCTGCCTTGGTGTGAGAAGTGGAGTGGCAAAACTACTGGCCGGTGAGGTGTTAGAGGCGCAGTGTTGATGTCATCAAGTCACTGACTGGCTCCATAAAAGACTGAGGCTTTCTGTGGAATGTGGGTGGGTGGCCGGCCAAAATGGCATGTCCAAAGGGGAGCACACCCCTTTGGAGCCAGTGAGGAGTGGGGAACGCTGGCAGTTTCTCCTCATGAAGTTTCAATGGAGCACAGGAAAAGAAGTTGCTCAAAGAAAGTAATAGAGTGCAGTGGGGTCCTTTGAAGCATTATGCTAATCTTAAGGAGAAGACTGAGCATACTTTGCAAACTGTGAATGCACCCTTTGCTGGAGACTTCTCCTCAAGCTTGGGTGCAGGACTCCATTTCCCCTCCCCAACCTACAACCTGTTGATAAGGCAGAGCAATGGCTTTCTTTCAATGAAGGGCCCCAATCTGCCTCGATATCCTCTTTGAAAGGGCGTCTTATTCAGTCTACTATGGATTAGGCAGATGGTGTGGGGAAGAGGTCTTTCATTTCTGCAAGCAGTGTCCTTTGCTGTGGAGTCTGAATTCACCCCTCAGCTCTTGCATTCCTGGCCAAGGGCAGCTTCCAAACTGTGCTGGTTGCACAGCAGCTTCAGTCAGTCAGTTGTCCCATTGTGCATTTCCCAATTCCTGTCAGACTTTCTAACCCATGCAGCTAACTGCTCAGCTTTCCCATCCACTACACTACAGAGGCAGTAAACCATGCTAAAGTTCCATTATGTGGCACAGTTTCCACCTGAATTGGGGATAAATGACTGTACATGTGGCCTTCAGACTTGCATGAGGAAAAGAAGCCACTACCTTAATAGGAATGTAGTCTGCAATGCCCAGGGTGAGATTACAGATGTTTTCTCAAGGTTCCCAGGTTCCTCCCACGATTCATATATCCTCATTCATTCTGGTATATATGAGAAGTTCACCAGTGGACTGGAGGCTGGCTGCTAGGTAAGTGGCCTGAAATGCCATGTCATAGACAGCAAATGTGCATGGAGGGTGCCAGGACACTGTTCTAACACAATATGCCTCAAGAGAGCATGCAGCACTGGTGCCATACTGGAGTGCCTAAGTAGTTCAATAAGAGCAAAGGCCTGTGAAGCTGAGGACACTGTTCCCACTACCATCCCACTGAGTATAGGGCCATGTCAACCCGCTTTACCCCCCCCCATGAGAAAAATTTAGTATGGCCATCAGAGAAGAGAGAGCAGCAAGCCTTACACTAACACCAGAGAAGACTAGGTCATCACCTGGTGTATAGGATTTGGGAAGGGGGGGGGGGGCAGGTGGCAGCCAAGAGCAACAGCATAAAAATCAATACAGGAGATCCTGACAGCCACACATACTCTAAAACCCAACAGCATGAACCTAGCTGCAGCAAGAGCAAGCATAGCGTAATATTGCTCTGTAATAAACCTAAGTATGCATTTTGACAGGAGTCAAAATGGAAGGGAGCTCTCCTGTATAAAAGATTGCCGAATGTCATCAGCAACATATTGGGGGAGGACAGAGGGAATAAGGCTAGAGGATGCTCAAGGTGGCCACATACTTGCAGCTTCCTGGAGCTGGCTCTGACATTATGGGGGTCATTTTGATTCGTGTTTAGCGGGGATATACGTCCGGGTTGGACATATATCCCCCGTATATCCCCACTAAATGCCAGGGTGCTGATTCCATGCATGGAGCTCCCCACATGTACTGCAGAGATATGCGGGGAGCTCTGGGAGGGGGCAGGTGGGAGGAGGAGTGAGGGGGAATAGGCGGGACCCTGGACCTTGACCCTGGACATACAGGGCCGATTCCGGTATCGGCTCTGTACGTCCAGGGTTGGCGATCTAGATGGGGGACTTATTCCAACTTGGAGGTGGAATAAGTCTCCCCTGATGGCAAAGAACATTGATGCTGGGACCCTGGGACAAGATGAGGAGGGGAGGGGATTCCCTGCAGCCTGATCCCAGCTCCGGAAAACCCAATTGAAGATCAGGCGGTGGGAAAAGACATAATTTGAAGCAGTGCGGGCAATCAGGGCTCCTGTATGGAGCTGCGGTGCTATGACAATGGGGCTCCATGCAGGAGCCCAGGCGGGGTTAGCTGGGCAGGATCCAGGATGTCCAGCGGGCCGGAATCAGGGCATGTCCGGGATGTCCAGGCCCTGTGCCCCGATTCTGCTCCTGTGGGAGCAGATTCAGGCGCACAACCGGGCTGTCCAGATTTTGGACATCCGGATGGCCCGGATGTGCGCCGATCAGAATTGGACTCCATGTGATCTAGCATGGACCATGAGACAGAGATAAAAGCCTCAGATTCCTCATATATCCTATGCCTCCTCCTCTTCTCCAACATCCCTTGCAGGTAACATAGGTGACAGAAAATATCCATTAAGGAGCTGGCTGATGACCACTATAATAGCACCAAGCAATGAGGCTGAAGAGTTATATAACAGGGTCCATAGGGACACCAGAGCCATCATCAAGAGGGTGTTAAGTCAGCTAAAATGCAGCTTAAGATGCTTGGATAGATCAGGAAAAGAGTTCCTTTACAGCCCCATCAGGATTTGCCAAATATTCATGGTGTGCTGCATGCTGCCCAAACTGACACAGAGGAGGCCAGCTGGGGAGGAACCACTGGACACAGATATAGAGAAGGGCCTGCCATCTAGCCACAAGGAGACAGAGCAGCTATACAGAGAGGGCCTGAAAGTCAGAGAAGAATTCATACACAGGCATTTTGTGTGAAAGTGTTTTATTACACTTGCATGTCAAATAGTAATGCACACAGGTGGGTTTCCTGTGCATCTAAATCACCACCCCTATTGCCCATACAAACCAGCATATGTGTAACCATTCCAGAATTCCTCTCTCAATGGCACTCCTACAAACACACCCAGCTGTGCACATAATCCACCCCTCCCCACAGGTCCCTGCATCCTCCTTCACACATTCCCCCATGCCCCCATCTCACAATACATGCACACATTAACTCCCATATGTACCTCCAGTCACTAATCTCCAGGCCTGAGACCCGTGCCCACCCCCACACCTCTGCACCTTTAATGGTGGTTGGTCTGTCATTTCGTACATCATCCTCTACCCCTCACCCCTCCCCTTTTCACATAAGCCTTAACCCTAGCACCCTGCCTCTGGTTTGATCTTTGGGACTCAGACAGGTTGGTGGAGGGTGTGACACTGCTGTTGGTGGAGCTGGAGAAGTTGTCATCCTGCTCTTCTGTCCCTTGGGAGGCTATAAGGAATGGTGGGTAAAGTAGTGGAGTCCCAGAGACACACTGCACAGGTCCCAGGGTGTAAGATGGTAGAGTGACATGCTGGATGGGCTGCATGGCTGAGCAGTCTATGCCACATCTATTGCAGGATGATAGGGCAGATGCCTGCTGCTTTGCTGGAGGCTAGAGGATGACCCACCAGACCCCAAAGATGATCCTCAGGTCTTGCCACAATCCCATGATTTCTGCATTGAGGGTATGCATGGCCTCCAGTTGTTTCTCATTCAGCATGACTGATTGACATAAGAGCTCTAGAGTCTCCTCACATTGCTCAAGGTGTTGTGCATTCTGCTGCAGTAGCCTTTCCACACATCACAGCAGTTGCTGGATTCACAGACTGGTGGCACAACTCCCTTCCTCCATAGCATCCCCACTATCCTTTGCAGATGGATCCACATTCTGATAGGGGAAAGGTGGTGGTAGCAGCATTGTATCCTCATTTAGATTTCCTTCCTTCTACTCCTCTTCCAAGTGGTCAACTTCACAGCTTCCATCTCTGCCCTGGGAGGGCATCCAAGGATGCTTCACTGAGGCATTTTCCTGCTGCTGAAGGACCTGGCTGTATTCCTGGGACCACATGCCTTCCTCGCTGTATGCTCTCAGCACTGGTACCAGCATTACCAGCATCTTCTGCACTTGTAGGTATGGAGTGAGACATACACAAACTCTATAGTAGCTGCTTATGTTGCACCCACCCTGTCTAGTAGGCATGCAATATGTCCAAGTAATGGTAATGTATCATAGTGTTGTCATCTCCAAGGAGCATGATTGCTGCAGAACATAAGGGTCATGTAGAGGAGAAACTAGTGCAATTCAAGAGACTACCTGTGATGGACAGGTATCATAGATCATTTGAGTTGAGAGTTGGGAGGGAATGTCACAGCATCCAAAATGGCTTCTTCATGTAGCCGTGAACAGGGGAGAGACATCTGCAGATCTGATTATAGACCCGTTCACATCGGTGCCCTCACATTTACCTTACTCCTTGCTATGTCAAGCTGTGAGAGGTCAGAAGGGGCACTGCTTGCATCTCACAGCCGTTCTTGGTACATCTACACCCAGGAATGTTATTTTGGTAGTTTGAAGCTCAAATCCTGCAGCTCCTCTGTCACATGCATGTTGATAATGGTAGGTTGTCTCCACATTGCTATATTGTTTTACATGTAACTTTTGGAGGTGATATATTCTGCTTTAATAAATAGTTATAGGGAAGCGTCACTAACACCTACTGTATTTGTCTCCTTCCATCACATTTCAGATATTCTGTGAATGAGGCTGTGTGAAAAGTGCCTGCTGATATGTGATTAGACTGGTAGATGGTCATGTAGGACCTGTAGCTGAGGCATTGAGCCAGAGAGAACAATAGGTTCTTCAGCTTTACCAGACTTTGGGAAACTGCTGAACATAGCCACTAACTTGAAGAGGCACTGTGATAGGTACATATGTTGTTTGCGCATTTTGAATAGGTGATCAGAACTTTTGGTTTGTATGGCCTGTTAGATGTTGAACCAAAGATGTCACAGTATTGAAATGGACAAACATTCAGTATCATCTGTAGATCAGCCTTTGATAGAGGTTCTGTGTCAGACACTTCTGCAGTTGCTTCAAGTTTCCTTTCTTTTCCCTGTATACTATGTAATGGTCCTTTGGATTGTGCTTTTTCCCTGGATCTCTCTATGACTATCTCTCCTTTGGATTGTGTTAGTGGTACATGTCCATATAGACCAAATGAACCTTTGGGGGGTAGAATGAATATAGGGGCCACACAGGCTAATTAGGTGGATTCCCATATGTATACTACATGATTATTGCGACCCCTACCACCCATCTCTTTGTGCACTGGTGACAGCTGACAGGGTCCTTCACACACAAACACATGATCCCACAATTATTAGGGCTGTGGCATGCAGCCCATGAGCCCTTTCCTATAGGGTTTGGAAGGCCATGTGTGAGAGCATGTTTGCATTATTCACAAGGGAGTTTGCCATGTGTTTGGGGAGGCCACCTGGGGTCCTTGGTAGATGTCAGCCTGCCCCAGTAGTGCTCCTGTTGATCTGACCCTGGACATTCAACCCTTCAGTGATGTACGTGCTGACATGACCAGATTGCTCCCCCGGGAACTCTATGCATCACCTTGCTAGGGGTAATGGACAGGCGAATAGCCACAGGTTGTCTGGGACTGTCGCTCCTACTGGATCTGCCTCAGGGGCCAACTTCCTGCACAGGGCCCACTTGGAATGAGAAAGAGTCAGCAATTTTGTTTTGGAAACCAGGGATATATCTTATTCATGCCATGATGTTAACCAGTAGGCAGCGCAGTACAAATTCCCTAAGTTATGTACTAGCTCACAGTGTGCTGATTGATTGTTTATCACTTCCACCACTGCTTTGTTATTGGACCAGAATATCACACTTCTATACTGCAATCGGGCTCCCATAATGTGAGGGCCACCACAATCGGAAACAGCTCTAGAAATGTGATATTCCAGTTGGTACCTGATTTCTTCAGCTCTCTGGCCAGCAGGCTGTGCACCAGACTTTCTAGAAGTATACCTTCTCCACCCGAGACATCAGAATACCATCTGAAGTCATTAATGGACACTGGCTGTACCTGCCATACTGACAGACCATTGAACTTCCTAAGGAGAGTGTTCCGCACCCGCAAATCTTCACATAGGAGTTTTATAATTTTTTTAGCCCTGATGCTTTGGGCTATGAGGGCTTTCAGCTTGTTGAGCTTATCCTTTGGTGGTCTCAAAATTATTTCTATGGGAGTTTTACTTGATTCCAAGCTAACTGTTTTGCCCTAAGCCAATGGTATATGCAAAAGAAGACAACCATCCGAGAATGACCACGGCTAATGCTCTTGAAGATAATCAAATTTTATTAGGACTCAACTCAGCCGAGTTTCAGCAAATCACACCTGCATTAGGTGTCTACAAAAATAAAATCAATATACAATACAAACAAACAAACAAACACTAAACAAACAATAAAATCATAAAAACATAGAATTTAGAAAAACATTATAATACTAAATTGCATAAATGAATAAAAATAGACAGCCTCTAAAAAAAAAGAAAAAAAAGTAGTGACATATACAAATAAAAGCACCAAGTCATATATACCCACAGATGATAAAAATGAACAACTCTAAAAAAGTGATTTATATACATAAAAGGAGCATTGTATATCTAGAAAAGGTACTTTTTTGGCCATCAGAACTTCACAGCCAGCTATGAAGTGAGTCTTTATTTCCAGGTCTTTCTTACAGAATCAACACATGTCTATGTTGCCAGTTTTTTCAATGCTCGCTGTAAACCATCTCATCCGTAATCTGCTGTCCTGGACTGCAACTATCAACCTCCCATCCTTCGGTTTCAATTCACCTCTCTTCAACTATTCATGTGCTCGTTCTTGATTGACAAAGGGTTCCTGGAGTAACACTCTGTATTTCCTACTATATTTCTGCATTTGCCACTTGTTTTTCCTTGTCTGTTGATCCAAATCTTTGAAGAGTTTTTCTCTTGTTTTGCAAATTCAATTAATTCCTGTCCTGTATATGGCTGTGGATTCTCATTTCTTCTAGCCGTTGGAACGCTTGTCCAAGTTTGATGATGGAGACAGATTCTGGATGTTTATATTCATATTTCAGCACTTTTTGTACATTTAGAAACATAGAGACATGCCGACAGAAAAAGACCACATGGCCTATCTAGTCTGTCTTTCCATATCAACCACTACAACAAATCCCTTTTTTCTCATTTGGATCTGATGATGCAGTTAGGATGGCCTGGAGGCCTATGATAGTAGCTCTTATGTGTAATCATTCTCTATGAGTTCTAGCCCTCCTTCAGCTCTAGGGATGTACAGTCTTGGCATACACCGATACTTGTAAATAACTTCATGGGCATGGAAGAGTTTTCATGTTCACACATCCAGTTTTTCAAGATCTTTAAGAGGCCAGTCCACAATCCCAAAGCTGTATGAAAGTACAGGAATTGCCAGCTGATTGATGGCTTGTATCTTATTCCGTGATGCTAAAGTACTTTTCAATAATGATTCTAATCTCCTATGGTATCTTTTAATAATCTTTTCTCTCAGTAATTTCTGCTTGAGTATCGATCCTTCCTCTACTCCAAGATACTTATATATGCCTTCCTCTTCAAGGTCCTTAATGTCACAGCCTTCAGCCAGGGAGATGTTTTCTGTTTGGCTCAATTCTCCTCTAAAAAAAAAGTTGCCTTAGTACATTTGTCAAGATCAAAGGTCATCCTGATGTCATCAGAAAAGCTTTTCACCACACGGAGTAGATCTCCTAATTGTTGTTCGCTGAAACTATTAAGCTCTCCCATGACAATGATTCGTTTATACATTTAGAAAAAGGTTGTGGATCTGCAGTTGGCAACCTCAATTATTTTTATGGCTCATGATAGATTTGCAAATCAGGTGTTTGCTGCAATAGACCAAAGGATTAGAGGCTATTAATAGCCTTAGACAGCAATGCTGGTCCTGTTGGCTAACAGCAATTGGTTGATAGCCACCGTTGTTGTTAAGTGCTGTCAAGTCGGTGTTGATTCATGGTGACACTCTGGACAATGGACCTAAACTGCGTTCAGTCTTCAGTCAAGCAGCTCATCATTGATAGAATGGCACCCATAGCTGCTGATATTGAATCAATCCATTTCATTGTTAGCCTTCCTCTTTTGCGTTGACCTCCTACCTTGCCAAGCATTATATCTTTAGCGATCTCTCTCTTAGCATGAAATGTCCAAAGTATGAAAGTCGAAGTCTTGTCATCTGAGCTTCTAACGAAAGCTTAGGTTTGATCTCCTCTAGTACTGACTAATTTGTTCTTTGGGCAGTCCATGTTATACACAGTATTCATCACCAGCACAATTATTCAAAGGCATCAATTTTCTTCCTATCTTTTTCACTGTCCAACTTTCGCATCCATATGATGTTATTGAAAATACCATGGCTTGGACAAGTTGAATCTTTGAATGGAGAGAAACATCTCTGCTCTTGAAAATCTTGTTTAGATCATTCATAGCCATTCTGCCAAGAGCAATGTGTCATCGGATTTCTTGACTGCTTGTAATTTCTTTATTGATTGTTGATCCAAATAAGTTAAAGTTGTCAAATAATTCAATCTCCATCACTGATGAACACTGATTTTGCCAGTTGTCAGGATCTTTGTCTTCTTAACATTAAAGTACAGGCCCATTTTAAGACTATGTTCCTTGATCTTGAGAAGCAAATGTTTCAGATTGTCTTCACTTTAAGCCAGTAACATGGTATCATCAACATAACGAAGGTTGATGAGTCTTCCACCAATCTTTACACCTTGGTTGTCTTCATACAGTCCTGCTTCTCTGATGATTTGTTCTGCATATAAATTAAAGAGATAGGGGAAACATATGCAGCCTTGTTGAACACCTTTGCTGATTCTAAACCATTCTGTTTCTCCTAGTTCTGTTTGAACTGTTGCTTCTTGATCAATGTAAAGGTTGTGCAAGAGAACTATCAGGCGTTCTGATATACCCATGCTTCTTAATGTGGCCAAGAGTTTCTTATGGTTTACACAATCAAAAGCCTTGCTGTAGTCAATAAATCACATATAGATATTCTTTTGTCTTTTCAAGGATCCATCTCACATCTGCGATGAGGTCTCTCGCTCTTTCCTGAATCCTGCTTGCACTTCAGGCAGTTCTAGTTCCAGGTATGGTTGTAGTCTCTGCTGAATGATCTTGAGTAGAATCTTGCAAGTGGGATCAGAGCTATTGTGCAATAATTTCCACAGTTAGTCAGATCACTTTTCTTCAGTACTGGTATAAACACAGATCTTTTCCAATCAGTTGGCCATAAAATTTGTCTTCTAAATTTCCTGGCAGAGCCTTGTAAGTATGGTAAAAGCTGCATCTGATTGCAGTAATACTTCAATGGAAATGCCATCAATGCCCAGTGCTTTGTTCTTTGATAAGGCTTTCAATGTTGCTTCAACTTTTTCTTTCATCACCAATGGTTCCTGATCATAAGGTACAGGTAGAAACGGCTGTTGGTCCACTTGATCTTTTTTCAATTTAAACTTTTTATTTATTTATTTATTAGAAGACCATATGTTAAAAGATTTTTAGCAGGTCCAAACAATATACAGCTCAGTTCACACAAAACGTATATCCATTCCTGGACTCAGTCCCTCCACCCCACCAAGAATATCTAATATATTCTTTTAACTGCCTACAGCATATGAATTATACATATACAATAATATACATATCCTACAATAAAGATATCCCCTCCCCCTCCCTGAGACAGGTTCATAAGCAGTGACACCATCACCTCACCAATGGGCTCTTACTTCAAGGTTGACTCTTCTCTCCCCCATGTCCACTGAGCTTCTCTCCCCCGTATATTTTCCTTCAAATCCTCCCCTACCCCTCCAACTTCCTTACTCAAACAGGTTTTACCTCTCATCTTCCCCCCCCCAATCCCTCTTTAGCCATTCATCAAAGCAGGCCCACATCTTATTGAACTGGGTTTCTTGTTGCCTCCTTATAGCAGTGAGGTGGACCATACTTGCGTACTACTAGTTCTAAGGAGGGGAGCTCAGAACATTTCCAAAGCTGTGCCAGAGCAAGATGAGCTGTGAAGAGCAAATATTGCACTAGCGGATCCCTTAATGGTTTCCCATCATGCCCCACTCCTAGCAAGGCCACCATCGCATCTAGTGGTATCGATTCACCCGTACAGAGTTTAATAAGGCAAAAACTTGAATCCAGTAAGGAACTATACATTTACAGCTCCACCCCATATGGAAAAATGACCCCCGTTCCCCACAAAGAAGCCAACACAGCCCATCTCCCCTTTCTGGGGTGATGTGCCATTGATATAACACCTTTTAGGCATTCTCAATCATATTAGTAGCTGTTACTCCCTTGATCAGATGGCTAAATATTTGGGTCCATTCTTCTCTAGTCCAGGTTGTCCCCAGATCCGCCTCCCATTGTACATAGTTGCTCCCTGGTCCATTGCCCAATACAGGTGGGAAACACAGCCCTGCAATGTATCCATTTGGAAGATCTCCTCCACTCCCTCAAGTTCTCCTCTCCGCCATCCTTCCCCCCTGACCCCCTATAGGTAGTGGGCTACCTGCCCATATTGAAATCTATCTCCGTCGAGCATTTCATAAATATCTTGAAATTCGGAGAAGGGTATCATGACACCCTGCCTCATAAACTGGCCCATGCAGATCAGTCCTGCTGCCTCCCATCTTTTAAAACTTAGGTCAGGTAACACCGCCGGGAAGGAAGGGTTAAGGAGAAGATTTGTTATTTCCCATAGATTTTTTGCCAAAGCTTAGCCCACATATGCATGGTAAGATGGATAATGGGTTTTGCTTTACCTCTGGTCCCAAGCACTGTGGATCTATCCATAGCAAGTGTCCCAGTGGCCGGACCCCTACTGCTTCCTGTTCTAAGATCACCCATTCCTTCCAGAGCGATAGATGCCAATCTACTGTCCCCTGCATCATGGCTGCTTCATAGTATGCAGAGGATGGCTACTAAAATGGTTAGTGGTCTTCATTATGAAGCATATAAAGGACAGACTTAAAGATCTTAATATGTATACTTTAGAGGAAAGGCGGAATAGGGGTGATATGATAGAGGCCTTTAAATACCTCCGTGGCATAAATGCACAGGACGGTCTTTTTCAATTGAAGGCAAACTCTGCTATGAGGGGACACAGGATGAGAGTGAAAAGGGATAGACTCAGGAGTAATATGCGGAAATATTCCTTTATGAAAAGAGTGGTAGATGCGTGGAATAGTCTCCCAGTGGAGGTGGTGGACACAAGGACAGTTTCTGAACTCAAAAATGCATGGGACAAAAACAGAGGATCTTTAATGGTAAAAAGAGGACTATTGTAATTGATATGGAAGGGAAGACTAGATAGGCCATGTGGTCTTTTTCTGCCATCATGTTTCTATATTAATGTCTGGCCAGTACCTGGACCTTACAGATGATTGCAGGGTTACCAGGTTCCAGTGTGATATGGCAGAAAACATCAGCTGTTCCAGGCACTGGGCTCCATGACTGATGTTGTGCCAACATTCCCCAGATTGTGCCATGAGGCCTAGATCCTTAACTAGTCCAGGATCTATGCAAGCTGTGAGAGTGGTGGTATATCTGGAGGCTGGTACTTGGTATGATGGCACAGGGATCCCCCCTCCCATGCCCACAGGCCTAATGAGGGAAGCACTGCCACAAAGCAGATTGTGGAAAGGCAGACAGGTTTGCTCCACTGTAGCAGATGCATACAGACTGAAATAAACCAAGACAGGGCGTGGACATTGTATGGGACAGGTGTAGCCACATGTAGGGAACTGCTATAAGAAATGCCAGTATCCCAGATATGTGGGAAACAGATGCCATAGTCATAAAACTGCAAAGGGGTAAACTGAAATGCAATGTCAAGAAATATGTTTTCAATGAAAGGGTGGTGGATGCTTGGAATGCCCTCCCAATGGAAGTGGTGGGGGCAAATACAATGACAGAATTCAAAATGGTATGGGACAGACACAGTGGATCCCTTTATAGCAACAGGATAAAATAAAAATAAACATAACTATCTCTTATATCTCAACAAATAGGGGTGACCTACACGGAGCGGTGGATACACCCCTAAACAATGGAATGGGGAGGGGTGACCTGCACGGAGCGGCAGGTGCACCTACTTCTGTAGCCTTGCTGGGCAGACTAGATGGATCATACTGCTCTTTATCTGCCATCATATACTATGTTACTATGTCATTAAAAGAGCATACTTTTGCAGCTCAGCAATATTATGCATCCTTTGGGGAATTTCAAAGCAAGTTAAGGTTTGTGTGAACTTGGTAAAGGTCCATACTTAGCATTTTAAAGAGTGTTTTTAGAGATTACCAATTACAAAAATCACTGAAGCATTTTTATACTGCCAAGTACTTTTTGATGCAAAGTATGTCATGACAAACATGTTAACACTTACTTTCTCTTATAATATATTAGAGTGCACTGAAATTACTTAGCACGTTTCTGGGCATGAAAAAGACTAGTATATAGTCTAGTTGCATCAGCATTCATTTATCATTAGTATTTATGTCTAATTTGCATCAACAAAATACTGTCAGTAAGAACAGCAGCTTAGCAGTTGCATGTTTTAACTGAGACAGTGTGGCCGACAGAGGAGATGGCCGTGGAGATGGGCACGATCAGAAACAGGCAGTGGTCCAGAATACAGTGAGCGTGGGGATGTCTAAAACCCGTTCAACACCTACCCATGTCCCGTAATATTAGCTGTGACAGGTTTTTCCACTTCACTCTATGGTCCATGCCTGTACCCGTGCCCGGCTCTCACTCTGAATACGTGTACGGGCTGGCTGGACAGCATAAACGCAGGCGCATCTATACCCGTGGATGTGGAATCAGCACTGAATCACGCCCATACTGAATTTAAGTGTGTCCGCCAGAGATAATCTGCCTCTATTTGTTTATAGTTACTACAGCCCCCTTCTTTACCCCCTTGTTTCCCTTCCTTTCCTTTCCCCCCTTATCCCCCCTCCTTTCCCCTCCCTTTTGGATAGGTACTGTATGTCTCTTACAGTGTATTTTATTATGTTTTAGTTTTTTTGGACTATGTGCTTGATACAATACTTTGAGCCCGATTCCCGTAGGGGCATGTTCAAGCAATCTGGACGGTTCCAAGCAAGATGGGCTCGCATGGACCCGATTCTAATTTTGTTCCTGTGGCAGCCAGGATTGGGCCCAAGGACAGCCTGACATGCTCCTGCCTGACTGCGGGGATGTCTTCACTGCAGACTCCCTTGGCTGACCCACAGCTGGCCAGCCAGGGCTTGGATCGGGCAGCGGGAACCCTCCCACACTTGGCCCTGGCTCCGGCCCTGGGGGGTGGGGGGGATCCTCAGGCCCGTGCTGCCTATACCACCTTCGAGGTGGTATAAGTAGCACGTCCCCACAGGCCCAGCAGCATATACAAGGGCATGACCTGAATCAGCCCTGTATGTGCTGCCGGACTGGCCACTGACTCTCCCCGTCCTGATGCACAGGACGTACAGGGAGAGCTGGTGGGGGGGAAAATCAGGCCTCATCGGCTTGTGGAACCCACGTAATAACCTCCTTTGTATCTTCAATTATATTTCTTTAACATCATTTCAGGTTAGTTACATTTTATGAGACACTTTAAATTTGGGATCTTCATGGTCAAAACAGTGTTCACTTGGTGTTTAATGCACGTATGTGATCTGAGATTTTAGTCACTGTTTTTGCATACATTTCTCATTTATTTTACTTGTTTTTAAGTCTGAGAATGTGTGAAGTACCATTTGTAGATATGCAAAGCTCCTTTTATGTACGAGGGCCGTTTTTTTTTTCAACCTCCGATAGGCTATAAATAAAAGACAAGTTCATATAAAACAATAATTTTATTACCAAAAGATTGGTACACTTACGGTTACTTTTCGACATAATCACCGAAGAGATTGAGACATTTGTCATATCTGTGGACAAGCTTTTCAATACCCTCTGCAAAGAAAGTTGCCGCCAATGAATTCAAGTAGTCCTTGACGTTGGTTTGAAGGTCCTCATTGGTTTGAAAGCGCTTTTGTGGCCGTCCGTCAACATTTTTGGGACCCAACGTGCACAAAGTTTTTTGTAGCCTAACCGTTCAGTAACAATAGAGTACAAAACAGACCTTGAAACCTCTGGAAATTCCGTAGACAAAGCAGTAATGGTGAATCTGCGGTTTTCTTTAACCATTCTGTCAACTCGTTGCACCAGGTCATCTGAAATGACAGATTTGCGTCCTTGGCCCAACACCATCACTCATGAAGTTTTCCCCATACACACGACTCATTCTCCGATGGATTTCTGCAGCACTATGGCCTTCAGCCTGTAGAAAACGAATCACACTTCGCAATTCACACTTGGAGGGAGCATCAATCATGGTGGACATGTTTACGTGGCTGTAGCACAATGCCGACTGACGCCTGAATGTCAACAATGGCGGAGTGTGTAGTGCAAGAGCTGCGCAGTCGCCTACAGCGCATGCCCGCTTTCTGCTGCCCGCGTAGCGTCTGCACGGAGCGATCGGAGGTTGAAAAAAAAACGGCCCTCGTATATGTCATTTTTTTATTGTTTGTTATTCATTTTCATCATCTGTGGGTACACATGGCTTACTTGGGGCTTTTATTTGTATATGTCATTGCTTTCTTCTTTGTTTTTTAGAGTTACTATTTTTATTCATTTATATAATTTATTTATATAATTCTGTATTTTTTTAATTCCATATTTTTATGATTTTATTTGTTTTTTGATTGTATATATTGATTGTTATTTTTGTAGACCCCTGATGCAGGCACAATTTGCTGAAACTTGGCCGAGTCGGGTCCTAATACAATTTGATTATCTTCAAGAGCATCAGCCATGGTCATTCTCCGTTGGGTGTCTTCTTTTGCATCTACTCATTGTTTGTATAAGGAGAGACCCTTCCCTTTGTTCCTTTCTGTGCCAGTGGTATACCAAAATGTTCTGCTATTATCTTAAAATTAAAAAGCAATGACTGGCATAAGGTAGAATTACTAGGGCCCACAAAAAGAAATCATCCAAATAATGGACAATATTCTGGTTTCCCAGAGCCTTTGCAGTCACCCAGTGCAGTGGTCCTCAACCCAGTCCTCTGGGGCCCACAGGCCAGTCAGGTTTTCAGGATACCCACAATGAATATGCATGAGATTGATCTGCATACAATGGAAGCAGTACATGCAGATCTATCTCATGCATATTCATTGTGGGTATCCTGAAAACCTGACTGGCCTGTGGGCCCCAGAGGACTGGGTTGAGGCCACTGACCCAGTGCACAAAGGAACTGATTGTCTTGAAATGCAAACATGAGACTGAGCATACCATGCTAATGCATTTGTTAAAGTAGTAAAGTTTGTTGAATTTAAAGCTTAGCAAGGGGAAAGTGATCCAGGTGCACTGAGAGTAACCTGAAGGCAAACTCTGTCTGCTTTTGCCATCAGAGCATTAGAGTGGCATTCCTGGACCAGCTTCACCACTTGCTTGAAGGATGTATATTGTACGGCACATGCCTCAGCTACCAGATATAGCTAGATAAATTTAAAAAAAAAGACCAACACTCAAAAATACAGCAGGTGTCACATGGCCTATTACAAATAACTCTGCATGGCCAACCTACAAAGCCACAGTTTAATACAATTATAATCCCGTAAATTGCTCCCAACTCCTCCCCAAAGGACAGCATTACTCTTTTGCTAAGTGCTTCATCAAAACCAATCAAATAGCTTCAGACTTCATAGGACTGATGTCTTATAGCAGTCAACACTTAACCATTAACACTACTCTCCTAAGTCTGGAAGCCTATTTATGTGTTTATTTATTTAAATTAACTGTTTTTATATACCATCTTTATAACAATTCAAAATGGTTAACAATGTAAATAACATCATCAAAAGAGGTAGAGTCTCCAAAAATAAACGTAGTTACTCACCTCTAACAGGTGATCTCCGGGAACAGCAGGAATATGGGTGACATCAGTACCAATAGAGCCCGCACGGGAACGCTCCCCAGCGTCCAATAGGAAAGCTTTCGGGAGCATCCCACTGTGCCTGCGTAGCTGCCTTCCCGCCTTTCCTGCCCTCCCTCCTCAGTTGAGTTTGTAGCTGAGATAAAAGGAAAGAGAAGACCTACAACTCCTAGGGGAGGAGGGTGGGTTGTGAAGTCTAAATTCCTGCTATTCCCGGAGATCACCTGTTACAGGTGAGTAACTACGCTATCTCCAGGAAAGAATGTAGTCTTCACATATGGGACTCCCTAGCTAGAAGATGCCAGAGAGATGACCTCAGAGTCGGCTGTGGATCTCACAGGTATGCCTAAAGAGGTCATGTATCCTCCATGGATATCTGGTATCAAAACTCGGGACAGAGGGTAGGAGTTGCTCTAAGTTTGAAAGAGATGCTGGAGAACAGTGTGGCCAAACAAGGCATCCCAGCGAGAGTCCTTATCCAGGCAATAGTGAGCAGCAAAAGTGTGGACCAAAGACCAAGTTGTTGCTTTGCATATCTTGTCAATAGATAAAGAGCATAGATTTGCCATAGAGGCAGCCATGGCTCAAACATTATGGGCAGTGACATGACCCTCGAGAGAAAGTCCTGCCTTCCCATAGGCAAAAGTGATGCAGTCACCTATCCACTTGGAGAGAGTCTGTTTGGATACTGGAAGCCAAGGTGACTCAAGTCAAAGGAAATGAAAAGCTGGGAAACTTTTCCGTGCTCTCGAGTTCTCTGGAGATAAAAAGCTAAGGCACGTTTGCAATCCAGAGTGTGGAGGGTTGCCTCCACCATAGAGGAATGAGGTCTACGGAAAAAGACAGGAAGGTAGACTGACTGGTTTAAATGGAAGGGCGAGACCACTTTCGGCATGAAGTGAGGATGAGTCCTAAGGACAACCTTATCATGGTGGAACCGTGTATAAGGAAGGTAAGCCACCAAGGCCTGGAGCTCACTAATGCGCCTTGCTGAAGTGAGGGCAATAAGGAAGATGACCTTCCATGTAAGAAATCTAAGTGGAATAGTGGCTAGAGGTTCAAAGGGCGGCTTGAGAAGCTGTCCTAGAACAACATTAAGGTCCCATGCCACTGGAGGTGGTTTAATGAGAGGTTTGGTTAATAGAAGACCCCTCATGAAGCGTGCTACATGCGGCTGAGAAGAGATGGGTTGGCCATCTAAGGGCAGATGAGAGGACGCAATTGCACAAGCGTACTCTCCCTGAATTGGTTTTGAGTCCAGAAGATGATAGGTGAAGGAGGCACTCTAGAAGTGCCTCCACCAGAGTTGAGAAGGGATTGAGATTCTTCTGAGAGCACCAGAAAGAAAACCTATGCCACTTGAAAGCATAGGACCGTCTGGTGGATGGTTCCTAGAAGCTAAGAGGATATCCTTAACCTCCTGGGGAAGGTTAATGTCTTGGAAGGCTATGTCTTCAGCAGCCATGCTGTGAGATGGAGAGACTGTGGATTGGGATGGAGTAGTGTCCCTTCCTCTTGAGAGAGGAGATATGGAGCAGACCCGAGATCTATAGGTTGAGCCTGAGACAGACGTAGAAGGAGAGAGTACCACGATTGGCACGGCCAGTGTGGGGCTATGAGTATCATGGAGCCCTTGTCTCTCTGGAGTTTGAAGAGAGTCTTGGGAATTAGGGGTATGGGACGGAAGGCATATAGAAAGCCCTGACCCCAATGTAGGTGAAAAGCATCCACCTGCTGGCTGTCTGGTGCAGGAGTCCTGGTGCAGAACCAGGGAAGCTTGGTATTCTGAGAACTTGCAAAGAGGTCTATCTCTGGAGTCCCTCAGATTTGAAAAATGTGAGAGACTTTGTCTACATGAAGAGACCACTCGTGGGGAAGAAAGATTTGACTCAGTCTATCCGCTAAGACATTGTGTTTGCTCAGAAGATACACCTCATGTAGTGAATGTGATGATGTATGGCAAAGGACCAGAGATGTAGAGCCTCGCTGCAGAGGGTCCAAGAGCCTGTTCCACCCTGCTTGTTCACGTAGAACATAGCTACTTGATTGTCTGTCTGGACTAGGACTTTGTGGCAATCAAGATATTCCTGTAACACTTTGAGAACATTGAGAATGGCTCTGAGTTCCAGCAGATTTATGTAGAGTTGTGACTCCTGATGAGACCGGAGTCCCTGAGTGGAGAGAGTGTCCAGATGAGCTCCCCAGCCCAATCTGGACGTATCCATCGTCAGGGTACATTGATGTGTTGCCATCTGAAAAGCTGACCCTACAAAGAGTTTTTTTGGGGGGGATTGCCACCACTGGAGAGACAAGATCAGGAGGGTAGAGACCGTTATTTTGTCCCCCAGGCGACCCAATGCCTGTAACCATTGGGATGCCAGTGCCCATTGGGCTGTGCGCATATGTAAGCGGGTATATGGAACAACATGCACCATTAATGCCATATGGCCCAGAAGCTGTAGCATTTCTCGAGCAGTTAGAAAGTTCTTGAGGCATGTTTGAGATGCTAACTAATTGAGTCGAGTGCAGTGGAGCTGGGGCAGAAAAGCCCTTGATTGCTGAGTGTCTAGGAGAGCCCCTATGAATTCTAGAGTTTGAGAGGGGATGAGTTGGGACTTTGGAAGATTTATGACAAATCCCAAGTGTTGTAGCACCTGCATGGTACTTGAGAGGGATAGGCTGGCCTCTAGAGAGGTGCTTGCTCTATGAGCCAGTCGTCTAAGTAAGGGAAGACATATATCCCTAGAGTCCTTAGGAATGTGGCTACTACTACCATGTATTTTGTGAAGACTCTTGGGGGCAGAGGTGAGGGCGAAAGGCAAGACTCTGTATTGATAATATCTTCCTTGGAGCATGAAGCACAAGAACGTTCTGTGCTCCAGATGAATAAGTATGTGAGTGTATGCTTCCTTTAGATCTAGAGAACAGAGCCAATCCTGACTGGAGATAGGGGAGAAGGGTCCCTAGGGAGATCATTTTGAATTTCTCTGAGGTCCAGAATGGGCCTGTATCCTCCTGTTTTCTTTGGAATGAGAAAGTATGGAGAATAAAGGCCCATTCCCTGCTGGGATGATGGAACCTCTTCTATTGCACCCTTCAGTAGAAGGGAGGTGACCTCTTGTAGCAAAAGAGCTGTAAGGGGGGGTTAAGAGTGGAACTCTCTTGGAGAGGTGGGAGGGGGGGTAGACTTCGTAGATGAAGCTTGTACCCCTCTCGTACAATGTCCATTGCTCTGATGTGATGAGATGCTACCTGTGGGCAAAGTGACAGATTCTGCTGGGAATGTGGACAGGATCTGGACTCTCCAGAGGCAGGACAGCTATGTTCTCTAGAAAGGAGTCAAAGAACCTGAGTAGTCTGTGTCTACTGAGGTGGCTATGACTTAGGAGTCTGAGCTTTCTTTTGCTGCTTTGGAGGCTGCTGCCCCTTCTGAGGAGCATGATGCTGACACAGAACAGCAGGGGTATAAGAAGGATAGTACTTCTTATTATTATTGAAAAAAAGTTTTCTTTGCTGCTTTTTTCCTAGCTGGGTTGGCAGTAGATCTAAATAGCCTATTGAGGGTAGTGTTCTCAAATTCTAACTGAGATGCTTTGTCCTGCCAATCCTTGCCGAACAGGTTTTCACCAGTACAAGGGATATTACCCAACTTATTCTGAACCCACTGTTCAAGATCCGATGCTTGAAGCCAAGCAATCCTGCATACACTGATGCAGATGGATGAAGTCCTGCTGATGCACTCAAAAGTCAAAAATTGCTCAGTTAACAAACTTTGAAACATTCTGAGCATGCTTTACAAGGGTGAGATAATCTGCTCTCTTGTCATCAGGGAGAAGAGAAGCCATTAACTCCAAATCCTTAGCCACCTCTCTAAGGAGCATACCCATATAGAGTATGTAGGAACAAATTCTGGCCGATAGCATGGAGGCCTGAAAACAATGTTGACCAAAGGTGTCGAAGGTTCTCGCTTCCCTACCCGGAGGGTTCAAGGAATGTGTCTTAGCACTCTTGATTCAACGTATTGCCGATTCCACTACCATGGAATGTTGCAGCAATTGCATCTTTTGGAAACTGGGACATTCTGGTATCCGGTACATGGTATCGAGCTGCCGGGTGTGGGGAGAAACGGTAGGAGGTGTCTCCCAAATATGCAGCATGAGGTTGTGAAGTATCTGATGGATAGGAAGTGTAGCAGCCTCCCTTGGAGCTGTGGGGTATTGAAGACTTTCCAGTTCTTCAGCCCTAGGCTCTTTCTCCGATGTCACTGTTATGGAGAGACCCCTTGCAACATCACAAATAAAGTCTTGAAAAGACATGTCCTCTGGTGGGGACATGCAACATTGTGGAGACGGAGATGGGTCTTCCAGGATAGTTCTCATGTCTCAGGTATCGGCCAATTCATCATCTGATGAATCAGAATCCGAAGACTCGAAGTATCGATGGGCAAGGTGTTCCCGCTCTGTACGAACTCGGTACCGATTAAAACCGGTACTTGAAGCCTGTGCTGCCGGAACCTCGGTACCAGAAATGAATTCGAGGGTCGGCATGGGAGGTAGCATGGAATGCGGCAAAAAAGTCGATGCAGGTTGTATCAATACCAAAGCCGGTACTGATGCCTGCGGAACAGACTGTAAGTGATTTACTGGTACCTCGGTTGCCAGTAAGGCCGCTAAGCTCCGCTCAATGGCCAGGATACGTTGATCCATGGAGGTTGCCGATGCCTGGGTATCAATTCCCGAATTGCGGGCCATGATCCCTGAGCATGGTACCAGAAGCTCTCCGGAAGTGGAGGCCTCGGGAGCATCCTGGGACCCCACTAAGGCTTTGGAGGGAAGGTCCTCCCACTGGGATTGTTTGGCCGGTGTGTTCCCCTCCAGGGCAACGCCCGAGGCATCTCGATGCTTAGATGGAGATATACCCTTAGGGGGCCAGCCAGCCTTCGATGAAGACTTAGGTTTCGATACCTGAGATCCTTGGGAGAAAGATGAAGCTCTTGATGACGTCGATGATAAGGAAACTGCATCGGAGGCAAAGAGGGTGCCCAGCTTTGCAGCTTGATTCTGTAGGCCTCTCTTTGTCATCTTCCTACAGAGAGGACATTCTGACAGCTGATGATCCAGTCCTAAGCATTTTAGACAGCAGTCATGGGTGCCTGTGGCCGAAATGGTACTGCCACATTTGGAACACTTCTTAAAACCACTGGATGGATTTTCCATTGTGTCTGTGACAAAATGGAAGGCCTACGCCTAAGATGGCGTCGATACACATGAAGTAAGAAATAATTATTTTATTCACAGATTATTTTTTTTAAAAAGAAAGAAAGCACCAACGGAATTGAAAGAAGTATCGATACACCAGGAAGATGTATTATAACTATTTGATAGACTGAAGAGCAGCAAATCACCTGGACCGGATGGTATACATCCAAGGGTGTTGAAAGAACTGAAATTATGAGATTACAGATTATTAATAGCAGGTCTGCAAACTATCATTAAAGTCATCTGTAATACCTGAAGATTGGAGGATGGACAATTTATTTATTTATTTAGGTTTATACCGCACTATTCATGATCAGCATGGTTTACAAGATAAGAACATTATACATAGAACAGTTAACATAAATTACATGTATCGGCCAATTAAAGGCCAATGTAACGCCGATTTTTAAAAAAGGTTCCAGGGGTGATCCGGGAAACCACAGACCGGTGAGCCTGACCTCAGTACTGGGAAAAATGGTAGAAACCATAATAAAGAACAAAATTACTGAACATGTAGATAGATATGGCTTAATGGGAGAGAGCCAACATGATTTTAGACAAGGAAGATCTTGTCTTACTAATCTGATATTTTTTTTGAAGGTGTGAATAAACAGGTAGACAAAGCTGAGTCGGTTGATATAGTGTATCTGGACTTTCAGAAAGTCTTTGACAAGGTCCTTCATCAGAGACTTTTGGCAAAACTAAAGTCATGGGATAGGAGGCAGTGTACTGTTATGGATCAGGAACTGGTTAAAATATAGAAAGCAGAGAGTAGGGCTAAATGGCCAATTTTCCTAATGGAGAAAGGTGAATAATGGAGTACCCCAGGGATCTGTGCTGGGTCAGCTGTTTTTTAACCTATTCATAAATGACCTGGAAATGGGAATAACGAGTGAGGTTATCAAATTTGCAGATGACACAAAACTATTAAAAGTTGTTAAAACCCATGAGGATTGTGGAAAAGTGCAAGAAAATCTTGATAAATTGGAAGACTGGGCGTCCAAATGGCAGATGAAATGTAATGTGGACAAGTGCAAAGTTATGCACCTAGGGAAGAACAACCCAAACTATGGTTACACGGTGAAAGGTTTCACCACCTAGGAAAAAAGATTTAGGCGTCATCGTGGGTAACACGTTAAAACCCTCCACCCAGTGTGCAGCGGTGGCCAAGAGAGCAAATAGAATGCTAAGTATCTTAAGGAAAGGAATGGAAAATAAAATAAAGGATATTATAATGCCTCTGTATTGTTCCATGGTGTGACCGCACCTTGAATATTGTGTGCAATTCTGGTCATGTATCTTAAAAAGGATATTATTAGAAAAGGTAGAGAGAAGAGCCACCAAAATGGTAAAGAGGATAGAAGGATACCCCTATGAAGAGAGACTAATAAGGTTAGGGCTCATTAACCTGGAAAAGAGACGGCTGAGGGGAGATATGACAGAGGTCTATAAATTAATGAATAGAGTGGAACAGGTAAACATAGATCAATTGTTTACGTCATCAGAATATAGAAAGACTAGGGAACATGCAATGAAGCTAAAGGGCAACCTATTTAAGACTAATAAGAAAAAAATATTTTTTCACTCAGCGTGTAATCAAACTCTGGAATTTGTTACTGGAGGATGTAGTAAAAGCTGTTAGTGTTGCTGCGTTTAAAAAAGGTTTGGACATGTTCCTGGAGGCAAGGTCCATAAACCATTATTAAAAGGGATCTGGGATATCACTGCTTGACCCAATACAAGCATGTGGAACCTGTGGCTTTTGGGGAAACTGCTAGGTACTTGTGACCTGGATTGGGCACTGTTGGAAACAGGATACTGGGCTTGATGGACCTTGGTCTGACCCAGTATGGCATATCTTATGTTCTTATATTCTTATGTACCAACGTTGACGGGAAGGCAGAGGCGAACCAGAAAAAATATGAAAAACACACATTTTCTGCGATGACAGGAATTGTTTCTTGTTGGCTCCGCAGAAAACGAAGAACTGTGGAGGGAGAGCTGAAAAGGTGGGAAGGCAGCTACACAGGCACAGTGGGATGCTACTAAAAGCTTTCCTATTGGACGCTGGGGAGCGTTCCCGCACGGGCTCCGTCGGTACCGATGTCACCAATATGTGAAGACTACATTCCTGGTTGTTCCTGGAGATTGCAATTTCACATCTGGCGATGATAAAACAGGCATTTATAGTGTGTTGGCATTTTCTTGGAGAGCCATCTGCCCAGGAGCTCAACAAAAAGAGCATTGGCTCCATAGCAAGATTAGATTGAAAACTATCCTTTAAAACTGCCTTCAGCTGAGACCAAAACTGATGCACTTTCAATCAGGTCTACCAGATATGAGAATAAGATCCAGTCTCTCCACGCCCTTTCCAGCACAATTTCAATGCTGCTGGAAATAGTTTATGCAGCCAAACCAGCACCACGTACTAACGAAACAAAATTTTATAACAATTTTCCTTCATCAGCATTGAAACTGAAGAATAATTAGCTATTTCAAACATCACAGACCATTCTTCTTCAGAGTGTTTTCCCCAAATTCCTTTATCAATCAACCATATATTTAAACTTTTCAAAGCAACACCCATAATGATCTTACATAATTTTGTAATTAAGCCTTTAATTGCATTTTCCCCATCCATGAAGTTTCTAAATCTGTAAGGCCCTCACAAATAACCCCATGCCACTCTCTCCCTTGAAGAAAATGCTTTATTTGAAAGTACTGGTACAGATCCATAGACCGTAAACCCTGTTACACTCCAAGAAGGGAACTACTTCCTGATCTAAAAACTGACAAAGGTCTCCAGCTCCTGTTTGTCCCATCTCACAAAAAAACATAAGAACATAAGATATGCCATACTTGGTCAGACCAAGGTCCATCAAGCCCAGTATTCTGTTTCCAACAGTGGCCAATCTAGGTCATATGTACCTAGCAGTTTCCCCAAGAGACACAAGTTCCACAATGCTTGTACTGGGTCAAGCATTGATATCTTCGGTCACTTCTTAATAATGGTTTATGGACCTTTCCTCCAGGAACTTGTCCAAACCTTTTTTAAACCCAGCTACACTAACAGCCTTTACTACATCCTCCGGTAACAAATTGCAGAGTTTGATTACACGTTGAGTGAAAAAATATTTTCTTTTATTAGTCTTAAATAGTTTACCCTGTAGCTTCATTGCATGTCCCCTAGTCTTTCTATATTCTGATAACGTAAACAATCGATCTACGTTTACCCGTTCCACTCCGTTCATTAATTTATAGACTTCTATCATATCTCCCCTCAGCCGTCTCTTTTCCAGGTTAAAGAGCCCTAACCTTTTTAGCCTTTCTTCATAGGAGTATCCTTCCATCCCCTTTACCATTTTGGTGGCTCTTCTCTGAACCTTTTCTAAAATCGCTATATCCTTTTTAAGATACCCAGTAGGGCTGGGCCAACCACTAGGCAAACTAGGCGGTTGCCTAGAGTGGAAGCAAAGAGCAGGGCATTTAAAGCTAGACAATAGATTATGACTGCCGGGGTGGGGGGGGAGCATAAAGCTTAAGGTTTGCCTAGGGTGCCAACACCTTGAACCAATTCTGGGACCATCCCTGCGTGTGAGCACTGAAAAACACTCCCTCCCATCCATCCTAGAACTGACCTTATCCCACAGCTCTACAATGTGTCTAGTATAAAGATTGACTAAATGTGACCTGCACAAAATAGATCTTGATACCAAGGGCAGGTACGTCATCGGAAGGCTCAGACAGTCTTGTTATCGCTCACCCTCGTTTCTCCAGTCCCATCTATTCCTCAATTAGGCAGCCATGAAATAAGACCTCAAATCTGGGACTCCCAACCCCGCCTAGCTCTTTTGAAGTGCACATAACTCTTTTTCCTATCCTAGGTAGGCGTCTTTTCCAGATAAACTGAAAAAAACTCTCTCTGTAATGATAACAATATATGGTTAGGAACGGGAATAGGCAATTCATACTTACAAACTTGACAGGACATTCATTTTAATTGTAGCAACTCACTCCAACCAGGATCTCTCCATGTCCCGCCACCATTGTAAATCAGCCGTAATAGACAAGCAGGGATGAAGTAGGGTGGTATATCAAATAAATAAACATAAACCTCAAACAACTTTGAGGGATCCCTGGTCACCTTAATTCCCAAATATTTAATAGAGTCTCTAACCCACTTAAAAGGAAACGCTTGATTCAACTGATCAATTATGTCTGCACTAATATTGATATTTAGGGCCTCCATTGTATCCCTATTTATTTTAAATCCTTAAACTGCACCATAGTAATGCAACTCAGGATCAGTGCAGGGAGACTACTTGGGTGAGTCAGAATTGCCATTACATCATCGGTGACTAAAAAGATTCTACAATCCACCCATTCCAAACAGACCCCAGAAATATCTGCTGGATAAGCTATGCCAATATTTCCACAACAAGGGTAAACAGTATAGGAAACAGAGGGCAATTTTGCCTCATGGCCTGCCCAAATGGAAAAGGCTCTCAATTGCTGCCATTGATGTTAATGCACACCATCGGTTTTGTATAAAGGGCCTGGACCCACTGCATAAAATTGGGGCCACCTCCCAACCTTTGTAATACCGTGTACATAAATTCCCATTGGATGCCATCAAACTCCTTCTTGGTGTCAATGCCCAGAAGCAGAGCTTGTGTGCATTCTTAATGGGCAGCCTAATCCGGTCCAAGTTAACCAAACCAGTAGTTCAGTTGACAATCTGTTGGCAAAAATTATAGTCAGCAATCAAATTGGCCGATGCAAACTACTACTCACTCCATTTTGGCCCTTCTTATGGATAACAGTTATTATCCTGGCTTCTTGCATTGCCTGCTAAAATTGACCCATGGTCTTAATGTATTAATGAAAGAGCCCTGCATATGAGTACTGGCATATTTTTTGCTAGGAAAAATGCACTGCTCGTCACTCATCAGACAAATGGAATTGCTTCATAATGCCTTTAAGCTCTTTACACACTGATCCAAGAGAATCCATCCCTCAATCGTTCTTATCCCTTTGAGGGTCAATAGCCACATTAAAGTCTCTAGTCATCAACAGTCAAAACTGACCACTGTTTGGGGCATATACATTAACTAATGCAAATCTCCTTCCCCTGAATGTTCCACAGGAGGATCAGTAAATCAAGTCTGAGTTATTCATATAGGTAGCTCCTTTTTCAGTAGAATGACCACATCTGCCTTCTTCCCCCCTCCCACACATTTATTAGAACTAAAATAAACTTGAGTGAACAATTTGTTTCTCACTAGATATTCATATTTTTGCAAAAGGCAAGTTTCTTGGACAAACACAATATCCCAATTTAAGTTCCTAAGTTCTCTGAATAAGATCTGCTTTTGAGGAGAATTAAGACCCTTAACATTCAGAGTCTCCACCCGTACCCTCGGCCCCTAGAAAAAGCAGATAACTACAAATATATTAATTAGCCCTAACCATCCTTTGATTCCCCTACCCCCAGCACAACCCCTCTCCATCCCCCAAGTTCCTAGTGAATCTTCCCTTCCCAGCACCCTCATTCCCAGTCCCACGAAACCCCACACAGATCACTGGTGGAGTCCAAATATTTACACAAAGAAAAATAATGCAAGCCAAGTCTCAACATCCATCCTAGCTATTCCAGACCCGCCTCCAAACCTACCACACCACACACATACCATCCATCCTAACCATGCACACTTCCCATACATTCTGCAACCAACACCAAATACATTCCAACACATTCATACTCTGAGTACCAAACTAAATCAAACGATGCTTAAGATATATGAAGTCCAACTTAGTCAGTCTCTGTCAGCTCCTAAGATATTAGCTAAATCCTCAGGTCAGGAGTCACTCTGAGTTCCTTCTGATCTTTCCAAGCATATGGCAATTTAAATCCTCTAATCCTTTTGCACTGATATCAGGAGTATGCCGTTCACTTATCCAGTTATAATGGGGAGATTTTCTACCAATCACTCACATTAAAGTTTATTAAACTGCAAACTCTGATGGAGCACTTGGTCTAGGAGTCCATCTTTCCCTAGTGATGTAATTTCCTTCCCAGCAGATAGTCGTTAACCGATTCTCCTTCTGGATATGACGTTATGCATGATTAGTCTATACTTCCTGGGCTCTTTCTTAGGTATTAAATCCAGGATCATGTGCTGGAAAGGTCCTAGTATTCTGCCTAGCCTGATTTTCTGATGTCAGTTTTTCACCACTCAGGAAAACTGTATGGCAGAGGGAGAGTTTTTAACACACGGGTCCATAAGGGGCTGCAGTATGAGATTTTGAAACCCAGGCCACTTGTTTTTCTGGGTATTTTAACCATGAGTCATGTGTGCTAACATTACATGGAGATAGCACTTTCTGATAGGTGGGGTCTTCAGTTGGACTGTGGGGTGCTGTATCCATGATCTTTTTGAAGCAGTGTACTGTAGGATGGTTACATCCTCCTCCTCCTCATTTGTATAGCACTACAAAGGCATACCTGAGAAGCACTTATTGAGCTTTTAGCTACTGTTTTTTTATTTGTTACAATGTTCTGACTGCCATTGGAGTACATATGCAATTGACTCTTAAGTGACTGACAGCCGAAACTTGACCAAGTCGGGTCTGTACCTTTAAAGGTTTTACAAAATAAAAGGTTTCTTTGTTTTAAAGTGGTATGGCCATGTCCTCCCTGTGACATTTGTATAGCACTACAAAGGCGTATGCAGCGCTGTACAGAGACATGTAAAAGATGGTCCCTGCTCATTAGAGCTTACAATCTAGTCAAAACAAACAACACAACAGCCGGGGACTAGGATATGTCTAGTGGGAATGCTGAGCAGAAGACTATGCGGATCACAATCCAAAAGCAGCCTCGAAGACATGAGTTTTTAGCCTGGATTTGAAAAGGGCCAGAGATGAAGCTTGATGTGCTGACTCAGGTAGTTTGTTCCAGGCATAAGGAGCAGCAAGGTGGAAAGATAGGCCTGGAGTTGGCAGTAGAAGAAGTTGACAGTGGAAGTCCACATGCTGAACAGGTATGGCAATATTTGCAAACTACAATGCTGCATGTTGACCAGTTAAAACGCCAGAAAAGTCCCACCCTGCACCTGTCAGCCAGGCTGGGGCAACTTGCTGTAAGGACCTAGGGTGGGCCTTATTTGTCATTGTTTGGAGCCATAAGTTCACATGAGTGGAATCCCATGACAAATTTCTTCTCCATCATGTCCCTGAACTATTCATTGTATTAAAGCCATGCGTGGCCCTCGTAATCACGTGGGCAATTACTACTACTGAGCATTTGTATAGTGCTACAAAACGTATGCAGCGCTGCACAGACATGTAAGAGACAGTCCCTGCTCATCAGAGCTTACAATTTAGCTAAGAAACACAGTAGGTGTAGACAGGGATACATCTAGGGGAAATGGAAACACAAAGGAGATCAGATGAGTCAAGATCCGAAAGCGGCAGTGAAGAGGTGAGTTTTCGGCCTGGATTTGAAAAGGGCCACAGAAGAAACCTGACATACAGACTCAGGTAGTTTGTTCCAGGCATAAGGAGCAGCAAAGTGAAAAGAACAAAGTCTTGAGTAAAAACCTGTGCATATATGCTAGCATTGGACTGATCTACGTGGGATCTGACTGTTCCACTACATACATCAGGTGCAAGAAGGCCATCATCCAGTTGGTTATTGTCCTAGGACCCTCTTGCCTTTCTCTCACCCTTTTTCCTACCACTGTCTTTGTCCCTATTTTTTTCTTTCAGTTTTCTAGTATGTGGAAGATACCCAATAAAGTTTTCTTTCTAGTGGCTTTGGGTACTAATTCCCATAAACTAGAGAGAGAAATGAGTGCCGGTGGGTCCCTCTCTGGTTTCCCCCATCATAGCAACAGTACAGAAAGCACTGTGCATCTGTGTAGGGGTAGGAGTAACCAAAATGTCTTGGAGACAGATCCACTAAAATTCTCAGGCCACAACATGGGTTAAACACTGACCAAATGCCCAGGAGGGGGGGGGGGATAAAAGTAGAGGTTGTAAGTCCATGCCATGGTCTGTGCTGGTCCATTTTGAACTTGTGGTGTTAGGGTTGTTATTTGAGTGAACTCGCAGTTTGAAACTCATTGGATAATGGATGGCTGACTGGTTGTACTAACTTGTGGAATAGTTTGGTGGCTGATGCTGTGCTCACTAGTCTGTTCCTCTGGGTTCCCCGCATTTCTCACTGAGTCCTCACACTCCTCCTCAATTGAGGGTTCCTGGTATAGGCTTATGGTGCTACTATCTGCACTATGCTGCTCCTTTAATGGGTCTCCTGTGCTGGATGTCTTTGTCCTGCCCGGTTTCTGATTATGCTATTTCAAGGTTGCATTTTCTCCTCCACTGTTTTCCTTTGGTACTACCATTTGTCCTGGGAATGAGATTCTTTTTATTCCTTGTCTGTGGACAGCTGTCTTTTGTTTCATTGCTGGATGTGTAGTCTTCAATTTTCCTTGTGTAATTCTGCTCGGTGAGCTCGGATGCCTCCACTTCAACCAATGATGCTTGCCTTTTGTCCAAATACTTGGGGGTTCCCGGCCTGTCCAGCTGGCTGGATTCCCCTTGGCTGAACATTGCCATGCTTCTCTGCTTTCTGGAGTGATAGCCAAACTTAGGATGGCTTCAGTAATATCTAATGCAGTGGTTCCCAAACCTGTCCTGGGGGTTCCTCAAGCCAGTCAGGTTTTCAGGATATCTACAGTGAATATGCATGAGGTAGATTTGCATGCAGTGGAGACAGTGTATGCAAATCTCTCTCATGAATATCATAGTGAACATAAGAATATAAGAAATGTCATACTAGGTCAGACCAAGATCCATCAAGCCCAGTATCTTGTTTCTAACAGTGGCTAATCAATGTCACAAGTACATTCCAAAAAAGGTTCCAAAAAAGGCATACATGTTCCTTAATACTCGTCCCAGGGTAAGCAGTGGATTTCCCAGGTCCCTTTTAATAATAGTTTAGGACCTTTCATTCAGGAACTGGTCCAAACCTTTTTTTAAACCCAGCTACACTAACAGATTTTACTATATCCTCCGGTAACGAATTCCAGAGTTTGATTATGTGCTGAGCAAAAGAATATTTTCCCTTATTAGTCTTAAATGGGTTACATTGTAGCTTCATTGCATATTCTCTAGTCTTTCTACTTTTTGATAGCATAAACAACTGATCTACGTTTACGCGTTCCACTCCATCCATTAATTTATAGACCTCTATCATATTCCCCTTCAGTCTTCTCTTTTCCAAGTTGAAGGCTCTCCTCATAGGGGTATCCTTCCATCCCTTTGATCATTTTTGTCACTCTTCTCGGTACCTTTTCTAATTCTGGTATATCTTTTTCAAGAAATGTCAACCAAATTGCACACAATATTCAAGGTGCACCATGGAACAATGTAGAGGTATTATAATATCCTTGGTTTTATTCTCCATTCCTTTCCTTATGATTCCTAGCATTCTATTTGCTTTCTTGGCTGCTGCTGCTGCTGCACACTGGGTGGAGGGTTTCAACGCATTATCCACGATGACGCCTAAATCTTTTTCCTGGGTGCTGATTTCTAAGGTAGTACCTTGCATCGTGTAACCATAGTTTGGGTTGTTCTTTGCTAGGTGCATAACTTTATACTTGTCCACATTAAAATTTCATCTGCCATTTGGACGTCCAGTCTTTCAATTTATCAAGGTCCTCTTGCAATTTTTCACAATCCTCTTGCGTTTTAACAACTTTGGGTAATTTTGTGTCATCTGCAAATTTGAGCACCTCACTCATTATTCCTATTTCCAGGTCATTTATGAATATGTTAAAAAGCAGCGGGTCCAGCGCAGATCCCTGGGGTACTCTAGTATTTACCTTTCTCCATTGAGAAAACTGGCCATTTAGCCCTACTCTCTGCTTTCTATCTTTTAACTAGTTCCTGATCCACAATAGTACACTGCCTCCAATCCCATGACTTTTTAATTTGGCCAAGAGTCTCTCATGAGAGACCTTGTCAAAAGCTTTCTCAAAAGCCAGATACAATATATTAATCGGCTCACCTTTGTCTACCTGTTTAGTCACACCTTCAAAAACATATAACAGATTAGTATGACAATACTTTCCTTGGCTAAGTCCATCTTGGCTTTCTCCCCCGACTGGCTGGAGAGGACAAGTTTGGGAACCACTGATCTAATGGATTTCTCTTCATTATTGCCAATATTGCTGCCACTGTAGATGGCAAGGCTTGCTAGTTCCAAAATGGCTGTCACTCCAGTAAGATAGAGCTTCCTTGGATTGGCTCTTCACAAGATGGCTGCTGCTGTCTTCCATCAGACTCCCTCATGACTCTCTCAGTCCCAGAATGGTCACCACCTTGGACCATGATGTGTCTCCAGCCTTTTGCAAGCTCGTGGAAAGGATGACTGTCTCTGCTGACAATCGCTGTAGGAAGCTGCAAGGAGTTGGAACAAGTTTCAGAGGCCCAAAAATGTGGTGGCAATGACATGGCATGTGCTTTTACTAGTATTTTTTTTTATTTTAAGTCACTAGAAACACTCTGCCCTCAAATGAGAGGGAGGTGCTACTATCTATAGCAAGCTCTCATGTGCCCTAGCGGTGCGCCTCCTGCTACTCCAGGATCTATAGGTTAGTACATCTGGGAGGGGGATGCCAGAGGGAAAAGAAAACTCACAGCTCTGATGCTTGTATTGATTGCCTCTCCTCTTCGCCACTCAGTCCCCAGACCCATGGATTTGCATGGTTGAACACTACTTCCTGACACCAGGTTCAGCATAACTCTCTGAGGCTTGTGTTCCAGGCAGGCTTCCCTGGGCTTGAACTCTGCGGGGCTTGCATGCTGCTTGGAACAAAGAGAGACCAACTTCCTGGAGCAGACTTCCAGATGCAAGTCTACTCACCCTCAGCAGGGGTCTGGCCACAGTGGAAATTGCTTCTTGTGGCCCACGAGGGGCGGGGACGAGGTGAGGTGGTACAGTGTCATGTTATAATCAGTTGCCATGCATCTTGGTCCATCGTCTCCCATTATTCTTAAAGCTAAATGAAGCATTATGGGGATTATTTTAGAAGCCCTATTCGTGCTCTGGATGTCTAAAAACAGGCATAGAGATCCTTGAAGCCATTTTAGTAGCCAGTTCTGTGGACACCCCAGTGTGAAAACATCCAGATCTGAATGGGGGTGTGGTGTAGGCTTGTCTGGGGCATTACCAAGAACCTGAATGTTCTCATCTGATTGCAGAAATGCCCTGTATGTTCCATGTGGCATCCAAGTTTATACCTGCTCCAGGCACGAATAGGCAGTGGAAAAGTGCTCGTTTTGCCTTCCAAATACCCTGAGGGTGTGGAAAAAGAGGTAAACTCCTATTCCATATGTTTCTCATGTTAACAACGAATTCTGCCAGGGAATGGGGGCTCTTATTGCCAGTTTGCTACATCACTAAACATCCCCATATGCAATCTTACATGTGCTAGATGTCCCCACCCCACTATTCTGCAGCTGGGACATCTACGTGAATGGGGGTGTGAACGTCCACATCAGGAATATCTCTGCTTCTAAAATCAGAATGAAGCATAGACATCCCCAATGTTTTTCTGCACGTTTCACTCTGGATGTCCCAGAATGCACTTGAACGTCTTTTCTAAAATTCCACTTTTGATGTCTCAAGTCATGCATGTCTTTTACATCACTAATGCTTGCATTTCATTTTCTAACTTCATAAGCCCTACTACTTGATAGTAGAACATACTTATAAATAAAATCAAATCAAACAACCTACCAATTGCATTATGTTATGGGGTATCCAAAGCTATTTGTAGATGTCCACCAATGAAGCTGTCTTTAGTTTGCATGAACCCTTCTTAAATAATATGAAAATAGTGAATTAATCCCAAGTCAACTCCTAACTCTACTTTTAACAAACTCATCCGACTAAACACATATTTGTTCATTACTTGCTCCTCAGCTATTAATTTAAGTCATAACCCTTAAAGCTGACTTGTTAGAACTTTCAGTGCAATCAGGGCCGGCGCATCCATGGTAAGTCCGGTAAGTGTGGCAGGAGGGCGCTGGCAGTTGGGGGTGCCTTCACTAGCTGCCTGCCACCCACCGCTTCAGAAAAGAAAGCAGCCATGGGAACATTTCTCTGTTCCTGCGACTCTGCTGTCTTTTAAACTGCTGGACAATGGAGTTTCCAGCAGTAGCAAGCATTTCCTGTTTCTCTTAAGAAACAGGTAATGCTTATTATTGCCTTTAGAAACTCCGCATGGGGGGAGGGGGCTGGAAGGGAGCTGACATGGGGGGAGTTGAAAAGAGGGGAAGGTGGGGGCTGGAAGGGAGCTGACACATGAGAATGGGACTGGAAGGGAGCTGACAAATGGGGATGGCACTGGAAGCGGATGGACAGAAGAGAGAGTGATTGGAAGGGAACTGACATGGAAGGAAGCACTGGGACTGGAAGTTCATTGATACCTGGGATGGTATTTGGACTAGAAGAGGCTGGATGGTGGGGAAGGAGGGGGACTGGAAGAGAATAGACACCAGTGGCGGTGCTGGGAATGCAAGGTGGTTGACACTGGAAGGGGAGGCTGTAAAGGAGGCTGATACTAGGGAAGGTTACTGGGACTGGAAAAAGGATGATGGAAGAAAATGAAGAAAGCAAAAGGAGAGACAAGAAATGGCAGATGGACTATAGACCATAGAGAGCTAAGAGAAGACAGAGGAAAACATAGTATATGACGGCAGATAAAGACCAGCATGGTCCATCTAGGGGCTTGTTTACAAAGCAACGGTAGCGGTTTCCGATCGTTATCGGAGCCGCGGCCCCATTGAAATCAATGGGGCCGCGGCTTCGATAACGATCGGAAACCGCTACTGCAGCTTTGTAAACAGGCCCCTTAGTCTGCCCAGCAAGGTGGCAAGAAAAGGTGCACTTGCTGCTCCGTGCAGGTCACCTCTCCCCATGCCTTTGTTTAGGGGTGTACCTACCACTCCGTGTAGGTCACCATTATTTGTTCAGATATGAGATAGTTATGCTTATTTTGATTTTATCCTGTTGCTATAAAGGGATCCACTATGTCTGTCCCATGCCATTTTGAATTCTGTCACTGTGTTTGCCCCCACCACTTCCATCGGGAGGACATTCCAAGCATCCACCACCTTTTCAGTGAAAAAGTATTTCCTGACATCGCCTTACCCCCTTGCAACTTCATGTTATGCCCTCTAGTTCTACAGCTTCCCTGTCTTTGGAAGAGGTTTGTTTGTCCATTAATACTCTTAAGTATTTAAAGGTCTGAATCATATTTCCCCTGTCCCTCCTCTCCTCCAGAGTATACATATTTAGGTCTTCAAGTCTCTTCTCATAAATCTTATGACGCAGGCTCCAAATCATTTTGGTCGCCTTCCTCTGAACCACTTCCAGCCTTTTTATATCCTTTGCGAGATACGGTCTCAAAAACTGAACACAATATTCCAAGTGAGGCCTCACCAGCGACTTGTACAGTGGCATTAGTACCTCTTCCTTTCTGCTGGTAATTCCTCTGTATGCAACCCAGCACCCTTTTGGCTTTTGCCATCGTCTTGTCACACTGTTTTGCCACTTTGAGATCCTCAGAAACAATCACACAGAGGTCTTTCTCCTGGTCCATGCACATCAATCTCTCACCCCCTATTGCATACAATTTCCTTGGATTTCTGCTTCCCAAGTGCATGACACTGCACTTCTTCACATTAAATCTTAACTGCCAAGCATTAGACTATTCTTCCAGCTTTTGTAGATCTTTCCTCATGTCCTCCACTCCCTGAGTCCACTCTGTTGCAATTTTTGGTGTCATCTGCAAAAAGACAGACTTTTCCCATTCAGCCCTTCAGCAATATCACTTACAAATATATTGAACAGTACCAGTCCCAAGACCGAACCCTGGGGCACACCGTTAATCACCTTCCTTTCATCTGAGTGGGTTCTGTTTACCATCACCTGCTGTTGCCTGTCAGTCAACCAATTTCTGATCCAGTTCACCATCTTGGGACCCATCCCCAAGCTGTTGAGTTTATTGATAAGTCTCCTGTGAGGAACAGTATCAAAGGCTTTGCTGAAATCTAGGTAGATCACATCCATTGCATGCCCTTGATCTAGTTCTCTGGTCATCCAATCAAAGAACTCTATCAGATTTGTTTGGCAAGATCATCCTTTGGTAAAACCATGTTGCCTCGGATCATGCAACCTGTTGGTTTTGAGGAAGTCCACTATCGCTCTTTCAGGAGCGCCTCCATTACTTTTCCCGCCACAGAGGTAAGGCTTACTGGCCTGTAGTTTGTCACTTCTTCCCTATTACCACTTTTGTGGAGAGGTATCACATCAGCCCTTCTCCAGTCCTGTGGAACTTCTCCTGTCTCCAAGGATCTATACATCCTATAAAGGCCCTGCAAGAACCTCTCTGAACTCTTTCAATATCCTGGAGTGTATCCCATCTGGTCCCATAGAGTTGTCCACTTTCAGTTTTGCAAGCTGTTCTAACACATCATCTTTTGTGAAAGGTGTGGTATCTACTCCATTCCCATTTGTATATTTGTCTGTCAGAGGTGGTCCTTCTCCGGGATTTTCTCTAGTGAAAACAGAGCAAAAGTATTAATTTAGCATTGTCACTTTTTCAATGTCACTTTCCACGAATCCGTTCCCAGCACTTTTGAGTCCTGCAATTCCACCTCTGATTTTCCTTCTCTCCTGAATATACCTGAAAAAGTCTTATCACCACACTTCACATCTTTAGTCATCTTTTCTTCTGCCTTGATTTTACTATCCTTATTTCTCATTTTGTCTATCAGAAACCTCAGATTGGGACCAGCATGATCAAAAAGGTGACTGTATTTTCAATTTAGTGATTCTTTATATTTCACATAGTATGGGTAACTGCATCTCTTATCTGGTGTGGTACCGCATGCAGAGTCTGACTTCTTAGGGTTTCAGTTTAATTTTTGTCTACATACTTTAGGCTGTGGTCACTTATTTTGTACGTGGTGAAGGTCTGTGTTCTGAGTGTGTGACCAAGGCCAGGTGTTCTGTAACATGGAGTTTGTATGCAAGGATCTGTACCGTAGTAATTTGACTTGTACAGCTTTTCAAATAAGTAGGTGTATGGATGTTTTGGGGGCCCATTGCAGTATTTATAGTGCTGCTTCTTTCTGGTAGGTCCCTTATTATCTGAGTTTTGGAAATGTATACTGGTATGGTATAGTAGATTTGGCCTTCTGGCACTGGAGAATGTTTATGTTGTTATGTTTATTAAAACTTGTTATACCGCTCAATACCGTAGGCATCTGAGCGGTTTACAATAGATAAAATCAGGCAAGTTAATTAAAACAAGCGCTTTGGCTGTAGAAAAAGAAGATGACCAGAATTAGATTTTGGGTTTGTTTGTTTTTTTCTATCACAGGCTGTTGGATAATGCTAAGTATTTTTATTTTGGCTATACATTTGCTCTTTCGCTGCAATTTTCTTATGAGACTGGATTTGAAGGAGAAATACTAATATTGCTTGAAAAGAGTTCACAAAGCGGTTTTGGAAAAAAAGAGGGGAGGGTGCAGCCAACATTAATAATAATGAGGGCAGGGCGCCGAGTTATAGATTTGGGGGGGGGGGGGGCGCGCTAGAAACCGTAGCACCGGCCCTGATTACAATATTTTTCACTCTTTGCTTGCTCATTAAAATTAAACATTTTATTTTATATAAGCTTACCTTAAAAAGACAGGGCTATATTTATGCATAAGCCATACTGCCTCGACCAAGAAAAGAAAATCCGAGAGCAAGAAACCATTTACTGAGTCAAATACAAAAGTGACTTTTTAATCACCATACTGGTCCTCATTTCCTTCAGCTCTTGATTAACGGAACCACTTCCTCAAAACTCCCCGTATACCCTGAAAAGGAGCTAGAAATGACCACGAGATGCGTAGTGGCACCCTGGCCCCATTAAGACTGCACCGGACTAGTGGAAACAAGTGAAACGACTTATCCCCGACCCCAACCAAACCATACTTACTCCTCCCTACACCAGAGGACAGCGTTGGAGCTAAAAGCCGGGCTCCTGCAGAAACCACACTAATCAACCTGTGTCATTCTTCATAGTACATTTCTCATTCGCCTACGAACTGTAAATCACATCTTAATTAATTGGGCTACTTCTGATTGGCTTGTTACATTTCCCATCGCGTTTTAGGACATACTCTGCGAATTCCGCTACTCAGAGACACTACACTGTGGTCGAAGTCGACCGCCAATCTTCCTATCCTTTATTTGTGATTGGCTTCTTTTATTTTGTTCTCTTTTTCTATATTAATCGTTATTCTGACGTCAAGAATGTCGCTCCTCCCACACCACCTAAAGCTTTTTTTTTTCCTTCTTTTACGTCTTTCCCCTCTCGCGCTCTTCTTTGCCTTCCGAAGCACCGGTGGTTCCTGCGAGTTTTTTTTTAAGGTTCTGGTAGGCGGTCTTTCACTGCTGGGTTAGTCAATCACTCGCGCTAAAGATAAGCCCCTGGCAGCTGCTTGTTTCTTTAAAAAAATACACACAAATAAATGTCTTTTTGCTTAAGTTCGGAGTCTTTATTTTTCCGACTTCTCGATGAAAGGGGGCAAAGTGCGCACGAAATCGAGGAATTAAACTGATCTCCCAGAGTGTGAAGGGTAGCAGAGAAAGGTGAACACGGAAATCTTGACGTTTTTTAACGCTGTCGTCATAGCCCAGAGCGAGGAGGGCGGGTGAGGAACCCGACGAGTCACTGAGCGGCGCCTCCAAGAGTGGACGCCCCGCGGCCCCAGCAGTAGCTAACGAACTTCCCTTGGAACGTCGTCTCCTTTCACTTCCTTCCAAACTTGTGTTTTTAAAATGCAGCCGTGAAAGTAAAGCAGGCGCGTGCGGGGGGAGGGGCTTCTGTTACGTAAGTTTGTCGCTTGGGCTCTTAGTCCCCTGAAGTTTTGGTGGGGTGAGTGTCACCGTGCCCGCATGTTTTTTTTTAAGAGCACGCCTTTTGTTTTGGGGTATGAAATATTTATTACTATAAATAAACAAGTTATAACCACATTTTGAAGGACTGCGTGGGAGTTGTGAACGCTTCGTGAGGATTAAAAAATAAACACCAAGTTCTCTGTGCTGGGCAGCTTGAAAGAGTGCGGGAAAGGGCTCTGAAGAAGAAACTGCAGAAATATTCGGCTGACTTCATTTTGAGCCCCTTGAAGCAGAGACTCGGGAACTTTCCTTCCTTTCTCCCGCCCCCTCCACGCCTTCATCCTTGTGTTTTGTTTTTTTATATTTTTTTTACACGGAACTGACTATTTTTATTTATAGTTTTGTGTTTTATTTGGGGCTTTTCCCCGCACTCCCTGCTGTGGATGGTTATCCTTTTTATATGACACCGGAGAAGAGATGTCGGCCATCTCGGTAGCGGAGAAAGTGGACGGTTTTACCCGGAAATCGGTTCGCAAAGCGCAGAGGCAAAAGCGGTCGCAGAGCTCCTCGCAGTTCCACAGTCAAAACAGCCCGGTGGAACTCGCGCCCCTGCCTCAGCTGAAAGGTAAAGGAAGGAAACGCGAAACGCTTTTTCTCTCCTCACAAAAGTTAGTCACAGTGGGGCGCACCTGCCCCAGGCTCCCTCCTGCTCTTAGTCTCTTGGGCCCTGTTGGCCTTTCTCTCCAACGCCGTGTGAGCAGACTCCGCTGGGAACACACACTTGTACTACTATCTCCAAACTGATATTGTTTTGTCAGTGTAATAGGCGTCAGCTTGTCAAACCCTTTCTGCTCATTTCCTCCATTGTGGAAAAGTACGGTTAGACTTACCCCATTGCTGTTTAAGGCAAATCCAGGACTCAGCAGACGAGTACTGTTACTTTTTACCCAGCTTAAGTGCCGACCTGGGTCGCAGCCAGTTCAGAATTACACACAAAAAATGCATTCTATGATAAATTGTGGTGGTTCTTTTACTTCACTTGAATATGTGAAAATAACCTACAACTTGTTTGTAGATTCTTGTCACCTTCGTTCCTAAGGCAGAATTTCATTGACATTACTAGATCATTGGTATGCATTGAATGCTGATCCTTGGAAGTTTGGATTGTGATTCAGTTTAGGCAGGGCTGGTGCAAGGATATGAGGTACCCTAAGCGAGCCCTCAATTCTGACGGCCCCCCCCCCCCCTTGCTTCCGCCATAGCTGCTGCTCCTTTCCAGGACCTGCAATGCCAGTTAAATTGCAATGTAATGCTCACCTGAACTCTCCGGTACTGCGTTGTTGCTCCTCCTTTGATGTGCCCCTTCCACTCCCTTGCCACAGATTTTCTGTTTGCATGTGAGTAGAAGTGGCAGGGCAAAGATAGGAACAGCAACAGGGCCGGAGAGTTTGGGTAAGCACTACATTGTTGTTTAACTAGCATTGCTGCCACTGGAGAGAGGCATCAGCAGCACCCTTAACCTGGTAAGGTCTGCGCTTTAGGCAGTCACCTAGTTTTCCTAATGGGTGGCACCGACCCTGGACTCAGAAAGATTGTGTTGTAAACTTTGGAAGATTTCTAGCTAGTCATTGTTCTGCATAGTATTAAAATGTTTTGTTAATACAACCCCTTCTGAGAAAGTAGCATAAGAGAGAGATTGATTGCAAGAGAAGATGTTGAATTCTAAGCCATGGCCCTGCTTTAGTAAAGCTTTCTCTATGGACACAAATGGGGAGGGGGGAAGCGAATAAACCGGGCCTGTGTGTGGTATCTCCTTGTTTCAGTACTGAAAATACATTCATCTTTTTGCAGTAAACCCTGATTATCCTCAAGTTAAGTGATCATATGCAAAAAAGTACTATATTAAGCAAATAGCTTATGTAAGTAAATATCTTTACCTTTGACATCTCAATGATTGCAACACTATATTTTAACCATTTCTAGTTGACGTGCTTAATTTTTCATTTATATACTCATCCACTTCCCCCCCCCCCCCAACTTCTTGGACCAACAGTTTCCTTCTCTGGGCTTCAGGCTCAAATGTAGTCGGCCTTTATTGGAGAGTGCTTTGAAACCTTATTCATAACCTGCCTAGGAATTCCCTTCCTATTTTATATTTTCCCTCACAACTCAGCCCAGGTAATACAGCTGCAACAATGCTCACTCATCTGAATTCCAGAGAAAGCAGTAGTTTGTGCAGACATGAACTCTAAGGGTCTGTTTACTAGACATTGGTGTGCACTACCTGCCACCATGCTCATAGGAATTGTATGGGGGTGCAGTGGCAGCTCAAACTAATGCAGGCCTTGACGATTTTTTTGTGTGGATTTAGGAGCCAATGCTTGTGACATGCCTTGCACCCCTCTCTCTGTTGTCTCTCCCCCTGGTTTCATGTTTCCAAGTCTCATGAGACTAGAGCCAGAGTTCCTATAGCACATGGCATCTTTAGACAAGTACAGATAACAGTGTGCCTGTGTGCAGGATGTGGCGGTAGGTGCCTTTGCCTGGATGGGATGCAGAGGTGGCGGCCCTGTGTGTGTGAGAGAGATGCAGAGGTGGGGAGCATGTGTGTGTGTTCTGGGCAAGGGGAATGTACCTTTCAGAAGCATTTTGTACTCTTCTCCCTTTACTAACCCCCCTAGTATTCCCATTTCATGCCCTAAAATTCCTCCTTTTTTTTTTAAAAGCCCACCACCCCTTTAAATTTGTTTCCTTGTCTTTTCTACCTCATCAATCTGCCCCACCAAACTTTCTTGCTGCCTGCCGCAATTGCAGCCTTCCCGTGGGCACACAGAAGGTTCTATTGCTGCTATTGCAGCCACTGTTCTTTTCTACCTGTGGGAGATGAGATCTCTGGGGGCAGAAATAAGTGGTTGTGGCCATCCATGGGGTAAGAAATGCCAGGTGCAAATTTCTGGTCACAAGGGCGACTTTGCACCTGGATTTGTTGAGCCCTGCAGTAATGCCCTTTACCATGTGCTAACATCTAGTAAACAGGCCCATAAGTTGGCTGAGATCAAGCTTTCCCTCCTTCCCATTCCACCCAGGGGCTCTGAACACTGTCTGCAGCATCCCAAGCTGGTACAAGGAGCAGAAGCCTGGTGCAGGAGTTAAAATGAACCCAGTTTTTCCTTACGGCAATATGCAGTATTTTCATTGAATCACAGAGTTGGCCATAAAACCTATTTAATACAAGTTTGTAAAGCTAGTTTATGTTCAAATATGTTTTATTATTTACAGCATGAAAAACATTACAACAGGCAAAGCAGTGATAAACCAATGTGACAACTGAAACAGTAAAACAAATAAAACAGGCAGCGCCCACTTCGAGCAATCATGGATAAGAAAAACGATAGAACAATAGAACCTCCCCTCCCTACCAGGGAGGGGGGGCATCTCAAATCCACACTGCGGGGATAAGTATTAAACCATAGGGGGTGCCATGGGTGCAAGAGGAATAGGAAATAATATGATCGCCAATCTTAAACCTTACGGGCCTCATCCTCCCCCACCCCCCTCATGGCTGCCGCTGACTTTGGGGTACAGATCCAGGGTTTACTCTTCTCCCAGATCTATATCCTTGCGGAGTTACCTAGCTATGACTCCCCCCCTAACCCCCCAAATGGAGCATATTTTTGTGGCGGTGCATGTTGAGCTTTATTACACAGTTTCAGAAATGAGTACTGCAGTACTAAATTGGCATAAATAAACAGCACAGATTATCTCATTGCTGAGAGGTGAGCCAATTTTTAAGAATGAATTTTTACTGCTTGCAAAAGTTGGATTCCTTTATGGTCCCAGGCTCATCAAATTTCAGTATGTAAAAGGAGGACCTGTAAATAGTTAAATGAAACTGATCTATATCGGATTGTAAATAGTGTTTCCCCTCACCAACCTTTTTATGTACATAGTTAAAAACCTGTTATATGTAACTGTTCTGGCTGAGTTTACTGTTATAATGTAAACCGCTTCTGATCACTGGAAGTAGTGGTATACAAATGTAACAAAATAAATAAATAATGATGAAGCTACTCTGTTGGACCTATGGATTCCCAGTTTTCTTTCAATGCTTTGCCCTGCGTCTATCCCCTTGTTTTGGAGGAAATGTGGTCATACGGGCACGCATTTGCATGTTTGTTTGGAACTGTCCACTTGTGCTGAAATTTTGAGCGAGGGTTTTGTTTTTCTTTTTTTCAGAGGTCTCTTGGGTTATTCACTTGTATCTTCAACTGGTCCTTAAACTAGCTTTGCCAGGTCATTGGCTGGTGCAGTTAGTCCCATCTGAAATCAAGCCTCTAGTCTGACAAATACTGTTGGTGGCTAGGTTTGTTAGAGCTGGACTCTGTAATTATGGTGGAGTCAAATGTTTTGAGATGGCCTGAATTGAAAAAAATCGCCCGCTCCCTTAAAGGGAGCCCCCATATTAAACTGTCTACAGTTCAGTATGGGGCAAAGTTTGGAGCAGCCTACAGGTAAGAGCAGCGTCCTGTTGACCAAGAGACCAGAGTTTGATTCTCATGGGCACTTCTTGTGGCCTTGGGCAAATCACTTCACCCTCCATTGTCTTGAAAGAAAGGCCTGGCAATCTGCTTCTGGGAATACTTTGCCAAGAAAACTCAGCGGCTGCTGGGTTGCCAGAAGTTGGCATTGACTTGACGGCTTTGTTTTCGGCAGGGCTTGCCCATGGACAGCAATTAATGAGTAGTGCTCCCTTTTGTTTTTAGAGAACAAAACAGAGCAAAGAACTATCTTTTATATGTTTGCTATGCCTTGTGGTTGAGAACCACTTTTCTGTTGAGGCTGTTCATTTGCACACACTGCATGTTACTGTGTGATTCTGTGATGGTTTACCTTGGAAACAGAGTGTCTCCTTGAAAAACAAAGTTGAAAAACATATAATTTTTGTATTCAACTCTTTAGATTGTTCTTTCATGGTATACACTTTATATTATAAAGTATTTTTAGTTACTTGGCTCCATTGTCCTGTGTAGTTTACTGTGTGTTTGGGTTTTTTTTTTTTTGTTTTTTTTTTACGTCTAAAAGAATATCGTAGCAACTTTAAGGAGTGGTCTAGTAGTAGATAGGAGTGCCTTGCAGAACAAATAGTGCCTGCAGCCTTACAAGAAAATAAAAGTATGACTAATAAAATGGTGTATTTGATCTGCTACTGGAATGTAAACATATTCAAAAATGGAATGCACTGGATTATCTAAAGCATAAATGAGATTGATTATTAAGAGTTACATCGTTTAATGTTCTTATGAAAATATTTTTATATGCAGAAAGTTATTTTCTGTAATTGTTTCTGAAAATATGCTGATTTTTGTTTGAATTTAAGATTTTTTTTCTTAAGTCATAATATCTATTCTGTTCTTTTTCTTGATAAGCATGATCCATATTGATGTTTGAGATGAGGCAAGGGTACTAACAAAAGAATATATTTTTGCTACCCAGTGCTAGACTTTAATATTCTTTTCATGCTAAATGGGAGCTTCATTAGAAAGAGATTGGTGTCCTCAACTCCTGGTTATGTCTAGCTTACTACCTCAGATGCAGAGGAAAGTGTCTTAAATTTTAGCTTTTATTTTTAAGTTTGCAGTAAAACTAAGCAGTAATAAGTTCCATGAGCCATTTTCATTTACTGTTTTTGACTTTCAGCTGAATTTGGAATCAGCTGTACTTGGGGCTTGGGTGCCATGATCCCTCATTTTGCAACTAACCTGTTCCCCCCTGCCCCCAGTATTTTAACTAGGGATTTGTACAAAAAATGTGTATAATTTTTCTTTTCATGCCCCATTTTTTTGGTGGCTTTTTTTTTTTAATCATTTTCGTTCACCGACAGTAGTGCACCCTATTTATTTCCAAGACCTTTATACCATGGATCCTATATGATCTCTGCAGTTTAGTCAAACAAGAAATAATATAACTCAATACATATGTACATAAAACATCACCACAATCATGTATTAATAAACCATCATGTAACCAATATATAAGAAATTAATATCCTAAATAAAGTCATAAAAGTAAAAATAAAATTACATATCCCATCAACAAAAATATTCTTATCTAACTCCTGAGCTGAATGTTCTCCTAAAATACTCGAACCCCATACCCAGATGGGGGAGCTGGACATGTCAACTGCCCATTTCCCTGGGATTACAGTGAACATGAAGATGTAAAAATTTACCAAGAATGTTTTTAAAGGCACCTGTTAATTTTTAAGATGTTAAAATTTGGATTCATCACCCATCTAAAAGAAATGTGAAATTCAAAAGAAAATGAAGCAACTCCAAATAAGGGGTAATGTGGTTCATCTATTGACAGGTGCAAAACTGCATGATCATAACATTCTGTACTTGCTGAAGAGGTTTTAATTAAGATATTGGTAGCCCAAACTGGGGCTCGACAAATCCCAGGCGCTAGGTCGCCATGGTGACTGAAAAATCAGACCTGTTACCTGGGTTCGGAGCACATGTGGGCAGAAGGGCTGTAAAGGCTGCAATCGTGGCCATGACCAGCACTGTCTGCCCATGCAGCACTTCTGCCTGTAGACAATAAGATCTTCAGCTGTCCCTGGAGCCTGCAAAAACAAAACTTAGTGCAGAGGCTGAAGACATTTTAAAGGAGCAGCAGGTTTGATTTAAGGAAGAATGGTGGCTGGGGTAGTGGGTGCAGTGGGGGAGGAGGGGAAAGAGGGGTGGGGAGGGACTATAGAAGAGGGGTTGGAGTGCTGGAGGCAGGGAAAGTGCAAGTGGTTGGAGAGTGAAGCACCCCCCCCCCCCCACACACACACGCAGCTTAAAGGATCAGTGTGGTGGTGGGATAGGGAGGAGGAGGACTGAGGCCAGATTTATTTAAGCTCTTTAGCATAGAAAATAGGAAAACAGTAAATCGGGCCCTAAAACCTAAAAAAGTATTACCATACACTTCTTTGGGTGGGTGGAGGTGACCTAAGTTTTGGTGGCCGACCCCTAGACTTTTAGGTTGGCTCCCTAGATTCCAAACAAAATAGTACTACGGTAGTCTATAGGGACAACACCAGTGCATGCACTGTTGACAGCAAAAGGGAAATGACAATGTTGTCACTTCCTGTTTGGCGGTGATCCCACCTTTCGTTTGTAACAAAAGCACATTCTTAACCCCTTTCTCTACTACTACTACTAATCATTTTATATAGTGCTACAAGATGTATGCAGCACTAGCCCAGTCATTGTAACAGAAGCCCCCAGCGAGGGGTGACAAATCAAGAGCTCCTAGAATAGGGCTTTTCAACCCAGTCCTTGAGACACACCTAGCCAGTCAAGTTTTCAGGAAACCACAATGAATATGCGTAAGAGATATTTGCATCCAATGGAGGTGGTGCATGCATACTCATTGTGATTATCCTGAAAACCTGACTGGTAGGTGTGTTCTGAGGACCAGGTTAAGAGCCACTGCTCTAGAACCTGGTGTACATGCAGCGGGAGTCTGGACACTGAATTCTTTACATTATGTGATGACTAAGACACTCCTCTGCTAGTATGAATGTTGTCTCTGTAGTATCCCCAGCCTCAGTCCCAATCAGAAACGTGGGTAGCAAAGGAAGGATTTTTCTTTATTGGTCACTAAAAAGCCTATGGCCCGACACAGGCCGTGTTTCGTTGCCTTCTTCAGGGGCAGGCTTTATAAACTGTTTAAGCCTCCATGGTGTTCTATTCACCATCGGGGACAGAAAGAAAAATTGTTCCCTGTAAGCACAATGATTCTCTATCCAACCACTATTTACAAGGACCGGCGTAAAAACACACCATGTACTTCATATTTCGTCTTTATAAAATCAACGCACGTATGAGCCGCTTATAAAATCAATGTCTTGCAGATCCCTGCCGACTGTGTCACTGTCATCTGTCCCCGATGGTGAATAGAACACCATGGAGGCTTAAACAGTTTATAAAGCCTGCCCCTGAAGAAGGCAATGAAACACGGCCTGTGTCGGGCCATAGGCTTTTTAGTGACCAATAAAGAAAAATCCTTCCTTTGCTACCCACGTTTCTGACTGGGACTCTATCTAGCACGTGGGATTGTGCTTGTTTGTTGGTACTTGTAGTATCCCCAGCCTCAGCCAGCTTATAAACTAGAAACTGGGCTTGGGAATTGAACCCAGATCTACTACTACTACTACTCATTTTGTATAGCACTGCAAAGTGTACGCAGCGCTGTACAGGCACATGTAAAAGACTGTAAGCTCTGATGAGCAGAGACTATCTAGTAGAGATAAACAATACAACAGCTGAGGACAAGAATACATCTAGGGGTATGGAAAGGAACACAGGAAACTAAGCAGATCAGGATCCAAACAGCCTCAGTCTGGCTTCGAAAAGGGCCAGAGATGAAGCCCAATGTAGACTCGGGTAGTTTGTTCTAGGCATAAGGAGCAGCAAGGTGAAAGGATTGAAGTCCGGAGTTGGCAGTGGAAGAGAAAGATACAGACAGAAGCAATCCTCCAGAAGAACAGTATTCCCGAGGCGGGGTGTAGGGTGAGATAAGAGAGGAAAGGTAGTGAGGAGCAGCAGAATGAGTGCGCTATGAGGTCAATAGGAGAAGCTTCTGCATGGCCATGACTAGCATGACTGACTCCCAGGCAGGAATCCTTTTATTTTAAGCATCCCATTTTTTCCCTGCCTCTTTTCCTCACTCCCTTGCCCTTTCTCCTCCTTTGCCCTTCTTCCTTCCTGTTTTTCCTCTTTTCCCTCTCCATCTCTCCCCTACTTTGCTGTCAGGTCTTTTGCTCCAATGCTGTTGGCAGGATTTTCACTGTGCTCAGTCTTCTGAGCCCTTTTTGGCAAGTCTTTATAGCAGCAAGTCTTCTGTTGCCCTGCATGAGGTTTTGAGCAGCAAAACCTGCCCTTATTGCAGCAGCTCTTTTTTTTCCTCTGGCCTGTGCAAGCTGGTGCCCAGCTATAAACCTTTCTTGCTTCCAGGTTATAAGTCGTCTACTTCTGTTTGATGCTAAACATGCATCTTTGATTGTAGTGAGATTTCTGTGGCCACAAAAAAATTGCACTGGTAGCCATAATTGAGAAATGTTGATTTTAATATTGTTTCAATAAAGAATATCATGATTTTAATGCCTATTGATTTATAGGTTCAAAGCTGGAATTAGAGAGGCACTAAATACTCTATTGTCATATTAGTGTATATAGCCTTGCTTTGAAGGACATATTTATTTATTTAACAATTATTTCTATACCGCTCTTTCCCAAGTATCAAGTGCGGTTTACAAGGAACAATAAGTTATATGGTATGTGAAAGAGCATACCTAGTCGTTTTACATAGAGCAGATGGAACTATTTACAGGTAACAATATAACATTTGAACAGTAAAATATTAGAACATATTTACATTGTAGGTAATTACAAATTATATCATGGATCAATATTGTGATGCATAAATTATTTAAATGTGACAAATCACATCATTATAAATTGGGAGAATTGTCATCTGTATATATGTGTGGTATGGTTACGTATTGTGTGGTTATGTCATTATTTATTTGTTATGTGTTATGTAGTACAGTATTGTAATATGGTTGTTAACCTGTGTCTCGTTGTGTATTCTGATTAGGTAGTGTATTGAAGTGTAGAGAGAATAAGTGGGTTTTTAATTTTTTTTCTAAATTCCTTTGTCTGACAGTAGGCGAATGTTGTCAGGCAGATTATTCCAGAGGATAGGTGCTGAATGTGAGAAGGCCCTCTTGTTGGTTTGTTTTCTAGCTTTTGTGTAATCTTTTGGTATCGCTATAGTGTTTGTGTTTCTGTTCCTTTGTGATAGTTTATCTATTTCTTACTTTAATGAGTGTATTAAGTGCAGATGGTGCTAAGTTATTTATTAGTTTAAATGTGGTGACAAGAATTTTGTATTCCTTTGCCTCCCTCTAGTCCAGTCCCGGAACCATAGAGTTGTCAACCTCCACCAGCAGCTTTGGAGACTGAAAGATGTCATCGTTCTGATGTCACTGGTACAAATAGGCTAGATCCGCCCCCTTCCACCAGTACTTTCAGTCTCCAAGCAGCTTGGAGGTTCTGAGCCCGGGACTGGGCTCAGGAGGAACAAATAAGCAGAGCTTGATTCTCTTTCTAGACATAATTTGGGTTTTGTGTTTTGATTTTTGCTTTGTTTTTTTCCTTAAGGGTGCCTGCTGCTGCTGACAGAGATCCTGTGCTTTGGCTGTTTCTCTCTTCTCTCCTCCTCTCTGGTTGAGCTCCCTCCCTCCCTCCCCTCAACGGGATTTCTGTGTGCCCCAGCCTTTAAACGAGCACAGGGGGGTGCAAGGGTGAGGAGCAGGTTGAAGGCAGAAGTGACTGGCAGCAGCAAGGCAGTACTATAGTTTGTCAGTCCCGGGTGCTGATGCCAGTGAAAGGCTGTGCTCCCCTTCCTTCCTCTCCTCTCAGCATCGCGGTGAGTACCCTCGAGCTTCAGTTCTCGTTGTGGGAGCGCTTTATTTCATTGTAGGGGGCTCCGGCGGCTCCGGAGTGTGGCTGGGGGCCTGGCCGTGTGATTTTTGGCGCCACAAACGTTGCGGTGGCCATTTTGACTGCCGTTTTTTTTCTTTTCAGCGCCAGTTTTTTCTTCGGCTCTTTCAGCGGTCTGGGAGCTTCGTTTTTGAGTAAGACTGGCAGGGGGGGGCTAGTTAAAGCGTCCTTGGTGGTATTCAATTAAATTAAAAAAAAAAAAAAAAAAGAGAGAAAACTTTGAGACAGAGCTCCTACCGGATATTAGCTTCTGGGCTACCTAGTTGATATGCCAGCTAAGCCACGCTGCCTCGTCTGTGGCGTGAGGCGCGGGGAGCTTTTGGAAGTTGGAGTGTGCAAGGCCTGTTCCTTGGAGGCCTGGGGCATGGCGGACTCCTTGGGGGACGGCTCTGGGGATCTGGCAGAGGCTCCCTTTGATGGCAGAGGTTCCCAGCCTCCCTCCTTGGAGTCTTCAGAGCCGGTGGCGGGTCCGTCCACGGCTGGGAGCACTCCTTTGTCGGGGGAGGGGTCCCAGGGGGCCGGTGTGGCAGGGATCCCTTCGGATTTCTTGGCGCTACTGCAGAAGGCCTTTGCCTTGCTGCAGCCTGAGTTGGGGACTCAGTCACTGAGCCCCTCTAGCCGAAAACGACCGGGGTCGGACAGTCTCCCGGAGGGGGAGCTGGTTCCGTCTAAGAGACTTAAGGAAGTTCTAGACTCGGCACCGGAGGCTGGGTTAGTTGAGGAGGTAGGTATGCCTGACCTGGACATGGCTGATGTCTCGGAGGAGGAGTTAGAAGGGGAATTAATGGATGAAGAGCAGCAGAGCAGGCTAGTCCGCGTGTTTAGGCGGGAAGAGCTGCCTGCGTTGATTGCTGCGACACTGAGGACTTTGAACATGCCCGCGGGGTCCTCGTCCTCTGAGGAGGCGTTGGAGGATCCGCTTTTGCAGGCCGTGTGAACCTCGCAACGGGTGTTCCCTATACATAGGGTCTTTCGTAAGATGATTCAGGATGAATGGGACTCGCCGGAATTGGCATTGAGGGGGACCAGGGCCTTAGCCCATTTATACCCGCTTTCCAAACAGGATAAGGAGATTTTTCGTTCACCAAAGGTGGATGCGGCGGTTTCCGCTGTAACGAAGAAGACCACCATCCCGGTTGAGGGAGCCGCAGCGTTGAAGGATGGGCAGGACAGGAAGTTGGATACCTTGCTGAAGCAAGTATTTGATATGTGTGCCCTTTCTATGCAGGCCTCGATCGCAGGGGCGTGGGTGGCGAGAGGCTCCTTATGATGGTCCCAGCGGCTGCAGGGTTCCCTCTCGGAAGAACAGGCCGGGGATGTCGCAAAGCTAGAGTCGGGCACGGCTTACTTGTCGGACATTCACTACGATCTCATTCACGGTTTGGCCAAGAGTATGGCCTCGGTAGTGGCGGCTCGCCAATATCTGTGGCTACGTAACTGGTCGACTGATGGCTCTTCCAAAGCTAGGCTCAGTAAGCTTCCTTTTCGAGGGAAGCTACTGTTTTTGGAGAGGATCTGGAGAAGTTGGTTAAGGACCTCGGGGAATCCAAAGGGGGTCGTCTCCCGGAGGATAAGCCGAAACAGGCTCGCGCTGCTTCGGGGTCCAGAGGCCTTTTGAGGGATTTTCGTAGGTTTAGGTCCTCTCGTTTTCAGCAATCGCAGAAAGGCTGTTTTCCGGTGCGTGGTCAATCGTTTCGAGGGTTCAGAGGGGCGGGTAGAGGTTTTGGCCCCTTTCAGTCCTCTGGTGTTAAGAAATCGCAATGAGATCAGGCGGACCCAGGTGGCGGTGGTGCCCGTGGGAGGAAGGTTGCGGGAGTTCTACCCTGCCTGGGTCCAAATGACCTCAGACCAGTGGGTACTAGAGGTCATTCGGGAAGGCTATGCACTGGAGTTCCAGCGGCCCATCGTCGATTCCTTTGTTCTTTCCCCGTGCAGAGCTCCTCAGAAGCTTTGAGCGGTAGCAGACACCCTGCGGCGTCTCCAGCAACTCGGAGCGGTGGTGCCAGTTCCGGAAGACCAGTGCGGATCCGGTCGATACTCCATTTATTTCGTGGTCCCCAAGAAAGAGGGGACTTTTCGGCCCATTCTGGACCTCAAACGGGTGAATCGTTGCCTTCGCGTAACACATTTTTGGATGGAAACTTTGCGTTCCGTCATTGCGGCGGTTCGGTCCGGGGAGTTTCTGACGTCGTTAGATCTTACGGAAGCTTATCTGCATATCCCCGTGCGACAGGACCATCAACGCTTCCTGCAGTTTGCGGTGCCGATGGGACATTTTCAGTTCCGGGCGTTGCCTTTCGGCCTGGCAACGGCTCCTCGGACGTTCACCAAAATTATGGTTGTGGTGGCGGCCGCTCTTCGCAAGGAAGGGATACTGGTGCATCCTTACTTGGACGATTGGTTGATTTTGAGCAAAGTTGAGAAAGGAGAGCTCGGCGGCCACCGCTCGGGTGGTCGGCTTGTTGGAAAGCCTCGGTTGGGTGGTCAACGTGGCAAAGAGCCAGCTGACTCCCTCTCAAACCCTGGAGTACCTGGGAGCGCGCTTTGAGACACAACACGGAATGGTGTTTCTCCCCAGCAAGAGGGCGCAGGCCTTGCGGGTCCTTGTGCGACGGTTTCTGGAGCAAGGGGTGCCGACAGCCTGGCAGTATCTTCAGTTACTAGGCACCATGGCGGCTACGATCGACTTGGTGCGGTGGGCCAGGGCGCATTTGCGGCCCTTGCAGAGGGCTCTCCTCCGACGTTGGTCTCACCAGCGGGATGTGTTGTCGCAGCGCCTGCTGTGTCCGCCGGAAGTGAGGAGGTCTCTTCTATGGTGGTTGCGTCCCAACAGTCTCGGACAGGGCGTGCCTCTGGAGCCTCCGGCCTGGCGGTTGGTTACGACCGATGCGAGTCTCGCAGGCTGGAGAGCGCATCACGAAGGCTTGTTTGCTCAGGGGACCTGGTTGCTGGAGGAGTGCCTATGGTCGATCAACAGGTTAGAGATGCGAGCGGTGTGGCGAGCTCTTCTGGAGTTCCAGGTGCCTTTATGGCAGGAGGCGGTGCGTGTGCTTTCCGACAACGCGACGACGGTTGCCTATATAAATTGGCAAGGTGGCACGGGCAGTGCGTCCCTCGAGGAGGAAGCAGGGGTGCTGTTGGCCTGGGCAGAAAGGAATTTGAAGGCGTTGTCGGCTCAACATGTCGCCGGCGTAAACAACGTCGAAGCGGATTTTCTCAGCCGCCGCAGGGTGGACCTGGGGGAGTGGGCCCTCCACCCGGAGGTCTTCGAGCTGATTGTAAACCGTTGGGGGATCCCGGTGATGGATCTGATGGCGACCTTGGAGTCTGCAAAGGTGGAGAGGTTCTTAAGCAGGCGGAGAGAGTGGATGGCGGAAGGTCTCGATGCCTTGGCGCAGCGGTGGCCGGTCGAGGGCCTTCTTTATGTGTTCCCGCCCTGGGCGCTGATCGGCAGGGTGATCCAGCGCATAGAACATAACTCCTTTGCTTTTTCACCTTCATTGGTTGCCTATACCTTTCCGGACCACCTTCAAGCTTCTGATACTGACTCATAAAGCTTTTCATACTAGCACTCCCCAATATCTAACGGACCTCCTTTTCTTCCATTCTCCCAGATACACTCCCCGCTCCTTTCATCTCAACCGTCTTACCCTTCCCTCACCCTCCCGTGCTCACTTGCAATCTACCCGCTCCTCCGCTTTCTTTTTTGCCGCTCCTGCCCTTTGGAACGCCCTCCCTCCTGCCCTCCATCTTGATCCACAATTCACCAGCTTCAAACAACAGTTAAAAACACACCTGTTCTCCTTAGCGTTTAATGTTCCCTCTCCTTTTGTATGATACCTCTTTGCCCTCCCAGCTTACTCCTTGTCTATGTCGTGTCCTGTCTCTCTTGATTTTAGCTGTCCTGTCAACCATTGTACATTTCTTTTCTTTTTTCGTTGGCCTTGGCCTTCTTTTATTGAATTTTAAATGTACACCGCTTTGCTTCCAGTGAAAGGCGGTTTTTATCAAGTATAATAAACATAAACATAGAACGGCACCAGGGTCGGGTGGTGCTGGTGGCGCCGGATTGGCCAAGGCGTCCTTGGTATGAGGATTTGATACGGCTGCTGGCGGACGTTCCGTGGAGGCTTCCGCTGCGAGACGATCCGTTGGTTCAGGGGCCGCTGCGAATGCCGCAGGTGGATCGATTCTCGCTTACGGCTTGGCTCTTGAGCGGGCTCGGTTGATGGCCAGGGGATACTCGGCGGCAGTCATTGCTACCCTCCTGCGGGCGCGCCGTCCGTCGATGTCGCTGGCATATATCCGCGTGTGGCGTGTCTTTGAGGCCTGGTGTTCCGAGCGAGCCCTCAATCCCTTATGGACCTCTGTTCCCCATATCCTTTCATTTTTGCAGGCTGGGATGGAGAAGGGGCTTGCGGCTAGTTCCTTACGGGTGCAGCTGGCGGCTCTTTCCTGTTATCGGGGGAAGGTGCAAGGTCAGGTGATCGCAGCACATCGGCGTTTTCTGCGAGCAGTGTTGTTGCTCAGGCCGCCTAGGCGGACGATTACACAGGTACACTACCAAAAAACTGCCTCCAGTTTTGCAACTGATTCCTATAGATTTTGGGGTGCTGAATCCAGGAAAAATAGCCAAAATGTTCCATCACGTCACGTTTTCTTGCAAAATTAGATTTCTTACCCATATAAGGAATGTTCACATAATTTCTTTTTAGCCGACTGCAGTTTATTTTCTTGGCCCAAAATAGAGGTTGTAATGGTTAACTAACTAGAAACACTCCCTCATGATATTTTAGAGTGTTTTGTATTCATTTTATACATTAACAGGACAATTGGGAGGCGGGGGGCTAAATCCAGTACTCGCGCTGGCGCATGTTCTTTCCTGTTCGCCTCTCCTCGTTCGCTCGCTCAAACACGGTGGTTGCGACATGAACGTTCCTGTCAAATTTCAGTTTCTTGCAAGTTCATTATTACCTTTTGTTTGCTCAGTCGTAATCCAGCTTTATTCCAAAGTGGTTCACTACAGTTGTAGTTTGCAGTGCTGTGTATTTGTGATGGCTCACAGAGCCAGAGGTTGCGTCAACTCTCCGGACAGTTTTTGTTTTATTTGTGGGGAATATACCGTGAAAAAGCGGCAGAGGAACATTTCTGCATTTATTAAAGTATATTTCGCCTATTTCGGTTTGAAGTTAGGCGATCAAGACAAACCGTGGGCTCCTCACAAAGTGTGCAAGACATGTGAGGAAGATCTACGCTTATGGATGAAAGGTAAAAAACAAGCATTTCGTTTCGGAATACCTATGATGTGGCGTGAACAAAGAGACCACAGCAGTGACTGCTATTTTTGCTCTTGCATTGTGAAGGGATACAACTTAAAAAATAAGAACGTAATAAGTTACCCCAACCTTCCCTCAGCAATTAGGCCTATGCCTCATAGCAACGAAGTACCTGTGCTTGAACCACAAAATCTTTGGATCATATTTGTGTGGACGGTTCTGATCATGATGAGACTCATCAGATGGCTTTTCCCGATGAGTCCAGTACTTCCGAGTTTGAAACTGAACCAGATCCGAAACCTGAACTTTTCTCTCAAGCTGAATTGAATGATTTAGTCCGGGATTTAGGACTCCCAAAAGATGCTGCCCAACTGCTAGGTTCTCGGCTTAAACAGAAAAATCTATTGTCACCAGGAACAACTTTTTATTGGTACCACAACTGCGAGACACAATTTTTGAAGTATTTCAGCAAAGAGGAAGATTTGGTATTTTGCAACGATACATACGGAGTGATGGAAAAGTTTAAACTCAAGTATGATCCTGCTGAATGGCGGCTGTTCATTGATTCGTCAAAAGACAGCATAAAAGGTGTTCTTCATAATGGCAACACATTCGCTTCAGTTCCTATTGCTCACTCTGTTATTCTCCAAGAAAAATACGAGAATTTGGCCTGGATTCTTCAGAAGATTCGTTATGATGAGCATAAGTGGATGATTTGTGGAGACTTTAAAATTCTATCCATGCTATTAGGGCAGCAATCCGGTTTCACCAAATATCCCTGCTTCCTTTGCTTGTGGGATAGCCGGGCCCGCGACCTACACTGGGGGAAAAAAGACTGGCCAATTCGGGAGTATTTGAGACCCGGTGAGAAAAATGTTCTTCATGAGAGCTTGGTACCTCGTGATAAAATTCTATTACCACCTCTCCACATTAAGTTGGGTCTCATTAAGCAATTCATCAAGTCCCTTCCAAAAGATGGTGAGTGCTTTCGGTACCTTTGCTCAAAGTTCCCCCGACTTTCTGAAGCAAAGCTAAAGGAAGGAGTGTTTGTTGGCCCTGATATAAGGAAACTCATTTCAGATGGAACATTCGCTGAAACGATGTCTGAGAAGGAAAAAGAAGCCTGGGATTCCTTCAAGGATGTTGTTCTCAGATTCTTGGGGAACAGGCGGGATGAGAACTATAAGGATATTGTTGCCAGAATGCTCAATGCCTTCAAAGAACAAGGCTGTAACATGAGCCTGAAAGTCCATTTCTTGCACTCCCATGTGAACTACTTTCCCGAAAACTTGGGGGCGTACAGTGAAGAACAAGGTGAAAGGTTTCACCAGGACATCAAGGACGCAGAGAGAAGGTACCAAGGAAGATGGAACACCACTATGATGGCTGATTTCTGCTGGTTGCTGCTGCGGGAAACCCCAGATGAAAAATACGCCAAGCAGCGCACCAAGAGAAGCATTCGGGGGAAGAAGAAACGGGCCCACCAGGAGATTGATTGACCCAAGAATGACTTTAAAATCTAAACTGTGTTGACAAATATCGTGTTTTTACTAAACTTTGAAATAAAAATTTGCTAGTTATTACCACAGTGTCGGATCTCATTTATTAGAATTTTATTTTCACACCATCGGGTGTTTGTCTTCATGTATTGCAATGGTGCGGTTTGCGTTTTCTATTCTTACATACATACCTGTACAACATTTTTTGCACATTGCTTTGCTTTGTGTCTAACCTCGCTCTTATATGCTCAATGTTTGTGCACATGTATGTGTCTGTTTTAAGTGCAGACAATTTTGCTACCATCACAGTGTGTTTTGTTGACATTACTCTATTCTTATGTGCTGCCTTGTTACAATTTTCTTTATTCTTATTTGAATAAGTACTAAACAATTAGTATAAAGAATTCATCCAAGAAACTTTTATCTCGATCGCACTCGATCTGAAACGTTCACCTTAAACTGCTAACCCAATGTAGCAAAAAATCTGTACGTGATGGAGCAAATTGGTTACCAGATTTGGATTCAGCGCACCAAAAAACGTAAAAATCAATCGAAACATTAGAGGCAGTTTAAAAAAAAAAGTTTTTTAGTGTACCTGTGTTATTCCTCCGTGGGATCTCAATGTGGTGTTGGAGGCATTACTTGGGGAACCGTTCGAGCCCTTGGGTAGGGCTTCGCTGAAGGATTTGACTCTGAGAACGGTATTCCTGGTAGCGATTTGTTCGGCCAGAAGAATTTCAGAGTTGCAGGTGTTGTCTTGTCAGGAACCCTATTTGTCCTTTTCGGGTGACAGGGTGGTCTTGCGTACGGTCCCCGCCTTTTTGCCAAAGGTGGTGTCCGATTTTCATGTTAATCAGGTAGTATTGCTGCCGGTGTTTTCGGCGGAACAGAATTCTCAGTCAGGGAACCGTCTGCATCGGTTAGATGTGCGGCGGGTGCTCAAGAAGAAGTATCTCTGTAGGACGGCGTCGTTGAGGAAGACCGACAGGCTCTTTGTCGCCTTCTGGGGCCCGCTCAAGGGCGAGGCGGTGGCGAAGTCTTCCATTTCTAGATGGTTAAAGGAAGCTATTGCGTCGGCTTACATTTTGAGGGGCAAGGCGGTTCCGGTGGGTCTGCGGGCGCATTCCACTCGAGCGCAGGCGGCGTCTTGGGCGGAGGTCAGTTTGGTGCCAGTCGTGGATATTTGTAGAGTGGCGACCTGGTCCTCGTTGCATTCTTTTGCTCGGCATTATCGCCTGGATGTACAGGCGAGGGGAGATAGCCGGTTTGGTTCGGCTGTTCTTCAGGCTGGGATTTCCGCTCCCTCCGTTGATATTCACTGCTCTGTTCCTTAGCAGAACTCCAGTCCAGTCCCTTTACTCTCGGGTTGCGCAACCCTTCCAGCAGCTTGGAGGCTGAGCCCATCATCGTTTTGATGATGGTGTGGTATAAATACCACTGGCACCACCCATAGGCACCAGTATTCTCAGCCTCCAAGCAGCTGGAGGGTTACCGTAAGCCAGGAGCTTACTGGTCCTTAGTTCCTTTGATACTCTTTTTATTTAATTTCTTTAATTTACCTTTTCTTTAGACGGATCCCTACCGCCTGGCATTACCTTCAGCTGTTGGGCACCATGGCGGCAGCGATAGAGGTAGTACCGTGGGCCAAGGCACATATGCAACCTCTTCAACGCGCATTGTTACGACGATGGTCCCCTCAGCATCATCCATTATCCATGCAGCTGCCCTGTCCTCTTCTGATCAGAAGGACCCTCCTCTGGTGGGAGTGCCCAAAGAACCTTGGATGCGGGATGCCTCTCGACCCACCACAATGGATACAACTAACGACGGATGCAAGCCTCGCAGGATGGGGGGCTCATTGCGAGGGACAGTTCGCACAGGGGAGCTGGACCCCGAGGGAAGCTTGGTGGTCCATCAACAGGTTAGAGCTGAGGGCAGTGGCGCTAGCACTCAGAGCTCTCGAGCCCTTGGTGCGGCAGAGGGCAGTCCGCGTCCTCTCGGACAATGTCACCACGGTGGCCTACATCAACCGCCAAGGGGGGACAAGCAGCCCCCTGCTGGAGAAGGAGCAGACAGCCTCTTACAGTGGGCCGAACCGCACCTATTGGACCTGTCAGCTCAACACGTGGCGGGAACAGACAATGTGACGGCCGATTATCTCAGCAGACACAAGATAGACCACGGAGAATGGGAACTAGCGCAGGAAGTGTTCGACCAAGTGGTAGCCCTTTGGGGAGTACCGATCATGGACCTCATGGCGCGCTACGAAACATCCAAAGCAACTCGGTTCTTCAGTCGAAGAAAGGAAAGGATGTCAGAAGGCTTGGATGCCCTGGTCCAGAAGTGGCCTTCGGAAGGTCTCCTGTACGTGTTCCCGCCCTGGGCCCTCATAGGGAGAGTCCTAAGACGAATAGAGGCCCATCCAGTTCTGGTAATACTCATAGCTCCGGATTGGCCTCGTCGCCCATGGTATGCAGACCTGGTGAGACTAACGGCTCTTCGCCCTTGGAGGCTCCCCGACAGAAAGGATTTGCTACGGCAGGTTCCGGTACTCATGCCCCACGTGCATCGATTCTCGCTTACGGCTTGGCCCTTGAGAGGGCTCGGCTCGTGAAGCGAGGTTACTCGGCTTCGGTAATTTCGACCCTGCTGAATGCTCGGAAACGCTCGACCTGTCTTTCCTATGTCAGAGTTTGGCGCATATTTGAGGCGTGGTGCTCAGATCACCATAAGAAACCCTCAGAAGCCTCAGTTCCGGATGTGTTAGAGTTCCTACAAGCAGGTTTCGAGAGAGGTTTGTCTCACAGCTCGTTACGAGTTCAGCTGGCGGCCATTTCTTGTTATAGAGGAAAGGTTCGGGGCAAGTCCCTAGGAGAGCACGCTGATGTGGGCAGATTCCTGAGGGCGGTCAAGCGCTTACGACCTCAGCAAAGATCAGTGATCCCACCTTGGGACTTAAACCTAGTTTTGGATTCTCTAACCAGGGAATCCTTTGAGCCGGCAAGGAGTTCCTCCCTAAAAGACTTGACCCTGAAGACGGTATTTTTGGTAGCTATTTGTTCGGCTAGGAGGGTTTCGGAGCTCCAAGCTATCTCTTCTCGACCTCCCTTCCTGTCTTTTTTCAAGGATAAGGTGGTCTTACAGACGGTTCCTTCCTTTCTACCCAAGGTCTCCTCTCCCTTTCATATGAACCAAACAGTCTCACTCCCGTCCTTCGCAGGAGAAGCACTGGAAGGAGAGAGTGCCAAACTGCGTCTACTAGATTTGCATAGAGTGCTGAGATGGTATCTCTCACGCACAGCATCCTTCCGCAAGTCCGAACGGCTTTTCGTTCAATTTGGAGGGCCGTACAAGGGGGAAGCGGCGGCCAAGGCTTCCATTTCTAGGTGGATCAGGGAGACCATTGCCTACATTCTCAAGGGGAGGCAGGTCCCAACGGGTCTTCGCGCGCATTCAACTCGAGCGCAGTCGGCCTCCTGGGCAGAGCATAGCTTGGTTTCACTGCTAGACATCTGTAGAGCGGCTACCTGGTCCTCTCTGCATACCTTTTCCAAGCACTACAGACTGGATGTCCAGAGTAGAGCAGACACCAGGTTTGCGGGTGCGGTACTTCGGTCCGGGTTGGCGAACCCCACCCAGGTATGAACTGCTCTGTTACATCCTGAGAGTAAAGGGACTGGACTGGAGTTCTGCTAAGGAAAAAGTAATTAGTCCTTACCTGCTAATTAGTGTTCCTGAAGGAGCTCCAGTCCAGTCCCTGATCCCGCCCAGGTTCGGTTTTCTAGTGGTCAGAAGGGAATAAAGGACCGAAGTCGAGGCACGGAGCGGGGCAGAAGCTGAAAACTCCGATAGGAAGAGCCCCTGCGGCGGGGCTAAGAGCTAGGGAGGTTCAGGGAGGAGTGCCCAAAGCTGGGTCGGCCTCGGGTGAGCCTTCTCCTTCCCTCCCCTCTCTCCCTTACCACTGTTCTGTCAGCCTTAAAAAAGAAAAAAAAAAGTGTGTTTGGTTTCCTGTTTCGTTAGTTTTGAGTTTGTTTTACGCATTATAGTTTCGAGTACCTGTCAGGACTGCTTTTTCATCAGATTACTGGTGCCTATGGGTGGTGCCAGTGGTATTTATACCACACCATCATCAAAACGATGATGGGCTCAGCCTCCAAGCTGCTGGAAGGGTTGCGCAACCCGAGAGTAAAGGGACTGGACTGGAGTTCCTTCAGGAACACTAATTAGCAGGTAAGGACTAATTACTTTTTACATCCTCTATGGTTCCGGACTAGAGGGACGCAAAGGAAGAGTAAATTAGACTTACCTGCTAATTGTTGTTCCTTAAGGAACTCTAGTCCAGTCCCGGATCCCTCCCAGTATTCGTCTGTAGTGCAGCCTGAAGATTCATGTGAGAGGAGGACAAGGAGGTGGACAGGAACGGCTCCTTGGTTGGGTTTTTTTCAACATGGTTGAGCTCAGGGAGGCGTTGAGATGAGACAGCGTCTCAGGGGCTCTGTTTGTTTGCTGCAGCAGGTCCTAGTGGGCGCTACAGTGCGGTAATCCTGTTAGTTCGGGGCGGTTATTGGTCTATGCGTAAGTTTCACGGATCCGGTATGGACTGACTTGCGGCAGGGGCAGTAGGGGTTCTTGTTTTTTCACTGCTATCCTGTCTTGTTAGATATTTTCCTATACCTACTTATTTGTTGCTCTGCTGAGTCTGCTTTGTCAATAGGTGCTGGTGGAAGGGGGCGGATCTAGCCTATTTGTACCAGTGACATCAGAACGATGACATCTTTCAGTCTCCAAAGCTGCTGGTGGAGGTTGACAACTCTATGGTTCCAGGACTGGACTAGAGTTCCTTAAGGAACAACAATTAGCAGGTAAGTCTAATTTACTCTCTTATTCTACTGTAAATAGGTAGCCAATGAAGTTCAGCCAGGATCGGTGTGATATGCTCTATTGAGCTTATATTCATTATTATCCTTGCTGCTATATTCTGAGTGAGTTGTATCTTTTTTTTTTTTTTGAAAGCTTTATTTAGTCCACCATAAAATCCAAACAACATATCAACAGACGGCCCCACGGGGAGGGTTAACTCTTCGCCCCCCCGGGTGCCAACAGAAAGATAATACAATAGGTGGGCATTTTACATTATATCCCAACCCCCCTTCTCCCGTCCCCCTCCCCTCACCCACCCGCCCACCCTCACTCCAGTACCGACTGCATAAGCCAATTATCATCAAAAACTGTAAAGCAGCTATCGCCTACCCACTACTCAAGACCTCCATCATTCAACTCCCCCCTTGGAGGGTTGCATTACGGCTGTGGGGTCCCAACTGCTGAATATATGGCTCCCACACTGACAGAAAAACTGTCCAGCGCTTGGCACTGGCCCCGCGCCATCCAACGCTCCGTTAGCATTAATTGATGAAAGTTATTCCGCCATTCACTAAAAGTGGGCAATTGGCGTTCCCGCCATAGCCGGAGAATCGGCCCTTTACCCACCAGACAGGCCTTCCGCACCAGCAAGCTCTCACCAGCCTTCACTGGTCCAGGGGTCGGCAGTTGGTCAAGTGCTACAAATAGGCCGGTCCAATGTAGCCTTCGCTGCAGCAGCGTGCAAAGGAATCTGCATATCCGTGCCCAATATGTCCGTATTCCCCGACAACCCCACCACATGTGTAGGAGAGTAGCTAAGGACTCCGAACAGCGTGGGCAGGAGCCATCCGTGTCCAGCCGACTGCGCAATGCCCGCCGCGGCGAAAAATGAGCCCTAGTCACACACTTAAATTGGATCTCACGCCAACGCACTCCTTGTACTAGTCGGCTAATCCGTTTCAATGCCGTCAGTACCAATCCCGGCTGTACGTCCACTCCCAATTCGGTCGCCCAAGCTCTTTCGACTCCACTATAATCAGGGAGGGGGCGGTAGGTAGCACTCCAAGTTATGTTTCAAATTGGAAATCGACGCCGGGCGCTCCTCTCCCAGCTGAAAAAATTCCAAAATACGAGCTGAGCGCTCAGCCTGTAGCGCTGCGCGCGGCAGTGCAGCCACATAGTGGGAGACTTGTATGTATGCAAAACAATGCGTGTCGGGGAGGTCGTATTCCCGACTGAGCGTTCGGAATGATTTACAGTTTCCCGTTTGGTCTACCAAGTGCCCTATCCACCGGAGGCCACGTAGCCACCAGTCCCGAAACACCGCAGTCTCTGACCCTGGAGTGAATTGAGCATTGCCCTGCAGTGGCAACCAACAAGACACCTTCCACGTTTCCCGCCAATATTTGTTAAGTTGTTGCCATGTGCGTCGGGCCGAGTCCACTAACGGACTCTGCCGGCTAGTACCTGTGAAAACCGTGGATGTGCCGTGCAAAGACGCCAGGAGAGTCGCAGGGGCCACCAAACACTCCTCTAAAGACCTAGGCGTATATACTTCCGTCTCCCCTAGCCAATCACCCAGGTGTCTGGCTTGACAGGCCAATGCGTAGGTCTTCAAGTCTGGAAGGCCCATACCGCCCTCTCGCCATTTTCCAAGCATGCGATTCCATGAGACCCGCGCCCGCCGCCCTCGCCAAAGAAAGCGCTTAAGCAAAGCCTCCATTCTACACAAGTCCCGTCGAAGCAACCAAACTGGCAGGGTCTGCAGCCAGTACAAGATTCTAGGTAGAACTATCATTTGTACTGCCGCTATCCTCCCTGCCAGTGACAGCGGGAGGGGTCCCCACGCACTTAACTGCACCGCCAACTGCCGCAGTATCCGATCTAGGTTACGCCGATATAAGTCCTGGGGATTTCCAGTCAATGTTATACCCAAATAGATAAATTCTTTGTCTGCCCACTGCAAAGGGAAGGATCCCCTCCAAGAAGTTCGGAAATGCCCCAAGACATCCACTACTTCCGACTTATCTTTATTAATGCGCAAGCCTGCAATTGCTCCGTACCGCTGGAACTCGTCTAAAAGCGATTGTAAGGAGGTGGCCGGAGACGTCAAATGGACTAGCAGGTCATCAGCGAAGGCCGAGATAAGGAAGGTTTGCGACCGTAGCCCCATTCCCTGTATCTCTCCCGAAGTTACTATGGTGCGAATCAACGGGTCTAAGGAAAGAACAAAGAGCAAGGGCGATAGAGGACAGCCCTGCCTTGTACCCCTTCCCAACGTGAAGTCGTCCGAGATGAGGCCATTGCACAGTATGCCCGCCGTCGGTGAGATGTACAAACTTTGCACCATTTTACAAAAATCCTCCCCAATACCGTAGCGCGGTAGCAGCCTCCATAGATAACGCCAGTCCACCCTATCAAAGGCCTTCTCTGCATCGAAGCTAATCAACAACGACGGAATGTTGTGAGCATGCACCCACTCCAAGGAGGCCAAAATCTTCCGAAGGTTTCGTACGGCGTGGCGGCCTTTCACAAAGCCCACCTGTGCGTCGTGTATTAGAGAGCCTAAGACCCCTGCCAGGCGGTCAGCCAGAACTTTCGCCAAAAGTTTAAGATCGAAGTTTAGTAGGGATATGGGTCGATATGAAGCTGCCTGCATCGGATCTTTACCCGGCTTTGGGATCAAGGTAATATATGCGTGATTACGCCCCCAGCAGAACGCCCCTTGCTCTGTCCTGGTGGCATAGACCTCTCGCAGGAGTGGGCTTACCCCGTCTCCTAAGATCTTGTAGACTTCGGCCCCGAATCCGTCTGGCCCTGGCGATTTATAACACTGGGCCGCAGATATTGCGGATTGTATTTCCTGTATGGTAATAGGTAAATCTAGAACCTCCCTCTGGGCTGAAGTGAGTTGAGGCAATTCCAAGTCCTCAAAGTAGTCCCGCATCCCCTCAGGGGAACCAGCCGTGGTTTTATATAAGTTTTGAAAAAAGGTACGAAAAATCTCCGCGATTCCTTTGTTCTCTTTATGCATATGTCCCTGGCCGTCCTTTAGCGCCGCTACGTGGGCAGGACGCCGTCGGGCCCGCAAACATCGTGCCAGCAACTTGCCTGGTTTGTCACCATAGCAGTGCAGACGGAACCGATAAAACAGAACCGATTTCTTTGCTCGCTGATGCAAGAGCTCGTTAAGCTCGGTCTGGGTTTCCCATAGCGCCTTCTTATTAGACAGCGTAGACGTGTGGGCACATCGCCGCCGTAGAATAGTGACTCGACGCTCAAGTTGTACTATACGTTCTGCCATCAGCCGGCGCTGTCTCGCGGCGTAACCTATGATGTCCCCTCGAAGAACCACCTTTGCCGTTTCCCAGACCAGTTCGGGGTAGTCTACATGAACCTGGTGATTGCCAAGAAATTCCGCCCATCTCTGACGGATAAACTGGCGAAATTGCCCATCCGAGTAAAGTTCTAGGGGGAATCTCCACATGCGTGACCGATTAGTGTCCCGCCCCCAATGTAGGTCAAGCCACACCATCGCGTGGTCTGATATTTCGGAAGGACCAATCTGTGCATCCTCGGTGTGTGTGAACAAAGTCCCCGAGATCATTACATAGTCAATACGGGCACTGGAACCATGCGCTCGAGATTGATGGGTATAGTCTCTTTCGGAGGGGTGCAGGACCCGCCAAGGATCAATTAAACCCTAGTCTCCGACAGAACCGCAACAGCGTCTGGGAAGGTGCTATCCTCTCCCGCCCGCCTCCTCTCCTAGAAGTGTCCAGATCCACATTCAGGACTCCATTAAAATCCCCACCCAAAATCACCGGGCACTCCGGAAGCTGCTCCACCCTTGATGCTAGGCCATTGTAGAAACCCGGGTCAACCACATTGGGACCATAGAGATTTCCCAGAATCACCGGTTTACCGTCTAAGTGACCATATATCACCAGGGATCGTCCAGTATTATCAGCAAGGACCGTCTCCTCTACGAATCGTATGCGTTTATGAATTAGAATCGCTACGCCTCCCTTATGCCCCTGGGCGGGGGACCCCCACACTTGGCCCACCCAGTTCCGACAAAGCTTGCTATGTTCAGCGGCCGTCTGGTGGGTTTCTTGAAGAAGTGCAATGTCACACTTATGTCGAGCCAGTGCTTGCAATACCTTATGCCTCTTAATAGGGTTTCCCAGTCCACAGACATTCCAGGTGATTATTCTCAAAGCGCCGGGGCAGTGCCAAGGTGCCACCACAGAATCACTTCCAAGTACTGCAGAGGGACACCCCCAGCCTGGCATCCCCCCCCATCTATATGTAGGCAATTATCCCATCTAGTAACATTCAATGGAGTGTACCCCCTCCCCTCCCCCTGTCCCTCCCTCCTCCTCCCCCCCCGCCTCCCCACCCCTCCACGCTCTCCCATCCAGTCATAGCCTGGACTACTTCCTATGGCAGACGGGTTCGCCCCTCTAACACTTTATCCTACTTGTTAGAGAGGGTGAAGAGAGAAAGGAGACACACAGTCTCCGCTACAAGCCCCTGTACTGGGGCTCCCACATTCGGTGCTAGCACCCCCCACTCACCTGCTCCCACGTTGTCTCTGCCCACCTCCACCCAGATGACCTCCCAGCTCTTCCACCCTCCCCCCTCATCAAATACATGCATCCCTGCTTTATCGAGGTCAATCCTCTCTACTCTCCCGGCTGCCCCCCTTGCCTCAAATCGAGCCCCACCTGTAAGGGGAAGAAAAGGGGGGAGAGAGGAGGGTGGGTCAAGCAGGAATACAGGGGCAGAGACAATGCAAGGAGGGAAATAACCAAGGAGCCAGCAATGCAGCAACAATTATAACAAAGTAACCATTGCAACAAAATAACAAGGATACAATGTCTCTCCTGGCATTAGCAATGTTACCAAGGCAATGAGACGTTGCATCCCAGCTTAATACACTATATGAAAGGCAAAACCAGGAGTTCTCCCATGACAATGGAAGCCGCCAGGAGCCAGTCGGCCCCTGGGGGCTCCAAACCCCCCCACTACACAAGGGGAGGCGTAACTCACTTCCAGTCCGTCATGTAGCAGCTAGGGAGCCGATTGATCAGGCAGGGAGTCCAGAAAGGTAGTCGCCTCTTCCAGGGTCGCTAGAATGCGAGTGTGGCCTTGGTGATCGATCCTCAGCCGGGCCGGGTAGAGGAGTGAAAAGCGAATGCCGCGGTTGAACAGCTGGGTGCAGATCCCCGAAAAAGCCCTTCGCTGTTGACTGACGAGGACCGAGTAGTCTTGGAATACTAAGATCGGCTCGATATCCTGTTGATTCCGCCGTCGGCCCCTTGCCGCCTTTAACACCTCCTCTTTCTGTCTGTAGTCGAGAAAGCGGGCAATTACTGCACGAGGTTTCCTGGCCTGCTCTCTTCTTTGGCCTAGCCGATGTGCCCGCTCTAGCTTGAGAGATTCACCTCTCAGATTTGGCAGGAGGCTTCCAATCCAGGATTGTAAATATTCAAGCAGGGCACTATCAGCGACACTTTCAGGAACACCGATGAATCTCAAGTTTTTTCGCCTACCTCGGTTCTCCAGTTCATCGAGTTTATCCCCTTGCTGCTTCACCAAAGTCTCTAGGGCGGCCACTTTGGCCACCACCGAATTTTGCGTGTCTTCCACATCTGACACCCTTGTCTCAACTTGCTCCAGTCGCTCCTCCACCGCCGTGAAACGTTGTCCAAGCGACTGGATTTGCTCTACCAAATCCTGGAAACGTGTGCTGAGCGCCTGCACCACTGCCGCACTGACCTCGGCCACTAAGTCTGGCGGGGTGTCCGGTTTCGGGCTGGGTGGTTGGTCTTCTGCCGTTTTTCCCCCCGTAGGGCGGGGTCTCTCTTTTCGCGGAGCTTTAGATGCCATTGGGTTAGCAGTGTTATATGCACCCCGTCCCACGCAGGGCACCGCTCTCGCAGAACAGCAAAGATAGAGCTGTGCAGTGCAAACCCACAGCTGCAAGGATTTTAGGACGCTGTTGAGGGGTTATCTGCCCAAACCAGGCAGGGACGGCCGTGAGACTATAGACCCAATACCCCAGGAGGATACTGATGGATGGGGCAGTAGAAAGAGTATCTCACCACACTCAGGCGCGCTTTCTCTTAGACACCAATGCCCGCTGCTGTCAGGCAGGGGGGGGGCCGCCGATCTCCTCGCCGCCCGAGGTCTTTCAACTAGTGTGGGGAGCGCTGTGCCCCGGCGAAAGAAGTGTTTAATCTCCGTAGCTTATGGCGGCAGCTACTGTCCTTCGTGCAGGCAAAGATGATCCCAGGCCTCCGCTCCGCTGAATACACAGCGCCCCCCGAAGGAACAACTAGTCGTGAAGGCGGGAGAAGGGACGGGAGCGCTCAAACGCGCCTCGGATCTCTTCCCCCCCTGGTCCGATCCGGATAAATCAGTCACTGGTCTCTCCTCGGCTGCGAGTTCAGCCCTCCATGAACGTAGCGCTGCTATTAGCGGCGGGGGACTGTCCGGGCGCACCTCGTCCCGCTTCTTAGTAAAAGAAGTTGCCTGCCTGGATCGCGCGAGCTAGGCCACCACGTGTTGATCAGAGACAGAGGTTAACAGTGGCAAGGATGCCCAATCGTACCCCCGGCTTACTTGCAGGATAGCCCACGATCTTCTCCGCTCGGGTAGGAGTGGCTGCAGGTCCTTCCGTGCCTTCAAACCCCGGATCCTGCACAAGGAGAACCGAGGATGGCGGTGGGGGAAGTGCCCGAGTGGCCTCTGCACGCTCCCTTCTCCGCTGACCTTTCCTCCCCCGGATGGCCGCGAATCGCTTCAGCGGCAGCGGATCAGAGCCCTGGCAGGGAAGAATCAATACCGGTAGGAGAGAGGGAGTTTTCTTTATTTTTTGCAGGATTTGTAGCAGTTTTGTAGGGGCAATTGCCCGGAGCTGATCGTAAGCCGTCCGATCAGCTCATTGCCCAGACCGGAAGTCTCGAGTTGTATCTTTTTAATATTTTGCTTTGTGATGCCATTGAGGATTATATTTGCAAAATCAAAGTGTGGGGTTATGATAGCTTGAATTATAGTTATGAAGTCTTGTAAGTGAATCAACGGTCTTACTTGTTTCAATGTCTTAAGTTTGTAATGTATGTTTTTTGTTAGGTATTTTATGTGTGAATCCATATTGAGTTTGTCGAGTATCACACCTAGGTATTTTACTTCTTTTTTTTATGTTGATCTCATGGTTATCTAGGGTAATGGTGCTTGGGGGTGTGTATGTTTGTTTGATTTTTAGTAATATATAGTACATCAGTTTTTGAGAAATTGATGTGTAAGTTCTGATCCTTAAGCCATTTTGTTAGTTCTTTAAAACATTCTGTAATTTGTTGTAGTGGAGGGTGGGGGATTTTGAATGGGCGGTAGAACATTATATCATCGGCATATATATGTTAATGGACGTCATGACGTTTAAAAATGCTACTGACTGGTTGTAGGTAAATGTTAAATAGTAATGCTGATAGTGCGGATCCCTGTGGAAGGCCTTGTGTTTGATTGAAAGTGGTAGATGTTTGGTTGAGAATTCTCACTGTTTGGGTTCTGTTTGATAGGTAGGATTTGAACCAGTTATAAACAGTAGATGATGTTCCAATTTGTTGAAGTCTGTTTAACATTGTTAAGTGATTGACGCTGTCAAATGCTGCAGAAATGTCAAATACTAGGATGAAGGCTTGTTTAGTGTCATCAATTCCCCTTAATAAAGTGTCATAAAGGACTGTTAGTAATGTTTCTACCCCATGGAATGGTCGGAAACCATATTGGTGTTCATCAAGGAGGTTCAATGTATCGATGAATTCCCGTAGTTGAGTTTGGACTATTTTTTCAATAAGTTGGGCCATGAAAGGAATGCTCGATATGGGTCTGTATGATTTTGGGAATAGTTTGTCTAGTGTGTTATTTTTAAGTATTGGTCGTATTTGAACATGTTTGAGAGATGGCGGTAAGTAGCCTTTTTCTAGTGATAGGTTAACCATAGGGAGGATGAAAGAGGAGAGTATTGAGAATGTCTGTCTGTCTTTTTTATCCAATCCACTGGGCATGGATCAAGATATGAGGTAGTTGTATTGATGTTAGATATAGTAGTTTTGAGAGTGGTCTTTGATGTTAAATTGAAGTTGGACCAGTTATCCGAGGTAGTGTGCTTCATTTCAGTGTGTGTTATTAGTGGGGTCATTTGTAGTTTTGTTTTATTAATATAGTATTGTGCTAATTCTTGTGGAGAAATTTCTATGGATATTTCGTCTGAGTTGTATGTTTTGTTTGTTAGGTTCTGTATTATACAGAACAATTCCCTTGGTCGGTTAATGGAATTAGTGATTATGTTAGAGTAATAGTTTCGCTTAGTATTGTCTGTTTCCTTATATATATATTTAGGGTATTTATGTATTTCTCGTAATCTGTTAGTGATTTGGATTGTCTCCATTTCCTTTCTTCCATTCTTAATTGTCTTTTCAGTTTTTTGAGTGTCATATTAAACTATGGGGCATCCCTTTTTTTTTAATTTTGTCATTATTGTTATGGTGTGATGGGTTTGGTTTTCTTTCTGCAGCCATGGAGATAGTTTTGTTGCAAGTTTTGATAGATTCCTCAAGATTTGTGGGTGTTAGGGTGAGGTGTGGAATTATTTGATCTAGAAATTCTTCTTCATTGAACCTTCTGAATCTCTTAGTTTGTGGAGGTTGTGGTCTTTTTTTGATTGTTGTCAGGGATGGTGATATTGACATACTGTTAACTAACAATGCTTACTAGTTGGGCCTGAACTAATTTTGCTGTGGTTTTTAATATATAATATTCAGTAGAATGCTTTTAACATCCTACATTTCCTCTTTTCCTAATGTGTATGAATGTGTGTTACACAAGAGTTTTCATAAATGTCTCTTCCACTGACCCTTTAGCATTTGTTAGTTACTGATCATTTTCTAATGATGCCCACACTATAGCATATAAACTTTCAGGACACTTGGTGGTTCTCCAAATCACACTCCCTTATTGTTGCTCTACTCCAGTCCCCACTTGTGGGTTTTCACCTCTCTCCAGCAGCTTGGAGACTGAGCATGTTACACTTTCTGACATCAACACTGATGGCCTGCTGGCACCTCCCACCAGATCCAGTAGTATGTCTCCAAGCAGCTAGTGAGATGTGAGCCCAGAACTGGGACTCACTGGAGTGACAACTAAGGTGTTTAGTCTTTTAATTTGGTATATCAATTGAGAACAAATATATCCTTAAAGTGCAGTGCAGTCAATTGAGAGCCAAGGTGTATAAGGTTGATTGGGGAAATAAAAAAGAAAAGTAAAGAGAAGCCAAATGGTAAGCCAGGGCAGACAGCGAAAGACTTGTGGGGAAAGGTACTTCTTACTTTTGCTGGCGGCTACTGGCAGTTAAGGGAGAGCAAGGCAACTGAAGGCAGCGGATTCTTCCCCTGATGAATTTGATGCAATTTCTTCAGCCTGCTGCCGCCGCTGTCACTCACAGCTCTGATGAGCAGCTGATTGGGATGCTCTCCACACCAGATTGCTCTGCTAGCAGAGGGGGGTTTCCTGCTCGCACAGCTCAGGTAAACCTGGGTAACTTCAGTGACTGCATTAATTGGGGCCACAACAGTCAAATGGAAACTGTGGCTGAGAGCAGCTTCTCCCCAGCTTGTGTGGGAGCTGCCACCATTTTCTTGACAGGCACTGCCACATGTTGAAGGACTCCAGGATTGAGCCGGACACCGGGGGTCCCATCACATGCATTTTATTGTTTTCTTAAGGGCCTGGGAAGGAAAAAAGGCAAGTACAGAAAAGCTCCTTTTGCCAGGTATATCTAGGTTTTGGAAGGTAGTGGGGGGGGGGGGGGAGAGAAAAGACAGGTACTACTAAGGGTGTCTTTTCCTGTCTTCAGTGGAGGAGTGTAACTGTGTCCTGATCAGCGCACTATGACCTTCAGACCTGTGTGCCTAACTTGTGGATCCCGCAGGAGGATGGTCTCCATAGACGGCCTTTGCCGTGACTGCAAGGCAGAGTCCAAGGCCTGGGAATGGGTCCTCAGTGATGAAAGAGGGGAGCAGTTGCTGGGAGGTCCTGGTGAAGGAAACTCCCAAGGGGACAACCCCTCCTTAGAAGGGGACAAGAGTAGTCCAGAGCTGGAACAGAGGGGAAGATCTCCGGGGTCCTTCAAACCTTCCACCTCTAAAGACTTCTTATCAGGGATGCTCCCAGGAGGCGCTTTTGCCAGAATTTGTCCTACTTATGCATAAGGCCTTCTGCATGAGGCAGTTAGGGCAGGACTGGCCAGTAGGAGCCCTGAGCAGAGCCAGAAAACATGAGATGGGTGGACTCCTTTGCCGGAGCAAGGAGTGAGGGAGAGTCTGAGGCTGGCTGATGGTGGGTGGAGAATGACACCTAGTAAGATTTAGGTCTGCCCATTTGGGAGAGATGGAAGACCTGGAAGGGGAGACAGCCGGAGATACTGAGTATATGGAGCTTGAGGAAGGGGAAATGCCTTAGGGGGAGGCATCCTGCATGGTGTGTGTTTTTCATAGGGAAGAGCTTTCTGCATTCATCACACACTCCTCAAGGGCTCTAAATATGGATCAGAATGTTCCCGAGGAAGAGGACCTGCTGGAAGACCCATTGTTCCAGGCGGTATAGAAGACTCAGATGATCCCCTTTCAGCGTGTGGTCAAGTAGATGATTCAAGACGAGTGGGAGGCACTGAAGGGAAACGCAGGTGTTGACCCATTAGCAAGGGGCCAGTCAAGGAACCTCTGGCATTTCCAGGCGCTGTGTTTGTTTTTTCCCTGTTCCAGAGCGGAAGGTTTCTGTCTCGAGGACAGACCTTTCGGGGGTTTCAAGGTGCCAGCAGAAGTGGGTTTTTTTTTTTCTCTCTTCTGCGGCCTCAAGCAAGAAGAGGCCACAATGATGCCAGGATGTAACACCAATTTTTAAAAAGGGTTCGAGGGGTGATCCGGGAAACTACAGACCGGTGAGCCTGACATCAGTACCGGGAAAAATGGTAGAAACCATCATAAAGAATAAAATTACTCAGCATATAGATAGTCATGACCTAATGGGAGACAGCCAACATGGCTTTAGACAAGGAAGATCTTGTCTTACTAATCTGTTATGTTTTTTTGAAGGAGTGAATAAACAGGTGGACAAAGGTGAGTCGGTTGATATTGTGTATCTGGACTTTCAGAAAGCCTTTGACAAGGTCCCTCATGAGAGACTTTTGGCAAAACTAAAGAGTCATGGGATAGGAGGCAGTGTACTACTGTGGATCAGGAACTGGTTAAAAGATAGAAAGCAGAGGGTAGGGCTAAATGGCCAATTTTCCCAATGGAGAAAGGTGAATAGTGGTGTACCCCAGGGATCTGTGCTGGGTCCGCTGCTTTTTGACATATTCATAAATGACCTGGAAAGTGGAATAACGAGTGAGGTTATCAAATTTGCAGATGACACAAAACTATTTAAAGTTGTTAAAACCCAGGAGGATTGTGGAAAATTGCAAGAGGATCTTGATAAATTGGAAGACTGGGCATCAAAATGGCAGATGAAATTTAATGTGGAGAAGTGCAAGGTTATGCACCTAGGGAAGAACAACCCAAACTATGGTTACACGATGCAAGGTTCCACATTAGGAACCACCACCCAAGAAAAAGATTTAGGCGTCCTTGTGGATACCATGTTAAAACCCTCGGCCCAGTGTGCAGCGGTGGCCAAGAGAGCAAATAGAATGCTAGGTATGATAAGGAAAGGAATGGAAAATAAAACAAAAGATATTAGTATGCCTCTATATCGTTCCATGGTGAGACCGCACCTTGAATATTGTGTGCAATTCTGGTCGCCATATCTTAAAAAGGATATAGCAATTTTAGAAAAGGTTCAGAGAAGAGCCACCAAAATGGTAAAGGGGATGGAAGGCTACTCCTATGAAGAAAGGCTAAAAAGGTTGGGGCTCTTTAACCTGGAAAAGAGACGGCTGAGGGGAGATATGATAGAAGTCTATAAATTAATGAACGGAGTGGAACGGGTAAACGTAGATCGATTGTTTACCTTATCAGAATATAGAAAGACTAGGGGACATGCAATGAAGCTACAGGGTAAACTATTTAAGACTAATAAAAGAAAATATTTTTTCACTCAACGTGTAATCAAACTCTGGAATTTGTTACCGGAGGATGTAGTAAAGGCTGTTAGTGTAGCTGGGTTTAAAAAAGGTTTGGACAAGTTCCTGGAGGAAAGGTCCATAAACCATTATTAAGAAGGGACCCAGGATATCAATGCTTGAACCAATACAAGCATTGTGGAACCTGTGTCCCTTGGGGAAACTGCTAGGTACGTATGACCTAGATTGGCCACTGTTGGAAACAGAATACTGGGCTTGATGGACCTTGGTCTGACCCAGTATGGCATATCTTATGTTCTTATGTTCTTATGATGGTTTGAGAGGTGTTGGTTTCCTTGGGAGGTTGGTTGTGGGACCTTTACGCCGCCTGAACCAAAATAATGACCAACCAGTGGGTACTTGAGATCATCTGGGAGGGCTATGCGCTGGAATTTGCCTAGTTTCTGCAGGACACCTTTTGTCAGTTCTCCCTACAGAGTTCTGTGGAAGTTCTAGGCTGTGAGGGACACACTGCAGCACTTGCTCACACTGCAGGCAGTGGTGGAGAATACCAGAAGACTAGCGAGTGTGGTCGGTACTCCATTTACTTTGTGATTTCCCCCCCCCCCCCAAAAAAAAGAGGAATGTTCCTTCCCATCCATTTTGGATCTCAAGCATGTAAATTGGTGTCTACAAGTACCACGCTTTCACATGGACTCTATGCTCTGTCATTGTGGTGATCTGAGAAGGAGAGTTCCTGACCTTCATCGATCTTACAGAGACATACTTGCACATTCCCATTCAGCTGGGACATCCAGCAGTTTCTGCATTTTTGCAGTACTAATGGGTCATTTCCAGTTTCACGCCTTACCGTTCGGTCTGGCAACAGCTCCATGTATATTCACCAAGGTAATGGTGGTGGCAGCCGAACTCAGACAGGAAGGCGTCCTTGTCCATCCTTATCTAGGCGATTGGCTGATCCGGGCCAAGTCCTGGGAGGAGAGCCTGCAGGCCACAGAGCACATGATCCCCTTTCTGCAGTCTCAACTGGATCATCAATATGGCAAAGAGCAGACTCCAACCATACCTCAGATTTGGTGTAACTGGGGCCAAGGTTTCGGATGGATGTGGGCATATTGTCCCTACTTTTGGAGAGAATGGTCACCCTGCAGACTCGGATCAGATGCTTTCTCCACATGACTGTGCCAACGGTGTGGCATTATTTGCAAGTGCTGGGGTAGATGCTGGCATCAATTGGGTTGGTGCTCTGGGCGCTTGTGCATATGTGACTTGCAGCGGGTGGTGTTGCAGAGTTGGTTGGCTTAGCACCATGAGCTGTCTCGGGCACTGCCTTGTCCATGGGCAGTTTGGAATTTGCTCAAGTGGTGGTTGCATACAGATAAGCTGATGGCAGGGATTATTTATTTTTTTGTACCGCGCTCTTTAGAATCAGTACGGTTTACATGTATACTAACAGGTACTTTTATTCCCTTGTCCCTGAAGGGCTCACAATCTAAGTTTTACCTGAGGCAATGGAGGGTTAAGTGGCTTGCCCAAGGCCACAAGGAGTGGCCATGGGACTAGAGACCCCAGTCCCTCCGGCCTGAGGTTGCTTGTCCCCATGCGGGAATTGAACCCCCGGCCTGAGGTAACCTGTCCCAACCACTGAGCCTCTGGAGACATCGCAGGGGATCCTCTTAACGACAGGTGCCAGTCTGTTGAGATGGGGGGCACACTGTGAAGTTAAAGTAGCCCAGGGAGTATGGACAGTGGCGGAGAGTGCATGGCCAATTTAAAAATCAGCTAAAGATGAGTGGTGTACCTAGCGTTCCAGGCCTTCCAACCCCTCCTCCTTCAAAGGAAGGCTGTTAGTGCTCTCTGCAACTACTACTACTACCAAGCATTTGTATAGCGCTACAAGACATGCAGCGTTGCACAGACATGTAAGAGACCAGTCCCTGCTCATCGGAGCTTACAATCTAGTCAAGACAGATAACACAGTAGATGTAGACAAGGATACATCTTGGGGGAATAGTAAAGAAACACAAATGAGATTGGTTCATTCAAGATCCGAAAGTGGTAACGCCACCACGGTGGCATGCATCAATAGAAAAGGGGGCACAAGCAGCGTGCAGTTAAAGGACAAGGTTGCACCCTTGTTGGCATGGGCAGAGGACAATTTGCAGGTGCTCTCGGCAGCACCTGTAGCTGGCAAGGACAGTGTCATGGCAGACTTTCTCAGCTGGGTCCAACTGGATGCTGGGGAGTAGACACTCAACAAGGCCGTCTTTGCACAGTTGGTGCAGCGTTGGAGGCTGCCAGTCATGGACCTGATGGCCATCTTCCAGAATGCCAAAGCGTATCGTTTTTACCACAGAAGGGAGAGCATGTTGGAGGGACTTGATGCATTGATGCAGCGGTGGCCAGTGGAGGGTTGCCTATGTGTCTTTCCACCATGGGCTATGATAGGGCAAGTAGTGCAATGAATAGAGGCACACAAGGGGTTGGTTGTACTAATTGTCCCCAGTTGGCCGAGGAGACCATGGTACGCTGATCTTGTCAGGTTGGCTGTCGAGCGGTCTTGGTGACTCCCAGTTTGTCGGACCTATTGGTACAGGGTCCCATCTGGATGCATCGGGTGAGTCTATTCTTGCTTACAGCCTGGCTCTTGAGAGGGCTAGATTGAGAAAGCAGGGCTATTCAGCCACGGTTATTTCTACACTATTGAGGGCCTGCAAGCGGTCCATTTCCCTGGCCTATGTCCACATATTGTGAATCTTTGAAGGCTGGTATGGGGACCATAGTTGTCGTCTGCTTTCGACCTTGGTACCTGATGATCTAGTTTTCTTGTAAGCAGGCTTGGACAAAGGGTTAGCCAGCAGCTCGCAGTGATTGCTCGTTGTGGTAGGATTCAGGCGGTTTCCCTGGCATCATACCTGGATGTGGCTCGTTTTTTACAGGTGGTGAAGCATCTTTGCCCACCAGTCCAAGCGGTGGTCCCTCCTATGGGGATCTTAATTTGGTACTGTCGGTAATGACTGAGGTGCCATTCAAGCCTCTGGGGTCCAGTATCTTAAAGGACTTGACTTTGAAGACAATCTTTTTGGTGGCTATTTGTTTGGCCAGAAGGTTTTCAGAGCTCTAGGTACTGTTGTGTCGAGCACCGTTTCTCTGCCTTACCAAGGAAAAGGTGATACTGTGGCTGATGCTGTCGGTGTTCCAGCTCAATCAATCTGTCACTCTTTCAATGTTTGCGGGGGTAGGGGACCCGCTGCTGCAGCTACTTGACGTCAGGCACGTGTTGCAACACTACCTGAAGCGGACAAGTTTTGTCTTTTTTTATTCTGTTTTTTGGAGGTCCGCGTACAGGCGAAGTGGTCTCAAAAGCCTCATTTACCCAGCACGCGATTGAGGTTATCTCCTCGGCATATTTGTTTTATTTATTTATTTTTTAAGTATAGAGTGTTGCCCAAAGGGCTTAAAGCGCATTCTACCCCTGCCCAAGCGGTGTCTTGGTGGAATCCAGCCTCGTACCACCAGTGGAAATTTGTAGGGTGGTGACGACGTCGTTGCATACCTTTTTGTGAAGCTTTATCCTTTGGATGTACAAACAGCGGGGGATGTGTTTGATAACTGCTATAGTACAGCCCACAAGTGGGGACTGGACTGGAGTAACGATAAGGAAGGTAATATTTAGCTCTTACCTGTTAATTGTCTTGACTGGAGTAACTCAAGGATAGTCCTATACTCTCCTGGAAATCTTTTCTCAAAGATTGGATGGTGTTCCCAGTCTTGAAGAATTAGAGCACTGAATGTTTGGTCCAGAAGTGGAGCAGAGTCATCGGTGGCAGTAGTGGCATGAAGGTCACCCAATTCCCTTTCAGGGGGAAGATGCTGGAGGGGACAGGGTAGAGTGTTCACATAAGTGTATTCGTCTTACAATATTTTTCCTTCTAATGGAAGGGAGGGGAATTTTCTGCCTGTGGCGGATACTCTATGGGTAAAGTGTGTGTGTGGTTTGTTTGTTTTTTTTAATAGAGATTCTGCTTAGTCGGTGCTCCTGTGAGTCTGCTTTGTCAATAGGATACTGGAGCTGGTGGGAGGTACCAACTGGCTATCTGTGGTGATATCAGTGTGACATGCTCATTCTCCAAGCTGCTGGTGAGAGGGAAAACCCACAAGTGTGACTGGACTGGAGTAATAGAGGAAGGTGAAATTTAGTTCTTATCTGCTAAATTCTTTCATTATTTTGCTAGACTAGTTCAGATGAGTGGGTTATGTTCCCCAGCCTGCAGGTGGAGGCAGACCAGAGCAACTTTGTTTTGTCATCACTTGGTATATTCTCTGGTGCAGCACTAAGAGAAGCCAATATTGTCTGCCTTCAGCAGGTAGCAGGGTGGTCAGGATTGGTGCAACAGTGCAGATAAGCCTGTCCACTGCCATGCAGTTGTCAAATACAAAATATGAAAAAACGTCCCAATGGAACAAACACTTAGCAAACCTGTCACAGGCAGTAATTCCTATGATTCAAAGAGCAGGAACTCTACCAATGAAAAGGCAGCACATTATATTGGACCTCAGAACACTATTACACCTATTACTGGTAAAACACAACAAGTGGGGCTATTACAAATGTATATGTAGAAACTACACGTTAAGAATACTGTACCTTGGTTGCACACAAAATAGACTCAACAAATACAGAACAAGGGATGAGGCCAGCTTAAAGAGGCAAGGCATTGGCTCAGGGTGCACCTCGGTAGGGGCACAGGAAGCTTGCCTCACTGGCTTGCTTCCAACCTGCCTTTTGTCTCCCCAGCCACAGCTATGTTAAACATTAACACAGCTGCGGGAGCATTTGTTTTTGCTCCCGCGGCTGTATTAATGCTCAGCACAGCCGTGGGAGGATTTTCATTTGCCCCCGCGGTTGTGTTATACTCAAGCTGTCTGCACAGCGGATTGAGTAGGGCATAGTTGCGGAAGCAAAAGTAAATGCACCCGTGGCTGTGCTGAGCATTAATATAGCCGGTGGAGCATTGGCTTTTGCTCCATGTTTAATACAGCTGTGGGAGAAAAAGCAAATGCTTCTGCAGTGCTGTTGCTGCAAGGAGGGGGAGGGATAGCTGATACTGAGGCTGGGGGGGGGGCAGGAACTGGGCTGGGTAGCTAGAAATGGGCTGATACTGGGACAGGGGGGCTGGGACTGGGGAGCAGACTAATACTTGAAATGGACTGATGCTGGGTCGGGGCTGGCGGATATTGGGGGACTGGAAAGGGGCTGATACTAGGAATGGGAGCTGGGACTGGAAAAGGGCTGATGGTGGGGGGCTGGCTGATACTGGGGCTGAGGACTGACTGGCAGTGGGCTGAAACTGGGAATAGGAGGGCTGGGAAGGAAGGGAAAGGAGTTGATTCAAGAGCTGGGGTCCTGACCGATACTGGGAATGGGGGGCTGGGAATGGGCTGATACTGGAGATGAGGACTGATGCTTGGAATAGGGGGGGACTGGGAATGGGCTAATATAGGGGTTTTGGGGCTAACTGATATTGGCAGTGGGGGTGCTAGGACTGGAAATGGGGCTGTGGAAATGGGATGATACTGGGACTGGGGAGATTCCAAGGGTTGGGACTAGATATGGGCTAATATTAGGGTTGGGAGGACTGGAAATGGGTTGGGACTAGGTCTTGGGGGATAATGGTGCTGGGGCTGGATATGGGCTGGTATTGGGGCTGGGAAGGATACTGGGTCTGGAGAGATGGGACTGGAAATGAACTAATATAGGGGCTGATTGATATTGGGAATGGGACTGGAAAATGGGCAGATACTGGGTCTGGAGAGATGGGACTGGAAAATAGGCTAGAGGAACTGGCAATGGCGTGGCCCTTAGGCGTTGGTCCGTGGCGTCTGTTTCTGGAAGCTAGATTGATGTCCTGCTTATTTATCTGGGTAATGTGCTGTTCCGTGTCTCTCTCCTCTTATCTGTTTGACTGTTTCTTTACTCTACTCTGTCCTATCCTATAATTGGCGTTCTTTTCTTTTTCACTGAATGATGTGGTATTGTAAACCGCTCTGATACCTTTTTGGTCTGAGCGGTATATCAAATTCAAATAAACATAACATAATAACATAATGAGCTGATATTTGGGTATGGGGGCTGGGACTGGAAAATGGGCTGATATTAGGTCTGGGGAGAGAGGCTGTGGGGACTTCCGCTTTCAGATCTTGACTCACCTGGTTTCCTTTTTTTCCTTACCATTCTCCCTAGATGTAGCCCATGTCTACAGCTACTGTATTGTTTGTCTTGACTAGATTATAAGCTCTGATGAGCAGGGTGAGTCTTTTATATGTGTCTGTGCAGCACTATGTACATCTAGTTGTGCTATACAAATGCTCAGTAGTAGTAGTAGATTTGGGATGATAGGTCTGGGGAGAAGGGACTGGAAGGGAGCTAATGCTAGGTCTGGGGTCCTGGGACAAATGCTGGCAAATGCAAGGGTCAAAGTAGGAAAAGGAGGGAGATGCTAGGAGAGTGAGAAGGGGACATATATTGTGGGGATAGGTGAAGAAGCAAATCAAGGGAAGTTTGAAAAGGAAGGGTATGAAAACACATGCTGGGGTAAGGAGGAAAGACGAGGTTAATGAATGTTGGAGAAGGAAGTAAATTGGTGAGTGCTGGGGAAAAGGAGTAGGAGGCAGGAGGGCAGGTACTAGGGACATAAGATGTGAGAAAACAGGGATTCTGACAGGTGGAGACTCTTAAGATTGGGTGAGAAAACAGAAGAAGGAATCTAAGGCTGGGTATTGGGATTCTAAGTGGGATGAGGCTTGGGTGGGATTGTGAGTGGGAAGTGGGTTTTGCTTGGGTGGGGGGAGTGGGGACTAAAAAATTGACCACAGATTAAGAGGGCAGTGGGAACAAGGTGATTGAATGAGAGGTATGAGCAGGGCCAGCCCGTCCACTAGGTGAGCTCAGCTGCTGCCTACGGTGACTGGCCTGGGTGGGTGGTAGCAGTGGCACAGGTAGGCGGCAGCAGGCCCCCCCCTAGCTGCTGCAGGTTCCATTTGGGGGGGGGGAGGTGGGCAGCATTTCCAAAAATGGTGGCAAAAAGCCACTGCTTTTGGAAATGCTGCTGCCTGCCTCCACCTCCCCCCTTCCAAGACGGAATTGGTGGCATCTGGGGGAGGATGGTGCTGGGGTTTCTACCTAGGGTGGCAGAAACCCTTGGGCAGGCTTAGAGTATTAGTAGGGCTGTGAGACCAAGAGCAGAAATATGGGAAGGGGAGAAGGTCTGAAGGACCTGGAAGGTTTGAGGCAGTTGAAAAGGACAGAGTGCTCTGGAGTGGATAAGAGCCACAGGAAGGGACAGACCTTCCTCGAAGCAAGTGAGAGGTAGAAATGGGATACATGATAGGGGAAATGGAAGTCTGGATGAGGGTAAGACATAAGAAGGCCTGGAAGTGGAAAGATAAGTGTTAGGAAATGAGGTGGGGCTGGTAGAAGGAATGAGAAACAGAAGGTGGTAAAAGAGACAGTGGAGGAGATGAGTGCAGAGCAACGAAATGGCAGACTAGAAAGTGGGGTGAAACATTCGTGGGGGGGGGGGATGTAGGATGCTGGCAAAGGAATGAAACGTAGAATGGAAGTACTAGGGAAGTAAGATTAGTAAATAGAAAGCTAGTAAGTAGATGGCTGTTGAACAGAGGAAGACTGAAGATTGCAGGAAAGAGAGGGGAATGGAATGAAGCTATAGTTAAGTAAAAGGCAAGTGAGAGAAATGGAAGACTCAATGCCAGAGGTGTAGTGAAGGAAAGGACAAAGAAGATAAGAACATAAGAACATAAGATATGCCATACTGGGTCAGACCAAGGTCCATCAAGCCCAGTATCCTTTTTCCAACAGTGGCCAATCTAGGTCATACGTACCTAGCAGTATCCCCAAAAGACACAGGTTCCACAATGCTTGTATTGGGTCAAGCATTGATATCCTGGGTCCCTTTTTAATAATGGTTTATGGACCTTTCCTCCAGGAACTTGTCCAAACCTTTTTTAAACCCAGCTACACTAACAGTTCTTACTACATCCTCCGGTAACAAATTCCAGAGTTTGATTACACGTTGAGTGAAAAAATATTTTCTCTTATTAGTCTTAAATAGTTTACCCTGTAGCTTCATTACATGCCCCCTAGTCTTTCTATATTCTGATAACGTAAACAATCGATCTATGTTTACCCGTTCCACTCCATTCATTATAGACCTCTATCATATCTCCCCTGAGCCATCTCTTTTCCAGGTTGAAGAGCCCTAACCTTTGTAGCCTCTCTTCATAGGAGTAGCCTTCTATCCCCTTTACCATTTTGGTGGCTCTTCTCTGAACCTTTTCTAATAACGCTATATCCTTTTTAAGATATGGCGACCAGAATTGCACACAATATTCAAGGTGCGGTCGTACTATGGAACGATACAGAGGCATTATAATATCCTTTCTTTTATTCTGTTGAGTGTGAAGAAACAGAAAATGGAAACGGGACTTAGAAGAAAGCAAATGAGGAAGTAGAAAAGAGAGACTGAGACCAAACCAACTGGAAAAAATAAGATAAAACAAGAAAGGTACAAAAAAGTCAACTTCGAAAATGTGCATTTCTTATAGCTTGTTACAGAAGGAAAGGCATTGTGGTTCCTCTTTCTTCAATGTTTCACAGCTTGGTGTCTGATTTTGGGGTTTTCTATCTTAATTTGTCTTTTTTTGTAGTGTTTTTCTTTCTTTGGTGACAGTCTGTTTTTTTCCATGTGCAGCCGAGATAAGGAATTCTGTTAACATGTTCTCTCTATGAATCTGTAGTTCCTAAGCGTCTTTTCAGTCCAGTCCCTTTCTTCTGGGTTGTGCTCCTCTTCCAGCAGCTTGGAGACTGAGTACGTCATTCTTTGACAATCTCAGGATATATATCACTGGCACCACCCACCAGCCTCAGTATACTCAGTCTCCAAGCAGCTGGAGAGAGTTGTAAGACAGAGGGAAAGGCTTACTGGAGAGACATTAGGTGTAGAAGGATTTTTGTGTTTCCTTTTATTTCTTTTAATTATTCCCAGTTAATTTCGTTTAACTTGCTGCCAGGATCCTCTGAGGTCTTCCCCTTCCTCCTTCTCCTCTCTCCCCCCCCTCCCCCCAGCGATGGGCTTGGGCTTTGGAGGAGGTTTATCTCAGCCCGAGGCAGTGAGTTTAAAAAACAAAACAAAACAATTTGTTTTCTCTGCAGCGGGAGACTGGCGAGGTTTCAGTTTCGCTGGGTCTCTCGAGTGAGCAGGGCCTCCGCTGTCTCCCGCCTCGCTGCTGAAGCCTGAGAGGCAGCTGAGCACGAGGGTGGGAAGACAGAGGCACCTGATCCCTGGCTGGAAGTTCCCTTGATTTGAAGGACGTGAGGTAAGAGAGCAGGGCAGGTGAGCTACGTGGGCCATGAGTGAGTGCCGCGAAGGCACTCTGCGGGGTAGCAGCTTAGGGAAGCAAGGGGTTTTCTTTTCGCTTTGGTTTTGTGCGCTTTCGAGTGCTGGAGATTAGGCCGGGTGCATTTGAAGCAGTCGGAGGGGAAGGCAAGTAAATAGCCCTTTCTCCATTGAGGGGGGGGGGGGCCCATTTGTGGTCTCGGCAACAGTTTAACTTTATTTGTGGGTATTTGCAATAGTTCTCTACACATTATGTAGAGTTCCTTATCGTTCCTCCAGTTCAGTCCTCTACCTCTGGGTTGTCAACCTCCTCCTGCAGCTTGGAGACTGGCATGTCAGAATCATGACATCACTGGATATAGCCTGCTGATCTCTCTCCTCAGTCCCAGTATGACCAGTCTCCATGCAGCAGGAGGACGTTGTGAGGCTCACTAGAGGAACAGATAAGGAGCTTGTAGGATAGTGTAGCTTTGGGTCAATTAGTTTGATGTCCTAAAATTTTGGGTATTGTGTGGTGGTTTTTATTTTTTATTTTTTAAAAAAAGGGTAATTGGCATTTCTTGCTCCCTGCCTGTCAAACCCCCCCCCCCCCCAAAAAAAAAACAAAAAGGAAGACTATTTCATCCTTCCGTTGGCCGCAGGATCTCTTTCCCTGGACTCTACGGGGGAGAGCCCTCTCTCAGGAGTGATTCATTCCCCGATTCGCGGACTCTGCATAAATGCGGCTCCGGGAATCCGGCTGGACAGCTGAGCAGAGCTGAGGGGAGTTTGTCAACGGCTTGCTCTTGGCTTAGGCCGGTGGTGCCACAAAGATCAGGAAGGCATCGGCGAGCAGGGCAGACCTGACTGGTAAACATTTCACCGGTGGCAGGCTGCGTTCAACGGGGAGGGAGCTCCGCCAAAGGTCGGAGCGCTGGTCCGGTGTTCCCTTTGGCGCCCTTTTTTCTCCGGGGCTCTTGGCAGCCATTTTGTGAAGTGCGGAGAAGCCCGCGTGGCTGCCAGACGGTTTCCAAACCCAGGGCTGTGGAGCAGAAAGGTAATTTTAACGCCCATTTTTAAATTGATTGAATTTCTTTCTTTCTTTTATTTATTGAGTCTATTTTTTGTTTTCCTTTGTGAAACAGCCACTGAGAGGGGGAGGGGCCTTTCTCGTGGCTTAAGTTAGTCAAGCACTGTAAAGAGGGGATCTTCTCGTATGCAAGGTGTGGAAATTCTTGCCTTTTAAAGTTTTTAAAGTGTGCTAGGCTTAAGTTTAGTGTTTGATTTTATTTTACACGGGGCTTTAAAAAAATATATGTATAATAAAAAACAGAGGAATAGATCATTCAGTCAGTTTGATTACCTACTTTATGGCGGCACGACCACAGTGTGTTGTCTGTGGCACCAGGAGGGGGCACGGTGGCCGATTCAGGAGTGTGCCGCGGCAGTGCAACACTTTCTTTCACGATGGAGCATCAGATGGACATTAGAGTCCCCAGAGGCGCAGGTGGCACCGATGGGCGGTGGCTGAATCTCTGCAGCCTTCCTGGGCAAGGTTCCGCGTTGGAGGAGGTGGCGGGGCCCTCAGGAGCTCTGCTGGCTATGCAGGCGACAGATCTCGGGGATTTTTGCCCTGATTTCATTTGAATGATGCACCAGGCCTTTTGTTTACGGCGTTAGGGTAAGATCCCGTGTGCATTGCCGTTTTTCTGTTCCTTCCCAACAAGTGGAGGTGACTGACGAGGTCGGCGAGGGGTTGCCGGCGCCTAAGAGAGCGAAAGCACGAGCTTCGTCATCTGCGGAAGGTGATTGGCCAGAGGTTGAGGATCCTGACTGGGAGCATGACGAGGGTGCGCAGGATCTGGAAGAAGGGGAGATCCTAGAACCTGAAGATCAAGCTAAGATCATTAGGGTCTTCGGTAGAGAGGAGCTTACGGCGTTGATCACGGAATCTATGCAGATGTTGAATCCTGCTACACAGACAACCGCAGAGGAGGAGGTTGAGGATCCGGTTATTCAGGCAGTTCGGCAGACGCAGGTGGTGGTTCCGGTGCACAGAGTAGTCGACAGAATGATCCAAGAAGAATGGGACCAGCCAGAAGCGGGGCTCAGAGGTGTATGGACTATGAATAGGCTCTATTCTCTGGCCAATAAGGATAAGAAAAGTTTCCGTGCGCTGCGGCTAGACGCGGTGGTGTCGGCAGTTATAAAAAAGACCACCATTCCGATGGAGGGCAGTGCAGCCTTGAAGGATGCTCAAGACCGTAAAGTTGACGGGTTACTGAAGCAGACCTTTGAGGCGGATTCACTGTCGTTGCAGGCCTCCATTTGTGGGGCTTGGGTGGCGTGAGCGTGCTTGCGCTGGGTTCAGCAACTGCGCCAATCTTCCCACCTGGATCTAGAGGAGCTCAGGAAGCTGGGTCGTCTGGAGTCCAGGATGGCATATTTAGCGGACGTGCATTATGATTTGATCAGAGCTCTGGCGAATAGCATGGCTTCTGTGGTGGCCGCCCGTAGGTCTGTGTGGTTACGCAATTGGGCGGCGGACGGTTCTTCCAAATCTCGACTCAGTAAGCTACTGTTTAAAGGGAAGTTGCTGTTTGGGGAAGATTTTGGATAAGTTGGTAGAGGACCTCGGGGAGTCCAAGGGTGGTAGGCTTCTGTAGGATAAGCCGAAACAGGGAAAGTCCGATCAGGGCTTTCGGGGCCAGTTTCGGGATTTCCGGAGATTTCGTATGTCGCGGTTCGGCAGTTTCCAAAGGGGCCGCTTTCCGTCTCAAGCCCAGGGATTTCGAGGAGCTAATAGAGGTTTTTCCTCAAGCCCTGCATCAGCAGCTTGCAAGTCACAATGAAATGAGGTGGGTCCCGGTGGTGGGAACTTCCATTGGCGGGCGGCTCTGGGAGTTTCTTTCTGCTTGGACCCACATCATATCCGACCAGTGGGTGTTGGAGATAATTTGGCAGGGCTGTGTGCTGGAGTTGGCACGGCCCGTGCGGGTTTCCTTCATCATGTCCCCCTGCAGGGGCCAAAAGAAGACCTAGCGATTCGCAGTACTTTGGAACGGCTTCTGCAATTAGGAACGGTCGTGGAGGTACTGAAAGAAGAGTACGGTGTGGGTCGGTACTCCATTTATTTCATGGTGCCAAAGAAGGGCGGGGCGTTGCGGCCCATTTTAGATCTGAAAGGCATAAATCGTTGCCTGCGGTTTCCACATTTCTGGATGAAGACTTTGCGATCGGTCATTGTGGTGGTGCGTCAGGGAGAGTACTTGACGTCTCTGGACCTCTCGGAGGCATACTTGCACATACCCATCCGGGCAGCTCATCAGAAGATTTTACGGTTCGCTTTTCCATGGGGACACTATCAGTTCCAGGTGTTTCCCTTCGGTCTGGCAACGGCGCCGCGTACTTTCACCAAAATTGTGGTGGTGGTGGTGGCGGCGGCGGCGTTGCGCAAAGAAGGAATTCTGGTGCACCTGTACCTCGACGATTGGTTAATTTGGGCCAAGTCCGAGGCAGAGAGCATCCAGGTGACAAGCAGAGTAGTAGAGTTCTTGCAGAGTCTCGGTTGGGTGGTCAATCCGACCAAAAGCTTTCTGGAGCCCTCTCAGGTCCTCGAGTATCTAGGGGTCCGGTTCGACACGAAGATGGGACAGGTGTTTTTGCCGCTCAAGAGAGCTCAGGCGCTTCAGAGTCTGGTTTGCAAGTTCAGATCCACTCCAGCACCGTCGGCATGGACTGATCTTCGCGTGCTGGGAACAATGGCGGCGACTCTGGAGGCGGTGCCTTGGGCCAGAGTTCATATGCAGCCTCTGCAAAGGGCTCTGCTTCACTGCTGGTCGCATAAGTCGGATCCGTTTGAGCAAACAGCTTCCGTGTCCAAACAAGGTCAGGCAATCTCTTCAGTGGTGGCTGCTCCAGTCATCGCTATTGGCCGGAATGCCGCTGGAGCTACTGGAGTGGCTTCCGTTGTTAATGGACGCCAGCCTCACGGGCTGGGGAGCCCACTGCGGGGGCAGGTTCGCGCAGGGTCTTTGGTCTCCTCTGGAGGCTTCCTGGTCGATAAATCGTCGAACTTCGAGCAGTCGCCCGGGCGCTTCAGGTGTTCGAGGAATTGGTGGTAGGTCACCCGGTTCGTGTCCTCTCCGACAACTCTGCGACAGTCGCCTACATCAATCGTCAGGGCGGCACGGGAAGTGCAGCAATGGAAGAAGAGGCGGACTTGCTGTTCGTTTGGGTAGAGAGTCGGTTGACAACGATTTCGGTGGCACACATTGCAGGAAAGGACAATGTGATAACAGACTTCCTCAGCAGAGTTCGAGTAGATGCAGGGGAGTGGGAACTGCATCCCGACGTCTTTGCGCAGATAGTGGTTCGTTGGGGGACGCCAATAATGGATTTAATGGCGACCTTCCAGTCGGCGAAGGCCAGCCGGTTCTTCAGCAGGAGGCGAGAGAGAATGTCGGAGGGGATAGACGCACTTGTTGCATCATTGGCCATCCTCGGACCTTCTGTATGTCTTTCCTCTGTGGGCGTTGATAGGCTGAGTAATTCAGCACATCGGAGCTCACCCGGGAAGGGTGCTTCTGGTAGCACCCGACTGGCCGAGACGCCCGTGGTATGCAGACCTCATGTGTCTCCTAGACGGAGAGCCCTGGTGGCTGCTGGCAAGGGCGGATCTATTGCTACAAGGGCCTCTCTTCATGGCCCAAGTGGATCGGTTCTCGCTTATGGTATGGCCATTGAAAGGGCTAGGCTAAGGAAGAAAGGCTATTTGGCGTCGGTCATTTACGCTGCTTAGAGCACGGAAACAGTCCACATCCTTGGCGTATGTGCGCGTCTGGCGTATATTTGAAGATTGGTGTTCGAGGCGTCAGATTTGAGCATCCACGGTCTCCGTACCTTCTATATTAAGTTTTCTGCAGGACGGCTTTGATAAAGGTCTTGCAGCCAGTTCTTTGCGCGTTCAATTGGCGGCTCTTTTTCCTGTTATCGTGGCAAGGTTCAGGGAGTGGCTCTCGGAGCTCATGCTGATGTGGTGCGGTTTCTGAAGGCGGTCTCTAGATTATGGCCGGCGCGTAGAGTGATGATTCCGCCTTTTGGATCTCAATTTGGTGTTGGCAGCATTATCCAAACCGCCCTTTGAGCCGTTGCATTGGGCTTCGGTGAAGGACTTGACATTAAAAACAGTATTCCTTTGCGTCCCTCTAGTCCAGTCCCGGAACCATAGAGTTTAGAATCTCCTCCAGCAGCCTTGGAGACTGAAAGACATCATCGCTTTGCTGGCACCAGTATATATAGGCAAGGACCGGCCCCTTTCACCAGTACTTTCAGTCTCCAAGCAGCTGTGGAGATTCTGAGCCCGGGACTGGGCTCACGGTTTAGGTGCAGAATGACAAATAAGCAGAGCTCTTCTTTAAATTTTGGGGTGATTTTAGGTAGCAGTTGATTTAGGCAGCTCTTCTAAGCTGTTTTTTTGTTTTTGGTTTACAGGTGCAGCACTGTGCTGAGGAGGTTTCTGTGCCTTTCTGCTGGCTCTGTCCTCTGCTCTCCTTGCCTCTTTTCTTCTCACTTCCCTCTCCCTCCCTCCCTCCTTCCCCCCCCCCTAGCTGCAGTCTCTCCGTGGTGAAAACGAGCATAAGGGGGAGAGGTATTTGAAGTTGCCTCCCTGCTCCCGAACCCGCGATTAGGGGTGAGGAGCAGGTGGAAGGCAAGGGACATGGAGAGAGAAGCCTTAGCGTGTCTGGGCAGCAAGGAGCTGAAGCCGCGAAAAGGGCTGTGCTCCGACGCTGTAGCTTCGGTGTTGATCGCCGGCAGGGAGATTTGCCTGGGGCGAGATTTGGTGAGTAGTTAAGCTCAGGAGAGCATTTCAATTGAAGGCAAGCTCTGCTACAAGGGGACATACAGTAGGATGATGGTGAAAGGGGATAGATTCAGGAGTAATATGCAGAAATATTTCTTTACGGAAAGAGTGGTAGGTGCGTGGAATAGTTTCCCAGTAGAGGCAGTAGAAACAAGGACAGTATCTGAATTCAAAATAGCATGGGACAAAAAAGGAAAAAGGGGACTAATGTAGTTGATATGGAAGGGCAGACTAGATAGGCCATGTGGTCTTTTTCTGCCGTCATGTTTCTATGTTTCCACATACATGGGCTACTGCGAGGGATAGGGACCCTTGATAGCTCCGGGGAAACACTTCCAGTGTAGCCGCGTGGGAAAAGCGGCGGGGGCCATTTTGATTTTAGATTATATTTTCCCTGTGCTTCTCAGCTTGCTAGTCGCCGTCGGAAGCTTCGTTTTGGGGAAAAACGATTCCTGCCAAGCCTGCTGCAGCGCGTAGTCTCTTTTTTTTTTTTTTGTTTTGCATTTCTACTGGACTAGCTGTGGGACAGCGGTTTTGGCAGGAGCCATGTCTGCGAAGCTTAGGTGCTTGGTATGTGGGACAAAACGAGGCACTGTGCAGGACTCGGGTGTTTGCCAGCCGTGCACTCTTGAGGCGCTAGGAATGGACAAGGGGTGAGAGCAGTCTCATGCAGGGCCTGAGGCAATTCCTCCGGATGGGGGGGTTCCTTGCCTCCTTCCCTGGGTCCTGCGGAGCCCTCCTCGGGGTCTTCAGCGGGGGAAGGGCCCTCTACGTCTTTGAAATGTAGTCGGGGGGGGGGGGGGTCAGCTTCGCTTATCCCTCTGAACTTCTTTTCTCTAATGCAGCAAGCCTTTGCTTTGCTGCAGCCGGTCATGGCGGGGCCCTCGGTGGGGTCGCCAGGGTGGAAACGACCGGGGTCTCTGGACCATCTTTCGGAGGGCACTCCTGTGGTAAAGAGATCCAGGGGTGTTGGAGGACAGTTCCGCATCTCAGCTCGGGGAGGACCTCGGTGAGGTGGACGCGTCTTTGGAAGTGCTCTCGGAAGCAGAGTTGGAGGAAGGTGAATTGCCTGACTCGGAGGAGCAGAGCAGGGTCGTTAGGGTTTTTCGGCGTGAAGAACTGCCGGCCTTGATAGCGGAGACTCTTAAGACTCTTAACATGCCCTTAGGGGAGACGCCTGCGGGGGAGGCTTTCGAGGATCCTCTGTTGCAGGCGATTCGCACGTCCCAACGAGTGTTTCCGGTGCATAGAGTGTTCAGGAGTATGATTCAGGAGGAATGGGACTCACCGGAATCGGCCCTGAGAGGGGCCAGAGCTTTGGCTCACCTTTATTCACTGGCAGACCAGGATAGAGAGCTGTTTCGCTCACCCAAGGTCGATGCGGCAGTATCGGCAGTGACTAAGAAAAATACTATCCCAGTGGAGGGGGCGGCTGCCCTTAAGGATGTGCAGGATAGGAAGTTGGATACCCTGTTGAAGCAGGTGTTTGATGTTAGCGCCCTCTCCATGCAGGCCTCAATTGCGGGGGCGTGGGTAGCGAGGGCCTGTTTACGATGGTCCCAGAGGTTGCAAGGTGCTCAACTAGACAGTGTAGAACAGGATGCGGCACGGATGGAGTCTGGTTCCGCATATTTAGCGGATATTCATTATGATCTCATCCGGGGCTTGGCTAAGAGCATGGCCTCAGTGGTGGCGGCCCGGCGATATCTTTGGTTACGTAATTGGTCAGGGGACAGTTCGTCGAAGACTCGCCTCAGCAAGCTGCTCTTTCGAGGTAAGCTCCTGTTTGAAGATTTGAAAAAGTTAGTTAAGGATCTCAGCGTCTAAGGGGGGTCGGCTTCCAGAGGATAAGCGGAAGCAGGCATGATCTTCGGCTGGATCCCGGGGGGGCCCCAAAGAGTTTTTTGTAGATTTCGTTCCTTTCGCTTTGGACAATCTCAGCGTTCCAGGTTTCCGGGGCGCGGTCGGGGCTTCCGGGGAGCAGGCAGAGGGTTTGCTCCGTTCCAGTCCGGGGCCGTTAAACAGCAATGAGATGAGGGGGGCTCAGGTGGGGGTAGTTCTGGTGGGAGGTCGTTTTACGGGACTTTTACCCTGCCTGGGTCCAAATTACGTCAGACCAGTGGGTCCTGGAGGTTATCTGAGACGGTTATGCCCTAGAGCTTCATCGGCCCGTGTTAAATTCCTTTGTTCAGTCTCCGTGCAGGGCGCCGCTGAAGCGGCGAGCAGTAGAGGAGACGCTTCAGAGGCTACTCCAACTCAGGGCGGTGGTACCCGTGCCACCAGATCAGTGCAGCTGCGGTCGTTACTCCATTTATTTTGTGGTGCCCAAGAAGAAGGCTCGTTTCGGCCGATTCTGGTTTTGAAAAGGGTAAATCGCTGTCTCCGGATCACTCATTTCCGAATGGAGACGCTTCGGTCCGTTATTGCGGCAGTCAGAGCGGGAGAGTTTCTGACGTCTTTGGATCTCACCGAAGCTTATCCGCATATCCCGGTGCGGCAGGAGCATCAATGGTTTCTACGCTTTGCGGTGCCCATGGGGCATTTTCAGTTTCAGGCGTTACCCTTCGGCCTGGCCATAGCTCCTCGGACATTCACCAAGATCATGGTGGTTGTGGTGGCGGCGGCACTGCGCAAGGAGGGGGTACTGGTGCATCCTTATCTGGACGACTGGCTAATCCGGTCGAACGGTCACTGCCAGGGTGGTGCAGTTGTTGGAGAGTCTAGGTTGGTTAGTCAACTTGGCAAAGAGTACGTTGATCCCCTCCCAGGTCCTGGAGTATTTAGGGGTGCATTTCGACACCCAGCAGGCGGCTGTGTTCCTTACGGTTCCACAGGCATGGAGGTTGCGGTGGCTGGTACGGCGTTTTTTGGCCAGGGCGGCTCCGTCGGCTTGGCAGTACCTGCAATTGCTCGGAACGATGGCGGCTGCGATCGAGGTAGTGCCGTGGGCCAGGGCGCACATGCGGTCGTTGCAGAGCGCGCTTCTCCGTTGTTGGTCTCATCAGTGGGATGAGTTGTCCCAGCCCTTAGTTTGTCCTCCAGAGGTGCGTCTGGATCTTCTCTGGTGGTTGCGGCCGGAGAGCTTGGAGGCGGGCATGCCGCTCGAGTCTCCCTCGTGGAGTCTTCTGACCACGGATGCCAGTCTCTCAGGCTGGGGAGCGCATTACGAGGGTCTGTTTGCGCAGGGGCAGTGGCCCTCGGAAGAGAAGACCTGGTCCATCAACAGATTAGAGATGAGAGCGGTGGTGTTGACGCTGCGAGAATTTCAGGGGAGCGTCAGGCAGCGTGCGGTACGAGTTCTCTCTGACAATGCGACGACCGTGGCCTACATCAATCGTCAAGGCGGCACAGAAAGTGCATCGCTGGAAGCAGAGGCGGCTCTTGTTAGGCTGGGCCGAGCGGAATCTGTCCGCTCTGTCGGCTCAGCATGTGGCCGGTGTGGACAATGTCGAGGCGGATTTCCTCACTCGCCGCAGAGTGGATCCAGGGGAGTGGGTGCTTCACCCGGATGTGTTTGCATTGTTGGTTCGGCGTTGGGGGATGCCGCACATGGATCTCATGGCGAGCTTAGAGTCCGTGCAGGTGGCAAGGTTTTTCAGCAGGCGGAGAGAGCGGATGTCGGAGGGTCTCGATGCGCTGGCTCAGAGGTGGCCAGAAGGCGGGCTTCTCTACGTGTTTCCACCATGGGCTCTCATAGGTCGAGTGGTGCAGCGCATAGAGAGGCATCGCGGTCTCGTGCTCCTGATAGTGCCCGACTGGCCCTGCAGACCATGGTATGCGGATCTAGTGCGACTACTGGTGGACCGTCCGTGGAGGTTGCCGCGGCGGGTGGATCTCTTACGCCAAGGCCCCCTGCGGATGCCCCAGGTGGGTCAATTCTCACTTACGGCTTGGCTCTTGAAAGGGCTAGGATGACGGCCAAGGGTTATTCGGCAGCAGTCATTGCTACGTTGCTTCGAGCGCGCAGGCGTTCCACTTCATTAGCGTACATCAGGGTTTGGCGCATTTTTGAGGCCTGGTGTGCAGAACGCAGCCTCCGTCCCTTGGGTGCCTCGGTGTCTCAGATTCTCTCGTTTTTGCAGGACGGATTGGAAAAAGGGCTGGCGGCTAGTTCGTTGCGTGTGCAGTTGGCGGCCATTGCGTGTTACCGAGGTAAGGTTCATGGGCAATTGTTGAGTGCTCACGGGGACATTAAGAGGTTTTTGCGAGCGGTGTTGCTCCTGCGGCCGCCGAGGCGGTGTTCGGTTCCAGCGTGGGATTTGAATCTCGTGTTGGGAACTTTGCTCGGGCCTCCGTTTGAGCCGTTATCCGAGGCTTCGCTGAAGGACTTGACCTTAAAGACCGTTTTTCTGGTGGCGATTTGCTCCGCGCGGCGGATTTCAGAGTTGCAAGCGTTGTCCTGTAAAGAGCCTTATTTGTCCTTTTTCGATCATAAGGTCGTCCTGCGTACTGTTCCGGCGTTCCTACCAAAGGTGGTTACCCCCTTCCATGTGAACCAAGTAGTCTCGCTTCCAGTGTTCTCGCAACGGCAAAAGGAGGAGTCCGGGGGCAGGTTGCACCGGTTAGATGTTCGCCACGTTCTTCGGATTTATCTTCGAAGGATGGCTCCCTTCTGAAAGTCGGACAGATTGTTTGTGGCCTTTGGGGGTCCAAGGAAAGGGGAGGCGGCGGCGAAGGCGTCCATTTCGCGATGGTTAAAGGAGGCTATTGCGTCGGCATACCTATTAAAGGGTAGGGAGGTTCCGGCGGGCCTCCGGGCTCATTCAACTAGGGCGCAAGTGGCGTCCTGGGCAGAGTTCAGTTTGGTTCCGGTCGAGGACATTTGTAGGGCGGCAACCTGGTCATCGTTGCACTCCTTTGCTAAGCATTATAGGCTGGATGTGCAGGCCGCAAGGGATAGTCGCTTTGGTTCGGCGGTCCTTCAGGCTGGTCTTGCTGATCTCTCCCGTTGATGTTTATTGCTCTGTTACATCCTCTATGGTTCCGGGACTGGACTAGAGGGACGCAAAGGAAGAGTAAATTAGATTTACCTGCTAATTGTTTGTTCCTTAAGGAACTCTAGTCCAGTCCTGAATCCCACCCTAGGTTTCGAGTCGTTTCAGCCTGAAGTATGGGGGAAGCCGGTCTCTGCAGTAGATAGCGGACTGATGTGTAGATAGTTGCTGAAGGGGCGTTCCGGGGGTCACAGTGGAAGTTCTCGAGGGTCCTCTTCCGCAGCACGGTTTCTGCATGGTTTTATGATTGAATTGCACAAAAAAAAAAAGTGGAAATAGATATAGCAGGAGGGGATAGTCTTTGTGCACTTTTGCAATTGGCTCTTGTCTACTTATTTGTTGCTCTGTTGAGTTTGCTTTTGTCAATAGGTACTGGTGAAAGGGGGCGGTCCTTGCCTATATATATTGGTGCCAGCAAAGCGATGATGTCTTTCAGTCTCCCAGGCTGCTGGAGGAGATTCTAAACTGTATGGTTCCGGGACTGGACTAGAGTTCCTTAAGGAACAACAATTAGCAGGTAAGTCTAATTTACTCTTTTTGGTGGCGATCTGTTCAGCTAGGTGCATCTCGAAGTTGCAAGCGTTGTCATGTAGAGAACCGCTCTTGTCCTTCTCGAGGGAGAATGTAGTGCTGCATCCAGTTCCATCCTTTTTGCGTAAGGTGGTGTCTCCCTTTCACTTGAATCAGTCAGTGTGCTTGCCAGTTCTGGGTTCGCTGGACTGCAGTTTACGCTGTTTGGATGTAAAGAGGGTATTGCGACAGTATTTGAAGGTAATGAAGTGTTTTCTCAAGTCGGACCGGCTATTCGTGGTGTTCGGAGGTGTGTGCAAAGGAGAGGCGGCGGCTAAGGCTTCCATTGCCAGGTGGATTCAGGAGGCGATTGCTTCCTTCTATCTGCTTCAAGGTCGATCCGTGCCTGCAGGGTTGCAAGCTCATTCCACCAGAGCGCAAGCGTCTTCCTGGGCGGAGCACAGTTTGGTCCCGCCAGGAGACATTTGTAGGGTGGCGACTTGGTCGTCTCTACATACGTTCAATAGGCATTACTGTCTTGACGTCACGGCAGCTAATGATGCCTGTTTCGGGTCGGCAGTATTGCGTGCCGGCTGGAAGGGTCCCTCCCAATGATTACTGCTCTGGTACATTCCAGAGGTAGAGGACTGAACTGGAGGAACGATAAGGAAATGATAATTACACTTACCTGGTAATTGTAGTTCCTTGAGTGACGACAGTTCAGTCCTCCATCCCACCCGGAGCTCTTTCAGGAGGGGGAAAGATTTAATAGCAAGAAGAGAAGCACTACAGGTAGGTCTGTTTTCCAATTGTTAATGTTTGCTGTGTTTTATATTGGATGCTGTGTGTGGCAGTAAAGGGCGTAAGAGCCTTGCTGGAATGGTTAAATGGTTCTAATGGTAGTTTAGATTAGGTTACGATGATTATTCTAGCTACTTATTTGTTGCTCCTTTGAGTCTGCTTTGTTAATAGTTCACACTGGATCTGAGGAGAGAGATCAGCAGGCTATATCCAGTGATGTCATGATTCTGACATGCCAGTTCCAAGCTGCAGGAGGAAGTTGACAATGCAGAGGTAGAGGATTGAACTGTCGTCACTCAAGGAACTACAATTACCAGATAAGTGTAATTATCATTTTATATATATCCTGTTTGATTAATATTAAAAAAAAAAACAAAAAACAAGCTATTTATTAGATTGGGCCGCAGTGTCTCGTCTGCGGGTCCCACAGAGGAGCGGTATCGAAGCAGGCGTGTGCAGGGGCTGCGCCCTGGAGTCAGCCTCGGTGGAGCAGGGACTACAGGCCAGTGGGTCCCACAAACCATCAGCTCCTGTGTCCCAGGATTCGGGGGAGCCCTTGGAGGAGCTTCTCGGGGAGGGGTCACCTCTGTCCTTGAGTTTGGAGCTGCAGGTCCCCTCAGCCACAACCCTGGACCTCCTCAGGAGAGGGAAGCCTCTGTGGAGATTTCTCCCCGGAGTTTGTTTTGTTACTACAGAAGGCTTTCTGCGTCAACAGGAGGGACAGGGACACGCATGAAAGCGTGAGGCGGAGACCAAGTCACATATTGAGACGGACATTCTTCCAAACGGGCTAGAACAATGGAAGAAGAGGTACCTCTCTCCCCTGGATCGGAGGCGCTAGAAAGGGAGATCTCGGAACAGGAGTTGGGGGAAGAAGAAGAGCTCGAGGAAGGAGAGATTCCAGAAGAGCAGGTGAGAATAGTGAGAGTCTTCCATCGAGAGGAGCTGCCGGCTTTAATTATAGTCCCTGAAGGTAGTCAACATGACCGTAGGTGTCCCTGCGTTAGAGGATGCTCTGGAAGATCCGTTGATTCAGGCAGTTAGGAAATCTGAGTCTTTCCAGTCCACAGGGTGGTTCAGCAGATGATTCAAGAGGAGTGGGATCAGCCAGAGGCCAGATTTAAGGGGCGTGTGGTCGATGTCGCGTTTGTACCCTCTGTCGGAAACAGAGAAGGAGTTGCTGAAGTCGCCCAGAGTGGATGCGGCGGTATCAGCGGTTACCAAGATTATTACCATCCTGGTAGAGGGCAGTGCAGCTCTAAAAGATGTCCAAGACAGAAAGTTGGACACTTTGCTGAAGCACGCCTTTAACATTAGTGCCCTGGCCCTTCAGGCGTCGGTATGCGGGGCTTGGGTAGCCCGGGCTTGTCTGAGGTGGTCCCAACAGCTACAGATGACAGGTGAGTCTCTGGTAGGGCCGCAGGGAGAGGCAGCAAGAATTGTGCGTAGTGGCCTATCTAGCGGATAGCCAATATGATCTTATTAGGGGTTTGTCAAAAGAACATGGTTTCTGTGGTAGCTGCTCATCAGTACCTTTGGCTCTGCAACTGGGTGGCAGATGGTTCGTCCAAAGCCCAACTCAGCAGGCTCCTCTTTTAAGGGTAAGTTGCTTTTTGGGGAAGATTTGGACAAGTTGGTGAAGGATCTAGGTGAGTCGAAGGGCGGCAGGCTTCCGGAAGATAGACCCAAGCAGAGTCGCTTTCCTGCACCGGCTCCCAGCACACAGGGCAAGGGAGGTGCACATGGCCACCGTAAGCCTAAAGGGTCTAAAGCCCAACCACTGGCGCCGCCCTAGCCTACGCAGAGTTTTTTTTATGCCGGTGGCATAGCCTCTCACCTCTGGCAGCTCTTTTGCCGGGGGGGAGGGGGGATGCCTGTCCTTATTCGCCCCAGAGTGGGCGTCGATCATGTTGGACACCTGGGTCTTCCGGGTAATCCGAGGTGGATACCTTCTCCGCCTAGACAAACGCCCTCCTCCCTTCTCCCCAGTGAAGCCTACTCGGCTCCTCATGCACCAGACCTTCTTACAGCAGGAACTGTCCAACCTCCTCGCCCAATGAGCGGTCGAGAAGGTACCGTGGCACCTTCGAGGTCAGGGGTTCTACTCCCACTACTTTCTTGTCCCGAAAAAGACAGGGGGCCTGCGCCCCATCCTCTACCTCAGAAACCTCAACAGGTTCCTGGTGCGGGAGAAGTTCAAAATGTTAGCAAACCGCCTTGCTGACGGAAGGGCAGCAGGATGCCAAGCGATATGCTCTTTGGACCTCAAGGACACTTACGCCCACATCCTAGTCCACTCCCAGCACAGACAATACCTGCGCTTCAGGGTGCAGGAGGAACAGTACCAGTACAAAGTGCTCCCCTTCGGGCTTGCGTCCGCACTGTGGGTTTTCACAAAGTGCTTCTCCGCGGCCACCGCTGCCTCCCTCAAGCGGCAGGACATACCCGTCTTTCCCTACCTCGACGACTGGCTTGTCATGGGGTTGTCTATCGGCAAAGTCCACCTGCGGTATCGTGCACGATCTTCCTCCTCGAGCACCTTGGCTTCCTGGTCAACTACTCCAAGTCCCACCTTGAGCTGGTGCAGACCTTGGAGGTCTTCAGCGCACACCTCGACATGGTGCAGGTGACCGCCTTCCTTCCCCCGGACCAAGCAGATCGCCTTTGGGCTGTGGCATCCCACGTCTAAAACAGGGCTTGGGTTGCGGCGTGGGAGATGCTGTGCCTCCTCGGGCACATGGCCTTCACTGTCCATGTGGTTCCCCATGCACATGCGGACGGCCCAGTGGTGCCTCAGGGCACAATGGAGCCAAGCTTTCGGCTGTCTCGGAGGCCCTTTCCAGGTCTCCCGAAGTCTCCTTCAGGGAATGCCCTTCCAAACCCCACAGCACGAGCTCACCCTTGCGACGGATGCTTCCCTGCTGGGGTGGGGAGCCCACTACAGCGCATTGTGCACCCAGGGGCAGTGGTCAACTGAGGATTCTCTGCAGCAGATCAACCTGCTCGAGCTCCGGGCGGTCCGATGGGCCTGGGTCCTCGAAGACCATCTGAAGGGGAAGTCGGTGCTCGTGCAGACTGAAAACAGGGTAGCCATGTTCATCAACAAGGAGGGAGGAACAGGATCATGCCGCCTCTACCAAGAGGCGATCCTTCTTTGCTCCTTTGCATCTCGTTGGGGGATGACCCTGCGAGCGGTCTACCTCCCCAGGCCAGGAGAATGTCCTCACAGACAAACTCAGCAGGATCCTCCGCCCATGCGAGTGGCACCTGGATCCGGAGGTCGCCGGCATCTTGTTCCATTGGTGGGGGACCCCATCCATGGACCTGTTTGCCAGTTTGGCGAATGTTCAGCTTCCCCGCTTCTGCGGGCCGATTCCACACCCGAGCAGGGTGACTCCAGATGCGTTCCTCTTGAGCTGGACCTCCGGCCTTCTTTACACGTTCCCTCCCACTTCTCTCATTGGGAGGACCCTCCACAAGGCGCAGCGGGGCCAAGCTTGTGATCCTCGTGACTCCAACAGCCTTGGTTCCTGCTTCCGCTCTGGCTCGCATTTGAGCCCCCAGTCTCCCTGGGCTGTGCCCCAGGCCTGTTGACGCAGGAGGAGGTTTGGTTGTTCCACCCGAACCTGGCCTTGCTGTCCCTTGCAGCTTGGCGGCTGAACTGGTCGCCTTAGCTTCGCTGCGTTTCCCGGAGGATGTCGAGATCCTCCCATCAAGGAAGGACTCAACGAGACGGGCGTATGCCTTTTTAAGTGGTGATGTTTCTCGACCTGGTGCTCCTAGCTTCAGATTGACCTGTTCTCCTGCTCTTCCAAGTGAATCCTCCAGTACCTCCTCCACCTCTCGAAGGCAGGGCTGAAATCCAACTCGGTCAGGGTACACCCGAGTGCCATTTCGGCGAACCACCTCCCCGTCGAGGGGAAAATCCCTCTCGGGGCAGCCCTTGGTCTCTCGCTTCATGCAAGGTCTACTGCTTTCCAAGCCTCCCATCTGGCCTCCGCCAGTGGAGTGGGACCTCCAATGTGGTACTGATGCAGCTCATGCGGGCACCCTTCGAGCCGATGGCGACGTGCTCGCTTCGGCATCTCTCCTGGAAGGTGGTCTTCCTGGTGGCTTTGACATTGGCTCGCCGAGTCGGAAAACTTCAGGCCCTCATGACTGAGGTTCCATACACCAGGTTCTATGGCAACAGGGTGGTCCTCCGCACCCATCCCAAGTTCCTACCGAAGGTGGTTTCAGACTTCCATCTCAACCAGGGGATAGTCTTACCGACTTTCTTCCCAAGACTGTATGCCAACCAGGCATCAGCGGTGTTGCATACACTCGATTGCAAGAAGGCTCTTGCCATCTACCTGCAGAGTACCCAGGATCATCGCAAGTCAGATCGGCTTTTTGTTGCCTACGACCAAGCGCATCGTCTGGGTGGCAGACTGCATCGCCTTCGCCCAGGCAAAGGCGGGTGCCCCATTGGATTGACGGGTCACCACGCATGGTGTCCGAGCCATGGCGGCTTTGGTGGCTTTGCTGCACTCAGTGCCTCCAACGGACATCTGCTGGGCTGCGACCTGGTCTTCAGTGAACACCTTTGCTGTCCACTACTCCCGGAGAGGGAGTCCTGCCAGGCTGTACTCCGTAATCTGTTTGGCGTATAAGCAACTCCTGACCTCCGACCTTTCTTCGATGGCTACCGAGAGCTTCACCCCGGGGACCCAAAGACTCTGGCTCCTCCGGGCATCATCAACTGCCCACGGCCTCGCGGAGGTGTTTTTGGGTTACAGGCTCGGTAGCCTGTAGCTGGGGAGTCCCATAAGTGAGGACCGACTTCCTGCGTTTTTTTCTGGAGAAAACATAGTTACTCACCTTTAACAGGTGTTCTCTAGGGACAGCAGGAATCCATCCTCGCTATCCTTCCACCTCCCCTGAAGAATTGCTATTTTTGTCCTTCCCTTGCCATCTGCTGCTTAGGGCTCTAGCTAGGGGACCTGATTGAGTAAGATGGCACCTTTGGGCGGGAAGAGGACCACGCATGCATGGCAGCAATCCCAAAGGTTTTCTTTGAAAGCTGGGGAATTGCTCTGCGTGGGCTCTGTTGGTGCCAGCGTCACCCATAAGTGAGGACTGATTCCTGCTGTCCCTGGAAAACACCTGTTACAGGTGAGCGGGTACGCTTTTTAGAAATCTGCAGTGCTGATTTGCCATTGGAACGTAGGGTTGGTGCAATTTGAGTTCTTGATTCTAGTGTCAAGTATCCTTTTCAGGGCTTTGGCTTATGATGCACAATGTCTAGTTGTGGGAGTTAGTGGTGTTTTGTCACTGATGTGAGACTAGAATTTGTCTATAATTTTTCCTAATTGTGTCTCCAGGCCAGGCCAGTCCAGTACGTATAGGTTTTCTCAGCCCACCAGCAATTGAGGACTGACTATGACAGAATTCTGATGTCACTTTTAAAAGAGCTCCCTTTTCAGCTCCAGAATCTATTCTTTCAGTCCTCAGCAGCTGGGGAAAGACCTCTGTATAGTGGACTCCACTGAAAGGATGATATTGAGCTTTCTTTTAAGGGAAGTATTCCTTTTTTGTGTTTTTGTTTAAATAAAGGATCAGAATTGAAGGAGGCTTGCTTGCTATTGCTGGGGTCCTTTCCCAGCCTTGGCAGTGGAATGAGTGATGGTGGACTGACAGGGCTGCTGGGCTGGCCTAATCCCTCTACACCTCTTTCCCCCCCCCCCCCCCCCAGCAGGATGGTCCAAATACCTGTAAGCCACAGGTTGCTGGACATCCTTGGTCTCGATTGGTGCTGTAGGCCTTGGCAGATTCAATAAAGCAAAATTAATAAATAAAGCGGGGAAATGGCAGTCCAGGCTTGAGGCTGGCGGTGAGTTTTTGTGGGGCAGTTTGTTGGTCTTGGCCTTTCTCCTCCCTTGCTCAATTCACTGCGTGGCTCAACAGCGCAGTTCTTGCCTGAAGGCAATTTTCTCTTCTCTTTGTGCCGGTTGGGCGTTTCAGCATTGGTTTTCTTAGGGCCAGAATTGAGCAGTGCAGGTATGCGTAACTAAATGCTAAGGATGGAGAAAGGCCAGCTGGCAATTTGGGGCCGCTTGAGGTCATGGTTTTGGCGGGAACCACGGCCGTTTTTAGTAAGGTGGCCATTTTATTGTCTCACTCATGCAAGCCATGCAAGAAAAAAGAGCAGGAAGCGTGAAACAGCTAAAATGTCTAATTCAGAAGCTACAGGGGAAGGTGCCTGGAGTGAGGGAGCCTCTGTTTTCTCCCAATTTCATCTTAGTCTTGCTTAAGACTTATTGTCTCAAAAGCAAGCAAGCTGGAGTGGCAGGGGCCAAAACATCCGAGTCCAACCCTGGATACCTGGCAGGATGATGTCCCTGAAGATAGGGTGCCTCCAGTTAGGAGAAGTAGAGAGGATACTGATACCTGGCTGGGTCAGGACTCTCCGCCATCCCAGACTTCAGAAGAGCTTGGGGAAAGTCCCTCAGACTTCTGGGATGAGTTGGGGAGCGCAGCTTTGGAGGAGGGCAGAATTTCTGCAGGAGGTGATCCGAATGTAGTTAGGGTGTTTTCACAGGGGGTAATTGTCTGCTGTCATTAAATCTTCCTTGACGTTAAATATTGTGTCCCCTCCTGTGGTGGTCAATGAGCCCATGGAAAATCCTTTGCTCCAGGGTTTCAAGGGGTCTGTTGTGCTTTCCAGTCTATGGGGAAATTAGAGTATTGATGCAGAATGGGAATTTCCAGAGGCTATGCTACGGGGTAGCAAGTCAATGGGCTGTTTATACCCTATACTGCAGGATGATAGAGACCACCTGTGCATGCCAAAGATGGATGCTGTGGTCTCGGCAGTGACAGACCACCATTCTGGTGGAGGGTGGTGGTGCCCTCAAGGATCTGCAGGACCACAAGATAGTTGCTTCTGAAGCAAGCTTTTGATACAAGTGCCTTTACGCCGCAAGCCGCTATCTGTAGGGCTTGTGTCCAGGGCTTCCATCTATTGGATTCAGGGGTTAGCACCATGTGATCTGCAGGGACAGGTGGCATCGGAAGGCGCGAAGCTGGAGTCAGCTTCAGCTTGCTTTGTAGATGCGTTCTACGATTTGGTGTGGTCCTCGTTGAAGACCATGGCCTCGATTTGTAGCGGCCTGCCATTTTCTGTGGCTGCGCACTTGGTCAACAGATGCTTCTTCTAAGTCCAGGCTCAGTAAACTCCCATTCAAGGGTAAGTTGCTGTTTGACGAGGTGCTGGATAAGTTGGTAAAGGGATCTAGGCAATGCAAGGAAGCTGCTTGCTGGAGTATCGGCCGAAGGGCTCGAACCAGGGGAGGAGTCAGCCTAAGGATTTCCGGAGGTTTTGGGCCAACCGGTTCACTCCATACCAAAGAGGGCATTCTAGAAGTAGGGGGCAGCCCCTTCTGGGGCTACAGGGGGGTCTAGTTAGGGTTCATATTTGGCCCCATAGATCCCTGCTAAGAGACCTCAATGATGCCATGATAGCCCAGGCAGAAATAGTGGCAGCGGTCTGTTATGATGGTTTTATTTCATCTGGACCAGTATCATGATTGACCAGTGGATACTGGAGATCATCCAGGAAAGCTGCACATGGGAGTTTGCGTGGCCCCTTGCTGACACTTCTTTGTCCAGTCTCCTCGCAAAGCTCTGGAGAAAGAGCAGGCAGTGCAGGAGACACTAGAGTGGTTGTTGTGACTCGAGGCAGTAGTCTCGGTACCCCGAGACCAATGCGGGTTAGGTCGATACTCCATCTATTTTGCGTTGTCCAAGAAAGAGAGCACTTTCTGGCCTATCTTCAACCTCAAACAGGTCAACTGCATTTCTGGATGGAAACCTTACGCTCTGTCGTCATGGCATTGCGCAAGGGCAAGTTTGTCTGTCTGCCCTGGATCTCACGGAAGCCTGTCTGCATATTCCTGTTCGGCTGGAACATTGGCGTTTCCTGTGGTTTGCGGTACCCATGGGACACATTCATTTCCGGGCCCTGACCTTTTGGTCTGGTGGCGACACTCCACACCTTTACTAAGGTCATTGTGGTGGTGGCAGTGGTCCTGTGCTTTGAGGGCATTCTGGTGCATCCTTATCTGGATGACTGGCTCATAGAGCGAAATCCACAGCAGAGAGTCTCTCTGCCACACAGTGGGTGGTGGAGTTTCTGCAAAAGCTGGGATGGGTGGTCAACCCAGCTAAAAGTAAACTGCAACCGGTTTAAAGCCTGGTCTACTTCTGAGCTCTCTTCGACACATGGAAAGGCATGGTGCCTCTCCCGGAGGACAGAGTACGCAAGATTCAGGGACAGGTACAGCGGTTTCTGGACATGCAGGCACCAACAGCATTGTATTACCTCCAGTTGTTGGAGTCGATGGCGGCAGCCCTGGACCTTGTGCCATGGACCAGGGCCCATATGAGGCTCCTGCAGCAGGCGCTCCTCTCGTGCTGGTCCCCACAACATTATCCTTTGTCTCGAAGGTTGCCATGTCTGGAGGAAGCCTGAAGTATTCTGGTCTGGTGGAAGCAGACGGAACACCTCATGGATGGAGTTCTGTTGGAACAACCACAATGGATCCTAGTTACGACAGATGCCAGTCTCGCAGAGTGGGGTGCTCCATTGTCTGGCACAAATTACACAGGGCCTGTGATCCCCACAGGAGAGAGTTTGGTCCATCAATTGGTTAGAGATGCGAGCTGTCTTTCTGGATCTACAATGCTTCCAATCCTTGCTAGTCGGGAAAGCAGCAAGGATGTCCTCAGTGCAACTATGATGGTGTATGTCAATCAGCAGGGGGGCACAGGCAGTGTGACCCTGATGGATGAGATTAGTCCCCTCCTTCAATGGATGGAGGAGCATCTGACGGCTCTTTCCGTGCCACATGTAGCAGGGAGTGACATTGTGCAGGCAGACTTCCTCAGTCGGCATCGCTTGGATCCAGGAGAATGGGAGCTGAATGCAGCAATCTATCATGAGATCACGGTCCGCTGGGGGGCGCCAGTGATGGATCTTATGGCTTCCCTAGTCAACACCTAGGCAAGCTGTTCTTACAGTCGGCACAGAGAGCAAATGTCGGAAGGTCTTGATGCTGTGGTGTGGACTTGACCTTCGGAGGGCCTGCTGTATGTCTTTCTGCCATGGGCACTCATTGGGCAGTCCCTGCAGCAGATAGAGGCTCAACGGTCTGGTGATCCTCATTGCTCCAGACTAACCATGGAGGCCCTGGTACGCAGACCTAATTTGCTTTCTTATGGACAAGCCGTGGTGGCTTCCTGACAGAATCAACCTGCTGTCACAGGGGCCGATACTCATGCCGCAGGTGGATCAATTCTTGCTTATTGCTTGGTTCTTGAGTGGGTTCGTCTGAGGGTGAGAGGTTATGACTCTGCAGTCATTTCTACCCTGTTGCAGGCTAGGAAGAGTTCTATCTATTTAACATTTATAAAGCGCTTCAAACATACGAAGCGCTGTGCATGCATGAAGAAGACAGTCCCTGCTCATCAGAGCTCACAATCTAGTCAAGAAGATCACAGAATACAAATACAATCAAGTAAGACAAAGTATACAATAAACAAGAAGAGCAAAAACAAGAATCAAGAACAGAAAGCAATAGAGAAGAGATGGGTTTTCAATCTGGACTTGAAGAGGTCCAGAGAGGGTGCATTGCGCACAGACAGAGGTAGATTGACTTACATGTGCATCTGGCGTGTTTTTGAGGATTGGTGTGTTTCAAGGGGTGTTCATCCATTCTTGAGCTCTCTTCCAGACATTGTTTTTACAGCAGGGACTCGAAGGGCTTGGCTTTTAATTTCGTGAAGGTCCAGCTGGCTGCTCTTTGTTGCTATAGAGGAAGACTGCACGGGCAGTCCCTTGCAGCCCATCAGGATGTCATTTGCTTCCTAAAGGCAGTGAAGCAGGTTTGGCTCCCGTTTTGGGTGGTAGTGCCTCCTTGGGACCTTAATTTAATGTTGGCGGCACTAATAGGGGCACTGTTCTAGCCGTTCGCGACTGCGTCACTTAAACATTAAAGACAGTGTTTCTGGTAGCGATTTTGTTCGGCCAGGAGAATTTTGGAGCTGCAGGCTCTCTCATGTAGGGAACATCTTTTTGCTATTGTCAGCCGAGAAGGTAGTCTTGCGTCCCATATAATCCTTCCTACATAAAGTCTCTTGATTTTCATTTAAATCAGGAAGTTTCCTTGACGGTGTTTTCCAGCTGGGGTTCCTTGGCGGAGGAACTTCAACTGCCTTACTGGATCTACGGAGGGTGTTGTGGCACTATCTCAAGTGTGCAGAGACCACCTGCAGGTCAGACCTCTGGGGGTCCTCATAGAAGAGAGGCGGCATCTAAAGCCTCCATTGCATGCTGGAACAAGCAGACCATCACAGTTGCCTACGTGAGTTGAGGCTAAGGGGTCCCAGCGGGGCTTCGGGCACATTCAACCAGATCATGGACTGAGTACAGTTTGGTGCCGTTGTGGATATTTGCATGGCGGCAACGTGGTCAACGCTGCATACATTTACTTGGCATTATAAGTTGGTTGTGCAAGCTATGAGTGCCGCGTGTTTCGAGGCCTCTATGCTTCAAGCTGGACTCGCTGGTCCTGCCCATTCTTAGGTACTGCTCTGGTACTTCCCATACGTATTGGACTGGCCTAGAGGGATGATTAGGAAGGCAAAATTAGACTTTACATGCTAATTGTCTTTACTTGAGTCCCTCCAGGCCAGTACAGGACCCGCCCGGATTAGGAAGTTTTGGTTGCACAGTTCTGGTGTTTGTGGCGAGTCCGTTGATCTTGGCGTAGGCTCTGGTATCTGAGGTCATATTAAGTGATCTGGCTGTGTGCAGAGCTACAGCACCCCTGGGATTGCTTAGTTTCGGTATCTTCTGGGGGGATGGGGGATGACAATTGCCATAATATGTATATAGTTGAACCACCTCATGGGTTGCCTGTACTCAGTCCTCCCTTCGTACTGCATAAGGAGGGTCTCAGTTGTACTAAGAATGCATCTTCTGATTTCTGCTGTTTGGATTTTTTTCTATTTTTAAGGTATTTTTTGTGGGCCTCTGCTTTGACAGTGGGAGACTGGATTCTGCAGCTGAAGGGGGAACTCTTCTAAGGTAACATCAGAATTCTGTTCCTTAGCGTTCCTCCAGTTCAGTCCTCTACCTCTGGGTTGTCAATCTCTTCCTGCAGCTAGGAGACTGGTTTGTCAGAATGATGACATCACGGGATATAGCCTGCTGCACTTCCATCTGCATCCCAGTGTAACCAGTCTCCTTGCAGCAGGAGGAGTTTGGCGAGCCTTGAGGAGAGGCTCTTTAAGGAGTAGTGGATAAGGAGCGTAGATTTATTTGAGAGTAGTTAAGGGGTTGATTAGTTAGTGGGTACCACTTTAAAAAAAAAAAAAAAAAAAAAGGACTCGGTGGGAAAGCATTGGGCTACAGCCTTCTTGATTCCTGCCTGTAGCACTACTACAGTTTTCTGTCTGGGGGGGGGGGGGTCTGCTGGCTCAGATCGCTTTGCACCTCCTTCCTCTGCTTGGCTTGGCTCAGGAGTCTCACCCTCCAGACACTACTGGGGTGAACCTTTCTTGACTGCCGGTCTCCCGGTGCTGCAGTCGGGCTGTCTCTGCCTCATTAGCTGCTGTCGAGGCTGTAGAGCCCGGGAGGATCCCCGCGTTCCAAGCATTGCAGAGCAGACCTGACCGGTAAGTGTTTCGCCGGTATCAGGCTGCTTTTTTCGGGGCACGCCACGTTTTCGCGGCAGGATAACTTCGTCGCTGTGTGTTGGCACCCTTTTCTTCGCGGCTGTCATTTGCGGCGGCCATTTTGTGGGCCGCGCGGCGGCCGCGTGGCAGAGCATCCCCTCCCGTTTTGGGCATCGGGGGTCTGCTGCACTGTTTTAGTTTGGTTATTTTAGTTAGTTAATTTTGTTTCTTCTTTTTTAATTTATTGATTTATTGCCTTTTGGTCTGCAGCCCTCTACAGACGGTCCTCTGGGTTCCCGGGGAGCGGGGGGGCTGCGGGGGTTTTTCCTTCCTCCTTAGCAGATAACTCTCCAGTTTTTTCAAAGTTAAAAAAAAAAAAAAAACCCCACAAGGGAGAAACCTCGGATAAAGGGAGTCTGCCTGCCCCAGTTCTTAGGGATCCTACGGGGTTTCGCATGGCTACCCGACCTCTGTGCCTGGTGTGTGGGGCCCGCAGAGGCCCGGTCACTGACACCGGAGTGTGCCGGGGCTGCGTGGCCCTTTCCTCAGAGGTGGAACTTCAGATGGCGGCTCCTGAGTCTCAGGAGGCGCAAGGGGCGACAACGGGGGCGGCGGCTGAGCCCCTGCAGATTTTGGAGCAGGAGCCCGATTTAGAGCCGCTGCCGGGACCCTCCGGGGTATCCGCAGCTCCGCCGTCCTCCGACGTCTCTGGTTTCAGTCCCGAGTTTGTCCTTCTTCTACATCAAGCCTTTTGTCTGCGCCAGCAAAGCAAGCGGACGCACTCAGTTTCCCCTGCGTCTCAGCCTCCGCAGTTGCTAGCGGAAGGGACGGCGGTCGCGGAGCCGTCGGTTCCGAAGCGCGCACGGCTCGCGGACCCGTCGGACGGTGCCTGGCTGGAATCCGCGGACCCGGACTGGGATCCTGAGGAGGGTTCACAGGACCTGGAAGAAGGCGAAATACTGGAGCCCGAAGAGCAAGCCAAGGTTGTCCGGGTGTTCCGCAGAGAGGAGTTGCCTGCCTTGATTTTGGAGGCTTTGCAGATGTTGCATTTGGCTCCCCCTCTAGCCGTAGAGGACGAATTGGAGGATCCAGTCATCCAGGCGGTGCGACAGACTCAGGTGGTGTTTCCACTACACTGGGTGGTCGAGCGGATGATTCAGGACGAGTGGGACAAGCCGGAGGCGGGTCTCCGGGGCGTTCGTGCTTTGAGCAGGTTATACCCTCTGGCGGACTCGGCTAAGGATCGTTTTCGGGCGCCGCGCCTAGACGCCCTGGTGGCGGCTGTAACTAAACGGACCACCATCCCGGTGGAGGGGAGTGCAGCCTTGAAGGATCCCCAAGACCGTAAAGTTGACGGTCTGCTCAAGCAGGTGTTTGAGGCAGACTCTCTTTCGCTCCAAGCCTCTATTTGCGGGGCCTGGGTGGCCAGGGCGTGTTTGCGCTGGGCCCAACGGCTGCGTCAATCCCCGCATGTTGACCTCGAGGAGGTGAAAGAGCTGGATCGTATGGAGTCAGGTGCGGCTTACCTGGCTGATGTACATTATGACCTGATTCGAGCGCTGGCCAATAGCACGGGTTCCGTGGTGGCTGCCCGTCGCTCGTTGTGGCTGCGTAATTGGGCAGCGGACGGCCCTTCTAAGTCCCGACTCAGTAAGCTTCCCTTTAAGGGGGGTTTGCTGTTTGGGGAAGATTTGGAAAAGTTGGTGAAGGACCTCGGTGAGTCTAAAGGGGGCCGTCTGCCTGAGGACAAGCCCAAGCAGGCTAAGTCTACTCCGAGTGGTCGGGGGTCCTTTCGGGACTTTAGGAGGTTCCGTTCCCCGCGACCGGTTGGTTCCCAGAGGGGGAGGTTTCCCTCGAGGGGCCAGGGGTTTCGAGGCTTCCGGGGAGTGAGTCGCGGATTCTCCTCTCTCCCGGCGCCCGCGGCCCGTAAGCCCCAATGAAGCGAGGCGGGTCCCGGCGGTGGAGCCTCCCATTGGAGGTCGGCTGCGGGAGTTTCTGCCTGCCTGGACCCTCATCACCTCAGATCAGTGGGTGTTGGAAATCATCCAGCACGGTTATGCCTTGGAGCTGGCCCGGCCCGTGCGGGAAGCCTTTGTCATGTCGCCTTGCCGGGGTCCCGCGAAGGTGGCAGCGGTTCGCGAGACCCTGGACAGGCTCCTTCGTCTGGGAGCCGTCGTGGAGGTTCCCAAGGCCGATTACGGATTGGGTCGCTATTCCATCTATTTCGTGGTGCCCAAAAAGGGCGGCCAATTGCGGCCTATCCTCGACCTGAAAGGGGTCAACCGGTGCTTGAGGGTGCCGCACTTTCGGATGTAAACTGTGCGGTCCGTCATCGTGGCCGTACGCCGAGGGGAATTCCTGACGTCGCTAGACCTCTCGGAAGCGTACTTGCACATTCCCATTCGAGAGGCTCACCAGCGTTTTCTGCGGTTTGCCCTACCCTGGGGCCACTACCAGTTTCAGGCCCTGCCGTTCGGCTTGGCGACGGCGCCTCGGACGTTCACCAAAATAATGGTCGTGGTCGCGGCGGCATTGCGCAAGGAAGGCATTCTGGTCCACCCATACCTGGACGATTGGCTGATTCGCGCCAAGTCTGCGGAGGAAAGTCTCCGGGTGATGGACAGGGTGGTGCGTTTCTTACAGGATCTGGGTTGGGTGGTCAACCCGACCAAGAGTCGGTTAGTGCCCACTCAGGTTCTCGAATATCTGGGGGTCCGGTTCGATACGTTCAAGGGTCAAGTGTTCCTGCCGGATCACCGAGCCGAGGGGTTGCAGTCCCTGGTGCGGCAGTTCCTCTTGGGGTCGGCTCCCTCGGCATGGGATTATCTCCGAGTGCTGGGCACAATGGCGGCGACGCTGGAGGCGGTGCCTTGGGCCCGGTTTCATATGCGGCCTCTGCAACGAGCGCTTCTTCGTCGTTGGTCGCATCAACAGCATTCGCTGAGTACTCAGCTACCTTGTCCGGAGCCGGTTCGGAGGTCCCTTCAGTGGTGGCTTTGTCCCTCGTCGCTAGCGAGGGGTTTGTCGCTGGACCAACCAGAGTGGCTGCCATTGCTGACGGACGCCAGCCTTGCGGGCTGGGGGGCTCACTGTGAGGGCCACTTTGCGCAGGGGGTTTGGTCTCCTCTGGAGGCCTCGTGGACGATCAATCGTTTGGAACTTCGAGCAGTGTTTCGGGCCCTCCAGGCGTTCGAGGCTTTGGTGCGCGACCATGCCGTGCGGGTGCTCTCCGACAACTCAGCGACGGTGGCGTATATAAATCGGCAGGGTGGCACAGGGAGTGCGGCGATGGAGGCGGAGGCCGACAGGCTCTTCGCGTGGGTCGAGCTCCGCTTGACTGCGCTTTCAGCGGCACACATCGCCGGCAAGGACAATGTCACCGCGGACTTCCTCAGCAGAGTCCACGTGGATGCTGGGGAGTGGGAGCTGCATCCCGCGGTCTTTCCGCAGATAGTCAGACGCTGGGGAATGCCGGTCATGGATCTCATGGCGACCTTTCAGTCGGCAAAAGTCGGTCGTTTCTTCAGCAGAAGGCGCGAACGGATGTCGGAGGGCATCGACGCCCTCCTTCGCCGGTGGCCGGAGGGGGGCCTCCTCTGTCTTCCCGCCCTGGGCTCTGATCGGCCGGGTGGTTCAGAAGATCGGGGCACATGCGGGGAGGGTGCTGTTGGTGGCTCCCGATTGGCCCAGGCGTCCCTGGTACGCGGACATGCTCCGCCTGCTGGACAGGGTGCCGTGGCGGCTGCCAGCCAGGTCGGACCTGTTGCTTCAAGGGCCCCTGTTCATGCCGCTGGTGGATCGGTTCTCGCTTACGGTTTGGCCATTGAAAGGGCTAAGCTCCTGAAGAAGGGCTATTCGTCGGCGGGGGTGTCTACCCTGCTACGGGCGCGTAAGCAGTCCACGTCCTTGGCGTATGTTTGGGTATGGCGTGTGTTTGAGGATTGGTGTTCCCAGCGTCGGGTTCGGCCGAACTCGGCCTCCATTCCTTCCATCTTGGAGTTTCTGCAGGACGGTTTTGACAAGGGTCTTGCAGCCAGTTCCTTGCGGGTTCAGTTGGCAGCTTTGTCCTGTTATCGGGGCAAGGTCAATGGCCGTCCGTTAGGTTCTCATCCCGACATGCGTCGTTTTCTCACGGCGGTGGTCCGACTGCGGCCGGTGCGCAGGGTGGCTGTTCCTCCGTGGGATCTGAATCTGGTGCTCACGGCACTGGCCGAGTCGCCCTTTGAGCCCTTGCGTCGGGCGTCTCTGAAAGATCTCACGCTCAAGACGGTGTTTCTGGTGGCTATTTGTTCCGCGCGACGAATCTCGGAACTGCAGGCGTTGTCTTGCCGTGAACCTTTCCTTTCCTTTTCTAGGGAACGCGTGATTTTGCGTCCGGTTCCGTCCTTTCTGCCTAAGGTCTCGTCCACTTTTCATCTGAATCAGGTGGTTTGCTTGCCTGTTCTAGGGGATTTGGGGGGCGGTTCCGCGGATCGTGGTCTTTGGCGGCTCGATGTGAAGAGGGCTCTACGCCAGTATTTGAAGGCCACGGAGTCGTTCCGCAAGTCGGAGCGCCTGTTTGTTCTCTTCGGAGGTGTTCGTCGGGGCGAGGCGGTGGCTAAGGCGTCTATCGCCCGCTGGATTAAGGAAGCAATTGCTTCCGCGTATTTGCTCCGGGGGCGCGTGGTGCCGGTGGGTTTGAGAGCGCATTCCACTCGAGCGCAAGCGTCCTCTTGGGCGGAGCACTGTTTGGTCCCTCCGGGGGACATTTGTAGGGCGGCTACTTGGTCGTCTCTGCATACTTTCAGTAAGCACTACCGGTTGGATGTAGCTGCGGCTTCGGATGCTCGTTTCGGCTCGGCCGTCTTGTCGGCCGGCTGGAAGGGTCCCTCCCATTGATTACTGCTCTGGTACTTCCCAGAGGTAGAGGACTGAACTGGAGGAACGCTAAGGAAATGATAATTACACTTACCTGGTAATTGTAGTTCCTTTAGTGACGACAGTTCAGTCCTCCTTCCCGCCCGGATATTTGTCGCAGGTTTCGGGCCTCGTGCCGAGCAGAAGAGAGTTACAGGTGAGTCTGTTTTCGTTACTAGCTCTTCTTAGGGTGCTCTCCCTATGATAGGGCAGGAGGTAAGAAGGCCTGCCCGTGGGGGGGGGGAACTCCATGCTAGTACAATTGTGTTTCTGTTTTTTGCTACTTATTGATTGCTCCTTTGAGTCTGCTTTGTTATAGTTTACACTGGGATGCAGATGGAAGTGCAGCAGGCTATATCCCGTGATGTCATCATTCTGACAAACCAGTCTCCTAGCTGCAGGAAGAGATTGACAACCCAGAGGTAGAGGACTGAACTGTCGTCACTAAAGGAACTACAATTACCAGGTAAGTGTAATTATCATTTATAGTCTGTCCTCAGTTGCTGGTGGGTGGAGAAAACCCATAAATATTGGACTGACCTGGAGGGACTCAAGGAAATACAATTAGCAGGTAATCTTTATTTTCCCAGATCACCCCTATGGTTTTGTAGACTTTACATATAAGACAGTGAAAATGATACAAAATCGCTTATTTCAATTATATAAGTCCACAACCTTTTGTTAAAAGTAATTGCTTTGTTTTACTCAGATGGATCAAGATTATATAAAGTAATTGAAAATTTTTCCTGTAAAATTTATGATTATTCATGGCCAAAATTGCATATATTTGAGTAAAAAGTGGCTAAAGTGAACTTGTAGTGGTGGTAGTTACTACTACTACTACTCCTCCTCATTTGTATAGTGCTACAAGGCACATGCAGTTCTATATGTATATACAGTATGTAGGAGATGGTCCCTTCTCTGTAGAGCTTACAATCTAATCAAGACAGACAGCACAGCAGTATACGTTTGTTTGTTTATTTATTTACGTACTTGATATACCGCCCAATAACGTCAGTATCTGTGCGGTTTACAATAAAACCATAAAATCAAAATTAAAAATGCTGTAGAAAAAAGGAGAATGAACGCCACAAAATCAAAGAAACAGGACAGAAAAGATAGGAACAGAATAAGAGAGAGGCAAGGAAAGGCAAAGTAACAAAAGAACTCTAGTAGGAAAAGACAGTGAAATGTATCAATGAGGAAGTGGGGAAAAGGGAGAAAGGGAAGGGGGGAGGTCATATGCAAGACAGAAAAGGTGAGTTTTTAATTTGCCTTTGAAGGCAGTATAAGACTGTGTTCCAAACGGAGGGCAAGGGGGGAGCGAGTTCCAGTGCTTCGGACCAAGGAAGTAAAAAGCTGAGGAACGAGTGGACTCCAGGTGGTCATGGGAGTGGGAAGGGAGTGACATACGGTTAGCGTGAATGGAACGAAGGGTACGAAAGGGAGTGTAGAGGTGAACTTGGTCAGCAAGATAGAGGGGAATACCTGTATGAATTGACTTATGGACGAAAATAAGAAATTTTGAATTGAATCCGAAAAGAGACAGGAAGCCAGTCGAAACGAAAAAGAAGGGGAGTGACATGATCAAAGCGGGAAGCATGGGTGAGAATTTGGGCAGCAGTGTTCTGTATACGTTGAAGACGAGGCAATTGTGACTGAGGGAGACCAGCTAAAACAACATTACAGTAATCAAGACGAGAGACCACAAGAGACCATATATTCAAGAGATGTTCAGAACTTTCTGCTGGCAATGTGCCTAGAAAAGGAGTCTCCAGACTTCAACCAATGAGTCAAATGCAGCCTTCAGAGCAAGGTTAACTAGCTCGCCATGCTTCTCTTATCCCCAGAATCAGATTCAGCTCACAGAGCAAGATTATGTACTTTTTTTATGCCTATGTTTCATTCTGCCTCTCTTCCCTTCCCTTTTTCCTGAAACTTGGGGATATCAACCAGAAGACTGTTGCCAGGCCAGCCTCAGTCTCAGTGTTCCTTCCCTCTCTCTTCCTCCCTGTTAAGTGTTTCGTTTGCCCTTCCCCTCCTCTTCCTTCCCATCTCACGTGGTCCATCCCTCTGCAAGGAAAGTAGCAGTGGTACTAAGAAAAAAAATGAGAGAATGATGGGGTTAGAAATAGCCACTACTTTCAGAGTGCGGGACTGCTAAACCTGTCAAAAGTGAATCTGCGCTACTGCCTTTGATCCTCACAGTTACAGCTGAGCCTTGGCTTCCACGTTTCATGAGCTGGGCACCATCGCTTCTAGAGGGGGTTTAAAAACATAAAAACATAAGATATGCCATACTGGGTCAGACCAAGGTCCATCAAGCCCAGTATCCTGTTTCCAACAGTGGCCAATCTAGGTCATACATACCTAGCAGTACCCCCAAAAGACACAGGTTCCACAATGCTTATATTGGGTTAAGCATTGATATCCTGGGTCCCTTTTTAATAATGGTTTATGCACCTTTCCTCCAGGAACATGTCCAAACCTTTTTTAAACCCAGCTACACTAACAGCTCTTACTACATCCTCCGGTAACAAATTCCAGAGTTTGATTACACGTTGAGTGAAAAAATATTTTCTCTTATTTGTCTTAAATAGTATCTCCAGGAACAAGCAGGAATAAGTCCTCACATATGGGTACGTCGGTACCGACGGAGCCTGCGCGGGAAAGCTCCCCAGCTTCCCAGAAGGAAAGCTTTTGGGGCCTCCCACTGCGCATGCGCGCTGCTTTCCCGCCTTCCTGACCAACTCTCCTCAGTTCTTCTTTTTCCGCGGAGCCAGCAGGTCGTGTTCCTGTCACCGCTGAAGAAGTTGTTTTAATTTGTTTCTTTGGCCGCGTGTCTGCCTTCCCCGATTCCGGACCGGTACCGCCGGTCTTTTTTCTTTATTTCTTTACAAAAAAAAAAATCTTATTTTCCCCACTTGGTGTGTTTGTTCTGTGAGGTCTCTAGGCCTTCACAGAATTCTCCCTCATGGAGAAACAAGCCTCTGGTTTTAAAAAATGCACTAAGTGTAGCGGTACTATATCAGTCACAGACACCCATGAATGGTGTCTTAAATGTTTGGGGCCTGACCACTCCATTCCGGATTACCCATCCTGTTCTTTGTCTAAACGTGGCTTACAAAACCGGGCAGCCAAGTTTCACATGCTGTTTTCTACAGATACTCCAGCATCGACATCTTCCAGGTCTTCCTCTCCTGATGGATCTCAGGTAACCAAACATTCCTCTGGCAGGTCCTCAAAGGGCAAATCTCCCTCCAAGTATCGAGATGCCCCTGGGCTTGACCCTGAGGACCCTGCCCCAGCCAAACAACCCCGGCGGGAAGCTCCGGCTTCCAAAGCTCCTCCTATGGGGTTACAGGTTGACATCGATGGCACGGCCTCGACCGATCACCTGTTAGACTGCTCTGGGGTACCGGCTCAATCTTCCGGTACCGACATCCAGACAGTCGTGGCGTCTGTGGATCATACAGTTCAATCCATGCAGCAGGCTATTATGGCTTTTATTAGAGCTGCGACGCCATCGGTACTGCAGCCAGCGGTACCAACTCCGGTTCCGGTACCACAACCGATACCGGTACCCAGGGCATCCACATCGACCAGGATACCGATCCCGGTTCTGGGGTTTTCCCCGATACCGATCCGGTTCCGGGTACCCCCGATGTCGATACCAGTCGATACGCTTATCGATCCCTGGAAGCAAACAGACGATACTTCGAGTCTTCTGATGATTCTGATTCATCAGATGACTCTGCTGAAGTATCCCTAACTCTACCTGAAGAGCCCTCTTCTCCAAAGAGGAGAATGTCTCCTCCAGAGGATTTGTCCTTTCAAGACTTCATCCTTGAAGTGGCTAAAGGTCTCTCTATTTCAGTAACCTCTGAAAAAGAACCTAGAGCAAAAAAATTAGATATTTTAGGATACTCTAAGGTTCCCAAAGAGGCAGTCACCTTGCCCATTCATGAAATTCTTCAAGAACACATGATGGACTTATGGGAGACTCCTCTCACCCTATCTCCACATTCTCGTCGGTTGGACACCATGTATCGTGTCCCCCCTCCTCCTGGTTTTCAAAAAACTCAGCTCCCTCACCACTCTATTGTGGTGCAGTCAGCTATGAAAAGGATAAAGAGTACCAAAAGACACACTTCTACTCCTCCAGGGAGAGAATGTAGGACTTTGGATGCTTTTGGTAGAAAAATCTTCCAAGCAAGTATGCTTATTGCTAGAATCAATTCATACAGCCTCTATATGGGCATGTATCTGAAGGAGATTGCATTGAAAATACGCCATTTTCTCCCCTTTATCCCAGAGGATAGAAAGGAGGAGTTCCTTCTTTTGCTAAAGCATACCCAAGATATATCAAAGTTCTCCAACAGAGCAGCCTTTGACTCCTTTGAGGGTGCTAGCAGAGCCTCAGGTATTGCCATAGCGGCTCGCAGAATTGCTTGGCTCCAGGCCTCTGACCTAGAACCCTGGGTCCAGGATGGGTTGGGAAATCTGCCCTGTACAGGTGAGAATCTGTTTGGTAAGGAGTGGCAAATCAAAGCCACCCAAATGGATGCAGAAAATGCTGCTTTAGATAGACTTTCTAAGTCTACCTCTGCCCCTGTCAAGAAAAAATCTTTCAAGAAGCCTTTCTATAAGAAGGCCAGATTTGCTACAAATACTGGCCAACAATCTTCTGCAGCTCGCTTTGCTCCTAAGCGTCAGCAGCCTAAACAGGCCAGGGCAAAACCTGCAGGGGCTGTTACAGCCCAGCAGTCCCAACCCCCTCAGGGTTTTTGACTCAACTCTAGAGAACTTAACCTTTCTGGCTCTAAAACATCCAGAGCCTCTCACCATTACAGGAAGGTTAGCTCATTTTGCTCCCAGATGGGAGCAAATCACATCAGAACAATGGACCCTCTCTATCATCAGAGAGGGCTACAAACTACATTTCCTTATCGTTCCTCCAGCTTAGTCCTCACAGATGGGTTGTGCACCTCCTCCTGCAGCATGAAGACTGGACCAATCAAATTTCAGCTCCGCTGGAATCAGCCTACCAGGCATCCCTGAAGCTCCAGTGTGTCCAGTCTTCATGCAGCAGGAGGACGTAGTGAGTCTAGCTGGGCTCACTAGTTTCATAGTTTCATAGTTTAGTATACCTAGCTAACCTTTTTGATCCTTAATTTTTGTCCTATTAGGACTTATTTCATTTCTTCTTTTAGGGGTTCCTGTTGCTTTAAATTTCTAATTTTAATTTGAGCACTCTGTGCGGGGGGGGGGAGGACCTGAGGAAGGTCTCTCTCCTGCACAGCATCTGCCGCCTCTCCCTGCTTGCCTGTATGCATTGCTCCATTGGGATCTCTGTTCCAGGACTCTTCGGGGCAGAGCTCCTCTAGTACCGGTACAGCGCCTCCTCTCCGGGGGGATTGGGGGGCAGCTGATCAGTGCCGGTAAGTGTTGGCAGCTGGCGGCGGTCAGAGCCGGTCCTAGTTAGGTTACCGCGTTTCTGCCCGACCTGCTAAAATCCATTCTTTGCCTTTTGTGGGGTTTTTCTTTTTGGCAGGCAGCCTCCATGCCGGCGGGGCTTCGGGGATCGGTTGGCTGCAAGGGTTTTTAGCCTCGGGCGGTTTATTCCGGCGGGAAGAAAAAGCGCGCCAAGGTCCCCTTACTGTCGCGGCCATTTTTTCTTTACCGGTCCTGTCAGCGTGTTTTACACGCGGCGCTGTTTTTTCCTTTTCTTTCAGTTTCTCTTTACTGCTTGCGATTCTCTTTTGCTGTTCCTTTCATTTCCTTTCTTCTCTTGCGTTATTATAAGCCGTTTGCCTTCTCGTTGTTCCCCTTTCCGTCGGGTTCTTTTGGGCCCGCGGCTTGGGGGGGGTTTGCGTTTCTCTCCCTCTCTGCTACCTTGTTCTTTGCGTGGGCTCTCGGTTTGTCTTATTAGCAGTATGTGAATTTTTCCTTCAGTTTCGTGGGGCATACATAGTAAAAAATAAAAAATAAAAATAAAACAGCGCATTTGTCAGGGGGGAGAGACCTGTGTATTGAGTTCTCCCTCTGGTATTCTGTTACTCGCGGAGGCCCAGTTCCCACTTTCTGTGCTGGTTCTGCTGGGTCTGTCAGCGCCTTTTTTCTCTTCCAGCGCTGAGGGGCATTTTTTACCGCCTTCTGCTTGGTAGCAGGGCGTTTCCATGCCCGCAGGGTCCATTTGTGTGATTTGTGGATCTCGGAGGAGTACAGCTGCTGACACAGGCGTCTGTCAGCGCTGTGCTTCGGTGTCGCTCACCATGGAGCAGCACCTAGAGAGTTCCTTGCCGGCTGTGACGCAGTCCGCTTCCGCGACGGAGGAATTGGAGTCACCGCTGGAGGGGCCATCGGGTCTTCCTTCTGCGGTCTCCGTGGCGTCTGGGGGGCAGTTGGACCTCGGGGGTGCCTTACCCTTGGAGGATTTTTCTCCCGATTTCATCTTACTGATGCATCAGGCGTTTTGCCGTAGGCGCCAGAGCGTGGGAGCTGCTCCACCGTCGGCGCCAGGGGTGTTGACCCCTGCCCCGTCGGCGGAGAATCAGTTTCATGAGGTCAAGGCTCCCAAGCGACGATGTCTGCACGACTCCTTCCAGGCGGAGACCGAGTGGCCTGACGGTGATGATCCTGATTTCGACCATGAAGCGGAGGGAGAGGCCTTGGAAGAGGGCGAGCTCCCTGAACCGGAGGATCAGGCAAAGATTATTTGGGTGTTCCGACGAGAGGAGTTGCCCGCTCTTGTTTCGGAGGCGCTCCAGACTCTGGGTTTGGCTCCAACTCCTCCGGTGGAGGAGGCGGACGGAGCGGATCCCATTATTCAGGCGGTTCGGCAAACTAGCGTGGTTTTTCCCATTCACAAAGTTATTGATCAGATGATTCAGTCAGAGTGGGATACTCCGGAATCAGGTCTCAAAGGGGTAAAGGTAATGCGTCGGCTCTACCCTATGTCAGACAACGATCTCGAGCGTTTTCGTTCTCCCAAGGTGGATGCGGCAGTCTCGGCGGTGACTAAGAAAACCACGATTCCAGTGGAAGGCAGTGCGGCCTTGCGCGAATCGCAGGACCGGAAGATGGACGGCCTATTGAAGCAGTCGTTTGAGGCTGATGCGATTGCGTTACAGGCCTCTGTTTGTGGAGCTTGGGTAGCTCGTGCCTGTTTGCGCTGGGTTCAGCATCTTCAACAGTCGTCTTCTGTTGAGGCCGACATGTTAGGTGAGCTTCACCGATTAGAATCGGGTTCGGCCTATTTGGCGGATGTTCATTATGATCTCATCAGAGCTCTCTCTAATAGCATGGCATCCGTGGTAGCGGCACGCCAAGCTCTTTGGTTGAAGAATTGGGCGGTGGATGGGTCGTCCAAGTCGCGGCTGGGCAGATTACCCTTTAAGGGTCGGCTGCTTTTTGGTGAAGATTTGGATAGGTTGGTCAAGGATTTGGGTGAGTCTAAGGGCGGTCGCCTGCCAGAGGATCGGCCCAAGCGGGGGCGGCCGCTGCCAGCAGTCCGGGGACAGTTTCAAGACTTTCGTAGGTTTCGCTCGCCCCGTTCTGGGGGTTTCCAGCGTGGCAGATATATCTCGAGAACCTCGAGCTTTCGAGGTTTTCGCGGAGCCAGTAGAGGATTTGCGGCTGCAACCCCTGCGTCCGCTCGCAAGCCCCAATGAAGGTCAGCGGGCCCCGGCGGAGATCCCAGTGATCGGAGGTCGTCTTCGACGCTTTCTCTCCGCTTGGGCCCAGATCACCTCCGATCAGTGGGTTTTGGACATCGTCCGGGATGGGTATGTCCTGGACTTAGCCAGACCCGTCCTCGATTCCTTTGTGGCGTCTCCCTGTCGGGGGGCTCGCAAGACAGCTCAGGTTCGCCAAACCCTCGATCGCCTTGTCCAGCTGGGGGCGGTAGTTCCCGTGCCGGTGGCGGAGTATGGTCTCGGTACTCCATTTATTTCGTGGTGCCAAAGAAGGGTGGCGACCTCCGCCCCATTTTGGATCTCAAAGGGGTGAACCGCTGTCTGCGGGTACCCCACTTTCGCATGGAAACCCTACGGTCCGTGCTGGTCGCCGTCCGCAAGGGCGAGTTCCTCACTTCCCTCGACCTCACGGAGGCTTATCTCCATGTCCCGATCCGGGAGGATCAACAAAAGTACCTCCGATTTGCTTTGCCGTGGGGTCACTTCCAGTTCCAAGCATTGCCCTTCGGTCTCGCGACCGCGCTGAGGGTGTTCACCAAAATCATGGTGGTAGTCGCGGCGGCCTTGCGCAAGGACGGAGTGCTGGTCCATCCTTACCTAGACGACTGGTTGATTCGGGGAAAGTCTCGCGAGGAGAGCCTGGCAGCAACTTCCAAGGTCATGGCGCTCTTGCAATCTCTCGGCTGGGTTATCAACCCACGCAAGAGTCATCTAGTTCCGACGCAGTATCTAGAGTATTTAGGCGTACGGTTCGATACTTGTGGGGGAGTGGTTTTCCTTCCCGACCGCAGGGTACTGGCGCTTCAGTCTCTAGTACGGCGGTTTCGGCAAAACCCTGCTCCGTCGGCGTGGCTCTACCTTCAGCTGCTGGGGACGATGGCGGCTTCCCTGGAGGTAGTGCCTTGGGCTCGCTTTCACATGCGTTCCCTTCAGAGAGCCTTGCTCCGTCGCTGGTCCAACCAGTCGGATTCCCTGAACAAACGGCTTCCTTGCCCGCTGACGGTAAGGCGAGATCTTCAGTGGTGCCTGCGACGGTCATCGCTACGGGCGGGAATGCCTCTAGAGCAGCCGGATTGGATTCCGCTACTGACGGATGCTTGTTTGACGGGCTGGGGTGCCCACTGCGCCGACCAGTTCGTCCAAGGCCTCTGGTCTCCGGAGGAGAGCGGTTGGTCCATCAACCGCCTGGAACTTCGAGCAGTGCGGTTGGCCTTACAAAGCTTCGAGAAGCTGATATCATTTCGGGCAGTACGGGTACTGTCCGACAATGCGGCGACGGTGGCATACATAAACAGGCAGGGCGGTACCGGAAGCGTCGGCTTGGAGGCGGAGGCTCGGGTATTGTTCGAGTGGATCGAGCCTCGGCTCCAGGCCATCTCGGCAGCGCACATTGCCGGGAAAGACAACGTGACGGCCGACTTTCTCAGCAGGGTTCAGGTGGATCCCGGCGAATGGCAGCTCAACCCAAAGGTCTTCGCACAGCTGGTTCAGCGTTGGGGCCAGCCGGTCATGGACCTGATGGCCACGTTCCGCTCAGCAAAAGCAGCTCGGTTCTACAGTCGTCGACGGGAACCGATGTCAGAAGGCCTGGATGCCCTGTTGCAGACTTGGCCCTCCACGGGTCTTCTTTACGTGTTTCCCCCGTGGCCTCTGCTGGGGCGCGTGATTCAGCGTATTGAGGGCCACCGGGGTCGAGTACTCTTGATAGCCCCGGATTGGCCTCGACGTCCTTGGTATGCCGATCTGATGAGGTTGGTAGACGGGTCTCCGTGGCGGCTTCCGCTAGATCCGGATCTGTTGTGTCAGGGGCCTCTCCGCATGCCGCAAGTGGGGAGATTCTCTCTTACGGCCTGGCTATTGAAAGGGCGCGGTTAAGAAAACGAGGTTATTCCAAGTCTGTCGTGGCGACGCTGTTACAAGCGCGCAAGAGATCAACTTCTCTGGCCTATGTTCGGGTGTGGCGCATCTTTGAGGATTGGTGCTCTCGTCATCAGGTCCGAGCCGCTACGGCCTCGATTCCCGTGGTACTCGATTTTTTACAGGACGGTTTTGCTAAAGGTTTGGCTGCCAGTTCTTTGCGAGTGCAGTTGACGGCGCTTTCCTGCTACCGGGGTAAGGTTCACGGGGTGTCGCTGGGTGCCCATGCCGATGTCGTTCGCTTCTTGAGGGCTGTGTCTCGGCTTCGTCCGGTCCGCAAAATTTCTGTACCTCCCTGGGATCTCAATTTGGTTTTGCGGGCCCTCACTGAGGCTCCCTTTGAACCGCTTTCTCATAGTTCGGTGAAGGATATGACTCTTAAAACGGTGTTCTTAGTAGCGATTTGTTCGGCGCAGCGTATCTCCGAACTCCAGGCGCTTTCTTGCAGGGAGCCCTTTTTGTCTTTCTCGGCCCAGAAAGTCGTTCTGCGACCGGTGCCTTCCTTTTTGCCTAAGGTGTCTTCTCCTTTCCACGTGAATCAAGTGGTGTCGCTCCCGGTATTTACTGCATCGGGGGAGCGGGCCTCTGATCGCGGTCTTAGTCGTTTAGATCTAAAGAGGGTTCTCCGGAGATATTTGAAAGTCACCAGTGAGTTTCGTAAATCGGATCGTTTGTTTGTGCTGTTTGGCGGGCCTCGCAAAGGTGAGGCAGCGGCGAAAGCCTCCATTGCTCGCTGGATTAAGGAGGCGATTGGCTCGGCTTATCTGTTGCACGGTCGACTACCGCCTGTTGGTTTGCACGCTCATTCCACCAGGGCGCAGGCTGCGTCCTGGGCGGAGTTTAGTTTAGTGTCTCCGGTGGAGATATGTAGGGCGGCAACGTGGTCTTCTCTGCACACTTTCAGTAAGCATTATAGACTTGATGTTTTGGCGGCTGGCGATGCACGTTTCGGATCATCGGTTCTGCGTGCCGGCTGGAAGAATCCCGCCCGTTAGGCTGCTTTGTTACATCCCATCTGTGAGGACTAAGCTGGAGGAACGATAAGGAAATAGTAATTACACTTACCTGGTAATTGTAGTTCCTTGAGAGACGACAGCTTAGTCCTCCTGCCCTCCCTATATTCTTTCTTTATAGCGCGGCACGCCTTGGGGTCAGAAGTGCGTACTCCCAGGTGAGTGTCTTTTTCTTCTTTTCTCTTTGTCTCGCTATCGCTTATGCTGCGGCAGGAGCAGGACATTCTGTGTCTGTGGTTTTGGTTCCATTAACTACTTTAAAAAAACAAAAAACAAACATAACACAAAATGACCAAACAGGACTTTTTAAAGGTTAGCTATTTCTTTGAGTTTGCTTTGACAATAGGTCACTGGAGCTTCAGGGATGCCTAGTAGGCTGATTCCAGCGGAGCTGAAATTTGATTGGTCCAGTCTTCATGCTGCAGGAGGAGGTGCACAACCCATCTGTGAGGACTAAGCTGTCGTCTCTCAAGGAACTACAATTACCAGGTAAGTGTAATTACTATTTCTCCAGCCTTCCTCCCCATACCATGGTGAGATGTTTCAATTCTCCCCCTTCTCTCCTGAACCTGTTAGGTCAGGAGGTGACCACCCTTCTCACCCAAAGGGCAATAGAAGAGGTTCCTCTTCTTCAGCAGGGGTCAGGGTTTTACTCCCCTTATTTTCTTATTCCCAAGAAAACAGGGGGGTACAGACCTATTCTAGATCTCAGAGAATTGAACAAATTCCTATGCAAGGAGAAATTCAAGATGCTTTCTCTAGGTACTCTCCTTCCATACCTACAGAGTCAGGATTGGCTTTGTTCTCTAGATCTCAAGGATGCGTGTACACATATACTCATCCATCCATCCCACAGAAAATTCCTACGGTTTCTGTTCCAGGGAAAACATTTCCAATACAGAGTACTTCCCTTCGGTCTAGCCTCTGCTCCAAGGGTATTTACCAAATGCATGGCAATAGTAGCTGCATTTCTACGAGCCCTGGGAATTTTTGTTTTCCCATACCTGGACGACTGGCTCATCCGAGCTCCATCTCGGTCCGAGGCTCAGACTTTCCTGGATCGCACCAGACGCATTCTGCAGTATCTAGGACTTGTGATCAATCTGCCAAAGTCTCAACTCGCCCCTACGCAGTCCCTGGAATTCATAGGGGCCTGGTTGGATACCACCACTGCAAGGGCCTATCTTCCTCAGGCCCGTTGGCAACGTCTAGTACACTTAGCCTCCCAGACTCAGTCCAGAAGCCACTTGACTGCCAGGGAGATGATACAACTATTAGGCCACATGGCCTCCACAGTACATGTGGTGCCCTATGCTCGCCTACATATGAGAGCAGCTCAATGGACTTTGTCCACCCAGTGGACTCAAGCATCCGGAGCTCTCTCAGACCAAATAGCAAACTCCAAACGTCTCTTTTGGTCTCTCCAATGGTGGATGTCCACTCAAAATCTGTTGTTGGGGGCCCCCTTTCAACCATTGTTGCCCCCAGCAACCCTCACAACAGATGCCTCCCAAACAGGTTGGGGAGCTCATCTTCAAGATCTCTCCACTCAGGGCACTTGGTCTCCACAGGAGACCGCCCTTCATATCAACCACTTGGAACTTCGAGCAATCTTTCTAGCTCTGAGTTTTTCATACCCTCCTCAGCAACATGACGGTCCTTATTCATACGGACAATCAAGTAGCCATGTTTTACATAAACAAACAAGGAGGGACTGGCTCTCTGTCGCTTTGCAACAAAGCTCTAAGATTATGGGCCTTCGCCAGAGAGCATCAAATCCATCTCCTGGCAGTATATCTTCCAGGAATCCAAAACTCTTGGGCAGACAGACTCAGTCGAGTTCTGCTTCCACATGAATGGTCCCTACACATGGATCAGGTACTCAGAATCTTCCAGAAATGGGGGACCCCAGACATAGACCTCTTTGCAAGTCCGTGGAATGCCAAACTTCCCCGGTTCTGTTCCAGGATTCCGTGTCAGGGAGTTCAGGCCAAGGATACCTTCCTCTTTCATTGGGGTCAGGACTTCCTATATGCCTTTCCACCCATTCCTTTGATTCCCAAGACTCTGTTCAAACTTCAAAGGGATCAAGGGTCCATGATCCTCATAGCTGCACGCTGGCCACGCCAAGTGTGGTACCCTCTACTTCTGCATCTCTCCCAAGCCCCCCTCCCTGGACTTGGGAGCTGCTCCAGACCTTCTGTCTCAGGAGGAGGGGACTTTGTGGCACCCAAACCCCAAGTCCCTTCACCTCAGAGCTTGGTTACTGAAGGCCTAGACCTTCAACACTTCAATCTTTCGCAGCAAGTGAAGGATATCCTCCATGCCTCTAGGAAACCTTCCACTAGGCGTTCTTACGCTTTTAAATGGAAAAGATTTTCCATTTGGTGTGCTCAAAAGGGTCTTAACCCTCTAGCACTTCCTTTGAATTCTCTTTTGGAATATCTCCTGCATCTCTCCAATGCAGGACTCAAAACGAATTCAGTAAGGGTCCATTTGAGTGCTATTGCAGCATCCCTTAAGCCCATCAATGGACAACCTGTTTCCTCTCATCCTCTTATTGCAAGATTCATGAGAGGCCTAACCTTAACTAAACCTCCCATTCGACCTCCTCCGGTGGCATGGGACTTAAACTTGGTTCTTGGTCAGCTTATGAAGCCACCCTTTGAACCCTTAGCCACTACCTCCTTGAAATTTCTTTCCTGGAAGGTTATTTTCCTTATTGCAGTCACCTCAGCTCGTCATATCAGTGAACTGCAAGCTCTAGTGGCTAATCCACCTTATACAAGGTTTCATCATGATAAGGTGGTCCTTAGGACCATTCCCCACTTTATGTCTAAAGTGGTCTCCCCTTTTCATCTTAATCAGGAGGTATATTTACCTGTCTTTTTTCCAGCTCCTCATGCATCCAGTGCAGAGAGGAACCTTCATACTCTAGATTGTAAAAGAGCTCTTGCCTTTTACCTCCACAGGACACAGCAACATCGAAAGTCTTCTCAGCTTTTTGTTACTTTTGATCCTTCTCATTTAGGACTTCCAGTCTCTAAAAGAACACTGTCCAATTGGATTGCTCAGTGTATCTCTTTTGCTTACCAGAGTAAGAACCTTTCTCTGGAGGGCCATGTCACCGCTCACAATGTGAGGGCCATGGCCACCTCTATGGCTCATCTAAACTCTGTGTTCATTGACCAGATCTGTCGAGCAGCCACCTGGGCCTCGTTTCATACCTTTACAGCCCATTACTGTTTGGACAAGGACTCCCGCCGGGATGCCTTGTTTGGTCAGGCTGTCCTCAGACACCTGTTCCATTCTTGAACAACTCCAGCCCACCTTCCCTGAATGGATGCCTGAGATCCATAGGAAGATGAGGAACCTTTCAGGGTCTCATACCCTTCAGGGGATCTCCCGGGCATCTCAGCTAGGGAGTCCCCATATGTGAGGACTTATTCCTGCTTGTTCTTGGAGATAGCACAGTTACTTACCTGTAACAGGTGATCTCTGGGAACAGCAGGAATTAGTCCTCACAACCCACCCACCTCCCCTAGGAGTTGTATCTCTCTCTCTTTCCTTTCCTCTCTCTATTGTCTCCGCTTTAAACTCGAACTGAGGAGAGTTGGTCAGGAAGGCGGTAAGGCAGCGCGCATGCGCAGTGGGAGGCCCCAAAAGCTTTCCTTCTGGGAAGCTGGGGAGCTTTCCCGCGCAGGCTCTGTCGGTACCGACGTACCCATATGTGAGGACTAATTCCTGCTGTTCCTAGAGATCACCTGTTACAGGTAAGTAACTGTGCTTTATCCTGTAGCTTCATTACATGTCCCCTAGTCTTTCTATATTCCGATAGTGTATTACCCGTTCCACTCCATTCATTAATTTATAGACCTCTATCATATCTCCTCTCAGCCGTCTCTTTTCCAGGTTGAAGAGCCCTAACCTTTGTAGCCTCTCTTCATAGGAGTAGCCTTCCATCCCCTTTACCATTTTGGTGGCTCTTCTCTGTACTTTTTCTAATAACGCTATATCCTTTTTAAGATACGGCGACCAGAATTGCACACAATATTCAAGGTGCGGTCGTACCATGGAACGATACAGAGGCATTATAATATACTTTGTTTTATTTTCCATTCCTTTCCTTATGATACCTAGCATTCTATTTGCTTTCTTGGCTGCCACTGCACACTGGGCGGAGGGTTTTAACCTGTTATCTCCAGGAACAAGCAGGAATGTAGTCTTCACATATGGGTATCGTTGGTACCGACGGAGCCTGCGCGGGAACGCTCCCCAGCGTCCAATTAGAAAGTTTTTGGGAGCATCCCACAGCACCTGCGTGCTGCCTTCCTGCCTTTCCCAACTTCCTCTCTCCAGTTCTTCGTTTTCCGCAGAGCCAGCAGGTCGTTGTTCCTGTCACCGCAGAAAATTTCCCTTAATACCTTTCTTTGTTTGTGGTCATGTCTGCCTTCCTCGATGCTCTACCAGTACCGCCGGTTTTTCTTTCTTTAAAAAATAAAATAAAATAAAATAAATAAAAATTTAGTACTTTTTTCCACGTGCATGCGCCTTTTTGGCCCTTAGGCCCAAAAATTCCTCCAGAATGGAAAAGCCCTCTTTGGGTTTCAAAAAGTGCACCAAGTGTGGCGGTATCATCTCCGTCACAGACACCCATGAATGGTGTCTCAAATGTTTAGGTCCTGACCACTCCATCACAGATTGTATGTCCTGTGCCATGATGTCCAAGAGAGGTTGGCAGAACTGAGCTGCTAAGCTCAGTACCCTGTTTCCCTCTGATGCGGCCTCCTCTTCCTCCCATGGATCTCAGGTAACTAAACACAAATCTAGCCAGTCCTCAGAGGGTAGATCTCCTTCTAAGCATCGAGATGCCTCTGGCATTGCCTTTGAGGATTCTGCACTGGCAAAATTGCCCCGGCGGGAGGCTTCGGCTTCCAAAGCATTATCGGGGCTCCAGGACGTTCTCGAGGCCTCAACCTCGGCAGAACTACTGGTGCCATGCTGTGGGGTAACAGCTGTCTTCTCCGGTACCGACATCCATGCATCGGCAGCGTCGATAGACCAGAGATTCCTGGCTATTGAACGCAGTCTGGTGGCTCTCCTTGCAGCATCGACACCCTCGGAACCGCATCAGACAGTTCAACTGGTACCAGCACCGACATTGGTACCGGAACCGATAGCATCGACATCGGTGTCCGCATTGCTGGCACCCAGTCATCCGATGCTCTCTGGTACCGACTACTCCCAGTACCGACTTTGGTTGGTACGGGTATCGGGCTCTTCAAGAGCATCCGGACAGACGGTACTTCAAGTCCTCAGAAGAATCTGAGGATTCTGACAGTTCTGTCGATGCAGGAATGCTTCTCCCAGAGGAATCCTCCTCCCCTAAGCGCAGGATGTCTCCTCCAGAGGATATTTCCTTTCAGGACTTAATCAGGGAGGTGGCTCGAGGTCTGTCCATCACTGTGGCTCCTGAATCAGAGCCCAGAGCAAAGGAGTTGGAAATTTTACAATATCCCAACGCTCCTAAAGAGGCAGCTACTCTACCCATCCATGAGATCTTCCATGATTTCATGCTAAGAATGTGGGAGACGCCTCTTACCACCTCTCCTCACTCTGGTAGACTGGATACTATGTACCGAGTCCCTCCTTGTTCTGGTTTCCAGAAGACTCAGCTTCCTCACCACTCTATTGTAGTGGAATCAGCTATGAGAAGGATAAGGAGTTCAAAGAGACATGCCTCTAATCCTCCAGGACCTGAGTGCAGAACTTTGGATGCTTTTGGACGTCGTACTTTCCAAGCTTCCATGCCTTCTGCCAGGATCAGTTCATATATTTTATATATGGGAATGTTCCTGAAAGAAATTACTGGGGATCTAGAGGTCTTGAGCCCTCTTCTTCCTGAGGATAAAAGACAAGATTTTCTCACATTGGTCAAACATGCCCAGGATGTTTCCAAATTGGTCAACCATGCAGCTTTTGACTGTTTTGAGTGCATAAGCAGAACCTCTGCCATTGCTATAGGTGCAAGAAGATTTGCCTGGGTACAAGACAAACTGGGCAGTATTCCTTGTACTGGTGAGAACCTGTTGGGTAAAGATCGGCAAGAAAAGGCCGATGAGTTTGATGCTGACAACTCCACTTTGGATAGGCTATCCAAAGCCACTGCTGATCCTATGTGCCACAGGACAGCCTACCCGGAAGGGTCAGCAACCACCCAAACAAAAGAAAGCAAAGACTGCTAAGCCTCAACCGTCTCAGCAGTCTCGGCCTCCACAAGGCCTTTGACTTTCATCTAAAGAACTTAGCCTTCCTGGCTCTGAATGGACCAGAGCCTTCCACCATTCCTGGAAGGTTATGTCACTTTGCCCCCAGGTGGGAGCAAATAACAGCAGAGCAGTGGACACACTCCATTATAAGAGAGGGGCACAAGCTGCCCCCTTCCACCATGGTAAGAGTTCAATTCTCAGACCTCTCTCATCAACCTTTTAGATCAAGAGGTCACTATGCTTCTTGCCCAAGGGGCAATAGAAGAAGTACCCACTCAACAACAGGCTACGGGGTTTTACTCCCCCTATTCTCTTATTCCAAAGAAAACAGGGGGATACAGACCCATTTTGGACCTCAGAGAATTGAAAAATTCCTGTTCAAAGAGAGATTCAAGATGATTTCTTTAGGAACTCTGCTGCCATACCTTCAGAGTCAGGATTGGCTTTGTTCTCTAGATCTCAAGGATGCGTACACTCATGTTCTCATCCACCCAACTCACAGAAAGTTCCTTCGGTTCCTTTTCCAAGGAAAGCACTACCAATACAGGGTGCTTCCTTTTGGCCTGGCCTCAGCACCAAGTGTGTTCACGAAATGCATGGCTTTGGTAGCAGCATTTCTCTGCACTCTAGGGATATTCGTCTTCCCCTACTTAGACGACTGGCTCATTCGAGCCCCATCAGAGTTAGAGGCCAGGACATCCCTGTCTTGCACAGTGTGTATCCTTCAGTATTTGGGTCTTGTCATAAACGTCCCAAAATCCAACCTAACTCCCACTGAATCTCTAGAATTCATAGGAGCTTTGCTGGATACCAAAAAGGCAAGGGCCTATCTTCCCCAGGCCCGTTGCCTTCGCATAGTGCAGATAGCTTCTCAAGCAGTGCTAAAACCCCTTCTCACTGCCCGAGAAATGCTGCAACTACTAGGCCACATGGCATCTACTGTGTATGTGGTTCTTATGCTTGCCTCCATATGAGAGCAGCCCAGTGGACTTTATCCACTCAGTGGAACCAGGCATCAGGGTGCCTGTCAGACAAAATAGCAAACGCAAGTCGCCTCATTTTGTCCCTCCAATGGTGGCAGTCCACTCAGAACCTGTTGTTGGGGTCCCCATTTCAACAACCCTTACCACAGGCAGCTCTCACAACAGATGCTTCACCAATGGGTTGGGGAGCTCATTTACAAGACCTCTCCACCCATGGCACTTGGACTCCACAGGAGACTCATCTACATATCAATCTCTTGGAGCTCAGAGCAATCTTCCTTGCTCTTCGAGTGTTCCAGCCCTGCTCAGCTACAAGACAGTCCTCATCCATACGGACAGTCAAGTAGCCATGTTCTATGTGAACAAACAGGGGGGAACAGGCTCTCTGTCGCTTTGCAACGAAGCTTTGTGACTATGGGCCCTCGCCAGAGAGCATCAGATTCATCTCCTGGCAGTGTATCTTCCAGGCATACAAAACTCTTGGGCAGACAGACTCAGTCGAGTTCTGTTTCCACACGAATGGTCTCTCCATGTAGACCAGGTGACCAAGATTTTTCAAATTTGGGGAACCCTGGACATAGATCTCTTTTCAAGTCCGTTGAATGCCAAACTTCCCCGGTTCTGTTCCAGAATCCCGGCTCAGGGCTCTCAAGCCAAGGATGCTTTCCTCCTTCACTAGGGCCAAGACTTCCTTTCTCTTTCCACCCATTCTCCTAATTCCCAAGACCCTATCCAAGCTTCAGAGAGACAGAGGACGTATGATCCTCATAGCTCCACGTTGGCCTCGGCAAATGTGGTACCCTCTGCTTATACATCTCTCTCAAGCTCCCTCCTTGGAGTTGGGGTCTGCTCCAGATCTCCTATCTCAGGAGAACGGAATGTTATGGCATCCCAATCCCCAGTCTCTGCACCTCAGGGCTTGGTTGCTGAAGGCCTAGATCTCCATGATCTTAACCTCTCTCAGCAAGTAAAGGATATCCTTTATGCTTCCAGGAAGCCTTCCACAAGATGCTCTTATGCTTTCAAGTGGAAAAGGTTTACCATATGGTGTTCGCAGCAGGGTCTTAACCCCCTGGCGATACCTCCTGGAATCATTACTAGAGTATATCCTTCATTTATCCAATGCAGGACTTAAGACTAACTCAGTAAGAGTCCATTTGAGTGCTATTGCAGCTTCTTTCAAGCCTCTAAATGGACAACCTATTTCCTCCCATCCTCTTATAGCAAGATTTGAGAGGTCTTCTTTTAACTAAGCCTCCCATTAGGCCACCACCTGTGGCATGGGACTTAAAATTGGTTCTTGGTCAGCTCATGAAGCCACCTTTCGAACCCTTAGCTACTACCTCATTGAAATTCCTTTCTTGGAAGGTTATCTTTCTCATTTCAGTCACATCAGCACGTCGCATCAGTGAGTTTCAGGCACTAGTGGCTGATCCACGTTATACAAGGTTCCATCATGACAAGGTAGTCCTTAGGACTCATCCACACTTTATGCCAAAGGTGGTCTCGCCTTTTCGTCTAAACCAAGCGCTTTACCTACCTGTGTTCTTTCCAAGGCCTCATGCATCAAATGCAGAGAGGAATCTTCATACTTTGGAATGTAAAAGAGCTTTAGCTTTTTACTTACAAAGGACACAGCAACATAGAAAGTCCTCTCAACTCTTTGTTGCTTTTGATCCTTCTCATTTGGGACTTCCAGTCTCCAAGAGAACACTGTCTAACTGGATTGCTCAGTGTATTTCCTTTGACTATCAGAGTAAGAATCTTCCTCTGGAGGGCCATGTCACAGCTCACAATGTGAGAGCCATGGCAGCTTCAATGGCTCATCTGCACTCTGTGTCTATCGACGATATCTGTCGAACAGCCACCTGGGCCTCGGTTCATACCTTCACAGCCCATTACTGCTTGGACAAGGACTCCCGCCGGGATGCCTTGTTTGGTCAGGCTGTTCTCCAACACCTGTTCCATACCTAATCAACTCCTACCCACCATCCCTGGTTGGATGCCAGAGATCCATGGGGGGAAGTGGAGCCCTTTCTCAGGGACACACAACTTCTGGGGTTTCTCCCTGGCATCTAAAGCTAGGGAGTCCCTATATGTGAAGATTACATTCCTGCTTGTTCCTGGAGATAGCATAGTTACTCACCTGTAACAGGTGATCGCCGGGAACAGCAGGAATTTAGTCTTTACAACCCACCTACCTCCCCTAGGAGTTGTGTATCTCTCTATCTCTTTCTCTTTTCCTCTCTTTCTCTTTGTCTCAGCTTTAAAACTCAACTGGAGAGAGGCAGTTGGGAAAGGCGGGAAGGCAGCACGCAGGCGCTGTGGGATGCTCCCAAAAGCTTTCTAATTGGACGCTGGGGAGCGTTCCCGCGCAGGTTCCGTCGGTACCAATGCTACCCATATGTGAAGACTAAATTCCTGCTGTTCCTGGAGATCACCTGTTACAGGTGAGTAACTATGCTTTCTCTCAATTCCTCTGCTGTATCACCTTTAAATACCACTTCAGTCTTGGGTAGCATCCCTACATTTTCCTCGGTAAAGACCGAAGCAAAGAATTCATTCAGTCTCTCTGCTATAGCCTTGTCTCCTCTTACTGCCCATTTTACCCCTCTGTCATCTAATGGTCCAATTGACTCTCTCACAGGCCTTTTGCTACGAATGTACTTGAAAAAGTCTTTATTTCGTGTGTTTGATTCCGTAACTAGTTCCTTCTCAAATTCTCGCTTTGCCTGCCTTATCAATGCTTTGCTGTTAGGGATGCAGGGTTATGGATATATGGATGTTACTTTGCTGCAGGACCAGAAATGTGTGGGGGTGATTTCAGGTCCTGAGGTTGCTAGGCTGGCTCTACCACTGACCACACCATGCATTTGCTTAACACAGCCTCCAGAATGGTGCCAGTCTATTGCGGTAGTCGATGGTACTAAAGGAGAGGCAGCATAGTACATAGTTTACAACTGTTAATTGTAAGATTGAATTTCTTGTAGTTTCACATTGTTATTTGTAAAAACAGCATTGCCTTGTTTACTGTTCCATGTAAACCGCAACTGATCAATGGAAGGTGCGGTATATAAAAACTCGCTAATTAAATTAAATGGAGCCTTGGGCAGATGCACAGTAGAGAAATATTACAATGTATGTAAGATAAGGCAGTTTAGAAAACTTGTTAAATAAACAAACATAACTTCCTTAGCGCTCCGCAGTGCAGTCCTCAACTTCTGGGTTGTCAACCTCCTCCTGCAGCTAGGAGACTGGCATAATCAAATTGATGACATCACTGGATATATCCTGTCAGCTTCCCTCCTACTTCCAGTGTGACCAGTCTCCTTGCAGCAGGAGGTTGTTGTGAGCCCCGGAGAGGGACTCACTGTGAGAAAAAAATAAGCAGCTCTTTGAATTTTGGCTTATTTTAATTGGCTTTCCTTCATCTTCTTTTCTTTAAGTATTGGGCTTCTGTTCCTTTAAATTTTGCTCAGACAGTTTGAAGGGAGGGGGGGTCAGTGCTCAGCTCTATTGGAGCCTCCTGCCTCTCCTCCGTGTCTGCCCTGCCTATCTTTAATTGCCTTTTAGTTAATTTTCTTTAATTTCCTTTACTTTCTTTTTCTTGTGAAGGAGGCAGTTTGGGCTCGGTGGAAGTTCTCTCCCCCCGGACCATACGGGGGAGAGCCCTTCAGTTGCCGGCGTCTCCGGAGTTTCTCCGGGGGCGGGACATTGTCTCTGCAGATCGCGGGGTTCTCTTCCCCCGGGGCGATCTGCGCGGCAGCGATAACAGCTCCGGTGGTCTTCTGGAGCCTCGGGGCAGCCTTGGTGAGCGGCGGTGAAACTATCCGCGGATCTTGGCGCCTTTTTTGTCTCAGGGCTTTTGCCGCGGCGGCCATTTTGGAGACGCTTGGTCCACCGCGTGCATTTCAGTTCATCGGGACTCCATGGCTTTGGGTAAGCCTTTCTTGGGTTAATTTTGCAAACGCTGTTTTTCCTTCGAATTTACTTTTCCTTTTGTTTTTGAGTGCTGGTTTTTGCCTGGCAAAAGGGGTTATTTGTAGGCCCTTCCCTAGGTTTTTTTCCCACGGTGTGTTGCCTAGGGGGGTATCCCATAGTGGGCTCTTGGCTGTCATCGTGTTTATTGTTAAGGCCAATGCCACAGAGGCCTCTCTGTATAATTTGTGGAGCCCGTAGAGGTCCTTTATCAGTCTTGGGAGTCTGCAGGGGTTGTGCTACCCTGTCTTCTCTCATGGAGCAGAAGTTGGAGCTCAGAGAGCCTGAGGGGATGGCCGAGCTTCCAGATCTTGAGGCTGAGCGTTCTTCCCGCCAGGGTGCGCCGGAGCTCCGGCCAGAGGGGTCCGCTGGGCCCTCTGCACCTTCGCCAGCAGGCGTTGCGGTGAAACCCGGGGCTTTTAGTCCCGAGTTTGTTCTGTTAATGCACCAGGCGTTTGCGGCAGCAGGGCGCGGTGCCTGGATCGGCTCCTCTGCTGCCCCTTGAAGCACCCCAGGATGAGGGGAGTGCTTCGAGTGTTCCTCCGCCCGCTCCGAAGAAGGCTCGTAGGTCCGCAGCTTCGGTAGCGGAGGTCGTGTGGCCTGAAGGGTCTGAGGCGGCCTGGGACCCGGAGGGGGATCCTCTGGATCTCGAAGACGGGGAGCTCCCGGAGCCTGAAGACCAGGCTAAGATCATTCGGGTGTTTTGCCGCGAGGAACTGCCGGCGCTCATTTCCGAGTCTTTGAAGGTCTTGAATATGGCGCCTCCAGTGGCCAAGGATGTAGAGATCGAGGATCCGGTTATCCAAGCGGAGCGTCAATCGCGCATAGTTTTTCCCTTGCACCGGGTGGTGGACAAAATGATCAAAGATGAGTGGGATAAGCCGGAAGCCGGTTTGCGTGGCGTTCGCACCCTGTCTCGTCTTTACCCCTTGGCGGACCCGGATAAAGAACGTTTTCGTGCACCGCGAGTGGATGCGGTGGTCTCAGCGGTTACTAAAAAGACCACTATCCCGGTTGAAGGGGGTGCGGCCTTGAAGGACGCCCAAGACAGGAAGGTCGATGGCTTGCTGCGGCAGACCTTTGAGGCCGATTCCATATCCTTGCAGGCGTCTGTGTGCGGCGCTTGGGTGGCTCGGGCGTGTTTACGCTGGGCCCAGCGGTTGCGTCTGTCCTCGCGTCTCGAGGACGAGGATGTGCAGGAGTTATATCGCTTGGAGTCTGGGGCGGCGTATCTAGCGGATATTCATTATGACTTGCTTCGCGCGTTAGCCAACAGCACGGCTTCGGTGGTGGCGGCCAGACGTTCAGTGTGGCTCAGGAACTGGGCGGCTGATGGTCCTTCCAAATCTCGTCTTAGTAAGCTTCCCTTTAAAGGAGGACTTCTCTTTGGAGAGGATTTGGACAAGTTAGTCAAGGACCTGGGGGAGTCCAAGGCTGGTCGCCTCCCTGAGGACAAGCCTAAGCCGCTTCGTTCGACCTCCTCAGTTAGGGGTCAGTCTCGTGATTTTCGCCGGTTTCGGTCCCCTCGCTATGCAGGTTTCCCTAGGGGCCGCTTTCAGACCCGCGCGCAGGGCTTTCGGGGCTACAGAGGTGGCGCGAGAGGCTTCTCTGCGGCCTCCCCCTCCACGTCTCGCAAGCCACAATGAGATGAGGCGGGTTCCGGCGGTGAGCATTTCGGTAGGCGGCCGTTTGCGGGAGTTCCTCTCCGCTTGGACCCTCATCACAACGGACCAGTGGGTCCTCGATATCATTCAACACGGCTACGCCCTCGAGTTTGCTCGACCCGTTCGGGATTCCTTTATCCGCTCGCCGTGCAAGGGGGCCTCCAAAGCGGCAGCGGTGGCCGCCACTCTCAACAGATTGTTGCTGTTGGGTGCGGTGAAGGAGGTACCCAAAAGCGAATGCGGTACGGGTCGTTATTCTATTTATTTCGTGGTGCCCAAGAAAGGAGGAGACTTGCGACCCATTTTGGATCTCAAGTCTCTCAACCGCTGCTTGCGGGTACCGCACTTTCGCATGGAGACCTTGCGGTCGGTCATCGTCGCGGTGCGTCCCGGGGAGTTTTTAACGTCACTAGATCTCACGGAGGCGTACTTGCATATTCCCATCCTGGAGGCTCATCAGCGGTTTTTGCGATTTGCTCTCCCATGGGGGGATTATCAGTTCCAGGTGCTTCCTTTCGGTCTGGCGACGGCTCCTCGCACCTTCACGAAGATAATGGTAGTCGTGGCAGCGGCATTGCGGCGCGAAGGGGTCCTGGTTCATCCCTATCTAGACGATTGGTTAATTCGTGTGAAGTCCAAGGAGGAAAGTCTGCAGGTGACGGACAAAGTGGTCCGTTTTCTGCAGGGCCTGGGTTGGGTGATCAATTTCGCGAAGAGTCATCTGGAACCCACCCAGGATCTAGTGTACCTCGGAGTCCGTTTCAACACGTGCTCGGGTCACGTGTTCCTTCCGTCCCCGCGAGCCGAAGCCTTGCGCTTTCTCATTCGGAAATTTCGAGCCACTCCTGCTCCAACAGCCTGGGACTACTTGCGAGTGCTCGGTACCATGGCAGCGACTCTGGAAGTGGTTCCGTGGGCGAAGGTGCACATGCGACCGTTGCAGCGGGCCCTTCTCCGTCGCTGGTCGCATCAGGCGGATCCCTTAAGCAGGAGGCTGCCTTGCCCTCTGGCGGTTCGCCGGTCTCTCCGGTGGTGGCTTCTCCATCGCTCTTTAGCGATCGGAATGCTGCTAGATCAAACCGATTGGTTGCCTCTTTTGACGGACGCCAGCCTGACGGGCTGGGGTGCGCATTGCCAGGACAGCTTTGCGCAGGGCCTATGGTCCGGAGTGGAGACGTCGTGGTCGATCAATCGCCTGGAGCTGCGGGCTGTGTTTCTAGCTCTTCAGGCCTTTCAGCACTTAATCCTGGGTCGGGCAGTGCGAGTTCTGTCCGACAACTCGGCAACGGTGGCTTACATCAATCGGCAGGGCGGCACGGGAAGTGCCGCCATGGAGTAGGAAGCGGATCAGTTGTTCCGTTGGGTGGAACCTCGTCTTCCGTTGATTTCAGCGGCTCACATTGCCGGAAAAGACAACGTAACGGCCGACTTCCTCAGCAGAGTTCACGTGGATGCCGGGGAATGGCGGCTGCATCCCGAAGTCTTCGGCCAGATTGTCGAGCGCTGGGGATCGCCCGTGATGGATCTGATGGCGACCTTCCTATCTGCGCAGGTCCTTCGCTTTTACAGCAGGCGAAGAGAACGGATGTCGGAGGGCATAGATGCGCTTCTGCAAGTTTGGCCGCGACAGGGACTTCTCTACGTTTTTCCCCCGTGGGCGTTGATCGGTCGGGTTATTCAAAAGATAGGACGTCACCCGGGGAGAGTTCTTCTCGTAGCTTCCGATTGGCCTCGCCGGCCTTGGTATGCGGATCTAGTTCGTCTATTGGACGGTCGTCCCTGGCGACTACCGGAGCGATCGGATCTCCTGGTTCAGGGTCCTCTTTTCATGCCTCAAGTGGATCGGTTCTCGCTTACGGTTTGGCCATTGAAAGGGCACGCTTAAGAAAGCGGGGATACTCGGCAGCGGTGATAGCCACGATGTTAGCATCCCGGAAGCGATCCACGTCGTTAGCTTATGTGAGAATTTGGCGCATCTTTGAGGATTGGTGTTCTCGGCATTGGATTCGGGCGGCCACAGTGGCCGTTCCCGTTATTCTGGACTTTCTGCAGGATGGTTTTGCTAAAGGACTTGCGGCCAGCTCTTTGCGGGTGCAGCTGGCGGCGTTGGCCTGTTATCGCGGTAAGGTCAATGGTGTATCGTTAGGGGCTCATCCGGATGTTCGGCGGTTTTTAACGGCGATTTCCAAGTTGCGGCCTTCTCTTCGGGTTGGCGTTCCATCCTGGGATCTTAATTTAGTTCTCCGAGCCTTGTCTCGGTCTCCCTTTGAGCCGTTGAAACGATCTTCTCTGAAGGATCTGACCTTGAAGGCGGTTTTTCTGGTGGCAATTTGTTCAGCAAGACGTATTTCCGAGTTGCAAGCCCTGTCTTGTCGGGAGCCGTTTCTGTCCTTCTCGGCTGATAAGGTGGTGTTGCGTACCGTGCCCTCCTTTCTACCTAAGGTGGTCTCTCCCTTTCATATGGACCAGGTGGTCACCTTGCCGGTTCTCGGTTCTCACAATGACTCCCCCCTCGATAGCGATCTGCGCCGGTTAGATGTTCGGCGGGTGTTGCGTCATTACTTGTGGGTCACGGACTCTTTTCGTAAGTCCGATCGTTTATTTGTGCTATTTGGGGGTGTCCGTAAGGGGGAGGCCGCAGCGAAAGCTTCTATTGCCCGGTGGCTTAAAGAGGCGATTTCGGCGGCTTATTTGCTTCAGGGTCGCGTGGTGCCGTCGGGCTTACGGGCGCATTCCACCAGGGCACAGGCTTGTTCTTGGGCGGAGCATCGCTTGGTTCCGCCGGGGGATATTTGTAGGGCGGCTACGTGGTCGTCCTTGCATACCTTTAGTAAGCATTATCGTTTGGATGTGGAGGCGGCGAAGGATTCTCGCTTCGGGTCGGCGGTGTTGTCTGTCGTCCGGAAAGATCCCGCCCCATAGGTACTGCTCTGGTACATCCCAGAAGTTGAGGACTGCACTGCAGAGCGCTAAGGAAATATTAATTACACTTACCTGGTAATTGTAGTTCCTTTAGCGACGACAGTGCAGTCCTCCATCCCGCCCGCTTTCTGTCATTTTCAGGATTCCGGAGTGGGATACGGATTGAAGAATTTATACAGGTGAGCCGACTCCGTTTTCCTGTTGGTTTTCGCTATCTTTATAGTCTGTCTCTTGCCTCTGCTCTTGTTGCTCGGAGGGCAGGGATGGACAGCCGGGCATGAGCGCGGTTAACATAGTAGTATTGAAACAAAAAAAAAAAAAAAAAAGAAAGGAACACCTTTATTTTTTGGATGTCACGTTCTGGCTACTTATTTCTTGCTCCTTTGAGTCTGCTTTGTTAATAGTTCACACTGGAAGTAGGAGGGAAGCTGACAGGATATATCCAGTGATGTCATCAATTTGATTATGCCAGTCTCCTAGCTGCAGGAGGAGGTTGACAACCCAGAAGTTGAGGACTGCACTGTCGTCGCTAAAGGAACTACAATTACCAGGTAAGTGTAATTAATATTTTGTACTTGTCAAAATTTATTTTATTTATTTAACAAGTTTTCTAAACTGCCTTATCTTACATTCAAAGTGGTTTACATTGTAATATTTTAACAACTGGAACGTTACATTGAACAGGTAATTAAACTTGGGAGTTAACACGGGTAAAAACTAACATTATTGATGAATTCCTCAATAGGAGAGTTGGAGTAAGTGCAATTGTATATAGCAGATGTGGGAAATAATGGATAAATTAGGGAGCAAGGATTAATTAGAGATGGACAGGTGGAGATAGTGGAGAGCAAATTTAGCTGAGCAAGTTGCTAAATGAGCTGAGGCCTGGGTGAGGCGAATATACACATAATCGGCAAGAAATCATTGATAAAAGCCATAAATTACATTAAATTTCATGTGCCATTTGAATGTCCAGTCTTCCAATTTATCAGGATCCTCTTGCAATTTTTCACAATCCTCTTGGGTTTTAACAACTTTGACTAATTTTGTCTCATCTGCAAATTTGATCACCTCATTATTCCCATGTTCAGGTCATTTACGAATGTTAAAAAGCAGCGGACCTAGCACGGATCCCTGGGATACTTCACTATTCACCTTTCTCTATTGGGGAAAATTGGCAATTTAGCCCTACCCTCTGCTTTCTGTCTTTTAATCTGTTCCTGATCCACAGTAGTACACTGCCTCCTATCCGATGACTCTTTTTTTTTTTTTTTTTTATTAACTTTCGCCAAGCCTTTATCATGAGGGTCCTTGTCAAAGGCTTTCTGAAAATTCAGATGCACTATATCAACCGGCTCACTTTTGTCCACCTGTTTGACACCTTCAAAAAATATATGAGAGATTAGTAAAACAACACTTTTTGTCTAAATCCATGTTGACTTTCTCCCATTAAGCCATGCGTATTTACATGTTCAGTAATTTTATTCTTTATAATGGTTTCTACTATTTTGCCTTGTACTGACGTCGGTCTCACCAGTCTGTAGTTTCCCCGGATTACCCCGGAACCCTTTTTAAAAATTGGTGTTAGCTTAAGATTGGCGAATGGCCAATGTATTACAGACAATTTTAATGATTGCAGACCAACTATTAGTAATCTCCTATTTCAGTAATTTCAACACCCTCTGATATATACCATCCGGTCCAGGTGGTTTTCCTACTCTTTAGTTTATAAAATAGTTGTAATACATATTCCTGGTTTATCTATTTCTTTCAGTTCTTCCGATCCATCATCTTTAAGTACCATTTCAGTAATGTGTAGCTTCCTATATCTTCAGTAAGGACCGAAGCAAATAATTCATTCAGTCTTTCTGCAATGGCCTTGTACACTCTTAGTACCCCTTTTATCCCTCTATCATGTCACTTTCAGATATGTTAGTGAGAGGAGGAAGGGCAAAAGTCATATTGTCAGATTCAAGGGTGCAGGGGAGGAATATGCAGAAACTGAGGATAAAGCAGAATTTCATAATAAATATTTCTCTTTTGTGTTCACAGATGAAGGGCCAGGAGCAGGACCCCAAACACCCACAAATAGGAACAGAAGTGATGGAGATTTCTAATAATTTTCAGAAGACTGTGTTTGTGAGAAACTAGCTAAACTAAAAGTAGACAAAGCCATGGGTCTGGATGGCATACATCCAAGAATACTGAGGGAACTTGAACATTTTAGCGGCTTCTCTTTCTGACCTTTTTCAATGCCTTTTTGGAGTTGGGAGTGGCGCCAGAGTACTGGAGACAGGCACATGTGGTCCCCTTACACAAAGATGGACATAAGGATCACATTGAGAACTACAGGATGGTTAGTCTAATCTCTGTGGATAGTAAATTATTGGAAAGGCTACTAAAAGAGAAAATAGTGTGGTTTCTGGAGTGCAACGGATTGCAGGATCTGAGGCAGGTCTTGTCATACAAATCTAATTGATTTCTTTGGCTGGCTGACCATGGAGTTGGACCGAGGGAGAGCCCTAGTTGTGGTGTATGTAGATTTCAGTAAAGCCTTTGACACTGTTACACACAGGCGACTTATAAACAAACTGAGCACTCTAGGGATGGACCCAAAAGTTGCTGATTGGGTTAGAAATTGGTTGCGGTGGAGGCGACAAAGAGTAAAGGTAAATGAAGCTTCCTCTGAGGTGGAGGTGGTTACCAGTGGTGTGCCGCAGGGATCTGTCTTTTGTCCGATTCTTTTTAACATCTTTGTTAGTGATTATTATTAAACACTTTATAAAGCACTACTAGATGTACACAGCACTGTGCAAACATAGAAATAGACGGTGCCTGCTTGAAAAGCTTACAGTTTAGCAAATAGACAATATAGCACAAGCAACAGCTAGAGGAAAGGGAGAAATCCTGGATTTGAAAGCAGCCACAAAAAGATAAGACTTTAGTATAGATTTGAATAGGGAGAGAGAAGAGGCTCAATGCAAGGCTTAAGGAAGCTTGTTCTAGGCATAAGGAGCAGTAAGGTGAAACGATCAAAGTCTGGAGTTAGCAGAGGAGGAAAAGGGTAAATAGAGAAGGATACCAGAAGAGGAGCGACATTCACGAGGGCGGGGATAGGAGGAGAAGAGAGGTAGTGGGGGGCAGAAGAATGAATACTTTTGTAGGTTAAAAGAAGTTGTTTATGGAAGCATAAGGGGAGCCAGTTAAGTGACTTCAGAAGAGGAGTAATATGAGAGTAGTGGGGTTGATAGAGGATTAAAGGTGTGCAGCAGGGGTTTGAATAGATGGAAGAGGAGAAAGATGACACTGAAGGAGACTGGCAAGAAGGTTACAGTAGTCAAGATGAGAAGCAATTAGAGCGTGAACCAAAGTTTTAGTAGTGTTTTCAGAGAGGAAAAGGCAATTTTTACTAATATAGAAAAAGAAGTGGCAGGTTTTAGCAGTCGTCTGAATGTGAGGGGGAAAAGGAGAGAGGAATCAGATGACCACAAAATTGCAGGCTGAAGAAACAGGAAGAAGAGTAGTAGTGATAAAAATAGAGGAGGAAGGAGAGATGGTTTAGGGGGAAAGAGCCATATTCAATTTCAGACAGCGGTTAGACATCCAGTCAGCAATGTAAAGAAGTAGAGATGCACGTTTGAAGTATAGGAGAAATGTCTGGAGAAGAGCAGGATTTGAATGTTGTCAGCATAAAAATGGTATGAAAATCATGGGAAGAGAAGAGGGCAGCAAGTGGGTGTAGCGAGAGAAAAGGAGAGGGCCAAGAACAGATCCCAATGAAAGGGGGATAGAGAATAGAGGAGGAGCCACCAGAACAAACGCTAAAGGAACAATTGGAAAGATAAGAAGAAAACCAAGACGACAATGAGTCTCTGAAACCAAGAGACAAAGTGTCGAGGAGGAGAGAGTGATCGACAGTGTTAAAAGCAGCAGAGGGATCAAGAAGGATAAGAACAGAGTAAAAGCTTTTGGGCTTAGCCAAGAATAGATCACTGGAGACTTTGGCCAGAGCTGTTTCAGTAGAATGAAGGGATCGAGAAGAGCGGAAAACAGCACATTCTAGAGGCTTAGAAAGGAAAGAGAGAAGGGAATTGGGATGATAGAAGGAGCGGTAAGGTTGAGAATGTTTCTTAATGAGTGGACTTGTGACAGCATACTTGAATGCTGTAGGAAAGGTTGCAGAGGAGAGGGTCCAGTTAAGAATTTAAGTGATGGAAGGGATAATGGAGGAGGGGGTAGACTTATAAGAGGTAGGAGGGAATAGGATCAGAAGAACAAGTGGTGAGTTGAGAAGAAAGGAGTAATTTCCTCAGATTATAGGAAAGGAGAAAGTAAGGGAAGAAGAGGGGAAAAGTTGATATTGGGGAGAGGGAATAGGGGATGAAGAAGGATTGGTGGGGAATTGAAGAGTGATCTTAAGAACTTTATTGTGGAAAAAGTCAGCCAAGGCATGGGCAGAGAGAGAAGCAGGGATAGGAGGAAGAGGTGCCTTAAGAAGGGAATTGAGAGTAGAAAAGAGGTGACGGGGGATAGAGGCTAGGCCAGAGGTCAGTTGGATAAAATAGTTTTGCTTGGATAGCGCAAGTGCAGACTGGTAAATAGAAAACATGAATTTAAAATGTAGGAAGTCTGAGAGGGAGCAGGATTTGAGCCAGGAGTGTTCAGTAGAATAGGTACAAGTGCGAAGGTAACGGGTAATGGAGGACAACCAGGGTTGAGGGTGAAGTGCGCTTCACAGGGCGAGGAACAGGTGGAGCAAGGGAATCCAAAGAGGAGGAAAGAGCAGTATTATAGGAAGAAACAGCCACATCAACAGACTTAGCAGGCAAAGTGGAAGGAAGAAGGGTCAAAACAGAGGTGGAAAGACAGAGGGTCAATTAGATGAAGGTTCCTAAAAAGAAGAGGGGGGAGGGCGAAATTGAGGAGGGAACTAAAGAAGAGAGAAGAGATAGTGGTCAGATAATGGAAGAACTGAGGTATGGAAATTAGAGGGTAGACAATTATTAAAAAAATGAGGTCAAGGCAGTGACCATGCTGATGAGTGGAGCAAAGATAGAGGTTGAAAGAGGAGGTAACATTGTAAATGATGGCAGATAAAGACCAGCATGGTCCATCTAGTCTGCCCAGCAAGGTTGCAAGGAAGAGGAGACGAGATGCATAAGGGTCAGAGGGGTTATCCATATGAAAATTAAAATCTATCAAGAATGAGGGATGGGGAGGAAGGATCCAGGAACAGGGAGATCCAAGAGTCAAAATCAGAAAGGAAAGAAGAGATGGACTTCTCGGGTGGTGTATAGATTATGGCAACCTGAAGAGGAAGGGAATAGAAAAGATGGATAGAGTGAATTTCGAAGGATGAAAAGGAATGAGACAGAGGCAGATTGAGAAGTTGAATTTACGAGGAGGAGAGAGAACAAACCCCACTCCACTACTGTGATCAATGGCATGTGGAGTGTGGGAGACATGGAAGGTCCCTGTGAGAGGGCAGCAACTGAGGCAGTGTCATTGGGGTAGAGCCAGGTTTGTGTGAGAGCAAGGAGATGAAAAGCTTGAGAGAGAAAAAGATCATGAATAAAGGGAGGCTTATTCAACATAGAATGAATGTTCCATAAACCACAAGAGAGAGGAGTGGAAAGAAGAGGAATGTAGATAAGATTGCGTTGGCGGATAGAGAGAAATGATGGGGGACTGGGATTAGGGTTAATATCACCAGATGCAAAAGAAGCGAGCAAGGCAGAGAGTAAGCAGCACAATTGTATATGCCAGGAACAAGAAGAGAAGGATGAGTAGGAGCAAGCATTATTCCAGAGAAAAACAAAAGTAAATGCAAAAGCCAAAATATGATCATAAAGTGCATCATCAGATGGGCAATCGCAAGACCAATCAAAGCAGAACTTAAAATGCCCCATAAGTTGAGTGCAGGAAGTAAAAGCAATAGAAACAGTATAGGTGCAGGCAGACAAAGCAGCTAATATGTCCTGAATGGAGACTATTCACTGAATATGAAAATGTGGACCCACCAAAGAGCCGTTTGGCAAGGTCCTTAGATGTGGGCCTGCTTTCTGGGCTGTCAAATTCAAATGGAAATAAATGGAGCCGGTGGCTGACAGCAGAAAGGGGGAGAAGCTCAAACTTACACACAGTCAGGACAGTGCAGCAATGTCTGGGGTTTCTGCTGCTTCCTACGCTGGCGAATTCTAGTGATATTGCAGAAGGGCTGTCAGGTAAGGTTTGCTTGTTTGGATGATGCCAAAATCTGCAATAGAGTAGGCAGCCAAGGAGTAGATAACACAAGGAGTGTTCTAGCTAAACTTGAAGAATGGTTTAGAATTTGGTAGCTGAAATGTAATGCTAAAAAATTCAGGGTCATGCATTTGGGCTGCAAAAAATGCAAAAGAGCGGTACAGTGTAAGGGGTGAGGTACGTCTTTCCACAAAAGAAGAGCGGGACCTAGGCATAATTGTGTCTGACAATCTTAAAGTAGCTAAACATGTAGAAAAGGTGACTGCGAAAGCCAGAAGGATGCTTGGGTGTATAGAGAGACGAATGGCCAGCAGAAAAAAGGAGGTGATGATGCCTCTGTATAAGTGTCTGGTGCGACCTCATTTGGAGTATTGTGTGCAATTCTGTAGACCGTATCTTCAAAAGGTGCAGAGGGTGGCCACTAAAATGGTTAGTGGTCTTTATGTAGTGTACGAGGACAGACTTAAAAATCTTAATATGTATACTTTAGAGCAGGGGTCTCCAATTCTGGGCCTGGAGGACCGCAAACCAATCAGATTTTTAGGATGTCCCTAATGAATATGCATGAGATATATTTGCATGCACTGCCCCATTCGAATATCTCATTCTTTTTCATTAGGGACATCCTGAAAATCTGACTGGTTTCCGGGACTGGAATTGGAGACCCCTGCTTCAGAGGACAGGCGGGATGGGGTGATATGATAGACATTTAAATACCTCTGTGGCATAAATGCACAGGAAGGTCTCCTTCAATTGAAGGCAAGCTCTGCTACGAGGGGACATAGGATGAGAATGAAAGGGGATAGACTCGGGAGTAATATGCAGAAATATTTCTTTACGGAAAGGGTGGTAGATGCGTGGAGTAGTCTCCCAGTGGAGGTGGTGGATACAAGGACAGTATCTGAAGTCAAAAAAGCATGGGACAAACACAGAGGATCCCTAAAGTTAGAAAAGGGATATTTTAGTTAATATGGAAGGGCAGACTAGATAGGCCATATGGTCTTTTTCTGCTGTTATGTTTCTGTGTTTAATGGTCCAATTGACACACTCAGGTTTTTTGCTATGAATGTACTTGAAAGATTTTATTATGTGTGTTTTGCTTCTTCAGCAAGCTATTTTTCCTCGCCCCCCTCAATTCCCTTTGCCTGTCTTATCAATGCCTTGTGTCTAACTTGCTAGTACTTATGTTGCTAGTTTTTGTCATTTGGCTCCTTTTTTCCATTTTCTGAAAGATGCTTTCCATGTCATCCCTCCAGTGCATTCCAGGAAGGAGATAAGAGTGGGTTTTCCCACTCCAATAGCAGCTGAGGACTGAGCATGACACGATTCTGACATCAGTGTATAAGGGCTCCCCCTTCAGCTCCATAATCCAGTGTCCTCAGCAGCTGAGGGAGCAGCCTTCTAGAGTGAGGCTTCTTTGAATTTTCTTTTCTGAGCTTTGTCGTGGCTTTTTAAAAAAAATATTTTTCAAGAGTTAACAGAAGAAAGGATTGCAGTATAAGAGCCTGGGTGCTGGATTCACTCCACTGCCTGTTGGAGTGACGGGCTGTTTGAGTGGCAGAGCCTGTCACAGATTGCCAGAACCTGTGCTCCAGTCTGGTACCCTGGGGTAAAATAGCCTGGTGGTCTAGGTTCCCTCCCCCCCCCCCCAGCTGGATTGCCCACAGATTTGGGGAGATTGCGGAGAGCTCTGCGGTGAAATAGTGTTTGGAAAAAAAAAAAGGGCATGTAAGAAAAGTAAAAGTGCAGGGCAGGAGAGAAATGGAAGCTGCAAGCTGCGGGGTAAGTCCTGGATTGTATCCGGGGCTCTCTGCAGTGGGCTGGCAGTAGGGAGTATTGTGAGCTACGGTGGGGTTAGCATCGATTGAGCTCTACACATAGTCAGGCCTGCTCTTTGCGCTGGGCTCTTGGGGGGGGGGCATGCTAGTGGTTTCTTCGCTCTGTCTAGCATGTGGGGCAGCCGCGTGTTACAGAAGCATGGTTTTTGCCAGACGTGTCTTCATTTGTCGCGGTTGCTGGAGCTGGGCTTTGGGGAGCCGACCATGCAGGGAGCAGGCAGACACGGTGACAACAGAGCTGAATTCCACAGGAAACGTGGCCATTTTAACTCAAGACGGCCATTTCCTCAGGGACAGGAGAAGCACTTGGTAAGCCAAAGATGAAGTAAAAGAATGTTAAAAAGCCCATTTCAGCACCGTGCACATCAGTTGAGGGGGGCTAAACAAGCGGAGAGCTTCTTCTCGCCCAATTTTATTTTAGTGCTGCATAAAGCCTACTGTCTAAAGCTTAAGCAAGCAGATGCTCCATCCCTGGCACAGAGTTCTTCCCTTTCAGCAGTGCAGACATTACAAAAGGATTCCTCTGAGTTGGTGGAAAAGGGAATGGGGGAAGCAGAACTCGCCACAGTCCCCAAACAGGAAATGAGGGAGGAACCCTCTAATCTCGGGGGGGGGGGGGGGGTCCCAGTCAATGACCGATCTGGAGGAGGGGGAAATTCCTCCAGGTGATGACCAAATGTTTTTAGACAGTTTCACAGGGATGAGCTGACTCTACTAATCAGTCATTCCCTAGCAGCCCTTAACATAACGGTGGTGCCAGTGCTGTCAGAGGAGCTATTAGAGGACCTCTTACTGCAGGGCTTCAAGGGCTCTCAGATGTGTTTCCCTGTACACAGAGTAATTAGGAAAATGATAGTCTGAATGGGAGGTTCCCGAGGCTGTTCGAGGGGGGGAGTAGGGAGAGAGGTCACCTAAACACCTCTAGGAGGATAAAGAGCTCTTGAAAATGCCTAAAGTGGATGCACTGGTAAAGGCAGTGACGAGAAAGATGACAGTCCTGGTAGAAGGCGGTGTGGCCCTGAAGGACCTGCAGGACCGGAGACTTGTCTCTGTTGAAGCAAGCCTTTGATACTAGTGCACTGATGCTGCAGGCATCTATTTGTGGGGTCTGTGTGATAAAGGCGTTAATCCGCTGGCTGCAGGCCTTAGCAGCGGGAGAGTTGGAGCAGTTGTTGGGTCTGGAAGGAGCCAAGTTGGAATGGGCATCAGCATACATGGTGGATGCCTGTTATGATATGGTGCGAGCCACGGCCAGGACTATGGCATTGATTATTGCGGCCAGGTATTATCTCTGGTTATGCAAAGGTCAGCAGACGTTTCCTTCAAAACCCATCTCAAGCTGCCTTTCAGGGGGAAATTCCTGTTTGGGGAGGCCTTGGACAAGTTGCTTAAGGTTTTAGGTGAGACCAAGGGTGGTAGACTACCCAAGATCTTCTGAAGGGTCCTAAACAGGCAACACCTCAGCAGGGACAGCCTAGAGATTATTGGTGTCAAGGCTGATATTTGTTGTTTCAGCGGGGACAGTTTGTTTGAGGACTGGGCTTTCAAGACTACAGAACATCCGGCAAGGGTTTGGGTTGTGTTTTTGTCTCCCCGCTGGCAGTGGTCAAGAAGATGCTCAATGAAACCAGGTTGGCCCAGGTGGAGTTATCAGTAGGTCTGTTACAAATGTTTTACTTTGCCTGGGCTGCGATCACGATTGACCAATGGGTTCTGGAGATTATTCAGCGGGGCTACGTGCTGGAGTTCCGCACGATCCTTGGCTGAAGCATTTGTACAATCTCCATGTCGCGCTCCCACAAAGGCCAAGGCAGTGTCAGACACCCTGCATCGCTTGATCCAGTTGCAAGAAGTAGTTCCGGTCCCATCAGACCAACAAGGCTGCGGTCGAATTGAGCCTTGACAGTGCCGCATTTTCAGATGGAGATGCTGTGCTCAGTCATACTGGCAGTGAGAGACATGGGGAGTTTCTCACGGCCCTAGATTTCACTGAGGCTTATCTACATATTCAATACACCCGGACCATCAGCAGTATTGGAGTTATTGGAGCTTTGTGGTGCCTAAGGGGCATTACCAGTTACACACCTTACCTTTCAGCCTGGCCACCACACCTCTGACCTTTGTGAAGGTCATGGTAGTGGTGGTGACAGCGTTGTGACAGGCGGCATTCTGGCGCATTCCTACCTGGACGATTGGTTAATCTGAGCAAAGATGGAAAAGGAGGCACTGGCTGCCATCAGTCAGGTGGTGACTTTCCTTCAAGACCAAAGCTGGGTAGTCAACCTGGCCAAGAGCGAGCTGCACCCAGTCCAGCGGTTGGTATACTTGGGCGCTTTTTTTGACACAAAGGAGGGAAAGGTCTACTACCTCTCAACAGAATTGGCAAGATTCAACATCAGGTGTGTTAATTTCTGGCTACGGCACAACCCAGCGCATAGTAAGGCAAAGATGAAGCAAAAGAATGTTAAAAGTTAAAATGGACGATCTAAAAAGAGCGTCCATTCGCCCAATATTGAAACAAAATACACTAAACAAATCTTGCCCCAACTCTTGCAGACCAATATCAAGCCTCCCCTTCATATCCAAAATTATCAAAAAATCTGTACCATTGCAACTTCAGGACTTCGACACAAATGCTCCACTCGACTCACACCAATATTGATTTAGAGCATTCTATGGAGTCGAAACACTACTAACATCCCTCCTAGACTTGATCATACAAGGAATTGACAACATGAAACATGCATTCATTCTTTTTATTTTATTTATTTAACATTTTTTATATACCGCCTTTCAAATTCTCAAAGCGGTTTACATGGAACATAACCTTGTATACATGGAATTTTTGGAACTATTTACATTAACAGTTAACTTGTTTACATTCACATTATAACTATTTACATAATGGACTCGAACATGTTATTGAGGAATTGGAGTTTCTTAACATTTGTTGTTATCATTACATTATTTAACTTGTAAAGTCTTGAAGTGCTCAGTAAAGAGGTGGGTCTTGATTATATCCTCAGCCTTTGATTCTGTAAATCACAATATACTAATTCCTTATCGTTCCTCCAGTTTAGTCCTCTACTTCTGGGTTGTGAACCTCCTCCTGCAGCTTGGAGGCTAGGCATGACAAAGTTGTGACCTCACTGGATGTAAGCTGCTGGCATCTCCCATCAGCCCCAGTGTGTCCAGACTCCATGCAGCAGGAGAACGTAGTGAGCCTAGGTGCTGGGCTCACTAGAAGAACGAATAAGCAGAGTTTCCTTTAAATTTAGTTTAAATTTAGGATTAGATTAATTTTTACTTCGGTTAAAATCTGATTTTGAGCTTTTAAATTGAGTTTCATTTATTTCAATTCTCTGGGTAGTGTCCCTTTTAAATTTCGTTTAAAAAAAAAAAATGATGAATGCCGCCCCTAGGCTTCCTTACCGTCTCTGAGATCTGTCTCCCTAGACATACGGGAGTGAGCCCTCAGCCTTGTGAACAGCTCGGTACCTTTCTGAGCGGTGACTCACCGCTCCGGACGCAGGGCGAGTGGGGTGAGCACCCGGGACTCCAGCCCTCGCTGCCGACGCTGCTAGCTGGGTCGCTGAGTGGTGCGCAGCTAGAAGGGCGAACCGGACTGCCAGTAGGTTGTTTCTTCTTCTTTCTCATGGCAGCGATTCCCAGAGCAATTCAAAACTGCTCTGCTACACCATCGGGGCATTTACACGCCAAAACTTCAGTCATGCACAGCGGTGGCCATTTTGAATGCATGGCAATTTCCACATGCCTCAGCAGTGTGGCAGCGATCCTTAGGCCTCCCGGGGAGGGGGTGGAGGGAAATCGGTTCGTCACGTTTAGCTTTGCCAGGGTTTTATTTCATTAGTATTTCATCATTATTTCCCTCTATGGTTTGAATGCTAGAGGGCAGTTTATTTTTTTTATTTCATTCATTTATTTATTTCTCTTTAATTGGTTTTTTTCTCCCTGGATTTGATTTGGAAGGGAGTGGAAGCAAGTGAAAAGGAATCAAGAGAAAGGAGTTGACATAGGATTTAAAAAACAAAAAACAACATAAAATCAAAAAGAATTTTTCTTTGGTGCCTGTTTCCCATGTTGGGCTGGCAAACAGCGTCTCTCATGTCAAAGTGCCCGCAGTGTGTTGTATGTGGTTCCCACAGAGGCACGGTAGCTGACTCCGGCATCTGTCGGGGTGTTGTGGCTGTTTCAGTCATTGTGGAACAGCAGATGGAGGCGTCGGTTGTTCCAGAGTCTCAGGGGGCCATGTCAGGGATGGAAGAAGAAGCGGGAGGAGCTGTTCCTTCTATTCTCGGACCAGAGCCCTCAGCTGCATTGGCGTGGGTTTTGCCGGAACCAGATCCGCAGTTTGGGGACTTCTGCCCAGACTTTGTCTTGCTTATGCATCAGGCCTTTTGTCGGAGGCATCAGGGTAAATTGCCTGGCCTCATTTCGAATTCCTCAGGGATGCCTCAGTCTGGAATTTTCGAGACTGAGGGTGTTGTGCCGAGGCAGCCAAAGAGAGCCCGTCCTCCGGAGCTATCTCTGTCGGAACCCGGTTGGCAAGAGACTGAGGAGCCGGAGTCCAATATGGATGGAGATATAGAAGAGTTGGAGGAAGGGGAGATTCCGGAGCTGGAGGATCAAGCAAAGATTCGAGTCTTTCGAAGGGATGAGCTTACAGCGCTCATTAGGGAATCTCTCCAGACGCTCAAGTTGGCTACAGCACAGCCGGTTGACGAAGAGGGCGAGGATCCTGTCATCCAGGTGGTGCGTTGCACACAGGTGGTGGTCCCCCGTACACAAAGTGGTGGCTAGGATGATCCAGGATGAGTGGGATCAGCCGGAAGCGGGGCTCAGGGGGATGTGGACCATGAATAGGCTCTACCCCTTAGCAGATAACGACAAAAACAAGTTTCGCTGTCCTCGCGTGGATGCCACGGTTTCGGCCGTCACTAAAAAGACTACTATTCCAGTGGAAGGTAGTTCTGCCTTAAAGGATGCACAAGATAGGAAAGTAGATGGTTTATTGAAGCAGTCCTTCGACGCTGATGCCCTAGCTTTGCAGGCCGCCATTTGTGGAGTGTGGGTGTCCCGAGCCTGTCTAAGGTGGTCCTAACACTTACAGCAGTCGATTCAGCTGGAACAGGATAGGGTGTGGGAGCTGGAGCGGCTGGAGTCAGGCTCAGCTTATTTGGCTGATGTGCACTACGACTTAATCAGGACCTTAGCTAATAGCATGGCGTCCCTGGTGGCTGCCCGGAGGTCTCTTTGGCTCCGACATTGGGCGGTCGATGGCTCTTCCAAGTCTCGGCTCAGTAAACTTCCGTTTAAAGGGAAGTTGTTGTTTGGTGAGGATCTTGACAAGTTCCTTATCGTTCCTCCAGTTTAGTCCTCCACCTCTGGGTTGTGCACCTCTTCCTGCAGCTTGGAGACTGGGCATGTCAAAGTCATGACATCACTGGATATAGCCTGCTGGTATCTCCCATCAGCCTCCAGTGTGTCCAGTCTCCATGCAGCAGGAGGACATAGTGAGCCTAGCTCCTGGGCTCACTTGGGGGGAACAGATAAGGAGCATTTAGTGTGACAAATTCTATTCTGATTTTTCTTTTGATTTTTACCTTTAATTCACTTTTAATTTTACTTTTAATTGTTACCTTTGGTTAATTGGCAATCGGGGATTAGTTCCCTTTAGTTAGGAGCAAATTTCCTTATTTACAGTAATTTTAAATTTTGAGCCTAGCTCTTTAAATTAGTAGCAGCTCTCGCCTTCCCTCCTTCTCAGTTATTTTCACTTGCTACAGGCATTTGCCGGTGCGGATCTCTCTCCTTTGACTTTACGGGAGAGAGCTCCGGGACCCGTACAGCCACACTGAAGCTGTGTGAGACGGAGCCTCTCCGTTGCGGCGGGATTTTAATTTTACTCTGTGGAACCGGCTGAGCGATCCTCGCTGCAGCTGACAGGCGCATCAGCACGGCTTGAGGATCGGATGAATTCAAGGCGGTAGGAGCAGGCTGCGTGGTTTTCGGCCCTGTAGGTAAGACCTTCGGGCTCTGTCAGTCTGCTGAGGCCTCCTTTTTGCAGTGGCTGCTGTTCTTGGCGCCAAAATTCATTGGCGAAGGGGTGGCCATTTTCTCTCTAGATATTTGGACCGCATGGCGAGAGTTGCAGGGAGCTGCCTGTGTGAGGAAGACAGACAGAATAACTAGATTTTTAGGCCTAGTGTTTCTTTTGTTTGTAGGTTTTTTTGAGGCTCGGGGGGTTCCTCAGCCTTAAGGGGGCTGTTGTCAGCCCTCTTTATTTTTAAGTTTATTCTTAGTTTTATAGAACAGCAGTTTTGGCATTGATCTCTGATACCACATGTTCTTTCCCTCCTAATCATGTCTCTGAGGAGCATCTGTTAAGTCCCAGGATTTTAGGCAAATTGCCAGTTTTTAGGTTCAAGAGCAGAGCCCTAACTTGTAGTTGGAAGGAGTTTTCCTTCCTCCCTTATCCTGAGGGATTCAGCATTGCAGGACGCGTTGCGCACCCCCTGCCAGCCTGCTGCGTCTGCCAGGGAGCTGAAGAGCAAAATAGAAAGTAGAACCCCTGGAAGCAAACAGTGTCCTGACCTTGGGGTTCAGGACGCAAAAGGCCACCGAATAAATCAACAGTGTTAGCTAAAAATTAACAAGGCTATCTCTCACTAAAGAGAGTTTCTTTTTCTTTTTGAAATCCCACCGAAGTCCATGGGACCCAAGCTTTCGAACACAGCCCCTAACGCTGTGCATTAACCACAACCAGAGAAATGAAATGAACCCCTGCTCTAGAAATAGATGAGAATTTCCTGGGAAGGGCATGCTAAGTGGAGCTATGAAACACACAGGCACCCCCCCCCCCTGGTCTTCCTGTAGTCAGAGAAATAGCAGTGGAATACACCGACAACCTTGCAAATGGAGGTCTTAGAGGTTGCTGCCTGTGTGAACCTGATGAGTAATACGATTTTGTATTTTACCACCCCCCCCCCAGGTATGGGGGCACTGAATACTATATGTGATTCATGAGCAGTGCTGCCCTCTGGTGGCCTTTAGGGCACCAGAGCCCGACAAACGATACAGAAATTAAGAGCTTTAAATCTTGCTTATATAATCTTGATTTGCAGAACACTACAGCTGCTTGTTTAGTCACTAACCCCTGAGAGCCCATGAGGTGGCTCTGTGGGTATTTCTTCCCTGACTTGCAGAGAATGATCAATTTGATAATGGCTGCATACACACAGTCATAGAAAGGCACTATTGAGTGTACCAGCTGCCCTCTGGTGGCCATAGACCGTAGCACAGGCACTGCTTGATTGACAGTTTAACTGTCAATCTATTTTTTTATATCCTAAGGTTTGGGCAACTTTCACTATAGACTTCGTAAAGGCACACTTCTAGGCTTTCCCTCCTGCAAACTACAAGTTAGGGCTCTGCCCTTGAAACTAAAAGCTGGCAATTTGCCTAATATCCTGGGCCTGAACAGATGCTCCTCAGAGACATGATTAGGAGGGAAAGAACATGTGGTATCGGGGATCAATGCCAAAATTGCTGTCCTGTTTTTAAGTTTATTCTTATTTATTCTATAAAGAGGATTGACAACAGTCCCCCTTAATGCTGAGGAACCCCCCTGGCCTCAAAAAACAAAACAAAACAAAAAAAAAACTACAAACAAAAGAAACAAACACTAGGCCCAAAAATTTAGCTATTCTGCCTGTTGTTTTCCTCACGCAGGCAACTTTCGCGATGCGGTCCAAATACCTAGAGAGGAAATGGCCGCCGCTTCGCCAATGAAGTTTGGCGCCAAGAACAGCCGCCGCTGCAAAAATGAGGCCTCAGCAGACCAACAGAGCCTGAAGGCCTTACCTGCAGGGCCAAAAGTCACACAGCCTGGTCCTACCTCATTGAATTCCTCTGATCCTCAAACTGCGCTGATGTGCCTGGCAGCCGCAGCGAGGATCGCTCAGCCGGTTCCACAGAGTAAAATTAAAATCCCGCAGCAACGGAGAGGCTCCGTCTCACACAGCTTCAGTGTGGCTGTACGGGTTCCGGAGCGCTCTCCCATACAGTCCAGGGAGAGAGATCCGCACCGGCAAATGCCTGCAGCAAGTGAAAATCACTGACAAGGAGGGAAGGCGAGAACTGCTACTAATTTAAAGAACCAGGCTCAAATTTAAAATTACTGGAAATAAAGAAATTTGCTCTTAACTAAAGGGAACTAATCCCCGATTGTCAATTAACCAAAGGTAACTGAATTAAAAGTAAAATTAAAAGTAAATGAAAGGTAAAAATCAAAAGTAAAATCAGAATTTGTCACACTAAATGCTCCTATCTGTTCCCCCCAAGTGAGCCCAGAAGCTAGGCTCACTATGTCCTCCTGCTGCAAGGAGACTGGACACACTGGGGGCTGATGGGAGATACCAGCAGGCTATATCCAGTGATGTCACGACTTTGACATGCCCAGTCTCCTAGCTGCAGGAAGAGGTGCACAACCCAGAAGTAGAGGACTAAACTGGAGGAACGATAAGGAACTCCAGTTTAGTCTTCATTCCCACCCAGGGAGAGGTTTCATTTTAGTGCAATGGATTTCAGGTAATTTTTGTTTTTCACAAGATTGCAGGTGAGTGTGTTTAATATTTCTCTTTGGATTCTTCTGATCTCTTCTTCGGCGTCTCTGGTTCGGCAGCGAAGAAAAAAAATAAAACAAAACAAAGAAGGGTATTTAATCCCTTCGCTAACGGGGAAAGGAATTTGTTCATTAGTTTAGCACTTATGCCTATAGTTGGGTTATCTTGAGTACGTTTTGCTACTTGTTTGTGGCTCTTTTGAGTCTGCTTTGTCAGTAGTACACTGGGGCTGATGGGAGATGCCAGCAGCTTACATCCAGTGAGGTCACAACTTTGTTGCGCCCAGTCTCCAAGCTGCAGGAGGAGGTTCACAACCCAGAAGTAGAGGACTAAACTGGAGTTCCTCCAGGAACTACATTACCAAGTATGTGTAATTTCTATTTAACCGCCTAAAGCACCTTCCTTATTGTTCCTCCAGTTCAGTCCTCTACCTCTGTGTTGTCAACCTCCTCCTGCAGCTTGAAGACTGGCATGTCAGAATCATGACATCACTGGATATAACCTGCTGGTCTCCCATCAGCCCCAGTGTGACCAGTCTCCATGCAGCAGGAGGATGTCGTGAGCCTAGTCCTGGGCTCACTAGAGGAACAGATAAGGAGCCTGTAGGATAGAGTAGCTTAGGTTAATTTGACTTAGTTTGATTTGATTTAATTTGTTTAAAATATTTTTAAATTAGAGTACTTAAAAAATAAATAAATTAAAAAAAAAAAAGTGGAAAGGGGTTTCTTTCTTGACTGCTCCCTGCCTGTATGTGCTTTAGCTGTAATTGAATTTTACCTGCTTCTTTTGGCCGTAAGATCTCTCCCCCCGGACCTTACGGGGCAGAGCTTTCTGTCAGGCAGCTTCACCCTTCCAGTCCCGTGGAACAAGCAGTGTTCACGGCTGCGGTGGACCGGACTGAGGGCAGAGGGGGCGGTAAGTCATTTCTGTTAAGTCGGGAGGTGTCGCGCGGTGCAGAAACGTCTCGGTGGGCAGAGACCTGGCCGGTAAGAAGTGAGACCGGTTACAGGCTTTGGTCGGCTGTGGGTCTAGGCCAGGAGTCGGGGCTGCATGCCTGCGATCAGTTTGGTGCCCTTTTTCCCTCCAGTGCTGACGGTGGCCATTTTGTACAGTGCGAGTGTGCCGTGGGGCTGCCAAGCTGGAGAGGAACGCGTGCCTGAGCAGCAGTAAAGGGCTTATAGGTCTGTTTTTGGAGTGGGGATTAGTGTTAATTCCGTTTCGGTCAGTTTTAAGTCAGTTTTGATTTTTCTAGTTTTATTTCTTTAATTTGGTTATTGTAAGTTAATCCCCTGAGGGGGCTTTTAGGGGACATCGAGAGCTAGCCCAGTATAATAAGGGGGGCCTCTCCTGGTAGGGGGAGGTGTTTAAAGTTTATCCTTTACACGTTTTGTTTGAAAAAAAATAAAATTATTCATTCAATAATAAGAGTATATACACTCAGCTTTATGGCTGCACGTCCGCAGTGTGTTGTCTGCGGCACCTGGAGAGGCACGGTTGCCGAGTCAGGGGTCTGCCGCGGCTGCGTGACGCTATCTTCCGCTGTGGAGCAGCAGATTGATGTCAGAGTCCCCAGAGGCACAGGTGGCGTCGGCAGGGACAGTAGATGAGTCGGTGCAGCTCCTTGTGCAAGGGCCCGCGTTGTAGGAGACGGCCGGGTCTTCGGGGGCGCTGTCGAATCGGGGATTTTTGCCCCAATTTCATATTAATGATGCACCAGGCCTTTTGCTTACGGCGTCAGGGTAAGGTGCCGGGAGCTTTGCCGCTATCTGCTCTTTCTCAGCAGATGGAGGTTACTGAGGTGGGAGGCGGGGGTCCGTCGGCACCTAAGAGAGCAAGAGCCCAAGCTCTGTCATCTGCTGAAGGCGATTGGCCGGACGCCGAGGACCCCGACTGGGAACATGAAGAGGGGACAGAGGTTCTTGAAGAGGGGGAGATCCCAGAACCCGAGGATCTAAGATCATAAGGGTCTTCCGCAGGAAGGAGCTAACGGCGCTAATCACGGAATCTATGCAGATGTTGAATCTCGCTACACAGACGACGAGTGAAGAGGAGGTCGACCCGGTTATTCAAGTGGTGAGGCAAACGCAGGTGGTGGTTCCATTTCTCTTGGATCGTTCTGTCGACCACCCGGTGAATTGGAATCAGCCAGCAGTGGGTCTCGGAGAGATCCAGACCATGAATAGGCTCTATCCCCTGGCCGACAAGGATAAGGAGAGGTTCCGCTTGCCTTGGGTAGATGCGGCGGTATCGGCAGTTACAAAAAAGACCACTATTCTGGTGGAAGGTAGTGCGGCCTTAAAGGATGCACAGGACTGTATGGTTGAGGGCTTGCTAAAACAGGCATTTGAGGTGGACGTGCTGTCATTGCAGGCCTCCATTTGTGGGGCTTGGGTGGCACGAGCGTGTTTGTGCTGGGTTCAGCGACTACACCATCGTCGCACTTGGACCAAGAGGAACTCAGGGAGCTGGGTCGTCTGGAGTCTGGGATGGCGTATTTAGCGGATGTCCATTACGACTTGATCAGAGCTCTCGCAAATAGCACGGCTTCCATGGTGGCCGCCCGCAGGTCTGTGTGGTTGTGAAATTGGGCGGCGGACGGTTCGTCCAAGTCCCGTCTCAGTAAACTGCCCTTTAAAGGGAGGTTGCTGTTTGGGGTCGATATGGATAAGTTGATAAAGGACCTCGGGGAGTCAAAGGGTGGCAGGCTTCCGGAGGATAAGCTGAAACAGGGGAAGTCCGGGCAGGGCTTCCGGGGCCAGTTTCGGGATTTCCGGAGATTTCGTATGTCGCGTTTCGTAGGATCCCAGAGGGGACGCTTTCCATAGCGAGCCCAGGGATTTCGAGGGTTTTGGGGAGCAAATAGAGGTTTCTCCGCAAGCCCCGCAACAGCGACTCGTAAGCCACAATGAAATGATGCAGGTCCCGGCGGGAGGACTCTCGATAGGCGGGCGGCTTCGGGAGTTTCTTCCTCCTTGGACCCACATCATGTCCGACCAGTGGGTGTTGGAGATAATTCGCCAGGGATATGCACTAGAATTGGCGCGACCCATGCGGGATTCCTTCGTCATATCCCCCTGCAGGGGGCAAGGGAAAACCTGGGCGATTCGCAGCACATTAGAGCGTCTCTTGTAATTAGGGGCGGTCGTGGAGGTGCCGGAGGCAGAGTACGGCGTGGGTCGGTACTCCATTTATTTTGTGGCACCAAAGAAGGGCGGAATGTTGCGGCCCATTTTAGATCTATAAGACGTAAATCGATGCCTTTGGGTACCGCATTTCCGGATGGAAACTTTGCGGTTGGTTATTGTGGCGGTGCGTCAGGGAGAGTACTTGACATCTCTCGACCTTACAGAAGCGTACTTACATATTCCCATCCGGTCAACTCATCAGAAGTTTCTGAGATTTGCTTTTCCTTGGGGGCACTATCGGTTCCAGGCATTACCCTTCGGTCTGGCAATGGCGCCGCAAACTATCACCAAAATTATGGTGGTGGTAGGGGCGGCGTTGCGCAAAGAAGGAATTCTGGTGCATCCATACCTCAACAATTGGTTGATTCAGGCCAAGTCCGAGGCATAGAGCGTTCAGGTAACAGAGTGGTAAAGTTCTTGCAGAGTCTCGGTTGGGTGATCAACCCAGCCATAAGTCGCTTGGTGCCCTCACAGAACCTCGAGTATCTGGGGGTGCGGTTCGACACGAAGAGGGGACAGGTGTTTTTTCCAGAGAGGCGAGCCCAAGTTCTCAGGCGTCTGGTTCGCAAGTTCAGGGCCACTTCGGCGCTGTCGGCATGGACTTATCTTCACGTACTGGGAACAGTGGCGGTGACCCTGGCGGCGGTGCCTTAGGCCAGAGTTCATATGCGGTCTCTGCAGAGGGCATTGCTTCGTCTGTGGTCGCATCAGTCCAATTCTTTGAACAAACGGCTCCTGTGTCTGATCAAGGTCAGGCAGTCTCTTCAGTGGTGGTTGCTTCCGACATTGTTGTCAGCCGGAATGCCACTGGAGCAGCTGGAGTGGCTTCCCTTGTTAACGGACGCCAGCCTCGCGGGCTGGGGAGCCCACTGCGAAAACCGGTTCGCACAAGGACTTTGGTCTCCTGGAGAGCTGTTGCTCGATAAATCGACTGGAGCTCCGAGCAGTCTGCCGGGCACTTCAGGCGTTCGAGGCATCGGTAATAGGTCGGCCAGTCCGTGTCCTATCCGTCATCTCGGTGGCAGTCGCGTACATCAATCGCCAGGGCGGCACGGGAAGTGCAGCCATGGAGGAAGACACGGACTTGTTTGCTTGGGTAGAGAGTCGGTTGACAGTGATTTCAGCGGCACACATCGCAGGAAAGGACAATGTGATGGCGGACTTCCTCAGCAGGGTCAGAGTAGATGCAGGGGAGTGGGAACTACATCCGGGTGTTTTTGCACAGATAGTTCGCTGTTGGGGGATGCCAATAATGGATTTGATGGCGACCTTCCAATCGGCGAAGGCCAATCGTTTCTTCAGCAGGAGGCGGGAAAGAATGTCAGAAGGCATAGACGCGCTGTTGCATCAGTGGCCGTCAACAGGCCTTCTGTATGTCTTTCTTCTGTGGGCTTTGATCGGCCGGGTGATTCAGCGAATCAGAGCTCATCCGGGAAGGGTGCTGCTGGTGGCACCCGACTGGCCGAGGCGTCCGTGGTATGTGGACCTCGTGCATCTCCTAGATGGCGAGCCCTGGCAGTTGCCGGTGAGGGCGGATCTGTTTATGCAAGGGCCTCTCTTCATGCCTCAAGTGGATTGGTTCTCGCTTACGGTATGGCCATTGAAAGGGCCAGGCTATTCGGCGACGGTCATAGCTACGTTGCTTAGAGCAAGGAAACAGTCCACATCTCTGGCGTATGTTCGTATCTGGCATATATTTGAGGATTGGTGTTCGAGGCGGCAGATCCGTGCATCTATGGTCTCCATTCCTTCGATATTAAGCTTTCTGCAGGATGGGTTTGATAAAGGTCTTGCAGCTAGTTCCTTGCGCGTTCAGCTAGCAGCTCTTTCCTGTTATCGCGGCAAGGTACAGGGCGTTGCTCTCAGCGCCCATGCCGATGTGTTGCATTTTCTCAAAGCCATGTCAAGGTTGCGGCCGTTGCGTAGAGTGATGATTCTGCCTTGGGATCTCAATTTGGTGTTACAAGCATTAACCAAACCGCCCTTTGAGCCGTTGCATTGGGCTTCGGTGAAGGACTTGACGTTAAAAACCGTATTTCTAGTGGCGATCTGTTCAGCTAGATGCATCTCGGAGTTGCAGGTGTTTATCTTGTAGGGAACCGTTCTTGTCTTTTTCCAGGGAAAAGGTGATGCTGCATCCAGTTCTGTCCTTTTTGCCTAAGGTGGTATCGCCCTTTCACCTGAATCAGTGTCCTTGCCAGTACTGGGGTCGCTAGAGGGAGGCGTTGTGAAGAGGGCGTTGCGGCAGTATTTGAAGGTGTCGGAACTATTTCGCAAGTCTGACCAGCTGTGGTGTTCGGAGGTGTTCGCAAAGGAGAAGCGGCAGCGAAGGCTTCCATTGCCAGATGGATTAGAGAGGCGATTGCTTCCGCCTATCTTCTTCAAGGTCGGTTGATGCCAGAAGGGTTGCGAGCTCACTCCTACCAGAGCGCAAGTGTCATCCTGGGCGGAGCACAGTTTGGTTCCGCTAGGAGAAATTTGTAGGGCGGCTACTTGGTCGTCTCTGCATACTTTTAGTAGGCACTACGTCTTGATGTGGCAGCGGCGAATGATGCCTGCTTTGGGTGGGCGGTGTTACGTGCTGGCTGGAAGGGCCCCTCCCAATGATTACTGCTCTGGTACATTCCAGAGGTAGAGGACTGAACTGGAGGAACGATAAGGAAATGATAATTACACTTACCTGGTAATTGTACTTCCTTGAGTGACGACAGTTCAGTCCTCCGTCCCACCTGGGGTCTTTCCATGGATGGTAGATGTTCGGTAGCGAGAAGGGAAGGACTACAGGTAGGTCTGTCTTTGAAATTGTTTTTCACTCTTTCTTATGGCTACTTGTGTGTAGCAGGGAAGGGGGTAAGAAAGGTTTTCCTAAATAGTTTAAAGTGATAGTTCAGTTTAGGTTGCGATTGTTATTATAGCTACTTATTTATGCTCCTTTGAGTCTGCTTTGTTGATAGTTCACACTGGGGCTGATGGGAGAGACCAGCAGGCTATATCCAGTGATGTCATGATTCTGACATGCCAGTCTCCAAGCTGCAGGAGGACGTTGACAACCCAGAGGTAGAGGACTGAACTGTCGTCACTCAAGGAACTACAATTACCAGGTAAGTGTAATTATCATTTAGAATAGGTGGTATTGCTCTACGATGGTTTGAAGACTATCCAACAACACCCCCTCCAACCAATTCAGTCAGCCACAAGATGTCCCTCAGGGGTCTGCATTATCCGCCCTCCTATTTAATATACATCGACAGCTCACCTGTAATGTCATAAAATCACACATGGACTACAGAATATAGGCAGACGACATAATGTTGTTCACAACATTCGACATTACAAATCCCAAGTATACGAAGATAATTTTAACTGCTTCAATATGACGTCTTGGAATGGCTCAACTTAGTTAACTTATGAGTCATCCTAAAGAAAACAGAAGTACTCATTATCACCAGGAACAAAACATTTGACCCTCACTCTATTACGTGTAAACAATGACTCACTTGAAATAAAAAAGGAAATAAAATACCAAGGGATCTACCTCGACCAAAACCTCGACTTGACCAACACATTCATATAACAACTCGCGCAATATACAACAAAACTAAAATGATTCAACATCCGAGACCTCTCCTCTCTCATGCCGACTTCTGCTCAGTAGCACAAGCACTGATATGCCCACATTTCGACTCCAGCAGCAGTATACTACAGGGACTGCCCATGAAAACCTTAAAGCCGTTACAACTTGCTCAAAAAAACAATTACGCGTACAATAATGAAAGCTGAGAGATCTGAACATATAACACCCATTCTGTTCTACCTCCACTGGCTCCCAGTAATTCAAAGGATCAAATTCAAAGCAGTAATGACCATCTTCAAAATAATAAACATAGCTCCAACAACATACCTCAGCACACTGATAAACATGCAGCAACACACAAGAACAAAAAGAGAACTTGAAAAACACACTCAGACCCCCAAGACCAATCCGGCCCAACGCCAGAAATTAAAACACTCGGTGCCCTTGGCGCACCCGCGCCTGAGGGTCTCACCAGAGGGCCCTTTGGCGTGGCCCTTAGGCAGGGACCAAAGCAAGAGCAAGGCCTCAGCAACAGACACCAGATGAACAATACCATAACATGAATAAGACAAGAGAGACAACCGTCACATCACATCCAGTGTTGCTCCTCAGTAACGAACCGTCTCTACTGTAAGTCTGATACTGTATCTATAGGAACTGCATACTGCAAGAAAACACCTGAACTAACCTATACCCAAGCAAAGTAACTATACTGCACTATCTATCAGTTTCTATAATACTACATTTGTATACTATATTGAGTAGAATTCTACCAGGACAACCCTGCTACATGTCTATATATTGCTGCATGTCTGTACAACCTTGCTACATGTCTATATATTGCTATGTAATTACCACAAGTCTATATGTTGCCATATATTTGCTACATGTCTATATAATGCTACAAGTATATTTGGTACATGTCTATATATTGCTGCACGTCTATACATTGATAATATAGCCAAGCCCGGATAAAACAACTCACGTGGCATAGCCTATTAACTCTAGTAACCCCACTAGACTATTAACCAACCACAAGTAACACAACACACACAATAAAGACACCACTACCAATGCAGAACTACACATATAGGACCCACACGAATTACACCTACATAACCCAACTCAAGTTGAGCCCAGGTTAGTAAACCATAAACCTAATCCCAGGTCAGTAAAACAAACCACAAAATGCACTCCACTACCCACTACCTCATGATCTACCTCACACTCCTACATATGTTCGCACCCTGCACACACAGCATCAGACTCAACGAGCAAATCCCCTTGTTCAACATACATACCACCCAACCCAGATGCACACCAGCATCACACCTAGCCAAAGAACGCCAACAACCAAAGCATACAGCCCACAAACATACAGCCCACAAACCATACAATGCCACACACAATACACCCACACACCACACAAATAATGAACATACAAACCCATTCATAACAACAAACATCAGGTGTGCTCTTCTAAACGCCAGATCTATCAGGAACAAACCAAATACTAGCCTTGACCTAATCCACGACAAGAAGCTAGATATATGCATCACCGAGACCTGGCTAGACGACTCGGACCAGGTCATATTAAACCAAGTAACCCCAACGGGATACTCGGCATTTAACTGTATCAGAGCACAAAGGAGAGGAGGAGGAGTATTAATACTTACCAGAAAAGAATACAGATTCAAAACAATCAACACCACTAACACAATTGAATCCAACACACTCACTATAGCTAACAAGTACCTAAGCATATCCCTCACATACAGACCACCTGGAACAACTGACCACAGTAATCAAAACAATATGCACACAACAGAAGACACAAACCTCTCATTGCATTAGGAGACTACAACCTAACATCCGCTCCCACCAGAGAAACCGCAACATTCTTAAAAGCCATGGAGTCATTAAAATACTGCCAGACAATTAATGCCCCAAAGCACCAGCATGGTACAACTCCGGATTTGGTCTTCATGCCAATGCAATTAGTGGAACAGAACAAGACCACAAAACCAACAATCGTGCCAGTCCCCTGGTCAGACCACCATGTAATTGAATTCACCATGACCCTGAATAACCCTGCCTAATGCAGAGAAGATGAAAGAATAATCAGACGGTTCAAATCATTTAAAAGGGACTCATTCATAAACAAAATCACGCCATAACTTCAACAGGAACACGACACCCTTGACCTAAATATAGAAGAATGGAAAACAGTAATATCCAACGCAGCATCTGCCCCAGCTATCAAAGAACCACAAACACGCAAGAGATCTAACGCCCCATGGTACTCACATGAAATCAGAGTTGCAAAACGCGCACTCAGAAGACTGGAAAGAAAATGGAGACGGAACAAATCACACAACCTCCTAATCTAATACAGAGACAAACAACGGGAATATAACAATCTAATAAATGAGCGTAGACAGCAACACCATACCAACCTGATCATGAAAGCTACTAATAGACCAAGAGAACACTTTAGCATTGTCCAAAAGCTCACCAAGGATGACATGCAACAAAGTACCCACCATCTTGACCCGCAAAAATATGCAGACTACATGAAGTCAAACATCAACCAAACATGCTCTACTACACCACAAACGATCACATGATAAATAAATGACATCAAACATGGGAGAGCTTCAACATACCAACAAAGCAGCAAGTAGAAGACACTGGACTGGACTAAACACTGCAACTTCACAGTCAGACCCATGCCCAGTAACATGGCTCAAAGCTACAAAAAGCCAACTCTCATCACATTCAAAAAATGGTCAAAGATTCACTCCAACAAGGATACATGCCGCAACCCCTAAAGCATGCAATGATACGACCAATACTTAAAAGTAGCAATCTGAGCCCCTCCGAACCAAAATCATACTGTCCCATCTCCAGCCTGCCATTCCTTGTTAAAATCTTGGAAAAGGCAGTGCAAAAGCAACTTCAGGACCATATTGATATTAATGCCCCGCTGGACATACATCAGCATGGATTTAAACCCCAACACGGCGTGGAAACACTACTAACCTCCCTCTTTGACAGCCTACTAAGAGGCATGGACAACATAAACGGCTTCCTGCTAGTGTTCATGGACATCTCGGCAGCCTTCGATACTGTGTCCCACACCAAGCTATTGCAATGCTTACAACAGAGATAGGACTATGCAAGAATACCCTGAAGTGGTTCACATCTTACTTGGAAGAGCGAACGCAACAAGTCAAATGTGACCAAAAGAAATCACTACAATTCCCCGTCACACAGGGAATACCTCAAGGCTCAGCCCTATCAACAATGCTCTTTAACATCTACATACAGACCATATGCAACATCATCAAGCACCACAAACTTCACTGTCACATTTATGCTTACGACATCATGGTGTACGCTCCAATCAACATACTAGCACTAAACACAACAATAACCAAATGACTCGAAGACATGAATGACTCTCAGAGCCAACAACTTAACGGTCAACTACGATAAAACTGAAGCAATGTTCGTCACCAGGAACCCCACCTTCATACCTCCACAAACTATCAGCATACTAGACAAACACATAATGGTCAAAGAAGAAGTTAAGTATCTGGGCATCACACTAGACAGAGCTTTAAACCTGAAATCCCACATCACCAAAACCACAAACAAGGCCTATCAACAATTGAAAACAATTAGACAAATCAAACCAATGGTCCGCCAGGACCACTTCCGCACAGTGTGCCAAGCACTCATCACACCACTGCTTGATTATGGAAATTCACTACATCAAGGCCTACCTCAGTAGACACGCCACCCACTACAGATGGTACAAAACACCACAGCACGCATCATTACAGACACACCAAGGACTGAGCACATCGCTCCCATCCTACAGCAACTGCACTGGCTCCCAATGGTGACAAGAGCTAAATACAAAACAATCCATGATCATCTTCAAAGTCATTCACCATCTCTCAGCAGACGTACTCCAAAACATCATAACAAGACACATCAGCAATAGACCAAGAAGAACCAATAACGACAACATGATCGGCACACCTGCAGGCTATCACAAAACCAAATAACATCAAAAAGAGCACCATCACTACTGGCATCCACACTATGGAACTCCCTCCCAACGAGCCTGAGAGCATTAGATGACCTCAAAGACTTCCGCAAAGACCTCAAAACATATTTATTTATAGAAACACATGAGCATCCAGGCAACATCCCATACCCAAACTGAAATACCACCTACCCTGCCAACTAAATACGCACCCATCCTATCCACACACACAAGTTTATCGTACCACATTATTAAATACCCTCATGTTAAATGTTACCTTTAATTGTACTGTCTAAATGTTTACATGTACCCTAATGTTAATTGTAATTGTAATGTTAATTTGTGATGTGATGTCACCACCTTGATTGAAGGATAAGGTGGTATACAAGTCTGTCTAAATGAATAACTGCTCTGAAGAATGTCAGAAAGTAAATCAATCCACAAAGAACAGAGCATTCTCATTCTACGCCCCAGCCCTATGGAACAATCTACCCAATCCTCCAAGAGAAATCAAAGACTTAACACAATTTAGAAAACATCTCAAAAGTCATCTTTAGACTACTACCAGTGTGAGTAACTTCCCATAGACCACATAACATTTGATCATCAAGCTTTCTGACCATCATCCTTTAACCTGTTACATTAGGGTTATGTGAAGCATGTATTATAACATCCCATGTCAGTAAAGACTATGTATTGTATAACTAGTTTAAGCAATATTGTCTGTTACTTGTAACTGTTCTTGCTAATTCCTTATCGTTCCTCCAGTTCAGTCCTCTACCTCTGGGTTGTCAATCTCCTCCTGCAGCTTGGAGACTGGCATGTCAGAATGATGACATCACTGGATATAGCCTGCTGTACTCTCACTTCCATCCCAGTGTGACCAGTCTCCATGCAGCAGGAGGACTTGGTGAGCTTTAGATTGTGGCTTCTGGTTCCCACAACAGTTGCCCAAATATCACCAATCAAAGAATTACTTAGACAGCAGTTGCTTTATCTACAAAGACTTTTATTTCCAGCATCATGCAGAACAGCAAGGTCTGTCTATAGAAATGGCAGACAGTACTTTCTTTCTCTGTGAAGGGGAAGAAAATACTGCCCGCCCTTCCCCTAAAATAACCACCTTATATACATTTCTCCGTGTCTCAAATGTCTACTTCATCTGTTTCAAATTAATTCCATTGAATCCATCATACATTCTTAAGTGTCAGCAGGGCCCTGCAACACTTTTCCCAGGGGAGAATCTCCTTACATTTGTACATCTGGACCTATCTGAACCTGCACTTAGACCTGCTTATTTATACATGGCCTATGACCTCTATACATCTGGAAATGCTTTTAGGTCTATTTATCTATGCATGGCCTGTGACCTCTGCCCCTTCCTGTGTATTTTCTTCTTCTGGCACTAATTGAAACCTTCAGGTAGGAGAGTGTGTTTATGCTCATAAGTTTGAATTCATTGCATTCCTGGCTTAGCCTGTATTTTTCTTGCTTAGGCTCAAATACTGCTAGGCCCAATATTTTTGCATACTCCTATGCAGAATATGGTTACCCAGAATTCTCCATAACAAATCCTCCATAGCAGGCCACATCTACCCCTTTATACCCACATGCTTGTCTTCTGTGCCATCCATATACTGTGTAGTATCATCAGGCAAGGGTGTAGTCATATAAAGCTAATATATACATATATAAGCAGACCCAAGGCAGACTTTAAATCAAATTTCCCAACAAGATAGAGGCTCGCTGGAGGAACTAATAAGGAGCTAGGGGATAGTTAGGATAGTTGATTTGGATTTCTATATGACCTTTTCTGGATAGAGGGTCTGGCTCTTTAAAAAAACAACAACAACAAAAAAAACAGGTTGATTCTCTTCCTTCGGGCCTTCTTACTCCCTGTCCCTGTTCTAGTGCTAGGGGTTCAGAGGGGTTCATCGGCGGAGGAGTCAGTCTGATTCTCCGTTTGGCCCAAGAAGTTCTCTCCCCCCAGACACTTCGGGGGAGAGCCCTTCTATTTCCCGCTAAGCTGCCGGCTGTTCGTGCTTGCGTCTCAGTCACAGAGACTGCAGCGCGTCCTTTCAGCGGGGCTCGAAGGACCGGCGTTTAATCTCCAGGAACAAGCAGGAATAAGTCCTCACATATGGGTATGTCGGTACCGACGGAGCCCACGCGGGAAAGCTCCCCAGCTTCCCAGAAGGAAAGCTTTTGGGGCCTCCCACTGCGCATGCGCGCTGCCTTCCCGCCTTCCTGACCAACTCTCCTCAGTTCTTCTTTTTCCGCGGAGCCAGCAGGTCGTGTTCCTGTCACCGCTGAAGAAGTTATTTTAATTTATTTCTTTGGCCGCGTGTCTGCCTTCCCCGATTCCAGACTGGTACCGCTGGTCTTTTTTCCTTTATTTCTTTAAAAAAAAAAAAAAAAATCTTATTTTTTCCCCACTTGGTGTGTTTTGTTCTGTGAGGCCTCTAGGCCTTCACAAATTCTCCCTCATGGAGAAACCAGCCTCTGGTTTTAAAAAATGCACCAAGTGTAGCGGTACTATTTCAGTCACAGACACTCATGAATGGTGTCTTAAATGTTTGGGGCCTGACCATTCCATTCCGGATTGCCCATCCTGTTCTTTGATGTCTATACGTGGCTTACAGAACCGGGCAGCCAAGTTTTACATGCTGTTTTCTACAGATACTCCAGCATCGACATCTTCCAGGTCTTCCTCTCCTGATGGATCTCAGGTAACCAAACATTCCTCTGGCATGTCCTCAAAGGGCAAATCTCCCTCTAAGTATCGAGATACCCCTGGGCTTGACCCTGAGGACCCTGCCCCAGCTAAACATCCCCGGCAGGAAGCTTCGGCTTCCAAAGCTCCTCCTATGGGGTTACAGGTTGACATCGATGGCACGGCCTTGACCGATCACCTGTTAGACTGCTCTGGGGTACCGGCTCAATCATCCGGTACTGACATCCAGACAGTCGTGGTGTCTATGGATCACACAGTTCAATCCCTGCAGCAGGCCATTTTGGCTTTTATTAAGGCTGCGACGCCCTCGGTACCGCACCCTGCGGTACCGACTCCGGTTCCGGTACCACAATCGATACCGGTACCCAGGGCATCCACATCGACCAGGATACCGATTCCGGTTCCCGGTTCCGGGGTGTTTCCCGATACCGATCCGGTTCCGGGTACCCCCGATGTCGATACCGGTCGATACGCTTATCGATCCCTGGAAGCAAACAGACGATACTTCGAGTCTTCTGATGATTCTGATTCATCAGATGACTCTGCTGAAGTATCCCTTACTCTACCTGAGGAGCCCTCTTCTCCAAAAAGGAGAATGTCTCCTCCAGAGGATTTATCCTTTCAAGACTTCATCATTGAAGTAGCTAAAGGTCTTTCTATTTCAGTATCCTCTGAAAAAGAACCTAGAGCAGCAAAAACGTTAGACATTTTAGGATACTCTAAGGTTCCCAAAGAGGCAGTCACCTTGCCCATCCATGAAATTCTTCAAGAACACATGATGGACTTATACATACAGCCTCTATATGGGCATGTTTCTGAAGGAAATTGCGTTAAAAATACGCCATTTTCTCCCCTTTATCCCAGAGGATAGAAAGGAGGAGTTCCTTCTTTTGCTGAAGCATACCCAAGATATTTCAAAGTTCTCCAACAGAGCAGCCTTTGGCTCCTTTGAGGGTGCTAGCAGAGCCTCAGGTATTGCCATAGCGGCTCGCAGAATTGCTTGGCTCCAGGCCTCTGACCTAGAACCCTGGGTCCAGGATGGGTTGGGAAATTTGCCCTGTACAGGTGAGAATCTGTTTGGTAAGGAGTGGCAAATTAAAGCCACTCAAATGGATGCAGAAAATGCTGCTTTAGATAGACTTTCTAAGTCTATCTCTACCCCTGTCAAGAAAAAATCTTTTAAGAAGCCTTTCTACAAGAAGGCCAGATTTGCCACAAATACTGGCCAACAATCTTCTGCAGCTCGCTTTACTCCTAAGCGTCAGCAGCCTAAACAGGACAGGGCAAAACCTGCAGGGGCTGCTACAGCCCAGCAGTCCCAACCCCCTCAGGGTTTTTGACTTAAAACTAGAGAACTTAACCTTTCTGACTCTAAAACATCCAGAACCTCTCAACATTCCAGGAAGGTTAACTCATTTTGCTCCCAGATGTGGTAGCAAATCACCTCAGAACAATGCACCCTCTCTATCATCAGAGAGGGCTACAAACTACATTTCTCCAACCTTCCTCCCCATACCAAGGTGAGATGTTTCAATTCTCCCCCATCTCCCCTAGACCTGTTGGGTCAGGAGGTGACCACTCTTCTCGCCCAAAAGGCAATAGAAGAGGTTCCTCTTCTTCAACAGGGGTCAGGTTTTTACTCCCCTTATTTTCTCATTCCCAAGAAAACAGGGGGGGTACAGACCTATTCTGGATCTCAGAGAATTGAACAAATTTCTATGCAAGGAGGGATTCAAGATGCTTTCTCTAGGTACTCTCCTTCCATACCTACAGAGTCAGGACTGGCTTTGTTCTCTAGATCTCAAGGATGCGTACACACATATATTCATCCATCCATCCCACAGAAAATTCCTACGGTTTCTGTTCTAGGGAAAACATTTCCAATACAGAGTACTTCCCTTCGGTCTAGCCTCTGCTCCAAGGGTATTTACCAAAGGCATGGCAATAGTAGCTGCATTTCTACGCGCCCTGGGAATTTTTGTCTTCCCATACCTGGACGACTGGCTCATCCGAGCTCCATCTCAGTCCGAGGCTCAGACTTCCCTGGATCGCACCAGGCGCATTCTACAATATCTGGGACTTGTGATCAATCTGCCAAAGTCCCAACTCACCCCTACTCAATCCCTGGAATTCATAGGGGCCTGGTTGGATACCACCACTGCAAGGGCCTATCTTCCTCAGGCCCGTTGCCAACGTCGAGTGCACTTAGCCTCTCAGACTCAGTCCAGAAGCCACTTGACTGCCAGAGAGATGCTACAACTATTAGGCCACATGGCCTCCACAGTGCATGTGGTGCCTTATGCTCGCCTATATATGAGAGCAGCTCAATGGACTTTATCCACCCAGTGGACTCAAGCATCAGGAGCTCTCTCAGACCAAATAGCAAACTCCAAATGTCTCTTTTGGTCTCTCCAATGGTGGATATCCACTCAAAATCTGTTGTTGGGGGCCCCCTTTCAACCATTGCTGCCCCAAGCAACCCTCACAACAGATGCCTCCCAAACAGGTTGGGGAGCTCATCTTCAAGATCTCTCCACTTAGGGCACTTGGTCTCCACAGGAGACCACCCTTCATATCAACCACTTGGAACTTCGAGCAATCTTTCTGGCTCTCAAAGTTTTTCATACCCTCCTCAGCAACATGACAGTCCTTATTCACACGGACAATCAAGTAGCCATGTTTTACATAAACAAGGAGGGACTGGCTCTCTGTCGCTTTGCAACGAAGCTCTAAGATTATGGGCCTTTGCCAGAGAGCATCAAATCCATCTCCTGGCAGTATATCTTCCAGGAATCCAAAACTCTTGGGCAGACAGACTCAGTCGAGTTCTGCTTCCACACGAATGGTCCCTGCACATGGATCAGGTTCTCAGAATCTTCCAGAAATGGGGAATCCCGGACATAGACCTCTTTGCAAGTCCGTGGAATGCCAAACCTCCCCGGTTCTGTTCCAGAATTCCGTGTCAGGGAGTTCAGGCCAAGGATGCCTTCCTCCTTCATTGGGGTCAGGCCTTCCTGTATGCCTTTCCACCCATTCCTCTGATTCCCAAAACTCTGTTCAAACTTCAAAGAGATTAAGGGTCCATGATGCTCATAGCTCCACGCTGGCCACGCCAAGTGTGGTACCCTCTACTTCTGCATCTCTCCCAAGCCCCCTCCCTGGACTTGGGAGCAGCTCCAGACCTTCTGTCTCAGGAGGAGGGGACTTTGTGGCACCCAAACCCCAAGTCCCTTCACCTCAGAGCTTGGTTACTGAAGGCCTAGACCTTCAAGACTTCAATCTTTCACAGCAAGTGAAGGATATCCTACACGCCTCTAGGAAACCTTCCACTAGGCGTTCTTACGCTTTTAAATGGAAAAGATTTTCCATTTGGTGTGCTCACAAGGGTCTTAACCCTCTAGCACTCCCGTTGAATTCTCTTTTGGAATATCTCCTGCATCTCTCCAATGCAGGACTCAAAACAAATTCAGTAAGAGTCCATTTGAGTGCTATTGCGGCTTCACTTAAGCCCATCAATGGACAACCTGTTTCCTCTCATGCTCTTATTGCAAGATTCATGAGAGGCCTAACCTTAACTAAACCTCTCATTCGACCTCCTCCGGTGGCATGGGACTTAAATTTGGTTCTTGGTCAGCTTATGAAGCCACCCTTTGAACCCTTAGCCACTACCTCCTTGAAATTTCTTTCCTGGAAGGTTATTTTTCTTATTGCAGTTACCTCAGCTCGCCGTATCAGTGAACTGCAAGCTCTAGTGGCTAATCCACCTTATACAAGGTTCCATCATGATAAGGTGGTCCTTAGGACCAATCCCCACTTTATGCCTAAAGTGGTCTCCCCTTTTCATCTTAATCAAGAGGTATATTTACCTGTCTTTTTTCCAGCTCCTCATGCATCCAGTGCAGAGAGGAACCTTCATACTCTGTCTAGACTGTAAAAGAGCTTTTGCCTTTTACCTCCACAGGACACAGCAACATCGAAAGTCTTCTCAGCTTTTTGTTGCTTTTGATCCTTCTCATTTAGGACTTCCAGTCTCCAAAAGAACACTCTCCAATTGGATTGCTCAGTGTATCTCTTTTGCTTACCAGAGTAAGAACTTTTCTCTGGAGGGCCATGTCACCGCTCACAATGTGAGGGCCATGGCCATCTCTATGGCTCATCTAAACTCTGTATCCATTGACCAGATCTGTCGAGCAGCCACCTGGGCCTCGGTTCATACCTTTACAGCCCATTACTGTTTGGACAAGGACTCCCACCGGGATGCCTTGTTTGGTCAGGCTGTCCTCAGACACCTGTTCCATTCTTGAACAACTCCAGCCCACCTTCCCTGAATGGATGCCTGAGATCCATAGGAAGATGAGGAACCTTTCAGGGTCTCATACCCTTCAGGGGATCTCCCCGTCATCTTAGCTTGGGAATCCCCATATGTGAGGACTTATTCCTGCTTGTTCCTGGAGATAGCACAGTTACTTACCTGTAACAGGTGATCTCTGGGAACAGCAGGAATTAGTCCTCACAACCCACCCACCTCTCCTAGGAGTTGTATCTATCTCTCTTTCCTTTCCTCTCTCTATTGTCTCAGCTTTAAAACTCGAACTGAGGAGAGTTGGTCAGGAAGGCGGGAAGGAAGCGCGCATGCGCAGTGGGAGGCCCCAAAAGCTTTCCTTCTGGGAAGCTGGGGAGCTTTCCCGCGCGGGCTCCGTCGGTACTGACGTACCCATATGTGAGGACTAATTCCTGCTGTTCCCAGAGATCACCTGTTACAGGTAAGTAACTGTGCTTTCTGGCAGCGCTGTCTATCAGCTCCGGAGCTGCGACTTTACCGGTAGGACTTTCACCGGGGCCGGGCTGTCTAATTTAGCGGCGTTCCTTTCACTACTGAGCCAGGTACGATCACCCTTTGTTTTGACGCCTTTTTGGGTGTCCCTGTGAGAATCGTGGTGGCCATTTTGGAGCCGCGTGCATTGCCGCGAGCGTGCAGCCTGTGCCTAGGATCAGGAAAGGGGGTTTTCTTTATTTGTTTGGTTTCCCTCGTTTCTGGCCTTAATTTGATTAATTCTTTTGTTTTTCTTCATTTCTTTATTTTCATTGATTTGTTTTTTTTTCGGCCGCTGCTCTGAGACAGGGGGGGGGGGGGCTGTAGAAGGTCAGTTTTCTTCACGGAGTAGGGGGAAAACTCAAACTTTTAGCTTGTATATTAAAAAAAAAAAACCCCAAAAAAAGGAAAGGGTAAGCCTAGCCTGCCAGATGGCTACTAGAGCGCAATGTGTGGTGTGCGGTAATAGGAGGGGCACGGTAGCTGAGTAGGAGTGTGCCGGGCCTGTGCCACCCTTTCTTCAGCAGTGGAGCTGCAGATGGAGCCTAAAGAATCTCCAGAGCCGCAGGGGCCTCCAGCAAAGGGGGGGGGGGGGTGGTTACGGTCTCAGGTCCTTGGTCCAGAGTTAGAGGAGATGGCGGGGCCTTCTGGAGCAGCTCTCGCGGTTCTGGCATTGGATCTCGAGCAGTTGAGCCCTGAGTTCGTTACTCATGCATCAAGCCTTTTGCCTGCGGCGCGTGGGCAGAGGGGCTGATGCTGGAGCGCTGACATTGACCCCTCGGCAGCTGGAGGCGGTTGCCACATCTGCTGAGGAGCGGCCGGCGCCTAAGAGAGCCCGCAGGCAGGATCTGGCGACGGCGGAGACTGAGTGGCCAGATGCACAGGATCCGGACTGGGATCAGGACCTAAGTGCGCAAGACCTGGAAGAAGGTGAGCTCCTTGAGCCAGAGGACCAAGCGAAGATAATTAGAGTCTTTCGTAGAGAGGAGCTACTGGCCTTGATCTCCGAGACGTTGCAAATGTTAAATCTTGCTACGTCAGTAACGATAGAGGATGAGATCGAGGATCCCGTCATTCAGGCAGTGCGCCGCTCTCAGGTGGTGTTTCCGGTACACAGAGTGGTCAACCAGATGATTCAAGAAGAATGGGATAAGCCTGAAGCAGGTCTCCGGGGGATTTGGACGCTCAATAGGCTGTATCCCCTTGCCGATAAGGATAAAGAACGGTTCCGGGTGCCCAGAGTGGATGCGGTGGTGTCTGCGGTTTCCAAGAAGACTACTATTCCGGTGGAAGGTAGTGCGGCCTTAAAGGACGCCCAGGATCGTAAAGTTGACGGGTTGCTGAAGCAAACCTTTGAGGCGGATTCTCTTTCGCTTCAGGCTTCCATCTGTGGAGCTTGGGTTGCTAGGGCCTGCCTACGGTGGGTCCAGCGACTACGGCTGTCTTCCCACCTGGATAGCGAGGAGGTCAAGGAACTGGATCGGTTAGAGTCCGGGGCGGCTTATTTATCCAATGTACATTACGACTTGATAAGGGCGCTGGCCAATAGTACGGCGTCTGTAGTGGCCGCCCGTCGGTCGATGTGGTTACGGAATTGGGCAGCGGACGGATCTTCTAAGTCCCGCCTGGGCAAGCTTCCCTTCAAAGGGGGTTTGCTTTTTGGTGAGGATTTGGATAAGTTGGTAAAGGACCTAGGGGAGTCCAAGGCCGGTAGACTCCCGGAGGATAAGCCTAAACCAGGAAAGTCCACTTTGGGTTTTCGGGGCCAGTTTCGGGATTTCCACTGATTTCGTTCAGCGAGATTTGGTGGTTTCCAGAGAGGTCGGTCTCAGGCTCGAGCCCGGGGGTTTCGAGGGCCGACTAGAGGATTCTCGTCCATCCTGATGTCAGCGTCTCGTAAGCCGCAATGAGGCGAGGCAGGTCCCGGCGGAGGGGCCTCCCATAGGCGGGCGACTTCGGGAGTTCCTTTCCGCTTGGACCCACATCACATTGGACCAGTGGGTGTTAGAGATTATTCAACACGGCTATGCTCTGGAATTGGCTCGTCCGGTGAGGGATTCCTTTGTCATGTCTCCTTGCAGAGGACCCAAGAAAACGGCAGAAGTTCGCGTAACCTTGGAGAACCTGCTTCACTTGGGGGCGGTGGTGCAGGTTCCCAAAGGCGAATGCGGCTTGGGTCGATACTCAATCTATTTTGTGGTCCCCAAGAAGGGCGGTCTATTGTGACCCATTTTGGACTTAAAGGCCGTGAACCGTTGCTTACGGGTGCCGCATTTCCGGATGGAAACGCTCAGATCGGTTATAGTGGCTGTGCATCGCGGAGAATACTTGACGTCTCTAGATCTTTTGGAAGCGTATTTGCACATTCCCATCCGGGAGGCGCATCAAAAATTTTTGAGGTTCGCTCTTCCTTGGGGGCACTATCAATTTCAGGCTCTGCCTTTCGGTCTGGCGCCGGCGCCGTGCACCTTTACCAAAATCAATGGTGGTGGTGGCGGCGGCGGCCTTGCGCAAAGAAGGAATTCTAGTTCATCCTTATCTGGACGATTGGCTGATTCGCGCCAAGTCCGAGGACGAGAGTTTCCGAGTGACGGACCGAGTGGTGAAGTTTTTGCAAAGTCTCGGTTGGGTGGTGAACCCGACAAAGAGTCATTTGGAGCCCACCCAGGATCTCAAGTACCTCGGGGTCCATTTCGACACAAGGATAGGGCACGTCTTCCTTCCGCATAAACGAGCCGAGGCTTTGAGGTCTCTAATACAGACGTTCAGGTCAGAGCCCGCTCCGTCGGCCTGGGATTATCTCCGTGTGCTGGGTACTATGGCGGCGACATTGGAAGCGGTTCCTTGGGCCAAAGTACATATGCGACCCCTGCAAAGAGCGCTATTACGCCGTTGGTCGCATTAGTCCGATCCTCTGAGCAAGCGTCTTCCTTGTCCCTTCAAGGTCCGATAGTCTCTTCGATGGTGGCTGATCCGGTCATCGCTGGCAGCAGGGATGCCGCTGGAGCAGCTGGAGTGAGTGCCATTGTTGACGGATGCCAGTCTGCTGGGCTGGGGAGCCCACTGCGAAGCCCATTTTGTGCAGGGACTCTGGTCGCCTCAGGAAGCCGTCTGGTCCATAAATCGGCTGGAGCTCTGAGCGGTCTTTCGCGCACTGCAGGCTTTCGAAGCGGTGGTACGGGGTCGGCCCGTGCGAGTCCTCTCCGACAATTCGGCAACGGTCGCGTACATCAACCGTCAAGGCGGCACGGGGAGTGCCGCAATGGAGGAAGAGGCGGACGCTTTGTTCGCTTGGGTGGAAGTTCGCTTGACGGCGATCTCGGCAGCGCACATTGCCGGAAAGGACAATGTTGCAGCGGACTTCCTAAGCCAAGTTCAGGTAGATGCAGGAGAATGGGAGTTGCATCCTGACGTTTTCCAGCAGGTGATAGAGCGTTGGGGACCTCCAATAATGGATCTGATGGCGACATTCCGGTCGGCGAAAGTCAGCCGGTTCTTCAGCAGGAGGCGAGAAAGGATGTCGGAGGGAATCGACGCGTTGTTACATCGTTGGCCAGTCGACGGCCTTCTTTATGTCTTTCCCCCGTGGGCTTTGATAGGCCAGGTGGTTTAATAGATCGGGGCACACCCGGGGAAAGTTCTGTTGGTGGCGCCCGATTGGCCGAGACGTCCTTGGTATGCAGACCTGGTGCGTCTTCTGGGCGGGCAACCTTGGTGGCATCTGGAGAGGGCAGATCTGCTCCTTCAGGGTCCTCTTTTCATGCCTCAGGTGGATCGATTCTCGCTTACGGTATGGCCCTTGAGAGGGCTAAACTGAAGAAAGGATATTTGTCGGCGGTCATGTCCACCTTGCTTAAGGCGCGGAAGCAATCAACTTAGTTGGCGTATGTGCGTATTTGGAGAGTCTTTGAGGATTGGTGTTCGCAACATCATGTATGAGCGGACACAGTTCATGTCCCTTCGGTGTTGGAGTTTCTGTAGGACGGCTTTGTTAAGGGTCTTGCAGCTAGCTCCTTGCGCGTTCAGTTGGCGGCGATTGCCTGTTATCGCGGCAAGATCAACGGAGTTTCTCTGGGGACTCATCTGGATGTGGGTCGCTTTCTGAAGGCGGTTTCTAGGTTGCGGCCGGCACAGAGAGCGTGGGTTCCGCCGTGGGATCTCAACCTCGTTTTGGTAGCCTTATCCAAACCTCCTTTCAAGCCGTTGCGTCGGGCCTCCTTGAAGGATTTGACGTTGAAGGCGATGTTTCTCGTGGCGATTTGTTCAGAAAGGCGCATTTCAGAATTGCAAGCTTTGTCGTGTCGAGAGCCATTCTTATCCTTTTCTAAAGAGAAAGTGGTTTTACGTACAGTTCCGTCCTTTTTGCCCAAAGTAGTGTCCCCCTTTCATGTGAATCAGGTGGTTTCTTTGCCTGTGCTGGGGGCTTTGGAGGGCGATGCGTCGGATCAAACTCTCCGTTGTCTAGATGTCAAGAGGGTGTTGCGGAGGTATCTGCGGGTGACGGTGTCTTTCCGTAAGTCGGATCGGTTGTTTGTGGTGTTCGGAGGCATGCGCAAAGGGGAAGCAGCAGCTAAGGCTTCCATTGCGCGATGGATTCGAGAGGCTATTGCTTCTGCTTACTCGCTTCAAGGTCGTCCTGTACCGGTGGGGTTGCGTGCGCATTCCATCAGGGCGCAGGCGTGTTTATGGGCGGAGCACAGTTTGGTTCCGCCAGGGGACATTTGTAGAGCGGCGACTTGGACGTCGCTCCATACGTTCAGTGAACATTACCGGCTGGATGTTGCATCGGCCGCGGATGCCTGATTCGGGGCGGTGGTGCTGTCGCCTGGCTGGCAGGGTCCCTCCCACTGATTACTGCTCTGGTACATCCCAGACGTAGAGGACTGAACTGGAGGAACGATAAGGAAATGATAATTACACTTAACTGGTAATTGTAGTTCCTTGAGTGACGACAGTTCAGTCCTCTTTCCCGCCCAGTTTTTTGGAGGGGTCCAGGTTGCTAGCGAAAAAGAAGACTGATACAGGTAGGTCTGAGTGCCTTTCCTTTCGGTAACGTTGCCCTCTTTCTCTCTCTATGGGGGGGCAAGGGGTAAGAATGCCTTGCCGGAGGGGGTGTCTGTTCTCTATTCAATGTAGATTTTATATACCGTATTTTCCGGCGTATAAGACGACTTTCTAACCCATGAAAATATGCTCAAAAGTCGGGGGTCGTCTTATACGCCGGTACATGTTTGAGAGGACTTAAAAGTACAGAGAAGCGGGGGGCGCTAGTGAGCCCGTGAAGGAATGGCCACATTTTAGTCCAGCTCCGCTCCGGACTCCCCTTTTGTATGGCTAACACTCGCATTCCATTAGCGTAATCCCCCGTGCTTACCGGATTCCGCTTGCTGAGAGCCTGCTGGTTCATCCTGTTCCCGAGTGAAGCGATCGGAGGTGTGTGGTGACTTTTGAGCTCGGAGGCCTGGGATACCGCGGCTGGAGCCACTATCACCCTGCCGGCTGACGAGGCTTTTCAGCGGGGCGCTCCTTTCCCACTGCTCACCGTGGGCCGGTCCATCGGTGTTCCCGACTTGAGGCCCCCTGTCCGGAGAGACTGAGGAGAGTGCCTGCGGCTGCGAGGAGGGCTCTCATATGGCAGAAGCCTGGAGCGGCGAGACGGATTGGCTCCCACGTGAAACCAATGCTATGGCTGTTTGAGTCTCCCTGCATCGCTGGCATCATCCGCGTTCTGAAGCACCGAGAGCACCGCAATCGCTGGTGCGGTGGGACAGTGTGAGTCCGGCAGCCTGGTCGCGTGCATCAGCGGCCATCACCACATGGTCCTGGAACGCAAGGCCTTGTCTGCGTTCCAGTCAGCTTTACCGGGAAGGAATCACGTGAGCTGCAGTCAGCAAATCAGACTCTGGCTCCCTATATCTCTACGTTCTCGGAGTTTACCACTGTGAATGCTGGTTCCTTTCCTGCCCAGTCTCTCTTCCTGGATTGGTGAGTCTCCTGCTATGTTCAACTGGCCCCGGGATAATTATAGAGAGTACAGCTTATCTTTTGCCTACATTTGCTGATCAGATTGATCTGAACTGTACTAACTGAACTGGGAGCAGTTCCTCTATATGCCTGGTGGATCTTGCTATCTTTAGTGCACTTGGAGCGCCATCTACTGCTCAGGAGTGGGACTTTTCTATAAGTTTACTTCACTCTCCTCTGGCTCAACTCACTGATAGGTCTCCCACCCCCCTCCTGTTGCTGATCCTCACATACCTTAGGTCTGCGGGACTTTTCAACCTCACTATGGCTGCCAAAACTCTGCTCCAGGTACAGGGATTAGCGCCGGTCTCACCGGTATTTAAAGCAACAGCACTCAGGCCGCGAGAAGCAGCTCAGGGCTCAGGATCGCTGAAGAGGGGTAGTCTTATACGGCGAGTATAGGCCAAACCCTATATTTTAACAGGAAAAGTAGGGGGTCGTCTTATACGCCCAGTTGTCTTATACGCCGGAAAATATGGTATATATAGTTCTTGTTTGCTATTTATTTATTGCTCCTTTGAGTCTGCTTTGTTAATAGTTCACACTGGGATGGAAGTGAGAGTACAGCAGGCTATATCCAGTGATGTCATCATTCTGACATGCCAGTCTCCAAGCTGCAGGAGGAGATTGACAACCCAGAGGTAGAGGACTGAACTGTCGTCACTCAAGGAACTACAATTACCAGGTAAGTGTAATTATCATTTGTTCTTTGTAAACTGCCTCATGCAGTAGTTGAAAATGTTCTCTGTAAACCACCTAGATTACCTAGATAAAGCGGTATATAAAATAAATAAAACTAAATAAAATTAAATAAAAAGCCCTTTTCAGGATTATTGCAGATGGGGGAGGCGTATCTTAAGATGGCTGCGTGAGGTTCTTGTTCCTCTTGTCTGATGCCAAAGCGGAAAAGCAAGGTTAGGGTGTTCCTCGCGGCACCCTTGCCAGTTGCCTATGGACTGTTTTGTCGAGGTTACTGAGGCCATGAGAAGGGAGATTAGAGTAGTTAATGAGGGGGGAAGGCTTGAGTCATCTCAGTCCTCTGACCTGGAAATTACTCTCTCCCCTGAGGCATGGTCTCTGCCTCAGCTTCCTGGGGTTGTTGCGCCTCCACCGCCAGACTGCAAGCTTAATAGATTGGAAGTCGGCACAGATGGAATGGGAGAGTGGGGAGTTTTGGCGGCATCGGATGGAGTGGTGGCTGGCTGTATCTCTGGGGGCCCTACGGGTGGACTCGAGGCATCGGTGAAGCTGTTGACCGGTGGGTTAGGCACTGAACTTTCTGGTATTCCCCTGGCTGAATCTTCATCAGCTTCATTCAGGTTGCTGCGACCAAGTAAGATTACATTGGAGAATATTTGGGATGCTATAAGTTCTATCTCCAGGAACAAGCAGGAATGAGTCTTCACATATGGGTACGTCGGTACCGACGGAGCCTGCGCGGGAACGCTCCCCAGCTTCCCAAAAAGGAAAGCTTTTGGGAGCATCCCACAGCGCCTGCGCGCTGCCTTCCCACCTTTCCTAACCAACTCTCCTCAGTTCTTCTTTGCCGCGGAGCCAGCAGGTCGAGCCCTATCACCGCTGAAGAAGTAATTTATTTTATTTCTTTGGTCGCGTGTCTGCCTTCCCCGACTCCGGACCGATACCGCCGGTCTTTTTCTTTAAAAAAAAAAAATAAATAAAAAATCGATATTTTTTCCTCACTTGGTGTATTTTTCTTCTTAAGGCCTCAGGGCCCACAAGAAAATTTCCCTCATGGGAAAACCAACCTCCGGGTTCAAAAAATGCACTAAGTGTAGCGGTACTATTTCTGTTACAGATACCCATGAATGGTGTCTTAAATGTTTGGGTCCTGAACACTCCATTCCGGATTGTCCGTCCTGCTCCCTAATGTCTAAACGGGGGTTACAGAACCGAGCAGCTAAGCTCCATGTGCTGTTTCCCGCTGAGGCACCGGCAGTAGCATCGACATCTTCCAGGTCTTCCTCTCCTGAAGGATCTCAGGTAACCAAACATAAACCTAGCAGGTCCTCGAAGGGTAGATCTCCTCTAAGCATCGAGATTCCTCCGGGCTTGCCCTCGAGGATCCTGCACCAGCCAAACAACCCCGGCGGGAAGCTCCGGCTTCCAAAGCTCCTCCTATGGGGTTACAGGTTGACATCGATGGCACGGCCTCGACCGATCACCTGTTAGAATGCTCTGGGGTACCGGCACAATCTACCGGTACCGATCTCCAGGCATTCATGGCGTCGATGGATCAGAAAGTTCTGTCCATGCAGCAGGCTATTTCAGCCTTCATTCCAGCTGTGACGCCGGCGGTACCGCAACGAGCTCCGTTGTCGGTATCGGCTCCGGTACCGGCACCAGCGCCGATACGGGTTCCGACCGCATCGACATCGACTAGGATAGCGGTTCCTTGTCCAGGGCTGTTTCTCGGTACCGATCCAGTTCCGAAAACGCCCGATGTCGATACCGCTCGACACGCATATCGAGCGTTAGAAGAGCACTCTGACAGGCGATACTTCGATTCCTCTGATGATTCTGATACATCAGATGAGTCTCCTGAAGTATCCATAGCCCTTCCTGAGGAGCCTTCTTCTCCAAAAAGAAGAATGTCTCCTCCAGAGGACTTGTCCTTTCAAGACTTCATAAGAGAAGTAGCTAAAGGACTCTCTATTTCAGTAACCTCTGAATCAGAGCCTAGAGCAAAAAAATTAGATATTTTAGGATACTCTAAGGCTCCTAAAGAGGCAGTCACCTTACCAATTCATGAGATTCTTCATGAACACATGATTGATTTATGGGAGACTCCTCTCACTCTCTCTCCTCATTCTCGCAGGTTGGACACAATGTATCGTGTTCCTCCTTGTCCTGGGTTCCAGAAAACTCAGCTTCCTCACCATTCCATTATGGTGCAGTCAGCTATGAAGAGGATAAAGAGTACAAAGAGACACTCTTCTGCTCCTCCAGGAAGAGAATGCAGGACCTTGGATGCTTTTGGTAGAAAAATCTTCCAGGCCAGTATGCTTATTGCCAGAATCAACTCATATAGCCTTATATGGGTATGTTTCTGAAAGAAGTGGCAGAAAAGCTGCACACTTTCCTCCCTTTTATTCCAGAAGATAAAAGGGAAGAATTCCGCATGTGGCTTAAGCATACTCAAGACATCTCCAAGTTTTCAAACAGGGCAGCCTTTGACTCCTTTGAAGGTGCCAGTAGAGCCTCAGGCATTGCCATAGCTGCTCGCAGAATTGCTTGGCTCCAGGCTTCTGATTTAGAACCCTGGGTTCAAGATGGCTTAGGAAATCTGCCCTGTACAGGGGAAAATCTGTTTGGCAAAGAGTGGCAAATTAAAGCCACTCAAATGGATGCAGAGAATTCTGCTCTGGATAGGCTTTCAAGGTCTACCTCCATCCCTGCCAAGAAAAAGACTTTTAAGTCTTTTTTCAAAAAGGGCAGGTTTCCTTCCACTTCTGACCAACAATCTTCTACAGATCGCTTTACCGCTAAGCGTCAGCAACCTAAGCAGGCCAGGCCTAAGTCTACAGGGGCTGCTGTAACCCAGCAGTCCCAACCCCCTCAGGGTTTTTGACTTGATGCTAGAGAACTTAGCCTTTCTGGCTTTAACACAGCCAGAACCTCTCACCATTCCAGGAAGGTTAGCTAATTTTGCTCCCAGATGGGAGCAAATCACATCAGAGCAGTGGACCCTCTCCATCATAAGAGAGGGCTACAAACTTCATTTCTCAGACCTTCCTCCCCACACCATGGTGAGACACTTAAATTCTCCCACATCTCTTCTCGACCTTTTAGGTCAGGAGATAACTACCCTTCTTGCCCAAGGGGCAATAGAAGAAGTTCCTCTTCTTCAACAAGGGTCAGGGTTTACTCCCCCTATTTTCTCATTCCGAAGAAGACAGGGGGATACAGACCCATTCAAGATCTCAGAGAATTGAACAAATTTCTATGCAAGGAGAAGTTCAAGATGCTTTCTCTGGGCACTCTCCTTCCATACCTTCAAAGTCAGGATTGGCTTTGTTCTCTAGATCTCAAGGATGCGTACACACATGTTCTCATCCATCCATCTCACAGAAGATTCCTGCGTTTTCTATGCACTCTGGGAATATTTGTCTTCCCATACCTGGAGCAGTATCTGGGACTGGTGGTAAACCTCCCAAAGTCCCAGCTCATCCCTACTCAGTCCCTGGAATTCATAGGGGCCTGGTTGGATACCACCACTGCAAGGGCCTACCTTCCTCAGGCCCGTTGCCAACGTATAGTGCAGCTAGCCTCCCAGATTCAGTCAAAGAGCCATTTAACTGCCAGGGAGATGCTACAACTGCTGGGCCACATGGCTTCCACAGTACATGTGGTACCCTATGCTTGCCTACACATGAGAGCAGCTCAATGGACTTTGTCCACCCAGTGGACTCAAGCTTCAGGAGCTCTCTCAGACCAAATAGCAACCTCCAAACGTCTCTTTTGGTCTCTCCAATGGTGGATGTCCACTCAATCTGTTGCTGGGGTCCCCCTTCCAACAGTTGCCCCAAGCAACCCTCACATCAGATGCCTCCCAGACAGGTTGGGGAGCTCATCTACAGGACCTCTCCACTCAAGGCACTTGGTCCCCTCAGGAGACCTCTCTTCATATCAACCACTTGGAGCTTCGAGCAGTTTTTCTAGCTCTCAAGGTCTTCCATACCCTCCTCAGCTACAAGACAGTCCTCATCCATATGGACAATCAAGTAGCTATGTTTTATATAAACAAGCAAGGAGGAACTGGCTCTCTGTCGCTTTGCAACGAAGCTCTAAGATTGTGGGCCTTCGCCAGAGAGCATCAAATCCATCTCCTGGCAATATATCTCCCAGGAATCCAAAACTCTTGGGCAGACAGACTCTGTCGAGTTCTGCTTCCACACGAATGGTCCCTGCACATGGATCAGATACTCAGAATCTTTCAAGAATGGGGAACCCCGGACATAGACCTCTTTGCAAGTCCGTGGAATGCCAAACTTCCCCGCTTCTGTTCCAGAATTCCGTGTCAGGGTGTTCAGGCCAAGGATGCCTTCCTCCTTCATTGGGGTCAGGGCTTCCTGTATGCATTTCCACCCATTCCCTTGATTCCCAAGACTCTGTTCAAACTCCAGAGGGATCAAGGATCTATGATCCTCATAGCTCCACGCTGGCCACGCCAAGTGTGGTACCCTCTGCTTCTGCATCTCTCCCAAGCCCCCTCCCTGGACTTGGGAGCTGCTCCAGACCTTCTGTCTCAGGAGGAAGGGACTTTGTGGCACCCAAACCCCAAGTCCCTTCACCTCAGAGCTTGGTTACTGAAGGCCTAGACCTTCAAGACTTGAATCTTTCTCAGCATAAGAACATAAGAACATAAGATATGCCATACTGGGTCAGACCAAGGTCCATCAAGCCCAGTATTCTGTTTCCAACAGTGGCCAATCTAGGTCATACGTACCTAGCAGTTTCCCCAAGGGACACAGGTTCCACAATGCTTGTATTGGTTCAAGCATTGATATCCTGGGTCCCTTCTTAATAATGGTTTATGGACCTTTCCTCCAGGAACTTGTCCAAACCTTTTTTAAACCCAGCTACACTAACAGCCTTTACTACATCCTCCGGTAACAAATTCCAGTGTTTGATTACACGTTGAGTGAAAAAATATTTTCTTTTATTAGTCTTAAATAGTTTACCCTGTAGCTTCATTGCATGTCCCCTAGTCTTTCTATATTCTGATAAGGTAAACAATCGATCTACGTTTACCCGTTCCACTCCGTTCATTAATTTATAGACTTCTATCATATCTCCCCTCAGCCGTCTCTTTTCCAGGTTAAAGAGCCCCAACCTTTTTAGCCTTTCTTCATAGGAGTAGCCTTCCATCCCCTTTACCATTTTGGTGGCTCTTCTCTGAACCTTTTCTAAAATTGCTATATCCTTTTTAAGATATGGCGACCAGAATTGCACACAATATTCAAGGTGCAGTCTCACCATGGAACGATATAGAGGCATTATAATATCTTTTGTTTTATTTTCCATTCCTTTCCTTATCATACCTAGCATTCTATTTGCTCTCTTGGCCGCCGCTGCACACTGGGCCGAGGGTTTTAACATGGTATCCACAAGGACGCCTAAATCTTTTTCTTGGGTGGTGGTTCCTAATGTGGAACCTTGCATCGTGTAACCATAGTTTGGGTTGTTCTTCCCTAGGTGCATAACCTTGCACTTCTCCACATTAAATTTCATCTGCCATTTTGATGCCCAGTCTTCCAATTTATCAAGATCCTCTTGCAATTTTCCACAATCCTCCTGGGTTTTAACAACTTTAAATAGTTTTGTGTCATCAGCAAATTTGATAACCTCACTCGTTATTCCACTTTCCAGGTCATTTATGAATATGTCAAAAAGCAGCGGACCCAGCACAGATCCCTGGGGTACACCACTATTCACCTTTCTCCATTGGGAAAATTGGCCATTTAGCCCTACCCTCTGCTTTCTATCTTTTAACCAGTTCCTGATCCACAGTAGTACACTGCCTCCTATCCCATGACTCTTTAGTTTTGCCAAAAGTCTCTCATGAGGGACCTTGTCAAAGGCTTTCTGAAAGTCCAGATACACAATATCAACCGACTCACCTTTGTCCACCTGTTTATTCACTCCTTCAAAAAAACATAACAGATTAGTAAGACAAGATCTTCCTTGTCTAAAGCCATGTTGGCTGTCTCCCATTAGGTCATGACTATCTACATGCTGAGTAATTTTATTCTTTATGATGGTTTCTACCATTTTTCCCGGTACTGATGTCAGGCTCACCGGTCTGTAGTTTCCCGGATCACCCCTCGAACCCTTTTTAAAAATTGGTGTTACATTGGCGATCCTCCAATCCTCAGGTATTAGAGATGATTTTAATGATAGTTCACAGATTACTGATAGCAGGTCTGCAATCTCAAATTTCAGTTCTTTCAACACCCTTGGATGTATACCATCCGGCCCAGGTGATTTGCTACTCTTCAGTTTATCTAATAGTTGTAGGACATCTTCCCGATGTATCGATATTTCCTTCAATTCTTCCACACCTTTAAATACCACTTCAGTCGTGGGTAACATCCCTACATCTTCCTCAGTAAAGACCGAAGCAAAGAATTCATTCAGTCTCTCCGCTATCGCCTTGTCGCCTCTTAGTGCTCCTTTAACCCCTTTATCATCTAATGGACCAACTGACTCTCTCACAGGTTTTTTGCTACGAATGTACTTGAAAAGGTCTTTATTTCGCGTTTTTGCTTCCGCAGCAAGCTTCTTCTCAAATTCTCTCTTTGCCTGCCTTATCAATGCCTTGCATTTGACTTGCCAGTGCTTGTGCTGTTTCCAGGTTTCATCATTTGGCTCTTTTTTCCATTTCTTGAAAGATGCTTTTTTGGCAACAACAGCCTCTCTGACCTCAGCTTTAAACCATGCTGGCAATTTTTTGGACTTCCTTCCACTTTTCTTAAAGCGTGGAATACAGCTGGTCTGGGCTTCCAAGATAGTATTTTTCAACAACACCCAAGCTTGATGTACGTCTTTAACCTTTGCAACTGCTCCTTTTAGTTTTTTCTTAACTGTTTTCCTCATTCTATCATAGTCTCCCTTTCGAAAGTTAAAGGGTAGTACTGTGGATTTCCTTACTATCCCTCCTCCACTAATTAAATCAAAGGCGATCATGCTATGATCACTATTGCCAAGTGGCCCCAACACCCTTATCTCTTGCACTACATCTGGTGTTCCACTAAGGACTAGGTCTAATATTGCTTCCCCTCTGGTCGGTTCATGAACCAGCTGCTCCAAGAAGCAGTCATTTATTTCATCTAGGAACTTTATCTCCCTAGCATGTCCTGTTGTGACACTGACCCAGTCGATGCCGGGGTAATTGAAATCACCCATTATTATTACTGCACTGTAACTTTTGCTAGCTTCCTTGATTTCTTTGAGCATTTCATCATCCATTTGTTCATTCTGGCCAGGCGGACGATAGTACACCCCCACTGCCATCGCCTTCCCCTTTTTTACATGGAATTTCAATCCATAGAGATTCTACAGCAAATTTTGTTTCTTGCAAAACTTTAATCCTTTCTGACTCAATGCCCTCTCTAACATAGAGCGCAACCCCTCCACCAATTTGATCAGCTCTATCATTTCGATATAGTTTGTACCCAGGTATCACAGTGTCCCACTGGTTGTCCTCCTTCCACCATGTCTCTGATATTCCAATCATATCTAACCTCTCGTTTAGTGCTATATATTCTAACTCTCCCATCTTGTTTTGTAGACTTCTAGCATTTGCATACAAGCATTTTAGAGACTGTATTTTATTCATATTAATTTGGCTATTGGTAGACATGGGTAATTTGGGATCTTTAAGTTCTGTCTGCTCCATACTCGAGGGCATTTGGGCTACTTTACTCTTTTTTGGAACCTCTCTGCTTTTTGTAGTATCCTTCAAGGATACATTCTTCCGAACCATGCGCTCTTGGGCGACTGTCGGCTTTCCCCTATTATCTAGTTTAAAAGCTGCTCTATCTCCTTTTTAAAGGTTAATGCCAGCAGCCTGGTTCCATCCCGGTTAAGGTGAAGCCCATCCCTTCGGAAGAGCCCCTCCTTTCCCCAGAATGTTCCCCAGTTCCTAACAAATCCGAACCCCTCATCTCTGCACCATTGTCTCATCCACGCATTGAGACTCCGGAGCTCTGCCTGCCTATTGGGTCCTGCGCGTGGAACGGGAAGCATTTCGGAGAACGCTACCCTGGAAGTTCTGGATTTCAACTTCCTACCTAAAAGCCTAAATTTAGCTTCCAGAACCTCCCTACCACATTTTCCTATGTCATTGGTACCAACATGTACCAAGACAGCAGACTCCTCCCCAGCACTATCTAAGACCTTATCTAGGTGGCGTGTGAGGTCCGCTACCTTCGCACCAGGCAGGCATGTTACCAGGCGATCCTCACGTCCACCAGCCACCCAGCTATCTACATGCCTAATGATCGAATCACCAACTATAACTGCTGTCCTAACCCTTCCCGCATGGGCACTTGGCCCTGGAGAAACCTCCTCGGTGCGAGAGGGGTTTACATCACCTGGAGGACAGGTCCTATTTACAGGATCACTTCCTGCCACACCAGGGTGATGCTCTCCTGTCACGTGACCTCTCTCCTCCATGGCAACAGGGATGCTGCCAGACTGGAGGTGGGACTTCAGGACTATATCCCTGTAGGTCTCGTCTATGTACCTCTCTGTCTGTCTTATGTTTTCCAAGTCTGCTACTCTAGCCTCTAGAGAACGGACTTGTTCCCTGAGAGCAGAGAGCTCCTTGCACCTAGTGCACACGTAAGACCTCTCACCAGCTGGGAGAAAATCATACATGTGACACTCAATGCAAAAGACTGGAAAGCCCACATCCCGCTGCTGGACTGCTGTCTGCATCTTAGTTTTAAGTTTGTGTTTAGATCTTTAAGTTCTATATGTACTAAAGGGTGCAATGGATATTTATACCACTAAAACTGTACCTAAGAAGTTTAATATACCTTGTTCACCTGAAGCTTAATTAATCTCAGGTCCTTGGTGTATGACTGATTTGGGTAATGAGCTTCACCTGAGAGCACCTCCTGTCTTTTAAGTTGTGCAAGTACCTATAAAGCTGTGAAATTCCCAGGGGAGGGTGGGTGTGGGGAGGGAGGGAGGGATATAACACTTATTAAAAAAGGGCTGCTACACAGTACCTTGTCCTGTGCTGCTGAGGAAAACTATATTCTGATTTGATTTAAATTATAGCTATTCTGTGTTTTTAAATTGAATCTTAAACTGTTGCTACTAGGCCCTGACTGATTTAACAAAAAAAAATAGTGGGTTCACAGATTAATTAGCTTTAAAAGAAAAACAATTCCTTTCAGAAAAATTCCCAGAAGTATATACTCACAATTTCAGATTTCTCTCCAGAAGTAACAGCCCCCCTTTCCAGTCCGTCAAGACAGGGTCACAGAGCTCTGGTTGAGCTATTTATGCTTGTGCTGATGATGTAAGCAGTGACCTACTTCCTGGGTAATTAACAGTCCTTGCTTGGATAGAAGGAGTCTTTCAAAATGGCCTTTGAACTGCCAGCTGGTGTTAACACCTATTGAAAAAGCTTCACAGGTTGCTTGCCCACTAGGTAGAAGGCCTCTTTGTAAAGGTCTCTAGAAGACTTTATATGCTGCTCAAGGAGAATTGACCTTGTTTTGCCTCTTGTGCTAAGCTATATTCTGATTTGATTTAAATTATAGCTCTTTGCTGCTACTAGGCTCTAACCTATTATGAAATTTAAACTACAAGCTCTCTGCTGGATTCTAAATTTAACCAGAAAGCTCTCTTTTGTGTTTTAATTTGAAACTAAAAGTACTTTGCTGATGCTAGGCCCTGAGTGACTATGAAATTTAAACTACAGCTGTCTACTGGGTATGAAAGGTAACCAGAAAGTTCTCTTCTGTGTTTTTAAATTGAATCTTAAACTGTTGCTACTAGGCCCTGACTGATTTAACAAAAAAAAAATAGTGGGTTCACAGATTAATTAGCTTTAAAAGAAAAACAATTCCTTTCAGAAAAATTCCCAGAAGTATATACTCACAATTTCAGATTTCTCTCCAGAAGTAACAGCCCCCCTTTCCAGTCCGTCAAGCAGGTGAAGGATATCCTCCATGCTTCCAGGAAACCTTCCACCAGGCGTTCCTATGCTTTTAAGTGGAAAAGATTTTCCATTTGGTGTGCTGAAAAGGGTCTTGACCCTCTGGCACTATCTCCTGCATCTATCCAATGCAGGACTTAAGACAAATTCAGTAAGAGTCCATTTGAGTGCTATTGCAGCATCCCTTAAGCCCATCAATGGACAACCTATCTCCTCTCATCCTCTTATTTCAAGATTTATGAGAGGCCTAATTTTAACTAAACCTCCCATTAGGCCTCCTCCGGTGGCATGGGACTTAAATTTGGTTCTTGGTCAGCTTATGAAGCCACCTTTTGAACCCTTAGCCACTACCTCCTTGAAATTTCTTTCCTGGAAGGTTATTTTCCTCATTGCAGTCACTTCTGCTCGCCGCATCAGTGAACTGCAGGCCTTAGTGGCTAATCCACCTTTATACAAGGTTCCATCATGACAAGGTAGTCCTTAGGACAAATCCACACTTTATGCCTAAAGTGGTCTCACCTTTTCATCTTAATCAAGAGGTATATTTACCTGTCTTTTTTCCAGCTCCTCATGCATCCAGTGCAGAGAGGAATCTTCATACTCTGGATTGTAAAAGAGCTCTTGCTTTTTACTTACATAGGACATAGCAACATAGAAAGTCTTCCCAGCTTTTTGTTGCTTTTGATCCTTCTCACTTGGGACTTCCAGTCTCTAAGAGAACACTGTCCAATTGGATTGCTCAGTGTATTTATTTCGCCTACCAGAGTAAGAACCTTTCTCTGGAGAGCCATGTCACAGCTCATAATGTGAGGGCCATGGCCACCTCTATGGCTCATCTAAATTCTGTGTCCATCGACCAGATCTGTCGAGCAGCCACCTGGGCCTCTGTTCATACCTTCACAGCCCATTACTGCTTGGACAAGGATTCCCGCCGGGATGCCTTGTTTGGTCAGGCTGTCCTCAGACACCTGTTCCATTCTTAAACAACTCCTGCTCTCCTTCCCTGGATGGATGCCTGAGATCCATAGGAGGACGCAGACCCCTTTCAGGGTCTCATATCCTTGAGGATCTCCCAGGCATCTCAGCTAGGGAGTCCCCATATGTGAAGACTCATTCCTGCTTGTTCCTGGAGATAGCACAGTTACTTACCTGTAACAGGTGATCTCTGGGAACAGCAGGAATAAGTCTTCACAACCCACCCACCCACCTCCCGTAGGAGTTGTATCTCTTTTCTATCTTTCCTTTCCTCTCTCTCTCTGTCTCAGCTTTAAACTCGAACTGAGGAGAGTTGGTTTGGAAAGGCGGGAAGGCAGGCGCTGTGGGATGCTCCCAAAAGCTTTCCTTTTTGGGAAGCTGGGGAGCGTTCCCGCGCAGGCTCCGTCGGTACCGACGTACCCATATGTGAAGACTTATTCCAGAGATCACCTGTTACAGGTAAGTAACTGTGCTTTATTGGATGCCATCTTTCAGCAAACGGCTGGGATTTCTACCTGGTTGACACAGGTGGCTGGAGATATGGAGAAATATTTGACACTGACTGATGATATGAAGGTCCAAGTAGCACAGACTGTAAAAAAAAAAAAAAAATTCAGTGTGGTTTCAGATACAATAGCCCTTGTAAAAGACAATGTGGTTCTTCGAGCTAAAGTAGAAAGGTTTTGGAAAATGCTGCTTGGGCTTCGAACTTGAGACTTAAATTTTCCTATGCTTGTGGATGTTAAACCTATAGATATCTTTAAAAAAAATATCTGGCTGAGGTTTTGATGGTGCCTCAAGAGGTTGATGCTGACGATTTTTTTCTAAAGCTTTCTTTCTCCCAGTAGGAAAAAAGGGGCCAGGTTCAACTGAAATGGGAAGCATGGACCTATTGAATATTTCTGATTTATTAAAGGCACCTAAACATGATTCTGTGAATGTCTCTACACTTCTGGTCTCTTGAATGTTAGTGTCGGACTGGGACTGGCTTTTAAAATTATAATTTAAAAAGTATCTTGATCCTTTTTATGGTTCAAAGTTGTTAATGTTCTCGGACGTTGCGAGGGAAATTTGGAAGCGGTGTAGACAATTTCTTATATTGAAGCCTGGTGTTTTGCAGCTGAGGGCTATCTTTTATTTACGTTTTCCTTGCAAATATTTTTATTTAACCAGTTTTCTATACTGCCTTATCCTTCAATCAAAGTGGTTTACATTATCTAATTACTACAAACAGGTACTAGATATATTTCCTTATCCCCAAAGGGCTCACAATCACGATACCGATACTGGAGGAACGGTCTGCAGCAACTCCAGCGGTACCGAGGTAACCAAGAGTGCTAGACTACATTCATTGGTGAGGAGTATTTCATCCATCACCATAGCCGATGCTGGGGTGTCGGTACCGCCCGAAGCGGCCACAACCACCGAGCATGGCCCAGGTATGTTCTCCGAGGTAGGAACCCCGGGAACAACCTGAAACCCCGTTAATGCTTTGGAGCCCGAAGACGCCCGCCGGGGCTTTATTGCCAAGATGTCCTTGAGGGCAAGGCCGGAGCCATCTCGATACTGGAAAGGAGATCTACCACTCGAGGACTGGCTAGTCTTTACAGACTTTTGTTTGGTTTACCTGATCCTGTGGAGATATTCTAGCTGGTGACATTGAGAGCAATGTGAACCGGTATCGAGTTGTGCTTGATTCTGAAGATTTCTTCTGTTTGAGGTCCAGCAGGAAAGACACTCCAGTGAGCAGTGGTCAGGACCCAAACACTTAAGACACCAAGTATGGGTGTCTGAAAAAATATTTGTACCGCCACACTTAGAACATTTTTTAAGGATAGTGGCTGGCTTTTCCATAACGGAAAAAATAGAGGCCCAGTGGCTTAGCAAAGCGTCAGACACTAAAAGGGAAAAATTTCTGAAAGAAGAAATTCTTTAGAAAAAAAAAGAAAAGAACCGGCGGTACTGGTGGCGTCAGGGCAAGGCAGACGCGACCACAATAAACTAAGAATAAAAAGAACAATTTTTCTGTGGTGACAGGAATACGTCCTGCCAGCTCTGCGGAAAACGGAAAACACCATATGTGAAGACTTATTCCTGCTGTTCCCAGAGATCACTTGTTACAGGTAAGTAACTGTGTTGTCTCCAGGAACAAGCAGGAATGTAGTCACATATGGCGTTGCCCTCGAGGATTCTGCACCGGCAAAATTACCCCGGCGGGAGGCTTCGGCTTCCAAAGCATTATCGGGGTTCCAGGATGTTCTCGAGGCCTCGACCTCGGCAGAACTACTGGTGCCATGCTCTGGGATACCGGCGGTCGTCTCCGGTACCGATATCCAGGCATTGGCAGCATCGATAGACCAGAGTTCTGGCTATGGAACGCAGTCTGGTGGCTTTCCTTGCGGCATAGAAGCCCTCGGAACTGCGATAGCATCGGCATCGGTGTCTGCTTTGCCGGTACCCGGTACCGATACCCCGGTGCCAGTTACTCCCAGTACCGACTTTGGTCGGTACGGGTATCGGGCTCTTCAAGAGCATCCAGACAGACAATACTTCGAGTCTTCAGAAGAATCTGAGGATTCTGACAGTTCTGTCGATGCAGCGATGCTTCTCCCAGAGGAGCCCTCCTCCCCTAAACGCAGGATGTCTCCTCCAGAGGATATTTCCTTCAAGATTTTATCAGGGTGGTGGCTCGGGGCCTGTCTGTTACTGTGGCCCCTGAAACAGAGCCAAGGGCCAAGGAGTTGGAAATTCTACAATATCCTAAAACTCCTAAGGAGGCAGCTACCTTGCCCATTCATGAGATTTTATATGATCTCATGTTAAGGATGTGGGAAACACCTCTTACCACCTCTCCTCATTCTCGTAGACTAGATACTATGTATCGAGTCCCTCCTTGTCCTGGGTTCCATAAGACTCAGCTTCCTCACCACTCTATTGTCGTGGAGTCAGCTATGAGAAGGATTAAGAGCGCAAAAAGGCATGCCTCTAATCCTCCAGGACGTGAGTGCAGAACCCTGGATGCTTTTGGACTTCGAGTCTTCCAAGCTTCTATGCTTTCTGCCAGGATCAGTTCCTATAGTCTCTACATGGGAATGTTCCTGAAGGAGGTCACAGATAATTTAGAGGCTTTCAGTCCTTTCCTTTCTGAAGATAAGACAGGATTTTCTCACTTGGGTCAAACATGCCCAAGATGTCTGTAAATTTTCAAACCATGCAGCCTTTGACTGCTTTGAGTGCATAAGCAGAACCTCGGCTGTTGCCATAGGGGCACGTAGAATTGCTTGGCTCCAGGCATCTGATCTAGGGCTCTGGGTACAAGACAAATTGGGAAATATCCCTTGTACTGGTGAGAACCTGTTTGGCAGGAAAAAGCCAATGAAATGGATGCTGAAAATTCCACCTTGGACAGATTGTCCAAGTCCACTGCTGATCCTGCTAGAAAGAAATTGTTCAAGAAATCATTCTTTTCTAAAAAGAAAAGATTTTACCTTGCTTATGTTCAGCAGGGTTGCCAAGAAAAGTCAGCAATCACCCAAACTGAAGAAAGCAAAGGCTGCTAGGCCTCAACCGGCCCAGCAAGCTCAGCCTCCACAGGGCCTTTGACTCTCATCTAGAGAACTTAGCCTTGCTGGTTCTGGGGGGACCAGAACCTTCCACCATTCCAGGAAGGTTATGTCATTTTGCCCCCAGATGGGGGCAAATAACAGCAGAGCATTGGACACTCTCCATCATAAAGGAGGGGTACAAGCTTCATTTTTCAAGCATGCCCCTCACACAATAGTAAGGCAGTTCAATTCTCCAACCTCTCTCATCAATCTGTTAGGTCAGGAATTTGCTATCCTTCTTGCCCAAGGGGCAATAGAAGAAGTACCCCTTCATCAACAGGGTACAGGTTTCTATCCCCCTTATTTTCTTATTCCAAAGAAAACAGGGGGTTACAGACCTATCTTACACCTCAGAGAACTGAACAAATTCCTTGTCAAGGAGAAATTCAAAATGATTTCTCTCGGATCTCTGCTGCCATATCTTCAGAGTCAGGATAGGCTTTGTTCTGTAGATCTCAAGGATGCGTACACCCATGTTCTCATCCATCCAACTCAAAGAAGGTTCCTTCGGTTCCTTTTTCAGGGAAAGCACTACCAATACAGGGTGCTTCCTTTTGGCCTGGCCTCAGCACCAAGGGTGTTCATGAAATGCATGGCTGTTGTAGCAGCATTTCTCCGCACTCTAGGGATTTTCGTCTTCCCTTACTTGGACGATTGGCTCATTCGAGCCCCAACAGAGTCAGAGGCCAGGACTTCTCTATCCTGCACAATGCGGATCCTTCAGTATTTAGGGCTGGTAATAAACATCCCAAAATCCAGTCTGACTCCCACTCAGTCTTTAGAGTTCATAGGAGCTCTCCTGGATACCACAAAGGCAAGGGCCTATCTCCCCCAGGTCCGTTGCCTTCGCTTGGTGCAGTTAGCTTCTCAAGTAGTGCTAAAGCCTCATCTAACTGCTCGAGAAATGTTACAACTATTAGGCCACATGGCATCCACTGTGCATGTGGTTCCCTATGCTCGCCTCCACATGAGGGCAGCCTAGTGGACTTTATCCACCCAATGGACCCAGGCATCAGGGTGCCTGTCAGACAAAATAGCAAACACAAGTTGCCTCATTTTGTCCCTCCAGTGGTGGAAGTCCACTCAAAACCTGTTGCTGGGGTCCCCTTTTCAGCAACCCTTACCCCAAGCAACTCTCACAACAGATGCTTCTCCAATGGGTTGGGGAGCTCATCTGCAAGACCTCTCCACCCAGGGCACCTGGTCTCCACAAGAGAGTTATCTACATATCAATCTCTTGGAGCTCAGAGCAATCTTCCTTGCTCTGTGAGTGTTCCACACCCTGCTCAGCTACAAGACAGTCCTCATTCATACGGACAATCAAGTAGCCATGTTCTATGTGAACAAGCAGGGGGAACAGGCTCTCTGTCGCTTTGCAACGAAGCTTTGTGACTATGGGCCCTCGCCAGAGAGCATCAGATTCATCTTCTGGCAGTGTATCTTCCAGGTATTCAAAACTCTTGGGCAGACAGACTCAGTCGAGTTCTGCTTCCACACGAGTGGTCTCTGCATGCAGACCAGGTGACCAGGATATTTCAACTTTGGGGAACCCCGGACATAGACCTCTTTGCAAGTCTGTGGAATGCCAAACTTCCCCGGTTCTGTTCCAGAACTCTGGCTCAGGGGGCTCAGGCCAGGGATGCTTTCCTCCTTTACTGGGGTCAAGACTTCCTGTATGCCTTTCCACCCATTCCCCTAATTCCCAAAACCCTGTTCAAGCTTCAGAGAGACAGAGGCCATATGATTCTCATAGCTCCACATTGGCCACGGCAAGTGTGGTACCCTCTGCTTCTACATCTCTCTCAAGCTCCCTCCCTGGAGTTAGGGTCTGCTCCAGATCTCCTATCACAGGAGGACGGAATATTATGGCATCCCAATCCCCAGTCTCTGCATCTCAGGGCTTGGTTGCTGAAGGCCTAGATCTGCATGATTTTAATATCCCTCAAGTGAAAGATATTCTTCTTCCAGGAAACCTTCCACAAGACACTCTTATGCTTTCAAGTGGAAAAGGTTTACCATATGGTGTTCGCAAAAGGCTCTTAACCCCCTTGCGATACCTCTGGAATCACTGCTGGAGTATCTCCTTCATTTATCCAATGCAGGTCTTAAGACTAATTCAGTAAGAGTCCATTTGAGTGCTATTGCAGCTTCTCTTAAACCTCTAAATGGACAGCCTATTTCCTCTCATTCTCTTATTACAAGATTTATGAGAGGCCTTCTAACTAAGCCTCCCATTAGGCCACTACCGGTGGCATGGGACTTAAATCTGGTTCTTGGGCAGCTCATGAAGCCACCTTTCAAACCTTTAACTACTACCGCCTTGAAATTCCTTTCTTGGAAGGTTATCTTTCTCATTGCAATCGCATCAGCACGCCGCATTAGTGAGTTGCAAGCGCTAGTAGCTAATCCACCTTATACAAGGTTCCATCATGACAAGGTAGTCTTTTTAGGACTCATCCACACTTTATGCCTAAGGTGGTCTCGCCTTTTCATCTGAACAAGCGGTCTACCTACCTGTGTTTTTTCCAAGGCCTCATGCATCAAATGCAGAGAGGAATCTTCATACCTTGGACTGTAAAAGAGTTTTAGCTTTTTACTTACAAAGAACACAGCAACATAGAAAGTCCTCTCAACTTTGGATTGCTCAGTGTATTTCCTTCGCCTATCAGAGTAAGAACCTTTCTCTGAAGGGCCATGTCACTGCTCACAACGTGAGAGCCATGGCAGCCTCAATGGCTCATCTGCACTCTGTGTCTATCGACGACATCTGTCGAGCAGCCACTTGGGCCTTGGTTCATACCTTTACAGCCCATTACTGCTTGGTCAAGGACTCCCGCCGGGATGCCTTGTTTGGTCAGGCTGTTCTCAAACACCTGTTCTATACCTAATCAACTCCTACCCACCATCCCTGGTAGGATGCCAGAGGTCCATGGGGGGAAGTGGAGCCCTCTTCAGGGACACACAACTTCTGTGGTCTTTCCCTGGCACCTAAAGCTAGGTAGTCCCCATATGTGATGACTACATTCCTGCTTGTTCCTGGAGATAGCATAGTTACTCACCTGTAACAGGTGATCTCCGGGAACAGCAGGAATTTAGTCCTCACAACCCACCCACCTCCCCTAGGAGTTGTATCTCTCTATCTCTATCTCTTTCCTTTCCCTCTCTCTCTCTTTGTCTCAGCTTAAAACTCAACTGGAGAGAGGCAGTTGGGAAAGGCGGGAAGGGAGCACACAGGTGCTGTGGGATGCTCCCAAAAGCTTTCTGATTGGACGCTGGGGAGCCTTCCCGCGCAGGCTCCGTCGGTCGGTACCGACGATACCCATATGTGAGGACTAAATTCTTGCTGTTCCCGGAGATCACCTGTTAAAGGTGAGTAACTATGCTTTACGGAAAGAGTAGTGGATCTGTGGAATAGTCTCCCAGTGGAGGTGGTAGAGATGAGGACAGTAACTGAATTCAAAAAAGCATGGGACAAACACAGAGGATCTCTAAAGGTAAAAAGGGGACTGTTGTAGTTGTTGATATGGAAGGACAGACTAGATAGGCCATGTGGTCTTTTTCTGTCATCATATTTCTATGTTTCTATTTGTTTTTTTCCCTAGACATAATTCTTTTAGGGCAGACGTAACCCCTCATACTCTGGATTGCAAACGTGCTTTGAACTTTTATCTCCAGAGAACTCGGGAGCACAGAAAAGCTTCCCAGCTTTTCATTGCTTTTGACTCCAGTCACCTAGGTCTACCAGTATCCAAGCGATCTCTCTCCAGATGGATAGCAGATTGTATCTCTCTTGCTTACGACAGTGCAGGACTTTCTCTTGAAGGTCACGTCACTGTACATAATGTTCAGGCAATGGCTACCTCCATGGTAAATCTGTGCTCTGTAGCAGTTGATGAGATATGCAAGGCAGCAACCCGGTCCTCTGTCCATACTTTTGCTGCTTACTGTTGCCTGGACAAGACTCCTGCTGGGATGTCTTGCTTGGCCAAGCTGTTCTCCAGCATCTCTTTCAGACTTTGATCATCTCCTACCCCCTGTATCGGGTTTCGATACCAGACATCCTTGGAGGATATATGACCTACTAATTAGACCTGTGTTCCACAGCTCGCTCTGAGGTTATCTCTTTGGCATCTCCAAGCTACGGAGTCCCATATGTGAAGACTACATTCCTGCTTGTTGCTGGAGATAGTGTAGTTACTCAGCTGGTGATCTCTGGGAACAGCAGGAATTTAGTCTTCATATCCCACCCTCCTCCCCTAGGAGTTGTAGTTTTCCTCCTCTTCTCCTTCTCTCCTTTTACCTCGGCTACAAACTCAACCGAGGGGGGAGAGCTGGAAATTTTATTTATTTGTTTGTTTTTCTTATATACCGCGCTATTAAGATCAGTGCGGTTTACATTACAACTGAACAATGCAACAATGTTTTTACATAACACAATGTGCTTACATAGAACAGGGGTACAGTCATAAGGGGAGAATAACAGGGAAACTATTTATAAGATATATACACATAAAATTTACATAGAGTTATATACAACTGTTACTTAAGCTCTTCATATGATCATAATGCGGGAAGACAGCTATGCAGGCACGGTGGGATGCTCCCAAAAGCTTTCCTATTGGATGCTGGAGAGCGTTCCCATGCAGGCTCAGTCAGTGCCAACGTCACCCATATGTGAAGACTCAATTCCTGACATCACTAAAAGTTGTTCTGGTCTGCTTCCACATGCTGTTTCGGGAGCATAATCCACTCATCTGGATTGGTCTGTCAGAAGTCAAGGACAGGAAATTTAGCAAGTATAGAAAGTTTTCTCCATTGATCATTGACTATCCTGAAAATCATGCCTGTATGTAGCCCTGGTTGAAAACCCCAGACTTAAAGGATGCAGAAACTCTCTAACATGCACAGTACCACTATGGCCTCATTTTTGGAATCTCTTACTACTGAATTTTATTGTGGTAGACTTACTAGATATATACAGCACTGAACACACAGACCTAAGAGTCCCTACTCCACAGAGCTTACAATCTGTTAAAACGAGATTAAACTACTACAAAGAAAACCCCCCAAGTTCAATGACAAATAAGTTACACTCAAAAAAGAAAGTCATTGAACATCCCCACCAGTAGCTACCACTGGAGATTAATAAATCCCACGACCTCTGCAAGCTGTGGATGACAATATTCGCCTAAAAAAGACATTGGTTTTGTCTGCTTAAGATAAGTACTGTTTGCAGTGAAAATATATAAGGTGATTGGGCACGCTGTGGCCTTTTTGATTAAAAGGGTTCTTTCGGTAATGAGGGGAATGGTGCAGTCCTTCCTCTCCAACCGATAGCTCCCGACAAAAACAGAGGTTGTGGGATTTATTAATCTCCAGTGGTAGCTACTGGTGGGGATGTTCGAAAACGAGATTAAAGACATGATTTAAATCAACATGGGTATAAACCGAAAGATAAGGGGTTGAAATTTAAAAGCAGCCTCAAAAGGTGGACACTTAGCTTGAATTTGAATGGGAGCATGACTTAACCAACTCAGGAAGTCCATTCTAGATGTACTCTGCAGCAAGGTATAGAAGGAAAGCAGTCTTGAGCTGCCAGTAGTGGTGGTGGAGAAGGGCACAAATAAGTGACTTACCCATTGAGTGGTGTAGGGAGAAATAAGAGAGGTAAGATAATGAGGAGCTTATAGAATGAATGCACTTGTAAGAAATTTGAACTGTACGTAGAAATGGATAGGAAGCCAGTGCAGCTACTTGAAAAGCAGTGTTATGTGCATGTAATAACATTACTGGATGCTAGGTCATGCTGCAAAATTTTGAATAAGTACAAAAAAACCCCTTGTTTGGCAATAAATAAAGTACAATACAATCTTAAAAGAATCACCAAACCACCCGTTAACACCCTTTCAATTCAAAACTTTTTTTTGTCGGAATAAACCGGAGGAGGCAGGAATTTCCATCCAACCACACCAGGCAGCAGAATTTTGAATGGCTTGAAGAAGAGAAATGATAATTACACTTATCTGGTAATTGTAGTTCCTTTAGTGACGACAGTTCAGTCCTCTACGTCTGGGTTGTGCTCCTCCTGCAGCTTGGAGACTGGACATGTCAAATTAATGACATCACCGCATGTATCCTGCTGAGGACTCTCTCAATCCCCAGTGAACTATTGACAAAGCATACTCAAATGAGCAACAAATAAGTAGCCAACAGAGCAATACAACACTAAGCATTAACCTAAAAACCAGTAAACCTTGCTCCCCACCGCTCCCTTCTGCCTTCCTTAGAAAGAAACGAGAATGAGCAGGGAGAGTAAATAGATAGTAGTACTTAACCATTTATGCCTACCTGTAATCGCCTGCATTAATCTCAAGAAGGAGTCACTGAAAACGACACTACCCCGGGCGGGATTGAGGACTGAACTGTCGTCACTAAAGGAACTACAATTACAAGGTAAGTGTAATTATCATTTCCTTATCGTTCCTCCAGTTCAGTCCTCTATGTCTGGGATGTAAAAGAGCAGTGTTCATAGGGAAGGACCCTTCAACCCGGCACGTAAAACAGCCCAGCCAAAACGGGCGTCACTCGCTGCTAGCACGTCCAATCGGTAGTGCTTATTGACAGTATGAAGCGACGACCAAGTTGCCGCTCTACATATGTTTCCTGGTGGAATCAAACTGTGTTCCGCCCAGGAAGCTGCCTGTGCTCTGGTAGAATGCGCCCACAAACCATCCGGAACCACCCGTCCTTGCAAAAGATATGCCGACGCAATGGCTTCTCTGACCCATCGGGAAATGGATGCCTTCGCTGCTGCCTCGCCCTTGCGAGATCCGCCAAACAAAACGGAAAGACGATCAGTCTTGCGGAATGATTCAGAAACTTTCAAATACCAGTGAAGCGCTTGCTTGACATCCAAAAGGTGCAACGTAGAATCAGATGCTGACTCCTCGTCAGGACTCAGCACTGGAAGCGACACCGTCTGATTCAGATGGAAAGAAGACACGACCTTTGGAAGAAAGGACGGTACTGGCCTCAAAACCACCTTTTCATTAGAAAAGTGGAGAAAAGGTTCTCTACAAGATAACGCCTGCAGTTCTGAAATTCTCCTCGCCGAACAAATGGCCACTAAGAACACCGTTTTCAATGTCAAATCCTTAACCGTCGCATTGCGTAGAGGCTTGAAGGGCTCTTTCACCAAGGCCCTTAAAACAACATTAAGATTCCATGGCAGCACGACAAACCGCCGAGCCGGCCTGAGTCTGGAAACCGCACAACATCTGGATGGGAACCCAGAGCGCTAACCTGAATCTTACCCCCGTAGCAAAATAGCGCCGCTAAGTGCACTCTCAAAGAACTGGCTGCCAGCCCCTTATCAAAACCATCTTGTAAGAAACTCAGAACGACTGGAACCGAAGCAGTGGCCACACGGATTTGACGCCGAGAACACCACTCTTCAAAAATACGCCAAACTCTGACATAAGCTAGCGAGGTTGACCTTTTCCTTACTTGCAACATCGTTGCCACTACTGCTGCTGAATACTTCAGCCGCGCCCTTTCAATGGCCAAGCTGTAAGCGAGAATCGATTCACCTGGGGCATGCGAAGCGGACCTTGAAGGAGATCTTCCGAGACTGGCAGTAGCCACAGATTCCCATCTAGGAGTCGAACGAGGTCGGCATACTACGGCTGCCTCGGCCAGTCCGGGGCAATCAGAAGCACCCTGCCACAGTGAGCCTCTATTCGCTGCACTACACGACCTATCAGCGCCCATGGGGGAAAGACGTAAAGGATTCCGTTTGCTAGCCACGGTTGTAACAGGGTGTCAAGCCCTTCCGACATTCTTTCCCTTCGTCTGCTGTAAAACCGATCCACCTTTGCTGACTGGAAGGTTGCCATGAGATCCATGATCGGCCATCCCCATCTGCGCACTATCTGAGCGAAGACATCTGGATGAAGCTCCCATTCCCCAGCATCCACTTGCACTCTGCTGAGGAAATCCGCTGTCACATTGTCCTTCCCGGCAATGTGCGCCGCTGACAATGCTGGCAGACGCTTCTCCACCCAGGAGAACAGCAAGTCTGCCTCCTCTTCCATGGCCACACTGCCGGTACCGCCCTGCCGATTGATGTAGGCCACTGTCGCGGAATTCTTCGACAGAACTCTCACCGCTAGCCCTGACACCATTGACTCAAACGCATGCAACGCCAGACACACCGCTCTCAATTCTAGCCGGTTGATCGACCACCCGCATTCCTGCTGTGACCAAGTGCGCTGCACGAATTGGGCCCCGCAGTGGGCTCCCCACCCCAACAGGCTGGCATCCGTCAGCGGGGAAACCCACTGCGGCTGTTCCAGGGGAGGCCCCGCCTGGAGAGACTCGGGTCGGAGCCACCACTGCAGAGATCTCCTGACCGGAGCTGGACAGGTGAGCCGCTTGCTCAACGTGTCGTTCTGATGTGACCAGTGCCGGAGCAGCGCCTGCTGGAGCGGTCGCATACGAAATCTGGCCCAGGGAACGGCCTCCAGGGTCGCTGCCATCGTGCCTAACACCCGTAGGTACTCCCACGCCGTTGGAGCCACAGAGGCTCAGAACTTTCAGACTAAACTCTGTAAACCCAGCACATGGCGCTGCAGAAGAAACACAAACCCCCTCCGCGTATCGAAACGTACTCCCAGGTACTCGAGGTTCTGTGACGAGACCAAACAGCTTTTGACGTGATTGATCACCCAGCCGAGACTTTCTAAAAACTATCACCTTGGCGGTAACCTGAACACTTTCGACCTCCGACTTCGTCCGAATGAGCCAATCGTCTAAATAGGGATGAACCAATACTCCTTCCTTTCTTAACGCCACCGCCACCGCCACCGCCACCGCCACCACCACCACCATCACCTTGGTGAAGACACGCGGAGCCGTTGCGAGGCCGAAGGGCAAAGCTTGGAACTGATAATGGCCCCAAGGCAGATCGAATCGCAGCCACCTTTGGTGTGCCGCCCTGATCGGAATATGCAGATACGCTCTCGTAAGATCTAGGGAGGCCAGGAACTCTCCCTTCCGAACCGCCACAATTACCGACCTCAGCGTCTCCATTCGAAAATGAGGAACCCTTAAACAACGATTCACCCCTTTGAGGTCCAAGATGGGCCGAAGTGCACCGTCCTCCTTTGGCACGACAAAATAAATTGAGTATCGACTCATGCTCTGACAAGGGAACTGGAAAGACCGCCCCTAAGTCCAGGAGACGGTCGAGTACTGCGGATCGCCAAAGCCTTTTCCGGATTTCTGCAGGGCGACATCACAAAGGAATCCAGGATGGGCCTTGCCAACTCCAAAGTATAGCCCTCCCGAATGATTTACAAGACCCACTTGTCGGTGGTTATATGGGTCCAGGCAGAAAGAAACCCCGAAAGCCTCCCCCCTATTGGTAGGTTTTCCGCCCGGACCCCCTGACCTTCATTGGGCTTTACGGAGGGGCTGGGAGGGAGGGGTCAAAAAACCTCTACCTGCTCCCCTGAAACCGCGAAACCCCTGAGTTCTGGACGCAGATCTGCCTCTCTGAAATCCGCCCAACCTGGAACCCTGAAACCTTCTAGCCTCCCTATAGGGTCCCCGAAAGGCCGGCGACGATTTTCCCGTCTTGGGCTTATCTTCCGGAAGTCTACCTCTTTTAGACTCTCCCAACTCCTTTACTAACTTATCCAGGTCGTCCCCAAACAATAGCTTACCCTTAAAAGGAAGCTTGCTGAGCTGCGACTTGGACGACCCATCTGACACCCAATTTCGTAACCAAAGAGATTGGCGCACCGCCACTAAGGACGCCACACTATTAGCTAGTGCCTGTATCAAGTCATAATGCACATCCGCATGGTAGGCCGTGCCGGATTCCAACCTGTCCTGCTTCACCGCCCAATTAGAGTCCACCTGAGAAACCTGGTGCAAGTGCTGGGACCATCTGAGGCATGCTCTTGCAACCCAGGCCCCGCAGATGGAGGCCTGCAGGGATAACGCATCCGCCTCAAATGACTGCTTTAACAATCCGTCCATCTTCCTATCTTGCGCATCCTTTAGTGCTGTGCTGCCTTCCACTGGGATAGTGGTCTTTTTGGTGACCGCCGATACTACTGCGTCAATGTGGGGTGAACAGAAACGCTCCTTGTCCTTATCCACCAGGGGATACAGTCTATACATGGTTCGAACCCCTCTTAGCCCTGACTCAGGTTGATCCCACTCATCCTGAATCATCTTGTCCACCATGCGGTGGATGGGGAACACTATTTGCGTTTGCCACACAGCTTGGATGACCGGGTCTTCCACACTTTCTTCCTCTGTAGTTGGCGTCGCCAAATTCAACATTCGAAGGGATTCCGTGATAAGAGCCGTCAGCTCTTCCCTTCGGAACACCCGAATGATCCTTGCCTGGTCCTCCGGTTCTGGAATCTCCCCTTCTTCGAGCTCTGTCGCCTCTAATTCAAGATCCGGATCCACATCATCAGACCCATTTCCTTCCAAATCGGAGCCGGGCAATTCACAAGGCCGAGCCCTCTTCGAAGCCCTAGGGGAGGACAAACCTTTCCCTGTCAGGTTTGACTGTTGTGATAGCGCCCCCAGGAGAGCGAGGTCTGGCACCTTGCCCTGCCTCCTCATACAGAAAGCCTGATGCATGAGTAACACGAAATCTGGGCAGAAGTCCTCTCGAAGTGGCCCAGGTCCCAAAGCTGCCCTCGCTGTGGTCAGGGCTGGACTGTCCTGGTCAGCTCGTGAGGTAGAAGCCCCCCAGGTCCTCTCCTTCCGGGGCCACCGCCGCCAGCAACCTCTCAGGACTCGCCTTCGCTTCCATCTGCTGTTCCACATCAGTGGACACTGCTGCGCAGCCTCGACAAATACCGGAATCTGCTACAGTGCCCCTGCGCGTGCTGCAAACTACTCACTGCGGGCGCGACGCCATGTTGAGAATTTTTTTTTTTTTTTACTTACCCTAAACAGCAGGGACTAACAAACCACCGCCAGTCCTGCCTCTCTGAGTTTTGTGTATATACTGGGCTGAGAGAACCGAGACCTTCCCTTCTCTCGGATCTCTCTCCAAAATACTTCAGTGAGTCTGAGGGAGAATGCAATGCAGCAACGTTTAAAAATGTTTAAAATGTTTAAAACTCCAGGAAAAGGAGAGGGACTGCCTCTTTCCGTCCCCAGCGAAACCGGGAGGCTCTTGCTGCGGCGGCTGCGATGCTCGCAGGCAGGCTACAGATCATGCCATGCGGTCTCCATGCAACTAAGATGGCCACCGGCACTGAGCACAGAACAATAAAAAAGGGCGCGAAAACAAGCGCGCCAAGAACAGTGGGGCTACTGCTCGATTCCTGCCCTCGAAAATTGCAGCATCGTGAAAAATAACCAAAATAACATTTGACTCACCCCTCTTTGATGGGGCTCAAGCCCACACGGTTTCCCCGATCCTCCAGCAGCGAGGAAAACCGCTAGGCGAGCCTCCCGTCAACGTGCCACCGCCGCCGGGCAGATCTCCGTTGCTTTACTGCAGGGGAAGAACCTGCTTCCGTGCCTGAACAGAGCTCTCCTCCGTTCTGTCTAGGAGGAGAGATCCGAAGAGCATAAACTGAACTCCCAAAGCTCCGTTAAAGGAAGGAAGACAGGCAGTGACTGGCACCGAAGCATAGCTCGCCAAATACAGTACTCTTCTCTTAAGGAAACAGTCACCACTGAAAATAACTAAAAATGAATAGAAACCAATGAAATTAAATTGTAAGAGAGATTAAAGGAAAAATTCTTCCCACAAAGTTTAACTACTCTGATCTATTCTATTGCTCCTTATCTGTTCCTCAAGTCCAGGACCCTGGGCTCACTACGTCGTCCTGCATGGAGACTGGACACACTGGGGATTGTGGGAGTCCTCAGCAGGATACATGCGGTGATGTCATTAATTTGACATGTCCAGTCTCCAAGCTGCAGGAGGAGGAGCACAACCCAGACATAGAGGACTGAACTGGAGGAACGATAAGGAAAGATGGTATCTCCAGGAACAAGCAGGAATGAGTCTTCACATATGGGTATCGTCAGTACCGACGGAGCCTGCGCGGGAACGCTCCCCAGCGTCCCAAAGGAAAGCTTTTGGGAGCATCCCACAGCGCCTGCACGCTACCTTCCCGCCTTTCCCAACCGTCTCTCTCCAGTTCTTCTTTTCCGCGGAGCCAGCAGGTCGTGTTTCCGGTCACTGCTGAAGAATTTCTTATTTTCTTATTTCTTATTTTCTTTAGTCGCGTGTCTGCCTTCTCGAGGACTGGTACCACCGGTCTCTATTCTTTCTTTAAAATCTTTTCTTTCTGCTTCAGTGCATTTTCTCCTGTGGCCCTAGGCCTACAGTCTTTTTCCTCATGGAAAAGCCCGCCTCCGGGTTTAAAAAGTGCACAAAGTGTAGTGGCACTATTTCTGTCACAGACACCCATGACTGGTGTCTAAAATGTTTAGGTCCTGATCATTCCATTGTGGATTGTGAGTCCTGCTCCATGATGTCTAAAAGAGGGTTACAGAATCGGGCAGCCATGCTCAGTACCCTGTTTCCCTCCGATGCAGCTTCTGTGGCATCGATGTCTTCCAGAGCTGCTTCTTCATCCCATGGATCTCAGGTAACAAAACTTAAGTCCGGTCGATCCTCAAAGGGTACATCTCCCTCTAAGTATCGAGATGTGCCCAAACTTATTATTGAGGAATCCACACCGGCAAAATTACCTCGGCGGGAGGCTCCGGCTTCCAAAGCATTATCTATGGGGTCACCGGTCGAGGCCGTGCCATCGATGTCAACCTATCACCTGTTACAATGTTCTGGGGTACCGGCGGTTCCCGGTACCGACATCCAGACATTAGTGGCGTCGATGGACCAGAATATTCTGACCATGCAGCGGGCTATTACGGCCTTCATACAAGCTGCGACGCCCTCTGTACAACAACAACCTCCGTTGTCGATACCGATTCCAGTTCCGGATCCAGCTCCGCTTCCGATACCAGTACCACTTGCTTCGGCATCAGCATCGAAAGCAGCGATACGGTATCCAGTGATGCCTGTTAGTACCGATTCAGTACCAATGACTCCCGATGTCGATACCCCCCCGGTACTCGTATCGGGCTCTGCGAGAGCATCCAGACAGTCGATACTTCGATTCCTCTGAAGAATCTGATGCATCAGAGGTTTCCATCGAAGCATCGGAGATCCATCCTCAGGAACCCTCTTCTCCAAAAAGGAGAATGTCTCCTCCTGAGGACTTGTCTTTCCAGGACTTTATCAGGGAGGTGGCCAGAAGTCTGTCCATTGCAGTAGCCTCTGAAACTGAGCTAAGGCTAAAGAGGCAGCCATTTTACCAATACATGAGATTCTTTATGACCACATGTTAGGTATATGGGAAACTCCTCTTACCACCTCTCCTTTTTCTCGCAGGTTGGACACTATGTATCGTGTTCCTCCTTGTCCTGGTTTTCATAAGACTCAGCTTCCTCACCACTCTATTGTGGTAGAGTCTGCTATGAAAAAAATCAAAAGTACAAAAAGACACTCCTCTGCTCCTCCAGGAAGAGAATGCAGAACTTTAGATGCTTTTGGCAGGAAAATCTTCCAGGCCAGTATGCTTGTAGCCAGAATCAACTCCTATAGTTTCTATATGGGGATGTTTCTAAAAGAGGTTACAGATCATCTACACACCTTATCTCCTTTTATGTCAGAAGATAAGAGAAGAATATATTACCTGGCTTAAACATGCTCAGGATGTATCCAAGTTTTCCAACCGTGCAGCCTTTGACTCCTTTGAGGGTGCCAGTAGAGCTTCGGCTATTGCCATAGGCGCACGCAGAGTAGCTTGGTTACAAGCCTCTGATTTGGAATCCTGGGTACAGGATGGTCTGGGCAACCTTCCCTGTACAGGGGAAAATCTGTTTGGCAAAGATTGGCAAGCAAAAGCCACCCAGATGGATGCTGAAAATTCTGCTTTAGATAGTCTCTCAAAGTCTACTACTACTCCTTTCAAAAAGAGGTTATTCAAGAAAGGATCTTTCCCAAAAAAAGGGAAATTTTCTTCTGGTTATGGTCAGGCCTCTTCTCAGGGTCGTTTTGCTACTAAGAGGCAGCAACAACCAAAACAGGCCAAGCCTCAGGCTGCGAGGACTGCTACGGCCCAACAGCCTCAGCCTCCTCAGGGCCTTTGACTTTCCACTAGAGAACTTAGCTTTTCTGGCTCTAGAACATCCAGAGCCTCTCACCATCCCAGGAAGGTTAGCTCACTTTGCTCCCAGATGGGAACAAATCACAGCAGAGCACTGGACCCTCTCCATTATAAGGGAGGGATACAAACTACATTTCTTGAACCTTCCTCCTTACACCATGGTGAAACAGTTCAGCTCTCCAACTTCTCTTCTCGACCTTCTAGGTCAAGAGATTACTACCCTTCTTGCCCAAGGGGCAATAGAAGAAGTACCCCTTCTTCAACAGGGTTCAGGGTTCTACTCCCCCTATTTTCTCATCCCAAAGAAAACAGGAGGCTACAGACTCATCCTAGATCTCAGAGTTGAACAAGTTTCTATACAAGGAGAAATTCAAGATGATTTCTCTGGGTACTCTCCTTCCATACCTCCAGATTCAGGACTGGCTTTGTTCTCTAGACCTCAAGGATGCGTACACCCATGTCCTCATCCATCCAACACACAGAAGGTTGCTTCGGTTCCTTTACCAAGGAAAGCACTACCAATACAGAGTGCTTCCTTTCGGTCTGGCCTCTGCTCCAAGCGTGTTCACAAAATGCATGGCAGTGGTAGCTGCATTTTTACGCACTCTGGGGATATTCGTATTCCCATATCTGGATGACTGGCTCATCCGAGCTCCATCCCAGTCAGAGGCCCAGACCTCCCTGGCCTGCACAAAGCATCTTCTTCAGTATCTGGGACTGGTGATCAATATTCCCAAATCCCATCTCACCCCTACTCAGTCTCTAGAGTTCATAGGGGCCTTACTGGATACTACAACTGCAAGAGCCTATCTTCCCCAGGCCCGTTGCCTACGCTTGGTGCAGTTAGCCTCCCAGATTCAGTTAAAATCCCATTTAACTGCTCGAGAGATGCTACAACTCTTAGGCCACATGGCATCCACAGTGCATGTGGTTCCTTATGCTCGCCTTCACATGAGGGCAGCTCAGTGGACTCTATCCACCCAATGGACCCAGGCATCAGGTTGCCTGTCAGACAAAATAGCAACCTCCAGTCGCCTCTTTTGGTCCCTCCACTGGTGGAAATCCACTCAAAATCTGTTATTGGGGTTCCCCTTTCAACAGGTGCTACCCCAAATAACCCTTACAACAGATGCCTCTCCAAAGGGTTGGGGAGCTCACCTTCAAGATCTCTCCACTCAGGGCATCTGGTCTCCACAGGAGACATCTCTCCATATCAACCTCTTAGAGCTCAGAGCAATCTTCTTGGCTCTCAGAGTATTTCACACCCTGCTCAGCTACAAGACAGTCCTCATCCATACGGACAATCAGGTAGCAATGTTCTGTGTGAACAAGCAGGGGGGGACAGGCTCTCTGTCTCTTTGCAACGAAGCTCTGAGATTGTGGGCCTTCGCCCGAGAGCATCAAATCCATCTCATGGCAGTGTGTCTTCCAGGGGTTCAAAATTCTTGGGCAGACAGACTCAGTCGAGTTCTGCTTCCACACGAATGGTCCCTCCATGGGGACCAGATATCCAGGATTTTCCGGATTTGGGGTACCCCAGACATAGACCTATTTGCAAGTCCGTGGAATGCCAAACTTCCCCGGTTTTGTTCCAGGATTCCGTGTCAGGGAGTTCAGGCCAGGGATGCCTTCCTCCTTCACTGGGGGCAAGACTTCCTCTATGCCTTTCCACCTATTCCCCTCATCCCCAAGACCCTGTTCAAGCTTCAGAGAGACAAAGGATCTATGATCCTCATAGCACCACATTGGCCACGCCAAGTGTGGTACCCTCTACTTCTGCATCTCTCTCAAGCTCCCTCCCTAGACCTGGGGTCTGCTCCAGTTCTCCTCTCCCAAGAGGAGGGAACCCTGTGGCATCCAAATCCTCAGTCTCTTCATCTCAAAGCCTGGTTGCTGAAGGCCTAGACCTTCAAGATTTACACCTTTCTCAGCAAGTGAAGGATATCCTTCATGCTTCCAGAAAGCCTTCCACCAGATGCTCTTATGCTTTTAAATGGAAAAGGTTTTCCATTTGGTGTGCAGAAAATGGTCTTAACCCTTCTGCAATACCTTTGAATTCGTTACTAGACTATTTGCTGCATTTATCCCATGCAGGCCTTAAAACAAATTCAATTAGAGTCCGTTTGAGTGCTATTGCAGCATCCCTGAAGCCTCTTAATGGACAACCTATTTCCTCTGATCCCCTTATAGCAAGGTTCATGAGAGGCCTTCTTTTAACTAAACCTCCCATTAGACCACCTCCAGTGGCATGGGACTTAAATCTGGTTCTTGGCCAGCTTATGAAGCCACCCTTTGAACCCTTAGCCACTACCTCCTTGAAATTCCTTTCCTGGAAGGTTATTTTTCTCATTGCACTCACCTCAGCTCGCCGTATCAGTGAGTTACAAGCTCTAGTGGCTAATCCTCCTTATACAAGGTTCCATCATGACAAGGTAGTTCTCAGAACTAATCCACACTTTATGCCTAAAGTGGTCTCACCTTTTCATCTGAACCAGGAGGTATATTTACCTGTCTTCTTTCCAGGGCCTCATGCATCAAATGCAGAGAGGAGTCTTCATACCCTGGATTGCAAAAGAGCACTTGCTTTCTATTTACAAAGAACACAGCAACATAGAAAGTCCTTTCAACTTTTTGTTGCTTTTGATCCTTCCCATTTAGGACTTCCAGTCTCTAAGAGAACTCTGTTCAATTGGATTGCTCAGTGTATTTCCTTCGCCTACCAGAGTAAGAACCTTTCTCTGGAAGGCCATGTCACAGCCCACAATGTGAGGGCCATGGCAGCCTCTATGGCTCATCTAAACTCTGTGTCCATCGACCAAATCTGTCGAGCAGCCACCTGGGCCTCGGTTCATACCTTCACAGCCCATTACTGCTTGGACAAGGATTCCCGCCGGGATGCCATGTTTGGTCAGGCTGTTCTCAAACACCTGTTCCATACCTAATCAACTCCTGCCCTCCATCCCTGACTGGATGCCTGAGATTCATAGGTGGAGATGGAGCCCTTCCAGCGACTCACAATCTGGGTGATCTCCCAGGCATCTCTAGCTGGGGAGTCCCCATATGTGAAGACTCATTCCTGCTTGTTCCTGGAGATAGCACAGTTACTTACCTGTAACAGGTGATCTCTGGGAACAGCAGGAATTAGTCTTCACAACCCTCCCACCTTCCCTAGGAGTTGTATCTCTATCTATCTTTCCTTTCCTCTCTCTCTCTCTTTGTCTCGGCTTTAAAACTCGAACTGGAGAGAGACGGTTGGGAAAGGCGGGAAGGCAGCGCGCAGGCGCTGTGGGATGCTCCCAAAAGCTTTCCTTTTGGACGCTGGGGAGTGTTCCCCACGCAGGCTCCGTTGGTACCGATGATGCCCATATGTGAAGACTAATTCCTGCTGTTCCCAGAGATCACCTGTTACAGGTAAGTAACTGTGCTTTACTGGGAGACCTGTTAGGAGCAGGTTGCAAAATTTCATTAGTTGGTGTCTTCCAGATATCCTTGCATCTTGATTTTTGCACTGCCAGGTTTCATGCAGTGGATGCCTGCATGTGCTAACCAGCAAAAAACAAATGTTACATATGTCTAGATGTGCTTATCTTTTTATTACCTCTTTAAAATAGTTTTCTCTTGCTTATATCCTTGTATAAATCATAAGTGCTCTCAAACTTGAATTACAAAGTCTAATTTGTATATATCTATATATTTTCCCCCCCCTATAGATGCCACTTCGAATGAACAGCAAGGCCTTTTTTGTCAGAAGCTGCAGCAGTGTTGCATACTGTTCGATTTCATAGACTCTGTTTCAGACTTGAAGAGCAAAGAAATTAAAAGAGCAACACTCAATGAATTGGTTGAATTTGTCTCAACACATCGTGGTGTCATTATTGAATCAGCCTATCCAGATATAATAAAAATGGTAGGTGAGATTATTCTATATTAAAGGGTCTTATTCTTCATGGGATTATAGTTTTGTCAGCTTTGAATTCAAGTTTTACTTAGTAAAGCAGACATTATATCTATATACTGATAAGGAACTGCTCATGTTTATGCAGACACCCAAGGTTGGTGCCATGAGGTGTTTTCAACCCATACACTAATAAAGGCCTGCATCTTTTCGGTTCTGTTGAGCAGAAATGAATCACATGCGGGAGGCGAGAGATTAGCAGATATGTGCTGAAGTTACTGCTGATACACAGGAGAAGAGTCGTCCAGCTGAGGAAAGAAGAGATATAGAGGAAGAAAAGTGGAAAACCTGAAAAGGGGGATAAAGGAAAGGGAAGAACTAAAGAAAGGATAAATTAAGGAGCAAACAGACGAGTAAAGGGTAAATATAGAAGGAAAGGGGGAAGATGAGAGAGAGATTATAGTAGGAAGAGACGAGAGAGAGCACAGTAGAGGAAGAAATGTGAATGAAAGAGAAGGGGAGCAAAAGGCCCAGAAAAGAATGGAGAAGTGTAGGGGGAAAAAAAGCAAAGGGGTGAGAGGATGGGAGGGGAGGGTGATCAACAGAGTAATTTAGGAATGAGGGAATTATAGCAAAAGAGAGGACATGAAAGAGGCGGGAAGAGTGCAGCCTGGAGAAAAAGGGGGAGTACAGGAGGAGGAAAGGGTGGGAGAGCAGTAGGAAAAGTGGGGAGAGCATGGGATGGAGATTAAAGAGGAAGGGAAAAAGGGGGCAGTAGGGAAAGAATGGAGAAGATGGAGGCCTGGAGTAGCAGGACTTCTTCAGCAGAGGAGGAGCCAGCTTCTGGAATGGAAACTTTAACTTTCTGTATCAGCTGTTTTAGGGTAGACTGAGGAGCATGAGGCAAGGACAAAAGGCAAGTAGTGGACCAGGGAGGAGGCAGAGGGAAAAGTGAAGTAGGAAGGGGGTACAAAAGAGCAAGGGAGTAGAGGAAGCCGGGTGGGAGGGGGGGGGGGCGTGATGGAAGAGGAATTCAGGAGGCAATCTGTTCTTACATATCAACATTTCTTATCATCCTGACAGACCATTCTAGACAAGTAGGATTATGTTCCCTTGCCAGCAGGTGGAGGCAGACTTCAACTTGCAGTGATGTGATCGTTCAGTATATCTACTGGTGCAGCACTTGGGGAAGCCAGTATTTTCAAAGTCCTCAGTTGCTGGCTGGATTAAGGGAGGCCATTAGTTAGCATACCTGTTGGCTGGAAAGTAAGTGCCAGAAGGAGTCTAACCTCACTTCATTACGGCACAGGCTGCCTCTTGGGCAGAGTCTGCCTTGGAATCTCCAGAGGACATCTGCAGGGTGTTTGCCTGGTTGTATCTGAGCACCTTTGTGAAGTACTACAGCTTGTGGTAGCGAAAAGAGATGGTGCCTTTGGTAGGACAGTACTGTCCAGAAAGTCATCTTCCCACTCTGGCTCCTGACTGGTTGGGTATGTCGCTTGTCTGGACTGGCCTAGCAGGCTGATGAGGAAAGAAATATTTTATATATGTGATAATTTATCTCCAGGAACAAGCAGGAATGTAATCTTTACATATTGGTGACATCGGTACCGACAGAGCCCATGCGGGAACGCTCCCCAGCATCCAAAGGAAAGCTTTTAGGAGAATCCCACTGCACCTCTGTAGCTGCCTTCCTGCTCTCCCTCCTCAGTTCTTTATTTTCCACGGAGCCAACAGGGAGCAAATCCTGTCACTGCAGAGAATTCCTGTTCATATTTTTGTCGTTCACGTGTGCCTTCCCGTCGTCGCTGGTACTGACCTCCGTCGGTACTTTCTTCTTTTTTTCTCTCAAAACCCCCCAAAAAACTGAAAAAAAGGATTTTCTTTTCTTCAGGCACATTGATGCCATCTTATGCCTAGGCCCTCCATTTTGTCAGAGACACAATGGAAAAACCATCTAGTGGTTTTAAGAAGTGTTCCAAGGGTAGTGGTACCATCTCGGCCACAGACACCCATGACTGGTGTCTAAAATGCTTAGGACCTGATCATCAACCATCAGAATGTCCTCTCTGTAGAAAGATGACTAGGAGAGGCCTACAGAATTGAGCTACAAAGCTGGGCACCCTCTTCATCTCCAATGCAGTCTCTTTAGCATCGATATCATTGAGAGCTTCATCTTCTTCGCAAGGATCTTGGGTATCGAAACCTAAGTCTTCATCAAAGACTGGTTTTCCCCCCCCCCCCCCCCAGGGTAGATCTCCTAAGGATTGAGATGTCTGGGGTGTTGCCCTGGAGGGGAACACACCGGCCAAACAACCCCGGCAGGAGGACCTTCCCTCCAAAGCCTTAGTGGGGGTTCCAGGATGCTCCTGAGGCTGCCTCCTCTGGATAGCTCCTGGTGACATTCTCACGGATCGTGGCCCACAATTCTGGTACCGATACCCAAGCATCAGCAAGCTCCATGGATCAGTGTATCTTTGCCATCGAGTGGAGCTTAGCGGCCTTACTGGGGCCTTTGTGCCAGTAAAAACCCTTTTCCTGATCGTCTCTCTGGGCCAGTCCAAGAAAAAGAGGGTTGTCAACCTTCTCCAGCAACTGAGGACTGAAATCTGAAGTTTTGCAGACCTGGTATCTGGCTCCCCCTGCTGGTCGTTCCTCAGTCTTTTGGTCCTCAGCAACTGGAAGGAACGTTATCCTGGCTGGCTCCTGCGAAGACCGTTAATATCTGAAGATTTTCTTTTTTTTAAATTTTGTTTACTTTACTTAAGCAGTGATGCTGGGAAAGAGCCCTAGCAGGGTTCCTCTCCACAAAAAATAAAATAAAATAAATCCTCTGTTTTAATTTCTGAAGGCAAGAGCGTACGGAGCAGGAAAGGTAGAGCCTGTCTTATACAGCAGCTCCGATTATCGAGGGGGAGAGCAGAGCGGTGCTGGGAGCCCCAGAAACCTTCCTGCTGCCCTCGGGGTTAAGTTTACTGTCCCACTAGCAGTGGGATTGAGTAGCGTTTTTTTTTTTTAAATTATTTATTTAGATTTTCTCAAATGCAAGAAACATACAGAAACACCAAGTGACATTCAGAATAGTACACTCAAGAACATGATACCACACCAATATTCAGCACATCAAGGGAGAGAGCCATTTTACTCCCATAAAGGAAGCAAACATATAATAGAAAAAAAGAGTTATAAAAAACTCCAAATCAGGGAGCCAAAACAATTAAGCCATCCCACCTATACACCCTCCTGCCCACCAACGCCCTCCTTATCCACTAAAAACTGACATAGCGAAGCCACATCAGTATACACAAAATCATGACCTTCAAAAGTGACTAAACAGCGACAGGGGAACTTCAAGAAAAAAGAAGCCCCCAATGCAATCACTCTAGCTTTAAGCTCAAGGAACTGCTTCCGACGAGCCTGAGTGGCCTTACCCACATCTGGAAAAACCTGAAGTTTATATCCACAAAACAACTGATCCTTGCATTTACAATAAGCACGAATAATCTTCAATTTAAGTAGCTCAGACCCGAAGGTCACCACCAAAGTACAACGCTTTGGGATGACGTCGAGTGAATCCTGTAGAAACTCTGTAAGATTAGGACCAACCGAGACCGCCAAGGGAAAATCATCCGTAGTCTGCTCGGCGGCCCTAACCTTAGGAAAAAAAGAGTACATTTGTACAATATCTACCAAATTATCCATATGCAAAATTTCAGATAAATACTTTTTCAACAAGATCTCAGGTGATAATAGATGTGTAGATGGGAAATTAAGAAAACGAAGGTTCCGAGCACACTGGTGGTTTTCAAGCAACTCCACTCTATAGGAAACAGAAGAAATATCTTTAAGATAACCAAGATGTGAATCTTGATATGTTTGGAGTTGAGAATCCACCAGGGTCAGGGATCCTGCAAACTTAGTCATTTGATCATCCATAACATTAACCTTAGTTACAACATCATGAGAGAAATTACATAAAGAACTAACAGTAGAAGACAAACGTGTATCAATTTTCTGGAGCATTGACCAAATATCTGCGAGAGTCACCTCACTTTTAAGTGATAGGGAATCATTATCAGATGCAGCAAGGTCTACTGGAACTAACACCGGAGAAGTAACAGGTGAAACTGACTTCAAAGGAGTTGACGAAAGAGTAGGCTGAGGGAAAGGAGGTGGTGTCCGGATATCAGGGCTCAAAGAAGCCCCATCCAGAGACTGGCTAGCAAACGGCAGGGCAGTAACATGTTTGTCCATAGGACTGGACACCTTACCTCCCTCTCCTGACGGTATCTTGGCTGATGGCTTTGCCTTCCGCTTCCCCATGGACAAAACGAAACTGCTAGTGCTCTTACTTCACCAAAAGAGCACCAAAGGAGCACGACATGCCCCTTGCAACACGCCCCTTAGAACACGACCCCACGGGCCGCGAGCACGCGGCCGCGTATGAGCCGACTGTGCTTTGTAGGGCTCGTGGGGGGGGGGGTCCTCCGCTCGAGGGGCGGCCTCGCAGTGCCTGCAGCTGACCCAAACAGGCACCGGCTCCAACCAGCTGTTTGCTCCGCTTTCTGGTTAAATTTGGTACCCAGCAGAGAGCTTGTAGTTTAAATTTCATAAGAAGTTAGAGCCTAGCAGCAGCTAAGAGCTATAATTTAAATCAAATCAGAATTTAGCTTACCTCAGCAGCACAGGACAGGGTACTGTGTAGCAGCCCTCTTTTAATAAGTGTTATTTCCATCCCTCCCTCCCCACACCCACCCTCCCCTGGGATAATCATAGCTTTATAGGTACTTACACATCTTAAAAGACAGGAGGTGCTTTCAGGTGAAGCTCATTACCCAAACCAGTCATACACTAAGGACCTGAGATTAATTAAGCTTCAGGTGAACAAGGTATATTAAATGTATTAGGTACAGTTTTATTGGTATAAATACCCATAGCAATCCCTAGTAAGTAAGAATTAAAGATCTAGACACAAAATTAAAACTAAGATGCAGACAGCAGTCCAGCAGCGGGATGGGGGCTTTCCATTCTTTTGCATTGAGTGTCACATGTATGATTTTCTCCCAGTTGGTGAGAGGTCTTACGTGTGCACTAGGTGCAAGGAGCTCTTTGCTCTCAGGGAACAAGTCCGTTCTCTAGAGGCTAAAGTAGCAGACTTGGAAAACATAAGACAGACAGAGGTACATAGACGAGACCTACAGGGATATAGTCCTGAAGTCCCACCTCCAGTCTGGCAGCACCCCTGTTGCCATGGAGGAGAGAGGTCATGTGACAGGAGAGCATCACCCTGGTGTGGCAGGAAGTAATCCTGTAACTAGGACCTGTCCTCCAGGTGATGTAAAACCCTCTCGCACCGAGGAAGTTTCTCCAGGGCCATGTGCCCATGAGGGAAGGGTTAGGACAGCCGTTATAGTTGGTGATTCGATCATTAGGCATGTAGATAGCTGGGTGGCTGGTGGATGTGAGGATCGCCTGGTAACATGCCTGCCTGGTGCGAAGGTAGCGGACCTCACGCGCCACCTAGATAAGGTCTTAGATAGTGCTGGGGAGGAGTCTGCTGTCTTGGTACATGTCGGTACCAATGACATAGGAAAATGTGGTAGGGGAGGTTCTGGAGGCAAAATTTAGGCTTTTAGGTAGGAAGTTGAAATCCAGAACTTCCATGGTAGCATTCTCCGAAATGCTTCCTGTTCCACGCGCAGGACCCAAAAGGCAGGCAAAGCTCCGGAGTCTCAATGCGTGGATGAGACAGTGGTGCAGAGATGAGGGTTTTGGATTTGTTAGGAACTGGGGAACATTCTGGGGAAAGGAGGGGCTCTTTCGAAGGGATGGGCTTCACCTTAACCGGGATGGAACCAGGCTGCTGGCATTAACCTTTAAAAAGGAGATAGAGCAGCTTTTAAACTAGATATTAGGGGAAAGCCGACAGTCGCCCAAGAGCGGATGGTTCGGAAGAATGTATCCTTGAAGGATACTACCAAAAGCAGAGAGGTTCCACAAAAGAGTAAAGTAGCCCAAATGCCCTCAAGTATGGAGCAGACAGAGCTTAAAGATCCCAATTTACCCATGTCTAACAATAGCCAAATTAACATGAATAAAATCTCTAAAATGCTTGTATGCAAATGCTAGAAGTCTAAAGAATAAGATGGGAGAGTTAGAATATATATCACTAAATGAAAGGTTAGATATGATTGGAATATCAGAGACATGGTGGAAGGAGGACAACCAGTGGGACACTGTGATACCTGGGTACAAACTATATCGTAATGATAGAGCTGATCAAATTGGTGGAGGGGTTGCACTCTATGTTAGAGAGGGCATTGACTCAGAAAGGATTAAAGTTTTGCAGGAAACAAAATCTGCTGTAGAATCTATATGGATTGAAATTCCATATAGAAGGGGGAAGTCAATGGCAGTGGGGGTGTACTATCGAGCGCCTGTCAGGAATGACCAAATGGATGATGAAATGCTCAAAGAAATCAAGGAAGCTAACAAAAGTTACAGCGCAGTAATAATAATGGGTGATTTCAATTACCCCGGTATCGACTGGGTCAGTGTCACGTCAGGACATGCTAGGGAGATAAAGTTCCTAGATGAAATAAATGACTGCTTCTTGGAGCAGCTGGTTCATGAACCGACCAGAGGGGAAGCCATATTAGACCTAGTCCTTAGTGGAACACCAGATCTAGTGCAAGAGATAAGGGTGTTGGGGCCACTTGGCAATAGTGATCATAGCATGATCACCTTTGATTTAATTATTTTTATTTTTATTTATTTATGCTTTTCTTCTATACCGCCTTTTCCCAAGATCAAAGGCGGTTTACAATTAACATAATGAACAGTTTACAATTAACATAATGAACATGGTTTTACATGGAACTTCGTATTTTCTTCAAACTATTTACAATTAACTTTTCATGAACAATAACATGGAACATATAATCATACATAAGCTGTAACTATTTACATCAGTCAAATATTTACATTAGTCAATTATTAATCGTGGTTTTTAAGGGTTGTTTTTCCTAAGTGTGTTGATGTTTGAGGTTTTTTGATCTGTGGTTAAGGAGGATTTTTATGGAGGTGTGGTGAGGGGGATGGTAGGGGTTCATTAAGATTTATAAAGTGTTCTTTAAACAGATATGTTTTTAGTTCTTTCCGGAATGTCTGGAGATCCTTTATTTTGCGGAGGCTTAGTGGGAGTTTATTCCATATGGTGGGGGCTGCATATGAGAATGCTCTTGAGCTTGTGGATTTTTTTGTTTTTCGAATTGATTTTTTTATGTCTAGTGAGTGGGTTGTGTTTTGTCTGCGGGTTCTATGTTCTTTTGGAGCATGTAGTAGAGTGGTTAGATGTGAGGGTGATATGCCGTTGATAAGTTTAAATGTGGTTAAGAGTATTTTGTATGATATTCTACTATTTATGGGAAGCCAATGTAGTTCGGCGAGGATGGGAGTTATGTGGTCAGTGAGGCGGGCTTTTGCTGTTACTCGGGCACAGATGTTTTGAGCTCGTTGGAGTAAGTTGGTATTTGTGAGAGGGAGGCCGATAAGTAGACTATTAAAATAGTCAAAGTGTGGAGTGATGAGTGTGCTGATAACAGATCTGAAGTCACGTGTGTCTAGTATTGGTCGTAGGTGTTGAATGGTCTTAAGTTTATAGAATATGGTTTTCACGGTTTGTTTTATGTGAGGGAGCATACTAAGTGTGTGGTCTATTATGATGCCTAGGTATTTTACTTCCTTTTTGATTGGGATTATTGTGTCGTTAATTGTTATTGTTTCAGGGAGAGTAGTATCTGGTTTTCTTGTTACGAACATTGCTTCAGTTTTTTTTAAGTTGATGCTGAGGTTATTATTTTCTAGCCAGGTATTTGCTTCGCTGATGCAGTCTAGTAAGTTCTGGTAGGTGGGATTATTTGTGTTTATTGGTTGAGTGAGCATGATATCATCTGCGTATATGTAGTGGTTGACTTTATGTTTTTTAAAATATATTTGTGATGGGTTGAAGATACAAGTTGAAAAGGAGGGCCGATAGGGCCGAGCCCTGTGGAATACCTTGTCCTTGTACGAATGGCTCTGAGGTGTCTTGGCCTAATTTAACGCGTATCGATCGGTTTGTGATGTATGATATAAACCATTGTAGAATTGTTCCTCCTATTCCTAGGTTTAGGAGTCTGTTAATGAGTGTGTTGTGGTGGACATTGTCAAAGGCACCGGCTATATCGATGAATATGAGGATATAACCTTGGTTGCATGTGTCAGTGCCTTTTATGAGGTCATCCATGAGTGTTATAAGCAAAGTTTCGACCCCGTGTGATGGGCGGAAGCCGAATTGGTGTGGGTCAAGTGGTGCATGTGTGTCGATAAAATCTTGTAGTTGGAGCTGTATGATTTTTTCTATTACTTTGGCAATGAACGGTATGCTGGCTATGGGCCTGTAGGAGTTTGGGTCTGTAGGATTGAGTTTATTATTTTTTATTATAGGGCGTAAGGATGTGAGTTTTAGGGCATCTGGCATGATGCCCTGGGATAGTGATTGGTTTACTATATTTTGTATATGGATAGCTAATTCAGTTTTGGTGTTTTTTATCCATGATACTGGACATGGATCTAGGGGGGAGGTGGTGGTGTTGATCATTGATATGATGTTGAGGAGGTGTTTTTGTTCAATGTCTTGAAAGGTTATCCATTTATTTGTTGGTTTTAAGTCCGTGGGTATAGTTATGATTGTGCTAGATGATTTGTTTTTTAATTTGTTAGCAAAATGAGTTGCAAGAGTTTGTGCGCTTATCGTTGATTGTTCAGGCTCTGGAGTTTGGGTTTTTGTTAGTGTTTTTATAATTGCAAATAATTCTCTCGGTCGATTGAGTGCCATATTTATGACTTTTGTGTGGTATTCTCTTTTCGATCTGTTAATAGTGTCTTTGTATTTGTTGAGAAGACTCAAGTATTGCGCTTTATTATCGCTTGTTTTAGATTTCCTCCACCGTTTTTCTTGTTTTCTTAGTTGCTTTTTTATATTAGAGAGGTCTCTATTGTACCATTTTTCTGACTTTCTTTTTGTGAATTGTTTTTGGGGGCCTTGAGTGGGAGTTGCTGCTTCTTTTATTGTTGAGTTCCATTGGTCTATTATGGTGTTGATTTCTGTTGTGTTATTTATAAGGTTAGGTAATACGGTGTCTAGGAAGGTGTCTTTGTTGAAGTGTGTAAAGTGAGATTTATAAGGTGTTGGAGTAGTTTCAGTGTTGGTGTTTGATAGTGAGAGTAAATTGAAGGTTATTAGGTGGTGATCTGACCATGGTACTTCCGTAATAAGAGGTGGGGATTGTAGTTGGTGTTTATTAAATGGGGTGGGAATGAATACAAGGTCTAGAGCGTTACCTTTTGTATGTGTAGATGTTTGTATGATTTGATTGTAACCCATTTCTTTCATGGAATCCATAAAGTTGATTGTGTGTTGTGGGTTGAGTGATGGAAGGTTCAGATCGCCTAATATAACAAGTGGTTTTCTCTGTGTAGCTGTACATGCAAGTTCTAGGATGGGGGTGAGATTTTTGTGGTCCGCTGAGGGGGGTCTCTAGATGAGGGACAGTGCAAGGGTTTTGTTTTCTATATTTATGATGTCCATACCGTCTATGTTGTTCACATTTTTTAGTGAGTATTTGAGCTCTTTTTTGGTGATAAGGGCCCCGCCTCCCCTTTTTGCTTCTCGGTGGCAGTTGAAAAGGTCATATTGATGTGTGTTGAGTTGATTTAGGAGGATTGTGTCTGTGGGTGCAAGCCAGGTCTCTGTGATGAGAAGGATATCAGGTTTTTCATCAGTGATTATGTCATTAATTAATGGTATTTTGTTTCGTATGGATCTTGCATTTATAAGGATGAATTTTCTGATGGTGTTTGTTTCATGAGATCTGTTTTTAGGTTTGACTTGTACGAGATTTATTTGTATTGAATGTCTGGGAGTGTTGGGGCGGTGTGTCTGGTTAAGTGTGTGCGAGTATGGTTGTGGTGTGGTTTTGTATGGGTTGTGAATGATGGGGATGGTATTGTATGCTGTGAGATTTGGTTTGAGAGCGTAGATGTTTTGAGTTAGGTGAATGGTTAGTATGGTGATAATAAGGTATGATTGGTATTTTGTGAGATCCATGTTTGTTTGAAATGTGTTGTGTTATATGAAAATAGTGAAGGATCATACAATGACTATGGATGAGATTTACTGTTAGCAGCGTGATAGGTGTGTGGCTACTGACAGTAATTATAATGCAATGAATGAGTTTACTGACAACAGTAATTCAGACAGTGAGTGAAATTACAGTATATCAGGTAGGTGAATGAGATTACTGACAACAGTATATCAGACAGTATATCAGATAGGTGAATGAAATTACTGACAACAGTATATCAGACAGTATATCAGATAGGTGAATGAAATTACTGACAACAGTATATCAGACAGTAGCTGTAAATGATGAAATCAACAGTCATTAAGGTTGAATGTATTACTGACAACAGTAGATCAGACAGGAGTTATAAATGATATCAACAGTCATTAAGGTTGGATGAAATTACTGGCGACAGTAAATCAGACATTAGCTAGTTGTAGGGGGTGAGAGGGGGGTGCTGGCTACAGTAGATCTCGTGTAGTGGTTATGAATAGTTGCAAATACTGGCTACAGTAAAATAGGCAATACTCAACAGTGTCAGTCAGATAGAAAATACTTGCTGTGATCTGGTGGCTGTAGGATTGCTTGAAGGTATGTAAGCTCAACCCTAGGGGAGCTCAAGCGATATTGGCGGGTGAGGATTGTAGTTGGATACGCTGTAGTTGAATATGCTGAGCACAACAAGCCCTTCACGGATAGCTGTGAATGGAGTAGTTTCTTCTTCTTGCAGTGGGTGACGTTGGTGTGCTTCGTTTTGCTGGTTAGTCGATTAGTTTGGAGGCTGCTTCCCGCCTGACGTGCCCCGCCTAAGGGCCACGCCAAAGGGCCCTCTTGCGAGGCCCTCAGGCGCGGGCCTGCAAGGCGCGGGCGCGCTTGCCCGCGGCTGCCTCTTAACTGTGCGGCTGGGTCCTCCCACGGCCCGGATTGGTGGAGGAGAGATAGTAAGGAAATCCACAGTACTACCTTTTAACTTTCGAAAGGGAGACTATGATAAAATGAGGAAAACAGTTAAGAAAAAACTAAAAGGAGCAGTTGCAAAGGTTAAAGACGTACATCAAGCTTGGGTGTTGAAAAATACTATCTTGGAAGCCCAGACCAGCTGTATTCCACGCTTTAAGAAAAGTGGAAGGAAGTCCAAAAAACTGCCAGCATGGTTTAAAGGTGAGGTCAGAGAGGCTGCTGTTGCCAAAAAAGCATCTTTCAGGAAATGGGAAAAAGAGCCAAACGACGAAACCTGGAAACAGCACAAGCACTGGCAAGTCAAATGCAAGGCATTTATAAGGCAGGCAAAGGGAGAATTTGAGAAGAAGCTTGCTGCGGAAGCAAAAACGCGAAATAAGGACCTTTTCAAGTACATTCGTAGCAAAAAACCTGTGAGAGAGTCAGTTGGTCCATTAGATGATAAAGGGGTTAAAGGAGCACTAAGAGGCGACAAGGCGATAGCGGAGAGACTGAATGAATTCTTTGCTTCGGTCTTTACTGAGGAAGATGTAGGGATGTTACTCAAGACTGAAGTGGTATTTAAAGGTGCGGAAGAATTGAAGGAAATATCGATACATCGGGAAGATGTCTTACAACTATTAGATAAACTGAAGAGTAGCAAATCACCTGGGCCGGATGGTATACATCCAAGGGTGTTGAAAGAACTGAAATGAGATTGCAGAACTGCTATCAGTAATCTGTGAACTATCATTAAAATCATCTCTAATACCTGAAGATTGGAGGATCGCCAATGTAACACCAATTTTTAAAAAGGGTTCCAGGGGTGATCCGGGAAACTACAGACCGGTGAGCCTGACGTCAGTACCGGGAAAAATGGTAGAAACCATCATAAAGAATAAAATTACTCAGCATGTAGATAGTCACAACCTAATGGGAGACAGCCAACAGGGCTTTAGACAAGGAAGATCTTGTCTTACTAATCTGTTATGTTTTTTTGAAGGAGTGAATAAACAGGTGGACAAAAGTGAGTCGGTTGATATTGTGTATCTGGACTTTCAGAAAGCCTTTGTCAAGGTCCCTCATCAGAGACTTTTGGCAAAACTAAAGAGTCATGGGATAGGAGGCAGTGTACTATTGTGGATCAGGAACTGGTTAAAAGATAGAAAGCAGAGGGTAGGGCTAAATGGCCAATTTTCTCAATGGAGAAAGGTGAATAGTGGTGTACCCCAGGGATCTGTGCTGGGTCCGCTGCTTTTTGACATATTCATAAATGACCTGGAAAGTGGAATAACGAGTGAGGTTATCAAATTTGCAGATGACACAAAACTATTTAAAGTTGTTAAAACCCAAGAGGATTGTGAAAAATTGCAAGAGGATCTTGATAAATTGGAAGACTGGGCATCAAAATGGCAGATGAAATTTAATGTGGGCAAGTGCAAGGTTATGCACCTAGGGAAGAACAACCCAAACTATGGTTACACGATGCAAAGTTTCACATTAGGAACCACCACCCAGGAAAAAGATTTAGGCGTCATTGTGGATACCATGTTAAAACCCTCGGCCCAGTGTGCAGCGGCGGCCAAGAGAGCAAATAGAATGCTAGTTTTGATAAGGAAAGGAATGGAAAATAAAACAAAAGATATTATAATGCCTCTATATCGTTCCATGGTGAGACCGCACCTTGAATATTGTGTGCAATTCTGGTCGCCGTATCTTAAAAAGGATATAGCGATTTTAGAAAAGGTACAGAGAAGAGCCACCAAAATGGTAAAGGGGATGGAAGGATACTCCTATGAAGAAAGGCTAAAAAGGTTAGGGCTCTTTAACCTGGAAAAGAGACGGTTGAGGGGAGATATGATAGAAGTCTATAAATTAATGAACGGAGTGGAACGGGTAAACGTAGATCGATTGTTTACCTTATCAGAATATAGAAAGACTAGGGGACATGCAATGAAGCTACAGGGTAAACTATTTAAGACTAATAAAAGAAAATATTTTTTCACTCAACGTGTAATCAAACTCTGGAATTTGTTACCGGAGGATGTAGTAAAGGCTGTTAGTGTAGCTGGGTTTAAAAAAGGTTTGGACAAGTTCCTGGAGGAAAGGTCCATAAACCATTATTAAGAAGTGACCGAAGATATCAATGCTTGACCCAGTACAAGCATTGTGGAACTTGTCTCTTGGGGAAACTGCTAGGTACATAAGACCTAGATTGGCCACTGTTGGAAACAGAATACTGGGCTTGATGGACCTTGGTCTGACCCAGTATGGCATTTCTTATGTTCTTATGTACTCCCACACAGACAGATCTCTCACCCAACTTCACATAACGCCGACTGCGCTTTGTAGGGCTCGTGGGGTGGGGGGTCCTCCGCTCGAGGGGCGGCCTCACTGTGCCTGCAGCTGACCCAAACAGGCACCGGCTCCAACCAGCTGTTTGATCCGCGGTAAGGAAACACCGTGGCTACTCCCACACAGACAGATCTCTCACCCCTGGGATTGAGTAACTTGACAAGAACTAGTGGATTAGAGCAGTTTTCCTGTAGTGCAGGTATGTTTAAAGCTCTTTAGACCTGTCAGGGCACAGCGTCTTTTTGGCGGTTTGCTGTCTTAGTCAGCGCTTCCGTTTCTTAGCGTGGCAGGGGGTCCCGTGCCGGTTTTCCTTCTATTTCCGCTGCGGTTTTGTCTTTCTGCAGGGTTTTTTCTTACTGTCTTGTTTTGAGAACCTTTGTTTGGGCCTCTCTGGGAGTAGTGGTCATGGACGGTGCCTTGGAGGGACGTCCTCAGGGCATTTCAGTTTTGGCGGGAATGGCAGCCATTACTGATTCAGCTCCGGTTCTTTTAACGGCTCAGGAGAAGCCCGCGAAAAAGAAATCCAAATCTAAGAGGCAAGGACAGGTGGAGGATGCTCATCCACACTGTCTGAAATACACAAGGGCTTGGAGTCTGTCTTTTCGGCTGATTTTATTTTGGCACTCCGTCAGGCTTATTGTATGAAGTGGCAACAGGCCCACCAAAAGCCTTCTGCTCCTGGGGCTGGGCAAAGCTTAGAATCTCAGCCTTCTCTGTCGGATCCGGGAGAAGGTTCTTCTAAAGTAGCCCACGTGCCTGAGATTAGTGCGGATAAGGCTAGTCAGCACATCTCGGAGCTCCAAGGAGTGGAGGAAGGTGAACTCCTGTCGGATTCAGGTATGGAGTGGGCTACTGACTTAGATGAGGCTGAGCTCGGAGCCGGCGGGATCCAAATATGTTTCGAGTTTTTAGGAAGGAGGAATTAGGAGCGCTTATCACCCAGACTTTGTCTGCCTTGAATATTGCTTTGCCAGCGGCTCAGGAACAGCCTTTAGAGGATCCTCTTCTTCAGGGCTTTAAGACAGAGCAAAGGTGTTTCCCTGTGCACAGAGTCATGAAACAAATGGTAGAATCTGAATGGGAATGTTCGGAGGCTTCTTTGAGAGGAGCACGGGCTATTGGCCGGTTGTATCCTTTGCCACAGGAGGAGCAAGAGTTATTGAAAATGCCTAAGGTGGATGCCTTAGTGGCAGAGGTCACCAAGAAAACAACTATTCCGGTAGAGGGTGGTGTGGCCCTGAAGGATCTGCAGGATAGGAAACTGGAGACCTTGTTAAAGCAAACTTTCGAATCTTGTGCCCTGTCGAAGCGAGCGGCTATCTGTGGAGCCTATGTCTCCCGGGCATCCATTCGTTGGATTCAGGGGGGTTCTCTCTCCCAACCGGAGCAGGACGAAGGCGCAAAGCTAGAGTCAGCGGCTGCTTACCTGGCAGATACCTTTTACGATCTAGTACGGATTTCGGCTAAGTCCATGGCAGCTGTAGTGGCAGCTAGGAGATTTCTTTGGTTGCGGAATTGGGCGGCGGATGCCTCTTCCAAAGCGAGACTCAGTAAGTTTCCATACAAGGGTTCGCTGCTCTTTGGGGCAGCCTTGGAAAAGATTGTAAAGGATCTCGGGGATTCTAAAGGCGGTCGACTTCCAGAGGATCGGCCAAAAACTATGAAACCTACCAATTTGCACAGGGGAGCGTCTCGAGATTTTCGGAGGTTCCGGGGTTCCCTTTTTGCTCCGTATCAGAGGGGTCGTTTTTCAGCCAGGGGGCAGTCCTTTCATGGAGCTCGGGGTTTCGGAAGAGGTTATTTCGGGCCCCAGCAAAATTCCGCAAAGAAGCCGCAATGAAGTGAGGTTGGTCCAGGCGGAATTCCCGGTGGGGGGGGGGGCGGCTTCAAGCCTTCCTGTCTGCCTGGGCCACCATAACTTCCGACCAGTGGATTCTAGAAATTATTTGCGAGGGGTACTCCCTCGAGTTCGCACGTCCGGTGTCAGAAGCTTTCGTGGAGTCTCCATGTGGTTCAGCAGAAAAGCGAACAGCGGTAGCACAGACCCTTCGGCGGTTGTTACGTCTTCAGGCGGTTGTTCCGGTTCCTCCAGACCAATTAGGTTTAGGTCTGTACTCAATTTATTTTGTGGTACCCAAGAAGGAGGGATCGTTTTGGCCTAATTTAGATCTCAAAAACGTAAACCGCTGCTTGAGGGTTCCGCATTTCCGCATGGAGACGCTACGGTCGGTCATTCGCTCAGTGCAACCGAGGGAGGTGTTGACGTCCATAGATCTCACGGAGGCTTATCTTCATATCCCAATAAGACCAGAGCATCAGAGATTTCTTTGCTTTGCTGTGCATTTGGGACATTTCCAATTCCGAGCCTTACCGTTTGGCCTGGCTACGGCGCCGCGCACCTTCACAAAAGTCATGGTGGTGGTGGCAGCGGCCTTGAGATGAGAGGGTGTCCTCGTGCATCCATACCTCGACGATTGGCTAATTCGTGCACCGTCCGTGTCGGAGTCTTTCGGCCACGGCGCGGGTGGTGAGTCTTCTGGAACAACTGGGTTGGGTGATCAACCAAGCCAAAAGCCAGTTACAGCCGGTCACGCGCCTCCTTTACTTGGGGGCAATCTTCGATACCGAGTTAGGAGCGGTTTTTCTGCTGGAGAGCAGAGTGCAGAAGATCTTGTCTCAGGTGAAAAACTTCTTGCAGCTACAAGCGCCAACAGCGTGGCGTTATCTGTAGCTCCTAGGCTCCATGGCGGCGGCCTTGGATCTTGTGCCGTGGGCAAGGGCCCACATGCGGCCATTACAACAGGCTTTGCTTTCAAGATGGTCGCCTCAGGAACATCCTCTGGATTGCAAGTTGCCCAGGTTACACACCGTCACCGTCAGTCTCCAGTGGCGGTTGGATCCTGTTCACCTGCAAGCGGGAGTTCCCTTGCGTCAGCCGGAATGGGTGCTAGTCACTGCCGATGCCAGCCTCATGGGCTGGGGGGCTCATTGTCAGGCGAGCTTTGCTCAAGGGGTTTGGCCACCGGAGGTGCAGAATTGTTCCGTAAACCTGTTGGAATTCAGAGCGGTTTATTTAGCTCTTCAGGAGTTTCTTCCTCTGATAGAGAACAAAGCGGTGCGAGTCTTCTCGGACAATGCAGTGACAGTATCCTATATCAACCGGCAAGGTGGGACAGGCAGTGCAGTGTTGTTGGAGGAGAGTCAGCAGCTCATGTCCTGGGCGGAAGAGAATCTGGTAGCCCTTTCGGCAGCGCATGTCGCAGGTCGGGACAATGTGCAAGCGGATTTCCTCAGCCGGCATGTAGTGGATCCCGGAGAGTGGGAATTGAATGCGGCGGTGTTTCACGACTTGACCGGTAATGGACCTCATGGCCACCTTCGGCAATGCCAAAGCTCATCGGTTTTTCAGCAGGCGCAGGGAATGTATGTCAGAGGGTCTCGACGGCCTAGCTCAGATGTGGCCGGCCAGATGTCTGCTTTATGTCTTTCCATCGTGGCCAATGGTCGGCAGAGTGGTTCAGAGGATAGCGAGTCACCACGGTCGAGTAATTCTCATTGCGCCGGATTGGCCCCGGAGAGCGTGGTATGCAGATCTAGTTCGTCTTCTCGTAGATAGTCCCTGGAAGCTGCCCTCACGAGCGAACCTGCTGGTTCAGGGCCCCCTGCTCATGCCAAATGTGGATCGCTTCTCTCTTACGGCTTGACTCTTGAAAGGGACAGGTTGATGCGTCGTGGGTATTCGACTTCGGTCGTGGCCACTATGTTGCAGGCTCGCAGAAGGTCCACGTCCCTGGCTTATTTCGAGTTTGGTGAGTGTTTGAGTCTTGGTGCGAGGGGCGGAGTGTCCGTCCGCACGACGCCTTAGTCCCGCATGTGCGCTCGTTTCTGCAGGATGGGCTGGATAAAGGTTTAGCCCTCAGTACCATCAGGGTTCATTTGGGGGCGATATCATGCTTTCGAGGGAGTGTGAAGGGGGCTAGGCTATCTGCCCATCCAGATGTACTTCGGTTCCTGCGGGCAATAAAGAACATCCATCCCTCTCTTCGCAGTGTTCCGCCTTGGGATTTTAATCTAGTTCTTGAGGCCTTGGCGCGACCTTCTTTTCATCCGCCTAAAGAAATATCGATCAGAGAGCTTTCTTGGAAGGTGGCCTTCCTAGTGGCCTTGTGTTCTGCGAGGAGAATTTCGGATCTCCAAGCTTGCTCTTGTAGGGCTCCGTATCTTCAATTTTCGGAGGAAAGAGTACTGTTGAGAACAGTTCCTTCGTTTCTCCCAAAGATGGTATCTAAATTCCATATGAATCAGACTATTTCGCTCCCCACTTTTAGGCACGGGGGGGGGGGGGGGTCTGCCCATTGACGTTTTGCGAAAATTGGATTTGGGCAGTTTACTCAAGAGATACCTTAAGAGAACTAGACCGTTTCGTAGGACAGATTGATTATTTGTACTGTTTGGAGGGCCTCAAAGGGGAGGCAGCTTCCAAGGCGTCCATTGCTAGATGGGTAAAGCAAGCGATAGTGGCGGCGTATCAAGCAGAGGGGAAAGCTTCTCCAGAGGGGCTTCGCGCTCATTCTACTCGTAGCCAGGCGGCGTCCTGGGCCGAATATGCTTTGATTCCGCCTGCTGATATTTGTCAGGCGGCTACTTGGTCGTCGCTTCACACATTCGCGAAACATTACAGGTTGGATGTTTTGGCCAGGGAAGACGCAAATGTGGGGGCTTTGGCCGTCATAGCGGGCCTGGCGGGTCCCTCCCGTGGTTAGGTACTGCTGTGATACTTCCCTCTTGTTCCTGGACTGGCCCGGAGAGACGATCAGGAAACATAAATTAGACCTTACCTGCTAATTGTCTTTCCTGGAGATCTCTCCGGGCCAGTCCAGGACCCACCCGTGTCATTTGCCAGATTTCCTAGTTGCGCGGGTGCCTATGGGGGGTGGTGCTCTTCGTATCTTGGAAGACGCACTTCACGACGGTTAGCGTTGCATTTCGGAAGGGTCAGCTCGGGGGGGTCTCTGGGGCTTCCTTGGGGAGAGTTGGTGGTAAAAAAAAAAAAAAAAAGTAGCTGGTTTAAATATGTAATTATGATCAGCATAGGTTTCACTGTTTGATAGGTTTGCTATGTTTCTTGTTTTCTTTTATTTGTTCGGTATGTTCTTCAACTGCTTAGATAGGGGTAGACTGAGGAACGACCAGCAGGGGGAGCCAGATACCAGGTCTGCAAAACTTCAGATTTCAGTCCTCAGTTGCTGGAGAAGGTTGATAACCCTCTTGTTCCTGGACTGGCCCGGAGAGATCTCCAGGAAAGACAATTAGCAGGTAAGGTCTAATTTCTGTACAGTCGGTTCTGCAGGCTTTGCTACCGGCTTCAATACCGATACAGCCTGCATCAACTTTTTTGCCACTTTCCATGCTACCGCCCATGCCGGCCCTTGAGACAGTTTCCAGTACCAAGTTCTGACTGCACAGATGCCAGGTACTGGCTTTGACTGGTACAGAGTTTGTACAGAGCGGGAACACCCTACCCGACGATACTTCGAATCTTCGGATTCTGATTCCTCGGATGATGAATCGGCTGATACTTGAGACATGCAAACTCTTCCAGAGGACCTATCTCCATCCCCACAACACCGCATGTCCCCCACCAGAGGACATGTCTTTCCAAGACTTTCTCCGATGTCACTGTTATGGACAAGCCCCTAGCAACATCGCGAATAAAGAGTCTAGGGCTAAAGAATTGGAAATTCAATACCTGATGGCTCCAAAAGAGGCGGCTACACTCCCTGTCCATCAGATACTTCACGACCTCATGCTTCGTATGTGGGAGACACCTCTATTTCTCACCATATCTGCCGGCTCGATACCATGTACCAGAGTGTCCTGGTTTTCAAAAGACACAATTGCCGAACCATTCCATGGTAATGGACTCAGTAATGTGTCGAATCAAGAACACAAAAACACGTTTCCTCAAACCCTCCGGGTAGGGAATAGAGAACTCTTGACGCTTTTGGTCTGACATTTTCAGGCCTCCATGCTATCGGCCAGAATTAGTTCCTACATACTCTATATGGGTATGCTCCTCAGAGAGGTGGCTGAAGATTTGGAGTTAATGGCTCCTCTTTTCCCTGATGACAAGAGGGCGGATTAACTCACCCTTGTGAAGCATGCTCAGAATGTTTCAAAATTTAACAGGGCAACTTTTTGATTGCTTTGAGTGCATCAGCAGAAACTTCATCTATCTGCATCGGTACATGCAGAATTGCTTGGCTCCAAGCATCGGATCTTGAACATTGGGTTCAAGATAAACTGGGTAATGTCCCTTGCACCGGTGAAAACCTCTTTCACAAGGACTGGCAAGACAAGGCCTCTCAGTTGGAGTCTGAGAACACTACCCTAAATAGGCTCTCTAGATCTACTGCCATACCATCTAAGAAGAAAACGGCAAAGAAAGCTTTCTTCAATAAAGAGTAGTACTATCCTTATACTCTACTGTTCAGTGTCAACATCATGCCCCTCAGAAGGGGCAACAGACTCCAAAGTCTCAGCCACCTCAGCAGACCCAGATTGCTCCAGATTTTTGGCTCCTTTCTAGAGAACATAGCTGTCCTGCCTCTAGAGAATCCCGACCCTGTCCACGTTCCCAATAGACTCTTGTCACTATGGCCACAGGTGGCATCTCATCACCTCAGAGCAGTGGACATTAACAATAGTGCAGGAGGGATACAAATTTCATCTACGAAGTCTACCCCCCCTACCTCACAAAGAGTTCCATTCTTAGCCCCCTCTCACTACAAGAGGTCACCTCCCTTCTACTGCAGGATGCAATAGAGAGGTTCCAACATTCCAGCAGGGAATGGGCTTCTATTCTCCTTACTTTCTTATGCCAAAGAAAATGGGGGGCTACAGGCCCATTCTGGACCTCGGAGAACTAAACAAGCATCTCCTACAGGAGGAGTTGGGGAAGAAGGTTCCCCAGGGAGATCATCTTTTTCTCCAGTCAGGACTGGCTCTGTTCTCTAGATCTAAAGGAAGAGTACACACATATTCTTATCCATCCAGAGCACAGAAAATTCCTGTGCTTCATGTTTCAGGGAAGACACTATCAATACAGAGTCATGCCTTTCGGCCTTGCCTCTGCCCCTCGCCTCATCACCTTTTCCAGTAAATTCGATCACATTACGCCTATCCTTATCCGTTTACATTGGCTTCCCCTCCATTATCGCTTTCGTTACAAATTTCTGATTCTACTCCATCGTGCCGTTTACACCAATTCTCCTCTCTATCTGGCTGATTGCATCTCTCTACATTCTCCCCATCGACAACTTCGTTCTTTCAACACCAATCGTCTGTCTCTTCCCTCGCCCTCCCGAGCCCGCTTGGAACAGACACGACACTCTGCCTGGTTCTTTCTCGGACCTATGCTATGGAATGCACTACCCACTGATCTTCGGTTAGAGCCATCATACTCCCAGTTCAAGTCTCTGCTTAAGACATATCTATTCCAGAAAGCCTTGACCTCCTTCCTGAAGACCCCTCCTGCCTGCCCTATGTCTCTGTCTGATGTGTTATAGATTGTCTTTGTCTGTCGCCCTCTCTGTCTTTATGGTTTATTATGAGTTGGTATCACTGTATGACTTGTTTGCCCTTTCTCTACCTCCTTTCCTATCTGAACTTTGGCGTTCTATTTCCTGGTGTGCAGTGTCTAATCAAATTTTTATTGTACACCGCTAAATGCTTTTGCCCTAGCGGTATATCAAATGTAAATAAAGATAAAGAGTCTTCACAAAATGCATGGCGGTAGTAGCCACATTTCTAAGGACTCTAGGGATATTTGTCTTCCATTACTTAGACGACTGGCTCATAAGAGCAAGCACCTCTCGGGAAGCCAATCTGTCCCTCTCATGCACCATGCAGGCATTACAACATTTGGGATTTGTCATAAGTCTTCCAAAATCCCAACTCGTCCCCTCTCAAACTCTATTCATAGGGGCCCTCTTAAATACTTGGCAGTCAAGGGTATTTCTGCCCCAACTTTGCTGTGCTCGTCTCTATCAGTTCTTGAGGCATACCTGAGATGCTATCTTACTGCTTGAGAAATGCTACAACTTCTGGGTCATATGGCATTAATGGTGCATGTAGTTCCATATGCCCGTCTACGCATGCTCACAGCCCAATAGACGCTGACATCCCAGTGGTCTCAAGCATCAGGTCACCTGGGGGACAAGATAAGTTTCTTCCCTTCTGATCTTGTTTCTCCAGTGGTGGCAATCCCCAGAAAATCCCCTTAGGGTCTCCTTTTCAGATGCCAGCACATCATTGTACCCTGATGACGGATGAATCCAAACTGGGCTGGGGAGCCCATCTGGGATCTCTCTCCACTCAGGGACTCTGGTCTCAGCAGGAGTCACAACTCCACATAAATCTGCTGGAGCTCAGAGCCATTCTCAGTGCTGTATTCCAGAACCATCTTCGTTGCCGCAGAGTCCTAGTCCAAACTGACAATCAAGTGGCCATGTTTTATGTGAACAAGCAAGGCGGAACAGGTTCTTGGACCCTCTGCAGCAAGGCTCTATATCTCTGGTCCTTTGCCATACACCACTTGGAGATTAATGTGATGATGTATCTCCCGGGCAAGCAGAATGTGTTGCTGGACAGACTAAGTCAAATCCTTCTCCTCCACAAGTGGTCTCTTCATGTAGACAGTCTCTCGCATTTTTTCAGATCTGGGGGACTCCAAAGATAAACCTGTTCGCAAGTCCTCAGAATACCAAGCACCCTCGCTTCTGTAACAGGACTCCTGTGCTGGACAGCCAACAAGTGGATGCTTTTCACTCACTGGGGACAGGGTTTCCCTCCCATTCTCCTAATTCCCAAAACTCTCTTCAAATTCCAGATATCCCCATGCTGGCTATGTCAGCTGTGGTACTCTCTCCTTCTACGTCTGTCTCAGGCTTAATCTATAGATCTGGGGTCTGTGCCAGATCTCCTCTCTCAAGGGGAGAGGACACTGCTCCATCCCAATCTGCAGTCTCTCCATCTCATAGCATGGCTGCTGAAGGCTTAGCCTTCCAGGACATTAACCTTCCCCAGGAGGTTAAGGACATCCTGTTAGCTTCTAGAAAGCCATCCACCAGGCGGTCCTACACTTTCAAGTGGCGTAGGTTTTCTTTTTGGTGTTCTCAGAAGAGTCTTAATCCCTTCTCAGCTCCGGTGGAGGCGCTCCTTGAGTATCTCCTCCACCTACCTTCTTCTGGACTCAAAACCAATTCCTCAGTATGGACACACATATAAGAAATATAACAAAAAAGTTTATTTTAAACTAAAAGTCTTAAAACAACTCCGCCCCCTAATGCATCTACAGGATTTTCAATGTATAATACAAGCTATAATAACTCCCCATTTCGATTTTGCAAATTTAACCCTACTAGGCATAACAAAACAAAATCTAAAAAAACTCCAACTAGCACAAAATGCAGCAGCAAGGACTATCATGAATGCCCCACCATTCCAACATAACACCTATTTTAGAGAATCTACACTGGCTCCCGATTCAATGCCGGATACATTATAAAACTCTTTAACTACTTATAAAGTCTTGAACAACACAGCACCTCTTACTCTAAACAACCTCATTAACAAAGAACCCAATCATAATCTCCAAAGGCGAGACCAACTAAACAAACTTATAACACCAAAGGAATTTATAAAGGCCAAAAAATCAACAAGCAAGAAAACATTCTCTCATGCAGCCCCTATAATTTGGAACAACACTCCATCGGAATTAAGATCCTTACCTCAAATCATGGAGTTCAGGAAAAAACTCAACTCACTTATTCTCAACATACTACGGATCCGTGTCGAACTCACCTATTCAACAGGAAAAAGGATAGCTTCACCAGTTGACTTATCCCATCCTTGAACTGGAATAAATGAGAGAACCCCAAACCGACTATCTCAAAAACATACATACCTGTACATAGTTAATATCTGGTTCTTTGTATATAGTTTCAAACTGTTAATTGTAAAATTGAATTTCTTTGTAGTTTCACAATGTTATCTGTAAAAGCAGCTTTGCCTGTTTACTGTTGTTCCATGTAAACCGCAACTGATCAATGGAAGGTGCGGTATATAAAAACTCGCTAATTAAATTAAATTCGGTAAGAGTACATCTAAGTGAAATTGCAGCCTCTCATGTGCTCTTAGATGGCCAACCCATCTTTTCTCAGCTGCTTATAGCACGCTTCATGAGGGGTCTTCTGTTAACCAGGCATCCCATTAAGCCACCTCCAGTGACATGGGACCTCAGTGGTGTTCTAGGGCAGCTTCTCAAGCCACCCTTTGAACCTCTAGCCACTACTTCACTTATGTTTTTCACATGGAAGGTCATCTTCCTCATTGCTCTCACTTCAGCAAGGCGCATTGGTGAGCTCCAGGCCTTGGTGGCTGACCCACCTTACACACTGTTCTACCATAAGGTAGTCCTTAGGACTCACCCTCACTTTGTGCCAAAGGTGGTCTCGCTCTTCCATTTGAACCAGTCGGTCTACCTCCCTGTGTTTTTCCTTAGACCGCACTCATCTAGACCAGAAGTAAACCTTCATACTCAGGACTGTAAACGTGCCTTGAGCTTTTTATCTCCAGAGGACTCGTGAGCACCGGAAAGCTTCTCATCTGTTCTTCTCCTTTGACTCTAGTCACCTCGGGTTGCCAGCTGACTGCATCACCTTTTGTTTATGAGAAGGCAGGACTCTCCCTTGAGGGTTATGTCACTGCCCATAATAGTCGAGCCATGGCTAACTCGATGGCAAATCTACGATCTGTAGCTGTTGACGAGATCTGCAAAGCAGCAACTTGGTCTTCGGTCCATACTTTTGCTGCTCGTTACTGCCTAGACAAGGACTCCTGCCGGGATGCCATGTTTGGCCAGGCTGTTCTCCAGCATCAGACTTTGAGCAACTCCTACCCTCTATCCTGGATTTTGATACCAGACATACATGCAGGATACATGACCTCTTTAAGCATACTTGTGAAAAACCACAGCCTATTCTGAGGTCACCTCTCGAGCATCTTCTAGCTAGGGACTCCCATATGTGAAGACTACCTTCCTGCTTGTGTCTGGAGATAGTGTAGTTACTCACCTGTAACAGGTGATCTCCGGGAACAGTAGGAATTTAGTCTTCACAACCCATCCTCCTCCCCTAGGAGTTTGTGGGTTATTTTTCTTTCTCTTTTTATCTCGGCTACAAACTCGACCGAGGAGGTGAGAGTGGGAAAGGCGGGAAGTCAGCTCGCAGGTGCAGTGGGATGCTCCAAAACGTTTTCCTATTGGACGCTGGGGAGCGTTCCCACACGTGCTCCGTCGGTACCGATGTCACCCATATGTGAAGACTAAATTCCTGCTGTTCCCGGAGATCACCTGTTACAGGTGAGTAACTACGCTTTGTCTTCAGGAATAAGCAGGAATATAGTCTTCACATACGGGTGATGTCTGTGCCGACAGTGCCTGTGCGGGAATTCTCCCCATCGTCCAATTGGAAAGCCTTTGGGAGTCCTCCACTGCGCCTGCACGACTGCCTTCCCACCCTCCCAACTCCTTCCCTCAGTCTTTTTTGTTTTCCACGGAACCAGCAGGATGAAATTTCTGTCACCACAGAAAATCTTTTTTTATTATTTTTCTGGTAGTATTTCTGCTTTCCTGTCAATGCTGGTATCGCCTAAACAGATTTTGGTTCATTTTTCTCTTTCAAATTTCCTTTATTTTACTTTTATTTTACTTCCGTTTCCTCGTTGGTGGCTCTCCGCCCTGTTAGCCCTCAGGCCTTTCTTTGCTCCAACCATGGAGAAAGCCATCTAGTAGCTTTAAAAAATGCACAAAGTACTCCAACACTATTTCACTGACTGGTTCTTAAAGTGCCTTGTCCCAGAACTCCTTCCAGCCTCTTGCTCCCTTTTGCCAAGAAATGACAAGTTGAGGCCTCAAGAACTGGGCCGAAAAGTTTGATTCCCTGTTTGCTTTGGACACTCCCTCAGTGGCCTCCATGTTGTTGAAAGCATAGACATCCTCGCAAGGCTCACAGGTGCTCCTTGTGGTCTTGGGCAAGCCACTTAACCCTCCATTGCCCATTTTCCCTGTAAGTATTAGTGTACAGTGGTGTGCAAAAGTCTGGAATCAGTTGTAAATTTGACGTTTTTTCAACTTCGTGACCTTATATCTTAATTTCTTTTTCCTCCCAGTGGCCTTTTCTGTGTATCTCATGATAAGTGATAGATTTGGCTATTAGGGCCAACCTTTAGTATTGGTTTGGCCCTTACTTTCTGAGTTTGTTCCCCATAGTTGTCCTGTTATTTTCTGTGAAAATCACGTAATGTACATTGTTGGCCAACGATATATTATTGTAAGTATGCTTTAAAATATTATGGACGCACGCCAGATTTCCTTCAAATTAATGTATGTGGCCTTGAAAAAGGCCGTTTTTATGAGTCGGTGATGGCTCAGTATTTGATGGGCCACCCTTTGTTCTTGATCACCTGACTGCACCTTGTCAGCATTGAATGAACCAGTCTGACAAGATGATCGTTGGTGACAACACGGTTCCAAGCTGCAATGAGTGACTCAATCAGCTCACGCTTTGATGTCAGATGCCACAGGGTCTCAATTGGATTCAGATCTGGAGGCTGGGCAGGCCAGTCCATTGACTTGATGATGTTCTGCTGCTTCCAGCTGATCACCTGTCTGGAGCTATGGCAGGGTGCATTGTCATCTTGGAACAGGAACTGGCCAGGAAACAGCTGGTGTGCTGATGGCACCATGCACTTTTGCAGTATGGTGATGTACTTGGCCCCGTTGACCATTCCATCGACGATGTGAAGACATCCAACGCCACTGGCAGCCATGCAGCCCCAGACCATGACCTTCAAAGGATGCTTCACAGTGAGGTTGAGACACTCGGGCTTGAATTCCTTTCCAGGAAATCTCCTCACATAGGTGTGGGCCTGGTTACCAAACAGGCAGAAGGTGCTTTCATTGCTGAATAGCTCCTTTTCCCACATTTCAGTCGACCAGGTTGAGTGCTTTCTAGCCCACACGATCCGTTTGTGCCTTTGTATGTCAGTCATCAGTGGCTTATTCCGTGCTTTGCAGCCCCGGAGACCAAACTGCAGGCACCGGCAACAAACTGTTGATGAGCTGACACTGACCTCACTCTTGTCTGACCACTCTCAAAGTAGCTGAGGAGAGGTCAACTTGCGATTAGTCAGTGAAATGTGTCATAGTGCGCGGTCCTGGCGTGATGTTGATGCACGTGGTTGACCTGAACGAGGCTTGTCCACCACTGAACCCGTTTCTTTCTTCTGTACAATCTTAACAGCGCTCTGACTGCAGCCAACTTTCCTGGCTATCTGACGGCTTGAAAATTCTTCCTCGCTCATAAAGGACACATGAACATGCTCCTCCAACATCAGGGTCCGAATCATCTTCATGGTCGATCCAGAAAGCGTATGAAATTCAAAAGTTCTGCACGTTTTTATAGCTGCACTGTTGGCTAGATATCTGCATTGTGATTGGTTAGTGAAACCAGCCTCCTGATTTGGTCAGAAATAACATGTGCATATTGGATAATCTCGATCAAGTTTTGACGCAGGATCCACAAAAATCGCAGTAGCTATCTCCCAGTGTCTGTAAAGTATTTAAATTGGAAGCAAGGAATGCAAAAAAAGTCAACTCTAATAGCCAAATGTATCCCTTTTAATGTGGTAGAAAGATGAATATGCTGGGCTAACGCAAAATTTAAAAAAAAAGTTAAAGTACGAAAAACGCAAAACTCACAAGTGATTCCAGACTTTTGCACACCACTGTATGTGTCTCATATCCCCTCGTGTTAAATGTATCCCCCCAATTGTGTTGTGACCACTTTGATTGAAGGATACGGTGGTATACAAAACTGTCTAAATAAAAAATAAATAAATAAAATAAATTGAAAAAAATCCAAGCTCAGCAGTACATCTAAGCCTGCAAAGCATCAGACATTGAGGTCCCTGGCAAGCCTGGCATCAGACCAAGAGGAAGGTCCCTTTCTCCAGGGACATGCAGGAAGTCAGCCCTCGTATATGGGTGACCTCGGCACCAATGGAGCTCTCACGGAAGCATCTCCCCAGCTTTCAAAGGAAGCCTTTGGGAGATGCCACCATGCATAGTGGTCCCATTCCCACCCGAGGGTGCCATCCTACTCAGTCTCCTTTTTTCTGTGGAGCCCTTCAGACATCTGTCTGCTTTCTCCAAGAAAAAGTTGAATTTTTTGCCTGAGTTTTATACTGTTCTTTGATTGTGCACTGGTACTCTTCCCGCCACCCGGGCCCGCTGCCCCGGCATAGTGTCTCTGGTCCATAATCCTTTTTTTTTTTTTTTTTCCCTCTTGGCGCCTTTGTGCCCTTTTTCCATCTGGCAGCACCACAGGTCTTTGACCTTGCTGGAGTACCCTTTTCCCCCTGTGGCTTCCAGTGGCTTCAAGAAGTGTGATGAGTGTACAGAAATTGTCCCTTACCAATATACATGACTGCTGCCTAGGGCCTGATCACGGCCTGGGGCCTGTGATCTTTGTGGAAAGATGTCTACCAAGGCCCTCAAGAGCCGTCAACAGCAGCACGATAAGTTTTTTTTCCCGGAGTCCCTGGTGCTTCCAAGGGCCAAGGCTCCATCTGAAGCCTTGGACTCCCATGGCGCTCCCATGGACCCCAGTCAACCCTGGGGGTCTTCAGAAATGGGGTCTCCCTCGAGGGAACACAAGAAGAAGAAACCCTCAAAGGCAGCATCCCTGGATGGTTCTGGGCAGGCTGGGTAAGCCCCAAGCCAGGACCTGCAATCCACGCTGCTCGTCAGAGGGCTTCAAGTGGGAGCAGCCCTCTAAGGTCGCCCCGAAGAAATTGCCCGAGTATTGGCCCCAGACACCCAAAGCCATCCTCGTTGAGGACTCCTTTCATGGGAACCGGCGCCAGGCCAGAGTTCCTCAGTGCCTTCGCCAACAGTTGCGGAGCCTCCTGGACTGGAGACCAGAATGGCAGCCCTGGAGTGCAGCTTGTTTGTCTTCATGGATCAGCAGTGGGCATTGATGTCCAGCAAGGCTGGTTCCTCCGCCCAGACCACCGGACCTTTTGACATAGAGGATGTCTCCAGAAGCCAAGCTGATCTTCGGCTGAGGTCTCAATCCGAGCCCCATTCGATGGGGCCCAGGTCTTCCCTGGCTAGTGTGAATCTTCAACAGACTACTTGGAATGGGAGACCGAGGATGAGGTGTCCCCCGACACCTGTTTCTCCCCCCCCCCCCCGTGACGTCCCTTGGGACCTGTCCCCCTCAGAGTCTGTGTTGGTCCCTGCCCGAGGACATGACATTCCTAGACTTCGTGAGGGACATGTCAAAGGTGCTAGCATGCCTGACTGAATCAGAGGACCACCCTCAGACAGAAGACCTAGATATCCTCCAGTTTCCACCGAGGGAATTGCTGACGTTGCTCATTCCACCTATCCTGGAATGGCTAATGCTCTGCATGTCGGAAACACTGGCATCTGTGCTCTTTGTGAGCAAGCAGTTCAATTCAATGTATTGGGTCTGCCGGAACTTGGGCTTCCAAAAGGCACAGCTGCAGCATAACTCCATGGTGGAGGAGTTGGCCATGCATCGGTTGAAGAGCCAGAAGATGCACCACTCTGCCCCTGGGTAGGGAGGCCTGTACCTTGGATGCCCTCAGCAGAAAGTGCTACTTGGACTCCATGCTCATCAGCTGGATCCAGGCCTTCCAGCTGTACATGGGCATGCACCTGAGAGACCTGGCGAAGGAGCTAGCCAGGTTCTCAACTGGTCTTTCCAAGGAACCCCTGCAGCTGTTCAAGAACCTAGCCAGAACTGTCTGTGAATGTTCCAAGTTCATGACTCAAGCAGTCTGACTACTTCGAGTCAGTGACTAGAGTAGCTGCAGCAGGCATCATGCCGGCACCAGGCTTGGCTACAGTCTTCCGACCTCTAGCAGTGGGTTCATGACAAATTGGTTGATGTCCCATGCCAAGGCTCCTAAGCCCTGGGTGTCTTCTCTGGCCCAGCCTGGAGGGAGCTTTTGACTCCTTGGGCATAGCCTCTCTACCCCAAGGAGGACAACAGCCCACAGGGGGACGTTTGATCCACAATGCCCACAGGTGGCCAGCCATCACCACCAATTCCTGGGCATTCCAGGTGGTCAGGGAGGGCTTCCTTCTTCACTTGGCACAGACGCCACCTTCTCCTTTCTTCCCGGAAGAGCCCCCCAGGTCTCCCCTTTACCGGGACCACCTACTGCAGGAACTTTCAGGCCTTCTCGAGGAAAAGGTGGTGGAACCAGTACCCCAACGTTTCAGGAGCAAAGGGTTCTACTCCGGGTATTTCCTCTTGCCAAGAACAGGCGGCCTACGGCTCATCCTAGACCTGTGGAACCTGAAAAAGTTCCTGGTGAGGGAGATGTTTAAGATGCTCTCCCTTGGGACGTTGCTGCCTTACCTCCAGCAGGGAGATTGGCTATGCTCCTTGGATCTGAAGGATGCTTATACCTACATCCTCATCACCCTAGCCACAGGCAGTACCTTCGCTTCAGGGTGGGGGGAGACCACTACCAGTATAGGGTACTACTCTTCGGCCTGGCATCCGTCCCCAGGGTCTTCACTAAATGTCTGGCAGTAGTGGCCGCCTTCCTCTGTCTCCAAGGAGTATTTGTCTTCGCCTACCTGGACAACTGGCTTATAAAAGGAGGCACGGCCGCTGAGGTGCACTAAGCTACGACACGCACCATCCATGTCTTGCAACATCTGGGGTTTGTGATAAACCATCCCAGTGTTTGGAGTTCATGGGGGCAAAACTAGATGCTGTTCAGGCAGAGGCCTTCCTCCCCTGGATTGGGCTGACTGTCTCAGAACACTGGCCGCAGATGTTTAACACCATCTCTCTGTGTCTGCTCGGCTTCTGCTGCACCTGCTTGGCCACATGGCCTCCATGGTCCATGTCACTCCAGATGCCCGTCTGCACATGAGGGTTGCCTAGTGGTGCCTTCGAGACCAGTGGACACAGGCCACGGGCTGCCTCCAAGACAGAGTCTGTGACCCACCAGTTGGTGGACTCCCCAACTTGGTGCTTGGAAGGGTGTCCCAGCTTGACGGTGTTGCAGATTTTGCCACCAAGTCATCCCCTAAGGGTCCTCACAACAGATGCCCCCCTGTTAGAATGGGGAGCCCACTGCAAGGAACTTCACACCCAGGGCAGCTGATCGCAAGCCAAAGGCAACCAGCAGATCAACCTTCTGGAGCTTTGGGCAATATATCTAGTTCTCAGTTTTTTGCCACCGTCTGAGGCACCAGCCGGTGCTGATCCAAATGGACAACCAAGTGGTGGTGATATGTGGTGGGCAAGCAAGGAGGCATGGGGTCTCGCACCCTTTGCCGCCAGGCACAGACACTCTGCTCTTATGCAATTCATCATGGAATGCTCCTACGGGCGGTATATCTGCCAGGACAATGGTCCTGGTGGACAGACTGAGCAGGGTCCTCCAACTGTAGATGGACCCTTTTCTCCAGTCCGGACAACTACCAGTTGCCCCACTTCTGTTCCCGTCAGCCCCACCTGGGCCAGATAGCAGCGGATGCATTCTCATCCTGTGGTCGGAAGGCCTTATGTAAATCTTCCTACCCATACAGTTGATTGCCAAGACCCTCGTTAAGGCTCTTCGCGACAAAGTGTCGCTGATCGTAATGGCTCCCCAGTGGCCCATGCAGCCGTGGTTTCTGCTGCTGCTCCAATTGTCGGTGGAGACACTGATCCCCTTGGAATTCTCCGGGACTCTTTCCTCAAGAAGAGGGCTCTCTCTTGCACCCCAATCTGGGGTCCCCATCACTGATAGCAGGGCTGCTGAAAGGGTAGTAACCTTGACCCCTTTCAACCTCTTGGGGGTAGTGGTAGAGTTCCTGCTGGCCTCCCATGAGACCTCCACCAGGAGGGCTTACGCATTCAAATGGCACCGGTGTGGTGCGTAGAGCAATGGATTAACATGTTCTCTTGTTTGGTGCAGTTAGTGCTACAGTACCACCTTCATTTCTCAGAATCTGGGCACAAATCTACCCCCTCTTAGCCCGTCTATTGTGACCCGCTTCCTGAGGGGGCTCCTACTCTCAAACCCCCCATCTGCCCTCTGGCGACCGAGTGGGACCTCAGTGTACTGTTGGCACAGCTCACCTGCCCGCCCTTTGAGCCCGTGGCTACCTGCCATCTGAGGTATCTCTTGTGGAAAGTCGTGTTCCTGGTGGCGCTCACCTCCTCTCGCAGGGTCAGCGAGCTCCAAGCTGTGGTCGCAGAGGTGCTGTATACCAGGTTCTACGAGAACAGGGTCATGCTATGCGCACACCCCAAATTCCTCCCAAAGGTGGTGTCTTCCTTTCATTTCAACCAGGAGGTGGTGCTACCCACCACCTTCCCGAGACCTCACTCCAGCAGTGTGGAGATAATCCTTCACACCTTGGACTACAAGAGGGCCCTGTCTTCTACATTAAACATTCTTGGGGCAACTGAATAGCATCTCAGCCTTTCGTTTCCTATGACCCTAGTTGTCTGGGGGAGACAGTGACCAAGCGAACCCTGTCCATCTGGGTGGTGGATTGTATTGCCCTTGCCTATGAGCAGGCTGGGCGCATGCTGGACAGCCAGGTCATGGCACACTGTGCCCAGGGCCATGGTGACCTCTGTGGCAAACCTGCACTCCGTCCCCGGGCCGCCACTTGGTTTTCAGTGCATACCTTCGCATCTCATTACTGCTTAGAGAGGAAGTCCTAATGGGACAGCGCCTTCGACTAGGCTGTGCTCTTTAATCTTTTTGCGGTCTCCTACCCTCAGATCCTTCTGTGTTCAGGCTACTGGAGCGTTTGTGCCAATCGGACACATGGGCCCTACTGCAATCTGTATCTGTGGACTCAATTGTTGATCACAGCTCTCCTTGAGAGCGACCGTGTGTTTTCTCTACGGGCTTTAGGTAGCCTGTAGCTAGGGAATCCCATATGTGAGGACTGACTGACTTCCTGCTTGTTTTTGGAGAAAGCGTAGTTCTTCACCTGTAACAGGTGTTCTCCAGGACCAAGCAGGAAGTCGGTCCTCACATATGGGTGACGGCGCCGACAGAGCCCTCATGTGGAGCATTTCCCCAACTTTCAAAGAAAGCCTTTGGGAATGCAGCGCTCATGCGCGGTCCCCTTCCCGCCCAAGGGTGCCATCTTGCTCAGTCTTCTTTTTTCCATGGAGCCCGACGGACGTGTGTCTTAGTCACCTGGTTAAAAGTTGATTTTTTTTTCCTTTGAAAATTAGTGGTTTTTTGCCGGTTCAATGCCGGTTCCCCTTCCCGCCTGGACACAGTACACCGGTATCGAGCCCGGAGCTGCTTTTTCGGTTTTTGTCCTTTGAGACTAGCGTTCGCACTTTTTTCTTTTTCACTGGCAGCCCGGTCTTTTGACCTTGCAGGGGCCCTTTTTCCCCCGATGGCTGCCAGCTGGTTCAAGAAGTGTGATCAGTGTAAGAAACTGATGTCTCTCACCGACACACACGACTGCTGCCTCCGGTGCCTCGGGCCCGATCATGACCCGATGATCTGTGGCCCATGCGGCAAAATGTCCTCTAAGGCGCTGAGGAGCCGTTAACATCAACGAGAAAGGATCTTCTGACTCCACGTCCGGCCGGGCCCGGACTTCATCAGAGGCCTCGACGTCTCGGGAGTCCGACCCCGAGCATTGTTGGGGCTCCTCTGAGCGGGGGTCTCCCTCACGGGAACACAAAAGGAAGAAGAAACCCACGAGGGCGGCATCGGTGGACGCTCTTGGTCCCTTGAGGGCCAGGTCGCATAGCCCCGACCGCTGTCCTGGGTCCTCGGAGTCGGGGAGGCCTGCCAAATTGCCTCGTGTGGGGCCGGAGTCCCCGAATCACATGAGTGCTGTTGTCCTCGTGGACTCTCTGGGGGAGCCGACGTCGGCCCTCACACTGTCGGGGGCCGAGTCAGGGGCTGCTGAGTTTCCTGAGCTCGTACTCAGGTTGACAGCCTTGGAGAGCAACTTGGCTGCCTTCATGGAACAGCAGCGGGTGCTGATCGCCGGTCTGACCGGTGCATCTGCCCCGACCACCGGGACCTCAACGTTCAATTCGACCCCGGAGGCCAAGTCGATCCTCGGACAAGGTCTTCCTTGGCCTCCCGTATGGGGCTGAGGTCGTCGACGCTGGTACCCTCGGCGTCGAGGCAGATGGCATCGGTGCCCGGCCGCCCGACCGGAGCCGCTCGATTCCTCCTCTGAGGGGTCGGAGTGGGAGACGGAGGACAAGGAGTCCACGGACACTTTTCGGACCTGGTGCATCCCATCGGACTTACCGGAGTCCAAGCCTCAGAGAAGGTCCCCCCCCGGAGGATACCCGTTTCTCGGACTTCGTGAGGGACATGGCCAAGTCCTTGGCCTTCCCCGCGGATTTCGAGGAGGAGCCTCGAGCCGAGGAACTCAAGGGCCTCCAGTATGACTCTCCACCGAAGGAGGCCTTTACTGTACCGGTTCCTCCGATGCTGGAACGGCTGCTCTTCCGCATGTAGGAGGCAACGGCCTCGGCGCCGGTTCTCAGCAAACAGGTCGATTCCATTTATCGAGTCCGTAAGAGCTCTGGGTTCCAGAAGGCACAGCTACCCCGCACCCCTCCATGGTTGTGGAATCGGCTTTGCATCGTCTAAAGAGTCAGAAGATGCACTCCTCGGTGCCCCCCGGCAGGGAGGCCCAGAACCTGGATGCCCTCGGTAGAAAGTGCTTCCAGGGCTCTATGCTGGCTTGCCGTGTCCAGACTTACCAGGTGTACATGGGCATGTACCTCCGAGACCTGGCAAAGGAGGTTGCCGGGTTCTCTGCTGGTCTCTCCGAGGAACCTTTGCAGAGGTTCAAGTCTTTGTCATCGGGGATTCGAGAGTGCTTGAAGTTTATATCTCGAGCAGCCTATGATGGCTTCGAGGCTTCAGCCTGAGTAGCAGCGGCCAGCATCTGTGCATGCCATCAGGCCTGGCTACAGTCATCGGACCTCGAGCCATGGGTCCAGGACAAGTTGGTCTATGTCCCTTGCCGGGGTGAGAACCTCTTTGGCAAACCCATGGCTGAAAAGGCTGCAGAAATAGAGACTGAGACTCGCACCAGGACAAGGCTGTCCAGGAAGACTTCTGCGCCTTCTCAGAAGAAGGGCTCGGGGAAAAAGTCCTTTTACCTGAGGAAGGCCTCTGCCTACAAATCCTACCCTCAATTCCAGGCCTCTACAGCTCCCGAACAGGGTCAGCAGGCCAAGGGGCAGGGACATGGGCCCCATAGGCAGAAAACCCCCAAGCCGCCAGCTCCGGCTCCTGAACAGCAGGGAGCGGAGTTTTGACTCCCACTGCATAGCCTCTCCCCCACAGCTGGCTCCACTCTGCACAGGAGGCTGGCTGACACAGTACGCCCACAGATGGTCAGCTATAACGGGATACCTGGGTACTGAGCATAGTCCAAAAGGGCTATTTGCTCCACTTCAACCAGTTACCTCCCTCCTATTTTCCAGGGGAGCCTCCAAGACTCCCTCGGCACAGGAACCTCCTCCTTCAGGAGTTGGCAAGTCTTCTACAGGAGCAGGCGGTGGAACCGGTGCCTCACCACCTGATAGGATGAGGCTTCTATTCCAGGTACTTTCTGGTACCAAAAAGGACAGGAGGCCTCAGGCCCATCCTAGACTTGCGAAGTCTCAAGTTCCTGGAGAGGGAAAAGTTCAAGATGCTTACCCTTGGAATACTGCTGCCCTACCTCCAGCAGGGAGATTGGCTATGCTCCTTAGACCTAAAGGATGCTTATACTCACATCCTCATTCATCCAGACCACAGACAATATCTCAGATTTGTAGTGGGAGGAAATCATTTTCAGTACAGGTTACTTCCATTTGGCCTAACCTCCGCACCCAGGGTTTTCACCAAATGCCTGCCAGTGATGGCGGCCTATCTCAGAAACCAGGGCATCTTTGTCTTTCCATACCTGGACGACTGGCTTATCAGGGGTCAGTCTCCACAGGAGGCCAGACAAGCCACTCTTCGCACTGTCTCTCTTCTCCAGCACCTGGGCTTCGTCATAAACTTTGCAAAGTTCTCTTTTCTCCCCTCCCAGGACCTAGAGTTCATAGGGGCAAGGTTGGATACCTTACAAGCAATGGCTTATTTGCCCGGGAACAGGGCTCGCAGACTGATGGCTCTGGCCCAGCAGTTTCGCAGTGGATCTCTGCTCTCGGCCAGACATTTCCTGAGGCTTTTGAGTCACATGGCTTCCACGGTCCATGTAACTCCAAATGCTCGTCTGCATATGCGGCCTGCTCAATGGTGCCTCAGAGTTCAGTGGATACAGGCCACAGGAGACTTATTTATTTTATTTTATTTATTTTATTTACATTCTCTTATATACCGCACTATTCTGCATCAGTGCGGTTTACATTGAACAAACTGAAATTACATTGAACAGGGTATTATAACTTGGAGATAACTATTTTGCAGGGAACATGGGATCTCTAGGAACAAGTAGGAATGAGTCTTTACATATGGGAGACGTCGCCGACGGAGCCCGCACGGGAATGCTCCCCAGCATCCAATCAGAAAGCCTTTGGGAGCATCCCCCGCGCCTGCGCGGTGGCTTCCCGCCCTTCCTACTGCCTCTCCCCAGTTTTTCGTTTTCCGCGGAGCAGGCAGGACGTCCCTCCTGCCACCGCAGAACTTTTCACCTTTTCTTTTCTTTTTTCTGTAGTCGCGGCTTTTCCCGCCGACAGCGGCACCTCTGTGCCCCTTTTGTTTTTGTTTTCTTTTTTCACTTATTTTTCGTCGCCTAGCGGGACCTTTTTTTCCCTCTGGGCGCCTAGGCCTACCGGGCTTACAGCATGGAGCCCCAGAAGTGCCCTCGCTGCGGGGACTTAGATTTCCACATGGACTCCAATGCCTGGTGCCTCTCTTGTTTGGGGCCTGACCCTTTCCCCCTGGGTCCTCCGGGCTACAGTGTCGGGAAAAGACCTTCCCTTTTTCTGGTATCCCTCGATGATGTTTTCACGCCCAAGGCGCGGTCATCGGGTTTTTCTTCTCTCCAGGATCAGGTAACCACGCAACAGTCTGTTAAGACTAGCCAAGTCTTGAGGGGCGAGTCTCATGCGCGGCATGGCGACGGCTCCAGCCAACCCCTCAAGTCCCCCTTGGCTACTATACCCCGGCGGGAGTCCTCAGGCTCCAAAGCATCTACGGGGTTTCGGGATGTTCCTGGGGTTCGCTCCTCACAGAACATTCCCGAGCCGTGCTCGAGGGAGGTACCCGCTTCGAGCGGTGCCGATTCCCCGGCATCGGTGCCGGCGTCGAGTGTTCCACTCTTCGCCAGGGATCGTCAGCTGGTGTCCTTGGCGCCTCCGGGGCCGATCGACTCGACCGAGTCTGACCTCCCTATATCCAAGCCGCGCTCGAGGGAGGTACCCGCTTCAAGCGGTGCAGACCCCCCCCCGGCATTGGTGTCGGTGTCGAGCGTTCCGCTCCTCACCGAGGATCGTCTGGGGCCGATCGAATCGGTCCAGTCTGGCGTTCCTTCATCCCTGCCATGTGCGGGGGTGGTATCCGCTACGGGCATTGCCGACCCCTTGATGTCGGCGTCGGTGTCGAGCGTTCCGCTCCTCACCGGGGGCTGTCTGCCACGGTCCTCGGCGCCTCTGGGGCCGACCGACCCCTGCCGGTATGGTGCTCCTACGGGGGTGGTATCCGCTTCCGGCGGTGCCGACCCGTCGGCATTGGTGTCGAGGGACCCACTCCCCACCGGGCGGGGATCACCTGCCGCTGCCCTCGGCAGCTCTAGGGCCGACCGACTCGACACAGTCTGGCGGCCCTACGTTCAGGCCATGCGCGGGGGTGGTACCCGCTTCGGGCACGTCGGCGTCGATGGTTCCACTCTTCGCCGGGGATGGTCATCTGGCTTCGCTCCCTTCGGGGCCAGTCGCTTCGACCCGCGCTGGGTTGACGGTATCCCAGCCCTGCGCGAGGGTGGTACCGGGTTTGCGCAGCACCGCTCCGCCGGAGACGGCAGGGGCGTCGAGCGCCAGGGACCACCGTCGGCCTTCCCCGGGAGCCTCGGGGTATGTCGATCAGCCCCAGACGGGCGACCCCCCCAGCATCGTTGCGGCCATCGAGGGCCCCGCTCTTTCTGAGAAACGGGGCCCCGGGATCTTCGATCGCTTCGATCCAGCCTGGATCCGTGCCATCCCGCAACGGTACCCTGGCGTCGGCGCAGGAGTTTGGCACTTCCCTTCCCGCAGGGGCTCGTCGTCGGGCGACCTGGGTACCCTCGGGGACGGGACGGGTCGTATGCCCCGAAAGGGTTTCCCTCCGGTCAGGTGGGCTCAGCATCTGGCAGTGCCCGCCGCCCGACATCGGAGTCGGATGGGCCCCTCTCCACCGAGCTTCGTCCTCGGGGGCCCTTGATGCTTGCGACGCCGATCGACGCGGTTCCGATCCGCTCCCTGGGATCAGCACCGCCAGCGCAGCCGCCCCCGCCGGGGCCCTCTAGAAGGGAGTCTATTTCATTGCTCGGTTCGATGCCCAGCCTGGAATCAATATCCAGCCTCGAAGACTTGGCCACGACACGTCTCGGGATCGGCCCCTGTCTCCTCCCGCGACGCAGAGCGGAGATCGTTGGCCACTGCCCTCCGGCTGCCACGGAACCGCTTCAGTTGCCGGGGGCAGCGCCGCCCCCGTGTTCGGGGCCGAGGCCGATTCCGGCGGCTCCGTCGGCGCCATCGACTCCTTCGATGCCTAGCTTGGAATCAATTCCAGGAGCCGACGATGCCTTGTTGACCACCCCAGCCCGGGGCTGTTGGTCCCCTCCTCTGCCCAGCGGGCATCAGCCCGAGAGGCTTCTCGGTGCCCTGGCGGCCTCTCCTGCCTCCGCCTCCCACGGCATAGCCCCTCCGGGAGAGCCGTCTTTTCAGAATTTCCTCCTTGACATGGCGGACTTGCTGGCCATCCCTATCCCAGACCTAACTCCAGGCCCTGCGGAACGGGCCGCCGTGATGCTTCCTCTGCATCCCTCCCTGCAGGATCTCCTGCTTGGGGCTTGGCGGTCACCTTTGAGGGTTCCGGCGCCGCCGACTGCGATGCATGCTCTGTATCGGGTGCCTCCCTCCCCGGGGTTTCGGCAGCACCAGCTTCCACATCGTTCCATTGTGGTGGAATCGGCGCTGAGGAAGGCCGGAAGCAAGGAAAAGCATTCTTCTCGCCCTCCAGGCCGCGCCTCGAAGACACTAGATACCCTAGGACGTCAAACCTTCCAAATGTCTATGCTGGCGTCCAGGATTATTTCATATATTTTTTATGAGTCTGTCGCTCCGGGAGGTCACAGAGAGATTATCTCTGTTGTCTCCCTTCTTGTCTGCAACCAAGGCCTTTGAATATTCCTTGCTTCTTTATCACTGCAGGAATATCTCTGGGTTCCTTTCTCGTGCTTCTCTAGACTCCTTCCTGTCGGTCAGCAGATGCTCTGCTGTTGCCATTAGAGCACGCCGTACAGCATGGTTGCAGGCGTCCGAGTTGTGTAGACGGGCACAGCATAACCTGGGTAATTCTCCCTGTGACGGAGATCACCTCTTCAATAGCAAAGCCTTACGTCAGGTCGCGCAGTGCTTCGCTAACCTTCTCAGCGTTAGAAGCCATCCTAGGGCCTGGCTTCCCCCCGGCGGTGGTGCGCGCCTCACCAGGCCCTCCTTACCTAGGAAGAGGAAATGTCACCCCTCCGCCCAACCGCCAGGTGCGCCCAAGCAAGGGACCCCTCGCCCTGGGTTGAAGTCCCCGGGCCCGCACCAGGACTCTCATACCAAGCAGTTTTAGGCTCCGGTGGGCGGCTGCCTGCAATTTACCTTCTTACCAGAAGTTTACAATTGAGCTCTACTCTGGGGCTCGTTCAGTAGGGCAAATGGTTCGGGGGCTTATCCAGGGGTTCAGGTACTCTCCTTCCGTTGGTAGAGGGAGACCACCTCTACTCCATGATAGCTCTGGCCCACGGTCAGCTGGCTTACCCTTAGGTACGTCCCCGAACCCTTCTTGGCCAGTATTCCCCTGCTGATTGCTTCTGTACCGGAATTTTCCTTCCAGCTGCTATAGTTCCCCATTGCTTACCAGGGACTATGCCCTCATGTCCCCCGATTAGTGCGGGGGGCGAGTTTCTGCGTGCAGGTCCTGGGGACACCTATAGGGCCTCAAGCCCCCTGGTGTGTTCTTCCGGACTGATGCTATCCTCTGTCCTTCATGCTACTGTGCTGTTCGTTCGCCGATCTGCCCGTGTTCCACCGGAATAGATCCCTCTCCCAGACGGATCTTGACGCCACCTCCCCAGGTGGACGTTCTGTGGATCACTGGCAGGTCCGCCTTACCAGTGTTATGCTCATGGAGGTAGGTTCCTCAGCGTACCTGTAATTGTGCCGGGGTAGGGCGTTCTCCATGCCTAACTGCCTAGATATGCCAGATATCGCCTGCTCGATAGGCGCGTTTTGGGGGATGCCCACAGTGCCTATGTTCTGCCGCCTATTTTTTACCCAATGGCCGGTACTCACGCCCCCCCCCCTCCGGGGTCCAGCCAGTCCACCTGCCTATTCCTTCGATCGGCCCTCGGACTGGTTGTACCCTACTGCTGTGAAGTCAACAGCTTCTATTTTCAGTTATGCCCTCCTCCCGGAGGTTCAGACCCTTGTCTCCCTATCTCTTAGATAGGGCAGGCTGTGTACTCCTGCTCCGGGGTACACCCCTACTCTTCTCTGGAATAGGCTATCCAGATCGGCCAGTCTTCTACTGTTAGTCCTCTGAGTTATGGACTCTGCTCCTAAGGGAGTGCTCAGCTTTGCATAAAGCTTCCTTGAAGACCTGCCGTCCTTCTCCTGACCCAGCTGATTCCTGGATCTCCTGGCCTTCCGGATTTGGAACTTCCTCCTCGCTGCGGTGAAGTTCCCTTGAAGACCTCGCTACTGCGTCTACAGTACCTCCATCACAGTCCTACTTCCTACAACTCAGTAGGTAAGCTTTACATGGTACTAAGTCATTAATTCATTAAAAACGTAATGATGCTCCATGCACTCTAATGACTACTCTCCCTGTAGTCTTTGGGTTTTGCTGTTCTTCTCCTCTCAACTCCTACCCTCCATCCCTCGGGGGATGCCGGGGATTCAGGTTGGGCAAATGCCATCCTGTCCTGGGCCGGGCTTACGGGATCTCCCCCGGGCATCCTCAGCTAGGGAGTCCCCATATGTGAAGACTCATTCCTGCTTGTTCCTGGAGATAGCACAGTTACTTACCTGTAACAGGTGATCTCCGGAACAGCAGAAATTAGTCTTCACAGCCTGCCCACCTCCCCTAGGAGTTGTATCTCTTTCTCTCTATTCCTTCCTCTCCTCTCCTTCTGGCTCAGCTATGAAACTCAACTGGGGAGAGGCAGTAGGAAGGGCGGGAAGCCACCGCGCAGGCGCGGGGGATGCTCCCAAAGGCTTTCTGATTGGATGCTGGGGAGCATTCCCGTGCGGGCTCCGTCGGCGACGTCTCCCATATGTGAAGACTAATTCCTACTGTTCCGGAGATCACCTGTTACAGGTAAGTAACTGTGCTCTATGGAGGGTTAAGTGGCTTGCCCAAGACCACAAGGAGACTTAAGAGACAGAGTAAGAGTGTCCAGACTACTAGCGGCCTCCTGCAGTGGTGGCTGCATCTCCCAAACCTGATCAAAGGGTTGCCTTTCCAGGCACCACCACCACACACAGGTGCTGACGACCGATGCTTCTTTTCAAGGTTGGGGTGCACATTGCCAGGAGGCATGTACTCAGGGCCTCTGGTCCCCTTGGGAGGCCACACAGCAGATCAATCTGTTGGAGTTGCGAGCTATTCGATTAGCTCTACAAACTTTCTCTCATGTCCTCTCTCACCAGTCTGTCTTGATTCAGACAGACAACCAAGTAGCAATGTTCTGTGTGAACAAACAGGAAGGCACAGGATCCAGGCTTCTGTGTCAGGAAGCACAGACCCTGTGCACCTTTGCAGTCCAGCACGGCATGTTTCTCAAGGCTGTTTATCTACCTGGCCAAGAAAATTACCTGGCAGACAGGTTGAGCAGGATTCTACAGCCTCACGAATGGCATTTGAATCCCCTAGTGGTCCAACAGATCTTCCTAAAATGGGGTCTTCCAACCATCAATCTCTTTGCCAGTCCACTGAACTGTCAGCTGCCCAGGTTCTGTTCCAGACAACCACATCCTCTGCGAATAGCAGCAGATGCCTTCCTAATCTCTTGGTCTACAGGCCTGCTGTATGCGTTTCCTCCAACACCTCTAGTGGCCCGAACCCTATTCAAGGTTCTTTGGGACAGGGCCTTGCTGATCCTGGTAGCCCCCAGATGGCCGAGGCAACCGTGGTTTCCACTCCTTCTGCAATTGGCGGTGGACTCTCCACTCCCTCTGGGGTGCAGCCTGATCTCGTGTCTCAGGATCAGGGATCTCTCCTGCACCCCAACCTCCAGTCCCTCCATTTGATGGCCTGGCTGCTGAGAGGGTAGTTCTAGCCCCCTTACTTCTACCTAGGGAAGTGGAGGAGGTGGTTTTGGCCTGTAGGAGGCAACCCACCCGGAAATCTTATGCCCTCAAGTGGCGTAGGTTCTCCACCTGGTGTGCTCGGCACCAAGATGATCCATTTTCGTGCCTGATACCAGTGGTGCTGCAGTATCTGCTTCACCTGTCGGACCTAGGCCTTAAATCCAACTCTGTTCGGGTCCACCTCAGTGCTCTGTTAGCGCACCACTCGCTGGTGGAGGGCCAGTCTGTCGGTCCACCCCTTAGTGGCCCGCTTCCTCAGAGGAGACACTATAGGAAGCAAACTACCACGTAGATCAGAAGAACAAGTCCAAATGTGGAGTATGGAAAGACCACCTTTATTTACTATATACCAGGGACCAACCCAACACAGGTCGTGTTTCGTTGCCTTCGTCAGGGGTATCCACTGGCACACTAAAATCATAAATACATAAATTATCAATAATGCAACAGAATAAAACCATAAAACGTAAAATAAAAAGAGCTAGACACTATCCAGAACGGTTCATACAACAGGCATATGACAGAGCCAGACAGTCAGATCGAGCATCCCTATTGAAGTTGCAATCTAAAAAAGAAGAGATTGGGATGGTTTGTCCACTTCTATATTCCTCCAATTCATGTAAAATTGTTACGATATTGAAAAAGGAATGGCGGCTAATACAGGCATTTCCCGCCTTTCATAATATGCAGTTGACGGTTGCACATAAACGAGATGTTAACCTCCGAGATTTGTTAGCTCCTTCAGCGTTGACAGAGAAAAAACACCTAGCTACACATAAGGGACAATTTCAATGCGGAAAGTGTTCAGTTTGTTTAGATGTGTTTCCAGTGTGAAAAGTTTTCATACATCCTGAGAATAAACAGAAGTTTTACATTGAAGATTTTTCTAACTGTGAGACAGCACAAGTCATCTATGTAATTATATGCCCATGTAATAAGTTATATGTGGGTAAAACTTTGCGTAGTATTCCTACCCCGCATCGTGGAGCACAAGAGTTGCATAAAGAGAAATCTATCTGATAAACCTCTTGTCTCCCATTGGTTGGCCTAGAATCACAAAATCAGTGATTTAAAGTTTTTTGTTATTAAAAAAGTTAAAACCAATTGGCGCGGTGGGGATATTGATAAAATAGTCATGAGAATTGAGCAAAGAGTAGCCTAGTGGTTGGGGCAAGGTACTTCAGGCCGGAAGGTCGGGAGTTCAAATCCCACTAGAGGACAGCTACCTTGGGCCGGAAGGACTGGGGTTTCTAGTCCCACAGATGCTCCTTGTGGTCTTGGGCAAGCCACTTAACCCTCCATTGCCCATGTTCCCTGTAAGTATTAGTGTATGTGTCTCATATCCCCGCGTGTTAAATGTATCCCCCAATTGTGTTGTGACCGCTTTGATTGAAGGATAAGGCGGTATACAAAATTGTCTAAATAAATAAAATAAAATAAATAAAAGATACATTTTTCTACTCAATAGCCTCGCACCCCATGGCCTTAATTGTGAAAGCGATTTGTCTGTTTTCTTTTAATTTTTAACTTTTATTCACGTTTCATTTCACTCATACTTTATCATGTAGGTGCTTCATAGGATGTCCCTCGGTCTGCAGTGCTGTGTGTGTATGTGTGTGTATATATATTACAATTGTCTATTTATTCCTTTATTTTCTTTATACAATGTTTTTCATCTGTTCACCCCTTAGGACTTTTTTGAGATCATGTTGATATTTGATTATGGAAGTTTTCAAAATATAATCTAAACACGTATTCGATTTATTGATGTCCACACTTGTATCTCACAGTGCATGTCAGCCTTTTTCTCGTGGCTCCTTTTCCTCTTTTTTTTTTTTTTTAAGAGCGCGTGTGCGGGCGTTTTAATACTCCGTTTTTCACTCCGGGTTGTACACTTGGTTTACGTCTGTACAGTAAGTTTTTATTTTCTGATAATTAGTCTTTAATGACCAGTTCATAATCTCCGTTATGGCATTAGCTATTCTTGTTAAACGATGTTTCCATAATATCTGCTACGGATGTCTTTTAAACTCATACATTTGCATTTTGATTGCCGGTGTGTTTGGTTCAGTATTTATCCTTTTTAGATATATTTACAGTTTATTTTAATGTATCTATTAACGGTCAGCATTTGGGGTTTTAAAGGTTATTCAATGGGTTTTAATTTAGTGTCTGTCAGTTTTTTATGGATGGAGCATGTCGTGCTTTTTTCATCCCTCCTGCCCACACTCCAATTTGGATTTTAGTTTTTACAACTATTTTAGTTTTTACAACTATTCTGTTATATTTAGCTTATATTTTATTATGTAGGTGCTCCATAGGATGTCCTTCGGTCTGCAGTGCTGTATATATACACGTTTGCCCATTTATTCCTTTATTCTCTTTTTTTTATGTAATGTAATTTTTATCTCCTCACCCCTTAGGACTGTTTTTTGAGATCGTGTTGATATTTGATTATAGAAGTTTTCAAAATATAATCTAAAACACGTATTCGATTCATTGATGCCTACACTTCTATCTTACAGTGCATGTGTTGGCCTTTTTCCCGTGGCAATCGTTTCTTCTTTTTTAAGAGCGCATGTGCGGGCGTTTTAACATATCTCTAGGAACAAGCAGGAATGAGTCTTCACATATGGGTACATCGGTACCGACGGAGCCTGCACGGGAACGCTGCCCAGCTTCCAATCAGAAAGCTTTTGGCAGCATCCCTCGCGCCTGCGCGCTGACTTCCCGCCTTCTCCAGAGCCTCTCTTCAGTTTTCGTTTTTCCGCGGAGCCGGCAGGACATCCTCCTGTCACCGCAGAAACTTTTCTTTTTACTTACTTTAATTACTTTAGTTTGTGTTTTCTTGTGGTCGCGGCTGTATTCCCCGCTGCCACCGGTATCGCCGGTGGATTTTTGACTAAATTCTGAGAAACTTTTTCTTCAGTTTTTTGCCTTAACTTGTTGGGCCTACCAGGCCTCTTCATTATGGAGCCTTCTTTTCCTAAGAAGTGCTTTCGATGTCGAAACACCTGTTTCTTTTTAGACACCAATAGTTTGTGTCTCAACTGTGTGGGTCCTGACCCTTTTTCCCCTGACTTGTCAGGGGATAATTTTGTGAGGAAACCTTCAGGTTTTTAGAGTTTCCCTCGATACCGTTTTTTCCTCGGCAGTGAGGGTACCCGGTTTCTCCACTTCACAGGATCAGGTAACCCACAAACAGTCTGTTAAGACTAGTCAATGCTTGAGTGGTATGTCCCATGCCCAGCATGGTGACGTCTCGGCCTTACCCTCAAGAATCCATTGGCATTACCCCTGCGGGAGTCTTCGGGCTCCAAAGCGTTAAAGGGGTTTCAGGTTGTTCCTGGGGCTCACCCCTCACAGAACATACCTGAGCCATGCTCGGGGGTGGTATCCGCTTCGAGCGGTACCGAGCCTCCGGCATCGGCACCAGTGTCGAGTGTTCCACTCTTCACCAGGGATCGTCATCGGGCATCCTTGGTACCTTCGGGACCGATCGATATGCACCGGATTGACTTCCCTCGATCCCAGTCCTGTACGGTGCGGGTATCCGCTTCGAGCGGTACCGATACCCCGGCATTGGCTTCGGTGTCGAGTGTTCCACTCTTCACCAGGAATCGTCCTCTACCATCTTTGGCACCCTTGGGGCCGGTCGATACGATACCGATGGACATTTCCATATCTCAGCCATGCTCCGGGACGGTACCGGCGTCGATCGGTTCCGATACCCTGGCATCGGCATCGAGGTGGACCGCCTTACCCTTTGCAAGGGGTAGTCATCGGGTATCCTCGGTACCGTCGGTACCGATCGATGTAACCCAGGCTGCCTTAGTGGTATCGGCATCGCCGATACTGCCACCGGCGTCAGAACCCTCGCGACATGCATCGATAGCCTCGCTTTCTTCGATGCCGAGTCTAGTCTCGAGGACTGGGTACCGACGCGTCCCAGAACCGACTCCTGTCGTTTCCAGATAGGCTGTTCCGAAGATCCTAGCCATAACTCTCTCATGCTCTCGGTACCATTGCAGCAGTCCCCAGTGGCAACTTCAAATGCTGGTCCTGTATCAGTATCGATGTCGATGCCTGTTCTTGCACCGATTCCACCGATGCCTAGTTTGGAACCGATACCTGGCATTGATGCAGTACCCACTGCCTCTAAGTTAACATGCCAGTATCCCTGTCCATCTACTAGGTTTCTTTCTTCACACCACTGTACGTCCTCTGGTGCTCAGCCTCTTTCTTTAGCCTTACCAGGGATGGTTCCCATAGGAGATCAGTCTTTTCAGGCTTTTCTCCTGGATATGGCAACCTTTCTTAATATCTCTATCCCTGGTTGTGATGCTACTCATGGCTCACCGGCACAAATGGAAAATATGATGCTTCCTTTACATCCTGCTCTGCAGGATCTCCTTCTGAGGGTCTGGAAATCGCCCTTACGACTTTCTCTAGTTTCTACAACCACTGAGGTTCGGTACCGGGTGCCACCCTCTCCAGGGTTTCAAAAGCCTCAACTTTCTCATCGTTCCCTTGTAGTGGAATCAGCACTACGGAAAGTTAAGAGCAAGAAGAAGCATTCTTCTTATCCGCCAGGTCGTTCTTCAAGAACACTCGATGCTTTTGGTCGTCAGGCCTTCCAAACCCCTCTATGCTGGCCTCCAGAATTCTTTCATATATTTTTCACATGAGTCTAACACTCCAGGAAGTCACAGAGAAATTGTCTCTTTTGACCCCTTTTTTACCAGAGCCCAAGGCTACTGATTATTCCTTGCTCGTCAATCACAGCCGGAATATATCCTGGTTCCTGTCTCGTGCTTCTATAGACTCTTTTGAGTCCGTTAGCAGATCCTCTGCTATTGCCATTGCAGCACGTCGCAGAGCCTGGCTTGAAGCTTCAGACTTGAGCAGATGGGCACAAACTATACTGGCTCATTCTCCTTGTACAGGAGAAGGTCTCTTCAATAAGGAGGCTTTACATCAGGTTGCTCAATGCTCCACTGACTCTCCTTCCACTAAAGACCAATCTAAGCCACCTCCTTCTTCAAGGGGTAGGAAATGTCCTACCAAACCTTCTTTCCCTAAGAAAAGAAAGTTTCATTCATCTCCTGCCCATCATTCGGCTGTACCTAAACAAGGGACGCCTCAGCCTAGCCTGAAGTTCTCCAGCTCTGGCCAGTCTCAGCATTCCCAGCAACCATAGGGGCCGGGAATTGTAATCTACAGTTCACTTCTACCCATTAGAAGTTTATTCACTGTGCTCCTCTTTTTCAGTGTACTAACCTGTCGGAAAATTTTTGTTCAGGGACTACAGACTTCTCCTCTTCTTACTCTCTAGAAGAGCAGTTGCAACTATCCCCTGATAGTTCTATCCCAACTGAACATTTTTTCCTTCAGTTGACTTACCCTATGGGTATGTCACCCTCCAATCACTTACTCTACCCTCTCAACCGGGTTTTTTTCCCTGACTGAGGGGTACCATGCTGAAAAGCTTCTCTAGCAAGCTCGTTCCTCAGACAAGGAGAGGGGATATCTCCTCTTTTTTCTTGTCTGTTTTTCTTTATTGGACACAGGACTATCTCTCTGCTGTTTCCGTCAGCAGCTGTGCCTGCAGGAGTTACAGTAATTGTATTACTGGTACTTTTTCCAAGTTCCAGTCCCTTGTTCAAAATTTTGTCTAGCCTCAGTAGTGATTCCAAGCTATTCGTCATCTATCTTGGATCCTCCTACTCCTTTAGGCTTTCTCACATTATTCTAACCATCTCCTCTCCTAGGATATGGCAACACACCTGACTTCAGTCAGTTTGTCTCATATCTCTCCTGCACAATGCTCTCTGCAGTCTTCAGAGAAGCTTTCTACTATGAGGGCCTTACCATAGAGCATTGACCTTGTCTCTGAAGCTTCTCTATTAGTAGGGAAAAGCTTATAAACCCCTCCCATGCCTGTGAGGGTTCTCCACACCCTCTAGCCTGGGGTGTTAACACGAGATATCAGTTCTTCTGCGTGAAAATCCAAGGCTGATGTTTACGCATGCTACCTCTGGGTCCCTCCAGTAGGTCCCTCTGGTATCTTCTGCGTTTCTGCACATCTGCCATGTCAGTGTTCTGTGGAACTCCCGCCTTGTTCCTTACAGATTCATATGATCATCTGTTCTCACGCGAACATCACGGTTATCTGGTTGGATTGCCTTCCTGCATCCCTCAGTCCATGGAAATAGATTCTCTATACATATCCCAAGTGGGTTCACCCTCTTGTAGAGCGCAGAATCTTTTTCTTTTATATTCCCCATGTACAATTATGGGGCTGGGTGGTAGACATGTATCTTCAACCTGTTGTCTTGTATGTAGCATCTCCATATATGTCTACATACCTATATCATTACTCTGGTGGTGCAAAACCATGCCCCACAAATGTACTATATTTACCTATATTCTATCTATCTCTATATTTTGATACATTTCTCCACCCATATCCTAATATACACATCTGGACATATGTGTATATATATATTCCATTAACATATATATATATGTATATATATGTGTCTGTTGGGGGGCTTCTTAAGGGTTGATATGTCTTACACACTATCACCCTTACTGTCTATACTAAATGTTTTACCTCCTAGAGGTTTTAGACAGTCTATCGCCCTACTTCGCATACCATATTACGATGCAGAAACTGTTAGGCACCAATAACCACTGTGGTGCTAACATCTTCCATTTTTTCTTTAAGTCCTTGAAGCATCAAGCTTCAATATTTTTCCTATCTCTCGCCAGCTAGGAAAAACAGTGTACATCTTTATCTTTGAGTACACAGCTGTTCTCCTTGGGAATAGGGGTTTTCCAGTCCCCCTCTTCCCGCCAGGACTGGGCTAGTTCTCCAACTCCGTCAGTCTTCTTCCTTTAGTCCTCAATGTTAATGACCTTACGCCTAAAGGAGTTTTCAGCTTTTTCCCATAAAGCTTTCTATTGAAGACCTGACGTCTAATCCTACCCAGTTGACACCTGGATCGTCTACTACCTCCAGGTCTGGACCTTCATCCTCACTGCTGGGAGGTCACCTTGAAGATTCCGCCACTGCTTATCCAGTAGACTCCATCATGCTTTCTACTTCCTACAATACAGTAGGTAAGCTGCATATTTTGAGTGTACATTAAATGTGTTTTAATGCTACTCATCATATATGCCAAGGACTCCTGTAGTCTGTAGGACCCTCTAGTCCTTGGCTATGCCGTTTCTTTCCTCACAGCTCCTTTATTGTCAACTCCTACCCTCCATCCCACATCGGATGCCGGGGATTCCTGGAAACAAAATGCACCCCTGCTCCAGGCTCCTGCATTTTTATGGGATCTCCCCCTGGCATCTCCAGCTAGGGAGTCCCCATATGTGAAGACTCATTCCTGCTTGTTCCTAGAGATAGCACAGTTACTTACCTGTAACAGGTGATCTCTGGGAGCAGCAGGAATTAGTTTTCACAACCCTCCCACCTCCCCTAGGAGTTGCATCTCTTTATCTTCTTCTTCCTTTTCTCTTTCGCCTTTGTCTCAGCTTTGAAACTCAACTGAAGAGAGGCTCTGGAGAAGGCGGGAAGTCAGCGCGCAGGCGCGAGGGATGCTGCCAAAAGCTTTCTGATTGGAAGCTGGGCAGCGTTCCCGTGCAGGCTCCGTCGGTACCGACGTACCCATATGTGAAGACTAATTCCTGCTGTTCCCAGAGATCACCTGTTACAGGTAAGTAACTGTGCTTTCTGTTATATTTTTTCACTCCGGGTTGTATACTTGGTTAACGTCTGTACAGTAAGTCTTTATTTTCTGATAAATAGCCTCTGACTACTTCATAATCTCCGGTATGGCATTATCTATTCTTGTTAAACAATGTTTTCATAACATTTGTTACGGATGCTTTTTAAACTTACACATTTGCATTTTGATTGCCAGTTTGTTCTAGTATTTATCCTTTTTAGATATATTTATAGTTGGTTTATTTTAATGCATCTATTAACGGTCAGTATTTGGGGTCTAAAGGCTATTCAATGAGTTTTTATTCAGCATCTTTCAGTTTTATCTTCAGGAACAAGCAGGAATAAGTCCTCACATATGGGTACGTCGGTACCGATGGAGCCTGCGCGGGAAAGCTCCCCAGCTTCCCAGAAAGGAAAGCTTTTGGGGCCTCCCACAGCACATGCGCGCTGCCTTCCCGCCTTCCTGACCAACTCTCCTCAGTTCTTCTTTTTCCGCGGAGCCAGCAGGTCGTGTTACTGTCACCGCTGAAGAAGTTCTTATTTTAATTTGTTTCTTTGGCCGCGTGTCTGCCTTCCCTGGAAGCCAACAGACGATACTTCGAGTCTTCTGATGATTCTGATTCATCAGATGACTCTCCTGAAGTATCTCTTACTCTTCCTGAGGAGCTCTCTTCTCCAAAGAGGAGAATGTCTCCTCCAGAGGATTTGTCCTTTCAAGACGTCATCATTGAAGTAGCTAAAGGACTCTCTCTTTCAGTAACCTCTGAAAAAGAACCTAGAACAAAAAAATTAGATATTTTAGGATACCCTAAGGTTCCCAAAGAGGCAGTCACCTTGCCCATTCATGAAATTCTTCAAGAACATATGATGGACCTATGGGAGACTCCTCTCACTCTATCTCCACATTCTTGTCGTTTGGACACCATGTATCGTGTCCCTCCTTCTCCTGGTTTTCAAAAAACTCAGCTCCCTCACCACTCTATTGTGGTGCAGTCAGCTATGAAAAGGATAAAGAGTACCAAAAGACACTCTTCTACTCCTCCAGGAAGAGAATGTAGCACTTTGGATGCTTTTGGTAGGAAAATCTTCCAAGCCAGTATGCTTAATGCCAGAATCAATTCATACAGCCTTTATATGGGCATGTTCCTGAAGGAGATTGCACTAAAGCTGCGCAATTTTCTCCCTTTTATCCCAGAGGATAAACAGGAGGAGTTCCTTCTTTTGCTAAAGCATACCCAAGATGTTTCAAAATTTTCCAACAGAGCAGCTTTTGACTCCTTTGAAGGTGCTAGCAGAGCCTCAGGCAGTGCTATAGCTGCTTGCAGAATTGCTTGGCTCCAGGCTTCTGACCTAGAACCCTGGGTCCAGGATGGCTTGGGAAATCTGCCCTGTACAGGTGAAAATCTGTTTGGAAAAGAGTGGCAAATCAAAGCCACTCAAATGGACGCAGAAAATGCTGCTTTAGATAGACTTTCTAAGTCTACCTCTACCCCTGCCAAGAAAAAATCTTTTAAGAAGCCTTTCTATAAGAAGGCCAGATTTTCTACAAATACTGGCCAACAATCTTCTACAACTCGCTTTGCTCCTAAGCGTCAGCAATCTAAACAGGCCAGGGCAAAACCTGCAGGGACTACTACAGCCCAGCAGTCCCAACCCCCTCAGGGTTTTTGACTTAATACTAGATAACTTAACCTTTCTGGCTCTACAACAACCAGAGCCTCTCACCATTCCAGGAAGGTTAACTGATTTTGCTCCCAGATGGGAGCAAATCACATCAGAACAGTGGACCCTCTCCATCATCAGAGAGGGCTACAAACTACATTTCTCCAGCCTTCCTCCCCATACCATGGTGAGACGTTTCAATTCTCCCCCATCCCTCGTGGACCTTTTGGGTCAGGAGGTGACCACCCTTCTCGCCCAAAGGGCAATAGAAGAGGTTCCTCCTCTTCAACAGGGGTCAGGGTTTTACTCCCCTTATTTTCTCATTCCAAAGAAAACAGGGGGATACAGATCTCAGAGAATTGAACAAATTCCTATGCAAGGAGAAATTCAAGATGCTTTCTCTAGGTACTCTCCTTCCATACCTGCAGAGTCAGGATTGGCTTTGTTCTCTAGATCTCAAGGATGCATACACACACATACTCATCCATCCATCCCACAGAAAATTCCTACAGTTTCTGTTCCAGGGAAAACATTTCCAATACAGAGTACTTCCCTTCGGTCTAGCCTCTGCTCCAAGAGTGTTCACCAAATGCATGGCAATAGTGGCTGCATTTCTACGCGCCCTGGGAATTTTTGTCTTCCCATACCTGGACGACTGGCTCATCCGAGCTCCATCTCAGTCCGAAGCCCAGACTTCCCTGGACCGCACCAGACGCATTCTGCAGTATCTGGGACTTGTGATCAATCTGCCAAAGTCTCAACTCACCCCTACTCAATCCCTGGAATTCATAGGGGCCTGGTTAGATACCACCACTGCAAGGGCCTACCTCCCTCATGCCCGTTGCCAACGTCTAGTGCACTTCGCCTCCCAGACTCAGTCCAGAAGCCACTTGACTGCCAGGGAGATGCTACAGCTACTAGGCCACATGGCCTCCATGGTACATGTGGTGCCTTATGCTCGCCTGCATATGAGAGCAGCTCAATGGACTTTGTCCACCCAGTGGACTCAAGCATCAGGAGCTCTCTCAGACCAAATAGCAACCTCCAAACGTCTTTTGGTCTCTCCAATGGTGGATATCCACTCAAAATCTGTTGTTGGGGGCTCCCTTCCAACCACTGTTGCCCCAAGCAACCCTCACAACAGATGCCTCCCAAGCAGGTTGGGGAGCTCATCTTCAGGACCTCTCCACTCAGGGCACTTGGTCTCCACAGGAGACCACCCTTCATATCAACCATCTGGAACTTCGAGCGATTTTTCTAGCTCTCAAAGTTTTTCATACCCTCCTCCACAACATGACAGTCCTTATTCATACGGACAATCAAGTAGCCATGTTTTACATAAACAAACAAGGAGGGACTGGCTCTCTGTCGCTTTGCAACGAAGCTCTAAGATTATGGGCCTTCGCCAGAGAGCATCAAATCCATCTCCTGGCAGTATATCTCCCAGGAATCCAAAACTCTTGGGCAGACAGACTCAGTCGAGTTCTGCTTCCACACGAATGGTCCCTGCACATGGATCAGGTACTCAGAATCTTTCAGAAATGGGGAACCCCGGACATAGACCTCTTTGCAAGTCCGTGGAATGCCAAACTTCCCCGGTTCTGTTCCAGAATTCCGTGTCAGGGAACTCAGGCCAAGGATGCCTTCCTCCTTCATTGGGGTTAGGGCTTCCTGTATGCCTTTCCACCTATTCCTTTGATTCCCAAGACTCTGCTCAAACTTCAGAGGGATCAAGGATCTATGATCCTCATAGCTCCACGCTGGCCACGCCAAGTGTGGTACCCTCTACTTCTGCATCTTTCCCAAGCCCCCTCCCTGGACTTGGGAGCTGCTCCAGACCTCCTGTCTCAGGAGGAGGGAACTTTGTGGCACCCAAACCCCAAGTCCCTTCACCTCAGAGCTTGGTTACTGAAGGCCTAGACCTTCAAGATTTCAATCTTTCTCAACAAGTGAAGGATATCCTCCATGCCTCTAGGAAACCTTCCACTAGGCGTTCTTACGCTTTTAAATGGAAAAGATTTTCCATTTGGTGTGCTCAAAAGGCTCTTGACCCTCTTGCACTTCCCTTGAATTCTCTATTGGAATATCTCCTGCATCTCTCCAATGCAGGACTCAAAACGAATTCAGTACGGGTCCATTTGAGTGCTATCTCAGCATCTCTTAAACCTCTCAATGGACAACCTGTCTCCTCTCATCCTCTTATCGCAAGATTCATGAGAGGCCTAACTTTAACTAAACCTCCCATTAGACCTCCTCCGGTAGCATGGGACTTAAACTTGGTTCTTGGTCAGCTTATGAAGCCACCTTTTGAACCCTTAGCCACCACCTCCTTGAAATTTCTTTCCTGGAAGGTTCTTTTTCTTATTGCAGTCACCTCAGCTCACTGTATCAGTGAACTGCAGGCCTTAGTGGCTAATCCACCTTATACAAGGTTCCATCATGATAAGGTAGTCCTTAGGACAAATCCTCACTTTATGCCTAAAGTGGTCTCACCTTTTCATCTTAATCTAGAGGTATACCTACCTGTCTTTTCTCCAGCTCCTCATGCATCCAGTGCAGAGAGGAACCTTCATACTCTAGATTGTAAAAGAGCTCTTGCTTTTTACTTACACAGGACACAGCAACATAGAAAGTCTTCTCAGCTTTTTGTTGCTTTTGATTCTTCTCATTTAGGACTTCCAGTCTCTAAGAGAACACTGTCCAATTGGATTGCTCAGTGTATTTCTTTTGCTTACCAGAGTAAGAACCTTTCTCTGGAGGGCCATGTCACAGCTCACAATGTGAGAGCCATGGCCACCTCTATGGCTCATCTTCATTCTGTGTCCATCGATCAGATCTGTCGAGCAGCCACCTGGGCCTCGGTTCATACCTTCACAGCCCATTACTGTTTGGACAAGGACTCCTGCCGGGATGCCTTGTTTGGTCATGCTGTCCTCAGACACCTGTTCCATTCTTGAGCAACTCCTGCCCATCTTCCCTGAATGGATGCCTGAGATCCATAGGAAGACGAGGAACCCTTCAGGGTCTCATACCCTTAGGGGGAATCTCCCGGGCATCTTAGCTAGGGAGTCCCCATATGTGAGGACTTATTCCTGCTTTTTCCTGGAGATAGCACAGTTACTTACCTGTAACAGGTGATCTCTGGGAACAGCAGGAATTAGTCCTCACAACCCACCCACCTCCCCTAGGAGTTGTATCTATCTCTCTCTCTTTCCTTTCCTCTCTATTGTCTCAGCTTTAAACTCGAACTGAGGAGAGTTGGTCAGGAAGGCGGGAAGGCAGCGCGCATGCGCTGTGGGAGGGCCCCAAAAGCTTTCCTAGCTGGGGAGCTTTCCCGCGCAGGCTCCGTCGGTACCGACATACCCATATGTGAGGACTAATTCCTGCTGTTCCCAGAGATCACCTGTTACAGGTAAGTAGCTGTGCTTTATGGTGAAGCATGTCGAGCTTTTTCATCCTTCTTGCCCACACGCCAATTCGGATTTCAGTTTTTACAACAATTTAGATCTTTAGTTGGGCTATTTTTTTTTCTTTACTCTTTGAGTATTTTTGTGATGATATTAATTGCATATATATGTGTATACATGTGCACACTTATCAAGTTAAAGTATATGCCCAAGGTGATTTTTATTTTTTATTTATTGTAATTCTCTTATATACCGTGCTATTCTGCATCAGTGCGGTTTACATTGAACAAACTGAAATTACATTGAACAGGGCATTATAACTTGGAGATAACTATTTTACAGGGAACATGGGCTATGGAGGGTTAAGTGGCTTGGCAGGGGGGACCAGTGGAGGAAAGACCACAGCCTACCAGATGATATTAATATTTCTTTATTAAGGACCCAGGTGACTATTGTGAAAACTGTCAAACTCATAGGTAAATCACAGCAAGGATTTACCACTACCATCTATCGTAAACCCACCGACCGTAACAAACTTCTTCGCTTTGACAGTTTTCACAATAGTCACCTGGGTCCTTAATAAAGAAATATTAATATCATCTGGTAGGCTGTGGTCTTTCCTCCGCTGGTCCCCCCTGGTTGTCTGTTTGTGGAAGATACTCTTTCCTTTCCCGGGTTAAGTGGCTTGCCCAAGACCACAAGGAGCACCTGTGGGACTAGAAACCCCAGTCCTTCTGGCCCAAGGTTGCTGTCCTCTAATGGGATTTGAACCCCCGACCTTCCGGCCTGAAGTACCTTGCCCCAACCACTAGGCCACTCCTCCACTCCACTTCCTTAATGTATTTTGCATCATGTAATCCTTGTTTCGCTCCTGCTCTGGTTGTTTTGTGTTTTGTTGTATTTAGATTCATTATTTATGTTTTAATAGGCTATATTTCTATCATCCCTTTTAGTTGTTCTTTACCTCAGTGTATGGTACAGATAAAGGTATGCTGAAATTATAATCCGCAATAAGGTATATTTTATCCTAATCATTTTATTTTCTGTCACACCCTATAAGCGTCTTTTATACAAGTTTTTCTTCTATGTTCTACATATTTGATATGGATGTTATATACTATTTTAATTTTATTTATTTATCAAAGTGTAGCATGTTTGGGTCTCCTGTGTGTGATCAATATTTTTGATATATTTTTAATTTTTATTTTACGTTTTATGGATTTATTCTCTTGCATTATTATTGATAATTTATGTATTTATGATTTTAGTGTGCCAGTCGATACCCCTGACGAAGGCAACGAAACACAGCCTGTGTTGGGTTGGTCCCTGGTATATAGTAAATAAAGGTGGTCTTTCCATACTCCACGTTTGGACTTGTTCTTCCGCTTCCTCAGAGGCCTGCTTTTGCTCAAGCCTCCGATTCGTCCACCAGCCCCTGAGTGGGATTTGAATGTGGTCTTGCAACAACTTACTCGCCCACCGTTTGAGCTGATGGCTACTTGTCAATTACGCTTCCTTTCCTGGAAAGCGTTGTTCTTGGTGGCTCTTACCTCGGCCAGGCGTGTGAGTGAACTACAGGCTCTGGTTTCTGATAGACCGTACACACGGTTCTATAGGAACAGGGTGGTCTTACGGACTCATCCTAAGTTCCTTCCAAAGGTTGTCTCCTCCTTCCACCTCAATCAGGAGGTGGTTCTTCCGACCTTCTTTCCAAGGCCGCATGCCAGCCGGGCTGAAATGGTCTTGCATACCCTAGACTGTAGGAGGGCGTTGTCTTTCTACATTGACCGTACGCAGGGGCATCGACGGGCTGTTCAGCTCTTCGTATCTTTTGACCCTAATAAGCTGGGGTTACCTGTCTCCAAGTGTACCCTGTCCATTTGGGTAGCAGACTATATCGCCTGGGCATACAGGGCAGCCGGCCTCTCCTTGCAGGGTCGAGTCACGGCCACCGTGTCAAGGTGAAGGCTGCGTCAGCTCATCTCCGCTCTGTTCCGTTGGCAGACATCTGCCGGGCCGCTACTTGGTCTTCAAGCCAGACTTTTGCGGCCCACTACTGCCTCGAGAGGGAGTCCCGCAGGGACAGTGCTTTCGGACAGGTGGTACTCCGTAATCTCTGAGGTTTAGCAACTCCTACCCTCTGGCCCTTGTGTTGGGCTACCGTTTGGGGGCGTTCTTAGAGAAGATTCTTATTACGCATGCTGAGGCTCTAGAGGGAGCTTTATTTTTCAGCTTTGGGTTCTCGGTAACCTAGAGCTGGGGAGTCCCATATGTGAGGACTGACTTCCTGCTTGGTCCTGGAGAAAGAGTAGTTACTCACCTGTAACAGGTGTTCTCCAGGAGCAGCAGGAATCAGTCCTCATGACCCTCCCTCCTCCCCTTGGAGTTGCAGTCATATATATATATTTCATTTTGTTTTTTGCTGTCTTTTAGATATGTCATCAGACTGAGCAAGATGGCACCCTTGGGCGGGAAGGGGACCGCACATGCGCCCTGCATTCCCAAAGGCTTTCTTTGAAAGCTGGGGAAATGCTCCGCACGAGGGCTCCGTCGGCACTGATGTCACCCATATGTGAGGACTGATTCCTGCTGCTCCTGGAGAACACCTGTTACAGGTGAGTAATTACTCTTTTTCCAGGGACAGCAGGAATCCGTCCTCACAACTCTCCCTCTTCCCCTTGGAGTTGCTGTACAATTTTTGCCATCTTCTTTGTTGGCTCTAGCTATGTCAGCTGACTGAGTAAGATGGCATTGTTGGGTAGGAAGGGGACCACGCATGTGTAGTGGCATCTCCCAAAGGCTTTCTTTGAATGCTGGTGGAATGCTTCTGCGAGGGCTCCATCGGTGCTGATGTCATCCATTTGTGAGGACTGATTCCTGCTGTCCCTGGAGAACACCTGTTACAGGTGAGTAACTACACTATCTCCAGGAACAAGCAGGAATGAGTCTTCACATATGGGTACGTCGGTACCGACGGAGCCTGCGCGGGAACGCTCCCCAGCGTCCAATCAGAAAGCTTTTGGGAGCATCCCTCAGCGCCTGCCTTCCCGCCTTTCCAACTGTCTCCTCAGTTTTCGTTTTTCCGCGGAGCCGGCAGGACGTCGTCCTGTCACCGCAGAAAATTTTTTCTTTAATTCTTTGTTTTCTTGTGGTCGCGGCTGTCTCCCCGACTCCACCGGTACCGCCGGTGTTTTTTCTTTTTCTTTTCTTAAATTCAGGGAATTTTTTTCCCTCGGTTTCTGTCTTAAACTTTTTGGGCCTTCTAGGCCTCTCCATCATGGAGCCGCCGCCTTCTTTTCCTAAGAAGTGTCTAAGCTGTGGCGGTACAGTTTTGTTTTTAGACTCCAAGAACTGGTGTCTAACCTGTTTGGGTCCTGACCATTTTCCTCCGGAGCCATTAGGCTACAATATTGTGAGAAGAGATTTTCCATTTCGAGTTTCCCTCAATACCGAGTTCCCTTCCAGTGTCAGGGCACCGACTATTTCTTTTTCTCCACAAGATCAGGTAACCCACAAACAGTCTGTTAAGACTAGCCAATCCTTGAGTGGTACGTCTCATGCACAGCATGATGTCGGCTCCGGCCTTGCCCTCAAGGGTCCATTGGCTTCAAAACCCCGGCGGGAGTGTTCGGCCTCCAAAGCTTATCAGGGGTTTCAGGTTGTTCCTGGGGCTCACCCCTCACAGAACATACCTGAGCCATGCTCGGTGGTGGCATCCGCTTTGAGCGGTACCGATACCCCGGCATCGGCACTGGTGTTGAGCGATTCACTCCTCACCAGGGATCGTCATCTGGCTTTCTCGGTACCTTCGGGACCGGTCGATACGCCCCAGATTGACTTTCCAGTATCGGCATCAACGCCGATACTACCACCGACGTCGGTACCCTCTAGACATGCATCGATAGACTTGCTTCCTTTGATGCCGAGTCTGGAATCGATCTCTAGTCTGGAAGACTGGGTACTGACACGTCTCGGTACCGACGCTTACCGGTTCCGGATGCTCGGTACCGAGGGTGATTACCAAAGGCTTTCAGTTACCTCGGTACCGATTGAGCAGCCACCGATGACTGCTTCGATGTCGGTGTCGCCTTCAATTCCGACACAGCTACCGGTATCGGTATCTGTGCCGGTACCCGCAGTAACATCGGGGCCAGCTCCTTCCATGCTTCTTTCACCAGGATCGCTCCTTTCTATACCAAGTTTGGAGTCGATACCTGGCATGGACGATGCAGTACTGACTGTCTCAGGTCATGACCTCCAGTACCAGCATCCATCCCTTAAGGATCCTTTCTTGCACCGTGCAGGATCTTATATTCCTATATTCTCAAGTAGATCCTCCAGTGCCCAGGCTAGTTCTTCAGGTCTAGCCTGCCCAGGGACGGTTCCCTTTGGAGATCCTTCTTTTCAGAATTTTCTCCTGAATATGGCAACATCTCTTGCTATTCCTATCCCTGGCTATGATCCTACACAAGGCTCTCTTTCTACTGGAGAAAAGGAAAATATAATGCTTCCTTTACATCATTCCTTGCAGGATCTTCTTCTAAGAATGTGGGAAGCACCTTTAAGGGTTCCCTCACCTTCTAGAGCAACTGATCTTCTGTATCAGGTGCCCCCCTCTCCAGGGTTTCAAAAGACTCAACTTCCCCATCATTCCATTGTGGTGGAATCAGCAATGAGGAAGGTGAAAAGTAAGAAGAAGCACTCTTCTTACCCACCAGGTCGTGAGTCTAGGACACTAGATGCCTTTGGACGTCAAACCTTCCAGACATCCATGCTGTCAACAAGGATTCTTTGATATATTTTTCCCTCCCCTCAGGAGGTCACAAAGAAATTATATCTTTTGACTCCTTTTCGTTCAGAGCCCAAGACTGCAGACTATTCCTTACTACTTAGTCATATTCAAAGTATCTCTTGGTTTCTTACTCGTGCTTCCCTAGACTCCTTTGAGTCTGTTAGCAGAACTTCTGCTATAGCCATAGGGGCACGACGTAGAGCCTGGCTCCAAGCTTCAGACTTAAGCAGATGGGCACAACAAAGACTGGGTAATACTCCTTGCACTGGGGAAAATCTCTTCAATAAGGAGTCTTTACATCAGGTTGCTAAGTGGTCCACTGACTTCCCTGTTTCTGGAGGCTATTCTAAGTCTTCTCCTTCCCCAGTAGGTAGGAAATGCCCTGCCAAACCTTCTTTCCCTAGGAGAAGAAGGTTTCACTCTTCTCTTGCCCATCATACAGATGTTCCCAAGCAGGGGAAACCTCGCCCTGGTCTGAAGAATCCAAACTCTAGCCAGGCTGAACAAACCCAGCAACCATAGGGTCCTGAAGTTTACAACCTAAAGTTGACTTCTTCTCAGTACAGGTTTTTTCACTGTTTTTTCTTTCAAAACTCTACACAGGGATTCCTTTTCTCAGGAAATCCATTTGCTCCTAGGTATGCTGAGCTGTCAGGATATTCATGTCTATGGGTCACAGGTTTCTCCTTTTCTTCCTACCAAGAAGAGAGGTTTAACTACTATCCCATGATAGTTTTCTGTTCCAACATGAATTTTTTCCTTCCACAGACTTACCATATGGTAAGTCACCCTTCAGCTCCTTTTTCTCTACCCTCTTATCCAGGGTTTCCCCTGAAAGAGTGGTACCATACCACTGCAGGGCTTCTCTAGCCTTTCTAGTAATTTCTTTCATTCCAGTGTGGAGTTTTTTCTCTTGAATAAACTCCCTTCTTTTGTCTGGGCAGCTCATCAGACAGGGACAGGAATTTCTCCTCTTATTCTGTCTGTTCTCTTTGTTTTACACAGAAAGATTCTCTCTGCTGTCTTATTCAGCAGCTGCCCATGCAGGAGTTCCAGTGATTGGACTACTGGTAATTTTCCACAAGTTTCCAGTCTTGTCTTCCATTGCTTTCTGTCTGGCCTTAGTAGTGATTCCAAGATAGTGCTTCATCTATCTTGGATAATCCTAATCACTTCAGGCTTATCACACTATCTTCTTTTCTTGCCATCTCCAATTCCTTTGGATTTGGCAGCATAGTTGACGTGCAGCTGGTTTTTTCCAACAGCCAGTTTTATTTCCCAATTGTCTTGCATAATGCTCTCTGCAATCTTACAGAGAAGCTTTCTACTATGGGCCCTTGCTAGAGAGCATGGGGTTTTGTCTCTAATGACTATCCTATATGGTTGGAAAAGGCTTCCTCAGTCATTTTCCATGACTGTGAGGGTTCTCCACACCCTACTATCTCCTTTTACAATACAGGACATAAGCCTTTTCTACGTGAACGTCTAAAGAGTTCTCCAATTCCTACAAGGAATATGCTCTTTTTTCCTTGCAGCTTGTCCTCATGGTATCCTACTCCTTCATGGACAGCACATATTTAACTAATAACGCATGATACCCCTTTGTGTCCCTTCAGTGGGTCAACCTGGTATCTCATCCTATGCGTTTTCTGTCCATTTACCATGCGAGAGTTCTACAGGACTCAGGACTTGCTGTTTACAGACTGATATTATCCTCTGTTTTTTCACGCAACCATCCTGGTTATTTCACTGGATAGCATTCCTGCACCATCTTAGCCAGGGGGAATAGATTCTCTATATATCTTCTCAAGTAGGTTCCACCTTCTTGTTATTAGATGAATCTTTCCTCTTCACATCTCCCATGTGAATGTTCTTATGGGCATATCTCTATCTGCTTAATTGCAGACATTTATCTTTAGACATATATATTCATGTATGTATATATCTCTATATACTTCTTTATAGATGCACACGTAGCTTACAGACATATGTATGTTATACCCCTCCAGATCTCACTATAGACATATATAATATATAATATATATATATGTGTATATGTGTATGTATATGTATGTATCTGTCGAGATGCTCCTTATAGGTAGATATGTATTTACATACTTATCTCTCTGTCTATGCTTATAAAGGTTTTACCTTCCTATAGGTTCCAGACAGTGGGCTTGCATATGTTCATACTGTCCCACAGTATGTCTGGGGTATTATGCACACAACCACTACTGTGGTGCTGACTGCTCCTACCTTAACCCTAGGTTTAGGTATCCCTGAAGCTCCATGCTCCAATATCTTTCCTATCTCTCACCAGTTAGGAAAGACAGGGTGGATCTTCAGTAGATCTGAGGTTTCAACCCTTCAGACATCTGTCCTTCTTGGGAATACGGGCTTTTTTCCCAAACCCCTTCTTCCCTCCAGGACTGGGCTAGTTTTGTCCAAATCAGTCAGTCTTCCTCTTTTGCTCCTAACTGTGAGTAACTCTGTAGCCAAAAGAGTTCCCAGCTTTTTCCATAAAGCTTTCCCTAAAGACCTACCGTTTTTGTACTACCCCAGTTGACACCTGGGTCACCTGTCACTTCCGTGAGGTCACCTTGAAGATTCCTCTACTGGATCCCCAGTAGACTCCATCAGCCTCTCTACTTCCTGTAATCCAGTAGGTGAGGTCCATATTGTGATCATTTCAATATTTTTCATGATAATTATCATACATACAAGGACTTCTTACCTGTAGTCCTATTTTAGGTTAGCTGTTTTTCTACAGCTCCTCTCTCTTCAACTCCTACCCTCCATCCTCAGGATGCCTGGCCATATGAGGTGTAGCATGTTCCAATCCCCACCATGCTAGGGCTCCAGGCATCTTAGCTTGGGAGTCCCCATATGTGAAGACTCATTCCTGCTTGTTCCTGGAGATAGCACAGTTACTTACCTGTAACAGGTGATCTCTGGGAACAGCAGGAATAAGTCTTCACAACCCACCCACCTCCCCTAGGAGTTGTATCTCTCTATCTTCCTTTCCTCTTTCTCTCTCTTTGTCTCAGCTATAAAACTCAACTGAGGAGAGACATTTGGAAAGGCGGGAAGGCAGCACGCAGGCGCTGAGGGATGCTCCCAAAAGCTTTCTGATTGGACGCTGGGGAGCGTTCCCGCGCAGGCTCCGTCGGTACCGACGTACCCATATGTGAAGACTTATTCCTGCTGTTCCCAGAGATCACCTGTTACAGGTAAGTAACTGTGCTTTCCAGGCATCGAGACTCACTGAGAGCAGTCTCTGATGGTGATTGTCCAGCCAAGCAACCCCTGCGGAAGGACTTGTCCTCCAAAGCAGTAGTGGGGTCCCAGGATGCTCCTGAGGCCTTGTCCTCTGGAGAGCAATCGGTGCCATGTTCTGGTGTGGTGGCTGCCAGCCCTGTACAAGACTCTATCCAGACATCAGCAGTCTCCTTAGACCAGCATATGCTTTCTATTGAGAGAACCTTGACAGAGCTTCTGGCAGCATCTTTCCCATTAAACAGACTACCCAGGACACCCAGTTACTGAAACATACACCGGTTTCTGCATAGACATTGGTGTCCATGAAGACATTAATCTCTGAGACCTTGTGTCTGTCGGCACAGACATCAACCCTCATTCTGGTTCCCAAACAACTGACTGTCTCAGGAGTTGGTCGGGGCATTGCGAATGCAATCAGAGTCCTTGTGGCGTGAGCACGGAAATTGTTGATCCCACAAGCATCGACATCACCGGTACTTCAATACTTCCGATTTCCTCTGATTCAGACCATTGGTCCCTCGATTCCTGAAAGCCCCACAACATTCTTTCGGAGCCTCCTAGAAGGAGAAGATTGCCGCCTTGCCTCTGGAGGGATCTCAACCCTTTCACATAGTGGGAAGGCTCTGCCACTGTGTTCATCACTGGCATCTCATCACTTCAGAACAGTGGATCTTCCAGATTGTCCACAGTGGGTACCAACTAAACCTTCAGGTTCTATCATCCTCATGTTTCACAGGGGCTTATCCAACTCCCCCCCCCCCCCATTGCTCTCCTTTCAGAAAAGGTAGCCACCCTGCTATCCCATGGGGCCATCAAGAGTTCCACCAGATCAGGAAAGGATGGGGTTTTACTCCCCATACTTCCTCATTCCAAAGGTTGGGGGAGGGACTGTGTGGGTACAGACCCATCCTAGACCTCAGAAATCTGAACAGGTTCCTGGTCAGAGAAGAATTCAAGATGATTTCCCTGGGAACTCTTCTGCTCTACTTCCAAAGTCAGGATTGGCTTTGTTCTCTAGACCTCAGAGGCATACACCCATATTATCATACATCCAGGATACAGGCAGTACCTTCGTTCCATCTTTCAAGGGACTCGCTCATCAGTACAGAGTCCTCCTCTTCGGGCTCACTCCCTCCCCCCCCCCCCGAGAGTCTTCATGAAGTACATGACCATGGTCACTTCATACCTCCGCACACTGGGGATATTAGTCTTCCCCTACTTAGACAATTGGCTTATCAAAGCAGACACTTTTCAGCAAGTCACTTGTGCCCTCAAACGCACCATAACCGTGCTGCAGCATCTCCGCTTCGTCAAAAACATTCCAAAATCACACCTCTTCCCAACTCAAAAGCTAGTTTATCGGAGCACTTTTGGACACTCAGATGGCCAGAGCTTTTCTATCTCAAGACCAAGTGACCTGGCTGATTGACCTCTCCACCCAGATGCAGCAACAGAACAAAGCAACAGCTCAGGATTTCCTGCGGCTCCTAGGTCACGTGGCTTCCACAGTTCATGTAGTCCCCTATACTCACCTGCACATGCGATAGGCACAGTGGACTCTAACCTCCCAATGCACGCAATGCACAGGAGACTTATGAGACCACAGATACAGGTCACATCACCTCTGATCGCCTTGCTCCAATACTGGTGTGCCCCAGAAAACCTATGCAGTGTGTCACCTTTTTAGATGTCCCCCCACTCCAGTGCACCCTCACCATGGATACTTCGAAACTGGGTTGGAGAGCCCATCTGCCCAATTTCTCTACTCAGGATCTTTGGACGACTTAAGAATCAGTCTTGCAGATCAATTTGCTAAAGCTTCAAGCACTGACGAATTCCCTTTGGGTCTTCAAAGACCAACTTTCAGGGAAAAATGTCCTAGTCAGGGCGGACAACCAAGTAACCATGTTCTCTGTGAACAAGTAGGACAGGACATGATCACACCCCTCTGCGACGAAGTACTGAGTCTATGGTCCTTTGCCAGTGCTCAAGGGACGGAGCCAGTGCTCAAGGGCCGGAGGGACTGGGGTCTCTAGTCCCATAGCTACTCCTTGTGGCCTTGGGCAAGCCACTTAACCCTTCATTGCCTCAGGTACACTTAGATTGTGAGCCCTTTGGGGACAAGGGAATAAATTATCTGTTAGTATATACATACATGTAAACCACTCTGATGCGCAAGTAAAGGGCGGTATATCAAGTGCCTAAACCAGAGGTTCCCAACTCCAGTCCTGGAGGGCCAAACGCCATTCAGGTTTTCAGGCAGTCCCTAATGAATATGCATGAGATGCATTTGCATGCACATTGTATTCAAATGTATCTCATGCATATTCATTAGGGACTGCCTGAAAACCTGAATGGTGTTTGGCCCTCCAGGACTGGAGTTGGGAACCTCTGGCCTAAACCATAACTATAACCAAGGGATGCATCTCAAGGGAGCAGTATATCTCCCAGGAAAGCTCAATATCCTAGTGAACAGATTGAGATGAATCTTCCCCCTCATCTCAATCTTCAGTCCCTATGCCCGACGACCTGGCTGCTGAGTTCTTAGCCCTAGAAGACCTGAATCTTCTGCAGCAGGTCATGGAGGTCCTTTTAGCTTCCAGGAAGCCCTACACCAGATGGTCCTACTCCTTCAAATGGCACAGCTGCTCTCTGTTGCTCAGAAAAGGACTTCAATCCCTTCTCTGCATCTGTGGAGTTCCTTCTCCAATATCTTCATTTATCTACCTTGTGTCTCAAAACAAACTTGGTCAGGATGTACCTTGGTGCCATTGCTGCCTCCCACAATCCAGTGGAAGGGCGACCCATCTCCTTGCATCTGCTCGTGGCATGCTTTATGAGAGGCCTACTGCTACCGGTGGCTTGGGATCTCAGTTTTGGTGCTGGCTCAGCTTCTAAAGCTGCCTTTTGAACCCTTAGCAATAACCTCCTTGCGATTCCTATCTTCGAAAGTAATCTTCCTCATTGCCCTGATTTCTGCTAGGCACATCAGTGAGCTACAGTCTCTAGTGGTGGACCCTCCCTACACAAAATCCCATTATGACAAGGTCGTCCTTCGGACGCATCCACACTTCTACCAAAGGTGGTATCTCCCTTCCACTTGAACCAGTCTGTCATGTTACCAGTCTTCCCAAGATCACATGTCTCTCGTGCAGAAGCAATGCCACACACCCTAGGTTGCAAGCATGCCCTAGCTTTCTACCTTCAGAGGACACAGCCATCGCAAATCTTCACAGTTTGCATATTTTGACCCCAGTCACTTAGGTATCCCTGTGCCCAAATGCATGCTTTCCAGATGGGTCACTGACTGCATCACCTTTATATATGCCCAAGCGTGCCCATGTCACTGCCCATAATTTCTGGGCCATGGTGACTTGTATGGCCAACCTGCGCTCTGTGACTATAGAAGAAATCTGCAGGGTAGCAACTTGATCTTCCATTCACACATTCGCTGTCCACTACTGCCTATACAAGGTTTTCCACTGGGATGCAGCTTTTGGCCAAGTAGTCCTTCAGCATTTCTTCAGCACTTAGATGCAACTCCTACCCGACGACTTCGATACCAGTTAGCCATGTGGGGATCAAGAAGCTCCAGAACCTACTCTGAATCATCTGTCCAGTTCATGGCGCTTTTTCCCTACATCTAGGGCACTCCCATGATACCCATAACAACCTGGCTCCTGGCAGCTGGGGAGTCCCATATGTGAAAACTATTTTCCTGCTTGTTCTGTAACAGGTGATCTCTGGGAACAGCAGAAATCAATCTTCATAATCCACCCTCCTCCCCTAGGAGTTGCAGGATATTCTTTTCTTTTTTTTTTTTTTTGTTCTCAGCTATAAACTCGACAGAGTAGAGGAGTTGGGAGGGTGGGAAGGCAGTCGTGCAGGCACAGTGGAGGGCTCCCAAAGGCTTTCCAATTGGATGCTGGGGAGCGTTCCTGTGCGGGCTCCGTCAGTACAGACATCGCCCATATGTGAAGATTAATACCTCCTGTTCCTGGAGATCACCTGGTGAATAAATACGCTTTCCTTGTAGCCTGCTAAACCAGTCCATGACCCACCCAGGAAAACTGGCCCTACAGTTCATGAAGCCTTGATGTCTTTTGATTGCCTTTTGTTGGCAGCATCAGTGCCAGTGCCTGATACAATTTACCAGGGCCAACCCGTCCACTAGGTGAGCTAGGCAGCCACCTACCCCCCTCCAGCAGCTGTCTATTCCATTTGGGGGGAGAGAGCCGGGCAGCGGCAGTATTTTCAAAAGCAGCAGCATAAAGCTGCCGCTTTCCGCTGCTGCTGCCTGCCTGCCTGCCTCCCCCTCCCAAGATGGAATCGGTGTCAGCTGGAGGAGCGGCGAGGCCAAGGTTTTTGCTTAGGGCAGCAGAAACCCTTGGGCTGGCCCTGCAGTCAACTGGGGTTAGAACCAAATATGTGTTCCAAATGTTTTAGATTTATGGTCAATAACTAATGTTCATAGTTGCTGATTTTTTTTCACTCTTGTTTTTTATGCTTGGGAAGTGTCATACAGAAAGCTTCTCTCAGTGCTACTCTGGAAGATACATCTGGTGATGACATCACTAAAAGTTGTTCAAGTCTGCCTCTACCTGCTGTCAAGGGAGCATTACTCATTTGTCTGAATTGGTATAGCAGGATTTAAGGAAATAAAATTTATCAGGTGTGGAAAATTCCTCCATTAGAGTGTTTTTTAAACTAGAACTAGGGTGAAAGGTGATAGTCACTCAAGAGTACATGGTTTAGAGTAAGGCACCTTTTGAAAGGAATACATCAAAACAGGGAAGTTAGGGAATCCTGATTGAGAGGTTGTAATAAGGGCTAAAATAGCCCAGTTAACGTTAAATAAAGAGCAGAAAGAGTTGAAAGATTATAAATTATCCTTGAAAATTCAAACATACCTTGAACTGCCATAAGAACATGAGATGCTATACTGGATCAGACCAAAGGTCCATCAAGCCCAGTATCCTGTTTTCAAAAGTGGCCAATCCAGGTCACAAGTACCTATCAGGTTTCCAGAAAGGTACACAGATTCCACATTGCTTATCGCAGGGTAAGCTACTACATCCTCCAGTAATAAATTCCAAAGTTTGATTACGCATTGAGTGAAAAGGATATTTTCTCAGATTAGTCTTAAATGAGGGCTGCATTGTAGCTTCATTGCATGTTTCTTAGTGAAGTCTTTGGTTGCTCCCCTTCAAATAGTACAAACTAAATGTACCCACTCAACTCCATTCATTATTTTATAGACTCTCATATTTCCGCTTGGCTGTCTTTCTTCCAAGTTGAAGAGCTCTAACCTTTCAAGCCTTTCCTCATAGGGGTATCCTTCCATCTCTCCTTTACTATTTTGTTGACTCTTCTCTGTACCTTTTCTAATGCTGCTATATCCTTTTTAAGATATGATGACCAGAATTGCATATAATATTCAAGGTGTGGTCATACCATGGATCGATACAGAGGCATTATAATATCCTCTGTTTTATTCTCCATTCCTTTCCTTATGATTCCTAGCATTCTGTTTACTTTCTTGGCTGCTGCTGCACACTGGGCAGAAAGTTTCAATGTATTATCCACGATGACGCCGAGATCTTTTTCCTGAGTGGTGATTCCTAATGTGGAATCTTGCATCATGTAATCATAGTTTGGGTTGTTCTTACCTAAGTGCATAATTTTGCACTTGTCCACATTAAATTTCATCTGCCATTTGGATGCTCTGTCTCCCAATTTTTCAAGTTTCTCCTTGGAATTTTTCAGTCTTGAGTTGTAACAACTTTGAATAAATTTGCGTGTCCTGCAAATTTGATCACCTCATTCGTTCTTCCCATTTCCAGGGTTTATAAATATGTTAAAAGCAGTGGGCCCAGCACAGATCCCTGGGATACTCCATTATTTACCTTTCTCTATTGACAAAATTGGCCATTTAGCCCTATTCTCTGTTTTCTATCTTTTAATCCGTTCCTAATCCACAATAGTACCCTGCCTCCTATCCCATGACTTTTTAATTTCCTCAAGAGCCTCTCTTGAGGGACCTTGTCAAAGGCTTTCTGAAAATCGATACACTTTATCAATCGGCTCACCTTTATCTACCTGTTTATTCACACCTTCCAAAAAAGTAAGAGTTTAGTGAGACAAGCCTTTCCTTGGCTAAATCCATGTTGGCTTTCTGCCATTAAACCATGATTATCTACATGTTCAATAATTTGTTCTTTATAATGGTTTCTACCATTTTGCCTGGTACAGACGTCAAGCTCACCAGTTTGTAGTCTATACAAATACTAGAAGCCTAAAAAATAAGATTGGAGCATTAGAATATATAACACTGGTGGAAGGAGAATGCATTGTTATATCAGGGTTCAAATTATATCACAATGATAGGGTGGATACAATTGGTGGAGGGAGTGGCACTATGTTAGCATGGAGTCAAGTAGGCTTGCCGCTCCTTAAGAAAATATCTTAGCTTTTAGTGTCATGCAGTTAAATATAAAATTCTGTCTCTAACTCACAAAATTTACTACACAGGTTTCTCTCCTTATCTCTCTTCCTTGATCGTTCTTTATTGCCCTAGCCATTCACTGAGATCCTCTCAATCAAATAGTTTAACTACCCCCCCCCATCTCAATTTAAACTTGAAATGACATGCACAACTGCATTCAATTTTCTGGCTCCTTCAGTATGGAATGCTCTTCTCCTTAACCCTCACTTTGCGAACTCTACCAAGAAATTTAAATTGGATATTAAAAATTGGCTTCGGTGGAAAGCATTTGGTGAAGATTGATTTATGATTTTTATTTTTCTCTGGGAACAAGCAGGAAGTCGGTCCTCACATATGGGTGACGTTGGTGCCGACTGAGCCCATGCGGAGCAAATCCCCAGCTTTCAAAAAGAGCCTTTGGGATTGCTACCATGCATGCGTGGTCCCCTTCCCGCCCAAGAGCGCCATCTTGCTCAGTCTCCTTTTTGCTGCGGACCCCACTAGATATCATCTGTTTTCGTCCCAGAAAAAGTTGATTTTTCGAGCATTTTTTGCTTGTCTTTCCCGCCCCGACCTCAGTGCCTCGGTATTGGGTTGATTCCTTTTTTACTTAGTTTTCATTTTTCTTTGGGCGTCTTCGTGCCCTTTTTTTCTTCACTGGCAGCCCGGAGGTCTTTGACCTTGCTGGGGTTCTTTTTCCCCCATGGCTACCAGCAGGTTTAAAAAGTGTGATCAGTGTGTGAAGATTGTCCCTAACTGATACGCATCACTGCTGACTCCGGTGTCTCGGCCCGGACCACGACCTGGCAATCTGTGGCCTGTGTAAGAAGATGTCTTTGAAGGCCTTGAGGAGCCGCCAGCAGCAGCACAACAAAATTTTTCCTGACTCCCCCCATGCCTCAGAGAGCCAGGACCTCGTCTGAGGCCTTGACGCCTCGGGAGGAGCACTCCGAACCCGAGCATCAGGGTCCTCTGAGAAGGGGGTCTCCCTTGAGGGAACCGAATAGAAGGAAGAAACCCTCAAAGGCGGCATCTCTGGATGGTTCCGATCGGCCGGGCCCCTCCCGGGCTGGTTGTGGAGCCCCAAACGTCCGCCCGAGATGTCGGCCTAGGCAAGTACACACTGTCCTAGTCGAGGATTCACCTCCGGGGGAACCAGCAATGGGCCCGAGTGTGTCGGTGCCCGAGCTGCAGGCTGCAGAACCTCCAGGACTGGTGCGAAGTATGGTGGCCTTGGAGCGCAGTGTCACTGCCGCCTTGGAACAGCAACAGGCACTGATGTATGGTTCCTCCGCCCTGACCACTGGGCGTTTGACGTCGAAGATGTCCCCGGAGGCCGAGCCGCTCCTCGGCCAGGGTCGCACTCGGCCTCCTGCTCGTCAGGGCCGATGTTGTCACCGACAAGTCTGCTGGGGTCCGGACGTGCAGCGCCAGGGCCCTTGAGGCCAGAGGAGCACCATGAGTCTTCCTCAGAGGCCTCCGCCTAGGAGATCGAGGATGAGGCGTCCCTGGACACCTGTCATCGTCATGATGTTCTGTCCGATTCCCCGGTGTGCGAACCTCGGAGAAGGTCCCCACCAGAGGATATAGGCTTTTTGGACTTTGTCTGAGATATGTCCAAGGCCTTTGTTTTCCCGACAGTCCGAGGAGGATCCTCGAGCTGATGAGCTTGAGATCCTCCAGTGCGAGGCTCCCCCTTGGGAAACCGTCATGGTGCCCATTCCTCCTATCCTGGAATGACTTATGCTCCGCATGTGGGAGACGCTGGTGATCAGCAAACGGCTTGACTCGATGTATCGAGTCTGTCAGAGCCCTGGGTTTCAGAAGTCAACTGCCGCACAACTCCATGGTTGTGGAGTCAGCCATGCGACGACTGAAGAGTCAGAAGACTCACTTCTCAGTGCCCCCCCCCCCCCCGGCAGGGAGGCCTGCACCTTGGATGCCCTCGGCAGGAAGTGTTACCAGGGCGTGATGCTGAATTGTCGGATCCAGGCCTTCCAGTTTCCAGTTATACATGGGCATATATCTGAGAGACCTGGTGAAGGAGCTTGCCCAGGTTCTTGGCTGGTCTCTCCGAGGAGCCTTTGCAGTGCTACAAGAGCCTGTCCAAAGCTGTCCATGAATGCTCCAAGTTTCTCGGACAGCCTATGATGGTTTCAAGTCGGCGGCCCGGGTAGCTGCGTCGGGCGTCGGGCATCAGTGCATGCCACCAAGCTTGGCTACAGTCATCAGACCTCAAACAGTGGGTACAGGACAAATGGGTTGATGTCCCTTGGTGGGGGGAAAACCTCTTTGGCAAACTCATGACCAACAAGGCCACAGAGCTGGAGACTGCGCTCATGACGAGGACTAGGCTCTCCAAGAAGACCACTGCCTCTTCCCGAAAGAAGGGCTCTGGTAAACGCCCTTTTACCTGAGTAAGTCCACTGCTTACCAAAACTACCCCCCTTACCAGGCCTGCCTGGCTCCCCAGCAAGGGCAGCAGGCCAAGGGACAGAGGCATGACTCACGTAAGCAGGAAGCTCCCAGGCTCTGGCTCCGGCCCAGCCTAGAGGGGTTTTTTGACTGCAGCATGGCCCCTCTCCCACTCGGAGCTCAGCAGCCTATAGGAGGTCGCCTCACCTTTTATGCCCACAGGTGGGGAACTCTCACCACAGATTCCTGGGCATTAAGGGTGATCAGGGAGGGTTACCTCTTCCACCTGAGCCAAGTACCTCCACACTATTTCCCAGGAGAGCCCCTCGGGTCTCCCCTTCACCGGGACTTTCTTGTGAAGGAGTTGGCAGGCCTTCTAGAGGATTAGATGGTGGAACCGGTGCCCCACCACCTCAATGGCAAGGGGTTCTACTCCAGGAACTTCCTCGTGCCAAAGAGGACAGTGGGCCTAAGGCCCATCCTCGACCTGCGCATCCTCAACAAATTCCTGGTGAGGGAGAAGTTTAAGATTCTCTCCCTTGAAACATTGCTGCCTTACTTCCGCCAGGGAGACTTGCTATGCTCCTTAGACCTAAAGGATGCTTATACTCTCATCCTAATCCACCCAAACCACAGGTAATACCTATGCTTTTGTGATGGTGGTGGTGGGGGGGCGGAAATTCTTTCCAATATAGGGTGCTTCCCTCGGCCCCCAGGGTATTCACAAAGTACCTGGCAGTGGTCGCCGCCTTTCTCAGGCTCTAGGGGATCTTTGTCTTCCCCTATCTCGATGACTGGTTCATCAAGGGTGCTACAGCCCCCGAAGTGCAGCAGGCCACGGTACGCACCACTCAGGTCCTGCAACACTTGGGTTTCGTTATCAACTACCCCAAGTCGAACCTTTGCCTGTCACAAGCGCTGGAGTTCATTGGGGGCGAAGATTGACACCCTTCAGTCAATAGACAGGGTTTATATGGTTTGGTGACTGTTTTGATTCTAGTACCCTTCAGTCAAAGGCTTTCCTACCCACGGCCAGGCTCAGGGCGCTAGCCAGGCATATACAGCACCGTTTCTTCGGTACCAGCCAGACATCTGCTATGCCTCCTTGGGCACATGGCCTCCACGGAGCATGTCACTCCAGATGCCCGCCTCCACATGCAAACAGCACAGTGGTGCCTCAGGGACCAATGGTCCCAGGCCACGGGACATCTCCAGGACAGAGTCCGCGTTACCCAGCAGCTGGTACAGTCCCTGACCTGGTAGCTATTGCCCCAGCACTTGGAGGCGGGGATGCCCTTCCAAGCCCCTCACCACGCAAGGGTTCTCACCACAGATCCCTCCCTGCTGGGCTGGGGAGCCCATTGCGAGGGATTAAAATTGGCAGCGCCATCGGGCGTGAAGAAAGGAGCAGCCCAGCACCAGAAACACCACCACCTCCCTGACTGGCATCAGGCAAGGGAGTGGGAAGGAGATGCCTTCCCCATTCACTGGCCCAAGGCCAATGAGGGCCATTTAAAGAACTTTAAAATTGGGCGGGCCTGCGCCTGAGGGTCTTGCCAGAGGGCCCTTTGGCGTGCCCCTTAGGCGGGGAACGCAGGAGGGAGCAAAGGAACAAAAAGCATTACAATCGACAGTCGATCATCTCCGATCCTGGATACTTGCTGTAAGAGTTTCATTCGTTGATCTAAATTCATATTTCCTTCCTTCATCTATAGTATCTTCCAGAGCATAATTGCCTCAACCCCGACTATAAACTGCTGCTTCTGTTGTTCCTTGGTCTAATACCCTAACCACTAGTCTACTGTTCTACCTCCTAGAACATTTTAACTGGCCCCATCCACCTGAGGCACTTAAAATAACCTCCAACTGCTGTTAGCTGGTTAACCACTATCCCACTCGCCTTACCACCACAATGCTTGGCTATATACTCTTCATCCTATGCCTATATGGTCTTGCCCTCTTCTTCATTTCGGTTGACTCATTTTCTCACCAACATAGCCTAATCTCCACTATTCATGGATTTGGCTGAAACAAATAAGATGTCTTCACCACCAAGAGACGACCTCGTCTGATAAGACCCCAACACCGTATCCATATCACATGTCAGCCACCAGGAAAACATCTCACTCCGAAGTCCACAGATCATAAAGCTCTAAAATGCATGCTTGTGAATGCAAGATCCATTCGGAAGAAATGGCCGGTTATTGGGGACTATGTGGAGAATCAGAAGCTAGACATAATTTTCATCACGGAATCATGGCTAACAGATACTGAGGCAGTACTTATTAATCAGCTCAGCCATCATGATAGAATAGTGCTGTTGCTATTTGCTTATTTGCTATCGTGCCCCTTCTACCTGTACTGCTGACCTCTCCATAACACCAGATCTAATCTGTAACCACTAACCACAGTCCAAACCTCTCTCGATTCTAGGGGACTTCAAACTCCCAGCTCTATCGAAGAAGAACTCCACAGCTTTTCTCGATGCTATGTCTGCTCTTAACTATTAGCAACTGATACATGCCCCTACCCACACTAAAGGTAACATATTGGACCTTATCCTTTGCACCACCCTATACTTATGGTACAATTAACTTTATACACCACAAGTCTTCCCAGTATCCTTGGTCAGACCACAAAGCTATCCTATTTCATATCCCATTCAGCATACCAGTATCGAAAGCTCCTATTAATACTGACCACCTGCTCGTCGTTTTAAGCCATTCAATAGTTATTCCTTGCAGAAATTCTACTTGACCTTAACTCCGACTCTGAATCCACTGACTTAACTGAAGTAATACACACTTGAGATGCTACCCTAAGAAAAGCTGCACTTCTAACCCAGCATAAGCACACACAGAAAAGGATTCATACAGCTATCTGGTTTACAGCTGATCTGCACAAATCACTAAAGAATCTCTGGAAGCTTGAGCGTAAATGGTGCAACTCCAGCCTCCCCAATGACCGAGAGTTATACATGAAAACCTTGCAAGAACACCACAATACCATTATGCAAAGGAAGAAAGAATACCATACAAATCTCCTTATGTGCTTGCTCAACAAGCCCCATGAGCTCTTTAGATTAATTTAATCCCTTACAAATGAGTCATCTCTGCCTCAAACGAAGAATGTAATCCACCCTCAAGACATTGCAAATCACCTTCACAATAAGACCAAAGCAACCCTCAACAATATGGAAGACATCTGCATAGACACCCCATCGCCTAAAAGCATCAACATCCCTGCCCTAAGTCATTTTTACCCATACTCCCCAAAACAAATCAGAAATATAATAAAAGGTCTTAATTCTACCACCTCCCCCTCTGATCCATGCTCTTCTCATTGGATTAAATCTACCTGCCCTTAATTAAGCTCCCACATTGCCAAGATTATCCACCTTTCCTTCAACAAGAGTATTATACCAGCATCACTGAAAACTGCCACGATCAAACCACTACTAAAAAATCCTAAGCTAGACCCACAGGACCCAAACTCCTATCGTCCCATATATAGTTTTCCTTTCTTGTCTAAAATAATGTAAAAGATAGTACAGCAACAAATACAAGACCATATTGATTGCCACGCACCACTTAATCCGCAACAGCATGGTTTTCGGCAACTTCATGGTGTCCAGACTTTACTTACATCCTTTCTTGACAGCCTGATTTTAGACTTAAGTAATCCAAAACGGGGCTTTATCTTGATATTCATGGATATTGCTTCAGCCTTCGATACAGTCTATCACAGCCAATTAATTAAACTGCTTAAACTTAAGGGCATTCAGAGCTCAGCTCTAGATTGGTGCCGCTCATACCTAACAGATCGGCAACAACAAGTCTGTATCGGCAATCAAACATCAAATATGTTTCTGCAAACACAAGGCGTACCACAAGGCTCTTCCCTATCCGCCTTGCTATTTAACATATATGTACAACCAATTTGTACAATCATACAGTCCTTTGGCATCCTTTATCACATCTACGCAGATGATGTGCTCCTCTACACTCCTTTCTCAACAGAAAACCCAAGTTTCACTAGAATCATTGACTGTTCCAATGCTGTCTCTGACTGGCTAGCTGTGCACAACCTGAAAGTGAATTATAAAAAGAAGTGCTTTTTGTCACGGAAGTACTAACATTCATACCCCGACAACTCTGCAGGTTAAGAATGTTGAACTGAAATCTAATCATGAGGTTAGATATCTGGGCATCACGCTTGACCAGTCCCTTAACATGGAGCCCCATATAAGCAATATCACAAAGTCCGTCTATCATAAAATACGTTCCCTCCGTCTTCTCCGACCCTTACTGGAGCCTATTGACTTCCGCACTGTCTTCCAAGCCCTGATCACTCCACTCTTCGACTACGCAAATATCATCCTGCAAGGACTTCCTGGATATTCTATCCATCCTTTACAATTAGCATTGAATACTGCGGCACGAATCATCTACGGAGCATCCAGATATGAGCATGTGTTTCCTCTCCTAACCCAACTTCACTGGCTCCCAATAAGCAGTCGACTCAAGTACAAAATTCTCCTGATAACATTCAAGATGCTCCACCACCTATCAGCACCCTCACTGGAAGATCTCCTACATTGGACTCCTGACAACAGAGCGAGAAGAACAAATATGGTAAACACTCTTACCATCCCATCCACAGCCAGAAAAAGCTCCCAATTTGCCATGAACAGAGCCTTTTCCCTCTTCGCCCCTCTACTATGGAACTCCCTACCTGCTCCTATTCTTCTCATATCAGATTTGGCCACCTTTCGCAAAGCAATCAAAACACACCTATTCCACCTTGCTTTCGACCACATAACTTAGTGTCTCCATCAATATCATACTCAAGATCCTATCAGACTGTAAATAGTTCCCCAGTGTTATAAGTGTGAATGATCTATTGATCTACCAATGTAAATAAATTAACTGTTTATACCTTGTTCACATGATCAGTATCTTAAATGTAAACTGTTCCATGTTATGATGTTACTTTGTAAACCGTGCTGATCTTGAATAGTGTAGTATAAAACCAAATAAATAAATTATTACCGCACCCAGGGTACTTGGTCCCTGGGTGAGAGCGCTCAGCAGATAAACCTCTTGGAGCTGTGGGCCATTCATCTCACCCTGAAGGCTTTTCAGCATTGCCTGGGCCTCCAGTCAGTCCTAGTACAGACAGACAACCAGGTGGCCATGTTCTATGTGAACAAACAGGGAGACACGGGGTCCCGTGCCCTCTGCCAGGAAGCCCTAGATCTGTGCTCTTATGCAGGCCGGCAGGCCAGGACAACTTGCTGGCTGACAGACTCAGCAGGATTCTCCAGCCGCACGAGTGGCAACTGGACCCAGGAGTAGCCAGCGGGCTTTTCCAAACATGGGGGGAACCGGCGTTGGACCTGTTTGCAAACCCGGACAATCACCAAGTACCCCGTTTCTGCTCAAGACAGCCACACCCCGCTAGGGTGGCCACCGATACCTTCTTGGTCTCATGGTCGGAGGGGCTGCTATATGCTTTTCCCCTGACACCACTGATTGCCAGGACTCTGTTAAAGATTTTTCAAGACAGAGCCTCAGTCATCTTGGTAGCCCCAAAGTGGCCCAGGCAACAGTGGTTTCCACTGCTTCTGCAGCTAGTGGTGGAGGCCCCCATACTATTGGGGTCCACTCCACGGCTCCTCTCCCAGAAGGGAAGCTCTCTCCTGCATCCCAACCTCTGCTCCCTCTCGCTGATGGCATGGCTGCTGAGAGGATGACTTTTTAGTCCCGCTCCACCTCCCGAAAGAAGTGGAGGATGTTTTGCTGGCCTCACGCAAGGCGTCTACCAGACAGGCTTACGCTTTTAAGTGGCGTAGGTTTGCACTTTGGTGCACTGAGAGGGGGGGGCGGTCAACCCCTTTTCTTGCCCAGTGGTCAACCCCTTTTCTTGCCCGGTGGTCATGGTGTTACAATACATTCTCCACCTCTCCCAGGTGGGGCTCAAGTCTAACTCTGTTAGAGTGCATCTCAGTGCCCTAGCGGCAAACCTCTATCAGGTGGACAGGAAACCTCTCTCGGTCCACCCAGTGGTGTCACGTTTCCTAAAGGGCCTACTCCTGTCTAAGCTCCCGGTTTGTCCTTCGGCAACTGAATGGGATTATTTTATTTATACGGCTTTTTTTTTCTATACCGCCTCTTCCAAAGATCAGAGGCGGTTAACAAATAACAAAACGTTAATAATAGCAAGCTATTATTATTTTTACAAAGAAAAATTGATGGACATCTTAACTATTTAACTCTTAGCATGGAACAAATGGGACTAGTGGCAAGCAATGCCGCATCCTATAACTTAATTACATTCAATTACATCAGATAACTATTTACAGATGTGGCATCAAATATATCCATAAGCTGGGTGGTCTAGATGGCAAAATAGTTGTGTAAGAGGTGTGGGTGTGTGCTTTGTCTAGGTAGGATCAGAATATGGTGGTTGGTCGGTGCTGGTCTGTGAATTCTGAACAACATCATGTTGAAGGTTGTAATAGTGCTGAGTAAATAGGTTTTTAGTTCCTTTCTAAATGATCTCAATGTGGTGTTGGGGCAGCTCACTCTGCTGCCCTTCGAGCCTCTGGCTACGTGTCACCTTCGCTATCTCTTCTGGTAGGTGGTTTTCCTGGTTGCGCTCACTTCTGCCTGAAAGGTGAGTGAGCTCAAGGCCCTCGTGGCGGAGAAACCTTATACAAGAATAGGGTAGTGCTTCGCATGCATCCCAAATTTCTCTCGAAGGCGGTGTCCTCTTTCCACCTCATCCAGGAGGTGGTCCTCTCTACCTTCTTTTCCAGACTGCACACCAGTCAGGCAGAGGTGGTCCTCCATACCTGTGACTGTAAGAGGGCCTTGTCCTCCTACATTCAACATACTCAAGGCCACCGGAAAGCCTCCCAGATTTTCATTTTTTACGACCCCAGTGCTGGGGGAGGCGGTGTCCAAGTGTACACTGTCCACATGGGTGGCGGACTGTATTGCCTGGGCTTATGAGGAAGCGAGGCTTTCATTGGAAAGCCGGGTCACGGCGCACCAGGTCAGGGCTATGGTGACGACTGTTGCTCACCTGCGCTCTGTTCCTCTGGTAGACATCTGCCAGGCTGGCATCTGGTCTTCACTCCATACCTTCGCAGCTCATTATTGCCTGGATAGAGTGTCCCGACGGGACAGTGCCTTTGGCAAGGCCGTGCTCTGTAACCTTTATGGGGTCTAAGCAACTCCTAATCCTCCAACCCTTCTGTGTTCAGGCTACTGGTGTGCTAGTTCCTTTGGACGCAGAGGTCCTGTTGGTCCGTTATACGGATTTCATTGCTGCTGCTTGCAGCTCCCAATGAGGGAGCCTTTTTTGTCTATAGGTTCATGGTAGCCTGTAGCTGGGGGAGTCCCATATGTGAGGACTGACTTCCTGCTTGCTCCCAGAGAAAGCGTAGTTACTCACCTGTAACAGGTGTTTTCCGGGGACAGTAGGAATCGGTCCTCACAAACCTCCCTCCTCCCCTTGGAGTTACAGTCCTGTTATCTTCATTTGTTTTTGCCGTCTTTTTAGCTATGTCATTTGACTGAGCAAGATGGCACCCTTGGGCGGGAAGGGGATCGGACCACGCATGCATGGTAGTAATCCCAAAGGCTTTCTTTGAAAGCTGGGGATTTGCTCCGCGCAGGCTCCCGACGCTGACGTCACCCATATGTGAGGACTGATTCCTGCTGTCCCCGGAGAACACTTGTTACAGGTGAGTAACTATGCTTTTGGTCAGAGGACATAGCAGTTTGGTGATTTATGTGCAGGAACAAGCAGGAATATAGTCTTCAGATGTGTGAGACATCTGTACCAGTGGAGCCCGCATGGAACCACTTCCCAGTGTCCAATAGCAAAGCTTTTAGGAACACTCCACTGCACCTGCACAACTGTCTTCCCGTCTTACCAGCTCTCTCCGGAGTTCTTCATTTTCCACGGAGCTAGCACAAAGCAAATCCCGTCACTGCAGGAAAAACATTTTGTGGATAGCACCTCTATTTTCCCATTACCCCCGGCACCATTGAAGATATCGCTGGTTCCCTTATTTTTTTCTTTTATTTTAGTTAGAAAAAAAAAAAGTCTCGTCAACGCACTTTTAGGCCTTAAGTCTACCATAGCCGTCCCACTCTTTGAAAGCATGGAGAAACAAGCTAGTGGTTTCAAAAAATGTTCCAAGTGTGCCAGCACCATCTCAGCAACTCGCACACATGAGTGGTGTCTAAAATGCCTCGGCCCAGAACACTAGCCAAAAGACTGTCCCCTATGTCAAAAGATGACTAAAAGAGACCTACAGAACCGGGCCTCTAAATTTGGAACCCTCATCTCCTCTGATGCGGTATCCCTAGCGTCCACTTTGTCAAGGCTTCATCCTTCTCTCATGGGTCCCAGGTATTGTCAAAGTCCAAGTCTGCATCGAAGCAAGACAAAGCATGCAGAGGTAGATGTTGCTCCAGGCATCGAGATCCCTCGTGTATTGCATCGGAGGTGGATCGGTCTGCCAAACAGCCCTGGCGGGAGGCCCTGTCCTCCAAAGCCACAGAGGGGCTCCAGGATGCTCCTGAGGCTTTGACCTCCGGAGAGCTACTGGTGCCATGCTCCGGGATTGTAGCACAAGCAGCCTCGAAGGACCAGCACATACTGGCCATCGAGTGGAGCTTAGCAGTTCTCCTGGCAGCCCCGGTACCCATCAAGCCATTAGCTCCAAGCACCAGCCTGTTGGTACCGGCATTGTTACAGACGTTGACACCAGTTGCAGCCATGACATCCGGCTCATGCAATGGTGTCGACATCGCTGCCATCCATTCCCTCCCTGGAAACCATCACTGGTATCTGTTCCCAATCAAAATGCCTCACCATGGCTGATACTCTGAACACCGGTACAGACATCAAGCTTCGCACGCATCGGAACTTAGTCCTCTGAGTCCGATTCCAGTGTCTCCAATGTGGAATCACGCGATTCCTGGGGGCCCCGAGACCTTCCTTTTGGAACAGTCTCCACCATAACACATGGCACATGTTTTCTCCAGAGGACATGTCCTTCCAGGAATTCATTTGAGACCTAGCCAAGGGGGTCTCTATCACTTTAACATCGAAGAAGGAGCTAAGGGTGGAAGAGACAGCCACTCTACTAGTGCACCGCATCCTTCATGATCTTACGCTCTGTATGTGGAAGACTCCCCTCACAGTCGACGCCTCGGTACCATATATCAGGTACCAGAGTGCCCAGGCTTCCAAACACTGCAGCTCCCCCACCATTCCATGGTGGTCAAATCAGCAATGCACAGAATCAAAAGCTCAGACGCACACTCCTCTAACCCTCCAGGTAGAGAATCGAGAACCCTCGATGCCTTTGGGTGTTGATGCGTCCAGGCTTCCATGCTCTGTGCCTGGGATTAACTCATATATCCTCTATATGGGAATGTTCCTCAAAGAGGTATCCAGGGATCTAGAAGCCTTTGTCCCTCCTCTTCCAGATGATAAGAGAGCAGACTACCTTGCCCTAGTCAAGCTTAATCAGAATGTATTGAAGTTTAACAGGGCCACCTTTGATTTTGAATGCACAAGCAGGGCCTCAGCAATATGCATCGGTGCATGCAGAATTGCATGGCTTCAAGCCTCAGATCTTGAACAGTGGATTCAAAATAAGCTGGGCAACATATCTTGCACAGGTGAAAACCTTTTTGGCAAAGACTGGCAAGATAAGGCCTCTCATTTAGAGTCAGAAAACGCTACTCTAAAGAGACTGTCTAGACCAACAGCTGACCCTGTTAGAAAAAAGGCAACTGCAACGAAGTCTTTCTACAATAATAAGAAATTCTATTCTTATCTTCCTGCCTCTCAATTCCAGACTCAGGCACCACAGAAGAGGCAACAAACTCCTAAGCAGCAGAAGAAGCTACAGGGGGCTAAACCTCAGCCAGCTGTGCAGCCAAAGTCTCCGCCTGGTTTTTGACTCTCTTTTTAGAGAACATTGCCATCCTGCCTCTGGAGGTCCCCCAGCCCCTCCATATAGCAGACAGACTTTCATTACGCCCACAGTTGGCACCTCATCACCTCAGAGCAGTGGACAGTAAACATAGTCCAGGAGAGATGCATACTTCATCTGCAAACTCTGCCCCCCTCCACTTTTACGTGGTAATTTCAAACGCAGCCCCCTCTTACTACTCTCATACAGGACGAGGTTTCTTCTCTTCTGACCCAGGGTGCCATAGAGAAGGTCCCACCATCCCAACAGGGAAAGGACTTCTTTTCTCCATACTTTCTCATTTAGAGATGTTTGTGAATACTGGTAGCTCAGCTTGGTGGTCATGGTATTGGATTGTTCTCCGAGCTTGATGGTTTGATTGCAGATGTTTCGTCACCATTTGAGGGGGCATCAGTGCAAGCTTCCAGATGGTAATGTCTTGAATACTTGTGTTTATACTTATATTGAGGTTGGTGGTGACTCAGCTCTTTGGTCTTCAGGGATTGGTTGGTTGATGTCCTTAAGTGTTTCTGGGATGTGGTTGCTGTTTCTGAGCCTTGTTGGTGATGATTAAGCTCTTTGATCCGCAGGGATTGATTGGTTTCCCTGAGAGTTGCTGGGGTGTGGTGGCTGTTCCCAGGTGTTGGTGGTGTCTCAGCTCTTTAGTCCATAGGGATTGGTAGATCGGGTCTGTCAATATGTTGGTTTATCGATTTTGTGATGGAAAACCAGGCTTCCAGAAGTTCTTTTTCTTTTCGTTTGTGCTCATGCTATGATTTCAGTTGTATTCCAGTTGAATTTGTGTCCTGTGCCTTCATGGATTGAGACCAGGGAGAGTGGGTCATGTCTTTTGCTGGCTCGTTGATGTTCGTGTAGCCTGGTGGATAGTTTTCTTCCTGTTTGGCCAATGTAGTTCTCATCATGGACACCGCATTGAATTTTGTACACAGTTTGTCCTTTGATCTTTCTCTGGTTGTCATTTCGGTCTTGACAGCATTCTTCTCAGGGTCGCAGTTGGTTTATGGGCTCTTGTAATGCCATGGTCTCTTAGTGGTCTCGCAGTCATTTCGGAGGTGTTCTGGATGTAAAGGAGGGTAAATCATCAGGGTGCACTTTTGGTCTGGAGGTTGGCTTTTTGGCTGCAGGCATCTGCGGATAAAGTTCTGAGAGTATCTGTTCCTTGCTTAACATCAAGGGCTGAGTCACCACTAACCCCAATATAAGTATAAATGCTAGCATTCAAGCACATTACCATCTGGAAGCCTGCACTAATGATGTCCTCTCAAATGACGATGAAACGTCTGCAATCAAACCATCAAGCTCTGAGAACACTTCAACGCCATACTTTCTCATTCCAAAGAAAACCGGAGGATGCAGGCCCATTCTGGACCTCAGAAACTTCAAGTTTCTAGTCTGCAAAAAGTCGCAGATCTCCTTCGGGACTCTTCTTCTGTACTTCCAGAGTCGGGACTGGCTCTATTTAGTTCTAAAATAAGCGTATACACACATCCTCATCCATCCAAGACACGGGAAGTATTTATGCTTCACCTTTCAGGGAACACATTTTCAATACAGAGTACTTCCTTTCGGACTCACCTCTGCCCCAAGAGTCTTCACAAAGTGCATGGCAGTCGTAGCCGCCTATCTGGATTTGTCATAAACTTCCCAAAATACCATCTCGCTCCAACTCAAAAGCTAGAGTTATCGGAGCTCTGCTGGACACTCAGCTGCAGCTCCTGGGGCACATGGCCTCTACAGTACATGTCGTTCCCTATGCCCGCTTACATATGTGCACAGCCCAATGGAGGCAGGCCTTGGGCAGTCTCTGGGACAGGATCCAGGTCACTGCTTCTCTATCCACATCCCTTCAGTGGTGGTGGTCTCCAGAAAATCTGCTCGTAGGGTCACCATTTCAGATGCCTCCACTTCAATGCACCCTGATGACGGATACCTCCAAACTAGGTTGGGGAGCACACCTGAGCGACCTGTCTACACGGGTTCTGGACAATGCAAGAGTCAACCTCCAAATCAATCTTTTGGAACTTTGTGCTATCTCAAGTGCCCTTTGAGTGTTTCAACACCACCTCAGATCACATGTCGTAGTCAGGGCAAGACGATCAGGTGGCTATGTTCTATTTGAACAAACAGGGAGGAACAGGCTCATGGCCCCTCTGCGAGGAGACCCTTTATCTCTGGTCCTTTGCCATCTCCCATCAAATACACCTCCGAGCAGTGTACTTCCCGGGGGAACTCAGTATTTTGGCAGACAAGCTGAGTGGGATCCTCCTTCACCACGAATGGTCTCTCCATCCGGACAGTGTCCTACATTTTCCAGACCTTGGGAACTCCAGATATAGATCTGTTTGCTATTCTGCAGAATGCCAAGCTTCCTCGCTTCTGCACAAGGACTGAGACATCAAGCAACCAACAGGTGGATGCCTTTCACCTTCACTGGGGTCAGGGTCTGCTCTATGCTTTCCCTTCCATACTCCTCATGCCTAAGACTCTCTTTTCAAGCTTCAGTCCAACAAAGGCTCCATGATTCTCATAACCCCTCACTGGCCGTGACAACCATTGTTTCCACTGCTATCGAACAGTGATGTCCAATAGCCTAATATTAGAGTTGTGGGCTAGGACCAGTGAAGCCAGGGTTCAAATCCCACTGCTGCTCCTTGTTATCTTGGGTTAGTCACTTAGGTTTCTGTCTTCACTTCACCCTCTGGATGTTTTTTACCAGAGGATGTAGTAAAAGCTGTTCGTTATTGTCCCAGTCCAGTCCAGTCCAGTCCCGAATCCTCTGGGTTGTGCACCTGCTTCAGCAGCTTGGAGACTGAGCATGTCATTTTTCTGATGACACTGGTATACTTAAGCAGCTGGCACCGCGTACCAGCCCCCAGTAAGCTCAGTCTCCAAGCAGCTGGAGGAGGTTGTGAGCCAGGGGCTGGGCTCACTAAGGAACCACTAAGAAGAGTTAGCTTTATTCTATAATTGGTTTACGTTTATTCTCAGTACTACTGCAGAGTCCTGCTTGTAAAAAAAAAAAAAAAGTAGATTTGGAGGTCCCTTCCATCCCCAGGATTTGCGGAGCAGGCTGTGGAGGTCCTGAATCAGTGCTGGTAGAAGGCGGTTCCCGAAACCATGATTGGGTGAGGAGCTGCCAATAGTACAACAGCCGGGAGCAGGCATTTTTTTTCCCCTCAACACCAAGGCCCCCAGTCTCAAGCTGAGCACAAGGGAAGAGCAGCACAAGCAGGAGGAGAGAGAGCAGAGCCACAGGAGGTCCTGGGCGTGGGGGTAAGCCAGGGGGATTCCTCTAAGGCTGGGAGCACGCAAGAGTGGCTGTTAAACGCACAGCTTAAACTTTGAGAATGGCGGACGGCTGCAGACCAGGCCATGTGGCAGAGTGTGAGGGAAATGGTGCGCGCGGGTGGTGCGGCCTGTTTCCCACAGTCACAGGGTGCTTGTCAGCCTTGTGCAGGTGGCGCCTTTCCCCTCTCCTCCCCTCCCCTCCCCTCCCCTCCCCCGGGGATCGAGGAAGCTGGATCAGCTGTAGTGGTCCTTCAGGTTGATAATATTGAACAAGAAATAAAACCTTTCACCAGGGCCTTGGAAGTCCTGTGCTCGGGGTGAGGGGTGGCTGGGACCGGGTCCCTCCATGGCACAAAGGGGTGCTTTCACGCAGGCCCCCTCCCAGGAGCTATGCCTTCCAGTCGTCAGTGTCTGGTTTGTGGAACAAGGCAGAGAGCGGTTTCCGACGAAGGTGTCTATCGGGGCTGCGATCAAGAGACTGCTACAGTGGAGAAAATGCTTCAGGAAGGTCTGGAGAGGTCTCCTTCCCGGTTGGGGAGAGCCAAGATGCAGGGGGGTTGTTGGAGGTGCTGGAATCAGCCTCCTTTCCTCCGTTTGAACCCAGGCCCTCTTCTTTGCGCCAGAGCAGGTCAGGACTTCCGGGAGGTTTTTCGCCTAAGTTTGTTTTGCTGCTCCACAGGGCCTTTTGTCTGCATCAGCAGGGACAGCAGGGTGCCCCGCCCGCTCGAGACATGGGGGCGAAGAGGCTTTTGGCAAATGGAACGTCTACGACTGAGGTACGGGTGAAGAAGGCGTGACCCTTGGAGGAGGGCCAGGTGCAATCTCTGGGGTCGGATGTACCGGATCTGAGTTGGAGGAAGGAGCGATCCCGGAGCAAGAAGACCAGTCAAGAATAATCCGCATGTTTCACAGGGAAGAATTGGCAGCTCTCATTGGAGAGTCTTTGAAGGCACTGAATATGCCAGTATGTGAGCTGGCAGAGGATCAAGCACTGGAGGACCCGCTGCTCCAGGTGGTGCGGGAGCCACAGAAGGTCTTTCCAGTTCACAGAGTGGTTAAGCAGATCCAGCAGGGGTGAAATCTGCTGGAGGCGGGTCTTGGGTGGTATGGGCCATGGTGTGGCTTTACCCCTTGCAAGAGCACGAGTTGCTTCAGTCCCCCAAAGTGGATGCCACAGTGTCCACGGTCACCATGAAGACGACAATCCTGGTAGAAGGTAGTGCAGCCCTCAAAGATACCCAGGACAGGAAGGTAGACACCTCACTGAAGCAAGCATTTGACATCAATGCCCTGGCCCTGCAGGCTTCTATTTGTGGGGCCTGGGTGGCGAGGGCATGCCTCCATTGGGCCCAGCAGGTGCAACAGGGAGACCCAGGGGTGGACTCCCCCATGAGGCAGCCTCCCACATGAGGCGGCAAAGTTGGAGTCGGGGGCTGCGTATCAAGTGTATTCCCACTACGATCTCATCAGGGGGCTCTTGAAGAGCATGGCTTCCCTGGTGGTGGCCCATCACTGTCTATCACTCTAGACTTATTGGTCTTTTTTTTTTTACAGAGGATGTAGCTATTCCTAAGTACAATGTTAATTCCTCCAATATGCTCTAGGCAATTTACTATGTAGATATACAATATTGAAATTCTCCCTTTCACACTCGTCTCATTCAAATTTTATGAACTGGGTCTCAGACTTCATCAGTACATATCTTGGGATTAACTCCCGTTGTACTATTTTTGCATCAACGACTCCAGCTCATGTAAGTTATCACGTTCAAGTATTCAATGGATAAACATGATGATCAGATAAGTTATCCTTCTTTATTGTATTCATGTTTTGGTTGAAAAAAAACAATAAAGTTGAAAACATTTTTTGAATACTTGAACGTGATAACTTACATGAGCTGGAGTCGTTGATGCAAAAATAGTACAACGGGGAGTTAATCCCGAGATATGTACTGATGAAGTCTGAGACCCAGTTCATAAAATTTGAATGAGACGAGTGTGAAAGGGAGAATTTCAATATTGTATATCTACATAGTAAATTGCCTAGAGCATATTGGAGGAATTAACATTGTACTTAGCCATAGACAGTGATGGCTATTCCTAAGGAGCTAGGTGGCGGATGGATCCTCCAAGGCCCGATTTAGTAAGCTCCCTTTCAAGGGTAAATTGCTCTTTGGGGAGGATTTGGAGAAGCCGATTAAGGATTTGGGGGAATCCAAGGGGGGCCGTCTGCCAGAGGATAAGCAGAAGCAGAGCTGCCCTGCCTCAGCAGGAAAGGGGCAGGCCAGAAACTAAAGATGTGTTCGACCTTCCCGGTTTGGTCCTTACCAGAGAGGTAAGCCTACCTTTCGTGGGCAGGGATTTCGGGGCTTCTGGGGAGCAGGAAAAGGGTTTGGATCCCCCTTCCTCCTCAGGGTCTAAGAAAACACAATGAAATGAGGGGGCCCAGGTGGGGTTTATTCCCGTGGGGGGCCGGCTGTGGGATTTCTACTCCACTTGGGTCCAGATCATGTCGGACCAATGGGTCCTGGAGGTCATCTGAGAAGGCTATGCCCTCGAGTGGGCACGCCCAATCAGACACTCTTTTGTCCAGTCTCCTTGCAAGGCCCCCGGGCAAAGCGGCGGCATTAAAGGAGACCTTAACAAGGTTGTCGCAGCTAAGGGCTGTGGTGCTGGTACCTAGAGGCCAACTCTGGTGCTGTCGATACTCCATTTATTTCGTGGTGCCCAAGAAGGAAGGCTCCTTTCAGCCGATTCTCGACCTCAAGGGCATAAACCGCTGCCTCAGAGTATCGCATTTTCGCATGGAGACTGTACAGTCAGTTATAGTGGCGGTACAGAGTGGGGAGTTTTTGACATCGCTAGACCTGTCCGAAGCATGTATACACATTCCCGTCATATCCAAGCACCAGCAGTTCCTCTGCTTTGCGGTGCCGAAGGGACATTTCCGGTTTCGAGCGTCACCATTTGATCTGGCGACGGCCCTGCAAATTTTCACCAAGGTCATGGTGGTAGTGGTGGCGGCACTCCGCAAGGACAGGGTGCTGGTGCACCCGCACCTTGGACGATTGGCTCATCCGGGCAAAGTCCGGGAGCGAGAGCATGAGGGCCAAGGCAAAGGTAGTGCGGTTTCTAGAAAGTCTGGGATGGGTGGTCAATGTGACCAAGAACTGGAGTATTTGGGGGCGTGCTTCAATACCAAGGAGGGGAAAGGTCTTCCTACCAGAGAAGCGGGCCCAGGAACTGTGGCGTCGGTTCTTGCGGATGCTGTAACCTTCGGCTTGGCATTATCTGCAGGTTCTGGGAACCATGGCGACCACGCTGGACTTGGTCCTGTGGGCAAAGGCTCAAATACGGCTTTTATAGAGGGCTCTCCTGTGCCGGTGGTCTCATCAGACTCAACCTCTATCCCACTGGCTCCCGTGTCCGAAACAAAGAGAGCGTTGCAGTGGTGGCTGTGCCCTGAGACTCTAGGGAGGGGCATGTTCCTCAAGTCTCCAGCTTGTGTGCTACTGATGACAGACGCTAGTCTGGCAGATTAGGGAGCCCATTGTGAAGGGCGCTTCACTCAGGGGTGGTGGAACACGCAGGAGGCCCGGTTGTCCATCAACAGATTGGAGATGAGGGCAGTGCTTCGAGCCCTGGCTGCAGGATCGGGCAGTCAGGGTGTTCTCGGATAACGCCACCACAGTGGCCTACATCAACTGCCAGGGCGGCATGGGAAGCGTGGCGCTGGAGGAAGAGGCCGAAGTGCTGCTGGCCTGGGCGGAGAATTATCTCCAGGCCTTGTTGGCAGTGCATGTTGCCGGGATGGACAATATCACGGCTGACTATCTGAGTCGAGTGCAGGTGGACCATGGAGAGTGGACTCCCAATCGGGAAGTATTCGAGCAGGTGGCGGGTCGTTGGGGTTGTCCAGTGATGGATCTGATGGCAATCTTCCAGTCTGCCAAGGCGAGCTGCTTTTTCAGCAGAAGGCGGGAAAGGATGTTGGAGAGTCGGGATGCCCTCGTACAGAAGTGACCTGCGGGAGAACTGTTTGTTTTCCCCATGGGTGCCCATTGGTCAGGTGATACAACGGATAGAGGCTCACCAAGGTTTGCTAATACTGAATGTCCCCAGATTGGCCATAATGTCTGTGGTATGCCGATCTGGTGCGGCTTCTGGTGGACAGCCCGTGGCATCTTCCCGTCCGAGATTATCTGCTGACGCAAGGCCCAGTACGTATGCCTCAGGTGGATTGATTCTCGCTTACGGCATGGCTCTTGAGAGGGCAAGGCTAAGGAAGAAGGGATATTCTGCGTCGGTGATAGCCACGTTGTTGAAGGCTTGGAGGAAGTCTACGTGCTTAGCTTATGTCAGAGGGTGCAGCTGGCTGCAATTTCCTGTTAGAGGTAAGGTTCAAGGGGTGGCGTTGGGTACGCACCCGGACGTGCTCAGGTTCTTGAGAGCGGTGAGTTGTTTTGAGACCACCGAGGAGGTTGGGGGTCCCGCCTTGGGATCTCAACCTGGTGCTTATTGCACTCGCAGGGGAGACCTTCGAACTGGTGAGTCGGGTTTCAGTGAAGGACGTGACCCTGAAGGCAGTATTCTTGGTTGCAGTCTGTTCAGCGCGCAGGATTTCAGAGCTTCAGGCCTTATCTTGTCAGGATCCTTTCCTGTCCTTTTCCAGGGAGAAGGTGGTTCTTTGATCCATACCTTCCTTCCTGCCCAAGGTAGTATCAGCATTCCATGTGAGCCAGGCGGTTGCCTTGCCCACCTTGCGGCCACTGGCAGGAAGTTCCACAAGCGCGCATCTGCGACTCGTGGATGTTAAGAGAATCCTGCGGTGTTACTTCAGCTGTATGGCACCCTTTAGGAAGTTGGATTGCTTTTTCTGTTTGGGGGGTCTGCAAAGAGGAGAGGCTGCTGCTGAGGCCACCATTTCCCCGTGTATTAGAAAAATCATCGCTTTGGAATACATCCTGAAAGGTAGGGGGGGGGGTGCCGGAGGGTTTGCAGGCACATTCCACCAGAACCCAGGTGGCTTAGTGGGCGAAGTTTAGCCTAGTACTGCCGGTGGAGATCTGTAAGGCAGCAACCTGGTCTTCGCTGCATACTTTTGCGAAGCATTACTGCTTGGATGTCCAGGTAGTGGGGGAAGCCTAGTTTGGATTTGCAGTGCTTCAGGCTGTGGTTGCAGGTCCCTCCCATTGAGTAGATTGCTCTGTTACATCCCAGAGGTTTCGGGACTGGACTGGAGGGACGATAAGGAAAGAGAAATTAGACTTACCTGCTAATTGTAGTTCCTTGGGGAACTCCAGTCCAGTCCCTTATCCCGCCCATCCAGTTTGAGTTTTTTGTTCCTTTGCCTGGGACCCCGGGGGCTCTGCATTGGCAGGGACGGGGGGCAAGGATAGCATGGCGAGGGGCCAGGAGAGCAGTCAAAGGAGTGGCCGGCTACTGGGCTTGATGCTGTTCGGCGCTGCTCAGAAGCTTCATGGGTTCTTCCCATTCAAGGGATATGGGAGTTTCCCCGGTTGGGAGAAGGAGTTTATCAGATTATCAGTTTGTAAGTGATCATTTGTTAATATTGTTCAACTACTTATTTGTTTCTAATATGAGTCTGCTTTGTCAATAGATTACTGGGGGCTGGTAGGCGGTGCCAGCTGCTTAAGTATACCCGTGTCATCAGAAAGATGACATGCTCAGTCTCCAAGCTGCTGGAGGAGGTGCACAACCCAGAGGTTTCGGGACTGGACTGGGGTTCTTCAAGGAACTACAATTAGCAGGTAAGTCTAATTTCTCTTTAGTGTAGCCGGGTTTAAAAAAAGGTTTGCCACTGTTTGACCCAGTACAAGCGTTGGAGGGACTGCGGTACTCTATCGCTCCTCCCTCCCTTTCCAGGAACTCTCTTCACCCGCCCTGCATTATCCCGAGTCCCTCCTTCGCCTTGGCTCCTCTCCCCCTCTTTACTTTCTCATTTATGCTCCGCCCTCCTTGTCTCCTCAGCTCTGGGATAGCCTTCTCGCTACTATCTCTGAAGCTACTCTTCTTTTTCCTCACCTTTTGATCTTAGGCGATTTCAACATCCATGTGGACTCTCCTTCTACTCCTCGAGCTCGTAATTTTTTGACTTTTCTATCTGATCTTTCTCTTGTCCAGCCTGTTTCTTTCCCTACTCACACTGCCGGTCACTCCCTGGACCTCCTTATCTTTCCTGGATCTCTTTCTTCTCCTCCCTCTTCCTTATCCTCTCTTCCCCTTCCCTGGACCGGCCACTTCTGTCTTCTTTTTTTCCCTTCCCTGCCCCTCCTCTTCCCCGATCTCCTCCTTGAGTTATCCTTCCCCTCCATCTCGTCATATTACCCCTACCACTCTTTCTCAGTTTCCTGCATCTGACGCTCTGTTTCCACCAGATTTTCATCTTCTCTCTCCTGATTCTCAGGCAAATTCCTGGTACACGACCCTCTCTACTGCATTGCTCCTTTATGATCCCCCCGCCTCTCTCGTCGGTCTTCCCGTCACCCTTGGTTTCATTCTGGGTTATTTCTTCACCGTAGGTATCTTCGGGCTGAACGTCTGTGGCATAAACATCCAAACCCTTCTATCTAGTTTCCGTTCCGCCCATCGTCACTATTGCTCTCTTCTTCACTCTGCCAAACAATGTTATTTCTCTAATCTCATTACTCTTTCTTCAAACTCTTCTCGTCAATTACATTCCATCCTCCGCTCTCTTTCTGCCCCACACTCTTTCCCTATCCCTCCCTCTTCCCTTTCTACTCCCGATCCCTCTTCCCTGGCTACCTACTTTGTTTCTAAAGTCCAGACCCTCTGCCTATCCTTCCCATCCTGCCCTTCCCCTCTTTCTCCTCCCCCTTTGGTAGCGCCCCTTTCTCCTATTCTTCCCACCTCCTCTTCCTCTACCATTCCTCCCCTTTCACATCACTGGTCCACCTTTGAGCCTATTACCTCTGACACCCTCACCAAGGTTTTCACCTCCACTTGGAAAACCTCCTGCCCGGCTGATCTCATCCCTTCCTCTTGGTTGCTGGAACCTTCTCTTGCATTATCCCCTCTTATTCTCTCACTTTTCAACGCTAGTCTCTCTTCTGGCACATTTCCCGCCCCATGGAAGCATGCTACTGTCCGTCCCATCCTTAAGAATAGCTCTTTAGACCCCTCCTCTCCCTCCAGTTGGCGCCCTATCTCTAATCTCCCTTTTCTCTCTAAGCTCTTGGAAAAACTGGTCTTTTCCCAGCTCTCCTCTCACCTCGAGGTCTCTCTCACTCTTCATCCACGTCAATCAGGTTTCCGTCCGGGTCATAGCACAGAATCTGTTCTTCTCTCCCTCCTCAATGATTTGCACTCTGCTCACGATCGCGGTCTACTCTCACTTGCTGTTTCTCTGGATCTTTCGGCTACCTTCGACCGAGTTGACCACCGCACTCTACTATCTCGCCTTCAGGATGCCGGTCTTTCCGGCTTGGTTCTTCGTTTCACTCTTTTTTTGTTCAGCCGCACTTTCTCAGTTCGCACTGTTTCAGGGTCCTCTCCTTCTACTTTCCTTCCCTGTGGTGTTCCTCAAGGCTCTGTTCTTGCTCCTCTTTTTTTTCAACATTTTCTTAGCTCCCCTTGCCCTTCTTGTTCAGCAGCACGGTGTTTCTGCCTATTACTACGCGGATGGCATTTTTCTCCTTTATCACACTGATTCTGCTGCACCCGACATCACTGCCTTTAACACCTGTCTTTCCTCCGTAGCCTCTTGGCTCTCAACTAATTTTCTTCACATTAATCTCTCCAAAACTTCGGCTATCTGGTTCACTTTTGGTAATCCCCCTCCTACCCTCACTCCCTTGTTTTCTTCTTCACCCATCCCCACCGTCTCCTCTCTGCGGTACTTGGGTGTGATTCTTGACTCTTCTCTTTCCTTCAAAGAACATATCTCTTCAGTTGTTCAACGTTCGTTCTTTGCCTTAAAACAACTCCGCGCCGTACGTCCTTTTCTTCCCGTTTCTTCTATGACTACTCTCATCTCTTGTTATGTCCCGTCTCGATTATTGTAATGTTTGTCTTGCTGGTCTCCCTCAATCCCAAATTTGTCATCTTCAACGTGTTCAGAATGCTGCTGTTCGTGTCCTCTCCCATGCTTCACAGTTCGATCATGTCACTCTTTTGTTAATACATTTTCATTGGCTTCCTGTTGTCTTTCGTGTTCAGGTTAAAATCCTTATTTTTGTACACAGGGTGATCCACTCAGGTATCCCCCTGTATCTTGCCAGCCAGGTTCACCTTCATACCCCTCATCGACCTCTATGTTCTATCCATGCTAACCGTATGTTTCTACCCCCCCCCCAAAGCACACCTAGAATCCACTCGGTCTTCTGCTTTCTTTCTTGGTCCAAGGCTCTGGAACTCCCTTCCCCCCTCTCTACGTCTAGAAACCTCCTACTCGTCCTTCAAAGCCAACCTGAAAACTCATCTTTTATGTTCTGCATTTAATCTTTCTCTTCCTGCCCCACCCTCCTCCCCTCCCTAGGCCTGTGATGCTATATCCCTGCCCCTGTCCTACATTCACCTTCGATGTTGCTGTGTTTCTCCCTCTTTCCTTTTGTTACCCATCTTTGTCCCCCGACTGCTCGCTGTTTCTATCCCTTTTCTTTTGATTTTTTGGCGTTCCTTTTCTGGCTCTTTTTCGCAGCCCTCTCCTTTTAATCAATTTTATGTATTGTGAACCGCCCAGATGCTAACTGTATTGGGCGGTATATAAAGTTTTAATAAACATTGTGGAACCTGTGTCTTTTGGGGAAACTGCTAGGTACTTGTGACCTAGATTGGCCACTGTTGTAAACAGGATACTGGGCTTGATGGACCTTGGTCTAATCCAGTATGGCATATCTTACGTTCTTATTACGTCTCTCACTCAGCCTCTCCAATTGGGATCTGCACCTGATCTTCTCTCCCAGGACTTGCTGCTCCATCCCAATCCACAGTCTCTCTGCCTCATAGCTTGGCTGCTGAGAGCATAGCATTGCAGGGCATTGACATTCCACAAGAGGTTAAGGAAATCCTACTCTTTCAGAAAGCCCTCCACCAGACGTTCATACGCTTTCTAGATACTCTGTCTGGTATTCCCAGAAAGATCTCAATCCTTTTTCTGCTCCAGTGGCGTCACTCCTCCAGTATCTCCTCCACTTGTCCTAGACAAGCCTAAAAACCAACTCTGAGAGTCTCTTTTGGTGCCTCACGAGTAGCTCCTGGACCAAAGGTGACCCGGAGGCTTTTCTGCCTCTGGGGGGCGACACTGGCTGGACCCGTTTGCCTCCCTGGACAACTCACAGCTGCCCAAATTCTGCTCTCCTCAGCCACACTGCAGGAGGGTGGCGGCGGACGCCTTCCTGATCTCCTCCTGGTCATGGGGTTTGCTTTATGCATTCCCACAGACACCTCTGATAGCCAAGTTCCTTTTCAAGATCCAGAGCGAGCACTCAGTAATCCTGATTGCGCCCAGGTGACCTAGGCAACCCTGGTGTTCCCCCTCCTGCTCTCCCTGTCGGTGGCAACCCCAGTACCACTGGGCTAGGATCTGGACCTCCTCTCCCAAGAGGGGGGTGGGGCTTCTCTGCTACATCCCAACCTGGGGTCCGTAATGCTCACTGAGTGACTGCTGAAAGGGTAGCACTGGCCCGTTTCAACCTCTTAGATGAGGACGAGGAAATCCTCCTGGCCTCCCGGAAGCCATCCAGCAGAAGGGCTTATGCCTTCAAGTGGAGGAGGTTCTCTGTCTGGTGTGCAGAAAGGAATGAGAACCCATTCTCCTGTCAAGTAGAGCTCATACTGCAGTACTTGCTGCACCTTTCTCACTCGGGTTTGAAATCTAACTCGGTGAGGGTGCATCTCAGTGCCATAGCGGCTAACCCATCACCCTATAGAGGGGAAGCCCCTCTTGGGTCAGCCTTTGGTCCTCAGATTCCTCAGGGGCCTCCTGCTGTCCAAGCCCCCTCTCTGCCCTTCGGCAGTGGAATGGGATCTCATTGTGGTGCTCTCCCACCTCACTAGGCTGACATTCGAGCCCTTGGCCACCTGCCACCTTAGGCACCTCTCCTGGGATGTGGTCACCTTGGTGGCGTTGGTGTTCCTTCGCAGAGTATGCAAGCTGCAGGCCCTGGTGGCAGAACCACTCTCTACCAGGTTCAATACAAATAGGATGATGCTTCGCATACAACTCAAATTCCTCCCAAAGGTGGTGTCTGCTTTTCACCTCAACCAGGAGGTTGTTCTCCCCACTTTCCCATGGCCGCATGCCGGCAGGGAGGAGGTAGTCTTGCATACCCTGTATTATAAGAGGGCCCTGTCCTTTTTATTTACAGAGGACTAAGGTCCAGCGAAAAGCTCCACAGCTTTTTATCTCCTATGACCCCAGCAGACTGGGGCTACCTGTGACCAAGCGAACGCTGTCCACCTGGGTAGCAGACTGCATTGCCCTCGCTTATAAGTGAGATGGACTCTCTGGAGCGCCGGATCACTACTGATCGAATGAGGACTATGGCCACATTGGTGGCCAACCTATGGTTAGTACCAGTGCAAGAAATCTGTAAGGCCACCATTTGGTCTTCAGTCTATACGTTTGCAACCCACTACTGCCTTGAGAGTAAGTCCTGGAGGTACAGTGCCTTTGGCCAGGCAGTGATCAGAAGCATTCTTGGTGTATAGGCAACTCATGCCCTCCAACCCTTCAGTGTTCGGGCTACAGGAGTTATGGTGATGCTGGATGCTTGGGTCTGCAGAGCCTCTTGGTAGGGACTCACCTTCTGCAACTCACAAAGTCCTATGGGTCGCCACTGCTGCTCTCGTGGTTCAGGCCCCAGCAGCCTGGAGCTAGGGAGTCCCATATATGAGGACTGACTTCCTGCTTGTTCCTGGAGAAAGCGTAGTTACTCACCCGTAACAGATGTTCTCCAGGGACAACAGGCATCAATTCTAACAATCCTCCCTCCTGGCCTTGGAGTTGCCTCCTTTACCTTTTTGTCTTCTGCCTAAGCTATGTCATCTGACAGCAAGATGGCACCCTTGGGAGGGAAGGGGACCACCCATGTGTGATAGCATTCCCAAAGACTTTCTTTGAAAGCTGTGGACCCCTTCGCCATACCACAGCCCGACCCCCGATCTGGCCTTCCATGGCCAGGGATGGACTGCGGGGAATCCCCTGCACCCTCTAGCTTTCTTATGCTGTCCAGGTCTGCCGTCCCTCATCCAGTTTGCCGACCCCAGACGTACAGGGCTGACCTCCAGAATCAGCTCTGTACATCCGGGGTCGTGGACCGCCCATACCCTGCCCTCGTTCCACCTCTAGAACGTCCCTGTCTAAGCCTCCCCATACAAATGCCTTGTTCGTACGGAGAGGCTTTAGACGACAATGGCAGGTGATGAATAGCAGGGATGGACTTATGGGGGGTGTTCATCCCCGCTTTTCATTGGACGGAATAGAACACATGGTGTATTACGACTATGAGAAAGCGCTTGACAAAGTCCCCCAGCAGAGATTCCTGAGGAAATTAAAAAGTCATGGCATAGGAGGCGATGTCCTAGTATGGATTGTAAACTGGTAGAGAGAGAGAAAACAGAGTAAGGATAAATGGTTGGTTGATTTTCTCAATGGTAGAAGGTGAATAGAGGAGTACCAAAGGGATCTGTATTAGTGTTGATGCTTTTTAACATTTATAAATGATCTGGAATTGGGAACAAGGGAGATGATTTAAATATTATTCAGTTGTTAAATCACATGCAGATTGTGATCTTGAGATTGGAAGAATGGGCATACAAATGGCTGATGAAATTTAAGTGCAAAGTGAAACATGTAGAGAAGAATTACCCAAACTATAGATACAGAGCCAGAAAAGTAAACAGAATGTTAGGAATCATTAGGAAAGTAATAGAGAATAAAACAAAGAATTTCATTATGCTTCTGTATTGCTCCATGGTGGTGTGACTGCACCTTGAATCTTGTGTGCAATTCTAATCTCCAAATCTCAAAGATACAGTGGCATTACTAAAAGTATAGCAGGGTGACCAAAACGATAAAGGGTAGAAATGAGACTCCTGTGAGGGAAAGGCTAATGGGGTTAGAAATACAGAAACATGATGGCAGAAAAATACCACATGGCCTATCTAGTCTGCCCTTCCATATCAACTACAATAGCCCCCTTTTTTTACCTTTAGAGATCCTCTGTCCCATGCTTTTTTTAATTCAGATATTGTCCTTGTGTCCACCATCTCCACTGGGAGAATATTCCACACATCTACCACTCTTTCTGTAAAGAAATATTTTCACATATTACTCCTGAGTCTATCCCCTTTCACTCTCATCCTGTGTCCTCTCATAACAGAGCTTGCTTTCAATCAAAAGAGGCTCTCCTATATATTTATGTCAGGAAGGTATTTAAATGTTTCTTATCATAGCGCCCCTATCTTGCCCTTCCTCTAAAGTATACATATTAAGATTGGTACTCGTATGTTTCAAAACGAAGACCACTAACCATTTTAGTAGCCACTCTCTGCACTGACTCCAACCTGCTTATATCCACCAGAGACTTATACAGAGACATTATCATGCCTCTCTCTATACACGCAAGCATCTTTTTGGCTCTTGCAGTCGCCTTTTCTACCTGTTTAGGTACTTTAAAATCATCAGACACAATCACGCCTAGGTCCTGCTCTTTTGTGGATAGAAGTACCTTGCCCCTTACACTTTACTGCTCCTTTGGAATTTTGCAACCCAAATGCATGACCCTGCATTTTTTAGCATTAAATTTCAGCTGCCAAATTCTAGACCATTCTTCAAGCTTAGCTAGATAGCTCGTCATCCTATCTATTCCTTCTTGGGTGTCTACTGTATTGCAGATTTTGGTATCATCCGTGAACAAGCAAGCGTTACTGGACAGCCCTTCCGCAATATCACTAACAAAGATGATAAAAAGAATCGGACCAAAGACAGATCTCTGCAGCACACCACTGGTTATCACCTCTTCCTCACTGAGCTCCATATCTCCAGGAACAAGCAGGAATGTAGTCTTCACATATGGGTATCGTCGGTACCGACGGAGCCCGCTAGGAACGCTCCCCAGCATCCAATAGGAAAGCTTTTGGAAGCATCCCACAGCGCATGCATGCTGCCTTCCCGCCTCTGTACCTCTCTCACTTCAGTTCTTCATTTTCTGTGGAGCCGACAGGACGTGGTACTCTGTCAACGCAGAAAATTTACCTTTATTCCTTATTTTTTGTGGTCGCGTCTGCCTTCATTCAACGCCTACCAGTACCGCCAGTTCTCCTTTCCTTAAAAAAACCCCCAAAACAAAAAAAACAAACTTGTATTTCTTCAGGGATCTTTCCCTGCTTCTGGTGCTAGGCGACATATTGGGCATTAGGCCCATTTTTTTTCAAGCATGGAGGAACCAGCTAGTGGTTTCAAAAAATGCTCAAAATGTGGCGGTACCATTCCTGTCACAGACACCCATGATTGATGTCTAAAATGTTTAGGTCCTGAACATTGTCCAATGGAGTGTCTCTCCTGCACGAGGATGACCAAAAGGGGCCTGCAGAATAGAGCTGCAAAACTCTGTACCCTTTTTGCCGCCGACACAATGTCAGTTGCATCGACGTCTTCCAGGGCTTCATCTTCCTCCCATGGATCTCAGGTAACCAAATTGAAGTCTTCTAAGACTAGCCGGTCCTCGCAGGGTAAATCTCCTTCAAAGTATCGAGATGCCACTGGCGTTTCCCTTGATGATACTTCACTGGCAAAACAGCCCCGGCGGGAGTCTTCGGGCTCCAAAGCACTAACGGGGCTCCAGGATGTTCCAGAGGCCTCCACGATGTTCCAGAGGCCTCCACCTCTGCGGAACTACTGGTGCCATGTTCTGGGGTCGTAGCCGCTTCCACTGGTACCGGCACCCAGGCATCGGCAGGAGCGATGGATCACAGAATCCTCGCTATCGAACGCAGTCTAGCGGCCCTCTTAGCGGCTTTGGTACCACTAAGACCGCAACAGACGGTTCAACATGTATCGGTACCGACATCAGTACCGGTACCGTCAGTACCTGCTTCGACAAGACTGCTTCCCCCCCCATGCTGATCTCCGGTATCGGGGATCAGGAACCGAGATATTTTGGTACCGACTTCGAGCGGTACCGATACCATGCGCTACAGGAGCACCCGGTGCTTGAGGATTCCGATGACTCTGACGATTCTACCGGTACCAGAGCAAATCTATTAGAAGATTCAGTTCCTTCTCAACGTAGAATGTCTCCTCCAGAGGATATGTCCTTCCAGGATTTCTTACGTGATTTAGCAAAGGGTCTTTCAATCACTGATTCCAGAAAAGGAACCCAGGGCAGAAGAATTAAGAATTCTACAATACCCTATGGCTCCCAAGGAAGCAGCTATGCTTCCCATTCACAAGATCTTACATGATCTAATGTTGAGAATGTGGGAAACTCCTTTAACAATATCTTCACATTCCCGATGCCTTGACGCTATGTACTGAGTGCCAATTAGTCCTGGTTTTCAAAAAAGCTCGGTTACCACACCATTCAATGGTAGTGGAATCGGCCATGCAAAGGATCAAGAGTGTTAAAACACATTCTTCTAATCCTCCAGGCCGTGAATCTAGGACTCTCGATGCCTTTGGCCGTCGATGCTTTCAATCCTTTATGCTAGGAGCCAGGATTAGTTCCTACATTCTTTATATGGGAATGTTCCTGGAAGAAGTCACAAAAGACTTTGTCCTTGTGTTTCAGAGGAAAAAAGAACAGACTACCTTATTCTGGTCAAGCATGCCTAGAATGTCTCAAAATTCATGAACCGTGCTACCTTTGATTGCTTTGAATGTATTAGCAGAACCTCTGCTATATCCATAGGAGCACGTCGTATTGCTTGGCTTCAAGCATCAGACTTAGAACAGTGGGTGCAAGAAAAGCTGGGAAACATTCCTTGCACAGGAGAAAATCTCTTTGGCAAAGACTGGCAGGACAAGGCTAATCAGCTTGAATCTGACAATGCTACTTTAAACAAATTGTTAGTCTACAGCCAACCCAGCAAAGAAGAAAATATTCAAAAAACCCTTTTTCAGTGTGTAAAAAAAAAAAAAAAAAAGCCTTACCAATCTTACACCCATCAAACTCACTGTCCGCTCCATGTTCCCCAGAAGGGGCAACAGAACAGACAGCAAAGAAAGCCGCAAGCTCAAAAAGCTCAACTGGCTCAACAGACCAAGCCCCCTCAGGATCTTTGACTTCTATCTAGAGAACGTAGTCATTCTGCCCCTAAAAGGTCCAGAACCCTTGACCATTCCAGGAAGACTATGATATCACAGATACACTACCAAAAAACTGCCTCCAGTTTTGCAACTGATTCCTATAGATTTTGGGGTGCTGAATCCAGGAAAAATAGCCAAAATGTTCCATCACGTCACGTTTTCTTGCAAAATTAGATTTCTTACCTATATAAGGAATGTTCACATAATTTCTTTTTAGCCGACTGCAGTTTATTTCCTTGGCCCAAAATAGAGGTAGTAATGGTTAACTAACTAGAAACACTCCCTCATGATATTTTAGAGTGTTTTGTATTCATTTTATACATTAACAGGACAATTGGGAGGCGGGGGGCTAAATCCAGTACTCGCGCTGGCGCATGTTCTTTCCTGTTCGCCACGCCTCGTTCGCTCGCTCAAACACGGTGGTTGCGACATGAACGTTCCTGTCAAATTTCAGTTTCTTGCAAGTTCATTATTACCTTTTGTTTGCTCAGTCGTAATCCAGCTTTATTCCGAAGTGGTTCACTACAGTTGTAGTTTGCAGTGCTGTGTATTTGTGATGGCTCACAGAGCCAGAGGTTGCGTCAACTCTCCGGACAGTTTTTGTTTTATTTGTGGGGAATATACCGTGAAAAAGCGGCAGAGGAACATTTCTGCATTTATTAAAAAAGTATTTTTCGCCTATTTCGGTTTGAAGTTAGGCGATCAAGACAAACCGTGGGCTCCTCACAAAGTATGCAAGACATGTGAGGAAGATCTACGCTTATGGATGAAAGGTAAAAAACAAGCATTTCGTTTCGGAATACCTATGATGTGGCATGAACAAAGAGACCACAGCAGTGACTGCTATTTTTGCTCTTGCATTGTGAAGGGATACAACTTAAAAAAAAAGAACGTAATAAGTTACCTCAACCTTCCCTCAGCAATTAGGCCTATGCCTCATAGCAACGAAGTACCTGTGCCTGAACCACCAAAATCTTTGGATCATATTTGTGTGGACGGTTCTGATCATGATGAGACTCATCAGATGGCTTTTCCCGATGAGTCCAGTACTTCCGAGTTTGAAAATGAACCAGATCCGAAACCTGAACTTTTCTCTCAAGCTGAATTGAATGATTTAGTCCGGGTTTTAGGACTCCCAAAAGATGCTGCCCAACTGCTAGGTTCTCGGCTTAAACAGAAAAATCTATTGTCACCAGGAACAACTTTTTATTGGTACCGCAACCGCGAGACACAATTTTTGAAGTATTTCAGCAAAGAGGAAGATTTGGTATTTTGCAACGATATATACGGAGTGATGGAAAAGTTTAAACTCAAGTATGATCCTGCTGAATGGCGGCTGTTCATTGATTCGTCAAAAGACAGCATAAAAGGTGTTCTTCATAATGGCAACACATTCGCTTCAGTTCCTATTGCTCACTCTGTTATTCTCCAAGAAAAATACGAGAATTTGGCCCTGATTATTCAGAAGATTCGTTATGATGAGCATAAGTGGATGATTTGTGGAGACTTTAAAATTCTATCCATGCTATTAGGGCAGCAATCCAGTTTCACCAAATATCCCTGCTTCCTTTGCTTGTGGGATAGCCGGGCCCGCGACCTACACTGGGGGAAAAAAGACTGGCCAATTCGGGAGTATTTCAGACCCGGTGAGAAAAATGTTCTTCATGAGAGCTTGGTACCTCGTGATAAATTCTATATTACCACCTCTCCACATTAAGTTGGGTCTCATTAAGCAATTCATCAAGTCCCTTCCAAAAGATGGTGAGTGCTTTCGGTACCTTTGCTCAAAGTTCCCCCGACTTTCTGAAGCAAAGCTAAAGGAAGGAGTGTTTGTTGGCCCTGATATAAGGAAACTCATTTCAGATGGAGCATTCGCTGAAACGATGTCTGAGAAGGAAAAAGAAGCCTGGGATTCCTTCAAGGATGTTGTTCTCAAATTCTTGGGGAACAGGCGGGCGGGATGAGAACTATAAGGATATTGTTGCCAGGATGCTCAATGTCTTCAAAGAACAAGGCTGTAACATGAGCCTGAAAGTCCATTTCTTGCACTCCCATGTGAACTACTTTCCCGAAAACTTGGGGGCGTACAGTGAAGAACAAGGTGAAAGGTTTCACCAGGACATCAAGGACGCAGAGAGAAGGTACCAAGGAAGATGGAACACCACTATGATGGCTGATTTCTGCTGGTTGCTGCTGCGGGAAACCCCAGATGAAAAATACGCCAAGCAGCGCACCAAGAGAAGCATTCGGGGGAAGAAGAAACGGGCCCACCAGGAGATTGATTGACCCAAGAATGACTTTAAAATCTAAACTGTGTTGACAAATATCGTGTTTTTACTAAACTTTGAAATAAAAATTTGCTAGTTATTACCACAGTGTCGGATCTCATTTATTAAATTTTATTTTCACACCATTGGGTGTTTGTCTTCATGTATTGCAATGGTGCGGTTTGCGTTTTCTATTCTTACATACATACCTGTACAACATTTTTTGCACATTTCTTTGCTTTGCTTTGTGTTTAACCTCGCTCTTATATGCTCAATGTTTGTGCACATGTATGTGGCTGTTTTAAGTGCAGACAATTTTGCTACCATCACAGTGTGTTTTGTTGACATTACTCTATTCTTATGTGCTGCCTTGTTACAATTTTCTTTATTCTTATTTGAATAACTACTAAACAATTAGTATAAAGAATTCATCCAAGAAACTTTTATCTCGATCGCACTCAATCTGAAACGTTCACCTCAAACTGCTAACCCAATGTAGCAAAAAATCTGTACGTGATGGAGCAAATTGGTTACCAGATTTGGATTCAGCGCACCAAAAAACGTAAAAATCAATCAAAACATTAGAGGCAGTTTAAAAAAAAAATTTTTTAGTGTACCTGTGTATTTTGCCAAAAGATGGCAACAAATAACATCAGAAAATTGGACTCTGTCCATTGTACAACTGGGGATACAAGCTTCATTTTCTCAACTTGCCCCCACCTACAATAATTCTCAGGGCCCTGCCACTGACCTCTTGTGGCAGGAGGCCACATCACTTTTAGCTCAAGGTGCAATCGAAGAAGTACCCATTCCCCAACAGGGGACAGGGTTTTACTCCCCTTACTTTCTTCTTCCAAAAAAGACAGGAGGACACAGACCTATATTAGACCTCAGAGAATGAAACAAATATTTGTTCCAAGAAAAGTTCAAAATGATCTCCCTCAGAACACTTTTACCATACCTCCAAAGTCAGGATTGGTTATGTTCTCTAGATCTAAGAGATGCGTACACGCATATTCTCATCCACTCAGATCACAGGAAGTTCCTTTGATTCCTGGTCCAAGGAAGACCCTTCCAGTACAGAGTTCTTCCCTTTGGACTAGCCTCTGCTCCAAGAGTCTTCACAAAATTCATGGCAGTGGTAGCAGCATTTATGAGGACTCTGGGAATATTCGTCTTCCCTTACTTAGACAATTGGCTCATTCGAGCATCGACAGCTCCAGAGGCCAGCTTCGCTCTCTCTCGAGCAATGAGAATTCTTTAATACATGGGGCTGGTCATAGACCTCCCAAAATCGCATCTTACCCCCTCTCAATCTCTATAATTCATAGGGACTCATCTAGACACATGGCAGTCAAAGGCTTTCCTGCCACAGCCACACTGTCTAAAGATAATACAATTAGCATCTCAAGCATCTATGAAGGTGTTCCTTACTGCTCGGGAGATGCTTCAACTGCTGGGACACATGGCATCCACTGTCCATGTGGTTCCCTATGCTCGCCTCCACTTGCGAGCAGCCCAGTGGACCCTTTCCTCTCAGTGGTCACAAGCCTCGGGTCGACTAAGACAAAATCAGAATCATCACACGTCTGATTTTGTCCCTACAATGGTGGCAATCCCTGGAAAACCTCCTTGTAGGCTCTCCTTTCCAGCAGCCTCTATGCCAAACCACTCTGACAGATGGGTTGGGGGGGGGGGGGCCACTTGCACGATCTCTCCACTCAGGGTCTTTGGACCTCACAGGAGTGTTCCCTTCACATAAACCTCCTCGAGCTGAGAGCCATTTTGAATGCTATGCAAGTCTTTCAGGGCCATCTCAGTAACAAAACAGTTCTGGTCCACACCGACAGTCAGGTAATTATGATCTCCAGGAACAAACAGGAATGTAGTCTTCACATATGGGTATCGTCGGTACCGACGGAGCCTGCGTGGGAACGCTCCCCAGCGTCCAATTAGAAAGCTTTTGGGAGCATCCCACAGTGCCTTCCCGCCTTTCTCAACTGCCTCTCTCCAGTTCTTCATTTTCCGTGGAGCCAGCAGGTTGTCGTTCCTGTCACTGCAGAAAGGTTTTCCTATTCTCCTTCTTTTTTGTGGTCGCGTCTGCCTTCCCTTGATGCTATACCAGTTCCGCCGGTTCTTTCTTTTAAAAAAAAAAAAATATATATTTTTTTTCTAAACCTTTCTTCTTCAGGTGCATGCGCCTTTTGGGCCTTAGGCCCAAAATTTCCTTTACTATGGAAAAACCCGCTTCGGGTTTCAAGAAGTGCACCAAGTGTGGCGGTACAATCTCTGTCACCGACACCCATGAGTGGTGCCTTAAATGTTTAGGTCCTGACCACTCCATTTCGGAGTGTATGGCCTGTGCCATGATGTCCAAGAGGGGTCGACAAAACCGAGCTGCTAAGCTCAGCACCCTTTTTTCCCTCCGATGCAGCATCGACGTCTTCCAGGGCTTAGTCTTCCTCCCATGGATCTCAAGTAACTAAACATAAGTCTGGCCGGTCCTCAAAGGGTAGATCTTCTTCCAAGCATCGAGATGCCTCTGATGTTGCCCTTGAGCGTTCTGTACCGGCAAAATTGGCACGGCGGGAGGCTTCGGCTTCCAAAGCATTATCAGGGCTTACATGATCTCATGTTAAGAATGTGGGAAACACCTCTTACCACCTCTCCTCACACTCGTAGAATAGATACCATGTATTGAGTACCTCAGTGTCCTGGCTTCCAGAAGACTCGGCTTCCTCACCACTCTATTGTAGTGGAATCAGCTATGAGACGGATCAGAAGTGCAAAGAGGCATGCCTCTAATCCTCCAGGACGTGAGTGTCAAACTTTGGATGCCTTTGGACGTCGTACTTTCCAGTCTTCCATGCTTTCTGCCAGGATCAGTTCCTATATTTTATATATGGGAATGTTCCTTAAGGAAGTCACAGGAGATTTAGAGGTTTTGAGCCCTCTTCTTCCTGAAGATAAGAGGCAGGATTTTCTCACACTGGTTAAACATGCCCAGGATGTTTCTAAGTTTGTCAATCGTGCAGCTTTTGACTGTTTTGAGTGCATAAGCAGAACCTCTGCCATTGCCATAGGTGCACGTAGAATTGCCTGGCTCCAGGCATCCGATTTGGAGCTCTGGGTGCAGGACAAACTGGGCAATATCCCTTATACAGGTGAGAATCTATTCAGCAAAAATTGTGAAGAGAAAGCCAATGAGTTGGATGCTGACAACTCCACTTTGGATAGATTATCCAAAGCCACAGCTGATCCTGCAAGGAAGAAATCTTTCAAGAAACCATTCTTCTCCAAAAAGAAGAGATTTTATCCCTCTTATTCTCCTCAGGGACGTTCTGCAGGTCAACCTGCCCAGAAGAGTAAGCAACCACCTAAAGAAAGGAAAGCAAAGACTGCTAAGCCTCAACCGTCTCAGCAGTCTCAGCCTCCACAAGGCCTTTAACTTCCATCTAGAGAACTTAGCCTTCCTGGCCCTCAATGGACCAGAACCTTCCACCATTCCAGGAAGGTTGTGCCACTTTGCCCCCAGATGGGGGCAGATAACAGCAGAACATTGGACTCTCTATTATAAAAGAGGAGTACAAGCTTCACTTTGTATGCCCCCTCCCACAATGGTAAGACAGTTCAATTCTCAGACCTCTCTCATCAACCTTTTAGATCAAGGGGCAATAGAAGAGGTACCCATTCCTCAACAGGGTACAGGGTTTTACTCCCCCTATTTCCTTATCCCAAAGAAAACAGGGGGACACAGACCTATTTTAGACCTCAGAGAATTGAACAAATTCCTGTTCAAAGAGAGATTCAAGATGATTTCTCTGGGAACGCTGCTGCCATACCTTCAGAGTCAGGATTGGCTTTGTTCTCTAGATTCCAAGGATGCGTACACTCATGTTCTCATCCATCCAACTCACAGAAAGTTCCTTCGGTTCCTTTTTCAAGGAAAGCGCTACCAATACAGGGTGCTTCCTTTTGGCCTGGCCTCAGCACCAAGGGTGTTTACGAAATGCATGGCTGTGGTAGCAGCATTTCTTCGCACTCTAGGAATATTCGTCTTCCCCTACTTAGACGACTGGCTCATTCGAGCCCCATCAGAGTCAGAGGCCAGGATTTCTCTATCTTGCACAATGCGTATCCTTCAGTATTTGGGTCTGGTCATAAACATCCCAAAATCCAGCCTAACTCCCACTCAGTCTCTAGAGTTCATAGGAGCTTTGCTGGATACCAGAAAAGCAAGGGCCTATCTTCCGCAGACCTGTTGCCTTCGCATGGTGCAATTAGCTTCTCAAGCAGTGCTAAAGCCTCATCTCACTGCTTGAGAAATGTTACAGCTACTAGGCCACATGGCATCTACTGTGCATGTGGTTACTTATGCTCGCCTCCATATGAGAGCAGTCCAGTGGACCTTATCCACTCAATGGACCCAGGGATCAGGGTGCCTGTCAGACAAAATAGCAAACACAAATCGCCTTATTTTGTCCCTCCAATGGTGGCAGTCCACTCAAAACCTGTTGCTGGGGTCCCCATTTCAACAACCTTTACCCCAGGCAACTCACAACAGATGCTTCACCAATGGGTTGGGGAGCTCATCTGCAAGACCACCAAGGCACTTGGAATCCACAGGAGACTCATCTACACATCAATCTGTTAAAGCTCAGTGTTCCATACCCTGCTCAGCTACAAGACAGTCCTTATTCATACGGACAATCAAGTAGCCATGTTCTACGTGAACAAGCAGGGAGGAACAGGCTCTCTGTCGCTTTGCAACAAAGCTTTGCGACTATGGGCCTTCGCCAGAGAGCATCAGATTCATCTCCTGGCAGTGTATCTTCCAGGTATCCAAAACTCTTGGGCAGACAGACTCAGTCGCGTTCTGCTTCCACACGAATGGTCTCTACATGCAGACCAGGTGGCCAAGATTTTTCAAATTTGGGGAACCCCGGACATAGACCTCTTTGCAAGTCTATGTCCAGGGCTCCATGCTGGTTGCTTGCGTCCTGTCTTATCAGCTCTACATGGACATGTTCTTAAAGAACGACATGGGGGACCTGAGTGAGCTTGGCTACCTCATCCCAGCAGAGCGCTTGGAGGTCTTCCGTGCCCTGGTGGGCCATGAGAAGAATGTGTCCAAATACATGGTGTGAGCCACCTACGATGCCTTGGAGTCGTTGGGTAGGGTGGCAGTGGTTGGCATCAGGGCTTCCTGCCTGGCCTGGCTCCAGTCATCAGACTTGGAGCAGTAGGTCCAGGACAAGATAGCAGACATGCTGTGCATTGGTGATAGATCATTAGAGAAAGACATCATGCTTGGGCAAGGTAGGTGGTCAATGCAAAAGAGGCCAGCAATGAGATGGATCGCTACAATAACAGCAGCTATGGATGCCAGTCTGTCAACAGTGAGCTGCCTGATTGAAGACCGAACACAGTTTAGGATAACTAGAGTGTCGCCATGAGTAGACTCAGACTCGATGGCACTTAACATTATTTCATTTTATTTGCTGTTATTTCTGCTATGAAAGTTACTGACTAAATTGTATAGTTTCTTATTGGTTGGTATTTGTACTCGCAAATATCTGTTGCTGGGGCAGGGCTAGATTATTGCATTGGTATGCTAGGAACATACCTAGTGACTGATGCGGTTACCTTGTGTTAGAGCTGTATATTAAAGCTCAGTTCATGTTTTTTTTTTTTAACTCAAAGACAAAAATATGCAAATATGGACTGTGTGCAGAAAACATACTAATGTGGGAGAGCCTGCGCGCATACAGATCTGCAGCTGCATTGGCACACACCTTGCCTATAAGGGAATGATATTCGATCCATAGTAATTTGTGCAATATTATTTATGTGCATATTAACAATCCATGATATACACAGATGTAATATACATGCAGTTCTAAAGCATCATACCCAGTTAAGTACTTTGGAGTTGCACGCACATAACATCTGCTCAAATAATTGAATGTTGTTCTGTACATAAATTTCCTTTTCATCCTGCTAAATCAGTCCAGACAAATGGGTTGTGCTCCCCAACCAGGAGATGGAGGCAGAGAACACTGATTGACTTATAGTAACATTACCAGTATAAGGACTGGGCAGCACTGAACCTGGCAGTATTTTCTGTCTCCAGAAATGGATGCAAGTGGACTGGTGGTGTGGGATTTGGGGCTGGCAAACTAGTTGAGTGTTGGACTTGGTAGGGATTTGGCCCACTGGCCTTTATCCTAATTGACTTGGAGTGGCAGCTTGTTCAGCTCTATTGAGGCTTAAAGGCTACTACTTGGGGGGAGGAGGGGGAGATTGGAGTCAGTAAGTCATCTATTTTACTGATATCTTTCTTTTCCTCCTCTCCATGATTGCTTGCCCCTTTTTCTCTCCCCCCCCCCTTCCCCCACCAGCTGCTCTGCTTAAAAAGAAAAATAAAATGAAGGGAAAGGAGAGCATGCAGAGAGGTGGAATCTGTATAGTGTTGGACTGCATAAAGTCTTACTCCACATGAATGTTTTGGGGGGGATGAGTAGAGAGGTCGCTCCAAATTTTTTTTTTTGGTCAGCACACAGAGCTCCGAGTGCTGCTATGTAGCATTTTGCCTTTATGCCAGGAAGCAGGCGCTGCATCAGCTCATTAACAGGGTCGTTTTGTCTGGCCTGTGATGGGTAGCAGGCTGGGATGTTGGAAGTATGCTTAGACTCTGTTCAGGCTGAGGAGCTGCATGTAGAGCAAGGTGATCCTATTTTGGAGAGTGTGTAAATCTGCTAATTCCTTTCCACTGCATCAAGCTCTGCACAAAAGGTCACTGCTGAATGGGAGGCACCTGAGACCATGCTGAGGAGCACTTGGTTTCTGGAGAAGCACTGTCTTTTTTGCCCACCAGTGATTTGGAGCAGTTTTATTTTCCAGGGGTGGATGCCTTGGTAGCAGCAATCACTAAGAACCACGGTTCCAGTGGAAGCTGGTTTGGCCTTGAAAGATCTGCAGGATAGGAAAGTGGAACTTTTCTTCAAGCAGACTTTTTTTTTCTTTCACCTTAGAGGTGAAGACTGCCATTTGTGGTGGCTATATCATAAGAGCCCTGCTCCTGTGGACAGAATAGCTTCTAGAATCACAGGAGTCTGCTAGATTAGAATCTGTGATGGCCTTTTTGTCTGATACTGTGACCTTATATGCATCTCTTCCAAGTCGATGGCATCTGTGATTGAGACCCATAGATGGTTCTGGCTCCACCACTGGTCAGTGGATTCTGCTTCTAAAGCATGTCTCTTCTGGGGCTTCTAATTGGGGAGAATTTAGAGAAGTTGGCGAAAGACTTGGAGGGTCATCCTCTTGCTTCATGTAAAGGTTCCTCAGGTCATTCTCACCTTAGGGACTGGGTTCACAACTGCTCAGGTTGAATGTTGATTTCCTCCTCTTCCTTTGGGGCAAATAAGATTAGGAGAAGCCAGCCCTTTTGAGGAGCACATAAAGACCGGAACTCTGGCAGAATCTCGGAAGGTTCTAAGAGTTCCCAATGAATTGCAGAACTTCTTTCAGATGCCATTTGGAATCCCTGTGCAGATCTGTGGCAAAACTGGCAGTTACAGTCTGAATCTTAGAATCTCCAGGAACAAGCAGGAATGCAGTCTTCACATATGGGTATCGTCAGTACTGACGGAGCCTGCACAGGAACACTCCCCAGCGTCCAATAGGAAAGCCTTTGGGAGCATTCCACTGCACCTGTGCATCTGCCTTCCTGCCTTCCCGCCTTCCCCTCTCCTCAGTTCATTTTCTGCAGAGCCAGTAGGTTGTTCCATTCCTGTAACTGCTGAAAAGCTTAATTTTTTGGTTTAAATTCTGTGCTCTACCTATCAGTTGACACTGATACCTTCCTTGATACCGGCCCTGATATTTTCTTCTTTCAATTTTCTTTTTATTTTATTTTATCTTTTTTATTTTATGGTGGTTTCACTGCCAGCTTAGGCCTTGGCCTACCTTTCTCCTGTCATTATTGAAAAACATGTCAGTGACTTAAAAACAAAAAAACCCCCAAAAAGTACTAAGTGCTCTGGTACAATTTTGGTCACCGACAAACATGACTGGTGTTTGAAATGTTTGGGCCCAGGCCATCTACCAAATGATTGTTTTTTGTGCCAACAAATGACAAAATGAGGCCTAAAGAACAGGGCCAGACAGTCTGGATCTCTGTTTGCCCTGGACTCTATTTCAGTGACTTCGGCATTGTTGGACAGCAGCCTCGTCTCTTGGTTCTCAGGTTTCCTCAAAGTCCAAGCATAAATCTAAGTCCAAGTCAACTGCATCGAAGCTCAATATCGATCCTCGAGGTAAGTTCCTTTGTCATCACAACTCACTGAAAGGTGCATCTGATGCGGATCGGCCTGCCAAGCAGCCCAGGCAGGAGGGCTCCAAAGCTCAACAGGGGACTCCAGGATGCTCCCGAGGCCTCGACCTCCGGAGAACTACTGGTTCCAAGCTCTGGGACTGTGGCTCGAAGCCCCATACATAATTCCATCCGGGCATCGGCCTTCTCCCTCGACCAGTGCATCCTGGCTATGAAGAGTAGCTTGGTAGCACTCCTAGCCTCTGTACTGACTGTATTGACAGCCTCAGCAGTGCAGGCATCAACCTCAGAATCAACGTTGATACCGTTGGAGCCTATGCCAGCCCTCTTGCTTGAATCGATGGCTCCTCTCCCCTCCCCCCCCCCGATGCCTGCTTTTGGAACCAGTAGGCATCATCATTACCCAAACGCCACTTGGATCCAGTACCACACCGGCTCGCTATCGGTATTGACACCGTGCCTCGACATTGACACAAGACCATTGATACTTTGAATATTTTTGTTTTGTTTTTTTGTCTGAATTGGACTTGTCCTCTTCCGATTCTACCCAGGACATTCCTTCCAGGCCCACTCGACTTCCTGATCAGTGTAGATCCCCACCACTTCCTGATCAGCGTAGATCCCCCACCAGAGGACATGTCCTTTCAAGACTTCATTGGGGACATAGCAGTGGGCCTCCAGATTACTGTCCCATCTGAAACAGAACCCGAGGGCAGAGGAATTGGAGATCCTCCAATACCTTTTGGTGCCTAAAGAAGTGGCCACATTACCAATGCATCGAATCCTGCAGGATTTAATGCTATGTATGTGGGAGGCCCCACTAACGGTTTTGCCTATCAGCAAATGGTTCGATAGAATGTACAGAGTTCCACCATTTATTTATTTACTTTACAAGTCGTGGCGGTTTACAGTGAACTTAAAAGCTGGAAAGGGAAGTTACAATTAACTTGATAGGCGAAAGACAGTTTGATAGTTCGGAGTAACAAAACTTAAATGAAGTTAATAGAAGGTGCATTTAAACAATAGTTCAGAAGGTGTTCTTAAGTATAGTATAGTATTTATACAGCATTCTTTCTCTGAGGGAATTTTAACTTAGAGGTTCTTGGAGCATTTATGGGGTATGATTTAATTTAGTCAGACAAGTTGTATAATCTATTGTTTGTAGTGCTGTGGGGGGTATGGTGAGTTCTTAACATTATAGATTTATGTTTGTGCAGCTGTTGGTGCCATAGTGCTATAAAAATAAGTGTCTTTGTTTTCCAGCACAATTCCACGGTGTCTTATTGACCATACATCATTGGGTAATGAGTTCCAAATATGTGGTGCGTATAGCGAGAAGGCTGGTTTGGAGGTTATTTTATTGCATTTGGCTTGAAGCGGTAGGATTGTTAGCATTTCTTGATTTGCTGTGTGGCTTGTCCTAGTTTCTGGTAGTTTCAAAATTGAAGAATTTGAGCTGATTGCTAGAGTATTTTGAAGTGGTTATTAATGTCTTATATCTAATTCACGTGTATTGGGAGACAATGCAAGTTTTGAAGTATGGGTGTGATATGATTACGGCATGGTGACTGATATTATCCTTGTGACTGTATTTTGAACCATTTGTAGAGGTTGAATAGTGCTCTTGATAGACAGAATTGGTGTAATGAGTTTCTGGCAGACGTCTCTGAAATCGGAGTGGTCAGTTAAAGGACAGAGCCTGTTAAGTATTCTTAGCTTGTGGTATATTGTTTTAATGACATTTCTGATGTGGTTTTGGAAGGTTAGCCCTTGGTCCAGTGTGACTCCCAGGTATTTGACGTGGTTCTTGACATCCAGGATTATATTTGCTAAGAAGATAGTTGGAGGTGGATTAAATATTTAGTTTCATGCTATATGGAGAAGCTCTGATCTCCAGGAACAAGCAGGAATGAGTCTTCACATATGGGTACGTCGGTACCGACGGAGTCTGCGCGGGAACGCTCCCCAGCGTCCAATCAGAACGCTTTTGGAAGCATCACAACACGCCTGCGTGCTGCCTTCCCGCCTTTCCCAACTGCCTCTCCTCAGTTTTCGTTTTTCCGCGGAGCCGGCAGGACGTCCTGTCACCGCAGAAAATTCTTCTTTTATTTTTGTTTTTTCTTGTGGTCGCGTCTACCTTCCCTCGACGCACCGGTACCGCCGGTGTTTTCTTTTTTCTTTTCTCCAAGTATTTCCTTTTCTGGGAAATTTTTTCCTGTTTAGTGCCTGACAGGTTTCGGCCTGCTAGGCCTCTCCACTTTCCCTCATGGAAATGCTAGCCACTAGAACCTGCTTCAACTGTGGCGCCACCAAATTAGTTTTAGACACCCATAATTGTGGAGTGGAGGAGTGGCCTAGTGGTTGGGGCAAGGTACTTCAGGCCGGAAGGTCGTGGGTTCAAATCCCACTAGAGGACAGCAACCTTGGGCCGGAAGGACTGGGGTTTCTAGTCCCACAGGTGCTCCTTGTGGTCTTGGGCAAGCCACTTAACCCTCCATAGCCCATGTTCCCTGTAAAATAGTTATCTCCAAGTTATAATGCCCTGTTCAATGTAATATCAGTTGTTCAATGTAAACCGCACTGTTGCAGAATAGCGCGGTATATAAGAGAATGTAAATAAATAAATAATTGGTGCCTTCCATGTTTGGGACCTGAACACCATCCGCTGGAGTGTCCCTCCTGCACTACTATTCCTGTAAGAGGTTTTCAGCATCGAGCTCAACTCGATACGCCGTTCCCCTCAGACCTGAGGGTACCAGCTACATCATCTTTTTCGCAGGATCAGGTAACCAAACAAAAGTCTGTAAAGACTAGCCAGTCCTTGGGTGGTAGATCTCATGTACATCATAGAGATGCCTCTCGGCTTGCCCCGAGGACATATTGGCAAAACCCCGGCGGGAGGCTTCTGTCTCAAAAGCATTAACGGGGTTTCAGGTTGTTCCTCGGTGAACATACCTGAGCCATGCCTGGTGGTGGTATCTGCTTTGAGCGGTACCGGTACCCCGGCATCGACAATGGTGCTGGATGAAACATTCCACACCGATGATCGCAGTCAAGCGCTCTCGGTATCTTTGGTGCCGCTAGAGCCTCTACTGACCGATCTTCCCACATCGGCCTCGGTACCGATGCTGGTATCCGCGTTGGTGCCCTCCAGATCTGCATCGATAGACTCGCTTCTTTCGATGCCGAGTCTAGAATCGATCTCTAGTCTGGATGACTGGGTACTGACTCGTCTCGGTACCGACTTCAGACGGTACCGAAGACATTCTACTGATGATCAAGGTCTACCACATTCGGTTACCTCGGTACTGCTAGTGCCGTCACAGCCTGATCTTCATATATCGGTGTCACCGACGGTACCGGTCCCGATACCGGTATCGACATCAACATCGGTGTCGGTACCTCCCATGCTCCTTTCAGCCGGCTCGCTTCCTTCCATACCGAGTTTGGAATCGATCCCTAGCATGGACGAATTGTTACCGACGAGTTGCGGTACTGGTTTTCAGCGGTACCGACAACTATCTTTCAAAGATAATCCGATGCTCCACCCCTCCAGATCTTCTATTCTACAGAATCTGAATGAACTGCAGGATGCTAGAGCTAGTTCTTCAACAGATCTAGTTCTTCCTCCTCTTCCTTGAGGACTCCCCTCTGGGGAGATTTCTTTTCAAGCTTTCCTGCTTGATATGGCCAAGTTACTTGCCATTTCTCTACCTGGTCAAGACCCTGCACCAGGGGATCCACAACCTATACAGATCCCCTGCAATCCAAAGGAAGTCATTATGTTTCCTTTGCATCAAACCTTGCAGGATCTCCTATTTAGAACGTGGGAAACTCCTTTAACGGTATCCCCACCTTCTAGGGCAACGGCTCTTCTATACAAGGTGCCCCCTTCTCCAGGTTTTCAAAAGCCTCAGCTCCCTCATCATTCTCTTGTTGTAGAATCAGCAATGAGGCGTGTTAAGAGTACTAAGCACATGCATCCATGTTTTCAGCAAGAATCCTGTCATATTTTCTATATGGGATTATCTCTTGAGGAAGTCACAAACGATCTACTACTTTTGACCCCTTTCCTCCAAGAGCCTAAAAGAGCAGATTTTTCTATGCTAGTCAATCATGCTCAAAATATTTCTAAGTTCCTTACTCGTGCTTCCCTGGACTCTTTCAAGTCTGTTAGCAGAACTTCTGCTATACCCATAGGGGCACGACGTAGAGCCTGGCTCCAAGCTTCAGACTTGGACAAATGCTTACAAGATAGACTGGGAAATGCTCCCTGCACTGGAGAGAATCTCTTTAATAAAGAGACTTTACTCCAGGCTGCTCAGTTAACCACTGACACTATTGCTTTCAGAGGCTTGTCTATGCCTTCCTCTATCCCAGCTTGTAGAAAATCTACCAGTAAGCTTTATTCCCTTAAGGGGAGAAGGTTTTATCCATCTTCTACCCATTATACAGATGCTCCCAGGCAGGGGAAACAACCAGCCAGGCTCAGGAAACCACAACCTCAACGGGTTCAGCAGACCCAGCAGCCGCAGGGTTGCTGATACACTCTTCCCTGAATCCTTTTTTTCTCCAGGACCAAGCAGGAAGTCAGCCCTCACATATGGGTGTCATCGGCGCCGATGAAGCCTCAGCGGAGCATTTCCCCAGCTTTCTATGAAAGTCTTTGGGAATGCAGGCACGCATGCGCGGTTCCCTTCCCGCCTAAAGGTGCCATCTTACCTCAGTTTCTCTTTTTCCGAGAAGCCCACCGGACGTGTGTCCTGTCATCCTGGATAAAAGTTGATTTTTTTTGGCGATCTTCGCTGTTTTTTCTCCTGGTTCGACACCGGTTCCCCTCCCGCCGGGTTTGGTACACCAGTATCGAGCCCGATTCTTCTTTTTCAGTTTTTGCCCTTCGTGGCTGGCGTTCGCGCCCTTTTTTGCTTTTTCCCTAGAAGGCCGGTCCTTTGACCTCGCGGGGACTCTTTTTTTTTCCCCGATGGCTTCCAGCGGTTTCAAGAAGTGTGATCGGTGTAAGAAATTGTCTCTCACCGACACACACGACTGCTGCCTTCGGTGCCTCGGTCCTGATCACGACTCTAAGTCGTGTGGACCATGTGGGAAAATGTCTTCCAAGGCACTCCGAAGTTGCCAGCAGCAGAAAGAAAGGCTTTTCTCGGACTCGGCCTCGGGCCAGGCCTGGACCTTGTCTGAGGCCTCGACATCTCGGGAATCGGATCCCGAGCGCCGTCAGAGCTCCTCGGACAGGAGGTCCCCCGACCGGGAACGCAAGAGGAAGAAGCGGCTCGCGAGGGCGGCGTCGGAGGAGGTCCCTGGCTCCTCGAGGGCCAGGTCTAAGACCTCTGACCGTCGCCCCGGGCCCGTGGAACAAGAGAAGCCTGCCAAAGTTCCTCGCATGGAGCCGGAGTCTGCTGGACACGTAAGCCCCGTAGTCCTTGAGGACTCTCCTCCCAGAGAGCCGACGTTGAGCCCGGCGCCACCGGGGCCCGAGTCGGTGGCTGCTGCGTCTCCTGAGCTGAGTCTCAGGATCACAGCCTTGAAGAGCAGATTGTCTGCCTTCATGGAGCAGCAGTGGCCACTGGTGGCCAGCCTTTCTGGCGCATCTGCCCCGACCACCGGGACATCGACTTCGAAGTCGACCCCGGAGACCAAGCCGATACTAGAGTCCATCATGGCTCGAAGTCGACCTCGGTCGCGGTCTCCCTCGACCTCCCGCTCGGGACAGAGGGTGTCGATGCTGGTGCCTCCGGCGTCGGGGCAGGTGCTCCAGGGCCCCACGGGGTCGGACCCCGACTCCTCGTCGGACGAGTCCGCCTGGGAGACTGAGGATGAAGAGTCCCCCGATACCTTCAAGACTCGGGGCGTCCGGTCGGACTCACCGCAGTCTGAGCCCCGGAGTAGATCCCCTCCGGAGGATACTCGGTTCTCGGAGTTCATCTGGGATATGGCCACTGCCTTGACTATTCCGGCGGACCCTGAGAAAGAGCCTCGAGCTGAAGAGATCGAGGCCCTGCAGTATGACTCTCCTCCGAAGGAGGCCTTTACTGTCCCGGTTCCTCCGATGCTGGAACGGCTCCTCTTCAGGATGTGGGAGGCACTGGCCTCGGCGCCGGTTTTAAGCAAGCGAGTCGACTCGATCTATCGACTCAGGAAGAGCCCTGGCTTTCAGAAGGCACAGCTACCACACCATTCCATGGTTGTGGAATCGGCCATGCATCGTCTGAAGAGCCAGAAGATGCACTCTGCGGTGCCCCCCGGCAGGGAGGCCCGCAACCTCAATGGCGTCGGTAGAAAGTGCTTCCAGGGTTCGATGCTTGCTTGCCGTGTCCAGTCTTACCAGCTGTACATGGGCATGTACTTGCGGGACCTGGCCAAGGAGTTGGCCGGGTTCTCTGCTGGACTCTCCGGGGAACCCTTGCAGAGATTCAAGTCCTTGTCCTCGGGGATTCGGGACTGCTCGAAGTTCATGTCCCGCGCCGCCTACGATGGCTTCGAGGCTTCGGCCCGAGTTGCGGCAGCCGGCATCGCAGCTCGATGCCAGGCATGGCTGCAGTCATCGGACCTCGAGCCATGGGTTCAGGACAAGTTGGTCGATGTCCCTTGCCGAGGTGAAAATCTTTTTGGCAAGCCCAAGACCGAGAAGGCCGCCCAGCTCGAAGCAGAGCACCTTACAAGGACAAGGCTCTCTAGGAAGACCTCTGCCCCTTCTTACAAAAAGAAGGGCTCGGGTAAAAAGCCCTTTTACCCGAGGAAGGGCACTGCCTACAAACGGTACCCTCAATATTAGGCTACCCAAGCTGCACCCCAGGGTCAGCAAGCCAAGGGGCAGGGGAATGGGCCCTGTAGGCAGAGGACCCCCAAGTCTCCGGCCCCTGCTCCCACTCAGCACGGTGGGGGTTTTTGACTCCTTGAGCGTAGCCTCTCCATCCCTGCTCTCCCAACCCTGCACAGGAGGTCTCCTCGCCCTCTTTGCCCACCAGTGGCCCCTCATCACCGGGGACAGTTGGACATAGTCCACAGGGGCTATGCACTGCATTTTCACCAACTGCCTCCTCCATACTTTCCAGGGGAGCCTCCAAGGCCTCCCCTGCACACAGACCTTCTCCTTCAAGAGCTTCAAGGTCTGTTGGTGGACAGGGCGGTGGAGCCTGTGCCTCCCCACTTGCAAGGTCACGGATTCTACTCCAGGTATTTCCTGGGGCCCAAAAGAACTGGTGGCCTTCGACCCATTCTGGACCTCAAGAACCTCAACAAGTTCCTAGAAAAAGAAAAGTTCAAGATGCTTACTCTTGGAACACTTCTGCCCTACCTCTATCAGGGAGATTGGCTATGCTCCTTAGATCTAAAGGATGCGTACACTCATGCATATTCTCATTCATCCAGACCACAGAAAGTACCTCAGGTTCATTGTGGGAGGAAACCATTACCAGTACAGAGTACTGCCTTTTGGCCTCACCTCCACTCCCAGGGTTTTTACCAAATGCCTGGCAGTGGTGGCGGCCTACCTGAGAAATCAGGGAATCTTTGTCTTCCCCTATCTGGACGACTGGCTCATCAGGGGTCAGACCTGCCAGGAGGCCAGACATGCCACCCTCAGAACTATTGCTCTTCTTCAAAGACTGGGGTTTGTAATAAACTTTGCAAAGTCCACTTTGCACCCCTCCCAGAACTTAGAGTTCATAGGAGCAAGGCTGGACTCTCTGCTGGCAAAGGCTTTCTTGCCAGAAGACAGAGCCCAAAGATTGATAGCCTTGGCAAATCAGTATCTCCAGGAACAAGCAGGAATGAGTCTTCACATATGGGTACGTCGGTACCGACGGAGCCTGCGCGGGAACGCTCCCCAGCTTCCCAAAAAGGAAAGCTTTTGGGAGCATCCCACAGCGCCTGCGTGCTGCCTTCCCGCCTTTCCTAACCGCCTCTCCTCCGTTCTTCTTTGCCGCGGAGCCAGCAGGTCGAGCCCTGTCACCGCTGAAGAAGTTCTTTGTTTTATTTTATTTCTTTGGTCGCGTGTCTGCCTCCCCCGACTCCGGACCGGTACCGCCGGTCTTTTCTTTCTTTTCTTTAAAAAACAAAACAAAAAAAAAACCTATATATTTTTCCCTCACTTAGTGTATTTTTTCTCTTTGTGCCTTAGGCCTCACAAGAAATTTTTCCTCATGGAAAAACCAGCCTCCGGGTTTAAGAAATGCACTAAGTGCTGCGGTACTATTTCTGTTAGACACCCATGAATGGTGTCTTAAATGTTTGGGTCCTGAACACTCCATTTCGGATTGTCCGTCCTGCTCTCTGATGTCTAAACGGGGTTTACAGAACCGAGCAGCTAAGCTCCATGTGCTGTTTCCCGCTGATGCAGCTTCGGTGGCATCGACGTCTTCCAGGGCTACTTCTTCCCCCATTGGATCTCAGGTAACCAAACATAAATCCAGCCGGTCCTCGAAGGGTAGATCTCCCTCTAAGCATCGAGATGCCTCCGGGTTTGCCCTCGAGGATCCTGCGCCAGCAAAACAACCCCAGCGGGAAGCTCCTGCTTCCAAAGCTGCTCCTATGGGGTTACAGGTTGACATCGATAGCACGGCCTCGACCGATCACCTGTTAGAATGCTCTGGGGTACCGGCACAATCTCCCTGTACCGACTTCCAGGCATTCATGGCGTCGATGGATCACAATGTTCTGTCCATGCAGCAGGCTATTACGGCCTTCATTCAAGCTGCGACGCCGCTGGTACCGAAACAAACTCCGTTCTCGGTATCGGCTCCGGTACCGGCACCAGCACCGATACCAGTACCGACTGCATCGACATTGACCAGGATACCGGCTGCAGCGGTTCCTTGTCCAGGGCTGCTTACCGGTACCGATCCGGTACCGGGGATGCCCGATGTCGATACTGCTCGATACGCGTATCGAGCGTTGGAAGAGCACCCTGACAGGCGATACTTCGATTCCTCTGATTATTCTGATACATCAGACGAGTCTCCTGAAGTATCCATAGCCCTTCCTGAAGAGCCTTCTTCTCCAAAAAGAAGAATGTCTCCTCCAGAAGACTTGTCCTTTCAAGACTTCATAAGAGAAGTAGCTAAAGGACTTTCTATTTCAGTAACTTCTGAATCAGAGCCTAGAGCTAAAAAATTGGATATTTTAGGGTATTCTAGAGCTCCTAAAGAGGCGGTCACCTTACCAATTCATGAGATTCTTTATGAACACATGATTGATCTATGGGAGACTCCTCTCACTCTCTCTCCTCATTCTCGTAGATTGGACACTATGTATCGTGTCCCTCCTCGTCCTGGTTTTCAGAAAACTCAGCTTCCTCACCATTCCATTGTGGTGCAGTCAGCTAAGAAGAGGATAAAGAGTACAAAGAGACACTCTTCTGCTCCTCCAGGAAGAGAATGCAGGACCTTGGATGCCTTTGGTAGGAAAATCTTCCAAGCCAGTATGCTTATTGCCAGAATCAACTCATATAGCCTTTACATGGGTATATTTCTAAAGGAAGTTGCACAAAAACTGCACACTTTCCTCCCTTTTCTTCCAGAGGATAAAAGGGAGGAATTCCTCATTTGGCTTAAGCATACCCAAGACATTTCAAAGTTTTCCAACAGGGCAGCCTTTGACTCCTTTGAAGGTGCCAGCAGAGTCTCAGGTATTGCCATAGCTGCTCGCAGAATTGCTTGGCTCCAGGCTTCTGATTTAGAGCCCTGGGTTCAAGATGGCTTAGGAAATCTTCCCTGTACAGGTGAAAACTTATTTGGCAAAGAATGGCAAATAAAAGCCACTCAAATGGATGCAGAAAACTCTGCTCTCGATAGACTTTCAAAGTCAACCTCCATTCCTGCCAAGAAAAAGCCTTTTAAAAAGCCTTTCTTTAAAAGGCAGATTTCCTTCTACTTCTGGCCAACAGTCTTCTACAGGTCGCTTTGCACTACGCGTCAGCAACCTAAACAGGCCTGGCCTAAGCCTACAGGGGCTGCTGCAACTCAGCAGGCCCAACCTCCTCAGGGTTTTTGACTTGATGCTAGAGAACTTAGCCTTTCTGGCTCTAAAGCAGCCAGAGCCTCTCACCATTCCAGGAAGGTTGGATCATTTTGCTCCCAGATGGGAGCAAATAACATCAGAGCAGTGGACCCTCTCCATCATAAGAGGGCTACAAGCTTCATTTTTCAGACCTTCCTCCCCACACCATGGTGAGACACTTCAATTCTCCCACATCTCTTCTCGACCTTCTAGGTCAAGAGGTAGCTACCCTTCTTGCCCAAGGGGCAATAGAAGAAGTTCCTCTTCTTCATCAAGGGTCAGGGTTCTACTCCCCCTATTTTCTCATTCCAAAGAAGACAGGGGGATACAGGCCCATCTTAGAGAATTGAAAAAATTTCTATGCAAGGAGAAGTTCAAGATGCTTTCTCTGGGAACTCTCCTTCCATACCTTCAAAGTCAGGATTGGCTTTGTTCTCTAGATCTCAAGGATGCGTACACCCATGTCCTCATCCATCCCTCTCACAGAAGATTCCTACGGTTTCTTTTCCAAGGAAAACATTACCAATACAGAGTTCTTCCTTTCGGTTTGGCCTCTGCTCCAAGAGTGTTCACCAAATGCATGGCAATAGTTGCTGCATTTCTACGAACTCTGGGAATATTTGTCTTCCCATACCTGGACGACTGGCTCATTCGAGCTCCTTCTCAATCAGAGGCCCAGAATTCCTTGGACCGCACAAGGCACATTCTGCAATATCTGGGACTTGTGGTAAACCTCCCAAAGTCTCAGCTCACCCCTACTCAGTCCCTAGAATTCATAGGGGCCTGGTTGGATACCACTACTGCAAGGGCTTACCTTCCTCAGGCCCGTTGCCAACGTCTAGTGCAGTTAGCCTCCCAGATTCAGTCAAAGAGCCACTTAACTACCCGGGAGATGCTACAACTGCTAGGCCACATGGCTTCCACAGTGCATGTGGTCCCCTATGCTCGCCTACACATGAGAGCAGCTCAATGAACTTTGTCCACCCAGTGGACTCAAGCTTCAGGAGCTCTCTCAGACCAAATAGCAACCACCAAACGTCTCTTTTGGTCTCTCCAATGGTGGATGTCCACTCGAAATTTGTTGCTGTGGTCCCCCTTCAAACAGTTGTTGCCCCAAGCAACCCTCACAACAGATGCCTCCCAAACAGGTTGGGGAGCCCATCTACAGGACCTCTCCACTCAAGGCACTTGGTCCCCACAGGAGACCTCCCTTCATATCAACCACTTGGAGCTTCGAGCAGTTTTTCTAGCTCTCAAGGTCTTTCATATCCTCCTCAGCTACAAGACAGTCCTCATTCATACGGACAATCAAGTAGCCATGTTTTACATAAACAAGCAAGGAGGAACTGGCTCTGTCGCTTTGCAACGAAGCTTTAAGATTGTGGGCCTTCGCCAGAGAGCATCAAATCCATCTCCTGGCAGTATACCTCCCAGGAGTCCAAAACTCTTGGGCAGACAGACTCAGTCGAGTTCTGCTTCCACACAAATGGTCCCTGCACATGGATCAGGTACTCAGAATCTTCCAAGAATGGGGAACCCCGGACATAGACCTCTTTGCAAGTCCGTGGAATGCCAAACTTCCCCGGTTCTGTTCCAGAATTCCGTGTCAGGGAGTTCAGGCCAAGGATGCCTTCCTCCTCCATTGGGGTCAGGGCTTCCTATATGCATTTTCACCCATTCCCTTAATTCCCAAGACTCTGTTCAAACTCCAGAGGGATCAAGGATCTATGATCCTCATAGCTCCACGCTGGCCACGCCAAGTGTGGTACCCTCTACTTCTACATCTCTCCCAAGCCCCCTCTCTGGGCTTGGGAGCTGCTCCAGACCTTCTGTCCCAGGAGGAAGGGACTTTGTGGCACCCAAACCCCAAGTCCCTACACCTCAGAGCTTGGTTACTGAAGGCCTAGACCTTCAAGACTGGAATCTTTCTCAACAAGTGAAGGATATCCTCCATGCTTCCAGAAGACCTTCCACCAGGCGTTCTTTTGCTTTTAAATGGAAAAGGTTTTACATTTGGTGTGCTGAAAAGGGTCTTGACCCTCTAGCACTACCTTTAAATTCTCGGTTAGACTATCTCCTGCATCTTTCCAATGCAGGCCTTAAAACAAATTCAGTAAGAGTCCATTTGAGTGCTATTGCAGCATCCCTTAAGCCCATCAATGGACAACCTATTTCCTCTCATCCTCTCATTGCAAGATTCATGAGAGGCCTAACTTTAACTAAACCTCCCATTAGGCCTCCTCCGGTGGCATGGGACTTAAATTTGGTTCTTGGTCAGCTCATGAAGCCACCTTTTGAACCCTTAGCCACTACCTCCTTGAAGTTTTTCATGGAAGGTTATTTTCCTCATTGCAGTTACTTCAGCTCGCCGCATCAGTGAACTGCAGGCATTAGTGGCTAATCCACCTTATACAAGGTTCCATCTTGATAAGGTAGTCCTTAGTACAAATCCACACTTTATGCCTAAAGTGGTCTCATCTTTTCATCTTAATCAGGAGGTATATTTACCTGTCTTTTTTCCAGCTCCTCATGCATCCAGTGCAGAGAGGAATCTTCCTACTCTGGATTGTAAAAGAGCTCTTGCTTCTTACTTACATAGGACACAGCAACATCGAAAGTCTTTTAGTTTTTTGTTGCTTTTGATTCTTCTCATTTGGGACTTCCAGTCTCTAAGAGAACACTGTCCAATTGGATTGCTCAGTGTATTTCTTTCGCCTATCTAAATTCTGTGTCCATCGACCAGATCTGTCGAGCAGCCACCTGGGCCTCGGTTCATACCTTTACAGCCCATTACTGCTTGGGCAAGGACTCCCGCCGGGATGCCTTGTTTGGTCAGGCTGTCCTCAAACACCTGTTCCATTCTTAAACAACTCCTACCCTCCTTTCCCTGGATGGATGCCTGAGATTCATAGGAGGAAGTAGACCCCTCTCCAGGGTCTCATATCCTTGGGGATCCATCGGGCATCTTAGCTAGGGAGTCCCCATATGTGAAGACTCATTCCTGCTTGTTCCTGGAGATAGCACAGTTACTTATCTGTAACAGGTGATCTCTGGGAACAGCAGGAATAAGTCTTCACAACCCTCCCACCTCCCCTAGGAGTTGTCTCTTTTTCTATCTTTCCTTTCCTCTCTCTATTGTCTCAGCTTTAAACTCGAACTGAGGAGAGATGGTTAGGAAAGGCGGGAAGGCAGTGCGCAGGCGCTGTGGGATGCTCCCAAAAGCTTTCCTTTTTGGGAAGCTGGGGAGCGTTCCCGCGCAGGCTCCGTCGGTACCGACGTACCCATATGTGAAGACTCATTCCATATGTGAAGACTTATTCCTGCTGTTCCCAGAGATCACCTGTTACAGGTAAGTAACTGCTTTATCTCCCAACAGGGAAGAAGGGGCCGCCTTCTGAGGACTTTGGGACATAGCAAGTAGATATTTTGAATGTTACTGATACGTTGGAGTCATTGCAGGAAGTAGTTGTAACCCCTTCCTCTGTTAGCAACATTTGCCTTGCTCTCAGATAAGGAGTGGTGGTTGAAGTTATTTTTTAGGAAACTGAATGTATTGTTTCATGGTTTACTAGTGAGGATTTATCCAAAGAAGTTACTTCTTCTCTGACTGGGGGTCCAGCAACTGGGAGATCTTTTTTTTTTCTTAAACTACTGTGTAAATGTTTCATTAGATATCGATCTAATTATATTTTTGAGCCTTCATGAACGCTCGCTGCTTAGCCTTGATTGAGTCTCCTGATGTGTGAACATTTATTAAGTACCAGCTGTAAACTCAGTTCTGATTTCTTGCATTTTTGGGTGTATATTTAGGTTTTCCTCTCCCCTCTTGCTTGTGAGCTAGGGAGAGTTATATATCTTGTTCCCTTTTTGGGATTTTCTTATTTTTTATTGTTCCTTTTGTTCGCTCTATTTCTGTACAAGAATATTCTTGGATTAATGTAAAATTGCATAAATAGAAATTTTTTAAAAAATGGAGTAATAAGACATTTTTCAGATATGTTAGTAAGAAGAGGAAGGGCAAAAGTGGTATTGTCTGACTAAAGGATGAAGGGTAGGAATATGTAGAAGCTAATGAGGCTAAAGCGGAATTGCTTAAAAATATTTCTGTTCTGTGCTCACGAAGAGCCAGGAGCAGGACCTCATAAAACACCCACAAATAGGAACAGAAGTGAAGGGGATCTTGAATGATTTTCATAAGATTGTGTTCATGAGGATTTAGCTAAACTAAACGTAGACAAAGTGATGGGATACATCCAAGAATATTGAAGGAACCTTGGGGATATTCTTGCAGCTCCACTGACTGACCTTTTCAGTGCTTCTTTACAGTCTGGAGTGGTGCTAGAGGACTGGAGAAAGGCACATGTAGGCCCTTTACTCAAAAGTGGAAGCAAGGATGAGGTTGAAAAATACTGGCCGGTTAGTCTAACCTCTGTGGTGAGTAAATTATTAGAAATGCTACCGAAAGGGAGAATAGTGAGGTTTTAGGAGTCCAGTGCATTGCAGGATCCGAGGCAGCATGGATTTACCAGAGGCAGGTCTTGTCAGACTAATCTGATTGATTTTTTTCTTTGACTGGGTGACTAGGGAGTTGGATCAAGGGAGAGCCTTGATGTGGTGTACTTAGATTTCAGTAAAGCCATTGACACCGTTTTGCACAAGCGACTTACAAACAAAATGAGCACCTTAAGGATGGACCCTAAAGTGACTGGGTTAGAAATTGGTTGAGTGGGAGGCAACAAAGGGTACAGGTAAATAGAGCTTCCTCTGAGAAGGAGGTGGTTACCAGTGGTGTGCCACAGGGATCTTTCCTTGTTCTGATTTTTAACATCTTTGTTAGAGATATTGCGGAAGGGCTATCTGTTAAGGTTTGCCGCTTGGCAAATGATACCAAAAACTGCAAGAGAGTAGACATCCAGGAAAGGAGTAAACATGAGGCGGGATCTAGCTAAGCTTGAAAAATAGTCTTGGCAGCTGAAGTTTAATGCTAAAAATTGCAGGGTCATGCTTTTGGGCTGTAAAAATCCAAGTGCGGTACAGTGTAGCGGGTGAAGTACTTCTGTCTACGAAAGAGTGGGACCTGGGCAGGATTGATTCTGATGATCTTAAGGTGGCTGTGAAAGCCAGAAAGATGCTTTGGTACTTAGTGAGAGGAATGGCCAGCAGAAAAAAAGGTGATAGTGCCTCTATATAAGTCTCTGGTGTGACTTCATTTGGAGTATTGTGTGAATTTCTGGAGACCACATCTTCAAAAGGACATAAATAGGATGGAGTTGGTGCAGAGGATGGCTATTAAAATGGTTAGTGGTCTTTGTTAAAAGTATATGAGGACAGACTTAGAGGTAAATACCTTCATAGCATAAATGCACAAGAGGAGAGCCTCTTTGGATTGAAAACAAGCTCTGCTCGAAGGGACATAGTTGAAGGTGAAAGGGTATAAACTGGAGTAATGTGCGGAAATATTTATATCTCCAGGAACAAGCAGGAATGAGTCTTCACATATGGGTATGTCGATACCGACTGAGTCTGCGTGGGAACGCTACCCAGCGTCCAATCAGAATGTTTTTGGAAGCATCCCAACACGCCTACGTGCTGCCTTCCTGCCTTTCCCAACTGCCTCTCCTCAGTTTTCGTTTTTCTGCAGAGCCGGCAGGACGTCCTCCTGTCACCGCAGAAAATTCTTCTTTTATTTTTTATTTTTCTTGTGGTTGCATCTGCCTTCCCCGACGCCACCGGTACCGCCGTTGTTTCTTTTCTCTTTTCTTATAAAATTTCCTTTTTAAGGAATACTTTTTTCCTTGTTAGTGCCTCACGTTTTTTTCGGCCTGCTAGGCCTATTCACTTTCCTTCATGGAACCGCCAGCCACTATCCCTAAGAAATATACTAACTGTGGCGGTACAAAATTAATTTTAGACACTCATAATTGGTGTCTAACCTGCTTGGGCCCTGACCACTATCCGCTGGAGTGTCCCTCCTTCAGCAGTATAGTCTGAAGAAGTCTTCAGCATCGAGTTCACCTCGATACCCGGTCCCCATTTAACTTCAGGGCACCGACCACCGTTTCTTCTTCACAGGATCAGGTAACCCAAAAACAGTCTGTTAAGACTAGCCAGCCCTCGAGTGGTAGATCTCATGCACAGCATAGAGAAGCCTCTGGCCTTGCCCTCGAGGACTCACTGGCTTTAAAACCCCGGTGGGAGTCTTCGGCCTCCAAATCCTTAGTGGGGTTTCAGGTTGTTCCTGAGGTTCACCCCTCTCCGAACATACCTGAGCCATGCTCGGTGGTGGCATCCGCTTCGATCGGTACCGATACCCCGGCATCGGCAATGGTGTTGGATGAAACATTCCTCACCAAAGATCGTAATCTGGCATCCTCGGCTGCGGGCCCGTTGGATACACTACAGACCGATCTTGCAGTATCGGTACCGGTACTGGTACCGACGCCGGTACCCTCCAGATGTGCATCGATAGACTCGCTTCCCTCGAGTCTGGAATAGATCTCCAGTCTGGATGACTGGGTACCGACTCGCCTTGGTACTGATACCAGACGGTACCGAAGGCACGGTTCCGATGATCCATGTCCGGCACTCTCGGTTTCTTCGATACCGTTAGAGCTGTCACCAGCTCGCCTTCATCCACCGGTATCGGATACGGTGCCAGAGTCGGTACTGGTATCCACATTACCATTGCTGTCGGTGCCTTCCATGCTTCTCTCATCAGGCTCGCTTCCCTCGGTATCGAGTTTGGAATCGATCCCTAGCGTGGATGATGTGCTTCTGACTGTTGCTGGTCCCGACCTTCTGCGGTACCGGCGACCATCCTCTAAGGATCCGATACTCCACCCTTTAGGGTCTTCTATTCCTCTAAATTTGGATAGATCCCTGGGTGCCAATGCTAGTTCTTCAACAGATCTAGCTTGTTCTCCTCTTTCTAGAGGATTTCCCTCTGGGGATTTTTCTTTTCAAGCATTCCTGCTTGATATGGCAAAGTCACTTGCCATTTCTATACCGGGTCAGGATCCTACACCAGGGAATACAGAATCCCTGTATGTTCCCTGGAGCCCAAAGGAGAACATCATGCTTCCTTTGCATCAGACCCTGCAGGATCTCCTCCTTCGAATGTGGGAAACCCCTTTAACGGTACCCCCACCTTCTAGGGCAACTGATCTCCTATATCAGGTGCCCCCCTCTCCAGGTTTTCAAAGAACTCGACTTCCTCATCATTCCATTGTTGTAGAATCAGCAATGAGGCGTATTAAGAGTACTAAAAAGCACTCTTCTTATCCGCCAGGTCGTGAGTCTAAGACTTTAGATGCCTTTGGACATCAAACCTTCCAGGCATCCATGCTTTCAGCAAGAATTCTCTCATATATTTTCTATATGGGATTATCTCTTGAAGAGGTCACAAAGAAATTACTGGTTTTGACTCCTTTTCTTCAAGAGTCCAAAAGAGCAGACTATTCCTTACTGGTTAGTCATGCTCATAATATTTCTAGGTTCCTTACTCGTGCTTCCTTAGACTCCTTTGAGTCTGTCAGCAGAACCTCTGCTATAGCTATAGGGGCACGACGTAAAGCCTGGCTCCAAGTTTCAGACTTGGACAAATGGGCACAAGAAAGACTGGGAAATATTCCTTGCACTGGAGAAAATCTCTTTAACAAGGAGTCTTTACTCCAAGTTGCTCAGTTAACCACTGACATTCCTGTTTTCAGAGGCTGTTCTACGCCTTCCTCTTTCCAAGTTGGTAGGAAATGTCCTACCAAACTTTCTTCCCCCTAGGGGGAAAAAGTTTTATCCTTCTGCCCATCATACAGATGTTCCCAAACAGGGGAAACATCGCACTGGTCTAAAGAAACCACAACCTCAACAGGTTCAGCAAACCCAGCAGTCGCAGGGTTTCAGATAGATCATCATTACCTCTTCGGGTTGGTGGTTAGAGTTGCAGTCTGTTTCTTTTCACTGAAGCATCTGCACTAATTTCATCCTAACGTTTCCTGGATCTCTCTCCACGAGACATCCTTTTCTTTTACTCTAAGAGTCTTTATGATGATCATGCCCATACTAACAGGGCTCTCTTCCTCTTCTGAGAAAAGAGAAGTCACAACTATCAATAAGATAGTTTTTGCCCTGTGCTAGCATATATCATCTTACCTTTCAGAGACTGACTACATAGTCAGTCTCCTTCAACTCTGTCTTACCTCCCTCTTACTACAATATTCCGTTTGTAAGAGTGGCTCTATTACACTGGTAAGCCCCTGTGGTCCTCTACCTATTCCATAAGGGGATTCTCCCTTCCAGAGTTGTCTCCCCTTTTTTTCTTACCTTAGGGCAGCTCATCAGACAATAGGGAAGTCTTACCACTCCTACTATGTCTGTGACTTCTTTTTCCCAATCTAAAAAAAAAAAAAAAAAAAAAGGGGGGGGGGGGGAGAACTTCTTTTCCGCTGCCCTGATAGTTGCTGCAAATGCAGCAATTTCTAGTGGTTAACCCACTGGTTCTGTTCACCTCACAACCAGGGTTTCTCCTCCACTAGCAATCCTGCTAGCCTCAGTGCTAAACCCCAAACAGGTTATCAACCTTTTTTGGTAACCCTATTATCACAGACTGGTTGGTTAACTTCTATTCTTCGCCCCCTTGTCCTTGGCAGAATAGTTTGTTACCCACTGACTTTGAACAGTCAGTTTTTTCTTCTAACCAACCTGCAGCATGCTCTCTGCAACTCTATAGAGTAGCTTTGCACTATGGGCCCTTGCTAGAGAGCATTAGTATCTTGCCTAGCAGATAACCCCAGATGGTTAGGAGGGGTTCACCCAGTCATGTTCCCATGACTGGTAGGTGTTCCCTACCCTTACCATCTCATCTAAAATCCCTTTTGAGACATAAGACACAGAGACCTTTCATCATGTGAAAACCTAAAGAATGGCCAATTCCCTGGCTTGGCCCATATCTCCTTTGGACTTCTCGCCAGAGATACTTTTCTTTCAGTGGCAGCTCAAGGACGCCGGACACCCATCTTGCCCCTGAGGCGGGTCACTATGGTATCTTATTCCAGTGGCGTCCTCTATCCATTCACCATACTGCAGTTCTGGAGAGATCTGGACTTGCTGCCTGCAGACTGAAGTTCCTTATCGTTCCTCCAGTTCAGTCCTCTACTCCTGGGTTGTCAACCTCCTCCTGCAGCCTGGAGACTGGTATGTCAGAATGATGACATCACTGGATATAGCCTGCTGTTCTCCACCGTCCCTTCCAGTGTTACCAGTCTCCATGCAGCAGGAGGACTTTGTGAGCCCGTGAGAGGGCTCACTGGAGTAACAGATAAGGAGTGATTAGGTTTAGCCTAGTGTAGTTAAATTGGATTTAGAGATTTTTTGTTTTGAAGAGCATGTTACTTTTTTTTTTGTTGTTGTTTGCTTATTAAAGGAACGGACCCGGGGAGCCTGAGTACTGAGCTTGCTTTGACCCTGCCTGTTACCAAATTCACAAGCGGTGTTTGCAGGGGACGGACTTGAGCCTTGGCAGCAGGAGAATCTCTCCCCCCGGACTCTATGGGGGAGAGCCCTCTCTGACCACGCTGTGCTCTGACGGCCGACGAGGCTGCTGATTTCGGCCTTGCGCGTCTCTGTGGCTGCAGGCAAGTTGTTGTTTGTTTTTCTTCAGCGTTCGGGGCTGCACACGCGGCTCCGGAGCGCGGACGGGAGTGCCGCAGACCTGCCCGGTCAGCTTTTTACCGGCGGCAGGCTGCGGTGATAGCAGAGGCAGCCCCGGGCAGTGAAAGCGCGCTGGTGCGTTTGCCCTTTTCAGTCTGAGCTCCCGGCGGCCATTTTAAGCAGCACGGGAAACCGCGTGGCTGCTCAGCGTCGCTGTACAAGGGGCAGGCAAGCAGTCTCCGGGTTTCTTTGGGCCTTTATTTTGGGGGGTGCGATTTTTCCCTCCGTGGATTTCGTTGGTATACAGTTCCTTTCGGTTTCAGGCGAGGCTCGGGGCCAGCCACTGAGGGAAGTGGGGGGGGGGGGGCTCTTCCTCGTGGCTGCTACAGCCCGGGCTGTTAGTCCAGTTTAGGGGCAGTGTAGTTTGTAGCTTTTGCTTTGTCCTGTTCCTTCAGTTAGCTGTGCTTTCAGTCTTCACAGAAAAAAAAAAAAAGACAACAAGAGACTAACGCAGTAAGACGCTGCTGACAGCTAAGCACAGTTGAGCTGGTCACATTTATGGCGGGGCGTCCCCAGTGTGTAATCTGTGGTACCCGAAGAGGCACTGTGGCTGAGTCGGGGGGTGTGCCGTGGCTGTGCTTCCCTTTCGTCCACAGTGGAACAGCAGATGGACCTTAAAGAGGCTGTGGAGATGCCGGGGGGGGGGGGGGTCTGGAAGGGGCTCGGGCTGAGTCGCCTCTGGCCCCACTGCAGGAGTGTCTCGTGGAAGAGCTGACGGGGTCTTCGGCGGCGCTTCCAGGGGAGCGGGTGGAGTTTCCCGTGGACTTTTGTCCAGAATTCATACTGATGCTTCATAAGGCGTTCTGCTTGCGGCGCCAAGGTAAGGAGACGGACGTTTCACCCCTCACCGGGCCGACGGCGCCGATCATGGCCTCTGCCGACGCTGGTGAGGGCCCCTCGGCGCCTAAGAAGCCTAGGGTCAAAGCCTCTCCGACTGTGGAATCTGAGTGGCCGGACGTCGAGGAGTATGACTGCGAAGCTGAGGAGGGGCTGCAGGATCTAGAGGAAGGGGAGATTCTGGAGCTTGAGGAGCAGTCTAAAATCATCAGGGTCTTTCGTAGAGAGGAGCTTCTGGCGCTGATTACGGAGTCCATGCAAATGTTGAAGCTGGCAGCTCAGCCGTCCCTGGAAGAGGACATCGAAGATCCCGTCATTCAGGCGGTCCGGCAGACCCAGGTGGTGTTTCCAGTCCATAAGGTGGTTAATAAGATGATTCAGGATGAATGGGACCAGCCGGAGACGGGGCTCCGAGGCGTCCGCACATTGAATAGGCTGTACCCTCTGGCCGATAAGGACAAGGAGCGGTTTCGGACGCCCCGAGTGGACGCGGTGGTGTCAGCAGTCACCAAAAGGACGACCATTCCCATAGAGGGCAGCGCAGCGCTGAAGGATGCCAAGGACTGTAAGGTTGACGGTCTCCTCAAGCAGACCTTCGAGGCGGACTCTCTGTCCTTGCAGATATCTATATGTGGTGCCTGGGTGGCTCGGGCGTGTTTGCGCTGGGTGCAACGGTTGTGTCTTTCCCCTCATTTGGACTTAGAGGAGCTCAAGGAGCTGGGGCGTCTTGAGTCCGGAGCAGCTTATTTGGCGGATGTCCACTATGATTTGATCAGAGCACTTGCTAATAGCACGGCGTCCGTAGTAGCCGCCCGCAGATCACTGTGGTTGCGTAATTGGGCGGCGGACGGTTCTTCTAAGTCTAGGCTTAGTAAGCTTCCGTTCAAAGGTAGGTTGCTGTTCGGTGAAGATCTGGATAAGTTAGTGAAGGACCTCGGGGAGACAAAGGCGGGTAGACTCCCTGAGGACAAGCCGAAGCAAGGAAAGTCCACGCAAGGGCTTAGAGGCCAGTTTCGGGATTTTCGCAGGTTTTGGTCACCGCACTACGGGTCCTTTCAGAGGGGTAGATTTGCTTCCCGAGCGCAGGGGTTTCAGGGGTTTTGAAGAGCTAGTAGAGGTTTCTCCTCCAGCTCCGCCCCAGCAGCTCGCAGGCCGCAAAGAGATGAGGCAGGTCCTGGCGGAGGAAACATCCATAGGGGGGAGGCTCTGGGAGTTTCCGCCTGGACCCTTATCACGTCCGATCAGTGGGTTCTAGAGGTGATTCGTCAGGGCTATGCTCTGGAGCTCGCGCGGCCCGTACGAGATTCTTTCGTCATGTCTCCTTGCAGGGGTCGAAGGAAGTCTTTGGCGGTCCGCAGCACCTTGCTTCGACTGCTGCAGTTAGGGGCAGTCGTGGAAGGCCCGAAGGCGGAGTACGATTTGGGTCGGTATTCCATTTATTTCGTGGTGCCAAAGAAAGGTGGAGCGCTGCGGCCTATCTTAGATCTCAAGGGCGTGAATCGCTGTCTCCAGGTGCCTCACTTCCGCATGGAAACATTATGGTCGGTGATCGTGGCGGTGCGTCAGGGGGAATACTTGATGTCGTTGGATCTGACAGAGGCTTACTTGCACATTCCCATCCGAGAGGCACATCAGCGGTGGCTAAGGTTCGCTCTGCCCTGGGGTCATTACCAGTTCCAGGCGTTGCCCTTCGGTATCGCGACGGCGCCGTGCACATTTACCAAGATCATGGTGGTAGTGGCGGTGGCGTTGCGCAGAGAAGGTGTCTTGGTGCACCCCTACCTGGACGATTGGTTGATTCGGGCGAAGTCTGAGGCGGAAAGTCGTCAGGTGACTGGCCGGGTGGTAGAGTTCTTACAGTGTCTTGGTTGGGTGGTCAATCCGACCAAAAGCCGTCCCAGGTGCTGGAGTACTTAGGCGTGCAATTCGACACTCTCAAAGGGCAGGTGTTTTTGCTGGTCAGGAGGGCACAGGCTCTCCGCAGTCTGGTGCGCAGCTTCAGAGCTACTCCAGCTCCGACGGCATGGATGTATCTTTGCGTCCTTGGAACGATGGCAGCGACGCTGGAGGCGGTGCCCTGGGCCAAGGTGCTTATGCGTCCCTTGCAGAGAGCCTTGCTCCGCCGCTGGTCGCATCAGTGGGACCCCTTGAGCAAGCGACTTCCGTGCCCGTTCAAGGTGAGGCAGTCGCTCCGATGGTGGTTGGTTCCGGCCTCGTTAGCGGCCGGGATGCCCCGGAACAGCCGGAGTGGCTTCCCTTGATGACGGATGCCAGTCTCGCGGGATGGGGAGCTCACTGCGAGGGTCGCTTCTCGCAGGGGCTTTGGTCCCCCCTGGAAACGACATGGTCGATAAATCGTTTGGAGCTCAGAGCGGTAGTCCGGGCCCTGCAGGCATTCGAGGACTTGGTGTGCGGGTGCTCGGTTCGAGTGCTATCCGACAATTCCGCCACGGTCGCCTACATAAACCGTCAAGGCGGCACAGGGAGGAAGAGTCGGATTTGCTGTTCGCCTGGGTGGAGAGTCGGTTGATGGCGATTTCAGCGGCGCACATTGCGGGGAAGGACAATGTGATGGCGGACTTCCTCAGCAGAGTTCAGGTGGATGCCGGGGAGTTGGAGTTGCACCCGAGGTATTCGCTCAGTTGATACTACGCTGGGAGCTGCCCATCATGGACTTGATGGCGTCCTTTCGGTCAGCAAAGGTCCCGCGGTTCTTCAGCAGGAGACGAGAAAGGATGTCCGAGGGCATAGACGCACTATTACAGCGTTGGCCGACCGGGGGTCTCCTGTACGTTTTCCCGCCGTGGGCGTTAATCGGTCGGGTGGTTCAAAGGATAGAGAGGTACCAGGGCAGAGTGCTTCTGCTTGCGCCCGACTGGCCCCGGTGACCGTGGTACGCGGATCTGGTGCGCCTGCTCGACGGGAGCCTTGGAGACTTCCGGTACGGCCGGACCTGTTGCGGCAAGGTCCCCTTTTCATGCCCCAGGTGGATCGGTTCTCGCTTACGGCCTGGCCATTGAAAGGGCTCAGTTGAAGAAGAAGGGCTATTCGGCGTCTGTTATTTCTACTCTACTCAGAGCGCGCAAGCATTCCACGTCCTTGGCTTACGTGCGCATCTGGCGTATCTTTGAAGATTGGTGCTCACGCAAGTAGATTCGAGCGGCGACGGTCTCTGTAGCTTCGGTCCTCAGCTTCCTGCAAGAGGGTTTTGAGAAGGGCTTGGCAGCTAGTTCTTTGCGGGTGCAGTTGGCGGCGCTGTCGTGTTATCGCGGCAAAGTTCAGGGCATAGTGTTGGGGGCTTATACTGATGTGGTGCGTTTTCTGAGGGCGGTGGCTAGGATGCGCCCCTCGCGTAGAGTGACGGTACCGTCTTGGGATCTTAATTTGGTTTTGTCAGCTTTGGTTGAGTCTCCCTTTGAGCCCTTACATCGCTCGTCATTGAAGGATTTAACTTTGAAAACGGTGTTTCTGGTAGCGATTTGCTCAGCGCGGCGCATTTCGGAGTTGCAAGCCTTGTCTGCTAGAGAACCGTTTTTGTTTTTTTCAAGAGAAAAGGTGGTTCTTCGGCCAGTTCTGTCGTTCTTGCCCAAGGTGGTTTCTCCCTTTCATTTGCAGCAGTCTGTATGCCTGCCGGTTCTGGGGTCCTCGGAGGGTTCTGCGGGGGACTGCAGCTTACGGAGGCTAGATGTCAAGAGAACGCTGCGTCAGTATTTGAAAACTACGGAATCTTTTCGCAAGTCGGATCGGCTATTTCTGTTGTTTGGTGGTCAGCGCAAGGGGGAGGCGGCGTCTAAGGCGTCCATTGCGCGATGGATTCGGGAAGCAATCTCCTCCGCCTATTTGCTCCGAGGTCGTGCAGCTCTGGCGGGATTACGGGCGCATTCCACCAGAGCGCAAGCGGCTTCGTGGGCGGAGTATGGCTTGGTGCCTCTGAGTGAAATATGTCGGGCGGCCACTTGGTCATCTCTTCATACGTTCAGTAGACATTACCGTCTTGATGTGGCAGCGTCTCGGGATGCTTGTTTTGGGGCTGCGGTGTTGCGTTCCGGCTGGAAGGGTCCCTCCCAATGATTACTGCTCTGGTACATCCCAGGGGTAGAGGACTGAACTGGAGGAACGATAAGGAAATAATTACACTTACCTGGTAATTGTAGTTCCTTGAGTGACGACAGTTCAGTCCTCCATCCCGCCCAGATATTTTGTTTTCAGTGAAGGGGCAGCCAGACAACACGTGCACTGTTGGTACAGGTGAGTCAATATCCTTGTTTGCGCTGCACCTATGCATCGGCCTGGTGGGTTTGGTGACAGGGCACGGTGTACGCAAGCTTGGTTTGTGAACGGTTCTCATACCATAGTTATCTTGAGTTAATTGTTTATATGGGTTAAAATTACTTATTTTGTTGCTCCTTTGAGTCTGCTTTGTTAATAGTTTACACTGGAAGGGACGGTGGAGAGCAGCAGGCTATATCCAGTGATGTCATCATTCTGACATACCAGTCTCCAGGCTGCAGGAGGAGGTTGACAACCCAGGAGTAGAGGACTGAACTGTCGTCACTCAAGGAACTACAATTACCAGGTAAGTGTAATTATCATTTATCCTCTGCATTTTTTACCTAGGCCATCCTGGTTATTCAAGAGCTCGAATTCTGAAAGGAATCTAGACTCCTTCTTGTCAGGGAGACCATTCCTCTGACTCTGCCAATCATAACCAGGGAAAGAAGATTCTCTATATATCTATTCAAGCAGGTATCACCCTTCTTGCTATTAGATGAATCTTTCTCTCTCCCCATGTTCCTAGGGGGATCTAGTTATATAGGCATCTCTCCATCCACATCTCTGGAGACATGTGTCTATATGCCTACATATTTGTATCTATCTATCTATCTATCTATCTATCTATCTATCTATCTATCTATCTATCTATCTTCTGCCCATGTATATCTCTCTATATTTATATGCATATATACCCTATATGTGTATATATTTAGGAGTATGTATGTATGTATCTTGAGATATATCTTTTAGGTAGATATGTATCCACATACTTATCTATCTGTTCAGGTTCAGATATTCATATATTCCCATATGACCCTGACAGATGGGCACTATCCCTATCAATGCTGTGCCAGCATGCTTAGGGTTCTACACATACAACCACTCCCTGTGGTAATTGACAAATTATTTGTTTTCCTACCATAACCTTTCAGGATTAGGTACCTCTGAAGCTCTCCATGTACCTTTTTTCTTTCCTAATTGACCCCATTTAGGAAAGACATTGCGGATCTTCAGTTAATCTGAAGCTGTAACGCTTCTTAAGTCTGTCCTTACTTTCTTATTAGATACAGGGGTCTTCCATTCCCCTTCTCTCCTACATGGACTACTCCATTGTCAGTCCACATGGGTCAGACTCCTTTTTCCTTTTGGTCCTAGGATTTCACTGTTCTTGGGCCAAAGGAGCTTAAGCTTTGTCTAATAGTACCTTCTGCGTTTTCCGCTGAAGCCCTACCTCATTATACTACCCCAGTTTCCCCTGGGGCTATTTCTCACCCTGAAGGGTTCTGACCTCCACTTGTTTTTTATACAGTTATTACCTCTACTTCACAGTGAGGTACTCCTGGAGGATCTTCTACTGGTTCTTCTAACAGATCCATTTGAACCTCAAAAGACTTTTTATAATGCCACCAAGGGAGGCCCATATTAGAATATTGCACTCAATATTTTACTACCAAATGTCCTCTATACAGGGTCTTCCTCTATAGAAGTCCTGTTCTAGTCCAGCTGTTCCACAGCACCTTTCTCTTATTCAACTCCTACCCTCCGTCCCTAGGATGCCTGAGGTTCTGAGGAGTAGCATGGCTCATTCTAGATTGGCAACATGCTAGGACTCCCTCCGGGCATCTTATCTTGGGAATCCCCATATGTGAAGACTCATTCCTGCTTGTTCCTGGAGATAGCACCGTTACTTACCTGTAACAGGTGATCTCTGGGAACAGCAGGAATAAGTCTTCACAACCCACCCACCTCCCCTAGGAGTTGCATTTCTCTATTTCTATCTTTCCCTTTCTTGCTCTCTCTCTCTTTGCCTCAGCTTTAAAACTTAACTGAGGAGAGGCAGTTGGGAAAGGCGGGAAGGCAGCATGCAGGCGTGTTGGGATGCTTCCAAAAACGTTCTGATTGGACGCTGGGGAGCGTTCCCGCGCAGACTCCGTCGGTACCGACGTACCCATATGTGAAGACTTATTTCTGCTGTTCCCAGAGATCACCTGATCTCCAGGAACAAGCAGGAATAAGTCATCACATATGGGTACGTCGGTACCGACGGAGCCTGCGCGGGAAAGCTCCCCAGCTTTTCAGATGAAAAGCTTTTGGGGCCTCCCACTGCACATGCGCGCTGCCTTCCCGCCTTCCTGACCAGCTCTCCTCAGTTCTTCTTTTTCCGCGGAGCCAGCAGGTCGTGTTCCTGTCACCGCTGAAGAATTTGTTACTTTTGTTTGTTTCTTTAGACCGCGTACCTGCCTTCCCCATACCGAAACCGGTATCGCCGGTCTCTCTTTCTTTCTTTATAAAAAAAAAAAAAAAAAAGACTTTTTTATTTTCTTCAGCACAGCTTGGTACCCGTTGTTAGGCCTTAAGGCCTACACAAATTCTCCTCATGGAGAAGCCAGTCCCTGGTTTTAAAAAATGTACCAAATGCAGTGCTGTCATTTCTGTCACAGACACCCATGAATGGTGTCTCAAATGTTTGGGACCTGAACACTCCATACCGGACTGCCCATCCTGCACCCAGATGTCTAAACGCGGTTTGCAGAACCGGGCTAACAAGCTCCATGTGCTGTTTCCTTCAGAAGCATCACAGTCATCCAGGTCTTCCTCTCCGGATGGATCTCAGATAACCAAAACTTCTGTGGGCAAATCCTCTAAAAGCAAATCTCTTTCTAAAGATCGAGAGGCTCTCAATTCTGAGTTCGAGGATTCTGCCCAGGCCAAAAAACCCCGGCGGGAGGTTCCGGCCTCCAAACCAATCATGGGGTCACAGGTTGACATCGATGGCACGGCCTCAACAGATCACCTGTTGGACTGCTCTGGGGTACCGGCCCATACCGGTACCGACATCCAGGCAGTAGTGGCGTCTATGGGCAGTACTGTCCAGACCATGCAGCAAGCCGTTCTGGCATTCATTAAGGCTGCGACGCCCTCGGTACCGATTTCATCGGTACCGACCCCGGTTCCGGTATCTACACCGGAACCGAGACCATCGACTTCTAAACGTCGATCGGTTCCGCATGCCGGATTCCGGCTTTCGCCCGGTACCGATCCCATGCCCGATACGCCCGATGTTGATACCGATCAGTATGCGTATCGTACATTGGCAGTACAGAGAGAAGACTCAGATTCTTCTGATGAATTCAATTCCTCTGATGACTCTGCTGAGCTTACTCTTCCTGAGGAGCCCTCTTCTCCCAAGAGGAGGATGTCTTCTCCAGAGGATTTATCCTTTCAGGATTTCATTGTTGATGTAGCTAAAGCACTTTCTATTGCTACATCTTCTGAAAGAGAACCCAGATCAAAAAAATTGGACATTTTAGGATACTCAAAAGCTCCTAAAGAGGCAGTCACTCTGCCTGTCCATGAAATCTTTCAAGAACACTTGATGGATTTGTGGGAGACTCCTTTAACACTGTCTCCCCATTCCCGCAGGTTGGACACCATGTATCGGGTCCCTCCTTCGCCTGGGTTCCAGAAAACTCAGCTGCCTCACCACTCCATTGTGGTGAAGTCTGCCATGAAGAAAATAAAGAGTCCTAAAAGGCATTCTTCTACCCCTCCAGGGCGAGAATGTAAGAACCTAGACTCTTTTGGAAGAAAGATGTTCCAGGCTAGTATGCTTATAGCCAGGATCAACTCTTATAGCCTTTATATGGGCATGTATCTTGGGCAACTTGCCCTAAAAATACAGAATTTTGCCCCCTTTATCCCTGATGGTCAAAGGGCGGACTTCTTTTCTATGGTGACACAACTTTCAGAGGTCTCCAAGTTCTCCAACAGGACAGCCTTTGATTCCTTTGAAGTTGCAGGCAGAGCTTCGGGAATTGCTATTGCAGCCCGACGTCTCGCTTGGCTCCAGGCTTCTAACCTAGAACCCTGGGTTGTAGATGGCCTCAGGAATCTGCCCTGTACCGGTGAGAACTTATTTGGGGAAGACTGGCAGATTAAAGCTGTTCAAATGGATGCAGAAAATGCCACTCTAGATAGACTTTCCAAGTCTACTTCTACCCCTACCAAAAAGAAGCCTTTTAAAAGGCCTTACTATAAAAAGACCAGATTTCCCACAAATACTGGCCAGCAATCTGCTCAGCCTCGCCTTGCGGCTAAGCGTCAACAATCTAAGCAGGTAAAGTCAAAGCCTGCAGTGTCTGCTACACCCCAGCAGGCTCAACCCCCTCAGGGGTTTTGACTTCCCTCTAGAGAACTTGCCGTTTCTGGCTCTAGAACAACCAGAGCCCCTCACCATTCCTGGAAGGCTAGCTCATTTTGCTCCCAGATGGGAACAAATCACATCAGAGCAATGGACCCTCTCTATTATCCGAGAGGGCTACAAACTTCATTTCTCCAGCCTTCCTCCCCATACCATGGTGAGGCAATTCAGTTCTCCCCCATCTCTTCTGACCCTGTTGGGTCAGGAAGTCTCTTCTCTTCTTGCCCAAGGGGCAATAGAGGAGGTTGTTCCTCCACAACAGGGGTTAGGTTTCTACTCCCCTTACTTTCTCATAACAAAGAAGACAGGGGGCTTCAGACCTATCCTAGATCTGAGAGAATTGAACAGGTTTCTATTCAAGGAGAAATTCAAAATGCTCTCTCTGGGCCTTCTCCTTCCATACCTTCAGAGTCAGGATTGGCTTTGTTCTCTAGATCTCAAGGATGCGTACACTCATATACTCATCCATCCATCCCACAGAAAATATCTAAGATTTCTGTTCCAGGGAAAACATTTCCAGTACAGAGTACTACCCTTCGGTCTGGCCTCTGCTCCAAGAGTCTTCACAAAATGCATGGCAGTCGTAGCCGCATTTCTCAGAGGCATGGGAATCTTTGTCTTCCCATATCTGGACGACTGGCTCATCCGAGCTCCATCTCAATCAGAAGCCCAGATTTCTCTGGACCGCACAAGGCGTATTCTTCAATATCTGGGACGTGTGGTAAACATTCCCAAGTCCCAACTCATCCCTACTCAGTCCCTGGAATTCATAGGGGCCCAATTGGACTCCACCACTGCAAGGGCCTACCTCCCTCTGGTCCGAGGCCAAAGGCTAATAAGCTTGGCCTCCCAGGCTCAGTCCAGAAGTCACTTGTCAGCCAGAGAAATGCTGCAACTTCTGGGCCACATGGCCTCCACGGTTCATGTGGTGCCCTATGCTCGTCTCCATATGAGAGCAGCTCAATGGACATTGGCCACCCAGTGGTTTCAAGCATCGGGACTGCTGTCAGACCAGGTACTCACCTCACAACGTCTGTTTTGGTCTCTCCAGTGGTGGACATCCTCCAAAAATCTGTTGTTGGGGACCCCCTTCCAACCTTCGTTGCCCCAAGCAACCCTCACAACAGATGCCTCCCAAACAGGGTGGGGAGCTCATCTCCAGCACCTCTCCACTCAGGGCACCTGGTCTCCCCAAGAGACCACCCTTCATATCAACCTTCTGGAACTGCGAGCAATCTTCCTTGCCCTCACAGTCTTCCATACCCTCCTTGCCAACCTGACTGTCCTAGTTCAGACAGACAATCAGGTGGCCATGTTTTATGTCAACAAACAAGGAGGGACGGGCTCTCTGTCGCTTTGCAATGAAGCTCTCAGATTATGGGCCTTCGCCAGAGAGCACCAAATTCATCTTCTGGCAGTATATCTTCCAGGAGTTCAAAACTCTCGGGCAGACAGACTCAGTCGAGGAATGGTCCCTACATATGGACCAGATACGCAGAATCTTTCAGGAATGGGGGACCCCGGACATAGACCTCTTTGCAAGTCCGTGGAATGCCAAACTTCCCCGGTTCTGTTCCAGGACTCCGTGTCAGGGAGCTCAGGCCAACGATGCCTTTCTCCTGCATTGGGGTCAGGAATTCCTGTACGCTTTTCCACCCATTCCTTTGATTCCCAAGACTCTGTTCAAACTTCAGAGGGATCACGGATCCATGATCCTCATTGCTCCACGCTGGCCACGCCAAGTGTGGTTCCCTCTCCTTCTACAGCTCTCCCAGGGCTCCTCCCTGGACCTGGGAGCTGCACCAGACCTTCTGTCTCAGGAGCAGGGGACTTTGTGGCATCCAAACCCCCCCAAGTCCCTACATCTCCGAGCTTGGTTACTGAAGGCTTAAGCCTTCAGGAGTTTAATCTTTCTCAACCAGTGAAAGATATCCTTTATGCCTCTAGGAAACCCTCTACCAGGCGTTCCTATGCTTTCAAATGGAAACGTTTTTCCATTTGGTGTGCTCTACAGGGTCTTGACCCTCTGGCACTTCCTTTGAATTCTCTACTAGACTATCTCCTGCATCTTTCCAATGCAGGCCTCAAGACGAATTCAGTACGAGTCCATTTAAGTGCTATTACAGCATCCTTAAAACCTATAAATGGACAATCTGTTTCCTCTCATCCTCTTATTGCAAGATTCATGAGAGGCCTAACCCTCACTAAACCTCCCATCCGGCCTCCTCCGGTAGCATGGGACTTGAATTTAGTTCTGGGTCAACTTATGAAGCCACCTTTTGAACCGTTGGTATCTACCTCCCTGAAATTTCTTTCCTGGAAGGTCCTTTTCCTTATTGCAGTCACTTCAGCTCGCCGCATCAGTGAACTGCAGGCTTTGGTGGCAAATCCACCTTATACCAGATTTCATCATGATAAGGTGGTCCTTAGGATGAATCCCCACTTTATGCCTAAAGTGGTCTCGCCTTTTCATCTTAATCAAGAGGTATATCTACCTGTCTTTTTTCCGGCTCCTCATGCATCCAGTGCAGAGAGGAACCTTCATAATCTCCAGGAACAAGCAGGAATAAGTCCTCACATATGGGTACGTCGGTACCGACGGAGCCCGTGCGGGAAAGCTCCCCAGCTTCTTAGAATAGAAGCTTTTGGGACCTCCCACTGCACATGCGCACTGCCTTCCCGCCTTCCTGAACAGCTCTCCTCAGTTTCTCTTTTTCCGCGGAGCCAGCAGGTCGTGTTCCTGTCACCGCTGAAGAAATTGTTATTTTATTTGTTTCTTTAGACCGCGTACCTGCCTTCCCCATACCGATACCGGTATCGCCGGTCTTTTCTTTCTTTCTTTAAAAAATTATAATTCTTTTTTCTTATTTTTTAGCTTTTTGGTCACTTCAGAGAGGCCTCTCGGCCTACTCAATTTCTCCTCATGGAGAAGCCAGCCCCTGGATTTAAGAAGTGTACCAAATGTAATGCTGTTATTTCAGTCACAGACACCCATGACTGGTGTCTGAAATGTTTGGGGCCTGACCATTCCATACCGGACTGCCCATCTTGCTCCCACATGTCTAAACGTGGGCTGCAGAACCGGGCCAACAAATTCCATGTGCTGTTTGCTTCAGAGAATACAGCATCACAGTCATCCAGGTCTTCTTCTCCGGATGGATCTCAGGTAACCAAACCTTCTGTGGGCAAGTCCTCAAAGAGCAAATCTCCTTCAAAGCATCGAGAGGCTCTTAGCTTAGAACTTGAGGACCCTGCCCCAGCCAAACAACCCCGGCGGGAAGTCCAACTTCCAAAAACGCCAATTCAGGGGTCTCAGGTTGATATCGATGCTACGGCCTCGACAGATCACCTGTTAGCCTGCTCTGGGGTACCGGGTCACTCCGGTACCGACATCCAGGCAGCTATGGCGTCCATGGGCGATACTGTACAGTCCATGCAGCAGGCCGTCATGGCTTTCATTAAAGCTGCAACGCCATCGGTTCCGCTTTCAGCGGTTCCGGGCCCGATACCGGTATCGTCCGCCATGCCGGTATCGAGGCCGTCCACCTCTAAACGCAAGTCGGTACCGTATGGGCTTTCGCTCCATACCGGTTCCATACCCGATACGCCCGATATCGATACCGATCGGTACGCGTATCGTGCGTTAGAGGAAAGCACCGATTCCTCTGAGGATTTTCACTCCTCTGATGATTCTGCTGAGTTTTCACTCAACTTACCTGAGGAGCCCTCTTCTCCTAAAAGGAGAATGTCCCCTCCAGAGGATTTGTCCTTCCAGGACTTTGTTTTAGATATGGCTACAGCCCTTTCTATTACCACATCCTCTGAAAAGGAACCCAGATCCAAAAAACTGGATATTTTGGGATACTCAAAGGCCCCTAAGGAGGCAGTTACCCTGCCTATCCATGAAATCCTTCAAGAACAACTGATGGATTTCTGGGAAAATCCTTTGACTTTGTCTCCTTATTCCCGTAGGTTGGACACCATGTATAGGGTCCCTCCTTCTCCTGGTTTCCAAAAGACTCAATTGCCCCACCACTCTATTGTGGTGAAGTCTGCAATGAAGAAGATTAGGAGTACCAAAAGGCACTCTTCCACCCCTCCAGGACGGGAATGTAAGACTTTGGACTCTTTTGGTAGGAAAATTTTCCAGGCTAGTATGCTTATAGCCAGGATTAATTCCTACAGTCTCTATATGGGCATGTTCCTGGAGGAACTTGCCAAAAAGGTGCGGCATTTTGCCCCCTTTATCCCTGAGGATAAAAAGCAGGGTTTCCTTTCCCTAGTGAAACAACTCTTAGAGGTTTCTAAGTTCTCTAATAGGGCAGCATATGATTCCTTTGAGGGAGCCAGTAGGGCTTCGGGCATTGCTATTGCAGCCCGACGTCTTGCTTGGCTCCAGGCCTCTGATCTGGAACCTTGGGTTCTAGATGGCTTACGTAATCTGCCCTGTACAGGTGAGAACTTATTTGGGGAAGAGTGGCAAATCAAAGCCACCCAGATGGATGCTGAAAATGCCACCTTGGAAAGACTTTCAAAGTCCACTTCAATTCCTACTAAGAAAAAGTCTTTTAAAAGGCCTTACTATAAGAAGGCCAGAGTTGCTTCAAATACTGGCCAGCAGTCTTCTCAACCTCGCTATACTGCTAAGCGTCAGCAATCCAAACAAGCACGAGCTAAGCCTGCAGCAGCTACTGTAGCTCAGCAGGCTCCAACCCCTCAGGGGTTTTGACTTGCTCCTAGGGAACTTGCCACTTCTGGTTCTAACACAACCAGAACCTCTCACCATACCCGGAAGGTTGGTTCACTTTGCTCCCAGATGGGAACAAATCACAACAGAACAATGGACCCTCTCTATCATTCGAGAGGGTTACAAACTTCATTTCTCCAGCCTTCCTCCCCATCATATGGTGAGACCATTCAATTCTCCCCCATCTCTCCTAACCCTGTTGGGTCAAGAGGTTTCCTCTCTTCTTGCCCAAGGGGCCATAGAAGAGGTTCCTCTTCCTCAACAAGGGTCCGGTTTCTACTCCCCTTATTTTCTCATTCCAAAGAAGACAGGGGGATTCAGACCAATCCTAGATCTGAGAGAATTGAACAAATTTCTCTTCAAGGAGTATCTTCGCTTTCTGTTTCAGACTGGTAGTAAACCTTACTCAATCTCTAGAATTCATAGGGACACCATCACTGCAGGCCTACCTTCCACAGGTTCGAGGCCAGCGCCTCCTGAGTTTGGCCTCCCAAGCTCAGTCCAGCACTCCACAGTGCATGTGGTGCCCTATGCTCGTCTTCATATGAGAGCAGCTCAATGGACCCTGGCCACTCAGTGGACTCAGGCGTCAGGAGCGCTCTCAGACCAAATACAAACCTCCGATCGTCTGTTTTGGTCCCTCCACTGGTGGACTTCCACCAAGAATCTGTTGTTGGGGGCTCCATTTCAACCATTGCTACCCCAAGCAACCCTCACAACAGATGCAGGGTGGGGAGCCCATCTGCAAACTCTCTCCTTCATATCAATCTTCTGGAACTGCGAGCAATTTACCTTGCCCTCAAGGTCTTCCACTCCCTCCTAGCCAACCTCACTGTCCTAGTTCAGACGGACAATCAGGTGGCCATGTTTTACATAAACAAACAAGGAGGGACGGGCTCTCTGTCGCTTTGCAACGAAGCTCTAAGACTATGGGCCTTCGCCAGAGAGCATCAGATTCACCTGCTAGCAGTGTATCTCCCAGGAGTTCAAAACTCTCGGGCAGACAGGCTCAGTCGAGTTCTGCTGCCACACGAATGGTCCCTACATTTGGACCAAATAAACCGAATCTTTCAGGAATGGGGGACCCCGGACATAGACCTCTTTGCAAGTCCGTGGAATGCCAAACTTCCCCGGTTCTGTTCCAGAACTCCGTGTCAGGGAGCTCAGGCTACGGACGCCTTTCTCCTGAATTGGAATCAGGCATTCCTATATGCCTTTCCACCCATTCCTTTGATTCCCAAGACTCTGTTCAAACTCCAGAGGGATCATGGAACTATGATCCTCATAGCTCCACGCTGGCCACGCCAAGTGTGGTTCCCTCTACTTCTACAGCTCTCCCAGGGATCCTACTTGGATCTGGGAGCTGCGCCAGACCTCCTGTCTCAGGAGGAGGGGACTTTGTGGCACCCAAACCCCAAATCCCTTCACCTCAGTGCTTGGTTACTGAAGGCTTAAGCCTTCAAGACTTTCATCTTTCCCAACCAGTGAAAGATATCCTTTCTGCCTCTAGGAAACCCTCTACCAGGCGTTCCTATGCTTTCAAATGGAAACGTTTTTCCATTTGGTGTGCTCAGCAGGGTCTTGACCCTCTGGCACTTCCTTTGAATTCTCTTCTTGATTATCTCCTGCATCTATCCAATGCAGGCCTCAAGACGAATTCGGTAAGAGTCCATTTAAGCGCTATTGCAGCATCCTTGAAACATATAAATGGACAACCTATCTCCTCTCATCCTCTTGTTGCAAGATTCATGAGAGGCCTGACTCTCACTAAACCTCCCATCAGACCACCCCCGGTCGCATGGGATTTGAATCTAGTGCCGGTCAACTTATGAAGCCACCTTTTGAGCCAATGTTTTCCACCTCCTTGAAATTTCTTTCCTGGAAGGTCATCTTCCTCATTGCAGTCACTTCGGCTCGCCGCATCAGTGAGCTGCAGGCTTTAGTGGCTAATCCACCTTACACAAGATTTCATCATGATAAGGTGGTCCTTAGGACGAATCCCCACTTTATGCCTAAAGTGGTCTCGCCTTTTCATCTTAATCAAGAGGTATATCTACCTGTCTTTTTTCCAGCTCCTCATGCATCCAATGCAGAGAGGAACCTTCATACTCTGGATTGTAAAAGAGCTCTCGCTTTTTACCTTAATAGGACTCAGCCACATCGAAAGTCTTCTCAACTTTTGTGGCCTTTGATCCTTCCCATTTGGGACTTCCAGTCTCCAAGCGTACACTTTCCAATTGGATTGCTCAGTGTATTTCTTTTGCTTACCAGAGCAAAAACATTTCTCTGGAAGGCCATGTCACTGCTCACAATGTGAGGGCCATGGCAACTTCTATGGCTCATCTGCACTCTGTTTCCATAGATCAGTTCTGTCGAGCCGATACCATCGCCTCGGTTCATACCTTCACAGCCCATTACTGTTGGGATGCCTTGTTTGGCCGGCTGTCCTCAAGCACCTGTTCCATTCCTACAACTCCTGCCCACCTTCCCAGAATGGATGCCTGAGATCCATACGAAGATGGCGAACCAGGTGAACTCTGGGAACAGCAGGAATTAGTCCTCACACCCCACCCACCTCCCCTAGGAGTTGTATCCATTATCAATCTATCTTCCTGTCCTCTCTCTGTTGACTCAGCAATACACTCGAAACTGAGGAGAGCTGTTAAGGCAGTGCGCAGTGGGAGGTCCCAAAAGCTTCTATTCTAAGAAGCTGGAGAGATCACCTGTTACAGGTAAGTAACTGTGCTCTCTTGACTGTAAAAGGGCTCTCGCCTTTTACCTCAATAGAACTCAGCCACATCGAAAGTCTTCTCAGCTTTTCGTGGCTTTTGATCCTTCTCATTTGGGACTTCCAGTCACCAAACGCACACTTTCCAACTGGATTGCTCAGTGTATTTCCTTTGCTTACCAGAGTAAGAACATTTCTCTGGAAGGCCATGTCACAGCTCACAATGTGAGAGCCATGGCCACTTCTATGGCTCATCTTCACTCTGTATCCATAGATCAGATCTGTCGAGCAGCCACTTGGGCCTCGGTTCATACCTTCACAGCCCATTACTGCTTGGACAAGGACTCCCGCCGGGATGCCTTGTTTGGTCAGGCTGTCCTCAAACACCTGTTCCATACTTAAACAACTTCTGCCCACCTTCCCAGAATGGATGCCTGAGATCCATACGAAGATGGTTACCCTTGGAGGGGGATCTCCCAGGCATCTCAGCTAGGGAGTCCCCATATGTGATGACTTATTCCTGCTTGTTCCTGGAGATAGCACAGTTACTTACCTGTAACAGGTGATCTCTGGGAACAGCAGGAATTAGTCATCACAACCCACCCACCTCCCCTAGGAGTTGTCTCTCTATTCCTCTATCTTCCTGTCCTCTCTCTCTATTGTCTCAGCTTTAAACTCGAACTGAGGAGAGCTGGTCAGGAAGGCGGGAAGGCAGCGCATGTGCAGTGGGAGGCCCCAAAAGCTTTTCATCTGAAAAGCTGGGGAGCTTTCCCGCGCAGGCTCCGTCGGTGCCGACGTACCCATATGTGATGACTAATTCCTGCTGTTCCCAGAGATCACCTGTTACAGGTAAGTAACTGTGCTTTACAGGTAAGTAACTGTTCTATCTCCAGGAACAAGCAGGAATGTAGTCCTCACATATGGGTATCGGCACCGACGGAGCCTGCACGGGAACGCTCCCCAGCATCCAATAGGAACACTTTTGGGAGCATCCCTCAGCACATGCACGTTGCCTTCCCGCCTTTCCAACTGTCCCTCTTCAGTTCTTTGTTGTCTGCGGAGCCGACAGGATCTATTCCCTGTCACCGCAGAAAATTTTGTCTTTAAATTTGTTTTCTTGTGGTCGCGTTTGCCTACCGCACGATGCCTACCGGTACCGCTGGTTCGGTTCTTTTCTTTTCTTTCTTTTCAAAAAAAAAACAAAACCTTAGCCTTTAGACTGTTTCTTTTCAGAAACTTTTCTCTTTGGTGCTAGGCGCCATTTTGGGCACTAGGCCCCATATTCCTAAAACATGGAAAAGCCAACTAGTACATTTTTTAAAACCACTAAGTGTGGCGGTGCCATTTCCGTCACTGACACCCATGATTGGTGTCTGAAATGTTTAGGACCTGAACATTCTCCAACTGAATGTCTCTCCTGTATGGGGATGACTAAAAGAGGAAGACAGAACCAGGCTGCAAAGCTCGGTACCCTCTTTTCTTCAGATGCCAGATCCATCGCAGCAACATCGTCAAGGGCCGCCTCTTCCTCCCATGGATCTCAGGTAACTAAACATAAAAGCTGGTCTTCAAAGGGTAGCTCTCCTGTTAAGCATCGAGAGGCCATTGGCATTGCCCTTGAGGGAACCATACTGGCAAAACAGCCCCGGCGGTAGGCTTCGGCTTCCAAAGCACCGATGGGTCTTCAGGATGTTCTCGAGGCTTCAACCTCGCAAGAACTACCTGTGCCATGCTCAGGGGTTCCGGCCGTTCTTACCGGTACCGATACCCAAGCATCGGTAGCATCGATAGACCAGAGGTTCCTCACTATCGAGCGCAGCATTGCAGCTCTTCTTTCAGCTGTGGTACCGGTGGTCCCACGGGCACCGGTACCGACATCGACACCGATGCCGGTACAGATACCGACGATACCGGTACTGATGGTACCGACCCCAGTGGGAACTCTTCCCATGCAATCTCTGCCTGGAATTGTCAAAGCGGTATGGGTCAACTCGGTACCAACTTCGATCGGTACCAGGATAGTGCTTTGCAGGAGCATCAGGGTCAGGAGTACTTTGATTCCTCCGATTCCGAAGACTCTGACAATTCTGCTGGCACTAAAGGGTTTCTCCTAGAAGATCCCTCTTCTCCCCAACGCAGAATGTCACCTCCAGAGGACATGTCATTTCAAGATTTCATCCGTGATATGGCCAAGGGTCTTTCAGTCACGGTAGCTCCTGAGGAGGAACCCAGAGCAAAGGAATTGGAAATTCTCCAATATCCTAAAACTCCTAAGGAGGCAGCCACTCTGCCTATCCATGAAATTCTGCATAGCTTGATGCTCAATGTGAGAGACACCTCTGACTACTTCTCCTCACTCTAGGACAGGGGTCTCAAACTCAAATTGCTTTGAGGGCCAGATGAGGACTTTTGCGGTCCCCGGGTTACTTTACAAGACATGGGCCTCATTTATTTTATTTTATTTATTTATTTTATTTATTTATTACAGTTTCTTATATACCGCGCTATTTAGAATCAGCGCGGTTTACATCATAACAAAACGACCATTACGACAAACTGTCAGGTTTTACATTGAACAGGAGTACAAACTTGGATAACTGGGTTAACTATATACATAATCTAATTTGCATAAGGGGCATCATTTGCATAATGTTACCATACACTAACTTTTAGTAAACATGCCTCTTAATGAGTATATGGATAAAGAAAGACTAAAAGATTTCTACATTACTATAATCCAGTGCCAACCGCCAGGCACGTTAGGAACTATTACAAACACTGCCCATTTAGAACCCATAGCAAACCCGCCATATCCTAACAGCACTACCAGGACTCACAAAGCACCATACTCTACCTATCAAAAGGCAACATTGCAAATATTAAATCAATACATTTCAGGGAATAACAATACATGACCTACTAGGGAAAGAGAACAAGTGGCAATGTCAAATAGGAATTACATAAACAGAATACCTCAACTCAGTTACACATGCAGAACATACACCATCACCAAACAAGGAATCACAATTTAGAAACAGGAAGACAATAATTAAACTGGGAACCCCAAAAGCCAAACTTAGAATGTACAACACTGTAGAAATAAAACTATAAATTAATTTCCTCTTGTATTAAACAAAGCGCAGACGTTAATGATGCACATTTCCAAGAGCTGACATATTCCAGTTAATAAATTCAAAATAAAGAGATATTTTTCTACCTTTTGTGCATTTTTTTTTTCAGTTGCAATTGTTCAGCCACTTTCTTCTGGTTTCTTCGTGTCTTCTGCTAACTCTCCATTGTCTGCTGTCCATTTGTCCTTTCTTCTCTCTTCTAGTTTTTTTTCCATTCTCTCTCTACATCTGCTTTAACATACTAATCTTTCTCCTTTTTGCTCTTTCCTCATTCCTATTTCATCCACTCAAATTTTACCCCGCCATCCTCAATCCACACTTACTCTCCTAATACCCGGTCAATTGTAGATTTTTCTTCCCTCCCACACAAAATATTTTTCCCCTCCATTTTACTCTCCCAGCCCTATCCCATTCTAATCCTCCCCCAACATGAGCTCCCTTCTAGTTCCAGCCCCACCCAGCATCCGCTCCCTTCTAGTCCCCCGCATCATCAGCCCATTTCCAGTCCTATCCTAGCCCCACCATCAGCCCATTTCCAGTCCTAGCTCCCTCCCTTCACAGCCCATTTCCATTCCAAGCCCCCTTCCACTCAGCCCATTTCCATTCCAAAACCCCGTCCCCAATAGCTATTTGTAGTTCAAGCCCCCCTTCTACTCAGCCCATTTTCAGTCCTAGCAACCCCCCAGTCCGTTACCAGTTCTAGGCCCCCCATAGCCCATTACCAGTCCTAAGCCCCCCAACAGCCCACTTCCAGTCCTAACCCTTCCATCACTCCATTTTCATTCTTAGCCCCCCCATAACCCCATTTTCAGCCTTAGCCCCCAATCAGACCACCTCCATTCCTAACCCCACCTGCCCATTACCAGTCCTATCCCCCCATCACCCCATTTTCAGTCTTAGCCCCTCCCCCATTACCAGTCCTAACCCCCTCCCCCCCCCATCAGCCCAAGTAAATTTAAAAATTAAAAATAAAACAAACCCCTGGCTTCTGCCGCCGTGGCAGCGGCAGAATCAACTGTCCCGTGGCCCCTTCCCGTCTGCCCAGCAGAGCCCTCAGCTGTCAGCTCCATCAGCGGTGGGCTTTTCAAGCTGCGAAGAGAAGAGTGATTTCCCTCTCGCGGCTCCGTTAAGCCTGCCGGGGCTGATGGGAATTCCCCAGCAGGCTTATCAGAGCCGCGAGAGGGAAATACTACTCTCTTCGTGGCCCTGAAAGCTGCCGCTGATGGAGCTGACAGCTGAGGGCTCTGCCGGGCAGACGGGAAGGGGCTGCGGGACAGTTGATTCTGCTGCTGCCATGGTGGCAGTGGCAGCAGCAGCAGCAGAAGCCAGGGGTTTGTTTTGTTTTTGTTTCCTCTCCGTCGCGGGCCGCACGAAGTTCTCTTGCAGGCCGTGTGTTTGAGACCCCGGCTCCAGGAGTTCTGCCATGTCCTGGATTTCAGAAAACTCAGCTGCCCCACACCATTCAATGGTAGTGGAATCAGCCATGCTTAGGATGAAAAGTGCAAAGAGGCATGCATCCAATCCTTCAGGTCGGGAATGCAGGACTCTGGATGCTTTTGGGCGCAGAACCTTTCAAGCTTCCATGCTTTCAGTTAGGATCAGTTCATATATCCTATATATGGGAATGTTCCTCAAGGAAGTCACAGGAGATTTGGAATTTATGAGCCCATTTCTCCCAGATGACAAGAGACAAGATTTTCTTGCTCTAGTTAAGCATGCTCAAGATGTCTCCAAGTTTTGTTAATCATGCAGCCTTTGACTGCTTCGAATGCATCAGCAGAACCTTTGCTGTTGCCATTGGCGCATGACGGATTGCCTGGTTACAGGCATCAGACTTGGAGACTTGGGTACAGGACAAGTTAGGCAACATTCCTTGCACGGGGAAGAATCTCTTTGGCAACAACTGGCAGGAGAAGGCTAACGAGTTAGATGCTGACAATTCTACCTTAGATAGTCAAAGTCTACAGCCACTCCAGCCAAAAGGAAGCCTTATAAAAAACCCTCTTTTAGCAAAAAGAGGAAGTTTTATCCTTCTTATACCCAACAGAGTCAAACTCCATGTCAGGTTGCTCAAAAGGGACAAACTAGACAGCAAAAGAAGCCAAAAGGCCGGAGAGCCCAACCAGCTCTCCAGGTTCAGCCCCCTCAAGGGCTTTGACTCCTTTCTAGAGAACTTTGCCTCCCTGCCTCTGAGGGGTCCCCAACCCCCCAATATTCCGGGCAGGTTATGCCACTTTGTCAACAGATGGCATCAGATAACAGCAGAAGATTAGACTTTGTTCATTGTAGGAGAGGGGTACAAGCTTCATTTTCACAGCATGCCCCCTCCTATAATTCTAAAGCAATTCAATTCACAAACCTCTGCAGACAATCTGCTAGATCACGAGGTCTCCACACTTCTTGCCCAAGGGGCAATAGAGGAAGTACCCATTCTTCAACGGGGTGCAGGGTTCTACTCCCCCTATTTTCTTATTCCAAAGAAAACAGGGGGACACAGACCCATTCTAGACCTCAGAGAATTGAACAAATATCTGTTCCAAGAGAAGTTCAAAATGATTTCTCTAGGAACTCTTCTGCCATACCTTCAAAGCCAGGATTGGCTTTGCTCTCTAGACTTAAAGGATGCATACACTCACATTCTCATCCATCCAGATCACAGGAAATTCTTACGTTTCCTTTTCAGGGGAAAACATTTCCAGTACAGGGTTCTTCCCTTTAGTCTGGCTTCAGCACCAAGAGTATTCACGAAATGCATGGCAGTAGTAGCTGCATTTCTACGAACCCTGGGGATTTTCGTCTTCCCTTACTTAGACTGGCTCATTCGAGCCCCTACAGTCGCAGAGGCCAGCACTGCACTGTCCCGTACAATGTGAATCCTCCAATACTTGGAATTGGTAATAAACTTCCCAAAATCTCAACTAGTTCCTTCACAATGCCTAGAATTCATAGGAGCTTGTCTGGATACCAGACAGGCAAGGGCTTTCCTTCCACAAGCCCGGTGTCTTTGCATAATGCAACTAGCTTCTCAAGCAGCAGGCAAATCCTCCCTTACTGCTGGAGAGCTACTGCAGTTACTGGGACATATGGCATCCACAGTTCATGTAGTCCCATATGCTCGCCTCCACATGCGAGCAGCTCAGTGGACCCTCTCCACACAGTGGACATTTGTCGGACAAAATAATCTCTCAATGACTAATTTTGTCCCTCCAATGGTGGCAATCACTAGAAAATCTGACAGTGGGGTCTCCTTTCCATCAACACCTCTTTCAGACCACCCTAACAACAGATGCATCACAGGTGGGTTGGGGAGCACACCTGAATTATCTCTCTACCCAGGGCACCTGGACTCCACAGGAGGTTGGTTTGCACATAAACCACCTGGAATTAAGAGCAATCTATTTAGCTCTTCGAGTATTCCACGCCCAGCTCAGCTACAAGACAGTCCTAGTACAGACGGACAATCAAGTAGCCATGTTCTATGTGAACAAGCAGGGTGGAACAGGCTCTCTGTCATTATGCAACAAAGCTTTACGACTGTGGGCCTTCGCCAGAGCATCAAATTCACCTTCTAGTGGTATATCTTCCAGACATTCAAAACCTTTGGGCAGACAAACTCAGTTGAGTACTGCTGCCTCACGAGTGGTCCCTCCACCTAGACCAGGTGGCAAGGATATTTCATCTCTGGGGCAATCCAGACATAGACTTCTTTGCAAGTCCACTGAATGCCAAACTTCCCTGGTTCTGTTCCAGGATTCCGGCTCACAACTGTCAGGCAAGGAATGCCTTCCTCCTTCACTGGGGTCAGGACTTCCTTTATGCCTTCCCACCCATTCCCCTTATCCCCAAAACACTCTTCAAGCTTCAGAAAGACAGGGGTCGCATGATTCTCATAGCACCACAATGGCCATGCCAAACATGGTATTCCCTGCTTCTACATCTCTCTCAAGTGGCACCTCTGGAGTTAGGGCATGTTCCAGATCTCCTTTCCCAGGAGAACAGGATGCTATGGCACCCGAATCCCCAGTCCCTGCACCTCACGGCCTGGTTGCTGAAGGCTTAGACCTCCAAGATTTCAACCTATCCCAACAGGTAAAAGATATCCTTCAGGCTTCTAGGAAACTTTCCACAAGAAGATCTTATGCCTTCAAGTGGAAACGTTTTACTATATGGTGCTCCAAGAAGGGATTAAACCCCCTGGTCATACCCTTAGAATCAATATTAGAGTATCTCCTTCACTTTTTGAATTCTGGTCTAAAGACCAATTCTGTAAGAGTCCATCTTAATGCAATTACAGCTTCTTATAAGCCTCTGAATGGACAATCAATTTCCTCTCATCCACTCCTATCGAGATTCATGAGAGGCCTTTTATTAACTAAACCTCCCATCAAGTCGCCAGCGGTGGCATGGGATCTAAATCTAGTTCTCGGGCAGCTCATGAGGCCGCCTTTTGAACCTTTAGCCACTACAGCCCTTACGTTTTTGACCTGGAAGGTCATCTTCCTAATTGCAATCACCTCTGCCTGTCGCATTAGTGAATTGCAAGCTTTAGTGGCTGATCCTCCTTATACTAGGTTTCATCATAAGGTTGTTCTTCGAACTCACCCACACTTTATGCCAAAGGTGGTTTCGCCTTTTCATTTAAACCAATCAATTTATCTTCCTGTATTTTTTCCGAGGCCTCACGCCTCTAATGCAGAAAGAAACCTTCATACTTTTTATGTAAAAGGTTAAGCCCTTTTACAATCCAAAGAACACAGCAACATAGAAAGGCCTCACAACTTTTTATAGCTTTTGACCCTAGTCATTTGGGACTTCCAGTCTCCAAAAGAACTTTGTCTAAATGGATTGCCCAATGCATATCCTTTGTTTATGAGAGAAAGGGTCTTCCGCTTCAGGACCATGTCACAGCTCATAACGTGAGAGCCATGGCAGCTTCTATGGCTAATCTCCACTCTGTGTCTATTGATGACATTTGTCGAGCAGCCACCTGGGCTTCGGTACACACCTTCACAGCCCACCACTGCCTGGATAAAGCCTCCCCCGTCGGGATGCCTTCTTTGGCCAAGCTGTTCTTCAAAATCTCTTTCAAACCTGAACCAACTCCTACCCACCAACCCTGGTGAGAAGCCAGAGATGCATGGGAGGAAGGATTCCTACCTTGTAGGGTGGCACCTTCCTGGGGCTATCTCCCTGGCATCTTCAGCTAGGGAGTCCCCATATGTGAGGTCTACATTCCTGCTTGTTCCTGGAGATAGCGTAGTTACTCACCTGTAACAGGTGATCTCCGGGAACAGCAGGAATTTAGTCCTCACAACCCACCCACCTCCCCTAGGAGTTCTCTCTATCTATTTGTCTCTTTCCTCTCTCCCTCTATCCTTTCACTCAGCTACAAACTTAACTGAAGAGGGACAGTTGGAAAGGCGGGAAGGCAGCGCGCATGTACTGAGGGATGCTCCCAAAAGCATTCCTATTGGACGCTAGGGAGCGTTCCCGCGCAGGCTCCATCAGTACCGATGATACCCATATGTGAGGACTAAATTCCTGCTGTTCCCGGAGATCACCTGTTAGAGGTGAGTAACTACGCTTTACACAGAGTGGTAGATACATGGAATAGTCTCCCAGTGGAGGTAATAGAGATGAGCACAGTATCTGAATTAAAAAAAAAAACAAAAACATGGGAGAAACACAGAAAATCTCTAAAGGAAAAGAAGGGACTTCAGCATTTGATATGGAAGGGCTGACCTGATGTGCCATGTGGTCTCTTTCTGCTGTCATGTTTGTTTCCCCTAATCCGCAATTTAAAGCACAGAATTAAGTACAGCACAAGGTCTAGTAAGTCACTTGGGCTTCAGTGTCAGTAATGATTCCCACGTCCTGAATCACCTTCCCTATAGGATTCCTCTCCCAGCCCTGCTTGGAAGGAGCTTTCTGTCTCCACAGGCTTATCCTCTCCCTTGTGCACACAAATGGCTGCTTAATCCTTCTTGTGTGAGTCACGCTCTCCCAGCCCTGAGTTCTGAGCTTTAGATGTGCTTTTTTTTTTTTAAATTTTAATTTTTTTTTAAGGTGGACTGCTTAGAGCATATAAGAAGTTACCCATCCCTCTCCAATCACATACCCTCCCTCTCAGCTTAACCATGCCCTGTTGAGCACTTGCTGCACGTGAGACCCTCTGCCTGGGAAAGGAAGTCAGCATTCAGGTGAGCCCAACCCACCCTGTGGCGAATCAGATACTGGTAGGTCTGGAGACTGAGAAACCACTGCATAATACAGTTGTTAGACTCCTTAAGTCAAGCCAGCCATTTGAGGGGTTAGTGATCTTTAAGCAATGTAAATGGACGGCCCAGCAGCTAGTACTTGAAGGTTTCAAGTGCCCACTTGACAGGGCATCCTTCTCGATCACAGCATAATGTTTTTCCTTAGGGAGCAGTTTCCTGCTGATGAATGCCACATGATATTCTTCACCTCTGACTTCCTGGGCCAGAACAGGCTCTTTTTCGAGGCATCTGGACAATGAATGGTAGAGAGAAATCTGGGCTGATCAGGACAGGTGCCAAGCACATGAGATACTGGAAACCCGGTCCAGGCCTGGTGACCATTGAGGTTACTCTGGAGCTGTCTTCCAGAGGAGATTAGTTAATGGCTCTGCAAAATCAGGCATGAACTGGCGATAATAGCTAACCAATCCAAGGAAGGCCCAAACATCTTTCTATGACTTTGGGGTGGGGACCTGGGAATTGCATCCACCTTCCGTATTTGAGGTCATATCTTACCATTCCCAATTAAGTAGCCCAGGTATTGGATGTCCCTCGCCTTCCAGGAAGCATTTCTTAGGGTTAGTCATCAATCCATCTTGCCGTAGGCTGTTCAACACAGCTTGTTACGTGGGTGTAGATGGGTGTCCCAGTCTTTGCTGTAGATGACTGCTGTCAAGTTATGTACCTGTCTACTCCTTGTGTGGTCTCAGCAGGCAGTCGACCAGGCATTGAAACATGGTTGGAGCCCCATGTAATCCAAATGACAGCACGGTAAATTGGAATAAGCCTTGCGGTGTCAAAAAGACAGTTTTCTCCTTGGCAGCTGGAATCAAGAGTACCTGCCAGTATCCCTTAGTCAAGTCCGGGGTCGAGAGAAAGCATGCTCCACAGAGTTGCTCAATTAACTCATCTACTCGAAGCATTGGATATGCTTCCATTTTAGAAATAACATTTAACTTCCAGAAGTCAATTTAGAATCTGATGCTCCAGTCTGGTGATCCCCCATTGTCTTGGTTCTCAAACCAGTCACTCATAAACTCTTCTATAACTCCCAGGTTAATTATTTCCTCAGGCTCCTTGGTGACAGCCTGTTGCCAGGACTCTGGACTTTGATAGGGTCGTTTAACTGATAACTACCCCCGGGTCAATAATGATCTTGTGATAAGTGAGGTGGGTTCATTCCAGGTGGGTGGAGAACACATCTAGGTCCTGGTGGATGAGACCCTCTAGGTGTATTCTCTGGGTTATGTAAAGCTGATCTCTAATTGGGAAATTGGGACTTGAGCTGGATCAGACAGTGCTGAAGTTTCCAGACCAAAGTCCTCCTGTACTACCACAGCCGTCACTGGAGTCCACTTTTTCAGTAGATACACTGAAGGTAGCCAGAATTTACCATATGAATCTGCCTGGGCTGTTTTGTAGCTAACAGGCCCATTTTCTTTTCCACCTCATATGGTTTATGCCATTTACAGTGTAACTTGCTCTCGGACAAGGGCAGCAAGACTAAAACTGTTGCTTAACATAAGAACATAAGATATGTCATACTGGGTCAGACCAAGGTCCATCAAGCCCAGTATCCTGTTTCCAACAGTGGCCAATCCAGGTCACAAGTATCTAGCAGTTTCCCCAAAAGAGACAGGTTCCACAATGCTTGTACTGGGTCAAGCATTGATATCCTGGGTCCCTTCTTAATAATGGTTTATGGACCTTTCCTCCAGGAACTTGTCCAAACCTTTTTTTTAAACCCAGCTACACTAACGGCCTTTACTACATCCTCCAGTAACTAATTCCAGAGTTTGATTACACGTTGAGTGAAAAAATATTTTCTTTTATTAGTCTTAAATAGTTTACCCTGTAGCTTCATTGCATGTCCCCTAGTCTTTCTATATTCTGATAAGGTAAACAATCGATCTACGTTTACCCGTTCCACTCCGTTCATTAATTTATAGACTTCTGTCATATCTCCCCTCAGCCGTCTCTTTTCCAGGTTAAAGAGCCCTAACCTTTTTAGCCTTTCTTCATAGGAGTATCCTTCCATCGCCTTTACCATTTTGGTGGCTCTTCTCTGAACCTTTTCTAAAATCGCTATATCCTTTTTAAGATACGGTGACCAGAATTGCACACAATATTCAAGGTGCGGTCTCACCATGGAACGATATAGAGGCATTATAATATCTTTTGTTTTATTTTCCATTCCTTTCCTTATCATACCTAGCATTCTATTTGCTCTCTTGGCTGCTGCTGCACACTGGGCCGAGGGTTTTAACATGGTATCCACAATGACGCCTAAATCTTTTTCCTGAGTGGTGGTTCCTAATGTGGAACCTTGCATCGTGTAACCATAGTTTGGGTTGTTCTTCCCTAGGTGCATAACCTTGTCCACATTAAATTTCATCTGCCATTTGGTGCCCAGTCTTCTAATTTATCAAGATCCTCTTGCAATTTTCCACAATCCTCTTGGGTTTTAACAACTTTAAATAGTTTTGTGTCATCTGCAAATTTGATAACCTCACTCGTTATTCCACTTTCCAGGTCATTTATGAATGTCAAAAAGCTGCAGACCCAGCACAGATCCATGGGGTACACCACTATTCACCCTTCTCCATTGGGAAAATTGGCCATTTAGCCCTACCCTCTGCTTTCTATCTTTTAACCAGTTCCTGATCCACAATAGTACACTGCCTCCTATCCCATGACTCTTTAGTTTTGCCAAAAGTCTCTGATGAGGGACCTTGTCAAAGGCTTTCTGAAAGTCCAGATACACTATATCAACGACTCACCTTTGTCCACCTGTTTATTCACTCCTTCTTCAAAAAACATAACAGATTAGTAAGACAAGATCTTCCTTGTCTAAAGCCATGTTGGCTGTCACCCATTAGGTCATGACTATCTACATGCTGAGTAATTTTATTCTTTATAATGGTTTCTACCATTTTTCCCAGTACTGACGTCAGGCTCACCGGTCTGTAGTTTCCTGGATCACCCCTGGAACCCTTTTTAAAAATTGGTGTTACATTGGCGATCCTCCAATCTTCAGGTATTAGAGATGATTTTAATGATAGTTCACAGATTACTAATAGCAGGTCTGCAATCTCATATTTCAGTTCTTTCAACACTCTTGGATGTATACCATCTGGCCCAGGTGATTTGCTACTCTTCAGTTTATCTAATAGTTGTAATACATCTTCACGATGTATCGCTATTTCCTTCAATTCTTACGCACCTTTAAATACCACTTCAGTCATGGGGAACATCCCTACATCTTCCTCAGTAAAGACCGAAGCAAAGAATTCATTCAGTTTCTCCGCTATCGCCTTGTTGCCTCTGTGTTCCTTTAACCCCTTTATCATCTAATGGACCAACTGACTCTCTCACAGGTTTTTTGCTACGAATGTACTTGAAAAGGTCTTTATTTCGTGTTTTTGCTTCTGCAGCAAGCTTCCTCTCAAATTCACCCTTTGCCTGCCGTATCAATGCCTTGCATTTGACTTGCCAGTGCTTGTGCTGTTTCCAGGTTTTGTCGTTTGGCTCTTGTTTCCATTTCCTGAAAGATGCTTTTTTGGCAACAGCCTCTCTGACCTCACCTTTAAACCATGCTGGCAGTTTTTTGGACTTCCTTCCACTTTTCTTAAAGCGTGGAATACAGCTGGTCTGGGCTTCCAAGATAGTATTTTTCAACAACACCCAAGCTTGATGTACGTCTTTAACCTTTGCAACTGCTCCTTTTAGTTTTTTCTTAACTGTTTTCCTCATTTTATCATAGTCTCCCTTTCAAAAGTTAAAAGGTAGTACTGGGGATTTCCTTACTATCCCTCCTCCACTAATTAAATCAAAGGCGATCATGCTATGATCACTATTGCCAAGTGGCCCCAACACCCTTATCTCTTGGTTATGCTTGGTTGGAATGTGTGGTACACAGCTGCTCGGTTGTAGCCTTTGGCCTGTTTGTCTTGGGCTTTTTCCAGACTGAGTCTGGCTTTCTTCAGCTGGTCTTGCATTTGTATGATGTACTCTACCAGATTACACCTGGGACGGGGTTCCTGTTCCCAAGTTCCCCTTACCATGTCTAATATGCCTCCTGGTCATTCAGAAGGCGAAAACCCTGTGGAACTCTGAGGCACCTCGCAGATGGAAAACATCAAGTAGGGTAGGAGTATCTCACAATTCTTCCCATCCTCCTGCATAAACTTCTATATCTGCTTCATGTTGTTGTTAAGTGCCGTCGAGTCGGAGTCGACTCATGGCGACCCTCTGGATAGCTATCCTAAATTGTGTTCGGTCTTCAGTCAGGCGGCTCATTGTTGATAAACTAGTACCCGTAACTGCTATTATTGTATCGATTCATCTCATTGCTGGCCTTCCTCTTTTGTGTTGACCTACTATCTTGCCAAGCATGATGTCTTTCTCTAATGATCTCTTTGCATGTGTCCAAAGTATGAAAGTCGAAGTCCTGTCATCTGAGCTTCTAAAGAAAGCTTAGGTTTGATCTCCTCTAGTACCGACTGGTTTGTTCTTCGGGCAGTCCATGGTATACACAGTATTCGCCGCCAGCACCATAATTCAAAGGCATCAATTTTCTTCCTATCTTTTTCACTGTCCAGCTTTCACATCCATATGTTGAAAAATACCATGGCTTGAACAAGTCAAATCTTTGTATGGAGAGAGACATCTCTGCTCTTGAGAATCTTATCTAGGTCTTTCATAGCCATTCTGCCAAGAGCAGTGCGTCATCTGATTTCTTGACTGCTTGTTGCTGCTTTGTTGATAGTTGATCCAAGTAGGTTAAAGTTGTTCACAATTTCAATTTCTTCTCCTTCAGTGATGATCCTGTTTATGCCAGTTGTCATGATCTTTGTCTTTTTTACATTAAGGTGCAGGCCCATTTTGAGACTGTTTTATTGTGAGAAGCAAATGTTTCAGATCATCTTCACTTTCAGCCAGTAATGTGGTATCATCAGCATAGCGAAGGTTGTTAATGAGTCTTCCACCAATCTTCACACCTCTGTTGTCTTCATACAATCCTGCTTCTCTGATTTGTTCTGCATATACATTAAACAGGTAGGGGGAAAGTATGCAGCCTTGTCTTACACCTTTGCTTATTTTAAACCATTCTGTTTCTCCTTGTTCTGTTCGAACTGTTGCTTCTTGATCAATGTACAGATTGTGCAAGAGTACGATCAGGTGTTCTGGTATACCCATGCTTCTTAATGTGGACCAGAGTTTCTCATGGTTTACACAGTCAAAAGCCTTGCTATAGTCGATAAAGCACAAATAGATATCCTTTTGGTATTCTTTAGTCTTTTCAAGGATCCATCTCACATCCGCAATGATATCTCTCGTTCCTTGCCCTATCTCCAGGAACAAGCAGGAATGAGTCTTCACATATGGGTACGTCGGTACCGACGGAGCCTGCACGGGAATGCTCCCCAGCATCCAATCAGAAAGCTTTTGGGAGCATCCTTCGCGCCTGCGCACTGCCTTCCCGCCTTTTCCACTGCCTCTCCTCAGTTTTCTTTTTTCCGCGGAGCCGGCAGGACGTCCTCCTGTCACCGCAGAAACTTTTTTCTTTAAATTCTTTATTTCTTGTTCCTTATCGTCACGTCAGTCCAGTCTCTTACTTCTGGGTTGCGTAACCCTTCCAGCAGCTTGGAGGCTGAGCCCAACCTTTTTGGAGGTGGGGCGGTATATATACCACTGAGACCACCCACCAACTCCAGTAATCTCAGCCTCCAAGCAGCTGGAGGGTTCCATAAGCCTAGGGCTTACTGGAGTCCTACTTTGCCTTTATTTCATTGATTTCTTTGATTTCATTGGTGTTTTATTTATATATATTTATTTGTTTCTCCTTTATTGCTACTTAAGTTTAATTTCTAGGGCTCTGCCCCTTTAATTGCTCCTGCTCTCTTCTCACCCCCCCCCCCCCCCCCCCCACCGGATCGGGCTTCGGAGGAGAGCCGCTGCTCGCAGCATCGAGGAGGACCCTTCTGTCCTTCTCTGCTGCGGAGAACCCAGATCCTGCGCCTACTTCTCCCATATCTGCTCTGCCTCGCGCCGAAGCCCTACCGGAGGCTGAGCGCTGGAGGCAGCGTCGCTAGCCCACGTGCACCGCCAGACCCGTCCGGGAACGGAAGGACGTGGCGGCGAGAACCGGTCTCTTCGGGCACCGCGGGGGGAGCGTTTGTGCAGCGATCCACAAGGAGAGTAGAAGCTTTTGGCTCCGGAGGGCAGCAGGAGACTCAGGCGTCTTCCGGAGGAGAGTCTCAGGGTCCCCCGTTCAGGCTCCACGTGGTGAGGCCTACCACGTGTAGAGCCAACGGGTGGGCATCGCTGAGTCGGCCCTGAACCCAGCACAGCCTTGGAAAACCGCAAGTACTCCTAATTGAGCAAAGGGATGTAATTTATTTTATCTCTTGTTATCATTTTAAGTTTTTATTTCTAGTATCCAGTTTAAATTTTGTGTTATTTAAATTCGGGTAGACTCTAGTTTAATTTGTTTTTGCCGCAAGGCTAATAGGCTGTTAGTTTCCCCTCTCTGGGGGAAACTTTGGGTCATCTGCCAGAGAGCGAGCTATCTCCACAGTGAGGGGAGACCCTCCCGTTCGGGCCTGGAGGGCTTGCAATAGAAAGTCCTCAGCTCTAGGTCATGTCAACCAAGTCTCGCTGCCTTTCCTGTGGAATACGCAGGGGTACATCCGCAGAGACAGGAATCTGCAGGAGCTGTACCACAGTGGCAGCCTCAGCGGAACAGGAGATCAATTTAAGCATGGCCCACCCCTCTCAGGGGTCAGACGAACTCCTAGTAGGGGAGGGGGGGTCACATGTCCCCCCTTCAATGTCCTCGGACTTACCCACTCCTTCCCTACCCCCCTACCCCCTTCCTGCGGGGGAAGGTGGGGCCGGGGACTAATTCTCCCCGGATTTCATCCTCTTACTTCACAAGGCCTATTGCTTACGTAAGCAGGGGCAGGAGGAGAGGCTGGTCCGGCGTTGGAAGCCAAGCCAGCCAGGCCCCCCGAGGGCGAGCAATCCGGATTCCGGCATTCCACCGAAGTGCCCCCGGATGACGGAAGAGGAGCTCCTCTCACAGGGGTCTCCCGAGGAGACGCCCTCTGACAAGGACTTCGACGAGGATGAAGAGGAGCTGGAAGAAGGGGAGATCCCAGAGGAAGACCAGTCCAGGATAGTTAGTCTTTCTTCGGGAGGAGCTCCCGGCGTTGATTAACGAATCTCTGAAAGCCCTCAATATTGCCTCGGATACGCCGGCAGAGGAGGAAGCGTTGGAGGATCCTTTGATCCAAGCCATTAGGAGATCCCAGAAGGTCTTTCCTGTGCATAGGGTGGTGCGACAGATGATCCAGGAAGAATGGGACCAACCGGAGTCAAGTCTAAGGGGGGTCCGGTCCATGCTTCGTCTATATCCTCTTCCAGAGACAGACAAGGAGCTGCTGAAGTCTCCCAGGGTGGATGCGGCGGTGTCAGCAATCACTAAGAAGACCACTATCCCAGTTGAGGGCAGTACAGCCTTAAGGGACCCTCAAGACAGAAAGTTGGATACTCTCCTGAAGCAAGCATTTGATGTAAGCACCCTCGCCTTGCAGGCCTCGGTCTCCGGAGCTTGGGTAGCTAGGGCCTGTTTAAGGTGGTCACAACAGCTTCAGGCAGACGAGAGCTCCGCAGGCGAGGCGCGGACCAACTCGACCAGATTGGAATCCGGAACAGCCTACTTGGCGGATAGCCAGTATGACCTCATCAGAAGCCTGGCAAAGAACATGGCTTCAGTGGTGGCGGCCAGGCGATATCTGTGGTTACGGAACTGGGCAGCGGATACCTCCTCGAAGGCTCGCCTGAGCCGACTCCCCTTTAAGGGGAGACTGCTATTCGGCGAGGATTTAGAGAAGCTGGTAAAGGATCTTGGCGAGTCCAAGGGAGGCAGACTCCCGGAAGATAGACCAAAACAAGGCCGTCCCCCGCCCCCGGCGCGTACCCAGCCTAGGGACTCCCGGAGGTATCGCCCCGCCAGATCCAGCTCCTTTTCCAGGGGACGTTTCCCCTCTAGGGGTCAGGGTTTTCGAGGGTTTCAGGGAGCAGGTCGCGGTTTTGGAACAGCCTCCTCCTCCTCCTTCTCGAGCCTTAGAAAACAACAATGAAGCCGCGGGGGCCCACGGGGAAGAGCTGCCCCGTGGGAGGACGTTTAAGGCAGTTTCTTCCCGCCTGGTCCCGGGTCACGTCGGATCAGTGGGTACTGGAGGTGATCAGAGAGGGCTACGCTCTCGAATTTTCAAAGCAGATACCGCCAGCATTTGTTCAGTCCCCCTGCGGTACCTCGACAAAGAAGTCAGCGGTGGAGTTAACTCTCGCCCGGTTAATTGCACTCGGGGCGGTGATTCCAGTACCTCCAGACCAGTGCGGCTTGGGTCGATACTCGATTTACTTCGTCGTGCCAAAGAAGGAAGGCGCCGTCCGGCCAGTCCTGGACTTAAAACAAGTCAATCGCTGTCTCAAGGTACCACATTTCCGGATGGAGACCCTACGGTCAGTCATCGCAGCCGTAAGGGGCGGGGAGTTCCTGACGTCCCTCGACTTGACAGAGGCCTACTTGCATATCCCGGTCAGGAAATCCCATCAACAGTTCCTAAGATTCGCGGTTGGTGCCAGCGGGCCACTTTCAATTCCAGGCCCTTCCCTTCGGCCTAGCGACGGCCCCTCGGACATTCACCAAGGTGATGGTGGTCGTAGCGGCCTTCCTCCGGAAGGAGGGAATTTTGGTTCACCCGTACCTGGACGATTGGCTGATCCGGGCAAAGTCGGAGGAGGAAAGTCGCGCGGCGACGGACACAGTCGTTCATCTCCTAGAAGAGTTGGGGTGGATCATCAACCGAGCAAAGAGCAGAATGACTCCTTCCCAGGATCTCGAGTATCTCGGCGCAAGATTCGACACCGGCAAAGGCAGAGTGTTCTTGTCCCGAACTCGGGCCAGGGATCTAAGACTACTGGTCACACGGTTCCTAAGCAGGCGATCCCCCTCAGCATGGCATTATCTTCAGGTCCTGGGCACAATGGCGGCGGCAATAGAGGTAGTACCTTGGGCCAGGGCCCACATGCGTCCATTACAGCGAGCTCTTTTGCGGCGGTGGTCTCCCCAACTCCATCCCCTGTCAACGCAGTTACCCTGTGCCCCGCGGACCAGACGAGCCCTTCGCTGGTGGCAGTGCCCAAGAAACCTGGAACGTGGGATGCCTCTCGAGCCCCATCCGTGGGTGCTTTTGACGACGGATGCCAGCCTGGCAGGCTGGGGAGCGCACTGCGAGGACTAGTTTGTCCAGGGTCGCTGGTCTCCGTTGGAATCTCAATGGCCCATAAACAGGCTGGAATTGCGGGCCGTCACCCTAGCGCTCAGGGCACTCGAGTCCCTGATGCAAAGAAAGGCAATCCGCGTTCTCTCCTACAACGTAACCACGGTAACTTACATCAATCACCAGGGCGGCACCAGCAGCCCCGCCTTGGAGAAGGAGGCGGAAGTTCTCCAATGGGCGGAGATCCGCCTGGAAGCACTTTCAGCTCAGCACGTGGCAGGCATGGACAATGTCACGGCCGATTACCTCAGCAGGCACAGGATAGACCACGGAGAGTGGGAACTGGAGCAATCGACCTTCGACCAAATAGTGGCCCGTTGGGGGCTCCCAGTAATGGATCTCATGGCGAGATTTTCCTCAGCCAAGGTGGACCGATTCTTCAGTCGACGGAAGGAGAGAATGTCCGAAGGTCTAGATGCCCTATCTCAGAAGTGGCCGGCGGAGGGCCTTCTCTATGTATTCCCTCCCTGGGCTCTGATCGGAAAGGTTCTTCAACGAGTGGAGTCCCACCAGGGTCTTGTAATTCTCATAGCTCCGGATTGGCCTCGCCGCCCCTGGTACGCGGACCTGGTGAGGCTGTTGGCCGACCAGCCTTGGCGACTGCCTTGCAGGAGGGACCTGCTCAGACAAGGCCCGGTGCGGATGCCTCACGTGGATCGGTTCTCGCTTACGGCCTGGCTCTTGAAAGGGCGCGGCTCCTGAAGCGAGGATATTCGGGTGCAGTAATTTCAACGCTGTTGAATGCAAAGAAGCGCTCGACCTGTCTCTCCTATGTTAGGGTTTGGCGCATTTTCGAGGCATGGTGCGCGGAGCGCCGAAGGAAGCCCCTTTCGGCCTCAGTCCTGGAAATCCTGGAATTTTTGCAAGCAGGTTTTGACAAGGGTTTGGCGCACAGTTCATTACGAGTCCAGCTAGCCGCTATCGCTTGCTATAGGGGGAAGGTCCGCGGCAAGCCGCTAGGGGCTCACACGGACGTCTCCAGGTTCCTAAGAGCAGTCAGACGTCTGCGTCCACAGCGGAGGTCGGTCATCCCTCCCTGGGATCTCAACCTGGTGCTAAATGCACTGATAGGGGAACCCTTTGAACCAGTAAAGAGGGCTTCCTTGAAGGACTTAACCCTCAAGACAGTCTTCCTGGTCGCGATCTGCTCGGCCAGGCGGGTCTCCGAGTTGCAAGCGCTGTCCGCCAAACCCCCCTTCCTGTCCTTCCCTAAGGACAAGGTGATCCTATGCACGGTGCCCTCTTTCCTACCCAAGGTCATCTCTCCCTTTCATATAAACCAGACAGTCACACTCCCGGCCTTCCCAGCCGAGGGTCTGGTAGGTAAGGATAGCAGGCTTTGCCTGCTGGACGTCCAGAGGGCCTTAAAGCGGTACCTCTCCCGAACAGCTCCGTTCCGGAAATCTGACCGGCTATTCGTCCAGTTCGGAGGGCCACACAGAGGGGAGGTGGCGGCCAAGGCTTCCATCTCCAGGTGGACTAGAGAAGCGATTGCCTCCGCCTACATCCTGAAAGGGAAGCAGGTTCCGGCGGGGCTGCGGGCTCATTCCACCCGAGCTCAGGCTACTTCATGGGCGGAGTTCAGTCTCGTTCCCCCGTTGGATATTTGTAGGGCGGCAACTTGGTCCTCTCTGCATACCTTCACCAAGCACTACAGGCTGGACGTACAGAGTTCAGCGGACGCTCGGTTTGGCCTAGCGGTTCTTCAATCCGGTCTGCCGGATCCCACCCAGGATTGAACTGCTCTGGTACATCCCAGAAGTAAGGGACTGGACTGGAGTGACGATAAGGAAGAAGTAATTAGATCTTACTTGTTAATTAGTGTTCCTGAAGGAACGACAGTCCAGTCCCTGATCCCACCCAGCTATGCCGGACCTGAAGGTCTATCGGGTAAGGGCGGAGCGGCGGACAGAGCGGGGAAGCAGGTCAGGGTGAGGGAGGCCAGGTGAAAGTAAGCTCGGGCAGTATTGGGCAATCCTCCTACGGCGCCTTCCTCCTCCTCTACCCCCTTTCTTCTATACCCATAAAAAAAAAAAAAAAGGAGGAAAGGGCAAGTTTGCATATTTTCCTCCCCTTTCCGGATTTTGCTTGCTTGCCACCCCTTTCGGGGTTAAGTTTTGGTTAAGTTTTGGTTTATAGTTGTTTACAGATTTTCGTTTTTCTGCTTTTTCATTCGATTACTGGAGTTGGTGGGTGGTCTCAGTGGTATATATACCGCCCCACCTCAAAAGATTGGGCTCAGCCTCCAAGCTGCTGGAAGGGTTACGCAACCCAGAAGTAAGGGACTGGACTGTCGTTCCTTCAGGAACACTAATTAGCAGGTAAGATCTAATTACTTCTTTTCTTGTGGTCGCGGCTGTTTTTCCCGCCGCCACCGGTACCGCCGGTGGGTTTTTCTTTTCTTTTTCTTAAACTCAGAGAGATTTTTCCCTCTGTTTCTGTCTTAACCTTTTTGGCCTACAAGGCCTCTCCATCATGGAGCCGCCTTCTCCTAAGAAGTGCCTTCACTGTGGAAACACAGTTTTCTTTTTAGACTCCAATGCCTGGTGTCTAACCTGTTTGGGTCCTGACCCTTTTTCCCCTGAACAATCAGGCTGCAAAACTGTGAGAAGACCTTCCCTCTTTCGAGTTTCCATCGATACCGTTTTCCCTCCCGGAGTGAGGGCACCGGCCTTTTCTTCTCTACAGGATCAGGTAACCCATAAACAGTCTGTTAAGACTAGCCAATCCTTGAGTGGTAGGTCTCATGCCATGCATGATGACGGCTCCGGCCTTGCCCTCAAGACCCCATTGGCATTAAAACCCCGGCGGGAGTCTCCGGGCTCCAAAGCATTTCAGGGGTTTCAGGTTGTTCCTGGGGCTCACCCATCACAGAACATACTTGAGCCATGCTCAGTGGTGGCATCCGCTTCGAGCGGTACCGATACCCTGGCATCGGCACCGGTGTTGAGTGATCCACTCTTCACCAGGGATCATCATCTGGCGTCCTCGGTACCTTCGGGACCGATCGATACGACCCAGATTGACTTTCCTGTATCGGCAACATCGCCGATACCACCACCGACGTCTGTACCCTCTAGACATGCATCGATAGACTCGCTCCCTTCGATGCCGAGTCTGGAATCGATATCTAGTCTAGATGACTGGGTACCGACGCGTCTCGGAACCGACCCTTATCGTTTCCGGATACACAGTACCGAGGATATTCACCAAGCGTTTCTGGTTGCCTCGGTACCGCTTGAACAGCCTCCAATGACTGCTTCGATGGCATTACAGTCTCCGATTCCGACTCAGCTACTGGTATCGGTATCGATGTCTGTTCCTGCAGTTACATCGGTACCATCGATCCTTTCTATGCCTAGTTTGGAATCGATACCTGGCATGGACGATGCAGTACTCACTGCCTCAAATCCTCACTGCCAGTACCACTATCCATCTAGTGGGGTTCTTTTTCTGCACCAGACCAGTACATCCTCTGGTGCTCAGACTGCTCCTTCAACCTTAGCCTACCCAGGGATAGTTCCCATTGGAGATCCATCTTTTCAGAAATTTCTCCTTGACATGGCAACCTTTCTTGCTATTCCTATCCCTGGCTGTGATCCTACTCGAGGCTCTCCTGCAGAAAAGGAAAATATAATGCTTCCTTTACATCATTCTTTGCAGGATCTTCTTCTGAGAATATGAGAATCACCTTTAAGGGTTCCCTCACCTTCTACAGCAACTGATGTTCTGTATCAGGTGCCCCCCTCTCCAGGGTTTCAAAAAACTCAACTTCCCCATCATTCCATTGTAGTGGAATCAGCAATGAGGAAGGTAAAAAGCAAGAAGAAGCATTCTTCTTATCCGCCAGGTCGTGCATCTAGAGCACTTGATGCCTTTGGACGTCAAACCTTCCAAACATCTATGCTGGCATCAAGGATTATCTCTTATATATTTTATATGAGTCTATCTCTCCAGGAGGTCACAAAGAAATTATCTCTTTTGACTCCTTTTTTATCAGAGCCTACGGCTGCAGACTATTCCTTGCTGCTTAGTCATAGCCAGAATATCTCTTGGTTTCTTTCTCGTGCTTCTCTAGACTCTGAGTCTGTTAGCAGATCCTCTGCTATTGCCATTGGAGCACGTCGTAGAGCCTGGCTCCAAGCTTCAGACTTGAGCAGATGGGCACAACACACACTGGGTAATTCTCCTTGTACTAGAGAAAATCTCTTCAATAAGGAGGCTTTATGTCAGGTTGCTCATTGCTCCACTGACTTCCCTGGTTCTGGAGACCATCCTAAGCCGCCTTCTTCCCCAGGAGGTAGGAAATGTCCTACCAAACCTTCTTTCCCTAAGAAAAGAAGGTTTCACTGTTCCTCCTGCCCATCATCCAGATGTACCCAAGCAGGGGACACCTCGTCCTGGTCTGAAGAATCCAAACTCTAGCCAGTCTGAGCATACCCAACAACCACAGTTTCCTGAAGGTTGCAACCTACAGTTAACTTCTTCTTAGCAGAAGTTTGTTCACTGTTTTTTCTTTAAAGCTCTACACATGGTTTCCCTTCTTCAGTATGCTAAGCTGTCAGGATATTCTTGTCCATGGGTTACAGATTTCTCCTCTTCTTCCTAACAAGAAGAGAAGTTACAACTATCCCATGATAGTTTCTGTCCCAACATGAACATTTTTTCCTTCAGCTGACTCACCATATGGTAAGTCACCCTTCAGTGACCTGTTTTCTCTACCCTCTCATCCAGGGTTTCCCCTGAATGAGTGATACCATACTGAACAGCTTCTCTAGCCTTTCATTCCAGTGTAGACTTTTTTTTTTTCCTTGAATAAATTCTCTGGACAGCTCATCCGACAGGGACAGGAATATTTCCTCTCCCTTTGTCTGTTCTCTCTGTTTTACACAGGAAGATTCTCTCTGCTGTCTCTCAGCTGCTGTTCATGCAGGAATTCCAGTGATTGAACTACTGGTACTTTCCCACAAGTTTCCAGTCTATCTTCCACTACTTTTGTCTAGCCTTAGTAGTGATTCCAAGATAGTCCTCATCTATCTTGGATAATCCTACTCACTTCAGGCTTCTCACATTATCTTCTTTCTGGCCATCTCCATTTCCTTGGATGTGGCAACACACCTGACTTACATTCAGTTTTATCTCCTAATTCTCCTGCATAATGCTCTCTGCAATCTTCAGAGAAGCTTTCTACTATGGGCCCTTGCTACAGAGCATTGAACTTTGTCTCTGATGGCTATTCTATTTAGTAGAAAAAGCTTTTCAGTCATTTTCCATGACTGTGAGGGTTCTCCACACCCTCTTGTCTCCTGTTATAATACAGAATATAAGCTTTTTCTGTGTGAATGTCCAAGGAGTTCCCAATCCTGCAGGAATATGCTCTTTTTTCCTTACAGCTTGGCCTCATGCTAGCCTACTCCTCATGGACAGCACATATCTTACTAGTAACGCATGATACCCCTGTGTCCCTCCAGTGGGTCATCCTGGTATCTCCTTCTATGCGTTTCTGTCCATTTACCATGTCAGAGTTCTACAGAACTCACGACTTGCTCTCTACAGACTGATATTATCCTCTGTTTTTTCATGCAACCATCCTGGTTATTTCACTGGATAGCATTCCTGCACCCTCTTAGCCCGCAGAAATAGATTCTCTATATATCTTTCAGGTAGGTTCCACCTTCTTGTTAGATGAATCTTTCCCCTTCACATCTCCCATGTGAATGTTCTTATGGGGCTTAGTTGCAGACATGTATCTTCAGACTTATATATTCATGTATGTATATATCTCTATATATTTCTATACATACATATGTCTGTAAGCTGTGTGCATAACTTATGCCCATATATATATATATATATATATGTATATGTATATATATATATGGTATATGTATATATATCTATGTATATGTATCTATATATCTATGTATCTATATATGTATCCCCCTCTATATATGTATCTGTCGAGATGCTTTTTATAGGTCGATATGTATTTACATACTATCTCTCTGTCTATGCTATAAAGATTTTTACCACCTTAGAGGTTCCAGACAGTGGGCTTGCATATTTTCATACTGTCCCTCGGTATATGGGGGCTGTTATGCACACAACCACTACTGTGGTACTAACAGCTTCCACTTTACTCTAGGTCTTGCTATCCCTGAAGCATCATGCTTCGATATCTTTCCTATCTCTCACCAGCTAGGAAAGACAGTGTAGATCTTCAGTAGTTCTGAGTTTTCAGCCCTTCACACATCTGTTCTCCTTTGGAATACGGGTTTTTTTCCATACCCCTTCTTCCCTCCAGGACTGGGCTAGTTGTCCAAATCGGTCAGACGTCTTCTTTTACTCCTCAATGTTAATGACTCTGTAGCTAAGAGTTTTCAGCTTTTTCCCATAAAGCTTTCCGCCGAAGACCTGCCGTTCTTATACTACCCCAGTTGACACCTGGGTCACCTGCCAATTCCAGGTTTGGACCTTCATCCTCACTGCTGTGAGGTCACCTTGAGGATTCCTCTACTGAATCTCCAGTAGACTCCATCACGCTCTCTACTTCCTACAATCCAGTAGGTAAGCTCCATATTATGATTGTTCATTAAATAATTTTAATGGTACTTATCATACATACCAAGGACTCCTCTCCTGTAGTCCTTAGGTTCGCTGTTTTTTCTTACAGCTCCTCTTTTCAACTCCTACCCACCATCCCTTATGGGATGCAGGAGATCCATGTGTGGGAAGTGCAGTCCTGATCCAGGGACACGCATTTTATGGGATCTCCCCCTGGCATCTATAGCTAGGGAGTCCCCATATGTGAAGACTCATTCCTGCTTGTTCCTGGAGATAGCACAGTTACTTACCTGTAACAGGTGATCTCTGAGAACAGCAGGAATAAGTCTTCACAACCCACCCACCTCCCCTAGGAGTTGTATCTATCTATCTATCTTCCTTTCCTCTTTCTCTCCTTTTGTCTCAGCTATGAAACTCAACTGAGGAGAGGCAGTGGAAAAGGCGGGAAGGCAGTGCGCAGGCGCGAGGGATACTCCCAAAAGCTTTCTGATTGGATGCTGGGGAGCATTCCCGTGCAGGCTCCGTCGGTACCGACGTACCCATATGTGAAGACTTATTCCTGCTGTTCCCAGAGATCACCTGTTACAGGTAAGTAACTGTGCTTTCCTGAACCCTGCTTGCACTTCAGGTAGTTTTGGTTCCAGGTATGGTTGTAGTCCCTTTTGAATAATCTTCAGTAGAATCTTGCTGGCATGTGGGATCAGAGCGATTGTGCGATAATTTCCACAGTCAGTTGGATCACCTTTTCTTAGTATTGGTATAAACATAGATCTTTTCCAGTCAGTTGGCCATGATGTTGTCTTACATATTTCTTGGCAGAGCCTTGTAAGTATGGTAACAGCTGCATCAGATTGCTGTAATACTTCTATGGGAATGCTATCAATGCCTGGTGCTTTGTTCTTTGATAAGGCTTTCAATGCTGCTTTAACTTCTTCTTTCATCACCAATGGTTCCCGATCATAAGGTACAGGTTGAAACGGCTGTTGGTCCACTTGATCTTTATCATATAAAAACTCTGTATATTCCTTCCACCTTTTCTTGATCTTCTCAGCATCATTCAGCATAGAACATTGAGCATCTTGTAACATTCCAATTCGAGGCTGGAACCTTTTCTTTAACTCTCATAGTTTTAGGAAAGCCGATCTTGTTCGTCCTCTAATAGTTTCTGCTTCTATTTCCTTGCATGCATCGTCGTCGTCCTTTTCCTTGTCCTGTCTTGCTGCACGTTGGAAATCTCTGAGTTCGGTTGTCTTTCTTTCTCCTCTGGCTTTAGCTTCTCTGCGTTTCTGGGCAATTTTCAGAGTTTCTTCCGTAATCCATTTTGGCCGTTTTTGCTTTTTCACCTTTTGTAGAGACTTCTCGCTTTCTTCCAACACAGCCTTCTTGATGTCATTCCATAACTCTTCTGGAGCTCTGTCATTTGTATCTAAAGCAGCAAATAGATTCTGCAGGCAGTCTTTAAATTCCAGTGGTATTATATTCTCAAGGTCATATTTTGCTGCATTCATGAGTGTTTGCTCTTTTTCAACTTTAGCTTGAGTTTGCATACTAGTAGTTGATGATCTGTACCACAGTCAGCTCCAGGTTTTGTCTTTGTTGATGTTATAGAACTTTTCCATCGTTGACTTCCACAGATGTAGTCAATTTGATTTTTGTACAATCCATTGGGGGAAGTCCATGTGTACAGTCGCTGCTTGTGTTGATGGAAGAAGGTGTTTGAGATGAATAGATCGTTGGTATTGCAGAATTCTATCAGTCTTTCTCTTGCCAAGTCCATATTTTCCAACTACTTTGCCTTCTTCTTTGTTGCCAACATTTGCGTTCCAGTCCCCCATGATTATCAGGATAACCTGTTTGCATGTTCTGTCATTTCAGCTTGTACTTGTTCATAGAACTCTTCAATTTCATTCTCTTCTGTAGCTGTTGTTGGTGCATATACTTGAATTATAGTTGTGTTGATAGGCATTCCTCGTAGACGAATAGAGATTAAGCGTTCGCTGACTGCATTGTATTTCATTACAGTTCTTGGTTTGCAGCTTGTTGTGCTGTGAGGGCTTATGTGCATCAGTGATGCTGAGAGCTAAACTATCAGTAGTTTAACTACTGGAAGGGTCTTCCAAGATAGACAGGTCTCAGCTGAGGTGCCAGACCAAGACAAACCACCCATCTGGGCAGCAGCAGAATGGGATAGTGTTGATGGCGGAGGATCACATTTCTGTGACAACGGCAACAACACCAAACTTAAACTGCGCGGAAGAAAGGCCCGGCATTCTTCTTCTGTATCTTGCCATGAAAACCCAATGGATAGTTACAAAAAAACAAATTGTGCTATAGTGCTGGAAGATGAGACCCCCAGGTCGGAAGGCACTCAACTAGCTACTGGGGAACAGGTGAAGACTTTTCAGAGTAAAGCCAGCATTTATGATGTGGTTGGATCAAAGCCCTCGGGACGTCTGACTGCTGATGTAGCTGCGCTTGAAATGAGTCAGAAGCTGTAAAGATGTCTTACGCATTGGAACATGGAACATACGAAGCATGAACCAAGGGAAGTTGGAGGTGGTCAAGTATGAAATGGAATGTGTACAACTTGATCTGTTGGGTGTCAGCGAACTGAAATGGACTGGCATCGGGCACTTTGCATCAGATGATCACATGGTCTGCTTCATAGTTTTATTGAATTGCTTGATGAGGCCATCCATTTGTGGTTGATATACTGATGTTAACAGCATCTTAATATTCACTAAGGCACACATTTGTTTCATCACTCTGGATACAAAAGGTGTTCCTTGGTCTGTGAGGGTATTGCTGGGTATCCCCAACTGAGAAAGACTTCCCAGATTGCACTCTTGATTGTAGAGTCTTCATATTTCTCAGTGTGTAGTTCAGTATGACTAAAATATACTTGTTACCTCAGGTGGTTAGTTCCAGGGGCCCTACCAGATCTATGGCCACTCTTTCAAGTAGGGTTTTAATAATGGGCGTAGGCACTAGTGGGGCAGGTTTGACTCGGGCGGGGTTGTGAACTTGGCAGATGGGCCATGACTTTCAATACAATACTTACACTAGTGGAGGAGTAGCCTAGTGGTTAGAGCACTGGCTTGGCAACCAAAAGACTAGGGTTTGATTCCCATTAGCACTCGTTGTGGCCTTGGGCAAGTCATTTAACCCTCCATTGCCTCAGAAAAACCCAGGTTATCAATGTCCCTGTTTAATGTACATTGCCAAGTTTAAGTTACAATGTAAACCGCTTTGACTGAAATGAGAAAGCGGTATAAAAAAATCTGTTAAATAAAAACTACTGGACATGATTATGGACCCCAGGTCAGAAAAATCAAGCTAAAATACACTGTTTTCTCCAACCCCAGATGTGCCTCCTACCAAATGGCTATGTGCTAATGATAGCACCTGCTAATGATAGGGTCAGGAAACTATCAGTTTATTCTACCTTTCCCTCCCCCCCCCCACCAAGGGAACCCTTGGCCATTCTGTATAACAAAACTCCCTTTAGCACAAAATAGGGGAAGGCTTTCCTAACGGAGTCTCCACTGCCTACTTGAACCCATCTACTTCCAGGACCTGCTGTTGAGTATGTTTAAGGGACTCCTCTTCTTGTTGGACCCTCTTGAAGCTCTCTGGGTCTCCCTCTGGCCTCCACTCTGGGAGGGGGACTAGTGTATGTGGATCGAAGTCCGACATTAATGAGTGATGCCGGTATGATAGCAGTGACTTTCTCTTATGGGCTATCAGTGCAGATGTCTGGGAAAATGACCACTTGCCATCCTTTATAATTCACTGATTTGGTATTCCGTGCTTCTGTGATGACATGCTCTTTCTGCCGATAACAGAGCAGCCGGACAATGAGTGCGCGAGGGCTCTTATTCGGCCCTAGCCTGGGTTGAGTTTCTTGATAAGCAGGCACTGCCATTTGTGTGGAAAAACATTCACCCAACAACTGCTGGGCAAAGGATCTAGCATCAGGTAGCTCAGTTCCCTCTGAAATTTCAAATATACGTAAGTTTTGCAATTTTTGAGATCTTCTGCCTTCTCTTCTGGCCAACAGACAGTTTTCTGTAGACGAGTAACTTCTTTCACAGTCTTACTATCCGTCTTCCTACTGACTTACTCTCTTCTCGATCTCCGCCACCATCATAATCGGGGAGTCAAAACACTTGTCAAAGCATGCAGATATGGTGGTAATATCTGCCTTTGAGGTTCGGATCTCCTGGAGAAGTGCGACCATATGTTCGTTTAAGCCGTCTTCAGTCTCCTCCTGTCTCATAGGTGCAAGTTTACTCGCCATCTTAGATCCAAGAGAGATCTCCACTTGGCAATTTTTTTAACCACAGTTAAGCTGGAGTCTTTTCCCAGTTTCTTTGACTGGGACTGCACAATCTTAGTCATTCTATATACTGCTATTAGCCATTTTTCGGGTGCTAAATATGGGCCAATAACTAGTTTATAATGTAAATGCCGGGAGCTGTGTTTAAGTCCACCTGTTCACATTGGCACCAGAAGCCTCACTTAATGATTTTTTTTTGTTTTCTTCCAGTATCTGTTTCTTCCAAAACATGTACAGTATCTTCAAGAACTATTGTAAACTTGATTTTGACACTGTCAGTAATGTGATCATTTTCCAGCTAATTTTCAGTCGTCATCACTTAACACTCAAGTGCAATGTTGGCACTCTGTGCTTTCAGAAGCAATCTCCAGGAACAAGCAGGAATGTAGTCTTCATATATGGGTATCATCGGTACCAACGGAGCCTGCACAGGAACGCTCCCCAGCATCCAATAGGAAAGCCTTTGGGAGCATCCCACAGCGCCTGCGTGCTGCATTCCCGCCTTTCCAACTCTCCTTCGTCAGTTCTTCATTTTCCGCGGAGCCGACTGGACGTATACCCTGTCATCGCAGAAAAATTCTTCTTCTTTTGTGTTTTTGTGGTCGTGTCTGCCTTCACTCGACGCGTACCAGTACCGCTGGTTCTCTTTCTTCTAAAAACCTTTTCTTTAGGAGCCTTTCCCCTCGTGGGGTTAGGCGCCATTTTGGGCACTAGTTCCATTTTTTCTTCAAACATGGAAAAGCCAGCTAGTGGTTTTAAGAAATGTTATAAATGTGGCGGTACCATATCCGTCACCAACACCCCATGAGTGGTGTCTTAAATATTTAGGTCCTGACCATTCTCCATCGGAGTGTGTCTCCTGCAGAAAGATGACCAAGAGGGGCCTGCAGAATAGAGCTGAAAAACTCGGTACCCTTTTTGTCGCTGATACTATGTCCGTTGCATCGACATCTTCTAGGGCTTCATCTTCCTCCCATGGATCTCAGGTAACTAAACCTAAGTCTTCTAAGACTGTTCGGTCCTCAAAGGGTAGATATCCTAAGTATCGAGATGCCACTGGTGTTGACCTTGAGGAAAGTTCACCGGCAAAACAACCCCGGTGGGAGTCCTCGGTCTCCAAAGCATTAACGGGGCTCCAGAATGTTTGAGGCTTCAACCTCTGCAGAACTACTGGTGCCATGTTCTGGGGTCGTGGCCGCTTCCATCGGCACCGACACCCAGGCATCAGCAGGAGCGATAGATCAAGAGAATCCTCACTATCGAACACAGTCTAGCAGCTCTTAGCAGCTTCGGTAACCGCTAAGACCGCTACAGACAGTTCCACAGGTATCGGTACCGACATCGGTGCCAATACCGAATGCACCTGCCTCGGCAGGTATGCTGCCCCCCCATGCCGAGCCTTAAGTCTATCTCAGGTATTGAAGGGCTGGTACCGAGACACCCCGATACCGACTTCGAGTGGTACCGGTACCGAGCATTGCAGGAACCACCCGGCACAGAGATATTTTGAATCCTCCGATTCCGATGACTCTGACTCTGCTGGTACTAGAGCAGTCCTTCTGGAGGATCCATCTCCTTCTCCTCAACGTAGAATGTCTCTGCCAGAGGACATGTCCTTCCAGGATTTCATACGTGATGTAGCTCGAGGTCTTGCAGTCACGTTGACTCCAGAAAAGGAACCCAGAGCAGAAGAATTATAAATTCTTCAATACCCTAAGGCTCCTAAAGAGGCAGCTACCCTGCCCATTCATAGGATCTAGCAAGATCTTATGTTAAGAATGTGGGAAACCCCTTTAACGGTGTCTCCACACTCCCGATGACTCGATACCATGTACTGAGTTCCAAGCTGTCCTGGGTTTCAAAAGACTCAGTTATCACACCATTCAATGGTAGTGAAATCGGCAATGCGTTGGATTAAGAGTGCTAAAACGCATTCTTCCAATCCTCCAGGCTGTGAGTTGAGGACGCTCGATGCCTTTGGGCGTTGATGCTTCCAATCCTCCATGTTGGCAGCCAGGATCAGCTCTTACATCCTCTATATGGGAATGTTCCTCAAAGAAGTTATGGGAGATTTGGAGCTCATGAGCCCTCTTCTTCCTGAGGACAAAAGAGGGGATTTTCTTACTCTGGTCAAACACGCCCAGGATGTCTCTAAGTTTGTGAACCATGCAACCTTTGATTGCTTTAAATGTATTAGCAGAACCTCTGCTATTTCCATTGGTGCACATCGTATTGCCTGGCTCCAGGCATCAGACTTAGAACAATGGGTACAAGAGAAACTGGGAAATATTCCTTGCACAGGAGAAAATCTCTTTGGCAAGGATTGGCAAGACAAGGCAAATCAGCTTGAATCTGAAAATACTACTTTGAGCTGACTATCAAAGTCTACAGCCAACCCAGCAAAGAAAAAGTCAGCCAAGAAACCCTTTTTCAATAAGAAAAAGTGGTTTTGCCCATCTTACACCCATCATGCTCACTGTCCAGTTCATGTTCCCCAAAAGGGGAACCAACAGAACAGACAGCAGCGAAAGCCACAAGTTCCAAGAACTCAATCGGCTCCACAAGCTCAGCCTCCTCAGGGGCTTTGACTCTTTCCTAGAGAACTTAGTCTTTCTGCCCCTGAAAGGTCCAGAACCCCTCACCATTCCAGGAAGGTTATCCCAATTTGCCAGCAGATGGCAACAAATAACATAACATCAGAAAACTGGACTCTGTCCATTGTACGAGAGGGGTACAGACTTCACTTCCACAGCATGCCCCCTCCTACAATCATAAAGCAGTCCAATTCTCAAGTCCCTGTCACCAGTCTCTTGGGTCAGGAGGTCGCATCACTTCTTGCTCAAGGAGCAATCGAAGAAGTACCCATACCCCAACAGGGGACGGGATTCTACTCCCCCTATTTTCTCATTCCCAATAAAACAGGGGGACACAGGCCTATTCTGGAACTCAGGGAATTAAACAAATATCTGTTCTGAGAAAAATTCAAAATGATCTCCCTCGGAACACTCCTGCCATACCTTCACATTCGGGACTGGCTATGTTCTCTGATCAGAGAAGAGCAGTGCTTTTTACAGTGCTCTGCTAGAGAAGTGGATATTTGTCTCCTGTGACACCTTGCTGTGAGTTCTAGCTGTTTATTAATTATTTATTGTTTGTCTGTTTATTTAATTATTTATTGTTTGTCTTAGTGGTGTGCTAGTTCAGCCTTCTCAGCTATAACTTACCTTGCCTCTCAAAACTAACTGGGCTTTGTGTGGTACCCCCTTCCCCCCTGCTGAGGGTTCAGGACAGGGTACCTTGTAACTGCCCTCTTTAATAGGACTTATCTCCCTCCCTCCCTCCCCAGCACCCACCCACCCCTGGGGTAATTGTAGTTTTATAGGTACTTGCACATCTTAGAGGAAAGGGGCTGCTCTCAGGTGCAGCTCGTTATCCAAATCAGTCATACACAGAGGACCTGAGATTAATTACTTAAGCTTCAGGTACACAAGGTGTATTAGGGGTATTAGATACACTTTTATTGGTATAAGCATCCACACCAATCCTTATTATATACAGAATTTAAAAGACCTAAACACAAGCTTTAAACTAAGATGCAGACAGAAGTCCAGCAACGAGATGGGGGTTCTCCGGTCTTTTGCATTGAGTGTCACATGTATGATTTTCTCCCAGTTGGTGAGAGGTCTTACGTATGCACTAAGTGCAAAGAACTCTTTGCTCTCAGGGAACGAGTCCGTTCTCTAGAGGCTAGAGTAGCAGACCTGGAAGACATAAGAAAGACAGAGAAGTACATGGACGAGACCTACAGGGATATAGTCCTGAAGTCCCACCTCCAGTCTGGCAGCATCCCTGTTGCCATGGAGGAGAGAGGTCACGTGACAGGAGAGCATCACCCTGGTGTGGCAGGAAGTGATCCTGTAACTAGGACCTGTCCTCCAGGTGATGTAAAACCCTCTCGCACCGAGGATGTTTCTCCAGGGCCATGTCCCCATGAGGGGAGGGTCAGGACAGCTGTTATAGTTGGTGATTCAATCATTAGGAATGTAGATAGCTGGGTGGCTGGTGGACGTGAGGATCGCCTGGTAACATGCCTGCCTGGTGCGAAGGTAGCAGACCTCACGCACCGCCTAGATAGGATCATAGATAGTGCTGGGGAGGAGTCTGCTGTCTTGGTACATGTTGGTACCAATGACATAGGAAAATGTGGTAGGGAAGTTCTGGAGGCTAAATTTAAGCTTTTAGGTAGGAAGTTGAAATCCAGAACTTCCAGGATAGCGTTCTCCGAAATGCTTCCTGTTCCACGTGCAGGACCCAAAAGACAGGCAGAGCTCCGGAGTCTCAATGCGTGGATGAGACAATGGTGCAAGGATGAGGGTTTTGGATTTGTTAGGAACTGGGGAACATTCTGGGGAAAGGGGGGGCTCTTCCGAAGGGATGGGCTTCACCTTAATCAGGATGGGACCAGACTGCTGGCATTAACCTTTAAAAAAGAGATAGAGAAGCTTTTAAACTAGAAATTAGGGGAAAGCCGACAGTCACCCAGGAGTGCATGGTTCGGACAAAGGTATCCTTGAAGGATACTGCCAAAAGCAGTGAGGTTCCAAAAGGGAGTATAGTAGCCCAAATGCCCTTGAGTAAGGAGCAGACAGAGCATAAAGATTCCAAATTACCCCTGCCTACCAATAGCCAGATTAATATGAATAAAATACAGTCTCTAAAATGCTTGTATGCCAATGCTAGAAGTCTAAACAATAAGATGGGAGAGTTAGAATATATAGCACTAAATGAGAGGTTAGATATGATTGCACTCTGAGACATGGTGGAAGGAGGATAAACAGTGGGACACTGTGATACCTGGATACACACTATATCGTAATGATAGAGCTGATCAAATTGGTGGAGGGGTTGCGCTCTGTTAGAGAGGGCATTGAGTCAGAAAGGATTAAAGTTTTGCAGGGAACAAAATTTGCTGTAGAATCTCTATGGATTGAAATTCCATTTATGAAGGGGAAGGTGATGGCAGTTGGAGTATACTATCGACCGCCTGGCCAGAATGAACAAATGGATGATGAAATGCTCAAAGAAATCAAGGAAGCTAACAAAAGTCACAACAGAGTAGTAGTAATGGGTGATTTCAATTACCCCGGTATCGACTGGGTCAGTGTCACAGCAGGACAAGCTAAAGAGATAAAGTTTCTAGATGGAATAAATGACTGCTTCTTGGAGCAGCTGGTTCATGAACCGACCAGAGGGGAAGCCATACTGGACCTAGTCCTTAGTGGAACGCCAGATCTGGTGCAAGAAATAAGGGTGTTGGGACCACTTGGCAATAGTGATCATAGTATGATCATGTTTGATTTAATTAGTGGAGGACAGATAGTAAAGGCATCCACAGTACTACCTTTTAACTTTCAAAAGGGAGACTATGATAGAATGAGGAATATAGTTAGGAAAAAACTAAAAGGAGCGGTTCCAAAGGTTAAAGACTTATACCAAGCTTGGGTGTTATTTAAAAATACTATCCTCGAAGCCCAGACCAGCTGTATTCCACACATTAGGAAAAGTGGAAGAAAGTCCAAAAAACTGCCAGCATGGTTTAAAGGTGAGGTCAGAGAGGCTGTTGCTGCCAAAAAAGCAACCTTCAGGAAATGGAAAAAAGAGCCAAATGATGAAAACTGGAAACAGCACAAGCACTGGCAAGTTATTTAATATTTATTATTATCACTTATCCATCCAAGCAAAGTATACATGAATAAATGAAACAACATGGAAAATACAAAATAATACAAGAAGAAATATCTTATAAATCCCCCAATATATTCCATAAACATTAGGCCAAAAAATAAGGTAAAAGGGAAGGGAGGGGGGGAAGTACCAGGCAAAAAAAAAAACCAAATAGAAAGGCTAGCATTAAAATACAAGCCCTAACTATCGTTATATATCAATAACAATGAGCGGATAAGAGACTTAGGCGTCAGCCACATGGGAAGGTATCAAGACTTCAACCACACTCTCCTCTCTTACTTCCAGAAAGGCCAGCAGTTGTTTTGGTTCAAAAAACAAATACATCTTTTGTTTAAAACCCACATAACATTTAACCGGAAATTTAAACTGGAAAGTGGCTCCCAAGGCCACCACTCTAGGGCGGAGAGCCAAGAAAGCCTGCCTTCTCAACTGTGAAGCACAAGCCAAATCAGGAAATACCCATACCTTAGAACCAAAAAAAACCTCACTAGCACTCCTGAAATACATTCTGAGGATATACATTTTATCTGACTCCAGGGCTAAAGTCACAAGGAGAGTAGTTCTATAAGTTACTACCTCCAAGGAACTCTCAAGGAACATAGAGAGATCTCCCACCCCAGGAGAGGTATTAGGAGAAGTGCTTACTTTACCTCTACCACCCAGAGTCAGATACTGCGCTCTGGTTATAGGAGGAAGCTGCTCCGGGGGGATCTTTAAAACCTCCCCAAGGTACTTCCTCACCATCTCCACAGCAGACATTATTGGAGAACGGGGGAAATTTAGGAACCGAAGATTGCATCTTCGGACCTGATTTTCCAGGTATTCCATCTTCCTACTGGAGATATCCCTATCCTTAACCTGAGCAGTAACCAACTCTCGCACCTCCCCCAAGTCCCTCTCCAACGCGGTGATTCTCCCAACTTGCTCCTCAGAAGACCTGGAAACAGTCTCACAAGCAGAGTTCACCACCTTCAACTCAGACTCGAAAAAACCATACATTTTGATCAAGGAGAGGTTCAAAGTAGCGATGCCTTCCCACAGCGTTTCCATTGTATAAGCCGCGGGTCTCACCAACACTGGAATCCCAGTCGAAGCCTCCTTCAGAGCTGAATCGGCCTCCAATACAACCTCCGATATTATTCTTCCTTCCTCTCGCCGATTCAGACGTCCGGGACAAGAATTATCATCAGCCTTTGTTCCTCCAATGCCCTCAGCAAGGGGAGAGCTCGTCGTCAAACCCCTCGGCAGGGCAACACCGGCTGAACTAAGGCTTCCGGGTCGTGGAGGGGGGTGCGCTCATCCGGAGAGCCATACACCTGACACGCTCTGGGGCGAAGCACTATCCATTGCCCCAGCTGAGGACACCGCTCCAGCACCGCTCGTGAACCCACAATCACCAAGAGTCCGCTGGCTTCCAGGGTTCAGCAAGCTCCCACCGGGAGGATCAGTTGCTTGCTTCTGCTTTCTCCGCCCCATTACCAACGGGGACTCCTCGAAGAACAGCAGGTCAGTGAATGCGACTCACAGGTCGGCGCTTCCATCCGCCATATTGGATTACTTCCCCCCTAGCACTGGCAAGTTAAATGCAAAGCATTGATAAGGCAGGCAAAGCGGGAATTTGAGAAGAAACTTGCTACGGAAGCAAAAACACGAAATAAAGACTTCAAGTACATTCGTAGCAAAAGGCCTGTGAGAGAGTCAATTGGACCATTAGATGATAGAGGGGTAAAATGGGGCAGTAAGAGGAAACAAGGCTATAGCAGAGACTGAATGAATTCTTTGCTTCGGTCTTTACTGAGGAAGATGTAGGGATGTTACCCAAGATTGAAGTGGTATTTAAAGGTGATACTGCAGAGGAATTGAGAGAAATATCGCTACACCGGGAAGATATATTACAACTATTTGATAAACTGAATAGTAGCAAATCACCTGGACCGGATGGTATACATCCCAGAGTGTTGAAAGAACTGAAATATGAGATTGCAGACCTGCTATTGGTAATCTGTGAACTTTCATTAAAATCATCTGTAATACCTGAAGATTGGAGGGTCGCCAACGTAACACCAATTTTTAAAAAGGGTTCCAGGGGTGACCCAGGAAATTACAGACCGGTGAGCCTGACGTCAGTACCAGGGAAAATGGTAGAAACCATCATAAAGAACAAAATTACACAGCATGTAGATAGTCATGGCCTAATGGGAGACAGCCAACATGGCTTTAGACAAGGAAGATCTTGTCTTACTAATCTGATATGTTTTTTTTGAAGGTGTGCATAAACAGGTAGACAAAGGTGAGTCGGTTGATATAGTGTATCTGGTCTTTCAGAAAGCTTTTGACAAAGTCCCCCATCAGAGACTTTTGGCAAAGCTAAAAAGTCTCATGGGATAGGAGGCAGTGTACTATTGTGGATCGGGAACTGGTTAAAAGATAGAAAGCAGAGGGTAGGGCTAAATGGCCAATATTCCCAATGGAAAAAGGTGAATAGTGGAGTACCCCAGAGATCTGTACTGGGTCCGCTGCTTTTTGACATGTTCATAAATGACCTGGAAAAGGGAATAACTAGTGAGGTTATCAAATTTGCAGATGACACAAAACTGTTTAAAGTTGTTAAAACCCAAGAGGATTGTGGAAAACTGCAGGAGGATCTGGATAAATTGGAAGACTGGGCATCCAAATGGCAGATGAAATTTAATGTGGACAAGTGCAAAGTTATGCACCTAGGAAAGAACAACCCACACTATAGTTACACGATGCAAGGCTCCACATTAGAAACCACCACCCAGGAAAAAGATTTAGGAGTCATCGTGGATAACATGTTAAAACCCTCCGCCCAGTGTGCAGCGGCGGCCAAGAAAGCAAATAGAATGCTATGTATCATAAAGAAAGGGATGGAGAATAAAACAAAGGATATTATAATGCCTCTGTATCGCTCCATGGTACGACCGCACCTTGAATATTGTGTGCAATTCTGGTCACCGTATCTTAAAAAGGACATAGCGTTATTAGAAAAAGTACAGAGAAGAGCCACCAAATTGGTGAAGGGGATGGAAGGCTACTCCTATGAAGAGAGGCTAAGAAGGTTAGGGCTCTTTAGCCTGGAGAAAAGACGGCTGAGGGGAGATATGATAGAGGTCTATAAATTAATGAATGGAGTGGAACGGATAAACGTGGATCAATTGTTTACGCTATCAGAGTATAGAAAGACTAGGGGACATGTAATGAAGCTGCAGGGTAAACTATTTAAGACAAATAAGAGAAAATATTTTTTCACTCAACGTGTAATCAAACTCTGGCATCTGTTACCGGAGGATGTAGTAAGGGCTGTTAGTATAGCTGGGTTTAAAAAAGGTTTGGACAAGTTCCTGGAGGAAAGGTCCATAAACCACTATTAAAAAGGGACCCAGGATATCAATGCTTGACCCAGTACAAGCATTGTGGAACCTGTCTTTTGGGGGTATTGCTAGGTACGTATGACCTAGATTGGCCACTGTTGGAAACAGGATACTGGGCTTGATGGACCTCGGTCTGACCCAGTATGGCATGTCTTATGTTCTTATGTTCTTAGATCTAAAGGATGCATATACTCATATTCTCATCCATACAGATCACAGAAGATTCCTTCGAATCCTTCTCAAGGGAAGACACTTCCAATACAAGGTTCTTCCTTTTGGTCTGGCTTCTGCCCCAAGAGTATTCACAAAATGCATGGCAATAGTAGCAGCATTTCTGAGAACTCTAGGAATATTCGTTGTCCCCTACTTAGACGACTGGCTCATTCGAGCATCCACTGCTCCAGATGCCAGTTTTGCTCTTTCTTGCACGATGCAATTCTTCGCTACTTGGGACTGGTCATAAACCTCCCAAAATCTCAGCTCACCCCTTTTCAGACCCTGGAGTTCATAGGGACTCGACTGGATACCAGACAGTCAAGGGCTTTCCTACCCCAGCCCCACAGTCTTCGTATAGTGCAGCTGGCATCCCCAGCAGCTATGAAAGTCTTCCTAACTGCTTGGGAAATGCTTCAGCTTCTGAGGTACATGGCATACATTGTCCATGTGGTTCCCTATGCTCACCTTCACATGCGAGCAGCCCAGTGGACCCTCTCCTCAGTGGAGACACAGGCCTCGGATCGCCTATCGGATAAAATCAAACACCACACGTCTCATTTTGTCCCTTCAATGGTGGCAATCGCTGGAAAACCTTCTAGTAGGCTCTCCTTTCCAGCAGCCTCTATTCCAGGCCACCCTAACAACGGATGCGTCCAAGTTGGGTTGGGGGGCTCACTTGCACGATCTCTCGACGCAGGGTGTTTGGACCCCGCAGGAGACTTATCTTCACATAAACCTCCTAGAACTCGGAGCCATTTTCCATGCTCTTCGAGTATTCCACACCCAGCTCAGCTACAAGACAGTTCGGGTCCAGACTGACAATCAGGTAGCTATGTTCTATGTGAACAAGCAGGGCGGAACAGGCTCTGTCATTATGCAACAAAGCTTTGCGACTGTGGGCCCTCGCCAGAGAGCATCAAATCCACCTCCTAGTGGTATATTTTCTGGGCATTCAAAATCTTTGGGCAGACAAACTCAGTCGAATACTGCTGCCACACGAATGGTCTCTTCACTCAGACCAGATTGCTCGAGTGTTTCGAATCTGGGGGACCCCAGATATAGACCTCTTTGCAAGTCCATAGAATGCCAAACTTCCCTGATTCTGTTCCAGAATTCCGTCCCAAAACTGTCAGACAAGAGATGCTTTCCTCCTCCACTGGGGGCAATACTTCCTTTATGCCTTCCCACCCATTCCTCTCATTCCCAAAACACTGTTCAAACTTCAGAGAGACAGAGGACATATGATACTCATAGCTCCACGTTGGCCACGGCAAACGTGGTATCCTCTGCTTCTACATCTCTCTCAAGCTACGCCACTGGAGTTGGGACATGCTCTAGATCTTCTGTCCCAGGAGGACGGGACGCTATTGCACATGAATCCCCAGTCCCTGCATCTCAGGGCCTGGTTGCTGAGGGCGTAGAGCTTCCAGATACCAACCTTTCTCAACAGGTAAGGGATATCTTGGTGGCCTCCAGAAAACATTCCACAAGACGATCCTATGCCTTTAAGTGGAAAAGGCCTCGACCGATCACCTGTTAGACTGCTCTGGTGTTCTCAAAGGGGACTTACCCCTTTTTCAGTGCCCGTGGAATTGCTACTGGAGTATCTTCTCCACTTATCAAATTCTGGTCTTAAAACCAATTCAGTAAGGGTTCATCTTGGTGCCATTGCTGCTTCCCTCAGACTACTAGATGGACAACTATCTCCTCTCATCCACTCGTAAGAAGATTTATGAGAGGTCTACTCTTAACAAAAACTCCTATTAAGCCGCCGCCGGTGGCATGGGATCTTAATCTTGTTCTCGGGCAGCTTATGAAACTGCCCTTTGAGCCCTTAGCCACTACGGACCTGAAGTTTCTTTCCTGGAAAGTCATTATCTCCAGGAACAAGCAGGAATAAGTCCTCACATATGGGTATGTCGGTACCGACGGAGCCTGCGCGGGAAAGCTCCCCAGCTTCCCAGAAGGAAAGCTTTTGGGGCCTCCCACTGCGCATGCGCGCTGCCTTCCCGCCTTCCTGACCAACTTTCCTCAGTTCTTCTTTTTCCGCGGAGCCAGCAGGTCGTGTTCCTGTCACTGCTGAAGAAGTTATTTTAATTTGTTTCTTTGGCCGCGTGTCTGCCTTCCGGACCGGTACCGCCGGTCTTTTTTCTTTATTTCTTTACAAAAAAAATTAAAAAAAAAAAAAATCTTATTTCCCCACTTGGTGTGTTTGTTCTGTGAGGCCTCTAGGCCTTCACAGAATTCTCCCTCATGGAGAAACAAGCCTCTGGTTTTAAAAAATGCACCAAGTATAGCCGGTACTATATCAGTCACAGACACCCATGAATGGTGTCTTAAATGTTTGGGGCCTGACCACTCCATTCCGGATTGCCCATCCTGTTCTTTGATGTCTAAACGTGGCTTACAAAACCGGGCAGCCAAGTTTCACATGCTGTTTTTTCTACAGATACTCCAGCAACGACATCTTCCAGGTCTTCCTCTCCTGATGGATCTCAGGTAACCAAATATTCCTCTGGCAGGTCCTCAAAGGGCAAATCTCCCTCCAAGTATCGAGATGCCCCCGGGCTTGACCCTGAGGACCCTGCCCCAGCCAAACAACCCCGGCGGGAAGCTCCGGCTTCCAAAGCTGCTCCTATGGGTTTACAGGTTGACATCAATGGCACAGCCTCGACCGATCACCTGTTAGACTGCTCTGGGGTACCGGCTCAATCTTCCGGTACCGACATCCAGACAGTCGTGGTGTCTATGGATCATACAGTTCAATCCATGCAGCAGGCTATTATGGCTTTTATTAGAGCTGCGATGCGGTACCGACTCCGGTTCCGGTACCACAACCGATACCGGTACCCAGGGCATCCACATCGACCAGGATACCGATTCTGGTTCCCGGTTCTGGGGTTTTCCCCAATACCGATCCGGTTCCGGGTACCCCCGATGTCGATGGATCCCTGGAAGCAAACAGACGATACTTCGAGTCTTCTGATGATTCTGATTCATCAGATGACTCTGCTGAAGTATCCCTAACTCTACCTGAAGAGCCCTCTTCTCCAAAGAGGAGAATGTCTCCTCCAGAGGATTTGTCCTTTCAAGACTTCATCCTTGAAGTGGCTAAAGGTCTCTCTATTTCAGTAACCTCTGAAAAAGAACCTAGAGCAAAAAAATTAGATATTTTAGGATACTCTAAGGTTCCCAAAGAGGCAGTCACCTTGCCCATTCATGAAATTCTTCAAGAACACATGATGGACTTATGGGAGACTCCTCTCACCCTATCTCCACATTCTCGTCGGTTGGACACCATGTATCGTGTCCCCCCTCCTGGTTTTCAAAAAATTCCGCTCCCTCCCCACTCTATTGTGGTGCAGTCAGCTATGAAAAGGATAAAGAGTACCAAAAGACACTCTTCTACTCCTCCAGGGAGAGAATGTAGGACTTTGGATGCTTTTGGTTGAAAAATCTTCCAAGCAAGTATGCTTATTGCTAGAATCAATTCATACAGCCTCTATATGGGCATGTTTCTGAAGGAGATTGCATTGAAAATACGCCATTTTCTCCCCTTTATCCCAGAGGATAGAAAGGAGGAGTTCCTTCTTTTGCTAAAGCATACCCAAGATATATCAAAGTTCTCCAACAGAGCAGCCTTTGACTCCTTTGAGGGTGCTAGCAGAGCCTCAGGTATTGCCATAGCGGCTCGCAGAATTGCTTGGCTCCATGCCTCTGACCTAGAACCCTGGGTCCAGGATGGGTTGGGAAATTTGCCCTGTACAGGTGAGAATCTGTTTGGTAAGGAGTGGCAAATCAAAGCCACCCAAATGGATGCAGAAAATGCTGCTTTAGATAGACTTTCTAAGTCTACCTCTGCCCCTGTCAAGAAGAAATCTTTCAAGAAGCCTTTCTATAAGAAGGCCAGATTTGCTACAAATACTGGCCAACAATCTTCTGCAGCTGGCTTTGCTCCTAAGCGTCAGCAGCCTAAACAGGCCAGGGCAAAACCTGCAGGGGCTGCTACAGCCCAGAAGTCCCAACCCCCTCACGGTTTTTGACTCAACTCTAGAGAACTTAACCTTTCTGGCTCTAAAACATCCAGAGCCTCTCACCATTCCAGGATGGTTAGCTCATTTTGCTCCCAGATGGGAGCAAATCACATCAGAACAATGGACCCTCTCTATCATCAGAGAGGGCTACAAACTACATTTCTCCAGCCTTCCTCCCCATACCATGGTGAGATGTTTCAATTCTCCCCCTTCTCTCCTGAACCTGTTAGGTCAGGAGGTGACCACCCTTCTCGCCCAAAGGGCAATAGAAGAGGTTCCTCTTCTTCAACAGGGGTCAGGGTTTTACTCCCCTTATTTTCTTATTCCCAAGAAAACGGGGGTACAGACCTATTCTAGATCTCAGAGAATTGAACAAATTCCTATGCAAGGAGAAATTCAAGATGCTTTCTCTAGGTACTCTCCTTCCATACCTACAGAGTCAGGATTGGCTTTGTTCTCTAGATCTCAAGGATGCGTGCACACATATACTCATCCATCCATCCCACAGAAAATTCCTACGGTTTCTGTTCCAGGGAAAACATTTCCAATACAGAGTACTTCCCTTCGGTCTAGCCTCTGCTCCAAGGGTATTTACCAAATGCATGGCAATAGTAGCTGCATTTCTACGAGCCCTGGGAATTTTTGTTTTCCCATACCTGGACGACTGGCTCATCCGAGCTCCATCTCAGTCCGAGGCTCAGACTTCCCTGGATCACACCAGACGCATTCTGCAGTATCTGGGACTTGTGATCAATCTGCCAAAGTCTCAACTCGCCCCTACTCAGTCCCTGGAATTCATAGGGGCCTGGTTGGATACCACCTCTGCAAGGGCCTATCTTCCTCAGGCCCGTTGCCAACGTCTAGTGCACTTAGCCTCCCAGACTCAGTCCATAAGCCACTTGACTGCCAGGGAGATGCTATAACTATTAGGCCACATGGCCTCCACAGTACATGTGGTGCCCTATGCTCGCCTACATATGAGAGCAGCTCAATGGACTTTGCCCACCCAGTGGACTCAAGCATCCGGAGCTCTCTCAGACCAAATAGCAAACTCCAAACGTCTCTTTTGGTCACTCCAATGGTGGATGTCCACTCAAAATCTGTTGTTGGGGGCCCCCTTTCAACCATTGTTTCCCCAAGCAAACCTCACAACAGATGCCTCCCAAACAGGTTGGGGAGCTCATCTTCAAGATCTCTCCACTCAGGGCACTTGGTCTCCACAGGAGACCGCCCTTCATATCAACCACTTGGAACTTCGAGCAATCTTTCTAGCTCTGAGTTTTTCATACCCTCCTCAGCAACATGATGGTCCTTATTCATACGGACAATCAAGTAGCCATGTTTTACATTAACAAGGAGGGACTGGCTCTGTCGCTTTGCAACGAAGCTCTAAGATTATGGGCCTTCGCCAGAGAGCATCAAATCCATCTCCTGGCAGTATATCTTCCAGGAATCCAAAACTCTTGGGCAGACAGACTCAGTCGAGTTCTGCTTCCACACGAATGGTCCCTACACATGGATCAGGTACTCAGAATCTTCCAGAAATGGGGGACCCCGGACATAGACCTCTTTGCAAGTCCGTGGAATGCCAAACTTCCCCGGTTCTGTTCCAGGATTCCGTGTCAGGGAGTTCAGGCCAAGGATGCCTTCCTCTTTCATTGGGGTCAGGACTTTCTATATGCCTTTCCACCCATTCCTTTGATTCCCAAGACTCTGTTCAAACTTCAAAGGGATCAAGGGTCCATGATCCTCATAGCTCCACGCTGGCCACGCCATGTGTGGTACCCTCTACTTCTGCATCTCTCCCAAGCCCCCTCCCTGGACTTGGGAGCGGCTCCAGACCTTCTGTCTCAGGAGGAGGGGACTTTATGGCACCCAAACCCCAAGTCCCTTCACCTCAGAGCTTGGTTACTGAAGGCCTAGACCTTCAACACTTCAATCTTTCGCAGCAAGTGAAGGATATCCTCCATGCCTCTAGGAAACCTTCCACTAGGCGTTCTTACGCTTTTAAATGGAAAAGATTTTCCATTTGGTGTGCTCAAAAGGGTCTTAACCCTCTAGCACTTCCTTTGAATTCTCTTTTGGAATATCTCCTGCATCTCTCCAATGCAGGACTCAAAACGAATTCAGTAAGGGTCCATTTGAGTGCTATTGCAGCATCCCTTAAGCCCATCAATGGACAACCCCTTTCCTCTCATCCTCTTATTGCAAGATTCATGAGAGGCCTAACCTTAACTAAACCTCCCATTCGACCTCCTCTGGTGGCATGGGACTTAAACTTGGTTCTTGGTCAGCTTATGAAGCCACCCTTTGAACCCTTAGCCACTACCTCCTTGAAATTTCTTTCCTGGAAGGTTATTTTCCTTATTGCAGTCACCTCAGCTCGCCGTATCAGTGAACTGTAAGCTCTAGTGGCTAATCCACCTTATACAAGGTTCCATCATGATAAGGTGGTCCTTAGGACCAATCCCCACTTTATGCCTAAAGTGGTCTCCCCTTTTCATCTTAATCAAGAGGTATATTTGCCTGTCTTTTTTCCAGCTCCTCATGCATCCAGTGCAGAGAGGAACCTTCATACTCTAGATTGTAAAAGAGCTCTTGCCTTTTACCTCCACAGGACACAGCAACATCGAAAGCTTTTTGTTGCTTTTGATCCTTCTCATTTAGGATTTCCAGTCTCTAAAAGAACACTGTCCAATTGGATTGCTCAGTGTATCTCTTACCAGAGTAAGAACCTTTCCCTGGAGGGCCATGTCACTGCTCACAATGTGAGGGCCATGGCCACCTCTATGGCTCATCTAAACTCTGTGTCCATTGACCAGATCTGTCGAGCAGCCACCTGGGCCTCGTTTCATACCTTTACAGCCCATTACTGTTTGGACAAGGACTCCTGCCGGGATGCCTTGTTTGGTCAGGCTGTCCTCAGACACCTGTTCCATTCTTGAACAACTCCAATCCACCTTCCCTGAATGGATGCCTGAGATCCATTAGAAGATGAGGAGCCTTTCAGGGTCTCATACCCTTCAGGGGATCTCCCGGGCATCTCAGCTAGGGAGTCCCCATATGTGAGGACTTATTCCTGCTTGTTCCTGGAGATAGCACAGTTACTTACCTGTAACAGGTGATCTCTGGGAACAGCAGGAATTAGTCCTCACAACCCACCCACCTCCCCTAGGAGTTGTATCTCTCTCTCTCTTTCCTTTCCTCTCTCTATTGTCTCAGCTTTAAACTCGAACTGAGGAGAGTTGGTCAGGAAGGCGGGAAGGCAGCGCGCATGCGCAGTGGGAGGCCCCAAAAGCTTTCCTTCTGGGAAGCTGGGGAGCTTTCCCGTGCAGGCTCCGTCGGTACCGACATACCCATATGTGAGGACTAATTCCTGCTGTTCCCAGAGATCACCTGTTACAGGTAAGTAACTGCTTTTCTAGTTGCTCTCACTTCTGCAAGACGCATCAGTGAGTTGCAGGCCTTAGTTGCTGATCCTCCTTATACAAGATTTCACCATGATAAGGTAGTTCTTAGAACTCATCCTCACTTCATGCCAAAGGTGGTTTTGCCTTTTCATTTAAACAAAGCGGTTTACCTTCCTGTATTCTTTCCTAGGCCTCATGCCTCTAATGCAGAAAGGAACCTTCATACCTTGGATTGTAAAAGAACCTTGGCTTTTTACCTTCAAAGAACTAAGCAAAATAGAAAATCTTCTCAGCTTTTCGTTGCTTTTGATTCTAGCCATTTGGGACTTCCAGTTCCCAAAAGAACTCTCTCTAGATGGATTGCAAATTGTATATCTTTTGCTTACGAGAGTAAGGGACTTTCTCTCGAAGGCCACGTCACAGTTCACAATGTGAGAGCAATGGCAGCCTCTATGGCTAATCTTCGTTGTGTGTCCATTGACGACATCTGTACAACAGCCATCTGGGCTTCAGTGCAGACCTTTGCTGCCCGTTATTGTTTAGACAAGGACTCCCGTCGGGATGCCTTGTTTGGACAGGCTGTTCTACAGCATCTCTTTCAGACTTAGTACAACTCCTACCCACTGTCCTGGATTTTCGATGCCAGAGATCCATGGGAGGAAGAATGACCATCTCATCAGAGGTTCGCAGCTTGCTAGGGTCATCCGCCTTGCATATCTTAGCTGGGGAGTTCCCATATGTGAAGACTACATTCCTGCTTGTTCCTGGAGATAGCGTAGTTACTCGCGTGTAACAGGTGATCTCCAGAAACAGCAGGAATTAAGTCTTCACAACCCGCCACACCTCCCCTAGGAGCTGTGTGTATGTGTGTGTGTGTCTCTCTCTCTCTCTCTCTCTCTCTCTCTCTCTCTCTCCTTTTGTCTCAGCTATAAACTCGAAGGAAAATTGAAAAGGCGGGAAGGCAGCACGCAGGCGCTGTGGGATGCTCCCAAAGGCTTTCTTATTGGATGTTGGGGAGCGTTCCCGCGCAGGCTCCGTCGGTACCGATGATACCCATATGTGAAGACTTAATTCCTGCTGTTCCCAGAGATCACCTGTTACAGGTGGGTGAGTACGCTTTACAGGCAGTTGCCATATTGTTCAAGGACATTAGACCAGCGCAGCATGTACACCCTTATTTCAGCGAGGACTTTCTTTTAAAAAGACAAGCACACTCCTATGAGCATAAGTCGAGAAAGAATTGAGAGAAAAGAGTTTTATTAGGGGTTAAAGAAACGGAATATTTTTTTCAAACTTAATTCAGCCTGGCTTAAATTAACCCAGAGTGCTTTTTTTCAAATTGTTAGAAGAAAAATAACTGTTGAGAAACTCTACTAACATTACAGGCTATACAGCCACTGATTTTTGCCTTTTTTATTTTTAAGGTAGTCTGATTGATGTGATGACTTAAGAAATCTGAAATTATGGGCACAGTCCTAAAGTGGTTCATAACTGGGGGTTTTTTTCAGTCCTTTAGGATGCCATTGGTTTCCTCATGTTCAGTGCAGTATCATCTTGCCTGGGGAGTTCCTTAGGGATCAGTGATCTCCAGGAACAAGCAGGAATGTAGTCTTTACATATGGGCATCGTCGGTACTGACTGAGCCTGCACGGCAATGCTCCCCAGTGTCTAATAGGAAAGCTTTTGGGAGCATTCCACTGCTCCTGCATCGCTGCCTTCCCGCCTTTCCAACTCTCCCTCTTCAGTTTTTTGTTTTCCGTGGAGCTGACAGGCAGCAAACCCTGTCACCGTAGAAAAGTTTCTTTTTGTGGTTGCGTCTGCCTTCACCGTCGAAGCCTATACTGGTACCACTGGTCTTTTCTTCATTTTCTTTTCTAAAAAAAAAAAAAAAAAAGGAAAAAAGAATTCTTCTTTTTGGAGGGTCTGTCCCCGCTAGGTGCCATTTTGGGCACTAGGCCCTCTTTTTCTTCTAAAATGAAGAAACCATCTAGTGGTTTCAAAAAGTGTTCAAAGTGTAGCGGTACTATTTTTCCTACTGACACCCATTACTGGTGTCTTAAATGTTTAGGTCCTGACCATTTACCATCAGAGTGTCTCCTCTGTAGAAAGATGACCAAGAGAGGCCTGCAGAACAGTGCTGCAAAACTCAGTACCCTCTTTGCAGCAGATGCGATGTCTGTGGCATCGACTTCCTCCCGGGCTTCATCTTCCTCCCGGGCTTCATCTTCCTCCCATGGATCTCAGGTAACTAAAACCCAGGTCTTCTAAGACCGGCTGGTACTCAAAGGGTAGATCTCCTTCGAAGCATCATGATGCTACTAGCGTTGCCCTCAAGGATAGCATACCGGCAAAACAGCCCCGGCGGGAGGTCCCGGCCTCCAAAGCATTAACAGGGCTCCAGGATGTTTCCGAAGCTTCCACCTCCGGAGAACTCCTGGTGCCATGTCCTGTTGTCGTGGCCTGTTCCACCGGTACCGACATCCAGGCATCGGCAGGGGCTATGGATCCAACACATCCTGGCCATCAAACGCAGTCTAGCAGCTCTCTTAGCAGCCTTGGTACCGCTAAGACAGTTCCACAGTCATTGGTACTGGTACCGACTGTGCCTGCTTCAACCGATGTTCTTCCCCCCACATGCCGGCTCTTGAATCCATGTCCGGTATCGAGGTACCAGTATCGAGATAGTCCGATGCCGACTTTAATTGATACTGGCATCAAGCAATGCAGGAGCACCCGGCACGGAGATTCTTTGAGTCCTCCGATTCCGATAACTGACTCCGCCGGTACCGGAGTGATTCTACCAGAGGATCCCTCTCCTTCTCAACGGAGGATGTCTCTTCCAGAGGATATGTCATTTCAGGATTTCATATGTGATGTAGCTAGAGGACTTTCAATCATGGTGACTCCCGAGAAAGAACCGAGAGCAGAAGAATTAGAAATTCTTCAATACCCGTCAGCTCCTAAAGAAGCTGCAACTCTTCCCATTCACCGGATCTTGCATGATCTCATGCTAAGAATGTGGGAAGCTCTTTTAACAGTGTCTCCACACTTTCGGAGACTCAATACCATGTACCGAGTTCCACAATGCCCTGGTTTTCAAAAGACTCAACTACCACACTATTCAATGGTAGTGGAATCGGCGATGCATAGGATCAAGAGTGCTAAAACGCATTCTTCCAATCCTTCAGGCCGGTAATCGAGGACACTCAATGCCTTTGGGCGTCGATGCTTTCAATCCTCGATGCTATCAGCCAGGATTAGCTCTTACATTCTCTACATGGGAATTTTTCTTAGAGGTTACAAGGGATTTAAGGCTCATGGCTCCACGTCTCCCTGATGACAAGGACAGACTTCCTCACTCTAGTCAAACATGCCCAGAATGTGTCTAAGTTCATGAATCGTGCAACCTTTGATTGCTTTGAGTGTATTAGCAGAACCTCTGCTATTTCCATCGGTGCACGTCGCATTGCCTGGCTTCAGGCATCAGATTTAGAACCATGGGTGCAAGATAAGTTAGATTTTTTCCTGTACAAGGAATATTCCCTATTTGGCAAGGATTGGCATGATAAGGCTAATTAGATTGAGTCTAAAAATACCACCTTGAACAGATTGTCAAGGGCTACAGCCAACCCAGCAAAAAAGACAATTAAGAAATCCTTTTTCAACAAGAAAAAGAAATTCTACCCATCTTACACCCAGGCTGTCCACTGTCCAGTACATGCTCCCCAGAAGGGGCAACAGCAACCTAGACAGCAAAGGAAGGCCCAAGTCCCCAGAGCTCAACCAGCTCAACATACTCAGCCTCCGCAGGGGCTCTGACTCCTTCCTAGAGAACTTGGCGAACCTGCCCCTGAAAAGTCCAAAACCTCTCACCATCCCCGGCAAACTGTCATTTTGCCAGAAGATGGCAACAAATAACATCAGAAAACTGGACCTTTTCCCATTGTACAAGAAGGGTACAAACTTCATTTTCACAGTATGCCCCCTCCCACCATAACAACAGTTCAATTCTTAGGACCCCTCTACCATTCTCTTGACTCAAGAGGTCACCTCACTACTTGCTCAGGGAGCAATAGAAGAGGTACCCATATCCCAACAGGGCATGGGTTTCTACTCCCCCTACTTCCTCATTCCAAAGAAAACATGGGGATACAGACACATACTGGACCTCAGAGTTGAACAAGTATCTGTTCAGAGAAAAATTCAAAATGATCTCCCTCGGAACACTTATCCCTTACATTCGAAGCCAGAATTGGCTATGTTCTCTAGATCTAAAGGATGCATGCATGCATATCCTCATCCATGCAGATCACAGGAGGTTTCTTATATTCCTTTTCCAAGGAAGGCATTACCAGTACAGGGTTCTTCCTTTCGGACTGGCTTCTGCTCCAAGAGTCTTTACAAAATGCATGGCAGTAGTAGCAGCGTTCCTGAGAACTCTGGGGATATTCATCTTCCCCTACTTGGACGACTGGCTCATCCGAGCATCAACAACTCCAGAAGCCAGCTTCGCGTGCTCCTGCACAATGCAGATCCTGCAGTATTTGGGATTGGTCATAAATCTTCCAAAATCTTATCTCACCCCTTCTCAATCTCTAGAGTTCATAGGGGCTTGTCTAGACACAAGGCAGTCAAAGGCTTTCCTGTCAGAGCCACGTTGTCTTTGAATACTTCAGCTGGCATTTCAAGAAGCTGTGAAATCTCTAACTGCTCGAGAAATGCTTCGGTTGCTGGGGCATATGGCATCCACTGTACATGTTCCCTATGCTCGACTCAACATGTGAGCAGCCCAGTGGACCCTAACTTCTCAGTGGACACAGGCTTCAGGCCACCTGACGGACAAAATCAAAAATTCGACACATCTCATTTCGTCCCTACAGTGGTGGCAGTCACTGGAAAACCTTCTCGTAGGCCTTCCCTTCCAGCAGCCACTACACCAAGCCACCTTGATGACAGATGCGTCCAAGTTGGGCTGGGGGGCTCACTTGGACAATCTCTCCACACAGGGTCTTTGGACCCAGCAGGAGGCTTGTCTTCATATAAACATCCTGGAACTCTGAGCCATATTCTATGCGCTACAGGTTTTTCGGGCCCACCTCAGCTACAAGACGGTTCTGGTCCAGACAGACAATCAAGTAGCTATGTTCTGTGTGAACAAACAGGGTGGAACCTAGGTCTCAAGCGTTGTGCAACGAAGCTCTACGCCTCTGGGCCTTCGCCAGGGATCTTCAATTCCACCTACTAGCGGTGTATCTTCCAGGCACGCAAAATCTTTTAGCAGACAAACTCTTGTCGAGTACTGCTGCCACACGAGTGGTCTTTTCATCAAGAGCAAGTTACTAGAATTTTTCAAATCTGGGGAACTCCAAAGATAGACCTCTTTGCAAGTCCTCAGAATGCCAAACTTCCCCGATTCTGTTTCAGAATTCCAGCTCAGAACTGTCAGGCAAGGGATACTTTCCACCTCCACTGGGGTCAAGACTTCCTCTATGCCTTCCCACCCATTCCCCTCATTCCCAAAACTTTGTTCAAGTTTCAGAGGGACGGGGGCCATATGATCCTCATAGCCCCACGTTGGCCACAACAAACGTGGTATCCTCTGCTTCTACATCTCTCTCAAGCCAGACCTTTGGAGTTGGGATGTGCTCCAGATCTGCTTTCCCAGGAGAATGGGACGCTACTGCACCCGAATCCTCAGTCTCTACACCTCAGGGCATGGCTCCTGAGAGCCTAGAACTCCAGGATATCAACCTTTCTCAACAGGTAAAGGATATCCTTTTGGCTTCAAGAAAATCTTCCACAAGGCGGGCCTACTCCTTTAAATGGAAAAAGGTTCTCTATCTGGTGTTCAAAAAAGGAACTTACTCACTCCTGGCATTGAAAAGGGATTATCTCCTCCATTTATCATCCTCTGGTCTTAAGACCAATTCAGTAAGGGTCCATCTTAGTGCCATAGCTGCTTTTCACAAGCCTTTAGATGGACAACCTATTTCCTCTCATCCTCTTGTAGCAAGATTTATGAAAGGACAACTCTTAACTAATCCTCCCATTAAGCCACCGCCCGTGGCATGGGATTTGAATCTTGTCCTTGGGCAACTCATGAAACCGCCCTTCGAACCGCTAGCCACTACATCCCTAAAGTTTCTTTCTTGGAAATTAATCTTCCTAATTGCTCACACTTCTGCGAGACGCATAAGTGAGCTCCAGGCTTTGGTGGCTGATCCTGCTTATACAAGGTTCCACCATGATGAGGTAGTTCTTAGAACTCACCCACATTTTATGCCAAAGGTGGTTTTGCCCTTTCATTTAAACCAGTCAGTCTACCTTCCTGTATTTTTCCCTAAGCCTCATGCTTCCAATGCAGAAAGGAATCTGCGCACACTAGATTGTAAAAGAGCTTTGGCCTTTTACCTTCAGAGAATTAAGCAACATCGAAAGTGTTCCCAGCTCTTTGTTGCCTTTGACTCTAGTCATCTTGGACTACCAGTTTCCAAATGAACTTTGTCCAAATGGATTGCAAGTTGCATATCCTTTGCTTACGAAAGCAAAGGACTTTCTCTTGAGGATCATGTCACAGCTCACAACGTGAGAGCAATGGCAGCCTCTATGGCCAACCTTTGCTCAGTGTTCATTGACGACATCTGTAGAGCAGCCACCTGGGCTTCAGTACACACCTTTGCAGCCCACTACTGGCTTAGACAAGGATTCCCATTGGGATGCCTCATTTGGTCAAGCTGTTCTCCAGCATCTCTTTCAAACTTAGAACAACTCCTACCCGCCGTCCCGGGTTTCGATGCCAGAGTTCCATGGGAGGAAGCATGACCCATCTCAACCTGGGTTTCGCAGTTTTTCTGGGGTCATCTCAATGGCATCTCTCAGCTGGGGAGTCCCCATATGTGAAGACTACATTCCTACTTGTTCCTGGAGGTAGCGTAGTTACTCACCTGTAACAGGTGATTTCCAGGAACAGCAGAAATTAAGTCTTCACAACCCACCCACCTCCCCTAGGAGTTCTCTCTCTCTCCTTCTCTCCTTTGTCTCAGCTATAAACTCAGCTGAAGAGGGAGAGTTGGAAGGGCGGGAAGGCAGCGACGCAGGTGCAGTGGGATGCTCCTAAAAGCTTTCCTATTGGACGCTGGGGAGCGTTCCCGCTCAGGCTCCGTCGGTACCGACGATACCCATATGTGAAGACTTCATTCCTGCTGTTCCCGGAGATCACCTGTTACAGGTGAGTACCTACGCTTTAGCCTTATTGCTATTTAATTTTTTTAGTCCTTTAGCAGAATTGATCCAGGATCATGGGGTCACAGTATATTTTTATGCTGCTGATATTCCATTACTGTACTGAGTAGTTCCCATCTTAATGTATATCAAGCAGTAAAATTGTTTCAATGGATTAGTGCAGTGGCTACTTACTAATGGTTTTAAATAAAATCCAGCTAAATCCACGGCTATCTGCTTTACAGGAAATTGTTATTTCAAATAGTTCACTTTCAGCATTAGGTACCCTTATCATGCTGCAAGAGGGTGTGGTCATTTTAGGAGTTTTTCTTGGTGGGAAGCTATTATTTCAATAAGCAAATCTCACAAGTAGTAAGTTTTTCTGTCCCTTAGATGCATTCATGCAATTAGGGTATTTTAACAACAGAGTGCTTTGGAAATTCTTGTCCTTGCTTTTGCTGTTACAAAGTTAGACTATTGTAACTCATTATATAATGGCATAAAGCTTACATCCTTCAAATGATTACAGATAATATAGAATATGATCATGTTATGCCTCTTCTCATTGAACAACATTTATTTTATTTTATTTATTTAACATCTCTTATATACCGCGCTATTAAAATCAGCGCGGTGTACATCGAACAAAATATACTGCAATGTGTACAGGTAACATCGAGTTTACAGAGAACAAGGGAATATAAAACATGGAATAACAGGGATAACTATGTACAATAAACAATATACTATTTATATGCTTTAATTATGTACCATATTTAAACTCGAGTGAATATTGAACATGTATTCATGGGTAGGATGAGTCTATAGTAGTAAGGTAGATTTTCGTGGGGACTAATATCTTAACTGTAAAGTTTAAAGTTCCTATTCTGGTACATAATGTATTGTAGCAGAGTAATCAATTATACTTGGCTAATTTGTTAATTCCGTATGTACCACAATGCAGTCTTCATTTTTAGATAATTGGTGGTTCTCTCCTACTACTGGTAGAGCTCATAATGAAAATACATGCCATCTTACTGGGCAGACTAGATGGACCATACTGGTCTTTATCTGCCGTCATTTACTATGTTACTATTTAGTTTTCTTCTGTTTGGCCCCACTGCTTTTGAACAATCTCCCTCAAACCTGGAGATAAAAGGTTAATTTATTCAAAATTTAAAATTGGCTTTGATGTTTTTTTTCAGTTCGCCTTCTATGTTAATTGACATTAATAAATGTGTTTTTATGCTGGTGGTGCTTTGGATACATGGCATCAGATTGGCTATAAACTACTATAAGGTGACTTGATTAAATTATTTTTATTAATTTAAAGTTATAGATTTTAGGTTGAAACTGACTGTCTTGATATTTTTTAAATTTGGTAAGAATACATTATTAACTAATTTATATAATTGTAGTTTAACTCTTTCAAAATTTCTTTGATTTTATTATATATGGACTAATGTTGATTAACTTCATTTATAATTTTAAACCACTTTGTCGTCCTTGAAAGGTGGTATAGTAAGACTACAAATAAACATAAACATCTTGTGACATAGATTTTAGTTCATTTTTTAAATTAGTTTTGTAGCTACTTTATCTCTGGGTATTTTTTTTCACTTTAGATGTCCAGAGCAATCATTTTCAGGATGAAAAAAATAAACATTCTCAGCAATTGTCATTGTACACTATATAGAGATGTTTTAGATTGACTTGTATCAAATGCCACAGTAATCAGTTGCTTTCATTCTTCCTCATCGGAATACCCAAAGTAGATCAATACTTTCTGGTGTTCATATATCCCTCTGGGAACTTCATTGTAGAAGAGCAAGTTTAATTTACAATGAGAAAAAAATTTCTAGCAGAGAAATCTTTCCATCTGGAATGAAAATAAAAAGAGGGATGAGTTGACACTAGAAGAATGTTCACACAATGTTTTCATGTTTGTAAATCATTACAGTTTAGACATTACTTTCAGTGCTAATCCTAAATTATGGTAACTAATAGTAATTTTAGATTCTGATTAGGGATTAATACACTTGTCCTTTACGAGCATATTATGATTTTCTTGTTTTAGAAATACTTTATCACCTTTTCTACTTAAACAGTTTTAATATTTTAATTTAGCAATTTAGAAACTGTTTAGGACCACCTGATGGCTCATTGACAAGTATGGAGAGATTTTAACATACCTGATAATCTCCTTTTCTTGAATCCTGCTAGATCAGTCCAGAAGAGTGGGTTATATCCCCCTCCCAGCTGGTGGAGGCAGACTTGAGCAACTTTCAAGTCATCACTCGGTATATCCTCTGATACAGCACCGAGAGAAGCCAGCATGACATTTTTCAAGCAGTAAGCAAAACTGAAAAATTCAGAAAACTCACACAATGTTGTTAAACACACACATCCTTGTCACTAAGTCTGTAATCAAGTGTTTGGCTCTCTTGCTATGAAAAAGTGGAGTCGGCCCACACAGCTGACTAGATCTTCCACAGTGGTTGGAATCCCCCATATCTACAGAATGAATGTCAGACAGTAACCTTACTAACATGAACAAAAGGCATCATCTGCCAAAAGAGCCTTCTAGGATGGGACCTGGGCTGATCTAGCAGGATTTGAGGAAAGTAGATTATCGGGCATGTTAAAATCATTTGTTCCTTATGCTAGACCGATCCAGACAAGTGGGATGTACCCAAGCAGTTAGAAAGGGTGGGATGAAGACAACCAACAGGACAGATTACTTTGCTAGAGAAGTCATCTGAATAACCTCCATAAGTGCCCTGCGGGCCTCACTAAAAGTGATCAACTAAGGCCAGGTGGGCTTATAACTGTCCTTTCGGTCCACCTACATTGACTCCACGGAAGAGGATTGCATGAACTGCTATTTGCCCCTGAGTGCACTTATCAGGCAGGATGCACACTGCACCCAAAAGTCTCCAGGAGTGAATGGGCACTAGAAAATGACCTCTGCCAGCACGTCTCTCAAACTGCCAAGGATGGAGGAGATCTGATTGACAGGAGGCATGAGAAATTGCGATGAACTCTAGCAACATCTTCTGCCCATCCACCAGACACAGCGAGGAGTAAGTTTAAAGAAACTTCTCTACGAAGGAAGGCAGGCCCATAATCCAGTTAGACCTGAGAAAAGGAAGAGGGGATATCAAAGGTTTCACTGCAAAAGGGATCCATCCCAAAAAACAGAAAGACATACCTGAAGCCAAGGGATAAAGCACAGACACCCTTTGACGGATGCCAGAGATGCTGGGAATAGTTCATAAAGGATAACCCCCCCCTCCCCCCAAGAAGGCCTTACACATGGACCCCCCATAAGGGTCCTTCCAGGGCCCTCTGACACAGGAGCCCAGCTAGACCGAGTAACACACTCAATTGGGCAGAATTGCTTCACCTCTGCCTCAGAGAGATCCTCCCCCCCCACCCCTAAGGTAAGACTTATAGCAGAACAGGGCCACCTTGTGAATGCCAGGGGTTCTGGGTTAAACCGCAGTCTGGGTGGAACTGCTAAAAGGCTCCAACATCCACTATGGGCACACAGACTTGCTGAGTCCCAAGCAGGTTAGGTACAAAGTGACTGAAACACACCAGCATATGCCCGCCAGGACCAAGCCCTAAGCGAGAAGGAGCTAGGGAAATGCCTTACCCTGAGCCCCTGCTATGCTTCTTTTGTACTCCTGTACCTGATGAAGAGGAGAAGACCCTACCACTTGCCTCAAGTGTCCGCTTAACACAGTGCGCAAATTCATTCCGGAGCTCCTAGGAACACAGGATCAAATGGGCCACTGCTTGTGCTGAAGACAGCTTATCCAGGGTCAAAAGACAATGCCAGCATCCCTCTCCTAGGCCATTCCAGAGGAGGGGCCTCCCAATCTGTCTTCTGCAGAATCCTCTTGTGCCTGAAATTGGCTTGCAACCAGCATCTGTTGGAGATGTGGTCACATGAGATACTGGAAGGCCAAGTCTTCATGCTAATATATATCTTGTGTGGAAGGGCGAATTCGCATTTTGCCTGGACTCATGGAGTTCTGACACAGACAGGCCGCATGCCAATGAAGCTTTCAATATGTGTTGCAGCTGGAGCAATCAGATGCTTCATTGACAAAAGGTACAACTGTACAGTCACCCATGAGCTCTGATGCAGTAGATGGCATGCACTTAGCCCACTATGTCCCTTAAGGAAGATGCAAGCTGCCCCAGGGCTAGTGTGACCTCTGCAGCTTCTATGTGGAAGAACCTCCTTAGGAGCCCTGTGAAGGGACATCCTTGGGCACCTCGACCATGTTTTACAACTCTAGCCCATCCGGCAGGAAGCCAGGCTGACAAGCCTCTCCTCAGGTGCTTCCCACAACCTACTAGAGGTGGGACTACATAGGCTACCTCACCTGCTCCTTAATCTAGTTTGTTTATTTTATTTAGCTGGATTAATATACTGACTTTCTCCGGGAGCAAGCAGGAAGTCACTTCTCACATATGGGTGATGTCTGCACCGACTGAGCCCTTGCGGGAGCATCCCCCAGCTTTCAAACAAAGCCTTTGGGAGATGCCACCACGCAGGCATGGTCCTCTGCCTGCCCAAGGGTGCCATCTTGCTCAGTCTCCTTTTTTTTTCGCTGAGCCCTTCAGACGTTTGTCTGGCTTGTCCCGGGAAAAATTAGATTTTTCTCTCCAAATTTCATATTCATCTCCTGTATTGCACCAGTACTCTTCCCGCCACTGATCCCGTTGCCTCGACGTCGAGTTTGGATCTATTTTTGTAGTTCCTTATTGTCCCTCCAGTCTAGTCCCAAAACCTCTGGGGTTAAGCACCTCCTCTCGCAGCTTGGAGACTGAACCCGTCACTCTTTTGATGACACTGGCATAAATAGCCCAGGAACCGCCTCCTTGCTCCAGTTATCTCAGTCTCCAAGCAGCTGGAGGAGTAGTGAGCCCAGAGGTTTCGGGACTCACTTGAGGAATGAATAAGGCGAGCTAGGGAATTAGGAATAATTGTAATTATAAAATAGGTTGATTAAAAAAAATAGTGATAGAGAACGGAGTGAAGTAGCATAGCAGACAGTCTGAATTTCTGCAAAGAGCTGCCCCCCCTCCCCCCTCCCGGGCAGTCTGTTCATTGGAACCGGGAAGTGTGTGGGAGTAGGCAGAGGGGCCTCCGGCTCCCGAGCCCACTGCTTGGGTGAGGACCCTTGAGACGCCGCTTCCAGAGATATCGGGAGTAGTGAGATTAGTAGCGGTGCTTGAGGCAGTGGCTATTTCCACGGCTGGTTTCCCCGATGCTGAAACTCCTCTGTGGAGGAAGGGCTGAGCGTGGTAGTGCTTGCCAGGGCTCGCGGAGGCTGCAGTGCGAGGAAGGTGAGCAGACCGCACAGGCGGCAGGGGACCGGTAGCGCAGTATTTCGACTACGAGGGCAGGCGGAGCGGGGAGTAGGCCCGGGCCACATGGCAGCAGTGCGGGAGACTCCTGAGCACCAAATTTCAGAAAACCGAAGCAGGGTCTGTTTAAATGTCTTCGGGGCACAGTGAATAGCTTCCAGGGAGCTGGGCTACTAGCGAAACTTCATTCAATGCCGTTTAAAGTGAGTTGGAAAAAAAAACAGGAGAAGACACGGAGAATTTTAGCTGAGGAGATCTGGGTAAATAAGACAGGATTTCTAGGTTAATCAACATGCCTTCTAGGCCTCAATGTTTAGTATGTGGGGCTAGAAGGGGTTCAGTGTCTGAGGCGGGGGTGTGCAGGGGGTGTGTGCAAGAGGCATCCGCAGTGTAAATACTTGTGGAAGGGGGCGTAAAGGCTCAGAAAAGGAACGCTTCTGCCTCGCCATAACCTCTTCTTCCTGCCTTTACCACCCCTGGAGCTGGTAGCGGGACCGTCATTGGCTCCGGACATCCCCTCTGCCCAACCTCTGTTACAGGGGGGTTGGCAATATTTTCCCAAGATTTTGTGGCACTACTCCAGCAGGCCCTTGGTGGGGGGGCGCGGGGGTCTTCGGGCAGTACAGGGGAGGGGGAACTTGGGGGTAAAGCGCCCAGGACCTTTCCTGGACTTAGGGGTGGAAGGAGTCCCATCTAAGAAGCCTAAGGTGGTGAGGGACAGGACGGAACAGGCCATGGCTCTGGATAGTCTCTCAGAGGATTTGTATGACTTGGATGTAGAGGAGGAACTAGAAGAAGGTGAGCTCACGGAACAGGACGACCAGGCAAGGGTGGTTCGAGTGTTCCGGCGTGAGGAGCTACCGGCACTTATCAATGAAATGCTTAAGACGCTTAATATGCCCTCTGTGGGTCCGGCAGAGAATTCCGCATTGGAGGATCCCTTATTGCAAGCCGTGGGAAAGTCCCAGAGGGTTTTTCCAATGCATAGATTAGTGAGAGACATTATTCAAGAAGAATGGGATATGCCGGAGGCAGGGCTCAAAGGGTCCAGAGTGATGGCGCTTCTGTACCCTTTGGCAGACCAGGATAGGGATCTTTTCCGATCTCCCAAGATGGATGTGGAGGTGTCTGCAGTTACTAAGAAGACAACTATTCCAGTCGAGGGCAGCGCTGCTCTTAAAGATGCTCAGGATAGGAGGCTGGACACCTTGTTGAAGCAGGTATTTGATGTGAAAGCCCTTTCCATGCACGCCTCTATTTGTGGGGCTCGGATGGCAAGAGCATATCTCCGGTGGTCCCAGAGGATCCAGGGAATTCAGTTAGAGGACTCAGTTGAGGAGGCGGCTTGTTTGGAATCCGGGGCGGCGTATCTGGCGAATATCCATTATGATCTTATATGAGGCCTTTCAAAGAGTATGGAGTTGGTTATAGCGGCAAGGAGATATCTGTGGCTCCGTAACTGGGTGGCAGATAACTCTTCTAAAGCAAGGCTAGGTAAGCTCCTCTTTAGGGGTAAGCTCCTCTTTGGAGAGGATTTGGATAAGTTAGTAAAAGACCTGGGGGAGTCTAAGGGCGGAAGGCTGCCTGAGAACAAGCAGAAGAAGGGACGTCCAGGGGTGGCAACCAAAAGTCAGCAAAGGGAGTTTTGACGTTTTCGTTCGCCAAGATATGGTCAGTTTCAAAGAAGACGTTTTCCCTACAGATCCCAGGGGTTTCGAGGGTTCAGAGGAGCAGGTAGAGGTTTTCGCAGTGAAATAAGGGGGGTTCAGGTAGGATTGGTGCCTGTAGGGGGTTGACTAAGGGACTTTTATCCTGCCTGGACCCAAATTACGTCAGATCGATGGGTGTTGGAAGTAATTCGGGAAGGATATTCTCTTGAGTTCCAATGTCCAGTGGTTGATTCCTTCGTTCTATCTCCCTGCAGAGCTTGATCAAAGCTGCCAGCGGTGTGGGAGACTTTAGAGAGACTCCTAGTGCTTCGGGCAGTGGTGCCGGTTCCTCCGGATCAGTACGTATGCGGTCGATACTCCATATACTTTGTAGTGCCAAAAAAGGAAGGAACATTTCATCCTATTCTGAATCTCAAAAGAGTGAATCGTCTTTGGGTGTCTCATTTTTGGATGGCGACCTTGAGATCAGTCATAGTAGCGGTTCGGCAGGGGGAGTTTCTCACGTCTTTAGATTTGTCAGATGCTTATTTACATGTTCCAATTCGCTTAGCGCATCAGAGGTTTCTCAGATTTGCAGTTCCCATGTGGCATTTTCAATTCCAGGCATTGCCGTTTGGTTTGACAACAGCCCCACGAACCTTCACCAAAGTGATGGTGGAGGTAGTGGCAGCACTGTGAAAGGAAGGGGTTTTGGTTCACCCTTCCCTGGACGATTGGTTGATCCAGGCAAAATCGAGGAGCAAAAGCGAAGAGACTACCCTCCGAGTGGTGCATTTCTTGCAGAGCCTCGGATGGGTGGTCAGTGTAGCAAAGAGCAGATTAACGCCATCGCAGGATGTAGAGTACTTAGGGGCTTGCTTCAATACAGGAGCAGGAAAGGTTTTTCTGCTGCGTCTCTGGGCACAAGGGCTGAGAAAGCTCGTCCATGCCTTTCTGAGAAAGAGGGCTCCCACGGCGTGGCATTAACTGCTGCTTCTGGGAACGATGGCGGCTACGCTCGAGTTAGTGCCGTGGGCCAGGGCCCACATGCAGCTGCTGCAGAAAGCATTACTCAGAAGATGGTTGTATCAGTTGGACAAGTTGTTGCAGAAGCTCCCTGTCCTCTGGAGATGAGGCGAGCTCTCCAGTGGTGGCTAGCTCCAGGGTGTCTGGAGAAAGGGATGCCTTTGGAATCGCCAGCCTGGATACCGCTGACGACGGATGCCAGTGGACAACGCGAGAGAGGAGTTGGTCAATCAGCAGATTGGAACTAAGGGCAGTGACTCTAGCGCTTCGGGCCTTTCAGTGATGCCTACAGGGAAAGGCGGTCCGAGTGCTGTCTGACAATGCAATGGCAGTGGCCTACATCAATCGACAGGGAGGTACCAGCAGTGTATCTCTGGGAGAGGAGGCAGAGGAGCTGTTAGCCTGAGCCCAGCTTCACTTGGTGGCTTTGTCGGTGGCACAAGTAGCAGGGATAGACAACATGACAGCCAATTTTTTTTTTTTTTTGTCAGGTCAAGGTAGACCCAGGAGAGTGGGTTCTCCATCACGAGGTGTTCGAACTACTGGTACTTTGGTGGGGAACGTCTGTAATGGATCTCATGGCGATGTTCGAGTCAGCAAAGGCCAGTCTGTTTTTCAGCAGAAGGCGAGAGGATGTCGGAAAGTCTGGACGCTCTAATACAGAGACGGCCGGAGGGCCAGCTCCTGTACGTGCTTCCACCTGGGTGTTAATAGGTCGCGTGCTACAGCGAATAGAGCGTGACAGGGGTCAAGTGATCCTGATCGTGCTGGATTGGCCAAGAAGACCATGGTATGCCGACCTGATACGTCTCCTGGTGGGGCGGTCCTGGAGGCTGCCGGTCAGGAGGGATCTGTTGGTGCAGGGTCTGTTGAACATGCCTCAAGTGGATTGATTCTCGCTTACGGCTTGGCTCTTGAAAGGGCAAGGCTGAGGGCCAGGGGGTACTCGACAGTGGTAATTAGTACCTTGTTAAGGGCCAGGGGTCGGTCTACCTCGCTGGCGTATGTACGTGTCTGGCGGGTGTTTGAGGCGTGGTGTGAAAGCCGGCAAGTGCACTCCTTAAATGCTTCGGTACCACAGGTTCTATCCTTTTTTACAGGATGGCTTTGATAAAGGCCTAGCGGCAGCATCCTTGTGAGTCCACTTGGCAGCGTTGTCCTGTTATTGGAGGAAGGTGCAAGGAATGACGCTCGGGACGCATCCAGATATTAAGTGGTTTCTATGAGCAGTGGTGCTCTTGAGGCCTCCGTGCAGAGCAGCGGTGCCCATGTGGGATCTCAATTTGGTACTGGAGACATTGGTGCTAGAGCTATTTGAACCTTTCAGTTAGGCAACGTTAAAAGATCTCACTCTCAAGGTAGTGTTTTTGGTGGCTATATGTTCAGCTAGAATGGTTTTGGAGTTGCAGGTTTGTCCTGTAGAGAGCCTTTTTTGTCGTCCTGTGACAAAGTGGTATTGAGGACCGTTTCCTCATTCTTGCCTAAGGTGGTGTCGGCATTTCACATAAATCAAGTTGTGTCTTTACCAGTGTTTGAGTCTGATGGTAAGGATGGGTTCAAAGGACGGTTGAAGCTCCTGGATGTACGTCGGGTATTAAGGATGTACTTGCAGAGAACGGCTTTGGTTCTGCAAGATAGACAGGCTGTTTGTCTTGTTTGGCGGGGGGGGGGCGCATCAAGGAGAGGCAGCGTTGAAGTCTTCCATTGCAAGGTGGTTCAAGGAGGCTATTGTGTCTGCGTATATGTTAAAGGGGAAGCTCGTGCTGAAGGGTCTGAGGGCTCATTCAACTAGAGCACAAGCAGCTTCCTGGGCAGAATTTAGCTTGGTGCCAGTGGTTGAGATTTGTAAAGCGGCGATGTGGTCGTCTCTGAATTCATTTGTCAAGCATTACCAGCTGGATGTTCAGGCGGAAAGGGATACACAATTTGGATCAGCAGTGCTTCAGGCTGGTCTAGCAGGTCCCTCCCGGTAAGATTGTTCACTGCTCTGTTACATCCCCAGAGGTTTCGGGATAGACTGGAGGGACGATAAGGAAGATGAAATTAGACCTACTAATTGTAGTTCCTTGAGGAACTCCAGTCTAGTCCTCCTTCCCTCCCTGCTGTTAATTTTGGACTGTAGCCTGAAGTGAAGAAGTTTGGTACGTTTAAGCAGCAGAGACAGCTATAAGGGACACGGTCCGTGGGGGGGGGGGGGGGAGAGAAATTAATATTTCGGTAAGAGTACATTGAAATTGGGGGTTCTTTACAGAGAGAGCGTGGGCGGACTAAGCAGTGTTTAGGAGGTAGTTGGCTTAAGTACATTGCAGAAAGTTCAGTTTTGTTATTTGAACAATTAACTCTTGATAGTTATAGTTTAAATTAAAAAAAAAAAAAAGAAAAGAGGAAGCTTATGGAATCTACTTAATTGTTGCTCTGGTGAGTCTGCTTTGTCAATAGGTTACTAGAGCAAGGAGGCGGTTCCTGGGCTATTTATGCCAGTGTCATCAAAAGAGTGACGGGCTCAGTTGCCAAGCTGCGAGAGGAGGTGCTTAACCCCAGAGGTTTCGGGACTAGACTGGAGTTCCTCAAGGAATTACAATTAGCAGGTAAGACTAATTTCATCTTTTTGTTTCTTTTCCTGGAGTCTTTGTGCCTTTTTCCTCTCACTGGCAGCCTGGAGAGTCTTCGACCTCGCAGGGGTACTTTTTTCCACCATGGCTACCAGTGGCTTTTAGAAGTGTGATCAGTGCTCTAAAATTGTCTTTGACCGACACACATAACTGCTGTCTCTTCTGCCTTGGGCCAGACCACGACACGGCAGCCTGCAGTCTCGGCAAAAGGATGTCCAGTAAAGCCCTCGAGTCGCCAGCAGCAGCATAAGGTTTTTTTTTTTTTTTCCCCCCCTTTGGCCCTCCGAGTCCCAGGTGCCTCCAAAGACCAGGGCCTTGTCTGAGGCCCCGACATCTCGGGCGGAATCTCCAGAACCCAGGCCTCATCGTGGGCCCTCAGAAAGGGGGTCTCCCTTGAAGGAACCCAGGAAGAAGAAGAAACCCTCAAAGGCAGCATCCTTGGATGGTTCTGACTGGCTGGGTGCCCCCCCAGTCCCGGTCCCACAGTCCAGGGCGTTCATCCGAGGCTTCGGAGAGGGGAGCGGCTTGCAAAGGTCCTCCAAAAGGATCTGACTACGGACCGTCCTCGGTCCCCAGACACCATCCTCGTTAAGGATTCCCCTTCGGGAGAGCCGACATCGGGCCTGAGTCCAGAATGGCGGCCCTGGAGCGCAGTTTGTCTGCCTTCATGGACCAGCAGCGGGCGCTGTTGTCTGGCACGACCGGTTCATAAGCCCCAACTACTGGGCTCTTGATGTCCAAGACGTCTCTGGAGACCAAAGCCGATCTTCGAGGTCCTCTGGCCTCGCGTCGGTCAAGGTCGCGATCTGAGTCCCGCTTGATGGGACCGCGGTCATCCCTGGCAAGTATGCCGGGCACAGGGCATCGGGGGCCCTGAGGCCCGCGGAGCAGCCCTCCTATTTGTCCTCAATGGACTACTCAGAGTGGGAGTTGGCGGACATGGAGTCCCCCGATATCCATCGCCACCACGACGTCCCATTTGACTCTCCTGTCTTGGAGCCTTGACGGCAGTCCCAGCCGGAGGATATGTGCTTCCTTGATTTCGTCAAGGATATGTCGAAGGCCCTGGTGTTCCCTACCGAGTCGGAGGAGGACCCTCGGGCGGATGAGTTGGAAATCCTCCAGTACGAGGCTCCTCTGAGGGGAAACGCTCACGGTGCCCATTCCTCCATCCTATAACAGCTGATGCTCCGGATGAGGGAGAGACCGCTTCGTTACCAGTGGTGAGAAAACAGCTTGACTTGATGTACAGAGTCCGCTGGAGCCTGGGCTTCCAGAAATCACAGCTGTCGTATAACTCCATGGTGCTGGAGTTGACCATGCGTCGGCTGAAAAACCAGAAGACGCACTCCTTGGTGCCCCCTGGCAGGGAGGCCCGCATCCTGGGCACCCTCGACAGAAAATGCTACCAGGGCTCAATGCTTATCGGCTGTATCCAGGCCTACCAGCTGTTCATGGGCATGGGCAGCTGTTCAAGAGCTTGGCCAAGGCAGTCTGTGAATGCTCCAAATTCATGTCTCGAGCGGCCTATGATGGGTTTGAGTCAGTGGCTCTAGTAGCGGCGGCGGGCATTGGTGCACGCCGCCAAGCTTGGCTACAGTCGTCTGACCTCAAGCAGTGGGTTCAGGACAAATTGGCAAACCCATGACCGACCAGGCTGCCGAGCTGGAGACCAAGTTCATTATGAGGACCAGGCTTTCCAAGAAGACCACTGCCTCTCCCTGACAGAAGTAAAAAGCAGAAGGCTCCAAAATCCCAGGCACTGACTCCGGCCCAGCCAGGGGGGGTAGTTTTTGACTCCTTGAGCATAGCTTATCTACCCCAAGGAGATCAGTAGCCCACAGGGGGACGTCTGGCTCTCTATGCCCAGAGGTGATTGACCATCACCACTGACTCCTGGGCACTTTGGTAGTCAGGGAGGGTTACCTCCTCCACCTGACTCAGACGCCTCCCCCTTATTTTCCAGGAGAGCCCCTCAGGTCTCCCCTTCACCAGGACTTTCTACTGAAGGAGTTGGCAGGTCTTCTCAAGGACAAAGTGGTGGAACCGGTGCCCGACCATCTCAAGGGTAAGGGGTTCTACTCCAGGTACTTCCTCGTGCCAAAAAGGACAGGGGGCCTAAGGCTCATCCTCGACCTGCATAGCCTCAACAAATTCCTGGTGAGGGAGAGGTTTAAGATGCTCTCCTTGGAGCATTGCTGCCCTATCTCCAGAGGGAGATTGGCTATGCTCCTTAGACATCAAGGATGCTTATACAAGCATCCTCATCCACCACCACCACAGGCAGTACCTGCGGTTTGTAGTGGGGGGCAGGCATTTTCAGTACAGGGTGCTCCCCTTCGGCTTGACCTTGGCCTTGGCCCTGGCCCCAAGAGTCTTCACAAAATGCCTGGCAGTCATGGCCATCTTTCTCCACCTCCAGGGGGTCTTTGTCTTCCCCTACCTGGATGATTGGCTCATAAAGGGAGGCATGGCCTCAGAGGTGCAGCAGGCCACCATACGCACCATCCAGGTCCTGCAACACTTGGGGTTTGTCATAAACTACCTCAAGCCTTGCTTCCTCCCAGCACAATGCCTGGAGTTCATTGGGGCAAAACTAGACATTCTCCAGTTGAAGGCCTTTTTGCCCAGGGACTGAGCTGACCGTCTCTGGACTGGCACAGGACATCCCTCGGTGCCCGCTCAGCAGCTTCTGCGCCTCCTCAGGCACATGGCCTCTACAGTCCACATCATCCCAGATGCTCGCCTCCACATGAGGTGCAGTGGTGTCTCCAGGACCAGTGGTCTCAGGCCCCGGGTCGCCTTCGAGACAGAGTCTCTGTAACCTGCCAACTGGTGGACTCCCTGGTCTGGTGGCAGTCTCTCCAGCATCTCGAGGCGGGCATGCCTTTTCAGGCCCCAAGCCCCTCAAGGGTCCTCACCACGGATGCCTCCCTGCTCGGCTGGGGAGCCCACTGCAGAGAGGTCCGCACCCAGGGCAACTGGTCACCAGATGAGAGCACCCAGCAGATCAACCTCCTGGAGCTCCGAGCCATACACTTAGCCATGCGAGTTTTCTGTCACCACCTGCGTCACCAGCCGGTGCTGGTTCAGGCGGCCAACCAGGTGGCGATGTTCTACGTGAACAAACGGGGGGCATGGGATCTCGTACCCTTTGTTCGGAGGCACTGGTCCTTGTATGCAGTCCAACAGGGTATCCTCCTGCCGGCAGTATATCTACCAGACCAGGACAACCCTCTGGCTGACGGGCTGAGCAGAGTCCTCCAGTCACACAAGTGGCAGCAGGACCCCAGGGTATCCTATCGACTTTTCCAGCTGTGGGGGGAACACGTGATGGACCTGTTCGCCTGCCCAGACAACTTCCAGTTGCCTCGCTTCTGTTCTCGAAAGACCCACCCCTCCAGGGTGGCAGCGGATACGTTCCTTGTCTCATAGTTGGAAGGCCTCATGTATGCCTTCCCTCCCACGCTGCTGATTGCCAGGACCTTCCGAGAAAGGGCTTCGCTCATCCTGATAGCTCCTCAGTGTCCCAGGCAAGCATGGTTCCCGCTGCTCCTCCGCTGATGGTGGAGACCCCCATCCCCTTGGGGACCACCCCAGGACTCCTGTTTCAGGAGGACGACTCTCCTCTGCACCCCAACCTGGGGTCCCTGTCGCTGAGAGGGTTGCTCTGGCCCCTTTCAACCTTTTGGTTACAGTGGAAGATATTCTGCTGGCCTCTCGCAAGGCCTCTACTAGGAAGGCTTATGCCCTCAAATGGTGCAGGTTCTCAGTTTGGTGCACCGAGCACAGGGCTGACTCGTTCTCCTGCCCCGTGGCACAGGTGTTGTAGTACCTTCTCCATCTCTATCAATCAGGGCTCAAGTCTAACTCCATCCAAGTGCACCTCAATCTGGTGGGTGGTAAGCCCCTCTCGGTCCATCAGTTTGGTGACCCATTTTCTTTGGGACCTGCTTTTATCGAAGCCCCCAGTTTGTCCTCCGGCAACCAAATGGGACCTCAACATAGTGTTGGGGCAGCTCACTCGCCCACCCTTCAAGCCTCTGGCTACTTGCCACCTTCACCACCTCTCTTGGAAGGTGGCTTTACTGGTTGCGCTCACCTCTGCTCGCAGAGTTAGCGAGCTTCAGGCCCTTGTGGCAGAGGTGCCTTATACCAGGTTCTACAAGAACAGAATGGTGCTTCGCACCCACCCCAAATTCCTGTCTAAGGTAGTATCGCTCTTCCAACTCAACCAGGAAGTGGTGCTCCCTATCTTCTTTCCAAGACCTCACGCCTTGGACTTTAAGAGAGCTTTGTCCTCCTTCTATATCCAACGCACTCGGGGCACCGCAAAGCTGCTCAGCTTTTCATCTCCTATGACCACAGTAGGCCGGGGGATGCGGTGACCAAGCGTATGCTATTCACATGGGTGGCGGACTGTATCGCTGTCGCTTATGAGCAGGCAAGGCTCCCGCTGGAAGGCCTTGTCACGGCGCACCGTGTCAGGGCCATGGCAGCCTTGGCAAACTTGTGCTCTGTCCCAATGGTGGACATCCACCGGGCTGCCACTTGGTCTGCAGTCCATACCTTCGCAGCCCATTACTGCCTGGAAAATGAATCCTGACGGGACAGTGCCTTCGTCCAGGCTGCGCTCCGTAACCTTATTTGGGGTTTAGGCAACTCCTACCTTTCGACCCTTCTGTGTTCAGGCTATGGTAGTGCTGGTTTCATCGGACACAGGGATCCTTCTGTGCTCTGTGGACACAGACTAAATTGCTACTGCTTGTGGCTCCCCATATGGGAGCCCCTATTTTTGCTATGGGCTTTCGGTAGCCTTTAGCTGGGGAATCCCATGTGTGAGGACTGACTTCCTGCTTGTTCTTGGAGAAAGTGTAGTTACTCACTTGTAATGGGTGTTCTCTGGGGACAGCAGGAATCGGTCCTCTCAACCCTCCCTCCTCCCCTTGGAGTTGCTCCTTGACCATCTTGTTTTTGCTGTCTTTTAGCTATGTCATCTGACTGAGCAAGATGGCACCTTTGGGCCGGAAGGGGACCACGCATGCGTCGTGGCATCTTCCAAAGGCTTTCTTTGAAAGCTGGGGGGGATGCTTCCATGAGGGCTCTGTTGGTGCTGACGTCAGCCATATGTGAGGACTGATTCCTACTGTCCTCTTAGGACACCTGTTACAGGTGAGTAACTATGCTTTCTCTGGGTCAGGAAAGAGGAAAAGCCTGGAATACTGGACAGACAAGGTGGTGCATCTCAATCCAAATGTCAATGCAAAAATTTAGTCTGAAATTTAGCTACATGCTCGAGGGCCATAGGAAATCAGACACATAAACAGACTGAGAACCAGATGCTCTGAGTCAGGAGTATCTTCAATGAACCTTTCATTGACGGAAAATTCCCTACAGGAGAGTAGTAACCAACTCTCCAGGACTTCACCTCCTGTGAAATAATCAGGTTGCTCTTAGGACAGCTGTTTCGACTCCAGACTTGCCAGCCTGGCTCTGCAGGCTTGTGCCTCATGCACCCTGGCAATGGCTAGAAGGGCACTCAAGACTTTCAAATGCCTGTAGGGGAAGGATGGGCTTGCAGAGGAATGAAGGAGCATGAGGGCAAAGCAGGGGCTGAGACTATTACCGAACCTAGCCCTGTGCGAGCAGTGCAGCTGCACAGGGCGCAAAGGCTTAGGGGGTGTGTTTCGACTGCCTGCTGTTGCTCTGCCCCTGCCACCTTTTGTTCTCTCAGCGGCAGCAGTGCAACAGCAGGCAGTAAAAATGCGCCCCCTAAGCCTTTGCGTGGGTCTTTCTGCAGGTCTTGTCCATCCCTCCTCTGACATGTCAGAGCGGGGAGGGATCAGATCTGCTTAAAGTTAGGTCAGCTCTGCTCTGCTGCTGCCAGTGACTTGCACATTGGTCGCGTGCCCCTCATTCCTATACTTCTATCCTGCTGCTGCCTGCCCTTGTCCTGCTGCCGGTGCCGCCATGGAGAAAACAGGGGGCAGCAGGGCAGAGGCTGGACAGAGGTATGTGGTGAAGGGGGGGGGGGCACACTGTCGATGAGAAGAATGCTCAGGGGCTTTGGAGGGTACACTTGGGCCCCCAAATGTCACTGCAGGGGTCTGAAAAGCAGCTAACCAACTGAATAGAGCCTGAAGGCTGTTTTAGGAGCTGCAGCACAAGCTGGCCCACAGGTGGGGCACTTGCTTTCTGAAAGGCCCCCAGGAGCACATGGGCACTTAGCTGGTGCCATCCTGCCATGTTCTACTCTTGCTGGACCTACACAGTCTGCCAGAATGGCTGCAGAGCTTACCAGCAGCGCAGAAAAAAAGAGCAGCAGGGGCCACAAGCATGGCATCTGGCCCCCTGGCCCCCTATGGTGGGTATCAGGATGCTGGCCAAAAGGTGCCGTAGACATTGTAGTATAACTGGGAAAAAAAACCTGCAGCCTCGGTGAAAAAACACTAGGTGGCTGCTGCTGCATCAGGCCAAAGAAAATACTCTGGCAAAAGAATAAAAACTGCAAAAAAAATTCATGTGGAAAAAAAAGTTACCTGGATTCATGGGAAACGGGAGTCCCAAGGCCTGTTGGGCCAATCGGGGAAGTCCTATTAGGGAGGCCCCAGATACCCAACACAGGCCTGGGGAGGCCTGACAGGGGAAGATGGGGCTTTTTTATTTTGTTGGGTTTATTTATTTTTTTGATTTGTTTTTTTAAAATTATAGTTGGTTTATTCAAAGCAACTGAGAGCCGATTGCACACCCATTGAATTCCAGTGGGGCTGATGTGGTACCTCTTCACAAAAGTGGTGACAGGGAAGAAGTGAAAAACTACAGGCCCGTGAGCCTTACCTCTTTGGTGGGGAAAGGTAATGGAGGCGCTCCTGAAAGAGCGAATAGTGGACTTTCTCAAAACCGAGGTAACATGGTTTTACCAAAGGATGATCTTGCCAAACAAATCTGAGTTCTTTGGGTGACCAGAGAACTAGATCAGGGGCATGTGATGGATGTCATCTACCTGGATTTCAGCAAAGCCTTTCATACTGTTCCTCATAGGAGGCTTATCAATAAACTCAGTAGTTTGGGGATGGGCCCCAAGATGGTGAACTGGATCAGAAATTGGTTGACTGACAGACGACAGATAGTAAATGGAGCTCACTCAGATGAAAGGAGGGTGATTAGCAGGGGGCCCCAGGGTTCAGTCCTGGGCCCGGCACTGTTTAATGTATTTGTGAGTGATATTGCTGAAGGACTGAATGGAAAAGTCTGTCTTTTTACAGATGACACAAAAATTTGCAACAGAGTGGACTCCCCTGAGGGAGTGGATAACATGAGGAAAGATCTACAAAAGCTGGAAGAATGGTCTAATGCTTGGCAGTTAAGATTTAATGCGAAAAAGTGCAGTGTCATGCACTAGGGAAGCAGAAATCCAAGGGAAATGTATGCAATAGGGGTCGAGAGGTTGGTGTGCACGGACCAGGAGAAGGACCTTGGTGTGATTATTTCCGAGGATCTCAAGGTGGCAAAACAGTGCGACAAGGCAGTGGCAAAAGCCAGGAGGATGTTGGGTTGCATACATTCTCCAGGACCAAGCAGGAAGTCAGTCCTCACATATGGGTGACGTCGGTGCCGACGGAGCCCCCGTGCGGAGCATTTCCCCAGCTTTCAAAGAAAGCCTTTGGGAATTGCAGCGAGCATGCGCAGTCCCCTTCCCGCCCAAGGGTGCCATCTTGCTCAGTCTTTTTTTCGCGGAGCCCGACGGACGTAGTTCGTTTTGCGCCGAGGAAAAAGTTGATTTCCCTGGATTTTGTTCTTCCTCTTCGGTTCGACGCCGGATCCTTTTCCCGCCGGGGCCCGATACGCCGGTATCGAGCCCATTCTCTATTTTCGGTTTTTGTCCTTCATGACTAGCGTTCGCGCCATTTTTTCTTTTTTCACTGGCAGCCCTGTCTTTTGACCTCGCAGGGGCCCTTTTTCCCCCGATGGCTGCCAGTGGGTTTAAGAAGTGTGATTGGTGTAAGAAACTTATGTCTCTTACCGACACACATGACTGCTGCCTCCGCTGCCTCGGACTCGATCATGACCCGATGATCTGTGGTCCCTGTGGCAAAATGTCCTCGAAGGCATTGAGGAGTCGGCAGCACCAAAAGGATAGAATCTTCTCTGACTCCGCATCCGGACGGGCCCGGACCTCATCAGAGGCCTCGACGTCTCGGGACTCCGGCCCCGAGCAGCGTCGGGATTCCTCTCAGCGGGGGTCTCCTTCGCAGGAGCAGCGCAGGAAGAAAAATCCCGAGAGGGGGCGTCGGTGGATGCTCTTGGTTCCTCGAGGGCCAGGTCGCATAGCCCCGATAGCCGTCCCGGGTCTTCGGAGTCGGAGAGGCCTGCCAAGCAACCTCGTCTCGAGATGGAGTCTCCTGGACACGTGAGTGCTGTAGTCCTCGTGGACTCTCCTCCAGGGGAGCTGAGGTCGGGCCCGACGCCGTCGGGGCCGAGTCAGGGGCTGCTGGGTCTCCTGAGCTCGGACTCAGGTTGACGGCCTTGGAGAGCAGCCTCGCTGCCTTCATGGAACAGCAGCGGGCATTGATCGCCGGTCTCACCGGTGCATCTGCCCTGACCACCGGGACATCGACGTCCAAGTCGACCCCGGAGTCCGAGCCGATCCTCGAGTCCATGCGGGCTCGAGTCTATCCTCGGCCACGGTCTCCCTCGGCCTCCCATTCAGGACAGAGGTCGTCAACGCCGGTACCCTCGGCATCGGGGCGGATGGCATCGGTGCCCGCCCGACCGGAGCCACTTGTTTCCTCCTCCGAGGAGTTGGGCTGGGAGACGGAGGATGAAGAGTCACTCGACACCTATCGGACTCTGTGTGTCCCGTCGGACTCACCGGAGTCCAAACCTCAGAGACGATCCCCACCGGAGGATACACGGTTCTCGGACTTCGTGCGGGATATGGCCAAGGCTTTGGCATTCCCCGCGGATCCCGAGGAGGAGCCTCGAGCCGAGGAGCTTCTAGGCCCTCCAGTATGACTCTCCCCCGAAGGAGGCCTTTACTGTTCCGGTTCCTCCTATGCTGGAGCGTCTGCTATTCCGCATGTGGGAGACCCCGGCCTCGACACCGGTGTTAAGCAAGCGGGTCGATTCCATCTATCGAGTCCGCAAGAGCCCCGGGTTCCAAAAGGCACAATTATCGCACCACTCCATGGTTGTGGAATCGGCCATGCATCGACTGAAAAGTCAGAAGATGCACTCCTCGGTGCCTCCTGGCAGGGAGGCCCGGAACCTCGATGCCCTCGGTAAGAAGTGCTTCCAGGGCTCTATGCTTGCTTGCCGTGTCCAGACATACCAGCTCTATATGGGCATGTACCTCTGGGACCTGGCAAAGGAGATTGCTGGGTTCTCTGCTGGTCTCTCCGAGGAACCTTTGCAGAGGTTCCAGGCCTTGTCCACTGGTATTCGAGAGTGCTCGAAGTTTATCTCTCGAGCAGCCTACGATGGCTTCGAGGCTTCGGCCCGAGTAGCCGGGGCCGGCATCGGTGCCCACCGACAGGCTTGGCTACAGTCATCCGACCTCGAGCCATGGGTTCAGGACAAGTTGGTCGATATCCCCTGCCGGGGTGAAAACCTTTTCGGCAAACCTATGGCTGAAAAGGCTGCTGAACTCGAGACAGACTCTCACCAGGACTAGGCTGTCCAGGAAAACCTCTGCCCCTTCTCAGAAAAAGAAGGGCTCGGGAAAAAAGACCTTTTACCCGACGAAGTCATCTGCCTATAAACAGTACCCTCATTATCAGGCCTCTGCAGCTCCCCAACAGGGTCAGCAGGCCAAGGGGCAGGGTCATGGGCCCCGTTGGCAGAAGGCCCCCAAGCCACCAACACCGGCCCCTGCTCAGCAAGGTGGGGGTTTTTGACTCAGAAAACGTAGCCTCTTCTCCTCAGCTGGCTCATATCAGCACAGGAGGCCGGCTGGCCCACTTTGTCCACAGGTGGTCAGCCGTCACATCAGATACCTGGGTGCTCCATATAGTCCAAAAGGGCTATTTCTCCATTTTCACCAGGTACCTCCCTCCTATTTTCCAGGGGAGCCTCCAAGACTCCCTCTGCACAGGGACCTACTCCTTCAGGAGTTAGCAAGTCTGCTAAAGGACCAGGCTGTGTAACCGTTGCCTCACCAACTGAGAGGTCATGGCTTTAATTCCAGGTACTTTCTGGTACCAAAAAGAACAGGAGGCCTCAGACCCATCCTAGATTTGCGCAACCTCAAGTTCCTGGAGAAGGAAAAGTTCAAGATGCTTACCCTTGGAATCCTGCTGCCCTACCTCCAGCAGGGAGATTGGCTATGCTCCTTAGATCTAAAGGATGCTTATACTCACATCCTTATTCATCCAGACCACAGACAATATCTCAGATTTGTTGTGGGGGGAAACCACTACCAGTACTGAGTACTACCCTTTGGCCTAACCTCCGCTCCCAGGGTGTTCACCAAGTGCCTGACGGTGGTGGCGGCCTACTTGAGGCTTCAAGGTCTTTTTGTGTTTCCATACCTGGACGACTGGCTCATAAGAGGCCAGTCTTCCCAGGAGGCCAGTCAAGCCACCCTTCGCATTGTGGCTCTGCTTCAGCACTTGGGGTTTGTCATAAACTTCGAAAAGTCCACTTTGCTCCCGTCCCAGAACTTAGAATTCATAGGAGCAAGGCTGGACACTCTTCAGGCGAAGGCTTTTCTGCCAGTTGACAGAGCCCACAGGTTGATGGATCTAGCCAGGCAGTTTCACAGCAATTCCCTGGTCTCCGCCAGGCAATTCCTGAGACTTCTCGGCCATATGGCTTCCACGGTTCATGTAACCCCCAATGCCCGCCTGCACATGCGGCGTGCTCAGTGGAGCCTTCGAACTCAGTGGCATCAAGCCACAGGGAGCCTTGCAGACTCAGTAAGAATATCCACCCTGCTCGTCTCCTCTCTGCAATGGTGGCTTCATCTTCCGAATCTGGTGCTCGGAGTGGTTTTTCAATCCCCTCCGCATTCTCAAGTGCTGACAACAGATGCTTCTCCTCTAGGTTGGGGAGCACATTGCCAAGGGGCATGTACTCGGGGTTTCTGGACCCCTTGGTGGGAGGCTGCTCAGCAGATAAACTTCCTAGAGCTACGGGCGATACGCCTAGCTCTGAGAGCCTTCTCCCACTTCCCACTTCCCACCTCACATCTCACCAATCTGTACTGGTCCAGACAGACAATCAAGTTGCCATGTTCTACGTGAACAAACGAGGCACAGGCTCCTTCCTTCTCTGTCAGGAGGCACAATGGCTGTGATCTTGGGCCGTCAATCACGGAATCCTCCTCAAGGCTGTCTACCTTCCAGGTCAAGAAAATTACCTGGTGGACAGACTGAGCAGGATCCTGCAATCACACGAATGGAGATTGAATCCGATGGTGGTTCAGCAGATCTTTCTCAGGTGGGGCCTCCCCACCATGGATCTTTTCACCAGTCCTCTGAACCGGCAACTCCCGAGATTCTGTTCCAGACAACCGCATCCTCTCAGAATAGCAGCGGATGCGTTTCTGATTCCGTGGTCCCAAGGCCTACTGTATGCGTTTCCTCCCACGCCACTAGTGTCCCGAACACTGTTCAAAGTCCTCAAGGACGGGGCCTCAATGATTCTGATAGCCCCCAGGTGGCTGAGGCAACCGTGGTTCCCACTTCTGCTGCAACTGGTGGTGGACACTCCTCTTCCTCTGGGGATTCAACACGATCTCCTGTCTCAGGAACAGGGATCTCTCTTGCACCCCAACCTCCAGTCCCTTCATCTGATGGCCTGGCTGCTGAAAGGGTAGTCCTGGCTCCCCTACTACTGCCTAGAGAGGTGGAAGACGTAGTCTTAGCCTCTAGACGGCAATCCACCAGGAAATCCTACGCTCTTAAGTGGCATAGATTCTCCGCATGGTGTGCTCAGCACAACGAGAATCCCTTCTTGTGCTTGGTAGCGGTAGTATTGCAATATTTGCTTTACCTCTCCAATCTAGGCCTTAAGCCCAACTCTGTCAGGGTTCACCTCAGTGCTCTCTCAGCGCACCACTCGTCGGTGGACGGAAGGCCTCTTTCCAACCACCCTTTGGCTCGTTTTCTCAGAGGCCTCCTCCTGCTTAAGCCTCCTTTACGTCCACCAGCCCCTGAGTGGGATCTGAATGTGATCTTACAGCAGATTTCTTGTCCGCCATTTGAACCTATGGCTACCTGCCCTCTCCGTTTTCTCTCCTGGAAAACCTTGTTTCTGGAAGCGCTTACCTCTGCTAGGCGAGTAAGTGAACTTCAGGCACTAGAGTCTGATCCCCCTTACACTAGGTTCTACAGGAATAGGGTAGTCTTACGGACTCTCCCGAAGTTTCTCCCTAAGGTTGTCTCCTCTTTCCACCTCAATCAGGAGGTGGTTCTTCCGACCTTCTTTCCCAGGCCGCATGCCAACCGGGCTGATATGGTCCTGCATACCCTGGACTGTAGGAGGGCATTATCCTTCTACCTTGACTGTACGTGGGAACATCGGAGGGCTGTTCAGCTCTTCGTCTCTTTTGACCCCAATAAGTTGGGGTTGCCTGTCTCCAAGCGTACTTTGTCCATCTGGGTCGCTGACTGTATCGCCTGGGCTTATGGGGCAGCCAGCCTCTCGTTGGAGGGTCGAGTCACGGCTCATCGTGTCAGGGCGAAGGCTGCGTCAGTGGCTCATCTCCGCTCTGTTCCGTTGGCAGACATCTATTGGGCCGCTACTTGGTCTTCAAGCCAGACTTTTGCGGCCCATTACTGCTTTGAGAGGGAGTCCCGCAGGGACAGTGCTTTCGGACAGGCAGTACTCCATAATCTCTTTGGGGTCTAGGCAACGCTTTCCCTCCGGCCCTGATGTTGGGCTACCGGTCGGGGGCATTATCAGAGAAGATTCCTTCCTTCAGTACTGTCGCGCTAGAGGGAGCTCATTTTTCTGCTTGGGGTCTCCGGTAGCCTTAAGCTTGGGAGTCCCATATGTGAGGACTGACTTCCTGCTTGGTCCTTGAGAAAGAGTAGTTACTCACCTGTAACAGGTGTTCTCCAGGAGCAGCAGGAATCAGTCCTCACAACCCTCCCTCCTCCCCTTGGAGTTGCAGTCATATGCTTTATTTTTGCTACTTTTTTTGCTGTCTTTTAGCTATGTCATCAGACTGAGCAAGATGGCACCCTTGGGCGGGAAGGGGACCCTGCTTGCGCGCTGCAATTCCCAAAGGCTTTCTTTGAAAGCTGGGGAAATGCTCCGCACGGGGGCTCCATCGGCGCCGACGTCACCCATATGTGAGGACTGATTCCTGCTGCTCCTGGAGAACACCTGTTACCAGGTGAGTAACTACTCTAAGAGGAATTACCAGCAGAAAGGAAGAGGTACTAATGCCACTGTATAAGTCACTGGTGAGGCCTCACTTAGAATACTGTGTTCAGTTTTGGAGACCATATCTTGCAAAGGATGTAAAAAGACTGGAAACTGTTCAAAGGAAGGCGACCAAAATGATTTGTAGTCTGTGTCAGAAGCCTTATGAGAAGAGACTTGTAGACCTAAGTATGTACACTCTGGAGGAGAGGAGGGATAGGGGAGATATGATTCAGACCTTTAAATACTTAAAGAGCAATAATGAACAAACAAACCTCTTCCAAAGACGGGGAAGCTGTAAAACTAGAGGGCATAACATGAAGCTGCAAGGGGGTAAATTGAAAGGCAATGTCAGGAAATACGTTTTCACTGAAAGGGCGGTGGATGCTTGGAATGCCCTCCTGATGGAAGTGGTGGGGGAAAATACAGTGACAGAATTCAAAATGGCATGGGACGGACATAGGGGATCCCTTTTAGAGCAGCAGGATAAAATAAAAATAAACTGAACTATCTAATTTCTCAACAAACAGGGGTGTCCTACATGGAGCGGTGGGTTCACCCCTAAACAAAGACATGGGGAGGGGTGGCCTGCATGGAGCACCAGTGTACCTACTCTTGCCATCTTAGATGGACCATTCTGGTCTTTATCTGCCATCATTTACTATGTTACTGTGAAATCAATGGACAAAAAAAAGAGAAAAAAAAACAGGAAAAAATGTTGTCCTTAATTTGATCTTCATCCTTTTTGCAAGAGGGAAGGGGGAGCTGGGCTCAACTTACTGATCCCTCCCCGCCCCAGATGTTCCATGGGGGAACTGCTCCTCTTCTGTCTGGCCAGTGTTAGTAACTTGAAGGAAACCGGGCAGCTATCTGTTGCAGGAGACAAGGATGTACACTCAGTCCTCTATTTGCTGTGCATAAGTGAATCCATGAATACAAACAGTGATCTGATTTTCAGTATTTGCAAGCACATCTTGGCTATTCGTGGACATGCACACGTTTAGATTCTCGGTGCACAGCCTCGGGGCAGGCTCCTGCAAGGCAATGCTACTTCCGTGCCCTCGCGGATTGTCGAGGGAATACTGTTCTATGTTTTTCAGCAGTGGACACAAAAATAATGGTTACAGTTATACAGGCTGTATTGAGATAAGTACTGTACAACCCTCCTTGACGACAGCAACCTCTCCTTGGTTATTTTGAGCTCGGGGTCCTCCCCCTTTCATCCTTGAGCAGAAATGCCTCTGCAGGTAGACCAGCCACTACAAGAGAATACCCGCAACATCCCAGCAGACACAATTGTGGATCCTCCTGCACTATCTCCCTTCATAAGTATTTATTTATTTATTTATTTAACAGCTTTTATATACTGTCCTTCTTCGATTCAGGACGGTTTACAGAGAACATAGGGTGACAGTGTGTTTCAACTGTTTCCTATAATCTGTTTTTATGTTGATAAGATATTTTGTGATTTGGTATTCAGAGAACCTATCTCCCACGAATACAGAGGATTGAGTGTACCTATGCTCTGAGCCATTGGACCTTTCAGGACTCAATCCAAGGCCTCTGTGCTGAAATGTGGTTGAGGAGAGTCAGGCCTGTCTTCACTGCTATTTCAATCTACCCACCTTTGCCACCTGTGGGAGGCACCCATCCAAGTACTAAGCAGGCCCAACCCTGCTTGGCTTCCGAGATCAGACGAGATCGGGCACACTCAGGGTGGTGTGGCTGTAGGCCTGTGGGAGGCAGACAATATTGGCTTCTCTTTGTGCTGTACCAGAGTGATGACGACATTGAAAGTTGCTCAAGTCTGCCTCCACCTGCTGGCAGGGGGACATAACCCACTCTTCTGGACTGGTATAAAAGGATTATAAGGAATGTACACAGCCATATAGAAATCCTGTATGTTATTGCCAGGCCTGATTTTGCTCTCTGGGATGGCTGGGGAGACTGCAGATGGAAATGTTGACTGCCACAGCAGACGGGGGAAGCTGGAGAATATTGCAATCTATGGCTTCCAGCCATGAACCAAGCATGGAAAGGTCATAAAAATAGGGTAAAAACTCCAAATAGTTGCAGGTTTATATAGTAAAGTTTGGCACCAACTGAGCTAGAAGTCAAAAATACAGCTAAAGACTGCTTTCAGATTTTGCAGTGCCTTGTACAAGAATTCACACCTTTGTACATTTTTTACATTAAAAATGCATTGAAGTAGAAATTTTTCACTAATCTACACAACATACTCTACACTGTAATGCACATCAACTACAACAAATCTGAAATACTTTTCACAACGAGAAACCAAAACTTTATCCCCCCCCCCTCCCCTCCCAAGCAATCCACATACACAACGCCCTTCCGGTAAAAAAAAAAAAAGAAAATAGTGAAATATTTATGAATCATCCTTGAGAGATCCCTCAGTTTAACATCCCAAATCAAACCAACAGCCAGAACTATGTTCTTTAAACTAAGAACTACTCAACACCTTAGACTCCTTCTTGATACGACTTCAGAACGGTAATTCAAGTGTTAATCATGCCTCACTTGGACTACTGTAACAGCCACAGGGGATACCCAAAAAGAACCTCCACTCTCACCAAATAGCACAAATGTCACTGCCAGAATCATATTCAAAGCACACTTAACAGATCATATCACCCCCTCCTACATATCCTCCATTGGCTCCCCATAGCAAGTAAGATATCATACAAAACAATAATGATCACTTTCAAGCTGCTTAACATTTCCCCTTCTTTCCTTGCATCACGGTTACAAACCTAAACAGACACTAGGAGCAGAAGAAAGAGTATCCAAAACGTTTCAGTTCTGTCCTCTACAGTATACGCAATACTAAACAACCAACCAGCAACAGAGCCTTCACTTACATAGCACCCTCCCTATGGAACGCGCTGACAGACTACCTCAGATCAATAAAAGACCTTCAAAATTTCCAAAAAGAATTTGACCTTGCTCTTCACCCAATATTATAAATATCACCAGTCACACTAACGAACTCTTACCTCTTCCCCCCTTCCCAGAATCGGTAACTCTCCTCTCAGCTACTTCTCATTTACATAGACAGATTCTCTCAGTGACATGTATATAAGTTGTTATATTGTATTTAGCTATATGTTTAACCACCACCAACAGTGGCCATATAAGTTACTGTGTAAATAGTTATTTGCCACAATGTTCTCTGTATCTGGTTAGTTCAATGTAAACCACCCCTGATCTTTGGAAGGGGCGGTATAGAAAAATCGTTCAAATAAATAAAATAAAAATAAAAAAGAACAATTAAGTATAATAAACCAGTAGATTTTGGTGTGTACGTCTTCACGTTCTTTGACGCAATACTACCTACCAAAGAAAAACCTGGAGATGGACCAGCTGTGACTCCCAAATATAAAAATGGGAATGTAATAGCTACCACACCATTCACAGAAGATGAGGTGTTGGAACAACTTGCTAAACAAAGTGGACAAAGCCATGGGACCGGATGGGATACATCCCAGGATACTGAAAGAGCTCAGAGAGGTTCTTGCAGGACCGTTAAAGGATGTATTCAACAGATCCTTGGAAACAGGCGAGGTTCCTCAGGACTGGAGAATGGCTGATGTCGTACCTCCACACAAAAGTGGTGACAGGGAAGAAGTGTCAAACTACAGACCCATAAGCCTTACCTCGGTGGCAGGAAAAGTAATGGAGGCGCTCCTGAAAGAGCGAATAGTGAACTTTCTCAAAACCAACAGGTTGCAAGATCCGAGGCAACATGGTTTTACTGAAGGGACGGTCTTGCCAAACAAATCTGATTGAGTTCTTTGACTGGGTGACCAAGGAACTAGATCAGGGGCATGCAATGGATGTCATCTACCTGGATTTCAGCAAAGCCTTTGATACTGTTCCTCCTAGGAGGCTTGTCAATAAACTCAGTAGCTTGGGAATGGGGGTACCAAGATGGTAAACTGGATCAGAAATTGGTTGACTGACAGATGACAGAAGGTGATGGTACATGGAGCTCACTCGGATAAACGGAAGGTGATTAACGGGGTGCCCCAGGGTTCGGTCCTGCGTCCGGCACTGTTCAATGAATTTGTGAGTGATATTGCTGAAGGACTGAATGGAAAAGTCTGTCTCTTTGCAGATGACACAAAACTTTGCAACAGAGTGGACTCCCCCGAGGGAGTGGATAACATGAAAGATCTACAAAAGCTGTAAGAATGGTCTAATTCTTGGCAATTACGATTTAATGCGAAAAAGTGCAGTGTCATGCACTTAGGTAGCAGAAATCCAAGGGAAATGTATGCAATAGGGGGCGAGACGTTGGTATGCATGGTTCAGGAGAAAGACCTTGGTGTGATTATCTCTGATGATCTCATGGTGGCAAAACAAGTGTGACAAGGCAGTGGCAAAAGCCAGGAGGATGTTGGGCTGCATACAAAGAGGGATTACCAGCAGAAAGGAAGAGGTACTTATGCCACTGTGCCAGGTTGCTGGTGAGGCCTCACCTGGAATACTGTGTTCAGTTTTGGAGACCACATCTTGCAAAATATGTAAGAAGACTGGAAACTGTTCAGAGGAAGGTGACCAAAATGATTTGGAACCTGCGTAAGAAACCTTATTAGAAGAGACTTGAAGACCTAAATATGTACACTTTGGAGGAGAGGAGGGATAGGGGCGATATGATTCAGACCTTTAAATACTTAAAGAGGAACGATGAACAAACAAACCTCTTCCAAAGACGGGGAAGCTGCAAAACTAGAGGGCATAACATGAAGCTGCAAGGTGGAAAATTGAAAGGCATTGTCAGGAAATATTTTTTCACTGAAAGGGTGGTGGATGCTTGGAATGCTCTCCCGATGGAAGTGGTGGGGGGGGGCAAACACGGTGACGGAATTCAAAACAGCATGGGACAAGCACAGCGGATCCCTTTACAACAACAGGATAAAAACAAAATAAAGTGAACCAACTAACTTCTCAACAAATAGGGGTGTCCTACATGTAGTGGTGGGTCCACCCCTAAACAGAGACATGGGGAGGGGTGGCCTGCACAGAGCGATAGGTGCACCTACTCTTGCCATATTGCTGGGCAGACTGGATGGACCATGCTGGTCTTTATCTGCCGTTATTTACTATGTTACTATGTAACAAACAACTTTTACTGCAATAACAGCCATGAGTATTTATGATAGTGTCTACCAGCTTTTCATAATGAGATGGGACAGTTTTTACCTGTTTTTCTTTGAAGAATAGTTCAGGCTTTCTTAAGTTGGCTTTGGATTGTCTGTAGAATGCAGTCTTTAAGTCTCGTCACAGATTTTCTGTTGGATTCAGGACTGATCTTTGACTGAGCCACTTGAGCGTATTTGCTTTCTTCTTGCTAAGCCACCATTGTTGCTTTTGCTGTATGCTTGGGGTCTTTGTCTTGCTGAAAGGTTAATTGTCTCCCTATTACTGGGCCTAGCAGGATATGCCTGTACTTTGTACCAAGATAAACACAAAAAAGGGAGTTACTGCAAAGAGAGTCCAATGAATCCATCACCAAATTATAAGCTTCTTTCCCTAAGTTTATTTAAGAAGAGCAGTAGCTCTGTTGTATCTTTGAGGAAGTGGACTTAAATTTTAATTAAATTTATTTAATTTCCGGTGCAGTGATTTTTTTTCAGTGACACAAAGGCCTTTGTTGGGCGTTTGATGTTCAATCAGCGACTCAGATAAGTGTTTCATGTTCAGTCTTTAAGTTTGTAATGTGCTTTATGGATTAGCAGTATTCTTTCAAAAAAATTCTTAAAAACCTTAAAGTTTTGAGGATGTCACTAACCAAGATGGCAGATGCAAGGTGAAGCTCCCGAGGTCAGGAAGATAAGATCCCCAACTAATAGCTTGAATGTCCAAACTAAGCTGTAAAAAGTGTTGGCGTTGCCCTGTGGAGCAACTCAGTGGGTGATGGCGCAGAAAAAAATGAGCCCGGACCTGAAAACGTTCGGATTTAAGGTGACTCCTGGTGCAGCAGGAACCAGAGCAAAGATGGCACCGAATGGTGTGGCGGGGGAAGAGAAACATTCCTCGACAGGAGCCCGCTTGCCAGGGGATGGTGAGATAAGCTCGCTTAAAGAGGAGTTGAAAGAGTGGTTCTGGACTATCCGTCAAGACCTGGCCAATTTTAAAGCAGAAGCAAAAATGTGGATCAGAGAACTGAGCAATGATATCCACGAGCTTGGGCAACGAGTGGAGTCCATGGAGCAGAAAATAGAGGAGCACGAGGGGATGCTAAATTCGGTGAAAGAGAGCAGTGAGCTGGCGAAAGTGGAAATGGGGGGAACTATGGACAAAATTGGAAGATCTGGAAAATAGGATGCGTCGCTCCAAACATATGCTTAAGAGAGAGAGGAAACTCACAACTATAAAGTGTTGGTGGAACAACTGTGTAAGGCCATCTTAAGACAATCTGATACACCAGTGGATAATCTATTTTGATATAGACAGAGCACACAGAGCATTGGGTCCTAAGCGAGATGGCTTGCCAAGAGACATTGTAGCTTGTTTCCACAATTTCAGTACAAAGGAGGCGGTCATGCAAGCTGCATGGAAAGTGGGCAAAGTGCTCTGGGAGAATCAACCAGTGGAACTGTTTGCTGATATCTCGATAATCACCATAAGAAGGAGGAGAACCTTTAAAGTTATCACATCACGACTAAGAGGAACGGATCCGATACAAGTGGCTTTTTCCCTATGGACTGCAATTCAGTATTATGGGAAAGACCACCATTGCACGTTCTATAGAGGAGGCTGGTAAAGGTATGGAGATTGCAGGGTGGTCGGAGCTACCGGAAGTCCCTGTTGGGAAAGAAGCTGAGCAGAAGAGGCTGGGTTTTGCAAGCATGGAGTGGCAACGAGCAACGCAAGGGAGCTGACGCCTGAGATGCCAGAAACCCAAGATTGTCAAGCATCCGGCTGGAACTTGTAAAGAGCAGGTGTTTGCTTGGGGGGGGGGGGGGAGGTAATGTGTGGGGAAGTGTCAGGCTTTTTGTGTTAAGGGCAGAAGAATATGGAATAATGGGGGGAGGAAGGTGTAAAGTTGATCTTGGTAGTGACCCACACCTCATAGGATTGGAGAGGGGTGGATCCTTCTGGAAAATTTAGGGATGGGTGGGGGGTTGGAGGGAGGAGGGGAGGCTAGAGGGGGGAGGGGAGGCTAGAGGAGGGAGGGGAGGCTAGAGGGGGGAGGGGGACTTGCAGGCTAGAGATAATTTCCTTAAAGTATGGCAGGTCATACAAGACATGATTTTAGTGGTATCCTTAAATATAAGGGGTCTCAATTCCGGCAGAAAGCGGCAGCTGTGCTATAAAGAAGCGCTTAGGTTGAATGGTGATATAATTTTAATGCAAGAAACGCACCTAATGAGTGCGGGAGAGAGGAGAATGGCAAACAAAAAATTTCCAAACCAATGGTTTGCATCTAATCGCCAGGAAAAGAACAAAGGAGGGGTAGACATTTTTATAAGTGCGAGAATTCAGTGCCAAAGTTTGGAGGTTAAAAAAGATAAGGGAGGCAGATATCTGTTACTAAAAATTAAGATTTTTGAGCAGGTCTACACTTTAGTGAATGTATATGGTCCTAATCATGCTCAAGGTGACTTTTATGAAGGATTGAAAACCACGTTAATTAACTTCAGCGAAAGTCACCTAATCGTGGGGGGGGTGGGGGGGGGGGAGGATTTCAATTTAACAGTTGATCCCAAATTAAATTCATCAAGAGGACAAGTGGGGGGGGGGGGGGGAGGGTACAGCGAGGCAGAGGAAAAAATGAAAAGCCTATCTCCAGGAACAAGCAGGAATGAGTCTTCACATATGGATACGTCGGTACCGACGGAGCCTGCATGGGAATGCTCCCCAGCATCCAATCAGAAAGCTTTTGGGAGCATCCCTCGTGCCTGCACACTGACGTCCTGCCTTTTCCACTGTCTCTCCTCAGTTTTCGTTTTTCCGCGGAGCCGGCAGGACGTCCTGTCACCGCAGAAACGTTTTTCTTTAAATACTTCATTTCTTGTTTTCTTGTGGTCGCGGCTGTTTTTTCCCGCCGACACCGGTACCGCCGGTGTTTTTTTTTTCTTTTCTTTTTCTTAAACTCAGAGAGATTTTTCCCTCTGTTTCTGTCTTAACTTTTTTGGGCCTACAAGGCCTCTCCATCATGGAGCCTTTTTCTCCTAAGAAGTGCCTTCACTGTGGAAACACAGTTTTCTTTTTAGACTCCAATCACTGGTGTCTAACCTGTTTGGGTCCTGACCCTTTTTCCCCTGAACCATCAGGCTGCAATACTGTGAGAAGACCTTCCCTCTTTCGAGTTTCCCTTGATACCGTTTTCACTCCGGCAGTGAAAGCACCGGTTTTTTCTTCTCTACAGGATCAGGTAACCCACAAACAGTCTGATAAGACTTGCCAATCCTTGAGTGGTAGGTCTCATGCCATGCATGATGACGGCTCCGTCCTTGCCCTCAAGACCCCATTGGCATCAAAACCCCGGCGGGAGTCTTCGGGCTCCAAAGCATTTCAGGGGTTTTAGGTTGTTCCTGGGGCTCACCCCTCACAGAACATACCTGAGCCGTGCTCGGGGGTGGTATCCGCTTCGAGCGGTACCGATACCCCGGCATCGGCACCGGTGTCGAGTGTTCCACTCTTCACCAGGGATCGTCATCTGACGTCCTTGGTACCCTCGGGACCGATCGATACGTTCCAGATTGACTTTCCTGTTTCTAAGCCATGCTCGGGGGTGGTATCCGCTTCGAGCAGTACCGATACCCCGGCATCGGCACCGGTGTCGAGTGTTCCACTCTTCACCAGGGATCGTCATCTGGCATCCTCGGTACCTTCGGGACCGATCGATACGACCCAGAGTGACTTCCCTGTATCGGCATCGCCGGTACCACCACCGACGTCGGTGCACTCTAGAATGCATCGATAGACTCGCTCCCTTCGATGCTGAGTCTGGAATCGATATCTAGTCTAGATGACTGGGTACCGACGCACCTTGGAACCGACCCTTATCGTTTCCGGATACGCAGTACCGAGGATACTCACCAAGACTCTCTGGTTACCTCGGTACCTCTTGAGCAGCCTCCGATGACGGCCTCGATGCCATTACCGGTATCGGTATCTATGTCGATTCCTGCAGTTACATCAGTACCATCGATCCTTTCTATGCCTAGTTTGGAATCGATACCTGGCATGGACGATGCAGTACTAACTGCCTCAAATCGTGACTGCCAGTATCATTATCCATCTAGTAGGGTTCTTTTTCTGCACCAGACCAGTACATCCTCTGGTGCTCAGGCTGCTTCTTCAACCTTAGCCTTCCCAGGGATGGTTCCCATTGGAGATCCTTCTTTTCAGAAATTTCTCCTTGACATGGCAACCTTTCTTGCTATTCCTATCCCTGGCTGTAATATTAACCAAGGCTCTCCTGCAGAAAAGGGAAATATAATGCTTCCTTTACATCATTCTTTGCAGGATCTTCTTCTAAGAATATGGGAATCACCTTTAAGGGTTCCCTCACCTTCTACAGCAACTAATGTTCTGTATCAGGTGCCCCCCTCTCCAGGGTTTCAAAAGAATCAACTTCCCCATCATTCCATTGTAGTGGAATCAGCAATGAGGAAGGTAAAAAGCAAGAAGAAGCATTCTTCTTATCCGCCAGGCCGTGCTTCTAGAGCACTTGATGCCTTTGGACGTCAAACCTTCCAAACATCTATGCTGGCATCAAGAATTATTTCTTATATATTTTATGAGTCTAACACTCCAGTAGGTCACAAAGAAATTATCTCTTTTGACTCCTTTTTTGTCAGAGCCTAAGGCTGTTGACTATTCCTTGCTTCTTAGTCATAGCCGGAATATCTCTTGGTTTCTTTCTCGTGCTTCTCTAGACTCTTTTGTCTGTTAGCAGATCCTCTGCTATTGCCATTGGAGCACGTCGGAAAGCCTGGCTCCAAGCTTCAGACTTGAGCAGATGGGCACAACATACACTGGGTAATTCTCCTTGTACTGGAGAAAATCTCTTCAATAAGGAGGCTTTACGTCAGGTTGCTCATTGCTCCACTGACTTCCCTGGTTCTGGAGACCATTCTAAGCCGCCTTCTTCCCCAGGAGGTAGGAAATGTCCTATCAAGCCTTCTTTTCCTAAGAAAAGGTGGTTTCACTCTTCTCCTGCCCATCATCCAGAGGTGCCCAAACAAGGGACACCTCGTCCTAGTCTGAAGTTTCCAAACTCTAGCCAGTCTCAACATACCCAGCAACCATAGGTTCTGAGGGTTACAATCTGCAGTTAACTTCTTCTTAACAGAAGTTTGTTCACTGTTTTTTCTTAAAGCTCTACACTTGTTTTTTCCTTTTTCAGTATGCTAAGCTGTCAGGATATTCTTGTCCATGGGTTACAGAATTCTCCTCTTCTTACTACCAAGAAGGGAAGTTACAACTATCTCATGATAGTTTCTGTCCCAACATGAACATTTTTTCCTTCAGCTGACTTGCCATATGGGTAAGTCACCCTTCCCCTCTCATTCAGGGTTTCCCCTGACTGAGTGGTACCATACTGAAAAGCTTCTTAGCCTTTCATTCCAGTGTAGACCTTTTAGTTTCTTGCATACATTCTCAAGACAACTCATCAGACAGGGACAGGAATATCTCCTCTCCCTTTGTTCCTCTCTGTTTTGCACAGGAAGATCCTCTCTGCTGTCTTTTCAGCTTCTGTGCATGCAGGAGTTCCAGTGTTTGAACTACTGGTACTTTTCCACAAGTGCCAGTCTATCTTCCACAATTTTTGTCTAGCCTCAGTAGTGATTCCAAGCTAATCCTCATCTATCTTGGATAATCCTACTCACTTTAGGCTTCTCACATCATCTTCTTTCTGGCCATCTCCTTTTCCTAGGATGTGGCAGCACACCTGACTTCAGTCAGTTTTATCTCATAATTCTCCTGCACAATGCTCTCTGCAATCTTCAGAGCACTTTCTACTATGGGCCCTTGCTACAGAGCATTTAACTTGTCTCTGAGGGCTATTCTATATAGTAGAAAAAAAGCTTATAAATCATTCCCATGACTGTGAGGGTTCTCCACACCCTCTTGCCTCCTGTTATAATACAGAATATAAGCTTTTCTGCGTGAATATCCAAGGCTACTAGTACCGCATGATACCCCTATGTCCCTCCAGTGGGGGGTTCTGGTATCTTCTCTATGCGTTTCTGTAGATCTGCCATGTCAGAGTTCTAAAGGACTCCCGCCTTACTCTTTACAGACTGATATTATCCTCTGTTTTTCACGCAACCATCCTGGTTATTTTGCAGGATTGCATTCCTGCATCCTTTTAGCCCACGGAAATAGATTCTCTATATATCTGTCAAGTGGGTTTCACCCTCTTGTTATTGGGAGAATTTTTTTCCCTTCTTATTCCCCATGTGAATGTTCTTATGGGGCTTAGTGGTAGGCATGTATCTTCAGACTTATTGTCATGTATGTAAATATCCCTATATATGCCTCTACATACATATGTCTGTAAGCTGTGTGTGCATAATTATGCCCATATATATATATATGTATGTATGTATGTGTATGTATGTATATATATATATGTATGTATGTATCTGTTGGAAAGCTTTTTATAGGTCGATATGTATTACATACTATCTCCCTCACTGTCTATGCTATAGCAATTTTTACCACCTTAGAGGTTACAGACAGTGGGCCCCCTTTTCATACTGTTCCTTAGTATGTGGGGACTGTTATGCACACAACCACTACTGTGGTGATAACAGCTTCTGCTTTGCTCTACGTCTCCCTATCCTTGAAGCTTCAAGCTTCAATATCTTTCCTATCTCTCATCAGCTAGGAAAGACAGTGTACATCTTCATTATTTTTGAGTACACATTTGTTCTCCTTGGGAATATGGGCTTTTTTCCATACCCCTTCTTCCCTCCAGGACTGGGCTAGTTGTCCAAATCGGTCAGTCTTCTTCTTTTAGTCCTCAATGTTAATGACTCTGTACCTAAAAGAGTTTTCAGCTTTTTCCCTTAAAGCTTTCCATTGAAGACCTGCCGTTCTAATCCTACCCCAGTTGACACCTGGATCACCTGCTAATTCCTGGTCTGCACCTTCATCCTCACTGCTGTGAGGTCACCTTGAGGATTCCGCTACTGCATATCCAGTAGACTCCATCACGCTTTCTACTTTCTACAATCCAGTAGGTAAGCTCCATATTATAACTGTTCATTAAATAATTTTAATGGTACTTATCATACATGCCATGGACTCCTCTCTGTAGTCCTTGGGTTCGCTGTTTTCCCTACAGCTCTTCTACTCTCAACTCCTATCCTCCATTCCCTCATGGGATGCCGGAGATTCCTGTGTGGGAAATGCACTCCTGATCCAGGAACATGCATTTTATGGGATCTCCCCCTGGCATCTATAGCTAGGGAGTCCCCATATGTGAAGACTCATTCCTGCTTGTTCCTGGAGATAGCACAGTTACTTACCTTTAACAGGTGATCTCTGGGAACAGCAGGAATAAGTCTTCACAACCCACCCACCTCCCCTAGGAGTTGTATGTATCTATCTTCCTTTCCTCTTTCTCTCCTTTTGTCTCAGCTATGAAACTCAACTGAGGAGAGACAGTGGAAAAGGCGAGAAGTCAGTGCGCAGGCGCGAGGGATGCTCCCAAAAGCTTTCTGATTGGATGCTGGGGAGCATTCCCGTGCAGGCTCCGTTGGTACCGACGTACCCATATGTGAACTTATTCCTGCTGTTCCCAGAGATCACCTGTTACAGGTAAGTAACTGTGCTTTATGAGGGAGTTGGGTTTGCTTGATGCCTGGAGGGATATGCAAGGGCGAGAGAAGGATTACATGTTTTATTCATCAGTGCATGGGTCCTACAGTAGAACTGATATGCTGCTGGTCCATAAGGGGCTGATGTCCTGGGTAGTGGGCAATCTCCAGGAACAAGCAGGAATAAGTCCTCACATATGGGTACGTCGGAACCGACGGAGCCTGCGCGGGAAAGCTCCCCAGCTTCCTAGAATGGAAGCTTTTGGGACCTCCCACTGCACATGCGCGCTGCCTTCCCGCCTTCCTGAACAGCTCTCCTCAGTTTTCTCTTTTTCCGCGGAGCCAGCAGGTCGTGTATCCTGTCACCGCTGAAGAAATTGTAGTTTTTTGTTTTGTTTCTTTAGACCGCGTACCTGCCTTCCCATACCGATACCGGTATCGCCGGTCTTCCTTTTTCTTTCTTGAAAAATTATTTTCTTTTCTTTTATTATTTTTCAGCACTTGGTCACTTCAGTTAGGCCTTCTGGCCTACTTGAATTCTCCACATGGAGAAGCCAGCCCCTGGATTTAAGAAGTGTACCAAGTGTACTGCTGTAATATCAGTCACAGACACCCATGAATGGTGTCTTAAATGTTTGGGGCCTGACCACTCCATTCCGGACTGCCCTTCCTGCTCCCAAATGTCTAAGCGTGGGCTGCAGAACCGGGCCAACAAATTCCATGTGCTGTTTGCTTCAGAGAATCCAACATCACAGTCATCCAGGTCATCATCTCCGGATGGATCTCAGGTAACCAAACCTTCTGTGGGCAAGTCCTCAAAGGGCAAATCTCCTTCAAAGCATCGAGAGGCTCTTAGTTTTGAGGACCCTGCCCCAGCCAAACAGCCCCGGCGGGAAGCTCTGCCTTCCAAAACGCCAATTCAGGGGCTACAGGTTGACATCGATGGCACGGCCTCGACAGATCACCTGTTGGACTGCTCTGGGGTACCGGCCCATACCGGTACCGACATCCAGGCAGCCGTGGCGTCTATGGGCAATACTGTCCAATCCATGCAGCAGGCCGTCATGGCTTTCATAAAAGCTGCAACGCCATCGGTACCGCCTCCAGCGGTTCCGGGGCCCGGTTCCGGTATCGTCCGCCATGCCGGAACCCAGGCCTTCCTCTTCTAAACGCAAATCGGTACCGTATGGGCTTTCGCTCCATACCGCTTCCATACCCGGTACGCCCGATGTCGATACCGATCGGTATGCGTATCGTGCGTTGGAGGAAACTAGAGAATACACCGATTCCTCTGAGGATTTTGGCTCCTCTGATGAGTCTGCAGAGCTCTCCCTTGACCTTCCTGAGGAACCTTCTTCTCCAAAAAGGAGAATGTCTCCTCCAGAGGATTTGTCCTTTCAGGATTTTATTTTAGAAATGGCTAAAGGCCTTTCTATCACTACCTCCTCTGAAAGGGAACCAAGGTCAAAAAGATTGGATATTTTAGGATACTCTAAGTCTCCTAAAGAAGCAGTTACCCTGCCTATCCATGAAATCCTTCAGGAACAATTGATGGATTTCTGGGAGAACCCTTTAACTCTGTCTCCTTATTCCCGTAGGTTGGACACCATGTATCGGGTCCCTCCTTCTCCTGGTTTTCAGAAAACTCAATTGCCTCACCACTCCATTGTGGTAAGTCTGCAATGAAAAAGATCAAGAGTACTAAAAGGCACTCTTCTACACCTCCAGGAAGGGAATGTAAGACACTGGACTCTTTTGGTAGGAAAATCTTCCAGGCTAGTATGCTTATAGCCAGGATTAATTCCTACAGCCTCTATATGGGCATGTTCCTAGGGGAACTTGCCAAGAAAGTGCGGCATTTTGCCCCCTTTATCCCTGAGGATAAACAGGAGGACTTCCTTTCTGTAGTGAAACAACTTTCAGATGTTTCTAAGTTCTCCAACAGAGCTGCCTTTGATTCCTTCGAGGGAGCCAGCAGAGCTTCTGGCATTGCTATTGCAGCCAGACGTCTGGCTTGGCTCCAGGCTTCTGATCTGGAACCCTGGGTTCTAGATGGCTTACGGAATCTGCCCTGTACAGGTGAGAACTTATTCGGTGCAGAGTGGCAAGTTAAAGCCACTCAAATGGACGCTGAAAATGCCACCTTAGAGAGACTTTCTAAGTCCACTTCTACTCCCACTAAGAAGAAGTCTTTCAAGAGGCCTTATTATAAGAAGGCCAGATATGCTTCCAATACTGGCCAGCAATCTTCTCAACCTCGTTTTGCGGCTAAACGTCAGCAAACGAAACAAGCAAGAGCAAAGCCTGCAGCAGCTACTACAGCTCAACAGGCTCCACCCCTCAGGGGTTTTGACTTGCCCCTAGAGAACTTGCCATTCCTGGTTCTGGACCAACCAGAACCTCTCACCATACCTGGAAGGTTAGCTCACTTTGCTCCCAGATGGGAACAAATCACAACAGAGCAATGGACCCTCTCTATCATCCGAGAGGGTTACAAACTTCATTTCTCCAACCTTCCTCCTCATCACATGGTGAGACCCTTCAATTCTCCATCTCCTCTCCTAGCCCTGTTGGGTCGGGAGATCTCTTCTCTGCTTGCCCAAGGGGCCATAGAAGAGGTTCCTCTTCATCAACAAGGGTCAGGTTTCTACTCCCCCTATTTTCTCATTCCAAAGAAGACAGGGGGATTCAGACCAATCCTAGATCTGAGAGAATTGAACAAATTTCTGTACAAGGAGAAATTCAAAATGCTCTCTTTGGGCATTCTCCTTCCATACCTTCAGAGTCAGGACTGGCTTTGTTCTCTAGACCTGCAGGATGCGTATACACATCTACTCATCCATCCATCCCACAGAAAATATCTTCGCTTTCTGTTCAGGGGAAGTCATTACCAATACAGAGTACTTCCCTTCGGTCTCGCCTCTGCCCCAAGAGTCTTTACCAAATGCATGGCAGTCGTAGCCGCATTTCTCAGAAGCATGGGGATTTTCGTATTCCCATATCTGTCGCAGGCCCAGATTTCCCTAGACCGCACAAGGAGCCTTCTGCAGTATCTGGGACTGGTGGTAAACCTTCCCAAGTCTCAACTCAGCCCTACTCAGTCTCTAGAATTCATAGGGGCCCAGTTGGACACCACCACTGCAAGAGCCTACCTTCCACTGGTTCGGGGTCAGCGTCTACTGAGCTTGGCCTCCCAAGCCCAGTCCAGTACTCACTTGACAGCCAGGGAAATGCTACGCCTCCTGGGCCATATGGCCTCCACAGTACATGTGGTGCCCTATGCTCGTCTTCATATGAGAGCAGCTCAATGGACCCTGGCCACCCAGTGGACTCAGGCGTCGGGAGCACTCTCAGACCAAATACAAACCTCAAACCGTCTGTCTTGGTCCCTCCATTGGTGGATATCCACCAAGAATCTGTTGTTGGGGGCTCCCTTTCAGCCCTTGCTACCCCAAGCAACCCTCACAACAGATGCCTCCCAATTGGGGTGGGGAGCCCATCTGCTAACTCTCTCCACTCAGGGCACTTGGTCTCCACAGGAGGCCACCCTTCATATCAACCTCCTGGAACTGCGAGCAATTTACCTTGCCCTCAAGGTCTTCTATACCCTCCTTGCCAACCTGACTGTCCTGGTTCAGACAGACAATCAGGTGGCCATGTTTTACATAAACAAACAAGGAGGGACGGGCTCTCTGTCGCTTTGCAACGAAGCTCTCAGATTATGGGCCTTCGCCAGAGAGCACCAAATTCATCTGCTAGCAGTGTATCTTCCAGGAGTTCAAAACTCTCGAGCAGACAGGCTCAGTCGAGTTCTGCTGCCACACGAGTGGTCCCTACACGTGGACCAGATAAGCAGAATCTTTCAGGAATGGGGGACCCCGGACATAGACCTCTTTGCAAGTCCGTGGAATGCCAAACTTCCCCGGTTCTGTTCCAGGACTCCGTGTCAGGAAGCTCAGGCCACGGACGCCTTTCTCCTCCATTGGGGTCAGGCGTTCCTATATGCCTTTCCACCCATTCCGCTGATTCCCAAGACTCTGTTCAAACTCCAGAGAGATCACGGCTCTATGATCCTCATAGCTCCACGCTGGCCACGCCAAGTGTGGTTCCCTCTGCTTCTACAGCTCTCCCAGGGATCCTCCCTGGACTTAGGAGCTGCACCAGACCTTCTGTCTCAGGAGGAGGGGACTTTGTGGCACCCAAACCCCAAATCCCTACATCTCCGAGCTTGGTTACTGAAGGCTTAAGTCTTCAAGACTTTAATCTTTCTCAACCTGTGAAAGATATCCTTCATGCCTCTAGGAAACCTTCCACGAGGCGGTCTTATGCTTTCAAATGGAAACGTTTTTCCATTTGGTGTGCTCAGCAGGGCCTTGACCCTCTGGCACTTCCTTTGAATTCCCTCTTAGACTATCTCCTGCATCTTTCCAATGCAGGCCTTAAGACGAATTCTGTAAGAGTCCATTTAAGTGCTATTTCAGCATCCCTGAAACCTATAAATGGACAACCTATCTCCTCTCATCCTCTTGTTGCAAGATTCATGAGAGGCCTGACTCTCACTAAACCTCCCATCAGACCCCCCCCGGTCGCATGGGATTTGAATCTAGTGCTTGGTCAGCTTATGAAGCCACCTTTTGAGCCGTTATTTTCTACCTCCTTGAAATTTCTTTCCTGGAAGGTACTATTCCTAATTGCAGTCACTTCCGCTCGCCGCATCAGCGAACTGCAGGCTCTAGTGGCTAATCCACCTTATACAAGATTTCATCATGACAAGGTGGTCCTTAGGACGAATCCCCACTTTATGCCCAAAGTGGTCTCGCCTTTTCATCTTAATCAAGAGGTATATCTACCGGTTTTTTTTCCGGCTCCTCATGCATCCAGTGCAGAGAGGAACCTTCATACTCTGGATTGTAAAAGAGCTCTAGCCTTTTACCTTAATAGGACTCAGCCACATTGAAAGTCTTCTCAACTTTTCGTGGCTTTTGATCCTTCACATTTGGGACTTCCAGTCTCCAAGCGTACACTTTCCAATTGGATTGCTCAGTGTATTTCCTTTGCTTACCAGAGTAAAAATATTTCTCTGGAAGGCCATGTCACAGCTCACAATGTGAGAGCCATGGCAACTTCTATGGCTCATCTGCACTCTGTTTCCATTGATCAGATCTGTCGAGCCGCTACCTGGGCCTCGGTTCATACCTTTACAGCCCATTACTCTTTGGACAAGGACTCCCGCCGGGATGCCTTGTTTGGCCAGGCTGTCCTCAAACACCTGTTCCATTCTTAGACAACTCCTGCCCACCTTCCCAGGATGGATGCCTGAGATCCATACGAAGATGGCGAACCCTTGGAGGGGGATCTCCCAGGCATCTCAGCTAGGGAGTCCCCATATGTGAGGACTTATTCCTGCTTGTTCCTGGAGATAGCACAGTTACTTACCTGTAACAGGTGATCTCTGGGAACAGCAGGAATTAGTCCTCACAACCCACCCACCTCCCCTAGGAGTTGTATCTTCTATCTATCTGTCTTCCTGTCCTCTCTCTATTGTCTCAGCTATAAACTCGAAACTGAGGAGAGCTGTTCAGGAAGGCGGGAAGGCAGCGCGCATGTGCAGTGGGAGGTCCCAAAAGCTTCCATTCTAGGAAGCTGGGGAGCTTTCCCGCGCAGGCTCCGTCGGTTCCGACGTACCCATATGTGAGGACTAATTCCTGCTGTTCCCAGAGATCACCTGTTACAGGTAAGTAACTGTGCTGTACTATTGGTGAAAGCTCTTGGTCGGACCATGCACCAGTGTGGGGGGACTTTAGAGATCCTGCAGCTAGTAGGTGGAGGGGTCAATGGAGGTTGAATGAAGCTCTGTTGGAAGTACCAGGGGCTGTCCAACAGATTTCTGATACCATTTTGGAGTATTTGCAGTATAATGATGATGGGCAATGCTTGATGGTGGTGCTTTGGGATTGTCTGAAAGCTGCTGTTCGAGGAAAGCTTATAGCACTAGGAACCGAGGTCAAGAAAGAAAAAGAAGCTAAAAAAGAGGAACTGAGAGAAAGTTTGAAAATGTTGGAGAAAAGACGAAAACAGGGCCAGTTAGAGGACAATAAAAAAAAAACTGAGCATTAAACAGCTGATTGAAATGGAACTAGGGGAATTAAAGTTTGCACAAGAAAAGCTGCGACAAATGCATTTTGAATATGGGAATAAACCTAGTAGATTATTAGTATATCAACTAAAAAAAATGCAGGTGTGTAATTGTATTCATAAAATAAGAGACATGGCAAGGAATTGAGGCTAAAGGAAGAGATTAAGGCTAGATTTGTGGAGTTCTATAGGGAGCTTTATATGCCTGAACAGATGGTAACCCAAGAAATAATAATAAAAAATATTTAGAAGGAATGCAATTACCTAAAATTGGGGAAAAGGAAAGTGAAATTATGTCTAGGCCTATCACGGTCCAGGAAGTAATGGGGGTCATCAAGGAGCTATCAATGTATAAGGCCCTGGAGAGAGATGGGTTTCCTAATAAATTCTATAAGATTTTTGCCCTGATACTGGCTGGACCCTTATCTCGTTTATATAATCGAGGGAGGAGTAGCCTAGTGGTTGGGGCAAGGTACTTCAGGCCGGAAGGTCGGAGGTTCAAATCCCACTAGAGGACAGCAACCTTGGGCCGGAAGGACTGGGGTTTCTAGTCCCACAGATGCTCCTTGTGGTCTTGGGCAAGCCACTTAACCCTCCATTGCCCATGTTCCCTGTAAGTATTAGTGTATGTGTCTCATATCCCTGCGTGTTAAATGTATCCCCCAATTGTGTTGTGACCGCTTTGATTGAAGGATAAGGCGGTATACAAAACTGTCTAAATAAATAAATAAATAAATAATCTAGTGGGGAGGGAAGAGCCCTTACCCCCGACGATGAAAGTGGCGGGAATAACCCTAATACCTAAAAAGGGGAAAGATCCCACTCAGTGTGGGTCTTACCAGCCGATATCTTTATTGGGATCTGATTTAAAAACATTTTTCTAGAGTATTGGCCAATAGATTGATTTTACATATGCTACAATTAATACACATGGATCAGTCTGGGTTTATACCTGGTAGACAAGCATTAGATAATTTGAGGGTCCTTAATGTTGTCCGGAAAGGCAAAGTTAAGAAGGAGGAACTGTTGCTGCTGGCGATAGATGCAGAGAAGGCTTTTGAGAGGGTTTCCTGGCCTTTCTTGATCCAGACCTTGGAAAAAGTGAGTATGACTGGTAGGTTTTTGGAGTGGGTGTGTGCTTTGTACAAGAACCCTCAAGCGGATCTGCGTGCCAATGGAGAATATACAGAGGCTTTCAAGCTCCTGAGAGGGACCAGGCAGGGTTGTCCTCTGTCTCCATTGCTGTTTGTATTAACAATGGAACCACTAGCTAAGAGTAAGAGAAGCAGAGGAGATCCAGGGGTTGAAATGGGAAAGGGGGGGAGAGTAAGGTGTCTTTGTTTGCTGATGACTTGTTTATAATCACATCTCCAGAGCAAATGCTGAGCGCCCTGATGAGAGAGCTCGAGAGCTTTGGGAAAGTATCTGGTTTTAAGATGAATGCATCCAAGTCGGAGGTTCTAAATATTTCTATTCCAGATAAATTAAGTGAACGGCTGAGGAATTTATTCCCCTTTAAATGGGCTAAGAGGAGTATCTGTTATCTGGGTGTCCAAGTAACTTCTGTGATCTCAGATCTTTTTGGAGCGAATTATACACCTCTGGAGGGGAAGATTAGAAGAGAACTTGAGGGATGGGGAGGGATGGAATTGACCTGGTCGGGGTGAAAATGGTGATCTTGCCTAAGTTGCTGTTTTTGTTTAACACGTTGCTGGGGGCTATACCTGAGGGATTTCTAAGGAAGATGCAAAGAATCTTGTGGAAGTTTATTTGGGGAGGAAAGAGCGAGAGTCCCTAAACACATTGACAAGGAATAAAGTAAAAGTGGAGATGGCGGTCCCTGATTTAGAAAAATATTATAATGCCGCTAAGCAGAGGGCAGTTTTTGAGTGGGGGTTACATGACACTCAAGATTGGGTCTAGATGGAGAGGATGGCCTTGGTGGTACCCTTGCTGAAAGAGGTTCTGTGGATTCCCCGGGGACCTAAGTTGGTAGCAAGGTGTGCTAACCCATTTGTGCCAATAACATTACAATTATGGTATCAATGGCAAACAAAGTGGTTGGGCGAGGGCTGTGTGACTAAAGGTGTTCCTATTAGGGGCAATATCGATTTCCCCCCAGGAATGAAGGGCGGGTTTGCTGAATGGTGGGTGAAGTAACCTGTGTTACGTGGATCATTTCTTTGAAGGGGGCAAGGTTAGGTCATTTGAAAATATTAAGGAAGAATTTTCATTGAGAAGTTCAGACTACTACCGTTATGTTCATGTGGTTAATTATATCCAAAAGAGAATAATTCCGAGTTTAAGGGAGGAAATAGTACCAATCGAGAAGTTGTTTCTGAGAGAGAAGATAAAGGGAATCATCACCCAATTATATGACATTATGGACATGCCTAAGAATGAAAAATCATTTCAAAAGAAATGGGAAACAGACCTGGGTCTGGTTTTGTTGAAGCAAGCCTGGACTGGGTTTTTTGCCCAGAGGTATAAAGGTCTCCTGGCCAGTAATTTAATAGAACATAACTATATGATTATGTATAGGTGGTATGTGACACCAGATATAATTCAAAAAATGTTTGTGAAGACCAGTAGGCTAAGTTGGTGGGAATGTGGAGGCTGAGGAACTTTTCTCCATATATGGTGACTTTGCTGAATTATACAAGAGTTCTGGAACAAAGTACTCCAGGCTTTGAAGAGTATGTTGGGGAAGGTAATTGAGACAGATCCTGGGATGGTGTTACTGGGAATACACAGAAGAGGGGTGAAAAAAGAAGGCTGCCTCATTAATTTGGGGTGTTTGGTGGCCCGGTTGGAAATTGCTAAAAGGTGGAGGCAAATAAGTCTGCCGCTGATGAGAGACTGGGAAGGAGGGATGAACCATATATATTTGAGCAGGCTGACAGCCCTAAAGCAAGAGAGAATGATGCAGTTTGAGAGGTTATGGTCTAAATATTCTACCTGGCTGATGAAGGTTTAAGTGTGGAACGCTAAGAGGAGAGTTGATTGACTGCAACCATGTGTAAAAATAGCCTGTAAAAGGGGGGGGGGGGGGATGGAAGGAGTGGATTTGCTTTTGACAGGGGTAAAAATGTTAAGGGGATAACAGCAAAGATACTGATGAGTAGTGGTTAAAAGTCTATGGGGGAGATGAATAATGTATCTGGAAATGTTTGAAAATGTATACCACTGTGATGCATTCCCTGTGACAAAAATAAAAACATTAAAAAAAAAACCTGGAAAAATTTTCTATTACACGCTTGAGTAGAGAATTACAAAGGAGTTTTTTCTGGATGAATAATAATTTGAATGCCAGACATATCATTGTCATAAACTTGGCTGATACACAGAGGTCCTTTTTCTCCTTTATTGAAAGTATTTAATATATTACCCAGAGAACTTGTTGGTGTACTTTGTACCATTAAACTTTCTCTTGATCTTCACAAGCCTCTCAGTCCCCATTGCTGCAAAGCATCTCCACAACGCTATGCTTTTTTACCAGCATGATTTATTGTAGGAGTGGTGTTGGTAGTTTTGTCTGTTTATACTACTCATTTCACTTAGCATTGGAAACAAAAAAATTCCACTACTTCTCATCCTACTTGGCCTCATCAAGACTAGGCCTTTCCAGCTGGAAGGATGGAGGCAGCATGAGATTAGCTTCAGTGACTGACTTCTGGATAAGACATGCTGTGCAGTTTTTTCTGCCTCCAAGCAGATAATGCAGGGTACTCTGGTGCAGCAGTTTGAAGCTAGACATATAGTAGCTCCACGGGCCCAGGTTGGGACTTGTGTGCCCTGTAGTTGAGCTGCTTTAGGCAAGATGTGAGCTCTGAGGCCAGGATTTGTGAGCCCCTGCCTCACTGAGCAAGAGGATGTTCTGTTTCCATCTCTGTGGCCTGCAGGTACCCGAGATGGTAGGCTGAGGAGATGGGTAGGTAGACTTCTCACAACCAATAAATAAGAGCTCTTGCCCTCCCTCTCTCCTGTCCTCTTCTCTTCCAACCCCTTTCTGGGTATTTAAAAAAAAAATCTTTATTTCTTCCGGTACCCAGCTTCTGTTTAATAAAACGGTAAAAAAATGTGTAGTGACTGCCCTGCTTGTGTCGTGATGTGGGCAGTCTGATAAGAGGATTTCCCAGTTTGGCAGGAGAGGGGAAGAAATCTGGGCCAGTGCGGCATGTAGGTTTTTGTTTTTTTTGCAGTGTGGTTATCAGTGCTGCGTTGCTGAGTCCCAAGGGTTGTGCAGCATGTCAGTTATCTCATTAGTTTGCAGTTATTCCTTCTGTTCCAGATATGATAGAGAAGCCTCTGGGTAGAAGCAGGAGGGCCCCTTAGGGTCTCCAGTACTTTTTTCAATTGGGTTTGAGCAACAGTTTCTGAAGCAGCTTACAGACTGCTTTCAAACAATGTGGTGGCCTGTCAGTCATCTGTGCCCAAGCCTTGTGCTCCATAGCTCTCTGTGGGGGACACAGAGGCCCCGGGGACAAAGTCTGCAGATGCTAGTGGGTGTGAAACACCCCAGGTTACCTATCTCCCTTGGGAGAGGCTTTGGGAGCCCTGATGTACTCACCTCAAGAGGAGACAGCAGGGATTGGGGAGGTGAAGAGGTAGCCGATCTTCTGAGATGGGAGAACCTCTCCCCAAGAAGGAGAGGATCCAGCTGTGATCCTCTTGTTCTACAGGGAGGAACTTCTTATCTTGGATTGCAGTTTCCGTGGCAGTGCTGAGCATTTTTGATCCTCTACCGGACGTGATACCAGAGATGAACTCTCTATTCCTCTTAATATGGCCATCTGGATTTTTTTAGATTATAGAGCCTCTGAGGAAGCTTGTGATCTCGAGATGGCATGCTGCAGAGGTGGTGTCGAAGGACACCATGATTATGTCTGGACTGTGTCCACTCTCCCAATGGGACTTGTAACAGCATAATTTTGTCCCTAAATTAGAAGCTTTGGTCACAGTAGTGACCAGAAGACCACAGTTCCGGCGGAAGGTGGTTTAGCTCTAAGGGATGCACATGACAAAGGTGGAAACTCCTCTTAAATGCCTTCTCTGCCTCCATCCTGGGAATTCATTGGCACTGTATGTTGGCATTGTGGCTAGGGATATTCCTTAGGTTGGTACAGCAATTTCCTGAGAGCTCTTTCAGCTGAAATCTAGTGTGTCCTTCAGCAGATACCTCATATGACTTGATTCACGAATCCTTGAGGTCTGTAGCGGCTGTGATTGTGGCACATAGATGGCTATGGCTATGCAAATTGATTGGCTGATTTAGCTTCCAAGATGAGCCTTAGGAAGCTCCCTTTCAAAAACAGGCTTTTCTTTGGGGAGGACCAGGAGAAGCTGATAAGGAGGACCTAGGTGAGCCTTTGTCCATAGAGATGCCCAGAAAACAGGCTACACTACAGAGATTTGGGGCAGTCTTAAAACAGGCAAGAGTTCTGTCCTTGCTTTCTTGACATATGTGTAAAACAAGTCTAGATGAGGTCAGCCCTTCTGGGGAGTCCAGAGGTCTTGTGACTCCTCTGGCCTTTCTTTAGGAGGCCCAAAGAGCTCTGTGAGATATGGTGGGGTTCTTATGGAGGTTCAGCCAATGGGGGGTTGCCTCACAGTTCTTGGAATAGGTCCAAATCGCTTCAGACCAAGGGTCCTTGAGGTTATTCAGGAGGGCTATGTCCTAAAGTTGTAGAGCCTCTACACAGTGCCTTTGTGGTGTTACCCTGCAGTTCAAAGGTCAAAAGAGGAGCTGTTAAGGAAAAACTTTGGCGCTTGATATAGCTAGAAGCTGTTGTCCATCCATCCATGCAGAGGTGCAAGGTCATGGTTGCTGTTTACTCTGTTTCATGGTTACAAAGACAGGGGGGCCTTCAGACCAGTTTTGGATCTGAAGGGAGTCTCTGCAAAATTTGCAGAGGATTGGTTTTCTTATAGGAAAGTATTGTTTATTTTGGTTGTGTGCTCCCCCCCCCCCCCCCCGAACGAAGTTCTTCGTACTTCTCCATCTTCACCATCTGCTCCTCATTCCCTCCTGTGTGAGGTCCCTCAAGGCTCCATTTATTCACCCTTGCTTTTTAATATCTATTTTGCTTCCCCTCCCCCCACAGCCACTTTAGTTTAAGATCGTGGGATTAGTGGTTACTATTACGCCATTGACAGTTTGCTGGTTAATTTTTCCGCCACCGATCTACCTGATATCTGTCCTTTATGTCTGTCTTCAGTCAGTAGCCACTTGGCTCTTTGATCATGGATTGCAACTTAACCCTTTGAAATCACATGCCGTATGGGTTACTGGTAATTTTTTTCTCCTCCCACCATTAGTCCCTTTGTTGCGGGGATACTGTTCCACTGATTCAATCCCTGACTCATTTAAGTGTAATTCTTGATTCTCACCTCATCTTTGAACCCCAGATTCCATTAGCTGTTTGGTTGTCCTTTCATGCCCTTCGCTGTATTCGTTTGGTTAAACCATTTTTCACTAACTCAGCATTGCGCTCTCTGGTTCATGCTTTAGTAACCTCGCAGCTGGATTATTGTAATAGCATCTACTGTGGCCTACAAACTTCTTTATTAAAAAAACTATAATTGGTTCAACACACAGTAGTCCATCTCTCTCTGATGCTGCCAAATTTGATGTCACTCCCCTACTTTTCCGGCATCACTGGCTACCTGTTGGCTAACCATTTTATTTTAAACTTCTCATTCTCTCTCGTAGAGCCTTCTACTCTGGTTTTCCATTTTATTTATCTGCCCTCCTGGTCCCCTATTGTCCCATGCAGACCCTGTGGTCGCAATCTGCTAATTTATTGGTGTTGCCTGCGGTTTCTCTGGTGCGTCTAGAATCCATTTTGAGATCTGCCTTTTTTTCTTGCCCTGTATTTCTGGAATTCACTCCCAAATTTGTTATGCTTCTAAAACTTATTACTTGAGCTTTCCCGGAATATCAGGAGCCAGGGTAGCTTCTGGGCAGTGTGATCGGCAGTTCCATTCCTCACATTCATGCATTTGAACCTTGTCTCTCACTTAGTTTAGCTCTGTCTCTTCCTTATTTTTTTCTGATTTGCTATGGTGTTCTTATCTCTCGTATTTTATGATTTTATGTAATCAGCTTTGATGTGAAACAAGCCACAAGGTGGCATATCAAGTTTTTAGTAAGTTCGAGTTGCACCACTACCTATCTAGGTGATGACATCACTGAAACTAATGTGCTGCCTCCATCTGTTAGCTGGTGAACATAACCCACTAGTCTGAACTGGTCTAGCAGGATTCAAGGAAAGAATTAATAGGTAAGGAAAATTTCACCTTGGTTCTCATCAGACCACAAAACCACCTCTCAGATGCGTGCACTGCCACCTGAGTGTTTCTTTATAAAATTACCTCCAGCATGTATCACATAATATTTGAAAAGTCATTTCCATGTGTATGTGGCCACACACGTGTAAATGACCACTCATAAAATACCAATTGGTGTAAAATTGTGCTTTAGCATCAACTACCTTGCAGTTGGTATGCACATGGGTGGCGTGAGTAAGTATGCATATAAAGGTCGATATTCAGAGCATTTTAGGAGGTTAGCAGACTGCAGAATATCGGACTTGGAGGATTTTAGCCGGTTAGTGCTGTTAGGCCACTTATGCTAGTATTTTACAAAGACAAATAGGCGCCTATTTGCATTCATAAAATAGGCTTAACATAGTTGCATTAAAATGTGCTTTAACTACACCCTTCTGTAAATTAATTGAAACAAATTGGATTTTTAAATCTTTTCAGCCTACAAATTGTATATGCATTTAATTTTGATTTTTTTTAATCGACTGGGTTAAATCATCACATATGAAATGTTTCATCATCATTTGTGGGTTTGAGTTAAATAACATAATAGATGATGTGATATGACGTAGGAATGACTTCTCCAGGACCAAGCAGGAAGTCAGTCCTCACATATGGGTGACGTCGGCGCCGACGGAGCCCTCGCGGAGCAATTTTCCCCAGCTTTCAAAGAAAGCCTTTGGGAATTGCAGCGCGCATGCGCGGTCCTCTTCCCGCCCAAGGGTGCCATCTTGCTCAGTCTTCTTTTTTCCGCGGAGCCCTACAGATGTTGTTTGTGAATCCCCGCAGAAAAGTTGATTTATTTCTCTTTTTTTCTCTCGGTTTCGACGCCGGTTCTTTTCTCGCCCAGACTCGCGACGCCGGTTGCGAGTCCGTTCTTTATTTTTCAGTTTTTTGTCCTTCGTGACAGATTTCGCGCCTTTTTACTTTTTCACTGGCAGCCCGGTCTTTCGACCTCGCAGGGGCCCTTTTTCCCCCGATGGCTGCCAGCGGGTTTAAAAATTGTGACCTCTGTAAGAAACTCATGTCTCTTACAGACACACATGACTTCTGCCTCCGCTGCCTCGGACCCGATCATGACCCGATGATCTGTGGTCCGTGTGGCAAAATGTCCTCAAAAGCGTTGAGGAGTCGGCAGCATCAGCGGGAACGGATCTTCTCTGACTCCGGCTGGGCTCGGACCTCGTCAGAGGCTTCGACGTCTCGGGACACTGGTCCTGAGCATCGTCGGAGTTCCTCTGAAAGGGGGTCTCCTACCCGGGAACATCATCGGAAGAAGAAGCCCGCGAGGGCGGGATCGGTGGACGCTCCTGGTTCCTCGAGGGCCAGGTCGCATAGCTCCGATTCCCGTCCCAGGTCCTCGGAGGTGGAGAGACCTTCAAAACATCCTCGTCTCGAGATGGACTTGCCTGCTCACGTGAGTACTGTTGTCCTCGTAGACTCGCCTCCGAAGGAGCCGACGTCGGGCCTGACGCCGTCGGGGCCCGAGTCGGGGGGCTGCTGGGTCTCCTGAGCTCGGACTCAGGTTGACGGCCTTGGAGAGCAGTCTGACTGCCTTCATGGACCAGCAGCGGGCATTGATCGCTGGCCTCGCCGGTGCTTCTGCCCTGACCGCCGGGACGTCGACCTCCAAGTCGACCCCAGAGACCGAGCCGATCCTCGAGTCCATGAGGGCTCGAGTCGATCCTCGGTCGGGGTCTCCTTCGGCCTCCCGTTCGGGACCGAGGTCGTCGGGGCGGATGGCATCGATGCCCGCCCGACCGGAGCCGCTCGACTCCTCCTCTGAGGAGTCGGCCTGGGAATCCGAGGACGAAGAGTCACCTGGTTCCTTTCGGACTCGGTGTGTCCCATCGGACTCCCCCGAGTCCGAACCTCGGAGATGGTCCCCCCCCCGGAGGATACCCGGTTCTCGGACTTCGTGCGGGATATGGCCAAGGCCTTGGCCTTCCCCGCGGATCCCGAGGAGGAGCCTCGAGTCGAAGAACTCGATGCCCTCCAATATGACTCTCCCCCGAAGGAGGCCTTTATTGTACCGGTTCCTCCAATGCTGGAACGACTTCTCTTCCGCATGTGGGAGAGCCTGGCGTCGTCACCGGTATTAAGCAAGCGGGTCGATTCCATTAATCGAGTCCACAAGAGCCCCGGCTCCCAAAAGGCACAACTACTGCACCATTCCATGGTGGTGGAATCGGCCATGCATAGACTTAAGAGTCAAAAAATGCACTCCTCGGTGCCCCCCGGTAGGGAGGCCCGAAGCCTGGATGCCCTCGGTAGGAAGTGTTTCCAGGGCTCTATGCTTGCTTGTCGAGTCCAGACCTACCAGCTCTACATGGGCATGTATCTCCGGGACCTGGCTAAAGAAATAGCCGGGTTCTCTGCTGGTCTCTCTCCGACGAACCTTTGCAGAGGTTCCAAACCTTGTCAACTGGTATTCGAGAGTGCTCGAAGTTTATTTCTCGAGCAGCCTACGATGGTTTTGAGGCATCGGCTCGAGTAGCCGCAGCCGGCATCGGTGGATGCCGCCAGGCTTGGCTTCAGACGTCCGACCTCGAGCCATGGGTGCAGGACAAGTTGGTCGATGTCCCCTGCCGAGGTGAAAACCTCTTTGGCAAGCCCATGGATGAGAAGGCTGCACAGATCGAGACCGAGACTCTCACCAGGACTCGTCTCTCAAGGAAGACCTCTGCCCCTTCTCAGAAGAAGAAGGGCTCGGGGAAAAAGCCCTTTTACCCGAGGAAGGCGGCTGCCTATAAATACTACCCTCAGTATCAGGCCTCAGCAACTCCCCCACAGGGGAAGCAGGCCAAGGGACGGGGTAATGGGTCCCGTAGGCAGCAAGCCCCCAAGCCTGCACCACCGGCCCCTGCTCAGCAGGGTAGGGATTTTTGACTTCATCAGCATAGCCTCTCCCCCTTAGCTGGTTTCTCTCAGCACAGGAGGCTGGCTGGTCCACTTTGCCCAAAGGTGGTCCAACATCACCACAGATACCTGGGTACTTCACATAGTTCGGGAGGGCTATCTTCTTCACTTTCATCAGGTACCTCCCTCCTACTTTCCAGGGGAGCCTCCAAGACTCCCTCTGCACAGGGACTTACTCCTTCAGGAGTTAGCAAGTCTCCTTCAGGAACAGGCTGTGGAACCGGTGCCCCACCACCTGAAGGGTCAAGGGTTTTACTCCAGGTACTTTCTGATACCAAAAAGAACAGGAGGCCTCAGACCCATCCTGGACTTGTGAAACCTCAACAAGTTCCTTGCAAAGGAAAAGTTCAAGATGCTTACCCTTGGAATCCTGCTGCCCTACCTCCAGCAGGGCGACTGGCTATGCTCCTTGGATCTAAAGGATGCGTATACTCATATCCTTATTCATCCAGACCACAGACAATATCTCAGGTTTGTTGTGGGAGGAAATCATTACCAGTACAGAGTACTGCCCTTTGGCCTATCCTCCGCCCCCAGGGTGTTCACCAAATGCCTGGCAGTGGTGGCGGCCTATCTATGGCTTCAAGGCCTTTTTGTGTTTCCATACCTGGACGACTGGCTCATCAGAGCCCAGTCTTCCCAAGAGGCCACTCAGGCCACTCATCGCACTGTGACTCTACTCCAGCACTTGGGATTTGTCATAAACTTCGCAAAGTCCACTTTGCTCCCCTCTCAAAATCTCGAATTCATCGGCGCCAGGTTGGACACTCTTCAGGCGCGGGCCTTCCTCCCTCTGGACAGGGCCAAGCGGCTCATGGATCTCGCCAGCCACTTTCACAGCAATGCCCTGGTCTCGGCCAGGCAATTTCTGAGACTGCTCGGCCATATGGCTTCCACGGTCCATGTGACCTGCTCAATGGTGCCTTCGCACACAATGGCATCAGGCCACCGGGAGCCTAGCGGACTCCGTACAGATATCCGACCAGCTGGTCTCCTCTCTACAATGGTGGCTTCATCTGCCGAACCTAGTACTAGGGGTGACTTTTCAGCCCCCTCCGCATTCTCAGGTCCTGACGACCGATGCTTCTCTCCTGGGTTGGGGAGCACACTGCCAAGGGACATGTACTCAAGGTCTTGGGAGTCTACTCAGCAGATAAACTTCCTGGAGCTCAGAGCCATCCGCCTAGCGCTCAAAGCATTCCCTCACCTGATTTCTCACCAGTCGGTGCTGGTACAGACAGACAATCAGGTTGCAATGTTCTACGTGAACAAACAAGGCGGAACAGGCTCCTTCCTTCTCTGTCAGGAGGCACAGAAACTATGCTCTTGGGCCATCCACCACGGCATCATCCTCAAAGCTGTCTATCTCCCAGGTCACGAAAATTACCTGGCCGACAAGCTAAGCAGGATCCTCCAGCTACACGAGTGGAGATTGGATCTGTTGGTGGTTCAACGGATCTTTCTCAAGTGGGGCCTCCCCACCATGGATCTTTTTGCCAGCCCTCTGAACCGGCAACTTCCCAGATTCTGCTCTCGACAACCGCATCCTCTCCGAGTAGTGGCGGATGCTTTTCTGATTCCATGGTCCACAGGCCTCTTATATGCCTTTCCTCCTATGCCGCTGGTGTCTCGGACACTCTTCAAGGTTCTCAGAGACAAAGCCTCGATGATCCTAGTGGCTCCCCGGTGGCCGAGACAACCTTGGTTCCCGCTTCTAATGCAGCTGGCGGTGGACACCCCTCTTCCTCTGGGGTTTCAGCCCGACCTCCTGTCACAGGATCAGGGGACTCTCCTGCACCCCAACCTCCGGTCCCTTCATCTGATGGCCTGGCTGCTGAAAGGGTAGTCCTTGCTCCCCTCTGCCTGCCCCCAGATGTGGAGGAGGTCGTCTTGGCCTCCAGGCGGCCCTCCACCCGGAAGTCCTACGCTCTTAAGTGGCGTCGGTTCTCCGCCTGGTGTGCTCAGCAGTCTCAAGATCCCTTCTCCTGTTCAGCATCAGTGGTCTTGCAGTACTTGCTTTCCCTCTCCAATCTTGGACTTAAGTCCAACTCGGTCAAGGTCCACCTCAGTGCTCTTTCTGCGCATCACATGCCGGTGGATGGCAGACCTCTTTCTAGCCACCCTCTGGTGGCTCGTTTTCTCAGAGGCCTCCTTCTCCTTAAACCTCCTTTGCGCCCACCAGCCCCGGACTGGGATCTCAATGTGGTTTTACAGCGGATTACCTGTCCGCCTTTTGAACCTATGGCTACCTGTCCTCTTCGTTTTCTTTCTTGGAAAACCTTGTTCTTGGTGGCCCTCACTTCTGCTAGACGCGTTAGTGAGCTGCAAGCCCTGGTGTCTGATCCTCCGTACACTAGGTTCTACAAGAACCGGGTAGTCCTGCGGACTCACCCTAAGTTTCTTCCCAAAGTGGTTTCCCCTTTTCACATCAACCAGGAGGTGGTGCTTCCGACCTACTTTCCCAGGCCACACTCCAGCCAAGCTGAAATGGTCCTGCATACCCTGGACTGTAGAAGGGCGTTAACCTTCTACCTTGACCGTACGCGGGAGCACAGAAGGGCTGTTCAGCTCTTCATCTCTTATGACCCCAATAAGTTGGGGCTCCCTGTCTCCAAGCATACTCTGTCCATCTGGATTGCTGATTGTATCGCTTGGGCTTACGAGGCAGCCGGCCTCTCGTTGGAAAGTCGAGTCACGGCCCATCGTGTTCGGGCGAAGGCTACGTCAGTGGCTTACCTCCGCTCTGTTCCATTGGCAGACATCTGCCGGGCCGCTACTTGGTCTTCAAGCCAGACTTTTGCGGCCCATTACTGCCTGGAGAGGGAGTCCCGCAGGGAGAGTGCTTTCGGACAGGCAGTCCTCAGTAACCTCTTCGAGGTATAGGCAACTCCTACCCTCCATCCCGGATGTTGGGCTACCGGTTGGAGACGTATTCAGAGAAGATTCCTTCCTTCTGGGCTTCTGAGCTTGAGGGAGCTCCTTTTTGTGCTTAGGGTCTCCGGTAGCCTTAAGCTTGGGAGTCCCATATGTGAGGACTGACTTCCTGCTTGGTCCTGGAGAAAGCGTAGTTACTCACCTGTAACAGGTGTTCTCCAGGAGCAGCAGGAATCAGTCCTCACAACCCTCCCTCCTCCCCTTGGAGTTGCAGTTCTATGCTTTCTTTTTAGCTAATTTTTTGCTGTCTTTTAGCTATGTCATCTGACTGAGCAAGATGGCACCCTTGGGCGGGAAGAGGACCGCGCATGCGCGCTGCAATTCCCAAAGGCTTTCTTTGAAAGCTGGGGAAAATTGCTCCGCGAGGGTTCCGTCGGCGCCGACGTCACCCATATGTGAGGACTGATTCCTGCTGCTCCTGGAGAACACCTGTTACAGGTGAGTAACTACGCTTTATTGTGTATATGACTATAATAGCCAACGTTGCATCAGATTTTCTTTCGAGTGTATTCTTAGTTGTTAATCCAACCATTGTGCATGATGGACACGACACCCAGAAAACACACAAAGATAGTCACCCAGCACGAACACACCGGGAAGACCTACAGGGATATAGCAAGTATAGTTGGTGTCAATCTCGAAACGATCAGTCGTATGATCAAATCTAAAAAGGAAACAGGATCCATCTCGCCTAAACGAAAGGGAAATTGTAGTCGTAAGAGGAAACCCACACCCAGAGACAACTTATTTTCTTAGGGGAAAGTAGAAAAGACCCTCTGAAGACAAGCGATGCATTAAAGAGAGATTTAGAAGAGAAAGGTATAACAGTCAGTTCTTCCACAATTCGCAGACAACTTTTGGAAGTTGGTCAAAAAGCACAACAATCTCTGAAAAAACGACTTCTGACAAAGGTTATGAAAGAGAAGTGCTATAAATGAGGACTGAAACATTAGGAGCGGACTAAAGATTGGAGAAAACTAATATTCAGTGATGAGTCATTTCTTTGTGCAGGGCCAAAGAAGCCAACATGTTCGGTGTTCACCTTGGAGAAAAGATTTGCGATTCCTACATCAACCAGAACGTGAAGCACCCCCAAAAGATGATCCTGGGGTGTTTCAGTTATTATGGAGTCTGCAGCTTGCATTCAATTGATGAAATGATGTTCTCCAAAGAAGAAGAGTTCCAAAGCTAGAGAAGACATTTCCTGATGGATCTGGCATCTTTCAGCAGGACCTTGCCCCATGCCACGCATTGAAATTGGTGAAATGTTGTGTGTTTTTTTTTTTCCAAAGAAGCAAATAAAGATACTGGAGTGGCTAGGAAGCTCTCCAGATTTAAACCCAATGGAGAATCTGGTCCATTTGCAAACTTTGCCTTTGTGGAATGGACTGATTCAAGTCTGGTACAGGGACCCAAAAATCGTTGGACTGCTCAAAATTAGTGAACTCCATGCCAAATCGTGTTCAGATGCTGGTAAAAAAAAAAAAAAAGAGGAGGTCATATTATGTACAAATATGTGCCTATTAAGATTTTCAAGGAAATTCCAGTTTTCACTTATTTTTTAGTTTTTCAGTTAATATGCACAAGAGTGTAGGTCTCCCTTTTATAAGAATTCTCTCCATATGGCTTTCAATCAGTGCCTGCCTTCTTACCACCCTGCAATGCAAGCCATGTTTGTGGAATAATCTTAAAATTGTTAGTCAACATATTCACCAGTCTCATGTCTTTCAAAGTAATTGTAGTCCTAATTACTTTCTTCAGCAGTTCCCTTAACCTACAGGTACTGATGTTGATGTAAAAGCCTGATTTAGTATATGTTGGTGTTGCCAAACTGTTTCCACTATACAATGATGGACCTAACTTTGAAATTTTCTTCAATCTATACCTTTAAATAACTTTATCCTGTAGCTCTTGTGGCTGCTCTGTTTGGCATGTTGAAACTTTTGCTTCAGATTCGTTTCATGGAACAGAAGCAGCTTGATTCTCCTTTAAGGAGTATTTGAATCTGTTCAACTATAGGTGCCTCTATTTAACTTACCATGGGCTTGTTAAGGAGCTAATTTTGGTTTTCTGTGACACACTGTGAAGATTTATGCAATCAAGACTTTTTGGTTTCTTCTTAATTTCTTTTTGAATAGCTTTCTTTGTAGTACATTTCCTTCTTTCCACATACACAAAGCAGATGCCTTATGTTTTGTATCCTTGCTCCCCCCTCTCTCTTCCCCCCCAATGTGTGTGGGGTTTTTTTGAAATGTCTATTTTCCCCACTGTTATGAATGGCTTTTATCTCTTTATTAGCTAATGGCGTTCCTTTCCTGATGTCTTATTTTAAACTGTAAACTGCTTTGTTGATCCGAAAGGCAGTATATCAAATTTTAAATAAACTAAACGATATTATGTAGCTCAGTGGAAACAAGCCCTTTAATACATTTTGAATTGTATGTTTTAGATAGCAGAATGTAAAAAATGTATTAGGGTATGGAGACTACAAGATAATGTAGATTAGGTTATGTTTAATTTCGTTTTAAAAATCTTTTTTTTTCTGCACAGATCTGTTCCAATATTTTCAGAACACTTCCACCAAGCGATAATCCAGATTTCGATCCAGAAGAGGATGAACCTACCCTGGAGGCTTCCTGGCCCCACATACAGGTATAAAACTTAAATTGTTCTATCATCTCATCAGTTTCTCTATCATGTACACTAATGGTATGTTTTTTTTAAACTTAACCACTGAAAGAAAAAAATGCTCCATCAGTCTCTTAGAATTTGATCTCAGAAAAACAAACCAAACTATTTGGACAATTAAACTTCACTTGATCAAAGAGCTTACTGAGAATTGTTGTTGATTATCTCCAGGAACAAGCAGGAATGAGTCCTCACATATGGGAATGAGTCCTCACATATGGGTACGTCGGTACCGACGGAGCCTGCGCGGGAAAGCTCCCCAGCTTCCCAGAAAGAAAGCTTTTGGGAGCCTCCCACAGCGCATGCGCGCTGCCTTCCCGCCTTTCCTAATCAACTCTCCTCAGTTCTTCTTTTTCCGCGGAGTCAGCAGGTCGTGTTCCTGTCACCGCTGAAGAAGTTCTTTATTTTAATTTATTTCTTTGGTCACGTGTCTGCCTTCCCCGACGCCGGACCGGTACCGCCGGTCTTTTCTTTTCTTTCAAAAAAAAAAAAAATTATACACTTCCTCACTTGGTGTATTTTTCTTCTTAGGCCTACAGGCCCACAAGAAAATTTTCCCTCATGGAAAAACCAGCCTCCGGGTTCAAAAAATGCACTAAGTGTAGCGGTACAATTTCTGTTACAGATACCCATGAATGGTGTCTTAAATGTTTGGGTCCTGAACACTCCATTCCGGATTGCCAGTCCTGCTCCATAATGTCTAAAAGAGGGTTACAGAACCGAGCAGCCAAGCTCCATGTGCTGTTTCCCACGGATGCACCGGCGGTGGCATCGACATCTTCCAGGTCTTCCTCTCCTGATGGGTCTCAGGTAACCAAACATAAACCTAGCAGGTCCTTGAAGGGCAAATCTCCCTCTCAGCATTGAGATGCCTCCGGGCTTGCCCTCGAGGATCCTGCCCCAGCCAAACAACCCTGGCGGGAAGCTCCGGCTTCCAAAGCTCCTCCTATGGGGTTACAGGTTGACATCGATGGCACGGCCTCACCTGTTAGACTGCTCTGGGGTACCGGCACAATCTCCCAGTACTGACATCCAGGCAGTCGTGGCCTCCATGGATCACACTGTGCAATCCATGCAGCAGGCTAGAATGGCTTTTATTCAAGCTGCGATGCCGTCGGTACCGCAACGAGTCCCGTTGTCAGTACCGGTACCAATACCGGTACCGACTGCATCGACATCGGTCAGGATACCGACTCAGGTTCCTTGTCCAGGGCTATCGGTATCGATCCGGTACCGGGGATGCCCGATGTCGGTACCGATCGATACGCGTATCGATCATTGGAAGGGGACAGACGATACTTCGATTCCTCTGATGATTCTGATTCATCAGATGAGTCTCCCGAAGTATCCATTACCCTTCCTGAGGAGCCTACTTCTCCAAAAAGGAGAATGTCTCCTCCAGAGGATTTGTCCTTTCAAGACTTCATAATAGAAGTGGCTAAAGGACTCTCTATTTCAGTAACCTCTGAAGCAGAGCCTAGAGCAAAAAAATTTGATATTTTAGGATACTCTAAGGCTCCCAGAGAGGCAGTCACCTTGCCAATTCATGAAATTCTTCATGAACATATGATTGACTTATGGGAGACTCCTCTCACCCTTTCTCCTCATTCTCGCAGATTGGACACTATGTACCGTGTCCCTCCTTGTCCTGGATTTCAGAAAACTCAGCTTCCTCACCACTCCATTGTGGTGCAGTCAGCTATGAAAAGGATAGAGTACCAAAAGACACTCTTCTGCTCCCCCAGGAAGAGAATGCAGGACCTTGGATGCTTTTGGTAGGAAAATCTTCCAAGCCAGTATGCTTATTGCCAGAATCAACTCATATAGCCTTTATATGGGTATGTTTCTAAAGGAAGTTGCACAAAAGCTGCACAACTTGCTCCCTTTTATTCCAGAGGATAGAAGGGATGAATTCCTCCTTTGGCTTAAGCATACTCAAGATATTTCAAAGTTTTCCAACAGGGCAGCCTTTGATTCCTTTGAAGGTGCCAGCAGAGCCTCAGGCATTGCCATAGCTGCTCGCAGAATTGCTTGGCTCCAGGCTTCTGATCTAGAACCCTGGGTTCAGGATGACTTAGGAAATCTGCCCTGTACGGGTGAAAATCTCTTTGGCAAAGAGTGGCAAATAAAAGCCACTCAAATGGATGCAGAGAATTCTGCTCTGGATAGACTTTCTAAGTCAACTTCCATTCCAGCCAAGAAAAAGTCTTTCAAAAAGCCTTTTTACAAAAGGAGCAGATTTCCTTCCACTTCTGGTCAACAATCTTCTACAGGTCGCTTTGCTACTAAGCGTCAGCAACCTAAACAAGCCAGGCCTAAACCTGCAGGGGCTGCTACAACTCAGCAGTCCCAACCCCCTCAGGGTTTTTGACTTGATACTAGAGAACTTAATCTTTCTGGCTCTACAACAGCCAGAACCTCTCACCATTCCAGGAAGGTTAGCTCATTTTGCTCCCAGATGGGAGCAAATCACATCAGAGCAGTGGACCCTCTCTATCATAAGAGAGGGCTACAAACTTCATTTCTCAGACCTTCCTCCCTACACCATGGTGAGACACTTCAATTCTCCCACATCTCTCCTCGACCTTCTGGATCAGGAGGTGACTACCCTTCTGGCCCAGGGGGCCATAGAAGAAGTTCCTCTTCTTCAACAGGGGTCAGGGTTTTACTCCCCCTATTTTCTCATTCCAAAAAAAACAGGGGGATACAGACCCATTCTAGATCTCAGAGAATTGAACAAATTCCTATGCAAGGAGAAGTTCAAGATGCTTTCTCTAGGCACTCTCCTTCCATACCTGCAAAGTCAGGATTGGCTTTGTTCTGTAGATCTCAAGGATGCATACACTCAGGTCCTCATCCATCCATCTCACAGAAAATTCCTACGTTTTCTGTTCCAGGGAAAACATTACCAATACAGAGTGCTTCCTTTCGGTCTAGCCTCTGCTCCAAGAGTGTTCACCAAATGCATGGCAATAGTTGCTGCATTTCTACGCACTCTGGGAATATTTGTCTTCCCATACCTGGACGACTGGCTCATCCGAGCTCCAACCCAGTCAGAGGCTCAGATCTCCCTGAACCGCACCAGGCGCATTCTGCAATACCTGGGACTTGTGGTAAACCTCCCAAAGTCCCAGCTCACCCCTACTCAGTCCCTGGAATTCATAGGGGCCTGGTTGGACACCACTTCTGCAAGGGCCTACCTTCCTCAGGCCCGTTGTCAACGTCTAGTGCAGCTAGCCTCCCAGATTCAGTCAAAGAGCCATTTAACTGCCAGGGAGATGCTACAGCTCCTAGGCCATATGGCTTCCACAGTACATGTACCCTATGCTCGCCTACACATGAGAGCAGCTCAATGGACTTAGTCCACCCAGTGGACTCAAGCTTCAGGAGCTCTCTCAGACCAAATAGCAACCTCCAAACGTCTCTTTTGGTCTCTCCAATGGTGGATGTCCACTCAAAATCTGTTGCTGGGGTCCCCCTTCCAACCTTTGTTGCCCCAGGCAACCCTCACAACAGATGCCTCCCAAACAGGTTGGGGAGCTCATCTACAAGACCTCTCCACCCAAGGCATTTGGTCCCCACAGGAGACCTCTCTTCATATCAACCACTTGGAACTTCGAGCAGTATTCCTAGCTCTCAAGGTCTTTCATACCCTCCTCAGCTACAAGACAGTCCTCATTCACACGGACAATCAAGTAGCCATGTTTTACATAAACAAGCAAGGAGGAACTGGCTCTCTGTCGCTTTGCAACGAAGCTCTAAGATTATGGGCCTTCGCCAGAGAGCATCAAATCCATCTCCTGGCAGTATACCTCCCAGGAATCCAAAACTCTTGGGCAGACACTCAGTCGAGTTCTGCTTCCACACGAATGGTCCCTGCACATGGATCAGGTACTCAGAATCTTCCAGGAATGGGGAACCCCGGACATAGACCTCTTTGCAAGTCCGTTGAATGCCAAACTTCCCCGGTTCTGTTCCAGAATTCCGTGTCGGAGTTCAGGCCAAGGATGCCTTCCTCCTTCATTGGGGTCAGGGCTTCCTGTATGCCTTTCCACCCATTCCTTTGATTCCCAAGACTCTGTTCAAACTCCAGAGGGATCAAGGATCTATGATCCTCATAGCTCCACGCTGGCCACCCCAAGTGTGGTACCCTCTACTTCTGCATCTCTCCCAAGCCCCCTCCCTGGACTTGGGAGCTGCGCCAGACCTTCTGTCTCAGGAGGAGGGGACTTTGTGGCACCCAAACCCCAAGTCCCTACACCTCAGAGCTTGGTTACTGAAGGCCTAGACCTTCAAGACTTCAATCTCTCTCAGCAAATGAAGGATATCCTCCATGCTTCCAGAAAACCTTCCACTAGACGTTCCTATGCTTTTAAGTGGAAACGATTTTCCATTTGGTGTGCTCAAAAGGGTCTTGACCCTCTGGCACTTCCTGTGAATTCTCTATTGGAATATCTCCTGCATCTCTCCAATGCAGGCCTTAAAACGAATTCAGTAAGGGTCCATTTGAGTGCTATTGCAGCATCCCTTAAGCCTCTCAATGGACAACCTATCTCCTCTCATCCTCTTATTGCAAGATTTATGAGAGGCCTAACTTTAACAAAAACCTCCCATTCGACCTCCTCCGGTGGCATGGGACTTAAACTTGGTTCTTGGTCAGCTTATGAAGCCACCTTTTGAACCCTTAGCCACTACCTCCTTGAAATTTCTTTCATGGAAGGTTATTTTCCTTATTGCAGTCACTTCTGCTCGCCGCATCAGTGAACTGCAGGCCTTAGTGGCTAATCCACCTTATACAAGGTTCCATCATGATAAGGTAGTCCTTAGGACAAATCCTCACTTTATACCTAAAGTGGTCTCACCTTTTCATCTTAATCAAGAGGTATATTTACCTGTCTTTTTTCCAGCTCCTCATGCATCCAGTGCAGAGAGGAACCTTCGTACTCTAGATTGTAAAAGAGCTCTTGCTTTTTACTTGCACAGGACATAGCAACATAGAAAGTCTTCTCAGCTTTTTGTTGCTTTTGATCCTTCTCATTTAGGACTTCCAGTTTCTAAGAGAACACTGTCCAATTGGATTGCTCAGTGTATTTATTTTGCTTACCAGAGTAAGAACCTTTCTCTGGAGGGCCATGTCACAGCTCACAATGTGACGGCCATGGCCGCCTCTATAGCTCATCTTCATTCTGTGTCCATCGACCAGATCTGTCGAGCAGCCACCTGGGCCTTGGTTCATACCTTCACAGCCCATTGCTGTTTGGACAAGGACTCCCGTCGGGATGCCTTGTTTGGTCAGGCTGTCCTCAGACACCTGTTCCATTCTTAAACAACTCCTGCCCTCCGTCCCTTAATGGATGCCTGAGATCCATAGGAAGACGAGGAACCTTTCAGGGTCTCATACCCTTGGGGATCTCCCAGGCATCTTAGCTAGGGAGTCACCATATGTGAGGACTCATTCCTGCTTGTTCCTGGAGATAGCACAGTTACTTACCTGTAACAGGTGATCTCTGGAAACAGCAGGAATTAGTCCTCACAACCCTCCCACCTCCCCTAGGAGTTGTATCTCTCTCTATCTTTCCTTTCCTCTCTCTCTCTATTGTCTCAGCTTTTAACTCGAACTGAGGAGAGTTGGTTAGGAAAGGCGGGAAGGCAGCACGCATGCGCTGTGGGAGGCTCCCAAAAGCTGTCTTCCTGGGAAGCTGGGGAGCTTTCCCGCGCAGGCTCCGTCGGTACCGACATACCCATATGTGAGGACTCATTCCCATATGTGAGGACTAATTCCTGCTGTTCCCAGAGATCACCTGTTACAGGTAAGTAACTGTGCTTTCTCAGGGCGATAGCAGTCCCCACCATGGATGACGTCATTAATATAGCTTGGGTTGGCTCCTCTTAAACTGTTTGTGCCCTTTTGATTATTCCACCTCTTACTATGGTAAAGCACAAAGCAGATTACATAGAGTGAAATATATTTAGAATCGGTATTCAGCTGACAGCTGAAGGTATAACTTTAAGAACATGACTGCTATACAGGGTCAGACCAAATGTCCATCAAGTCCAGTATTCTGTTTCCAACAGTGGGCAATCCAGGTCAGAACTACCTGACATATCCCAAAAGTAATCACAGTAAAAACTGACTAGCCTTTTCTCTCAGGATCTTTCTTCTGTATTTTGTAATCTCCAGGAACAAGCAGGAATGTAGCCTTCACATATGGGTATCGTTGGTACCGACAGAGCCTGCGTGGGAACGCTCCCCAGCGTGCAATTAGAAAGCTTTTGGGAGCATCCCAAAGCGCCTGCATGCTGCCTTCCCGCCTTTCCCAACTGCCTCTCTCCAGTTCTTCGTTTTCCACGGAGCCAGCAGGTGGTTGTTCCTGTCACCGCAGAAAGGTTTTCCAATTCTCCTTCTTTTTTGTGGTCACGTCTGCCTTCCCTCGACGCTATACCGGTACCACCGGTTCTTCTTTTAAAAAAAAAATATATAATTTTTTTTCCAAACCTTTTTTCTTCAGGTGCACGCGGCATTTTGGGCCTTAGGCCCCCAAAATTTCCTTATTATGGAAAAACCTGCTTCGGGTTTTAAGAAGTGGACCAAGTGTGGCGGTACCATCTCCGTCACCGACACCCATGAGTGGTGTCTTAAATGTTTAGGTCCTGACCAGTCCATTTTGGAGTGTATGGCCTGTGCCATGATGTCCAAGAGGGGTCGACAAAACCGAGCTGCTAAGCTCAGCACCCTTTTTCCCTCCGATGCAGCCTCTGTGGCATCGATGTCTTCAAGGGCTACGTCTTCCTCCCATGGATCTCCCATAAGTCTGGTCGGTCCTCAAAGGGTAGATCTCCTTCCAATCATCGAGATGCCTTTGGCATTGCCCTTGAGGGTTCTGTACCGGCAAAATTGCCCCAGCAGGAGGCTTCGGCTTCCAAAGCATTATCGGGGCTCCAGGATGTTCTCGAGGCCTCAACCTCGGCAGAACTACTGGTGCCATGCTCTGGGGTACCGGCTGTTTTCTCCGGTACCGATACCCAGGCATCGGCAGCGTCGATAGACCAGAGGTTCCTGGCTATTGAATGCAGTCTGGCGGCTCTCCTTGCGGCATCGATACCCTCAGAACCGCGTCAGACAGTTAAACCGGTACCGGCACCGGTATTGGTACCGGTACCGACAGCATCGGCATTGACATCGGTGTCTGCATTGCCGGCACCCAGTCATACTATGCCTTCCGGTACCGATACACTGGTACCGATCCCCCCCGGTACCGACTTCGGTCGGTACGGCTATCATGCTCTACAAGAGCATCCGGACAGAAGGTACTTTGAATCCTCGGAGGAGTCTGAGGATTCTGACAGCTCCGTCGGTATCAGAGTACTTCTTCAGGTGGAGCCTGCCTTTCCTAAACGTAGGATGTCTCCTCCAGAGGATATCTCCTTTCAGGATTTTATCAGAGAGGTGGCTCGAGGTCTTTCCATTACTGTGGCTCCCGAAACAGAGCCCAGGGCAAAGGAGTTGGAGATTCTACAATATCCCAAGGCTCCTAAGGAGGCCTATCCATGAGGTCTTACATGATCTCATGTTGAGAATGTGGGAAACACCTCTTACTACCTCTCCTCACTCTCGTAGACTGGATACCATGTATCAAGTACCTCCGTGTCCTGGTTTCCAGAAGACTCAGCTTCCTCACCACTCTATTGTAGTGGAATCAGCTATGAGAAGGATCAGGAGTGCAAAGAGGCATGCCTCTAATCCCCCAGGACGGGAGTGTTGAACTTTGGATGCATTTGGACGTCGTACTTTCCAGGCTTCCATGCTTTCTGCCAGGATCAGTTCCTATGTTTAATATATAGGAATGTTCCTTAAGGAAGTCACAGGAGATTTAGAGATTCTGAGCCCTCTTCTTCCTGATAAGAGGCAAGATTTTCTCACACTGGTTAAACATGCCCAGGATGTTTCTAAGTTTGTCAATTGTGCAGCTTTTGACTGTTTTGAGTGCATAAGCAGAACCTCTGCCATTGCCGTAGGTGCACGTAGAATTGCCTGGCTCCAGGCATCTGATTTGGAGCTCGGGTGCAGGACAAACACGGCAATATCCCTTATACAGGTGAGAATCTATTTGGCAAAAATTGGCAAGAAAAAGCCAATGAATTGGATGCTGACAACTCCACTTTGGATAGATTATCCAAAGCCACAGCTGATCCTGCAAGGAAGAAATCTTTCAAGAAACCATTCTTCTCCAAAAAGATGTTTTATGCCTCTTATTCTCAGCAGGGACGTTCTGCAGGTCAGCCTGCCCGGAAGAGTCAGCAACCACCTAAACAACGGAAAGCAAAGACTGCTAAGCCTCAACCGTCTCAGCCTCCTCAAGGCCTTTGACTTCCATCTAGAGAACTTAGCCTTCCTGGCCCTCAACGGTCCAGAACCTTCCACCATTCCAGGAGGTCTGAGAATTGAACTGTCTTACCATCGTGGGAGGGAGCATGCAGAGAAAATGAAGCTTGTACCCCTCTTTTATAATGGAGAGAGTCCAAAGTTCTGCTGTTATCTGCCCCCCTTTGGACTCTCTCCATTATAAAAGAGGGGTACAAGCTTCATTTTCTCTGCATGCTCCCTCCCACGATGGTAAGACAGTTCAATTCTCAGACCTCTATCATCAACCTGTTAGATTAAGAGGTCACTATGCTTCTTGCCCAAGGGGCAATAGAAGAGGTACCCATTCCTCAACAGGGTACAGGGTTTTACTCCCCTTATTTCCTTATCCCAAAGAAAACAGGGGTACACAGACCTATTTTAGATCTCAGAGAATTGAACAAATTCCTGTTAAAAGAGAAATTCAAGATGGTTTCTCTGGGATCGCTGCTGCCATACCTTCAGAGTCAGGATTGGCTTTGTTCTCTAGATCTCAAGGATGTGTACACTCATGTTCTCATCCATCCAACTCACAGAAAGTTTCTTTGGTTCCTTTTTCAAGGAAAGAACTACCAATACAGGGTGCTTCCTTTTGGCCTGGCCTCAGCACCAAGGGTATTTACGAAATGCATGGCTGTGGTAGCAGCATATCTCCAGGAACAAGCAGGAATGAGTCTTCACATATGGGTATCGTCGGTACCGACGGAGCCTGCACGGGAACGCTCCCCAGCGTCCAAAAGGAAAGCTTTTGGGAGCATCCCACAGCGCCTGCGCGCTGCCTTCCCGCCTTTCCTAACTGCCTCTCTCCAGTTCTTCTTTTCCGCGGAGCCAGCAGGTCGTGTTTCCTATCACCGCTGAAGAATTTCTTATTTTCTTTTATTTTTCTTTAGTCGCGTGTCTGCTTTCTCGATTCCGCACCGGTACCACCGGTCCTTTTTCTTTTTTTAAAAAAAAAACAAACAAAAAACTACTTCTACTCTTTTCAGTGCATTTTTCTTCTGGGGCCTTAGGCCTACAGATATATTTTTCCCTCATGGAAAAACTCGCCTCCGGGTTTAAAAAATGCACAAAGTGCAGCAGCAATATTTCTGTCAGTGACACCCATGACTGGTGTCTAAAATGTTTAGGTCCTGACCACTCCATTGTGGATTGTGAGTCCTGTTCCATGATGTCTGAGAGGGTTACAGAATCGGGCAGCCAAGCTCAGTGTCCTGTTTCCCTCTGATGCAGTTTCTGTGGCATCGACGTCTTCCAGGGCTGCTTCTTCATCCCATGGATCTCAGGTAACCAAACTTAAATCTGGCCGGTCCTCAAAGAGTTCATCTCCCTCCAAGTATCGAGATGCCCCCGGGCTTACACTTGAGGAACCCACACCAGCAAAATTACCCCGGCGGGAGGCTCCGGCTTCCAAAGCACTACCTATGGGGTCACAGGTTGACATCGATGGCTCGGCCTCGACCGATCACCTGTTATAATGTTCTGGGGTACCGGTGGTCTCCACCGGTACTGACATCCAGACATTGGTGGCGTCAATGGATCAGAATATCCTGACCATGCAGCGTGCCATCACGGCATTCATACAAGCTGCAACGCCTAGGGTACCGCAACAAATCCCGTTGTCGGTACCTGTACCTGTACCGATTCCGGTACCGGACCCGCTATCGGTCCCGATACCAGTACCGCTTGCATCGACATCAGCATCGACGGCAGCGGTACGCTATCCAGTGATGCCCATCAGTACCGACCTGGTACCGATTACTCCCGATGTCGATACCTCCCGGTACGCGTATCGGGCTCTGCGAGAGCATCCAGACAGTCGATACTTCGATTCCTCTGAAGACTCTGATTCTTCAGAGGCCTCAATTGAAGCATCGAGGATCCTTCCTCAGGAACCCTCTTCTCCAAAAAGGAGAATGTCTCCTCCTGAAGACTTGTCTTTTCAGGACTTCATTAGGGAGGTGGCCAAAGGCCTGTCCATCTCAGTGACCTCTGAAACTGAACCTAGAGCCAAAAAATTAGATATCCTACAATATCCTAAGGCTCCTAAAGAGGCAGCCACCTTACCAATACATGAGATTCTTTTTGATCACATGTTGGGCATATGGGAGACTCCTCTTTCCACCTCCCCTCACTCCAGAAGGTTGGACACCATGTATCGTGTTCCTCCTTGTCCTGGATTTCATAAGACTCAGCTTCCTCACCACTCCATTGTGGTAGAGTCTGCTATGAAAAAGATCAAGAGTACAAAAAGGCACTCCTCTGCTCCTCCAGGAAGAGAATGCAGAAACCTAGATGCCTTTGGCAGGAAAATCTTCCAGGCCAGTATGCTTGTAGCCAGAATCAACTCCTATAGTCTCTATGTGGGGATGTTTCTAAAAGAAGTTACAGATCATCTGCAAACCTTACCTCCTTTTATGTCAGAAGATAAGAGAGAAGAATATATCACCTGGCTTAAACATGCACAGGATGTATCCAAGTTTTCCAACCATGCAGCCTTTGACTCTTTTGAAGGGGGCCAGTAGAGCCTCGGCTATTGCCATAGGTGCACGCAGAGTTGCTTGGTTGCAAGCCTCTGATTTGGAATCCTGGGTACAGGATGGTCTAGGTAACCTTCCCTGTACAGGCGAAAACCTGTTTGGCAAAGATTGGCAAGCAAAGGCCAACGAGATGGATGCTGAAAATTCTGCTTTAGATAGACTTTCAAAGTCTACTACTGCTCCTTTTAAAAAGAGGTTGTTCAAAAAGGGATCTTTCTCAAAGAAGGAAATTTTCTTCTTATGGTCAGGCCTCTTCTCAAGGTCGTTTTGCTACAAAGAGACAGCAACAACCAAAACAGGCCAAAACCCAGGCTGCGAGGACTCCTACGGCCCAACAGCCTCAGCCTCCTCAGGGCCTTTGACTTTCCACTAGAGAACTTAGCCTTTCTGGCTCTAGAACATCCAGAGCCTCTCACCATCCCAGGAAGGTTAGCTCACTTTGCTCCCTGATGGGAACAAATCACAGCAGAGCAGTGGACCCTCTCCATCATAAGGGAAGGGTACAAACTTCATTTCTTAAACCTTCCTCCTCACACCATGGTGAAACAGTTCAATTCTCCAACATCTCTCCTCAACCTTCTAGGTCAAGAGATTGCTACCCTTCTTGCCCAAGGGGCAATAGAAGAAGTACCCCTTCTTCAACAGGGCTCAGGGTTCTACTCCCCCTATGTTCTCATTCCAAAGAAAACAGGGGGCTACAGACCCATATTAGATCTCAGAGAATTGAACAAGTTTCTATGCAAGGAGAAATTCAAGATGACTCTTCTCTGAACTCTCCTTCCATACCTCCAGAGTCAGGACTGGCTTTGTTCTCTAGATCTCAAGGATGCGTACACCCATGTTCTCATCCATCCAACACACAGAAGATTCCTTCGGTTCCTTCCCCAAGGAAAGCACTACCAATACAAAGTGCTTCCTTTCAGTCTGGCCTCTGCTCCAAGAGTGTTCACAAAATGCATGGCAGTAGTAGCTGCATTCCTACGCACTCTAGGAATATTTGTATTCCCATATCTGGATGACTGGCTCATCCGAGCTCCATCCCAGTCAGAGGCCCAGACTTCCCTAGCCTGCACAAGGCGTGTTCTTCAGTATCTGGGACTGGTAATCAACATTCCAAAATCCCATCTTACCCCTACTCAGTCTAGAGTTCATAGGGGCCTTACTGGATACCACAACTGCAAGGGCCTATCTTCCCCAGGCCCGTTGCCTACGCTTGGTGCAGTTAGCCTCCCTGATTCAGTTAAAATCCCATTTAACTGCTCGAGAGATGTTGCAACTCTTAGGCCACATGGCATCCACGGTGCATGTGGTTCCCTATGCTCGCCTTCACATGAGAGCAGCTCAGTGGACCCTATCCACCCAATGGACCCAGGCATCAGGTTGCCTGTCAGACAAAATAACAACCTCCAGTCGCCTTTTTTGGTCCCTCCACTGGTGGAAGTCCACTCAGAATCTGTTGCTGGGGTCCCCCTTTCAACAGGTGTTACCCCAAGCAACCCTTACAACAGATGCCTCTCCAAAGGATTGGGGGGCTCATCTACAAGATCTCTCTACCCAGGGCATCTGGTCTCGACAGGAGACATCTCTTCATATCAACCTCTTAGAGCTCAGAGCAATCTTTCTGGCTCTCAGAGTCTTCCACACCCTGCTCAGCTACAAGACAGTCCTCATCCACACGGACAACCAGGTAGCCATGTTCTACGTGAACAAGCAGGGAGGGACTGGCTCTCTGTTGCTTTGCAACGAAGCTCTTAGATTGTGGGCCTTCGCCAGAGAGCATCAAATCCATCTCATGGCAGTGTATCTTCCAGGGGTTCAAAACTCTTGGGCAGACAGTCGATTTCTGCTTCCGCACGAATGGTCCCTCCATGGGGACCAGATAGCCAGGATTTTTCGGATTTGGGGTACCCCAGACATAGACCTGTTTGCAAGTCCGTGGAATGCCAAACTTCCCCGGTTCTGTTCCAGGATTCCATGTCAGGGAGTTCAGGCCAGGGATGCCTTCCTCCTTCATTGGGGGCAAGACTTCCTTTATGCCTTTCCACCTATTCCCCTCATCCCCAAAACTTTGTTCAAGCTTCAGAGAGACAAGGGGTCTATGATCCTCATAGCACAACTTTGGCCACGCCAAGTGTGGTACCCTCTACTTCTGCATCTCTCTCAGGCTCCCTCCCTAGACCTGGGGTCTGCTCCAGATCTCCTCTCCCAGGAGGAGGGAACCTTGTGGCACCCAAATCCTCAGTCTCTTCATCTCAGGGCCTGGTTGCTGAAGGCCTAGACCTTCAAGATTTACACCTTTCTCAGCAAGTGAAGGATATCCTTCATGCTTCCAGAAAGCCTTCCACCAGACGTTCATATGCTTTTAAATGGAAAAGGTTTTCCATTTGGTGTGCAGAGAAGGGTCTCAACCCTCTTGCAATACCTTTGAATTCTTTACTAGACTATTTGCTGCATTTATCCCATGCAGGCCTTAAAACAAATTCAATCAGAGTCCATTTGAGTGCTATTGCAGCATCCCTTAAGCCTCTCAATGGACAACCTATTTCCTCTCTTCCTCTTATAGCAAGATTCATGAGAGGCCTTCTTTTGACTAAGCCTCCCATTAGACCACCTCCAGTGGCATGGGACTTAAATCTGGTTCTTGGCCTGCTTATGAAGCCACCCTTTGAACCCTTAGCCACTACCTCCTTGAAATTCCTTTCCTGGAAGGTTATTTTTCTCATTGCAGTCACCTCAGCTCGCCGTATCAGTGAGCTGCAAGCTTTAGTGGCTAATCCTCCTTATTCAAGGTTCCATCATGACAAGGTAGTCCTCAGAACTAATCCACACTTTATGCCTAAAGTGGTCTCACCTTTTCTTCTGAACCAGGAGGTGTATTTACCTGTCTTTTTTCCAGGACCTCATGCATCAAGTGCAGAGAGGAATCTTCATACCCTGGATTGTAAAAGAGCACTTGCTTTCTACTTACAAAGGACACAGCAACCTAGAAAGTCCTCTCAACTTTTTGTTGGTTTTGATCCTTCTCATTTAGGACTTCCAGTCTCCAAGAGAACTCAAATTGGATTGCTCAGTGTATTTCCTTCGCCTACCAGAGCAAGAATCTTTCTCTGGCGGGCCATGTCACAGCTCACAATGTGAGGGCCATGGCAGCCTCTATGGCTCATCTTAACTCTGTGTCCATCGACCAAATCTGTCGAGCAGCCACCTGGGCATCGGTTCATACCTTCACAGCCCATTACTGCTTGGACAAGGACTCCCGCTGGGATGCCTTGTTTGGTCAGGCTGTTCTCAAACACCTGTTCCATACCTAATCAACTCCTACCCTCCATCCCTGTCTGGATGCCTGAGATTCATGGGTGCAGGTGGAGCCCTTCCCAGAGACTCACAATCTGGGTGATCTCCCAGGCAACTCTAGCTGGGGAGTCCCCATATGTGAAGACTCATTCCTGCTTGTTCCTGGAGATAGCACAGTTACTTACCTGTAACAGGTGATCTCTGGGAACAGCAGGAATAAGTCTTCACAATCCACCCACCTCCCCTAGGAGTTGTATCTCTCTATCTATCTTTCCTTTCCTCTCTCTCTCTCTTTGTTTCAGCTTTAAAACTCGAACTGGAGAGGCAGTTAGGAAAGGCGGGAAGGCAGCACGCAGGCGCTGTGGGATGCTCCCAAAAGCTTTCCTTTTGGACGCTGGGGAGCGTTCCCGCGCAGGCTCTGTCGGTATCGACGATACCCATATGTGAAGACTTATTCCTGCTGTTCCCAGAGATCACCTGTTACAGGTAAGTAACTGTGCTTTCTTCGCACTCTAGGAATATTCGTCTTCCCCTACTTAGACGACTGGCTCATTCGAACCCCATCAGAGTCAGAGGCCAGGATTTCTCTATCTTGCACAATGCGTATCCTTCAGTATTTGGGTCTGGTCATAAACATCCCAAAATCCAGCCTAACTCCCACTCAGTCTCTAGAGTTCATAGGAGCTTTGCTGGATACCAGGAAAGCAAGGGCCTATCTCCCCCAGGCCCGTTGCCTTCGCATGGTGCAGTTAGCTTCTCAAGCAGTGCTAAAGCCTCATCTCACTGCTCGAGAAATGTTACAACTACTAGGCCACATGGCATCCACCGTGCATGTGGTTCCTTATGCTCGCCTCCATATGAGAGCAGCCCAGTGGACTTTATCCACTCAATGGACCCAGGGATCAGGGTGCCTGTCAGACAAAATAGCAAACACAAATTGCCTTATTTTTTCCCTTCAATGGTGGCAGTCCACTCAAAATCTGTTGGAGGGGTCCCCATTGCAACAGCCTTTATCCCAGGCAACTCTCACAACAGATGCTTCACCAATGGGTTGGGGAGCTCATCTGCAAGACCTCTCCACCCAAGGCACTTGGACTCCACAGGAGACTCATCTTCACATCAGTCTTAGAGCTCAGAGCAATCTTTCTTGCTCTGCGAGTGTTTCACACCCTGCTCAGCTACAAGACAGTCCTCATTCAGACAGACAATCAAGTAGCCATGTTTTACATGGACAAGCAGGGAGGAACAGGCTCTCTGTCGCTTTGCAACGAAGCTTTGCGACTATGGGCCCTTGCCAGAGAGCATCAGATTCATCTCCTGGCAGTGTATCTTCCAGGTATCCAAAACTCTTGGGCAGACAGACTCAGTCGAGTTCTGTTTCCACACGAATGGTCTCTACATGCAGACCAGGTGGCCAAGATTTTTCAGATTTGGGGAACCCCGGACATAGACCTCTTTGCAAGTCCGTTGAATGCCAAACTTCCCAGGTTCTGTTCTAGAATTCCGGCTCAGGGCTCTCAGGCCAGGGATGCTTTCCTCCTTCACTGGGGTCAAGACTTCCTTTATGCCTTTCCACCCATTCCCCTGATTCCCAAAACCCTGTTTAAGCTTCAGCGAGACAGAGGCCCTATGATTCTCATAGCTCCACATTGGCCACGGCAAATGTGGTACCCTCTGCTTCTACATCTCTCAAGCTCCCTCTCTGGAGTTAGTGTCTGCTCCAGATCTCCTGTCCCAGGAGGACGGAATTTTATGGCATCCCAATCCCCAGTCTCTGCATCTCAGGGCTTGTTTGCTGAAGGCCTAGATCTTCAAGATCTTAACCTTTCTCAGCAAGTAAAGGCTATCCTTTATGCTTCTAGAAAACCTTCCACAAGACGCTCTTATGCTTTCAAGTGGAAAAGGTTTACCATATGGTGCTCGCAGAAGGGTCTTAGCCCCCTTGCGATACCTCTGGAATCATTACTGGAGTATCTCCTTCATTTATCTATTGCAGGACTTAAGACTTAACTCAGTAAGAGTCCATTTGAGTGCAATTGCAGCTTCTTTCAAGCCTTTAAATGGACAACTCATTTCCTCCCATCCTCTTATAGCAAGATTTATGAGAGGCCTTCTAACTAAGCCTCCCATTAGGCCACCACCGGTGGCATGTGACTTAAACCTGGTTCTTGACCAGCTCATGAAGCCACCTTTCAAATCCTTAGCTACTACCTCGTTGAAATTCCTTTCTTGGAAAGTTATCTTGCCTGCAATCACTTCAGCACGTTGCATCAGTGAGTTGCAGGCACTAGTGGCTGATCATCCTTATACAAGGTTCCATCATGACAAGGTAGTCGTTAGGACTCATCCACACTTTATGCCATAGGTTGTCTCGCCTTTTCATTTGAACCAAGCGGTCTACCTGCCTGTGTTTTTTCCAAGGCCTCATGCATCTAATGCAGAAAGGAATCTTCATTCTTTGGACCGTAAAAGAGCTTTAGCTTTTTACTTATCAAGGACACAGCAACATAGAAAGTCCTCTCAACGCTTTGTTGCTTTTGATCCTAGTCATTTGGGACTTCCAGTCTCCAAGAGAACACTGTCCAACTGGATTGCACAGTGTATTTCCTTTGCCTATGAGAGTAAGAATCTTCCTCTGGAGGGGCCATGTCACAGCTCACAATGTGAGAGCCATGGCAGCTTCAATGGCTCATCTGCACTCTGTGTCTATCGACGACATCTGTCGAGCAGCCACTTGGGCCTCGGTTCATACCTTCACAGCCCATTCCTGCTTGGACAAGGACTCCCGCCGGGATGCCTTGTTTGGTCCGACTGTTCTCCAACACCTGTTCCATACCTGATCAACTCCTACCCACCATCCCTGGTATGATGCCGGAGATCCATTGGGGGGACGTGGGACCCTTTCACAGGGATGCACAACATCTGGGGTCTCTCCCTGGCATCTAAAGCTAGGGAGTCACCCATATGTGAAGAATACATTCCTGCTTGTTCCTGGAGATAGCATAGTTACTCACCTGTAACAGGTGATCTCTGGGAACAGCAGGAATTTAGTCTTCACAACCCACCCACCTCCCCGAGGTGTTTTTCTCTCTCTTTCTCTTTCCCTCTCTCTCTCTTTGTCTCAGCTTTAAAGTCAACTGGAGAGAGGCAGTTGGGAAAGGCAGGAAGGCAGCACGCAGGCGCTGTGGGATGCTCCCAAAAGCTTTCTAATTGGACGCTGGGGAGCGTTCCCACGCAGGCTCCGTCGGTACCAGCGATACCCATATGTGAAGACTAAATTACTGCTGTTCCCGGAGATCACCTTTTACAGGTAAGTAACTATGCTATCTCCAGGAACAAGCAGGAATGTAGTCTTCACATATGGTTATTGTCAATACTGATGGAGCCTGCGCGGGAACGCTCCCCAGCGTCCAATAAGAATGGTTTGGGAGCATCCTACAGCACATGCATGCTGCATTCCCGCCTCTGTGCCTCTCTCACTTCAGTTCTTCGTTTTCCGTGGAGCTGACAGGAGATGTACCCTGTCACCGCAGAAAATTTCCTTTTATTCTTTGTTTTTTTGTAGTCGCGTCTGCCTTCATTCGACGCCTACTGGTACCGCCGGTGGTTCTTTCTTTTAAAAAAAAAACCCAAACCAAAACCACCTTGTATTTCTTCAGGTGTCTTCCCCCTGTTTCTTGTGCTAGGCGCCATTTTGGGCACTAGGCCCACTTTTCTTCAAGCATGGAGAAACCAGCTAGTGGTTTCAAAAAATGCTCAAAGTGTGTGGCGGTACCATTTCCGTCACCGACACCCATGATTGATGTCTAAAATGCTTAGGTCCTGTACATTGTCCAACGGAGTGTCTCTCCTGCACAAGGATTAACAAAAAGGGCCTGCAGAATAGAGCTGCAAAACTCGGTACCCTTTTTGCCGCGGATATGATGTCAGTTGCATCGACGTCTTCTAGGGCCTCACCTTCCTCCCATGGATCTTAGGTAACTAAACTTGTCTTCTAAGACTGGCTGGTCCTCGAAGGGTAGATTTCCTTCAAAGTATCGAGATGCCACTGGCGTTGCCCTCGAGGATACTTCACCGGTAAAACATCCCTGGTGGGAGTCTTCGGGCTCCAAAGCATTAACGGGCCTCCAAGATGTTCAAGAGGCTTCCACCTCTGCAGAACTACTGGTGCCATGTTCTGGGGTCGTAGCCGCTTCCACCGGTACCGACATCCAGGCATCGGCAGGAGCGATGGATAAGAGAATCCTCGCTATTGAACGCAGTCTAGTGTCCCTCTTAGCAGCTTTGGTACCGCTAAGACCGCTACAGACGGTTCAACAGGTATCGGTACTGACAGTACCTGGCTTGACAGGACTGCTTCCCCCCATGCGAGCCTTGAACCGGAATCTGGGATCAGGAACCAAGACATTTTGGTACCGACTTCGAGTGGTACCGATACCATGCGTTACAGGAGCACCCGGTACAGAGTGCCCTTGAGTCTTCTGATTCCGATGACTTTGATGACGATTTTACCGGTACCAGAGTGAACCTACTAGAGGATTCAACTCCTCCTCCTCAATGCAGAATGTCTCCTCCAGAAGATATGTCCTTCCAGGATTTCATATGTGATTTGGCAACGGGTCTTGCAATCACTGTGATTCCAGAAAAGGAACCTAGGGCAGAAGAATTAAAAAATTCTGCAATACCCTATGGCTCCCAAGGAGGCAGCTATGCTTCCCATTCACAAGATCTTACATGATCTAATGTTGAGAATGTGGGAAACTCCTTTAACGGTATCTTTACATTGCCGATGCCTTGACACTATGTACCGAGTGCCAAGTTGTCATGGTTTTCAAAAACCTGTTACCACACCATTCAGTGTTAGTGGAATCAGCCATGCCTTTGGGCGTCAATGCTTTCAATTCTCCATGCTATCAGCCAGGATCAGTTCCTACATTCTTTACATGGGAATTTTCCTGGAAGAAGTCACAAAAGACTTAGAGCTCATTAGCCCTTGTGTCTCTGAGGAAAAAAGAGCAGACTACCTTTTTCTGGTCAAGCATGCCCAGAAAGTCTCTAAATTCATGAACCGTGCTACCTTTGATTGCTTTGAATGTATTAGCAGAACCTCTGCTATATCCATAGGAGCACGTCGTATTGCTTGGCTTCAAGCATCTGACTTGGAACAGTGGGTGCAAGAAAAGCTGGGAAACATTCCTTGTACAGGAGAAAATCTCTTTGGCAAGGACTGGCAAAGCAAGGCTAATCAGATTGAATCTGATAATACTACTTTGAACAGATTGTCCAAGTCCACAGCCAACCCAGCAAACAAGAAAACATTCAAAAAACCCTTTTTTAGTAAGAAAAATAAGTTTTACCCATCTTATACTCATCAAGGCCACTGTCCGCTTCATGTTCCCCTAGAAGGGGCAACAAAAGAACAGACAGCAAAGAAAGCTGCAAGCTCAAAGAGCTCAACCGGCCCAACAGACCCAGCCCCCTCAGGGTCTTTGACTTCTACCTAGAGAACTTAGTCATTCTGCCCCTGAAAGGTCCAGAACCCTTAACCATTCCAGGAAGATTATGCTATTTTGCCAAAAGTTGGCAACAAATAACATCAGAAAACTGTCCATTGTACGACTGGGGTACAAGCTTCATTTTCTCAACTTGCCCCCACCTACAATAATAAAACAGTTCAATTCTCAGGCCTCTGCCACCGACCTCTTGTGGCAGTAGGTCACATCACTTCTCACTCAAGGAGCAATCGAAGAAGTACCCATACCCCAACAGGGTATGGGGTTTTACTCCCCCTATTTTCTTATTCTAAAGAAGACAGGGGGACACAGGCAATTAAATATTTGTTCAGAAAAAAGTTCAAAATGATCTCCTTTGGGACACTCCTACCATACCTTCAAATTCAGGATTGGCTATGTTCTCTAGATCTGTGTACACGCATATTCTCATCCACTCAGATCACAGGAAGTTCCTTCGATTCCTGGTCCAAGGAAGACACTTCCAGTACAGAGTTCTTCCTTTCGGACTGGCCTCTGCTCCAAGAGTCTCTTCACAAAATGCATGGCAGGGTTAGCAGCATTTATGAGGACTCTGGGAATATTCGTCTTCCCTTACTTAGACGATTGGCTCATTCGAGCATCGACAGCTCCAGAGGCCAGCTTCGCTCTTTCTCGAGCAATGAGAATTTTTCAGTACTTGGGACTGGTCATAAACTTCCCAGAATCTCATCTCACCCCCTCTCAATCTCTCAAATTCATAGGGGCTTGTCTAGACACACGGCAGTCAAGGACTTTCCTGCCACAGCCACGCTGTCTGCGAATAATACAACTGGCATCTCAAGCATCTAGGAAGGTGTTCCTTACTGCTTGAGAGATGTTTCAACTTCTGGGACATATGGCATCTACTGTCCATGTGGTTCCCTATGCTCGCCTCCACATGCGAGCAGCCCAGTGGACCCTATCCTCTCAATGGTCACAGGCCTCAGGTCATTTAATGGACAAGATCAGAAACACCACACGTCTGATTTCGTCCCTGCAATGCTGGCAATCTCTAGAAAACCTCCTTGTAGGCTCTCCTTTTCAGCAGTCTCTATATCAGGCCACCCTAACAGATGCTTCCAAGATGGGTTGGGGGAGCCCACTTGCACAATCTCTCCACTCAGGGTTTTTGGACCTCCCAGGAGGTTTCCCTTCACATAAACCTCCTAGAGCTGAGAGCCATTTTCAGTGCTATTCAAGTCTTTCAGACCCATCTCAGCAAGAAAACAGTTCTGGTCCAAACTGACAATCAGGTAGCTATGTTCTCTGTGAACAAGGAAGGCGGAACAGGCTCTGTCGCTATGCAACGAAGCTTTGCGATTATGGGCCCTCGCCAGAGAATTGCAAATTCACCTGTTTGTGGTATACCTTCCGGGCATTCAAAACTTATGGGCAGACAGACTCAGTCAAATACTGCTGCCACAAGAGTGGTCCCTCCACTCATACCAGCTTCCTCGAGTATTTCAAATCTGGGGAACACCAGATATAGACCTCTTTGCAAGTCCACAGGAATGCCAAACTTCCCCGATTCTTCTGTTCCAGAATCCCAGCTCACAACTGTCAAGAGATGCTTTCCTACTCTACTGGGGTCAAGACTTCTTTCAGCCTTTCCACTCATTCCCCTCATTCCCAAAACTTTATTCAAACTTCAGAGAGACAGAGGTCATATGATACTCATAGCTCCACATTGGCCACAACAAACGTGATATCCTCTTCTGTGTCTCTCTCAAACCACTCCTCTGGAGTTGGGGAATGCTGCAGATCTTCTGTCTCAGGAGGGCGGATGCTTACTGCATCCCAATCCCCGGTCCCTACATCTCAGGGTCTGGTTACTGAAAGCCTAGAATTCCAGGATATTAACCTTTCTCAACAAGTAAAGGATATCCTCCTGGCTTCCAGAAAACCTTCCACAAGACGTTACTACGCTTTTAAGTGGAAAAGGTTCTCTGTCTGGTGTTCACAAAAGGAACTTAACCCCCTTTTGGTACCTGTAGAGTCGCTACTAGAGTATCTCCTCCAATTATCAACTTCTGGTCTAAAGACCAATGCACTGAGAGTCCATCTTAGTGCTATTGCTGCTTTTCATAAACCTTTCAATGGACAACCTATTTCCTCTCATCCACTTATATCAAGATTTATGAGAGGCCTACTCTTAACAAAACCTCCCATTAAACCACCACCGGTGGCATGGGATCTGAATCTTGTTCTTGGTCAGCTTATGAAACCGCCCTTTGAACCTTTAGCCACGTCAGACCTAAAATTTCTTTCATGGAAAGTTATTTTCCTAATTGCTATCACTTCTGCAAGATGCATTAGTGAACTACAGGCGTTAGTAGCTGACCCTCCTTATACAAGGTTCCACCATGATAAAGTAGTCCTCAGGACTCATCCTCACTTTCTGCCAAAGGTGGTTTTGCCTTTCCATTTAAACCAGTCAGTTTATCTTCCTATATTCTTCCCTAGGCCTCATGCCTCTAGTGCAGAAAGGAATCTTCACGCATTGGATTGTAAAAGAGCCTTAGCCTTTTATCTCCAAAGAACTAAGCCACATAGAAAATCATCTCAGCTTTTTGTGACTTTTGACTCTAGTCATTTGCGACTTCCAGTTTCCAAAAGAACTCTGTCAAATTGGATTGCAGATTGCATATCCTATACCAGTGATGGCTAACCTTTTTGAGCCCGAGTGCCCAAACTGCCGCACAAAACCAAAGAATTTCCTCAAAGTGCCAGCACGTCAATTAAAGCCCCATTTGCATAAGGTGCTTCATTTGCATAAATATTTGCATAATGTTACCATACACTAACTTTTAGTAAACATGCCTCTTAATGAGTATATGGATAAAGAAAGACTAAAAGGTTTCTACATTACTATAATCCAGTACCAACCGCCAGGCACATTAGGAACTACTACAAACGCTGCCCATTTAGAACCCATAGCAAACCCGCCGTATCCTAACAGCACTACCAGGACTCACAAAGCACCATACTCTACCTATCAAAAGGCAACACTGCAAATATTAAACCAATACATCTCAGAGAACAACAATACATGACCTACTGGGGAAAGAACAAGTGGCAATGTCAAATAGGAATTATATAAACAGAATACCTCAGCTCAGTTACACATGCAGAACAGACCATCACCAAACAAGGAATCACAATTTAGAAACAGGAAGACAATAATTAACTGGGAACCCCAAAAGCCAAACTTGGAATATACAACAACACTGTAGAAATAAAACTATATATTAATTTCCTCTTGTACTAAACAAAGCGCAAAAATTAATGATGCACATTTCCCAGAGCTGACATATTCCAGTTAATAAATTCAAAATAAAGAGATATTTTTCTACCTTTTGTGCATTTTTTTTCAGTTGCAATTGTTCCAGCCACTTTCTTCTGGTTTCTTCGTGTCTTCTGCTAACTCTCCATCTGCTGTCCATTTGGCCTTTTCTTCTGCCTTCTTGTTTTTTTTTTCCATTCTCTCTCTACATCTGCTTTAACATACTAATCTTTCTCCTTTGGCTCTTTCCTCATTCCTATTTCATCTAAAATTTACCCCTCCATCCTCAATCCCCACTTACTCTCCCAATACCCGGCCAATTGTAGATTTTTTATCCCTCCCACACAAAATATTTTTCCCCTCTCCATTTTACTCTCCCAGCCCCATCCCATTCTAATCCTCCCCCAACACCAGCTCCCTTCTAGTTCCAGCCTCACCCAGCATCCATTCCCTTCTAGTCCCTGCATCAGCCCCAGTCCAGTCCTAGCAGCCCCCAACCCAATACCAGTCCTATCCCCCCCTCATCAACCCACTTCCAGTCCTAACCCCCCATCACCCCATTTTCAGTTTAAGCCCCCCCCCTATAACCCATTACCAGTCCTAACCCCCCCACTACCAGTCAGCCCCCCATAGCCCATTGCCAGTCCTAACCCCCCCATCAGCCCACAGTCCATTACCAGTCCTAACCCCATCAGCCCACCTCAAGTCCTAACCCCTCCCCATCAGCCCATTTCTTGTCCCAGCCCCCCCCATAGCCCATTATCAGTCCTAAACCCCCCCATAGCCCATTACCAGTCCTAACCCCATCAGACCACCTCCAGTGTTAACCCCCCATCAGCCCATTTCCAGTCCTAACCCCACCCAACAGCCCACCTCAAGTCCTAACCCCTCCCCATCAGCCCATTAGCAGTCCGAACCCCCCCCCGAGCCCAGGAGCAGGCCTCACCCACCATCTCTAGCCCATTATCAGTCCTAAACCCCCCCCATAGCCCATTAGCATTCCTAACCCCACATCACCCAATTTCAATACTGCCCCCATCAGCCCACAGCCCATTAGCAGTCCTAACCCCCCCTAGCCCATTAGCAGTCCTAACCCCCCCCTAGCCCATTAGCAGTCCTAACCCCCCCAGCCCATTAGCAGTCCTAACCCCCCCCTAGCCATTTTGCAGTCCTAACCCCCCCCTAGCCCATTAGCAGTCCTAACCCCCCCCTAGCCCATTAGCAGTCCTAACCCCCCCCTAGCCCATTAGCAGTCCTAACCCCCCCCAGCCCATTGGAAGTCCTAACCCCCCCCTCTCTAGCCCATTAGCAGTCCTAACCCCCCATCACCCATTTCCAGACAGCCCCCATCAGCCCACAGCCCATTAGCAGTCCTAACCCCCCTAGCCCATTAGCAGTCCTAACCCCCCCCCCAGCCCATTAGCAGTCCAAACCCCCCCCAGCCCATTAGCAGTCCTAACCCCCCCCCCTGCCCATTAGCAGTCCTAACCCCCCATCACCCCATTTCCAGACAGCCCCCATCAGCCCACAGCCCATTAGCAGTCCTAACCCCCCCCTAGCCCATTAGCTGTGCTAACCCCCCCCCTCCTAGCCCATTAGCAGTCCTAACCCCCCCCAGCCCATTAGCAGTCCTACCCCCCCCCCCTCGCCCATTAGCAGGCCTAACCCCCCCCCCCCCGGCAAATTTAAAAACAGAAAAAGCGGGCTCTGGCTGCTGCCGCGGACGCGGCAGCATGCAGTGTCCCGCGGGGCCCCCTCCGCCCGCTAAGCCCCTCTGCAAGGGCTTTCAGATTCGCGAGGGAGACAGCGTCTCCCTCGCGTCTCTGTTAAGCCCGCAGGGGCTAATGGGAAATTTCCCATCAGTCCCGCGCGTCTATAGGGGCTGATGGGAAATTTCCCATTAACCCCTGCGGGCTTAACAGAGACGCGAGGGAGACGCTGTCTCCCTCGCGAATCTGAAAGCCCTTGCAGAGGGGCTTAGCGGGCGGAGGGGGCCCCGCGGGACACTGCATGCTGCCGCGTCCGCGGCAGCAGCCAGAGCCCGCTTTTTCTTTTTTTGCGGACCTTCACGCGTGCCAGCTGCAAGGCCTTCGCGTGCCACAGGTTCGCCATCGCTGTCCTATACATATCAGAGTAAGGGACTTTCTCTCGAGGGCCATGTCACAGCTCACAATGTGAGAGCAATGGCAGCCTCCACAGCTAACCTTTGTTCTGTGTCTATTGATGATCTCCAGGAACAAGCAGGAATAAGTCCTCACATATGGGTACGTCGGTACCGACGGAGCCTGTGCGGGAAAGCTCCCCAGCTTCTTAGAATAGAAGCTTTTGGGACCTCCCACTGCACATGCGCACTGCCTTCCCGCCTTCCTGAACAGCTCTCCTCAGTTTCTCTTTTTTCCGCGGAGCCAGCAGGTCGTGTTCCTGTCACCGCTGAGAAATTGTTATTTTATTTGTTTCTTTAGACCGCGTACCTGCCTTCCCCATACCGATACCGGTATCGCAGTTCTTTTCTATCTTTCTTTAAAAAATTATAATTCTTTTTTCTTATTTTTAGCTTTTTGTTCACTTCAGAGAGGCCTCTCGGCCTACTCAATTTCTCCTCATGGAGAAGCCAGCCCCTGGATTTAAGAAGTGTACCAAATGTAATGCTGTTATTTCAGTCACAGACACCCATGACTGGTGTCTGAAATGTTTGGGGCCTGACCATTCCATACCGGACTGCCCATCTTGCTCCCACATGTCTAAACGTGGGCTGCAGAACCGGGCCAACAAATCCATGTGCTGTTTGCTTCAGAGAATACAGCATCACAGTCATCCAGGTCTTCTTCTCCGGATGGATCTCAGGTAACCAAACCTTCTGTGGGCAAGTCCTCAAAGAGCAAATCTCCTTCAAAGCATCGAGAGGCTCTTAGCTTAGTTGAGGACCCTGCCCCAGCCAAACAACCCCGGCGGGAAGTCCAACTACCAAAAACGCCAATACAGGGGTCTCAGCTAGAAATCGATGCTACGGCCACGACACATCACTGTTAGCCTGCTCTGGGGTACCGGTCACTCCGGTTCCGACATCCAGGCAGCTATGGCGTCCATGGGCGATACTGTACAGTCCATGCAGCAGGCCGTCATGGCTTTCATTAAAGCTGCAACGCCATCGGTTCCGCTTTCAGCGGTTCCGGGCCCGATACCGGTATCGTCCGCCATGCCGGTATCGAGGCCGTCCACCTCTAAACGCAAGTCGGTACCGTATGGGCTTTCGCTCCATACCGGTTCATTACCCGATACGCCCGATATCGATACCGATCGGTACGCGTATCGTGCGTTAGAGGAAAGCACCGATTCCTCTGAGGATTTTCACTCCTCTGATGATTCTGCTGAGTTTTCACTCAACTTACCTGAGGAGCCCTCTTCTCCTAAAAGGAGAATGTCCCCTCCAGAGGATTTGTCCTTCCAGGACTTTGTTTTAGATATGGCTACAAGCCTTTCTATTACCACATCCTCTGAAAAGGAACCCAGATCCAAAAAAACTGGATATTTTGGGATACTCAAAGGCCCCTAAGGAGGCAGTTACCCTGCCTATCCATGAAATCCTTCAAGAACAACTGATGGATTTCTGGGAAATCCTTTGACTTTGTCTCCTTATTCCCGTAGGTTGGACACCATGTATAGGGTCCCTCCTTCTCCTGGTTTCCAAAAGACTCAATTGCCCCACCACTCTATTGTGGTGAAGTCTGCAATGAAGAAGATTAGGAGTACCAAAAGGCACTCTTCCACCCCTCCAGGACGGGAATGTAAGACTTTGGACTCTTTTGGTAGGAAAATTTTCCAGGCTAGTATGCTTATAGCCAGGATTAATTCCTACAGTCTCTATATGGGCATGTTCCTGGAGGAACTTGCCAAAAAGGTGCGGCATTTTGCCCCCTTTATCCCTGAGGATAAAAGCAGGGATTCCTTTCCCTAGTGAAACAACTCTTAGAGGTTTCTAAGTTCTCTAATAGGGCAGCATATGATTCCTTTGAGGGAGCCAGTAGGGCTTCGGGCATTGCTATTGCAGCCCGACGTCTTGCTTGGCTCCAGGCCTCTGATCTGGAACCTTGGGTTCTAGATGGCTTACGGAATCTGCCCTGTACAGGTGAGAACTTATTTGGGGAAGAGTGGCAATTCAAAGCCACCCAGATGGATGCTGAAATGCCACCTTGGAAAGACTTTCAAAGTCCACTTCAATTCCTACTAAGAAAAAGTCTTTTAAAAGGCCTTACTATAAGAAGGCCAGAGTTGCTTCAAATACTGGCCAGCAGTCTTCTCAACCTCGCTATACTGCTAAGCGTCAGCAATCCAAACAAGCACGAGCTAAGCCTGCAGCAGCTACTGTAGCTCAGCAGGCTCCAACCCCTCAGGGGTTTTGACTTGCTCCTAGGGAACTTGCCACTTCTGGTTCTAACACAACCAGAACCTCTCACCATACCCGGAAGGTTGGTTCACTTTGCTCCCAGATGGGAACAAATCACAACAGAACAATGGACCCTCTCTATCATTCGAGAGGGTTACAAACTTCATTTCTCCAGCCTTCCTCCCCATCATATGGTGAGACCATTCAATTCTCCCCCATCTCTCCTAACCCTGTTGGGTCAAGAGGTTTCCTCTCTTCTTGCCCAAGGGGCATAGAAGAGGTTCCTCTTCCTCAACAAGGGTCCGGTTTCTACTCCCCTTATTTTCTCATTCCAAAGAAGACAGGGGGATTCAGACCAATCCTAGATCTGAGAGAATTGAACAAATTTCTCTTCAAGGAGAAATTCAAAATGCTGTCTCTCGGCATTCTCCTTCCTTACCTCCAGGGTCAGGACTGGCTTTGTTCTCTAGACCTACAGGATGCGTATACACATATACTCATCCATCCATCCCACAGAAAGTATCTTCGCTTTCTGTTTCAGGGAACACCATACCAATACAGAGTACTCCCCTTCGGTCTAGCCTCTGCTCCAAGAGTATTCACAAAATGCATGGCAGTCGTAGCCGCATTTCTAAGAGGCATGGGAATCTTTGTCTTCCCATATCTGGACGACTGGCTCATCCGAGCTCCAACTCAGTCACAGGCCCAGATTTCCCTGGACCACACAAGGAGCCTTTTGCAGTATCTGGGACTGGTAGTAAACCTTCCCAAGTCCCAACTCATCCCTACTCAATCTCTAGAATTCATAGGGGCCCAGTTGGACACCATCACTGCAAGGGCCTACCTTCCACATGTTCGAGGCCAGCGCCTCCTGAGTTTGGCCTCCCAAGCTCAGTCCAGCACTCACTTGACAGCCAGGGAAATGCTACGCCTACTGGGTCATATGGCCTCCACAGTGCATGTGGTGCCCTATGCTCGTCTTCATATGAGAGCAGCTCAATGGACCCTGGCCACTCAGTGGACTCAGGCGTCAGGAGCGCTCTCAGACCAAATACAAACCTCCGATCGTCTGTTTTGGTCCCTCCACTGGTGGACTTCCACCAAGAATCTGTTGTTGGGGGCTCCATTTCAACCATTGCTACCCCAAGCAACCCTCACAACAGATGCCTCCCAAACAGGGTGGGGAGCCCATCTGCAAACTCTCTCCACTCAGGGCACTTGGTCTCTACAGGAGACCACCCTTCATATCAATCTTCTGGAACTGCGAGCAATTTACCTTGCCCTCAAGGTCTTCCACTCCCTCCTAGCCAACCTCACTGTCCTAGTTCAGACGGACAATCAGGTGGCCATGTTTTACATAAACAAACAAGGAGGGACGGGCTCTCTGTCGCTTTGCAACGAAGCTCTAAGACTATGGGCCTTCGCCAGAGAGCATCAGATTCACCTGCTAGCAGTGTATCTCCCAGGAGTTCAAAACTCTCGGGCAGACAGGCTCAGTCGAGTTCTGCTGCCACACGAATGGTCCCTACATTTGGACCAAATAAACCGAATCTTTCAGGAATGGGGGACCCCGGACATAGACCTCTTTGCAAGTCCGTGGAATGCCAAACTTCCCCGGTTCTGTTCCAGAACTCCGTGTCAGGGAGCTCAGGCTACGGACGCCTTTCTCCTGAATTGGAATCAGGCATTCCTATATGCCTTTCCACCCATTCCTTTGATTCCCAAGACTCTGTTCAAACTCCAGAGGGATCATGGAACTATGATCCTCATAGCTCCACGCTGGCCACGCCAAGTGTGGTTCCCTCTACTTCTACAGCTCTCCCAGGGATCCTACTTGGATCTGGGAGCTGCGCCAGACCTCCTGTCTCAGGAGGAGGGGACTTTGTGGCACCCAAACCCCAAATCCCTTCACCTCAGTGCTTGGTTACTGAAGGCTTAAGCCTTCAAGACTTTCATCTTTCCCAACCAGTGAAAGATATCCTTTCTGCCTCTAGGAAACCCTCTACCAGGCGTTCCTATGCTTTCAAATGGAAACGTTTTTCCATTTGGTGTGCTCAGCAGGGTCTTGACCCTCTGGCACTTCCTTTGAATTCTCTTCTTGATTATCTCCTGCATCTATCCAATGCAGGCCTCAAGACGAATTCGGTAAGAGTCCATTTAAGTGCTATTGCAGCATCCTTGAAACATATAAATGGACAACCTATCTCCTCTCATCCTCTTGTTGCAAGATTCATGAGAGGCCTGACTCTCACTAAACCTCCCATCAGACCACCCCCGGTCGCATGGGATTTGAATCTAGTGCTCGGTCAACTTATGAAGCCACCTTTTGAGCCAATGTTTTCCACCTCCTTGAAATTTCTTTCCTGGAAGGTCATCTTCCTCATTGCAGTCACTTCGGCTCGCCGCATCAGTGAGCTGCAGGCTTTAGTGGCTAATCCACCTTACACAAGATTTCATCATGATAAGGTGGTCCTTAGGACGAATCCCCACTTTATGCCTAAAGTGGTCTCGCCTTTTCATCTTAATCAAGAGGTATATCTACCTGTCTTTTTTCCAGCTCCTCATGCATCCAATGCAGAGAGGAACCTTCATACTCTGGATTGTAAAAGAGCTCTCGCTTTTTACCTTAATAGGACTCAGCCACATCGAAAGTCTTCTCAACTTTTTGTGGCCTTTGATCCTTCCCATTTGGGACTTCCAGTCTCCAAGCGTACACTTTCCAATTGGATTGCTCAGTGTATTTTCTTTTGCTTACCAGAGCAAAAACATTTCTCTGGAAGGCCATGTCACTGCTCACAATGTGAGGGCCATGGCAACTTCTATGGCTCATCTGCACTCTGTTTCCATAGATCAGATCTGTCGAGCCGCTACCTGGGCCTCGGTTCATACCTTCACAGCCCATTACTGTTTGGACAAGGACTCCCGCCGGGATGCCTTGTTTGGCCAGGCTGTCCTCAAGCACCTGTTCCATTCCTAAACAACTCCTGCCCACCTTCCCAGAATGGATGCCTGAGATCCATACGAAGATGGCGAACCTTTACAGGGGATCCCATGCATCTAAGCTAGGGAGTCCCCATATGTGAGGACTTATTCCTGCTTGTTCCTGGAGATAGCACAGTTACTTACCTGTAACAGGTGATCTCTGGAACAGCAGGAATTAGTCCTCACAACCCACCCACCTCCCCTAGGAGTTGTATCTTTTATCTATCTATCTTCCTGTCCTCTCTCTGTTGACTCAGCTATAAACTCGAAACTGAGGAGAGCTGTTCAGGAAGGCGGGAAGGCAGTGCGCATGTGCAGTGGGAGGTCCCAAAAGCTTCTATTCTAAGAAGCTGGGGAGCTTTCCCGCACAGGCTCCGTCGGTACCGACGTACCCATATGTGAGGACTAATTCCTGCTGTTCCCAGAGATCACCTGTTACAGGTAAGTAACTGTGCTATATCTGCAAAGCAGCCACTTGGGCTTCGTACACACCTTCACAGCCCACTATTGCTTAGACAAGGACTCTCTTTAGGATGCCTTGTTTGGCCAGGCTGTTCTTCAGCATCTCTTCTATACTTAATACAACCCCTACCCCCCGTCCACGGTTTGGATGCCAGAGGTCCATGGGAGGAAGCATGACCCATCTCATCTGGGTTCGCAGCTTGCTGGGGGTCGTCACCCCTTAGCATCTTTCAGCTGGAGAGTCCCCATATGTGAAGACTACATTCCTGCTTGTTCCTGGAGATAGCGTAGTTACTCACCTGTAACAGGTGATCTCTGTGAACAGCAGGAATTTAGTCTTCACAACCCACCCACCTCCCCTAGGAGTTGTCTCTATCTCTCTCTCTCTCTACTTCTCTCCTTTGGTCTTGGCTATAAACTCAACTGAAGTGAGAGGTACAGAGGCAGGAAGGCAGCACGCATGCGCTGTGGGATGTTCCCAAAAGTGTTCCTATTTGACGCTGGGGAGTGGTACTGACGATACCCATATGTGAAGACTAAATTCCTGCTGTTCCCGGAGATCACCTGTTGCAGGTGAGTAACTACGCTTTCTCCATGGACAAGCAGGAATGAAGTCCTCGCGTTTGGCTGACGTCATCCGACAGAGCCTGCATGGGAATGCTCCCCTGCTACTAGATGAAGTTTTGGGGAGCTTCCTCTGTGCATGTGTGCCATCTTCCTGTATGGTGCCATCTTAGATTAGTCTCCGTTTTTCCACGGAGCCCAACGGACGTGTTTCGCAGACTCCATCAAATTGGTAATATTTTTTTTCTCTTACCATGAACTCTGTCGCCTTCATTGGTAATTTGTTTTTCTTTCTTGCCTGCTAGTCAGTTTTTTTTCTCCATTAGTTAGTTTTCCTTTTATGTTCTGTGGCACCTTTGCCCTCTTAGGCGCCTGTTCTCCAGCCATGGATCCACCTGTTTTTCAAAATTGAGCCATTTGATTTTGCTGTAGCTGTTTTTCTGACTGATGTATCCCAAAAACTGGCCAAGCGGGTCTAAAGTGTTCGTGGTGCTCAAGGACCATACCGCCATGGATACTCGCAATTGGTGCCTTCAGTGCCTGGGACCTGATCATTAGCCCTTTTCTTGTAATTTGTTTACAGATGATAAAAAGAGGACTCAAGGGTTGAGAGAAATCACTTTTTGGCGCTTACGTCTGATCCATAGACATCTACATCAGTGGCACCGGTCTCAGTGGCTTCGAAGACTGCATCGGACACTGGTGGTGTATGGACACCCACTTGGAGTAGAGCACCCTTGGTGACCCAGAGCATTGGCCATAAATCAGTCTCCACCTGCGGATGAGGAAGGATTCAGCTTCATCAGTGCTGCAGGGGATTGCTAGTGAAGGCTCTACACTGGCATCGAAGTGCCACAAGGCATGGCATTGATAGTGATGAGGGCCTGCAAGAGTGTCCCCTCTAAACTGCCCCAAAGAGAGGAGACCTCATCCTCCAGATCATCAAAAGGGCAGCGATGGCCTATTGATAGCAGAGACCAAACTGTTGATAACCTCTTACAGATTCTGGGTATAGATTCTGGGTATTACAGAGGCTCCCACAGCCTTAGGAGCCAGCAACCATGGAGAAAGTTCTTCTGCAGGCTTTTGAGGAATGGATCGTGGCACTCTTGGCCATGCAGTAGGCCTGAAGCCTTGACGTTGGCTGCATTGACATCGGCAACCATACAACGGATCTTTGACACGCATGGCTTGCCTGCGGAAGAGACATTGAAGGGCCCTGACACTGGTGCCAGCCTGGCTGATATGACTTTCTAGCATTTCAGGGCCTGACGCACCCTCAATCTAGATGAGCTTCATTGCATCATCACTATCAAAGGAACGACTGATCTCCGAGAGTCAGGAGTGAGATCCAGGCAGAGACTCAGAAGTACTAAGACTTTTTTTTTTAAATTAGAAATTTTTATACCGCATTTTCTAAGGTTATCAAATGCGTTTTACAATGAACAATATGTTGAATTGTACAAAACAGTACGTATTCGATTGCATAAAACAGTTAACTATATACAATAATGTAAGTAACTATTTACAATATCATTTACATAGAGGGTCATTGTGAATAACATTGTGAATTGTACAATTGTATCTCCATTTATTTATTTATTTATTTATTACAGTTTCTTATATACCGCGCTATTTAGCATCAGTGCGGTTTACATTATAACTTAACGACCATAACAACAAGCTGTCAGGTTTACATCGAACAGGAGTATAAACATGGAAAACAGGGTCAACTATATACATAATCTATTTACATTGGAAGGATAGATAAAAGTCAGATAATGCATGTAGGTCTTTTCTAACTAAATTGGGTCAATTCCTGGAGGGTATATCTAGGATCAATTGCTGTCAGGTAAGTGTTGGAGGAACAAGTGGGTTTTGAGGGCCTTCCTGAACTGATATAGGCTGGCTATGGCCCTAATGTCAGGGGGTAGAGCATTCCAGCATTTGGGTACGTAACAGCTGAAAGACCTGTTTGTGGTTGATAAGTTGTACTTTGTCGAAGCCTTTGGTATTGCAAGCAAGTTTACAGCTGTTGATCTTCTGGATCTGTTGGGAGGGACAAAGTGGATAAGATGAGTGAGTGAGGAGGCTGAAATACCTTTGATTGCTTTGAAAGCTAATAGAAGGGTTTTGAAGGTGATTCTCCCATTGATTGGTAGCCAGTGCAGCTGTTTGAGAATGGGGGTCACGTGGTCATATCTGGATGCTCCGTAAAGGATCCTAGCTGCGGTGTTCATGGCCAACTGTAAGGGGGTTAATGTGGATTGGGGGAGACCTTGTAAGATGGAATTTGCAAAATCAAAGTGCGGCAGTATCAGCGCTTGATATATGGTTCGGAAGTCATCTGGGTCCAATAGGGAGCGTAGGTGCTTGAGAGAGCGTATTTTGAAGTAGACGGCTTTGACTATGTTGCTTATGTGGCTTTTCAAGTTAAGATGTTGATCCAAAGTAACTCCCAAATATTTTATTGCATCTTTGGTTTGCAAATCAGCTTCATTGACACTGACATGGGATGGGGGGGTAAAGTAGGTCCATTGTGTTTTGATTCTTATTAGATTGTATTTGGGATGGGTTATCTTGTGTGTTTTGTTGTAATGAAGTGGTAGGTGTTTTGTTTGTATTCATAGCTTTCATATTCTATTAGGTTTCCAAAATGCAGAGAAAACAGATGTGTTTTGAGCTTTTTTCGGAAGGTGGAAAGGTCATCAATAGATCTTATGCTAACTGGAAGATTGTTCCATAGAGTGGGGGAGAAGTGGGAGAAAGCTCTGGTAACTTTTCTGGATTTCCTGAATTCTGATGGAATGGATAGTTTTTTAGTACAGTCTCGTTGGTTGCGAATTTTGTTAGGTTGGAGAGGTGAGAAGGGGTAATGTCTTTGAGTTTGAAGGTGGTAACGAGTGTTTTGTACTGTATGTGGCTGTGGATTGGAAGCCAGTGAAGGTGGTATAATATTGGTGTAATGTGTTCTATTGAATTGATGTTTGAGGTTATCCTAGCTGCAACATTTTGGGCTGACTGTAATTGTCTTATAGTTTTGTTTGGGTAGGCCCTGTAGAGTGATATTGCAGAAGTCAAAATGGGGAGTAATAATGGTGTTGCTAACAGATTTAAAGTCATGGGAGTGGAGGAGTGGGCGGAGTTGTTTCAACATTTTAAGCTTATAAAAGATCTTTTTCATTGTATTCTTTATGTATGATAACATGTTGAGGGAGCTGTCGAGAATAACTCAAAGGTATTTTACCTTACTTTTGATAGCTATATTTGCACCTTGAATTGATATATATGATGATGGGGGGGGGGGGGGTGAAGCTTTGGTTCCTGGTTACATATAGGGCTTTGGTTTTGCTAAAGTTGATCATGAGGTTTTGGGAAGTGAGCCAATCAATCACTTCTGAGAAGCAGTCTGTGATTTGTTGAAATATAGGATTGTTAGTGTTGAAAGGGATGTATATCATAATATCTGCTTAAATATGATAAAATACTTCGAATTTCTTGAGTATGGAGCAGATGGGCTGAAGGTAAATGTTAAACAAAAGTGCTGAGAGGGCAGAGCCTTGTTCTTGGTTATAGGACTGGGATATGTGTGGGCTCAAGCGTACTTGCTGTGTTCTTTCTGTTTAGGGTTGTCAGTACCCCGTGTGATACAGTCAAGCAGGACAGTGAAAAGTGTCTCTACACTGTGATAGGGGCGAAATCCATATTGGTGGTGGTCAAGGTATGCAAAGATTTCAATATGATCCTGGAGCTGGACTTGTACTACCTTTTCTATCAGCTTGGCCAGAAAAGGGAGGCTAGATATGTCTGTATGATGTGGTGGTAATTTTGTCCAGTGCATTGTTTTTCAGGATAGGGCGTATTAAGGCGTGCTTTAGGAGGGGGGAGGGGGTTTGTATCCCTGTTGGAGGGAGAGATTCACAGTAGGGAGGATGAAGGGGGATAGTTTGGCTTTAGTTGCCTTTATCCAGCATATTGGAGAAGGGTCAAGATATGAGGTGGTAGTGTTGATTTTGGAGATGAGATTACAAAGTGTATCTTATAAGGTAGGGGAAAAATCAGACCAGCTGGAATTAGTTATTAGGTGTGGGCTGTTGCAGTGGTTGGTGGATCTGACTCAGTCTGACTCCTTCAGAATCTAAATCTAAATCAAATTAGAGTATAATTTAGCATAGAAGGAAAAATAGGATAAATATTCTTGAGTTGAAAGGAATAGATTGTTTCTAGAGACCTTTACAAAGAGGCCTAACAGCAGGAAAGAGATCTGGAATTTGTTTTAAATAGGTGTTAAAACCAATCTTAGAAATAGAGGTCTAGGACCTGTGTACTACAGCAAGCCAGCCTTTACTAAGCGTTTATGCCTGGGGTGGGTAGGAGGAAATTATCTTAGCTTTATAGACTCTTAAACCTATTAAAGGTGGGGAGGTGGTCAAATTCACTTCCAAGTTCAGCCGGTTATTCTCACCAGGATTAGATTAAGGCCCTGAAATTAATAATTCTTGAGGTGATCAAAGTCCCTTAAACTTAATTGGTATAGTTTGTATCAGTACAAGTATCCCTAGCAACTTTAAGTAAACAACTAAAATAGCTAAACAAAACCTTAAAACTAAGATACAGACAGTCCAGCTGCGAGATGGGGTCTATCCAGTCTTCTGCATTGAGTGTCACATTTATGATTTTCTCTGTTGGTGAGGCTTGCCATTTTTCTCCCATATGTTTTGGGACAGATACTGAGGGGGACCTCTGGTGGCTGAAGTAGATAGAAGTATGAGTGATGTTATTGAAACCTGGGCTTTTCATTGGTTCTTTGTCTCCATCAGTCTGCTGGTAGGGGAACAGAACCCACTTGTCCGGACTGGTCTAGCAGGACTCAAGGAAAGGACATTAACTGGTAAGTAAAATGTCACCTTTCTTAAGCTCAATCTTGGATATGGGCGGATAAGACAATCTAATATCTTGAGTGCCAAATGCTATTAGCTTGATTAAAATTCAAACCTTCCATACATATAAAAAGGAACCTCACCATATAAAAATAGTTTAAAAAAATAAAATAAATAAAAAACACCAAACAAACCAGACATCATAATTTAATAGTTATTCTAGCACAAACGGGAACCAGTGAATTAGATAGGAAGAAGCTCGATCTGTAGCATGACTATTAAAAGCTACTTTACTTGCCATATTTTAAAGTGCTTGCAATCTGGGCATTTCTTTAATTATTTTAACATATTCAGGGTTATCAATGCAGTTGGGGAAAGAACAGTGATTTGAACAAGGATTCTAAAACAAGTTCCTGTAATATCTTTTAAAAGTAGTCTGTATTAGTGGTATGTAGCTATAATAGAGAGATGAAAAGCTGATCTGGAGGCTCAAGTGATGAGTGTTTGCTGCTAATGTGAAAGTTCCTGATAGTGTAACCAGTCTAGTCCCGGACCTCTGGGTTCCCTATCTCATCCAGCAGCTTGGAGACTGAGAAAACTCCTCCCTTTTATGTCGTCACTGGTATATCCACTCGGAATCCATCTCTTGCCATCAGTTAACTCGGTCTCCAAGCAGCTGGATAGATAGGAGCCCGGAGGGCCGGGCTCACTGGAGAGACAATTAAGTCTGATTTTTTTCTTGGTTGGTTAAGTGTTCTGGTTTATATAGTTTAGTCTGGGGAAAGAGTTAATCCAGAAGACTGTGCCTTTAAATTTGGCGACAGGTTTCTCTCTCTTCTTCTTAACCACCCCCTCCCTCTGTTGCTTCTTGGTCGCCTCGTTCAGGATAAGCAAGGAACCTAAGCAGGAGCTATGTGGCTGCTTGCTGCCGGGGCAGTCAGCTACATTTTAAGAGGGAGAGCCCCGGAGGTCAGCCTTGCCAGCGGGAGACCGCACGTTGCTTTCTGCTGTGCGAGTGTGACTCTGGTGGCATCAGACGTGCTCTGCGGTCAGCGGGAGACCGGCCCGGGGAGTATTTAGCTGCCGGTTTATTCCGGCCGCAGTAACATTACAGGAGCAGATTTAATTCTCCAGGACCAAGCAGGAAGTCAGTCCTCACATATGGGTGTCATCGACGCCGATGAAGCCCCAGCGGAGCATTTCCCCAGCTTTCTATAAAAGCCTTTGGGAATGCAGGCACGCATGCGCGGTTCCCTTCCCACCTAAAGGTGCCATCTTACCTCAGTCTCTCTTTTTCCGAGAAGCCCACCGGACGTGCGTCCTGTCATCCCAGATAAAAGTTAGATTTTTTTGGCGATTCTCGGTATTTTTTTCTCCTGGTTTGACGCCGGTTCCCCTCCCGCCGGGTTCGGTACACCGGTATCGAGCCAGATTCTTCTTTTTCGGTTTTTGCCCTTCATGGCTGGCGTTCGCGCCCTTTTTTGATTTTTCCCTGGAAGGCCGGTCCTTTGACCTCGCGGGGACTCTTTTTTTTTTTTTTCCCCGATGGCTTCCAGCGGTTTCAAGAAGTGTGATCGGTGTAAGAAGTTGATGTCTCTCACCGACACACACGACTGCTGCCTCCGGTGCCTCCGGTGCCTCAGTCCTGATCACGACCCTAAGACGTGTGGACCATGTGGGAAGATGTCTTCCAAGGCACTACGAAGTCGCCAGCAGCAGAAAGAAAGGCTTTTCTTGGACTCAGCCTCCGGCCGGGCCCGGACCTCGTCTGAGGCCTCGACATCTCGGGATTCGGATCCCGAGCGCCGTCGGAGCTCCTCGGACAGGGGGTCCCCCGACCGGGAACGCAAGAGGAAGAAACGGCTCGTGAGGGCGTCATCGGAGGAGGTCCCTGGCTCCTCGAGGGCCAGGTCTAAGACCCCTGACTGTCGCCCCGGGCCTGTGCAACAAGAGAAGCCTGCCAAAGTTACTCACGTGGAGCCGGAGTCTGCTGGACACGTAAGCCCTGTGGTCCTCGACTCTCCTCCCAGAGAGCCGATGTCGGGCCTGGCGCCGCCGGGGCCCGAGTCGGTGGCTGCCTAGCTGAGTCTCAGGATGACAGCCTTGGAAAGCAAACTGTCTGCCTTCATGGAGCAGCAGCGGTGGCCACTGATGGCCAGCCTGTCTGGCGCATCTGCCCCTACCACCGGGACATCGACATCGAAGTCGACCCCGGAGACCGAGCTGATACTCGAGTCCATCATGGCTCGAAGTCGACCTCGGTCGTGGTCTCCCTCGACCTCCCGTTCGGGACCGAGGGCGTCGACGCCGGTGCCTCTGGCGTTGGGGCGGGTGCTCCAGGGCCCCGCAGGGTCGGATCCTGACTCCTCGTCGGACGACTCCGCCTGGGAGACGGAGGATGAGGAGTCCCCCGACACATTCAAGACTCGGTGCGTCCCCTCGGACTCACCGCAGTCTGAGCCCCGGAGTAGATCACCTCCGGAGGACACCCGGTTCTCGGAGTTTGTCCGGGATATGGCCACCGCTTTGGCTTTTCCGGCAGACCCCGAGGAAGAGCCTCGAGCTGAAGAGCTCGAGGCCCTGCTGTACGACTCTCCTCCGAAGGAGGCCTTTACTGTCCCGGTTCCTCCGATGCTGGAACGGCTCCTCTTCCGGATGTGGGAGGCACCGGCCTCGGCGCCGGTTCTAAGCAAGCGGGTCAATTCAATTTATCGACTCCGGGAGAGCCCTGGCTTTCAGAAGGCGCAGCTACCACACCATTCCATGGTGGTGGAATCGGCCATGCATCGTCTGAAAAGCCAGAAGATGCACTCTGCGGTGCCCCCCGGCAGGGAGGCCCGGAACCTCGATGGTGTGGGTAGAAAGTGCTTCCAGGGCTCGATGCTTGCTTGCCGTGTCCAGTCTTACCAGCTGTACATGGGCATGTACTTGCGAGACCTGGCCAAGGAGTTGGCTGGGTTCTCTGCTGGTCTCTCCGGGGAGCCCTTGCAGAGATTCAAGTCCTTGTCCTCGGGGATTCGGGACTGCTCAAAGTTTGTCCCGCGCCACCTATGATGGCTTCGAGGCTTCGGCCCAAGTTGCAGCAGCTGGCATCACGGCTCGACGCCAGGCATGGCTGCAGTCCTCGGACCTCGAGCCATGGGTTCAGGACAAGCTGGTCGATGTCCCTTGCCAAGGTGAAAAGCTTTTTGGCAAACCCATGGCCGAGAAGGTCGCACAGCTCGAGACCGAGCACCTTACAAGGACAAGGCTGTCTAGGAAGACCTCTGCCCCTTCTCACAAGAAGAAGGCCTCGGGTAAGAAGCCCTTTTACCCGAGGAAGGGCACTGCCTACAAACAGTATCCTCAGTATCAGGCTGCCCAAGCTGCCCCTCAGGGTCAGCAAGCCAAGGGGCAGGGTAATGGGCCCCGTAGGCAGAGGACCCCAAGCCTCCGGCCTCTGCTCCCACTCAGGGTGGGAGTTTTTGACTCCTTGAGCGTAGCCTCTCAGTCCCTGCTCTCCCAACCCTGCACAGGAGGTCGCCTCGCCCTATTTGCCCACCAGTGGCCCCACGTCACTGGAGACAGTTGCGTGTTAAACATAGTCCACAAGGGCTATGCTCTACACTTTCACCAGCTGCCTCCGCCATACTTTCCAGGGGAACCTCCAAGGCCTCCTCTGCACACAGACCTTCTCCTTCAAGAGCTCCAAGGTCTGTTGGTGGACAGGGCGGTGGAGCTTGTGCCTCCCCACTTGCAAGGTCACGGCTTCTACTCCAGGTATTTCCTGGTGCCCAAACGAACCGGTGGCCTTCGACCCATTCTGGACCTCAGGAACCTCAACAAGTTCCTAGAGAGAAAAGTTCACGATGCTTACTCTTGGAACACTTCTGCCCTACCTCCAGCAGGGAGATTGGCTGTGCTCCTTAGTTCTAAAGGATGCGTACACTCACATCCTCATTCATCCAGACCACAGAAAGTACCTCAGGTTCATTGTGGGAGGGAAACCATTATCAGTACAGAGTGTACTGCCTTTTGGCCTCACCTCCGCTCCCAGGGTATTTACCAAATGCCTGGCAGTGGTGGCAGCCTACCTGAGGAATCAGGGAATCTTTGTCTTCTCCTATCTGGACGACTGGCTCATCAGGAGTCAGACGTGCCAGGAGGCCAGACAAGCCACCCTCAGAACTATTGCTCTTCTTCAAAGTCTAGGGTTTGTAATAAATTACGCAAAGTCCACTTTGCTCCCCTCCCAGAATTTGGAATTCATTGGAGCAAGGCTGGACTCTCTACTGGCAAAAGCCTTCGTGCCAGAAGACAGAGCACAAAGATTAATGGCCTTGGCAAACCAGTTTCTCAGCAGGTCACTAGTCTCCGCCAGACTCTGCCTGAGGCTTCTAGGCCACATGGCTTCGACAGTACATGTGACCCTCAATGCCAGGCTCCATATGAGGCCTGCACAGTGGTGCCTTCGGACTCAGTGGTCACAGGCCACAGGCAGCTTCAGGGACAGATTAAGGGTGTCCAGACAATTTCTGAACTCCCTCAGCTGGTGGTTGCACCCACCCAATCTACTCAAAGGAGTGCCCTTTCAAATTCCTGGGTACACAGTGGTACTGACCACAGACGCCTCCCTGCAGGGCTGGGGAGCTCATTGTCTGAACAAGTACACCCAGGGCCTGTGGTCTCCTTGGTAGGCTGCACAGCAGATCAATCTCCTAGAACTCAGAGCTATTCGATTAGCACTCAAAGCTTTCTCTCCTACCCTGGCTCATCAGTCTGTCCTGGTTCAGACAGACAACCAAGTAGCCATGTTTTATGTGAACAAACAGGGCGGGACTCGGTCCAGACTCCTCTGTCGGGAGGCTCAGGACCTTTGTTCATTTGCCCTCAAGCACAACATGCTCCTCAGGACTGTGTACTTTCCAGGCCAGGACAACTACCTGGCCGACAGGTTGAGCAGGTTTCTACAGCCCCACGAGTGGCAGCTGCATCCTTTAGTAGTTCAGATCATCTTCCTAAAATGGGGTCTCCCTTTGATAGATCTCTTTGCCAGTCCACTGAACAAGCAACTGCCAAAGTTCTGCTCCAGGCAACCGCATCCTCTGAGGATAGCAGCGGATGCTTTTCTGATTCCCTGGTCTCAGGGCCTCCTGTATGCGTTTCCTCCCACGCCCTTGGTGGCCCGAAGTCTCTTCAAGATTCTTCAGGACAAGGCCTCGGTCCTGCTGGTGGCTCCCAGGTGGCCGAGACAGCCTTGGTTTCCACTTCTGCTTCAACTGGCGATGGATCCCCCACTGCCTCTGGGGTTGCAACCCGACCTTCTCTCACAGGAACAGGGTTTCCTTGTGCACCCCAATCTCAAAGCTCTCAATTTGATGGCCTGGAGGCTGCAAGGGTAGTTTTGGCTCCCTGGGGCCTACCTCAGGAAGTTGAGGAGGTTGTCCTAGCCTCTAGGAAACAGTCCACTAGGAAAATCTATGCTCTCAAATGGAAAAGGTTTTCTATGTGGTGTCAGTTACGTACAGAGGATCCTTTCTCTTGTACTGTGCCAGTAGTGCTTCAGTACTTACCGCACTTGTCCAATCAGGGACTTAAGTCCAATTCTGTTCGGGTCCACCTCTAGCAGCTCACCACTCACTGGTGGAAGGACATTCTCTGTCGGTTTACCCCTTGGTGTCCCGCTTTCTCAGGGGCTTGCTTTTGCTCAAGCCTCCAGTCCGTCCTGCTCCTGAGTTGGGAGTTCTACGCTTCCTGTCCTGGAAGACACTCTTCTTGGTAGCCCTTACCTTGGCTAGGCGAGTGAGTGAGCTACAGACCCTGGTCTGTGATCGGCCTTACACTCGCTTCTATAGGAACAGGGTAGTCCTTAGGACTCATCCAAAGTTCCTCCCCAAAGTTGTCTCTTCCTTCCACCTTAACCAAGAGATGGTTCTTCCAACATTCTTCCCTAGGCCTCATGCAAGCCAGGCTGAAGCAGTTCTGCATACCCTGGACTGTAGGAGGGCCCTATCCTTCTACCTTGACCGTACGCAGGGGCATAGAAGGGCTACTCAGCTCTTCGTATCTTTTGACCCTAATAAGTTGGGGTTGGCTGTGTCCAAGCGTACCTTGTCCATCTGGGTTGCTGACTATCACCTGGGCTTATAGGGCGGCTGACCTTCCTTTGCAGGGTCGGGTCACGGCCCACCGTGTCAGGGTAATGGCTGCCTCAGTGGCTCATCTCTGCTCTGTGCCCTTGGTAGACATCTGCAGGGCTGCAACTTGGTCTTCAAGCCAGACTTTTGCGGCCCATTACTGTCTGGAGAGGGAGTCCCGTAGGGACATGCTTTTGGCCAAGCAGTACTCCGGAATCTCTTTGAGGTTTAGGCAACTCCTGCCCTCTGTTGGGCTACCGGTGGAGGTTGTGTCAGTGAAAAGCCTTTCTTTGCAGCTGGGACTAGAGGGAGTCCTCTTGTTTAGCCTGGGCTCCTTGGTAGCCCAGAGCTAGGAAGTCACCCATATGTGAGGACTAACTTCCTGCTTGGTCCTGGAGAAAGAGTAGTTACTCACCTGTAACAGTTGTTCTCCAGGAGCAGCAGGAATCAGTTCTCACAACCCTCCCCCCTCCCCTTGGAGTTGCAGTTGTACATAGTTTATTTTTCATTTTTGTGTGCTGTTAGCTATGTCATTTGACTGAGGTAAGATGGCACCTTTAGGCGGGAAGGTAACCACGCATGCGTGCCTGCATTCCCAAAGGCTTTCATAGAAAGCTGGGGAAATGCTCCGCTGGGGCTTCATTGGCGTCGATGACACCCATATGTGAGGACTGATTCCTGCTGCTCCTGGAGAACACCTGTTACAGGTGAGTAACTACTCTTTTTGAACCGGGGATTTGGCCTGAGCATTTTGGCGTGAAAAGAAATTTGGCGGGCCTAGCCGCGTGGCGGCATCGCGGGAGAACGCGGATGCTGCCTGCGGTAGTTCAACGCTCTTTTCTGGCATTCTAAGGGGCCCGTGCAAGTCCACCTAGAGACGTCTCTTGCTACTATTCCTATTTTTATCTTATTAGGGCTTTTTTGTGGAGCTGTGATTTAGTTGGTTAAAAAAAAAAAAAAAAAGCTCTGGGCTAGGTCCGCAGCGCTGTAGGTGTGGGTGTGAGAGGCAGTTTAAAGTGATAGCAATTAGTTTCTCGCTTGCCATGCCCTCTAAGCCACTTTGTTTAGTCTGTGGCATGAAAAAAGGCTCTTCAGGTGTCTGTAAATCCTGTGTGAGGGAGCCAGTTGCCATGGAGCCTCCCAGAGAAGAGAAAGGAGAAGCTCTAGAGGCAGTCAGAGAGCTTGGGGTCCCTGTTACAGGAGGTGGTCCTGAGGGAGCCGGTGGCTGGGCCTTCTTCGGCGCCTGTCACTCCTCTCCCTCAGACACCTTTACCAAAAGACTTAGCAGCAATTTTTTCAAAAGAGTTTGTTACACTGCTTCAACACGCTTTCTTTGCCAATGCTCAGCAGGCGAAAGAGCCTGAGACGATGAGCGGAGTTAAGAGAGCCGCGGCTTCTCTTTAGGGCGGGGGCCCTCACAGCGGAGCTAAGAGACCGCGCTCGAATGGGGTGCCTGCGGAGTCATCTTTAGCCTCAGAGGGGCCTCAGACGACGAAGCCCGGGCTCTAGAGGTGGAGGAAGAGCTAGAGGAAGGTGAGCTGTCCGAGAGAGAGGATCAAGCAAGAGTGGTACGCGTCTTCCAGAGGGAAGAGCTACCAGCGTTGATTGTAGAGGCTTTGAAGGTTTTAAATATGCCGGTCCCAGGGGCAGCTGAGGACGAGACCCTGGAAGATCCTCTATTGCAGTTTTTCAGGAAGACCCAACGAGCGTTCCCGGTACATAGGGTGTTTCGGGAGATGATTCAGGAAGAGTGGAACGTGCCTGAAGCTCCCCTAAAGGGTTCCAGGGTCATGGGTCGCCTTTATCCTCTATTGGATCAGGATAGGGAGGTTTTTAAGTCACCCAAGGTGGATGCAGCTGTGTCGGCGGTTACCAAGAAAACTACCATTCCGGTGGAGGGTAGTGCAGCCCTTAAGGATTCCTGAGATAGGAAGTTGGATATTTTATGTCATGTCAGGTGTTTGATGTGAATGCCCTCTTGCTTCAAGCAGCTATCTGCGGAGCGTGGGTAGCAAGAGCCTGTCTTCGCTGGGCACAGCGAGTGCAGGAAAGCCAAGAGGGTGAAGACTCTGGAGAGGCGGCTAAGCTAGAGTCGGGTGCGGCCTACTTAGCAGACATTCAGTATGATCTTATGCGTGGTTTGTCGAAGAGCATGGCATCGGCAGTGGCGGCACGAAGGTACTTGTGTCTGCGCAACTGGGCGGCAGATAGTTCCTCCAAGGCTAGGCTGAGCAAGCTTCCTTTCAAAGGGCGCCTTTTGTTCGGGGAGGACTTAGAGAAATTGGTAAAAGACTTAGGGGAATCCAAGGGAGGTAAGTTGCCAGAAGACAAGCCTAAGTCGAACCGGTAGGATCTGGCTGGCAAGGGACAGCAGCGAGACTTTCGCCGGTTTCGGTCCCAGAGATTCAACCCTGGTCAGAGGACGTTTCTCTAATAGAGGTCACGGCTTCTGGGGGTTTTGAGGAGCCGGACGGGGATTTGGTCCTTCTTCCTCCTCGTCCTTCTCTGCCAAAAAGCAGCAATGAGATACGGGGGGCCCGGGCACCCTTGCTACCGGTAGGGGGACAGTTGCAGGAGTTTTATTCTGCCTGGATCTGGGTAACATCAGATCAGTGGGTGCTAGAGGTGATTCGAGAAGGGTATGCTCTGGAGCTTCTAAGGCCAGTGAGGGAGGCCTTCGTACAGTCCCCCGGAAAGTCACCCGCCAAGTGCACGGCGTTGCGGGAGACAGTTCAAAGGCTTCTAGAGCTCAATGCAATAGTGCCTGTCCTGCCAGGCCAGCTCGGTGGCGGTCGTTACTCCATCTACTTCATCGTTCCAAAAAAGGATGGGGGCGTCCGCCCGATCCTGGATCTCAAAGGAGTGAATCATTGTCTTCGGGTGTCGCACTTCCATATGGAAACGCTGCGATCGGTGATAGTGGCGGTGCAAAAGGGAGAATTCCTTACTTTGATGGACTTGTCAGAGGCCTATCTCCACATTCCAATCCGACAGGAGCATCACAAGTTTCTCAGATTTGCAGTCCTGTTTGGCAATTTTCAGTTCCGGGCGTTGCCTTTCGGGTTGGCGACAGCACCGCGAACCTTCACCAAAGTCGTGGTGGTGGTGGTAGTGGCGGTGGCCCTAAGGAAGGAAGGCATCTTAGTGCATCCGCATCTGGGCGACTGGTTGATTCGGGTGAAGTCAAGACCCGAGAGTGCGGCGGCCACTGCGCGAGTGGTGGCCTTCCTAGAAGAGCTCGGTTGGATTGTCAACATGTCCAAGAGTCACTTGGTGCCCTCTCAAAATCTAAAGTATCTGGGAGCTCGCTTTGACACAAAAGCCAGAAAGGTGTTCCTAACAGCGGAAAGAGCGCAGGGACTTCGGAAATTGGTCAGCCAGTTCCTTCAATACAAGGCGTCCTCGGCATGGCATTATCTTCAATTGTTAGGCACGATGGCCGTGGCCATAGAGACGGTCCCGTGGGCGAGAGCTCACATGAGGCCCTTGCAGAGAGCATTACTTCGCCGTTGGTCGCATCAACAGGACCCACTGTCCCGGAAGTTGCCCTGTCCGGAGGAGGCTCGTCAGTCCCTGCACGGGTGGTTGCTCCCCGCGTCATTAGAGTGTGGGAGAGCGCTGGATACGCCATCCTGGATATCGGTGATGACAGACGCCAGTCTCTCGGGCTGGGGCGCTCATTGCCAAAGCATGTTCACGCAAGGACAGTGGTCGGTCCAAGAGCAAACGTGGTCAATAAACAGGCTGGAATTAAGAGCGGTGGCTCTAGCGTTGCAGTCGTTCCAGAAGCTGCTCAAAGGCAAGGCGGTCCGAGTGTTTTCAGACAATGACAGCGGTGTCCTATGTCAACAAGCAAGGCGGAACCAGCAGCATGGTGCTGGAGGTCGAAGCCGGAGCCCTGTGCGATTGGGCAGAGGCAAATCTTCTGGATCTGTCAGCGGCGCATGTCGCAGGGGTGGACAATGTGCAGGCCGATTTTCTCAGTCAGGTTAGAGTAGATCCGGGGGAATGGGTTCTTCATTCCGAGGTTTTCGAGATGATAGTGCGCAGGTGGGGCGCACCGGTCATGGACCTCATGGCCACCTTCTCCTCGGTGAAGGTCAGCCGGTTCTTCAGCAGACGAAGAGAAAGGATGTCAGAGGGCTTAGATGCTCTCATTCAGGAGTGGCCGGTAGGGCAGCTGCTGTAAGTGTTTCCACCGTGGGTGCTGATCGGAAGAGTGCTGCAGCAGATGGAGGTGTTCAGGGGTCACATAATTCTGATAGCTCTGGATTGGCCTTGCAGACCCTGGTATGGGGATCTAGTGAGGCTAGTGGTGACCAAACCGTGGCAGCTTCCTCCTTGGTCAGACCTTCTGGCGCAGGGGCCCCTACTCATGCCTCATGTGGATCGATTCTTGCTTACGGCCTCGCTTTTGAAAGGGCGCGGTTGACGGCAAGGGGGTATTCAGCGGCAGTCATTTCTACCCTTTTGAAGGCCAGAAAACGATCCACCTCCCTAGAGTATGTCCACATCTGGAGTCTTCGAGTCCTGGTGCGCGTGGTCAGGAACTGCGAGGCTTTAAAATCCTCCATCTCGCAAATCTTAGACTTTCTGCAGGATGGTTTTGACAAAGGGCTAGCGACAGCGTCGTTGTGGGTGCAGGTGGCGACATTGTCTTGCTACAGAGGCAAGATAGGGGGTCGGACACTCGGTTGTCATTGGGATATTAAGCGTTTCTTGAGGGCGGGGTTGCTGCTGCGGCCTCCGACTAGGCAGATCATTCCGAAGTGGCATTTGCCTTCTGTGTTAGACGTGCTTGAGCGTGCGCCATTCGAACCGCTATCCCGAGCGACAGTCAAGGATCTCGCCTTAAAGGTAGTGTTTCTGGTGGCCATATGTTCGGCACGGAGAGTCTCGGAGTTACAAGTGCTCTCATGCAGAGAGCCCTATCTTACATTCTTTCCTTCGAAGGTGGTGGTAAGGACGGTGCCGGCCTTCCTCCCGAAGGTGGTTTCACCTTTTCATATGAATCAGGAAATTTCCTTACCAGTCTTCTCGCAGGACGCGGGCGCGTCTGGCTCGAGAGAGCTGCACCTGTTGGATGTCCGCAGGGCGATAAAGTATCTTTCTCGGACGGCCAGTTTTCGCAAGTCAGACAAGCTTTTTGTCCTCTCTGTTGGTCCTAGAAAGGGTGAAGTGGCGTCGAAAGCGTCCATCGCAAGGTGGATTAAAGAGACCATTGCGTCGGCCTACATGTTGAGAGGTAAGGCAGTGCCGGAGGGGCTTAGGGCACATTCCACTAGAGCGCAAGCCTCCTCATGGGAGAGGTACGCTTGGTGCCTCCGGTGGAGATTTGCAAGGCAGCGACTTGGTCGTCATTAAATTCATTTGTGAAGCATTACTGCCTCGACGTGTACACGGCGGAAGAGACTTCTTTTGCCTCTGCAGTACTGCAGGCGGGTCTTCCAGGGCCCTCCCAAGTTTGAATTTTTTCACTGCTCTGGTACCTACCCAGAGGTCCGGGACTAGACTGGTTACACGACAGGAAGGTGAAATTAGACTTACCTGCTAATTGTAGTTCCTGGAGTGTAGCCAGTCTAGTCCCGTGTCCCTCCCCAGGGGTTGTAGTTCTCTATTGGCTCAACTCTATGGACCACTTACAGATAAGAGTGTTGTTTGCGTTCTACATGGTAGGCATAGTAAGTGGGGTTGCAATGCAATGTGTGCCTTCGAGTCAGTCCTGACGAAGCTCCTGGGTTTTCTTGGCAGTGTCACCGGAAGTAGATTGCCAGGCCTTTCTTCCGAGGTTACGAATAAATAAAAAAAAAAAAAAAAGAAAGAAAGAAAGAGGTATAAGTGTGAGGCGGCTGAGGCAGTTTGTCCTTTCTCTTGGAGGAGGAGTAGCCTGCTTCAGTTAAAGTCAGTCTATAGCAGGAACTTTTCAGTTCTGCAAGTTGCTGGTTTCTAGTTTACTTAAGGGTTGGTTAGTACTTTCATGGGTACTTTAGTGGTTTCTCCAGTTAAATTCTTACTTGTGTCTCCGGTGAGTCTGCTTTGTCAGTAGGTTACTGATGGCAAGAGGCAGATTCCGAGTGGATATACCGGTGACATCATAAAAAGGAGGAGTTTTCTCAGTCTCCAAGCTGCTGGATGAGATAGGGAACCCAGAGGTCCGGGACTAGACTGGCTACACTCCAGGAACTACAATTAGCAGGTAAGTCTAATTTCACCTTCCCAGTTAAACCCTTGAGTTGGCTGGGGGTGCTGTGCAGGGATTTCCATTCACAGCCCCAGGGAGGAGGAGGAATCGGATATTACAAATATTTGTATCCTACAAATTATAAAATTCCTAAGCAGCTCACAATAAAAACATATGAAATGTTATATTGACGGTACAATACAGGAGTTAGGAGTGGTCCCAGAGGACTGAGGAAGGGTGCATGTGGTCCCTTTACACAATAGTGAAAGTAAGGATGAAGGGGACTACAGGCCGGTTAGTCTGACCTCTGTGGCAAGTAAATTAATAGAAATGCTGCTAAAACAGATTGCAGGGTCTGAGGCAGCATGGTTTTACTAGAAAGAGGTCTTGTCAGATAAATCTAATTTCTTTGACTTGGTGACCAGAGTGTTGGACTGAGGCGAGAGCCCTAGATATGATATACTTAGATTTCAGTAAAGCCTTCCACTGTTCCACACAGGCGACTTATAAATAAATTGAACACCCTATGGATGGACCTTAGAGTGAATGACTGGGTTAGAAATTGGTTGAGTGAAAGGTGACAAAGGTTGCAAGTAAATGGAGCTCACTCTGAGAAGGAAGTTACCAGTGTCAGCTAAATATTTAATGCTAAAAAAAATGAAGGGTCGTGCATTTGGGCTGCAAAAGGGAGTGGTACACTATAAGGAATGAAGTGATTTTTTTCCACAAAAGAAGTGGGGACCTGGAGTGATGGTTTTTTTATGATCTTAAGGTGGCTAAGCAGGTAGAAATGGCAATTTCAAAAGCCAGAAGGATGCTTGGGTGCATAAGGAAAAGAATGCTTTTTAAAAATTGGCATTAAATTGCCCATTTTTCAATCTGCAGGTACTACAGATGATTTTAATGATAGTTAATGCAGTCCTACTATCTGTGAGCTATCATTAAAATCATCTGCAGTACCTGCAGATTGAAAAGTGGCCAATGCAATGTCAATTTTTGAAAAAGGTTTCTGGGGTGATTCAAGAAATTAGACTGGTGGGCCTGACATCAGTACCGGGCAAAATGTTAGAAACCATTATAAAGAACAAAATTACTGAACATGTTGATAGTCGTGGTTTAACACTAGAAGCCCCAAAGTGCGTCGACGCAAATGCATCTTCGAAGTTGTATACCAGCGCCACTGCTAGAACCATGTCGGTCATGTTCCATGACTTTGTTAGCAAGGTCAAGATGTTCAAATATGTGCATTGAAAAATAATGACAGATGCACCACCTAGCGGGAAAATGAATTTATACCTAGAAGCCCCAAAGTACGTCAATTGACGCACTCAATTGTCTTGGATGTGTCAGTTGATGTACTTTGGGGCTTCTAGGTATAAATTTATGTTCCCACTAGGTGGCGCATCTCAATCACTGTTTACAGTTTTACTCAGACATTACAAACAAACACACGATGATGTCATGTAATAACGTCACATACTGCACGTATTTAACAAATAAGTAACTTCACATTAATTCAGATCTGCATTTCATGCTAAACGCAGTCGTGATAATGCGTCAATTGATGCATTTTGGGGTTTCTAGGTAAAATTCCTTTTGGGGCTTCTAGTGTTAATTGGAGAAAGCCAACATGGATTTAGCCAAAGGAAGTCTTGTCTCACTAATCTGTGTTTCTTTTTTTTTGAAGGTTTGAGTAAACAGGAAGACAGAGGTGAAATAGTGTATCTGGTTTTCAGAAAGCCTTTGACAAGGAGGTCCCTCATGAGAGATTCTTGACAAAATTAAAAAGTCATGGGTTAGGAGGCAGTATACTATTATGGATTAGGAACTGGTTAAAAGATGGAAAATAGAGAATAGGGCTAAACGGCCAATTTTCTCAATGAAGAAAAGTGACTAGAGGAATACCCCAGGGATCTGTGCTGGGCCCGCTTCTTTTTAAAATATTCATAAATGACCTGGAAATGGGAATAATGAATGAGGTGATCAAATTTGCAGATCACACACAATTATTCAGAGTTGTTAAAACACAAGTTCCTTATCGTCCCTCCAGTCTAGTCCCGGAAACTCTGGGTTGTCATCCTCTTCCAGCAGCTTGGAGACTGATACACATCATTCTTTGATGACACTGGTATAAGGACACAGGCACCGCCTCCTCACACTCCAGTTATATCAGTCTCCAAGCAGCTGGAGGACGTGAGCCAGAGTCTCTGGCTCACTAGAGAAACAATTAAGGACATTAGTATTAGTTTGGTTTATTTTGGGTTATAATCCCTTTCAATTTCGGTATATTTAACATAAGAACATAAGATATGCCATACTGGGTCAGACCAAGGTCCATCAAGCCCAGTATTCTGTTTCCAACAGTGGCCAATCTAGGTCATATGTACCTAGCAGTTTTCCCAAGAGACACAAGTTCCACAATGCTTGTACTGGGTCAAGCATTGATATCTTCGGTCACTTCTTAATAATGGTTTATGGACCTTTCGTCCAGGATCTTGTCCAAACCTTTTTTAAACCCAGCTACACTAACAGCCTTTACTACATCCTCCAGTAACAAATTCCAGAGTTTGATTACACGTTGAGTGAAAAAATATTTTCTTTTATTAGTCTTAAATAGTTTACCCTGTAGCTTCATTGCATGTCCCCTAGTCTTTCTATATTCTGATAACGTAAACAATCGATCTATGTTTACCCGTTCTACTACGTTCATTAATTTATAGACTTCAATCATATCTCCTCTCAGCTGTCTCTTTTCCAGGTTAAAGAGCCCTAACCTTTTTAGCCTTTCTTCATAGGAGTATCCTTCCATCCCCTTTACCATTTTGGTGACTCTTCTCTGAACCTTTTCTAAAATCGCTATATCCTTTTTAAGATACGGCGACCAGAATTGCACACAATATTCAAGGTGCGGTCTCACCATGGAACAATATAAAGGCATTATAATATCTTTTGTTTTATTTTCCATTCCTTTCCTTATCATACCTAGCATTCTATTTGCTCTCTTGGCCGCCGCTGCACACTGGGCTGAGGGTTTTAACATGGTATCCACAATGATGCCTAAATCTATTTCCTGGGTGGTGGTTCCTAATGTGGAACCTTGCATCGTGTAACCATAGTTTGGGTTGTTCTTCCCTAGGTGCATAACCTTGAACTTGTCCACATTAAATTTCATCTGCCATTTTGATGCCCAGTCTTCCAATTTATCAAGATCTTGCAATTTTTCACAATCCTCTTGGGTTTTAACAACTTTAAATAGTTTTGTGTCATCTGCAAATTTGATAACCTCACTCGTTAATCCACTTTCCAGGTCATCTATGAATATGTCAAAAAGCAGCGGACCCAGCACAGATCCCTGGGGTACACCACTATTCACCTTTCTCCATTGGGAAAATTGGCCATTTAGCCCTACCCTCTGCTTTCTATCTTTTAACCAGTTCCTGATCCACAGTAGTACACTGCCTCCTATCCCATGACTCTTTAGTTTTGCCAAAAGTCTCTGATGAGGGACCTTGTCAAAGGCTTTCTTAAAGTCCAGATACACAATATCAACCGACTCACCTTTGTCCACCTGTTTATTCACTCCTTCAAAAAAACATAACAGATTAGTAAGACAAGATCTTCCTTGTCTAAAGCCATGTTGGCTGTCTCCCATTAGGTTGTGACTATCTACATGCTGAGTAACTTTATTCTTTATGATGGTTTCTACCATTTTTCCGGTACTGACGTCAGGCTCACCGGTCTGTAGTTTCCTGGATCACCCCTGGAACCCTTTTTAAAAATTGGTGTTACATTGGCGATCCTCCAATCTTCAGGTATTAGAGATGATTTTAATGATAGTTCACAGATTACTGATAGCAGGTCTGCAATCTCATATTTCAGTTCTTTCAACACCCTTGGATGTATACCGTCCGGCCCAGGTGATTTGCTACTCTTCAGTTTATCTAATAGTTGTAAGACATCTTTCCGATGTATCGATATTTCCTTCAATTCTTCCGCACCTTTAAATACCACTTCAGTCATGGGTAACATCCCTACATCTTCCTCAGTAAAGGCCGAAGCAAAGAATTCATTCAGTCTCTCCGCTATTGCCTTGTCGCCTCTTAGTGCTCCTTTAACCCCTTTATCATCTAATGGACCAACTGACTCTCTCACAGGTTTTTTGCTACGAATGTACTTGAAAAAGTCTTTATTTCGCGTTTTTGCTTCCGCAGCAAGCTTCTTCTCAAATTCTCTCTGTCTGCCTTATCAATGCCTTGCATTTGACTTGCCAGTGCTTGTGCTGTTTCCAGGTTTCGTCGTTTGGCTCTTTTTTCCATTTCCTGAAAGATGCTTTTTTGGCAACAACAGCCTCTCTGACCTCACCTTTAAACCATGCTGGCAGTTTTTTGGACTTCCTTCCACTTTTCTTAAAGCATGGAATACAGCTGGTCTGGGCTTCCAAGATAATATTTTTCAACAACACCCAAGCTTGATGTACGTCTTTAACCTTTGCAACTGCTCCTTTTAGTTTTTTCTTAACTGTTTTCCTCATTTTATCATAGTCTCCCTTTCGAAAGTTAAAAGGTAGTACTGTGGATTTCCTTACTATCCCTCCTCCACTAATTAAATCAAAGGCGATCATGCTATGATCACTATTGCCAAGTGGCCCCAACACCCTTATCTCTTGCACTAGATCTGGTGTTCCACTAAGGACTAGGTTTAATATGGCATCCCCTCTGGTCGGTTCATGAACCAGCTGCTCCAAGAAGCAGTCATTTATTTCATCTAGGAACTTTATCTCCCTAGCATGTCCTGACGTGACACTGACCCAGTTGATACTGGGGTAATTGAAATCACCCATTATTATTACTGCGCTGTAACTTTTGTTAGCTTCCTTGATTTCTTTGAGCATTTCATCATCCATTTGGTCATTCTGGCCAGGTGCTCGATAGTACACCCCCACTGCCATTGCCTTCCCCCTTTTATATGGAATTTCAATCCATATAGATTCTATAGCAGATTTTGTTTCCTGCAAAACTTTAATCCTTTCTGAGTCAATGCCCTCTCTAACATAGAGCGCAACCCCTCCACCAATTTGATCAGCTCTATCATTACGATATAGTTTGTACCCAGGTATCACAGTGTCCCACTGGTTGTCCTCCTTCCACCATGTCTCTGATATTCCAATCATATCTAACCTTTCATTTAGTGCTATATATTCTAACTCTCCCATCTTATTCTTTAGACTTCTAGCATTTGCATACAAGCATTTTAGAGAATGTATTTTATTCATGTTAATTTGGCTATTGTTAGACATGGGTAAATTGGGATCTTTAAGCTCTGTCTGCTCCATACTTGAGGGCATTTGGGCTACTTTACTGTTCTGTGGAACCTCTCTGCTTTTGGTAGTATCCTTCAAGGATACATTCTTCCGAACCATCCGCTCTTGGGCGGCTGTCGGCTTTCCCCTAATATCTAGTTTAAAAGCTGCTCTATCTCCTTTTTAAAGGTTAATTTTCATTTTAAATCAGTGCAGGCTCAGAGCAGAGCTTATCAGTGGTTTCCCGGCGGTCTTCTGCACTATGGGGCTAGTTAGACGGCTCTCATCGGTGAGGTAAGCTGTCGTTTCTGCCTTAGTTTTCAGAGTTGACAGCATCGACAGCGTCTTCGGGAGTAGGAGAGCTTCAGCTAGGCCCGACTGAGGAGCAGCCTCGCGCTGCGTTCCGTTTTGGCGGAAAACGCCGGCGGTGCAGTGGGGGGCTCAAAGCCAAGTGGTGCGGAGCACAAGCTTCGTTTTCTAATTCTTTTGCTGCGATTTAGTTTGGGAGAGCTCCTGCTCTCTTTTGGGTTAGTTTGAAAAGAAAAAAAAAAAATCTGTCTCTGCCGGCTTATGCAGACCTGGAAGTCAAAGAGGTTTGTTGGTTTTTGGGAGAGACTATTTGAGAATTGGGATGAAAGGGTCCAGGAGTTAGGATGCCTGCAAAGACCTTGTGTTTACTCTGTGGAGTAAGGCGGTCTATAGTATCGGATGCAAGGATCTGTAAGAGCTGTAGCCAAGCTTCCACAGTAGAGCAACAGCGCTTAGATACCCCAGAGGACTGGGAGGAGGTGGTTCAGGGGCCTCTTTCCCCTCTGGGGGATCCTGTGGAACCCGTGCCGGGGCCTTCCACAGCTCCTGATGTTCCCCGAACTCAGGCACCCTTGTCTGGTGACTTGGCTTCCATTTTCTCCTCGGATTTTGTGGCTCTTGTTCAAAGGGCATTCGGAATTGCTCATAAAGATGCTTCGGCCTCGGTCTTTGGTCCTATGGGGGGCGACTTGGGCCAAAAAAGGCCAGGGACTCCTCTGTCAGTGGCTCCTTCCATCTTAGCGCAGAAGAGAGCTCGATTAGAGATGGATAAACAGGGTCAGTCAGAATTTTCGGAGGATGTCCGAACTGTAGATGAGGAACATGATCAGGAGCTGGACGAGGAGTTGGAGGAAGGAGAGATTGTGGAGCACGAAGACCAGGCCAGAGTTGTGCATATTTTTCGCAGGGAAGAGTTACCAGCCCTGATTTCGTAGACGTTGAAGGCGCTGAATATGCCGGCCTCAGAGCCCGTAGAGGAAGCTACCCTAGAAGATCCGCTCTTGCAAGCCTATCGGAAGACTCAACGGGCGTTTCCCATGCATAGAGTTATAAAGGAGATGATCCAAGGAGAATGGGACATGCCAGAGTCGGCTCTTAAGGGCTCTAGGGTACTGTCCCGTCTTTATCCACTCGTGGAACAGGATAAGGAGATCTTTAAGTCACCGAAGGTAGATGCGGCTGTATCTGCCGTGACCAAGAAGACGACCATCCCAATAGAAGGGAGTGCTGCTCTTAAGGACACTCAAGACAGAAGGCTTGTTGCTTTGTTAAAGCAGGTTTTTGAGGTTAATGCCCTGTCCATTCAAGCATCTATTTGTGGGGCTTGGGTGGCGAGAGCATGTCTTCGATGAGCTCAGTGGATCCAGGGGGAACAAGCTGAGGACTCGGTCGGGGAGGCAGCTCGTTTGGAGTCCGGAGCGGCGTATCTTGCCGATATTCATTATTTTATTTATTTATTTATTTAACAGTATTTCTATACCGCCTTATCCTACAATCAAGGCGGTATCACAGCAAAACAATCAAAAGAGGTGAACGTGTATTTCATGCAGTGAAGCTATATCATGATATGTGTGTGAGAAGTTATAGTGTGTTTGATTAGTTGAACCATGTACATAGTGCGCTATGATACAGTATGTGCTATAAGACATTATTCTATACATTGGGTATTGAGATTCATCGAGTGCCGTTATACAATTTCTTATCAGGGGGTCAGAGGGGGGTATGTTAGGAGTTCCTGGTAGTTAGATCAAGTGACGTGTCCATAGTGTTCTATGAACAGCGTAGTCTTCAGCTGTTTGCGGAAGTCTTTGAGGTCCGCCGTTGATCTCAGCTCGTCTGGGTGGGAGTTCCAGATTGTTGGGGCAGCCAGGGAGAGTGCTCTTTCTGTGGTGTCTCTGCGTGTTTTTCTGGCGTCTCTCTTGGGGTGTTAACTCGGTTGGAGGTTCCTTTTCTTCTTGGGCGTGTGCTGGTGTCTGGTTGTATGAGGGTGTGTAAGCTGTTGGCTGAGGTGTGTTGTTTGATCTTAAATATGTTTGATTGTTTTGTATTTGATGCGTGAACTAATTGGGAGCCAGTGAAGGTCTTTTAGAACAGGAGTGATGTGTTCATGTCTTGTTGATCCAGATATTATGCGGGCTGCCGTGTTTTGTGCTAGTTGAAGTGGTTTGAGTGTTTGTTTTGCTAGTCCAAGGTAGATGGGGTTGCAGAAGTCCAGTAAGGGGGTTATTAGAGCTTGGCATACGTTACGGAAGTGCTCAGTGGCGAGTAGGGGTTTAAGTCTTCTGATGATTCTCATCCTGTGGTTTGCATTCTTGACTGTTTTGTTTACGTGAGGCTTGAGATTCAGTTCGTTGTCCAGGGTCACTCCGAGGTATTTTACTTCCGATTTTATTGGTATGGTTGTGTTTTGTACCTTGATGTCCGTTGGGTGGATGAAGTCTGGGTTGCGAGTGATTATTAGTGCCTCCGTCTTGCTGTAGTTGATTGCGAGGTTGCTGTCTTGACACCATCTTGTCATTTGTGTGAGGTAGACTGAGGTAGGTGTGTATATCATGATATCATCTGCATAGATTGTATATTGAATGCTGTTCGCTTTTAGGATGTCGCATATTGGCTGGATGTAGATGTTAAACAGTAGTGCCGAGAGGGCGGATCCTTGAGGCACTCCTTGGAGGACTTTTATGGGTTGGGAGGTGTTGTGGCCTACCTTGACCTGTATCTGCCTGTCGGTTAGGTATGAGTGGAACCATTTTAAGGTGGTATCTTGTAGCCCAATGTTCTTTAGTCTTTCCAGGAGGGTTTTGTGATCTACTGTGTCGAATGCAGAAGAGATGTCAATGAAGATCATTAAGATACCTTTTTTGGTGTTGTCTATGATTCGGAGGATATTGTCGAAGAGGTAAATCAGCAGTGTTTCGACTCCATGGTTGGGGCGAAAGCCGTGTTGTCATCCAGTGGTGCATGGTTGTCAATGTGTTCTTGTAGTTGGTGGTGTACTGATTTTTCGATGATCTTAGCCAGAAAGGGTATGCTGGATATTGGTCGGTATGCTGCTGGGTTGTTCTTGTCGAGGGTTGTTTTCTTTGGTATCAGTCTTACTGTGGCTAGCTTTAGTTGGTCTGGCATGACTCCTTGGGTGAGGGAGTTGTGCACCATGTTGTGTATGATGTGGATGAACTGAATAGTAGCACATCACCTGGACCGGATGGTATACATCCCAGAGTGTTGAAAGAACTGAAATATGAGATTGCAGACCTGCTATTGGTAATCTGTGAACTTTCATTAAAATCATCTGTAATACCTGAAGATTGGAGGGTCGCCAACGTAACACCAATTTTTAAAAAGGGTTCCAGGGGTGACCCAGGAAATTACAGACCGGTGAGCCTGACGTCAGTACCAGGGAAGATGGTAGAAACCATCATAAAGAACAAAATTACACAGCATGTAGATAGTCATGGCCTAATGGGAGACAGCCAACATGGCTTTAGACAAGGAAGATCTTGTCTTACTAATCTGATATGTTTTTTTGAAGGTGTGCATAAACAGGTAGACAAAGGTGAGTCGGTTGATATAGTGTATCTGGACTTCCAGAAAGCTTTTGACAAGGTCCCCCATCAGAGACTTTTGGCGAAGCTAAAAAGTCATGGGATAGGAGGCAGTGTACTATTGTGGATCGGGAACTGGTTAAAAGATAGAAAGCAGAGGGTAGGGCTAAATGGCCAATATTCCCAATGGAAAAAGGTGAATAGTGGAGTACCCCAGGGATCTGTACTGGGTCCGCTACTTTTTGACATATTCATAAATGACCTGGAAAAGGGAATAACTAGTGAGGTTATCAAATTTGCAGATGACACAAAACTGTTTAAAGTTGTTAAAACCCAAGAGGATTGTGGAAAACTGCAGGAGGATCTGGATAAATTGGAAGACTGGGCATCCAAATGGCAGATGAAATTTAATGTGGACAAGTGCAAAGTTATGCACCTAGAAAAGAACAACCCACACTATAGTTACACGATGCAAGGCTCCACATTAGAAACCACCACCCAGGAAAAAGATTTAGGAGTCATCGTGGATAACATGTTAAAACCCTCCGCCCAGTGTGCAGCGGCGGCCAAGAAAGCAAATAGAATGCTAGGTATCATAAGGAAAGGGATGGAGAATAAAACAAAGGATATTATAATGCCTCTGTATCGCTCCATGGTACGACCGCACCTTGAATATTGTGTGCAATTCTGGTCACCGTATCTTAAAAAGGACATAGCGTTATTAGAAAGTACAGAGAAGAGCCACCAAATTGGTGAAGGGGATGGAAAGCTACTCCTATGAAGAGAGGCTAAAAAGGTTAGGGCTCTTTAACCAGGAAAAGAGACGGCTGAGGGGAGTTATGATAGAGGTCTATAAATTAATGAATGGAGTGGAACAGATAAACGTGGATCAATTGTTTACGCTATCAGAATATAGAAAGACTAGGGGACATGTAATGAAGCTGCAGGGTAAACTATTTAAGACAAATAAGAGAAAATATTTTTTCACTCAACGTGTAATCAAACTCTGGAATCTGTTACCGGAGGATGTAGTAAGGGCTGTTAGTATAGCTGGGTTTAAAAAAGGTTTGGACAAGTTCCTGGAGGAAAGGTCCATAAACCACTATTAAAAAGGGACCCAGGATATCAATGCTTGACACAGTACAAGCATTGTGGAACCTGTGTCTTTTGGGGATATTGCTAGGTGCGTATGACCTAGATTGGCCACTGTTGGAAACAGGATACTGGGCTTGATGGACCTCGGTCTGACCCAGTATGGCATGTCTTATGTTCTTATGTTCTTAAGCTTGATTTGGTGGCTTTGATCCATGATACTGGGCAAGGGTCTGTGGGAGCGGTGCTTGTGTTGATTGCGGAGATGATGTGGGAGAGATGCTCTGTTGATGGTGAGCAGAATGTGTCCCAGGTCTTAGGGTGTGAGCTAGGCTGAGTTGATGCGTTAGGTCTTGTTTGTTCTGCGGAGTGGAATTTTTCCTTGATATAGTCAGCGAATTTTTGGGGTCTATTTGCACTTCCGCTTCTGTCCTTTGCTCCTTTGTGAGGATTTTCACTATTTTGAATAGTTCTCTGGGTTTGTTTAAGGAGGTATTGATCATGTTTGTATGGTATTCCCTCTTTGATTGGTTGATGTGTTCATTGTATTGTCTTTGCTTTGTTAGGTATAGTTGCTGGTTTTCAGTTGCCTTGAACTTTCGCCATCTCCGTTCTAACTTTCTGAGTTCCCTCTTTTCCTGCCGTATGGTTGTTGAGTACCATGGCTTATGTTGTCTCTTGTGATGGTGTTTCTTGGGTCTGGCCTCTGTTTTGGTGGCGTTAGATAGGGTGGTGTTCAAGTTGGAAATTTGAGTCTCCAGGTCATCTGTTTCTGTGGTCAATTGTTGTATCGTGTCCTGCAGGAAAGTGTCCCTGTCGAAGTTCTTGAATAGTCTTTGTGTGGGTGAGTTGTCTGAGTGTTCGTTTAGATAGTCTTTTTGTAGTCGCAACTTTATCTTGATTATGTAGTGGTCTGACCAGGGTACTGGGGTGATGGTGGGTGTCGATATTAGACCTCTCGATGTTAGGTTGCTGGTTGCGAAGATGAGGTCTGGGGAAGAACCGTGTCTGTGCATTGGTGCATCGACTAGTTGGGTGAATTGAAGTGAGGTCATTGCTTGAAGGAAAGCTTCTGCATCTTTGGTGTTGGTGGACTTGAGGTTGAAGTCTCCTAGCAGTAGCGTGGGTTTGTTAGTTGCGGTGATGGCGCATACTGCTTCGAGCGTTGAGGCTAGTTCTTCGGGTGAGGCTCTGGGTGCTCTGTAGGTTAGGCAGAGTGCCATGTGTTTGTTCTCGATGCTGATTGTGTTACCTTGTGGTGTGTCAGTGAAGCCCTGAGTTTTGAACTTTAGGTGGTTCTTTGCAATTAAGACTCCTCCTCCACGTTTGTGGGTGCGTGGGCAGTTGTATGCTGTGTATGTCTGGTACCAGTTGATTGAGTAGTACATTGTCGGTTGGATTGAGCTAGGTCTCTGTAATGCAAAGTATGTCTGGCTGATGGTCTTCTATGTGGTCTGCTATTGTGTGTATCTTGTTGCATATGGATCTTGCATTTATGAGCTCTATAGTTGTATGCTTTGAAGGATCTGTTGTTTCGTGGGTTTCCTTTGATCTTAGGGTGTGGGAGTTTGAATTGTTTGCTTTTTCTTTTTGTCACTGATGTTCTGTGTGTGTCTTTATGCGTGTATTGTGGTTCTTTGTATGTCCAAGTGGTTGGTGGATGCCATGGTGAGGTAGAGTGTGGGTAGTGGAAGTGTGTGGTTGGTGGCAGAATTTGTGTGATGAGGCTGAGTGGGAGAAACAATGTTGTGAGCATATTGATTTGTTATGTTCTGTGCGGGTTTTACTTGCGCTTTTGGTGTCTTTCTCTGTGGTCTGCCTCTTGTTGGCTTCTTCTGTGGTGCTGTCGGCGTGTTTCCTTTGCTTGGTCTCCTTCTGCTCGCCTTCGTGCCGCGCCTAAGGGCCACGCCAAAGGGCCCTCTGGCGAGGCCCTCAGGCACGGGCCCGCCCTGCAGGGACCCCGCTTTTATGTCCTGCCGGCCACTGCTGTTAGCGCTCCCACTGCCCCGATTGGGCAGGAGCTGAGGAGGGAGGTGGTGTGTCTGGGCAGCGGTGTCTCTGCAAGCAGGGACGCCGCTTTTATGTCCTGCCGGCCGCTGCTGTTAGCGCTCCCACTGCCCTGATTGGGCAGGAGCTGAGGAGGGAGGTGGTGTGTCCGGGCAGCGGACCTCATTAGGGGGCTATCAAACAGTATGGCTTCGGCGGTGGTGGCGCGGAGGTATCTTTGGCTGCGCAGTTGGGCAGCGGATGCTTCCTCCAAGGCCAGGTTAAGTAAGCTTCCATTCAAGGGACGGCTTCTGTTTGGAGAGGATTTAGAGAAGATAGTTAAGGATCTGGGGGAATCCAAGGGTAGAAGGCTTCCAGAGGATAAGCAGAATCAGAGTAAATTTCCGCCGATGGCGTGGATGCCACAAAGGGATTTTCGTCGTTTTCACTCCTCCAGGTTCACGCAGAGTCAGAGGGGGTGTTTTGCCTATCGAAACAGGGCTTTTGGGGGTTCCGAGGAGCTAGCTGAGGTTTTGTGGCCGCCTCTTCGGGTACCAGAAAGTCACAATGAAGTCAGGCTGGCCCGGGTGGACGTAGCAGTTGGCAGTCATCTACAGGAGTTTTACGCTGCCTTGGTCAAGATAACGTCAGATCAGTGGGTGTTGGAGGTGATTCGAGAGGGGTATGCATTTGAATTTCGGAAACCGGTGACCGACGCTTTTGTACAATCCCCTTGCAAAGCGCATCGCAAGTGCGAGGCAGTCGAACACACCTTGCAAAGGTTAATAGAACTCCGGGCGGTAGTACCGGTGCCTCGAGACTAATGTGGTTTAGGTCGATACTCCATTTATTTTGTAGTTCCGAAAAAAGAAGGGACGTATCGCCCAATTTTGGACCTCAAAAGGGTGAACAAGTGTCTCAGGGTTTCTCATTTTCATATGGAGACGCTGAGGTCGGTCATCATGGCAGTCCAAAAAGGGGAGTTTCTTACTTCCCTCGATTTATCCGAGGCGTACTTGCACATTCCGATTCGTCAGGAGCACCAGATGTTCCTCATGTTTGCGGTGCCCATGGGGCATTTTCAGTTTCAAGCGTTGCTGTTTGGGCTGGCGGCGGCGCCAAGGACCTTCACCAAGGTCATGGTGGTCGTGGCGGCAGAGCTGAGGAAGAACGGTGTTCTGGTGCATCCATATCTGGACGACTGGTTGATTCGAGCAAAGTCCAAAGTAGAGAGCGAGGAGGCTACTGCCAAGGTGGTCAGCTGTCTGCAGAGGTTAGGTTGGGTAGTCAATGTGGCCAAGAGCAGTCTGATACCGTCACAGGTCCTCGAGTATCTATGGGTGCGCTTCGATACCAGGGTAGGCAAGGTGTTTCTGCCTCCACATCGGGCAGTGGCCTTACAAAAATTAATTTGGCGGTTTCTTGACAGGCTGCGTCCAACAGTGTGGTATTACTTGCAAGTCCTAGGCACAATGGCAGCGACGATCGACTTGGTGCCCTGGGCGAGGGTGCATATGAGGCCCTTGCAGAGAGCGTTACTCAGACGGTGGTCCCACCAAAACGATCCGCTGTCCCGGAGACTTCTCTGTCCAGAGGAGACTCAGGAAGCGTTGCAGTGGTGGTTGCTTCCGGGCACCTTAGCAAAAGGCATGCCTTTGGACACACCTCACTGGGTTCCACTGACGACGGATGCAAGTCTCCTAGGTTGGGGAGCTCGTCAGGGACGATTCGCGCAAGGGCAATGGACAGTTCAGGAGAGGACTTGGTCGATCAACAGGTTGGAACTTCGAGCAGTGGGGCGGGCGCTCCTGGAGTTTCAGCGGTACTTGAGGGGAGCAGCGATAAGTGTTTTCGGACAACGCGACCGCGGTGGCCTACATCAACAGGCAAGGAGGCACCAGCAGTGCTCCCTTAGAGGCGGAGGCAGATCAGTTATTCCGCTGGGTCGAGCAAAACCTTCAGGCTCTGTCGGCAGCGCATGTGGCAGGGGTGGACAATGTAGCGGCCGACTTCTTGAGTCGGGTAAAGGTAGATCCCGGGGAGTAGATGCTTCATCCGGATGTTTACAACGAGATAGTGGGGCGCTGGGGGACGCCCATAATGGATCTCATGGCGACCTTCAATTCGGCAAAGGTGGATCACTTTTTCAGCAGGCGCAGAGAAAGAATGTCGGAAGGGCTAGATGCTCTCATTCAAAATTGGCCAATCGATCAGCTTCTGTACGCGTTTCCTCCCTGGGTGTTAATAGGCCGCATAGTGCGCTGCATAGAATGCCACAGAGGATTGGTGATATTGATCGCACCGGATTGGCCGAGACGGCCTTGGTATGCGGATCTCCGGAGACTGGTAGTGGGGAAGCCGTGGAGGCTACCAGTCAGGGAGGATCTATTGAGGCAAGATCCGTTCATGCCTCGGGTGGCTCGATTCTTGCTTACGGCATTGCTCTTGAAAGAGCGAGGTTAAGAGCTAAGGGCTACTCGCAGGAGGTGGTCGCGACCTTGTTGAGAGCACGCAGAAGATCTACTTCTTTGGCATATGTTCGCGTCTGGCACATTTTTGAAGCTTGGTGCATTGACAGGAATTGTGAGGCCTTACGAGCTTCAGTGCCGCAGGTTTTGGCATTCTTGCAGGACGGATTTCAAAAAGGGTTAGCGGCCGCTTCCTTAAGAGTGCAGTTGACTGCACTTTCCTGTTATAGGGGAAAGATTAAGGGGCAAGCGCTCGGCACCCATCCAGATGTTAAAAGATTTTTGAGAGCGGTGGGACTTTTGAGACCACCCTGCCGGCAGCTAGTTCCCGCGTGGGATCTACAGTTAGTATTGGCAGCCTTAGGTACACGGCCGTTTGAGCCTTTGGCTATGGCAACGTTGATGGATCTTACTCTGAAGGTAGTATTTTTGGTGGCCATTGCTTCGGCAAGGAGGATTTCGGAGTTACAGGCATTATCTTGTAGGGCTCCGTTCCTGTCATTTTATGATTCAAAGGTAGTGTTACGGCCGGTTCTGTCCTTTTTGCCAAAGGTCGTTTCTCCTTTTCACGTGAATCAGGTAGTCTCCCTGCCGGTGTTCCGTACCACGTCAGAGGGCTCCTCTCCGCCGCAGTTGCATCGTTTGGATGTCCGGAGGGCTTTGAAAAGGTACCGCAGACGGACGGCGGAGTTCAGAAAGTCGGATAGATTGTTTGTGGTGTTCGGGGGGTCCTCGCAAAGGTGAAGCGGCGTCTAAAGCGTCGATTGCCAGGTGGATAAAAGAGACCATAGCGTCCACATATCTGTTGAAGGGTAGGCTGGTTCCGGACGGTTTAAGAGCGCATTCCACTAGAGCGCAGGTGGCTTCTTGGGCAGAGTACAGTTTGGTTCCGGCAGTGGAGATTTGTAAAGCGGCGACGTGGTCGTCTTTAAATTCGTTTGTCAAGAATTATCGTCTGGATCTTCAGGCGAGTAGGGATACCTGTTTTGGGACAGCGGTGCTTCAGGCTGCTCTATCAGGTCCTTCCCATTAAGTTCTTTTACTGCTCTGTTACATCCCCAGAGTTTCTGGGACTAGACTGGAGGGATGATAAGGAAGTTTAAATTAGACTTACCTGCTAATTGTAGTTCCTGAAGGAACTCCAGTCTAGTCCCGGATCCCGTCCCGGTCCTTTGGAAGATGGGAGCCTGAAGCAGAAGACTTCACAGGTAAGAGAACACAGAGAACAGTGGAGCTTCCGGTTCAGGGGGTGATTTGGCCTTTTGGGGAGGTAATTTTGTATGGTCAGTTTCTTCCTGGAAGGGAAGCAAGAGCCTTAGCAGTTAAAATATAACCGCATACTTGGTAGAGTTATGGGTTTTTCTAGTGATAAGGTTAGCTATCAATAGTTTTATGAGTCTGTTCTAACTTAATTGTTGCTCCAGTGAGTCTGCTTTGTCAATAGGTAACTGGAGTGTGAGGAGGCGGTGCCTGTGTCCTTATACCAGTGTCATCAAAGAATGACTTGTATCCGTCTCCAAGCTGCTGGAAGAAGAGGACAACCCAGAGTTTCCGGGACTAGACTGGAGTTCCTTCAGGAACTACAATTAGCAGGTAAGTCTAATTTAAACATGCTTGTGAAAAATTGCAAGAGGACCTTGAGAAATTGGGAGACTGGGCATCCAAATAGCAGATGAAATTTAATGTGGATAAGTACAAAGTTATGCACTTAAGGAAAAAGAACCCAAACTATGGTTACACAATGCAAGGTTCCACATTAGGAATCTCAACCCAGGAAGAGGATTTAGGTGTCTTCATGGATAATAAGTTGAAACTTTTTCTGCTCAGTCTGCAGTGGCGATCAAGAAAGCAAATAGAATGCTAGGAATCACAGGGAAAGAATACAGAATAAAACACAGGATATTATAATGTCTCTGTATCACTCCATAATGTGACAACACCTTGAATATTGTGTGCAATTCTGATTGCCATGTCTTAAAAAGGAAATAGCAGAATTGGAAAAGGTACAGAGAAAATCCACCAAAACGATAAAGGGGATGGAAGGATACCCTATAAGGAAAAGTTTCAACTGCATCAGTGCACACAGGATTGCATGGCTGCAAGCTTCAGATCTTGAGCAGTGGGTTCAAGATAAACTGGCCAATATACCCTGCACAGGTGAGAACCTTTTTGGCAAGGTTTGCAAAATAAGGCTTCTCAGTTGGAAGCAGAGAATATGCTCTAAATAGGCTGTCTAGAGCTACAGCCAACCTTGCTAGGAAAAGGACAACTGCAAAAAAGACTACCTTCAATAAGAAAAATAAGTTCTATGCTGCTTATACTCCTGCCAATCAATACCAGGCTCAATGTTCTCAAGAGGCAACAGTCTCCCAAATGGCAGAAGAAGCCATAGACACCTAAGACTCAACCAGCTCCACAGCCACAGTCTGCGCCTGGTTTTTTACTTTTTCCTAGAGAACATAACCATCCTGCCTCTGGAGAGCCCCCATCCCTCTCCACATAGGCAGACTCTGTCATTATGCCCACAGGTGGCATCTTATCACCTCAGAGTAGTGGACACTAACTATAGTGAAGGAGGGGTACAGACTTAATTTTCAAACTCTGCCCCCTCCACCCTAGTAGGGGAATATCATACTCAGCCACCTCTCACTGCTCTCCTACTGCAGGAGGTGCCTTCTCTTCTGTCACAAGGTGCCATAGAAAAGGTCCCCACTCAGCAGGAATGGTTATCTCCAGGAACAAGCAGGAATGAGTCTTCACATATGGGTACGTCGGTACTGACGGAGCCTGCGCGGGAACGCTCCCCAGTGTCCAAAAAGAAAGCTTTTGGGAGCATCCCACACGCATGTGCGCTGCCTTCCCACCCATTCACTTCCCTCTCATCAGTTTTTTGTTTTCCGCGGAGCTGGCAGGACGTATTCTTCTTTTTATTTTTACTTTCTTGTGGTCGCGTCTGCTTTCTCTTGACGACACCGATACCACCGGTGCTTGCTTTTTTTTCTAAAAAATTTCTTCTTTTCTCTAGGAAAATTTTCCTGTTTAGTGCCTGACGGTCTCTAGGCCACTAGGCCTCTATCCTCCATTATGGAAAAGCCAGCCACTGTCCTTAAGAAATGCTCAAAGTGTGGCGGTACAGATATATTTTTAGACACTCATACTTGGTGTCTAAAATGTTTAGGTACTGACCATTGCCCACTGGAGTCTCTCTCCTGCTGGAGCTCAAACAGAAGAAGTCTTCAGGATTGAGCACAACTCGATACCCGGTTCACATCGGACTCGATGTCACCAGCCAGAATATCTTCTTTTTCACAGGATCAGGTAACCAAACAAAAGTCTGTAAAGACTAGCCAGTCCTCGAGTGGTAGATCTCCTTCTAAGCATCGAGATGCCTCTGGCGTTGCCCTTGGGGACATTTTGGCAATAAAGCCCCGGCGGGAGTCTTCGGGCTCCAAAACATTAACGGGGCTTCAGGTTGTTCCCGGGGTTTTTACCTCGATGAACATACCTGGGCCATGCTTGGTGGTTGTGGCCGCTTAGAGCGGTACCGACACCCTGGCATCGGCTATGGTGATGGATGAAGCACTCCTCACCGATGAATGTAGTCTAGCGCTCTCAGCTACTTTGGTACCACTAGAGTTGCTACAGACCGTTCCTCGGGTATCGGTATCGGCTCCGGTTCCGGTACCGGTACTGGAATCGACATCGGCACCGGTGTCGGTACCGTCCATGCTTGCTTCGACAGACTCGCTTTCTTCGATGCCGAGCCTGGAATCGCTCTCTAGCATGGAGGATTCAGTACCGACTCGTCTCGGTACCGACCTTGGGCGGTACCGAAGACATCACTTTAAGGAAAATCCGATGCTTCATCCTTTCAAGTCTTCTGATCCCGATGACTGGGATGATTCCATCGGTACCAAGGCTGAATTCTCAACACTTCTAGCCTTTACCCCTCATTTTAGGGGGTCCTCCTCAGAGGAGATTTCTTTTCAAGCTTTTCTGCTTGATATGGCAAGGTTACTTGCCATTTCTATACCTGGTGAAGAATCCATACCGAGAGATTCAGAGACTCTGCAATTCTCCTGGATTCCAAAGGAGGGAATCATGCTTCCTTTGCATCAGATCTTACAGGATCTACTATTAAGAATGTGGGAAACTCCTTTAACGGTATCCCCACATTCTAAGACACTTGACACTATGTACAAGGTGCCACCTTCTCCAGGTTTTCAGAAGACTCAACTTCCTCATCATTCTATTGTTGTAGAATCAGCAATGAGGCGTATTAAGAGTGCAAAGAAGCACTCCTCTTATCCGCCAGGTCGTGAGTCTAGGACTTTAGATGCCTTTGGATGTTGATGTTTCCAGGCATCCATGCTTTCAGCAAGAATTATCTCATATATTTTCTATATGGGATTATCTCTTGAAGAGGTCACAAAGAACTTAAAGCTTTTGAACTCTTTTCTTCAAGAAAAGAAATAGTCTGCTCTTTTATGATTAGTCAGTCATGCTCAAAATCTCTCTAAGTTCCTTAATCGCGCTTCCCTGGACTGTTTTGAGTCTATTAGCAGAACGTCTGCTATAGCCATAGGGGCACGACGCATGGCCTGGCTCCAAGCTTCAGACTTGGACAGATGGGTTCAAGAAAGGCTGGGAAATACTCCTTGTACTGGTGAAAATCTCTTTAACAAGGATGCTTTATTCCAAGCTAATCAGTTAAACACTGATATTGTTGCTTTCAGAGGATTGTCAAAACTTTCCTCTATCCCAGCTAGTAAAAAATCTCCTAAGAAACTTTATCCCTCTAGGGGAAAAAAGTTTTATCCATCTTCTACCCATCATGCAGATGTTTCCAAAGAAGGGCAACATCAAACCAGGTTAAGAAAATCAAAACCTCAACAGGCTCAGCAAACCCAGCAGTTGCAGGGTTTCTGATATTTTATTCATTAAATCTCTTTTTCCTCTTTGAGGTTTAGAACCGGTAACCTACTTATCAACAGAAGCATCTACAGTTCATCTCATCCTTACTGAGAGATCAGTGATACACTGACTCAATCCTCAACTCTAGGCATGAATCTCTTGCCAGAAGAGAAATACATTCTTTTAGCTCCTAGAGCTATTGAGGACAATCATTCCTACAGGTAACAGGTTTCTCCTCTTCTTTTTGAAGGAAAAAGAGGAGTAACTAACAACAAGGTAGGCTATACCCTTCACCTTGACAGTTTTCCTGTACAAGGATATCTCATAGTTTTGACTGCAAGGGGACTTTACCTTTTTCAGGGATTTAACAAATTGTAAGTCTTCTCAACTCTGTATTACTTCTATCCCTCTTAATCGAGACATTTAGTCTCTAAGAGTGATACTATTCAACTGGAGGGCTTACTTTTTAAGCCCATAGGATTTTCTTCAATACCTACTCCAGTAAGTGGTTTCCATACAGAGCTTTCTTCCCCTTTGCAATCTTCTCAGATATTTCTTTTAAGACAGCTTATCAGACGATAATTGAGTTTTACCACTCCTAATTATGTCTGTCGGTCCTTTTCCAATCTATAGGACCTAACTTTTTCTGCTGCCTTAATAACAAATAATTCCAAGAGAGGTTCCAAAACCCACTTGGACAATTTATCATTGCAGGCAACCAGCCTGTCTACTATTCTTAGCCATCTTCAATTCTTTTTGACTCCGACAGAATAGGTTAGGTTGTACACTGGCAATTAAACAGTCAGATTTCACCTAAGCAACCTACAACATGCTCTCTGCAATTATACAAAAAAGCTCTGCAACTATGGGCCTTTGCCAGAGAGCGTCAGAGCCATTCCTAGTAGGTAACTTCCAGATGGTTAAAAAGGCTTTGCCCAGTCATGCTCCTACATGACTGTTTGTTTTTTCCCTACTCTTACCATCTTCCTTAAAATTTCCTTTTAAGGAAAAGGAACCAGGGCTTAGACCACGTGAAAGCATAAAGAATTGCTCAATTCCCTGGGTTGTTCCACATCTCCAGTGGAACCCTTACAGCAGGGATGCATTCCTTTTCACTGCAGTCGGTCCTTGTCTAGTGCATTCCTTCTAATTCCTAATACTTCATTGAAGCTTATGCTGAGCAAAGAACGCATGATACTCATATTGCCCTCATAGAGGGGCAAACATGGTATCCCCTTATATTGTGTCATCTTCTCCACACTGAAGTTATAGAAGGATCCAGACTTGTCTTAAGTTTAAGGATCTCCTCTGCACCCCTTCACGTAGGTCTCCATTTCTGGTTATTCAAAGGCTAGAATTTTTAAAGAAATCTAGACCTTCTCCTTCTAAGTAAGAACATTCCACTGGTTTCCATGTAACCTTCTCCATGGTTCCTCCACTTGTAACCAGAAAGAGATTCTCTATCTATATTCCCAAGCAGGTCTTACCCCTTCTTGTTATTAAGTGAATCTCTCTCTCTCTCTATCTATATCTATCTATATATTGAACAGGGTATTATAACTTGGAGATAACTATTTTACAGGGAACATGGGCTATGGAGGGTTAAGTGGCTTGCCCAAGACCACAAGGAGCACCTGTGGGACTAGAAACCCCAGTCCTTCCGGCCCAAGGTTGCTGTCCTCTAGTGGGATTTGAACCACCGACCTTCTGGCCTGAAGTACCTTGCCCCAACCACTAGGCTACTCCTCCACTCCCTTTAGGTGGGAAGGGAACCGCGCATGTGTGCCTGCATTCCCAAAGGCTTTCATAGAAAGCTAGGGAAATGCTCCGCTGGGGCTTCATCGGCGCTGATGACACCCATATGTGAGGACTGATTCCTGCTGCTCCTGGAGAACACCTGTTACAGGTGAGTAACTACTCTTACAGGGAACATGGGCAATGGAGGGTTAAGTGGCTTGTCCAAGACCTCAAGGAGCACCTGTGGGACTAGAAACCCCAGTCTTTCCGGCCCAAGGTTGCTGTCCTCCAGCAAGACTTGAACCTCCGACCCTCTGGCCCGAAGTACCTTGCCCCAACCACTAGGCCACTCCTTCACTCCAGTGAAGACTAAAATTCCTGCTGTTCCCGGAGATCACCTGTTACAGGTGAGTTAACTATGCTTTATCTCAGCTACAAACTCAACTGAGGAAGGAGAGCTGGAAAGGTGGGAAGGCAGCTACTTAGGCGCAGTGGGATGCTCCCAAAAGCTTTTCTATTGGACGCTGGGGAGCGTTCCCGTGCGGGCTCCGTCTTTATTGACGTCACCCATATGTGAAGACTAAATTCCTGCTGTTCCTGGAGGTCACCTGTTATAGGTGAAGAACTACGTTATATCCTTAGATAGTTTTGAGTAAAGGCTCATGCTTTCTCCATTCCAGGTGGAAGTACAAAGGTGCAGGTGGAAACTGCCAGTCAGAAACAGAGATGCAAATTTGATTTGATATATTCACATCCCATATTTGTTTAGGTATTTTGACCCAATAAAAGGTTTTGGTAGTCCATCTTGTACAGTTCCAGTGCAAGGGTGAGAGGCGCCCTATACAAACCTCATCCCATGTATCCCTCACTAGCCCCTGCTCTGAGTGCCACACCGCCACCCCTCACCGGGACCTGCAGCAGCAAAAATGCTTTTAAAATGGCATCAAAGCACCAGGGTTAAGTTTAGCTCAAATGCTGGGTGCTGTTCCTACTTCTGCCCCCTTCCAATTAAACTCCGTTTGAATCTGGGTGAAAACCATTTCTTCCCCCATACAAAAATAAGTGAAATTGGAGGGGGAAGCAGAAGCATGAATGGCACTGGAGTTGAAGATAACTCTGGTTCTTTGGTGCCGTTTTTAAAAGCATTGGTGCTGATGTATGTCTTGATGAGAGGCGGCAGCGACTGGATACCCTGGAGCGCCGGTTCTCTAGGTGATCACCTATTTCACATAATGATAGTGCCTGCCCTGGTCCTGCAGAGTCTCTTTGAGGGTTAGAGCTTAACTTCAGCCACTATTCCTCTGCACCCCCTCCGCCCTCCAAAATACCAACAAATATCCTTGTGCAACTAGATTGCTAGACAGAGTCCAATATGTGTGACTATAATGTATTGCTTGTCTTTGGAGAAATCAGTTACTGTCCAATGTAAACCCAAGTTAGAATTCTATGTAAGCTGGCGTGATACTCTGAAAGGCAGCATAAAAGAAATGATAAATAAAGTTGCTTGCCTATAACAGGTGTCTTCTGAAGACAGTTCACTGGTCACACAATTTCTTCCTCATTGCCCTCTTGAATTGAACTGAGGTACAGTGGGGAGATGTGTGGGAGTTTGGGACCTAGCATAGGTGTCCTGCAGGATTTCTAAGAATTTTCTGGAAAGCTTTGGGGAACATGTAAATGCCATCAAGTTGATATTGCCAAATATTTCTAGTGAATGTCTCTCTTCAGAGAACACCTACTACAGATAAATAACTTTGCTTCATGGACTGTTTTAGCAAAAGCATTGAGAGAATAGTTCTCTAAACTAATTTTGTGGGGAAGTTTGATTTTTTTTTTTTTTTTTTTTTGCAGTTGGTTTATGAATTTTTCCTGAGATTTTTGGAGAGCCAAGATTTTCAGCCTAGTATTGCAAAGCGATATATCGACCAGAAGTTCATACAACAGGTAAGCAAGTTCACTCATTGTGACTGGAAAATGTGTATTTGGGGCTGTCTCAGTGGCATAATGGCAGTGTTGTATATGTTTAGCGGATGACCAAAGTTCAGTTCCTGAGTTAAAACTACTGCTATGCTGGCTGATTAGAATTGAAGGTACTTCAGAGGTAGTGTTCATGAACTGGGGACATCTAGTGACCAGATCGAAGGCCCATAATTGCAAGGCTGTAAAACAAAATTCAGTGCATGGCATACAGTCAAGGACAGTCTCTAAAATGACTGGGCAAAGTGAGTTTAGAGATGATTATAAAATAAGGGAAAAATCCATGAGTATTGTGAATGAAGGCTTATGGTACCAGATCATACCTCCAATTCGGATTGAGCTGGAAACCCAAAGGAGCAAGAGGGAAAATGCAATTTATGTAATGCAACTATAGTTTTATGTTTAAAAATAAGTCCTCAGTTTAGTTCTGCCAATTGGTGTAGAACAATATTTCAAGTTAGAGAAATTTGGCATCTCATCTTTTGTCTTTAAGGGTATGTTTAATAAAGGGCGTTAAGCTTTTGCAGCCAACACCAGGCGTTAGTGCAGAGTGTGTTGTGGTAGCTACAAAAATTGTGCATTAAATATTGGGGATGTCTAGCATTTCCCCAGCAGATAATGCAGTGAAAATGCAAGGATTATGTGACAGCACTGTGGATGCAACATTGTATTTGGGGCTGACTAGAGTTGAGGATTCATTTGCGATGTCCGCAAAACATATGGCTACAAAGCACTGGTTCGCCTTCAATAACCATGTGATACAGGTATGCCCACTCTCCATCCACACCCTGCCCACTCTTGCTACTGATACACGGTATGTAGTTATTGCAAAAAAATTGCCTGCAGTAGCTGTATTTGGCCCACATTACCTATCACTATGGCTCAATCTTCCTGCGTTAGCACTGAGATGACAGCTAACTACCTTTAGTAAATATCCCCCTAAGTTTATGCTTCCTTGAAATGAATATTGTTCTATTAAAGCGGTGCTATCCTTGCTAGTTCGAAAGTTGCTATGTTGAGCTTCAGTTCCTTGGTGTGTAGCAGTGGATCTTGACCCAGTTTTTGAGACACATCTAGCTAGTTGGGTTTTCAAGATATCCACAGTGAATATGAATGAGATTTGCATACTTTGTGAGTATTTTGAAACCGGACTGACTGGGAGTATCTCAAGGACTGGGTTGAGACTATCTGATGTATAGTATTTGTTCTAGATGAGTGGCTGCCCAAAATACAGACCTAAAGCTCCTTTTCTACCAAAATCTTAGGTGTCAGTAAGGCTGCCCATTTTGGTTTGCTGTCTGTTGATGCTACAATCAGGAAACTTGCGTATAGCTGGGCAGGCAGTTATGTCACTTTTAATAATACTACCCAAACAAGTCTGCTCAATAAAGCATGTATCAAGCAAAGAAAATCCCTGTAGATCTGAGAAAACAGTTACAAACAGCTCTTAATATGTATAAGAGGAAAAATATCTCAGTAAACCCACAAAGTGCAGAACAAACAGCAACTAACTTCAGTGGGTGCAGCCATCCGGAACCAAAGAAAAAGAGAAAAACTGCTAAATACACATACATAATAGGCGGTATATGAAATAAAACTAACTATAACTATCATTGGTCATAGAAAAGAACCTCTCAACAAAAGGCATTAATGAAAACTAGTTGATCATAACTTGTGCAGATACAACTACCAGTAGGGTTAGCAGAGTTAACAGAAAACAGTAATAACTTAGCTTATCTTTTGTAATAGAAATCCAAGGCTTAGCCACTACTACACCCCAACACCAGATGTTTTGCCAAAAAAAAGCTGCTTCAGGGAGTGAAAGAACCATTGTAGCTCGCCAGTCATGCAATCCTGCCAAAAGACGAAAACAGACAATGTCAACTCAGCATATGTATCATGGGGGAAACAGAGCCTTATTACTACTACTGAGCATTTGTATAGGGCTACAAGTCATATGCAGCGCTGCACAGACTTGTTAGAGACAGTCCCTGCTCATCAGAATTTACAATCTAGTCAAGACAGACAACACAGAAGGTGTAGACTGAGATAAAACAAGGAGGAAAAGTAAAGAAACAAGGAGTTCAGGCGAGTCATGATCCAAAAGCAGGAAGCCATAAGAGTCTAAAACTGCTGAAATAAACAAGATAGCAGTGAAAAAAGAATAGAGCCTTAAACCTGCAAGAAGAGGTACTAAGCGCATCGGTGTGCCAGGAAAACCTGCCAGATGGAAAAAATGCTGTGCATGCGCTTAGCTGCAATGAGGAGACAAGGAAAATCTCCCATTCAAACAAGTTCTATTGGCCAACCAAAAACATTAGATGTGAAATGTGCAGTTCAATGAAAAGCAGGTCGAAAAAGGACATCTCAATAAAATGCTCCCAAAGACAACCTTCTCTAACCTGCCTGCGCTCATCTAAAACAGACTCTTCAGTCCATACATTCATTCATGCCTTTGCGCTCAAGCGTCCCAAGATGAAAAATCCATCTTTGCTCAATCCATCTAAGTTGTCTATCAATATCTCCCCTGACAAAGAGGGAACAATTTGATTGATTACCAGGCAGCATGAATCAACAAAGGAATGTCTGGCTTGTGAGCACTGCTTGACTAGTGGAGTCCCCTCTGTTTGATGCTTACTACGATGTTCAGTCTAATATGAAGCTGATGTTGAGTCTTGCCAACATATGCAAGACCGCAGGGACAGAAAATGAAATACACGACATGAGAGCTAGTGCATGTAGTAGCATGTCTGAGATAAGAAGTTCCTGCATAAGAAAAACTGGACGACTCTAGCATAACAGGGCAGAGAGAGCACTTCCCACAAGTTTTATGTCCCGGAACAAAAACTTCTGAAAGAGAGGACTCTATTGGTGAAGATGAACATAAAAAATCTTTCAAATTCCATTTCCTCATATTTACCAAACGAGGTCTAAGATCTTGCAAACCGGGAACGAAGTGTAATATGTTAAAATGATGCTGAATAGCTCTAGAAAGTTTGCCACTCAGTGGAGTACAGCGGGTGATGAAATGTGAGAACATCTTTTCCCAAGCAAAGCCGATTTTACTAGGATGGAGAAGCCAGGAGCAGTCATTAAAACTAGTCCTCTGTCATGCTCTACAGATGACATGATCAGGATAGCTTTGCTGAGAAAAGGCTTGTTTTAATATCTACATTTGTTCTTTAAACTTAGACACTGTAGAACAGTTGCGCCGGTATCTTAGAAACTTTGAAAAAGGTAAGCAATTTGCACAAGTTGTGGTCAACTGGTTTTCATTAATGCTTTTTGTTAAGAGTTTTTTTTGTGACCATTGATGTGTATTTAGCAGTTTTTCTGTTCTGTTCCGGATGACTGCACCCACTGAAGTTAGTTGTTCTGCACTTCGTGGGTTTACTGAGGTCTTTTTCCTTTTATACATATTAAGGGCTTTTTATAATTGTTTTCTCATATCTAAGGGGATTTTATTGCTTGATAACATGCTTTGAGCAGAGTTTTGTTTGGGTAGTATTGTTTATATCTGCTCTGAGAGTGGAATTTACTTTAAATAGGCATTAGTGATAATAGCATCCTAGTAATCAAAGATTTCATACAATTTTGAAGTTGATACTCCGAAATAGTTGAGGTTCCTAGTTCATAACTACCAACTATCATATTTTGGGATATTGAAAGTCTGGAGCCTAATATATTTTTGCTCTGTAGAGTAGAATAAAGATTTAGATGGTCACTAAAGGTTGGTATAAGGAAGTTTCTTATACAAAGAATTTTTTCTGTTCTCTGATGGTGTAGTTGGTGTTTGGGAACAAAATGACTGTTCATAGTGTATTGCTGGGGAGAGGGATCATTTAGGGCTTTAATATTGTGTGTACAGTACTACGCAAAATATTAATATAGTTATGATGATCATTTCCTAAAAGATTTACAGACTTGACTCTGAGCAATAAGCAGCAGGTGTTGTGTTCAAGGTCAAAGAATGAGTGATGGAATGGAAGAAACTGGCTTGGTCTCCAGTTTTATAGAAGTGTGGATGGGTGTGGATAGGTCTATGCTTGGAGATAATGAGGCGAAAATGGTATCTGAATTCAAGAAGACGGGACAATCATAGAAGATCCTTAGCTATTGTAAAGCAGACGTTTGTGGTAAGTAGACTCTGTTTTAAAGTAGGTAGGAAAAATCAATGAAAGAAATGTTTTCTTGTTCTGTCATTGGTTTCTGTTTCTGTTTGACAGTTCTCAGCACAAACCACTGTGTGGCCTGTCTATAATTGCTTGTTTTTGCACATAGAAACAGAGCTCTACCATCTTATTGTAGATGGGCGTAGTGTCATTGTGTGGAGGAGTAGCCTAGTGGTTAGAGCAAAAGCCTAGAACCCAAAAGATCAGGGTTAGAGTCCCACTGACATTCCTTTTGATCTTGGGCAAGTCATTATACCCTCCATTGTCTCAGAAGAAAAGGCCTGGCAATCTACTTCCGGTCATACCTTGCCAAGAAAACCCAGGAGCTGCTGGGCCGCCAGGAGTCAGCATTGACTTGAAGGCACTTAAAAAAAAAATGTAATGATCACAAGAAAAAGTACTTGAAATGGAATTTCTTCTTAAATATTAAAGCAATGTAGATTCCCTGTTCTCCAGGAGCAAGCAGGAAGTCAGTCCTCACTTATGGGTGACGTCAGCACTGACGGAGCCAGCGCGGAGCAATTCCCCGGCTTTCAAAGAAAGCCTTTGGGATTGCTGCCACGCATGCCTGGTCCTCTTCCCACCCAAAGGTGCCATCTTGCTCAGTCTACCTTCTTTCTGCGGAGCCCTTCGGACGCACTTCCTTGTCCCTTGGAAAACGTTTTTTCCTTATCGTCTCTCCGGGCCCGTCCAGGAACAAGTGGGTTGTCAATCCCCTTCAGCAACTGAGGACTGATATCTCAAACTTTGAAGAGCTGGCATCTGGCTCCCTCTGCTGGCCATACTCAGTCTTATCAGTCCTCAGCAGCTGAAGGACGTGTTCCTGGCTGGCTCCCCCCTTCAGATGCTTAAGGCTTTGATAATTTTTATTTCTTTGATTTCTTTTTGGTGTTTTTCAGAACCAGGGATCCTAGCAGGGTTCCTTTCAGTAGCACTTGCTGCCGACAGCTTTTTGTCGGCGCTCAGAGGCACGGAGCTGAAGAGGCAGGGCCTGTCTCAATTTTCAGCTCCGGATGATACAGAAGAGAGCAGAGCGGTGCTGGGAGCTCCAGATACCTGCCTGCTACCCCCGCTACTCAGCTTCCTTCCCCGCTAGCAGCGGGTGTTAAGAGCTGAAGGAAGAGCTGTTTTTTCTTCTTAAGGTTAGTCGGTTTTCAGCTTCTTAGTAGTTGTGTGAGTTTGGCAGCCATTTTATTTCTTCTCAGGGGGCCTTCTTTTTCCCGCGGCACTTCTGAGGGCCGGTTTCGCGATGGCTTTGGCTGAGTTTTTCAAGTTGTTTGGGTGACTCGGCTGGCTTTTTTGGGCCTCTTGGGCATGGAGCCGACCGTTGCGGCAGGCCTTCTCAGCGGTTCATTTTGGCGGGAGCGGCTCCCGGGCTGCTTCTGCGCCCATAGCCGGGTTTCTTCAAGTTAGGTAACTAAGGTTATGAGGAAGGGGCGAAGGCGCTCTCTCTTTTTCCTCAGTAAAGGAAAAATCTTGTCCTCGGGAGCCCGTGTCTTTGTCCGAGCAGGGCAGTTGGGGCACTACATAAATGCATACATGATTGGAAACAGGGCTCTCTTTAGCATTGTTATCATGCTCCCGGTACCGATTAAGGGCGGCGTTAGTGCTGTTCCTCTCCGGGGCCTTAGCCATTTTTTTCGCTTTTTGGCATCTAAAGGCTGAGCAAGAGACTGGATCTCCGGAACACAGGACTCATCCCTGGGAATCCCAGGGGTATTTTCCATTCCTCTCGGGTGTAACACTAGCTTAGCTGTCACATACACCTTTCTGGCTCTCATATTCCCTGGCTATCTTATCAGTATTTTTATGGTTCGGCTGCGGTATCTGCCTTAAGGTCTTTCTTTTGTGCCTAAGGTTTTGTTTTCCACTGGTATTTCTATGGTCCTTCCATTTTGCTGTGGCCTGCTTCTTTCCATGACTCACTACAGGGCTGTGGCCTTTGGCATAACGTTTTCCTCAATTGACACGTTTTCATTTCATAGTTTTTGTTTATATGCCATTTGGCACTTCCATTGGGGTAGTGTTGCATTAAGTGACCATTCCCTTTGCCAAGTTTGCTGTCTCTGTTAAGCTTTACCAATTTTCCTGGGTAAACCCGGAGTCTTTCCTCTCAGCTAGCTGAATGGCGGAATAGCCTAGTGCTAACAGCACCAGCCTAACACCCCAGAAATCTGGATTCAATTCTAACTGGGTTTCCTGGTGACCGTGGGCCAGTCACGTTACCCTAGGGGAAAAGGCCTGGCAAATTACTGTGCTTCTGTGCACAGGTTAGACATTTCTTCTGTTTAAATTTTTTCTTTGGTGTTCTTCAGGCACGGGGGGTAGCCTAGTGGTTCGAGCACCAGCCTACCATCCAGATGATTAGGTTTGCTTCCCACGGGCACTTCTTGTGCTCTTAATCAAGTCACTTTGCCCTCCATTCCCTCAGCGGAAAAGACCTGGCACTTCCTACAGGCCACCTCACTTTAATAATTCCACATGCCCATTTCTATCTGGGTGTGATCTTCTCTGGTTGGGTGGCTAATTTTCTTTTTCTGTAACTTTGATTGGTCTGTCCAAAGGCACTTTTTGGCCTTCGTTCGTTACCTTCTTCCTTGGTCTAGGTGGTTTCTGGTCTTTCTTCTCTTTCTGGGCATCTTTCCACGATTTGAGTACTCATCATATTGACCTCTCTATGGTTCGGTTCGCTATAGGTGGGGGCCTTTTTTGTCGTTCCCTAATGGGGTTGACAATTCATGGTCCGTACAAGGTACATGCATCGATTACGGGTCCTAGGGGCCTGCGGGGTCCCCGAGCTCAACTGCCATATAATTCGATACCTACAGCTGAACTTGCCGCACAGGTCCACTTTCTCCATAATTTGTCGTGGGGGGTCCACTGATCCCGGCACTGACGCGGCCGTCAGTGAAAGCTATAGTAAGGGGAGACAAAATCCTTATTGCTGCTGCAGCAGTGAGCTTTCATACCTGCCAGAAATTCAGCTGGTCCCCTCTTTTACTTACGGAGTGGAGGAGTAGCCTAATGGTTAGAGCATTGGCTTGGAGATCAAGAGACCAGGGTTCAATTCCCAGTAGCACTCCTTGTGGCCTTGGGCAAGTCATTGGCAATGTTTTAGCAAACGATGCTGGCATGGTTTCGGGGATTTCGAGTGTTTGCTTCTGCAAGGCTTCAGATAGGGCCAACAGTGCTCCCGGTGAGCGGGCTAAAGCGACGGTCGGGTCGGAATCATAAGGTGCAGAGGCTTCCTCTGCCGCAGGGGGGGTTGGACTTCCTTGCGCTTAACTCAGGAGTCTTGCGTGCAGTAGTTGAGCCAGCTGTCTGGACGGCTTCTGTTTCCAGAGGTTCTCTTCAGTGGTTAGGGCTACTCTGGGCTCAGAGACGGCGTAGGTGGCCAATCCATTCGGCACTCTAGTGTGTTTGTTCGCGACGTCCATAACGACGGTGTTTGAGTTCCGTGTCGGGATTCTGTTACGATCGTTTAAGCTACGGGGAGACATCTAGTCCTCGCTGCCGCTCTTTTTGCTTCTTCGAGCGTCGACAGCGTGGCACTATCTGCGGCTCCTTGGTTCCCTGGCGGCGTTCTTTGTCTGAGTTTTGTGAATGAAGAATCGCTGTCTCTCGCATTCCCCTGGCTTCAGGTAGACAACTCATTGCAAAATGTACATCTTAAGAAAACTGAGGTTATTAATTTTTATTCTATGATTTGATCTTTAATAATATATGTTGTATATTATACAGTGCTTGGAAGTCCCTGTTTGGGACCAAGAGATAGAGGTCATATATTTTTATGTTATCTACTTCTCTCATAGCCGGCATCAGGAAAGAGTGGAAGATGCATGGATTCGTTTCCCAGTGAAGGTAATAGAGACTGGAACGGCATGAGTAGAAAGCATGGGACAAGCGCAGAAAATCTCTTCAGCTCTTCCAGACCTTACTAGAAGGAACTGCGCTCCGATTATTCTCCAACAATGCGGTGACAGTTGCATATATCAATGGTCAGGGCGGAACCAAGAGTTTTTTTCTTCTCGCCGAATCTCAGGAGTTGATGGCTTGGGCCGAGTTCAATCTCTTAGCGTTGTCAGCTGCGCAGGTGGCAGGCGAGCAAAATGTGCAGGCAGCTTTTCTCTGTCGCAATATCCTCGATCCCGGAGAATGGGAGTTGAACCTTGCAGTGTTTCACGAACTGGTAGTACGTTGGGGTCAGCCAGTGATGCATCTTATGGTGACGTTCGGCATTGCGAAGGCAAAACGTTTTTTTTCAGCAGACACAAAGAGCACATGTCAGAAGGATTGAATGCTCTAGTACAACCTTGGCCATTGGACACTCTGTTGTATGGGTTCCCTCCTTGGCTGCTGTTGAGTCGACTTATTCAACGCATAGCGGGTCATTGAAGATTGGTGATTCTGATTGCGCCGGATTGGCCGTGGCGTCCTTGGTATGCCGATCTTATGCGACTTTTGGTAGCTCCTCCTGGGCGCCTACTGGATCGGATCAAGCTCTTAAATCAGGGCTCAGTTCTCCTGCCACAAGTGGATCGTGTCTTGCTTCCGGCTTGGCTCTTGAGAGGGCTCGGTTAATGCATGAGGGTTATGCGGCTTCATAAGTAGCTCCTTACTTCGGTCTAGAAGGCCGGGAACTTCTCTCGCATATGTGCGGGTGTGGAAGTTTTTTTTTTGAGCATTGGTATAACCAACGTAATTTTCTTCCGGCTCTAACTATTTACCACAATTACTTTTATTTCTCCAAGAGGAATTAGCGAAAGGTTTGGCACTTAATACTCTTAAGGTGCATTTAACAGCACTTACCTGTTTTAGAGGTTTGGTGCAGAATGTCTTCCACTTGGCCCAACTTACGCCATTTCACATCTGCAGTAGCATTTTTCCAGCAGTTCAATTCCTTGAATTGCGGTTGGAGGCATTACTAGACCTTCTTTTCGTCCGCGTAGCCATTTCTCCCTCAAAGGACTCTTGGGAATTGCCCTTCGGGGAGACTTTCTGTTCCTCGTCCTAAGGGTTAGGTCTACCTGTCTGCCTTCTCGGGCGACAGGGGACTGTTATGGATATTTCCCTCCTTGCTTCCAAAACTCTTCTCGGCTTTCTATGTCGCTGAATCGCTCTCTCCCCTCTGTTTGGATCGTGGCCGATTCTTCCAGTGTCGACGGTCTACGCTGGCTGCAGAAATACCTCCTACCGACTACGTCTTCTGGGGGTCGGAGCATTGATTTCTTTGCCGGATCTACGTCAGCTGCGGCCGCTTCTCCGTCCTCCCTGGCTAGTTCGGTGAAACTCGTGATTGGGGTGTCCTTTCGGAACATAGAGTAGCTTCCTCCGGGGGAGTCGTGCTTGTTCTACGCGCGGTCCAGAGGTGTTTGGGTGGCGTCTCTTCTGTTCAGACCGGTGATTTTTTCTTGGGCGGCTACGTGATCGGCGCATCTCCCGTTTGCGGAACATTGCAGGCAGGAGATCTTGACAGACGGTCGTGCCTGCCCGAAGGTGTTTTCCGCCCTAGCGGGCCTATTCGGTCCCTCCCGTGGTTGGGTACTGCTCTGGTACGTCCCACTTGTTCCTGGACGGGCCCGGAGAGACGATAAGGAAACAGAAATTAGACCTTACCTGCTAATTGTCTTTCCTAGAGTTCTCTCCGGGCCCGTCCAGGACCCACCCAGGTTTTTGGTCATATTTCAGTGTGGCGCGGAAGTCTCTGGATACTCTGCGGATAGTGACGAAGTCCGCGCCAGGAGTTCTAGAGTGTGGTTTCGGTTCTTGTTCAAGAGTTGCCTTTTTACCTTGTTGGTGGTTCTGTGCTAGAAAAAAAAAAAAAAAGGCAGAGCGAACTTGACATTTTTGCCTGTTAAGTCAGATAGCAGCGGCGCTGCTCTGAGTTCGTTCTTCCTCTCAGCCTCACTACAAGCTACTGTGTTTTGTTATCTTAACTATTTTTGTTTCGTGTCTTTTGATCATGGGGCACTACTCTTCATCTGCTTTGTTAAGGTTAGACTGAGTATGGCCAGCAGAGGGAGCCAGATGCCAGCTCTTCAAAGTTTGAGATATCAGTCCTCAGTTGCTGAAGGGGATTGACAACCCACTTGTTCCTGGACGGGCCCGGAGAGAACTCTAGGAAAGACAATTAGCAGGTAAGGTCTAATTTCTGTTTTCTCTACCGGCCTTTTGGCCCTTTTTTCCGGTAGCACCGGTCCTCTCCTGTCCTCCCTGTCACCCCTGCTCCGGCTGTGGGCCAAGGGATCCCTTTTTTTCTCCTTTAGTGCTTTTTCCCTTCGGACTCTTTCCGTGCCCTTTTTTACAACCGCTGGCCTTGAGGGTCTTCGACCTTGCAGGGGCGCTTTTTGCCCCCATGGCCACCGGCTTCAAAAAAATGTGACAGATGCTCCAAGAATATGTTGCTCACAGACATCCATGACTGGTGTCTGGGGACCGACCAAAACCTGGAGCTCTGCTTGCTCTGTAAGAAAATGTGTGCTAAGGCCTTGCTCAGCTGTAAGCAGAAGTCCGACGACATTTTCCTAAGGCAGCCCTGGGGTCCCTGATGGTGCCTTGCCCCACTGATCCACCACTTGCGGGGTCCCCCGCAGTGATCTCGTGCCCCAGGAGTCACTCCGATCAGGGTTCGCCCGGGGTGGAAAGGTGAAAGAAGAAGATGACCTTGTTTCCTTAGCCCTCCTTGGCCTTCCCAAGAGTCGGACAAGAACGGCCTCTAAATGTACCTCGTACGGATACGGAGGCCTCCAGCAATGGCGCCCAGTCACCAGATCCAGTAATCCCGGTGTCGGCGCATGGATCCACTCCTTTGTGGGAGTCCCATATGCTGGCACGCAGCATTTCTGCCTTCCTAACTGCCCAGCAGGCGCTTTTACCCAGCATGGCTGGCTCGTGCCGCGAGACCGAGGGTCCCTCGATGGGGGTCCCGAAAATTGCCTTGGAAACCCCTGAGAGCCGCGGACCTCATGAGGGTCCTCGGCACCGGTCTCGCTCACCATCCCCGTTCCTCGGGGGCAAGGCCTTCCAGAGTCGGTGCCTTCTGCTCCAAGCGGGCCTTGGCCACTGAGTGTGGGGATCAGCCTGACTCAGAGTTCTCCTTGGACCTCTCGGGCTGGGAATTGGACGGGGACATGTCCCCTGAAAACCTGCACCCATAGGGACCTTCCTTCTGACCCATCCCTCGCCTGCCTCGCAAAGGCAGTTGCCCCCAAAGACGACACCTTTTTGGTGTTTGTGTGGGATATGGCTCGAGCCCTCAATCTGCCCACTCAGACCAAGGAAGAGCCGAGGGCAGAGGAACTCGACATCTTGCAATATGAGTCTCCCCCTAGGGAGTCTCTGATGGTCCCAGTACCATCCATCCTGATCTGGCTGCTCCTCCGCATGTGGGAAGCACCTGCCTCGGTCCCTGTTGTCAGTAAGACTCAATGCCATGTACAGGGTCCAGCGTGGCCTAGGGTTCCAGAAGACTCAGCTTCCCCATATCTCCATGGTGGTTGAATCAGCGATATGGAAGCAGAAGAGCCCAAAGTCACACTTTTCGGTCCCTCCTGGTAGGGATTCCCGTGCCCTTGACACCCTAGGGCACAAGGCTTACCAGGGATCCATGCTGGCGTGCCACATCCAGGCTTACCAACTGTATATGGGGACGTTCCTTCATGACCTCGCTAAAGAGCTTGGCGGTTTCTCTGCAGGCCTTGGAGGCGAAGACCTCCTCAGATTTCAGACTCTTCTGAGATTGGTCGTGGACTGCTCGAAATAGCTTTCCTGCGCCGCATATGATGGGGTCCGCCTGTGTGGCAGTGGCTGGCTTCGGAGCCCGGCATCAAGCGTGGCTCCAGTCTTCAGACCTGGAACAATGGGTCCAGGAGAAGCTCTTGGATGTCCCCTGCCTCAGCAACCAACTGTTCGACAAGCCCATGGAGGACAAGGCAGCCGAGATAGACGGAGTTCGTGACCTGCACCCGTCTCTCTCATAAAACCTCTTCTCTTCTGCGGAAGAAACAGAGCAAGAAGCCTTTCTTCCAGAGGAAGGGGCTCCCTTACTGGGGATACCCACCCTATCGGCCTGCCCCAGTGCCGACACCCAGTGGCCAGGGCAAAGGGAGGAGCTCAGGGTCACCAGAAACTGAAGGAGCCCAAAGCTCAACCACTGGCGCCGCCCCAGCCAACCCCGGGGTTTTGATGCCAAGTGCATAGCCCCTCACCTCCTGGCGGCACCTCCGCCCATGGGAGGGCATCTGTCCCTTTTTGCCCCCGAATGAGCTGCCATTACATTGGACACCTGGGTCCTTCAGGTAATCCAGGATGGTTATCGTCTTATTCTGGACAGACTCCCTCCTCCTTTATCCCCAGCGGATCTTACTCTGCTTCCCTCGCACCAGACTTGCTTGCAGCAAGAGCTGATCAACCTCCTTAGTTAACAGGCGGTCGAGAGAATTCAGCCACACCTTGAGGTCAGGGGTTTTACTCCTGGTACTTCCTCATTCCGAAGAGGACTGGAGGCCTGCGCCCCATCCTCGATCTCAAGAATCTGAACAAATTTCTGGTGGAGGAGAAGTTCAGGATGCTATTGCTTGGCGTCCTGCTGCCCTTCCTCCAGCAGGGCGATTGGCTATGCTCCTTGGATCTCAGAGATGCTTATGCTCAAATCCCAGTCTACGCCAAGCACAGGAAGTACCTGCGCTTCAGAGTGCAAGGGGAGCACTTCCAATACACAGTGCTCCCTTTTCGGCTTGCGTCTGCCCCGCATGTCTTCATGAAATGCCTGTTAACGGCCGTAGCTCACCTCCTGGCTATAGGGCATATCAGTCTACCTGGATGACTGGCTCGTCACAGGCACATTGGCAGAGGACGCTCGCCTCTCGATGTCATACACTGTGGTCCTCCTCGAAAGCCTCTGTTTCCTGATCAATTACTCCACCTCGAGCCGGTGCAGACCCTGGAGTTCATTGGTGGTCTTCTCGACATGGGATGGGCGACTGCCTTCCTCCCTTGAGCACGCGTGGAGCAGCTCCGCGCTCTGGCCACCGAGGTCCAAAACCGGTCCAGAGTTTCGGCATGGGCCCATGTTGTGTCTTCTGGGGCATACGGGGCATGCGAGCTGCCCAGTGGTGCCTCAGTGCACAGTGGACCCAAGCCTCAGGCCACCTCCAGCATCCCGTGTTGGTCTCCCGCAGCCTCTCCAGTTCCCTGGTTTGGTGGCTGAACCCCCAAAGCTGCCTTCAGTGCATGCCCTTCCAGACTTGACGACACGAGCTCATCTTGACGACGGATGCCTCACTGTTGGGCTGGGGAGCCCACTGCAGCAACCTCCATACCCAAGGATGGTGGTCACCTGAGGAATCTCGGCAGCAGATCACCCTGCTCGAGCTTTGAGCGGTCCGGCTGGCCCTGAAGGTCTTCGAGTACCACCTGGAGGCAAGTCGCTGCTCGTGCAGACCGACAACAATGTTGCGATGTTCTACATAAACAAGGAGGGGAGTACGGGCTCACGCCTTTTCTGTCGGGAGGCGGCAGTCCTCTGTTCCTTCGCCACATGCCGGAGCATGACCCTGAGAGTGGTCTACCTCCCAGGCCAGGACAATGTCCTCGCGGACAGACTCAGCAGGCTCCTTCGCCCACACAAGTGACACCTGAGTCCAGAGGTGGTTCACCACATATTCTGCCGCTGGGGAATTCCGTCTTTGGAGACCGATACCGCACCCAAGCAGAGTAGCCCCAGACATGTTCCTCCTGAACTGGACTTCCGGGCTTCTGTATGCGTTCCCTCCCACTCCTCTCATTGCGAGGACCCTCCACAAGATTCATCGGGACCGGGCCCTGGTTCCCCTTCTATTCTGGCTCTCATTGAAACCTCCAGTTCCCCAGGTCTGCTAAGGACTCAATGAGATGGGCCTACGCCCTGAAGTGGCATACTTTCTCGGTCTGGTGCTCCGAGCTTCAGATCGACCCATTCTCCTGCTCTACCTGGTGGGTTCTCCATTACCTCCACCACCTCTCGCAAGTGGGACTGAAATCCAATTCGTTCTGAGTTCACCTGAGCGCCATCTCGACCAACCACTTCCCCGTCGAGGGTAAACTCCTCTCGGGCCAGCCTCTGGTCTCCCGCTTCATGCGGGGCCTCTTACTTTCCAAGCCCCCCATCTGGCCTCCACCGGCAGTGTGGGATCTGAACATCATGCTCATGCAGCTGACACAGCCACCCTTTGAGCTGATGGCAGTGTGCTCGCTTCGGCACCTTTCCTGGAAGTAGTCTCCCTGGTGGCGCTCACCTCGGCCTGGCAAGTCGGCGAGCTGCAAGCCCTCATGGCTGCGGCTCCCTACACAAGGTTCTATGGGAACAGAGTGGTCCTTCGAACTCACCCCAAGTTCTTACCAAACATTGTCTCGGGTTTCCATCTCAACCAAGAGATCGTCTTAACGACTTTCTTACCGAGACCTCACACCGATCAGGCATCGGCGGTCCTACATACGCCCGACTGCAAGAGGGCTCTCACCTTCTACCTGCAGTGCACCCAGGGTCATCGCAGCTCTGACCGGCTCTTTATTGCCTACGATCCTAATCACCTGGGGCTCGCAGTCACTAAGTGCACCATCTCCGTCTGGGTGGTGGTCTGCATTGCCTTTGCTCAGGCAAAGGCTGGGGCCCTGCTGGATCGCCAAATCACTGCACATGGTGTCCGGGCCAAGGTGACGTCGGTGGTTTCGCTGCGCTCAGTGCATTTGATGGACATTTGCTGGGCTTCGCACTACTGCCTGGAGAGGGAGTCCCGCCGGGACAGCGCTTTCGGCTATTCTATACTCCATAATCTGTTCGGGGTATAAGCAACTCCTGCCCTCCGTCCCTTCTGCAGCTACCGAGAGCTTGGCCCCAAGGGCCCGGGCTTCCTTCGGACATCGGCTTCTACTCATGGCCTCACGGAGGCGTTTTTGGCTTGAGGTCTGACTTCCTGCTTGTTCCTCGAGAAAGCGTAGTTACTCACCTGTAATAGATGTTCTCCAGGGGCAGCCGGAATCAGTCTTCACTACCCTCCCATCTTCCCTTACGAGTTGCCTTTTTTTGTTGTACTTCCTTTCCATCTGCTGAGTAGGGCTCTAGCTATGGGACCTGACTGAGCAAGATGGCGGCACCTTTGGGCGGGAAGAGGACCACGCATGCATGGCAGCAATCCCAAAGGCTTTCTTTGAAAGCTGGGGAATTGCTCTGCATGGGCTCAGTAGATGCCAACGTCGCCCATAAGTGAGGACTGAGTCCTGATGTCCCTGGAGAACACCTGTTACAGGTGAGTAACTACACTTTTCTGATGAAGATAACTTAGTAATAGATGGGAAAATTAAGTGCAGGATGTACGTTTTGCTTAAATTATCAAAATTTGGTAACCAAATATAGTTCAGAGCGAACTAGACATAATTTTAATCCATGAAGATTCTTGGTAATCATTACGAAAATGTATTGCCAAGGGAACAAAAGAAAACTGATGAAATTTACCTAGAAATTGATATTAATTAACAAAACTATTCATTAGTGATCTCTAATAGCAACTGAATCTGATTGCATTACTGATAAAACGAAGTCTTCAAGCCAATTTTGTGATGTTAGTCTCCAGTATGCAAAAGATTGTTTATGAACTATCATTTGTTAGGTCTGTGTTTATTTTGTAGATGGCAAATAAAAATAATTGTGAATTTTTAAAAATGTTGCTAAAGTCCCATTACGCCAGGCTATCCCAATTAACCTCCTTGCACCACCAAAAGGGGATTTTAGGCCTTCCTCTGCTCTATGGCTTGTAGTACATTTTCAGTTTCAATACATGAAGCTTCGTATTCCTTATCAGACTCAAAAATTTGCTCTGCTGATAGCAGCATCTACTATTAGGTGAAAGAAATACACAAGTTATGCTTATAGGGTGGCATCCATGTCATCTATTGTTCCCCCAACCTGTCCCAGCAACGACCATTTAAGTTTTCAGGATATCCACAATGAATATAGAGGAAATGTAAATGTGTTTATTTTGGGTCTTGAAGATATGCAGACTTTATTTATCTCATGAACCGCCTTTGTGGATATCTTGAAAACCTGACTGGCTATGAGATTACATAATATGAGGGCAAGCAGCCAAAATTGTCTGCCTGCCTTGGAGGAGTCATTCAGCTTGATGTAAATAGTGGTCTCTGTGTATTGTATGGGCCAGCTCCATAGGAAACAATGAAGAAAAAGCAGCAGCAGCACATATAGAAAATTTATTAACAAAGATTTTTAAAAACTTAGTAGCTTAAAAAGAGATGTTCAATCCCTTTTCTGCAAAAAAACAAATCAAAACCATTTTCCGCTTGTCTATGACCTGTTCATAAATTAACAAGTACAGTAAGTAGCCTATAAAAGTGTAACACAGGAAGCACAAATGACGAGGCATAGTTTGGCTACTTAATGATCTCCAGGAACAAGCAGGAATCTAGTCATCACATATGGGTATCGTTGGTACCGACGGAGCCTGCGTGGGAACGCTCCCCAGTGTCCAATCAGAAAGCTTTTGGGAGCATCCCACAGCGCCTGCGTGCTGCCTTCCCGCCTTTCCCAACTGCCTCTCTCCAGTTCAGGGGTTCTCAACCCTGTCCTCGGGACCCACTTAGCCAGTCGGGTTTTCAGAATAACCACAATGAATATGCATGGAAGACATTTGCATATAATAGAGGCAGTGTATGCAAATCTCTCTCATACATATTCATTGTGGTTATCCTGAAAACCCGACTGGTTAGGTGGGTCCCGAGGACAGGGTTGAGAACCCCTGCTTCAGTTCTTCTTTTTCCGCGGAGCCAGCAGGTCGTGTTCCTGTCACTGCAGAAGAAATTCCTTATTTCTTTTTGTGGTCGCGTCTGCCTTCCCCGACGCTCTACCGGTACCGCCGGTCTTAATTTTCTATTTAAAAAATAAATAAATAAATAAATAAATAAAATTTTATATATAGATATAGATAGATATATAGATATATATAAAATCTGTTTTTTCCTTTTCTTCAGGTGCACCCGCTTTTTTGGGCCTTAGGCCCAAAAACTTTCCTTAACATGGAAAAACCTGCCTCAGGTTTTAAAAAGTGCACAAAATGTAGCGGTACCATTTCCGTCACCGATACCCATGAATGGTGTTTAAAATGTTTAGGTCCTGACCACTCCATCACAGATTGTGTGTCCTGTGCTATGTCGTCTAAAAGAGGTCGACAGAGCTGCTGAGCTCAGTACCCTGTTTCCCTCTGATGCGGCTTAGATGGCATCAACATCTTCCAGGGCTTCCTCTTCTTCCCGTGGATCTCAGGTAACTAAACATAAATCCAGCAAGTCCTCGAAGGGTAGATCTCCTTCTAAGCATCGAGATGCCTCTGGCGTTGCCCTCGAGGATTTTGCACTGGCAAAATTACCCCGGCGGGAGGCTTCAGTTTCCAAAGCACCATCATCGGGGTTCCAGTATGTTCTCGATGGCTCGGCCTCGACAGATCTCGTGCCATGCTCTGGGGTACCAGCGGTTCCCACCGGTACCGACTTCCAGGTATTGGCAGCGTCTATGGACCAGAGAATCCTGTCCATAGAAAGCAGTCTAGCGGCTTTCCTTGTGGCATCGACGCCCTTGGTACCGCGACAAACAACTCCACCGGTACTGGCACTGGCATAGATATCGGCACCGGTACCGATAGAATTGGCATCGGTGTCTGCTATATCGGTACCCTGTCCTCCGATACCCACCGGTACCGATTCCCCGGTACCGGTTATTCCCGATACCGATTTTGCTCGGTACGGGTATCGGGCTCTTCAGGAGCATCCGGACAGACGATACTTCGATTCCTCAGAAGAATCTGAGGACTCTGAAAGTTCTGTCGATGCAGCGATGCTTCTTCCACAGGAGTCGTCCTCCCCTAAACGCAGGATGTCTCCTCCAGAGGACATGTCTTTCCAAGACTTCATCCGAGAGGTGGCTCGGGGCCTGTCTATCACTGTGGCCCCTGAAACAGAGCCAAGGGGCAAGGAGTTGGATATTTTACAATATCCCAAAACTCCTAAGGAGGCAGCTACCCTACCCATTCATGAGATTCTATATGATCTCATGTTGAGGATGTGGGAAACACCTCTTACCACCTCTCCTCATTCTCGTAGGTTAGATACTATGTATCGTGTACCTCCTTGTCCTGGCTTCCATAAAACTCAGCTTCCTCACCACTCTATTGTTTTGGAATCTGCTATGAGTAGGATTAGAAGTGCAAAAAAACATGCCTCTAATCCTCCAGGACGTGAATGCAGAACTCTGGATGCTTTTGGACGTAGTGTCTTTCAAGCTTCCATGCTTGCTGCAAGAATCGGTTCCTATAGTCTCTACATGGGAATGTTCCTAAAGGAAGTTACTGATAATCTACAGACTTTAAGTCCTTTCATCTCTGAGGATAAAAGGCAGGAGTTTCTCACTTGGCTCAAACATGCCCAAGATGTCTCTAAATTCTCCAACCGTGCAGCCTTCGACTGCCTTGAATGTATAAGCAGAACCTTGGCTTTTGCCATAGGTGCACGTAGAATTGCTTGGCTCCAAGCATCAGATTTAGAGCTCTGGGTAAAAGATAAATTGGGAAATATCCCTTGTACTGGTGAGAACCTGTTTGGTAAAGATTGGCAAGAAAAAGCCAATGAAATGGATGCTGAAAATTCCACTTTGGATAGACTATCCAAGTCTACTGCTGATCCTGTTAGGAAAAGGTTGTTCAAGAAAACACCTTTTTCTAAAAAGAGAAGATTTTATCCTGCTTATGGTCAGCAGGCATCTTCTGCAGGTCAGTTTTCAACCAAATGTCAGCAACCACCCAAACAGAAGAAAGCAAAGGTTGCTAGGCCTCAACCGGCCCAGCAGCCTCAGCCTCCTCCGGCCCAGCAGCCTCAGCCTCCTCAGGGCCTTTGACTTTCAGCTAGAGAACCTAGCCTTTCTGGCTCTGGAAGGACCAGAACCGTCCACCATTCCAGGAAGGTTATGCCATTTTGCTCCCAGATGGGGGCAAATAACAGCAGAGCATTGGACACTCTCCATCATAAAAGAGGGGTACAAACTTCATTTTCACGCATGCCCCCTCCCACAATAGTGAAGCAGTTCAATTCTCCGACCTCTCTCATCGACCTGTTAGGTCAGGAGGTTACCATCCTTCTTGCCCAAGGGGCAATAGAAGTGCCTCTTCATCAGCAGGGCACAGGGTTCTATTCCCCTTATTTTCTTATCCCAAAGAAAACAGGGGGATACAGACCTATCTTAGATCTCAGAGAATTGAACAAATTCCTTGTCGAGGAGAAATTCAAAATGGTTTCTCTCGGAGCTCTGCTTCCATACCTTCAGAGTCAAGATTGGCTTTGTTCTCTAGATCTCAAGGATGCGTACACCCATGTTCTCATCCATCCAACCCACAGAAGGTTCCTTCGGTTCCTTTTTCAAGGAAAGCACTACCAATACAGGGTGCTTCCTTTTGGTCTGGCCTCTGCACCAAGGGTGTTCACGAAATGCATGGCTTTGGTAGCAGCATTTCTATGCACTCTGGGAATATTTGTCTTCCCTTACTTGGACGACTGGCTCATTTGAGCTCCAACACAGTCAGAGGCCAAGACTTCTCTATCCTGCACAATGCGTATCCTTCAGTATTTAGGGCTGGTAATAAACATCCCAAAATCCAGTCTAACTCCTATTCAGTCTCTAGAGTTCATAGGAGCCTTGCTGGATACCACAAAGGCAAGGGCCTATCTTCCCCAAGCCCGTTGCCTTCGCTTGGTGCAATTAGCTTCTCAAGCAGTGCTAAAGCCCTTTTTAACTGCTCGAGAAATGTTAGTTACTAGGCCACATGGCATCCACTGTGCATGTGGTACCATATGCTCACCTTCACATGAGGGCAGTTCAGTGGACTTTATCCACCCAATGGACCTAGGCATCAGGTGGTTTGTCAGACAAAATAGCAAACACAAGTAGCCTCATTTTGTCTCTCCAGTGGTGGAAGTCCACTCAAAACCTGTTGCTGGGGTCCCCCTTTCAGCAACCCCTGCCCCAAGCAACTCTTACAACAGATGCTTCTCCAATGGGTTGGGGAGCTCATCTGCAAGACCTCTCCACCCAAGGCACCTGGACTCCACAAGAGAGTTGTCTACATATCAATCTCTTGGAGCTGAGAGCAATCTTCCTTGCTCTGCGAGTGTTCCACACCCTGCTCAGCTACAAGACAGTCCTTATTCATACGGACAATCAGGCAGCCATGTTCTATGTGAACAAGCAGGGGGGAACAGGCTCTCTGTCGCTTTGCAACGAAGCTTTGCGACTGTGGGCTCTCGCCAGAGAGCATCAAATTCATCTTCTGGCAGTGTATCTTCCAGGCGTTCAAAACTCTTGGGCAGACAGACTCAGTCGAGTTCTCCTTCCACACGCATGGTCTCTGCATGCAGAACAGGTGACCAGGACTTTTCAACTTTGGGGAACCCCAGACATAGACCTCTTTGCAAGTCCATGGAATGCCAAACTTCCCCGGTTCTGTTCCAGAACTCTGGCTCAGGGAGCTCAGGCAAAGGATGCTTTGCTCCTTCACTGGGGTCAAGACTTCCTGTATGCCTTTCCACCCATTCCCCTAATTCCCAAAACCCTTTTCAAGCTTCAGAGAGACAGAGGCCATATGATTCTCATAGCTCCACATTGGCCACGGCAAGAGTGGTACCCTCTGCTTCTACATCTCTCTCAAGCTCCCTCCCTGGAGTTAGGGTCTGCTCCAGATCTCCTTTCTCAGGAGGACGGAATGTTATGGCATCCCAATCCCCAGTCTCTGCATCTCAGGGCTTGGTTGCTGAAGGCTTAGATCTCCAAGATCTTCATTCTTCTCAGTAAGTGAAAGATGTTCTTGATGCTTCCAAAAAACCTTCCACTAGACGTTCTTATGCTTTCAAGTGGAAGAGGTTTACTATTTGGTGTTCTGAAAAGGGTCTTAACCTCCTTGCCATACCTCTGGAATCTTTGCTGGAGTATCTCCTCCATTTGTCTAATGCAGGCCTTAAAACAAATTCAGTAAGATTCCATTTGAGTGCTATTGCAGCTTCCCTTAAGCCTCTAAATGGGCAACCTATTTCCTCTCATAGCAAGATTCATGAGAGGCCTCCTTCTAACTAAGCCTCCCATTAGACCACTTCCGGTGGCATGGGACTTGAACCTGGTTCTTGGGCAGCTCATGAAGCCACCTTTCGAACCTTTAGCTACCACCTCCTTGAAATTCCTTTCTTGGAAGGTTATCTTTCTCATTGCAATCATATCAGCACGCCGCATTAGTGAATTGCAAGCACTAGTAGCTAATCCACCTTGTATAAATTTCCATCATGACAAGGTAGTCCTTAGGACTCATCCACACTTTATGCCTAAGGTGGTCTCGCCTTTTCATCTCAACCAGGTCGTCTACCTACCTGTCTTTTTTCCAGGATCTCATGCATCACATGCAGAGAGGAATCTTCATACCGTGGACTGTAAAAGAGCTCTAGCTTTTTACTTACAAAGGACACAGCAACATAGAAAGTCCTCTCAACTCTTTATTGCTTTTGACCCTTCTCATTTGGGACTTCCAGTCTCCAAGTGAACACTATCTAACTGGATTGCTCAGTGTATTTCTTTAACCTATCGGAGTAAGAACCTTTCTCTGGAGGGCCATGTCACAGCTCACAATGGCTCATCTGAACTCTGTGTCTATTGATAACATCTGTCGAGCAGCCACTTGGGCCTCTGTTCATACCTTCACAGCCCATTACTGCTTGGACAAGGACTCCCGCCGGGATGCCTTGTTTGGTCAGGCTGTTCTTAAACACCTGTTCCATACCTAATCAACTCCTACCCACCATTCCTGGTAGGATGCCAGAGATCCATGGGGGGAAGTGGAGCCCTTCTCAGGGACACACAACGTCTGGGGTCTCTCCCTGGCACCTAAAGCTAGGGAGTCCCCATATGTGATGACTAGATTCCTGCTTGTTCCTGGAGATAGCATAGTTACTCACCTGTAACAGGTGATCTCCGGGAACAGCAGGAATTTAGTCCTCACAACCCACCCACCTCCCCTAGGAGTTGTATCTCTCTATCTCTTTCCTTTCCCCCCCCCCTCTCTCTCTCTCTCTCTTTGTCTCAGCTTAAAACTGAACTGGAGAGAGGCAGTTGGGAAAGGCGGGAAGGCAGCACGCATGCGCTGTGGGATGCTCCCAAAAGCTTTCTGATTGGAAGCTGGGGAGCTTTCCCGCGCAGGCTCCGTCTGTACCGACGATACCCATATGTGAGGACTAAATTCCTGCTGTTCCTGGAGATCACCTGTTACAGGTGAGTAACTATGCTTTCTTAGTAAGACAGCCTTTGCAAAAAGAACATAAGATATGCCATACTGGGTCAGCTCAAGGGTCCATCAAACCCAGTACCCTATTTCCAACAAAGGCCAATCCAGGTCATAAGTACCTGTCAGGTTTTCAGAAGGAATACTGAATCTCCAGGAATAAGCAGGAATATGTAGTCTTCACATATGGGTATCGTCGGTACTGACGGAACCTGCACGGGAACGCTCCACAGCGTCCAATAGGAAAGCTTTTGGGAGCATCCCACAGCACCTGCGTGCTGCCTTCCCTCCTTTCCCAACTCTCTCTCTCCAGTTCTTTGTTTTCCGTGGAGCCGACAGGTCGCACATCCTGTCACCGCAGAAAATATTCCCGTTTCTTCTTTTTTTTGTGGTTGCGTCTGCCTTCCTTCGACGCTACACCAGTACCGCCGGTTGTTTCTTTCCTTTTCTAAAAAAAAACCCCAAAAAACTTTCTTCTGGAATTACTTCCAGCTACTTTTTCCTTCAGGTGCCACACGCCATTTTGAGCACTAAGCCCAATTTCCCTCTAACATGGAAAAACCCGCTTCGGGTTTTAAAAAGTGTTCTAAGTGTGGCAGTACCATCTCCGTCACCGACACCCATGAGTGGTGCCTCAAATGTTTAGGTCCTGACCACTCTATTTCAGAGTGTGTTGCCTGTGGGATGATGTCGAAGAGGGGTCGGCAAAACTGAGCTGCTAAACTTAGCACCCTTTTTCCCTCCAATGCAGCGTCTGTGGCATCGACGTCTTCCAGGGCTTCGTCTTCCTCCCATGGATCTCAGGTAACTAAACATAAATCTGGCCGGTCCTCAAAGGGTAGATCTCCTTCCAAGCATCGAGATGCCTCTGGCTTTGCCCTTGAGGGACTTGTACCGGCAAAATTGCCCCGGCGGGAGGCTTTGGCTTCCAAAGCACTAACTGGGCTCCAGGATGTTCCCGAGCCCCCAACCTCGGCAGAACTGCTGGTGCCATGCTCTCGGGTACCGGCTGCTTCATCCGGTACCGATACCCAAGCATCGACAGCGTCGATAGACCAGAGATTCTTGGCTATTGAACTCAGTCTGGCGGCTCTTCTCACTGCCTCGATGCCCTTAAAACTGCTTCAGACAATTCAATTGGTACCAGCACCGACTGCTTCGACATAGGCAGGTATTCTACCGGGACCGAGTCAAGCTTACTCATCCGTAATCAAGTTGGTACCGGACCCCTCCGACACCGACTTCGATCGGTACCGGTATCGTGCCTTGCACGATCACCCGGATCGGAGATACTTTGAAACCTCGGATGAGTCTGAAGACTCTGAAAGCTCTGCCGATACCAGAGTACTTCTTCCTGAGGATGATTCTTCTACTCAACATAGGATGTCTCCTCCAGAGGATATGTCCTTTCAGGATTTTATCCGAGATGTGGCTTGAGGTCTTTCCATCACAGTGGCTCCTGAAATAGAGCCCAGGGCAAAGGATTTGGAAATCCTGCAATACCCTAAAGCTCCCAAGGAGGCAGCTACTTTACCTATTCATGAGATCCTGCATGATCTCATGTTAAGGATGTGGGAAACACCTCTAACCACTTCTCCTCACTCTCGACGGCTCGACACCATGTATTGAGTTCCTCCTTATCCTGGATTTCAAAAAACTCAGCTATCACACCATTCCAGCTATGAGAAGGATCAAGAGTGCAAAAAGACATGCATCTAATCCTCCAGGACGTGAGTGTAGGACTCTTGACGCCTTTGGATGTCGAACCTTCCAGGCTTCCATGCTTTCTGCCTGGATCAGTTCCTATATATTATATATGGGAATGTTCCTTAAGGAGGTCACCGGAGATTTAGAGCTTATGAGCCATCTCCTTCCTGATGATGAGGTAGGATTACCTTGCACTTGTCAAACATGCGCAGGATGTTTTCAAGTTCGTAAATCATGCAGCCTTTGACTGCTTTGAGTGCATAAGCAGAACCTTTGCTATTGCCATAGGTGCACGTAGGATTGCCTGGCTCCAGGCATCTGACTTGGAACTTGGGGTACAGGACAAACTGGGGAATATTCCTTGCACAGGAGAGAATCTTTTTGGCAAGAATTGGCAGGAAAAAGCTTATGAGATAGATGCTGACAATATCACCCTGGATAGATTGTCTAAATGTACAGCTGATCCTGCAAGGAAAAAATCCTACAAGAAACCATTCCTCAGTAAAGAAGTAGTTTTACCCCTCCTATACCCAACAGGGACATCGTGTAGGTCAGTCTGCCCAAAAGGGACAGCAGCAACTGCTTAGGCAAAGAAAATCAAAAGCTGCTAAGCCTCAACCTGCTCAGCAGACTCTGCTTCCACAGGGGCTTTGACTCCTATCTAGAGAACTTTGTCTTCCTGTCCCTGAACGGCTCAGAACCCTCCACCATACCAGGAAGGTTATGTCATTTTGCCCCCAGATGGGAGCAGATAACAGCAGAAAGTTGGACTCTGTCCATTTTAAGAGAGGGGGGATACAAGCTTCACTTCTTCAGCATGCCCCCTCATACAATGGTAAGACAGTTCAATTCTCAGACCTCTCTCAACGCCCAGGTAGGTCAAGAGGTCACTTTGCTTCTTGCCCAAGGGGCAATAGAAGAGGTACCCAGGGCCGGATTTACCTTGAGTGAAGCCCTACGCCAACAAAAATTGTGGGCCCTCAGCAGGGGCGGCCCAAGGGGGGGGGGGCTCATTTGCATAAATATTTGCATAATGTTACCATATACTAACTTTTAGTAAACGTGCCTCTTAATGAGTGTATGGATAAAGAAAGACTAAAAGATTTCTACATTACTATAATCCAGTGCCAACTGCCAGACACATTAGGAACTACTACAAACACTGCCCATTTAGAACCCATAGCAAACCCGCCGTATCCTAACAGCACTACCAGGACTCACAAAGCACCATACTCTACCAATCAAAAGGCAACACTGCAAATATTAAACCATTTCAGAGAACAACAATACATGACCTACTGGGGAAAGAGAACAAGTGGCAATGTCAAATAGGAATTATATAAACAGAACACCTCAGCTCAGTTACACATGCAGAACATAGACCATCACCAAACAAGTAATCACATTTTAGAAACAGGAAGACAATAATTAAACTGGGAATCCCAAAAGCCAAACTTGGAATGTACAACACTGTAGAAATAAAACTATACATTAATTTGCTCTTGTACTAAACAAAGCGCAGACGTTAATGATGCACATTTACCAGAGCTGACATATTCCAATTAATAAATTCAAAATAAAGAGATATTTTTCTACCTTTTGTGCATTTTTTTCAGCTGCAATTGCTCCAGCCACTTTCTTCTGGTTTCTTCGTGTCTTCTGCTAACTCTCCATCGTCTGCTGTCCATTTGTCCTTTCTTCTCTCTTCTAGTTTTTTTCCATTCTCTCTCTACATCTGCTTTAACATACTAATCTTTCTCCTTTTGCTCTTTCCTCATTCCTATTTCATCCACTCAAATTTTACCCCTCCATCCTCAATCCCCACTTACTCTCCCAATACCCGGCCAATTGTAGATTTTTTATCCCTCCCACACAAAATATTTTTCCCTTCTCCATTTTATTCTTCCAGCCCCATCCCATTCTAATCCTCCCCCAACATCAGCTCCCTTCTAGTTCCAGCCTCACCCAGCATCCATTCCCTTCTAGTCCCTGCATCAGCCCATTTCCAGTCCTAGCAACCACCCAACCCAATACCAGTCCTAACCCCCCATCACCCCATTTTCAGTTTAAGCCCCCCCTATAACCCATTACCAGTCCTAACCCCCCATCAGCCCACTTCCAGTCCTAACCCCATCAACCCATTTCCAGTCAGCCCCCCATAGCCCATTGCCAGTCCTACCCCCCCATCAGCCCACAGCCCATTACGTCCTAATCCCATCAGCCCACCTCCAGTCTTAACCCCCCCAACCCATTTCCAGTCCTAGCCCCCCCATAGCCCATTACCAGACAGCCCCCATCAGCCCACAGCCCATTACCAGTCTAAACCCCCCCAAGTCCATTACCAGTTCTAAACCCCCCCAACCGCCCATTACCAGTCCTAACCCCCAGCCCACCTCCAGTCTTAACCCCCCAGCCCATTTCCAGTCCTAGTTCCCCATAGCCCATTACCAGACAGCCCCCATCAGCCCACAGCCCATTACCAGTCTTAACCCCCCCAAAGCCCATTACCAGGTCGAACCCCCCCCACAGCCCATTACCAGTTCTAACCTCATCAGCCCACCTCCAGCCTTAATCCCCCAACCCATTTCCAGTCCCAGCCCCAGCCCCCCTAATAGCCCATTACCAATCCTACCCCCTCCCCCTGCCTAAAGTAAAATTTAATTTAAAAAAAAACCTGCTGGCTGCCGCCGCGGGGCCCCCTCTGCTGCCGCGGCAGCATGGACTGACCCGCGGGGGCCCCCTCTGCAAGCTCGATCCCTCCCTCCATGCCTCCCTCCGTGCAGGCTGTGAGAGGCGCGAAGGGAGACTGTCTCCCTCGTGTCTCTGTTAAGCCCGCAGGGGCTGATGGGAAATTTCCCATCAGCCCCTGCGGGCTTAACAGAGACGCGAAGGAGACAGTCTGCCTTCGCGCCTCTCACAGCCTGCACGGAGGGAGGGATCGAGCTTGCAGAGGGGGCCCCCGCGGGTCAGTCCATGCTGCCGCGGCAGCAGAGGGGGCCCCGCGGCGGCAGCCAGCAGGGTTTTTTTTTTATTTTATTTTTTTAAAAAAGCCTAACTTGTTCCATTTTTGTGGGCCCTACGCCATGGCGTACAGGTAAATCCGGCCCTGGAGGTACCCATTCCCCAACAGGGTACAGGGTTCTACTCCCCCTATTTCCTTATCCCAAAGAAAGCAGGAGGACACAGACCCATTTTGGACCTCAGAGAATTTAACAAATTCCTGTTCAAAGAGAAGTTCAAAATGATTTCTCTGGGAACTCTGCTGCCTTACCTTCAGAGTCAGGATTGGCTTTGTTCTCTAGATCTCAAGGATGCGTACACTCATGTTCTCATCCATCCAACTCACTGCACGTTTCTTCGCTTTCTATTTCAAGGGAAGTACTACCAATACAGAGTTTTTCCTTTTGGCCTGGCCTCGGCACCAAGGGTGTTTACAAAATGCATGGCTGTGGTGGCAGCATTTCTTCGCACCCTGGGAATATTCGTCTTCCCTTACTTAGACGACTGGCTCATTTGAGCCCCGTCAGAGCCAGAGGCAAGGATTTCGCTATCTCGCACAATGCGTATCCTTCAGTATTTGGGGCTTGTCATAAACTTCCCAAAATCCACCCTAGCTCCCACTCAGTCTCTAGAGTTTATAGGAGCTCTGCTGGATACCAGACAGACAAGGGCCTATCTTCCACAGCACCGCTGCCTTCGCATGGTGCAGTTAGCTTCCCAAGCAGTGCTAGAGCCTCACCTCACTGCTCGGGAAATGTTACAATTGCTAGGCCACATGGCATCCACCGTGCATGTGGTTCCTTATGCTCGCCTCCATATGAGGGCAGCCCAGTGGACTTTATCCACTCAATGGACTCAGGCATCAAGTTGCCTGTCAGACAAAATAAACACGGATTGTTTTATTTTGTCCCTCCAATGGTGACAGTCACCCCAAAACCTTTTGGTGGGGTCCCCTTTCCAACAACCCCCACCCCAAGCCACTCTGACAACAGATGCCTCACAGGTGGGTTGGGGAGCTCACCTGCAAGGCCTCTCTACCCAGGGTACCTGGACTCCACAGAAGACCGATCTACACATCAATCTCCTGGAACTCAGAGCAATCTTCCTTGCTCTTAGAGTATTCCACACCCAACTCAGCTACAAGACAGTCCTAGTTCAAACGGACAATCAGGTAGCCATATTCTATGTGAACAATCAGGGCGGAACAGGCTCTCTGTCACTCTGCAACGAAGCTTTGTCACTATGGGCCCTCGCCAGAGAGCATCAGATTCATCTCCTTGCGGTGTATCTTCCAGGCATTCAAAACTCTTGGGCAGACAGACTCAGTTGAGTTCTGCTTCCACACGAATGGTCTCTCCATGTAGACCAGGTGGCCAAAATTTTTCAAATTTGGGGAACCCCAGACATAGACCTCTTCGCAAGTCCGCTGAATGCCATACTTCCCCGGTTCTGTTCCAGAATTCCGGCTCAGGGTTGTCAGGCCAGGGGTGCTTTCCTCCTCCATTGGGGTGAGGACTTCCTGTATGCCTTTCCACCCATTCCCCTAATTCCCAAAACCCTGTTCAAGCTTCAGAGAGACAGAGGCCATATGATTCTCATAGCTACACATTGGCCACGGCAAGTGTGGTACCCTCTGCTTCTACATCTCGCTCAAGCTCCGTCTCTGGAGTTGGGATCTGCTCCAGATCTCCTGTCTCAGGAGGACGGAATTCTATGGCATCCCAATCCCCTGTCTCTGCATCTCAGGGCCTGGTTGCTGAAAGCCTAGAACTTCATGGTCTTAACCTTTATCAGCAGGTAAAGGATATCCTTTATGCTTCCAGGAAACCTTCCACAAGACACTCTTATGCTTTCAAGTGGAAAAGGTTTACCATATGGTGCTCACAGAAGGGTCTTGACCCTCTTGTGATACTCCAGTAATGATTCCAGAGGTATTTCCATTTGTCTAATACAGGGCTTAAGACCAATTCAGTGAGAGTTCATTTGAGTGCTATTGCAGCTTCTTTCAAGCCTCTGAATGGACAACCTATTTCCTCTCATCCTCTCATAGCGAGATTTATGCGAGGCCTTCTTTTAACTAAGCCTCCCATTAAGCCACCACCGGTTGCATGGGACTTAAATCTGGTTGTTGGGCGGCTCATGAAGCCGCTTTTTAAACCGTTAGGTAGAGGACTTCCGGTGGCATGGTGAGCTGAGAGGACGCGTGTTTCTCGGCTCCGGAGCCTGCTCTTCCCCCTGCCGGCATTATTAACCACTACCTGTACCTGTATCGTTGCAAAGTGGGGGAGAACGAGAGCGTGCTTGCTGGTCCTCTCCCAGATCTCAACCCCTGGGGATAAGGTTGTATGGCCACGAGAAACTCCCGCCAAGACCGAGCACGAGGTGGAGAGACAAAAATGGCTGACGGCGTGCAGGCGACCCCGGGACCGTTGGAGGCCTCGTCGCTGGTAGCTGAAGTATCCAAAGCGGTGGTGGTGGCCTTGGAGGATCAGCTCGGGGGGCTGTCCACACAGATGCAAGAGGTTGCTCAAGCCGTCTCTGAATTCACTCGGCGGGTTGAACAAGCGGAGAACCGCATAGGATCCTTGGAAGACCTGAGAGCATGAGACGTGGCCCGGATTGAGAGCCTAGGGGCAGCCCTTCGGAAACACCAAGATAAGCTGGAGGACCTAGAAAACCGCAGCAGGAGGAATAACCTGCAGTTCATTGGTATTGAAGAGTCTGTGCCCGAAAAAGATCTGCGGCGGCACTTGGAGCAGTGGCTGCCTGCTCACCTACCACTGTCTGCAGATGTGGGGGACGTGGTGGTGGAAAGGGCGCACAGGCTGGGGCCCTATCAGTCCGGAGAGCAACGACCCAGGGCAGTAATCGCCCGCTTTCTAAACGCCGCCCAGAAGGATGGAGTGCTGCGGGCTTCGCGGCAGCTGAAACGCTCTGGAGCCACCGCGTGTAAAGTCCTTATTTTTCAGGACTATTCGGCTGGGGTATCCCTGCAGCGCAAGGCCTTTCAGGACACGTGCAAGAAGCTAATCGAGCGGGGCATCCGCTTCACTCTGGCGTACCCAGCGACTCTCCATGTGTACAGTGATGGGGGGAATCAAGTGTTCTCTTCCCCTGAAGAGGCGAGAGATTACTGCAATGGACTTGGTTAAGGAGAGACTTTCGGTGAAGCAGTTTGCTGTGCGGGGTAACCCCGGGGTCCCGAGGTCATGCTGGGACACGGGCGGCCTAGGCTCTCCGGTTTCACCCCCCTCGGGGTGGGGAGTGCTGGGCCGGGGTTTTGTTTTTTTGGAACTACTAGCCGATGGACTGGGCTCTCTCAACTTTATTTTCTGCTGAGGCGGCTTGCCTGGTGGCCAAGAGGTCCCGGCTGCGTTCTGATTGAAGAGGACCTTTAACTCGTTACTGAACACTGTAACTGTGATAATTGCTTAATGCCTAGCTTACTGCATGCTTATGACAGTTATACTTGCTTTTTCGCATTGCATTTCATATATTGTGGGTGCCTGTTCCTGGTAACTCTCTGTTGGGTTAATGCTCAGATTCTGCAGCAATCGATTAGCCCCCCCTTTGCAGAGCCACGAATGTTCCAAGTGCATTGGGCCTATTTGGCGGGCAGAGAGCGGTTGGCTGACGGCTCCCTGCAGCCGGGCCCTTGGGGGGGCCGGATCCCTGGGTTCTCCTAATTTTCTCATTTCCCAAATTCTCTTCAATTACTGCTCTCATTTCTCACATTCTCTTAGATATGACTTTTCTCGTCTCACAAACTCTCTTAACCTTGTGTTCTCATTTTTTCAACTCATTTCCATTTGAATTTCCTTATTCTCCGAATCTCTGTTTTCTCACTTTTCAGAATTTCATGTCTCTCAATGGGTATCTCTCTGTATTTTCCTGCGCCCCTGGAATGTTATTGTATATTTAGTATGTTATGCCCAGGTGGGCTGCAGGCGGGAGTAACTTTGTATAGCCTGACATCAAGGTCCATTACTACGGTGGATATCTGCCAGACGTTGGTAACCGGGGGGGGGGTTCCTTCCTTCCTTCCTTCCTTCCTTCCTTCCTTCCTTCCTTCCTTCCTGTCTTCTCTTTCCCATTTCACTTCGGGAGACCCGAAGGTGTGGGGGAGGTGCCCGCTGCAGGGAGAGGGGGACTTTGTTAATTCTTACCACGCTTCTGTGGGTGGGGGGGGGGGGACCCATCCCACGGATTGTTTTAGGGGGGGTATAGGGAGCTCGGTGGCTTGTTTGCTATCTTTCGGATCCAGGGTTTAGTTAGCTGGGTTCGGGCTCCTGGGCAGCGAATAGGCGTATGTGAACAGCGGAGGGAGGGAAGGATGACGGCAGGACCCGGTTTGTGGCTTCACCTCAGTGTCCATGGACTTCCCCTGGTATACACTTTCCCCCTTCTTGGGCCGTGGGGTGTTCTCACTAACCCTTAGTAGGGAATGGATAATGTGTTGTACCTAATTGACCGCCTCCTTATGCAGGGTGGGGGGGGACTCTGGGTGGAGCCATTGAACTATGGGGACATACAGGGAGAGAGGCCAAGGATAGGGGGGACATTTGGGCGGTAACCTGTTAGGACCTGTCGGAGTTGGTGGGGCAGGGGGGGGCCTTATTTTCCCCTCCACTGCTCTCTCTTCAATCCTTGGGGGAGAGCAGGGGGGGCTGCATGCTCAGGAAGGCATGGTGGGGCCAGGGAGGGCTGGCTGTGAGTTTGTGGATGAGGTGAGTGGGGGGGCGGATGGGAGGGTGGGGGGGGAGGGGGATGGAAGGGAGGGGGGGTCGGATAGTTCAGAGGAGGATGGGGTGGGGGGGGGGTAAAGGAAATTAGCCGTGTTGTGGGGGATGGATGTGTGGTTGATAGTGTGAGTGGCACTGTTTTGAGAGAGCTGGGTGTTCGTTTCTGTTGGAATGTCCAGGTTTGGAGGCTATGGAGGGGGGCCCTTAGCTGGGGGGGCTGCCGCTCTTGTACGAACTGGAATCTTATTTTGTGGTGTCTTGGTTTCACCATTTGTGGTGGATAGGAGTCTGCGAATAGTCTCTTGGAATGTCTGCGGGTTGGGCTCCCCGGTGAAGCGTTATAAAATTTTGCAGCATTTAAAACGTCAACGGGCGGATGTGATCATGTTGCAGGAGACTCATCAGTCGGGTGCGGAACATATGAAGCTGGGCACCGGTCGTATTGCTCATGTGTATGGGGCCCCCGCGGTGGGGAAGAAGCGCGGAGTGGCCATCCTTGTAGCTAAGTCTGTTAGTTGGGTCTAAGCGAAGGTTGTTTCGGACGTTGAGGGCAGGTATGTCGGTGTATGGGGGAGACTCGCTGGGCGGAAAGTGGTGCTGTGCTCGGTTTATGGGCCGAATGTTTATGAGGCTCGCTTTTTCCAGAATATCTCTCAACTGCTAGCCGATGCTGGTGGGTATCAGGTTATATTAGGTGGTGACTTCAACGAAGTTTTGGATGTCGGCCTCGATAGGTCGGGGCCGGCAGGTAGTGGGAGTCGACGGGCGCGACAACGTTTGTGGGGGTTAAGTGAAGCCTACTGTTTACTAGACATCTGGCGGGTGTTGCATCCTGGAGACCGAGATTACACACATTTGTCCCGAGCGCATGGGACTTGGTCTCGCATCGATTACTTTTTAGTCACGGAATCGTTATTCAGCTGGGTCTCGAGGGCGGACATTGGGTCTCTTGTTATATCTGACCACGCGCTGGTAGTCTTGGAGTTGAGAGGGAGTGGCCCCCCAGGGGGTAGCATGTGGCGATACCCTTTGGAGTTATGTGGAGATGTTTCTTTTGAGGCATTCCTGAGGAAGAGATGGAAGGAATATGAGACCTTGAATGCGACGCCGGGCATCTCTCCGGCCCTTTTCTGGGAGGCTGGGAAGGCTGTGCTCCGTGGGGACATAATTAGCTATCAGTGCCAGCGGCGTAAGCGGTTGAATCAGCAGATCCTTCAGCTGGAACAGGACTTAGGTAAACACGCCGGGTGGTGGCTGGTTCCAAAACAGCGGCTAATCAGCGTCTGCTTCGAGAGGTGCAAGCTGAACTGGAGATGTTACTTCATCGGCGGGCCCAGAAATCGTTGCTGTATTATAGATACAGGCTCTATCGGTTTGGGAACAAAGCTGGCAAGTTGATGTCCTCGCTGCTGAGGCCGTCCGGGGGGTCCCGACAGATCGGGGCCATTCGGCAGGCAGATGGTGCTATTACACGTGACTCTGCGGCAATAGAAAAGGTATTTGCTGACTTTTTTCAGGGCCTCTATGCCAGCGATGGCGATAAAGAACTAGCGGGGCGTCTCTTTCTCGAAAGATGCCGGCTACCACGGCTTGAGGCAGAGCATCTAGAGTCCCTTAACCAACCCCTCACTGGACAGGAGGTTCAAACCGCCATAAGGAAATTGAAGAATGGGAAGGCTCCGGGTGTAGATGGGTACCGTAGCGAGTTTTATAAAGCCCTGGGGGATGCGGTGGTGTCCCCCCTGGTGGGGTATTTCGAGGATCTGGTACAGCGAGGTAGTTTCCCGTTTGAAGCCAACAAAGCTTTGATTACTATTTTACCCAAGCCCGGGAGGGACCCTCTTCTGCCGAGCTCCTACCGCCCCATCTCTTTGCTTAATGTAGATATTAAACTTCTTGCAAAAATAATGGCGGATCGGTTAGCCAACTACTTACCATTTTTGATCCATAGGGACCAGGTGGGGTTTGTGCGTGGACGTCAGGTAGCGTACAGTCTGCAGCGGATCTTGCTGTCGCTTGGAGCAGGGCAACTGACCGGGGACCCCTCTTTACTGATTAGCTTTGACGCCGAGAAGGCTTTTGATCGGGTCAACTGGGGTTTTATGTACCAGGTTCTGGAAACAATGGGGTTTGCAGGGTTCTTTGTCGATGTGATACACTTGCTTTACGCTCATCCAAGTGGGGCGGTCATGGTCAATGGGACTATGTCGGCTGAATTCGACATCCAGAAGGGCACCCGGCAGGGTTGCCCGTTATCGCCCCTTTTATTTGTACTATCGCTGGAGCCTCTTCTGTCACTTATTCGGACCTCTTCCCAATTTCGGGGGATTCAGATGGGGCGGGAGGAGTTTCGTCTTGCTGCTTTTGCAGACGACTTGTTAGTTCATCTGGGGGATCCTGTGGCAGGTCTGCCTCGTTTGTTGCAGCTCATTAAGGAATACGGGGACCCCTCCGGACTTCGTCTTAATCTCGATAAGTCGGAAGCGATGTTCATAGCCCCCGAAGGGCATCAGGGGTGGCAGGGTCCCTTCCCTTTGAAGTGGGCAAGGGGGCACTTTAAGTATTTGGGGATCTACCTGCCAGCGCGGCTGGGGGATCTTTATCATCTCAATGTGTCTAAGATATTGGGGGAGGTTTCGGCTTGTGTAGATAGATGGCGGGACTTACCGTTGTCTCTGGGGGGCCGAGTAGCTCTCAGCAAGATGGCGATCTTTCCTAAAATACTATACCCGCTTCAGATTCTCCCGTTACTCTTACGGCGCGCAGACCTTCGGCAGCTGGAGCGCCTGTTTAATAGACTCCTTTGGCGGGGGAGAAAGCCTCGGGTGCGTTTGGGGATATTGCGGCAGCCTTGGGGCCTGGGAGGTATGGGTTTCCCGGATATTAAGCGGTACAATGTGGCGTGTTTATTGCGGTATGTCCGAGATTGGCTGTGGGATTTGACCGACTGTTCTCCGACGGCGATGTGGGAGGCTATACTGGCACCTCTCCGTTTGCGGTATCTGTTGCATGCTAAGACGATTCGGGTTGTACCTGAGGAAATTCGGGAACTTCTTTTTAAGCCCATTCGGCAGGCGTGGCGATTCTTTTGTGCGGGACGTTGGCTCTCAGCGTCTTATACGCCTTATCTCCCTATCAGGGGTAACGCAGATTTCCTACCGGGCATGGGGCGATCACATTTCCAGCGCTGGGAGACTCTTGGGGTGGTGAATCTGGAGCATGTGATGACCTCGGAAGGGGTGATGCTGCCCTTCTCTGAGCTGCGTCGTCAGTACCTCTTAGGGGATCGTGACGTTTTTCATTATGCCCAGCTAAGGAGCTATCTCTATTCGATACCTATGGACACTCTGCGTGGAGAGGTTTGCACGGAGATTGAGTTAGCGGTGCTCGGGTGTCCGGGCTTCACAAAATGCTCTGGGAGGGAGTGTCGCCTCTGGAGGTTGAAGCTTTGGCGACGGTATGGTCTGAAGAGCTGGGGGAGGTGATCGGAGCAGAGCAGCTTCTGGGAGGGTTGGCAGCAATCCCGACACTAAGTGTCCAAGTAATTCATCGTGACACCTAGTACCGGATCATGCGTCGCCTGTATTTTGCCCCAGTGAGGGCGTGGAGGGCGGGGGTAGGTAAGAGTCATTGTTGCCCTTGATGCGGGGCAGCTCGGGCGACTCTGGGCCATATGTTTTGGTGTTGCCCCAAGGTTCAGGTTTTTTGGGATCGGGTGTTAGGTCATCTTCGACGATGCTTATCGCAACTGGAGCCTCTCAGCGCACGGAGCGTGGTGTTGGATGTCTGGGAGGATGAATGGGGGGGAACGTTGGGAGCAGTGGGACTGAGATGGCTGAGACTGGTGCTGATGACTGCGCATATGACGGTGTTGCAACAGTGGATGGATGCGCGGGGGCCCAGTTATGGGCTTTGGAGACTTAGACTGCATAAAGTTCTGCTTATGGACCGGATGTATGCTGCTGGGGCGGGACGGCGATGGACTTGCTTTTTGCAGATGTGGGGTCCTCACGTGCAACTATTACCTGCGGGGGTGCGCCGACGTATTCTGGGGGAACCTTGAATTCCTGGGGTAGCTATGGAGCTCAGCTGAGGGAGCAGTGGATCTGTACTGGTCGATCTGGTCACTCATGTCAGCGGGATCGGCTAGTTCTGGCTGCACTTCCCTTGTTTTGTTTTTGGGGGGGGGGGGTAGCAGGAAGGGGGGGGGTTGGTAGGATAGCAGCCTCGGCGGAGTCCCACGGCTAAGTAATCAGTGGTAGATGGGGTGGGCTCGGGAGAAGAACTAACCCCGGGTCTGCCGGCGCTGTTCTTTCTTGGACGGACTGGACTGGGGAGCGAGTGGGTAGGGTGGGATCACCCATGGCTTTGGCATTGGGGGGAGGGGGGAGGGGAGGGAAGGGGTAGTTAAAAGGGGAGGAAGATCCAGGGTCGGGGGGAAGCGGGGTAGGTGTTGGTTGCAGTTTATCCCGGAGATTTCTCTGGTTGGACCACTCTGTGTCGTTTAACGTTTAACATTTACTGACTTACAACTCCCAGATTAGTACCCTTTAGTTTCATCTTTTGTATTTTCCTTTCCCTCTTTTGGGGGAATCTTGCTCAAAGGATGATGTCGTCAGGGGGGACTTTGACCGGAAAGTGTGATGGCAGCTCCATTTGGTATGTCACATATTTCAATCTTTCCGCTGTACCATTGTTATCTGGTTTGAATACATAGACTTAGGCTTAATGTATGGCATCTTCGTCAGCAGTGGGATAGACTATTGGTTTCTTTACCTCTGGGAGCTATGTGTACAGTAGTCTGCTGTTTACTATGTGTCCAACTTTATGCTGCTTACAGTGTTACAACAGGTGTGTCATCTACATTGTTTACATTTGTCACTTCACACTCATATGTTTCAATAAGTCAGCTGTTTTCCATGTTCATTTCTGTCTGTTACACAAAATGAATAAAAAAGATTTAACCATAAACAGTTAGCTACTACCTCTTTGAAATTCCTTTCCTGGAAGGTCATCTTTCTTATTGCAATCACATCAGCACGTCGCATCAGTGAATTGCAAGCATTGGTGGCTGATCCTCCTTATGCAAGGTTCCATCATGATAAGGTAGTCCTTAGGACTTATCCATACTTTATGCCAAAGGTGGTGTCACCTTTTCATTTAAACCAAGCAGTTTACCTTCCTGTATTGTTCCCAAGGCCTCCCGCCTCAAATGCAGAAAGGAATCTTCATACTTTGGATTGTAAAAGAGCTTTAGCTTTTTACTTGCAAAGAACTCACCAACATAGAAAGTCCTCTCAACTTTTTGTTGCTTTTGATCCTAGTCATTTGGGACTTCCAGTCTCCAAGAGAACACTGTCCAACTGGATTGCACAGTGTATTTCTTTTGCCTATGAGGGTAAAAACCTTCCTTTGGAAGGCCATGTCATAGCTCACAATGTGAGGGCCATGGCAGCCTCTATGGCTCATCTTCACTCTGTGTGTATCGACGACATCTGTCGAGCAGCTACTTGGGCTTCAGTTCATACCTTCACAGCCCATTACTGCTTAGACAAGGACTCCTGCCGGGATGCCTTGTTTGGTCAGGCTATTCAGCACCTGTTCCATACTTAATCAACTCCTACCCACCATCCCTGGTAGGATGCCAGAGATCCATGTTGGGAAGTGGATCCCTTTCACAAGGGCACACAACCTCTGGGGTTTCTCCCAGGCATCTGCAGCTAGGGAGTCCCCATATGTGAAGACTACATTCCTGCTTGTTCCTGGAGATAGCGTAGTTACTCACCTGTAACAGGTGATCTCCAGGAACAGCAGAAATTTAGTCTTCACAACCCTCCAACCTCCCCTAGGAGTTGTATCTCTCTCTTTCCCTCTCTCTCTCTGTCTCAGCTGTAAACTGAACTGGAGAGGGACAGTTGGTAGAGGCGTGAAGGCAGCATGCCGGGGCTGTGGTATGCTCCCAAAAGCTTTCCTATTGGATGCTGGGGAGCGTTCCCGCGCAGGCTCCGTCGGTACCGACAATACCCATATGTGAAGACTAAATTCCTGCTGTTCCCGGAGATCACCTGTTACAGGTGAGTAACTATGCTTTCCATACTGCTTATCCCGGGGTAAGCAATGGATTTTCCCAGTTCAGTTTAATAATGGTTATGGACTTTTTAAACTCATTTGTAGTAACAGATTTTGCTACATCCTCAGGTAATGAATTCCTAGTCTTCCTACTTTTTTGAAAGAGTAAACAGATTTACATTTACCCATTCCATTCATTATTTTGTAGACCTCTATCATAACTCCCTTTTCCTATTAGAAGAGCCCTAATCTTTAAAGGCTTTCTTTGTAGGGGTAGCCTTCCATCCCCTTTGTTTTGGTCGCACTTCGCTGTACTTTTTTTTTTTTTTTTTAATTCTGCTATATCCTTTTTTAAGATATGGGGATCAGAATTGCACGCAATATTCGAGGTGTGTTCGCAGCACACTGGGCAGAGAATTTCAATGTATTATGCATGATGACACCCAGATCCTTTTCTTGGGTGGTGATTCCTAATTTGGAACCTTGTTTCGTGTAACCATAATTTGGGTCCCCCAAGTGTATAACTTTGCACTTGTCCACATTAAATTTCTTTTCTGATTTGGAAGCAGTATCTCCCAATTTCTCAAGGTCCTTCTGCAATTTTTCACAGTTCTCTTGTGTTTTAACAACTTTAAATAATTTTTCTTATCGTCCCTTCAGTTTAGTCCTGACCTCTGGGTAGGGTATCTCTTCCAGCAGCTTGGAGACTGAGCATGTCATCTTTTGATGACCTCAGAGTACTTAAGCAACTGGCCCAACCTACCACCCCCCCAGTAAGCTCAGTCTTCAAGCAGCTGGAGGATGTGGTGAGCCAAGTTGTTGGACTCGCTGAAGGGACAACTAAGGAGCATAGGTGTAGTTTAAGTTGGGCTTCTCATGGGGGGTCTGTTGATGGTGAGAGCATCCTGGGGGCTGGAAGGGTTCCCGAACCCGTCAACAGGTGAAGAGCTGCCGCATGGACTCAGACCAGCACACTTGCAGTTTCCCGAGCAAACCCCCTCAGCGCTGAAGCCAATGTGTAGCGGCTGAGCGTGAGGGGAGAGAATGGTGCAGTTGGCTGCGGGCCAAAGCTCATTGGAGCACAAAGGTAAACAACGGAATCTGGGGCTGGGCAGCTGAAATGTGCAGCGGAGTTTGAGAGATGTGCTGGGTAGGAGTGTGGCTGGAATTTTGCTGCAGCGTGGGAAGGAAAGAGGCGCCTTTTTCTTTTCTGTTTTTTTTCAGCGTATCTGCAGTACAGCCAGTCTATTTCCGCCACAGTTTTTTCTTTCTTAGGGGAGAATTTCAAGGCTGCCTGAATTTATTGAGGGGAACATAAGACTAGTGTTTCCTTTATTTTGGGCTCATTTCCTTTATAAACTAGAATAACCAAAGCAACCCAGTATATTTCACTTGATATAAGTTCATTTTATTTTCTTTGGCTGGGTTCTTTCAGGGGTTTGTTTTCTCTCCCAAGCTGGTCAGAAAGGGGCTAGCAACCAAGAGGCGGGACCTGCTCGGACACGGGGTCAACTCCTTCATGTTTTTTTTTATTTTTCACTTTCTCTTTCCCCGGCTGTCCCAAGCCTGTTTCTTAGCAACATGACCTTTGCGAAAAACAAAAGCCTACTCCATGGCTCAACTGTAGGTTACTAGCCTCTAGACAGCAGGGTCATAGGCTTAATCCCCAGTACACCTGACAGAAGCAGGTTGGGAGGCTAAAATACAAAATGTCTTCACAGAAGTGCAATCTGGCAGAAGAATACCACAAAAAAAATGCAAAGTTCAGGACTGCACACTACTTCTAGTCATGCAGGGCCCTCAGGGACCTTTGAGGGGGCAGTGTGAGCCACAGGGGGACAGGCTTCTCCTCCAATAGTGGCAATGGCAGTAGCCCAGCGAGTGAGCGAGTGAATGAGCGAATTCCGTGCCACTGGTGGTGGAGCATTGTGCAGTGGAGCGCTCCTCTCCTGGGCCCTTCATTTCTCGGGTACAATTCGAGTAAGGGGCTCAGAGAGGCTTCTGCCTGGAATTCGTCCTCCTCAGGCATAAGGCATTCTGCTGGAAACAGGGGGGTAGGGGCACTCCTCTTGCAGGGTCAGAAAGAGGAAAGAAGCGCGCAACAGCTACTCAGTGGCTTCAGGAGGATGAGCTGCTAGCCAGCAGGTGCCACCTTGAGGAGGTCCTGGAGGGATGATTGGGTTCCCCAGCATTCCAAAGTTGAGGAGGATGTGGGAGGGCAGGAGAAGTTGGAAGAAGACGAGATCCCGTAACAAGATGACAGCAGGCATTGGATAGTTTCATATTGTATGAGTCATCCGCCATGAAGGAGGGCAACCCTAATAGCCCAACTGTTTAAAGTTCTTAATATGCCTACTGGAGGACTCTGGAAGGGACGCCAGGTAAGATCCACTGTGGCAGGCTGTCAAAGTTGCTACAGGGGTTTCCATCAACTGATTAAGAGAGATTTGGAATATGTTGGACTTCTTGGGGTCGGTCTGAGGGGGATAAGAGGCGAGGCATGGCATGCTTTACCCTCTGCTGGAACTCAAGAGAGAATGCCTCTGTTCCCCCAAGGTGGATTCCACGCTCTAGGCAGTGACCAAAGAGCCTACTATCCCCGTGGATGGTAGTTTGGCCCTCAGAGAGGTTGAGGACAGAAAGTTGTATACTTTGTTGAAGCAGGCACTGGATAGCAATGCCCCTTCCTTACAAGCCTCTGTTGGTGGGGCTGTTGTGGCCAGACCCTGCCCTAGCTGGGCACAGGGAGTTCTGGAGCTGACGGAGCAGCCTCAGGGGCCGGAGGAGGCGGCGGCAAGTGGGAATCCGGAGCCGCTTACCAAGCAGATGCCTTCTGCATTTTTATCCAAAGGCTCTCGTAGAGCATGGCCTCAGTGGTAGCGGCACTCTGTTACCTCTGGTTGTGTAACTGGTTGGCCAAAGCATTTTCCAAGATGCGGGGAGTAAGCTACCAGTTAAAGGCAAGCTTCTGTTTGAAGTAGCATGGGAGAAGCTAGTGAAGGATGTGGAGTCCAAAGCGGGGGCACTGGCCCGAGGACAAGCAGAAACAGGGGTGTTCCTCTGCGCTGGCACAGGGTCAGTCGAGGATTTTACTGATTCCATATGGTGCAGTTTGCTCCATACCAGAGGGATGGTTCCCTCTCAGGGACAAGTCTTCCAACGTTTCGTGGAACGGGGTGTGGATACCTCTCCACTGCTGCCACCTCGGTCCTGAAGATGCAATGAAGCAAGGCGGGCCCAGGCAGTGGTGGAGTCCAAAGGGGGGTCCATTATGGGACTATTACCCAACCTGACTCCACATCACATTGGACTCATGGGTCCTCTAAGGTATTTGGCAGAGCTGTGAACTGGAGTTTGCAAGGCCTCTTGATTCCGCCTCCATACGTTTCCCAAGCATAAAGGCTGTGCAGGTCACGAACACTTGCTGCAGTTAGGGACCGCCAGGGCCAGTGTGGCAGAGGTCGACACTCCATTTGTTTCATCATGCTGAAATTGGAGGGTAGTTTTCGGCCTATTCTGGACCTCCAAGCATGTAAACAGATGTTTACGGGGGCCTCTTTCTCATGGAGACCCTCTGGATGGCCGTTCAGGAGCAGCAATTTTCTTACCTCCCTTGACCTTATGGTGGCTTATTTACATATTCCAATCAGTCCGGAGCAACATCAGTTCCTGCGTTTTGCGAACCCAAACAGCAGTTTTCAGTCCCAAGGGTTGTCTTTCGTCTGGCCTACAGCCCCATTCACCTTCACCAAGGTCACTGGTTCATCCTTACCTCAATGATGGGCACATTCTGGCAGTGTCCTCGGAGCAGAGCGAGCGAATTATAGTGCTGTTGTAGAGTTTCCACAGAACCTTGACTGGGTCATCAGTGGCAGATAGTCGGCTAACCCTGTCGCGGATCCTAGAGTACCTTTGTGTGCCCTTCAGCACATGCAATGGCAGGATGTTACTCCTAGAATGGAGGGCCAGGAGTCAGGAGTCTTGCATGTGACATTAAAGTCAGGTGCTGAGGACCATGGTAGCTATGATAGAGTGGGTGCAATGGGTGCTTGCCCACATTCACCCTTTGCTCCGGGCGCTCCTCCGGCACTGGTCTTCGTAATGCCATACGCTCAGCTGACCTTTACCCTGTCAGGGAGCAACCCGGAAAGCACTCGGGGAGACTACAGCAAAACAGCTGGAGGCCGGTATGCCTCTGGAGTCACCACTCTGCTTAACTTTCACAACAGACGGGAGCGTGTTACAAGGGCCGGGTGGCCCTCAAGGGAGGAGTTTCCTAGTGGTTGGGGCAAGTTACCTCAGGCCGGAAGGTTGGGGGTTCAAATCCCACTAGAGGACAGCAACCTTGGGCCGGAAGGACTGGGGTTTCTAGTCCCACAGGTGCTCCTTGTGGTCTTGGGCAAGCCACTTAACCCTCCATTGCCCATGTTCCCTGTAAATAGTTATCTCCAAGTTATAATGCCCTGTTCAATGTAATTTCAGTTTGTTTAATGTAAAATGCCTTGATATCATGAAAGACGATATATAAGAAATGTTAAAATAAATAAATGACAGAGAGCAGCTGGGCGTTCAACTGGCTCGGGATGTATTCCTAGCAGGGTAGGAGTTCTTCCCCTTCCTATAGGAAAACCGATTCGGGTTTTCTCCGACAACGCCACCCCAGTGGCCTGCATCAATTGAAAAGGGGGCATGGGAAGTGTCCACCTGGACAGCGAAGCCTGCATACTGCTGGATTGGGCGAAAACACATCTGCAAGCCACCTCGGTGGCCCATGTTGCAGGCACGGAAAAGGTGGTGGTGGAAGAGCTGAGTCGTGTGTACCTGGACCCAGTAGAGTGGACGCTTTGTCAGTCTTGCCGATAACGCAGAAGGGGGGGGGGGAACACCCATAATGGATCTGATGGCAACATTGGCGACGGCGAAGGCGAACAGGTTCTTTAGCAGATGGTGATAGAGTTTGGCGGAAGGCCTAGATGCTGTAGTGCAGAGTTGGCCCACGGTGGGCTGCTCTGTTTCCCTCCTAGAGCGCTCACTGGGTGTATTGTACAGTGAACCAAGGTGCACCGAGGGCGAATGATTCCCATTGCCCCAGACTGGCCCAGGGGGCCAAAGTAAGCGGAACTCCATCAGAAGGATGGTAACATGGCTGTGGCGTCTGCCGGTTCTGCTCCAGGGGCCGGTTTGGCTGACTCAAATGGATCGAGCCATGGTTATGAATAGGGCTAGGTTGAACAAGCGAGGCTACTCTGCTCTGGTAATGTTACACCTGGTTGAGGGCACGGCAGCGGTCGGCATCCTTGTCATCTATCAGTATCTGTGCCTGAGGGCTTTTAGCCTTCCTTCAGTCAAGCCTGGTCAAGAGTTTGCCTGAAGTTGCCTGCCGGTGCAAGTGGTGGCAAGAATTTGCTACAAGGATGACGTCTAGGAGGTGTCCTTAGGGATGATCCCTGGAGGTGGTAAGGTTTCTCGAGGCGTTCAAGGAGCTTCACCCACTGTAGCAGGCGGTGGTTCTTCCCTAAGATCTCAGCTTAGTGTTGTCAGGTGTGGCGGAGGAAGCATTGAGCTTTTGCACCCTGAAGGTCTTTGCACTTATGACAGGATTCCTGGTGGCCATCTGTTCAGCTCATAGGATTTTGGAGCTCCATGCACAGTCCTGTCGGGAAATCTTCTGTCCATCTCCAAAGAGAAAGTAGTCTTATGATTGGTCCTGTCGTTTTTACCTATGGTGCTCTCGGTTTTTATGTTAACTAACCAGTCACCTCTCTGGGTTTGTCGGGGGCATTGGAGGAGGCCTCGGACCAGCAGTAGCACCAGTTGGACATTCAGCAAGTTTTCGACGCTATTTGAAAAGGGCAGAGCCTTTCTGAAAGTCGGACAGGCTGTTTGTTTTTGTTTAGAGGTCCTGTGTTTCTGCTACAGTGGAGAGAAGGGTTCCAGGGTTTAGTGCCGCCAGTAGAACTTTGTAGGGCGGTTACTTGGTCATCGCTTTAGGTATTTGTGAAGCATGACTGCCTGGATGTGCAGGCTGGGGGGGGGGGGGGGCATAGAGTTCAAGGCAGCATTCAGGCCAGGCTCGTGGGTCCCTCCCGAGTGTAATACTGTTATGGTATATCCCAGAGATCGGGACTGGACTGGAGGGATGATAAGGAAAGAGAAATTAGACTTACCTGCTAATTGTTGTTCCTTGAACTACAGTCCAGTTCAGTCCCGAATCCCTCTCTGATACAGTAATGGTGACAGTTTGGCGATCCTGGGCCAGGAGAAGAGTTCGCCGGGCAAGAGTGGTCCGGCACATTGTATGAAGGAAGGAAGTCCATCGGAGCTCGCAACAGGTGGCCGTTCAGAAGATTGATGGGTAAGCCTTCTTTTCTTCCTTGCGGCTGCAGGGTCCCTGATCTGTTTCCAGCTTCTCGTCTTTGTTTTGGAATATGATTAATGTAGTGCTATTTTAACTTATTTCTTGCTCCTGTGAGTCTGCTTTGTCAATAGGTTACTGGGGCTGGTAGGTGGGGCCAGCTGCCAAAGTACTGTGAGGTCATCAAATGATGACATGCTCAGTCTCCAAGCTGCTGGAAGAGGTACACTACCCAGAGGTTGGGACTGGACTGGAGTTCCTCAAGGAACAACAATTAGCAGGTAAGTCTAATTTCTCTTTGTGTCGCCTATAAATTTGAGCACCTCACTTGTTCACATATTTTCCAGGTTATTTATGAATATATTAGAGTGGCAGGCCTAGCACAGATCCCTGTGGTACTCCACTATTCACCTTTCTCTATTGAGAAAATTGGTTATTTAGTCTTACTGTTTTGAATCTTTTAATCTGTTCCTAATCCACAATAGTACACTGTCTCCTATCCCATGACTTTTTAATTTCTTCAGTAGACTCTCATGAGGGACTTTGTCAAAGGCTGTCTGAAAATCCAGATATATAATATCAACTGACTCGCCTTTATCTGTTTATTCATACCTTCAACTTGCCATAACTTCCCTATTTTACTAGTATCCCTTTCATCCCCCGCGTGCTCTCCCAGGAGGGATCGAGCCTTCTACAACAGCGGGACATCCCAGCAGCATCCGCTGACCAATCAGGGCAGATCGGCTCCCCTACAAACAGGGCGCCGTTCCAGGAAGCAGCCCTTTCATCCCCCGCGTGCTCTCCCAGGAGGGATCGAGCCTTCTACAGCAGCGGGACATCCCAGCAGCATCCGCTGACCAATCGGGGCAGATCGGCTCCCCTACAAACAGGGCGCCATCCGGCGCACCTGCGCCTGAGGGCCTCGCCAGAGGGCCCTTTGGCGTGGCCCTTAGGCGGAGGTCCGGAAAAGGAGTTGCAACACAAACGAAAGACTCTCGCAACGTGAGCTAGAGCTCCCTATGGCTCTACCCACACACTTCAAGACATCAAGTTGAATCCTTCGAGTATCTGTGCCGATGTATACACAACGCCTATGGTGAGGTCCACTACAGCCTACTTCCTGATTAGCCCCAAATACTTAACTCTTTTCTCTTTATTAGCTGAAAACACAGCACACCATAGAATCACTCCCTTCTAGATACTTATCCAGCATCTTTGTATCCACTTATTCTATCCTCCCACCATTGTCTACAATGTATTTGAATTGCTGACTCATTGCATGTTACTAGCCAGACAGCCCAGCTAAATACATTGTAACGGAGTCTGTTACCTCTAAATCCTCTGTTCACATAACCAACTAATTGCATATTACTGTCTAGATAACCAGTTGCTGACCTATTGCATTCTACTAGCTAGATAGCCCAGCTAATTTCATTCTAGCTGAGTTTGTTACCTTAAGATCGTCTGTCTACATAACCAATTAATTGCATATTACTGTCTAGATAACCAGTTGCTGACCTATTGCATTCTACTAGCTAGATAGCCCAGCTAATTTCATTCTAGCTGAGTTTGTTACCTTAAGATTGTCTGTCTACATAACCAATTAATTGCTTATTACTGTCTGGATAACCAACTGCCTACACAGGACTGTCTGGATAACAACTGATCTGTATTTTACTGCCTTGATAGCAAATTACTCGCACATTACCTATAGTCATTTGCTTACATACTGATGCTCAGTTACCAAGCCTAACACACTGTGCATACCCCTCCACTGCCACTCTTGCTACTATATAACTAACCAATAAAGCATTCCCCCTTGCCTGAAAGAGTAGAGGATACCCAGGACTAGCTACCACGCTATCGAACCACGTGACACCCATAATGGCCCATCACCATTTCACTCTTGCCATATGCTGCTTACTACTAGTTCTATCACACAGCACCTCAGCCCTCTTCGCCAATCACAACCCCATCTCAGTGTTGCGAGGATCATGGAGGAATTGGTCAAGCCCTCCCTACCAGCTCCCATATCCCCCAAGACGTCAACTAAGTCCTCACTTAATCTACATTGCCATCCAGCAAAACAATTTGCCCCAAGAGGTAGGTTGCACCTGTGCCCGAAACCTGAACTGTGCACTCATTAATGCACGATCGATCAAGAACAAATGGCCTGCAGCAGCTGATCTAATTTCTGCCCATGACCTTGACATCCTCCTTATCACTGAGACATGGCTGTCCACATCCGACGTAATCATCTTACATAAACTCGTCCCTCCAAACTTCTCTATCCACCCCTGTTACAGGTCTGACAGAAGAGGTGGAGGAGTACTCATTCTAACAAAGCAAGAACTACGATACCAGATCACCTCCGCAAGTAGTACCACAAATCTAGACTCCATCACCATATCGAATAAATACAGCAGTATCAGCTTGTTCTACAGGCCCCCATCACCCTCTCCAGATGATTTAGCCACCATCTTAGACACTGCTGGAAACCCCCCGAACCCTCGTATCCAAAACTGGGTGATGGGAGACTTTAACCTTCCCTCACTCCAGGATAACCATGCCGAGGCCTTTATTGAAGCGCTTGGCGAATTAGGCTATATCCAACTAGTGAACTCCCCCACACATGTAAAAGGAAATAAACTTGACCTTATATTTGCCCCAAAAGATATAATCAATGCTTCTTTCAAGACTGACCCCACTGTGAGCCCGGTACCATGGTCCGACCACAGCTTGATAATCTTCCAGATACCATCATACCAAATACAAAATGTGAACCAGACCACAAGTGAACCTACAGTCTCACTCACAAAACGGTTCCGGCAATTCAACTTGGAGGAAATCATGAGGGGAATTCAACCACTCCAAAACCCCCACTCTCTTTGCCTTGATGACATGATCACCTCATGGAATGCATGCCTTGATGCCGAAGCCAAAATATCTTCCCCCAAAAAGGTCTTAAGAACAAGGAAAAAGGCACCGTGGTTCTCCCACGAACTCCGATCATCACTTCTTAAACTCAGAAGACTCGAGAGATCATGGCGACGATCCCGGTCAACAGAAAAACTTGCTCTGTACAATGAACATCTCAAAAAACACCGAGCTGACGTAACAGCAAGAATGAAACAATTTCATGCAGAGATACTACAACGTTCTCTAAACAAGCCTCATGAACTCTTTGGCTTAGTTAAGTCCTTAGCAAAAGAGCCTTCCTCTACACAACCAGACCTCCCTGACCCCCAAGAATATGCCGATTTTCTGCGTACCAAGGCAAATCAGTCAAATACCCCTACCTCAAATATTTCCCCCCTAATGATCCAACCACTTACCGCAACAACTGTCACCAACCACGCCATCACTGAGTTCTCTGCCCCATCGGCAAAAAACATACAGGACATCTCCTCCATAAACACCACTACTGCACCAAATGACCCATGTCCAGCGTTTTGGATAAAAACCCTGCGGACCGAACTCAGCCCCTTCCTCTCCAAACTCATTGCGCTATCTTTCTCAACTGGTACATTCCCCAAAAGCCTAAAACAGACAGCGATAAGACCACTGCTGAAAAATAGCAAACTTGATCCAGCACAAGTGGACTCCTTCAGGCTGATTTCTAGTATCCCTCTTCTGGCGAAAATCATAGAGAAGGTTGTTCAACAACAACTCCATCATCATATCGAAATATCTGCACCCCTTGACCCCTGCCAGCATGGCTTTCGGGAATCGCATGGGGTAGAAACTCTCCTAACCACGCTATTCAATACGCTCATCATTGGATTGGACAACATTAAACAAGGGTTCGCAATGATCTTCCTTGATATCGCAGCAGCCTTTGACACGGTGTGTCACGAAATACTCCTCTCCCGACTTAGCGAGAAGGGCATTCAGGGAAATGCATTAAATTGGTGTGCATCATATTTAACAGATCGCTGGCAATATGTACGCTCCGGCCCCTCCACATCCGCACCTTTTCTCCAAGAAAAAGGCGTTCCCCAAGGATCGTCGCTGTCTGCACTGCTTTTCAACATTTACATGCAGCCCTTATGTAACCTCATCCGCTCCTTCCATATTAACTACCTGACTACGCCGATGATGTCCTCCTCTACATGCCTTTCCTTTTGGACAAACCAGACCTTGCACCCCTCTCTGCCTGTTTCGATGCGGTCACCGATTGGCTACATACACAGAAGCTAAAAATAAACTTTAAAAAACAGAGGTCCTTTTCCTCTCAAGAAATTAATCATTTATCCCACCTAGCTCCCTGAAGGTTCGAGATGCTGAACTCACAAGCAAACCATCAATTCGGTACCTTGGTATTATCCTCGACCAACAGCTGAATATGAAGAGCCAAATAAGCAATATGGTAAAAGCAGTCTACAACAAAATCAGAACACTTCGTCACCTGAGACCGCTCCTGGAACCAGAAGATTTTCGATCTGTCTACCAAGCTCTTGTGACACTGCATTTTGATTATGCAAACGCCATATTACACGGCCTTCCTAAAGCCACCATAACCCCGCTGCAACTAGCCATGAACGCAGCAGCTAGAATTCTGCAAGGGGCATCAAGGAAGGACCATATAACACCAATACTAAAACAATTACACTGGCTTCCAATCCAAACCAGGATAACCTTCAAGGTGCTGATGCTTACATTTAAAGCCATTAACAACTGCTCCTCCACTTCAATCACAGATCTTATCCAGGTTACACCCCCCAATAGAGCGAGAAGATCAGCTGCTATAAACACATTGATTCTACCAAATCAGATAACAGAATGCTCACAAGCTGCCAGATCCAGAGCTTTTTTGCTGTATGCACCTACCTCCTGGAATGCCCTCCCCCCCCACTATCAGAGCTATCAAGGTCATCTCCCAATTTAGGAAGGCACTTAAACATCATCTCTTCCTACAGTACTACACTGACCAAGGTCACTCCCCACAGCAAACCACGCCCAGCGACCCACATCAACAACCCATCAGTTGCAACCAAGTAAGACAGAAACCGAGCATGTCGGACACCGAACCTCCCGACAAATAGTAACCCTTCTCACACTAATATCAGCCAACATGCAGCTTAGCCGATAGGCACTGTGAGTCCTTTCCAAATGTATGCTGTAATTTACCTATATATAGTTGTATATAATGACCCTGTTATTATTACCTGTACATATACCCTTGTTATATTGTAAATCATGTTATCTGTACATATACCCACGTTATATTGTAAATCCAGGGCAGATCCTCTGTGCTGGACAGTTGTGTTTTGATGTAAACCGTACTGATGCAAAAGAGCGCAGTATATAAGAAAGTTAAATAAATAAATAAAATAAATAAATCCTTCAAAGATACATCATTCCAAACCATGCACTCTTGTGCAGCTGTCGACTTTACCCCATTACCTAGTTTAAAAGCTGCTTTATCTCCTCCTTTTTAAAGGTTACTGTCAGCAGCCTGGTTCCACTCAGGTTAAGATGGAGCCTATCCTTTCGGAAAAGCACCCACCCCACCCCACAAGAATATTGCCCAGTTCCTGACAAATCATCTCATCCATGCATTGAGATTTTCAAGCTCTTGCCTGCCTTTTGGTCTTGTGTGTGAAACAGGAAGCATTTCTGAGATTCGCTACCCTGGCAGTTCTGGATTTCAGCTTTCTACCTAAAAGCCTATTTTGGGTTCCAAAACATTCCTCTCACACTTTCGTATGTCATTGGTATCGACGTGTACTAAGATAGCAGGCTTCTCCCCAGTACTATATAAAACATTAGCTAGGTGGCATGTGAGGTCCACCACCTTTGCACCAGGCTATCTACATGCCTAACGATCGAATCACGAACTGTAAGGCCGTCCTAACCTCTCATGTGCACATGGCCCTGGAGACACCTCTTCTATGCAAGAGGGTATAGATCACTTGGAGGACAAGACCTAGCTACAGGATCACCTCCTGCCACACCAAGGTAATGGTCTCTTTTCACATGACCTCTCTCCTCCATGGCAGCAAAAAGGCTGCCAGACTGGAAGTGCGATTTCCCTACTATGTCCCTGTAGGTCTTGTCTATATCTGCCTCAGCTCCTCCAAGTCTGTTGCTCCAGCCTACAGAGACCAGACTTGTTCTCTGAGAGCAAATAACTCTTTGCACCTAGTACACCCATAGGACCTCTCATCAATTGGGAGAAAAATTATAGATGTAACACTCTGTGCAAAAGACTAGATAGCCCCCATCTTGCTGCTGGACTGCTTTCTGCATCTTGTTTTTAAAGTTTTGTTCAACCATTTAAAGTTAAGTTATTTAAAGTTGCTAGGGGGATAGGGATACTTGAATCAATACAATTATACTTAATTTAAGGGATTTGCTTAATGTTCACCACAAGATGAACTTCATGGACTATTCCTAAGGCCTAATAACTTGCTGTTAAACCTGAAAGTGAAGATAATCGCTCCTTTCTCTTTAACTGGTTTTTAAGGACTAAAAATCAGAGTATGCCTGGAGTGGGTGGGAAAGTTGGCTTATTATACTATGCTCTAGCTGACTTAAAATCTCTATTTTTAAATTCTGTATTTATTATCTGCTTAAACTTTAATGGTCTGTCAGCTCACAACAGTAGTAACACATTAGCACAAAACATCAAGGGTATGACCTGTTGGAAATGGATTCTTTTCCAGACGCATTGCTAGGTACTTAGGAGCTGGACTTTAGGCTCATGGGCCACACCCTACCTGGGATTTTGATAATTAATTCGAAAAAGCAGCATTCATGGCTATTACCTGAGTGGAGGAAACCATGATCGTTGGTTAAGGATGACACCTTGTGGCCACAATCACAATCCATGATTATAGGGTTATGGAAAGAGCCCTGCTAGGTGATCCCTGGCCAATGGCTATCACTGCAGTGTCCACAATAGGTACATTGAGAAGGAATATAAAATAAGGGAAAAAAATCCACCATTAGTTGCAAATGAAGATTCTTGGCACTAGATTTCATTCTTTGTTTCAATTCATTTGGAAATATAAAGGAGAAAGAAGAAACTGTTGGCTTAGAAGAAGAAACCCCCTCAGAAGTCATGGTCACCTTTCTCTGCTTCCCATATTCTTGGGACAATGATTCTTTATAAACAAATAATTGAAGGTCATACTTTTAATTAGTACATTTTAAATGATCTCTGCTTTTTTCCTATGTGACTCTTATCAGCCAGCTTGTGTTTACTGGAACTTCGGAGCGGGGGGCGGCAGCCTAGGAAGAGTGCATCAACCTGCTAGCTTGGACCCATCTGGCCAGGAATTGTGCAATGACATTGTCACCCAGAAAGTGTGAACCACTATTGCAAGCACTTTGTGATGACATTGCCAGCTGCTGGGTGTTCGTCAGTCTCACTCCTAGAAAAAAGTATTTCAGTTTGATAGGAGCTAACGTTATGTAGAGTTGAAGAATAACCTTATTGCTTAGAGCAGTGGGCTGAGAACCAAGGAAGCCTGGATTCAAATCCCATTTTTGCTTCTTGTGACCTTTGAAAGTCGCTTAATCCTCTATTACCTCAGGTACAGACTTAGATTGTAAGACCTCCAAGATTGGAGAACTGTACTGTACTTGCATGAAATATGCCTTAAGCTTCTACATGAAAAGTCATGAGCTAAATATAATTAACTTACCTACATGTGCCTCTCCTTGCAATTTTTCCTACTGCCATTTTTACATGTAGCACTGATATGTACCATTTTCTGCTATTGCTGTGCAAGTTGTCAGGGCTACAAGTGATTTTGAAGCACGAGACAAACTGTTGGTTTGATAGACCTCTGCATCATTCCTGTAAGCTAAAGAGAAACACGGAGATGGTATCGGGAAAAACATGGAGAACTACAGGGATGTAGCCTCAGTCGCATCCTCTCTATCTGCAGTATATCAATGATCTCCACTTGCTCCTAGAGAGATCATCTCAAGACAGACACTAAGTAACTTAGAAATCAAGGGGGCCGACATTCAGTAGTGACATCCAGCACACTTAAAGCGGCTGGCCATTGCTGCTTTAATTTATATCCAGATATTCAATGCCAGGGGCCATATCCTGCCACTAAAAGGAGCAGCTGCAAAAGTTAGATCTGCATCAAACATGGGTGGTGGTTAAAAATGCTATCTTGGAAGCCCAGACCAGATATATTCCACGCTTTAATAAAAAGTGGAAGGAAGGCCAAAAAACTGCTAGCATGATTTAAAGGTGAGGCCAGAGAGGCTGTTGTAGCCAAAAAAGCATCTTTCAGGAACTGGAAAAAGGAGCCAAATGACTAAAACAGGGAAACATAAGAACTGGTAAGTTTGATGCAAGGCATTGATAAGGTAGCTAAAGAGTGAATTCGACAAACTTGCCGTGGAAGCAAAAACGCATAATAAAAATGTTTTCAAGTACATTCGTAGCAAAAATCCTGTAAGTCTGATCATTGGATGATAGGGGAGTAAAAGGGGCATTAAGAAGGGGACAAGTCCATCACAGAGAGACTGAATGAATTCTTTGCTTGTCTTTACTGAAGATGTAGGGAAGTTACTCATGCCTGAAATGGTATTTAAAGGTGATGTATCGGAAGAACTGAAAACAGTATCGATGTATTACAACTATTTGATAAACGGAAGAGTAGCAATCACCTGAACCGGATGGTATACATCCAAGAGTGTTGAAAGAACTGAAATATAAGATTGCAGACCTACTATAAGTAATCTGTGAACTATCATTAAAATCATCTATAGTATCTGAAGATTGAAGAAGGGCCAGTGTAATGCCAATTTTTAAAATGGGTTCCAGCGGTGATCTGAGAAACTACAGACCGATAAAGAATAAAATTACTGAACATGTAGATAGCCATGATTTAATGGGAGAAAGCCAACATGGATTTAGCCAAGGAAAGTCTTTTTTTATTAATCTGTTATGTTTTTTTAAGGTATGAATAAACACAGGTGAGTCGGTCGATATAGTGTATCTCGATTTTCAGAAAGCCTTTGACAAAGTCCCTCATGAGAGATAAGGAATGAGGAAGTAGGGGGTGTAGAAACCCATGCCCTGTTGGACTGGCTTCTGCCCCAAGAATCTTTACAAAATGCATGGCAGTAGTAGCAGCATTCCTAAGAACTTTGAGAATATTTGTCTTCCCCTACTTGGACGACTGGCTCATCCGAGCACCAACAGCTCCAGAAGCCAGCTTCGTGCTCTCCCGCACAATGCAGATTCTGCAGTACTTGGGATTAGTCATAAACATTCCAAAATCTCACCTTACCCCTTCTCAATCTCTAGAGTTCATAGGGGCTTGTCTAGACACAAAGCAGTCAAAGGCTTTCCTGCCACAGCCACGTGGTCTTCAAATTCTTCAGCTGGCATCTCAAGCAGCTTTGAAATCTGTTAGCTGCTCGAGAAATGCTTCAGTTGCTGGGGCATATGGCATCCACTGTACATGTGGTTCGTTATGCTCGACTCCACATATAAGCAGCCCAGTGGACCCTAACTTCTCAGTGGACACAGGCTTCGGGTCGCCTGACGGACAAAATCAGAAATTCGATATATCTCATTGTGTCCCTACAATGGTGGCAGTCACTGGAAAACCTTCTCGTAGGCTTTCCTTTCCAGCAGCCACTGCCCCAAGCCACCTTGACGACAGATGCTTCCAAGTTAGGCTGGGGAGCTCACTTGGACAATCTCTCCACACAGGGTCTTTGGACCCAGCAGGAGGCTTGCCTTCTTATAAACATCCTGGAACTCAGCTATCTTCTATGCTCTTCAGATTTTTCGAGCCCACCTCAGCTACAAGACGGTTCTGGTCCAAACCAACAATCAAGTAGCCATGTTCTATGTGAACAAGCAGGGTGGAACAGGTTCTAAAGCATTGTGCAACGAAGCTTTACGCCTCTGGACCTTTGACAGGAATCTTCAGATCCACCTTCTAGCGGTATATCTTCCAGGCACACAAAATCTTTTAGCAGACAAACTCAGTCGAGTACTTCTGCCACATGAGTGGTCTCTTCATCAAGAGCAAGTTACTTGAAGTTTTCAGATCTGGGGAACCCCAAAGATAGATCTCTTTGCAAGTCCTCACAATGTCAAACTTCTCTGATTCTGCTCCAGAATTCCGGCTCAAAACTGTCAGGCAAGGGATGCTTTCCACCTCCACTGGGGTCAAGACTTCCTCTATGCCTTCCCACCCATTCCCCTCATTCCTAAAACTCTGTTCAAGCTTCAGAGAGATGGGACCAGCCCTGGCGACTCCCAGTGCAGGAAGATCTGCTGATCCTGGGGTCGATTTGTATGCCTCAGGTGGGTCGGTTTTCACTTATGGCATGGCTCTTGAATGGGTGAGATTGTTAAAGAGGGGATACTTGGCTCCAGTGATTGCAACCTTGTTGAAAGCCCGGAAGAGATCCACCTCTCTCCCTTATGTCAGGGTGTGGCGTATCTTTGAGGAATAGTGTTCAGAGAGACAGTGCCATCCGACCTTTGCTACCCTTCCAGATATTTTGGCGTTTTTGCAGGCTGGTTTTGAGAGAGATTTAGCTGCCATTATCCTAAGGGTTCACCTGGCAGCCATTTCTTGCTATTGCAGAAGGGTACAAGGAGGCTCGCTGGGAGCACACACAGATATGCTTCGTTTTCTGACAGCAATGAAGCATCTTTGTCCTCCATGTTGGTGGTTGGTTCCTCCCTGGGGTCTTAACTTGGTACTGGAAATGTTCACAGGGGAACCCTTTGAGCCTCTGGCTCGGGCTTCTCTGAAGGACTTGACACTAAAGGGGGGGGAGTTCTGGACGCCCTGCCTTGGTGGTGCGGCGGTAACAGGAGTGGGTCGGTGATCTGCCTGGTGCTCTTTCTTTCTCTCTTCTGTAGGAGTGCTGTGGCCTGAAGACTCACAGGTAGGTCTCCTCAGATGGCGGGGGAGGTGGGAAGTTCCTCCAGGTGGGGAGGGGAGCATAGGTTTTTAGAATTAATACTGTTTAACTTCTTCTTTGTGGCTCTGGTGAGTCTGCTTTGTTAATAGGTTACTGGAGATGGTGGGAGGTGCCAATAGTGCAACAGAGCCACAAGCAGCAAACAAACTCAGACATCGAAGACAAGAAAGACAACACCAGCAGAGCAAAGTAAGTGTAACTTCCAACAATCTATGACCAGCATAAGAATGTACACAACATGGATTCTGCCCATCAGCCTCCTCCTTACCCATCTCCTACCACACCAAGCAACCAACCACAACCTACTAACAAGCACTCCATGGCAGCCAGCACAACTCTTCACACACCTACAGTACACCCACTGGAACACAATCAAGACCCCCAAGCACAGGAGGCAAAACTGACACAAACCCAACACACAAACTAACACAAACAAAGCGCAAACACAACTAAGCACCCCGGCTACGATCACAATCGAGCTCATGAACACCAGATCCATAAGAAACAAAATTAACACAATAGCCAACCACATAGAAGAGCATCAACCCGACATACTGTGCATTACTGAAACATGGCTCACCCCCACCGATAATGTGCTACTTAATCAATTAGTACCAACCACATACACAGCATTCAACTGCCCACGCACACAACGAAGAGGAGGAGGGGTCCTGATCCTCACAAAGAACAGCCTAAGATTCAAGCCACGAAGCTCATCAAGCACCAACCAATGCAACACCATCACTGTGGAAAACAAACGGATGGCACTTTGCCTCACCTACAGAGCCCCGAATGCACCACCAGACAAACTAGCATCCACTCTAGAAGAGGTCTGTGCTTTCAACACCAGCAACAAACCTCTGCTACTACTAGGAGACTTCAACCTAAAATCCTCCAACACAAAGGACGCAGAAGCCTTCCTACAAGCTATGGGATCCTTACAATACACCCAAATGATCAACACCCCGACACACAAACATGGATCATCACCAGACCTCATATTCGCACCCAACTTTCTAATGAACAATGGTAACATATCGACAGCAAATGTCACCCCCGTCCCATTGTCAGACCATCACATAATCAAAACAAAGATCATGCCACAAGGACAAAACCATGACAAAAACCTAGACAATCCTACAGCACAAAGAAGATTCAAAAGCTTTGACAGGGACCAATTTCTCCAGGACACTCTACCGCACCTGAATATGGAAGAATTGCAAGTATATACCACCTTAACTAACTGAATAGAAGTCGCCAGTAGTCCGCTATTGCTGTTGCCAGTATTATTATGCCTAGGTTGCCAGTTTTGATAACTACAGACTATCGCATACATTTGTACTTATTGTAGGCACGATACGGTAACATTGTCTCCATTTCAAATCTGATAACTGTGGTCTACTGCAACATTCTTGATTATTGTAGGTAGGATGCTGTAACATTGTATACTGCAACATTTGTTACATACTGTAGGTAGGATATAGTAACATTGTCTCTATCTCAAATTTGATATCTATAAGTGCACATACTAACGAATTGCCACCTGCTCCACCCATAGCACAATCCCAAATCTCATTTCTGCCTCTGTCGCACATCTAATTTGCCTGACGACAAAGTTTCCAGCCCACCCTGTCTTCGGTGCAATATCCTGAATCAGAGCAACACTCCAGCTACCCACACCCAAGGCCCCATACACAAAAGGCAATTCTACCACAAAATGGCCCGCACCATCACAGCAATAATTTGTGGATACCTCCTCTTAGAGCTGATTAGCAGCACTCTAGCCCTAACCAACACTCACAAACACATACCTATCCTACACAGCGGCGGGAGAAGATGGTCAAGAAACCCTCCCCTCAAGGCAGATGATATGCTACCATCCTATCAGCACCTGCTTCACGTCGCAATTAAACACAATGCAACTGCAAAAAAAGGTATCCTACAGCCCCAATATTTAAAGACCGCCCTCATAAATGTGCGTTCAATACGCAAGAAATGGCCTATCATGACTGACCTGATAGTCAGGCACAACCTGGACATGCTTCTGGTCACAGAGACATGGTTATCAAATGAAGACACTGTACTCATTAACCACCTTCTACCTCCCAACTTTACAGTCCATAGCTGCCATAGAAGCAACAAAAGGGGAGGAGGAGTTCTCATACTCACTAAAACAGACCTCAATTTCCACCTCAGCAATAGCACCAACTCAACAAACCTTGACATAGTAGTTATAACTAATAATCACTGCTCCATCAATCTAATATACAGAGCCACGATAATTGAGCTAGCCTGCAATACTCCAAGCTTGCACGCCCCAAACTGGATACTAGGAGACCTCAACCTGCCAACGCTACAAGATTCCCAAGCCTCTGCATTTCTAGACGCACTCAAAGACCTAGGTTATCAAGTTAATCAGCGAACCAACCCACACAAAGTGAAACATATTGGACTTGATCTTTGCCCCACTATCTACCTGCAACACTGCCAACTTCTCCACACCAACTTACACCGAAGTACCGTGGTCAGACCATAAGTTAATCCTGTTCCAAATTCCTTTGGATGACAAGCCAATGAAACCTCATGAGTAAGACACACCCCACAAGACCGCCCTCACTAAGCTTCCAACCATTCAACAAGGAGTCCATCATAAACCACACACAACCCCTCCTAAGCTTGACAACATCTGACCCCGACAGGCTGGTCTCCAGCTGAAACGACAGTCTCAGTACTATCACGCAACACACAGTACACAAAACCCCGAGGAAAAGACCCACGGCATCCTGGTTCTCCAACGAACTGCGGACCTCGCTTCTCAAACTTAGGAAACTAGAAAGGCGATGGAGACGCTCACGCTCAACCGAAGATCAGGAGGCTTACAACCTACAACTCACAATTCACCGAACCGCGATATCCGAGAAAATGAAGCAAGCTCACACTGACACGCTAATGCGATCGCTAAACAAACCATACGACCTATTTACCCTCGTCAAAAACCTAACGAAGGAACCAGGACCGGAGCAAAAAACAGAGATTCACGCCCAAGACTATGCCAACTTCCTTCAATCAAAATTATACCAAACCAACAAGACCGACCTTACCTGCACCAATAGACCAGCATGCATAGCGACGCTAACAACCTTCACCACCCCCTCCACTAAGCAAATCATAGACTTAATCTCTACAATCAACACGACCACTGCCCAGACCGACCCCTGTCCGGCTTTTTGGATAAAAGAACTACAGACAGAGTTTAGCCCCTTCATAGCTAAACTCTTTAACACATCGTTCTCTTCAGGCTCATTCCCACTAAGTCTCAAACACACATCCATTAGACCTCTGCTAAAAAAAACTCCAAGCTCGACTCCCAGAAAGTGGAATCATATAGACCAATTGCCAGTATTCCACTACTGGCCAAGATAATCGAAAAGGAGGTCCAAGGTCAGCTCCAGCACCACATCGACAACGCTGCACCACTTGACCACTGCCAACACTGCTTTAGAGAAGCTCATGGTGTGGAGACTCTACTTACCACCCTTTTCAACAGCATACTCACCACAATAGATAACATCCATCGGGGAGTTGTCATGATATTCCTAGACATAGCCGTAGCATTTGACTCAGTATGTCACCAAACCCTCCTGAAACGGCTCAAAGAGAAGGGCATCTGCGGCTTAGCACTAACTTGGTGCAAGTCGTACCTAGCCAATAGATTGGCAGCATGTACGAACCGAAACCTCCACATCTAAACCATTCCATCAGAAACAAGGTGTCCCGCAAGCACTGTTCCCTCTAAGCTGTGCGCGTGTGCGCGCGCACACACCTCACCGAGTGAGCGCACATACTTTACAACAGAGCGCACAAAAATTACGGTTCTGATTCTGATAGAAAACAACACAGACTTTCTTAAAATTGAAAAGCTGTTGTGTATTTATGGTTTTCACGAGTTCTACAATTTCTAGTGCAATCAATGTGGTGTACATACCGTATTCTGACGTGTAGTCAAATTTTAAAGTATATAACTCCGAGTGTCGTTATGTGGCGCACAAAAATTTAACCTTCAAAAGCTGCACAGCTGATATTTTATGCGCGCACACAGCCTACAGAAAATTAGAGGGAACATTGCCCGCAAGGATCTCCTCCCTCTCAGCCCTAATGTTTAATATCTACATGCAGCCCATCTGCGACCTCGTTCGCTCATTCGACATTGAATGCATGATATATGCAGATGACGTCCTGCTCTACATGCCGTTCAAGACTGACCAAATCGACCTCTCACCCCTCACAGAATGTTTCAGCGCAGTAGAAAGGTGGCTCCAGAATCAGAATCTTCGCATACAGCACAAAAAGACTGAAGTGCTGTTCATCACCAGAAACTCTAACTTCTCCCCACCAACCCACCTAAAGGTCGGCGAAGTAGAGCTGCAAACCAAGCCCACAATCCGTTACCTGGGTGTCACTCTAGACCAGAGGCTTGACATGAAGACACACATTGGCAACATGGTCAAATCAACATAACATATAAAATCAGGACACTCAAACATCTACGCCCCCTTTTACAACCAGACGACTTCAGAACTATCTTCCAGGCACTAACCATTCCACACCTTGATTATGCCAACGCGATCCTCCAAGGGCTCCCTAAATCAACCCTGAGTCCGCTCCAGCTTGCCATGAACACTGCAGCCAGAGTTCTGAATGGGGCCTTGAGACGAGACCATATAACACCCATCCTCAAAAGTCTCCACTGGCTCCCTATCCACTGTAGGATCGTCTTCAAAACATTACTACTAACATTCAAGGCCATAAATGGGCTCTCCCCCCCCCCCCCGTCACTCGCTTGTCTCACACACATAATTCCCCCCAATAGGGCCAGATGAACGACAGCAATAAACACCTTGGCAATCCCCAAAACATTGACCCAGTGTACACAGACTACAGCAAGCAGGGCCTTTAGTATCAGCGCTCCCAGATACTGGAATGCCCTGCCTCCCAACATACGAGCAATCCCAGAACTAACTAGATTCAGAAGGACATTGAAGCACCACCTTTTCCTTGAATATTACCCAAATGAAGGTGCACCATCTCGACCTACCCGCAAATAAGCTCCATGTCCACTGTAATCATCCCTCAAATGTTGTATAATATGTAAATACTACTGTGTTCAAATATGTATAAATAGTTAATTATGGTTATCCAAGTTGGAACTACCTGTTATCTGTAATTTACGGTGTAACCCCCACCGTAAACCTAAAGTTCCATGTAAACCGCGCTGATGTTGAAGAGCGCGGTATATAAGAGAAATAAATAAATCAGAAGAGGATTTAGACGATCAAATCAGAAAATGGAACAGCTTCATCAATGCAGCATCCAAAGCCACTGAACACAGACCCAAGAAAGATTACCGCACTAGGGCTCATCACACACCCTGGTACTCAAAAACCATACGGATCAAAAAAAGAGAGCTCAGGAAGTTAGAACGGCAATGGAGACCCACCAAGTCCCCCAATAAACAAAATCGATACTTAGCAAAACAAAAAGAGTACAACGATCTCATCAACCAAACAAAGAGAATACCACACCAACCTCATACTCAAATCAAACAACAAACTGAGAGAGCGCTTTGAAATTGTGAAAACACTCACCAAGGAGAATAAATCCGACAGCGAAGTACAAATAGACCTACAAACATTCGCAGGCCACATCCAAGACAAATTCCATTCAGCTCCACAAAGGTAAACTAACACAAGCACCAAACCACCCCCCCCCCCAAGAAAAACTTGGGACAAATTCAGCAACCCATCCACAGAGCAGCTCTCACACATCACCGCCCTCAACACAAGCACGGCACCAACAGACCCATGCCCAGTCACATGGATCAAAAGAACAAAGTCAAACTTCACACCATACACAACATGGTGAAAAGTTCTCTAACCCAAGGTATCATGCCAGACCAGCTAAAACTCGCCACAATAAGACCAATCCCGAAGAAATCAGCACTTGACAAAAACAACCCAGCAGCCTACAGACCCATCTCAAGCATCTCCCTACTGGCCAAGATTATTGAGAAAGCGGTACATCATCAACTACAAGAACACATTGACAACTACGCACAACTCAACCAGAACCAACACGATTTCTGCCCCAACCACGGAGTTGAAACACACCTGCTATACCTCTTTAACGACATACTACACCTTATAGACAACAGCAAGAATGGAATACTAATAATCTTCATTGATTTGTCATCAGTGTTTGACACGGTCGACCACGGAACCCTACTAGCAAGACTTCAGAACATTGGACTTCACGGAACCACACTGAGATTGTTCCAATCTTACCTAACGGACAGACAGATACAGGTCAAGATTGGGCCCAACACATCCCGACCCATAAAAGACATGCAAGGCGTACCCCAAGGATCCGCACTATCAGCTCTCTTATTCAACATCTACATTCAACCAATATGCAGCATCATAAAAGAGCATGGGATAAAATACACAATCTATGCGGACGATATGATATACACACCAATCACCCTCAACAACCCAGACCACACCAAGATAAGACTGTCTCACACATATGAGCACCTGGTTTCAAGACAACAACATGACCATAAACTACAGCAAGACTGAGGCGCTAATCATACGAAACTCCGACTTCATCCCCCCCCCCGCGACATCAAGATAGGCACCACAACCATACCCATGCAACCAGAAGTGAAATACCTCGGTGTGACAATGGACAAAGAACTTAACCTTCAATCACACATCAGCAGAGCCACCAAAAATGCATACCACAGGATGAGACTAGTACAACGCCTCAAGCCCCTCCTCACTCAGGAACACTTCCGCACAGTTTGTCAGGCACTAATAACCCCAATCCTAGACTTCTGCAACCCAATCTATCTGGGCCTACCGAAACAGACACTAAGACCATTGCAACTGGCACAAAATAGTGCAGCACGCATAATTGCCGGCACCACAAGACAAGAACACATCACACCCACCCTAAAAGAGCTCCACTGGCTGCCTATCAGTGCCCGAATCAGATACAAGACAATCATAAACGTTTTCAAAATCAAACATCAATCATCAGCTTTCAGCCTACACCCACTCATACAATTCGACAATAGTACAAGACCAAGGAGAAGAGGCACATCCAACCGTGTCAACACACCTAAAGTTATCAACAGGGGACGCAAGGACACCGAAAAACGAGCCTTATCAAAAGCGGCACCAACAATCTGGAACGCCCTCCCCGACGAACTGCATTCAACAACAGACATTAAGGAATTCAGGAAACTACTGAAGACGACACTCTTCATAGAACACTACGGTGACATTACTTAAACCATGCAACAGTCACATCAATTCCCCCCACATGTCACTATAATTGTAATTAAGCAAGGACCTGATACCCATAGCTTTGTAAATAGCACATGCTGTAAATAGCACACCAAGAATCAGCATACAGACACACTCACACGCATACACTACCCACTGCATGTGCACACTAGACACTGTATCCTATTGATTGCTTGCTGTCCAGACCGCCTTGATTGCAGGATAAGGCGGTATAGAAATCCGTTTAAATAAATAAATAAATATTGGTGGAGGTAATCAAAAGGATGACATGCTCGGTCTCCAAGCTGCTGGAAGAGTTGCACAACCCAGAATTCCGGGACTGGACTGGAGTTCCTTCAGGAACGCTAATTAGCAGGTAAGCTCTAATTATACTTTTTGTTAGCATTGCAATTAAAAGAAATTATACATCCTGTGACCAAAAAAGTTTGTTCTACATTTTCTTTTCGATTTAACGCGAATCTTTTTTAGTAGTTGCTCAAGGTGACTTACATTCAGGAACAAGTGATATTTCTCTGTCTCCAGAGGTCTTTCATCAGAGGCAATGGAAGGTTAAGTGACTTTCCCAAGATCACATGCAGCAGCAGTGGAATTTTGAACTCTGTCTTCCCTCATTCTCTAATCCCTGCCACTTCTCCACTCCATATGTATTTTGACTTTTGTGATTTATATAGTGGCTTGGCTTTGTTAATCACTTTATACTGGCAAAACTACTTTGATGCTGAGAGCTGTGTTTGCTGAACAGGAGTTGTCTGATTGTATGTATTAAACTCTAGTGGTGGATCATTGTGTGCAGCTGAATCATACTTCCCAAAACCTCAAATGTATAGTAATTGATCAAATTTCCATGGGTTTAAGAATGGGCATTCGTGGCCTAATGTTGACTTTGGAAAAAAACAGAGGTAGAATGCCATGATACTAAATGAAGTGAGTTCTGTCAAATGGCAGCATATATTATATAACCAAACTCTTCAATGAAGTTGGGGAGGTATTTTAGTAATAGTAAAGTTTATATTCGGAGAATAATTGATACTTAAAATAACCAATCCCAGAGAAGGTTAGAACATAAGAAATGCCATAGTGGGTCAGAGCAAAGGCCCATCAAGCCCAGTATCCTGTTTGCAACAGCAGGCAATCCAAGTCACAAGTACCTGTCAGGTTCTTAAAGTACACAGATTCCATGCTGCTAATCCCAGGGGTAAGTAGTGGATTTCCCTGGTCCTCTTTAATTATGATTTATTGACTTTTTATCTGGAAACTTGTACAAACCTCTTTTAAACCCAGCTACACAAACAGCTTTTACTACATTCTCTAATGAATTCCACAGTTTGATTACAAGTTGAAGAGCTCTAATCTTTTAAGCCTTTCCTGTAGGAGTATCCTTCTGTCCCCTTTACCATTTTTGGTGGCTCTTCTCTGTACCTTTTCTAATTCTGTTATATCCTTTATAAGATATGGTGACCAGAATTGCACACAATATTTCAGATGCAGCCGCAATACAGAGGTACTATAATATCCTTGGATTTTTCTCCATTCCTTCCTTATGATTCCTAGCATTCTATTTGCTTTCTTGGCTGCTGCTGCACATTAGGCAGAGGGTTTCAACGAATTATCCACAATGATACCTAAATCTTTTACCTGGGTAGTGGTTCCTAATATGGAACCTTGCATCAAGTAACTGTAGTTTGGGTTGTAATTCCTTGTGCATAACTTTGTACGCATCCATATTAAATATAATCTGCCATTTGGACGCCCTGTCTCCCAGTTTATCAAAGTCCTCTTGTGTTTTAACAACTTTGAATAATGTTGCCATCTGCAAATTTTATCATCTTACTCATTCCCATTTACAGATAATTTATGAATGTTTAAAAGCAGTGGGCCTAGCACAGATCCCTCAGATCCCTGGGGTATTCCACTATTCACCTTTCTCCATTGAGAAAATTTTCCATTTAGCACTACTGTTTTCTATCTTTTAACCAGTTCCTGATCCGCGATAGTACACAGCCTCCTATCCCATGATTTTTTAATTTCCCCAGGAAAATCTCATGAGGGACCTTGTCACAGGTTTTCTGAAAATCTAGATTTACTTCATCAGCTGGCTCACCTTTATCTCTACCTATTTATTTACACCTTCAAAAAAAAAAAAGATATTGAGACAAGACTTTCCTTGGCTAAATCCACATTGGCTTTCTGCCATTAAGCCATGACTATTGTAATGTGCAGGAAGGCACAAACAGGTTTTTCCACCCTCAGGCACTAGAGGAAGCCCCAATAAAGGGCTGTAGCTCCCACATTGAAGAGGAAAGCCCTGATTAGCCAGGATTGCGTGACCCTAGCTTTCCCTGAAAAAAGGCTGAGAGCCAGAGAAGGAAGAGGAAAGCCCTGGAGGTAGAACCAGCTAAGGTAAGCTATGTAATGGTTGGGATAGAAATCCCTGGTATACTGGGTTGGAGTCCCAATGTGAACTAGCTTGGTGAGAAGTAACTGGAAGGGTGAACAACAGAGCCTTCTCCCTTAGAACTGTTTCATGAAGGTATTTGAAACTTGAGCTGAAGGACAGTAGTCTGTGTTAAAAGCTTCTGTTTTTTGCTAAGGAGTGAAAACCCAAACTGGATTACCTGTTTTTCTTTTCACTCAAGGCTGCATAGAAGCCATGCTGGTGCTGCATGATACTTCTGAGTGTTAAAAGGCTTCCCATGTACTGTGACTGAGAAGCTGTATGATAGTGTGAAGGCAGGACCTGCTGAAGGGAAGCAGGCCGGCAAAGGCAATTCAGGCCCCAGGCAAAGGAGTGCGAGGGCTCATAAGTTTCTTGATTTGTTTTCCTGTTTTATTGAATACACTTTGAGAGCTGTTTGTAAAGACAGGAGTAGAATACAGATATGACCTGAGTAGTTTCCTTGAATGCAAGACTTAGATGTTGGGGGAGAGAGGGATTCACTATGCCCGGTTTCTCCTCTGCTTGTCATGCTATTCACATATTCAGTAATTTTATTCTTTATAATGGTTTCTACTATTTTACCCAGTACTGGTATGTAGTTTCCTGGATCACCCCTGGAACCATTTTTAAAAATTGGCATTATATTAGCCATTCTCCAATTTTCAGGTACTACAGCTGATTTTAATGACAGTTCACGGATTACAAATAGTAGATCTACAGTCTCATATTTCAGTTTTTACAGCACCCTCGGACACATACTATCCGGTCCAGGTGATTTGCCACGCTTTTAGTTTAATACCAGTCAATCAGCTATTTGATTATGTGATTTATGATTCTAATATAAATGTTACTCCTGGGTGAGTGAATACCAGTACTAGATGCAAATTTTCACAAAGGAGATAGCTGAATATTTTTCAGTTGACACTGACAGTTGCCCTGATGTAGCTGTAATAGCAAAGTGTGTTCCACATTTGATTGTTCTTGATGAATGTTTTGAACTTTGTCTCTTAGAACCTTTTGACAATTATAACTTTGTATGAGAACTTTGCTTGGCTGAAGCTGCCACTGAAATATTCATAACAGAATGCACAGTGCTAGCACCATCATTGGAACAACCGGGTATTTATTTTAAGTTAAGTATTTAGTCCTTTTTTTTGAAAGCTAGGACACTTTTTTGCAGAATTAAACTTTTTGAAGAATGTGAATGATTATAAATGCTCATGAAGGGTGGATTTTTATTAACGTATTTTCAGATTATAACAATTGGGAGAGAAGGCATTCATTCAAAAGTGTCTATGTAAGATGACAAGCTTCAGAAGTAAGCCACTTAAGTTCTGAAGTTTTTTACTTCATTTAATTTGTAAATGATTGCTACAGTGGTGTACAAAAGTCTGGAATCACTTGTAAATTTGACGTTTTTTCAACTTCGTGACCTTATATCTTAATTTCTTTTTCCTCCCAGTGGCTTTTTCTGTGTATCTCATGATAAGTGATAGATTTGGCTATTAGGGCCAACTTTTAGTATTGGTTTGGCCCTTATTTTCTGAGTTTGTTCCCCATAGTTGTCCTGTTGATAGATTTTTCTGTGAAAATCATGTAATGTACATCGTTGGCCAACGATATATTATGGTAAGTATGCTTTAAAATATTACGGACGCATGCCATTTTTCCTTTAAATTAATGTATGTGGCCTTGAAAAAGGCCATTTCTATGTGTCAGTGATGGCTCAGTATTTGATAGGCCACCCTTTGTTCTTGATCACCTGACTGAACCTTGTCGGCATTGAATGAACCAGTCTGACAAGGTGATCATTGGTGACAACGCGGTTCCAAGCTGCAATGAGTGACTCAATCAGCTCACACTTTGATGTCGGATGCCTCTTGGATATTTCCAAGGCCACCTTGTGCCACAGGTTCTCGATTGGATTCAGATCTGGAGACTGGGCAGGGCAGTCCATTGACTTGATGTTGCTCCGCTGCTTTCAGCTGATCACCTGTCTGGAGCGATGGCAGGTTGCATTGTCATCTTGGATCAGGAACTGGCCAGGAAACAGCTGGTGTGCTGATGGCACCATGCACTTTTGCAGTATGGTGATGTACTTGGCCCTGTTGACCATTCCATCGACGATGTGAAGATGTCCAACGCCACTGGCAGCCATGCAGCCCCAGACTATGACCTTCAAAGGATGCTTCACAGTGAGGTTGAGACACTCAGGCTTGAATTCTTCTTCAGGAAATCTCCTCACATAGGTGTGGGCCTGGTTACCAAACAGGCAGAAGGTGCTTTCATCGCTGAATAGCACCTTTCCCACATTTTAGTCGACCACATTGAGTGCTTTCTCGCCCACACGATCCGGTTTCGCCTTTGTATGTCAGTCAGTGACTTATTCCGTGTTTTGCAGCCCTGGAGGCCAAACTGCAGGCACTGGTGATGAACTGTTGATGAGCTGACACTGACCTCACTCTTGTCTGACTACTCTCGAAGTAGCTGAGAAGAGGACAACTTGCGATTAGTCAGTGAAATGCATCGTAGTGCTCGGTCCTGGCGTGATGTTGATGCACGTGGACGACCTGAACGAGGCTTGTCCACCACTGAACCCGTTTCTTTCTTCTGTACAATCTTAACAGTGCTTTGACTGCAGCCATCTTTCCTGGCTATCTGACGGCTTGAAAATCCTTCCTCGCTCATAAAGGGGACACGAACACGCTCCTCCGTCAGGGTCCAAGTCATCTTCATGGTCGATCCAGAAAGCGTATGAAATTCAAAAATTCCATGTGTTTTTATAGCTGCGCTGTTGGCTAGATATCTGCATTGTGATTGGTTAGTGAAACCAGCCTCCTGATTGGTCAGAAATAACGTGTGCATATTGGATAATCTCGATCCAGTTTTGACGCAGGATTCACGAAAATCGTAGTAGCTATCTCCCAGTGTCTGTAAAGTATTTAAATTGATAGCAAGGAATGCAAAAAAGTCAACTCTAATAGCCAAATGTATCCCTTTTAACGTGGTAGAAAGATGAATATGCTGGGCTAACACAAAATTTTTAAAAAAAAAGGTTAGAAAGTACAAAAAACGCAAAACTCGCAAGTGATTCCAGACTTTTGCACACCACTGTATATTTTAAAATATTTCAATTTTTGAAATGTATATTGAAACCAATCTGTTTTCCCCAAAATGTGCTTTCATATGTGATGCTGCTCTGGCATGGTAGAGTGGCAGGTTCTGTGTTGGGGTGATTGTGTTTGAATCTGTGCCCTTGTATTTGTCAAATCATAGGTTTTATTCTCCAGGACCAAGCAGGAAGTCAGTCCTCACATATGGGTGACATCGGCGCCGACGAAGCCCTCGTGCGGAGCATTTCCCCAGCTTTCAAAGAAAGTCTTTGGGAATGCAGTGCGCATGCGCGGTCCCCTTCCCGCCCAAGGGTGCTATCTTGCTCAGTCTTTCTTTTTCCGTCGAGCCCAAAGGACATAGTTCGTGTCACCTGGGAAAAGTCGATTTTTTTTCTGCGATTTTTCCCCCCCCCCTCTCTTTATCCGGTTCAACACCGGTTCCACATCCCGCCTTGGCTCTGTACACCGGTATCGAGTCCGGAACGTCTTTTTCGGTTTTTGTCCTTTGTGACTAGCGTTCGCGCTTTTTCTCTGATTTTCACTGGCAGCCCTGTCTTTTGACCTTGCAGGGGCCCTTTTTCCCCCGATGGCTGCCAGCAAGTTCAGAAAATGTGATCGGTGTAAGAAACTTCTGTCTCTCACTGACACACATGACTGCTGCCTCTGATGCCTCGGGCACGACCATGACCCGCTGGTCTGTGGCCTGTGCGGCAAGATGTCGTCGAAGGCGCTTTGGCGCCGTCAGCATCAATGTGACAATTTTTTCGGAGTCCACATCCAGCCGGTCCCGGACTTCGTCAGAGGCCTTGACATTTCGGTAGTCTGACCCCGAGCGCCGTCGTGGGTCCTCTGAGAGGGGGTCTCCCACCGGGGAGCACAAAAGGAAGAAGCAACTTGTGAGGGCAGCGTCAGTGGAGGCACCTGGATCCTCGAGGGCCAGGTCGCGAAGCCCTGACCGCCGAGTTGGAGCGGCCGACCAAACTACCTCGCCTGGAGCCGGAGTCCCCGAGTCAGGTAACTTCGGTTGTCCTCATTGACTTTACTCTGGGAGAACCGACGTTGGGCCCGACGCCGTCTGGGCCCGAGTTGGGGACTGGGAATTCTCCAGGACCAAGCAGGAAGTCGGTCCTCACATATGGGTTACGTCGGAGCCGACTGAGCCCTCGTGCGGAGCATTTCCCCAGCTTTCAAAGAAAGCCTTTGGGAATTGCAGTGCGCATGCGCGGTCCCCTTCCCGCCCAAGGGTGCCATCTTGCTCAGTCTTCATTTTTCCGCGGAGCCCGACGGACGTAGTTCGTTTTTCCCCGAGGAAAAGATTGATTTTCCCTATTTTTTCTTTTTTCTCCGGTTCGACACCGGATCCTTTTCCCGCTCGGACCGATACGCCGGTATCGCGTCCTTTCCTCTCTTTTTCGTTTTTTTTGTGACTGGCGTTCGCGCCTTTTTTCTTTTTTCCTTGGCAGCCCGGTCTTTTGACCTAGCAGGAGCCCTTTTTCCCCCGATGGCTACCAGCGGGTTTAAGAAGTGTGATCGGTGTAAGAAACTTGTCTCTTACCGACACACACGACTGCTGCCTCCGTTGCCTCGGACCCGATCATGACCCGATGATCTGTGGTCCATGTGGCAAGATGTCCTCAAAGGCGTTGAGTCTGCAGCACCAGAAGGATCGAATTTTTTCTGACTCCGCGTCCGGCCGGTACCGGACCTCATCAGAGGCCTCGATGTCTCGGGACTCCGGCCCCGAGCAGCGTCGGGTTTCCTCTGAGCGGGGGTCTCCTTCACGGGAACATCGCAGGAAGAAGAAACCCGCAAGGGTGGCGTCCGTGGATGCTCCTGGTTCCTCGAAGGCCAGGTCGCATAGCCCCGATAGCCGCCCCGGGTCTTCAGAGTCGGAGAGGCCTGCCAAGCACCCTCGTGTCGAGATAGAGTCTCCTGGACATGTAAGTGCTGTTGTCCTCGTGGACTCTCCTCTGAGGGAGCCGACGTCGGGCCCGACGCTGTCGGGGCCCGAGTCGGGGGCTGCTGGGTCTCCTGAGCTCGGACTCAGGTTGGCGGTCTTGGAGAGCAGCTTCGCAGCCTTCATGGAACAGCAGTGGGCATTGATCGCCGGTCTCACCGGTGCATCTGCCCCGACCACTGGGACCTCGAAGTCTAAGTCGACCCTGGCGGCCGAGCCGATCCTCGAGTCCATGCGGGCTCGAGTCGATCCACGGTCTCCCTCGACCTCCCGTTCGGGGCCGAGGTCGTCATCGCCGATACCCTCGGCGTTGGGGCGGAGGGCATTGGTGCCCGCCCGACCTGAGCCGCTCGATTCCTCCTCTGAGGAGTCGGGCTGGGAGACGGAGGCCGAAGAGTCACCCGACACCCATCGGACTCGGTGTGTCCCATCAGACTCACCCGAGTCCGAACCTCGGAGACGATCCCCACCGGAGGATACCTGGTTCTCGGACTTCGTGCGTGATATGGTCAAGGCCTTGGCCTTCCCCGCGGATCCCGAGGAGGAGCCTCGAGCCGAGGAGCTCGAGGACCTCCAGTATGGCTCTCCCCCGAAGGAGGCCTTTACTGTTCCGGTTCCTCCGATGCTGGAGCGGCTGCTCTTCCGCATGTGGGAGACCCCAGCCTCGACGCCAGTGTTAAGCAAGCGGGTCGATTCCATTTATCGAGTCCGCAAGAGCCCCGGGTTCCAAAAGGCACAATTACCGCACCACTCCATGGTTGTGGGATCGGCCATGCATCGACTGAAAAGTCAGAAGATGCACTCCTTGGTGCCTCCCGGCCGGGAGGCCCGGAACCTGGATGCCCTTGGTAAGAAGTGCTTCCAGGGCTCTATGCTTGCATGTACCTCCGAGACCTGGCAAAGGAGATTGCTGGGTTCTCTGCTGGTCTCTCCGAGGAACCTTTGCAGAGGTTCCAAGCCTTGTCCACCAGTATTCGAGAGTGCTCGAAGTTAATCTCTCGAGCAGCCTACGATGGCTTTGAGGCTTCGGCCCAAGTAGCTGGGGCCGGCATCGGTGCCCGCCGACAGGCTTGGCTATAGTCATCCGACCTCGAGCCATGGGTTCAGGACAAGTTGGTCGATGTCCCCTGCCGAGGTGAAAACTCTTTGGCAAGCCCATGGCTGAAAAGGCTGCAGAACTCGAGACCGAGATTCTGACCAGGACTAGGCTTTCCAGGAAAACCTCTGCCCCTTCTCAGAAGAAGGGCTCGGGGAAAAAAGTCCTTTTACCCGAGGAAGTCGTCTGCCTATAAACAATACCCTCATTATCAGGCCTCTGCAGCTCCCCAACAGGGTCAGCAGGCCAAGGGACAGGGTCAAAGGCCCCGTAGGCAGAAGGCCCTCAAGCCACCTACACCGGCCCCTGCTCAGCAGGGTGGGGGTTTTTGACTCAAACAGCATAGTCTCTTCTCAGCTGGCTTCTCTCAGCATAGGAGGCCGGCTGGCCCACTTTGCCCACAGGTGGTGTGATAAGGAAGCTTATCATAGCTCAGAAAGGAGCTATAGTAAAGGTGAAGTGACTCTGAACAAGCAACCTGTCAGTTCTGGTAGAAATAAGAAAACAGAATTTTTCCATAAAAGACTACCAGTCCCAGAATGCACCAGGTTTCCAACAGCCATTAGAGGAGCTGAAGTGGGGAAACGTGTGTTCAATCAGGAGGGCTATGAGGTAATCCCCAAGCACTCATCTCAAAGGGCAGGGTCTGATTCAGCACAGCTGCGCTGTGCTAGGGTGGAGCACTCATCTAAGCAGAATAAAGGTAGAGTTTATTCTACAGAGAATCATCCTCAGAATCATCCTCATCTTGAGCTTGGATATCTTCATGATCTTGGACAGCTTCATCATCTGGAGGATCATCAGAAGCAGAAGCCAGAGCGGACGGACAGAGAGGGCAAGAAACCCTTTGGAAGAAAGAAGAGAAAAGCATTTGGGAGGTCTAAAGGAGTCCAGAGCAGTACGTATACTGGGAGACATTCAAAAGGCCAGCATATACAGCATTGGACTGGGGAAAACCAGAGGAGTGGTGCTGCAGAGCTAGGAACCTCCAGACGGTACCTGTGAGGGAGACGGCTGCACTTGGAAGGGACCCTAGGACCTGTGCCAGAAGGTATGTGAAGAGAGACCCAGTGTCCAGGGATCTGGATTGGAAGGCTGGACATAAGAACTGGACTACATACTGGCCAGGCTATTTAGAGAGGAACTCTAACAGCAATGGAAGCTCAGGTATGAACACTGATCTGTGCCCTAGCTATACCCTTGAAAGACAGCAGGGAAACAAGTATTCTCCTGAGAGTGCTCCATTGAATGCCTCTATAAAAATGCTCTCTATAACTACCGGCTCTGATCGAGCGCACGGCCTCTCTCCACCTACTCCGGCCCTCTTCAAGAGCTCTCCCTGAAGGAAGAGCGGGCCGGAGCAACAGAGGAATCACCACACGCCCTCCAGGATCGCTACCCAATCGGGGCAGCGTGCTCTCTATAACTACCGGCGCTGATCGAGCGCGACCGCGCCTCGCGGGCCTCGCTAGAGGGCCCTTTGGCATGGCCCTTAGGCGGCGGCCCACATCACCAAATACGACGCAGCTGATCACAGACCTGAAGCATCCCTCACCAACTCCGGAACACTAGCTTTTTCGGGGATTCAAACCCAAGTCTATCATAATGCAGCACGCATACTAAGTACTGTGGCTCGCGATATCACCAAAAGGTTTGCTCAGGATCTTAAGCAACGTGATCTTATACTGAAATAAGAACTAATCCATTCTATCCCTGACCTCTTAATGTAAGCATATTGTTAACTTCTTCCAACACTGTATTAGATTTAATCTAACTCAAACGCTCTGACCAACTTAATTATTGCTCTCTACTGCTCATACAATTTGTACTACATTGTATCCACTGTTCATACATTGTAACAGTTTAACTGTAACAAAGTTTATAACCAAGTCTTTTTGATAATCAATTGTAGTTTTGCAACATATGTAACCACTCATACTTGCAAAAATTTCAGCTCTAAGTCTCCTACCCCTTCTCACAAAAATTCACCCTGACTCCTAAATCACCTTCCCTTGTTCTCCCTACCCCCTCCCTTTTCCATCTTGAATTCCTTCCAACTCCCACCACAAAAATATCCTACATCAAGCCCTGCTCATTCACGATGGGGCCTACCCTTAGTTTACTTTACTTACTCTTACTCACACTACATAAGAACATAAGAACATAAGAAATGCCATACTGGGTCAGACCGAGGTCCATCAAGCCCAGTATCCTGTTTCCAACAGTGGCCAATCTAGGTCATACGTACCTAGCAGTTTCCCCAAAAGACACAGGTTCTGCAGTGCTTGTACTAGGCCAAGCATTGATATCCTGGGTCCCTTTTTAATAGTGGTTTATGGACCTTTCCTCCAGGAACTTGTCCAAACCTTTTTTAAACCCAGCTATACTAACAGCCCTTACTACATCCTCCGGTAACAGATTCCAGAGTTTGATTACACGTTGAGAGAAGAAATATTTTCTCCTATTTGTCTTAAATAGTTTACCCTGTAGCTTCATTACATGCCCCCTAGTCCTTCTATATTCTGATAGCGTAAACAATTTATCCACGTTTATCCGTTCCACTCCATTCATTAATTTATACACCTCTATCATATCTCCCCTCAGCGGCCTCTTTTCTAGGTTAAAGAGCCCTAACCTTTTTAGCCTCTCTTCATAGGAGTAGCCTTCCATCCCCTTCACCAATTTGGTGGCTCTTCTCTGTACTTTTTCTAATAACTCTATGTCCTTTTTAAGATACGGTGACCAGAATTGCACACAATATTCAAGGTGCGGTCGTACCATGGAGCGATACAGAGGCATTATAATATCCTTTGTTTTATTCTCCATCCCTTTCCTTATGATACCTAGCATTCTATTTGCTTTCTTGGCCGCCGCTGCACACTGGGCGGAGGGTTTTAACATGTTATCCACGATGACTCCTAAATCTTTTTCCTGGGTGGTGGTTTCTAATGTGGAGCCTTGCATCTTGTAACTATAGTGTGGGTTGTTCTTTCCTAGGTGCATAACTTTGCACTTGTCCACATTAAATTTCATCTGCCATTTGGATGCCCAGTCTTCCAATTTATCCAGATCCTCCTGCAGTTTTCCACAATCCTCTTGGGTTTTAACAACTTTAAACAGTTTTGTGTCATCTGCAAATTTGATTACCTCACTAGTTATTTATTCCCTTTTCCAGGTCATTTATGAATATGTCAAATTAGCGGACCCAGTACAGATCCTTGGGGTACTCCACTATTCACCTTTTTCCATTGGGAATATTGGCCATTTAGCCCTACCCTCTGCTTTCTATCTTTTAACCAGTTCCCGATCCACAATAGTACACTGCCTCCTATCCCATGACTTTTTAGCTTCGCCAAAAGTCTCTGATGGGGGACCTTGTCAAAAGCTTTCTGAAAGTCCAGATACACTATATCAACCGACTCACCTTTGTCTACCTGTTTATGCACACCTTCAAAAAAACAGATCAGATTAGTAAGACAAGATCTTCCTTGTCTAAAGCCATGTTGGCTGTCTCCCATTAGGCCATGACTATCTACATGCTGTGTAATTTTGTTCTTTATGATGGCTTCTACCATTTTCCCTGGTACTGACGTCAGGCTCACCGGTCTGTAATTTCCCGGGTCACCCCTGGAACCCTTTTTAAAAATTGGTGTTACGTTGGCGACCCTCCAATCTTCAGGTATTACAGATGATTTTAATGAAAGTTCACAGATTACCAATAACAGGTCTGCAATCTCATATTTCAGTTCTTTCAACACTCTGGGATGTATACCATCCGGTCCAGGTGATTTGCTACTATTCAGTTTATCAAATAGTTGTAATATATCTTCCCGGTGTAGCGATATTTCTCTCAATTCCTCTGCAGTATCACCTTTAAATACCACTTCAGTCTTGGGTAACACCCCTACATCTTCCTCAGTAAAGACCGAAGCAAAGAATTCATTCAGTCTCTCTGCTATAGCCTTGTCTCCTCTTACTGCCCCTTTTTACCCCTCTATCATGTAATGGTCCAATTGACTCTCTCACAGGCCTTTTGCTACGAATGTACTTGAAAAAGTCTTTATTTCGTGTTTTTGCTTCCGTAGCAAGTTTCTTCTCAAATTCCCGCTTTGCCTGCCTTATCAATGCTTTGCATTTAACTTGCCAGTGCTTGTGCTGTTTCCAGTTTTCATCATTTGGCTCTTTTTTCCATTTTCTGAAGGTTGCTCTTTTGGCAGCAACAGCCTCTCTGACCTCACCTTTAAACCATGCTGGCAGTTTTTTGGACTTTCTTCCACTTTTCTTAATGCGTGGAATACAGCTGGTCTGGGCTTCGAGGATAGTATTTTTAAATAACACCCAAGCTTGCTGTAAGTCTTTAACCTTTGGAACCGCTCCTTTTAGTTTTTTCCGAACTATATTCCTCATTCTATCATAGTCACCCTTTTGAAAGTTAAAAGGTAGTACTGTGGATTCCTTTACTATCTGTCCTCCACTGATTAAATCAAACATGATCATACTATGATCACTATTGCCAAGTGGTCCCAACACCCTTATTTCTTGCACCAGATCTGGCGTTCCACTAAGGACTAGGTCCAGTATGGCTTCCCCTCTGGTCGGTTCATGAACCAGCTGCTCCAAGAAGCAGTCATTTATTTCATCTAGAAACTTTATCTCTTTAGCTTGTCCTGCTGTGACACTGTCCCAGTCGATACCGGGGTAATTGAAATCACCCATTATTACTACTCTGTTGTGGCTTTTGTTAGCTTCCTTGATTTCTTTGAGCATTTCATCATCCATTTGTTCATTCTGGCCAGGTGGTCGATAGTATACTCCCACTGCCATCACCTTCCCCTTCATAAATGGAATTTCAATCCATAGAGATTCTACAGCATATTTTGTTCCCTGCAAAACTTTAATCCTTTCTGACTCAATGCCCTCTCTAACATAGAGCGCAACCCCTCCACCAATTTGTTCAGCTCTATCATTACGATATAGTTTGTATCCAGGTATCACAGTGTCCCACTGGTTATCCTCCTTCCACCATGTCTCTGAGAGTGCAATCATATCTAACCTCTCATTTAATGCTATATATTCTAATTCTCCCATCTTATTGTTTAGACTTCTAGCATTGGCATACAAGCATTTTAGAGACTGTATTTTATTAATATTAATCTGGCTATTGGTAGGCATGGGTAATTGGGAATCTTTATGCTCTGTCTGCTCCTTACTCAAGGGCATTTGGGCTACTATACTCCCTTTTGGAACCTCACTGCTTTTGGTAGTATCTTTCAAGGATACCATTGTCCGAACCGTGCGCTCCTGGGTGACTGTCGGCTTTCCCCTATTTTCTAGTTTAAAAGCTTCTCTATCTCTTTTTTAAAGGTTAATGCCAGCAGTCTGGTCCCATCCTGATTAAGGTGAAGCCCATCCCTTCGGAAGAGCCCCCCCTTTCCCCAGAATGTTCCCCAGTTCCTAACAAATCCAAAACCCTCATCCTTGCACCATTGTCTCATCCACGCATTGAGACTCCGGAGCTCTGCCTGTCTTTTGGGTCCTGCACGTGGAACAGGAAGCATTTCGGAGAACGCTATCCTGGAAGTTCTGGATTTCAACTTCCTACCTAAAAGCTTAAATTTAGCCTCCAGAACTTCCCTACCACATTTTCCTATGTCATTGGTACCAACATGTACCAAGACAGCAGACTCCCCCCCAGCACTATCTATGATCCTATCTAGGCGGTGCGTGAGATCTGCTACCTTCGCACCAGGCAGGCATGTTACCAGGCGATCCTCACGTCCACCAGCCACCCAGCTATCTACATTCCTAATGATTGAATCACCAACTATAACAGCTGTCCTGACCCTCCCCTCATGGGGACATGGCCCTGGAGAAACGTCCTCGGTGCGAGAGGGTTTTACATCACCTGGAGGACAGGTCCTAGTTACAGGATCACTTCCTGCCACACCAGGGTGATGCTCTCCTGTCACGTAACCTCTCTCCTCCATGGCAACAGGGATGCTGCCAGACTGGAGGTGGGACTTCAGGACTATATCCCTGTAGGTCTCGTCCATGTACTTCTCTGTCTTTCTTATGTCTTCCAGGTCTGCTACTCTAGCCTCTAGAGAACGGACTCGTTCCCTGAGAGCAAAGAGCTCCCTGCACTTAGTGCATATGTAGGACCTCTCACCAACTGGGAGATAATCATACATGTGACACTCGATGCAAAAGACTGGAGAACCCCTACCTTACGCACTCACCCTAACCTCCAGTGCCACCATTCCAATAATCTTTTCCCCTAGGCATTTACTCCCCCCACCTCCCTCCCACTATAATACCTATAACACCTACCACCGCTCTTGCAAACTAAAACCCATTACTTTAAACCACAACCTACATCCCCCACCCCCCTCAAATCCACCTCATCCCCTCCTCAAATGTGCCCTACTTAATGCCCGTTCTGCCAGAAACAAAATCCCCTTGCTTGTTGATATCATTACTGATAATAACCTTGATATACTCTGCCTAACCGAAACCTGGTTTCAAGATTCTGACACTGTATTACTAAATCAAATATGCCCCAATTTATACTCAATTAATGTTACTAACAGATTACAAGGTAGAGGAGGTGGTGTAGCTATTATTTCTAGATCCAGCTTACAACTTTCCTCTATCGAATCCTCTTCCACCCAAGGCATGGACACTATTACTGTCTCCAACTCTACTTTAACCCTACACCTCATATATCGTGCACCACAAGCAGACTCCTCAGATCTCTCCACGATCCTAGATACTGCCTGCTCCCCTCAACTTACATCACGCCCTCTAATAATCTTAGGTGATTTAAACCTACATTCCACTTCCTTTTCAAATTCCTCCTCCTTCCTCCAAGCTATGAGCGCCCTCCATTTTACCCAAATACTTCATAACCCTACACACTCTAAAGGAAACACCCTCGACTTAATTTTCATCCCTCAACACCCTCATCTCAAAGACCAGATCCAACATAGTATCCAACTCATTCCCTGGTCTGACCATTCCATTATCTTCTTCACCGTCCCCTACTCATCTTCTCAAAATAAACCTCACTCCCTTCCTCAACCCATTCGAAAATTCAAACCATTCAATGCAGCTAACTTCCTAGAGCAAATCACTCCTTCACTTGACCAATTAAATGATAAAATCCCCAATCTAAATTCCACCATCTCGGAATCAAACATTATTCTTAGCATCCCTACTCCCACCTAAGCATCTTTCTAACAAACATCGCAGAAAAGCCCCCTGGTTTTCTACAACCCTGAGAAATCTCAAAAGAGAGCTTAGACGGTTTGAACGCAAATGGAGACATACGCAAGATCCAGATGTATACAATACCTATAAAACTAAACTCCGATCCTACTGTGCTGAAACCATTAATCATAAAAGAGAATACAATGAAAACATAATCCAGCGTGCCCTCAACAAACCAAGGGAACTTTTCCCTATCGCCAAATCCCTAATAAAAGACCCCAACCCACATGACCAACCATCTAAAATATCCGCCCAAGCTATAGCTGACCACCTGGCCTCTAAATTCCTCCCCCCCTCTTCCCTTCCCCATCTAACAAACAATCCCCAACCACTTGAAGTCCATAATACTCAACCGCTAGAGAACTCATGGTACGAATTTCACACTGTCACCCCGGAAACTATATCTAATGTCATAAATAGTTTGAATGCTTCTACATCTGCCCTTGACCCCTGTCCTGCCCCCTGGATAAAATCCACCAGAAAATCCCTCAGCCCCTACATCCAGGCCATTGTACAATCCTCCCTCCAGTCGGGATCTGTACCTCCCCTACTTAAATGTGCCTCTATCCGCCCCATCTTAAAAGGATCTAGACTTGACCCCACCTCCCCTTCCTCCTATAGACCCATCTCTAGTATACCCTTCCTTGCAAAGATTACTGAGAAAATTGTCCAAGCCCAACTACAGGACTACATAGACGATCACTCTCCTCTTGACCTATACCAACATGGATTTAAGAAGAATCATGGAGTTGAAACCCTCCTAACCTCCCTTCTAGACTCACTGTATTTACACACTCATAACCCTACTCAGGGTTGCTTACTTATATTTCTCGACTTATCTGCTGCCTTCGATTCTCTTCCCCATAATCAACTCCTCACCAGACTTCATGAAATAGGTCTGAGAGGCACTACTCTTAAATGGTTTCGCTCATACCTAGACTCTAGAACACAACAGGTCCGTATTGGAAGTGACACCTCCCTCCCATTTATACTAAAGCAAGGTGTGTCCCAAGGCTCTAGCCTCTCTGCCTTACTTTTTAACATCTTCCTCCAACCTGCCTGCAAAATTTTCCAAACTCTGGCATTCAATACCAATTATACGCAGATGATATGATGTGCTTCACACCATTTAGCCTCACTAACCCTGACTTTACCAAATTAAATGAATGTTTAACCAATCTCAAATCTTGGCTTTCCCAACACAACCTACTTATTAACCAATCCAAAACTGAGATCCTCCAAGTATTCTCCAACCCCTTATATACCCCTCCCCCTACACTCACCCTTGGTGACCTCACTCTCACTATAAAAAACCAAGTGAAATATCTCGGAATCATCTTCGATCAGAACCTCTCCTTCATTGATCATATAAAGAAAACTACTAACACAGTTTACGCAAAGTTACGTACTCTCCGTAACCTCAAGCCCCTCTTAAGCCCCAACTCCTTTCGTACTGTCTGTCAGGCTCTCACAACCCCCTCACTTGACTATTGTAATCTAATCTATCATGGCCTCTCTAAAACCACCATCCAACCTCTCCAACTTGCACAGAATACACTAGCACGTTTAATAACTAACAACCCTAGGCGATCCCATATTACACCTGTCCTCTACGAATTACACTGGCTTCCAATCCAACTCCGAGCTAAATTTAAAGTACTCACCCTTATTCATAAGATTATCTCAAAAGAATCAGCTCCTTGCCTTTCCCCTCTCCTGGCCTTCCCTAATAATACAAGAACGCGCCGCTCCTCTACCAAAAACCTTCTTATCTATTCCTACATCCAAGATACACTTTAAACAATCTACTAGCAACAGGGCCTTCTCTATGCCCCCTCCCTATGGAATACCCTTCCCCATGACCTACGTAACTGTGTGAGCCACGCAGAATTTCGAAAAAGATTAAAAACTTACCTCTTCCTCGAACACTTTTCCCTACCACCCTAGTTCCTCCCCCTTACTCCCACTCCACTACTCCCACCCTTCTACTAGTCCCTCTAATTGAGATCACAGTGACCCTTGCTACTTTTTGGTAAACAAACGATTCGTATTAGTGTAAATAATATTTTGTACATAGTTATTAGTTTCCCAGTTTATATGTTACTTATATAGCCACATATTCTCGTTCTATGTAATCTGTTACCTTGTTCTATGTTCTTTGTAAACAGTTGTATAATACTGTCAGTTATGTTACATGTAAACCGTCTTGAATTGTAGAAAGACGGTATATAAAAACTGTTAAATAAATAAATAAATAAATTGAGAAATTCCTCTGTACCAATCCATGATATTGAACCCATGATTGTTGAAGAAGGGGGAGGGGTTGCAGATGCAGGCTGTGAATACATGGATTGCTTTCTGTCTAAACTCCTTTGGTAATTTTCTGTTACAAAGTACAACAACCATCACAAAGAAATACAAACTTGTTCTTTAAATCTACTCAGAAAAGCTCCTGAGTAGAATTTGAGCCACGCAGTGGAAAGTAAGCCAGCTAAAGGGTTTCAGCTGGGTAACTGCTAGCAATTGAGCCTTACCTAATTGCTTGTGAGCTCTGAGGGAATCACTTCTGAGTCTATATGTGAAGATATAAGAACTTAACCTGAAAAGAACAGTTTTTCCCTTCTTTGTGGGTTTTGTTTGTTGATTGATGCACTGCTAAGAAAATATTAGCTAAAGTCTACAGAAAAGACCATTCTGTTACCATTCTGGTCTTTATTCTTTTGATTTGATTGCCTGACAAGTTCAGCTGTTTTCCTGATTTTGTTTTTCTAAGTTTAACACTGAGAGCAAGTATCCTGTTTTATGTGCTACCAAGCATATCTGTGTTGGGAGAAATAACCCCATAAATAAATATCTTATTGGCTTTACACTCAAGCACAACTAATTATTGTGAACGGCTGTGTCTGGTGTGAATGGACTACATTTCCCACAATCCCTTGCAAATCATATTAATATATGCCTTTGCCAAGACTGTGAACATTCTCACCCAGGCACCCGTCTGGCAGTGGTCAGCCGTCACATCAGATACCTGGGTTCTTCATATAGTCCAAAAGGGCTATCTTCTCCATTTTCACCAGGTACTGCCCTCCTATTTTCCAGGGGAGCCTCCAAGACCCCCTCTGCACAGGGACATACTCCTTCAGGAGTTAGCAAGTCTGCTAAAGGATCAGGCTGCGGAACCGGTGCTCCACCACCTGAGAGGTCAAGGCTTTTATTCCAGGTACTTTCTGGTACCAAAAAGAACAGGAGGCCTCAGACCCATCCTAGACTTGCGCAACCTCAACAAGTTCCTGGAGAGGGAAAAGTTCAAGATGCTTACCCTTGGAATCCTGCTGCCCTACCTCCAGCAGGGAAGACTGGCTATGCTCCTTAGATCTAAAGGATGCGTATACTCACATCCTTATCCATCCAGACCACAGACAATATCTCAGGTTTGTTGTGGGAGGAAACCACTATCAGTACAGAGTACTACCCTTTGGCCTGTCCTCCGCTCCCAGGGTGTTCACCAAGTGCCTGGCAGTGGTGGCGGCTTACCTGAGGATTCAGGGTCTCTTTGTGTTTCCGTACCTGGACGACTGGCTCATAAGGGGCCAATCTTCCCAGGAGGCCAACCAGGCCACCCTTCGCACTGTGGCTCTGCTTCAGCACTTGGGGTTTGTCAAAAACTTCGCAAAGTCCACTTTGCTCCCATCCCAGAACTTAGAGTTCATAGGGGCCAGACTAGACACTCTTCAAGCAAAGGCTTTTCTGCCTCTGGACAGGGCCCACAGGCTAATGGATCTGGCCAGCCAGTTTCGCAGCAATTCCCTGGTCTCTGCCAGGCAATTCCTGAGACTACTCGGCCATATGGCTTCCACGGTTCATGTCACCCCCAATGCCCGCCTGCACATGCGACCTGCTCAGTGGAGCCTTCGCACACAGTGGCATCAAGCCACAGGGGGCCTAGCAGACTCAGTGAGAATCTCCGACCTCCTGGTCTCCTCTCTGCAATGGTGGCTTCATCTTCCGAATCTGGTGCTCGGAGTGGTTTTTCAATCCCCTCCGCCTACTCAGGTGCTGACAACCGATGCTTCTCTTCTCGGTTGGGGAGCACATTGCCAAGGGACATGTACTCAGGGTCTCTGGACTCCTTGGGAGGCTACTCAACAGATAAACGTCCTGGAGCTACGGGCGATACGCCTAGCTCTGAGAGCCTTCTCCCACCTCGCCTCTCACCAGTCTGTACTGGTCCAGACGGACAATCAAGTTGCCATGTTCTATGTGAACAAACAAGGAGGCACAGGCTCCTTCCTTCTTTTGTCAGGAGGCACGACGACTGTGCTCTTGGGCTGTCAATCACGGAATCCTTCTCAAGGCTGTCTACCTCCCAGGTCAGGAAAATTACCTGGCAGACAGACGGAGCCGGATCCTGCAACCACACGAATGGAGATTGAACCCATTGGTGGTTCAGCAGGTCTTTCTCAAGTGGGGGCTCCCCACCATGGACCTTTTCGCCAGTCCTCTGAACCGGCAACTCCCGAGATTTTGCTCCAGACAACCGCATCCTCTCCAAGTAGCAGCGGATGCGTTTCTGATCTCGTGGTCCACAGGCCTGCTGTATGCGTTTCCTCCCACTCCACTGGTATCCAGAACGCTGTTCAAAGTCCTCAGGGATGGGGCTTCATTAATTCTCATAGCCCCCAGGTGGCCGAGGCAACCGTGGTTCCCGCTTCTGCTACAGCTGGCGGTGGACACACCTCTTCCTCTGGTGTTTCAACATGATCTCCTGTCTCAGGATCAAGGGACTCTCTTGCACCCCAACCTCCAGTCCCTTCATCTGATGGCCTGGCTGCTGAAAGGGTAGTCCTAGCTCCCCTACTACTACCTCGAGAGGTGGAGGATGTAGTCTTGGCCTCTCGGCGTCAATCCACCAGGAAATCCTACGCTCTTAAGTGGCGTAGATTCTCTGCATGGTGTGCTCAGCACAGTGAGAATCCCTTCTCGTGCTTGGTAGCGGTATTATTGCAATATTTGCTCTACCTCTCCAATCTGGGCCTTAAGTCTAACTCTGTCAGTGTTCACCTTAGTGCTCTCTCAGCACACCACTCCCCGGTGGACGGCAGGCCTCTTTCCAATCACCCTTTGGTGGCTCGTTTCCTCAGAGGCCTTCTTCTGCTTAAACCTCCTTTGGGTCCACCGGCCCCTGAGTGGGATCTGAATGTGGTCTTACAGCGGCTTACTTGTCCGCCTTTTGAACCTATGGCTACCTGCCCTCTCCGTTTTCTCTCCTGGAAAACTTTATTTCTGGTAGCTCTCACCTCTGCTAGGCGAGTGAGTGAACTGCAGGCACTAGTGTCTGATCCTTCTTACACTAGGTTCTACAGGAATAGGGTAGTCCTACGGACTCACCCTAAATTTCTTCCTAAAGTTGTCTCACCTTTTCACCTCAATCAGGAGGTGGTTCTTCCGACCTTCTTTCCCAGCCCGCATGCCAACCGGGCTAAGATTGTCTTGCATACCCTGGACTGTAGGAGGGCGTTATCCTTCTACCTTGACCGTACGCTGGAGCATAGGAAGGCTGTTCAGCTTTTCGTTTCTTTTGACCCCAATAAGTTGGGGCTCCCTGTCTCCAAGCGTACGTTGTCCATATGGGTCGCTGACTGTATCGCCTGGGCTTATGGGGCAGCCGGCCTCTCGGAGGGTCGAGTCACGGCTCATCGTGTCAGGGCGAAGGCTACCTCAGTGGCTCATCTCCGCTCTGTTCCATTGGCAGACATCTGCCGGGCTGCTACTAGGTCTTCAAGCCAGACTTTTGCGGCCCATTACTGCCTTGAGAGGGAGTCCCGCAGGGACAGTGCTTTCGGACAGGCAGTACTCCATAATCTCTTTGGGGTTTAGGCAACTCCTACCCTCCGGCCCTGGTGTTGGGCTACCAGTCAGGGGCGTTCTCAGAAAAGATTCCTTCCTTCTGTGCTGTCGAGCTCGAGGGAGCTCATTTTTCCGCTTGGGGTCTCCGGTAGCCTTAAGCTGGGGAGTCCCATATGTGAGGACTGACTTCCTTCTTGGGCCTGGAGAAATAGTAGTTACTCACCTGTAACAGGTGTTCTCCAGGAGCAGCAGGAATCAGTCCTCACAACCCTCCCTCCTCCCCTTGGAGTTGCAGTCATATGCTTTATTTTGCTAATTTTTTTGCTGTCTTTTAGCTATGTCATCAGACTGAGCAAGATGGCACCCTTGGGCAGGAAGGGGACTGCGCATGCGTGCTGCAATTCCCAAAGGCTTTCTTTGAAAGCTGGGGAAATGCTCCGCACGAGGGCTCTGTCGGCACCGACGTCACCCATATGTGAGGACTGATTCCTGCTGCTCCTGGAGAACACCTGTTACAGGTGAGTAACTACTCTGTCTCCTGAGCTCGATCTCAAGTTGACGGCCCCGGAGAGCAGCCTGGCTGCCTTCATGGAGCAGCAGCGGGTACTGATGGCCAATCTGACCGGTGCATCTGCTCCAACCACTGGGTCCTCGACATCTAAGTCGACCCTGGAAGCCGATCCGATCCTTGAGTCTCAAGTCGATCCTTGGCCAAGGTCTCTGTCGACCTCCTGTGCATGGCCGAGGTCATCGATGCTGGTGCCCTCGGCGTCAGGGCGGGTGGTTTCGAGGCCTACACGGAGGAGTCAGCATGGGAGACGGAGGACGAGAACTCTCCTGACACCTTCTGGAGCCGGTGTGTCCTGTCGGACTCCCCGGAGTCTGAGCCTCGGAGAAGGTCCCCCCTGGAGGATACCCGGTTCTCGAATTTCGTCAGGGACATGGTCAAAGCTTTTGCATTCCTGGCAGATGCCGAGGAGGAGCCTCGAGCTGACGAGCTCAATGCCCTCCAGTATGATTTTCCTCCGAAGGAAGCCTTTACTGTTCCGGTTCCTCCGATGTTGGAACGGCTGGTCTTCCGTATGTGGGAAGCACCGGCCTCGTTGCTGGTTCTGAGCAAGCGATTCCATTTATCGAGTCCGTAAGAGCCCTGGGTTTCAAAAGGCGCAGCTACCGCACAGGTCCATGGTTGTGGAATCAGCCATGCACAGGCTGAAAAGTCAAAAGATGCACTCTTCGGTGCCTCCTGGCTGGGAGGCCCAAAACCTGGATGCCCTCGTTAGAAAGTGCTTCCAGGGCTCTATGCTGTCTTGCCATGTCCAGACTTACCAGCTGTACATGGGCATGTACTTACAGGACCTGGCAAAGGAGATTGCCGGGTTCTCGGCTGGCCTCTCCGAGGAACCCTTGCAGTGATTCAAAGCCTTGTCTTCAGGGATCCGAGAGTGCTCAAAGTTTATATCTCGAGCAGCCTATGACGGCTTCGAAGTTTCGGCCCATGTAACCGCGGCCGGCATTGGTGCATGCCGTCAGGCCTGGCTACACTCAGACCTGGAGTTATGGGTACAGGATAAATTGGTCGATGTCCCATGCTGAGGTGACAACCTGTTCGGCAAGCCCATGACTGAAAAGGCTGCAGAAATTGAGACCGAGACTCTCACCAGGACAATACTGTCCAGAAAGACTTCTACCCCTTCTCACAAAAATAAGGGCTCGGGAAAGAAGCCCTTTTTCCTGAGGAAGGGTGCTGCCTTCAAAACCTACTTTCAATATCGTGCCTCTCCAGCTCCCCAACAGGGCCAGCAGGCCAAGGGGCAGGGGCATGGGCCCCGTAGGCAGAAAACCTCCAAGCTTCCAGCTCCGGATCCTGCACAGCAGTGAGGGGGTTTTTGACTCCCACAGCATAGCCTCTCTTCCGCCAGTGGCTCCACTCAGCACAGGAGGTCGGCTGACCTTGTACGCCTATAGGTGGCCAGCCATCACAGGGGATACCTGGGTACTGAGCATAGTCCAGAAGGGCTATATGCTCCATTTCCACCAGCTACCCCCTCCTACTATCCAGGGGAGCCTCCAAGACTCCCTCTACACAGGGACCCCCTCCTTCGGGAGTTGGCAAGTCTTTTAAAGGAACAGGTGGTGGAACCGGTGCCACATCACTTGGAAGGGCAAGGCTTCTACTCCAGGTACTTCCTAGTACCAAAGAGAACAGGAGGCCTCAGACCTATCCTAGACTTGCAAAATCTGAACAAGTTTCTGGAGAAGGAAAAGTTGAAGATGCTTACTCTTGGGATACTGCTGCCCTACCTCCAGCAGGGAGACTGGCTATGCTCCTTAGACCTAAACGATGCTTATACTCGCATCCTCATCCATCCAGACCACAGACAATATCTCAGATTTGTGGTGGGAGGAAACCATTTTCAGTACAGGGTTACTCCCCTTTGGCCTAACCTCTGCCCCCGGAGTTTTCACAAAATGCCTGGTGGTGGTGGCGGCTTTTCTCAGGAATCAGGGGATTTTTGTCTTCCCGTACCTGGATGACTGGCTAATCAGGGGCCAGTCACTCCACTAGTCCCAACAGGCCACTCTTTGCACTCCCTCTCTTCTTCAGCACCTGGGCTTTTTCATAAACTACGCAAAGTCCACTTTGCTCCCCTCTCAGAACCTAGAGTTTATAGGGGCGAGACTAGACACCCTTCAGGCAAGAGCTTACTTGCCCGAGGACAGGGCCCACAGACTGATGGACTTGGCCAACCAGTTCCAAAGCAGTTCTTATGTTTCCGCCAGGCACTACCTGCGGCTCCTTGGCCACATGGCATCCACTGTACATGTGACCCCAAATGCCCGTCTGCACATGCGAGCTGCTCAATGGTGCCTCTGAGATCAGTGGGCACAAGCCACCGGCGACCTCCAAGACAGAGTAAAGGTGTCCAGATGACTTTTGATCTCCTTACAGTGGTGGCTACATCTGCCAAACCTTCTCAGGGGTGTACCTTTTCAGGCTTCAGCACACACAAGGGTGCTGACGACAGATGCTTCCTTAAAGGGCTGGGGTGCACATTGCCAGGGCATGTGCACTCAAGGCCTGTGGTCACCTCGGGAGGCCACACAGCAAATCAACCTTTTTAGAGCTGCGAGCAATCCGCTTAGCTCTGCAAACCTTCTGTCTTTCCCTCTCTCAACAGTCTGTCCTAGTTCAGACTGACAATCAGGTGGCAATGTTCTATGTGAACAAACAAGGGGGCACAGGGTCTAGGCTCCTATGTCAGGAGGCACTGGCCCTTTGCTCCTTTGCGGTCAGGCAAGGTGTGTTTCTCAAAGCAGTTTATCTACCTGGTCAGGAAAACTTCCTAGCAGACAAGCTAAGCAGGATTCTCCAGCCTCACGAATGGCAGTTGAATCCATTGGTGATCCAGCAGATCTTCCTCCGCTGGAGACTTCCATCCATCAATCTCTTTGCAAGTCCACAGAATCGTCAGCTTCCCAGGTTCTGCTCCAGACAGTCACATCCCCTGTGGATAGCAGTGGATGTTTTTCTGATCTCTTGGTCTACGGGCCTCCTGTATGCGTTTCCTCGCACACCCCTGGTGGCCCGAACTCTGTTCAAGATCCTCCGGGACAAGGCCTCGGTGATTCTGGTAGCCCCCAGATGGCCGAGGCAGCCGTGGTTGCCACTTCTTCTGCAGTTGACGGTGGAAGCTCCGTTCCCTCTAGGGCTGCAACACGATCTCCCGTCTCAAGAGCAGGGTTCCCTTCTGCACCCCAACTCAATCCCTCAATCTGATGGCCTGGCTGCTGAAAGGATAGTGCTAGCTCCCTTCTACCTAAGGAGGTTGAGGAGGTGGTATTGGCCTCTAGGAGGCAGTCCACCAGAAAGTCCTATGCCCTCAAGTGGCATAGGTTTATGGTGTGGTGTGCTCAGCGCAATGAAGATCCTTTCTCTTGCCTTGTGCCAGTAGTACTGCAGTATCTACTTCACCTTTCAGACCTAGGCCTTAATTCTAACTCTGTTCAGGTCCACTTCAATGCTTTGTCAGCGCACCACTCAGCGGTGGAAGGACAGTCTGTCGGTTCACCCCTTGGTGTCCAGATTTCTCAGAGGTCTGCTTCTACTCAAGCCTCTGGTTCGTCCACCGGTGACTGAGTGGGATTTGAACATGATCTTGCAGCAACTTACTCGCCCACCATTTGAGCTGATGGCTACTTGCCATTTGCGCTTCCTCTCTTGGAAAGCGCTCTTCCTGGTGGCTCTTACCTCGGCCAGACGTGTGAGTGAACTACAAGCTCTGGTTTCTGATAGACTGTACACGCGGTTCTATAGGAACAGAGTAGTCCTATGGACCCATGCCAAGTTCCTCCCAAAAGTGGTCGTCTCTTTCCACCTCAATCAGGAGGTGGTTCTTCCAACCTTTTTTCCCAGGCCGCCTGCCAGCCTAGCTGAAACAGTCTTGCATACCCTGGACTGTAAGAGGGCCTTGTCTTTTTACATAGAACATACGCAGGAGCATCCAAGGGCTACTCAGCTCTTCGTCTCGTTTGACCCTAATAGAATGGGGTTACCTGTCTCCAAGCGTACGTTGTCCACTTGGCTAGAAGATTGCATCGCCTGAGCATGCAGGACAGCAGACTTCCCCTTGCAGGGTCGGGTCACAGCCCATCGTGTCAGGGTGAAAGCTGCGTCAGTAGCTCATCTCCGCTCTGTTCCATTGGCGGAGATCTGCCGGGCACCCAACTTGGTCTTCAAGCCAGACCTTTGCAGCCCATTGCTGCCTGGAGAAAGAGTCCCAGCGGGACAGTGTTTTCGGCCAGGCAGTACTCCATAATCTCTCTGAGGTTTAGGCAACTCCTACCCTCCGACCCTTGTGTTGGGCTACCGTATGGGTGCGTTCTCAGAGAAAATTCTTGTCACGGATGCTGTGTCTCTCGAGAGGGAGCCATTTTTTCAGCTTTGGGTTTGCGGTAGCCTAGAGCTGGGGAGTCCCATATGTGAGGACTGACTTCCTGCTTGGTCCTGGAGAAAGCGTAGTTACTCACCTGTAACAGGTGTTCTCCAGGAGCAGCAGGAATCAGTCCTCACGACTCTCCCTCCTCCCCTGAAGTTGTAGTCCTATCCTTCATTTTGTTTTTTTGCTGTCTTTTAGCTATGTCATCAGACTGAGCAAGATGGCACCCTTGGGCGGCAAGGGGACCACGCATGCTTGCTGCATTCCCAAAGGCTTTCTTTGAAAGCTGGGGAAATGCTCCGCACGAGGGCTCCGTCGATGCCGACGTCACTCAAATGTGAGGACTGATTCCTGCTACTCCTGGAGAACACCTGTTACAGGTGAGTAACTGCGCTTTCTGTGCTTTGGGCATGGTTTAGCATTGCTTGAAAAGCAAAAGCACATACTATGTGTCTCTCTTCTGGATTGGCTAGTCCGCTTTTTTTCTCTCTTTTAAACATCAGTCTTTTCTGTGGGGTCTGGTTTTTCTTGTTTTGCTGTGATCGTATGAGTAACACTTTCAACTTTTTTCTGCATTTTCCTCTGGGTCTTTAATACTTCATGTCTATAGTGTGTTTTTATAGGGGGTCTGAGTTCTACAGTTTGTTTTGCATTAGTGGATTCATGCATGGAATTGCCTATATTTCCTAATTTCTTGCTTTCCTTTTGCAGAATGTCCTTTTTCATTTTTGTCTTTCAGCCCCACCATGACATGTTGTCCTCCAGTAAAAGGAGCGGGTGTGGAGGGAGGTGAGAATGAAAGATCCCCCTTCCACACTCCCCAGAGAGAGAAAGTGACCATCCAGGTCCCAAGAGGGACCAACCCAACCTCCTATGAAGGAGCGACAAAAGAAAATGGAATTTTAATTTTTATTATGTTTGTTACATTTGATATACCGCTCAGGCCAAAGCATCAGAGCGGTTTACAATATTACATAAATTATTACATATTTTTTAGTAAACACTTTTTTGTATGATATTGTTGTCTTTGTTTTCATAGGTGTAAGTTTTTTGTGTGAGCATGAATGATGGATGGGAATATATAGAGTATCATATAAGTAGTGTATGTAAGTGAAAGGATGAGAAGTGGCACGTTTTTGACTGTTATATAGGGTGTAAAATATGGCCAAGCGCTTTTAAAAAGAGAAGCTACAAAGAAAGTGATGCTGTTTCTTTGAATGTGGTTTTGAGATGATGATGCAGAAAATGATTTTAGGATAAAAGGATATTTTATTTATTTAAATTTACTTTTATATTGCCTTTCTACTATTCAAAGCTGTTTACAATTAACCAACAAAGGTAACAGGGCCATGAAGCACTCTGTTGTATGGTGAAATTAAATAGTAAAACTAAAAATATAACAGTAACTGTGGAAATGCTTTTAACTATTTACAGTCAAGGTAATCTGAGATTCAACATGGTGCAGTATTGGGTCCAATTACCAATGTGTATAAAGGGCTGAGGTCTGTACTAGGGCTGAAGGTGAGAAGAACTTTTGGCTTGTCTGCAGTTTTTCCTGTTTGCTGTTTCCCTGTCTGTCTGGTGCTAGCAGGCAGAGGCATGGTTAGCTTGCTGGGTGGAGGCTCTTCTCATAAAAAGACCTGCAGCTTTACATGCAGCCGCATGTCTGTGGGATGTGGTCCGAAGGGGTGCATCTAAAGGGGCTGGACACACCTCTTTGGTGCCTTTTTGGTGCACTGGAGGTGACAGAGAACAACGGTTCAGGAAGTATTTGGATGCTTTGTAATATGGGAAAGAGGAAGAATTAAGGTACTGTGAAGGATGGTTCCTCTGCTGCCTCATCGGGAGTCCTGGTGGGGCCAATAGACAAGCATGTTTTTTCTTTGCCAGTAAGCCAAGTGTCCCCCGAGGGAGCTTCTCTTAGCCCCGGGGGACGTACCCCATCACCACGTCCATCTCCTCCCATGTCTTCTACTTCATTGTTAGATGATGAAAAGTTTGCTTCTATTGTTCCGGTTCTGAAGCCAGTTACTCTTGCTACTGTGCAGTCTTTAGTTCTGTTTTCTGAGGAGGTTAATGGAGAGATTACTCTGAAAGATATTCTTGGAGCAATTAGAGTTATGGATTCTAAAGTCACCAGTACTATCAGCTCTCTGTGTTTTATTTTATTTTTATTTATTTGAGAACATTTTTATACCGCTCCTTCCAGTGATCAGCAGCGGTTTACAATTAACAAATAACTCTGCAAAGATTAGCAGTTACATAAAACAGTAGAAATCTTAATGTTTGAAACAATTAACAAATAACTCTGCAAAGATTAGAAGTTATATAAAACATTAGAATCATAACGTTTGAACATTAAAAGTTTAAAATTGTTTAGGATAACTCAAAAATAGGGATAGAAATACTGAATGCTAAAAACAAAATAGGGGGGAAACATGTTAACATACATGAATTTGGTTAACTATATACATACTTTGTGCAGATAATATAAGTAGGTTCATTATTTTGATTTTTCATGGACTTGGGGGAACTAACTGGTAGAATATCTCACTTTAATTTGTTTTCATCACGGAAATTACTCTGTTATTTCTGACTGATTGAAGTATTCTTGAAATAGATGTGTTTTAAGGCATTTACGGAATGATGTGAGATCTTTGTTAGCTCTTAAGTTGTCGGGGAGTTTGTTCCATTGTGATGGAGCAGTGTATGTAAATGCTCTATTACTAGTGAATGCCTTTGTTTTGCAAATGGAGAGGGGGGTTTGTAGTATGTTTAGGTTGTGAGTACGTCTTTTCCTGTTTGTAGTTTGCGGCATTATGAGTGTAGCCAGATGAGATGGGGCAGAATTGTTTATTAGTTTGAATGTAGTAATTATTATTTTGTAGCGTATGCGTGCATGTATCGGTAACCAGTGAAGTTCTCTTAGGATAGGTGTGATGTGATCAGAGAAGGGTACGTTCATTAGGATTCAGGCTGTTACATTTTGTGCCATCTGAAGTATATTTGTTGTTTTTTTGGGCAGGCCTTGAAGTATGCCATTACAGTAGTCCAGATGTGGCATTACGATTGCTTGTATTATTGATCTAAAGTCTGATAGTTCAATGATGTTACGTAATGGCTGTAGAGTTCTTAGTTTGTAGAGTTCTTAGTTTGTAGAAGATGGTTCTATTTAAAAGTCTTAGTTGGGTTTCCATGTTAAGTGTGCTATCTAGTGTGACACCTAGATACTTTAGTTCTTGTTTTGTGTTATAAGTAGTATTATTTAATATGATTGTAGGGGGGTGTTTAAACTCCGGATTTTTAGAGATAAACATAACTTCAGTTTTTTGTGATTAATAAGCATATTGTTTTGTTGGAGCCATTCTTGTGCTTCATTAAGGCATTTTTCTATGTGGCTGTAGTCAGGATTACATATATCCAATTGAGTATAAAGCATTATATCATCTGCATAGAGATGATAGTCAATTTTATGTTTCTGGAATATTCCACAAATTGGTTTTAGATATAAGTTAAATAATATAGCGGATAGTGCTGAGCCCTGTGGGATACCTTGTGTCTGCGGGAAGGTATTGGATAGGTTTCTATCAAAATATACTTGTTGTATCCTGTTGGATATATTTATTTTATTTATTTATTTATTTACATTCTCTTATATACCGCACTATTCAGCATCAGCGCGGTTTACATGGAACAGAAACGCTCAGTACAGTTAACATGTATGAGTTTACAGATAACAGGGCAAGTAACTTAGATAACAGGGGTAAACTATTTACAAAAACTTGCTACATAAGCTTGTAAACTATTTACAAATATTGCTACATAAGGTTGTATGATCATGAATTCTATAGAAACAAATGCACCACTAAGGGTTAGAGAATCTTTCTTGGCATGTTGTTGGGAAACCATATATTTGCTTAGTGGGTTACATCTCTGTCTCGGTGGGTGAGGTTGGGTTCTATGAGGTACTTATTGAAAAGATGGTACTTGAGGGCTTTCCTAAACTGCGTAAGGCCCTTAATAGCCCGGATATCTGGAGGTAATGCGTTCCAGCATCTTGGTGCGCTGATACTAAACGCCCTGTTGGCTGTAGATGAAGTGCAAACTGTTAATGCTTTCGGGACTTTTAGGGTGTTTGTAGCTGTGGATCTCCTTGCTCTATTAGGAGATATGGTATGGATGAGGGCCATTATTGATTCAGGGGAGAGCTTGTTAATAGCTTTAAAAGTGAGTAACAGAGTCTTAAAAACGATTCTAGCCTGGATAGGTAGCCAATGTAATTGTATCAACAGAGGTGTCACGTGGTCGCTTCTGGGGGCTCCATGGATGACCCTTGCTGCAGCGTTCATGGCGAGCTGCAGCGGGTGTAGGGTGGATAGGGGCAGGCCTTGAAGGATGGCATTGGCGTAATCAAAATGAGGTATGATCAATGCCTGGTATATAGTCCTGAAGTCATTTGGTTCCAGCATAGATCGTAAATGCCGAAGTGAGCGGATCTTGTAGTATACTGCTCTGACTGTGTTCCCTATGTGGGCTTTCATGTCTAGGCGCTGATCCAAGGTGACTCCCAGGTAGCGTATTGATGGTTTAGTTTGTAGCTCTGCTTCTTTTACTTTAAGGAATTGTGGTGGTGTGAAGTTAGTGTTCCTAGTAATGAAGAGTACTTCCGTTTTCTTATGTTGTATTCGGAGGTTTTGGGAGAGAAGCCAGTCAGATATTGCGTTGAAGCAACTCGTCAGTGGAGAGAGGTCCGGATGTTCCGTAGAGAAGGGTATGTACAGGCAGGACATCATCAGCGTATAACATGCAGTCGACATTGAAGGATCGGATGATCTTGCAAATTGGTTGCATGTAAATGTTAAACAAGAGGGCCGAAAGGGAAGAACCTTGTGGGACTCCCTGGCTTTGGTGGAAAGGTTCTGATGTCATCCCTCCAGAACGCACATGCTGCCATCTTCCAGACAGGTAAGATCTGCACCAATCAAGCGCTCTGCCAGTAATTCCTTTCTCAAATAGTCGACCTAAGAGAAGCTCATGACTTACTGAGTCAAAAGCTGCAGCGATGTCCAGAAAGATGAGAGCAAATCCTTGACGGATGTCATCAATGCCAGTAATTATCCTGCAGAAAAGGGTGGTAAGAAGGGTTTCCACTCCGTGGGATTCCCTAAAACCATGTTGGCAGGGGTCTAATGGTGAGGCAATGTCGACGTGATCTTGTAGTTGTCGTTGTACCTCTTTTTCGATGATCTTCGCAAGTAACGGAATACTGGATATAGGTCTATATGAATCCACTTTTTGGGGGTCGAGTTTGCAGTTTTTCAAAAGCGGTCTGATAGAGGTGTGCTTAAGAGCGGAGGGGAAGGAACCTGTTGTGAAGGAGAGGTTCATTATATTGGATAGTATTGGGCTGAAGTGGCTGCGGAGCTCCTTAATCCAGAAGGCTGGGCATGGGTCAGGACTGAGATGTGGTGGTGTTGAGGGCCATAATCGTGTCTTCAATTCCTTTTTTGGTAGGGGTAGAGAATATGGTTAGAGCTGTGGGGCCATCTCGTTCAGGGGTGGTGGTTGTAGGCGAGATGTTGATAATCCGGCATATCTTGGATTGTGCATAGTTAGCAAAATCTTGTGGGTGAATCTCAAATTGCGGTCCGGGGGTTGGTTCCTTTGATAGAGTCTTGACTAGGTCAAAAAGATCATGGGGTTTATTAAGTGATCTCTTTAAGGTCTCTGAGTAGTATTGTTTCATTGCATCAGTGGTTGCCTTGCGGTGAGCAGCCAGATGACAGTTGTATGCAGTCTGGTCAATTGAAGAGTGGGATCGGCGCGCCAACGCTTCTTCTCGAGTTTCCGTAATTGGGTAAGAGAGGCTCTAAGATCGGCTGTGTACCATGGAGCGTTCATTCTTTTCCTTGGGGGCTTGTTAGTTGGTGTGCGTAGAGCGATTGCGCTAAGGCACTTGTTCCAGTGAGTAATCAGGTCGTCAAGGTTCATGGTGGTTTCGCTAATGAGTTGTTGCGTTTCCATGAGGATAAGGTCTCTGTTGAAAGGCTTGAAACATCTGGAGTGAAGTCTTGTAGTGTTGCTTGGTATCTTATTGAACTTTGACTCAGTTTTGTGCGAAGGGATCTGGAGGATGATCAGTTTGTGATCTGACCATGGAACAGGAGTTATGGACGTTATCGGGTCATGTGATGTGTTAAGAGATATCTGAGGGGCGAATACTAGGTCCAGAATATTTCCCTTAGTATGGGTAGGTTCCTTCACTAATTGTTTGAAGCCGAGATTTGTAAGGGCATCAAGGAAGGATAACACTTGATTGTCCTGCAGTGTTGGCAGGTTGAAATCACCTAGGATCCAGTTTGAGATGTTTGGGTTATGCGTGTTGGAGGCGAGGTCAATTATTGCAGCAAGATCATCCGGAGAAGCTGAAGGTGCTCTGTAGAGCAGGTTGATTGAGCAGCGTTTGTTGGATATGGTGACGGTTTCAAGGTGATTAGCGTTGGTGGCGTCAACCGTCTGGAAGTGGAGATCTGTTCTGGTGATGATGAGCACCCCTCCTCCTCTCTTGTCTCGTCTATGACTTGTGTGAGCTGTGAAGTTCGGAGGGAGGAGTTGGTTGAGTATGACGTTGTCCTCATCGGATAGCCATGTCTCAGTGACTAAGAGTATATCAAGGTCGTGGAGGGAAATCAAGTCGATGACAGCTGGCCACTTCTTTCGGATAGAACGGGCATTAATGAGGGCACATTTTAGGTTATGAGGGTAGGAGTTTTCCACCTTCTTGGATTGCACAGAGTGCTGGAGCGCAATGTGTAGCAGATGCGGGTGACGTGCGCGGGCATCCCAATTTAAATTGTGACGGGATGCACCAGACCATCTTCTTCCATGGCTTTGTAATATTGGAATCTGGTTGGAAGGAGGGGTTAAGGTAAGAGAGCAGGAGAACCAACTAGCAAGGATGATGTAACATCCTATTATGGTGGTGAAGGGGGAACCCATTGTGGCCGGACACTGTGTGATTGTGAAATGGGTAGATTAGGGCAGAATTCCTTGTGATTGTGGACAAGTATTGTGGGGAGAATTACTGACAACAATGCAATGTTAACTAGCTAGATAGCATTAAGGAATTGTTAACCATAGTACTATGGCTAGATTGTAGTAAGGAATTACTGACAACAGTACAATAGTAACAAATACTGACTACAGGACAATGGTAACAGTACAGTGGCAAGATGGCAGTAAGAAATTACTGACTACAGTACAATAGTAACAATTATTGACTACCGTACAATTACTGACTACAGTGCAATAGTAACCATTACTGACTAAAGTACAATGTTAACAGTGCAATGTTTAGATAACATTAAGGAATTACTGACAACAGTACAATGTAAACTGTTATTGATAAGGCTGTTGATGTTAGTATCCGGAGGTTAGGATTGTGGGACTATACTTGCGGTAAGCAGCATGAGAGCAGGATCTTCTGATGAGAGAGGTTTGAGAGGTTTGCTCTCATATATGCATTCTCATATAAGACGAGAACCATTTTAGGGGGGTTCCATTTATACCTATAGTTTCTAGTCTTTCAATGAGGATCTTATGATTCACTGAATCAAAGGCTGCAGATATGTCGATGAAAATTAAGACAAACATTTTTTTGCAGTTTTCAATGCCTTTATAGAGTCTGTCGAATAATACTAGAAGCAGTGTTTCTACTCCATGCAATTGACGAAACCCATATTGTTGAGCATCAAGTGCATTTGTATCATCTATGTGTTCTTGCAACTGGTATTGTACAGATTTTTCAATAATTTTGGCTAGAAAGGGTATACTGGATATGGGTCTAAATGAGGATGGATCTGCATTGTTTAGTGATTTGTTTTTTAGTATAGGTCGTATTAAAGATCTTTTTAGTTCTGTTGGCATGTTTCCTTGTATTAGAGATTGGTTTACAATGTTTAGTATTATAGGCGATAATTCTGTTTTAGCATTCTTGATCCAGTCTACTGGACAAGGGTCAAGAGGGGATGTGGTGGTGTTCAGGTTTGAGATGATGTTTAGAAGTTGTCTGTTATCCATTGAGTAAAAGTTTTCCCACACTATAGTGGGGTTGGTATTTAGTGTTATCCTTTGAAACGCATTAGTTTCAATTCTATGGGGGATTTTTTCTTCGCTAGGATTTAGTTTTTTAGAGTAGTGATCAGCCAGTTCTTGTGCATTTATAGGATATTTTGAGATATCATCTTTTGGGGGTTTAGTGAGTGATTTTACAAGCTCAAATAATTCCCTTGGCTTATTTAAAGCATTAGTTAGTTTTTTGGTGTGATAGTTCTTTTTTGCTGTATTTATTGTTTCTTTGTAAGATTTAAGTAGAGCTAAGTATTGTTTTTTGGTCTCGGTTAGTTTCCTAGCTCTCCATTTTTCTTCCATTTTTCTGAGATCCTTTTTTAATTTAGCTAATCCTGCTGTGTACCACGGTTCCGATCTTTTCTTTGGTTTGTTATTTTTATGTGAGGTGATTTTAGATGTTTGTTTAGAAACAGTTTCAATTCCGTTGTTCCATTGTTTTATTACTTCATCCAGATTTGAGGATTCTGTATTTACATGTGAAAAGATCAAATTTATTAGCGTGTCTTTATCTAGTTTTTTAAACATACTTTTATGTGTATTATTATTAGGTTCTATATTAAGTGATTGTGGTGGCATTTCAAATGTGAATTGTATAAGGTGGTGGTCTGACCATGGGACCTGGGTTATTTTAGGTGGAGTATTTGTTACTGTGGTGTTTGAATATTCTTTGGGTAGAAATACTACGTCTAAAATATTTCCCTTGTCATGTGTAGGTGTTTGGATTATTTGACGGTAACCCATCTGATCCATGGCCTCATTAAATGTATTAGTTTGTGATGTATTGAGTGAGGCAAGGTTTATATCGCCTAATATCATGTGATATTTTTTTAATGAGGTTTCACATATTGTTTCGAGGGCTGATGCTAATGCTTCATGTTTTCCAGAAGGTGCTCTGTAAATGAGGGAAATAGCAAAGGTTTTATTTTCTACCTTAAGGATGTCTATACCTTCAAGAGACTTCTGGGCAGTGCAGGATAGGTTTAGATTTTTCCTTGCTATTAGCACCCCACCATCTTTTCCTTTGTTACGAGGGCAATTAAATATATTATATCCAGGTACATTTAGGGTATTAAGGGGGACTGTGTCAGCCTCTGAGAGCCATGTTTCTGTGATGCATAATAGATCAGGTTTTTCCTCAGTAATAAGGTCCTGTATAATGGGCAACTTGTTTTTAATAGACCTAATATTTATTAGTATGCATGTTTGGGGGATTAGTATGCTAGACTTGGTGTGTGTATCATTAAGGGTTGGTTTGATTGTAATTAGTCTTGAGCGTGGTTTCGTTACCTTTGATTTATATTGGTGTATATTATATTTGGATTGATATGGGAACCATTGTGTGTATTGTGGTAGTTGGTATAGGTATATGTGGCTTGATGGATAGATGGGATACGTGTGTAGGTATGCTTGTGATGTTTTTGTGTGCAGGATGATACTTATCATGGTGATAAGAAGTACAGTCAAACCTCGGTTTTCATTTGCCCCGGTTTTCATACGCTTCGGTTTTCAACGTCTTTTCTGACTGAGATTTTGTCCCGGTTTTCATGCATTGCTTCGGTTTTCAACGTCTTTTGACTGAGATTTTGTCCCGGTAGCAGGGAAGAAAAGCTGTCAACGTAAGCAGGAGATGTTGCATGAATGTGGGAGGCAGTTCTTTCTCTTGCAGGGTACGTCTGAAGCTATATCATTAAGATTTTCTGCCATTCTGAAGCATTGAGCAGATAATGTAAAGGTATTTTAATGGACTGAATTCAATGTGATTCCGAAGAGAGCTGGGCACAGCAGCTTGTCAGGGGTGGCTAAGGCCAGATGTTAACATACTGTACTGTACAGTACTGTACTTAGCTTGCTTTCAGTGATGTTAAATGTTCATTTATCCATTTCATTAGTCATTTATATTTATTTCTCATTGTTTTCTGTATGTAAAAATATAGTTATTCTCTATAAAATGTATTTTTTGTGAATATTTTTGGGTGTCTGGAATGGATTAATTGGATTTACATTATTTCTTATGGGAAATATTGCTTCAGTTTTCATACGTTTCGGTTTTAGTCAGACTTTTTCGAACGGATTAATCATGAAAACCAAGGTTTGACTGTAGATTTAGGAATTTCATCTTTATCCTTTTTGTTAGTAAGTACCCTACTTGTAAGTTGCGAAAAAAGTAGGTTGAGAAAGTGTGTATAAGGGTGTTATTCGTATGATCTAGTTAATATGGTAGTTTGGTCTAGAGTAACCTTAAATGTCTAGGATTGTAGCTATTTAAATCAGTTGTAGTGTAGTGCTAGATCTCTCTTAATTGGGTACACTACAGATTAGAGGTTATTGGTAAGATTCAAGTGGAGTCAATAGCAACCGTGCAATGGCTAATGTCAACAGAATCAATATATGGGATTAATATAGCTACTGGCTAAATTATCAGAGATGAGATATTGATAGGTCTACTGGTAAGAGTATCAAAGGCTACTGGCAACAGTATCTAGAAATAGCATTGGGTGGACTACTGATAACAGTATCAAAGGCTACTGGCAACAGTATCTAGAAATAGCATTGGGTGGACTACTGATAACAGTATCAAAGGCTACTGGCAACAGTATCTAGAAATAGCATTGGGTGGACTACTGATAACAGTATCAAAGGCTACTGGCAACAGTATCAAGAAATAGCATTGTTGGGACAAATAGGTAGTGATCAATTGCTGGTAGCAGTTGTAGTTACTGGCACTATTAAGGCTATTGTCAACAATATATATATAAGTAGCAGACTGATGTTTTGGCTATACTTGAGAGGATATAATTGCAATTAAACAGCAGAGACATATAATAATTATCTGATGGTAGATGTTAAGTCAGTATCCTGTAGCGTGGTATCAGTGTTCTGGCGCCAGACAGATCATATAATTAAGTTTAAAACTATGGTGTTATCGTTGATGGCGTTCAGTTTATAGGATCGTTGTGAAGAAAGACCAGGAAATACCGACCTTTACGTTGTCTTTAGGCCAAGGCCCTCAGGTGCGGGTCCGCCGGTGCAGGTGCGCCAGATAACACCACCTTTAAATTGTAGTTGGGCTGCCCGATTGGGTAGTGGCTGTTTCAGTGACGTCTTGCTGCAAAGAACTGCTCGATCCCTCCTGGGAGAGCACGCGGGGGATGAAAGGGATCAGACAGTAAGTATCATTTCACCCAGACCTGTTTTGCTGATCCTTAGGCCAAACTTCTGTGGAGTTGCTGACGTGCCACTGCCTAAGGGCCACGCCAAAGGGCCCTCTGGCGCGGGTGATTTTTACACAAGGGGTAGTAGAGAAACTCTGATTTGGAAACCAGGTAAAGGTAACTAATAAAGCTGTTTCTCAGTTAAATGTTCAGTTTTCCTCTCTTGTGAATGTGAATGCAAATTTTGTTAAAGATTCTAATATTATATATGCTAAAATTGAGGCATTAGAGAATGCCTGCCTCTAAATCGCGTAATCTATGAATATTGAATTTTCCTTATACATATTTATTATCAGCAGAGTGTTTATTACAAAAATATTTTAAAGCAGTTTTGAAAATATCAGATATTGAAATTGCTCAAGCATTCTACATTCCAACTAAAGTTAGGGTGCCCCGCATCAGGGAGAATGGGTTTGACTCCTTAGCTCCTGCAGTTAGCCAGAATCTAACCCATTATCTCCAGGAACAAGCAGGAAAGTAGTCTTCACATATGAATATCGTCGGCACCGATGGAGCCTGCGCGGGAACTCTCCCCAGCGTCCAATCAGAAAGCTTTTGGGAGCATCCCACAGCGCCTGCGTGCTGCCTTCCCGCCTTTCCCAACTGCCTCTCTCCAGTTCTTTGTTTTCCGCGGAGCCAGCAGGTCGTTCCTGTCACAGCAGAAAATTTTTTCCTTCTCCTTTTTTTGTGGTCGCGTCTGCCTTCCTCGACGCTATACCGGTACGGCTGGTTCTTTCTTTCTTTCAAAAAAAAAATTTTTTTTTTCCAAACTTTTCTTTTCCAGGTGCACGCACCATTTTGGGCCTTAGGCCGAAAATTTCCTCCACTATGGAAAAACCCGCTTTGGGTTTCAAAATGTGCACCAAGTGTGGCAGTACCATCTCCGTCACCGACACCCATGAGTGGTGTCTTAAATGTTTAGGTCCTGACCACTCCATCTCCGAGTGTATGGCTTGTGCCATGATGTCCAAGAGGGGTCCACAAAACCGAGCTGCTAAGCTCAGCACCCTTTTTCTCTCCGATGCAGCTTCTGTGGCATTGACTTTTCCAGGGCTTCGTCTTCCTCCCATGGATCTCAGGTAACTAAACATAAGTCTGGCCAGTCCTCAAAGGGTAGATCTCCTAAGCATCGAGATGCCTCTGGCATTGCCCTTGAGGGTTCTGTACTGGCAAAATTGCCCGGCGGGAGGCTTCGGCTTCCAAAGCATTATCGGGGCTCCAGGATGTTCTCGAGGCCTCAACCTCAGCAGAACTACTGGTGCCATGCTCTGGGGTACCGGCTGCTTTCTCCGGTACCGATACCCAGGCATCGGCAGGGTCGATAGACCAGAGGTTCCTGGCTATTGAACGCAGTCTGGTGGCTCTCCTTGCGGCATCAACACCCTCGGAACCGCGTCAGACAGTTCAATTGGCACCGGTATCGGTAGCATCAACATCGGTGCCTGCTTTGCAGGCACCCAGTCTTGTGATGCCTTCCGGTACCGATTTCCCCCCCCCCCCCCAGTACCGACTTCGGTCAGTACGGATATCGGGCTCTTCAGGAGCATCTGGACAGAAGGTACTTCGAATCCTTGGAGAAGTCCGAGGATTCTGACAGCTGTCAGTACCGGAATACTTCTCCCGAAGGAGCCTTCCTCTCCTAAACGTAGGATGTCTCCCCCAGAAGATATCTCCTTTTAGGATTTTATCAGGGAGGTGGCTCGAGGTCTTTCCATTACCTTGGCTCCTGAAACAGAGCCCAGGGCAAAGGAGTTGGAGATTCTGCAGTATCCCAAGGCTCCTAAAGAGGCAGCTACTTTGCCTATCCATGAGATCTTACATGATCTCATGCTAAGAATGTGGGAAACACCTCTTACCACCTCTCCTTATTCTCGTAGACTAGATACCATGTATCGAGTCCCTCCTTGTCCTGGGTTCCAGAAAACTCAGCTTCCTCACCACTCTATTGTAGTGGAATCAGCTATGAGAAGGATCAGGAGTGCAAAGAGGCATGCCTCTAATCCTCCAGGAGGTGAGTTTAGAACCTTGGATGCCTTTGGACATCGTACTTTCCAGGCTTCCATGCTTTCTGCCAGGATCAGTTCCTATATTTTATATATGGGAATGTTCCTTAAAGAAGTCACAGGAGATTTTGAGGTTTTGAGCCCTCTTCTTCCTGATAAGAGGCAGGATTTTCTCACACTGGTTAAACATGCCCAGGATGTTTCTAAGTTCGTCAACCATGCAGCTTTTGACTGTTTTGAGTGCATAAGCAGAACCTCTGCCATTGCCATAGGTGCACATAGAATTGCCTGGCTCCAGGCATCCGATTTGGAGCTCTGGGTGCAGGACAAACTGGGCAATATTCCTTGTACAGGTGAGAATCTATTTGGCAAGAATTGGCAAGAGAAAGCTAATGAATTTAATGCTGACAACTCTACTTTGGATAGATTATCCAAAGCCACAGCTGATCCTGCAAGAAAGAAATCTTTCAAGAAACCATTCTTCTCCAAGAAGAAGAGGTTTTATCCCTCTTATTCCTATCAGGGACGTTCTGCAGGTCAATCTGCTCGAAAGAGTCAGCATCCACCTAAACAAAGGAAAGCAAAGACTGCTAAGCCTCAACCCTCTCAGCAGTCTCAGCCTCCACAAGGCCTTTGACTTTCATCTAGAGAACTTAGCCTTCCTGGCTCTCAATGGACCAGAGCCTTCCACCATTCCAGGAAGGTTGTGTCACTTTGCCCCCAGATGGGGGCAGATAACAGCAGAACATTGGGGACACTCCATTATAAAAGAGGGGTACAAGCTTCATTTTTCATGTATGCCCCCTCCCACAATGGTAAGACAGTTCAATTCTCAGAACTCTCTCATGAACCGGTTAGATCAAGAGGTCACTATGCTTCTTGCCCAAGGGGCAATAGAAGAAGTACTCATTCATCAACAGGGTACAGGGTTTTACTCCCCCTGTTTCCTTATCCCAAAGAAAACAGGGGGACACAGACCTATTTTAGACCTCAGAGAATTGAACAAATTCCTGTTGAAGGAGAAATTCAAGATTTCTCTGGGTACTCTGCTGCCATACCTTCAGACTCAGGATTGGCTTTGTTCTCTAGATCTCAAGGATGCGTACACTCATGTTCTCATCCATCCAACTCACAGAAAGTTCCTTCGGTTCCTTTTTCAAGGAAAGCACTACCAGTTCAGGGTGCTTCCTTTTGGCCTGGCCTCTGCACCAAGGGTGTTTACGAAATGCATGGCTGTGGTAGCGGCATTTCTTCGCACTCTAGGAATATTTGTCTTCCCTTACTTAGATGACTGGCTCATTCGAGCCCCATCAGAGTCAGAGGCCAGGATTTCTCCATCTTGCACAATGCGTATCCTTCAGTATTTGGGTCTGGTCATAAACATCCCAAAATCCAGTCTAACTCCCACTCAGTCTCTGGAGTTCATAGGAGCTTTGCTGGATACCAAAAAAGCAAGGGCCTATCTTCCCCAGGCCCGTTGCCTTCGCTTGGTGCAGTTAGCTTCTCAAGCAGTGCTAAAACCTCATCTCACTGCTCAAGAAATGTTAAAACTACTAGGCCACATGGCACCTACCGTGCATGTGGTTCCTTATGCTCGCCTCTATATGAGAGCAACCCAGTGGACTTTATCCACTCAATGGACCCAGGCATCAGGGTGCCTGTCAGACAAAATAGCAAACACAAATCGCCTTATTTTGTCCCTCCAATGGTGGCAGTCCACTCAGAACCTGTTGCTGTGGTCCCCATTTCAACAACCTTTACCCCAGGCAGCTCTCACAACGGATGCTTCTCCAATGGGTTGGGGAGTTCATCTGCAAGACCTCTCCACCCAAGGCACTTGGACTCCCCAGGAGACTCATCTTAATATCAATCAAAAGGTTTACCATATGGTGTTCGCAGAAGGGTCTTAACCCCCTTGCGATACCTCTGGAATCATTACTGGAGTATCTCCTTCATTTATCCAATGCAGGACTTAAGACTAACTCAGTAAGAGTCCATTTGAGTGCTATTGCAGCTTCATTCAAGCCTCTAAATCAGGGGTCACCAACCTGCGGCCCGCGAGGTCCCTTTGTGCGGCCCGCGAGGCTCTACCCCGGTGCGGCCCGCCAAGGATTTATTTACACGATGGGGAGCGAGGAGGAGCTTACCTTCCTGTTCCCTGCAGGTCTCGTCATCAGTCCAGTGGACCTTACCTTCCCCCTCCCTGCAGGTCTCGTGGATCAGTTCACCTAAACTGAAGTTGGGAGGCACCTGAGAGCAGGGAGCTGCAATATTTATTACAAAGGAGTAAATCAAGATTTGAGGACCTGGTTGCAGCAGTTTTGCCTTCATCACTTTTAAAATACAGGTTAGAGCTGATTTGATAATCATAATTCATGGTGTAATTATTCCCGTGAGCATTGGTTTTTTTTGCGGGGGCGGGGAGAAGGGGGGTGCGGCCCGCGAGGCTCCCGGTAGTCGACTGTGCGGCCCGCGGCCCTCTGGAGGTTGGTGACCCCTGCTCTAAATGGACAACCTATTTCCTCCCATCCTCTTATAGCAAGATTTATGAGAGGCCTTCTAACTAAGCCTCCCATTAGGCCACCACCAGTGGCATGGGACTTAATCCTGGTTCTTGGTCAGTTCATGAAGCTACCTTTTGAACCCTTAGCTACTACTTCATTGAAATTCCTTTCTTGGAAGGTTATCTTTCTCATTGCAATCACATCAGCACGTCGCATCAGTGAGTTGCAAGCACTAGCGTCTGATCCACCCTATACCAGGTTCCATCATGACAAGGTAGTCCTTAGGACTCATCCACACTTTATGCCAAAGGTGGTCTCGCCTTTTCATCTAAACCAAGCGGTTTACCTACCTGTGTTCTTTCCAAGGCCTCATGCATCAAATGCAGAAAGGAATCTTCATACTTTGGACTGTAAAAGAGCTTTAGCGTTTTACTTACAAAGAACACATTAACATAGAAAGTCCTCTCAACTGTTTGTTGCTTTTGATCCTTCTCATTTGGGACTTCCAGTCTCCAAGAGGACACTGTCTAACTGGATTGCTCAGTGTATTTCCTTTGCCTATCAGAGTAAGAATCTTCCTCTGGAGGGCCATTTCACAGCTCACAATGTGAGAGCCATGGCAGCTTCAATGGCTCATCTACACTCTGTGTCTATCGACGATATCTGTCGAGCAGCCACCTGGGCCTCGGTTCATACCTTCACAGCCCATTACTGTTTGGACAAGGACTCCCGCCAGGATGCCTTGTTTGGTCAGGCTGTTCTCAAACACCTGTTCCATACCTAATCAACTCCTTCCCACCATCCCTAGTTGGATGCCAGAGATCGATGGGGGGAAGTGGAGCCCTTTCCCAGTGGCACGCAACTTCTGGGCTCTCACCTTGGCATCTAAAGCTAGGAAGTCCCCATATGTGAGGACTACGTTCCTGCTTGTTCCTGGAGATAGCTTAGTTACTCACCTGTAACAGGTGATCTCCAGGAACAGCAGGAATTTAGTCCTCACAACCCACCCACCTCCCCTAGGAGTTGTATCTCTCTATCTCTTTCTCTTTCCCTCTCTCTCTCTTTGTCTCAGCTTTAAACTCAACTGGAGAGAGGCATTTGGGAAAGGCAGGAAGGCAGCATGCTGGTGCTGTGGGATGCTCCCAAAAGCTTTCTAATTGGACCTTGGGGAGCGTTCCTGCGCAGGCTCTGTCGGTACCGACAATACCCATATGTGAGGACTAAATTCCTGCTGTTCCCGGAGATCACCTGTTACAGGTGAGTAACTATGCTTAACCATTTCACAGCAGTTACATATTTCCGCATTTCCAACTTTGTACAATTTCCAAAACATTTACATATGCTACCCTATATCAGTGATGGCTAACCTTTTTGAGCCCGAGTGCCCAAACTGCCGCACAAAACCAAAGAATTTCCTCAAAGTGCCAGCACGTCAATTAAACCTCAGCTCAGTTACACATGCAGAACATAGACCATCACCAAACAAGGAATCACAATTTAGAAACAGGAAGGCAATAATTAAACTGGGAACCCCAAAAGCCAAACTTGGAATGTACAACACTGTAGAAATAAAACTATAAATTAATTTCCTCTTGTACCAAACAAAGCACAGACGTTAATGATGCACATTTCCCAGAGGTTTCATATTCCAGTTAATAAATTCAAAATAGAGATATCTTTCTACCTTTTGTGCATTTTTTTTCAGTTGCAATTGCTCCAGCCACTTTCTTCTGGTTTCTTCATGTTTTCTGCTAACTCTCCATCGTCTGCTGTCCATTTGTTCTTTCTTCTCTCTTCTAGTCTTTTTTTCCATTCTCTCTCTCTACATCTGCTTTAACATACTAATCTTTCTCCTTTTGCTCTTTCCTCATTCCTATTTCATCCACACAAATTTTACCGCTCCATCCTCAATCCCCACTTACTCTCCCAATACCCGGCCAATTGTAGATTTTTCATTCCTCCCACACAAAATATTTTTCCCCTCTCCATTTTACTCTCCCAGCCCCACCCCATTCTAATCCTCCCCCAACATCAGCTCCCTTCTAGTTCCAGTCTCACCCAGCATCCATTCCTTTCTAGTCCCTGCATCAGCCCATTTCCAGTCCTAGCCCCCCATCAGCCCATTTCTAGTCATTTCCTAGCCCCATCATCAGCCCATGTCAAATCATAGCTCCCCTCCACTCAGTCCAATTCCAGTCCAAGCCCCCCCCCATGAGCCTACTTCCAGTTCTAGCCCCTCCATGAGTCCATTTCAATTCAAGCCCCCACCACAGCCCATTTCCAATCTTAGCTCCCCCCAACAGCCCATTTCCAGTCCTATCCTAGCTGCTCCATCAGCCCATTTTCAGTCCTAGCTCCCTTCCCTCACAGCCCATTTCCATTCCAAGCTCCCTCCCCATCAGCTATTTGCAGTTCAAGCCTCCCCTTCCACTCAGCCCATTTCCAGTCATAGCAACCCCACAACCCATTACGTCCTAGCCCCCCATCAACCCACTTCCAGTCCTAAACCCCCATCACCCCATTTCCAGACATCCCCCATCAGCCCAAAGCCCATTACCAGTCTTAACCCCCCCATAGCCCATTATGTCCTAACCCCCCCATAGCCCATTACCAGTCCTAACCCCCCATCAGCCCACTTCCAGTCTTAACCCCATCAGCCCATTTCCAGTCAGCCCCCCACAGCCCAATTCCAGTCCTAACCCCCCCCCCATCAGCCCACAGCCCATTACCAGTCCTAACCACATCAGCCCACCTCAAGTCCTAACTCCTCCCCATCAGTCCATTTCCTGTCCTAGCCCCCCCCTTAGCCCATTATCAGTCCTAACCCCCCCATAGCCCATTAGCAGTTCTAACCCCCCATCACCTCATTTCCAGACAGCCCCCATCAGCCCACAGCCCATTACCAGTCTTAACCCCCCCATAGCCCATTACTAGTCCTAACCCCCCCAACAGCCCACAGCCCATCCAGTCCTAACCCCTCCCCATCAGCCCATTTCCTGTCCTAGCCCCCCCCATAGCCCATTATCAGTCCTAACCCCCATCACCCCATTTCCAGACAGTCCCCATCAGCCCAAAGCCCATTAGCAGTCTTAACCCCCCCATAGCCCATTACCAGTCCTAACCCATCACCCCATTTCCAGACAGCCCCCATCAGCCCACAGCCCATTAGCAGTCCTACCCACCCCCCCAGCCCATTAGCAGTCCTACCCGCTACCCCCCCCAGCCCATTAGCAGTCCTACCCACCCCCCCAGCCCATTAGCAGTCCTACACCCCCCCCCAGCCCATTAGCAGTCCTAACCCCCCCCCCATGGCATATTAAAAAAAAAAGAAAAAAAAAGCTGGCTTTGGCTGCTGCCGCTGCAGCGGCAGAATGCAATGTCCCGCGGGGCCCCCTCCGCCCGCTAAGCCCCTCTGCAAGGGCTTTCAGATTCGCGAGGGAGAGCTGCTCCCTCGCGTCTCTGTTAAGCCCCCAGGGGCTAATGGGAAATTTCCCATCAGTCCCTCGCGTCTAAAGGGGCTGATGGGAAATTTCCCATTAGCCCCTGCGGGCTTAACAGAGACGCGAGGGAGACGCTCTCCCTCGCGAATCTGAAAGCCCTTGCAGAGGGGTTTAGCGGGCGGAGGGGGCCCCGCGGGACACTGCACTCTGCCGCTGCCGCGTCCGCGGCAGCAGCCAGAGCCAGCTTTTTCTTTTTTGCGGACCTACCCGCGTGCCAGCTGCAAGGCCTTCGCGTGCCACAGCTGGCACGCGTGCCATAGGTTCGCCATCGCTGCCCTATATCATCCCTTTTTGTGCTTACTCCCCTCTTATATGCCCCTCCTTTTCCCTCCCCTCGCCCACCCCCTTCCCTCCCCCTCCCCACCCTCCTTCCCTCCCCCTCCCCACCCTCCTCTCATTCTGTAGTCATCCGTTCGTCTCCCGCTCCACCATTCCAATGGCAGTATCACCTCCCATTTCTTCCAATCACCATTCAGTCTTCCTGATCACCTGTAACTATTGCCTCTCTCATCTTCTTCCGCTGCCCTCCACTCTCTTAACCTTCCAAGATTCCAACCACTTATCCACACTCTGCCATTGTTCCATACATTTCCCCCCCTGTCCCCCTCCTCATCTCCGTCAATTGATGCATCAAACCCACCTCTGATACCCTTCTAACAAATCCTGTCAAGTGTGGAACACCCGACCCCACCCAGTGCTGTGCTATCTCCCAGCGTGCTGCTACAATACAATGATGAATCATGCCACTATCCTTTTTTGGAATGTCCTCTAGTTGATGCAGTATGCATATCTCTGGTTTCCTTTGCAAGCGATATCCTGTCATGTTATAGATCATATCTAAAATCTCCATCCAGTAAACTTGTATGCACGCACACTTCCACCACATGTGCAACCAATCCCCTCTCTCGTGACATTCCCTCCAACATTGGTCAATAGCTCCCCTTCCAGCCCTCCTGTTACGTACTGGAGTGCAATACCAATGGAACAATACTTTATAAGCGTTCTCTTATCTCCAGGAACAAACAGGAATGTAGTCTTCACATATGGGTATCGTCGGTACTGACGGAGCCTGCGTGGGAATGCTCCCCAGCGTCCAATAGGAAAGCTTTTGGGAGCATCCCACAGTGCCTGCGTACTGCCTTCCTGCCTTTCCCAACTGTCCCTCTCCAGTTCTTCATTTTCTGCGGAGCCGACAGGTCGCACATCCTGTCACCGCAGAAAAAAATCCTGTCTATTCTTCTTTTTTGTGGTCACGTCTGCCTTCCTTCGACGCTACACCGGTACCACCAGTGGTTCTTTCTTTTCCAAAATAAACCCCAAAAACCTTTTTCTGGAGTCTTTTCCTGTTATTTTCTCCTCAGGTGCCACGTGCCATTTTGGGCACTAGGCCCAACTTTTTCCTTTAAAATGGAAAAACCCGCTTTGGGATTTTAAAAGTGTTCCAAGTGTGGTGGTACCATCTCCGTCACCGACACCCATGAGTGGTGCCTCAAATGTTTAGGTCCTGGCCACTCTATTTCGGTGTGTGTTGCCTGTGGGATGATGTTGAAGAGGGGCCGGCAGAACCGAGCTGCTAAACTTAGCACCCTGTTTCCCTTCAATGCAGCCTCCATGGCATCGACGTCTTCCAGGGCTTCGTCTTCCTCCCATGGATCTCAGGTAACTAAACATAAATCTATCCAGTCCTCAAAGGGTAGATCTCCTAAGTATCGCGATGCCTCTGGCGTTGCCCTTGAGGGACTTTCACTGGCAAAATTGCCCCAGCGGGAGGCTTTGGCTTCCAAAGCACTAACGGGGCTCCAGGATGTTCTCGAGGCCTCAACCTCGGCAGAACTACTGGTGCCATGCTCTGGAGTATCGGCTGCTTCATCCGGTACCGACACCCAAGCATCGGCAGCGTCGATAGACCAGAGATTCTTGGCTATTGAACACAGTTTGGCGACTCTTCTCACGGCCTCGATGCCCTTGAAACCGCTTCAGACAATTCAACTAGTACAGGCACTGACTCCAGCACCGGTACCGACTGCATCGACATCGGTAGGTATTCTACCGGGACCGAGTCATGCTTATCCATCCGGTATCGACATGTTGGAACCGGACCCCTCTGATGCCGACTTTGATCGGTACCATGCCTTGCACGATCACCCGGATCAGAGATACTTTGGTATCGGCAGAGCTTTCAGAGTCTTCAGACTCATCCAAGGATTCAGAGTACTTCTTCCTGAGGATGATTCTTCTCCTCAGTGTAGGATGTCGCCACCAGAGAATATGTCCTTTCAGGATTTTATCCGAGATGTGGCTCGAGGTCTTTCCATCATAGTGGCTCCTGAAAAAGAGCCTAGGGCAAAGGAAATAGAAATCCTGCCATACCCTAAAGCTCCCAAGGAGGCAGCTACCTTACCTATTCATGAGATCTTGCATGATCTCATGTTAAGGATGTGGGAAACACCTCTAACCACATCTCCTCACTCTCGAAGACTCAACATCATGTATCGAGTTCCTCCTTGTCCTGGGTTTCAGAAGACTCAATTACCACACCATTCCATGGTGGTGGAATCAGCTATCAGAAGGATGAAGAGTGCAAAAAGGCATGCATCTAATCCTCCAGGACGTGAGTGTAGGACTCGACGCCTTTGTACGTCGAACCTTTTAGGCTTCCATGCTTTCTGCTAGGATCAGTTCCTACATATTATATATGGGAATGTTCCTTAAGGAAGTCACGGGAGATTTAGAGCTTATGAGCCCTCTCCTTCCTGATAAGAGGCAGGATTACCTCGCCCTTGTCAAACATGCTCAGGATGTTTCCAAGTTTGTGAATCGTGTAGCCTTTGACTGCTTTGAGTGCATAAGCAGAACCTCTGCTATTGCCATAGGTGCACGTAGGATTGCCTGGCTCCAGGCATCTGACTTGGAACTTTGGGTACAGGATAAACTAGGGAATATTCTTTGCATAGGAGAGAATCTCTTTGGCAAGAATTGGCAGGAAAAAGCTAATGAGATAGATGCTGACAATATCACTTTGGATAGATTGTCTAAATCTACAGCTGATCCTTCAAAGAAAAAAATACTACAAGAAACCATTCTTCAGTAAGTAGTAGTTTTACCCCTCCTATACCCAGCAGGGTTGTTTAGGTCAGTCTGCCCAAAAGGGACAGCAGCAACAACCTAGGCAAAGAAAAACAAAAGCCACTAAGCCTCAACCAGCTCAGCAGATTCAGCCTAAACAGGGGCTTTGACTCCTATCTAGAGAACTTTGTCATCCTGGCCCTGAACGGCCCAGAGCCTTCCACCATTCCAGGAAGGTTATGTCATTTTACCCCCAGATGGGGGCAGATAACAGCAGAAAATTGGACTCTGTCTATTGTAAGAGAGGCTTACAAGCTTAATTTCCTCAGCATGCCCCCTCCTACAATGGTAAGGCAGTTCAAGACTCAGACCTCTCTCAACGACCAGTTAGATCAGGGGTCTCAAACACGCGGCCCGCGGGCCGCATGCGGCCCGCGAGAGACCTTTGTGCGGCCCGCGATGCCCAGGAAAAAAAAAAACCGGCTTCTGCTGCTGCTGCCGCCGCGGGAAAATTAAACTTTACAAAAAAGCTGGCTGCTGCCGCGGCGGTAGCAGCAATATCGCAAGTCCCGCCCCCCATCCCTTCCTGCTTGCCTTGCTTGTGAGTTCTTCTCTGCTTCGCGACTCTGTTAAGCTCGCCGGGGCAGATGGGAAATTTCCCATCTGCCCCGCGAGCTTAAAAGAGTCGCGAGGGAGAAGCTCTCCCTTCGCGGCTCTGAAAGCCGAAGCAGAGAGAACTCACAAGCAAGGCAGGCAGGCAAGCAGGCAGGATCTGCCGGGGGGAGGGAGGGAGGGAGTAGGACTTGATGTGGGCTGCTGGGGGGGAGCAGGACTTGATGTGGGCTGCTGGGGGGGGGGGGAGCAGGACTTGATGTGGGCTGCTGGGGGGGGGAGCAGGACTTGATGTGGGCTGCTGGGGGGGAGCAGGACTTGATGTGGGCTGCTGGGGGGGGGGAGCAGGACTTGATGTGGGCCTGCTGGGGGGGGAGCAGGACTTGATGTGGGCTGCTGGGGGGGGGAGCAGGACTTGATGTGGGCTGCTGGGGGGGGAGCAGCACTTGATTTGGGCTGCTGGGGGGTGGAGAAGGACTTTATGTGGGCTGCTGGGGGGGGGTAGGACTGGAAATGGGGATGGGGGTTAGGACTGGAGGTGGTCTGATTGGGGGGCTAAGACTGAAAATGGTGTTATGGGGGGCCAAGAATGAAGATGGGGCGATGGAAGGGTTAGGCCTGGAAGTGGGCTGTTGGGGGGCTTAGGACCGATAATGGGCTGGGGGGGGGGGCTAGAACTGGTAATGGACTGGGGGGGTGCTATTACTGGAAATGGGCCGAGTATAAGGGGGAGCTTGAACTGCAAATCGCTGTTGGGTACAGGGTCTGGGATGGGTACGGGGCGGCGTGGACGGGGGCTTGGAACGGAACTGGGCGGGGCGGGGCGGGAGCTAGGACTGGAAATGGGCTGATGATGCGGGGACTAGAAGGGAGCGGATGCTGGGTGGGGCAGGAGCTAGAAGGGAGTTGATGTTGGGGGACGATTAGAATGGGATGAGGCTGGGAGAGTGAAATGGAGAGGGGAAATATATTTAGTGTGGGAGGGAAGAAAAATCTACAATTGGCCGGGTATTGGGAGAGTAAGTGGGGATTGAGGATGGAGGGGTAAAATTTGAGTGGATGAAATAGGAATGAGGAAAGAGCAAAAGTAGACTTAATATTATGTTAAAGATGTATAGAGAGAATGGAAAAAAACCTAGGAAAGAAGAAAGGACAAATGGACAGCAGACGATGGAGCGTTAGCAGAAGACACGAAGAAACCAGAAGAAAGTGGCTGGAACAATTGCAACTGAAAAAAAATGCACAAAAGGTAGAAAAATATCTCTTTATTTTGAATTTATTAACTGAAATATGTCAGCTCTTGGAAATGTGCATCTTTAACGTCTGCACTTTATTTAATACAAGAGGAAATCAATGTATAGTTTTATTTCTACAGTGTTGTACATTCTAAGTTTGGCTTTTGGGGTTCCCAGTTTAATTGTCTTCCTGTTTCTAAATTGTGATTCCTTGTTTGGTGATGGTGTATGTTCTGCATGTGTAACTGAGCTGAGGTATTCTGTTTATGTAATTCCTATTTGACATTGCCACTTGTTCTCTTTCCCGAGTAGGTCATGTATTGTTGTTCTCTGAAATGTGTTGATTTAATATTTGCATTGTTCCCATTTGATAGGCTATGGTGCTTTGTGAGTCCTGGTAGTGCTGTTAGGACACGGCAGGTTTGCTATGGGTTCTAAATGAGCAGTGTTTCTAGTAGTTCCTAATGTGCCTGGTGGTTGGCTCTGGTTTATAGTAATGTAGAAATCTTTTAGTCTTTCTTTATCCATACACTCATTAAGAGGCATGTTTACTAAAAGTTAGTGTATGGTAACATTATGCAAATATTTATGCAAATGTGCCCTTATGCAAATGATGCCCTTATGCAAATGAGGCCTGCGTCTTGTGCGGCCCCCGGGTTACTCTACAAGTCCTCATTTGGCCCTCAAAGCAATTTGAGTTTGAGACCCCTGAGTTAGATCAAGAGGTCACTGTGCTTCTTGCCCAAGGGGCAATAGAAGAGGTACCCATTCTCCATCAGGGTACAGTGTTCTACTCCCCCTATTTTCTTATTCCAAAGAAAACAGGAGGACATAGACCCATTTTAGACCTCAGAGATTTGAAAAAATTCCTGTTCAAAGAGAAGTTCAAAATGATTTCTCTAGAAACTCTGCTGCCTTACCTTCAGAATCAGGATTGGCTTTGTTCTCTAGATCTCAAGGATGCGTGCACTCATGTTCTCATCCATCCAACTCATCGAAAGTTCCTTCGCTTCCTATTTCAAGGGAAGCACTACCAATACAGGGTTCTTCCTTTTGGCCTGGCCTCTGCACCAAGGGTGTTCCCAAAATGCATGGCTGTGGTGGCAGCATTTCTTCGCACCCTAGGAATATTCGTCTTCCCTTACTTAGACGACTGCCTCATTCGAGCCCCTTCAGAGCCAGAGGGCCGGGTTGCTCTCTCCCACACAGTGCGCATCCTTAAGTATTTGGGACTTGTCATAAACTTTCCAAAATCCAACCTTTCTCCCACTCAATCTCTAGAGTTTATAGGAGCTCTGCTGGATACCAGACAGACAAGGGCCTACCTTCCACAGCCCTGCTGCCTTCGCATTGAGCAGTTGGCTTCCCAAGCAGTGTTAAAACCTCACCTCACTGTTTGAGAAATGTTACAGTTGCTAGGCCACATGGCAGCCACCGTGCATGTGGTTACTTATGCTCGCCTCCTTATGAGGGCAGCCCAGTGGATTTTATCCACTCAGTGGACTCAGGTGTCAGGTTGCCTGTCAGACGAAATAGCAAACTCAGATTGCCTTATTTTGTCCCTCCAATGGTGGCAATCACCCCAAAATCTTTTGGTGGAGTCCCCTTTTCAGCAACCTCCACCCCAAGCCACTCTAACATCAGATGCTTCACAGGTGGGTTGGGGAGCCCACCTGCAAGGCCTCTCTACCCAGGGTACCTGGACTCCATAGGAGACCTATCTACATATAAATCTCCTGGAACTCGGAGCAATCTTCCTTGCTCTTCGAGTATTCCACAGCCAGCTCCGCTACAAGACAGTCCTGGTTCAAACGGACAATCATTTAGCTATGTTCTATGTGAACAAGCAGGGCTGATCAGGCTCTCTGTTGCTATGCAACGAATCTTTGCGACTATGGGCCCTCACCAGAGAGCTTCAGATTCATCTCTTTGCGGTGTATCTGCCAGGCATTCAAAACTCTAGGGCAGACAGACTTCCACACGAATGGTCTTTCCATGCAGACCAGGTGGCCAAAACTTTCCAATTTTGGGGAACCCCAGACATAGACCTCTTCGCAAGTCCGCTGAATGCCAAAGTTCCCTGGTTCTGTTCCAGAATTCCGGCTCAGGGTTGACAGGCCAGGGATGCTTTCCTCCTCCATTGGGACCAGGACTTCCTGTATTCCTTTCCACCCATTCCCCTAATTCCCAAAACCCTGTTCAAGGTTCAGAGAGACAGAGCTCATATGATTCTCATAGCTCCACATTGGCCACGGCAAATGTGGTACCCTCTGCTCCTACATCTCTCTCAAGCTCCGCCTCTTGAGTTAGGATCTGCTCCAGATCTCCTTTCTCAGGAGGACTGGATGCTGTGGCATCCCAATCCCCAGTATCTGCATCTCAGGGCCTGGTTGCTGAAAGCTTAGGTCTTCACGGTTTTTACCTTTCTCAGCAGGTAATCGATATCCTTTATGCTTCCAGGAAGCCTTCTATAAGACGCTGTTATGCTTTCAAGTGGAGAAGGTTTACCATATGGTGCTCGCAGAAGGGTCTTAACACTCTTGCGATACCTTCTGAATCATTGCTGGAGTATCTTCTTCATTTGTCTAATGCAGGGCTTAAGACCAATTCAGTGAGTTCATTTGAGTGCTGTTGCGGCTGCTTTCAAGCCTCTAAATGGACAACCTATTTCCTCTCATAGCGAGATTTATGAGGGTCCTTCTTTTAACTAAGCTTCCCATTAAGCCACCACCGGTTGTATGGGACTTAAATTTGGTTCTTGGGCAGCTTATGAAACCACCCTTTGAACCATTAGCCACTACCTCTTTGAAATTCCTTACCTGGAAGGTCATCTTTCTTATTGCAACCACATCAGCACGTCGTATCAGTGAATTGCAAGCATTTTTTTTTAATTTTTTTTATTTAGACAGTTTTGTATACCGCCTTATCCTTCAATCAAAGCGGTCACAACACAATTGGGGGATACATTTAACACGTGGGGATATGAGACACATACACTAATACTTACAGGGAACATGGGCAATGGAGGGTTAAGTGGCTTGCCCAAGACCACAAGGAGCATCTGTGGGACTAGAAACCCCAGTCCTTCCGGCCCAAGGTTGCTGTCCTCTAGTGGGATTTGAACTCCCGACCTTCCGGCCTGAAGTACCTTGCCCCAACCACTAGGCTGCTCCTGGTGGCTGATCCTCCTTATACAAGGTTCCATCATGATAAGGCAGTTCTTAGGACTCATCCACATTTTATGCCAAAGATGGTGTCACCTTTTCATTTAAACCAAGCGGTTTACCTTCCTGTATTCTTCCCAAGGCCTCATGCCCCAAATGCAGAAAGGAATCTTCATGCTTAGGATTGTGAAAGGGCTCTGGCCTTTTACTTGCAAAGGATACAACAACATAGAAAGTCCTCGCAACTTTTTGTTGCTTTTGATCCTAGTCATTTGGGACTTCCAGTCTCCAAAAGAACACTGTCCAACTGGATTGCACAGTGTATATCTTTTGCCTATGAGAGTAAAAACCTTCCTCTGGAAGGCCATGTCACAGCTCACAATGTGAGAGCCATGGCAGCCTCTATGGCTCATCTTCATTTTGTGTCTATTGACGACATCTGCCGAGCAACTACTTGGGCTTCGGTTCATAACTTCACAGCCCATTACTGCTTAGACAAGGACTCCCGCTGGGATGTCTTGTTTGGTCAGGCTGTTCAACACCTGTTCCATGCTTAATCAACTCCTACCCACCATCCCTGGTAGGATGCCAGAGATCCATGGGGGGAAGTGGGAGCCTTGTCAAAAGGGCACACAATTTCTGGGGTCTTCTCCCTGACATCTGCAGCTAGGGAGTCCCCATATGTGAAGACTACATTCCTGCTTATTCCTGGAATTAGCATAGTTATTCACCTGTAACAGGTGATCTCTGGAAACAGCAAGAATTTAGTCTTCACAACCCACCCACCTCCCCTAGGAGTTGTATCTCTCTCTCTCTCTCTCTCTCTCTCCCTCTTTTTTGTCTCAGCTTTAAACTCAACTGGAGAGGGACAGTTGGGAAAGACGGGAAGGCAGCACTCAGGGGCTGTGGGATGCTCCCAAAAGCTTTCCTATTGGATGCTGGGGAGCGTTCCCGTGCAGGATCCATCGGTACTGACGATACCCATATGTGAAGACTAAATTCCTGCTATTCCCGGAGATCACCTGTTATAGGTGAGTAACTATGCTTTACCTGTGTGGCAACAGAAATACTTGTCACCGTATGTATTATCTTGTCCCATACCTCATCATTCCAGCTCACCCCCAATTTACCCTCTCCACCCTCCATTAAGCCTCTGTAAATCCTGGACAAAATTCCTTTCCTTATCGGTTCTCCAGTTCAGTCCTCCACCTCTGGGTTGTGTACCACCTCCTGAAGCTTGGAGACTGGGCATGTCAAAATTGTGACATCACTGGATGTAGTCTGCTGGTCTCTCCCATTAGCCCCAGTGTGTCCAGTCTCCTTGCAGCAGGACGACGTAGTGAGCCTAGGTCTGGGCTCACTTGAGGGAACAGATAAGCTGTTAGGGTAGCTTAGAAATAGTTTGTAGGGGGATTTGATTGATTTGATTTGATCTGATTTAAAAAACTTTGGTAATTTGAGTCCTGTTTCTGCAGTCTCTTCGGTGATGGCTGCTTTAGCAGGAATGCCTCTGGAGCAGCTGGATTGTCTCTCATTGTTGACGGACACGAGTCTCGTGGGATGGGGAGCACATTGCGGAGATCGGTTCGCGCAAGGCACTTGGTCCGTTCAAGAGAGCGCATGGTCGATCAACCGGCTAGAGCTGAGAGCGGTCTACCTAGTGCTTCAAGTGTTCGAAGCTACGGTGACTGGTTGAGCGGTGCGCGTGCTGACTGCCAACTCTGCAATGGTGGCCTACATCAATCGACAGTGTGGCATAGGAAATGCAGCAGTGGAAGAGGAAGCAAAGGCACTGTTCTCTTGGGTAGAATGTCGACTGCCAGCGGTCTCAGCAGCACACATTGTAGGGAAGGACAATGTGATGTTGGATTTTCTCAGCAGTGTCTGATGCCGGGGATTGGGAGTTGCATCCGGACGTATTTGCACAAATAGTCCACAGATGGGGACCTCCAATCATGGACTTAATGGCAACCTTTCAGTCAGCAAAAGCCAGTCGTTTCTTCAGCAGGTGGCAAGAAAGGATGTTGGAAAGGATCGACGCCCTGATGCCTCAGTGGCCGTCGACAGGTCTCCTCTGTCTTCCCTCCGTGGGTGCTCATAAGCCGGGTAGTTCAGCGTATCGATGCTCATCAGGGGAGAGTACTGTTGGTGGTCCCGGTCTGGCCAAGATATGACCGTGGTATGCCGATCTTATTCACCTACTCGACGGGAATCCCTGGAGGTTACCAGTGTCGGAGGATCTGTTGCTACAAGGGCCGTTTCAAATGCCTCAGGTGGACCTTACGGTTTGGCCATTGAAAAGGCGAGGCTAAAGAAAAAAGGTTATTTGGGAGCAGTTATTGCGTCTTTGCTTAGAGCAAGGAAACAATCCACGTCTCTTGCATATGTCCGTATATGGCGTATTTTTGAGGACTGGTCCTCAGGGTGGCAAGTTTGGGCAGTTACGGTATCTGTTCCCTTGATTTTGAACTTTCTGCAAGATGGGTTTGATAAGGGTCTTGCAGCCAGTTCCTTGAAAGTCTAGTTGGCAGCCCTTTCTTGATATAGAGGCTAAGTAATCCACCAAGGATTTGCCCTCATCTTTCTGGATATCGCCGCAGCGTTCGATTCAGTGAATCACGAACTCCTTTTAGCGAGACTAATTGAGAAGGGCATCACTGGAACAGCGCTTGAATGGTGCAGGTCCTACCTATCCGGAAGATGGCAGCACGTCCGCTCAGGAGGCAGAACCTCAGAACCCTTCCACCTGGATCAGGGAGTCCCACAGGGTTCCTCACTTTCTACCCTTCTGTTTAACATCTACATGCAGCCAATCTGTAAGATCATCTGGTCATTTAATGTCGACTGCATGCTTTATGCCGATGATGTTCTACTATACATCCCCTTCTCCACTGATCTTTTAGATCTCTCCCCTCTAATAAACTGTTTCAATGCAGTATCTGACTGGCTTCTCTCCCAAAACCTCCGTATACAACAGAAAACGGAAGTCCTCTTCATCACGAGGAACCCCAACTTCACCCCACCACAAGGTCTCAAAACAAATGAAGCTGAATTGCAATCCAAGCCTTCAATACGTTACCTGGGAATTACGCTGGATCAACGCCTTGATATGAAATCCCACATAGGAAACACAGTCAGAACTATATACTATAAGATCCGTACACTGAGACACCTACGCTTCATGCTCGAACCAAATGATTTCAGGACAATCTACCAAGCACTTATCTTACCCCACTTCGATTATGCCAATGTCATCCTTCAAGGTCTTCCTCAATCCACCTTGAACCCGTTACAGCTGGCAATGAATGCCGCAGCAAGAGTCCTTCATGGAGCCGCCAGGACCGACCACATTACACCTCTGCTGATTCAACTACATTGGCTACCCATCCAGGCTAGAATTATCTTCAAAACTCTACTCCTCACGTTCAAAGCTCTTAATAAGCTCTCCGCCACATCCTTATCTGCCCTTATTAACACTACTATACCAAACAGAGCAAGAAGATCCACGTCCATCAACTCCCTGAAGCTCCCAAAGGCCTTAACAAGCTGCACTACTTCTACAGCCAACAGAGCCTTTATCCTATGTGCTCCAAGGTGCTGGAATGCACTACCCCCTGGCATCCGGGCTATCAACAGCTTAACACAATTTAAGAAAGCTCTTAAATTCCATCTCTTTAACAAGTACCTTATAGAGTCAACGGCACCCATAGACCTCAGTGATTCCACCCATTAATACAGTTCCTTGGTGTCTCAACTAACATGCCAAGTCTGCTTCTCTATAAGTAAAGATTATGTTCATAGTAACTGCTCCTTGTAACTGATACCTATACAGTAATGTTTTCCTTGTAAATAGATTGTAGATAGTTACCCTTGTTATCCAAGTTCCTTCCCTTGTTATCTGTAAACTCATGCATGTTGACTGTACTGAGATTTTTTGTTCTATGTGAACCGCGCTGATGCTGAATAGTGCGGTATATAAGAGAATTAAAATAAATAAATAATAATAATAAAAAGTACAGGGAATTGCTCTAGGCGCTCATACTGCTGTTGCATTTCCTTAAAGCAGTAACCAGACTGTGACCTTTGCATAGAATTATGGTTCCGCCGTGGGATCTCAATTTGTTTTTAGGGGTGTTAACCAAAGCACCTTTTGAGCCGTTGCACCAGACGTCTATTAAGGATTTTATTTATTTATTTTACAGTTTTTATATACCGCGCTCTTTGGTATCAGCGCGGTTTACAGATAACAAATTTTCGCATTAGAACAATCCTTTGCTTACATTATAACAGGGTCAGTAACTTGGAGATAACAGGGGAAACTATATACAAACTATATACAGAAAGATATATCACCTCTGGATAATTTACAGTTCAAGTTGTGATCATAACTTTGGGTGTGCAGAGAATCTGGTTCGTGTTCTGTTATGACTGTGTTGTTGGAGTGTCAGAGGCTGTGTGGGTGATTTGCGAGACGGGGGGGAGGAGGTGTAGAGTTAGGGCCTAAAAGGTGATGACAGAATAGGTAGTGTTTAAGGACCTTTCTAAATTGAGCGAGGTCTTTTATTGATCGGATATGAGGAGGGAGATTGTTCCAGCAAGTTGGAGCGAATAAGGTAAAGGCCCTGTCTCTGGTTGCTTGGTTACATTTAGTGTACTCCTTTGGTACGACAAGGGTATTAGCGGCTGCGGATCTTCTCAGTCTGTTCGTGGGGGTGTTAATAATAAGTGAGGAGAGGGAAGGTGGGGCTGTTTGCTTTAAAGGACAGCAGTAGTGCTTTGTAAGTTATCCTGGCTTGTAGGGGTAGCCAGTGAAGCTCTGTTAGTATGGGGGTGATGTGGTCTCTACTGGAGGTACCGCAGAGGATGCGGGCTGCTGAGTTCATCGCCAATTGGAGTGGGTTGAGGGTGCTCTTGGGTAGACCATGCAGGATGACGTTAGCGTAGTCAAAATGTGGTGTTACAAGGGCTTGGAAGATTGTTCGGAAGTCATTAGGGGCGAGTAGAGGTCTTAAGGGTTTCGGCGTTCTTAATTTGTAGTAAATGGATTTGACGGTCTGCTTTATGTGATCTTTGAAGGTCAGTTCTTGATCGATGGTGACTCCCAGGTAGCGAATTGATGATTTACATGGTAGTTCCGCGTCTCTCACCTTCAATGTTGCGGGGGGGGGGGGGGGAGAATTTATTATTCCTGGTTACGAATAGGACTTCCGTTTTCTTGAAGTTTATTCGCAAGTTCTGGGTTAAGAGCCAGTCTGTAATCGCGTTGAAGCAATCGATTATTGGGGAGAAGTCGGGGGCATTGATTTTTATTGGAGTGAATATCAGTACGTCATCTGCATAGATCAAGCTGGAGGCGTTGAATGTTCTGATGATTTCACAGATTGGTTGCAGATATATGTTAAATAGAAGAGCTGATAATGAGGATCCTTGGGGTACACCCTGTTGTTGCTGGAAGGGATCAGAAGTTGAGGATCCTATCTGCACCTGTTGCCAGCGGTTAGTTAGGTAGGATCTACACCATTCCCAAGCTGATCCCTGGACTCCCTTTTCTTGGAGACGGTGAAGAAGTTGTACATGGTTAACCGAGTCGAAAGCTGCCGAGATGTTGAGGAAGATGAGGATGAACCCATTTTCAATTTTGTCAAACCCTCTTAATAAGGTGTTGATAAGTAATGTGAGTAGGGTCTCTATGCCGTGGGATTCACGGAACCCGTGTTGGCAGGGATCAAGAGGGGCTGAAATATCTGTGCTGCTGCAATTGAATTTGTACCACCTTCTCGATGATTTTGGCTAGGAGGGGTATACTTGAAATTGGACGATATGAATCAGTTTTCGCTGGGTCGAGTTTATTGTTTTTCAGGAGAGGGCGTATTGAGGTTTGCTTGAGAGATGATGGGAATGATCCGGTTGTGAAGGAAAGTTGCATAAGGGCAAGTGTGGGGCTCAGTTCAGCACGCATTTGACTTTAAAGACCGTGTTTCTGGTAGCCATTTGTTCGGCGAGGCGAATTTCAGAGTTACAAGCGTTGTCCTGTAGAGAACCATTCTTGTCCTTTTCCAGAGAGAAGGTGGTGTCTCCTTTTTCATCTGAATCAAACGGTTTCTCTTGCAGTGCTAGGTGCGCTGAAGGGGAGCGCTTCGGATCGTACTTTGTGCCGTTTGGACCTAAAACGAGTATTGTGGCAATATTTGAAGGTTTCAGAAACCTTTCGCAAGTTGGACCATCTATTTGCGGCGTTCGGAGGTATCCGCAAAGGAGAAGCGGTGGTGAAAGAGTCCATTTCTAGATGGATTAGAGAGGCGATTGCATCAGCTTATCTACTGCAAGGGCTTTCGGTTCCAGTGGTCCTAAGAGTTCCTTCTACCAGAGCACAAGCGACTTCCTGGGTGGAACACAGTTTGGTCCCGCCAGGGGAAATCTGTAGGGCGGCCACCTGGTCATCTCTTCATACTTTCAGTAAGCACTACCGCCTGGATGTTTCGGTGGCGAATGATGCCTGTTTTGGTTCGGCGGTGTTGCGAGCCGGCTGGAAAGGTCCTGCCCAATAATTGCTGCTCTGTTATATCCCAGAGGTGGAGGACTGAACTGGAGGACTGTAAGGAAATGGAAATTACACTTACCTGGTAATTGTGGTTCCTTGAGGAACTCCAGTTCAATCCTCATTCCCGCCCGGGGGTGGTGTCGTTGGCAGTGGATGGTCAGTTGGGAGAAGTGTAAGACTACCGGTAGGTATGATTATTAAAGAGCTGTGGGTGGCTCTGATTCTTTCTATTTCTTTCTGTTTATTCTTACTCTTTCTTCTTTCTACTGAATGAGGCGAAAGGGTAAGGTGCAAGAAGAGTTCCCTTCTTACTGGAGGGGGGGGGGGGAATTCATAGTTATACGTTCAGATTTAAGTACAAAGTTATAATTTATATGATAGCTACTTATCTGTTGCTCCTTTGAGTGTGCTTTGTCAATAGTTCACTGGGGCTGATGGGAGAGACCAGCAGACTACATCCAGTGATGTCACGATTTTGACATGGCTAGTCTCCAAGCTGCAAGAGGAGGTGCACAGCCCAGAGGTGGAGGACTGAACTGGAGTTCCTCAAGGAACCACAATTACCAGTTAAGTGTAATTTCCATTTTTGCCCTATGGTCCCTGTGCTGAGAGCCTCAAACCACCCCCTATTTTCCCAAAGATCCTTCCACACCTTCTGTTTCACAAAATGGCTTAATTGTAGATATGCATAATAATCACTATCCCTCAATCTGTATAAATCCTTAATGCCCTCAAACTTGAATGCCCTCTTTACTCACTATTTGAGAGGTATGTGTTAACCCCACCTGCGCCCATCTGCGTAGAATATGTACTCCTGGTCCCTATCCCCTCTCAAAACAAGCCTCCAATGTCTTGCCCTGTGTATATCTTTTATCTTGTACTAATATTTTTTGGTTTTGTTTCCACACTAACAAACTATGCGCTATGAAGGAATTGTGAGCCGTGGCGTATATGTTCTGAAATATTACTCCCCCTCCACACTTGTTGTACCAGGCTCTCTCCCCCTATTAAATCTTCTTCCATTTGGACCCATTGTTTGTGTTCCTCGGTGCCACTCATAGATTGTTTTCAGTTGCGCTGCCTCATAATATTTCCTAAAATTAGGCACCCCTAATCCTCCCTCTCCTTTGGCTCTTTGCATTACGATCCTAGCTACTCTCGCCCATCTATTTTGCCAGATGAACTGATTAACGATGCGCTGTAACTGTTTTAGCTTACTAGGCGGTACCTTTATTGGTAGCGTCTGGAACAGAAATAGAAATCGCGGCAAGAGCATCATCTTTATTGTGCCAATCCGTCCAAACCATCAGATATCCCTGCCCCCCACCCATCCAACAAGCTTTCTACCTGCCCAAATAACTTTTGATGATTCAGCTTATATAATTCTTCTATCCTATTACTTATATGAATTCCCAGATATCTAATACTTTTTCGCCCACTTAAATGGGTATTTCTCTTGAAATATTCCCTGTGTCCCAGTGTACTGTTAAATTTAAAATTTCTGATTTGGTCCAATTGATAGTAAAACCCGATAGTTTGCCAAATTCTTCTAATTCACACATTAAAACTGGGATAGAGAATCGTGGCTTGACCACGCTCAAAATTATATCATCGGCAAATAACGATATTTTGTATTCTCCCTGTCTTATTTTGATTCCCTGTACATCAACCCTCTCCGCAAATGGTTTCAGGGAGATAGCAAAAAGAAGCGGCGACAGTGGGCAACCCTGCCGCGTTCCTCTCCCCTCCCAAAGAACTCAGAATAGCCACCATTTACCCTAACACAAGCTTTCGGTTTACTGTATAGCGCTTTTACGTTGCTTATGAATTCTGCCCCCAAACCCATTCGTTCCATTACCTGGAAGAGAAATGGCCAAGACACCTGGTCAAAAGCCTTTTCTGCATCTAGAGACAACAATAATGCCTTTTCCCTCTGATGTTCCGTTGACCAAATCATATTCAAGATCTTCCTTATATTGTCAGCTACTTGTCTACCGGGAATAAATCCCGCTTGATCATGGTGTATCAACTTCCCTATCAACTTATTTAGATGCGTAGCTAATATTTTAGCTAGTAATTTGGTATCGAGGTTGAGCAGCGAGATAGGGCGATAGGATGAACACTCTTGTGGATCCTTTCCCTCCTTATGTATTATGGTTCCTAATCATCCCTTCAGTCTAGTCCCAAGCCTCTGGGTTGGGCACCTCTCACAGCAGCTTGGAGACTGAGAACACGTCATCTTTTTTCTGATGACAACTGGTATATCCTTCCTAGATTCGCCTCCTCACTCCAGTTACCTCAGTCTCCAAGCAGCCAGAGGATTGGTGAGCCCAGAGGTCCAGGCTCACTAGAGAAATGATTAAGATATAGATAGGATTTTAGTCTTTCAAAAAAAAAAAAAAAAGAAAGAGAAGTTAAGAGGAAATCTGCTGGGTACTTTCCTTGGGAAGTTTGTTGCCTGGAAGATTTTCTGAGGTCTTGCTTCCCCCCTTCCCTCTCTCAACCGAGGGATTTACGAAGGTGGGGAGTCGGCCTCAGGCCCGGAGGAAGAGTGGCACTTCGGCTCCCAACCCTACTGCGGGGGTAGAGGGGCCGGAGGGAGTATCAGTCAGCGCCTCGCAGAAGCTGTGCCTGCTCAGTGCTGTGAAGAGCCTCGACCGGATTGTATTGAGGCGCGGTTCTCTTCCTACCACTTCTCTGCAACCGATGCTGACAGTCTAGCCAGTCGGTAGAGCAGTGGAGCAAGACCTTCTCCGGGGCACCGGAGACATTTCGGGGGAATTGCTTGAGGTAAGGCTTCCTCTGCGCCTCTAGGAACTGCCGCAGTCAGTGTGTTGGGGCAGCGGGGTTGAGGTGTTTTTTTCGGGCGGTGGGCCTACCGCGTGTCAGCAGTGCGGGAACGGCTGGAGCTGCATCTCAGTGTTTCGAAGGCTCGTTTTTTTTGGCAGGAAGCCTCGTTTTGCACATTTTCAGATTTTTTTTTTTTTTTCTAGCTCGGGGTCCTTAGTAGGAGCTGCTACTTCAATTTTTTGGAACATTTGAAAAAAAACCAACCCAGCCCTGCATTTGTTTTTCTGGCTGTGCAAGCAGATCATAGCTGTGATTGACTTTGCAGTGTGGTGGTCACAGGAATGCCTTCTAAGCCACGTTGCCTGGTCTGCAGCTCTAGAAAGGGTTCATTGGCTGAGTCGGGTCTGCAGAGGGTGTATGCTGGAGGCTACGGCTATGGAGAGCTCCTTAGGAGGGGCAGCAGAGGGGCAGAGGGCTGCGCTGGACGTGCAGGAGCCTGCTTCCCTGGATTTAGCGCCATGCGAGCCCACGGCGGGTCCCTTGTCCGCTCCGGATCTCCCTGCTTCTCAGCCAGCATTGCCCGGAGGGCGAGCGGCCATTTTTTTCTCAGAGTTTGTAGCCCTTATTCAGCAGGCTTTTGGGGGGCAACATGGGGGTCTTGCAACAGGTTCCGCTGGGGGGCAACAGGGGAGAGAAGAGACCTTTTACCCCCCTGAGCACAGAGACAGCGGGAAGCCTAGCGAAGAGGGTCAGAAAGGAAAAGGATCAGAAGGATCTGTCATTGGACTCGGAGGGAGGTCACTCCGAGGACAGTGAGCTCGACGGCGAATTAGAAGAGGACCTAGAAGGAGGAGAGGTCACGGAGAGAGAAGATCAAGCAAGGGTTGTCCGTCTGTTCAGGAGAGAAGAACTACCGGCACTCATCTCGGAGACGCTGAGGGCTCTCAATATGCCTACCCCTGGACCTGCAGAGGATGCTGCCTTGGAGGATCTATTGTTACAGGTGTTTCGGAAGACCCAGAGATCGTTCCCAGTACACAGTGATTCAGGAAATGATCCAGAAAGAGTGGGACATGCCGGAGGCGAGTTTAAAAGGTTCTAGGGTTATGGGATGCCTTTACCCCCTGGTGGATCAGGATAAAGAATTGTTTAAGTCCCAAAAAGTGGATGCAGCCGTCTCGGCTATCACGAAAAAGACTACGATTCCAGTAGAGGGAAGTGCTGCGCTCAAGGATACTCAGGACAGGCGGTTGGAGGCCTTGTTGAAGCAGGTTTTTGATGTAAATGCTTTGTCTATACAGGCTGCCATTTGTGGAGCATGGGTGGTGAGAGCTTCCCTTCACTGCTCTCAGAGGGTACAAGGAGACCAGGGGGAGGCCGGCGACGTGGTAAGGCTGGAATCTGCAACAGCGTATTTAGCGGATATCCAGTATGACCACTGTCGCGGCTTGCCGTTATCTTTGCGCAATTGGGCAGCGGATGGCTCTTCCAAGTCCAGACTAAGCAAGCTTCCATTTAGAGGAAAATTACTATTTGGGGAGGACTTGGATAAACTGGTGAAGGATCTCGGAGAATCCAAAGGGGGTCGTCTCCCGGAAGATAAGCAAAAGCCTGGGAGGTCATCTTCTTTTCCAAAAAGTCAGCAACGGGAGTTTAGGAGACTTCGATACCCTAGATTCAGTCACACTCAGAGGACGTTTTCCTAGCAGAACTCAGGGGTTTCGTAGATTTCAGGGAGCAGGAAGGGGCTTTGGAGCGCCGTCCTCTTCCACAAATCTGCGAAAGGCCTAATGAAGTCAGGGGGGCCCAGGCAGGCTTGGAGTCCGTAGGGGGTCATCTGTGGGAGTTTCTTCCTGCCTGGGTCCAGATTACATCAGACAGGTGGGTGCTGGAGGTCATTCAAGAGGGGTATGCCTTGGAGTTTCAGCGGCCAGTAAGAGAATTCTTTGTCCAGTCCCCATGCAAGTCGCCAGTAAAATGCGCCGCACTGAGGGAGACGGCCGAGAGCTGATTGACCTCAAGGCGGTGGTTCAGGTTCCTCAAGACCAACGCGGGTTAGGTCGATACTCCGTTTATTTTGTGGTGCCAAAGAAGGGCGGAGCGTTTCGTCCAATCTTAGACCTCAAAGGAATGAATCTGTTTCTCCGGGTATCCCATTTTCATATGGAAACGAGGTCGGTCATAGTGGCAGTACGAAAGGGGGAGATTCTCACCTCCCTGGATCTGTCAGAGGCCTACCTGCACATCCCAATACGCCTGGAACATCAAAAATTTCTCAGGTTTGCGGTGCTTATGGGACATTTTCAATTCCGAGCCTTGCCGTTCAGATTGGCCACGGCCCCGAGGACGTTCACCAAGTGATGGTCGTCATGGCGTCGGCATTACGAAAGGAGGGCGTGCTAGTGCATCCGTACCTGGATGATTGGTTGAATCGAGCAAAGTCCCAAAGCGTATCGGCGACAGCAAAGGTGGTAACATTTCTGCAAGACCTTGGTTGGGTGGTCAATATGGCAAAGAGAAAATTGGTTCCATCTCAGGATATAGAGTACTTAGGAGCCCGCTTCGATACCTGCCTCATCAGCGAGCGCTTGGATTACGACACTTAGTCTGACGTTTTCTGAGCAGAGCATCTCCCACAGCATGGCATTACCTTCAATTGCTCGGGACCATGGCGGCTACAATAGATCTGGTCCAGTGGGTGAGAGTGCACATGAGACCGTTGCAAAGGGCGCTGCTCAGGCATTGATCTCACCAGAACAATTGGTTGTCCCAAAGGTTACCCTGTTTACCGGAGACGCAACAAGCTCTACAGTGGTGGCTTCATGTGAAGTACCTCGAACGGGATGCCGTTGGAAACGCCTTGTTGGCTCCCACTGACGACGGATGCCAGTCTCTTCGGGTGGGGAGCTCATTTCCAAGGAACGTTCGCCCAGGGGCAATGGACAGAGCACGAAAGGTCCTGGTCCATCAACAGATTGGAATTGAGGGCGGTGCAGCTTGCGCTGCAGGCGTTTCAGCCTTTTCTTCACGACGTTACCATTCAAGTGTTTTCCGACAATGACATTGCAGTCGCCTACATCAATCGCCAGGGGGTACCAGCAGTGCTCCGATGGAAGAAGAGGCCGAACAGTTGTTCGAGTGGGCTGAGCAAAATCTGCTAGTGGTGTCAGCAGCACATGTTGCGGGGGTGGACAATGTGCAAGCCGACTTCTTGAGTCACGTGCAAGTGGATCTCGGAGAGTGGATCCTACATCAGGAAGTGTTCGAAATGCTAGTAAGTTGCTGGGGGACACCAGTGATGGATCTCATGGCGACCTTCCAGTCGGCAAAAGTCGATCGGTTCTTTAGCAGAAGAAGAGAACGGATGTCGGAAGGTCTGGATGCCCTCATCCAAGCTTGGCCGGAGGAACGGCTGCTGTATGTGTTTCCTCCTTGGGTGTTAATAGGAAGGGTAGTACAGCACACATAGTGTCACAAGGGCAAGGTGCTTCTGATAGCACCGGATTGGCCAAGGCAGCCATGGTACACAGATCTGATGCGGCTTTTGGTGAGGAGGCTGTAGCGCCTTCCATTTTGGGCGGATCTTCTGTCTCGGGGGCTGCTCCACATGCCTCAAGTGGATCAGTTCTCGCTTACCACCTGGCTCTTGAGAGGGCTAGGCTGACGGCGAGGGGATATTCTACTTCTCCAGGACCAAGCAGGAAGTCAGTCCTCACTTATGGGTGACATCGGCGCCGATGGAGCCCCCGTGCGGAGCATTTCCCCAGCTTTCTATGAAAGCCTTTGGGAATACTACATGCATGTGCGGTCCCCTTCCCGCCTAAAGGTGCCATCTTGCTCAGTCTCTCTTTTTCCGTGGAGCCCTTTGGACGTTCGTCCTAGTCACCCGGGAAAAGTTGATTTTTTTTTAAGATTTCTTCGCTTTTTCTTCGAGTTCGACGCCGGTTCCCCTTCCCGCTGGGTTCGGTACACCAGTATCGAGCCTGTTCTCTATTTTTCGGTTTTTGCCCTTCGTGGCTGGCGTTCGCGCCCTTTTTTCTGTTTTTCCCTGGAAGGCCGGTCTTTTGACCTCGCGGGGGCCCTTTTTTCCCCGATGTCTTCCAGTGGTTTCAAGAAGAGTGATTGGTGCAAGAAACTAATGTCTCTCACCGACAAACACGACTGCTGCCTTCGGTGCCTCAGTCCAGATCATGACCCCATGATCTGTGGCCCATGTGGTAAAATGTCCACCAAGGCACTTCGAAGCCGTCAGCATCAGAAGAAAAGGATTTTTTCGGATTCTGCTTCCGGCCAGGCCCAGACCTCGTCTGAGGCCTCGACGTCTCGGGAGTCTGATCCCGAGCATCGCCGGGGTTCCTTGGACAGGGGGTACCCCGACCGGGAACGCAAGAGGAAGAAACGGTTTGCGAGGGCAGCGTCGGAGGAGGTCCCTGGTTCCTCGAGGGCCAGGTCTAAGACCCCTGACCGCCGTCCCGGGCCTTTGGAGCAGGAGAAGCCGTCCAAAGTACCTCGTGTAGAGCCGGAGACCGTCGGACACGTAAGTCCTGTAGTCCTCGTGGACTCTCCTCCGAGGGAGCCGACGTCGGGCCCGGCGGAGGAGAGTCCACGAGGACTACAGGACTTACGTGTCCGACGGGGCCCGAGTCGGTAGCTGCTGAGTCTCCTGAGCTTGGACTCAGGCTGACAGCCTTGGAGTGCAGATTGTCTGCCTTCATGGAGCAGCAGCGGGTACTGATGGCCAGCCTTGCTGGTGCATCTGCCCCGACCACCGGGACATCGACGTTGAAGTCAATCCTGGAGACCGAGCCAATACTCGAGACCATGAATGCTCGAGGTCATCCTCGGTCAAGGTCTCCCTCGACCTCCTGCTCGGAACCGAGGGCTTCGACGCCGGTGCCTTCGGCGTCGGGGCAGGTGCCACCTCAACCCGCACGGTCGGAGCCCCTCGACTCCTCTTCTGATGAGTCAGCCTGGGAGATGGAGGATGAGGAGTCCCCCGATACCTTCCGGACTCTGTGCATCCCGTCGGACTCACTGGTTCTCGGAGTTCATGCGGGATATGGCCAAGGCCTTGGCGATTCCCGCCGACCCCGAGGAGGAGCCTCGAGCCGAGGAGCTGAGGCCCTCCAGTATGACTCTCCTCCGAAGGAGACCTTTACTGTGCCGGTTCCTCCGATGCTGGAACGGCTCCTATTACGGATGTGGGAGGCACCGGCCTCGGCGCCTGTCTTGAGCAAGCGGGTCGATTCCATTTATCGACTCCGTAAGAGCCCTGGCTTCCAAAAGGCGCAGCTGCCACACCAGTCCATGGTGGTGGAATCGGCCATGTATCGACTGAAAAGCCAGAAGATGCACTCTGCGGTGCCCCCTGGTAGAGAGGCCCGGAACCTGGATGCTTTCGGCAGAAAGTGCTTCTAGGGCTCGATGCTTGTTTGCCGTGTCCAGTCATACCCAGCTGTACATGGGCATGTTTCTCCGAGACCTGGCAAAGGAGTTTGCTGGGTTCTCTGCTGGTCTCTCCGGGAATCCTTTGCAGAGGTTCCAGTCTTTGTCTTCAGGAATCCGGGACTGTTCCAAAATTCATGTCCTGAGTGGCCTACAATGGCTTCGAGGCTTCGGCTCGTGTGGCGGCCGCCGGCATCGGTGCCCGACGCCAGGCATGGCTGCAGTCATCGGACCTCGAGCCTTGGGTTCAGGACAAGTTGGTCGATGTCCCTTGCTGAGGTGAGAACCTTTTTGGCAAACCCATGGCCGAGAAGGCTGCTGAGCTCGAGACCGAGCACCTGACCCAGGACTAGGCTGTCCAGAAAGACTTCTGCCCCTTCTCACAAAAAGAAGGGCTCGGGTAAAAAGTCCTTCTACCCGAGAAATGTCTGCCAGAAACCTTTCCCTCAATACCAGGCCTCCCCAGCTCCCCCTCAGGGGCAGCAGGCCAAGGGGCAGGAACATGGGCCCCGTAGGCAGAAGACCCCCCAAGCCTCCGGCTCCTGCTCCTGCTCCTACCCAGCAGGGAGGGTTTTTTTGACTCCCATGGCATAGCCTCTCCGTCCCTGCTGTCCCATCCCTGCACAGGAGGTCGCTTAGCCCTGTTTGCCCACCGGTGGCCACCCATTACAGGGGATGCTTGGGTTTTAAGCATCATTCACCAAGGCTATATGCTTCATTTCCAACATCTACCTCCTGTCTACTTTCCAGGGGAGCCTCTGAGGCCTCTCCTGCACACCACCCTCCTCCTCCAAGAACTTCAGGGGCTCCTTCTGGACAAGGCGGTGGAGCCGGTACCTCCTCACCTACAAGGGCACGGGTTCTACTCCAGGTATTTTCTGGTGCCAAAGAGGACAGGAGGCCTAAGGCCTATCCTAGACCTCAGATACCTCAACAAGTTCTTGGAGAAAGAGAAGTTCAAGATGCTTACTCTTGGAACACTTCTGCCCTACTTCCAGCAGGGAGATTGGCTATGCTCCTTAGATCTAAAGGATGCGTACACTCACATCCTCATTCATCCAGACCACAGAAAGTACCTCAGGTTTGTGGTGGGAGGAAACCATTACCAGTACAGAGTACTGCCTTTTGGCCTAACTTCCACCCCACGGGTCTTTACAAAGTGCCTAGCTGTGGTGGCAGCCTACTTGAGGACTCAAGGGCTATTTGTCTTCCCCTTCTGGACAACTGGCTCATCCAGGGTCAAATCTACCAGGAGGCCAGGCAGGCCACCTTCAGGACTGTCACACTCCAAGACCTAGGCTTTGTCATAAACTTCGCAAAGTCCACTTTGCTCCCCTCCCAGAACCTCGAGTTCATAGGAGCATGGCTGGAGTCTCTGCAAGCACGGGCTTACTTGCCAGAGGACAGAGCTCAAAGGCTCATGGAGTTGGCATCCCGGTTTCTCAGTCTGCCGAGGGTTCCTGCCAGGCTCTATCTGCAGCTCCTGGGACACATGGCATCGACTGTGCATGTGACCCCCAATGCCCGCCTCCACATGAGGCCTGCACACAGTGGTGCCTCAGAACTCAGTGGAAGCAGCCCACTGGGAGCTTAGCAGACAAAGTGAGGGTATCCATACCTTTCCTGGATTCTCTTCAGTGGTGGCTACACCCCCCGAACTTGCTGCAGGGGGTGCCTTTTCAGGTAGCTGTCCCCACAGTGGTGTTGACAACCGATGCCTCCTTGCAGGGCTGGGGTGCACACTATCAAGGGAGCTGCACCCAAGGCCTCTGGTCCCCATGGGAAGCCCTGCAACAGATCATCCTACTGGAACTGCGGGCTATTCGCTTAGCCCTCAAGGCTTTTTCTCACTCCTTGGCCCACCAGTTTGTTCTAGTTCAGACAGACAACCAAGTAGCCATGTTCTATGTGAACAAACAGGGCGGCACAGGGTCCAGGCCTCTATGCCTGGAAGCACAGGCCCTTTGCTCTTTTGCCCTCAGGCACCAGATGTTGCTGAGGTTTGTGTATCTTCCTGGCCAGGAGAATTTTCTGGCAGACCGCTTAAGCAGAATTCTGCAGCCCCACGAATGGCAGCTGCACCCATTGGCGGTTCAACAGATTTTCCTGAAATGGGGACTTCCCTCCATGGATCTCTTTGCCAGTCCCCTGAATCACCAACTGCCCAGGTTTTGTTCCAGGCAACCGCATCCCCTAAGGGTGGCGGCGGATGCCTTCCTGATTTCTTGGTCCCAGGGCCTGCTCTATGCGTTTCCTCCCATGCCTCTGGTGGCCCGAACCTTGTTCAAGATTCTCAGGGACAAGGCTTCAGTACTTCTGGTTGCTCCCAGGTGGCCAAGGCAGCCCTGGTTCCCCCTGCTACTTCAACTGGCAGTGGAGACACCCATGCCTCTGGGATTCCAACCTGACCTTCTCTCTCAGGATCAGGGTTCCCTTCTGCATCCCAATCTCAAATCTCTCCGATGGCATGGAGGCTGCAAGGGTAGTCTTGGCTCCCTGGGGCCTACCTCAGGAAGTGGAAGAGGTGGTCTTGGCCTCTAGAAAGCAATCCATCAGGAAAACTTATGCCCTAAAGTGGAAAAGGTTCTCCTTGTGGTGTCAGCAACGCAAGGAAGATCCTTTCACCTGCACTGTGCCAGTAGTGCTCCAGTACCCTACTGCACTTGTCCGATCAGGGCCTTAAGTCCAATTCTGTTCGGGTCCACCTCTCTGCTCTGGCGGCTCATCACTTTCTGGTGGAGGGACACTCTTTGTCAGTTCATTCCTTGGTGTCCAGATTTCTCAGAGGCTTACTATTGCTCAAGCCTCTTCTCCGTCCACCGGCCCCTGAGTGGGAGTTGAATGTGGTCTTGCAGCAACTTGCCCACCTTTTGAGCCCATGGCTACATGTCCTTTACGCTTCCTATCCTGGAAGACTCTATTCCTAGTGGCCCTGACCTCAGCCAGGCGAGTGAGTGAACTTCAAGCCCTGGTCTGTGACAGGCCATACACTCGCTTCTATAGGAACAGGGTAGTCCTTAGGACTCATCCTAAGTTCCTCCCCAAGGTTGTCTCCTCTTTCCATCTCAACCAAGAGGTGGTTCTTCCAACATTCTTCCCTAGGCCCCCATGCAAGCCGGGTTGAGACAGTCCTGCATACCCTGGACTGTAGGAGGGCCTTGTCCTTCTACCTTGAGCGTACGCAGGGGCATAGAAGGGCTACTCAGCTCTTCGTATCTTTTGACCCCCAATAACTTGGGGGTACCTGTGTCCAAGCGTACCTTGTCCATCTGGGTGGCTGACTGTATCACCTGGGCTTACAGGGCGGCTGACCTTCCTTTGCAGGGTCGGGTCACGGCACACCGTGTCAGGGCAATGGCTGCCTCAGTAGCTCATCTCCGCTCTGTACCATTGGCAGACATCTGCAGGGCTACAACTTGGTCCTCAAGCCAGACTTTTGCGGCCCATTACTGCCTGGAGAGGGAGTCCCGTAGGGACAGTGCTTTCGGTCAGGCAGTGCTCCGGAATCTCTTTGAGGTTTAGGCAACTCCTACCCTCCAGCCCTCTGGTTGGGCTACTGGTGGAGGTATGTTTTCAGTGAAATCCTTTCTCTGATGCTGAGGCTAGAGGGAGCTCATTTTTCAGCTCTGGGTTCCCGGTAGCCTGAAACTGGGGAGTCCCCATAAGTGAGGACTGACTTCCTGCTTGGTCCTGGAGAAAGAGTAGTTACTCACCTGTAACAGATGTTCTCCAGGAGCAGCAGGAATCAGTCCTCACAACCCTCCCTCCTCCCCTGGGAGTTGCAGTTATACATAGTTCATTTTTACATTTTTGTGTGCTGTTTTTAGCTATGTCATTTGACTGAGCAAGATGGCACCTTTAGGCGGGAAGGAGACCACGCATGCGTGTAGTATTCCCAAAGGCTTTCATAGAAAGCTGGGGAAATGCTCTGCACATGGGCTCCATCGGCACCGATGTCACCCTTAAGTGAGGACTGATTCCTGCTGCTCCTGGAGAACACCTGTTACAGGTGAGTAACTACTCTTTCCGTAATTTCCACTTTAAGGGCAAGGAAAAGATCTACCTCTTTAGCCTATGTGCGCATCTGGTGGGTCTTTGAGGCCTGGTGTGTGGACAATCGGGTACAAGCACTGAGGACGCCTGGTGTGTGGACAATCGGGTACAAGCACTGAGGACGTCGATCCCGTAGGTGTTAGCATTTTTACAAAGGGGTTTGGAAAAAGGTTTAGCAGCAGCTTCCCTGCGGGTGCAGGTAGCAGCTTTGGCCTGTTATAGGGGTAAGATTTGCGGTGAGCCACTGGTTGTCATCCAGATATCAAACGTTTCCTAAGGGCTGTGACTCTTTTTCGTCCGCCCTGTAGGCCGGTGGTCCCAAGTTGGAATCTTCCTCTGGTATTAGAGGTGATGGTCAAGGAGCCATTTGAGCCATTGTCTGGAGCGTTTTTAAAGGATCTTACCCTTAAGGTGGTGTTCCTAGTAGCGATGTGCTCGGCAAGGCGCTTTTCCGAGTTACAAACGTTATCCTGTAGGAAGCTCTTTTTAGATTTGAGTCTAAGGTAGTTTTTCAGCCCGTGCCTTCCTTTTTGCTTAAAGTGGTCTCGGTTTTTCACGTAAATCAGGTGATCAACTTGCTGGTATTCGTTTAGACTTCAAAGGATTATTCTTCTCAAAGACTGCATCGCTTGGACGTGCGGCGGGCATTGAAGATCTACATCTGTAGAACGAAAGCTTTTCGGCGGTCTGATCGACTTTTCATGCTATTCGGAGGACCAAGACAGGGAAAGGCGGTTTCTAAAGCCTCCATTGCTAGATGGATTAAGGAAGCCGTTGCGTCCGCAGATATTTTAAAAGGAAAGACTGTGCCCGAAGGTCTGTGGGCTCATTCGACGAGGGCACAGGCAGCGTCCTGGGCTGAATGCCAGTTAGTGCCAGCGGTAGAAATTTGCAAAGCTGCTACCTGGTCGTCGCTGGATTCTTTTGTCAAGCACTACCGTCTCGATGTTGAGGCGGTGAGGGATACCTGTTTTGGATCAGCGGTTCTTCAGGCTGGTCTAGCGGGTCCCTCTCGTTGAATTTCTTTATTGCTCTGTTACTTACCCAGATGTTCGAGACTAGACTGGAGGGACGATTAGGAAGAGTAAATAAGACTTTCCTGCTAATTGTTGTTCCTTGAACTCCAATCTAGTCCCGTATCCCTCCCTGGTATTCGGCAGCCTAAAGTAAGGGGCCCTTACAGGTAAGAATTCAATGTTATAAGCAGGGAGCTTCCTTTTTAGTCTCCTTTTTTCTCGTTAAATGGGGAGGGTAGACCTCAGTACTTCTAGCAAAAGATGTTAATGAAGGGTAGGAAACCCTCTTGTATAGTTTTAAGTTGGAGTTAATTAGGGGGTTAGTATATGTTGATAAAGTTTAATACTTAATGGTTGTTCCGATGAGTCTGCTTTGTCAGTAGGTTACTGGAGTGAGGAGGCGGATCCAGGAAGGATATACCAGTTGTCATGAGAAAAAAGATGACGTGTTCTCAGTCTCCAAGCTGCTGTGAGGTGCACAACCCAGAGGTTTGGGACTAGACTGGAGTTCCTCAAGGAACAACAATTAGTAGGTAAGTCTAATTTACTCTTATTCCTGCCCACCGCATAGTGTCCGCTAATCTCCCTCCCTCCCTTGGCAAATTTAAGAGCCTCACAAGCGGTGCAATTAATATCTCTCCAAAGCACCTATAAAATCATGCTGTAAGCCCATCCAGCCCCGGAGCCTTTTCAACCTTTAATTGTTTGATTGCTCTCTGCACTTCTACTCTTTTTTGCCTTGTTTAAGTCTTGTTGCTCCCCCTCCTCCAATTTTGCCATCTTCAGTGAATTAAGATAACTCTGTATCTCTCCTTCTGGGGAGAGTCACTTGCTTTATACAACCCCTGATAGTATCCCCTAAATGCCTCCCTAATTTCCCTATTCTTGTATACCAGCTCCCCTCCCGAATTCCGAATTTTCAGTATGTGGGAGCACAATTTCCTATGCTTCAATTTCTGCGTCATGTATCTCCCCGCCTTATTGCCTCCCACAAAAAAGTCCAGTCTCAAAAGCTGCATTTGGTACCTTATCTTAGCGGCCTGCAGTTCATTTAACTGCTCTCACTGCTAGTACCTGACCTCTATAGACCCCTATCTGATCTTGCGCATCTAAATCTTCCAGCTCCAACAATTTTGCTCTCAATTCCTTCTCTCTCCCCTCCCTTTCCTTCTTTTTTCACGCCCCCCCACCCATTTAATTAGTACTCCTCTCACCACTGCCTTATACCCATCCAATCCCCCTCCCCATGCCATCTCCCCATTATCCATTCCATTTAAAGTATTCCCTAGTTTCCCTCTCTATTTCCTCTTACCTTCCCATCCTCCAATAAGGATTCATTTAATCTCCAGAACTGTGTACCTCTCCCCTCCTTCTCTAGTGCCAATCGAACCTGCACAGAGGTGCATGATCTGACCATGTAATCGAATCCATATCCGCCTTTCTCCAGGACCAAGCAGGAAGTCAGTCCTCACATATGGGTGTCATCGGCGCCGATGAAGCCCCAGCAGAGCATTTCCCCAGCTTTCCATGAAAGCCTTTGGGAATGCTGGCATGCATGCGCGGTTCCCTTCCCGCCTGAAGGTGCCATCTTACCTCAGTCTCTTTTTTTCCGAGAAGCCCATCGGACGTGTGTCCTGTTCTCCCGGATAAGTGATTTTTTTCTTTGGCGATTTTCGCTATTTTTTCTCCGGTTCGACGCCGGTTCCCCTCCCGCCGGGTTCGGTACACCGGTATCGAGACAGTTTTCTTCATTTTTCGGTTTTTGCCCTTCGTGGCTGGCGTTCGCACCCTTTTTTCATTTTTCACTGGAAGGCCGGTCTTTTGACCTCGCTGGGGCTATTTTTTCCCCGATGGCTTTCAGTGGTTTCAAAAAGTGTGATCGGTGTAAGAAAATTGTCTCTCACCGACGCACATGACTGCTGCCTTCGGTGCCTCGGCCCTGACCACGACCCAAAGTCGTGTGGGCCATGTGGAAAGATGTCTTCCAAGGCACTCAAGAGTCGACAGCATCAAAAGGAAAGGGTTTTCTCGGACTCTGCCTCTGGCCGAGCCCGGACCTCGTCTGAGGCCTCGACATCTTGGGATTCCGATCCTGAGCGCCGTCAAAGCTCCTCGGACAGGGGGTCCCCTGACCGGGAACGTAAGAAGAAGTGGCTCGCGAGGGCGGCGTCGGAGGAGGTCCCTGGTCCCTCGAGGGCCAGGTCTAAGACCCCCGACTGCCGTCCCGGGCCCGTGGACCAAGAGAAGCCTGCCAAAGTTCCTCGCGTGGAGCCGGAGTCTGCTGGACACGTAAGCCCCGTAGTCCTCGTGGACTCTCCTCCCAGAGAGCCGACGTCGGGCCCGGCGCCGCCGGGGCCCGAGTCGGTGGCTGCTGCGTCTCCCGAGCTGAGTCTCAGGATGACAGCCTTGGAGTGCAGACTGTCTGCCTTCATGGAGCAGCAGCGGGCACTGATGGCCAGCCTGTCTGGTGCATCTGCCCCGACCACCGGGACATCGACTTCGAAGTCAACCCCGGAGACCGAGCCGATACTCGAGACCCTCGTGGCTCAAAGTCATCCTCGGTCGAGGTCTCCCTCGACCTCCCGTTTGGGACCGAGGGTGTCGACGCCGGTGCCCCCGGCGTCGGGGCGGGTGCCTCGGGGCCCCGCGGGGTCGGACCCCGACTCCTCCTTGGACGAGTCCGCCTGGGAGACGGAGGACGAGGAGTCTCCCGATAATTTTAAGACTCGGTGTGTCCCGTCCGACTCACCGCTGTCTGATCCCCGGAGTAGATCCCCTCCGGAGGACACTAGGTTCTCGGAGTTCGTCTGGGATATGGCCGCTGCCTTTATTTATTTAGACAGTTTTGTATACCGCCTTATCCTTCAATCAAAGCGGTCACAACACAATTGGGGGATACATTTAACACGCGGGGATATGAGACACATACACTAATACTTACAGGGAACATGGGCAATGGAGGGTTAAGTGGCTTACCCAAGACCACAAGGAGCACCTGTGGGACTAGAAACCCCAGTCCTTCTGGCCCAAGGTTGCTGTCCTCTAGTGGGATTTGAACCCCCGACCTTCTGGCCTGAAGTACCTTATCCCAACCACTAGGCTACTCCTCCCTGCCTTGGCTATCCCTGCCGATCCCGAGGAAGAGCTTCGAGCCGAGGAGCTCGATGCTCTACAGTACGACTCTCCTCCGAAGGAGGCCTTTACTGTCCCGGTTCCTCCAATGCTGGAACGGCTCCTCTTCCGAATGTGGGAGGCCCCGGCCTTGGCGCCAGTTCTAAGTAAGCGAGTCGATTCCATTTATCGACTCCGCAAGAGCCCTGGTTTCCAGAAAGCACAACTACCACACCATTCCATGGTTGTGGAATCGGCCATGCATCGTCTGAAGAGCCAGAAGATGCACTCCGCGGTGTCCCCCGGCAGGGAGGCCCGCAACCTCGATGGCGTCGGTAGGAAGTGCTTCCAGGTGTCGATGCTTGCTTGCCATGTCCAGTCTTACTAGCTGTACATGGGCATGTACTTGCGGGACCTGGCCAAAGAACTGGCCGTCTTCTCTGCTGGTCTCTCCGGATAACCCTTGCAGAGATTTCAGTCCTTGTCCTCAGGGATTCGGGAATGCTCGAAGTTCATTTCCCGCGCCGCCTACGAAGGCTTCGAGGCTTTGGCCCGAGTAGCGGCTGCCGGCATCGCGGCTCGACGCCAGGCATGGCTGCAGTCATCGGACCTCGAGCCATGGGTTCATGACAAGTTGGTCGATGTCCCCTGCCGAGGTGAGAATCTTTTTGGCAAACCTGTGACCGAGAAGGCCGCTCAGCTCGAGACAGAGCACCTTACCAGGACAAGGCTGTCGAGGAAGACCTCTGCCCCTTCACATAAGAAGGGCTCGGGTAAAAAGTCCTTTTACCCGAGGAAGGGCACTGCCTACAAACAGTACCCTCAGTATCAGGCTGCCCAAGCTGCCCCCCAGGGTCAGCAAGCCAAGGGCCAGGGTAATGGGCCCCGTAGGCAGAGGACCCCCAAGCCTCAGGCCCCTGCTCCATCTCAGCAGGGTGGGGGTTTTTGACTCCTTGAGCGTAGCCTCTCCTCCACTGCTCTCCCCACCCTGCACAGGAGGTCGTCTCGCCCTCTTTGCCCACCAGTGGCCCCTTATCATTGGGGACAGTTGGGTACTGGACATAGTCCACAATGGCTATGCCCTCCATTTTCACCAACTGCCTCCAACATATTTTTCAGGGGAGCCTCCAAAGCCTCCCCTGCACACAGACCTCCTAAAAGAGCTTCATGGTCTGTTGGTGGACAGGGCGGTGGAGCCTGTGCCTCCCCACTTGCAAGGTCAAGGATTCTACTCCAGGTATTTCCTGATACCCAAACGAACCGGTGGCCTTCGACCCATTCTGGACCTCAGAAACCTCAACAAGTTCTTAGAGAAAGAGAAGTTCAAGATGCTTACTCTTGGAACACTTCTGCCCTACCTCCAGCAGGGAGATTGGCTATGCTCCTTAGATCTAAAGGATGCGTACACTCAAATCCTCATTCATCCAGACCACAGAAAGTACCTCAGGTTCATTGTGGGAGGGAACCATTATCAGTACAGAGTACTACCTTTTGGACTATCCTCCTCTCCCAGGGTCTTTACCAAGTGCTTGGCAGTGGTTGCGGCCTACCTAAGAAATCAAGGCATCTTTTTCCCTATCTGGACGACTGGCTCATCAGGGGTCAGACGTCCCTGGAGGCCAGCCAAGCCACCCTCAACATCATTGCTCTGCTTCAAAAGGTAGGCTTTGTCATAAACTTCGCAAAGTCCACTTTGCTCCCATCCCAGAACTTGGAGTTCATAGGGGCAAGGTTGGATTCTCAACTGGCAAAGGCATTCTTGCCAGAAGACAGGGCTCAAAGGCTGATGGACGTGGCAAAGCAGTTTCTGAACAAGTCCCTGGTCTCCGCCAGACTCTGCCTCAGGCTTCTGGGTCATATGGCTTCGACAGTACATGTGACTCCCAATGCCAGGCTCCATATGAGGCCTGCACAGTGGTGTCTTCGGACTCAGTGGTCTCAAGCCATAGGCCACTTACGAGACAAAATAAAGGTGTCCAAACCCCTTTTGGCCTCCCTCAGCTGGTGGCTACATCCACCCAATCTACTCAAAGGCATGCCCTTCCAAATGCCAGAATACTCGGTGGTCCTCACCACCGACGCCTCTCTGAAAGGCTGGGGGGCTCATTGTCTGGACAAGTGCACCCAAGGCCTCTGGTCTTCCTGGGAGGCAGCCCAACAGATCAATCTGCTGGAACTTCGAGCTATCTGCTTGGCTCTGAGTTTTTTCTCCAGCCCTGGCTCACCGCTCAGTCTTGATTCAAACAGACAACCAGGTGGCCATGTTTTATGTGAACAAGCAGGGTGGCACTGGGTCCCAGATCCTTTGTCGAGAGACTCAGGGCCTTTGTTCCTTTGCCCTGAAGCACCACATGCTTCTCAAGGCGGTGTTACCTCCCAGGCCAGGAGAACTGCCTGGCCGACCGGTTGAGCAGGATTCTGCAGCCCCACGAGTGGCAGCTGCATCCCTTGGTGGTTCAAAAGATTTTCCTGAAGTGGGGTCTCCCTTGGATAGATCTCTTTGCCAGTCCGCTAAACAAGCAGCTACCCAAGTTCTGCTCCAGGCAACCACATCCTTTGAGGATCGCACCAGATGCTTTTCTGATGTCCTGGTCTCAGGGCCTCCTGTATGCGTTTCCTCCCACGCCCTTGGTGGCCCGAACTCTGTTAAAGATTCTTCGGGACAAGGCCTCGGTCCTGCTGGTAGCTCCCAGATGGCCGAGACAGCCTTGGTTTCCTCTTCTGCTTCAACTGGCGGTGGATCCCCCACTGCCTCTGGGGTTGCAACCCGACCTTCTCTCTCAGGAGCAGGGTTCCTTACTACACCCCAATCTCAAGACTCTCAATTTGATGGCCTGGAGGCTGCAAGGGTAGTCTTGGCTCCCTGGGGCCTGCCTCAGGAAGTTGAGGAGGTTGTCCTAGCCTCTAGAAAACAGTCCACTAGGAAAGCCTATGCTCTCAAATGGAAGAGGTTTTCTGTATGGTGTCAGCTACGTACAGAGGATCCTTGCTCCTGTACTGTGCCAGTAGTGCTTCAGTACTTACTGCACTTATCAAATCAGGGACTTAAGTCCAATTCTGTTCGGGTCCACCTCTCAGCTTTAGCAGTTCACCACTCACTGGTGGAGGGACATTCTTTGTCAGGTCACTCCTTGGTGTCCCGCTTTCTCAGGGGCTTGCTTTTGCTCAAGCCCCACATCCGTCGTCCTGCTCCTGAGTGGGAGCTGAATGTGGTCTTGCAGCAACTTACTCGCCCACCCTTTGAGCCGATGGCTACTTGTCCACTGCGCTTCCTCTCCTGGAAGACACTCTTCCTGATAGCCCTTACCTCGGCTAGGCGAGTGAGTGAGCTTCAGGCCCTGGTCTGTGATAGGCCTTACACCAGGATTTATAGGAACAGGGTAGTCCTCAGGACTCATCCCAAGTTCCTCCCTAAGGTTGTCTCCTCTTTCCACCTCAATCAGGAGGTGGTTCTTCCAACATTCTTCCCTAGGCCTCTTTTAAGCCAGGCTGAAGCAGTCCTGCATACCCTGGACTGTAGGAGGGCCTTGTCCTTCTACCTTGACCGTACGCAGGGGCATAGAAGGGCTACTCAGCTCTTCGTATCCTTTGACCCCAATAAGTTGGGGTTAGCTGTGTCCAAGCGTACCTTGTCCATATGGGTGGCTGACTGTATCACCTGGGCTTACAAGGCGGCTGACCTTCCTTTGCAGGTTAGAGTCACGGCCCATCGTGTGAGGGCAATGGCTGCCTCAGTGGCTCATCTCTCTGTGCCCTTGGTAGACATCTGCAGGGCTGCAACTTGGTCTTCAAGCCAGATCTTTGCAGCCCACTACTGTCTGGAAAGGGAGTCCCGTAGGGACAGTGCTTTTGGCCAGGTAGTACTCCGGAATCTCTTTGAGGTTTAGGCAACTCCTGCCCTCCTGCCCTCTGTTGGGCTACCGGTGGAGGTTGTGTCCTTGAAAAGCCTTTCTTTGCTGCTGGGACTAGAGGGAGTTCTCTTGTTCAGCCTGGGTTACTCGGTAGCCCAGAGCTAGGGAGTCACCCATATGTGAGGACTGACTTCCTGGTTGGTCCTGGAGAAAGAGTAGTTACTCACCTGTAAGGTGTTCTCCAGGAGCAGCAGGAATCAGTCCTCACAACCCTCCCTCCTCCCCTTGGAGTTGCAGTTGTACATAGTTTGTGTTTTTACATTTTTGTGTGCTCTTCATAGCTATGTCATTTGACTGAGGTAAGATAGCACCTTTAGGCAGGAAGGGAACCGCGCATGCGTGCCAGCATTCCCAAAGGCTTTCATGGAAAGCTGGGGAAATGCTCCGCTGGGGCTTCATCGGCGCCGATGATACCCATATGTGAGGACTGATTCCTGCTGCTCCTGGAGAACACCTGTTACAGGTGAGTAACTACTCTTAATCCTTCCCCCCATCTCCCTTGAAACCCAAATAGCATCTATTCTAGAGTATGATCCATGTACTGATGAAAAGTAAGAAAATTGCTGCTTCTCTGGATGATGGAATCTCCAAGCATCAATCAAACAATGTTGTGTGACAAAACTCCGGTACCGCCTCCTATCCGCCCTCTTACCCTCTTTTTCCTGTGGCATCTCTTGCAAGGTTCCAGGTCAAATTGAAATCTCCTCCACAGATTAATTTTCCCTCCCCCAATTTCCCCACCCCCTCATTAAGTTTTTTGTCCAGAATTCACTTTGCCCTCCTGTTGATGCATATACATTTACTATACAATACCATTCATTTCCCACTTTTATCTGCATTAACACATATCTCCCCTCTTTATCCCTTACCACAGTATGCAATAACATCTTCAACTTTGTATTTATCAGTATGGCTACCCCTCCTTTTTTCTTTTCCACCATATTAGAAGCATGTACACAGACTCCATATCCCCTGGGTTTAACCAGGTACTCTGTCGCCCTTGTCAAATGCGTTTCTTGTACAAGCACTGTCGCTGCCTTTTGGCGTATTATTTCTTTATACAATTTTTGTCTTTTAAATGGTGAATTAAGCCCTTTTACAATTAGTGATACTATTGTTAATTCACCTGTAAAATTTGCACCCCCTGTTCTCCCTTAGCTCTTGACCCCCCTCTACCTCCCCTCCCTCCCCGCCCCCCCCTCACGCCCCCCTTCTACTCCTCCTCCTTGCTCTCCTCTACTCCAACTCAAAACGAACTCCCCCTCCCATCCTACACCCCTTCCCCTTCCCCCATCTCTTCCAAAGAGACTCGACTTCCATAAATGTGACTACCCATCAGACCTCCACCTGCCTACGCTCTTCTAAACCCCCCACCCCCTATCCAGCCCCACCCCCTGTTCCACTCTTCTCACCCTCCCCTCTCCTTATAACCCCTCCCCCCTTTCCCTTACATGTCCTCTCCTCGACCAACAATATGATCCTTACCCTATCAGCCTCCCCCACCCCCCAACCCACTACACCCTCCTTTTAAATCACATGACATCACAATTCTGCCAGCATCATTAAGCAGTCCACTTCTTTAACTGGGTCCATCTCAATGCGGTTTCGCAGTCCACCCTCCTCAGTGAATCTCCTTCGCTGCAGCAGTTGCTCTGTGATTCCCGGTATTAAGCTGCATCAACCTCCGTCCTGTGTTCGTCACTCTGTGCCATTTCGAACGGACCTCCCTGGATGCAGAAGCCGTCGTTGCTGTTGTATCTGTCGCCCCCAACCCTTCAGGGATAGTGGTTAATCCCAGATTTCTGAGTGCAGTCCAGGCTTCTTCCTTATTTTGCACCTTCCTGGACACTCCTTTCACAGTCATTAGTAACCCAAAGGGGTATAGCCACTTATATAGCATCCCCTCCATCCTCAGCAACGCTGTGACCTCTTTCATCTCTCTCTGTCCTTGAAGTGTTCCCAGTGACAGGTCCTGAAACATTTCCACCACTTGATCCTCCCACTTGATGTGTCCCACTTTCCTGTAAGCTCTCAGGATGCGTTCTTTAGTTTTGAATGAGTTCAGACACACCACAATGTCCCTTGGTCTGTTTTCCCTGATAGACCCCAGCCCCTGTGCACGCTCTCTATTTGCAGAGGTTCATCCTCACCTCCGTCCTCCAATGCCGCCTCTTGTAGCACTTGAGTAAAAACTTTAGTAATACTGCTTCACAATTTTTATATTTGGGGTCTTCAGGGATGTCTCTCACTCTTACATCTCTGGGACCGGTCCTCCAGATCCTGTTTTTTCCTTCAATTCCTCCTGAGTTTGCTTTAACTCTTCCCATCCTTTTTGTAAAGTCTGTTACTTCCCCCTGTTCTTCCACCTTCTGTTCTATTTCTTCTACCCTGTGACCAAGGACCACGATGTCTTGTCTTAAAGATTTCAGTGTCTCCTTTAACTCATTTTTGACTCCACTAATTTCCACTTTGAGTTCCTCTTTCAATTCCTCCAACCACATCTTAATCATGTCTGCTACACCTGGGTTCCATGACCCTTCCATCTCGAACTCCTGCTCGTCCGCGTGATCCGCCGCCATTTTATTTTCTTTCTCCCCCTCATTTCGTCCTTTGGATGCTGCATATGTCGAGCGGAATTCTGCCAGTTTTTTTCTTGGCAGACATTCCACCTTTGGGTCTCTCCATCCTCTTCCACTCCTCCTGTCGCACTTATTCCTGGATGGTCTCTGTCTTTAGTTATTCCTTCAAGATTTATTTTTATATGACTTTACTTAAAGGTCTTCAACAAGGCTCAATACTGTTTGTTTCTGTCAATTGCCTGTTGAGCAGTCCACCTTGCCAGCTTTCTTTTCTTCCCCACCTTGGCCTGCTGCACTGCAAATAGTCTCCACGCTGCCCCTGCTGATCACTATTTGCCTCTTCTCCATCTCCTCCGATCCTCTTCCCTCCCTTCTGGGCTTCCACGTGCTCCCCGAACTGGCTCCTCTCCTCCGTCTCCTGTGGCCTCCCAGCGTCTGTCTCCTGGCTCTCTCGTCCTGCTTTTAGCCCCTGATGCTTACCGCTTTTAAATCACGCTCTCTGCAAGATCGCTGAAGCGCTGGTGTTCCACCTGCTGATTTACTGGTGCCGCGCCAGACAGCTCCCGGTCTCTGCGCCGACAGTCTGCTCTGCTCTCCGTCTCTGCAGGGGCCTGTTCTCCTGCCGCTTTTTGTCGCTGCGTGGTGCCTCACTTGCTCCCGCAGGCCGTCAGAGCTGGCGATTCTTTTGACTGGAGCTACCCATTCGCTCTCATGTTGCACCGCTTCGGGGGATGTTCCGCTCGCCTCCCCAACATTGCCCCACTGTTCCGCCGGTTCTAAGGTTGCATTAGCGCTGATTTAGCAGGCTTCGGTGGCGGAGCTGGTGTAGCGCACCGCCATACAATCTGATGACATCACCAGAAGTCCAGCATTGGCGATTTTTAAAACGCTGTGCAGATCACTGCGGAGCTTCGGCTCTGCTTCAGCAGGAAACAGCTGTCAGGCTGATCGCAGCTCTCTGGCTGGTAGAACTGCTGTTTCTGCGATCAGGAAACAGTAAGTGTGTGAAGCCTTCAGGACAGAGGTGAGTCACCCGGTAGCGTTTTTTCGGCAGCGCGGGACAGATTTGGGTCTGCAGCCGCATGTGCAACACATTAGCAGTAGTTTTGTGCTGACGAGATTCACGGGCCATTTTCCTTCCCGTGTTTTTTCTGCCAGGCTCAGAACTGTTTTTAGGATCAGAATTCTTTGAAGGTTTAAACTGTAAGTTTTCAGAAAGTTAATTTAATTTAATTTGAGTTCATTTATTTTTACTTTTGGGATCTGAGTCGTGGTTTATTCTCTTAAAGGGACCACTATATTAAAAAAAAAAAAAAAAAAAATAGAACAGTGTTTTTTGGTGAGGGCATTTTCAGTTTCAGGCATTGCCCTTCAGGTTAGCAACAGCTCCGCGCACCTTCACCGAAATTATGGTGGTGGTAGCGACAGCTCTTCGAAAGGAAGGAATATTAGTCCGTCTGTATCTCGATGACTGATTGATACGGGTGAAATCGGAAGCCGAGAGTGTTCGCTTTACAGCCAGAGTGGTGCAGCTTCTTCAGAATCTCGGTTGGATAGTCAGTGCGGCCAGAAGTCGTTTGGAGCTATCGCAGGTTCTAGAATACTTAGGAGTACAGTTCAACACTCATGTGGGAGCGGTATTTCTACTGGATCTCCGAGCTCAAGCACTGCGGCGCCTGGTGTGCAAATTTCTGAGGACCCCAGCACCGTCTGCCTGGAACGATCTTCGTGTTCTGGGGACAATGGCAGCGATGCTGGAGGTCGTGCCGTGGCTCAGGGCGCACATGCATCGGTTGGAGGTCTCTGCTTTGTCGTTGGTGGTACCAGAACGATTCTCTGTGCAAACAGCTCTTTTGTCCTTTACAAGTCAGGAGATTGCTTCAATGGTGGCTATGTCCATGAAACCTTGCGGGCATGCCTCTCGAGCAACTGCAGTGGCTTCCGCTGTTAACAGATGCCAGTCTTGCAGGCTGGGGAGCTCATTGCAGGGATCGGTTCGCTCAAGGAAGTTGGACCGAACAGGAGGCAAAATGGTCGATCAACCGGTTAGAGTTGCGAGCGGTGGTGTGAGCGCTTCGGGCGTTCGAAACCTCGGTGAGGGGTCGAGCGATTCGAGTGCTGTCAGACAATGCTGCGACAGTGGCGTACCTCAACCAACAAGGGGGCACGGGAAGCGCCGCGTTGGAAGAGGAGGCGGAAAGCTTATTCACCTGGGTGGAGCCTCGTGGAGCCTCGTCTTCAAGCGATATCAGCAGTGCACTTTGCGGGAATGGAGAATGTGACAGCGGATTTTCTCAGCAGAGTATGGTTGGATGCCGGAGAGTGGTAGCTCCATCCGGAGGTTTTTGCTCAGATAGTCGCCAGGTGGGGACTTCCGATTGTGGATCTCATGGCGACCTTTCGGTCAGCCAAGGCAGATCATTTTTACAGCAGGAGAGAGAGGATGTCAGAAGGTCTGGATACCTTGCTGCAACCATGGCCCACACAAGGCCTGCTCTGTTTTCCCCCCTTGGGCGTTCATAGGTCGAGTAGTTCAGCGCATCAAAGTTCATCAGGGGAAAGTAGTGTTAGTGGCTCCGGACTGGCTGCGACGCCGGTGGTATGCCAATCTGGTATGTCTTCTCAACGGGGAGCCATGACGAATGCCCTCAAGGGCTGATTTTCTGAGCCAAGGTCCTCTGTGAATGCCTCAGGTGGATCGGTTCTCTCTTACGGCTTGGCCATTGAAAGGGTTAGGTTAAGAAAGAAAGGTTACTCTGGGGCAGTAATTGCTACCTTGCTGTTGGCCAGAATGAGGTCGACATCGCTAGCATATGTACGCGTTTGGTGTATCTTTGAGGACTGGTGAGCGCAGCGCCAGGTCCGTTCAACCTCGGTGTCGGTTCCTATAGTATTGAGTTTCTTGCAGGACGGTTTCAATAAGGGATTGGCGGCCAGTTCCTTAAGGGTTCAGCTGGTGGTTATTTCTTGTTATCGAGGCAAAGTTCAGGGAGTTTCCTTGGGTTCCCATTCTGATGTGATACGATTTTTGAAGGCGGTTTCCCGTTTATGGCCTGCTCACAGGATGGTGTCTCCTCCGTGGGATCTCAACTTGGTGCTCGGAGCATTGACGAAGGAGCCTTTTGAACCCTTGCATCTGGCTTCATTAAAGGATTTGACTTTGAAAACAGTGTTTTTGGTAGCCATTTGTTCGGCACGTCGAATTTCAGAATTGCAGGTGTTGTCCTGTCGAGAACCTTTTCTGTCTCTTTCTAGGGAAAAGGTGGTGGTGCGTCCAGTGCCATCTTTTCTGCCGAAGGTGGTTTCGCCTTTTCATATAAATCAATCTGTCCCCTTGCCAGTATTGGGTGTTTCAGGGGAGGACGTGTTGGACCGTAGTTTGTGTCTCTTGGACATAAAGAGGGTTCTGCGGCATTACTTGAAGGTCTCAGAATCCTTCCGCAAATCGGAACGTTTATTGGTCCTCTTTGGTGGTCCACATAAGGGGGAAGCGGCGGCCAAAGCTTTGATTTCCAGATGGGTCTGTGAAGCAATAGCGTTGGCGTACATTTTGCAGGGGCGTCAGGTGCCCGTGGGGCTGCGGGCGCATTCTACTAGAGCGCAAGCGACTTTGTGGGCGGAACATAGCTTGGTTCCGCCGGTAGAAATTTGCCAAGCAGCCACTTGGTCTTCGCTGCATACTTTCAGTAAACACTATCGCCTAGATGTTCAGGTGACGCAGGATGCCTTTTTTGGGGCTGTGGTTTTGCGGTCTGGGTGGACAGGTCCCTCACAATAATTACTGCTGTTACATCCCAGAGGTGAGGGACTGAACTGGAGAGATGATAAGGAAAGAGAGATTAGACTTACCCTGCTAATTGTTGTTCCTTGAGGAACTCCAGTTCAGTCCCGATTCCTGTCCGGGGATTTGTTCACTTTCTGCAGGTTTGTTTTGGTGAGAGGAGTTTGAACAGCTAAGCAGAGAGCGGATCAAGAGAAGTATTACGTTCGTTCTGTGCTAACACTGTTTTCTCTCTTATGTGTCTACTCTCCCCTTTCTGTACTGTTTTCTTAAAAGGGGTGAGAGAGGGAGTTATCCTCTTGGTTAACGGGGATTTAGTGCAGTTTGAAAGTTAAATGCTTTGATTTGATATTATAGCTGCTTATTTGTTGCTCCTTTGAGTCTGCTTTGTTGATAGGTCACTGGGGGCTGGTGGGAGAGGCCAGCAGGATATATCCAGTGATGTCACAAGTTTGACATGCCCAGTCTCCATGCTGCAGGAGGAGGTGCACTACCCAGAGGTGAGGGACTGAACTGGAGTTCCTCAAGGAACAACAATTAGCAGGTAAGTCTAATTTCTCTTTTCTTCATAGTCTGTCAGTATGAGGGGTGGAAATCAGAGTCTGAAAACAGGTGGCGGATCCTTTGAGTAGGATTTTGAATAATATGGTGAGAGCTTTATATCTGATTCTTGCGGTGAAAGGAAGCCAATGTAATTGTTTTAGTATGGGAGAGATGTGGACTTGGCGTTGGGCTCTAGAGATGATTCTGCAGTATTCTGGGCTAACTGTAGTGGGTGAAGGGTATTCCTAGGAAACCTTGGTAAATAATGTTGCAGTAGTCCAGAGTGGGTGTAATTATAGCTTGGCAAACATTTCAGAATAAATCTTGAGCAAGTAGTGGATGGCGGTTTCTCAGTGTTCTTAATTTGTGGTGGATTGTGGAAGTCGTTCTTTTTGTGTGGTCGGAAGGTCAATTGTTGATCTATTATTACACCCAGGTGTATTACTTCAGTTTTAACTTTGATGGTAACATCTGCTTGCAGTGTCAGAAGTGGAGAGAAGATTGGATTAGTGATAATGAATAGAGCTTCTGTTTTCTCTTGGGTGGTGATCAAGTTGTGTAGACTGAGCCATTTTCTTTCTTCAGTGAAGCATTTTTAAAGGCTGGTCATGTTGGGAGATAGGGAGTTGATGGAAGTGAAGAACATTGTCGTTTGCATAGACTTGATATAGGATCTTGTGTGAAATTAATATTTGGCATAACGGTTGGATGAAGATTCTGAAGAGTAGAGCTGAGAGACTTGAGCTTCATGGTACTCCCATTTATAGGGTAAACTGCTCTGATGTCATTCGACTGACCTTTACCTGCTGTTTACTGGAATCTAAATAGGAGCGGAACAAGGCAAGGTTAGTGCTTTGGAGCCCAATCTCAGAAAGCCTTCAAAAATAGTAGATGGTGTGGGAGGGGAGTCAAAGGCAGAGCCAATGTTCAGAAAAATTAGTATGAATGCTCTGTTGGTGTTTTGTAGGCAAATTGAAAGTGTGTGATATATCATATTTTCCTCTGGCATGTAAGTGAGTAATGTAGTATGACATGGTTCAGCTAGATTTTCTCATTTTATTTAAGAGAAAGAAAAATGGCAGTAATTCTCATAGACCTAATAGGAGCTGTGTCAAGGGACTTTTAGGAAATATTCAAGTCATGGGCTGGAATAAATAATAATCGTTATGGATTTCAGGAAACAAGTAATAACCCCATGTAAGACTGGATGATTTAGCTTTTTGCAGAATGGTATACAGGCAAACAAGGGGTTGCAAAGGTTTAAATGTTTGTATGTGACAGACACCTTTTAAAAAATACCATCTTAGAAGGCTAGACCAAATGTATTTTTTTGTATTAAAAAAGATTAGTGGAAAGCTAAAACACTGCAAATATGACTAAATAGTGAAATAAGAGGCTAGCAAAGCCCAAAAGATATTTAAAAAATGGAAAGTAGATACAAATAAAAAAAGCAAAGAGCATAAACAATGGCAGGTTAGAGGTAAAGCTTTAATAAGGCAGGCCCAATGAAGATGTGAAAAGAAGACTATGAAGAAAAACACTAACTTTTTCAAATATATTCTAATTGAAATCTGTGAAAGTGTTGATTGAACTGTTAGATGACTGAGCAGTAAATGAACACTCAGGGAAGATAAGGCCATAGCAGAAAAGCTAATTTTTTGCTTTGATCTTTAGTAAAGAGGATATTGGGGAAATATCTATGCTAGAAAACACTCTTTGATTTTGATGGCTTAAAGGAGCTGAAGTGTACATCATGGTGACTTGAAAGATGTATTGGAGCAAACTTTCAAACTAAAGAGCAATAAATCACTAAGACCAGATGATATGCACTCCAGAGTTTGGAGAGAACTAAAATAGTTAGACTTACAGCTAGTAATATGTAATATGTCATGAAAAATTGTACAAAACTTGTTCTATGTAATTACTGTTTATGTTCCTTGTAAACCGTACTGATGTCTAAATAGTGCGATATATAAAATTGAATAAATAAATAAAAATAGTTGCAAGGATTGAAGGGGTGGCCAATGTAATTCTAATCTTTCTAAAAGTAAACTGCAGACTGGTGAGCCTGACATTGGTGCCATGCAACATGACAAGATGCTATTCTGAAAAGCAAAATTAAGACTGTATGGATCAGACATGATTTAGGGGAGCAGAGCTGGCATGGATTTATTTATTTAATGTGTTTTTTTTTTATACCGCACTCTTTAGAATCAGTGCGGTTTACAGTTAACAAATTTGTGCAGTGCAGGCAGGGCCTACACTGGACTTACAGTGAGCAGGGATTTCTACACGGGGCTGAAAGGGTAACTATGTACAGGCAAGCTGGCTGTCACAGGCGACATGGTCAGCTCATTACTATTTACAGGTTTAACTATGTACAGATTGACAGGTTAGAGTATGTATATCTTCCACATGCCGAGAGAATCATGATCTAGAGGGTGGGGCTGCACTCATGCAGAGTGGCTGCGCTGGGGATGACAACCTGGTTCCTGAGAGTGACTGGCTGTGAGATGTCATCTGGGTTGGTATAGTGCTGGAGGAAAAGTGGTGCTTCCTCTTCGTCTCTCCGGGCCAGTCCAGGGATAGTAGGGTTGTCAATCCCTTCCAGCAGCTGAGGACTGAATTCTGAAGTTTTGCTTACAAGCTATCTGGCTCCACCTAGCGAACAAACCTCAGTCTTCAGTCGTCCTCAGCAGCTGAAAAGGGCGTACTTTCCTCTGGCTCCTGAAGAGACAATTAGAAAGGAGTTTATTATTTTGAGTATTCGCGGTGGGAAGCCCTAGCGGGGAGCCTCGCTGTCAGCACAGGGATTCTTTTTCCTTTATTAAAAAAAAAAAAAAATTCAAAGTGAATCGGAGGTCCGACGCCGGCAGAAGTAGGCGAGAGGCAGGGCCTGCCTCGTTCTCCAGCCTATCCTTCGAATTGACAGCGGGAACGGTCCTGGGAGCCCCAGAGCCCAATCTACCGCGTCCGGCGAAGTGAGTACTCTACCGCTAGCAGCGGACCTGAGTAGCTCGAGGGTTCGGACTCTCCTTGCAGCAAGTGAGGCGGCAGGGCTTAGCGGGCTGTCCAACGTCATGCGGTTCTTTCCCCACTCGTTTCGCACCCGGTGGAGTAGGGCGGAGACGCATGCTGCCGCGTTTGCCGGGCTGCGTGCTGTGTCACTGTCAGAGGGCTTTCCGACGCGGGGTTTTGTCAGCGGTGTGTGCGTTTAGGCTGTATTTTGTCCCGGGACGCTAGTGGCAGCATGGAAGGTAAGGCGGATGCCTCGCCGGCGTTAGGCCTTTCTCAAGAAGAGTCAGAAAAGGGAATGGCCGCCATTTTAGTTAAGGCTCCCGTTCCTGTGCCGTCTCAGAGAAAGCCAGGGAAAAAGAAAGCTAAATCGAAACAGCCTTGCCCAGTAGAGGAGGATCCTCGGCAACCCTCCCCTGTGGTGCAGGGGGGCTGAGAATCCTTTTTCCCCCCTGAATTTATTTTATCTCTGCATAAAGCTTAATCTCCAGGAACAAGCAGGAATGAGTCTTCACATATATGGGTACGTCGGTACCGACGGAGCCTGCACGGGAACACTCCCCAGCATCCAATCAGAAAGCTTTTGGGAGCATCCCTCGCGCCTGCGCACTGACTTCCCGCCTTTTCCACCGTCTCTCCTCAGTTTTTGTTTTTCCGCGGAGCCGGCAGGACGTCGTCCTGTCACCGCAAAAACTTTTTTCTTTAAATATTTCATTTCTTGTTTTCTTGTGGTCGCGGCTGTTTTTCCCGCCAACACCGGTACCGCCGGTGTTTTCTTCTTTTCTTTTTCTTAAACTCAGAGAGAATTTTCCCTCTGTTTCTGTCTTAACTTTTTTGGGCCTACAAGGCCTCTCCATCATGGAGCCGCCTTCTCCTAAGAAGTGCCTTCACTGTGGAAACAGTTTTCTTTTTAGACTCCAATCACTGGTGTCTAACCTGTTTGGGTCCTGACCCTTTTTCCCCTGAACCATCAGGCTGCAATACTGTGAGAAGACCTTACCTCTTTCGAGTTTCCCTCGATACCGTTTTCACTCCGGCAGTGAAAGCACCGGTTTTTTCTTCTCTACAGGATCAGGTAACCCACAAACAGTCTGTTAAGACTTGCCAATCCTTGAGTGGTAGGTCTCATGCCACGCATGACGACGGCTCCGGCCTTGCCCTCAAGACCCCATTGGCATTAAAACCCCGGCGGGAGTCTTCGGGCTCCAAAGCATTTCAGTGGTTTCAGGTTGTTCCTGGGGCTCACCCCTCACAGAACATACCTGAGCCGTGCTCGGGGGTGGTATCCGCTTCGAGCGGTACCGATACCCTGGCATCAGTACCGGTGTCGAGTGTTCCACTCTTCACCGGGGATCGTCATCTGGCGTCCTCGGTACCTTCGGGACCGATCGATACGTTCCAGATTGACTTTCCTGTTTCTAAGCCATGCTCGGTGGTGGTATCCGCTTCGAGCGGTACCAATACCCCGGCATCGGCACCGGTGTCGAGTGTTCCACTCTTCACCAGGGATCGTCATCTGGCGTCCTCGGTACCTTCGGGACCAATCGATACGACCCAGAGTGACTTCCCTGTATCGGCATCGCCGGTACCACCACCGACGTCGGTGCATTCTAGACATGCATCGATAGACTCGCTCCCTTCGATGCCGAGTCTGGAATCGATATCTAGTCTAGATGACTGGGTACCGATGCACCTTGGAACCGACCCTTATCGTTTCCGGATACGCAGTACCGAGGTTAGTCACCAAGACTCTCTGGTTACCTCGGTACCGCTTGAGCAGCCTCCGATGGCGGCCTCGATGCCATTACCGGTATCGGTATCGATGTCGATTCCTGCAGTTACATCGGTACCATCGATCCTTTCTATGCCTAGTTTGGAATCGATACCTGGCATAGACGATGCAGTACTAACTGCCTCAAATCGTGACTGCCAGTATCATTATCCATCTAGTAGGGTTCTTTTTCTGCACCAGACCACTACATCCTCTGGTGCTCAGGCTGCTTCTTCAACCTTAGCCTTCCCAGGGATGGTTCCCATTGGAGATCCTTCTTTTCAGAAATTTCTCCTTGACATGGCAACCTTTCTTGCTATTCCTATCCCTGGCTGTAATATTAACCAAGGCTCTCCTGCAGAAAAGGGAAATATAATGCTTCCTTTACATCATTCTTTGCAGGATCTTCTTCTGAGAATATGGGAATCACCTTTAAGGGTTCCCTCACCTTCTACAGCAACTAATGTTCTGTATCAGGTGCCCCTCTCTCCAGGGTTTCAAAAGAATCAACTTCCCCATCATTCCATTGTAGTGGAATCAGCAATGAGGAAGGTAAAAAGCAAGAAGAAGCATTCTTCTTATCCGCCAGGTCGTGCTTCTAGAGCACTTGATGCCTTTGGACGTCAAACCTTCCAAACATCTATGCTGGCATCAAGTATTATTTCTTATATATTTTATATGAGTCTAACACTCCAGGTGGTCACAAAGAAATTATCTCTTTTGACTCCTTTTTTGTCAGAGCCTACGGCTGCTGACTATTCCTTGCTTCTTAGTCATAGCCGGAATATCTCTTGGTTTCTTTCTCATGCTTCTCTAGACTCTTTTGAGTCTGTTAGCAGATCCTCTGCTATTGCCATTGGAGCACGTCGTAGAGCCTGGCTCCAAGCTTCAGACTTGAGCAGATGGGCACAACATACACTGGGTAATTCTCCTTGTACTGGAGAAAATCTCTTCAATAAGGAGGCTTTACGTCAGGTTGCTCATTGCTCCACTGACTTCCCTGGTTCTGGAGACCATTCTAAGCCGCCGCCTTCCCCAGGAGGTAGGAAATGTCCTACCAAGCCTTCTTTTTCTAAGAAAAGAAGATATCACTCTTCTCCTGCCCATCATCCAGAGGTGCCCAAACAAGGGACACCTCGTCCTAGTCTGAAGTTTCCAAACTCTAGCCAGTCTCAACATACCCAGCAACCATAGGTTCTGAGGATTACAATCTACAGTTAACTTCTTCTTAACAGAAGTTTGTTCACTGTTTTTTCTTAAAGCTACACTGTTTTTTTCCTTTTTTCAGTATGCTAAGCTGTCAGGATATTCTTGTCCATGGGTTACAGAATTCTCTTCTTACTATTAAGAACGGAGGTTACAACTATCCCATGATAGTTCTGGCCCAACATGAACATTTTTTCCCTCAGCTGACTCGCCATATTGGTAAGTCACCCTCCAATTACCTGTTTTCTTTACCCTCTCATCCAGGATTTTCCCTGACTGAGTGGTACCATACTGAAAAGCTTCTCTTGCCTTTCATTCCAGTGTAGACCTTTTAGTTTCTTGAATACATTCTCAAGACAACTCATCAGACAGGGACAGGAATATCTCCTCTCCCTTTGTCTGTTCCTCTCTGTTTTACACAGGAAGATCCTCTCTGCTGTCTTTTCAGCTTCTGTGCATGCAGGAGTTCCAGTGTTTGAACTACTGGTACTTTTCCACAAGTGCCAGTCTATCTTCCACAATTTTGTCTAGCCTCAGTAGTGATTCCAAGCTAATCCTCATCTATCTTGGATAATCCTACTCACTTTAGGCTTCTCACATCATCTTCTTTCTGGCCATCTCCTTCTCCTAGGATGTGGCAGCACACCTGACTTCAGTCAGTTTTATCTCATAATTCTCCTGCACAATGCTCTCTGCAATCTTCAGAGGAGCTTTCTACTATGGGCCCTTGCTACAGAGCATTGAACTTGTCTCTGAGAGCTATTCTATATAGTAGAAAAAAGCTTATAAATCATTCCCATGATTGTGAGGGTTCTCCACACCCTCTTGTCTCCTGTTATAATACAGAATATAAGCTTTTCTGCGTGAATATCCAAGGCTACTAGTACCGCATGATACCCCTATGTCCCTCCAGTGGGTCCTCCTGGTATCTTCTCTATGCGTTTCTGTACATCTGCCATGTCAGAGTTCTAAAGGACTCCCGCCTTGCTCTTTAGAGACTGATATTATCCTCTGTTTTTCACGCAACCATCCTGGTTATTTTGCAGGATTGCATTCCTGCTTCCTTTTAGCCCACGGAAATAGATTCTCTATATATCTGTCAAGTGGGTTTCACCCTCTTGTTATTGGGAGAATTTTTTTCCCTTCTTATTCCCCATGTGAATGTTCTTATGGGGCTTAGTGGTAGACATGTATCTTCAGACTTATTGTCATGTATGTAAATATCTCTATATATGCCTCTACATACATATGTCTGTAACCTGTGTGTGCATAATTTATGCCCCCACATATATATATATATATATCCACCTATATATATATGTTGATACATATTTCTACACATATCTAGATATACATATATATATCCCTATATATATATATATATCTGTTGGGAGGCTTTTTATAGGTCGATATGTATTATATACTATCTCCCTCACTGTCTATGCTATAGCAATTTGTACCTTCTTAGAGGTTACAGACAGGGGGCCCCCTTTTTCATACTGTTCGTTAAGTATGTGGGGACTGTTATGCACACAACCACTACTGTGGTGATAACGGCTTCTGCTTTGCTCTACGTCTCCCTATCCTTGAAGCTTCAAGCTTCAATATCTTTCCTATCTCTCATCAGCTAGGAAAGACAGTGTACATCTTCATTATTTTTGAGTACACATTTGTTCTCCTTGGGAATATGGACTTTTTTCCATACCCCTTCTTCCCTCCAGGACTGGGCTAGTTGTCCAAATCGGTCAGTCTTCCTCTTTTAGTCCTCAATGTTAATGACTCTGTACCTAAAAGAGTTTTCAGCTTTTTCCCATAAAGCTTTCCATTGAAGACCTGCCGTTCTAATCCTACCCCAGTTGACACCTGGATCACCTGCTAATTCCAGGTCTGGACCTTCATCCTCACTGCTGTGAGGTCACCTTGAGGATTCCGCTACTGCATATCCAGTAGACTCCATCACGCTTTCTACTTCCTACAATCCAATAGGTAAGCTCCATATTATAACTGTTCATTAAATAATTTTAATGGTACTTATCATACATGCCATGGACTCCTCTCTGTAGTCCTTGGGTTCGCTGTTTTTCACTACAGCTCTTCTACTCTCAACTCCTACCCTCCATTCCTTCATGGGATGCCGGAGATTCCTGTGTGGGAAATGCACTCCTGATCCAGGAACATGCATTTTATGGGATCTCCCCCTGGCATCTATAGCTAGGGAGTCCCCATATGTGAAGACTCATTCCTGCTTGTTCCTGGAGATAGCACAGTTACTTACCTGTAACAGGTGATCTCTGGGAACAGCAGGAATAAGTCTTCACAACCCACCCACCTCCCCTAGGAGTTGTATCTATCTATCTTCCTTTCCTCTTTCTCTCCTTTTGTCTCAGCTATGAAACTCAACTGAGGAGAGACAGTGGAAAAGGCGGGAAGTCAGTGCGCAGGCGCGAGGGATGCTCCCAAAAGCTTTCTGATTGGATGCTGGGGAGCATTCCCGTGCAGGCTCCGTCGGTACCGACGTACCCATATGTGAAGACTTATTCCTGCTGTTCCCAGAGATCACATGTTACAGGTAAGTAACTGTGCTCTCTCTGCAGCGTCAGCAGGCCAGCAGCGCTTTCTCTCTCTCCGGGCAGTCAGGGGCTCAGCAGAAGGATGTCTCTTCCCTAGATCCGGCGGAGGGGCCCTCCACCGTGGTTTTGGGGGCTGGAGCAGGGACTGATAGCGTCAGTCCCCAAACTCCGGCTATGCAAGGTGCTGAAGAGGGGGAGATCCTCTCTGATTCAGGAGTGGAGCCCTGGGCAGAGGAGTTGGAAGACGCTGACACGGGGCGTGGCGAAGATCCTAATCTGTTTCGGATCTTTAGGAGAGAAGAGTTAGGGGCCCTGATTACTCAGTCCCTCTCGGCTTTAAATATTGTTATCCCGAAGTCCCAGGAGGAGCCTTTGGAGGACCCTCTGCTTCAGGGCGTTAAGGCAGAGCAACGGTGTTTTCCGGTGCACCGAGTGATCAAACAAATGGTGGAATCTGAGTGGGAATGCCCAGAGGCCACTCTGCGTGGAGCGAGGGCCATTGGACGGCTCTACCCGTTGCCGCAGGAGGAGCAGAATTTGTTAAAGATGCCTAAAGTTGACGCCTTGGTGGCTGCGGTCACAAAGAAGACCACGATCCCAGTGGAGGGCGGAGCGGCCCTTAAGGATTTACAGGATCGTAAGTTAGAGACTCTGCTTAAACAAGTTTTTGACTCTAATGCTCTTGCGTTGCGGGCGGCGATTTGTGAGCTTATGTATCTAGAGCCTCCATTAGATGGATTCAAGGGGAGGCTCGAGGAGAGACTGGAGATCACGGAGCCGCGGAAGGCGCGAAGTTGGAATCTGCCGCGGCTTATCTAGCGGATACCTTTTATGATCTAGTCCGCATTTCAGCTAAGTCCTTGCGTCAGTGATTGCGGCTCGCAGATTTCTCTGGCTGTGGAATTGGGCGGCGGACACATCTTCTAAGTCTCGCCTTAGCAAACTGCCCTATAAGGGGTTGCTGCTCTTTGGAGCCGCGCTGGAAAAGATTGTGAAAGATCTTGGGGACTCCAAGGGCGATAGACTTCTAGGGGACCGTCCGAAAGGGCAGAAAGCTAGCTTGTTGCCCAATCGTCCAGCCCGAGAATTCCGTAGATTCCGGGGTTCGAGATTTGCGCTCTACCAGAGGGGGCGTTTTCTGGCTAGGGGTCAGTCCTTTCGGGGGAGCTCGGGGGTTCAGTAGAGGCTGTTTCGGGGCCCAGCAAACCCCCAGTAAAAAGCCACAATGAAACGAGGCTGGCCCAGGCGGAGTGTCCGTGGGGGGACACTTGCAAGAGTTCCTCTCCGTTTGGGCCACCATTACGACAGACCAGTGGGTTCTGGAACTTATTCGCGACGGGTATGCGCTGGAGTTTGCTCACCCATTAGGGGACGCTTTTGTGGTGTCTCCATGTGGCTCTGCGGGAAAGAGCGGCGGTTTCCGCGACTCTTCAGTGGTTAATAAGCCTTCGGGCGGTAGTCCCTGTTCCTCGGGACCAATTAGGATTCGGTCGGTACTCGATTTATTTCGTGGTTCCCAAGAAAGAAGGTTCTTTTCGACCTATTTTAGATCTCAAGCATGTAAACCGCTGTTTGCGAGTCCCGCATTTTCGCATGGAGACCCTGCGCTCCGTCATTCGCTCAGTACTCCCGTGGAGGTCCTCTCGTCCATCGATCTGACGGAGGCCTACCTTCACATCCTGATTTGGCCAGCACATCAGAGATTTTTGCGCTTTGCAGTTCCGCAGGGGCATTTTCAGTTCAAAGCGCTTCCTTTTGGCCTTGCTACAGCGCCGCGTACGTTCACCAAAGTCATGGTTGTGGTAGCGGCCACCCTACGCAAGCAAGGCATTTTGGTACATCCGTATCTGGACGATTGGTTGATTCGGGTGCTGTCTGTGGAGGAGTCCGTGACGGTAACCGCGAAGGTGGTGAGTTTTCTGGAGCAGCTCGGTTGGGTAGTGAATCGGGCCAAAAGTCACTTGCAACCGGTTCGACGTCTCCTTTATCTCGGCGCTGTGTTCGATACCGAATTGGGAGCAGTGTTTCTTCCGGAGGAGCGGGTTCAGAAGATTCTAGGACAAGTGTCTGCTTTTCTGCGCACTCCCGCTCCAACAGCATGGCGGTATTTACAGCTTCTAGGGTCCATGGCGGCAGCCTTGGATCTCGTACCCTGGGCGCGGGCACACATGCGTCCGCTTCAGCAAGCGTTGTTGACGAGGTGGTCGCCGCTGGACCAACCGCTGGATCTCAGATTGCCCTACTCTCAGGCGGTCACAGTTAGTCTGCAATGGTGGTTGGAGCCCAGCCATCTTCGCGCAGGGGTCCCTCTGGCGCAGCCAGATTGGGTTCTCGTTACAACGAATGCCAGTCTAGCAGGCTGGGGAGCGCATTGTGTCTCCCACATGATGCAGGGGAGTTGGTCTCCGGAGCAATGAGAGTGGTCCATCAATCGCATGGAACTCAGGGCGGTGTTCCTCGCCCTTCAGCACTTTCTTCCGCTCTTGTCTCGCAAAGCGGTTCGTGTTTTCTCCGACAAAGCGGTGACACTATCCTACATCAATCGGCAAGGCGGAACGGGCATTGCAGTCCTGCTGGAGGAAAGTCAGCGCTTAATGGATTGGGCGGAATTGCACTTCGTGGCGTTGTCAGCGGCTCATGTAGCGGGTCGAGACAATGTTCAAGCCGATTACCTCAGTCGGCACACGGTGGACCCAGGAGAGTGGGAGTTGAATGCAGCTGTTTTTCACGAGTTGACGCTGCGTTGGGGGCAGCCAGTCATGGATCTCATGGCCACCTTCGACAATGCCAAGGCCGCACGCTTCTTCAGCAGGCGCAGGGAACGCATGTCGGAGGGTCTGGACGGCTTAGCTCAGCCCTGGCCGGCGGGGGTTCTTCTTTGTTTTTCCGCCGTGGCCGATGATCGGGAGAGTTCTTCGGAGAATAGAGGGTCACCAGGGGCTCGTGATCCTCATTGCCTGGATTGGCCCAGGAGAGCATGGTATGCCGACTTGATACATCTCCTCGCAGATACACCCTGGCGGCTGCCCGTTCGGATGAACCTCTTGTTCCAGGGACCGCTTCTGATGCCCAACGTCGATCGCTTCTTGCTTACGGTTTGGCTATTGAAAGGGAAAGGTTGAGCCGTAGGGGTTACTCGTCGGCGGTCGTAACCACAATACTGAAGGCCAGGAGGCGGTCCACTTCCTTGGCTTATATTTGAGTTTGGCGTATCTTTGAGCGCTGGTGTGTTCAGCGTCAGCTAGCGCCCGGAGCCGCCTTAGTGCCTGAGGTGTTGTCTTTTCTCCAGGAGGGTTTGGATAAAGGCTTAGCCCTTAGTACCTTGAAGGTTCAGTTGGCCACCTTGTCATGTTTTCGCGGCAAGGTTCAGGAGACTTTCTTATCCGGGCATCCGGATATTCTGAGGTTTTTGAAAGCGGTTAAGAATCTGAGGCCCCCTGTCCGGACGGTAGTTCCCCCATGGGATTTGAACCTGGTGCTAGAGGCGCTAGCGCGGCCTCCTTTTGAACTAGCGAATGCAGTGTCGATCAGAGATTGTTCATGGAAGACCGCATTTTTAGTGGCCTTATGCTCGGCGCGGAGAATTTCCGATCTGCAAGCGCTTTCCTGTCGGGAGCCTTTTATCCACTTTTCGGAGGAAAAGATAACGTTGCGGCCTGTGCTTTCCTTTCTTCCGAAAGTGGTGTCTCATTTTCATCTGAATCAGCCTATCTCCCTGCCGACCTTTTGGGTCCAGGGGGATCAGCCCGTGGATGCGGTACTATGGAGGTTGGATCTGGGTAGAGTGCTACGGAGATACCTGCGCAAGACGAAGTCCTTTCGCTGTACAGATAGTTTGTTTGTGCTGTTTGGTGGTCCTAGGAAAGGGGAGGCGGCCTCCAAAGCTACCATTGCTCGTTGGGTGAAGCACGCTATTTCAGCGGCGTATCAAGCCAGTGGACAGGTTCCTCCTTCGGGACTGCGAGCTCATTCCACGAGGGGCCAAGCTGCCTCATGGGCGGAATTGGCGTTGGTGCTGCCGCTGGACATCTGCAGGGCGGCTACCTGGTCTTCCCTTCATACTTTTGCGCGGCATTATAGACTGGATGTTCAGGCCAGAGGGGACGCAAATGTAGGGGCATCAGCCATTGTGGCGGGCCTCGCAGTTCCCTCCCGCGATTAGATACTGCTTTAGTACTACCCTACTATCCCTGGACTAGCCCGGAGAGACGAAGAGGAAGAAGAAATTAGACCTTACCTGCTAATTGTCTTTCCTTGAGATCTCTCCGGGCCAGTCCAGGGCCCATCCTCTGCATTTGCGCGCTCGTCGTGTTCCGTTTTTTTCAGGCAGTTAGTGTACGCCATCCGCCCAGGGCGGTTAGCCGGTGCATGTCTTGCATAGCGGCATTTAGTGTTTTTGTTTGTAGTCTTGGCGGTTCTCCGTCGCAGTTTAATATTCTGTTTTGGGCTGTGGGGCTTCCGTTTAGTTTCGGGAGACTTGCTCACGAACGAAGAAAAAAGAAGGGAAACCCCCCCCCCCCAAACACTTTTTAAATAAAGAAAAAGGAACTCAGCGTTTGGTACCGTTGGCGGTGTGGTCTAGTGTTTCCCGTGATCAGCCGGTTAGGAGCAGTTGGATATTTTTGTTCCTATTCCGCTTTGACAACAGTAGACAGGTTTGTTCGCTAGGTGGAGCCAGATAGCTTGTAAGCAAAACTTCAGAATTCAGTCCTCCGCTGCTGGAAGGGATTGACAACCCTACTATCCCTGGACTGGCCCAGAGAGATATCTCAAGGAAAGACAATTAGCAGGTAAGGTCTAATTTCTTCTTTAGCGACGTCGTAAACTGGGTAAGGTCGGTGATAGCACGGATGGCCGGTGGGAGGGCGTTCCAGCATGTGGGTGCATATAGCGCGAAGGCTCTGTTTCTTGTTGACTGTGAGCATTTCGTAATCACCTTCGGGAGTACCAGGGTGTTGGCGGCGGCTGATCTCCTCGCTCTTTTGAGAGGTGTGGGCAAAGGAAAGTCTCTTGTTTTATTAATCTCTTGGATTAAGGGTAAATTGGTTGAGAAGGCACATTCTAGATAGTATATGGAGATCAGAATTGAAATGTTAAGGTTGATATGTACATACAGTAAATAGTGCAGGAGTGCACGTATATTTGATGATACAGTTGTGGTCAACATTATTGGCACCCATGCATTTTAGGTATGTTATGTACAATATCTTGAGAAATAATTGGAAATATTCCATCTGTATATCATGATATTTTAATAGTACATTCAAAGGTGCACAACAAGAAAGATGCCTGTGTAACTTAGATGTAGTAACTTCTGAGAAAAAAAGAACAAAATGACTTGTACAGGATTAATGGCACCCTTCACTAATATTTGGTTGCACAACCCTTGACAGTGGTAACAGCCTCCAGATGTTTCTTGTAAGAATCTGTAAGTTTCATACATTTGTCTGCTGGTATTTTCTCCCAGTTTTCAACTGCGATTTGTTCCAGCTCCATGAATGCTTCCAGGATTCCTTTTACCAATGGCAGATTTCAGCTCTTTCCAAAGGGTCTCGATTGGATTGAGATCAGGACTCATTGCTGGCCAGTTTAACTCAGTTTGTTCCTTTCTAGCCATTTGTTTGTACTTTTGGATGTATGATTTGGTCATTGTCCTGCTGGAGGACCCATGACCTTTGACCCAGACCTAGCTTTCTGACACTAGGTAGCACATTTCACTCCAAAATACCTTGGCAGTCCTCTGACATGATTTCTTTAATTCATTCCAGGTCTCCAGTTCCTGAGGCAGCAAAACATCCCCCACAACATCATGGAACCATCACCATATTTAACTGTAGGAAGGGTGTTTTTAACTTACAAGTTTCATTTCTTCGCCTGTAAATGTATCACTGGTCTACATTGCCAAAGAGCTCAAGTTTGGTTTCATCTGTCCACAGAACATTTTCCCAGAAGGATTGTGGTTTCTCAAGGTGGGTTGGGCAAAGATCAGGTGTGCCTTTTTTTCTTTATCTTTATTCAAACACTTGCTATACCGCTTAAATCAAAAGACATAAAGCGGTGTACAATACAAAAAACTAAATGACTGCCTTTGAGCAGTGGGGTCCTCCTTGGCCTTCGCCCATGAAATCCTTCTTTGTTTAGTGCATGGCGTATGGTGCGGGTTGAAACCACCACTCCAGATTGCTTCAGGTCAACCTTAAGCTCTTTGGATGTTGTGTGTGGTGTTTTTCCAACAGTTCGCACTAACCTTTGACGATGACTTAGATTAATATTCCTATTCCCAACATGTCTTGGGAGGTTCTTGACAGTTCCATGAGCAGAAAATGCCTTAACATTGTGAACTGTAAACACAGGAATCTCAAGGTCTTTGGAGATGGCCTTGTACTGTACCTCTTTGAAATTTGATGTTTGATGATTTTTCTGACGTTCTCAGGCAGTTCTCTTGTCTTCACTATTGTGAAAATGGAACAGGGCGTGAATGTGGCCATTTTAAACATTAGAGCCATCATTCACTGGTGGATTCAAGTTTTGTGGATACTGAAAATTGGTCACAGATGTGTCTAATTTTACTGCAATGGGAATGTGGTTCTTAATGTTCAAATTGATTTGAATTGTTTATAAGGATGTCGGTAATCTTGTCCTAAATTCAGAAAACCCCTAATCCGACCAAATAATTAAATCACATCAAAGAGATCAGTCTAATCAAACAAGAGCTGAGTGAAACATTCAAACAAATATTTTAATGTTGGACTCATTGTTAAGAAGGGCAAAGCCACTCTAGTCACAAAGTTTCCTTTTTAATTGTTAAAGATGATGATTGCCACAATATGTGTAAACACCACACAGTGTAACACAATCATATAAAGGGAAAAGAGACTTAGCTTATTTACATTATGTATACTCCACCATCAAAACAGAACCCAAGGTACTGGCTGTGTCGACCATACAAACTGTGCTGATCCAAACAATTGGAAGGCTAACCTATCAAGGACTGAATAATCATGTCCTGGCAATGTCCCAGTTTTTCCACTATTTCTTTTTTAATTGGTCTTGTTTTATTTGATTCTTTTGTGTGTCAAATGTGTGTGCATGTATAATCCAAAGCCATTTTACAGGCCGCTTTTTTTTTTAGGAGATATTAGACATTAAGGGGTTGAACTGCAAGGGTAACAATGTTGACCACAAATGTATGTGGAGGTGAAGGAGCCACTTTGAAAATCTGCACATGGGACAAATCAATGGAGCGAACTTGGCAACTTCCATGTAGAGGTGCCAACACATACATGTGGAAGTTGGTATTTCACAACTTTCATGTGTAAGTGCAGGTACATAAACACATATGTAAGCCATTTTACAAATTATTGCAAAGAACCCATTATCTAATTTCAGTTTATTGGGGGAAAATAAGTAATGGGGGGGGGATTAAGGAAAATAACCTTCTTATTTCCTTCTGAGAAAGGTCTGGCCAAAATGAGCACTTTTTAAAAACCTAAACATGCCAGGGAGCAACTGTAAATCCTAGTGTGGATAATGACAGTCATGCATTTGTACTCTATGAAATGTGGAACACTTCTGTAGATTTCTGACCCAACCAAGTCACTCCTTAACTATGCCCTTGCAGTTTCTGTTTGGGCAGTTTCTCCAAATGGGTTAGTTTTGCACATACCATGAGTCATCAATCTCACTTCTAAGCCAGGTATGTGGAGTATTATCTCAGTTTCTCAAATTTACTGCTAATTCTCTGTGTAGTACTTGCATTGTGTCAAAGAAAGCCTCCCTCTGGAGTTCGTAACATGTACGAGTAGTTTATCAAGGTATGCTTGGAAGTTCCTCTTAATTAGGCCTGTGGCCCTCAACACAATGGGAAATAACTCTATCTTTCTGCCACATTTTCTTAGTTTCCAACTGCATTTCTTAGTACTTGAAGATCTTCTCCCGCTCAACGCAATTTAGAGTAGTCGCTTGGAACGGACGCCTCTATAATCAATGCTGTTCTGGTGTTTTTCTCCTTTACCATTATATTCAGCTTCCTCGCATCCAGCTTTTTATCGGTTGGTATGTGAGTATCCCAGGTGATCATAACCTCTTCATTCTCTGTAATACTTTTAGGCATAATAATGTCGTCGTGTTTACAGAGCTTCCAATGGATAAGCTGCACTACTTTGTTGTGCCTTTCTGTTTCCCACAGAAGCAACATATGTCTGTTTTGCCAGTTTTCTCAATGCTCACTATAAACCATTTTGTCCATAAGCCACTGTCCTGGGCTGCAACTATCATCCTCTCATCCTTCAGTTTCAGTTCACATCTCCTTAACCATTCTTATGTCCATTCTTGATCGACAAAGGGTTCCTGGAGTAACATTCAGCATTTCCCACTGTATTTGTGCATTTGCCACTTGTTTTTCATCATTTGTTCTTATTCTTTGAGGAGTTTTATCTCTTGTTTTACCAATTCTGTTTTCCTTATCGTTACTCCAGTTCAGTCCTCCACCTCTGGGTAGTGCTGCACCTCCTGCAGCATGGAGACTGGACAAGTCAAATTCGTGACATCACTGGTTATATCCTGCTGATCTTCTCCCATCATCCCCCAGTGTGTCCAGTCTCCATGCAGCAGGAGGACTTAGTGAGCCTAAGGACTGGGCTCACTTGAGGAACGAATAAGGAGCATTAGCTAGTTAGATAGACTTAACAATTTTATTTGATTTTCTGTTCGTTCATTTATTGCAGCTAGTTTAAAAAACAAACAAACAAAAAAAAAAAGCTTAAGCCTCGATACTTGCCTCTCTGCCCTTTTGGAGCCTTTTTCTGTCTGCCTGTATTCTTCTGAGTCGGCTCTCCCCTCCTAGACTGCATGGAGGGGAGCCCGGCAGGGGAGAGATCGGTCGGCCCACTGCTGCCCCAGTTTGCCGTGGGGCGTAAAGGTGAGCCAGCAACGTCGGAAGCTCAGTCCTCACTGCGAACGCTGCTAGCAACGTGGCTGTGCAGCGTAGAAGTTTGAAGGACTTCGAGGCAGGCTGGAACGGCGCAGCGGGTGCCCGCACTGCTTTAAGCAACGCCGCTGGAGGTGAGTGTCACCCCCCACCGTGCTGCTCTTTGGCGGGGGTTCGAACTGCCAGCGGGATTTTCGACGTGAGGCAAGGCTTCCAACTAGTTTCAGGCTGCTTCCCAGCCTCGTGGTTGCAGCAGCGCTGCTCTGCACGCCTGCGGGGGAAGCAGACCAGATGTGCAGTTGAAGCATTTCAGAGCCTCTGTTTTTGGCATTTTTTTAACCAGGAAAGTCCTGTTTGACTTAATTCCTGGATTTTGGGGGCTCAGCTCATTTATTTCTTATTGTTTAGTTGATTTGGTTTAAAAAACTTTTTTTTCCTTTTTTGTGGATTGGGGCCTGTGGAAGCCATAGCTAATGCCTTCGCGGCCCCAGTGTCTGGTGTATGGCCCCCGCAGAGGCACAGTGTCGGACGCAGGCATCTGTCGGGGCTGCGTTGCAGCTTCATCCACAATGGAACAACAGTTAGAGGATAAGCTCACCCAAGAGACCCGCAGTCTGTCGACGGGGCCCGAGGGGGAGCTGCTGTTGCAGGGCTCTTCATTGTCTTCACAGGAAGCACCAGCGGCACCATCTAGCGCCGGGCCTTCGACGTGCTTGGAGCCATTGCTGGGAGATTTTTCCCTGGATTTTGTTTTGATAATGCATCAAGCCTTTTGCTTGAGGTGACAGGGGAAGGTACTGGAGACAGTGATGGTACCACTCCAGCAGTCCGGACTAGAACGGACTGGTAACAAGCTCGTAAGACCCATTAAGAGGGCTAGCCCTCTTGACCCTCTGTTCTCAGAGGTGGAGTGGCCCGAGACGGAGGAGGCCGGATTGGATCTGGAATCGGGGATGCACAAAATGGAAGAAGGTGAGATTCCAGAGCCGAAAGATCAGGCGAGAATTATCCGGGTGTTCTGGAGAGATGAACTTACAGCGCTTATCACGGAATCTCTTCAGGAGCTCAATTTGGCTTTGATCCAACCATCAGAGGAGGAGGGGTTGGAGGACCCCCCATTCGAGCAGTAAGGCAGTCTCAGGTGGTGGTCCCTGTTCATCGAGTGGTTGATCGCATGATGCAAAATGAATGGGATCTCCCAGAAGCGGGACTAAGAGGGGTCAGAACGATGAACAGGCTCTACCCCTTGGTAGATAAGGAAAAGTCAAGGTTTCGGTCTCTGCGGATAGATGCAGCGGTATCGGCGGTCACAAAGAAGACCACTATCCCTGTGGAAGGCAGTGCGGCCTTGAAGGATGCACAAGACGGGAAAGTGGATGGCTTGTTGAAACAAGCCTTTGAGGCTAACGCGCTGTCGTTGCAAGCTTCCATTTGTGGGTTTGGGTAGCGATAACTTGTCTAGAGTGGTCTCAGCACTTACAGCAGTCCATTCAACCGGAGCAGGAGCAATTGTTGGACATTACAAGACTGGAATCGGGGTTGGCATATTTAGCAGATGTCCACTATGATTTGATTAGAGCATTGGCGAATAGTATGTCTTCATTGGTAGCCACCCAGCGTTACCTGTGGCTAAGAAATTGGGCAGCTGATGGTGGTTCTAAGGCGCGTCTCAGCAAACTTCACTTTAAAGGGAAGTTGTTGTCTGGTGAAGATTTGGATAAATTGGTTAAGGATTTGGGAGAATCCAAAGGTGGGAGGCTGCTGGAGGACAAGTCCAAGCAGGGGAAGTTGCTGCCCTCGGCATGGGGTCAGTTTCGAGACTTCAGGAGGTTTCATACTTCGCAGTTAGGAAGTTTCCAAAGAGGAAGATTTGCTTCTAGGGCCCAGGGATTTCGTGGATTTCGAGGAGCAGGTAGAGGGTTTGCAGCAACCGCTGCAACATCAGCTTGAAAGTCACAATGAAGCGAGGCGGACCCAGGTAGGAAGGCAGAGGATTGGAGGTTGACTTCGGGAGTTCCTTCCTGCCTGGGTCCAAATAACTTCTGACCAATGGGTGTTGGAAATAATACGCGAAGGTTATGCTCTCGAATTGGCTCGTCCCATGCTAGATTCGTTGGTGCTTTCCTCTTGCAGAGGTCGGCAGAAAATGTTGGCAGTTCGGCAAACGTTGGATCACCTCTTGCAGCTGGGAGCTGTGGTGCCGGTGCCTCCAGAGGAGTTTGGCATCAGTCGTTACTCCATTTATTTTGTAGTTCCAAAGAAAGAAGGATCTCTCAGGCCCATCCTGGACCTAAAAGGAGTGAATCGTCTTCGGGTCCCTCACTTCCGGATGGAAACCTTATGTTCAGTAATAGTGGCGGTCAGGCAGGGGGAGTTCTTGACCTCCTTAGACCTTACCGAAGCATATTTACACATTCCAATCAGAGCAGCTCATCAAAAGTTTTTAAGGTTCACTCTACCGTGGGGACATTACCAATTTCAGGCCTTGCCTTTCGGTCTAGCCACGGCCCCGCACACATTCATCAAGGTCATAGTGGTGGTGGTGGCGGCTTTGCGGAAGGAAGTCATTTTGGTCAACCCTTATCTAGACGACTGGTTGATTCGGACAAAGTCCAAACTCGAGCGAGCAGGTTACAAACAAGGTCATGAAGTTGCTGCAGAGCCTCGGCTGGGTAGTCAATTTTGCCAAGAGCCGGTTAGTCCCTGCGCAGGTTCTAGAATACTTGGGAGTGTGCTTCGACACGCAGCGGGGAGCGGTGTTCTTTCCAGACCAGCAAGCTCAGGCTGTTAGTCCAGCTAGTGTGCAGATTTTTGTCGACTCCGGCCCCCTCAGTGTGATGCTATCTTCGGCTGCTGGGAACAATGGTGGCAAGTCTAGAAGTGGTGCCTTGGGTCAGAGCACACATGCGACCATTACAGAAGTTGCGGCGCTGGTCTCATCAGAATGATGCTCTGAGCAAACATCTCCCCTGTCCTCTTCGAGTCCGGCGGTCGCTCCAGTGGTGGCTTTGTCCAGGAAAGCTGGAGGCGGGCTTATCCCTGGAGCAACTGCAATGTATTATAGTACTGACAGATGCGAGTCTCACAGGTTGGGGAGCGCACTGCGGGGATCTCTTCACGCAAGGGACTTGGAGCGACCAGGAGATCCAGTGGTCGATCAACCATCTGGAGCTATGGGCAGTGGCGTTAGCGCTTCAAGCATTCAAAGCCGAGGTAAAAGTTCGGGCGGTGCGAATGCTGTCTGACAATTATGCGACGGTGGCTTACATCAATCGGTAGGGCGGAACGGGAAGCGCTGCCATGGAAGAGGAAGCAGAGGCGCTGTTCGCCTGGGTGGAACCTCGAATCCAGGCGATCTCAGCGGCGCATATCGTGGGAATGGACAATGTGATGGCAGATTTTCTCAGCAGAGTCCGGGTGGATGCTGGGGAATGGGAGCTCCATCTGGACGTGTTTGCTCAGATAGTCCATAGATGGGGACCGCCGCTTATGGATCTCATGGCGACCTTTCATTCGGCCAAGGCGAATCGTTTCTACAGCCGCAGGCGAGAGAGGATGTCGGAAGGAATCGACGCACTGATGCGATGTTGGCCATCGTCCGGTCATCTCTCTTTCCTCCGTGGGCGCTCATAGGATGGGTGATTCAGCGCATCATAGCTCGTCGGGGAAGGGTGCTTCTAGTGGCACCAGATTGGCTGAGATGACCATGGTATGCCAATCTGATCCGGCTTCTCGACGGAGAGCCTTGGAGATTGCCGGCAACAGACAATCTGTTGATGCAGGGTCTGCTGTCGGTGCCTCAGGTGGATCGGTTCTTGCTTATGGCTTGGCCATTGAAAGGGCGAGGTTAAGGAAAAAAGGTTATTCGGGAGCCATCATTGCGACTTTGCTCTGAGCCAGGAAGCGGCCCACATCCAAGGCATTCGTGTGAATACGGCGTATATTTGAAGACTGGTGTTCTCGTTGACAGATCCGAGCTGCCACGGTGTCTGTGCCTCTGGTGATAAGTTTTACAGGACGGTTTTGAGAAGGGTTTGACGGCCAGTTCGTTAAGAGTCCATCTGGCAGCCCTGGCTTGCTATAGAGTCCAGGGTGTCGCCTTGGGCTCCCATGTCGATGTGGTGCATTTACTGAAGGCGGTTTCTAGGATGCGGCCCTCTCGCAGAATAATGCCGCCATGGGATCTCAATTTGGTGTTAGGCGCGTTGACTAGAGAACCCTTTAAACCCTTATCCCCAGGCTTCTGTCAAAGATTTGACCTTATACAGTGTTTTTAGTGGCCATTTGTTTGGCTCTGCGTGTTTCGGAGCTGCAGGCGTTGTCCTGCCAGGAGCCATTTTTGTCTTTTTCTAGGGAAAAGGTTGTGGTGCGTCCTGTGCTGTCGTTTCTGCCTAAGGTAGTTTCCCATTTTCATATGAATCAATTGGTTTTGTTACCGGTATTAGGTGCATCGGAAGTGATTCCGACCGGCATTTTCTTCGCCTGGACATAAAGAGAGTTTTGTGCGAATACTTGAAAGTGTTAGTCCTTTCGTAAGTCTGAACGTCTATTCGTCCTCTTTGGAGGTCCCCGTAAAGGTGAGGTGGCAGCTAAAGCTTCAATTTCCAGAAGGGTTCGAGAGGCGATAGCGTCAGCATATATCTTGCACGGTTGCCTGGTACCCGAGGGATTACCGGTGCATTCCACCAGAGCGCAAGCGACGTCTTGGGTGGAGCACAGTTTGGTCCTGCCGGTGGAGATTTGCAGAGTAGCGATGTGGTCGTCCCTTCATACCTTCAGTAAGCACTATCGTCTGGATGTTCAGGCGGCGAGTGATGCCTGTTTCGGGTCAGCGGTGCTGCCATCCGGGTGGAAAGGTCCCTCCCAATGATTACTGCTCTGTTACATCCCAGAGTTGGAGGACTGAACTGGAGGAACGATAAGGAAATAGAAATTACACTTACCTGGTAATTGTTCCTTGAGGAACTCCAGTTCAGTCCTCAATCCTGCCTTGGGGGATGAGCAATTCAGGCGTGGATCCTCGGTTTGGGGGATTTCCGGTCACTAAGAGTGTAGTATTTTTGATATGCCGGAGATCGCGGTGGTACCTTTCTCTCTGACCTCTTTGGTCTTCCTCCTTTCTGTATTTCTTATTCTGTTCTGGTGGGGAGCGGACAGGAGCAAGAAGGTTGTTGCTTACCCCTTTATTTTTTAGGAGATTTTAGTTTTAAAAAGTTAAAAGTTGAGTTTAGAGTTATAATCAATTCTTTAGCTACTTATTTGTTGCTCCCTTGAGTCTGCTTTGTCAATAGTTCACTGGGGGGTGATGGGAGAAGACCAGCAAGATATAGCCAGTGATGTCACAAGTTTGACTTGTCCAGTCTCCATGCTGCAGGAGGAGGTGCACTACCCAGAGGTGGAGGACTGAACTGGAGTTCCTCAAGGAACAACAATTACAAGGTAAGTGTAATTTCTATTTTTCCTTCCCTTTGTATACTTGCGGATTCTCTCTCATTCCTTCTAGTCATCAGAACATTTGTCCAAGTTTGATGGAGACAGATTCTGGACATTTACTTTCATATTTCGACACTTTTTGCATATTTGGGTCTGATGATGCCGTTAGGTAGGCCTGGAGGTCTACAATAGTAGTTCTGTATGTATAATCAATCTGAGGCCTAGCCCTCCTTCAGCTCTAGAGATGTAGTCTAGCATACACTGATTCTTTTAAATTACTTCATGGACATGAAGGATTTTTCTTGTTCTCACATCCAGTTTCTCAAGATCTTTGAGAGGCCAGTCCATAATCCCAAAGCTGTATGAGAGTACAGGACTTGTCAGCTGATTAATGACCTGTATTTTATTCCGTGATCAAGTACTTTTAGTAACTATTTTAATCTTCTGTAGTAGTCTTTATTGATCTTTTCTCTCAGTAATTTCTGCTAAAGTATCGTTCCTTCCTCTACTTCGAGATACTTATATATGCCTTCCTTATCGTCCCTCCAGTCCAGTCCCGCACCTCTGGGTAGTGTACCTCTTCCAGCAGCTTGGAGGCTGAGCCTGTCATCTTTTTGATGACACTAGTGTACGTATGCAGCTGGCACCGCCCACCAGCCCCAGTATGCTCAGCCTCCAAGCAGCTGGAGGAGGTTGTGAGCCAAGGTGCTGGACTCACAGAAAGGACAACTAAGGAGATAGGTTTAGTTAGTTTGCTTTTATTTCCCCTGTTAAGGTGCAGGTTTCTTTGTTTTTAAAGGCAAAAGTAAAAAAAAGAAAAATCCTCAAGATGTGCAGTCTCCGATGTGGTGTGATTTCAGAGGCAGGTGTCTGCCTAAACTGCATGCAAGAGGCGGTCATGGGAGCAGGACCTGCAGGATGAGATGAGGCAGGAGAGTCACTCCCAGTTGCAAGAGACTCTGGGGGCGGGGGGTGCCATGTTACCTTCAACGGATCCGACCCCCGGTCCCTGCACGATGCCCAGACCATCCATCCCTCAAGCCCAGGGAGTGACAGGGCTCCCGGGGGAGTTCTCACCAGAGTTTTTCTTACTTTTGCATAAGGCGTTTTGCCTACCAAGTTGCTACTCTGCCCCGGAACACAGGCTAAGAGGATGTCAGACGCAAAAGAGCACGAGTCAGGAGCAGTGGTGTCTAAGCGGGCTAGAGGCTTAGAGGAATGGCAGCAATCGCCGCTGTCAGGGGGGCTGGATGGGGAAGACCTTGACACGGAGTTAGATCTGCAGGAGGAGTTGGAAGAAGGAGAGAGCCCAGAACAGGAGAATCGGGGCCGAATTGTTCGGGTTTTCCACCTGGGAGGAGCTACCAGCGCTCATCTTTATGCTTATGTTTATGCAATTTCTCGATATACCGCCCAGGCCGAAGGCCATCAGGGCAGTTTACAATCACTACAAGTGGGTACTGATACAATTCCTCATTCCCAAAGGGCTCACATTCTGTGTGTACCTTGGCGACCCTCAAGGCCCTGAATATGCCTGCTAACCTCTTGGCAGAGGAAGAGGCGCTGTAGGATCCACTGTTCCAGGCAGTACGGAAATCACAGAAATTCTTACCAGTACATGGAGTAGTAGAACAGATGATCCAGGATGTGTGGGATCTGCCAGAGGTTGGCCTTAAAGAGGTGCAATCCATGACGCCCCTGTACCCACTTCTGGAGCAAGAATGAGCTCCTCTGATTGCTCAAAGTGGGCGCAGCAGTGTTGGCAGCAGTAGAAGAGACCTTGACTTGTCTCCTGCAACTGAGAGCTGTGGAACTGGTTCCGCGAGACCAGTATGTCTGCAGTCAGTGCTTCATGTATTTCGTTTTGTCCAAAAGGAAGGTTCCTTTCACCCAATTCTCAACTTTGAGGGAATGAACTACGGTCTCCAGATACGCATTTTCACAGTAGTAATGGTAAGAAACAGAGATTTTTGGTGACTTGCGATCTCACAGAGGCGTATCTGCATGTTTCCTTCCATCCAGAACATCAACAGTTTCTCTGCTTTGCGGTGCCAAGGGGCCATGTCCAGTTTTGAGCATTGCCCTTCGGTCTGGCGACCACCCCCGTAGCTTCACCAAGGTCATGGTGGTGATGGCGGCAGCTCTCCACAAGGAAGGGGTTCTCGTCCACCCGTACCTAGACGATTGACTGATCCAGGCGAAGTCCAGGGACGACAGCGAAACGGGCAACAGCGCGGGTGAGAGAGTTCCTTCAAAGTCTCGGTTGAGATCAATCTGGCCAAGAGCCAGTTACGGCCGGCCCAGGAGAAACAGTATTTGAAAGCGTGCTTTGATAACTGTGTGGGCAGGAATTTCCTGCCGGTTCGCCGGGCGCATGAGCTACGACAGTTGATGCAGCAGCTCCTGAAGAGGGCAAGACCATCAGCATGGCATTATCTGCAGGTTCTGGGGACCATGGTGGCCACTCTTGAGCTAGTCCCATGGGCAAGGGCACATATGCAATTGCTGTAGAGGGCTCTGCTCCGTCGATGGTCCCATCAGAGTCAACCCCTGTCCCAAGTACTCTCCTGACCACGGAGTGCCAGGAGAGCCCTCAGTTGTTGGCTGCATGTGGAAGGAGTCCCTGGTGTGGGTTCCTCAGATGACCAGCCTGTCAGGTTGGAAAGCCCATTGCGAAGGATGCTTTGTTCAGGGACAAGAGTCTGCAAGAGGCTCTGTGGTTGATCAACAGGCTCGAGATACGAGCAGTGACCTTGGCGCTAGAAAGTTTCAAGCCATGGTTGCAGGGTAAGGTGGTCCAAGTCCTCTCAGACAATGTGACCATGATGGCTTACATCAACCGGCAAGGGGGCATGGGCAGTGCAGCCCTGGAGGAGGAGGCTGAATGTCTGTTCGGATGGGCAGCAATTTGTCTCCAGGCATTATCAGTGGCGCACGTAGCAGGAATTGATAGTGTGATGGCAGACTACCTCAGCCGAGTGCGCATGGACCACGGAGAGTGGCAGCTCAATCAGGAGGTGTTCGAACAGGTGGTCCGCTAATGGGGCACACTGGTCATGGACCTAAGGGCAATGTTCAAATCGGCCAATGCCTGCCGGTTTTTCAGGAGAAGTCTAAGGGCCCAGATGCTCTAATTCAGCAGTGGCTCGATTTGGGTCTTCTCTGTTTTTCCCCGTTGATGTTTATAGGCCGGTTAGTGCAATGACTAGAGGCACACCGGGGATTTGTGATTCTGGTGGCACCAGACTGGCCGAGGAGCCCGTGGTATGCTGACCTGATTCGGATACAGGCGGATTGACTGTAGTGGCTTCCGGTTCGGAAGGACCTCTTGATGCAGGAGCCCCTTCGCATGCCCCAGGTGGATCAATTCTCACTTACGGCATGGCTCGTGAAAGGGCGAGGTTGAAGAAGAAAAGATAATCAGGCTCGGGGATAGCGACCTTGCTACAGGCCCAGAGGTGGTCTACGAACCTGTTGTGCATCTGCGTAGGACGCATCATGGTGCGGAGAGAGGCAGCCACGCCCTTCCACTGCCTCCATCCCGGACATCTTGCCGTTCTTGCAATCCAGTTTTGATAAGGGTCTAGCTGCCAGTTCCTTGAGGAGGCAACTGGCGGTGATTTTCCGGTTATCGCGGGAAAGTCCACGGGGTGCCGTTGGATACACACCCAGACGTGCTGAGCTTTCTAGGGGTGGTGACCCACCTCCATCTGCCAAAGAGGGCAGTAGTGTACCGCCTTGGAATCTCAATCTGGTGCTATCTGGGGAATCCTTTGAGCCATTGAGTCAAGCTTTCCTGCAGGATTTGGCTCTGAAAATGGCATTCCTAGTGGCGAGTTGCTCGGCATGCAGGGTTTCGGAGCTTCGGACCCTGTCATGCCAGGAGCCATTCCTTTCCTTCTCCAAGGAGAAAGTAGTCCGGTGCCCAGTACCTTCATTTTTGCCAAGGTGGTATCAGCATTTCATGTAGATCAGGCTGTTTCCTTACCGGCTCTGGCAAGCGTGGATGTGGGCGAGAGCAGGTATGGGCTGTGCCACTCCACAGCTGTGCCATCTGGATGGTAAAAGTCCTGCAAAGGTGTGTGAAAAAGGGCATTGTCCTTTTGGAGATCGGACCGTCTGTTGGTTCTGTTTGGCAGGTCGCACAAAAGTGAGGCGGCAGCTAAGCCTCCATTTCCAGATGAATCACGTCGGCATACATCTTGAAGGGTAGAACAGTGCCGGTGAGGTTGCAGATGCATTCCATGAGGGTTCAGGCAGCCTCATGGGCAGAGTATACTTTAGTTCCTTCGGTGGAGATCTGTAGGGTGGCATACTTCTCTGAACATTTTCGCCTGGATGTCCAGGCAGCGGGGGATGCTCGTTTCGGATCGGCAGTGCTTCAGGCCAGTTGTGCGGGTCCCTCCCTTTAGTTTAACTGCTCTGATACATCCCAGAGGTGCGGGACTGGACTGGAGGGACGATAAGGAAAGAGAAATTAGATTTACCTGCTAATTGTTGTTCCTTGAGGAACTCCAGTCCAGTCCCAGAACCCTCCCTGAGTGCTTCTTGTGATGATCTGTGCACACCCCAGTCCTGGGAAGGGGTGTATAATCAGTGTTTGGGGGAGGGGCGGACCAGAAGAGCTGTCGGTTGCTCGAATCCTGCTTGTTGGAGTTGCTCAGGTGCTCAACAGCTAGGCCTCTTCATCCTGGAGTGGGGGACGGGGTATCCTTCCCAAGGGATGAAGGGGGTACTAGTTTATTTAGGCGTAGAAGCGTTTGTTGCATGTTTACTTATTTGTTGCTCCTCTGAGTCTGCTTTGTCAATAGGTACTGGGGCTGGTGAGCGGGGCCAGCTGCATATGTACACTAGTGTCATCAAAAAGATGACAGGCTCAGTCTCCAAGCTGTTGGAAGAGGTACACTACCCAGAGGTGCAGGACTGGACTGGAGGTCCTTGGTGTCACAGGGAGATGTCTTTCTTCCATTTTACTCAATTTTCCTCTTAAAAAAAAAAAAAAAGTTGCCTTAGCATGTTAGGGCCAAAGGTCATCCTGATGTCATCAAAAAAGCGCTTCACCACACTGAGTTCCTCTGCCAATTATTAGATGTTGGAACTGTAGAGCTTCAGATTGTCTGTCTACAAATAAATGGGATGGTGTTTTGGGTTTGTTTCCTTCTTTAGGATTCAGGCTAAATCCTTATCCCAAAGAGTTGATGAGTACTCATTGGATTAAGTGCAATACAAAACAGAAGGGGCAACACGTAATCTCCCTGAAATATTCCTTGCTGGATCTTAATTTTAGGAATGATGTACTGACCATCTTCATATTTAAAAAAGTATGTAGTTTGTCACATTGTCATGGTGAACTTAATGTACTTTCTCAAACCAGGATTTATTTTATACATTTCAAGGCAATTTATTATCCAAGAGTGTAGGATGCTGCCAAAAGCTTTCTTATAATCAACCCATGCTATGAGACTTCTGCTTTTCTTAGCGCTGGCCGTAATGGCCTTATTCAACATTAACTGATCCTTGGTTCCGTATGCTCCCCTCTTATTGCCTTTTTGATCTGTTGCTATGATGTTATTGGACTTGATAGGATCATATATTCTGTCTGTATCTATTGCAGTGAATAGGTTGTAGGTAGACAAATTATTGGTCTGTAATTATTGGGAATGTTACTTGGGTCCCCCTTCCGAAGGAGAAATGTTCTTCCTGTAGTAAGCTATTGTGGTAAGTTTGGCATCTTGAACAATTGATTTTTTTCATTTAGCCAGGTCTTGGTAAAGTGATGTGAACTGTTTTCAGGCAAAAGTTGATTACTCCCTCTGGGCCAGGGCTCTTCTAGTTTGAGGCGCGTTTTAACCTGCTTTTCAGTTCTTTCATTGTTGCTACAGGCCAGTCCATAGGATTGATGTTTGCTTTTTCTAAATGCTCCTGCTTCTTGATTGTGCTCTATAGGGTCCTCATAAAGTTTTCTCCAGAAGGTTTCTATTTCGGCTTTGGTTGTTGGTACTTCTCTTCCCCCATTTCCCTTTAGAATTGTTTTGGGTTTTCTCTGAATCATTTTTTGATATCTATCTTTTCTGTTTTCTTCATATCGTCGCAGTTCTTACACTTCTGCTGTTACTTCCAATTCATTGTTGAAACATATAAATTTCAGGTCTTCTGTTAATGCAGCATGCTTCAGCTTGATATCTTGTATCTTACTCAGTATCCTTGATGACCTTAATCCTTATCTCCAGGAACAATCAGGAATGTAGTCCTCACATATGGGTATTGTCGGTACTGATGAGCCTGCGCGGGAACGCTGCCCAGCGTCCAATATGAACGCTTTTGGGAGCATCCCTCAGCACATGCGTGCTACCTTCCCACCTTTCCAACCTCTTCAGTTCTTCGTTTTCCGCAGAGCCGACAAAATCTATTCCCTGTCACCACAGAAAATTCAGTCTTTAAATTTTTCTTGTGGTCGTGTTTGCCTACTGCAAGATGCCTACCGGTACCGCCGGTCTTTTCTTTCTTTTAAAAAAAAAAACCAACCAAACAAACAAAAAAAACCTTAGGCTTTAGACTTTATTTTCAGAAACTTTTCTCTTTGGTGCTAGGCGCCATTTTGGGCTCTAGGCCCCATATTCCTAAAACAAGGAAAAGCCAACTAGTGGTTTTAAAAAATGTACTAAGTGTGGCGGTACCATTTCCGTCACTGACACCCATGATTGGTGTCTGAAATGTTTAGGACCTGAACATTTTCCAACTGAATGTCTCTCCTTTATGGGGATGACTAAAAGAGGAAGACAGAACCGGGCTGCAAAGCTCGGTACCCTCTTTTCTTCAGATACCGGATCCATCGCATCAACATCGTCAAGGGCCTCTTCTTCCTCCCATGGATCTCAGGTAACTAAACATAAAAGCCGGTCCTCAAAGGGTAGCTCTCCTGCTAAGCATCAAGAGGCCATTGGCATTGCCCTTGAGGGAACCATACTGGCAAAACAGCCCCGGTGGGAGGCTTCAGCTTCCAAAGCATCGATGGGGCTTCAGGATGTTCTCGAGGCTTCAGCCTCACAAAAACTACCTGTTCCATGCTCAGGGGTTCCGGTCGTTCTTACCGGTACCGATACCCAAACATCGGCAGCGTCAATAGACCAGAGGTTCCTCGCTATCGAGTGCAGCATCGCAGCTCTTCTTTCAGCTGCTGAGCTGGTAGTCCCACTGGCACCAGTACTGACATCGACACTGATGCCGTTACCGACACCAGTACCGACACCGACGATACCGGTATTGATGGTATCAACCCTGGTAGGAACTCTTCCCATAACATCTCTGGCTGGAATTGTCAAAGCGGTACCGGGTCAACTCGGTACCGAATTCATTCGGTACCGGGATAGTGCTTTGCAGGAGCATCAGGGTCAGGAGTACTTCGATTCCTCCGATTCAGAAGATTCTGACAATTCTGCTGGCACTAGAGGATTTCTCCTAGAAGATCCCTCTTCTCCCAAACGCAGAATGTCACCTCCAGAGGACATGTCATTTCAGGATTTCATCCATGATATGGCCAAGGGTCTTTCAATCATGGTAGCTCCTGAGGAGGAACCCAAAGCAAAGAAATTGGAAATTCTCCAATATCCTAAAGCTCCTAAGGAGGCAGCCACTCTGCCTATCCATGAAATTCTGCATAGCTTGATGCTCAGAATGTGGGAGACACCTCTGACTACTTCTCCTCACTCTAGGAGAATGGATACTATGTATCGAGTTCCGCCATGTCCTGGATTTCAGAAAACTCAGCTGACACACCATTCAGTGGTAGTGGAATCAGCCATGCGTAGGATGAAAAGTGCAAAGATGCATGCATCCAATCCTCCAGGTCGTGAATGCAGGACTCTGGATGCTTTTGGGCACAGAACATTTCAAGCTTCCATGTTTTCAGCTAGGATCAGTTCATATGTCCTATATATGGGAATGTTCCTCAAGGAAGTCACAGGAGATTTGGAACTTATGAGCCCATTTCTCCCAGATGACAAGACACAAGATTTTCTTGCTCTAGTTAAGCATGCTCAAGATGTCTCCAAGTTTGTTAATCATGCAGCCTTTGACTGCTTCGAATGCATCAGCAGAACCTCTGCTATTGCCATTGGCGCGCGACGGATTGCCTGGTTACAGGCATCAGACTTTGAGACTTGGGTACAGGACAAGTTAGGCAACATTCCTTGCACAGGGGAGAATCGCTTCAGCAAGAACTGGCAGGAGAAGGCTAATGACTTAGATGCTGACAATTCTACCTTAGATTGTCAAAGTCTACAGCCACTCCAGCCAAAAGGAAGCCTTATAAAAAACCCTCTTTTAGCAAAAAGAGGAAGTTTTATCCTTCTTATACCCAACAGAGTCAAACTCCAGGTCAGGTTGCCCAAAAGGGACAAACTACACAGCAAAAGAAGCCAAAAGGCCCGAGAGCCCAAAGAGCTCTCCAGGTTCAGCCCCCTCAAGGGCTTTGACTCCTTCCTAGAGAGCTTTGCCTCCCTGCCTCTGAAGGGTCCCCAACCCCCCAATATTCTGGGCAGGTTATGCCACTTTGTCAACAGATGGCATCACATAACAGCAGAAGATTGGACTTTGTCCATTGTAGGAGAGGGGTACAAGCTTCATTTTCACAGCATGCCCTCTCCTACAGTTCTAAAGCAATTCAATTCACAAACCTCTGCAGACAATCTGCTTGATCACAAGGTCTCCACACTTCTTGCCACACTTCTTGCCCAAGGGGCAATAGAGGAAGTACCCATTATTCAACAGGATGCAGGGTTCTACTCCCCCTATTTTCTTATTCCAAAGAAAACAGGGGGGGGACAGACCCATTCTAGACCTCAGAGAATTGAACAAATATCTGTTCCGAGAGAAGTTCAAAATGATTTCTCTAGGTACTCTTCTGCCATACCTTCAAAGCCATGATTGGCTTTGCTTTCTAGACTTAAAGGATGCATACACTCACATTCTCATCCATCCAGATCACAGGAAATTCTTATGATTCCTTTTCAGGGGAAGACATTTCCAGTACAGGGTTCTTCCCTTTGGTCTGGCTTCAGCACCAAGAGTATTCACGAAATGCATGGCAGTAGTAGCTGCATTTCTACGAACCCTGGGGATTTTCGTCTTCCCTTACTTAGACGACTGGCTTATTCGAGCCCCTACAGTCGCAGAGGCCAGCACTGCACTGTCCCATACAATGCGAATCTTCCAATACTTGGGATTGGTAATAAACTTCCCAAAATCTCAACTAGTTCCTTCACAATGCCTAGAATTCATAGGAGCCTGTCTAGATACCTGACAGGCAATGGCTTTCCTTCCACAAGCCCAGTGTCTTCGCATAATGCAACTAGCTTCTCAAGCAGCAGGCAAATCCTCCCTCACTGCTGGAGAGCTACTGCAGTTACTGGGACATATGGCATCCACAGTTCATGTAGTCCCATATGCTCGCCTCCACATGCGAGCAGCTCAGTGGACCCTCTCCACACAGTGGACACAGGCCACAGGTCATTTGTTGGACAAAATAATAATCTCTCAATGAATAATTGTGTCCCTCCAATGGTGGCAATCACTAGAAAATCTGACAGTGGGGTCTCCTTTCCATCAACCCCTCTTTCAGACCACCCTAACAACAGATACATCACAGGTGGGTTGGGGAGCACACCTGAATCATCTCTCTACCCAGGGCACTTGGACTCCACAGGAGGTTGGTTTGCACATAAACCTCCTGGAATTAAGAGCAATCTGTTTATCTCTTCGAGTATTCCACACCCAGCTCAGCTACAAGACAGTCCTATTATAGATGGACAATCAAGTAGCCATGTTCTATGTGAACAAGCAGGGCGGAACAGGCTCTGTCGTTATGCAACGAAGCTTTACGACTGTGGGCCTTCGCCAGAGAGCATCAAATTCACCTTCTAGTGGTATATCTTCCAGGCATTCAAAACCTTTGGGCAGACAAACTCAGTCGAGTACTGCTGCCTCACGAGTGGTCCCTCCACCTGGACCAGGTGGCAAGGATATTTCATCTCTGGGGCACTCCAGACATAGACCTCTTTGCAAGTCCACTGAATGCCAAACTTCCCTGGTTCTGTTCCAGGATTCCGGCTCACAACTGTCAGGCAAGGGATGACTTCCTTTATGCCTTCCCACCCATTCCACTCATCCCCAAAGCACTCTTCAAGCTTCAGAGAGACAGGGGTCATATGGTTCTCATAGCACCACGATGGCCATGCCAAATGTGGTATTCCCTGCTTCTACATCTCTCTCAAGCGGCACCTCTGGAGTTAGGGCATGCTCCAAATCTCCTTTCCCAGGAGAATGGGATGCTATGGCACCTGAATCCCCAGTCCCTGCACCTCACGGCCTGGTTGCTGAAGGCTTAGACCTCCAAGATTTCAACCTATCCCAACAGGTAAAAGATAACCTTCAGGCTTCTAAGAAACTTTCCACAAGAAGATCTTATGCCTTCAAGTGGAAACGTTTTACTATATGGTGCTCCAAGAAGGGATTAAACCCCCTAGTCATACCCTTAGAATCAATACTAGAGTATCCCCTTCACTTTTCGAATTCTGGTCTAAAGACCAATTCGGTAAGAGTCCATCTTGGTGCAATTGCATCTTCTTATAAGCCTCTGAATGGACAATCAATTTCCTCTCATCCACTCCTATTGAGATTCATGAGAGGCCTTTTATTAACTAAACTTCCCATCAAGCCACCACCGGTGGCATGGGATCTAAATCTAGTTCTCGGGCAGCTCATGAGGCCGCCTTTTGAAGCTTTAGCCACTACAGCCCTTAAGTTTTTGACCTGGAAGGTCATCTTCCTATTTGCAATAACCTCTGCCTGTTGCATTAGTGAATTGCAAGCTTTAGTGGCTGATTCTCCTTATACTAGGTTTCATCAAGATAAGGTGGTTGTTCTAACTCACCCACACTTTATGCCAAAGGTGGTTGCGCCTTTTCATTTAAACCAATCAATTTATCTTCCTGTATTTTTTCCGAGGCCTCACACCTCTAATGCAGAAAGAAACCTTCATACTTTGGATTGTAAAAGGGCTTAGCCTTTTACATACAAAGAACACAGCAACATAGAAAGGCCTCACAACTTTTTATAGCTTTTGACCCTAGTCATTTTGTACTTCCAGTCTCCAAAAGAACTTTGTCTAAATGGATTGCTCAACACATATCCTTTGCTTATGAGAGTAAGGGTCTTCCTTTTCAGGACCATGTCACAGCTCATAATGTGAGAGCCATGACAGCTTCTATGGCTAATCTCCACTCTGTGTCTATCGATGACATTTGTCGAGCAGCCACCTGGGCTTCGGTACACACCTTCACAGCCCACTACTGCCTGGATAAAGCCTACCGTCGGGATGCCGTCTTTGGCCAAGCTGTTCTTCAAAATCTCTTTCAAACCTGAACCAACTCCTACCCACCAACCCTGGTGAGAAGCCAGAGATCCATGGGAGGAAGGATTCCCACCTTGTAGTGTGGCACCTTCCTGGGGCTATCTCCCTGGCATCTTCAGCTAGGGCATCCCCCATATGTGAGGACTACATTCCTGCTTGTTCCTGGAGATAGTGTAGTTACTCACCTGTATCAGGTGATCTCCGGGAACAGCAGGAATTTAGTCCTCACAACCCACCCACCTCCCCTAGGAGTTGTCTTTCTCTCTTTGTCTCTTTCCTCTCTCCCTCTATCCTTTCACTCAGCTACAAACTTAACTGAAGAGGGACAGTTGGAAAGGCAGGAAGGCAGCGTGCATGTGCTGAGGGATGCTCCCAAAAGCGTTCCTATTGGACGCTGGGGAGCATTCCCGCGCAGGCTCCGTTGGTACCGACAATACCTATATGTGAGTACTAAATTCCTGCTGTTCCCGGAAATCACCTGTTACAGGTGAGTAACTACGCTTTATATACCCATCTATCAGAGATACCTCTACATGCAATGATTGTATTTTTCCTTTGATGTGATTTTCCCTAGGAGGAAGTGTTCTTTTTCTTTTGGTCCTGCACTTTAGTTGGTAATATTTTTGCAGTAATAATTTTAACTGTACGATATTCTGTTTATTTCAATGAGGTCAATAAATGGTCCCATTATACTGGATATGGCCTTATTCATCTTAATGATCGTACTTCTAACCCTAGATGTTAAATTTAACTTGGAGTAATCTTTTCCTTGCCTGGGATCCAGCATATTCATCTTTTTCCTTGTGGGCTAGGAAATCTTGAATTTATTGAAGTCTTCCACCTTTGGGTACTCCTCCTCCTCCCTTTCTTCCTCCTCGTCAGTTGATTTGCTGACCTATCTTGTATTCACCTCACTTTCCTGCAGTTCCAGATCTCTCAGCTCCATCTCCCCCTCAGCTGCCCCTTCTGCTTCTGTGTATTCCTTTTTGCTGGTACTCTCACCTAAGTCGTCTCCTCATCCTCCCAGTAGTTTTTTCCACGAAAGCCCTTAGTTGCTTCAAGATGCTATCACTCACATACTACTTTACTTTAATCTGAAAAATTAACTATCTTAAATTTGCATCTGTTGATTTTTGCAGTTTTTCTTTTGGCACTTTTCCTCTTCCAGTTTTTGGCAGATCCTTTTTGTATACCCTCTTGATTTAAATATAGGGGTTATAGAATAAAAATAGCAGTACATTATCTCCTCTTAATTGCAGAAGTCCACTTAACTGTAGTTAATCCTCTTAACGTTCTCATCAATTTCTGTTTATCTCCTGCCACAGTGGGTCCATGAATGCCACATTGTAGAGTGAAAAATGGTGAAAACATAAATATAGTAGTTCTAAATGGTAGGTTATCTCAGTGGATACAGTTAAATAGTGGCGTGCTCCAGGACTGTACTGGGATTGGTGCTTTTTACTTTTAACATTAAATGTTTCAGAGTTGTACATAAACATATACAGAAGTCATATGTAGAGATTAGACCAAAATTTAGAAAACTCTAAGGGGAAATGATATCCTTGCACTTAAGAAGCTCGTGACTATAGTAAAGGCAATAAAGAGATACATAAAAACAGTAGCAGCAAATTAATCAGTTTACCCCAGTATACTGTTCAGTCATACAATTAAAATGCCCTTAACCCCAGGATCACATTTACAGGGAAAATCCATTCCCAGAGCAGATTTTCTGTACCATAAATAAATTTCTTCCAGTATGCTGTGTATCAAATGAAACATCAAAAATGCATACATGATTCTGTGCAGTAATACAATTAAAGATTTTGAATATATCAACAAAAAATGAGGCAATCAAGACTGCTCTTTTCAATCAAATTTATTTCAGAAACCAGTTGCATTAATATTGCTTAATGCAAAAGAATCAGTTTTGTTCTCTTTGCCCCTAGTTCTCTGCATGAAATTCATAATATAATCCTGTGTGAGAGCTGGGAATGAGTCCAAGGGGAGAGGACAGTACTTATGTCAAGTACTGCTTAAGTATTTCAAAATGTAAAATGAGCCAACTATATGGAAAATAATTTAAGTGCAAGTTTCAGAAAGCCTTTGACAAGGTCCCACATGAGACTTGAGGAAATTAGTCATTGGGAAGGGAGGCAGTGTACTGTTGTGGATTTGGAAAATTGCTAAATGATGTCAGAGTAGGGCTAAATGGCCAATTTCTCAATGGAGAAAGGCGAATAGTGGAGTACTCCAGGAATCTGTGCTGTGCTACTGCTTTTTAACATATTTATAAATGACCCAGAAATGGGAATAACAAATAAGGTGATACAGGTGGCACCAGATTATTCAAAGTCCTTAAAACACAAGCAGATTGTAAAAAAACAATTGCAAGAGAACTTAGATAAACTGGGAGACTGGGCGTCCAAATGGCAGATGACATTTAATGTGAACAAGTGCAAAGTTATGCACTAGTTACACGATGCAAGGTTCCACATTAAGAACCACCAACCAGGAAAAGGATCTGGGTGTCATTGTGGATAGTACATTGAAACCCTCTGCCCATTATGCAGCCACAGCCAAGAAAGCAAATAGAATGCTGGGAATCATAAAAAAAGGAATGGAGAATAAAATTAAGTATTATAATCCTCCATATCGCTACATGGTATGACCGCACCTTGAATATTGTGTGCAATTCTGGTCACCATATCTTAAAAATGATATATTCAGAATTAGAAAAGGTACAGAGGAGAAGAGCGACAAAAATGGTAAAGGAAGACTCTCCCTATGAGGAAAGGCTTAAAAGGTTAGGGCTCTTCATCTTTGAAAAGAAGTGGCTGAGGGGGAGTTATGATAGAGGTCTATAAAATGAGTGGAGTAGAACGGCTAAATGTAGATCAGTTTGTTCCTCCAAAAGTAGAAAGACTGGAATTCGTTGACAGAGGATTAGTAAAAGCTGTTAGTGTAGCAGGGTTTAAAAGAGGTTTGACAAGTTCCTGGAGGAAAAGTCCATAAACAGTTATTAAAGTGGACTGGGGAAATCCACTGCTTACATCTGGGATAAGCAGCATGGAATCTCTGTACTAATTTGGGAACCTAACAAGTACTTGTGACCTGGATTGTTCACTATTAAAAGCAGTATACTGGGCTCAATGGACCTTTGGTCTAACTCAGAACGGCATATTTTATTTTCTTAAATGCACAGACATACCATACCACACACAGCACATTACGTAAACAGTGACAGACACTCCAAATTCAGACAGACTGTATCAGATACCAGAGACAGTCTTTCCAGCTGCCTGGGTCTCTTGTTTTCTGGACAGATCAGCTGATATTGCTTGATTGTGATAATTGGTCTAAGTATCTCGGTCTCCCGTTTTCTCTTTCTCTGACTGGGCTGGCTGAACTTGCTTGACTGCATCTCTTTCCCTCCTCTCCCTCAGCCCCATAGGTCACCAGTTTCTCTCCCCCCCCCCACCCTTCCATCAGCCCCTTACCAGTTTGTTTCTTTCCTTCATGATCATCAGCCTACAGGAAGTGCTACCTGTGAGTTTTTAACCTGCTTGTAGGGATGGCACAGACCAAGAGAAGCAGCGAGGATAACATTTGTTCTCCAGGACCAAGCAGGAAGTCAGTCCTCACATATGGGTGACGTCGGCGTCGATGGAGCCCCCATGCGGAGCATTTCCCCAGCTTTCAAAGAAAGCCTTTGGGAATGCAGGCGTGCATGTGCGGTCCCCTTCCCGCCCAAAGGTGCCATCTTGCTCAGTCTTTTTATTTCCGCGGAGCCCTACGGACTCCTGTCCTTGTCACCCGTGAAAAAAATTGATTTTCTGCGTTGTCGAGTTTCTTCGGTTCGACGTCAGTTCCTTTCCCACCTGGACTCGGTACACCGGTGCCAAGCCCGGATCTCTCTTTTTCGTTTTTGTCCTTAGAGACTGCGTTCGCGCCTTTTTTTTTTTTCCCTGGCAGCCTAATTTTTTGATCTTGCAGGGGCCCTTTTTCCCCCGATGGCTGCCAGTGGTTTTAAAAAGTGTGATCGGTGCAAAAAACTCATGTCTCTCACCGACACATATGACTGCTGTCTCCGGTGCCTGGGGCCAGACCATGATTCTACGGTCTGTAGCCCCTGTGGCAAAATGTCTTCAAAGGCATTACGGAGCCGTCAGCACCAGCGTGAGAGGATCTTCACCGACTCTGCCTCTGGACGGGTCCGGACGTCGTCAGAGGCCTCGACGTATCGGGAGTCTGACCCTGAGCATCGTCGGGGCTCCTCTGAAAGGGAGTCCCCCTCGAGGGAGCATCAAAGGAAGAAGAAACCCGCGAAGGCGGCATCGGTGGATGATCTTGGCTCCTTGAGGGCCAGGTCGCATAGCCCCGATCGCCGTCCCGGGTCCTCGGAGTCGGAGAGGGCCTGCAAAGCATCCTCATGTAGAGTCGGAGGCCCCGAGTCACGTGAGTACTGTGGTCCTCGTGGACTCTCCTCCGGGGGAGCAGACGTCGGGGCCCGAGTCGGAGGCTGCTGGGTCTCCCGAGCTTGGACTCAGGTTGACGGCCCTGGAGAGAAGATTGTCTGCCTTCATGGAACAGTAGCGGGTGCTGATTGCCGGTCCCACCGGCGCATCTACCCCGACCACCGGGACATCGACGTCCAAGTCGACCCCGGAGGCCGAGCCGATCCTCGAGACCACGCAAACTTGAGTTGATCCTCGGCCGAGGTCACCCTCGGCCTCTCGTTCGGGACCGAGGTCGTCGACGCCGGTACCCTCAGCGTCGGGGCGGATGGCATCGGTGCCTGCCTGCTCGAAGCCGCTCGATTCCTCCTCGGAGGAATCGGCTTGGGAAACTGAGGAGGAGGGGTGATCCGGGAAACTACAGACCGGTGAGCCTCACGTCAGTACTGGGAAAAATGGTAGAAACCATCATAAAGAATAAAATTACTCAGCATGAAAATAGTCATGGCCTAATGGGAGACAGCCAACATGGCTTTAGACAAGGAAGATCTTGTCTTACAAATCTGTTATGTTTTTTTGAAAGTGTGAATAAACAGGTGGACGAAGGTGAGTCGGTTGATATAATGTATCTGGACTTTCAGAAAGCCTTTGACAAGGTCCCTCATCAGAGACGTTTGGCAAAACTAAAGAGTCATGGGATAGGAGGAAGTGTATTACTGTGGATGAGGAACTGGTTAAAAGATAGAAAGCAGAGGGTTGGGCTAAATGGCCAATTTTCCCAATGGAGAAAGGTGAATAGTGGTGTACCCCAGGGATCTGTGCTGGGTCCGCTGCTTTTTGACATATTCATAAATGACCTGGAAAGTGGAATAACGAGTGAGGTTATCAAATTTGCAGATGACACAAAACTATTTAAAGTTGTTAAAACCCAAGAGGATTGTGGAAAATTGCAAGAGGATCTTGATAAATTGGAAGACTTGGCATCAAAATGGCAGATGAAATTTAATGTGGACAAGTGCAAAGTTGTGCACCTAGGGAAGAACAACCCAAACTATGCTTACACGATGCAAGGTTCCACATTAGGAACCACCACCCAGGAAAAAGATTTAGGCGTCATTGTGGATAACATGTTAAAAACCTCGGCCCAGTGTGCAGCGGCAGCCAAGAGAGCAAATAGAATGCTAGGTATCATAAGGAAAGGAATGGAAAATAAAACAAAAGATATTATAATGCCTCTATACCGTTCCATGGTGAGACCGCACCTTGAATATTGTGTGCAATTCTGGTCGCCGTATCTTAAAAAGGATATAGCGTTATTAGAAAAGGTTCATAGAAGAGCCACCAAAATGGTAAAGGGGATGGAAGGATACTCCTATGAAGAAAGGCTAAAAAGGTTAGGGCTCTTTAACCTGGAAAAGAGACGGCTGAGGGGAGATATGATAGAAGTCTATAAATTAATGAACGGAGTGGAACAGGTAAACGTAGATCGACTGTTTACGTTATCAGAATATAGGAAGACTAGGGGACATGCAATGAAAGCTACAGGGTAAACTATTTAAAGACTAATAAAAGAAAATATTTTTTTACTCAATGTGTAATCAAACTCTGGAATTTGTTACCGGAGGATGTAGTAAAGGCTGTTAGTGTAGCTGGGTTTAAAAAAGGTTTGGACAAATTCCTGGAGGAAAGGTCCATAAACCATTATTAAGAAGGGACCCAGGATATCAATGCTTGACCTAGTACAAGCATTGCAGAACCTGTGTCTTTTGGGGAAACTGCTAGGTACGTATGGCCTAGATTGGCCACTGTTGGAAACAGGATACTGGGCTTGATGGACCTTGGTCTGACTCAGTATCGCATATCTTATGTTCTGACACCTTCCGGACTCGGTGCATCCCGTCGGACTCACCGGGGTCCGAGCCTCGGACAAGGTCCCCCCGGAGGATACCCAGTTCTCGGATTTCGTAAGGGACATGCCCAAAGCATTGGCATTCCCTGTGGACCCCGAGGAGGAGCCTCGAGCCGAGGAGCTTGAGGCTCTGCAGTATGACTCTCCTCCCAAGGAGGCCTTTATTGTTTCGGTTCCTCCAATGCTGGAGTGGTTTCTCTTCCGCATGTGGGAGGCGCCGGCCTCGATGCCAGTTCTAAGTAAGCGGGTCGATTCTATCTATCAAGTCCGCAAGAGCCCTGGGTTTCAAAAGGCGCAGCTACTGCACCGCTCCATGGTTGTGGAATCGGCCTTGCATCGCCTGAAGAGTCAGAAGATGCACTCTGTGCTTCCTGGCAGGGAGGCACGGAACCTGGATGCCCTCGGTAGAAAGTGCTTCCAGGGCTATATGCTTGCTTGCCGTGTCCAGACCTACCAGCTGTACATGGGCATGTACCTCCGAGACCTGGCAAAGGAGATTGCCGGGTTCTCTGCTGGTCTGTCCGAGGAGCCTTTGCAGAGATTCAAGGCCTTGTCTTCTGGTATTCGAGAGTGCTCGAAGTTTATCTCTCGAGCAGCCTACAATGGATTTGAGGCTTCGCCCCGAGTAGCAGGGGCCGGCATCGGTGCACGCTGCCAGGCCTGGCTACAATCCTCGGACCTCGAGCCATGGGTACAGGACAAGTTGGTCGATGTCCCTTGCCGAGGTGAAAACCTCTTTGGCAAGCCCATGGCGGAAAAGGCTGCAGAGCTCGAGACCGAGACTCTTACCCGGACAAGGCTGTCCAGGAAAACCTCTGCCCCTTCTCAGAAGAAGAAGGGATCGGGGAAAAAGGCCTTTTACCCGAGGAAGACCGCTGCCTACAAAACCTACCCTCACTACCAGGCCTCTGCAGCTCCCCAACAGGGCCAGCAGGCCAAGGGGCAGGGTCATGGGCCCCATAGGCAGAAGGCTCCAAAGCCTCCTACTCTGGCTCCTGCTCAGCAGGGAGGGGTTTTTTGACTATGCCAGCATAGCCTTTCCTCCTCTACAGGGCACAGGAGGTTGGCTGACCCTGTACGCAGACAGGTGGCCAGCCGTCACAGGGGATACTTGGGTGTTAAGCATCATCGAGAAGGGCTGTCTGCTCCACTTCACCCAGATACTCCCCTTCTACTTTCCAGGGGAGCCTCCAAGACCCCCTCTGCACAGAAACGTACTCTTTCAGGAGTTGGAAGGTCTGCTACAGGACCAGGCGGTGGAACCAGTGCCCCACCACCTGGAATGGCAAGGCTTCTACTCAAGGTACTTCCTGGTACCAAAAAACAGGAGGCCTCAGACCCATCCTGGACCTGAGAAATCTGAACAAGTTTCTGGAGAGGGAAAAGTTCAAGATGCTTACCCTTGGAATCTTACTGCCCTACCTCCAGCAGGGAGATTGGCTATGCTCCTTAGACCTGAAGTATGCTTATACTCACATCCTCATCCATCCAAGTCACAGGCAATTCCTCAGATTTGTGGTGGAAGGGAAACACTAACAGTACAGAGTGCTTCCCTTTGGCCTCACCTCCGCCCCCAGGGTCTTTACAAAATGCCTGGCGGTGGTTGCGGCTTATCTCAGGAACAAGGGGATCTTTGTGTTTCCTTATCTGGACAACTGGCTTATCAGGGGATAGTCTCCACAAGAGGCCAAGCAGGCTACCTTCCAAACCATATCCCTGCTTCAGCACCTGGGGTTCGTTATAAACTTCCCAAAGTCCACTTTAGTCCCCTCACAGGACGTGGAGTTCATAGGGGTGAGGTTGGATACCGTCCATGCAAAGGCCTATTTGCCTGTGGACAGAGCTCACAGGCTGATAAAGTTGGCTGGTCAGTTTTAGGCGGACTCTTTGGCCAAACACTTCCTCCGGCTCTTAGGTCACATGGCTTCCACAGTGCATGTCACCCCAAATGCCCGGCTGCACATGAGGCCGGCTCTGTGGTGCCTCAGGGCACAGTGGGTACAGGCCACAGGGAAATTGTCAGACAGGATAAAGGTGTCCAAACTCTTGGTGGACTGCTTACGCTGGTGGAGGCATCTCCCAAACCTGGTTGGGGGAGTTCCTTTTCGGGCCTCCCCACACACTCAGGTACTGACAACCGATGCTTCCCTGCAAGGTTGGGGGGCACATTGCCAGGGGACCTGCACCCAAGGCCTGTGGTTTCCGTGGGAGCCCGCTCAGCAGATCAACTTGTTGGAATTGAGAGCCATTCGACTAGCCTTACGGACTTTCTCTCGGGTCCTCTCTCACCAGTCTGTCCTAGTTCAGACGGACAACCAGGTGGATATTGTCTACGTCAACAAGCAGGGAGACACAGGATCCCGACTCCTGTGCCTGGAAGCACAAGCTCCCTGCTCCTGGGCTATCAATCAGGGCATGACCCTCAGGGCGGTCTACCTCCCAGGCCAGGAAAACTACCCGGTGGACAGGCTAAGCAGACTCCTGCAGCCTCACGAATGGCAGTTGGATCCTCGGGTAGTCCAACAGATCTTTCTGAAGTGGAGACTTCCAACCATGGATCTTTTTGCCAGTCCGCTGAACAGGCAACTACCCAAGTTCTGTTCCAGACAACCGCATCCCTTGCGAGCGGCGGCAGATGCATTCCTGATCCCCTGGTCAAAGGGCCTGCTGTATGCGTTTCCTCCCACACCTCTGGTGGCCCGGACTCTATTCAAAACCCAGCAGGACCGAGCCACGGTGATCCTGATAGCCCCCAAGTGGCCCAGGCAGCCGTGGTTTCCTCTTCTGCAGTTGGCAGTGGATACTCCACTTCCTCTGGGGCTGCAACCCGACCTTCTGACTCAGGATCAGGGGTCCCTCTTGCATCCCAACATCAGATCCCTCAATTTGATGGCCTGGCTGCTGAAAGGGTAGTGCTTGCTCCCTTGCTCCTACCAAAGGAGGTTGAAGAGGTGGTGTTGGCCTCCAGGAAGCATTCCACTCGGACGGCCTACGCTCTGAAGTGGCGTAGGTTTTCTACTTGGTGTTCCCAACAGCAGGAGGATCCCTTCTCCTGCTTGGTCCAGGTGGTGCTACAATACCTACTCCACCTATCCAACCTGGGACTTCAGTCCAACTCTGTCCGGGTCCACCTCAGTGCCCTCTCAGCTCACTACTCGCCAGTGGATGGACAATCTCTCTCAGGCCACCCTCTGGTGTCTCGCTTTCTCAGAGGCCTGCTTCTGCTCAAGCCTCCTATTCGTCCACCAGCCACTGAGTGGGATCTCAATGTGGTCTTGCAGCAACTGACTCGCCCACCTTTTGAGCCGATGGCTACCTGCCACTTACGTTTCCTTTCCTGGAAGGTGGTGTTCCTTGTGGCACTCATCTCGGCTAGGCGGGTGAGTGAGCTTCAGGCCCTTGTCTCGGATAGGCCGTATACCAGGTTCTATAGGAACAGGGTAGTCTTGAGGACTCATCCTAAGTTCCTTCCAAAGGTAGTGTCGTCCTTCCACCTCAACCAGGAGGTGGTACTTCCGACGTTCTTTCCCAGGCCACATGCCAGTAGGGCCGAAACTGTCTTGCATACCCTGGATTGTAGAAGGGCGCTGTCCTTTTACCTAGAACGTACGCAGGGGCATAGAAGGGCTTCTCAGCTCTTCATTTCCTTTGACCCTAATAAATTGGGGTTGCCTGTCACTAAGCGTATGTTGTCCATCTGGGTGGCAGACTGTATTGCCTGGGCGTACAGGGCAGCCGGCCTCTCCCTGGAGGGTCGAGTCACGGCCCACCGAGTCAGGGTGAAGGCCGCATCAGTAGCTCACTTACGTTCTGTTCTGTTGGCAGACATCTGCCGGGCTGCTACTTGGTCTTCAAGCCAGACTTTTGCGGACCACTACTGCCTCGAGAGGGAGTCCCGTAGGGACAGTGCTTTCGGGCAAGCGGTACTCCATAATATCTTTGAGGTTTAGGCAGCTCCTACCCTCCGGCCCTGGTGTTGGGCTACCGTTCAGGTGTGGTCTCGGAGAAGATTCTCTCACTGTTGCTGAGGCTCTAGAGGGAGCTCTATTTTTCAGCCTGGGTTCGTGGTAGCCCAGAGCTAGGGAGTCACCCATATGTGAGGACTGACTTCCTGCTTGGTCCTGGAGAAAGAGTAGTTACTCACCTGTAACAGGTGTTCTCCAGGAGCAGCAGGAATCAGTCCTCACAACCCTCCCTCCTCCCTTTGGAGTTGCAGTTGTATATAGTTCATTTTCTTTTTTGTGCTGTCTTTTAGCTATGTCATCAGACTGAGCAAGATGGCACCTTTGGGCAGAAAGGGGACTGCGCATGCGTGCTTGCATTCCCAAAGGCTTTCTTTGAAAGCTGGGGAAATGCTCCGCATGGGAGCTCCGTAGACGCCAATGTCACCCATATGTGAGGACTGATTCCTGCTGCTCCTGGAGAACACCTGTTACAGATGAGTAACTACTCTCTCCCACTGTTCCTCCAATATTGTGCTGGCTTTTCTCGTGTATGGTGGTTGGTGCAGCACATATGGCTGCTGAAGGAACTCTCCATGGCCATGTGCATTGGAGGGGAAAAGTGCTTAGGAACGTGTCCAAAATAGTTCACAAAGCTATCCTGGTAGAGGAGTCACTAAGGTCTATGATAAATTAGCACAAATGCAAACAAAAAGGTTTATAGGACATGGTAATTGCAAAACAAATTATTTTAACTAATATTTATACTAATTTTATTGAAAATAAACTTTACAAAGCAAAAGCTACTTTAAAAATACATAATCATTAAATTAATTCACTGCATTTAATTCTTAACATCTCAGTGTATTGTGTTTTGTATTTTAAAGAGGTAAGCTCAGACCAAGTGTTAACCAAAAAGATATTTGTGTGGAACAGACACCATTGATCATTGTTGCTCACCAAACTAATAAGTTGGAGCAGTTTTTTACTGCATCACAACAGTCCACTTTGTTCAAAAAAGAAACGCCAACTATAAATCATTTTTTTTAAGTGCCTTCAAGTCAGTGATGACTCCTGGTGACCCAGCAACTCCTGGGTTTCCTTGGCAAGATATGACCAGAAGTAGATTGCCAGCCTTTTTCTTCCGAGGCAACGGAGGGTAAAGTGACCTGCACAGGGCCACAAGTAGTGCCATTGGGAATCAAACCCAGTTCTCCAGGACCAAGCAGGAAGTCTGTCCTCACATATGGGTGACGTCGGCACCGACGGAGCCCCCGTGCGGAGCATTTCCCCAGCTTTCATAGAAAGCCTTTGGGAATGCAGCACGCATGCGCGGTCCCCTTCCTGCCCAAGGGTGCCATCTTGCTCAGTCTTCTTTTTTCCGCGGAGCCCGACGGATGTATATTTGTTTCACCCGAGGAAGAAGTTGATTTTCTTTGCGTTAACCTGTTTTTTTCTTCGGTTCGATGCCGGTTTCCCTTTCCCGCCTGGGCCCGATATGTCGGTATCGAGCCCGGATCTCTTTTTCGTTTTTTGTCCTTAGTGACTAGCGTTCGTTCCATTTTTTCTTTTTTCAGTGGCAGCCCTGTCTTTTGACATTGCAGGGGCCCTTTTTCCCCTGATGGCTGCCAGTGAGTTTAAAAAGTGTGATTGGTACAAGAAACTTATATCTCACCGACACACACGACTGCTGCCTCCGGTGCCTCGGACCCGATCATGACCCGATGATCTGTGGTCCGTGTGGGGAAAATGTCCTCTAAGGCGTTACGGAGTCGGCAGCACCAAAAGGAAAGAATCTTCTCTGACTCCGCGTCCGGTCGGGCCCGGACCTCGTCAGAGGCCTCGACATCTCGGGACTCCGGCCCCGAGCAGCGTCGAGGCTCCTCTGAAAGGGGGTCTCCCTCGCGGGAGCATCGTAAGAAGAAAATCCCACGAGGGCGGCGTCGGTGGACGCACTTGGCTCCTCGAGGGCCAAGTCGCATAGCCCCGAGCGCCGTCCTGGGTCTTCGGAGTCGGAGAGGCCTGCAAAACAACCTCGTGTCGAGATGTAGTCCCCGTGTCACGTGAGTACTGTAGTCCTCGTGGACTCACCTCCAGGGGAGCCGACATCGGGCCCGGTGCCGCCGGGGCCCGAGTCGGGGGCTGCTGAGTCTCCTGAGCTCGGACTTAGGTTGACGGCCTTAGAGAGCAACTTGGCTGCCTTCATGGAACAGCAGCGGGCACTGATCGCCGGTCTCACCGGTGCATCTGCCCCGACCACAGGACATCGACGTCCAATTCGACCTTGGAGGCCGAGCCAATCCTCGGCCAAGGTCCCCCTCGGCCTCCCGTTCGGGAACGAGGTCGTTGATGCCGGTACCCTCGGCATTGGGGTGGATGGCATCGATGCCTGCCCGACCGGAGCCGCTCAATTCCTCCTCCGAGGAGTCCGTCTGGGAGACGGAGGATGAGGAGTCGCCCGACACCTTTCGGACTCAGTGCGTTCCTTCGGACTCGCCCGAGTCCGAGCCTCGGAGAAGGTCCCCCCCGGAGGATACTCAGTTCTCGGATTTTATGCGGGATATGGCCAAGGCTTTGGCATTCCCTGCGGATGCCGAGGAGCTCGAGGCCCTACAGTATGACTCTCCTCCGAAGGAGGCCTTTACTGTCCTGGTTCCTCCGATGCTGGAACGGTTGCTCTTCCGCATGTGGGAGGTGCCGGCCTCGACGCTGGTTTTGAGCAAGCGGGTCTATTCCATCTATGGAGTCTGCAAGAGCCACGGGTTCCAAAAGGCACAATTACCGCACCACTCCATGGTTGTGGAATCGGCCATGCATCGTCTGAAGAGTCAGAAGATGCACTCCTCAGTGCCTCCCGGCCAGGAGGCCCGGAACCTGGATGCCCTCGGTAAGAAGTGCTACCAGGGCTCCATGCTTGCTTGCCGTGTCCAGACCTACCAGCTGTACATGGGCAAGTACCTTCGAGACCTGGCAAAGGAGATTGCCCGGTTCTCTGCTGGTCTCTCCGAGGAACCTTTGCAGAGGTTCAATGCTCTGTCCTCGGGTATTCGTGAGTGCTCGAAGTTTATATCTCGAGCAGCCTATGATGGCTTTGAGGCTTCGGCCCAAGTAGCCGCGGCTGGCATCGGTGCACGCCGTCAGGCTTGGCTACAGTCATCGGACCTCGAGCCATGGGTGCAGGACAAGTTGGTCGATGTCCCCTGCCGAGGTGAAAACCTCTTTGGCAAGCCCATGGCTGACAAGGCTGCCGAACTCGAGACCGAGACTCTTACCCAAACAAGGCTGTCCAGAAAAACCTCTGCCCCTTCTCAGAAGAAGAAGGGCTCGGGGAAAAAGACCTTTTACCCGAGGAAGTCATCTGCCTATAAACAGTACCCTCATTATCAGGCCTCTGTAGCTCCCCAACAGGGTCAGCAGGCCAAGGGGCAGGGTCATGGGCCCCATAGGCAGAAGGCCCCCAAGCCTCCTACTCTGGCTCCTGCTCAGCAGGGAGGGGGATACTGACTGCGTTGGCATAGCCTCTCCTTCTCAGCTGGCTCCCATCAGCACTGGAGGCAGGCTGGCCCTGTTTGCCCACAGGTGGTCAGCCGTCACAAGGGATACCTGGGCTCTAAGTATAGTCCAGAAGGGCTATCTCCTCCACTTCCACCAGGTACCCCCCTCCTATTTTCCAGGGGAGCCTCCCAGACTCCCTCTGCACAGGGACTTACTCCTGCAGGAGTTGGCAGGTCTTCTAAAGGATCAGGTAGTGGAACCGGTGCCCCACCACCTGAAAGGTCACGGCTTCTATTCCAGGTACTTCCTGGTACCAAAGAGAACAGGAGGCCTCAGACCCATCCTAGGCTTGCAAACCTGAACAAGTTCCTGGAGAGGGAAAAGTTCAAGATGCTTACCCTTGGAATCCTGCTGCCCTACCTCCAGCAGGGAGATTGGCTATGCTCCTTAGATCTAAAGGATGCTTGTACTCACATCCTTATTCATCCAGACCACAGACAATATCTCAGATTTGTAGTGGGAGGAAACCATTATCAGTACAGAGTACTGCCTTTTGGCCTTACATCTGCCCCCAGGGTATTCACCAAGTGCCTAGCGGTGGTGGCGGCCTATCTCAGGGTTCAGGGCCTCTTTGTCTTTCCATATCTGGATGATTGGCTCATCAGAGGTTAGTCCTCGCAAGAGGCCAATCAAGCCACCATTCGCACTGTCGCTCTGCTTCAGCACCTGGGTTTTGTCATAAACTTCGCAAAGTCCAGTTTGCATCCCTCCCAGAACATGGAGTTCATAGGAGCTCGACTGGACACCTTTCAGGCAAAGGCCTTTCTACCAGTGGACAGGGCCCACAGATTGATGGCGCTAGCCAGGCTATTCCACAGCAGTTCTCTAGTCTCTGCCAGACAATTCTTGAGGCTCTTAGGCCACATGGCATCCACGGTCCATGTGACTCCAAATGCCTGTCTACACATGAGACCAGCTCAGTGGGGCCTCAGGACTCAGTGGCACTAGGCCACAGGAAGCCTTGCGGACAAAGTGAGGGTGTCCAGTCTGCTACAGTCTTCTCTGCAATGGTGGCTTCATCTTCCGAATCTAGTACAAGGGGTGCCTTTTCAGGCACCTCCCCACTCCTAGGTGCTGACAACCGATGCTTCTCTACAAGGTTGGGGCGCACATTGCCAAGGGGCATGTACTCAAGGCCTGTGGACTCCTTGGGAGGCCGCACAGCAGATCAATCTCTTAGAAAATTAGAGCTATCCGCTTAGCCCTGAGAACTTCCTCTCATCTCATCTCTCACCAATCCGTCTTAGTTCACACAGACAATCAGGTGGCAGTGTTCTATGTGAACAAACAAGGGGGCACAGGGTCCCGTCTTCTCTGTCAGGAGGCGCAGAAACTGTGCTCTTGGGCAGTCAATCATGGCATTCTTCTCAAAGCAGTCTACCTCCCAGGTCAGGAGAATTTCCTGGCGGACAGATTGAGCAGGGTTCTGCAGCCGCACGAATGGCAGTTGAACCCTTTAGTGGTTCAACAGATCTTCCTGAGATGGGGTCTTCCAACCATAGATCTATTTGCCAGTCCTCTGAACCGTCAACTTCCCCGGTTCTGCTCCAGACAACCGCATCCTCTCAGAGTAGCAGCGGATGCATTTCTCATTCCATGGTCTACAGGCTTCCTATATACGTTTCCTCCCACGCCTCTAGTGTCCAAGACCCTATTCAAGGTGATCCGGGACAAGACCTCAGTGATTCTGGTGGCCCCCAGGTGGCCAAGGCAACCCTGGTTCCCACTACTGTTGCATCTAGCGGTGGACACTCCTCTTCCTCTGGGGGTGCAACCCGATCTCCTGTCTCAGGAGCAGGGATCTCTCTTATACCTCAATCTCCAGTCCCTCAATTTGATGGCCTGGCTGCTGAAAGGGTAGTCCTAGTGCCTTTACTACTGCCTAGGGAAGTGGAGGACATAGTCTTGGCCTCTAGGAGGCAGTCCACCAGAAAGTCTTATGCCCTTAAGTGGCGTAGATTCTCTACCTGGTGTACTCAACACAACGAGAATCCCTTCTCATGCCTGGTACCATTGGTGCTGCAGTATTTACTTCACCTGTCCAACCTAGGCCTTAAATCCAATTCTGTTAGTTCATCTTAGTGCTCTTTCCGCACACCACTCACAGGTGGAGGGTCAGTCTCTCTTCAGCCATCCTTTGGTGGCTCGCTTCCTCAGAGGCCTGCTTTTGCTTAAGCCTCCAGTGCGTCCACCTGCCCCTGACTGGGATTTAAATGTGGTCTTGCAACGCCTTACTTACCCACCATTTGAACCTATGGCTACTTGCCCTCTGCGTTTTCTGTCCTGGAAAATGCTGTTTCTGGTAGCCCTTACCTCAGCTAGGCGAGTGAGTGAGCTTCAGGCCCTAATCTCAGAAGCACCTTATACTAGGTTCTATAGGAACAAGGTAGTCTTACGGACTCACCCTAAGTTGTCTGCTCCTTCCACCTCAATCAGGAGGTGGTTCTTCCGACTCTTTCCCAGGCCTCATACTAGCCGGGCTGAGATGGTTTTGCTTACCCTGGACTGTAGGAGGGCGTTGTCTTTCTAACTTGACCGTACGCGGGAGCACCGGAGGGCGGTTCAGCTCTTCGTCTCTTATGACCCCTATAAGTTGGAGTTGGCTGTCTCCAAGCGTACTTTGTCCATATGGGTAGCTGACTGCATCGCCTGGGCTTACAGGGCAGCTGGCCTCTCGTTGCAGGGTCGAGTTACGGCTCACCGTGTCAGGGCGAAGGCTGCGTCAGTGGCTCATCTCCGCTCTGTTCCGTTGGCAGGCATTTGCCGGGCCGCTACTTGGTCTTCAAGCCAGACTTTTGCGGCCCACTACTGCCTTGAGAGGGAGTCCCGCAGGGACAGTGCTTTCGGGCAAGCGGTACTCCATAATCTCTTTGGGGTCTAGGCAACTCCTACCCTCCGGCCCTGGTGTTGGGCTACCTGTCTGGGGCATTATCAGAGAAGATTCTGTTCTTGCATGCTGAGGCTCTATAGAGAGCTCATTTTTCAGTTTGGGGCCTCTGGTAGCCCTAAGCTAGGGAGTCCCGTATGTGAGGACTGACTTCCTGCTTGGTCCTGGAGAAAGAGTAGTTACTCACCTGTAACAGGTGTTCTCCAAGAGCAGCAGGAATCAGTCCTCACAACCCTCCCTCCTCCCCTTGGAGTTGCAGTTGTATATAGTTCATTTTCTTTTTTGTGCTGTCTTTTAGCTATGTCATCAGACTGAGCAAGATGGCACCCTTGGGCAGGAAGGGGACCGCGCATGCGCGCTGCATTCCCAAAGGCTTTCCATGAAAGCTGGGGAAATGCTCCGCATGGGGGCTCCCTCGGCGCCGACGTCTCACATATGTGAGGACTGATTCCTGCTGCTCCTGGAGAACACCTGTTACAGGTGAGTAACTACTCTATCCCTTGGGTGGTAGTCTGTTGCTTTAACCTCTAAATGACTACTCCATATCTTTCTTATGATGCAAAAATTCATTGTTATCTGTAGCCGTTCTCTTGTGGTGTATAAAGAGTCACTCCATCTATAGATAGAGGATTTACAAATTTGTGTAAGTTTCCAAAGTATGCTGCTTCAGTCGACCATTTTTCGCTCTTTTACAACAAACTGGATTCCTCTTCATCTGACCATAATTTTGCTTAGAAGCTTCATATAGGTCTACAAAATAGACAAAGTTCAGATTTAAATTCATTCAACATTCATATAGATTCCACAGGCACATAAAGAAGCGGCCATTTGCTAAACTTGACAGCATGGCAAATAACTTGGAAAATGTTAGCTCATGTGTTTTACTGTCTTATTGTTTAAATGCCCTGCTTAATTATCGAGACCAAATCGTCCATGAGATAAAATGTTTAATCTTTGTGAACAAACCCAAGACTAGTCACCCAATCAAAGAAAGAAATTGGATTAATCTGAGAAGACCTATCTCTGGTAAAACCATGCTATCTTGGATCGTGCAAGCCATTGAATTGCTGAAACTACACTGTCCTGTTTAGCAGCATTTCCATTAATCAACTCACCACAGAGGTTACACAAACTGGCGTGTAGTTCTCATCCTCGTTCTGCTTTTGTGGAGGTGGACCCCATCTTCTACTTCTCCAACCCTCTGGGACCACTCCTGGGTTGCCCACTCATAGAGAGATGCTTCCAGGCTCTTGATACTACTATTTGCTTATGGTTGCTCAGCCTGAGTGATCTAGAAGGGGGACCTGCAGAATTCTTCAAAGTCAGATCTGATGACAGACTCGATGATCCCCATATTGTGGAGACACCGTCTTACGCCTTGCTTCCGCGAGCGCCCTTCGATAAGATTCTTACATACCATTAGCACCCTCCCAACCCTGGACCCTATTCCTAACTTAAAAACCCTAAAACCCATGCAGATACAGGCTGGCCTAATACACTCAGAAAACAGCATTTATCCAGGACCTGTTATCACAATCATTAGACCTTCTGCTGATTGAAGACATAGCCTATTTTTGTGCCTGTCTGCCCTTACACTACTCAGCCCTTTCTATAGAACGTGCGAACGGGGGGGGAGGTCTGGCTGCAATATTCTCTTAGTCACTGCTTATAAAAGAAACTTTTGATGATAAACTTAACTATCCATAATTTCAACTTTTTTCAAAGTGATATATCAATCCTCATCTCTGTATCCTGTTACTCTACTGTCCCTCTTAACTAAAAAACAGAAGGGTGGGATAGCTTCTGCTCTACCATCTCTGAAGCCTCTATTTCGTATCCAAACTTATTGGTGCCTGGTGACTTTATTATTAATTTTGATCAACCTTTACGGCCCAGAGACCAACAGTTTACTGACTTTATACACAATTTTCATTTGCAATTTCAACAGGTTGTCTCCTTTGCCACCCACCAAGCAGGCCACACTTTAGATGCTATTTTCAACTTACCTTTGTCTTTTTTTTTTTTTTTTTTTGTCAGTTATACATCCATTTCCAGTTAGCTGGTCATACGATCTGTTAATTTACTTTTCCATTAAATATCCCTGTCCTGTGGCCAAGCATATATCCAGAGAGAGAACTACTCCTTTTATCCCTCGCCTGAATTTACAGTTGTTTGTGGCCCAACTTACTTTGTTTCTTGCTTATTTTCAGCATCTAGCACGATCAGCCTAAGCGAATCTTTGGAACTCGCATCTCTCCACCACACTACAACAACATCAACTTCCTTTGACAGAAAGGCGGCGTTGGCACCAGCATCAGATTTCTGAGTGGTACCACGCAGGACTGAACTTTGAAAAGAGAGCTGTGTAAAGCCGAGCGAATGTGGAGAGAAATGCAAGACCACTGATTCTCATGCCACAGAACAGTTGTATGTTCTTATCAGAAAAAATAGACTAAGCTGAATGGATACATTTCTTAAACTGAATACATTCTCAAATTGGATAGATCAAGCCCATAACCAGAAACAACTTTTTTCAGTTGTATTTCAAATGATACCCTTTCTTCCTTTGAGACCTTGTAACTGTCAACGCTCCTTTTCCTACTGCCATAGAGTTAGCTGATGGTTTCCCTAAGAAGGTTGTAGACCTTCAATCTACACTACCACCAGTATCGCAGTTACAAGATACCAGTGACCTGGTAATTCATGCAACCTGATACCCCTTTACTAAAGCCAAACTACAACATATTTTACACACTTAGACCTACAACCTGCTCCTTGAATCCCATTCCATCGGTTGAAAGGCCCAGAGCTTGACCTCTCTGACCATATCAGTATGATTAGTCATAGCTTGGAAAAGGGCTCTGTTCCAATTTGCTGGAAGAAGGCTTTGATATTGCACAAACTAAAAAAGCCCTCACTTTACCCAACTGACCCTAACAATTATCGCCTTATCTTAAACCTACCGTTTCAGTCTAAAATCTTAGTCATTTAACTGCATAAGAATGTTTGTTTTTCTATCTGGTAAAACAAATACTTTTCATCCCTATCAGTTCGGTATCCATGCAGGTTTTAATGCCTAGACAGTACTTGCATCCCTTCTTAATGATGTCAATGCCCTTCTTGACACTGAACAAATAGCTCTTTTGGTTTCACTAGACCTGTTTTCAGCCTTTGATTTAGTTAACCATCAGTGTTTAAGGGAGGAGCGGCCTAGTGGTTGGGACAAGTTACCTTGGGCCAGAGGGTCAGGGGTTCGAATCCTGCTAGAGGACAGCAACCTTGGGTCAGAAGGACTGGGGTTTCTAGTCCCACAGGTGCTCCTTGTGGCCCTGGGCAAGCCACTTAACCCTCCATTGCCTGAGGTACAAAAACATAGATTGAGCCCTTCGGAGGCAAGGGAAAAATATATATACAGTACTTGAATGTACACTGCTTTGACTGGTAGAAAAGCGGCATATAAGCCTAGTTAAATAAAGTTTAACAACCCAGCTTGCTGCAATTGGTATTACAGGTGCAGTTTTAAAATGATTTACCTCTTACTTAAAAGAATGATCGTTTCAACTCCGATTTAATACATCCATGTCAAAAGTTCATCTAGTCCTATCTGGAGTCCCACAGAGTTCCTTACTTTCACCCACTCTGTTCAATATATTTCTTAGTCTGTTAGCAGCGCTCATACAAGATACCAGGCTCATAGGAATGCTGACAGCATTCATATAATTGCATATGCTAACTATCTGAACCTAGATCTCACACATCTAAATTCCTGCCTCAAATCCATCAGTCAATGGCTAGCCACACATTAGCTCATACTAAATCTGGCTAAGACAGAAGCAGTGTAGCAGGACCAGCTTAAGAGGTGAGCCAGTGAGGTACTGGCTCAGGATGCACCACAGTAGGAGTACTGGAAGCCTGCCTCACTGACTCTTCTAATCTGCCCTCTGCCTCTCTGGTTGACTTTCAGCCTGCCTTCTGCCTCCTCAGCCATGTCTGTATTGAATATTAACACAGCCGTGGGAGAATTTGCTTTACTTGAGCCTTTGGCACTGTGGCTTGAGAATAGCACAGCCGTGGGAGCAAAAGTAAATGCTCCCGCAGCTGTGCTGAGCATTAATACAGCCACAGGAGCGAAAGCAAATGCTACCGTAGCTGTTTTAATGTTCAGTATAACCAGGGGAACATTGGCTTTTACTCCCACACTATGCTGCTGCAAAGAGGGGGGGGAGGGGCAATGATGGCTGATAATGGGGCTGTGGGGGGGGGCAGGAACTGGACTTGGGGAGCTGGAAATGGGTTGATACTGGGGCTGGGAGGACACGGACTGGGCTGGTGTAGGGACTGAGGAGCTGACTGATACTGGCAATGGGCTGATACTGGCAATGGGGGACTGGGACTGGAAACGGGCTGATATGGGGGCTAGGGGACTGTAAATGGGCTGATATTAGATCTGGAGAGATGAAACTGGAAAAGGGCTGGGACTGGAAGGGAGCTAATTCTAGGGCTGGGGTCCTGTGATTGAAAAGGGGATAATGCTGGCAAATATGGGGTTGGAATAGGAAAATGAGGAAGATGCTGGGGTAGTCAGAAGAGAGAGGAGGGCAGATATTGTGGTGAAGAAGCAAAGTCAACCAAGAGAAGGTTGAGATGGAGGGGGACTATAAGAGCGCTTGCTAGGGTAAGGAGGAGGAAATACAAAGTTAATGAATATTGGAGAAGAAAGTAAATTGGTGAGTGCTGGGGAAGAGGAGTAAGAGGCAGGAGAGAAGCTACTAGGGACATAGGATGTGGGAAAGCAGGGATTTTGACAGGTGAAAACTCTTAAGATTGTGTGAGAAAACAGAAGAAAGACTCACGTTGGGTATTGGGATTTTAAGTGGAAACTGGGCTTGTGGATTGGGACTGTGATGGGAACTTTGAGTTGCTTGGAGGGGGGATAGTGGGGACTAAGAAATTCACCCAAGATTGAGGATAGTGGCGACAAGGTGATTGGGTGAGGGGTATGAGTAGGGCTGTTAGACTAAATGCAGAGAGATGAGGAGGGGAGAAGGTTTAAAGGACCTGGAGGGATTGGGGGCAGTTGAAAAGGACAGAGTGCTATGGAGTGGATGAGAGCCACTGGAAGAGGACAGCTCTTCCTTGAAGCAGATGAAAGTGATTAGAAATGGGAGAAGTGAAAGGAAAAATGGAAACCTGGATGGGAGTAAGACAAAAGGGGCCTGGAGGTGGAGAGAGAGATGTTAGGGAATGAGGTGAGGCTGGTAAAGGGATGAGAAGCAGAAGGTGGTAAAAACAGAGGAGACGACTAGTACAGAGGGAGGAAATGGCGGATTAGAGAGTGAGTGAAAGATGGGGGAGGGGGGCGGGGGGGGGGGGGGGGGTAGGATGCCGGCAAAGGAATGAGACATACGTAGAATGGAAGACGAAGTAAGATTAGTAAATGGAAAAAATGGGTGAATGGTGAAAAGACTAAGACTATAGATTTATTTAACTGTATTTATATTCCGCTTTTCACCGGATCAAAGCGGTCAATTGGGGGATACATTTAACACGAGGGGATATGACACACATACATTAATACTTACAGGGAACATGGGCAATGGAGGGTTAAGTGGCTTGCCCAAGACCACAAGGAGTGCCTATAGGACTAGAAATCCTATTGTAAGAAGGAGGATGGACAAATGAGAGAAATGGAAGGCTGAATGTAAGGGAGATGTAGTGAAGGAAAGGACAAAGAAGATATTAAGAAAATGGAAATGGGATCTTGGCAAAGGACTTAGAAGAAAACCCAGCAAGAGGAAATAGTAAACAGAGACTGGGACCAACCCAACAGAAAAATAAGAATAGCAAACAAAAAAGGTACAGAAGTGTCAGTTTTGAAAATGTGCGTTTCTTATAGGTCATTACAGGAAGAAATGTATTTATTTCTGTTCCTCTTTCTTCCATATTTCATAGCTTGGTGTCTGATTCTGGAGTTTTCCATTTCAATTTTTATTTTTTTGTAATTTTATTATTTAGTTAGCGATAGTCTGTTTTCCATGTAAGCTGAGATAAGGTATTCTGTTAACATGTGGGTTTTCTCTAAGAATCTGGAGTAATTCAGCTTGTTCTCTTTTCCAACTGGAGATTACTGATGATCTCAAATGTTTGCATGGGTAAGTTCGGTGCAATTTGAGTTCTTGATGTTGGTGTCGAGTGCCCATTTGCAGGGTTTCGTGTTTTGATGCACAATGTCTAGCTGTGGAGGGAGTTAATGGTGCTGGTACTGATGTGAGACTAGAATCTGAATAGAATATTTTTGTATGTTGAAATGTAAAGTGAAATGGGGGTGGTCCGAGGGTGATGTAGGGCTATGTGCTGAGACTCATTGCGGTTCCTCATTTGCATAAATATTTGCATATCCACTGGACCTCATTTACATAAATTTAATTTAATTTTAAAATGTATATGCTGTCCATCCAAAATTTTAGGTGGCTTTCAAAGGAACATGTTACAAGTATCTTTTTTTTTGTCCCAGCAATGACTTACGGACATGATTACTAAACATTAATATGCGTTATGCACCACTGCACCAATAGAAATAAATAGGTGCTGCTGCACTTCATACCTTAACATTTGTGAATGCGCATTAACTTTTAGTAAACATGCCTCTTAATAAGTGTCTGAATACCATTTGCATGGACAGTAAGGATAAAGAAAGGACTACCATCTTTCTACATTACTATACTCCAGTGCCAACTGCCAGGCACATTAGGAAGTACTACAAAACCCTGCTCAGTTGGAACCCATTACAAACCTGCCATACCATAATAGCACTACCAGGACACACACAGCACCAAACCCTACCTATCAAAAGGCAACACTGCAAATATTAAACCAATACATCTCCTACTGGGAAAAGAACAAGTGGGATTGTGACAGAGACTACATGAACAGAATACCATAACTCTGTCACACACGCAAAACAGAGAATGTCAGAAAGCACAGAATAAGGGATCACAATTTAGAAATATGAAGATAATAATTAAACTGGGAACCTGAAAAGCCAAACTTGGAATGTACAACACTGGAGAAATAAGTTAGCAAAGCTCATTTCCCAGAGCTGATACATTCCAGTTGACAAATTCAAAATAAAAGTATTTTTCTACCTTTTTGTTTTGGGCGTTTTATGTTTCATTCACTATTGCCCTAGTCGCTTTCTTCTGCTTTCTTCATGTCTTCTGCTAACTCTCCATTGTCTGCTGTCCATTTGTCCTCTCTCCTCTTCTCTCTTCCTCTGTTTTTTTTTTCAGTCTCTCTCTCTACATCTGCCTCTATCATATTGATCGTTCCCCTTTTGCTCTTGCTCTTTCCTCCATTTCTTTCTTTACTCATTTTTCATCCACTCAAATATCACTGCTCATCCTCATTTCCCTTTTGACTTTTCATCTATCAACTTTCCATCTGCTCTTCTAACCTCCAGTCCAGGAAATTTCCCCAGTTATTTCATTTCCTAGGCATTCACAGTTTGCCTAATGGTTAGGCCAGCCCTGGACGTCCCAGATGTCACCTTAATGGCCTAAAATATGCCGTCACTTGTATAGGTGCATATTTTGTCCTTATAAAATAGGCGCAACATAAAGTTGAAGAGCTCTAATCTACTTGAGAAAAGAGGGCTAAAAGGAGATCAGATACAGGACTTTAAAATCATGAATGAGGTGAAATGAGTAAATAGGGAGCAGCTGTTTACGCTTTTAAAGAGTCAGTCTATGAAACTAAGAGGTTGCACATCTAAAAGTATTTTTTCATTCAGCATACAATTAAGCTTTGGAATTTATTGTCAGAGGATGTGCTCAAGCAATTAGTATTGCTGGATTTAAAGACGTTCCTGGAGAGCAATTCATAAAGCATTATTAGCCATATAGACTTGGGAAGGCCACTACTTATCGTTGGATGTAAGCCAAAAGGAATAGATTTATTCTATGGGAACAAGCAGGAAGTCAGTCCTCACATACGGGTGACATCAGTACCGACTCACAGAAGCATCCCCCCAGCTTTCAAAGAAAGCCTTTGAGAGATGCCACCACATGTGTGGTCCCCTTCCCGCCCAAGGGTGCCATCTTGCTCAGTCTCCTTTTTTCCGCGGAGCCCTTAAGACATTCGTCTGATTTGTCCTCGGGGAAAAAAATAGATTTTTTTTTTTCTGAGTTTAATACTCGCCTCCAGTATTGCACCGGTACTCTTCCTTCCTGCCGACCTTGTTGCCTCGGCGTAGAGTTCGGTCCCCTTGTGCAGTCTTTTATTCTTTTCTTTCCTGGCGTCTTCATGCCTTTTTTCCCCACTGGCAGTCTGGAGAGTCTTCGACCTCGCAGGGGTAATTTTTTCCCCTTGGCTACCCAGTGGCTTTAAGAAGTGTGATCGGTGCTTTAAAATTATATCTTTGGCCAACACACATGACTGCTGTCTCTGCTGCTTTGAGCCAGACCATGACCTGGCGGCCTGCAAGAGGATGTTCAGTAAGTTTTTTTTCCCTAAGTCCCTCGGTGCTTCCTAAGGCCAGGGCCTCGTCTGAGGCCCTGACATCTCAGGCGGAACCTTTGAGCCCGAGCCTCATCGTGGGTCCTCAGAAAGGGAGCCTCCCTCGAGGGACCCCAGGAAGAAGAAACAACCCTTGAAGGTGGCATTCTTGGATAATTCTGACCGGCTGGGTGCTCCCCGGGCCCAGTCCCACAGTCCGAGGCGTTTGTCCGAGGCATCATAGGAGGAATGGCCTGCGAAGGTCCCCCAGAAAGATCTGACCGTGGACTGGCCTCGGTCCCTAGACAGTAACCTAGTCGAGGATTCCCCTTTGGGGGAGCCGACGTTGGGCCTGCAGAGCCTTCTGGTCTGGAGCACAGTTTGCTTGCCTTCATAGATGAGCAGCAGGCACTGTTGTCCAGCACAACCGGTTCATCTACCCCGATGTCCAAGACGTTCCTGGAGGCCAAGCTGAACCTCGGCTGAGGTCGCGATCCGAGTCCCGCTCAAAGGGATTGCGGTCATCCCCGGAAAGTTTGCCGGGCACCAGTCGGGGGCCCCCGAGGCCTGCAGAGCAGCCCTCTTACAGGTCCTTGGCAGGTCTTCTCGAAGACAAGACGGTGAAACCGGTGCCCCCCCATCTCAAGGGCAAGGGGTTCTACTCCAGGTACTTCCTTATGCCAAAAAGGACTGGGGGCCTCAGACCCATCCTTGACCTGTGCAACCTCAACAAATTCCTGGTGAGGGAGAAGTTCAAGATGCTCTTCCTTGGAACATTGCTGCCATACCTCCAGTAGGGAGACTGGCTATGCTCCTTAGACTTCAAGGATGCTTACACCCACATCATCATCCACCCCTACCACAGGCATTGGTTCGCAGTTAGGGGCAGGCATTTTCAGTGCAGGGTGCTCCCCTTTGGCCTAGCCTTGGCCCCAAGAGTTTTCACAAAATGCCTTGCAGTTGTGGTCACCTTCCTCCAGCTCCAGGGAGTCTTCATATTTCCCTACCTGGACCAACTGGCTCATAAAGGTAGGCATGGCCTCGGAGGTAGAGCAGGCTACTGCACGCACCATCCAGGGTTCTGCAGCACTTCGGCTTTGACATAAACTGCCCCAAGTCTCACCTCCTCCAGACACAGTGTCTGGAGTTCAGTGGGGCAAAGATCAATACTCTCCAGTCGAAGACTTTCTTGCCCAGAGACCAAGCCAATTGTCTCGGGACTCTGGCACAGGACATACAGTGCCGCCCCTCAGTGCCCGCTCGGCTTCTCCTGCGCCTCCTGGGGTGCATGGCCTCTCCTGCGCCTCCTGGGGTGCATGGCCTCTCCTGCGCCTCCTGGGGTGCATGGCCTCTCCTGCGCCTCCTCGGGCGCATGGCCTCTCCTGCGCCTCCTCGGGCGCATGGCCTCTCCTGCGCCTCCTCGGGCGCATGGCCTCTCCTGCTCCTCCTCGGGCACATGGCCTCCACGGTCCACGTCACCCCTGACACTTGCCTCCACATGAGGATGGTGCAGTGGTGACTCCGTGACCAGTGGTCTCAGGCCACAGGCTGCCTCAGACAGACTTTCTGTGACCTGCCAACTGGCTGATTCTTTGGTCTGGTGGCAGTCACTCCAGCATCTCGAGGTGGGCATGCCTTTTCAGTCTCCAAGCGCCTGAAGGCTCCTCACCATGGGAGCCCACTGCGGGGATCTCCCCACTCAGGGCAACTGGTCACCAGACGAGAGCACCCAGCAGATCAACCTGGAGCTCCGAGCCATACACATTCCCTGAGGGTTTTTTGTCACTACCTGCATCACCAGCTGGTGCTGGTCCAGATGGACAACCAGGTGGCGATGCTCTACTTGAACAAATAGGGGGGCACGGGGTCTCGTACCTTTTGCCAGGAGGCACTGGTCCTCTGCTCGAACGCAATCCAACAGGGTATCCTTCTGTGGGCAGTGTACCTTCCAGGTTAGAACAACCTGCTGGCCGACAGGCTCAGCAGAGTCCTCCAGCCGCATGAGTGGCAGCTGGACCCCAGGGTAGCCTGTTGGCTTTTCTGGCTCTGGTGGATGCCCATGATGGACCTGTTTGCCAGCCCGGACAACTTTCAGTTGCCCCGCTTCTGCTCCCAGCAGCCCCACCCCTCTAGGGTGGCTGCAGACATGTTCCTAGTCTCAGGGGCAGAAGGCCTCATGTATGCCTTCTCTCCTACGCTGCTGATCGCCAAGACCTTGTTCAGGATTCTCTGTGACAGGGCTTCGCTCATCCTCATAGCCCTCAGTGGCCCAGGCAACCGTGTTTCCTGCTGCTTCTGCAGTTGACGGTGGAGACCCCCATCCTCTTGGTGACCGCTCCGGGACTTCTATCTCAGGAGGGGGCATTCTCCTGCACCCCAACCTGGGGTCCCTGTTGCTGACAGCGTGGTTGCTGAAAGGGTGACTCTAGCCCCTTTCAACCTTCTGGTTGAGGTGGAAGACATTCTGCTGGCCTCTCGCAAGGCCTCTACTAGAAAGGCATATGCCCTCAAATGGCGCAGTTTCTTTGTTTGTGCCGAATACGGGGCTGACCCTTTCTCCTACACGGTGGCTCTGGTGCTACAGTACCTTCTCCACCTCTCTCAGTCCGGGCTCAAGTCTAATTCCATCTGAGTGCACCTCAGTGCCCTGGCGGCACACCCCCATCCAGTGGATGGTAAGCCTCTCTCGGCCCAACGTTAGTGACCCGTTTCCTTCGGGGCCTACTCTTATCGAAGCCCCCGGTTTGCCCTCTGGCAACCGAATGGGATCCTCAACATGGTGTTGGGGCAGCTCATTCGCCCGCCTTTCGAACCGCTGGCTACCTGCCACCTCCGCTATCTCTTGGAAGGTGGCTTTCCTGGTTGCACTCATCTCCGCTCGCAGTTAGCGAGCTTCAGGCTCTGGTGGCGTAGGCGCCCTATACCAGATTCTACAAGAAGAGAGTGGTGCTTTGCACGCACCCCAAATTCCTGCCAAAGGTGGTATCACACTTCCATCTCAACCAGGAAGTGGTGCTCCCTACCTTCTTTCCAAGACCTCGCTTGTTGGGCGGAGACAATCCTCCACACCTTGGACTGTAAGAGGGCTTTGTTCTTCTACATCCAACGCACTCAGGGCCACTGCAAAGCCTCTCAACTTTTTATCTTCTATGACCCCAGTAGACTGGGGGAGGCGGTGACCAAACCTACGCTATCCACATGGGTGGTGGACTGTATCGACTCGCTTATGAGCAGGCGAGGCTCCTGCTTGAAGGCTATGTCACGGCGCACCGTGTCAGAGCCATGGTGGCTTCTGTGGCAAATTTGCCCTCCATCCCGATAGTGGACATCTATTGGGCCACCACCTGGTCTTCAGTCCATACCTTTGCAGCCCATTACTGCCTGGAAAGAGTCCTGATGGGACAGTGCCTTTGGCCAGGCTGTGCTCTGTAACCTTTTTTGGGTTTAGGCAATTCTTTCCCTCCGACCCTTCTGTGTTCAGGCTACCGGAGTGCTGATTCATCAGACACAGGTGTCCTATTGTGGTCTGTGGACACGGACTAAATTGCTGCTGCTTGTGACTCCCTGTGAGGCAGCGCCTATTTTTGCTATGGGCTTTCGGTAACCTGTAGCTGGGGAGTCCCATATGTGAGGACTGACTTCCTGCTTGTTCCCAGAGAAAGTGTAGTTACTCACCTGTAACCGGTGTTCTCCGGGGACAGCAGGAATGAGTCTTCACAACCCTCCCTCCTCCCCTTGGAATTGCTCCTTTACCATGTTTTATTTTTGCCGTCTTTTAGGAATGTGTCATCTGAGTGAGCAAGATGGCACCCTTGGGCGGGAAGGGGACCACGCATGCATGGTGGCATCTCCCAAAGGCTTTCTTTGAAAGCTGGGGGGGAGGGGGAGATGCTTCCGCGAGGGCTCCTTCAGTGCCGACGTCACCCATATGTGAGGACTGATTCCTGCTGTCCCCGGAGAACACCTGATTTCCAGGAACAAGCAAGAATGTAGTCATCACATATGGGTATCGGTACCGACGGAGCCTGCGCGGGAACGCTCCTCAGCGTCCAATTAGAAAGCTTTTGGGAGCATCCCACAGCGCCTGCATGCTGCCTTCCCGCCTTTCCCAACTGCCTCTCTCCAGTTCTTCTTTTTCCACGGAGCCAGCAGGTCGTTGTTCCTGTCACCGCAGAAGAAGTCTTTATTTCTTTTTTGTGGTCGCGTCTACCTTCCTCAACGCTTTACCGGTACCGCCGTTTTTTTTCTACATTTTTTCCTATTTTCTTTAGGTGCACGCGCCTTTTTGGGCCTTAGGCCCAAAAACCTTTAATTACAATGGAGAAACCTGCCTCAGGTTTCAAAAAGTGCACCAAGTGTGGCGGTACCATTTCCGTCACCGACACCCATGAATGGTGTCTAAAATGTTTAGGTCCTGACCACTCCATCACGGATTGTATGTCCTGCGCCATGATGTCTAAAAGAGGTCGGCAGAGCCGAGCTGCTAAGCTCAGTACCCTGTTTCCCTCTGATGCAGCTTCGGTGGCATCGACATCTTCCAGGGCTTCCTCTTCCTCCCGTGGATCTCAGGTAACTAAACATAAGTCCAGCTGGTCCTCAAAGGGTAGATCTCCTTCTAAGCATCGAGATGCTTCTGGCGTTGCCCTTGAGGATTCTGCACTGGCAAAATTGCCCCGGCGGGAGGCTTTGACTTCCAAAGCATTATAGGGGCTCTAGGATGTTCTCGAGGCCTCGACCTCGGCAGAACTACTGGTGCCATGCTCTGTGGTACCAACGTTTTTCTCCGGTACCGACATCCAAGCATCGGCAGCGTCGATAGACCAGAGATTCCTGGCTATTGAGTGCAGTCTGGCGGCTCTCCTTGTGGCATCGACGCCCTCGGAACTGCGACAGACAATTCAGCCGGTACCGGCCCCGGCTCCGGCATTGGTACCGATAGCATTGATATAGGCATCGGTGTCTGCTTTGCCGGTACCTAGTCAACCGATGCCCCCCGGTACCGATACCCTGGTACCGATTACTCCCGGTACCAATTTCGGTCGGTACGGGTATTGGGCTCTTCAAGAGCATCTGGACAGACGGTACTTCGAGTCCTCAGAAGAATCTGAGGATTCTGACAGTTCTGTCGATGCAGGAATGCTTCTCCCAGAGGTGCCCCCTTCCCCTAAGCACAGGATGTCTCCTCCAGAAGATATTTCCTTTCAGGATTTTAGCAGGGAGGTGGTTCGGGGTCTGTCCATTACTGTAGCTCCTGAAACAGAGCAAAGGGCCAAGGAGTTGGAAATTTTACAATATCCTAAAGCTTTTAAAGAGGCAGCTACATTGCCCATTCATGAGATTTTATATGATCGCATGCTAAGGATGTGGGAGACACCTCTTACCACCTCTCCTCATTCTCGCAGACTGGATACTATGTATCGAGTCCCTCCTTGTCCTGGTTTCCAAAAGACTCGGCTTCCTCACCACTGTATTGTAGTGGAATCAGCTATGAGAAGGATCAAGAGTGCAAAGAGGCATGCCTCTAATCCTCCAGGACGTGAGTGCAGAACCCTAGATGCTTTTGGACATTGTGTCTTCCAAGCTTCCATGCTTTCTGCCAGGATCAGTTCCTATAGTCTCTACATGGGAATGTTCCTGAAGGAGGTCACAGATGATTTAGAAGTTTTAAGTCCTATTCTTCCTGAGGATAGAAGACAGGATTTTCTCACTTTGGTCAAACATGCCCAATATGTTTCTAAATTTGCCAACCGTGCAGCCTTTGACTGCTTTGAGTGCATAAGCAGACCCTTGGCTATTGCCTTAGGTGCACATAGAATTGCTTGGCTCCAGGCATCTGATCTAGAGCTCTGGGTACAAGATAAATTGGGAAATATCCCTTTACTGGTGAGAACCTGTTTGGTAGAGATTGGCAAGAAAAGGCCAATGAGATGGATGCTGACAACTCCACCTTGGATAGGTTATCCAAGTCAACAGCTGATCCTGCTAGAAAGAAGATATTATCCTGCTTATGTTCAGCAGGGACGTTCTGCAGGTCAGCTTGCCAGGAAAGGTCAGCAACCACCCAAACAGAAGAAAGCAAAGACTGCTAAGCCTCAGCAGGCCCAGCAGTCTCAGCATCACCAAGGCCTTTGACTTTCAGCTAGAGAACTTAGCCTTCCTGGCTCTCGGGGGTCCAGAGCCTTCCACCATTCCAGGAAGATTATGTCATTTTGCCCCCAGATGGGGGCAGATAACAGCAGAGCATTGGACACTCTCCATCATAAAGGAGGGGTACAAGCTTCATTTTTCAAGCATGCCCCCTCACACATTAGTAAGGCAGTTCAATTCTCCGACCTCTCTCATCAACCTGTTAGGTCAGGAGGTCGCTATCCTTCTTGCCCAAGGGGCAATAGAAGAAGTAACCATTCATCAGCAGGGTACAGGGTTCTACTCCCCTTATTTCCTTATCCCAAAGAAAACAGGGGGTTACAGACCTATCTTAGACCTCAGAGAATTGAACAAATTCCTTGTCAAAGAGAAATTCAAGATGATTTCTCTCGGATCTCTGCTGCCATACCTTCAGAGTCAGGATTGACTTTGTTCTCTAGATCTCAAGGATGCGTACACCCATGTCCTCATCCATCCAAACCACAGAAGGTTCCTTCGGTTCCTTTTTCAAGGAAAGCACTACCAATACAGGGTGCTTCCTTTTGGCCTGGCCTTAGCACCAAGGGTGTTCACGAAATGCAGGGCTGTAGTAGCAGCATTTCTACGCACTCTAGGGATATTCGTCTTCCCCTACTTAGATGACTGGCTAATTCGAGCCCCAGCAGAGTCAGAGGCCAGGACTTCTCTATCCTGCACAGTGCGTATCCTTCAGTATTTGGGGCTGGTAATAAACATCCCAAAATCCAGTCTGACTCCCACTCAATCTTTAGAGTTCATAGGAGCTTTGCTGGATACCAGAAAGGCAAGGGCCTGTCTCCCTCAGGCCCGCTGCCTTCGCATGGTGCAGTTAGCTTCTCAAGCAGTGCTAAAACATCATCTCACTGCTCGAGAAATGTTACAACTACTAGGCCACATGGCATCTACTGTGCATGTGGTTCCCTATGCTTGCCTCCATATGAGGGCAGCCCAGTGGACCTTATCCACTCAGTGGACCCTATCCACTCAGTGGACCCAGGCATCAGCGTGCCTGTCAGACAAAATAGCAAACACAAGTCGCCTTATTTTGTCCCTGCAGTGGTGGAAGTCCACTCAAAACCTGTTGCTGGGATCCCCTTTTCAGCAACCCTTACCCCAAGCAACGCTCACAACAGATGCTTCACCGAAGGGTTGGGGAGCTCATCTGCAAGACCTCTCCACCCAAGGCACCTGATCTCTACAGGAGACTCATCTACATATCAGCCTCTTGGAGCTCAGAGCAATCTTCTTTGCTCTTTGAGTGTTACACACCCTGCTCAGCTACAAGACAGTCCTCATTCACACAGACAATCAAGTAGCCATGTTCTATGTGAACAAGCAGGGCAGAACAGGCTCTCTGTCACTTTGCAACAAAGCTTTGCAACTACGGGCCCTTGCCAGAGAGCATCAGATTCATCTTCTGGCAGTATATCTTCCAGGCATTCAAAACTCTTGGACAGACAGACTCAGTCGAGTTCTGCTTTCACACGAGTAGTCACTGCATGCAGACCAGGTGGCCAAGATTTTTCAGCTTTGGGGAACCCCGGACATAGACCTCTTTGCAAGTCCGTGGAATGCCAATCTTCCCCTGTTCTGTTCCAGAATTTCGGCTAAGGGGGCTCAGGCCAGGGATGCTGTCCTCCTTTACTGGGGTCAAGACTTCCTGTATGCCTTTCCACCCATTCCCCTGATTCCCAAAACCCTGTTAAAGCTTCAGAGAGACAGAGGCCATATGACTCTCATAGGTGCACATTGGCCACGGCAAGTGTGGTACCCTCTGCTTCTACATCTATCTCAAGCTCCCTCCCTGGAGTTGGGTCTGCTCCAGATCTCCTATCTCAAGAGGATGTAATGTTATGGCATCCCAATCCCCAATCTCTGCATCTCAGGGCTTGGTTGCTGAAGGCCTAGATCTCCATGATCTTAATCTCCCTCAGCAAGTAAAAGATATTCTTTTTGCTTCCAGAAAACCTTCCACAAGACGCTCTTATGCTTTCAAGTGGAAAAGGTTTACCATATGGTGTTCTCAAAAGGGTCTTAACCCCCTTGCGATACCTCTGGAATCATTGCTGGAGTATCTCCTTCATTTATCCAATGCAGGTCTTAAGACTAATTCAGTAAGAGTACATTTGAGTGCTATTGCAGCTTCCTTTTAAGCTTCTAAATGGACAGCCTATTTCCTCTCATCCTCTTATAGCAAGATTTATGAGAGGCCTTCTTCTAACTAAGCCTCCCATTAGGCCACCACCGGTGGCATGGGACTTAAACCTGGTTCTTGGGCAGCTCATGAAGCCACCTTTCGAACCTTTAGCTACTACCTCCTTGAAATTCCTTTCTTGGAAGGTTATCTCTCATTGCATTCACATCAGCATGTCGCATTAGTGAGTTGCAAGCGCTAGTAGCTGATCCACCTTATACAAGGTTCCATCATGACAAGGTAGTCCTTAGGACTCATCCACACTTTATGCCAAAGGTGGTCTCGCCTTTTCATCTGAACCAAGCGTTCTACCTACCTGTGTTTTTTCCAAGGCCTCATGGTTCAAATGCAGAGAGGAATCTTCATACCTTGGACTGTAAAAGAGCTTTAGCTTTTACTTACAAAGAACATAGCAACATAGAAAGTCCTCTCATCTTTGTTGCTTTTGATCCTTCTCATTTGGGACTTCCAATCTCCAAGAGAACACTGTCTAACTGGATTGCTCAGTGTATTTCCTTCGCCTATCAGAGTAGGAACCTTTCTCTGGAAGGCCATGTCACAGCTCACAATGTGAGAGCCATGGCAGCCTCAATAGCTCATCTGCACTCTTTGTCTATCAACGACATCTGTCGAGCAGCCACTTGGGCCTCGGTTTATATCTTCACAGCCCAAGGATGCCTTGTTTGGTCAGGCTGTTCTCCAGCACCTGTTCCATACCTAATCAACTGCTACTCGCCATCCCTGGTAGGATGCCAGAGATCCATGGGGGGAAGTGGAGCCCTCTTCAGGGACACACAACTTCTGGGGTCTCTCCCTGGCACCTAAAACTAGGGAGTCCCCATATGTGATGACTACATTCCTGCTTGTTCCTGGAGATAGCATAGTTACTCATCTGTAACAGGTGATCTTCGGGAACAGCAGAAATTTAGTCCTCACAATCCCACCCACCTCCCCTAGGAGTTGTATCTCTCTATCTCTTTCCTTTCCCTCTCTCTCTCTTTGTCTCAGCTTTAAAACTCAACTGGAGAGAGACAGTTGGGAAAGGCGGGAAGGCAGCACGCAGGCGCTGTGGGATGCTCCCAAAAGCTTTCTAATTGGACGCTGGGGAGCGTTCCCACGCAGTCTCCGTTGGTACCGACGATACCCATATGTGAGGACTAAATTCCTGCTGTTCCCGGAGATCACCTGTTACAGGTGAGTAACATAGAAACATAGAAATATGACGACAGAAAAAGACCACATGGCCTATCTAGTCTGTCCTTCCATAACAACTACAATAGTCCCCTTTTTACCTTTAGAGATCCTCTGTGTTTGTCCCATGCTTTTTTGAATTCAGTTACTGTCCTCATCTCTACCACCTGCACTGGGAGACTATTCCACGGATCCACTACTCTTTCCGTAAAGAAGTATTTTCGCATATCACTCCTGAATCTGTCTCCCTTCACCCTCATCCCATGTCCCCTCGTAGCAGAACTTGCTTTCAATTGAAAGAGGCTCTCTCCCTGAACATTTATGCCATGGAGGTATTTAAACATCTCAATCATATCACCTCTATCCCGCCTTTCCTCTAAGGTGTACATATTAAGATCCCTCAGTCTGTCCTCATATGCTTTATAATGAAGACCACAAATCATTTTAGTAGCCACCCTCTGCACCGACTCCATCCTGTTCACGTCCTTTTGAAGGTGCAGTCTCCAGAATTGCACACTATACTCCAAATAAGGTTGAACTAAAAACTTATACAGAGGCATTATCACCTCCTTTTTTCTGCTAGCCATTCCTCTCCATATGCACCCAAGCATCCTTCTAGCTTTTGCCATCGCCTTTTCTACCTGTTTAGCTACTTTAAGATCATCAGACACAACCACGACTAGGTCCCGCTCTTCTTTAGTGGACAAAAGTACTTCACCCCCTATACTATATTGCTCCCTTGTCTTGCTGCAGCCCAAATGCATGACCTTACATTTTTTAACATTAAATCCCAGCTGCCAAATTCTAGACCATACTTCAAGCTTAGCTAGATCCATCCTCATGTTATCTACCCTTTCCTGGGTGTCTACTCTATTGGAGATTTTGGTATCATCCGCATAAAGGCAAACCTTACCTGAAAGCCCTTCCGCTATATCACTAACAAAGATGTTAAAAAGAATCGGACCAAGGACAGATCCCTGGGGCACTCCACTGATAACATCCTTCTCCTCAGAGTGAGCTCCATTTAATTGTACTCTGTCGCCTCCCACCCAACCAATTTCTAACCCAAGCAGTAACTTTAGGGTCCATCCCTAGGGTGCTCAGTTTGTTTATAAGTCGCCTGTGAGGAACAGTGTCAAAGGCTTTACTGAAATCTAAATACACCACATCTATGGCTCTCCCTCGGTCCATCTGCCTGGTCACCCAGTCAAAGAAATCAATCAGATTTGTCTGACAAGACCTGCCTCTGGTGCATCCATGCTGCCTCCGATCCTGTAATCTGCTGGACTCCAGAAACCTCACTATTTTCTCTTTCAGCAGCGTTTCCAATAATTTACTCACCAACGAAGTTAAACTAACCGGCCTGTAGTTTTCAACCACATCCTTACTTCAGCTTTTGTGTAAAGGCACCACATGAGCCTCTCTCCAGTCCTTTGGTACCTTTCCCGACTCCAACGAGGCATTGAAAAGGACAGTCAGTGGAGCTGCTAGAACGTCCCCAAGTTCCCTCTGTATTCTTGGGTGTATCCCATCCGGTCCCATCGCTTTGTCTACTTTAAGTTGAGATAGTTTCTCATGAACACAGTCTTTTGAAAATTGTTCAAGATGCCCTTTGCTTCTGTTCCTATTTCTGGGTGTTTTCTGAGGTCGTGCTCCTGGTTCTTCATCTGTGAACACAGAACAAAAATATTTGTTAAGCAATTCCGCTTTATCCTTATCAGCTTCTACATATTCCTCCCCTGCACCCTTGAGTCTGACAATACCACTCTTGCCCTTCCTCTTCTCACTAATATATCTGAAAAATGTCTTATCCCCCCATTTTATTGCATTGGCTATTTCCTCCTCCTTTTGAATCTTTGCCCTCTTGACTACTTTGCTAGCTTCTCTAAGTTTTTCCAAATACAGATGCCTGTCTTCCTCTCTCTGTGATCTCTTGTATTTCATGAAGGCCTCCCTCTTTTTCTTCACTTTTTCAGCTACTTCTTTCGAAAACCATAGCGGTCTCCTTTTCCTTTTACCTTTATTTACCATTTTAACAAAAAGGTTGGTTGCCCTTAAAATATCCCCTTTCAGTTTTTCCCACTGTTTTTCTACATCCCTCAGCTGTTCCCATCCAACTAATGACTCCCTGAGGTATTGGCCCATCTTTGCAAAGTTAGTCTTCCTAAAGTCTAAGATCCTCGCCTTTGAATGGATTCTAACAGCCCTAGTCCTAATACTGAACCACACCATCTGGTGATAACTGGATGCAAAACGATCTCCTACTACAACATCAGAAACACTTTCACCATTGGTAAGTCCGGTATGGCCCCTTCACGTGTGGGGTCTGTTACCAATTGCCTGAATAGTTCTCCCTGTAGAGAATCCAGGATCTCCTTACTTCTAGATGATACTGCAGCAGGAATGTGCCAATCAACATCTGGCATATTGAAATCTCCTATCAGTAGCACTTCCCCTTTCCTAGCAATGCTGTGCATGTCTTCAATTAACTCTGTCCACCTCTTCCTCTTGTGAGGGAGGTCTGTATATCATACCAATGTAAATAGATTTCTCTTTCCCTCTTTCTAGTTTAACCCACAATGCCTCCCCTCTCCCTTTTAAGCTCTGTAATTCCAAAGCTTTAATAGTAGTTTTTACATATAGTGCCACTCCTCCTCCCCTACTTCCTACCGTGTCCTTTCTGAATAAAGTATAGCCAGGTATAGTTACATCCCAATCATGGTTTTCTGTGAACCATGTTTCTGTAACTGCCACTAAATCCAAGTCAGCCACTCCCACCAAAGTTTAACATCAGGGATCTTATTTGCCATGCTACGGGCATTTATACACACTGCTTTCCATATGTTACCCCTGTTAACCCATTTCCATTAAGCTATTTAATGTATCACCTACCTGGGGGCTTTCACTTACCCTGGGGGCTTTCTTCACCCATCCCCGACGAATCTAGTTTAAAGCCCTCTTCAGTAGATTAGCCAGTCTACTACTGAAGACGCGTTGACCTTTCTTGGACAGATGGATGCCATCTCTGCTCTGCAACCCTTGGAACAGCATCCCATGGTCTAGGAAACCAAAATGCTCTCGATGACACCATCCACGCAGCCATGCATTAATCTCCAGGATGCGAGCCTCTCTGCCTTGGCCTTTACCCCTCAACAGGGTAACTATGCTTTACAGGTGAGTAACTATGCTATCTTTGAAATCGTACTGGATACTTGTGACCTGTATTGGTCACTATGAGAGAGAAGATGCTAGATTTCATGAAACTTTAGTTTGACCCAGTATGGTGGATTTTATGTTCTTAGCAATAGAATAGAGGTAATTCTCGCATTGTTTCATTAGGTTTTTCATTTTTTCTTGCGGATATTTTCCCATTTTATTTTGTTTTTAGTGAATGCTGTTTTATAACAGCACACACTTAAAACAAACATAACTTGCTGCCAAAATTCTCTGGATGTACTTTAGACTTCCTGTTACCACAAGAACCCTGGATCCTGTCCTGTAATCTGACCACAGCAGCGGCCTACTCACACCATCACTTCTGCCAAATGACCTGGCCCACCCACTTACGTCTTCCCCTGCAGCCCTGCCACAGCCTACATTCCTTGCACAGCCACAGGAAGAATTTTCTTCACAGCCTGCGGCTGTGCTAAGATGCAGCCACCAGCACAGCAAGGTTCGTAGAAGTGACGCCCGGGGTACTTCCTATCTCTTGTGCAAGACAGGAAGTACCCTGCTTTCACTTCTTTGAGCTCTGCGATGTCGTCAGCTGCTAGTTAGCACAGCCACGGGTAGTGAAGAAAAACTCTCCCGTGGCTTTGCAGAGGTGAGCCAGTGAAGGCTTTGAGCCTCAGTGGCGCACCTTTTATACCAGCCAGCGCTGCGGAAAGACACCATGTACAACATCCAAAGAGCTTAGGGCTACCCTTGAGTGTTCTGGAGTGATGGTTTCAACCCACACTATGTCATGCACTAAACAAGAAACTTCATGGGTCAAGGTCAAGGAGGGACCGCACTGTTCAAAGACAGACATAAAAAGGCAAACCTGATCTTTGCTTAAACCCACCTTGAGAAACCACAGTCCTAGGAAAAAATGATCTGTGGACAGATGAAACTAAACTTGAGCTCTTTGGCAATGCAGATCAGTGATACATTTACAGGCAAACAAATGGAGTTTATGAAGGAAAAAACATCCTTCCTGCAGTTAAATATGGTGGAGGTTCCATAATGGTGTGGGGCTATTTTGCTGTCTCAAGAACTGGAGGCATGGAACGTTTTAAAGGCATCATAAAATCAGAGGACTACCCAAGGTATTTTGGAGTGAAATGTGCTACCTGTTAGAAAGCTAGGTTTGGGTCGAAGGTCATGTGTCCTCAAACAGGATAATGATTCAAAACATACATCCAGAAGTACAAAAGAGTGGTTAAAAAGGAGCAAATGGGTACTTACAAAAGAGCATGAGGAACTGGGGACTATCTTAATGTCCTGCTCTTCTCGGCAGGACCTCTTGGTTTACTGTGCATGAAGGTGCTGTCAGCACCACTTAGCAAAGGAACAGCATACGGTTCTTGCGATGGTCTCAGCACCAGCAGCCTTATAAAGTGAACCACAGCATTTTTAGAGTGTCTCTCACCTGTCTTAATGGAAGGAAGCGATGAATCCGACCATGCAGAAAACAAAGACTGTAGAATAGTGGTCAGGTCCCAGGCAAGCAGGGCAAACTATATAGTTCCCTTCTCTGTGGAAGCTTTGAGAAAATCATAGACAAAGAAAAAAACTGGACATATGTAAATAGAAATTTTCCTTTTAAAGCAGGAGGCAACTGCAAAAATAAGAAAAATTATTTAGAAAAAAACACGTTTGTCAAACTAAAGAAAATTTTAAGAAAAAAAATATTTTTTAAATTTGAAAAAATTTATTGGAGTTCAGCAAACAGAACATTTACAGAACATCAATTCCAATACATTTCAGAATTCTGCATCTGTCATGCTCTTTATATGTATATCTGATGTCCTTATAACATCACTGTCTCCTCTTATGTTGCTCCATAACCCCATGCTAGAATTCAAAATTCAGTCCCCCATAACTAATTCCTCCCCTAAACGAATATAAAACATGAAAACACCTCTTGCTTAATTCCATTTAAAAAAAGAAAACACTTGATAGGAAGAGCTTTGTCACATATCCGTTTTGCTGAATGGAAGAAAAAAGGGCTGTGCACAGGGTTGGGCTGGCCACTAGGCAGACTAGTTAGCCAACTAGGGCAGCAGGCCCTAGTAAGTGGCCTGGCGAGCTTCTTTAAAGCTTTGGTGCCAGCGGTAGGCCATGTGTTTCAGCATCCACAGCATGGAAACCATGACCTGCTGCTCCTGCCCCTCCCCTCAGATGCAACTTCCTGTCAGAGGGGGACAGGAGTGGCAGGCCATGTATATATGCGCACAAATGCCATACATGCATGGCCTGCTGGAGTGCAGAAGCAGCGGCGCAAAGCCCCAGACAAGTGCCTTGCCGCATTGCCAGGTTCCCCCCCTCCAAGGTAAGAAGATGGATTGGGGCAGCAGGGAGGGGGGAAAGGGCAGTGGCAGCAAGAGAAATTTGGTGTGGTGGAGGCTCCTGCCTGGGGTGACAGAAACCCTTGGGCCGGCCCTGGTTGCGCATGCTCAGAATTTCTCATTAATTTCCAAGTTGTGGGAGAGAAATTCTGCCCTGGTGCCTTTGGATGATGACATACACTTGTGTGCCTAACTCAGTCCTGCCTGTCGACAAAAAAGATGTTTTGCACATGGGAAAGGTGACTGTTTTACTTACCAGTAATATCCTTTCCTTGAGTCCTGCTAGACCAGTCCAGACAAGTGGGTTGTGTTCCCCTACCAGTAGATTACTGGAGACAGACCAATGAAAAGCCCAGGTTTCAATGACATCACTCCCATGCCTCTATCTGCCTCAGCCACCAGAGGTCCCTTCAGTATTTGTCCCAAAGCATATGGGAGATATAGAGCAAGCCTCACACAACCTCAAATATGGGCAACAATGAATATTCAACAGTAACGAACTACAGTTGTGGTCAACATTATTGGCACCCTTGGTATGTTTACAGTATCTTGAGAAATAATTGGAAATATTCCAACTGTATCATAATATTTTAATAGTATGTTCAAAGGTATGCAACAAAAAAACTGTCTGTGCACCCATAGATGTAGTAATTTCTGAGAAAAAAAAATTAATGACCTAAACAGGATTAATGGCACTATTGACTAATATTGGTTGCACAACCCTTGGCAGTGATGACAGCCTCCGAACATTTCTTGTAGCCATCTGTGTTTCATACACTGTTTCTCTCACTCTTCAATTGCGATTTTTTCCAGCTTATGAATGTTTTCATGATTCCTTTTACCAATGACAGATTTCAGCTCTTTCCAAAGGTTATTGATTAGATAGAGATCAGGACTAATTGATGGCTAGTGTAAAGCAGTCCTGGAATTCACTGTATTTTTATCATGGTAGCTGATAATTCTGAAAAAGCCTCAATAGGGCTGTCCTCCCATTTAAGTCAACCCAGCTTTCAAGCAGCCTGCATAATTATTTCTTCTGTGGTATATTTGTGTAGCCAGGCCACCACATCCTTGAGCTTCTCAGATCGCTGAGTCCCCAGTGCCCTGTGAGCCCGATCTATCTTTAAATACACATTGTCACTGTCCCCAGGATGCTTTAATCAACACTTTACAAAACTATTCAGTTAGCACAGGATAATCTCTATTCTCATCCAATTTGGAAAGGGCCCACAAGTGAATATCACTCCTCGGAGACCTGTTTTCCAGATCCTCAATCTTTGCGACTAATTCATAATATGATTGCTACTCCACCAACTTAGATTAGAGGCCCATGATTGAGTCCTCTTGTTCAGCCAGCTTTTCAAGTCCTCTAATCGTTGTCCCAGATCTGATCAAAAATTGGTGATCTAGGATTGCACCTCTTCCTTAAGAGCTCAGATGTTTCTTGAGTTAAGAAAACCAGGCGCAGATTTCATTTCTTAATTTAGTAATATTGCCAGCCAGTATTCCAGGATCTCCTTGTTCGTTTTTGTTCTCCACGCTCTCCAGATCCTGCTGTCACCATCTTGAGTCCACCCTTAGAGGGAGTCTTTGCACATTAATAAACCTAACTTTAGAGATCTACTACCACTTTTTTTTTTTTTTTTTGCTACAGTGGGTTGTTCCACTGATGTTAAGTGGATTGCCCCTGAATTTTTTTTTTAAACAGGGAAGGTCTGCTCAATATCTTGCCTGATTAATCTAAATGAGCCTGTGGAGTTCTCCACTCAAGCAGCCATTTTCAGTGCTGATGTCACTTCCTCTCTACAAGACAAAGTCTTAAAAAAAAAACCCAAAAGATGCCATGATCAACATTCTGAAAATATTAACTTGGGAAAGGAGCTTGAACTTCTGGCAATAAAATTCAACCAGTAAGATATGAGAGAGAAATATAAAGAAATAAGAGTTAAGGGAGTCAGCAGTAAATTTGAGAGATTAAGATCATACTCCATATACCCTGGCTTAGAAGTGAGGTTCATGACTGCCATAGTATGCAGAAAACCTAACCCATTTGGAGAAACTACCCCCAGTCGGTTTTTTCAGTGCCTTTTTCTTTGATCTTCAAACCCAAAACCTTTGAAAAACTAGTTATTCATTAGGTCTGCCAGATTTCTTTAAAAACAAAGCATTGGTTAAGGCTCCACAGGCTTCAATATTTCTAATAAGATGGAACATTATTTAACTAATCAGTCTGTTCTTTTTCTCCATGCAGCTCTCACAATTGGGTGAGCTGCTCTAATTTCTTGGTTAATTACCATACAATGAAAGCAGACCTACATACTTTTGTTCTCTATAAAGTCCTATCTCCAGGAACAAGCAGGAATTTAGTCTTCACATATGGGTGACGGCACCAACGGAGCCCTCGTGGGAACGCTCCCCAGCGTCCTATAAGAAAGCTTTTGGGAGCATCCCACTGCGCCTGTGTAGCTGCCTTCCCAACTCTCCCCCCTCAGTTTTTCGTTTTCCACGGTGTCGACAGGGAGCAATTCCTGTCGCTGCAGAAAAGTTACTTCTCTGGGAACAAGCAGGAAGTCAGTCCTCACATATGAGTGACGGCGCCAACGGAGCCCTCGTGCGGAGCAAATCCCCAGCTTTCAGCGAAAGCTTTTGGAAGTTACCATCACGCATGCGTGGTCTCATTCCCGCCCAAGGGTGCCATCTTGCTCAGTCGTCTTTTTTCCACAGAGCCCTTTGGACGTCGTCCTTGTGTCCCTGAAAAAATAGTTGATTTTTCTCTTCTTTTTTCGACTGGTCGACACGGTACCTCTTCCCACATTTGGCTCAGTACGCTGGTATCGAGTCTGCCTCTATTTTCGTTTTTTGTCCATCGTGACTGGCGTTTGCGCCTTTTTTCTTTTTCACTGACAGCCCAGGTCTTCGACCTTGCAGGGGTCCTTTTTCCCCCGATGGCTGCCGGCGGGTTTAAGAAATGCGATTGGTGTGTGAAACTTATGTCCCTCATCAATACGCATGACTGCTGTCTCCGGTGCCTCGGGCCCGACCATGACCCATCGGTTTGTGGCCTGTGTAGGAAAATGTCCTCTAAGGCTCTGAAGAGCCGCCAGCAACAGCATGATAGGATTTTTTTCTGAGTCCTTGCCTCCGAGAGCCCTACCTCGTCCGAGGCCTCTACGTCTCTGGGGGAACATTCCAAGCCCTAGCAGCATCGAGGTGCCTCGGAAAGGGGGTCTTCCTCGAAGGGAGCACAAGAGAAAGAAGAAATCTTTGAAGGTGGCGTCTCTCTAGATGGCTCCGAGTGACCCTGCTCCTTCAAGGATTTCTTCTTTCAGGACTCCCCTCCGGGAGAGCCGGCATCGGGGCTTGAGCCGGCAGCTGCGGAGCCTTCAGGACTCGAGTCCAGAATGGTGGTCGTGGAGCGCAGTTTCACTGCCTTCATGGAGCAGCAGCGGGTGCTGATAGCCGGCCTGTCTGGTTCCTCCGCCCTGACCACTGGGCCCTCGATGTTGAAGTCAACCCCTGAGGCCGAGCCGATCTGCGAAGCTTTTCGGGCTCGAGTCGATCCTCGGCCAAGGTCTCACTTGTCCTCCCGTTCGGGACCAAGGTTGTCGTCGCCACCGAGCCTGCCGGTGTTGGGGAGGTTGGCATAGGGGCCCTCTATGTCTGACGAGCCCCTTTCTCACAAGAAGGGTTCGGGTAAAAAGCCCTTTTACCCGAGGAAGGGAGCTGCTTACTGAAGCTACCCCCATTTTCAGGCCTCCTGCGGCTCCCCAACGGGCAGCAGGCCAAGGGACAGGGGCATGGCCTGCATAAGCAGAAAGCCCCCATACCCCAGGCACCGGCTCTGGCCCAGCCTGGCAGTGGCTTTTTACTCCTACAGCATGGCCCTTCTTCCCACAGGAGACAGGCATAGCTGCCTTTCCCCCCTTTCCACCTCTCCCTCCTCAGTTTTTCATTTTCCGCAGAGCCGACAGGGAGCAATTCCTGTCACCGCAGAAAATTTACTTTTGTGGTCGCATCTGCCTTATGTCGGCGCTAGCACCGGCATCGTCTGTGTTTGTTCAGTTTCTATTTCTTTCTTTAAAAAAGAAATAAAAATTGTTTTTTCACTGAGGTTTCTTGCTCTCCAGGTGCTTAAGTGCCATTTTGGGCCTTAGGCCCCTTTTTCCTTTAAGATGGATAAACCAGCTAGTGGTTTCAAAGTGTGTTCCAAATGTAGCAGTACTATCTCTGCTACTGACACCCATGACTGGTGTCTCAAATGTTTGGCACCAGACCATCTGCCGTCGGAATGCCTTCTCTACAGGAAGATGATAGAGGGGCCTGCAGAATAGAGCTGCGAAGCTCGGCACCCTTTTTGCCACCGATGCAATGTCAATTGCATCGACATAGAGGGCTTCATCTTCCTCCCACGGATCTCGGGTATCAAAACCCAAGCCACCTTCGAAGGCTGGCCAGTCTTCCAAGGGTAAATCTCCTAAGCATCAAGATGCCTTAGGCATTTCCCTAGAGGGAAATACACCGTTCAAGCAACCCCTGCGGGAGGTCCTCGCCGCCAAAGCATTAACGGGGTCCAAAGATGCTCTCGAAGCCTCCACCTCCAGAGAGCTCTTGGTACCATGCTCTGGGGTCGTGGCCCGCTGTTCGAGTACCGATACCCAGGCATCGGCTGGCTCCATGGATCAGCATATTCTGGCCATTGAGCGGAGTTTAGTGGCCTTGCTAGCAGCTCGGTACCGCTAAAGCCTCTGCAATCGGTTCCACAGCCATCGGTACCAACACTGGTACCAAATGTGCCTGCATTGACCGTTGCACCGCTCTCCACGCTACCTCCCATGCTGGCCCTAGAATTAGTAATCTGGCATCGAGGGTCTAGTACAGAGGCATTCCGATGCAGATTTTGATTGGTACCATCGATGGACCGGGCGGGAGCACCTGGCCCGTCGTTACTTTGAGTCTTCCGATTCCAACTCATCCGATGAATCGCCCGGTACCAGGGAAATGGAGGCTTTTCCGGAAGATCCTTCTCCTTCCCCACAACGCCGTATGTCTCCTCCGGAGGACATGTCTTTTCATTACTTTATACGGGACATGGCTCGGGGCCTCTCCATTATGGTGTCCTCTGAGAGAGAACCAAGATCTGAAGAACTCAAAATTCTTCAGCATCCAGCAGCCCCAAAGGAGGCTGCTACCTTGCGTATTCACCGGATATTGCATGACCTCATGCTTAGGATGTGGGAGACACCTTCAACTCTCTCTCCACATTCTCGGAGACTCGATACCATGTACGGGTACAGCAGTGTCCTGGTTTCCAGAAGACGCAGTTACCACACCATTCTATGTTAGTGGAACCGGCAGTACGTCGAATTAAAAGTGCCAAGAGACATCCTCAAATCCTCCAGGCCAGGAGGCGAGATGTTTTCAGGCTTCCATGTTAACGGCTAGAAATAAGCTCTTACATACTCTACATGGGTATGTTCCTTCGGGAGGTTACTAAGGATTTAGAATTAATGACTCCTCTTCTCCCTGATGACAAGAGGGCTGATTACCTGACACTTGTAAGACATGCCCAGAATGTTTCCAAATTCATGAACAGGGCAACCTTTGATTGCTTTGATTGTAGAATAAGGTGGTATACAAATCTGTCTAAATAAATAAACAGGACTTCTGCTATTTGCATCGGTGCACGTCGGATTGCTTGGTTGCAAGCATCTGATCTTGAACAGTGGGTGCAAGATAAGCTGGGGAACGTTTCTTGCACAGGGAAAAACCTCTTTGGCAGGGATTGGCAGGACAAGGCTTCTCAGCTACAGTCCTGCCAATCTCAGTAGGCTTTCTAAAACCACTTAAGCTATATGAAAAAAGTGTTACTCCAATATCAACTACAGAACTCTAGTTCCATTTTGTTCCCATCAATTATATGTGAATCTCAAATGAAAGCAACAGGTCTCAGACTTCAAAGAGCTGCGGTCCTCATTTGATATCGCCCTTTTGCTCTGTTTTGCATCAATGACCTGTGTATTGCTTCCCACTCAGTTATTAACTTTTGGCTTATTCATTGACTTTTAGCTTGTGTTACTTGCACAAAAAGAAAATAGGTGCTTATTTTTAAATGTGCACCATTACTTGTGAAAAGAGAAAATGAGTGCTTATCTTTAAATATGGGCATAAAAATAAGGGCAATTGGAGCCGAAAATCCGTAATGATGAAATTGAAGAGCAGATGTAATATTCATCATAGGTCAGTTTTAACAATAGCTGACCACATAGCTTTCAGGGTACATCCCCAAAGTTGGTAAGTTCATAAGTCCACCGTGACACAGCACCGTGTTTCGGGTCCCAAGACCCTGTCTCAAGCGTTGTAAAAGAAATTTCAAAAGTAGCAAAAACTGCTGTCAATGCCCCTCAAGTACAGAAATCTTCATGCTCTGAGTCTTGCATCCGCTCCCTCAATAGGGATAGCGTCTGATGTCACAATAACAAGTAAAACTTTAAATAGCCCATTCTACATCTGTGGTAGCTCAATAAGGACAAAAAGGGCCAAAAAGCAAAAAAGGCAAAACCTTCATGATCCAAGGATACTCCACCACTCAATCTCAGAATTGAGACCATTAGGGGAAACTAGTGTTCAAAGAGAATATCCAGCGTTGCTCTAAAACTTGTGACTGTTGTTCCCAATCACCCCCTCGGGGATCGTTAGGTACATGGTCAATAACATGCCATTGAAAATCAGCGAAAGTGTGATGAAATTGAACACAATGAGGTACTAAGGGAGCTGACAAGGTCTTGGTATGAATTCTCGATTTATGTTTAGATAGAAGTTTTTTTTTACTGGACGGATGGTAGGCCCACATACTGGAGACCACAAGGACAAGTAAGCAAATAGCGTAGATAGAAGTGCAAGTGGTATGCCACTTTGTCATATAACATCCTGTTGATTTATGTTGCCATTGGAGACCAGTCTGAGATTGTTTGCAAAAAATACAATGTGTTGTACCACAAATGAAATGGCCAGGATCCTGATGAGAACTGAGGGGACAATCCCCAGAACCCACAGAGTAAACCACCATATCTGTTATATTGCTTCCCCTTCGGAAAGCAATCATAAGATCTCTGCCCAAGCAAGAGTGAGGAGATAAAGCATGCCAAAATTTGTGCAGTATGTTAACAACCTGTGAGGAACCAATCATATATGGAAGTATTCCTACTATCTTATTAAACTCTGTCATTGATTGAGTTTCCAAATCAGGAGTGGGTCCCAACAGCCAATCCCAATGTATATATTTGGTACACTTCCTAGATGCAGTGATGACTCGGGAGGGATAGCCCCGATGCGAGAGACGCTGGCAAAGGTCCCTAGAATGCAGAGAGTATTGATCCAAGTCGAACAAATACGTTTTAATCGAAGAAATTGGCCAAAGGGCAGTGCCCTATGTAAAGGGGCCGGATGATGACTCTGATATTGCAGAATTGTATTGTGCTGAACAGTTTTGCGAAATAAAGTAGTACAAAGTTGTTCCTCACATTTATAAAGGCGAATGTCCAAAAAATCAATAGTTGAAAAATAATTCATAGTAAAACTTATATTTAGTTTAATAGTGTTTAACCATGAGACAAAATCCAGCAATGACTGTTCTGTGCCAGTCCACAGGAAAAAGATGTCATCCAAGAATCGGACCCACAGGGAAACTTGTTGAAACCACTCAGATTTATAAACATATGTTTCCTCAAAGAAGGCCATATATATGGTAGCTATCGAGGGTGCTACAGTGGCCCCCATAGCAATTCCAAAAACCTGTAAATAAAAATTTGAATCATGCAGTAAATAATTGTGTAACAAAACAAAGTAAATGAAAAAACAATGATTTTGGAATTCAGGCAGGTAAAATAATTGGAACTTCCTGTAAAATGGTTAGGGCCCCTCCTGCTGGTCAATGTTAGTATATAAGGCTGTGACATCCAGTGTGACCAGCCAGGCTGAAGCTGTCGAGGTAGGACAGCTATCAAAGACAAAAAATGAGAAGTATCTTTTAAATAGGATCATGTTGAACTTGCCGTCTTTTGCAAAAATAAATCGCAAAATTTAGATAAAGGCTCAAGGATGTTTGTTTATATTTATTCAACTTGATATACCGCCCTTCATTACACCAGGGCGGTTCACATAGTACAAACTAACCGGGATGGGCACAAGCCCTATAGCAAGAAAGGAAATGCATAATTGGGACAGGAAAGAGGAAAGAGAAAATATAGAGAGATGGGTTAAAAAGGGTGCATAGGGGAGACAAAGACAAAAAGGAAGACACAAGTAAACATGAATAAACCAGGTCAACTGGGTGTGGCTGGGAGGTTGTATGCAGAGGCAAAGAGATGAGTTTTAAGTAAAGACCGAAAGGTAATATAGTTCTCTTCCAGACGAAGTGGGGTGGGTAAAGAATTCTAGAGGGCTGGACCATAGAAGAAAAAGGCAGAGTGGCGGGTAGATTGTAAACATGCACGAGACGGTGAGGGAAGATGGAGCCGGTTGATGTGGAGAGAGCGGAGACTACATGTGGGAGTGGTGAAGTGGAGAAGGTCAGTAAGGTATTGGTGTATGCGTGTACAGAGTGCGGTGAATTAAAGTTAATATCTTAAATTTGATGCGATGATCGACTGGAAGCCAGTGGAGGTGAAGCAATAGGGAGGTAACATGATCAAAGCGGGAGGAGTGACAGATGATTCTAGCTGCAGTGTTTTGTATGAGTTGTAGTCTATGAAGTCGGACTTTGGTGATACCAGCAAAGACGGAGTTGCAATAGTCTAGTCGTGATAAAACTGTAGCCATTGTGAGGGTGGTCAGGGCTGAGTGGGATAGAAAAGGGCGGATCGAATTTGTCGAAGAAAAAATAAGAAGTCTTTGCCAGGTGCGATATGTTCTTTGAAAGTGAGGTTTGAATCAAGAAGAACACCAAGGTATTTAAAGGAGGAGGCAATAGGAATAGCAGAGTGGTTAAGAATTGGAGCAAGAGAAGGGCAAGGACTTCCAAATGTGAACCAGATGGCCGAAGTTTTAGTGACATTAAGATGAAGACAGTTTGAGGATAACCAATTGGAAACAAGAGTAAGGCAAGAGTTCAAAGGTGTAAGATCTGGATAGAGCAGATTAGTGTGGTGGATGATAATTATGTCGTCAGCATAATAAAAAGCAGTCTGCTGGATACAAAGGGCCAGTGGTGTGAGGAAAAGGTTGAACAATAGAGGGGTCAGAACAGAGCCCTGGGGAACACCACAGGGAAGGGGAAAAGCAGTTGAAGGAGGGTGTGAGTCTTCAGCAGATGCTATAGAGAGAGAACGAGAAAAAAGATAGGAATGAAACCAGTGAAGAACAGTACCACGGAGGCCTGCGTCCCGCAGCCGAGAGAGGAGAAGGGAGTGATCAACAAGATCAAAAGCAGAAGAAAGATCGAGAGACCATCACAGAGATATCACCCCGGTCGTGTAAAGTGTGGAGTTCATTGAGAAGGGCAGTCAGAGTCGTTTCCACACAGATTGCCGGGGATGAAGGTAGTTAACAGAGTGAAGATGATTTGAGAGGACCAAGTTTTAGAGCAACGTTAGATATTCTCTTTAAACACTGTTTCCCCTAATGGTCTCAATTCTGAGACTGAGTGGTGGAGTATCCGTGGATCATGAAGGTTTTGCCTTTTTTGCTTTTTGGCCCTTTTTGTCCTTATTGAGCTACCATAGATGGAGAATGGGCTATTTAAAGTTTTACTTGTTGTGACGTCAGACGCTATCCCTATTGAGGGAACGATGCAAGACTCAGAGCACGAAGATTTCTGGACTTGAGGGGCATTTCGACAGTAGTTTTTGCTACTTTTGAAATTTCTTTTACAATGCTTGAGACAGGATCTTGGGACCCGAAACACGGTGCTGTGTCGTGGTGGACTTATGAACTTACCAACTTTGGGGATGTACCCTGAAAGCTATGTGGTCAGCTATTGTTAAAACTGACCTATGACGAATATTACATCTGCTCTTCAATTTCATCATTACGGATTTTCGGCTCCAATTGCCAGCTAAGTATATTTTGTAAACCTTGGTGGTTTTCATTTCTTGGCATATTGGCTCTGGGTGGCTATTTGTTAGGTTTTCACAGATTATACATTTTATTTTAAAAAGATTAAAACGGAGCGGTTCATGCTTTGGAGGGGTTTTTCCCTTTCCCCTATGGAAGGTAAGCAGCATTACAAGCAAGAAATGCTTGATCAGGTTATCTTAAAGTTAACAGTGCAGGAGTACATGCATAAAAAGTAAGCGCATGGAAAGAGTTTGCTGTCTCATATGCAGTATGGCCATAGTTTGGGTGAAGCTGCGATATATGTGCATATTTTATAAAATACGTGTACACAGAATACTCACACATTTACACCTTTGGAGCAGGTGTATGAGAATTTGGGTGCTACTGGGGCTTGTTCTGAGTCCCTATGTTATATAGGCACACGGGCGCCTTTGTCTAATGTTGACCTAACCACTTAAAAAATGATACCCCACATGGGCAAGCTTGCATTTAATGGCATGTTAATTTCCAGGAAGCAATTTCTGCCTTAACATGCACATAGATGTAAATGTAACAGAGCAAATGCCACCATTATCTGCTTCTGCCTATCTCATACTAAATATTGATAATAGGAAGACCATCTTAAGTTGACCCCCTCTGCTAGGCAGTAGAATAGAAAATACATAAATAAAACTGCTGAGCTCCAAATGAAAAATTGAAGTGGTAGGTAAATAAACCTAAAGCCCATTACTGTTTACACTGTCATATGTAAAAACAGCATTGATGTTTACTGCCGTTCCTTGTAAAACAGCCTTGCTTGTTCATTGTTGTTCATTGTAAACCGCAACTGATCTATGGAAGTTGCGGTATATAAAGACCTGCTAATTAAATTAAATTAAATTAAAGAAAGTTTTGCTGCATTAAGCCTTTGAATAAAGCTTAAACACTTTAGGAAGCATTCACAAATAGGCACATTTGGCAGCTTCATCAAATGTGTGTACAGCCATAAAATAGAAGGAAAGTAGTTAGTTTGGAGGTCTTAAAGAAATTTTGCAGCTGTTTCTGATCATTGTTGAAAGAAATGCTTTTTTTTTCAATGTAGTTGTTGGAACTTTTTGATAGCGAAGATCCTAGAGAACGTGATTTTCTGAAGACAATCCTTCATCGAATTTATGGGAAGTTTCTTGGACTACGAGCTTTTATCAGAAAACAGATCAATAACATTTTTCTCAGGTAAAGCAATAGCTTTTGTTTGTTTTCTCCCTGTTCCTTTTTTTTCATTGCTTCTGTATTTGCATTGATGCTACTGCTTAGTAAAAGTACCTTGGTGAATTTGTGGGAATACAAATTGTAAGATGTGGCTGCAGTGAATATGTCATAGCAAAATTTATAAAACATTTTCCCATACTAAATATATTGAAGAAAACATTTCAATACTGTACCATTCCACAAAAACAAGTGCCAGCAAGAAGTTCCTCGCCACATATAATACTAACAAACATAACCCTGCCTAGTTGTCCTATTGATCTTTTATGTACTGTATAGTACCTTATAAAAGTCTTTACAACCTTGTTGAGCCCCTTGGGAGTGAGAGGGCAAGTTTCTTTTGTGAGGTTCTTTGGGGGAAGGGAGGGTTTAAAGTCTTTTATTGATTTTGGAGGCGGTTGTGTGTGGGGATAGGAAATGTAATTGAACATATAGGAGGTGTTATCAAAAAGTATTGAGACTTGTGCAATAACACAAGAAATATTGTACTCAGTCTCCTTCAAAGTAGTCCCCTTCTGATAAAACACACTTCCTCCAATGTTTCTGCTGGAAACAATTTTGAAATGCCTTTTTCGTTATGCTGTGAAGCTGCCGTGTCGAATTTTGCTTAATGGTCTTCCCAAGTTGTCAAATTTCCTTCCTTTCAGTGATAATTTCAGATTTGGAAACAAACAGTCGCAGGGTGTGAGGTCAGGTGATTCTCCAGGACCAAGCAGGAAGTCAGTCCTCACATATGGGTGACATCAACGTCGATGGAGCCCCTGCGGAGCATTTCCCCAGCTTTCTATGAAAGCCTTTGGGAATACTGCACGCATGCGCGCGGTCCCCTTCCTGCCTAAAGGTGCCATCTTGCTCAGTCTCTCTTTTTCTGTGGAGCCCTTCGGACGTGTGTCCTTGTTCACCCGGAAAATAGATTTTTTTCGTCTCTACCTTGTGATTTTCTAAGCGGTTTTTGTCCGGTTCAATGCCGGTTCCCCTTCTCGCCGGGTTCGGTACACCGGTATCGAGCCCGATCTTCTTTTTTCGGTTTTTGCCCTTCGTGGCTGGCGTTCGTGCCCTTTTTTTTCCTTTTCCCTAGAAGGCCGGTCCTTTGACCTTGCGGGGACTCTTTTTTTCCCCAATGGCTTCCAGTGGTTTTAAGAAGTGTGATTGGTGCAAGAAACTAATGTCTCTCACTGACACACACGACTGCTGCCTTCGGTGCCTCGGTCCTGATCATGATCCTAAGATCTGTGGACCGTGTGGAAAAATGTCCACTAAGGCACTTCGAAGTCGTCAGCACCAGAAGGAAAGGCTTTTCTCCGACTCGGCCTCCGACCAGGCCCGGACCTCGTCTGAGGCCTCGACGTCTCGGGAGTCTGACCCCAAGCATCGTCTGGGCTCCTCAGATAGGGAGTACCACGATCGGGAGCGAAAGAGGAAGAAGCGGCTCGCGAGGGCAGCATCGGAGGAGGTCCCTGGCTCCTCGAGGGCTAGGTCTCGGACCCCCGACCGCCGTCCCGGACCCGTGGAACAGGAGAAGCCGTCAAAAGTACCTCGGGTGGAGTTGGAGTCTGCTGGACACGTAAGTCCTGTTGTCCTCTAGGACTCTCCTCCCAGGGAGCCGGCGTCGGGCCCGGCGCCACCGGGGCCCGAGTCGGTAGCTGTTGAGTCTCCTGAGCTAGGTCTCAGGCTTGACAGCCTTGGAGTGCAGATTATCTGCCTTCATGGATCAGCAGCGGGTGCTGATGGCCAGCCTTGCTGGCGCATCTGCCCCGACCACCGGGACGTCGAAGTCGACCCCGGAGACCGAGCCGATACTCGAGACCATGAAGGCTCGAGGTCGTCCTCGGTTGCGGTCACCCTCGACCTCCTGATCGGGACCGAGGGTGTTGACGCCAGTGCCTTCGGCGTCGAGGTGGGTGCTGTCGGGCCCCGCGCGGTCGGAGCCCGACTCCTCTTCGGACGAGTCCGCCTGGGAGACGGAGGATGAGGAGTCCCCCCCATACCTTTACGAATCGGTGCGTCCCGTGGGACTCACCGCAGTCTGAGCCCCGGAGTAGATCCCCTCCGGAGGATACCCGGTTCTTGGAGTTCGTGCGGGATATGGCCACTGCTTTGGCGATCCCAGCGGAATGAGGAGCCTCGAGCTGAAGATTACTGTGCCAGTTCCTCCGATGCTGGAACGGCTCCTCTTCCGGATGTGGGAGGCACCGGCCTCGGCGCTGGTTCTAAGCAAGCGGGTCGATTCCATTTATCGACTCCGTAAGAGCCCTGGGTTTCAAAAGGCGCAGCTACCGCACCATTCCATGGTGGTGGAATCGGCCATACATCATCTGAAAAGTCAGAAGATGCACTCCGCGGTGCCCCCTGGCAGGGAGGCCCGTAACCTGGATGCGTTCGGTAGAAAGTGCTTCCTGGGCTTGGTGCTTGCTTGCCGTGTCCAGTCTTACCCAGCTGTACATGGGCATGTACTTGCAGGACCTGGCAAAGGAGCTTGCCGGGTTTTCTGCAGAGGTTCAAGTCCTTGTCTTCTGGGATTTGGGAATGCTCTAAGTTTATGTCCCGAGCGGCCTACGATGGCTTCGAGGCCTCGGCCCGAGTTGCGGCTGCTGGCATCGTGGCTCGACGCCAGGCATGGCTGCAGTCATCGGAACTCGAGCCATGGGTTCAAGACAAGTTGGTGGATGTCCCTTGCCGAGGTGAAAACCTTTTTGGCAAGCCCATGGCCGAGAAGGCTGCTAAGCTCAAAACCGAGCACCTCACGAGGACAAGGCTGTCTCGAAAGACTTCTGCCCCTTCACAGAAGAAGAAGGGCTCGGGTGAAAAGCCCTTTTACCCGAGGAAGGCGACTGCCTACAAACAGTACCCGACTTACCAGGCCTCCCCCGCTCCCCCACAGGGTCAGCAGGCCAAGGGGCAGGGACATGGGCTCCGTAGGCAGACAGCCCCCAAGCCTCCGGCTCCTGCTTCTACTCAGCAGGGTGGGGGGTTTTGACTCCCAAGGCATAACCTCTCCATCTCTGCTGTCCCATCCCTGCACAGGAGGTCGCCTAGCCCTGTTTGCCCACCGGTGGCCACCCATTACAGGGACAACTGGGTCTTAAGCATAGTCCAAAAGGGCTACCTGCTTCATTTTCATCAGTTGCCTCCTCCCTATTTTCCAGGAGAGCCTCCAAGACCTCCTCTCCATACAGCCCTCCTGCAGGAGCTTCAGGGTCTGTTACGAGACCAGGTGGTGGAGCCTGTGCCTCCCCACCTCCAAGGTCATGGGTTTTACTCCAGGTACTTCCTAGTACCAAAGAGAACAGGGGATCTCAGGCCTGTTCTCGACCTCAGAAATCTCAACAAGTTCTTACAGAAGGAAAAGTTCAAGATGCTTACACTTGGAACACTTCTGCCCTACCTCCAGCAGGGAGATTGGCTGTGCTCTTTAGATCTAAAGGATGCGTACACTCACATCCTCATTCATCCAGACCACAGAAAGTACCTCAGGTTCATTGTGGGAGGAAACCATTATCAGTACAGAGTGCTGCCCTTTGGCCTCACCTCCACCCCCAGAGTCTTTACCAAATGCCTGGCAGTGGTGACGGCTTATTTGAGAAATCAGGGTATCTTTGTCTTCCTCTATCTGGACGACTGGCTCATCAGGGGTCAGACGTGCCAGGAGGCCAGGCAAGCCACCCTCCGCACGATTTCTCTTCTACAGCATTTAGGGTTTGTCATAAACTTCGCAAAGTCCACTTTGCTCCCCTCCCAGAACTTAGAGTTCATAGGGGCAAGACTGGACTCTCTGCAGGCAAAAGCTTTCTTGCCAGAGGACAGAGCCCAAAGACTGATGACCTTGGCAAACCAATTTCTCAGCAGGTCACTGGTCTCCGCCAGGCTCTGCCTGAGGCTTCTGGGTCACATGGCTTCGACAGTGCATGTCACACCCCATGCCAGGCTTCATATGAGGCCTGCACAATGGTGCCTCAGGACTCAGTGGTCACAGGCCACAGGGCACCTCAGAGACAGAGTAGGGGTGTCCAGACCGTTCCTGCACTCCCTACGTTGGTGGCTGCATCCCCCCAACCTGCTGGAGGGGATGCCTTTTCAGCCACCGGGATTCACAGTGGTATTGACCACCGATGCATCTCTACAGGGCTGGGGGGCACACTGTCTGGCAAGTGCACCCAGGGCCTGTGGTCTCCCTGGGAGGCCCAGCGCAGATCAATCTACTGGAGCTTCGGGCTATTCGCTTAGCCCTCAAGACTTTCTCTCAAACCCTGGCTCACCAGTCGGTTTTAGTGCAAAGACAACCAGGTAGCCATGTTTTATGTAAACAAACAGGGAGGCACTGGGTCCAGGCTCCTTTGTCAGGAGGCACAGGACCTTTGCTTGTTTGCACTCAAGCACAACATGTTGCTCAAGGCGGTTTATCTCCCTGGCCAGGAAAATTACCTAGCAGACAGGTTGAGCAGAATTCTGCAGCCCCACGAGTGGCAGCTCCATCCCTTGGTAGTTCAGAAGATCTTCCTGAGGTGGGGACTTACATCCATAGATCTCTTTGCCAGTTCCCTGAACAGACAGCTGCCCAGGTTCTGCTCCAGGCAACCACATCCTCTCAGACTAGCAGCAGATGCTTTTCTGATTTCCTGGTCCCAGGGCCTCCTATATGCGTTTCCTCCCACACCTCTGGTGGCCCGAACCCTGTTCAAGATTCTAAAGGACCAGGCCTCGGTCCTTCTGGTAGCCCCCAGGTGGCCGAGACAACCTTGGTTCCCACTTCTGCTTCAGCTAGCGGTGGACACTCCACTACCTCTAGGGTTGCAGCCCGACCTTCTTTCTCAAGACCAGGGGTCTCTTCTGCACCCCAACCTCAAATCTCTCAATTCGATGGCCTGGAAGCTGCAAGGGTAGTTTTGGCTCCTTAGGGCCTACCTCCTGAAGTTGAGGAGGTCGTCCTGGCCTCTAGGAAGCAGTCCACTAGAAAAACCTATGCCCTGAAGTGGAAGAGGTTTTCTGTGTGGTGTCAGCTGCATACAGAGAACCCTTTCTCCTGTACTGTACCAGTGGTGCTTCAGTACCTGCTACACTTATCCAATCAGGGCCTTTCCAATTCTGTTTGGGTCCACCTCTCAGCTCTAGCAGCTCACCACTCGCTGGTGGAAGGACACTCTCTATCGGTTCACCCCTTGGTGTCTCAGTTTCTCAGAGGTTTGCTCTTGCTCAAACCTCCTGTACGTCCTCCAGCCCCTGAGTGGGAGTTAAATGTGGTCTTGCAGCAACTGACTCGCCCACCTTTTGAGCCGATGGCTACTTGTCCTCTCCGCTTCCTTTTCTGGAAGACACTCTTCCTAGTAGCCTTAACCTTGGCCAGACGGGTGAGTGAGCTTCAGACCCTAGTCTGTGACAGGCCTTAAACCCGCTTCTATAGGAACAGGGTAGTCCTTAGGACTCATCCAAAGTTCCTCCCTAAAGTTGTCTTCTCTTTCCACCTCAACCAGGAGGTGGTTCTTCCAACATTCTTCCCTAGGTCTCATGCAAGCCAGGCTGAAGCGGTTCTGCATACCCTGGACTGTAGGAAGGCCTTATCCTTCTACCTTGACCGTACGCAAGGACATAGAAGGGGTACTGAGCTCTTCATCTCTTTTGACCCTAATAATTTGGGGTTAGCTCTGTCCAAGCGTACCTTGTCCATATGGGTGGCTGACTGTATCACCTGGGCTTACAGGGCAGCTGACCTTCCCTTGCAGGGTCGGGTCACGGCCCATCTTGTCAGGGCAATGGCTGCCTCAGTAGCTCATCTCCGCTCTGTACCGTTGGCAGATATCTGCAGGGCTGCAACTTGGTCCTCAAGCCAGACTTTTGCAGCTCATTACTGCCTGGAGAGGGAGTCCTGTAGGGACAGTGCTTTTGGCCAGGCAGTACTCCGGAATCTTTTTTGAGGTTTAGGCAACTCCTGCCCTCCAGCCCTCCGTTGGGCTACCGGTGGAGGTTCTTTCAGTGAAAAGCCTTTCTTTGATGCTGGGACTAGAGGGAGTTCTCTTGTTCAGCCTGGGTTCCTTGGTAGCCCAGAGCTTGTGAGTCACCCATATGTGAGGACTGACTTCCTGCTTGGTCCTGGAGAAAGAGCAGTTACTTACCTGTAACAGGTGTTCTCCTGGAGCAGCAGGAATCAGTCCTTGCAACCCTCCCTCCTCCCCTGGGAGTTGCAGTTGTACATTTTTACATTTTTGTGTGCTGTTTTTTAGCTATGTCATTTGACTGAGCAAGATGGCACCTTTAGGCGGGAAGGGGACCGTGCATGCGTGCAGTATTCCCAAAGGCTTTCATAGAAAGCTGGGGAAATGCTCTGCAGGGGCTCCATCGACGTCGATGTCACCCATATGTGAGGACTGATTCCTGCTGCTCCTGGAGAATACCTGTTACAGGTGAGTAACTACGCTGTATGGAGGCTGATGGACTTGCTTGATTTGGTGTTCGGCCAAGAACTGCTGGACAAGATGTGATGTGTGAGCTGGGGCATTATCATGATGAAGCAACCATTCACCATTCCTGTGCAACTCTGACATCTTACGACAAACTGCATCTTTCAAATGAGTCTGAACTTGGACGTAGTACTCCTTATTGATGGTTTGACCTTTTGGAGCATAGTCATGATGATCCAATACCCTGGTAATTAAAGAAAACTGTGAGCATGACCTTGACACTGCTCCTCACCTGCCTTGGTTCTGGGAGAGTTTGGAGACTTCCATTGTTAGGATTAAGCCTTAGTTTCCAGGTCATAACCATAAACCCATGTTCCTGTTCGATTCTCCGGGCCAGTCCAGGAACAAGTGGGTTGTCAATCTCCTTCAGCAACTGAGGACTGAAACCTTAAACTTTGAAGAGCTGGCATCTGACTCCCTCTGCTGGCCACTTCCAGTCTTTTCAGTCCTCAGCAGCTGAAAGACGTGATCCTGGCTGGCTCCCACTTTCAGATGCTTAAGCTTTACAACTTTTATTTCTTTTTGTTTTATTTTGTGTAATTTCAGCGTTGGTACATAGCAGGGGGCCCTAGCACGGTTCCTAACAATGTACATTGCAGCCGGCAAATTTGTAGCGGCACTCCGAGGCACGGGGCTGAAGAGGCAGAGCCTGTCTCACTTTCAGCTCCGTTTACTATAGCAGAGAGCAGTGCGGTGCTGGGAGCCCCAGATACCTGCCTGCTGCCTCCGGGGCTCAGCTTCCCTCCCCACTAGCAGTGGGTGCCAGGAGCTGCAGGAGAAGAAGTCTTTTTTTATTAAGGTTGGTCATTTTTTCTTTCAGTTGGTTTCTTGGTGTTGGGGCTGCCGGCGGCCATGTTTTTCTTGGCGTTTGGTAGACATTTCTTTTTCCCGCGGCGGTCTCTCAGGAGCCGGTTTGAACAGAGCTTTTTTTCTTTCTTCCTTTTTTGGTTTGGGATTTCATGTTGGCTTTCGGTTTGCTCCGTTTGGGGTAAGGCCTTGTCAGCATAGCTCCTGTCTCAGAAGCAGGCCTCTCCAACGGTTTATTTTTGGCGGGAACGGCAGCCCTGGCTAACACTGTTCCTATGGCCTACAGGCACAGTCATTTTTCCTTGCTGTTGGTACCTCTGAGTGAATTGGATACTATTGTTATATATTAGTGTTCTGTGCGGCAGTGATTGCTTAGAACTGCGGAAGGTTAATGGAACTAAAGGTGAATGAAACACATAAGTTGGTTTCTCAGATGCTTCCACATCATTGGTTTGGTGTAAACACTATTCGTGGCCTCACAATCACAGCAGCAGTGTTGGGCTTTTTGGGCTATCTATTGTGAAATTGGTATTGCTGCTTCAGTTTTGGGTTCTGAACCTCTTTTAACAGCATATGTAATGCTGACTGTCACATTTTGTGGTCTCATTCATGTAAATTGATCCTTTTTTCTTATCTTTTGTTTTTGTTGAAACTGTGTAATAGCAACAGAACCACAGCACAATGGTTCAGACACTGACCAATGATGCAGGGATCAAGGGTTCAATCCCCCACAGTGCCCAATGAAGATATCTGGCTGAGGCATTACATATCCTACTTATATCTTTTTTTAAAGTTTCCATGGCATGTTATTTTGCTTTGTAAAATAAACCAAAGTAGTTTATATTTCTGTATATTGCTTGATGTGTTGCCTGATATGAAAACACATCCCTGGCAGGCCTTAATTGTCGCGCTCATCATAACTGCTGCCTCATTTGGCATGTTGACAGGGACCAAGGTTTACACAATCTCTTTCGGTGTTATGCATCGAAACGACAAACATCTCTTTCTCAGACATACTGGCTGGCGGCTATAAGGGAGTCTGGGGTGTTTGTCTTGTCCAGGTTCAAAGGACGCAGATTTATTTCCGGCTTGGCTTGCTTAGTTTAACCTGTATTATGGAATGCTTTTTTCCATAGCTACGTCCGTGTTCCACGATGATTGCTGTTACTCACGAATTTTTCCTGCTCTTGTTTGAGCGTACGCCATAATTCGTGCCCTACACTTTTATTCAGATCTGCATCTTTTCTTTGAAGCTGCGTTCTTTCTTGATTTTTTCCCACCTCCATTTGGTGGTGTAATTTATTTTTTTCTCTTGTCCTCAGTTGGTACTTGAAGCCCTTGCGAGTCTTTCTAGGCTAGACTCTTTCACTTTCTTTCACTCTCCAGACCTTTGCAATTAGCCCTCCGGATACACCCAGAGTTTGCTCAAAGCATTAACCCCGTAGGCAATCCTTCAGTCGTATGCCCGCCGCTTCTCGGGGGTGTATCTCTCCTTAGTCGCCCATTGCTGTGGCAATGTACGGAATAATAATATTAAGGAGCTCTTAGCTTGCTTCACAATCTTCCTCTCTGTTACTCCTGGGCCAGATTGGCCACAGGAAGGGGTGTAGATGGCACTTTCCCCTACTCAAACCATTGGTGTATGTTTTTTATCTGCAGGAAGGCTGGTAAGTTTGCAGATCTCTCATTTCCACTGAGAACTGGCCACGGGCCTGTGTAAACAGCCTTACCAGCTTAATGTGTGGCAGTGTGATGTCCATTAATGTGTTTTTCTAGGCTCCTTCTGTCTGGGTGCTGGTATTGTAAATATGATACTTGGATTTCAATGACCAAATCTCAGTGTGGGGAGGCCTAGAGGGTACAAACAGCTAAAAGCTGGCATAACCCTATAGGTTCTCCTAGGGTTACTAATGCCTTTGTATAACGGCTGGAGCTTCTCCGTCTTGCTCCATTTTGCGGGGTATACGGATCATTTCCACTTTTCAGCCTCTCCGATTGGCCTGGCTGCGACGCCCCGCACCTTTCTGCCACCCAACCAGTTCTCTTTGGCAGACTATAGCACTTCCGGTGACGTCAGCTACTCACTGCTGGTAGTAGTGGCGGCGGTCTTACGGACAGCGGGCGTTTTTTTCGTGCACCCTTGCCTCGACAACTGGCTAATTCGAACCCCGCTGGTATAGGAGTCTCCGTCTCCTGCAGCTCCGGCGTTGGGTGCCCATCGAGCCGATGTTCAGTTGCGGCCGGTTTCGAGATTCCTCTCCTTAAGGGCGTTTTTCACCGTACAGGTCGAGGGATTTTTTCTGTTATTAGGCTCCGTGTTGCCATTCCTGTCCTGGTGCACGCTTTCTTGCATCTTCGAGCGTTGTCGGCGTGGCGCTAGCTGCTGCTCCTTGCGTACATGGCGGAGTCCTTCGGCCTCCTTCTGTGGGCAAGGGCTCACATGCGGACGTTGCAGCGAGTGTGGTTATCGCACTGCAATCCTCCAGATTTGCCCTTGGCATACGGGTTGCCCCGGTTGCGCGTCGTCTCCGATAGTCTCCGGTGGTGGCTGGGGCCGATTCTTCTGAGGGCAGGGCTTCCCTTAAGCCAGCCCGCCAGGGTGTTGGTTGCGACAGCTGTCAGTTTCGTCGGTTGCGGAGATCAGAGTCTGGCATCATTGCACGGGGGCTTGAGCACCGGAGATCCAGAATTTTTCCTTTCATCTGGTGGGGTTCCGGTAGATCTGCTCCCAGACGGCGATGGGCATGTTTTTTTCTCGGAATAGGCGCTGTCGGTGTCTTTTTTCTCTCTTCGAGGCGGCACTGGCGGCGCGGAGTTGTTGCAGCGGAGTCTACAGCTCAGGTTATGGGAAGAAGTGCTTTCCCTAGTCCGGTCAGCGGCAGAAACGAGAAAAAAAAAATATATATATAATTACATAAATAAATAATTAAATTAATAAAATTACAGCCTGCTTTACTCCACACGCCTGTGCTGGTTCCGGGGCTTGGTCACGGCACGCTGTGCTCTTTCACAATCTGACCCAGTGGTGCAGGCAGCCGATAGTGGTTCTTCTGCTTACCTTCGGCGGGGCCAAAGCTTCTCGGGATCTGCTGCAAGCGCAGGATGCGCATGTCGGATGGTCTCGTTGGGCTGGGAAAGCCATGGCCACCGCAGGATGGTCAATAGAGTGCTTCAGAGGATGGCAGGTCGCTGCGGCCTAGTGATTATCTTTCCACCAGTTTGGCCCTAGCAGGCGTGGTATGCGGATTTTGGGCGTCTTCTCATCCACCAAGCTTGGTGGTATCCCTCGAGGGGGGGTTTCTGTTCCAGGGCCCTCGACTCATGCCCGAAGTGGATTGCTTTGCTCTTCCGGCTTGGCTCTGAGCGGGGACCGGTGGTTCTGGTAAGGGTCTTCGCTTTCGGTCATAGTCTCTGAACTGCGGGATTGCAGACGTTCCAAGTCCCTAGCTTTGGTTCGTGGATAGCGTCTTTCAAGGTCTTGCTGCGGAGAGCCGAACTACGGCCGAGCGATGCCTTCGTTCCGATCGTGCTGTCTTTTATTCCGGACAGTTTGGATAAAGGCACCTCGCGGTGATTTCTTTCTTTCGCAGAGGTGTGAGCAGGCTTCGTCTCCAGCTCCTTCAGCACGGCTTCCTTTTTTCCTTCAAGCGGTTCAGTATTTTCGATCCCCTCTTCGCGATGGGGTTCCACTGTAGATTTTGTCTTCACTGCTTACGAAGTGGCGCGACCTCGTTTTTGTTTTCCCAGGCAGCGCTTTCTCGCTTGGGGATCTTCTTACGGATGGCCTCTTCCGGGGCTTTCCGTTCCGCGAGGTGGAGTTTGGATCTCTCTGCTCTATTGTGTAGGGCTCCCTATCTACACTTTTCAGAGGATGGAATGCGGTTGTGGACGGTTCCCTCCTTTCTTCCGGAGATCGTCTCTACTTCTCTATTACTCAGTCTATCGCTCTCCCCTCCTTTCGGGTCGGGGATCTTCCCATTGGCGATGTTCTTAGATGGCTCAGGAGCTCCTCTGAAACACTACGTCTTTCTGGGACTCGGAACGGTTTTTTGTTTGCCGGGTCTCGAACAACCGCTTCTAGTCGTCCGTTGGTGGACCAGCGATTGGGCTGTTCTAGCAGGGCGCAGAGAACGGATATTCGTGATCGTTTTACGGGCACCCCAGTGTCCTTTTGGGCGGCATATGCTTGTGTTCCGCCGGTGGAATTTTGTCAAGCAGCTCCGTAGTCTTCGCTTCCGCGTTTGCGAAACTTTGCAGGCTTGAGGGCTTGGCCGAGAGCTAGGCCTGTGTGAGGGCGTCGGTCGTCCTCGGATGCCTGTTCGGTCCCTCCCGTGGTTAGATACTGCTCTGGTACTTCCCACTTGTTCCTGGACTGGCCCGGAGAGTCGAACAGGAAACCGAAATTAGACCTTACCTGCTAATTGTCTTTCCTGGAGATCTCTCCGGGCCAGTCCAGGACCCACCCATGTTTTTTGGTCACAGTTTTTTTTGGTCACATTTCCGTGTAACGCGGGTACCTAAGGATTCTCGACGGCTGGTGGTGGCGTCCGCGTCATGGCTTATCATCTGTTGTTTTTTCTGTTCTCACTCATGGCTTCTCGTTCATGTGTTACGTTTTATCTTCTTGGTTATTTTGAGACAAATGATTAGATAAATAATTTAAAAAAAAAAACAACAAAAAAAAAAACCCGGTGGGAAACCTGGTTTTTTGCCTGTTCCATCACATCATTGGGAGGCTGCTGCGTTTTCGTATTTTCCCTTTTTCTAATTTTCTGCTGGTTTTTGGCCATTAATTTTTTCATCTGCTTTGTTAAGGTTAGACTGGAAGTGGCCAGCAGAGGGAGTCAGATACCAGCTCTTCAAAGTTTAAGATTTCAGTCCTCAGTTGCTGAAGGAGATTGACAACCCACTTGTTCCTGGACTGGCCCGGAGAGATCTCCAGGAAAGACAATTAGCAGGTAAGGTCTAATTTCGGTATTCATCACCAGTAGTAATCTTTTTGATTAAATCTGAGTCATTTTCAATGCATTCCAACAACTCCCTGGCTGGGGAAAGTCTATATTCTTTTTGGTCATGGGACAGGCGTTTCGGCACAGATTTTGTACACGCGTCTTGTCCCCCAAATCGACAATAAGAATGGACTGTACTGACCCAAAACCGATGTTCATGTCCTCTACAAGCTCCCCTGATAGTCAGTGATTTGAGCATATTGCGGCATGCAATGCTTCAACTTAGTATTCATTCCTGCTCGTGGATGGCCTTCCAGAATGTTAGTTACTGTCAGCACTTTGGCGGCCCTCTTGAAAGCGTTTGTACCAGTCATAAACTTGAGCACAATTTGTGCATTCATTGCCCTACACTTGCTGTACCTTGTTGTAAGTCTCTTTGCACAAATCTCCAAGTTTCTTGCAGAATTTAATGCAAATTCGCTGTTCAGTTTTATCTCCAGGAACAAGCAGGAATGAGTCTTCACATATGGGTACGTCGGTACCGACGGAGTCTGCGCGGGAATGCTTCCCAGCTTCCAATCAGAAAGCTTTTGGAAGCATCCCACCACGCCTGCGTGCTGCCTTCCCGCCTTTCCCAACTGTCTCTCCTCAGTTTTCGTTTTTCCGCGGAGCCGGCAGGACGTCGTCCTGTCAACGCAGAAAATTCTTCTTTTAATTCTTAGTTTTCTTGTGGTCGTGGCTGTCTTCCCCGACGCCACCGGTACCGCCGGTGTTTCTTTTTTCTTTCTTGTAAAATTTTTCCCTTTAAGGGATATATTTTTTCTTCTGAGTATCTTACGGTTTTTAAGGCCTTCTAGGCCTCTCCATGTCTTCCATGGAACCGCCAGCCACTTTCTCCAAGAAATGCTCAAACTGTGGCGGTACTACTTTAATTTTAGACTCCCTAAATTGATGTCTAACTTGTTTGTGTCCTGACCTTTTCCCTCCGGAGCCCTCGGGCAACAGTATTGTGAGAAGAGGTTTTCAACATCGAGTTTCCCTCGATATGAGGTTCCCTTCCAACTTTAGGGCACCAACCAGTTCTTCTACACAGGATCAGGTAACCCACAAACAGTCTGTTAAGACTAGCCAACCCTCAAGTGGTAGGTCTCATGCACAGCATGTAGACGGCTCCGGCCTTCCCCTCGAGGGCCCATTGGCTTCAAAACCCCGGCGGGAGTCTCCGGCCTCCAAAGCCTATGCGGGGTTTCAGGTTGTTCCTGGGGTTCACCCCTCACAGAACATACCTAAGCCATGCCCGGTGGTGGCATCCGCTTCGAGCGGTACCGATACCCCGGCATTGGCACTGGTGTTGGACGAAACACTCCTCACCAGGGATTGTCGTCTGGCATCCTCGGTACCTACGGGACCGGTGGATACGTTCCAGACTGACTTTCCAGTATCGGTACCAGCACCGATACTACCACCGACGTCTGTGCCCTCCAGACGTACATCGATAAACTCGCTTCCTTCGATGCCGAGTCTGGAATCGATCTCTAGTCTGGAAGACTGGGTACCGACACATCTTGGTACCGACACCTATCGGTACCGGACACTCGGTACCGAGGGTTACTGCCGAAGGCTTTCAGTTACCTCGGTACCGATTGGGTTGTCACCGCTTGCTGATCCGATGTCAGTGTCGCTTCGGTTCCAACAACGGTACCGGTATCCACAGTAACATCGTGGCCAGCTCCTTCCATGCTGCTTTCAACAGGATCGCTCCCTTCTATACCAAGTTTGGAGTCGATACCTGGCATGGGCGATGGGGTACTGACTGTCGCTGGTCCTGACCTCCAGTACCAACGTCCATCCGTTAAGGATCCCATACTGCACCGTGCAGGATCTTATATTCCTATATACTCAGATAGATCCTTCGATGCCCAGGCTAGTTCTTCAGATCTAACCTGTCCAAGGGAGGTTCTCTTTGGAGATCCTTCTTTTCAGAGTTTCCTCCTGGATATGGCAAGATCACTTGCCATTCCTATCCCTGGACATGATCCTACACAAGGCTCTGTTTCTACCGAAGCAAAGGAGAACATAATGCTTCCTTTGCATCATTCCTTGCAGGATCTTCTTCTAGGAATGTGGGAAGCACCTTTAAGGTTACCCCCACCTTCCAGAGCAACTGATCTCCTATATCAGGTGCCCCCCTCTCCAGGGTTTCAAAAGACTCAACTTCCTCATCATTCCATTGTAGTGGAATCAGCAAGAGGCAGGTGAAGAGTAAGAAAAAGCACTTTTCTTATCCGCCAGGTCGTGAGTCTAAGACACTAGATGCCTTTGGACGTCAAACCTTCTAGACATCCATGCTTTCAGCAAGAATTCTCTCATATATTTTTTACATGAGTCTATCTCTTGAGGAGGTCACAAAGAAATTACATCTTTTGACTCCTTTTCTTTCAGAGCCCAAGAGTGCAGACTATTCCTCACTGCTTAGTCATATTCAAAATATTTCTTGGTTTTTTACTCGTGCTTCCCTAGACTCATTTGAGTCTGTTAGCAGGACATCTGCTATAGCTATAGGGGCACGACGTAGAGCCTGGCTCCAAGCTTCAGACTTAAACAAATGGGCACAACAAAGACTGGGTAATACTCCTTGCACTGGAGAAAATCTCTTCAATAAGGAGTCTTTATGTCAGTTTACTCAGTGGTCCACTGACTTACCTGTTTCTAAGGGCTGTTCTACGCCGCCTTCTTTCCCAGTAGGTAGGAAATGTCCTACCAAACTTTCTTCCCCTAGGGGGAGAAGGTTTTATCCATCTTCTGCCCATCATACAGATGTTCCCAAACAGGAGAAACATCGCCCTGGTCTGAAGAATCCAAACTCTCACCAGGCTCAGCAAACCCAGCAACCGCAGGGTTTCTGATTAATCATCATATTTCTTGTGCCTCTTGGGGTTTGGAACCTGCAGTTTGCTTCTTCTCAGTAGAAGCCTCCCACTGCTTTCATTCTAAACTCTAGGCATGGATCTCTTTTCACAAGACATCCACTTTTTTCTCTGTTATACGAGCTCTTAGGATGTTCATGCTTATAGGTCACAGGTTTCTCCTCTTCTTCCTGCCAGGGAAAGAGGTTTAACAACTATCAAACGATAGCTTTTCTGTACCAGCATGAATTTTTCCTTTCTACAGACTTACATTGCAAGTCTCCATTCAGCTCTATCTTCTCTACCCTCTTACCAAGCATTTCCTCTGTAAGAGTGGTACTACTACACTGGAGGGCGGCTTCTTCAGCCCCTCTAGTTTTGTCACTATACCAGTGTGGAGTTTTTCCTCTCTGAGTTAACTCCCTTCTTCACTTTTGCTTTAGGGCAGCTTATCAGACAGGTCCAGAGCTTTCTTACTTCTGCTCTGTCCTTTCTGTTTTTAAACAGAAAGATTCTTCTGCTGTCTTACTAGCAGCTGCCCATGCAGGAGCTCTAGTGATTGGACCACTGGTTCTTTTCCACAAGCATCCAGGGTTGTCCTCCACGGACATTCTTTCTGGCCTTAGTAGTGACTCCAAGACAGTGGATTCATCTGTCTTGGAAAATCTTATCACTACAGGTTTCTTGAATTGTCTTCTATTCTTGCCATCTCCAATTCCCTTGGGTTTGGCAGCATAGTTGACGTAGGTACTGGCTTTTCCAACAGCCAGTTCTATCCCCTAATTCTCCTGCATCATGCTCTCTGCAACTCTACAGAGAAGCTTTCCACTATGGGCCCTTGCTAGAGAGCATTAGGATTTTCTATAACAGCTGTCTTAGATGGTTGGAAAAGGCTCCCTCAGTCATGCCCTCATGACTGGAAGGGTTCTTCCTACCCTTCTATCTCCTCTTTAAAACAAAGGACATGGGCTTTCTCTTATGTGAAAGATTAAAGAGTTGTTCAATTCCCTGGTTTGGTCCTCTGGATTCCCACCGGGAATATGCTCTTTTTTTCCCTGCATCTCGTCCTCATGGTATCCTAATCCTTCATGGACAGTGCATATTCAGCTAAAGAACGCATGATACCCTTTTTGCCCCTCAAGTAGGTCAACATGGTATCTCATTCCTAAGAACATAAGATATGCCATACTGGGTCAGACCAAGGTCCATCAAGCCCAGTATTCTGTTTCCAACAGTGGCCAATCTAGGTCATATGTACCTAGCAGTTTCCCCAAGGGACACAGGTTCCACAATGCTTGTATTGGTTCAAGCATTGATATCCTGGGTCCCTTCTTAATAATGGTTTATGGACCTTTCCTCCAGGAACTTGTCCAAACCTTTTTTAAACCCAGCTACACTAACAGCCTTTACTACATCCTCTGGTAACAAATTCCAGAGTTTGATTACACGTTGAGTGAAAAAATATTTTCTTTTATTAGTCTTAAATAGTTTACCCTGTAGCTTCATTGCATGTCCCCTAGTCTTTCTATATTCTGATAAGGTAAACAATCGATCTACGTTTACCCGTTCCACTCCTTTCATTAATTTATAGACTTCTATCATATCTCCCCTCAGCCGTCTCTTTTCCAGGTTAAAGAGCCCTAACCTTTTTAGCCTTTCTTCATAGGAGTATCCTTCCATCCCCTTTACCATTTTGGTGGCTCTTCTTTGAACCTTTTCTAAAATCGCTATATCCTTTTTAATTTACGGCGACCAGAATTGCACACAATATTCAAGGTGCGGTCTCACCATGGAACGATATAGAGGCATTATAATATCTTTTGTTTTATTTTCTATTCCTTTCCTTATCATACCTAGCATTCTATTTGCTCTCTTGGCCGCCGCTGCACACTGGGCCGAGGGTTTTAACATGTTATCCACAATGACGCCTAAATCTTTTTCCTGGGTGGTGGTTCCTAATGTGGAACCTTGCATCGTGTAACCATAGTTTGGGGGGTTCTTCCCTAGGTGCATAACCTTGCACTTGTCCACATTAAATTTCATCTGCCATTTTGATGCCCAGTCTTCCAATTTATCAAGATCCTCTTGCAATTTTCCACAATCCTCTTGGGTTTTAACAACTTTAAATAGTTTTGTGTCATCTGCAAATTTGATAACCTCGCTCGTTATTCCACTTTCCAGGTCATTTATGAATATGTCAAAAAGCAGCGGACCCAGCACAGATCCCTGGGGTACACCACTATTCACCTTTCTCCATTGGGAAAATTGGCCATTTAGCCCTATCCTCTGCTTTCTATCTTTTAACCAGTTCCTGATCCACAATAGTACACTGCCTCCTATCCCATGACTCTTTAGTTTTGCCAAAAGTCTCTCATAAGGGACCTTTTCAAAGGCTTTCTGAAAGTCCAGATACACAATATCAACCGACTCACCTTTGTCCACCTGATTATTCACTCCTTCAAAAAAACATAACAGATTAGTAAGACAAGATCTTCCTTGTCTAAAGCCATGTTGGCTGTCTCCCATTAGGTCATGACTATCTACATGCTGAGTAATTTTATTCTTTATGATGGTTTCTACCATTTTTCCCGTACTGATGTCAGGCTCACTGGTCTGTAGTTTCCCGGATCACCCCTGGAACCCTTTTTAAAAATTGGTGTTACATTGGCGATCCTCCAATCTTCAGGTATTAGAGATGATTTTAATGATAGTTCACAGATTACTAATAGCAGGTCTGCAGTCTCGTATTTCAGTTCTTTCAACACCCTTGGATGTATACCATCCGGCCCAGGTGATTTGCTTCTCTTCAGTTTATCAAGATGTTGTAATACATCTTCCCGATGTATCAATATTTCCTTCAATTCTTCCGCACCTTTAAATACCACTTCAGTCATGGGTAACATCCCTACATCTTCCCCAGTAAAGACTGAAGCAAAGAATTCATTCAGTCTCTCCGCTATCGCCTTGTCGCCTCTTAGTGCTCCTTTAACCCCTTTATCATCTAATGGACCAACTGACTCTCTCACAGGTTTTTTGCTACGAATGTACTTGAAAAGGTCTTTACTTTGCATTTTTGCTTCCGCAGCAAGCTTCTTCTCAAATTCTCCCTTTGCCTGCCTTATCAATGCCTTGCATTTGACGTGCCAATGCTTGTGCTGTTTCCAGGTTTCGTCATTTGGCTCTTTTTTCCATTTCCTGAAAGATGCTTTTTTGGCAACAGCCTCTCTGACCTCACCTTTAAACCATGCTGGCAGTTTTTTTTACTTCCTTCCACTTTTCTTAAAGCGTGGAATACAGCTGGTCTGGGCTTCCAAGATAGTATTTTTCAACAACAGCCAAGCCTGATGTACGTCTTTAATCTTTGCAACTGCTCCTTTTAGTTTTTTCTTAACTGTTTTCCTCATTTTATCATAGTCTCCCTTTCGAAAGTTAAAAGGTAGTACTGTGGATTTCCTTACTATCCCTCCTCCACTAATTAAATCAAAGGCGATCATGCTATGATCACTATTGCCAAGTGGCCCCAGCAACCTTATCTCTTGCGCTAGATCTGGTGTTCCACTAAGGATTAGGTCTAATATGGCTTCCCCTCTGGTCGGTTCATGAACCAGCTGCTCCAAGAAGCAGTCATTTATTTCACCTAGGAACTTTATCTCCCTAGCATGTCCTGACGTGACACTGACCCAGTCAATACCGGGGTAGTTGAAATCACCCATTATTATTACTGTGCTGTAACGTTTGTTAGCTTCCTTGATTTCTTTGAGCATTTCATCATCCATTTGGTCATTCTGGCCAGGCGCTCGATAGTACACCGCCACTGCCATTGCCTTCCCCCTTTTACATGGAATTTCAATCCATATAGATTCTACAGCAGATTTTGTTTCCTGCAAAACTTTAATCCTTTCTGACTCAATGCCCTCTCTAACATAGAGAGCAACCCCTCCACCAATTTGATCAGCTCTATCATTACGATATAGTTTGTACCCAGGTATCACAGTGTCCCACTGGTTGTCCTCCTTCCACCATGTCTCTGCTTTTCCAATCATATCTAACCTTTCATTTAGTGCTATATATTCTAACTCTCCCATCTTATTTTTTAGACTTCTAGCATTTGCATACAAGCATTTTAGAGAATGTATTTTATTCATATTAATATGACTGTTAGACATGGGTAATTTAGGATCTTTAAGCTCTGTCTGCCCCATACTTGAGGGCATTTGGGCTACTTTACTCTTTTGTGGAACCTCTCTGCTTTTGGTAGTATCCTTCAAAGATACATTCTTCCGAACCATCCGCTCTTGGGCGACTGTCGGCTTTCCCCTATTATCTAGTTTAAAAGCTGCGTCTTCTGTCCATTTACCATGCTAGAGTTCTGGAAGACTCGAGACTTGCTGCTTGCAGACTGATATTATCCTCTGCTCTTCACGTAACTATCCTGGCTATTTCACTGGCTAGCATGGGCTCTACCCATACCATGCTGTCCAGCATGTTTGGGGTTCTACACACACAACCACTTCCCGTGGTAGTTAACAACTTCTACCATAACCTTAAGGTTTAGGTACCCCAGAAGCTCTCCATCTCCAATATCTTTCCTAGCTACACCAGTTAGGAAAGACATTGCGGATCTTCAGTTAATCAGCGGCTCTAATGCCTCAGACATCTGTCCTTCTTTTTGGGATGCAAGGGGTTTTCCATACCCCTTCTTCCCACAAGGACTGGGCCGGTTTGTCCAAATCGGTCAGCCTTTCCTCTTTTTGCTCCTAAGAGTGAGACACTCTGCAGCCAAAAGAGTCTAGGCTTTTTTCATAAAGCCTTCCTCTGAAGGCCTACTGTTTTTGTACTACCCCAGTTGATCTCTGGGGTTACCTCTCACCTTTCAGGATTCTGACCTCCACTGTTTTTTCTAACAGGTTTATTACCTCCACTTCACAGTGGGGTCCTCCTTGAGGTTCCTCTACTGGATCCCCAGTAGATCTCATGAACCTCCATACTTTTCTGCAATCCTGTTGGGGGAGGTCCATATTGCAATATTTCCTTTTCAATATATTGATGATAATTGTCATCCACACAAGGATTCCTTGCCTGCAGTCCTATGCTAGGTTAGCTATCTCTTACAGCACCTTTCTGTTCTCAACTCCTACCCTCCATCCTGAGGATGCCTGGCGATATGAGGTGTAGCATGTTCCAGTCTATAACATGCTGGGACTCCAGGCATCTTAGCTTGGGAGTCCCCATATGTGAAGACTCATTCCTGCTTGTTCCTGGAGATAGCACAGTTACTTACCTGTAACAGGTGATCTCTGGGAACAGCAGGAATAAGTCTTCACAACCCCCCCACCTCCCCAGGAGTTGTATTTTCTCTATCTCTATCTTTCCCTTCTCTCTCTCTCTCTTTGTCTCAGCTTTAAAACTTAACTGAGGAGAGACAGTTGGGAAAGGCGGGAAGGCAGCACGCAGGCATGGTGGGATGCTTCCAAAAGCTTTCTGATTGGAAGCTAGGAAGCGTTCCCGTGCAGACTCTGTCGGTACCGACGTACCCATATGTGGAGACTTATTCCTGCTGTTCCCAGAGATCACCTGTTACAGGTAAGTAACTGTGCTTTCACTCATTGTAAATCTGATGAACTGCTTTTACATGATACCAAACACTACGTGATTTAAAAAAAATACAGGTATGCTGCAGCCATGCTATACTCTGCACATGCAGAGCACATAATTAGGTCACTGCATGCTTAATGGAATTGTGATGCGATATATCTCCAGGAACAAGCAGGAATATAGTCTTCACATACTGTATGGGTGACTTTGGCACCGATGGAGCCCATGTGGGAACAGCTGGACATTTTTCTGATAGCAGAGCAATTATGGTAGTCTCACAACCATGAGTGGAAGGAAGGGGCGGGAAAGTGTTAATTGCTGGGGTGGTTTGGAAATTTTCAGCGAGTTTCATCTTTTTATCAACCGGGAATAGGCAAGTATGTTGATGAAATCAGGGCAGGAAAATTTAAGGTTGTTCTTGATTTATTTTCCAATGCCATCAAACCACTGGCGCGTGGGGGTATTGGGTCGCTGGGCCACCAGGGAATTGCTACCTGAGCATGTGCCGCCAGCAATGCAAACACGTGCCATGCTGCCACCTGCTGAGTTCTGTCAGTGACGGGATCGATCCGAACTGCTTTCTGTTCGGATCAAATCCCATCACTGCTGGTGGCGTATGACTAATCTGCATAGGGATGCGATGGGGAGTAGGAGGGATAACATTTGGTTAAAGCAATGGAGTATTGTGAACATTAGCAATAAATAACGGAACCCATACATAAGGGAGATTATCTGTTAAATCAGGTTTTTTTCCTCTTCTGGCTTTGTTACACGAAGAAAAGCTATGGGTAAATTCAGTGAAGGAAGTACCCTGAATAGACCATTTTGTAGCAGTGTTTAATTGTGGATAAGGTGTGGGTGAAGGAGGTAGATGAGGGATTAGGAAGAGGGTTTTATAGGAATGGAATGTTATGCACAAGTTGTTGAAGTACCTGCTAGGGGATGGGGAATGATGTGTTACAATTAGTCAATGAATGGAATGTTTCAGTAATGCAAGTCTTGGATAAGATAGCAAAGTGGGGAAAAAAGCAGACAATGTGAAGTAAACAGAGTAAAGCTTGGCTTACAGATTCTTTTAAGAAATTAAAGTTGGAAGTGTGCTCAATGTAAGAGGCATTTGTTGAAATCAGAGAGGGGGAAAAGTGTGGAGAGAGGTGGGAATCAGTAAATTTCCTGGAGCTGAGAGTAGTCTTGAGCCACTCTAAAGGCTTTCAGAGATTGGCTAGCCAACCAAATTATCATGATCCAGATGGACAATCAAGTTGTGATGTTCTACATCAACAAGATGGGAGAAATGGAATCCTACCTCCTCTATTGGGAAACAGGATGTGGAATTTTGCCATCTCTCAAGGGATGATCAGAGTTGCATGCCTGCCTGCCAAAAACAATACCCTAGTGGACAGACTGAGCTGCATCCTTCAGCCTCTTGAGTGGATCCCTGGGCTTGGGAGTGGTCCTGTACATCTTTTGAGATCTGTTCACCACTCCTCAGAACAGACAAGTACTTTGGTTCTGTCCCAGGGTAGGGGCACATGGCAAACTAGCCTTGTATGCCTTGCTCCTCTTTTCGGGGAGGGTCTTTTGTATGTATATCCTCCTAGTCCTTTAATAGTGAAAATTCTTGTGAAGCTCTGAGGAGACAGAGGCAGAATGATACTTGTAACCCTTATTGGGCCAGGCAACCATAATTTCTTCTTCTAGAACTTTGGCAGAGAACCCGGTTCATCTAGGCGACTTACCAACTTTGATTACACAGGACCAGGGACTCTGTTTCACCCCAGCATCAAGTCCCTTGCTCTCACAGCTTGGATGTTGAGGGGCTTACTCTGCTCTGAACCTGCCATTTGATGTTACTCCTGTCCTTTTGGCATGCAGAAGAGATTCCACATGAAGTTTATATGGTTTTTCTCTTTTCTTATTAGACTTAGTGCTTATATCTATTGCTTTATTGTAAAGCATAAACGGTAAACGGATTCAAAATGAAATATTTAACACAAAATATAATACATTTGTTTTCTAGCCCCCTGTTCCAAGAAGCAGGATTAACCCTAGTGCTTTGGGATATGAACAAAAGAACATTGGTTGGACACACCCCATCCCGAAGTAAAAAAAAAATACACAGTCTGAAGGAAAAGAGAATGTCACAGACATCAAATCCTCATGTAATATCAAGAAAGATTTCAAGTTGCACAGGGTCCATAAATACAATGTACCCCTTGATAAGAAACTAAACACCTGCTGCAAGAAAGGCAGAGAAAAAAGTTCCTCCAGCAGCCAAAATGTGGCTTGAGCTGGAGGAAAGATTTTCTCCTGGCCTGAGTAAATCTAGAGACATCAATAAAGACAGTAATCTTTTGACCGCAAAGCAGTTTATCCTTTGTATGGAAATACGCTTTCAAAATAGTAACCTTATCTAAATCTGAAAGAAATGGTGGCTGTGGAGGGTATTTCATCTTACCCTCAACTTGAGTCAAAGCTCTTGTTGAATGATAGTACATATTAGACAATACCAAATTGTCCAGATGTGACGGTAGCAAAATATCTTTACAGTTTTTCTTCAATAATAACAAAGGAGATAACAGTCTTTGGAAAATTCAAAATTCTAAAGAGTTTGAGAATGGAGAGAGTTCTCTAAAGACTCACATTGTCTATGGAGAGTTAGCTGGATCTTTGAATATTAAAGACAGTTTGATTGTAAAGAAGTCATTTGACCCTCGGTTTTATCTAATCTTTGAGTTAAAGCAGTTATCCTAGACTCAGACATTTTTTTTTTACAACCTGAACAGAAACCTCATTGTTTGATCAATAAAACCTTGCAACAACGTGTTAGTCTGAGGTACCTCTTTCCATATGCCCAATAAAGTTGGCTCAGACCCAGGAACCTGAATTGGCTCCAAAATGATAACCTCTAAGAGAATGGAGTCTGAACAGAGAGACCCTTTCACCACCTCAGACCCCATTAAGGGAGTAGACCTACCCCTCTATAGAATCCAGAGCATTCCCCCCCCCCCCCCGGTGGAGTGGGAGGAGTCTTAATAATCAGGCTAAGGGATGCCCCGGACAGAGGAGACAGGGAGGAATCCAAAGATGAAATGCCAGCTCCTCCCTTCTCCCCAACCCTAGTTAACAAATGCTGGTCTGTATGTCCCATAGTTACTTTAAGGGTTGAAGGAGTAGATGATACCTTTTTCTTCTTGATTTTCCTCTTCCCACCTCCTTTGGCCATCTCGCTAACAAACCTCCAGAGCCCAATGGCACCAAAGAGGTGTCCCCCTTTGGTCACTCGCCGCTTCAGGGACACGACTGTGGGCCGCGACCACCTCTGTGAAGTGGCAACCGATCTTTTCAAGGGGTCCCAAGGCGCCACTTGATGTCAGCGGGAGGGTCAGTGTTTCCTCCCGGTCGGGCCCACACACCATTTGCAGGTATTGGGTAGTCTCTTCCATAATGCTGTGAACATAGCTGCAATCCCAGCAAACGGGGTCTCCTACTCCCCCGTATGGTTCCAAGTGGAGGAGATATGGTGTGAGGGGCAGGCCCTAGACCTTTCTTGTGTCCCACACAAAACTGCTTGAATACCTTCTGCATTTGTCAGAGTCCGATTTAAAAAGCAGCTCTAAGGATTCACCTCGGTGCAATTGGCGCTTTCCATCATCCATTTAGAAGGTAAACCCATCTCTTTTTCTTTTTTTTTTTTCAAAACAGCAAGAACAAAATATTCCTTGCAAAAAGAATGAAGTACACATTAGAGAAAAGAAAAACATAAACGAGACAATATTTATTTATTTATTTAGCTGTATTTATATCCCGCTTTTCACCGGGTCAAAGCGGTCAATTGGGAGATACATTTAACACGAGGGGATATGACACACATACGCTAATACTTACAGGGAACATGGGCAATGGAGGGTTAAGTGGCTTGCCCAAGACCACAAGGAGTACCTATAGGACTAGAAATCCCAGTCCCTCCAGCCTGAGATTGCTGTCCCCAGGTGGGACTTGAACCCCCGGCCCTCCGGCCTGAAGTACCTTGTCCTAACCACTAGGCCACTCCTCCCACAATAAATGTTACTCCATGAAGTCCACAAATTGAGGAGGGGGGACCGGCAATACAAACCAAAGCAGGAGTACTTTGGAAATATTAAACTATACAATTAACCTAAGAAAACCAAATGGCTACGGAGCACCCAAGATACGCACTAATGTAGAGGATACATACAGATTACAACATTACTCTGGTAGTATATTAGATGAAAGTCTGGCATTAATAAAGGCACTTAAATCATTCGGATCTGAAAAAACATACCTAACATCCTTAATAACAACCAGACACCTACACGGAAATCTAAGAAAAAACGTTTCCCCAATTTGTAACACTCCTGCCTTATACAAAAGAAATTGCTTTCTCCTCTTCTGAGTCTCTTTAGTTAAATCTGGAAACATTGATATTTTTAGACCCATAAAGGTTTCTAGGCATTTCTTAAAGAACATTTTTAAAAGCCAATCTTTATCAGAAATCAAAGCACATTGCACCAACAAGTACCCCCCCCCCCCCTTTCCCAGTATCCTCAAGCAAGCCAGTAACATCCAAAACATTAAAGTTCACTTCAGATATTGCCACTGGGGTCTTAGTACTCTTCTTACCACGAGGCAAATAGTATGCCTTACTCAAAGGTGGAATCAGTTCAGCAGGGACCTTCAAAACTTCCAACATATATCGTTTAAACATGTCCAACACTGTAACACCAGAAATTCGTGGGAAATTTAAAACACGAAGATTGCTGCTCTGGAAGCATTCTCTAACACTTCCAGTTTGTATTTGAGTGTCCCATTTTCCTTGGATAAAGCCAAAGACATAGCGAAAACACTGTCCAACTGAGAACCGAGATTATTATTCTGGATCTTCATCTGTTCAAATGTAGACATCACTATATCAATATTTAGAGCATTTTTCTGGATGCCGGCAGCATTCTCTTGGACCCGGGATGCTAACAAAGAGGTTTGTGAATTGATTGCCGTTGAAAGAGTTGCGATAGCTTCCCAGATAGATTCTAAGGTAAAAACCTTAGGACGAGACAGAAGAGGTGAGTCAAAAAAAGGAGTTAAAGCAAACTGAGGGAGCGATCTTCCATCCAAAGTAGGCTTCGCCAGAGTAATGGCCGCCAAACTATCACCTGAAGCCTCCCTGAGACTCTCGGGTCAGTGGAGCCAAACAATCAGCTGACACCCTCTCCACGCTCGGCGTCCCCTCTCTGGGAGATGTCGGCACTGTAACAGCTGAGAGTGGATCCTGAACAGCTGGGTGTGGCGGCGGAATCCTCAATACAGGAGAGAGAGATGTTTCAACGACCAGCGGAGATGACTGAGCCTCCACACTAGGTGAAACCAAGCCAGCTCGAATCTCCTGTTTCTTATCCAAAGGTATCTGAACAAAACGTTCCATAGGACCAGAAATGGATGGTTGAGGCTCAGAGGGAACAGCCCTCAACTTTCCTTTCCTCTTAGGCATTTGCTCTCAAGCAATGCTCTGCACCGCAGCCATCTTGGAAAGTCTCCGCCCCCCCCCAAACCCATCTCTTTACAGTCTTTAATTGTTCACTTTGTGAGGCTTGTTTCTTACACAGCCTCTCCTTAAGCTCTCCCACAGGGTCTTGGGATCTCATTGTGGTTTTTAAGCTTTCTTCAAGCCACTGCATACCTGTGCTCTGAAATTCATGATATGGAAGATCTAGTTTTCGGTGGCAGTAAATTCAGTACACAGAGTTAATAAACTCCAAGCTTCAGTAGCTAATGCGTCCTTTACAAAGTTTTTCAATAATAGATTGGTTTTGCATATGCATCCTAAGCTAAAGTGGCATCTGGATTCTACCTTAATCAGTAGGTCGTCCTTCCAATGTTTTTCCCAATACCTCATGTTAACAAAGAGGAAAGCGCATTAGACCGAAAGAGAGCCTAGCCTTGGCCTTCTCTTTGGAGTGGACTAAAGTCCATAGAAAGCCCACCCAGCTTTTCTCTTTTGACCCCAGTAGATTTGGAACTGCCAGATTGCATCTTTTTTGCTTATGCCCAGCCAGGTCTGATGCTTGAGGGCCATGTCATGGCTGCTCACATCCAAGCCATGGCTGTATTGGTAGCCTACGTGTTCAGCCTCCATGAAGATTTGCAAGCCTGCGACTTGGACCTTAGCCAACACATTAACAGCCCATTGCTATTTGGAAAGAGATTCCCGAGAAGACAGCAGATTCTGCCAGACTGTACTTTGTAATCTTCGGGGATTAGAACCTAACACTATCCTCCCCGGCTCATTTTGTTCTATTGGTCAATCCAGCCTTATTCTTAAAGTACCCATCTAAAGGCACATTACCTTAAAAAAAAATTTCTGCTTAGTATCTGACTGTTGATACATGACACTCCAGTTTACCCCTTTTTCTTTACGAGACAGCCAGTAGCTATGGAATCTCATATGTGAGCACTTACCTTGCTTGTTCACAGTGAAAACCATTGCTAACTTGTAACAAGTGATCTCCAGGAACAAGCAGGAATGTAGTCTTCACATATGGGTATCGTCGGTACCGACGGAGCCCACGCGGGAACGCTCCCCAGCGTCCAATAGGAAAGCTTTTGGGAGCATCCCACAGCGCATGCGTGCTGCCTTCCCGCCTCTGTACCTCTCACTTCAGTTCTTCGCATTCCACGGAGCCGACAGGACGTGGTACCCTGTCACCATGGAAAATTTACCTTTATTTCTTGTTTTTTGTGGTCGCATCTGCCTTCATTCGACGCCTACTGGTACTACCGGTTCTCTTCTTCTTTCCTTACAAGGGTTTTTTGGGTTTTTTTTTTTTTAATTTCTTCAGGGATCTTTCTCTGCTTCTGGTGCTATGCGCCATTTTGGGTACTAGGCCCATTTTTCTTCAAGCATGGAGAAACCAGCTAGTGGTTTCAAAAAATGCTCAATGTTGGCGGTACCATTTCCGTCACTGACACCCATGATTGGTGACTAAAATGTTTGGGTCCTGAACATTGTCCAACGGAGTGTCTCTCTTGCATGAGGATGACCAAAAGGGGCCTGCAAAATAGAGCTGCAAAACTCGGTACCCTTTTTGCCGCTGACACGATGTCAGTTACATCGACATCTTCCAGGGCTTCATCTTCCTCCCATGGATCTCAGGTAACCAAATTGAAGTATTCTAAGACTAGCCGGTCCTCGAAGTGTAAATCTCCTTCAAAGTATCAAGATGCCACTGGCGTTTCCCTCGAGGATACTTCACCGGCAAAACAGCCCCGGCGGGAGTCTTCAAGCTTCAAAGCACTAACGGGGCTCCAGGATGTTCCAGAGGCCTCCACCTCTGCGGAACTACTGGTGCTATGTTCTGAGGTCGTAGCTGCTTCCACCGGTACCGGCACTCAGGCATCGGCAGGAGCGATGGATCAAAGAATCCTCGCTATCGAACGCAATCTAGCGGCCCTCTTAGCAGCTTCGGTACCACTAAGACCGCATCAGATAGTTAAACATGTATTGGTACCAACATCAGTACTGGTACCGACAGTACCTGCTTCGACAGGACTGCTTCCGCCCCCCATGCCGATCTCCAGTATCGAGGATCAGGAACCAAAACATTTTGGTACCGACTTCGAGCATTACCAATACCATGTGATACAGGAGCACCCGGTGCTTCAGTCTTCCGATTCCGATGACTCTGACGATTCTACCGGTACCAGAGCGAATTTATTAGAAGATTCGGTTCCTTCTCCTCAACGCAGAATGTCTCCTTCAGAGGATATGTCCTTCCAGGATTTCATACATAATTTAGCAAAGGGTCTTGCAATCACTGTGATTTCAGAAAAGGAACCCTATGGCTCCCAAGGAAGCAGCTATGCTTCCCATTCACAAGATCTTACATGATCTAATGTTGAGAATGTGGGAAACCCCTTTAACAATATCTTCACATTCCCGACACCTTGACACACTGTACCGAGTGCCAAGTTGTCCTGGTTTTCAAAAAACTCAGTTACCACACCATTCAGTGGTAGTGGAATCGGCCATGCGAAGGATCAAGAGTGCTAAAACACATTCTTCTAATCCTCTAGGCCGTGAATCCAGGACTCTTGATGCCTTTGGTCGTCGATGCTTTCAATCCTCCATGCTAGGAGCTAGGATCAGTTCCTACATTCTTTATATGTGAATGTTCCGGGAAGAAGTCACAAAAGACTTAGAGCTCCTTAGTCCTTGTGTTTTGGAGGAAAAAAGAGCAGACTACCTTATTCTGGTCAGGCATGCCCAGAATGTCTCAAAATTCATGAACCGTGCTGCTTTTGATTGCTTTGAATGTATTAGCAGAACCTCTGCTATATCCATAGGAGCACGTCGTATTGCTTGGCTTCAAGCATCAGACCAGTGGGTGCAAGAAAAGCTGGAAAACATTCCTTGCACAGGAGAAAATCTGTTTGGCAGGGACTGGCAGGACAAGGCTAATCAGCTTGAATCTGACAATACTACTTTAAACAGATTGTCAAAGTCTACAGCCAACCCAGCAAAGAAGAAAATATTCAAAAAACTCTTTTTCAGTAAGAAAAAGAAGCCTTACCAATCTTACACCCATCAAACTCGCTGTCCGCTCCATGTTCCCCAGAAGGGGCAACAACAGAACAGACAGCAAAGAAAGCCGCAAGCTCGAAAAGCTCAATTGGCTCAACAGACCTAACCCCCTCAGGGTCTTTGACTTCAGTCTAGAGAACTTAGTCATTCTGCCCCTAAAAGGTCCAGAACCATTCCAGGACGACTATACTTTTTCTGCCAAAAAATGGCAAAAAATAACATCAGAAAATTGGACTCTGTCCTTTGTACAACTGGGGTACAAGCTTCATTTTCTCAACTTGCCCCCCACCTACAATAATTCTCAGGGCCCTGCCACCGACCTCTTGTGGCAGGAGGTCACATCACTTCTAGCTCAAGGAGCAATCGAAGAAGTACCCATTCCCCAACAGGGGACAGGGTTTTACCCCCCTACTTTCCTATTCCAAACAAGACGGGGACACAGACCTATATTAGACCTCAGAGAATTAAATAAATATTTGTTCCAAGAAAAGTTCAAAATGATCTCCCTCGGAACAGTTTTACCATACCTCCAAAGTCAGGACTGGCTATGTTCTCTAGATCTAAGAGATGCGTACGCGCATATTCTCATCCACTCGGATCACAGGAAGTTCCTTCAATTTCTGGTCCAAGGAAGACACGTCCAGGACAGAGTTCTTCCCTTCGGACTAGCCTCTGCTCCAAGAGTCTTCACAAAATGCATGGCAGTGGTAGCGGCATTTATAAGGACTCTGGGAATATTCGTTTTCCCTTACTTAGACGATTGGCTCATTCGAGCATCAACAGCTCCAGAGGCCAGCTTCTCTGTCTTGAGCAATGAGAATTCTTCAATACTTGGGGCTAGTCATAAACCTCCCAAAATCTCATCTTACCCCTCTCAATCTCTAGAATTCATAGGGGCTCGTCTAGACACACAGCAGTCAAGGGCTTTCCTGCCCCAGCAACGCTGTCTACGTATAATACAACTGGCATTTCAAGTATCTGTGATTGTATTCCTTACTGCTTGGGAGATGCTTCAACTGCTGGGACACATGGCATCCACTGTCCATGTGGTTCCCTATGTTTGCCTCCACATGCGAGCAGCCCAGTGGACCCTTTCCTCTCAATGTTCACAAGCCTCGGGTCGACTAACAGACAAAATCAGAACTACCACATGTCTTATTTCGTCTCTGCAATGGTGGCAGTCCCTGGAAAACCACCTTGTAGGCTCTCCTTTCTAGCAGCCTCTATGCCAAACCACTCTGACGACAGATGCATCCAAGATGGAGGGCCCACTTGCACGATCTCTTCACTCAGGGTCTTTGGACCTCACAGGAGGTTTCCCTTCACATAAACCTCCTAGAGCTGGGAGCCATTTTCAATGCTATTCAAGTCTTTCAGGGCCATCTCAGCAACAAAACAGTTCAAGTCCAAACCGACAATCAGGTAGCTATGTTCTATGTGAACAAGCAAAGCGGAACAGGCTCTCTGTTGCTATGCAACGAAGCTTTGCGACTATGGGCCCTCGCCAGAGAGTTACAAATTCACCTGTTTGCGGTATACCTTCCGGGCATTCAAAACTTGTGGGCAGACAAACTCAGTCGAATACTGCTGCCACATGAGTGGTCCCTCCACTCATACCAGCTTGCTCGAGTGTTTCAAATCTGGGGAACACCAGATATAGACCTCTTTGCAAGTCCACAGAATGCCAAACTTCCCCGATTCTGTTCCAGAATTCAGGCACAAAACTGTCAGGCAAGAGATGCTTTCCTACTCCACTGGGGACAGGACTTCCTAAATGCCTTCCCACCCTCATTCCCAAGACTTTATTCAAACTTCAGAGAGACAGAGGCCGTATGATACTCATAGCTCTATGTTGCCCACGGCAAATGTGGTATCCTCTTCTTCTGCGTCTCTCTCAAATCACTCCTCTGGAGTTGGGGAATGCTCCAGATCTCCTGTCGCAGGAGGACGGATCTTTACTGCATCCCAATCCCCAGTCCCTACATCTCAGGACCTGGTTACTGAAAGCCTAGAATTCCAGGATGTTAACCTTTCTCAACAAGTAAAGTATATCCTCCTGACTTCCAGAAAACCCTCCACAAGACGATCCTCTGCTTTCAAGTGGAAAAGGTTCTCTATCTGGTGTTCACAAACGGGACTTAACCCCCTTTTATTACCTGCAGAGTTGCTACTAGAGTATCTTCTACAATTATCAACTTCTGGTCTGAAGACCAATTCAGTTAGGGTCCATCTTAGTGCTATTGCTGCTTTTCATAAACTTTTCGATTGAAAACCTATTTCCTCTCATCCACTTATATCAAGATTTATGAGAGGCCTACTTTTAACAAAACTTCCCACTAAACCACCACCGGTGGCATGGGATCTAAATCTTGTTTTTGGTCAGCTTATGAAACCGCCCTTTGAACCTTTAGCCACTTCAGACCTAAAGTTTCTTTCATGGAATTGCCATCACTTCTGCAAGACGCATTAATGAATTACAGGCGTTAGTAGTTGACCCTCCTTATACAATGTTTCACCATGATAAAGTAGTCCTCAGGACTCATCTTCACTTTCTGCCAAAGGTGGTTTTGCCTTTTCATTTAAACTAGTCGGTTTATCTTCCTATATTCTTCCCTAGGCCTCATGCCTCCAGGGCGGAAAGGAATCTTCACACATTGGATTGTAAAAGAGCCTTGGCTTTTTATCTCCAAAGAATTAAGCCACATAGAAAAAAGCCACAAAAAGCTGAGAAGATTGACTATAGTCATTTGGGACTTCCAGTTTCTAAAAGAACTCTGTCAAATTGGATTGCAGATTGCATATCCTATACATATCAGAGTAAGGGACTATCTCCAGGAACAAGCAGGAATAAGTCCTCACATATGGGTACGTCGGAACCGACGGAGCCTGCGCGGGAAAGCTCCCCAGCCTTTCAGATGAAAGGCTTTTGGGGCCTCCCACTGCACATGCGCGCTGCCTTCCCGCCTTCCTGACCAGCTCTCCTCAGTTTCTCTTTTTCCGCGGAGCCAGCAGGTCGTGTTCCTGTCACTGCTGAAGAAATTGTTAATTTTGTTTGTTTCTTTAGACTGCGTACCTGCCTTCCCCATCCCGAAACCGGTACCGCCGGTCTCTTTCTTTCTTTATAAAAAAAAAAAAAAAAGACTTTTTTATTTTCTTCAGCACAGCTTGGTAACTTTTGTTAGGCCTTTAGGCCTACACAAATTCTCCTCATGGAGAAGCCAGTCCCTGGTTTTAAAAAGTGTACCAAGTGCAGTGCTGTCATTTCTGTCACAGACACCCATGAATGGTGTCTTAAATGTTTGGGACCTGACCACTCCATACCGGACTGCCCATCCTGCTCCCAGATGTCTAAACGTGGGTTGCAAAACCGGGCCAACAAATTCCATGTGCTGTTTGCTTCAGATAATCCAGCATCACAGTCATCCAGGTCTTCCTCTCCGGATGGATCTCAGGTAACCAAAACTTCTGTGGGCAAATCCTCTAAAAGCAAATCTCTTTCTAAAGATCAAGAGGCTCTCAATCTTGAGTTCGAGGATTCTGCCCAGGCCAAAAAACCCCGGCGGGAGGCTCCGGCCTCCAAAGCAACCATGGGGTCACAGGTTGACATCGATGGCACGGCCTCGACTGATCACCTGTTGGACTGCTCTGGGGTACCGGCCCATACCGGTACCGACATCCAGGCAGCAGTGGCGTCTATGGGCAATACTGTCCAGACCATGCAGCAGGCCGTTCTGGCATTCATTAAGGCTGCGACGCCCTCGGTACCGATTACATCGGTACCAACCCCGGTTCCGGTATCCACACCGGAACCGAGACCATCGACTTCCAAACGTCGATCGGTTCAGCATGCCGGATTCAGGCTTTCGCCCGATACCGATCCCATGCCCGATACGCCCGATGTCGATACCGATCGGTATGCGTATCGTGCATTGAAAGCACAGAGAGAATACTCAGATTCTTCTGATGAATTCAATTCCTCTGATGACTCTGCTGAGCTTGCTCTTCCTGAGGAGCCCTCTTCTCCAAAGAGGAGGATGTCTCCTCCAGAGGATTTATCCTTTCAGGATTTCATTGTTGATGTAGCTAAAGGACTTTCTATTGCTACATCTTCTGAAAAAGAACCCAGATCAAAAAAATTGGATATTTTAGGATACTCTAAAGCTCCTAAAGAGGCATTCACTCTGCCTATCCATGAAATCCTTCAAGAACACTTGATGGATTTGTGGGAGACTCATTTAACACTGTCTCCCCATTCCCGTAGGTTGGACACCATGTATCGGGTCCCTCCTTCTCCTGGGTTCCAAAAAACTCAGCTGCCTCACCACTCTATTGTGGTGAAGTCTGCCATGAAGAAAATAAAGAGTCCTAAAAGGCATTCTTCTACCCCTCCAGGGCGAGAATGTAAGACCCTTGACTCTTTTGGTAGAAAGATGTTCCAGGCTAGTATGCTTATAGCCAGGATCAATTCTTATAGCCTTTATATGGGCATGTTTCTTGGACAACTTGCCCTAAAGGTACAGCATTTTGCCCCCTTTATCCCTGATGATCAAAGGGCGGACTTCTTTTCTATGGTGACACAACTTTCAGAGGTCTCCAAGTTCTCCAACAGGGCAGCCTTTGATTCCTTTGAGGTTGCTGGCAGGGCTTCGGGAATTGCTATTGCAGCCCGACGTCTCGCTTGGCTCCAGGCTTCTGACCTAGAACCCTGGGTTGTAGATGGCCTCAGGAATCTGCCCTGTACAGGTGAGAACTTATTTGGTGAAGACTGGCAAATTAAAGCTGCTCAAATGGATGCAGAAAATGCCACTCTAGATAGACTTTCTAAGTCTACTTCTATCCCTGCCAAAAAGAAGTCTTTTAAAAGGCCTTACTATAAGAAGGCCAGATTTTCCACAAATACTGGCCAGCAATCTGCTCAGCCTCGCTTTGCTGCTAAGTGTCAGCAATCTAAGCAAGTAAAGTCAAAGCCTGCAGTGGCTACTGCACCCCAGCAGGCTCAACCCCCTCAGGGGTTTTGACTTGCCCCTAGAGAACTTGCCGTTTCTGGCTCTAGAACAACCAGAGCCCTTCACCATTCCTGGAAGGCTAGCTCATTTTGCTCCCAGATGGGAACAAATCACATCAGAGCAATGGACCCTCTCTATTATCAGGGAGGGCTACAAACTTCATTTCTCCAGCCTTCCTCCCCATACCATGGTGAGGCAATTCAGTTCTCCCCCATCTCTTCTGACCCTGTTGGGTCAGGAAGTCTCCTCTCTCCTTGCCCAAGGGGCAATAGAGGAGGTTCCTCCTCCACAACAGGGGTTAGGTTTCTACTCCCCTTATTTTCTCATAACAAAGAAGACAGGGGGCTTCAGACCTATTCTAGATCTGAGAGAATTGAACAGGTTTCTATTCAAGGAGAAATTCAAAATGCTCTCTCTGGGCATTCTCCTTCCATACCTTCAGAGTCAGGATTGGCTTTGTTCTCTAGATCTCAAGGATGCGTACACTCATATACTCATCCATCCATCCCACAGAAAATATCTTCGCTTTCTGTTCCAGGGAAAACATTTCCAGTACAGAGTACTACCCTTCGGTCTGGCCTCTGCTCCAAGAGTCTTCACAAAATGCATGGCAGTCGTAGCCGCATTTCTCAGAGGCATGGGAATCTTTGTCTTCCCATATCTGGACGACTGGCTCATCCGAGCTCCATCTCAGTCAGAAGCCCAGATTTCTCTGGACCGCACAAGGCGTATTCTTCAATATCTGGGACTTGTGGTAAACGTTCCCAAGTCCCAACTCATCCCTACTCAGTCCCTGGAATTCATAGGGGCCCAATTGGACTCCACCACTGCAAGGGCCTACCTCCCTCTGGTCCGAGGCCAAAGGCTAATAAGCTTGGCCTCCCAGGCTCAGTCCAGAAGTCACTTGTCAGCCAGAGAAATGCTTCAACTTCTGGGCCACATGGCCTCCACGGTCCATGTGGTGCCCTACGCTCGTCTTCATATGAGGGCAGCTCAATGGCTTTTGGCCACCCAGTGGTCTCAAGCATCAGGACTGCTCTCAGACCAAATACTCACCTCAAAACGACTGTTTTGGTCTCTCCAGTGGTGGACATCCTCCATAAATCTGTTGTTGGGGATTCCCTTCCAACCTTCGTTGCCCCAAGCAACCCTCACAACAGATGCCTCCCAAACAGGGTGGGGAGCTCATCTCCAACACCTCTCCACTCAGGGCACCTGGTCTCCTCAGGAGACCACCCTTCACATCAACCTTCTGGAACTGCAAGCAATCTTCCTTGCCCTCACAGTCTTCCACACCCTCCTTGTCAACCTGACTGTCCTAGTCCAGACAGACAATCAGTTAGCCATGTTCTATGTCAACAAACAAGGAGGGACGGGCTCTCTGTCGCTTTGCAACGAAGCTCTCAGATTATGGGCCTTCGCCAGAGAGCATCAAATTCATCTTCTGGCAGTATATCTTCCAGGAGTTCAAAACTCTCGGGCAGACAGACTCAGTCGAGTTCTGCTCCCACACGAATGGTCCCTGCATATGGACCAGATACGCAGAATCTTTCAGGAATGGGGGACCCCGGACATAGACCTCTTTGCAAGTCCGTGGAATGCCAAACTTCCCCGGTTCTGTTCCAGGACTCCGTGTCAGGGAGCTCAGGCCAACGATGCCTTTCTCCTACATTGGGGTCAGGAATTCCTGTACGCTTTTCCACCCATTCCTTTGATTCCCAAGACTCTGTTCAAACTTCAGAGGGATCACGGATCCATGATCCTCATTGCTCCACGCTGGCCACGCCAAGTGTGGTTCCCTCTCCTTCTACAGCTCTCCCAGGGCTCCTCCCTGGACCTGGGAGCTGCACCAGACCTTCTGTCTCAGGAGCAGGGGACTTTGTGGCATCCAAACCCCAAGTCCCTACATCTCCGAGCTTGGTTACTGAAGGCTTAAGCCTTCATGAGTTTAATCTTTCCCAACCAGTGAAAGATATCCTTCATGCCTCTAGGAAACCCTCTACTAGGCGTTCCTATGCTTTCAAATGGAAACGTTTTTCCATTTGGTGTGCGCAACAGGGTCTTGACCCTCTAGCACTTCCTTTGAATTCTCTACTGGACTATCTCCTGCATCTTTCCAATGCAGGCCTCAAGACGAATTCAGTACGAGTCCATTTAAGTGCTATTGCAGCATCCTTAAAACCTATAAATGGACAACCTGTCTCCTCTCATCCTCTTATTGCAAGATTCATGAGAGGCCTGACCCTCCCTAAGCCTCCCATCCGACCTCCTCCGGTAGCATGGGACTTGAATTTAGTTCTGGGTCAACTTATGAAGCCACCTTTTGAACCGTTGGTATCTACCTCCCTGAAATTTCTTTCCTGGAAGGTTCTTTTCCTTATTGCAGTCACTTCAGCTCGCCGCATCAGTGAACTGCAGGCTTTGGTGGCTAATCCACCTTATACCAGATTTCATCATGATAAGGTGGTCCTTAGGACGAATCCCCACTTTATGCCTAAAGTGGTCTCGCCTTTTCATCTTAATCAAGAGGTATATCTACCTGTTTTTTTCCCGGCTCCTCATGCATCCAGTGCAGAGAGGAACCTTCATACTCTTGACTGTAAAAGAGCTCTCGCCTTTTACCTCAACAGGACTCAGCCACATCGAAAGTCTTCCCAACTTTTCGTGGCTTTTGATCCTTCTCATTTGGGACTTCCAGTCGCCAAACGTACACTTTCCAATTGGATTGCTCAGTGTATTTCTTTTGCTTACCGGAGTAAGAACATTTCTCTGGAAGGCCATGTCACAGCTCACAATGTGCGAGCCATGGCCACTTCTATGGCTCATCTTCACTCTGTGTCCATAGATCAGATCTGTCGAGCAGCCACTTGGGCCTCGGTTCATAACTTCACAGCCCATTACTGCTTGGACAAGGACTCCCGCCGGGATGCCTTGTTTGGTCAGGCTGTCCTCAAACACCTGTTCCATACTTAAAGAACTCCTGCCCACCTTCCCTGGATGGATGCCTGAGATCCATACGAAGATGGTTTACCCTTGGAGGGGGATCTCCCAGGCATCTTAGCTAGGGAGTCCCCATATGTGAGGACTTATTCCTGCTTGTTCCTGGAGATAGCACAGTTACTTACTTACCTGTAACAGGTGATCTCTGGGAACAGCAGGAATTAGTCCTCACAACCCACCCACCTCCCTTAGGAGTTGTATCTTCTATCTATCTTCCTTTCCTCTCTCTATTGTCTCAGCTATAAACTCGAACTGAGGAGAGTTGGTCAGGAAGGCGGGAAGGCAGCGAGGATGTGCAGTGGGAGGCCCCAAAAGCCTTTCATCTGAAAGGCTGGGGAGCTTTCCCGCGCAGGCTCCGTCGGTTCCGACGTACCCATATGTGAGGACTAATTCCTGCTGTTCCCAGAGATCACCTGTTACAGGTAAGTAACTGTGCTTTCTCTCGAAGGCCATGTCATGGTTCACAATAGGAGAGCAATGGCAGCCTCAACAGCTAACCTTCGTTCTGTCTCTATTGATGACATCTGCAAAGCAGCCACTTGGACTTCGGTACATACCTTCACAGCCCACTATTGCTTAGACTATTGAGATGCCTCGTTTGGCCAGGCTGTTCTCCAACATCTCTTCCATACTTATTACAACTCCTACCCACCATCCACAGTTTGGATGCCTAAGGTCCATGGGAGGAAGCATGACCCATCTCACCTGTGTTCGCAGCTATCTGGGGTTACCCCTTGGCATCTTTCAGCTGAGGAGTCCCCATATATGAAGACTACATTCCTGCTTATTTCTAGAGATAGCGTAATTACTCACCTGTAACAGGTGTTTTCCTGAACAGCAGGAATTTAGTCTTCACAACCCACCCACCTCCCCTAGGAGTTAGTCTCTGTCTCTGTTTCTCTACTTCTGTCCTTTGGTCTCAGCTATAAACTCAACTGAAGTGAGAGAGGTACAGAGGCAGGAAGGTAGCATGCATGCGCTGTGGGATGCTCCCAAAAGCTTTCCTATTGGACACTAGGGAGCGTTCCCGCACGGGCTCTGTCGGTACCGATGATACCCATATGTGAAGACTAAAATCTCCAGGAACAAGCAGGAATGTAGTCTTCACAAATGTGTATTGTCGGTACCGACTGAATCTGCGCGGGAACGCTGCCCAGCGTCCAATCAGAAAGCTTTTGGGAGCATCCCACAGCGCCTGTGTACTGCCTTCCCGCCTTTCCCAACTGCCTCTCTCCAGTTCTTTGTTTTCCGCGGAGCCAGCAGGTCGTCGTCCCTGTCACCGCAGAAATTATTTTCCTTATTCTCCTTTTTTTTGTGGTCACGTCTGCCTTCCTCGACGCGTTACCGGTACCGCCGGTGGTTCGTTCTTTCTTTCTTTCAAAAAAAAAAAAGATAGTATTTTTTTCCAAACTTTTTTCTTTTACAGGTGCACGCGCCATTTTGGGCCTTAGGCCCCAAATTTCCTCCACTATGGAAAAACCCGCTTCGGGTTTCAAAAGGTGCACCAAGTGTGGCGGTACCATCTCCGTCACCGACACCCATGAGTGGTGTCTTAAATGTTTAGGTCTTGACCACTCCATCTCCGAGTGTATGGCTTGTGCCATGATGTTCAAAAGGGGTCGACAAAACCGTGCTGCTAAGCTCAGCACCCTTTTTCCCTCCGATGCAGCTTCTGTGGCATCAACTTCTTCCAGGGCTTTGTCTTCCTCCCATGGATCTCAGGTAACTAAACATAAGTCTGGCCGGTCCTCAAAGGGTAGATCTCCTTCTAAGCATCGAGATGCCTCTGGCATTGCCCTTGAGGGTTCTGTACCGGCAAAATTGCCCCGGCGGGAGGCTTCGGCTTCCAAAGCATTATCGGGGCTCCAGGATGTTCTTGAGACCTCAACCTCGGCAGAACTACTGGTGCCATACTCTGGGGTACCGGCTGCTTTCTCCGGTACCGATACCTAGGCATCGGCAGCGTTGATAGACCAGAGGTTCCTGGCTATTGAACGCAGTCTGGCGGCTCTCCTTGCGGCATCGACACCCTCGGAATCGCGTCAGACAGTTCAACCGATACCGGCACCAACTCCGGCACAGGTACCGGTACCGACAGCATCGGCATCGGTGCCTGCTTTGTGGGCACCCAGTCATGCGATGCCTTCCGGTACCGACACACCGGTACAGATTCCCCCCGGTACCGACTTCGGTCGGTACGGGTATCGGGCTCTTCAGGAGCATCCAGACAGAAGGTACTTCGAATCCCCGAGGAGTCCGAGGATTCTGCCAGCTTTGTCGGTACCGGAATACTTCTCCCGGAGGAGCCTTCCTCTCCTAAATGTAGGATGTCTCCCCCAGAAGATATCTCCTTTCAGGATTTTATCTGGGAGGTGGCTTGAGGTCTTTCCATTACTGTAGCTCCCGAAACAGAGCCCAGGGCAAAGGAGTTGGAGATTCTACAGTATCCCAAGGCTCCTAAAGAGGCAGCTACTTTGCCTATCCATGAGATCTTACATGATCTCATGCTAAGAATGTGGGAAACACCTCTTACCACCTCTCCTCATTCTCGTAGACTAGATACCATATATCGAGTCCCTCCTTGTCCTGGGTTTCAGAAGACTCAGCTTCCTTACCACTCTATTGTAGTGGAATCGGCTATGAGAAGGATCAGGAGTGCAAAGAGGCATGCCTCTAATCCTCCAGGACATGAGTGTAGAACTTTGGTTGCCTTTGGACGTCGTACTTTCTAGGCTTCCATGCTTTCTACCAGGATCGGTTCCTATATTTTATATATGGGAATGTTTCTTAAATAAGTCATAGGAGTTCCTTATCGTTCCTCCAGTTTAGTCCTTTACTTCTGGGTTGTGCACCTCTTCCTGCAGCTAGGAGACTGGGCATGTCAAAGTTGTGACATCACTGGATATAGCCTGCTGGTATCTCCCATCAGCCTCCAGTGTGTCCAGTCTCCTTGCAGCAGGAGGACATAGTGAGCCTAGCTTTTGGGCTCACTTGGGGGGAACAGATAGGAGCATTTAGTGTGACAAATTCTGATTTTACTTTTGATTTTTACCTTTAATTTACTTTTAATTTTACTTTTAATTCAGTTACCTTTGGTTAATTGACAATCGGGGATTAGTTCCCTTTAGTTAGGAGCAAATTTCTTTATTTACAGTAATTTTAAATTTGAGCCTGGTTCTTTAAATTAGTAGCAGTTCTTGCCTTCCCTCCTTGTCAGTGAATTTCACTTGCTGCAGGCATTTGCCGGTGCGGATCTCTCTCCCTGGACTGTACGGGAGAAAGCTCCGGGACCCGTACAGCCACACTGAAGCTGTGTGAGACGGAGCCTCTCCGTTGCTGCGGGATTTAATTTTAGTCTGTGGAGCCGGCTGAGCGATCCTCGCCGTGGCTGCCAGGCGCATCAGCGCAGTTTGAGGATCGGAGGAATTCAAGGAGGTAGGAGCAGGCTGTGTGGCTTTCGGCCCTGCAGGTAAGGCCTTCGGGCTCTGTCGGTCTGCTGAGGCCTCATTTTTTCAGCGGCGGCTGTTCTTGGCGCCAAAATTCATTGGCGAAGGGGCGGCCATTTCCTCTCTAGGTATTTGGACCGCATGGCGAGCATTGCAGTGAACTGCCTGCGTGAGGAAAACAGGCAGAATAGCTAAATTTTTGGGCCTAGTGTTTGTTTGTTTCTTTTGTTTGTAGTTTTTTTTTGAGGCCAGGGGGTTCCTCAGCATTAAGGGGGACTGTTGTCAATCCTCTTTATAGAATAAATAAGAATAAACTTAAAAACAGGACAGCAGTTTTGGCATTGATCCCTGATACCACATGTTCTTTCCCTCCTAATCATGTCTCTGAGGAGCATCTGTTCAGGCCCAGGATATTATTCAAATTGCCAGCTTTTAGGTTCAAGGGCAGAGCCCTAACTTGTAGTTTGCAGGAGGGAAAGCCTAGAAGTGTGCCTTTATGTATTCTATAGTGACAGTTGCCCAAAACTCACAGGGACAGGTTTAGGAAACCTTAGGATGTACAAGAATAGACTGGCAGTTAAACTGTCAACCGGGAAGTGCTTGTGCTACGGTCTATGGCCACCAGAGGGCAGCTGGTACACTCAATAGTGCCTTTCTATGACTGTGCAGGCAGCCATTATCTGCAGGTCAGGATAGAAATCACCACAGAGCCTCGGTGCTGTGATGTAAGGTCTGAGAATCCAGTTTATATGACCAAGATTTAAAGCTCTTAATTTCTGTATCATTGGTCGGGCTCTGCTGCCCTAAAGGCCACCGAATGACAGCGCTGCTCATGAATCACATAAAGTATTCAGTGCCCCCATCCCTGGGGGGTGAGTGGTACAATACAAAATCATATTACTCATCAGGTTCACACAGGCAACAACCTCTCAGACCTCCATTTTCAAGGTGGTCGGTGTATTCCACTGCTATTTCTCTGACTTCAGGAAGGCCTGGTGAGGTGCTTGTGGGTTTCATAGCAACACTTAGCAGGCCCTTCCCAGGAAATTCTCATCTATTACTAGAGCAGGGTTTCATTTCATTTCATTTCTCTGGTTGTGGTTAATGCACAGCGTTAGGGGCTGTGTTCGAAAGCTTGGGTCCCACGGACTTCGGTGGGATTTCAAAAAGAAAGAGAAACTCGCTTTAGTGAGAGATAGCCTTGTTCATTTTTAGCTAACACTGTTGCTTTTACTTTTGATTTTTACCTTTTGCGCCTGAATCCCAGGGACAGGACACTGTTTGCTTCCAGGGGTTCTACTTTCTATTTTGCTCTTCAGCTCCCTGGCAGATGCAGTAGGCTGGCAGGGGGTGGGCAACGCCTCCTGCAATGCAGAATCCCCCTGGATAAGGGGGGGAAGGACAACTGGGTGCAGCGGGGGCTGGTAGCTTCTTGCAAAGCTATAGTAGTAGTTCAGGTAATTTTAGCTGATCTGCTTTGATTTCATTGGAGTTGGCGGAAACTTGGTTTTTGGAGTCCTTTACTTTAAAAAAAAAAAAAAAAAAAAAAGATTCTCCGCTATCCATAGAGGGTCCTATAAAGCGTTAAAGTCGGTTTATATGGCAGGATAATATTTTGGCTTAGCTGCTGTGATATAGCGCTATGTTCCGCTGTAAACATATTCAGGTCAAAAGGAATTATGGTGATAACTCTCTTGGACAGTTGTAACAGATGCTTGGGTGAGCGCCATGGCCAGTCCACAGATGTGGAATGCTCTGCCATAAGCTTTGTCATGGAAAGGATTTTATAGTTGTGTGGTTTCTTAATGGAAAATGTTCCCGTTTAGTTTGGCTTTGCCCAAATTATAAGATTTTACGGTAGATTTGTAATGTCTTCATTTTGGCTATATGTGGTTTAATTTTACATTTGGAAAAGGCAGCTCAGCGGAGAGGGGTTGCAAAATAGAACTCTGGCCTTTGAAGCTATCTATGCTCCCATTCCATTTATCAGCGGTTCTCCAGTACGGAGAGTCTGCTAGTGTTCAGCGAATGCCTTAATGGGGGGCCAGAAGCACGCAGTCAGGCTAGTTCTCTAGCAGCAATGGCAGCAGGTCAGACTCTAGTAGGCATACTTCATATGCTGGGCTTTCAAGATGGCTTCCGCGCTGATCGGCATCAGCCAAGGCGACTGCCAGTTTAGACTGTGAATGTGGAGTCAGCCTGAATGAGGGGCCTTGCGTTCTCTGGAAAATGCCCTGCATACACTGAATCCCTTCAATTCGATCAGCTGCTGGCAGGACACAAGGCACGCTCGCATGGTTTTTTTTTTTGCTTCAGTGGTCTAAAAATGGAGTCTTTACCAGGTGGTATAATGGGAACTTGTCTGCAGTTTCTCAGCTTCTTTATTGCTGACTCAATTGCCACTGCGGAATGAGAAGCTGTATTTCATATCACCAAGTGCTAGTTGAACTTAAAATATAAAAGTCCATCTTTGTGCAGTCAGACGGAATGGGGCGTTACTCTAGCAGGATGGCCGTGGATTAGTATGCCTGTGTTTGGGAGTTCTTTCTACTTCATATTGTTGGCACGGAAAGAGCGTCTCAACATATGCTGAAGGCATTTTTGGTTTAGAGGTGTCTTTGTAAAAAATAAATATTTAAAACAAATCTATCTATCTATCTATAAAAAGAAGGAAGGAAAATAAAGAAAGTATTCAGCTGTCCTGAATTCGCCTGTTCTTGATTGACATTTTGAGGCTAAGCAGGGGCACGCCTGGGTACTACGTGGGTGGGTGCACACCTTGCACTTCCAGGGGGTGCGGACTCACTGTATGGAACAGAGCCCTAGCAATCTTCTTTATCGCAAGATGGGAAAGTAGATGGTTCACTGAAGCGATCGTTGGGTGCAATGCTCTGGCCTTACAAGCTCCCATTTTTGGAGCCTGGGGAGGCGAGAGCATGCTTCCGCTGGTCACAGTGTTTATGGCAGTCTACTTGCCTGGAACAGGAAAGGATCAGGGAGTTGAATCGACTAGAGCCTGATTTGCTTTATGGCGCAAATGTGCAGTATGGATTAATTCAAGCGCTAGCTAATATTATTGGCTTCCTTGGGGTTCACCCAGAGGTCCCTCTGGTGGAGGAATGGGGCAGCTGATGGTTCGTCCAAGTCGAGGGTCAGTAAGCTCCCATTATGTCTTTGTCTTGTCCTTTCCCCGTGGGCTCTCATAGGGCAACTAGTTGGCGTATCGATGCTTTCGGAGAAAGGTGCTCTTGGTAGCGCCCGGTTGGGCGAGACGGCCGTACTAGGCTTTTCTCATTCGTCTACTCAACAGGCTTTTCCTAGAAGTTGTCGGTAGCGGACGTTCTGCTGCGGCTAGGTCCGTGACGAATGTCTCCGGTGGATCAGTGCCCGCCTACGGTTTGGCCTTTGTATGGGCGGGGCTCAAGTAGAAGGGTTATTCTGCGGCAGTCTTCGCTGCCTTGTTGAGAGCAAGGAGGCAGGCTGCTTCTGCTACGTAGGTCCATGCTTAGCGCCTTTTGGAAGGCTGCTGTTCACGGCGGCAAGTCCGGGCGACAAAGGTGTCTGTATCCTTGGTCTGAGTTCTCTGCAGGACAGTGTCTAAAGGAACTAGCGGCCAGTTCCTTAGAGGATCCAGCGGGCGACTGTTTCCGGCTGTAGGAGTCTGTGAAGGGAATAGCGCTAGGTGTTCGGATCGATGTGTAGCGTTTCCTTAAGTTGGGATCCGACTGCGCTACTCAAGGAGAGTTCGGGTGCCGCCGGGGGATCCCAATTGGGCCTTAGAGGCGTTAGCTAAAGAGTCCTTTGATTCTTTACTCCAGGCGTCGGTAAAGGATTTGCTGTTATAGACAGTGGCTTTGATAGCTCGTTGTTCAGTGCGACGAGTTTCGGAGTTTCAGGCGTTGTCATCTAATGAGCCATTTTCACCCTTTCTGGATAGAGGGTGGTGTTTGCGAGCAGTCCTGTTGTCCTTCCAATAGGTGGTTTTCTAATTTTTTTCTCCTGAGCCTATTGGTTTCTCTTCCAGTTCTCGGTTTTTCTGGAAGGGGAGGTTTTTATTCGTAGCTTACGCCGATAGGAAACATTCCATGCAGGGTGCGATGTTCGTTTCTTTGTTTTTGTGTGCTGGTTGGAGGTCCCCACAAAGGGGAAGCAGCAGCGAAGGCGGCCATTTCGCACTGGGTTAAGGCGGTGGTTGCCTCAGCTTTCTGCTGGCAAGGTTGTATGATTCCGGGGGGCTTTCTGACTCTTGCTACCAGGGCACAAGCGGCTTCATGGGTGAATCACCGTGTCATTCCACCAGGAGGGATTGGTAGAGCAGCTTCCAGGTAGTCTCTTCATTTCCTCAGTAACCACTACTGCCTAAATGTTTTGGCAGTAAAGGAGGCCTGTTCTCCAGGACCAAGCAGGAAGTCAGTCCTCACTTATGGGTGACGTCGGCGCCGACGGAGCCCTCGCGGAGCAATTTTCCCCAGCTTTCAAAGAAAGCCTTTGGGAATTGCAGCGCGCATGCGCGGTCCTCTTCCCGCCCAAGGGTGCCATCTTAGCCAGTCTTCTTTTTTCCGCGGAGCACTACAGACGTACCCGTCGTGTCCCCGCGAAAAAGTTGATATTTCTTCATAATTTACTCTTTTTTCCTTCGGTTCGACGCCGGTCTTTTTCCCGCCCGGACTCGCGACGCCGGTCACGAGTCCTCTTCTTCTTTTTCGGTTTTTCTGACTTAGTCAGTTTTCGTTTTCGGTTTTTTCCCTGGCAGCCCGGTCCTTTGACCTCGCCGGGGCCCTTTTTCCCCCGATGGCTGCCAGTGGTTTCAAGCGGTGTGGTCAGTGTGACCGAAATATGTCACTGACTGACACACACGACCATTGCCTCCGCTGCCTGGGTCCGGATCATGAAGAAATGATCTGTGGGCCCTGCGGCAAACTCTCCTCCAAAGCGTTGAGAAGTCGGCGGCATCAGCGGGATAGGATCTTCGCTGACCCCAGCCGTACCCGGACCTCGTCGGAGGCCTCCGCGTCCAGGGGTTCCAGCTCGGACCGTCGCCGGAGTTCCTCCGACAGGGGTTCTCCCTCCGGGGACCATCGACGTAAGGTGAAACCCGCGAGGGCGGCGTCGGTGGACGCTCCTGGCTCCGCGAGGGCCAGGTCGCATAGCCCCGATAGCCGTCCCGGGTCCTTGGAGAAGGAGCACCTCACGAAGCGACCTCGCCTGGAGTCGGAGCTGCCTGCTCGGGTAAGTCCCGTAGTCCTCCTGGACTCGCCTCCGCGACAGCCGACGTCGGGCCCGACGCCGTCGGGGCCCGAGTCGGGGGCTGCTGGGTCACCTGAGCTCGGACTCAGGTTGACGGCCTTGGAGAGCAGACTGTCTGCCTTCATGGACCAGCAGCGGGCACTGCTCGCTGGCTTCGCTGGCGCCGCTGCCCCGACCGCCGGGACGTCGACGTCTAAGTCGACCCCGGAGACCGAGCCGATCCTCGAGTCGATGCAAACTCGAGTCGATCCTCGGTCAAGGTCACCCTCGGCCTCCCGTTCGGGACCGAGGTCGCCGACGCCGACTCCGCGCCCTGCCCGGGCCGACCCCACCGAGTCCTCGTCGGAGTCGGTCTGGGAGTCTGAAGAGGAAGAGTCGCCTGATTCTTTTCGGACTCGGTGTGTCCCCTCGGACTCACCTGAGTCCGAACCTCGGAAGCAGTCCCCCCCCGGAGGATGCCCGGTTCTCGGACTTCGTCAGGGATATGGCCAAGGCTTTGGCCTTCCCTGCGGACCCCGAGGAGGAGCCTCGAGCCGAAGAGCTCGACGCCCTCCAGTATGACTCTCCCGCCAGGGAACACTTTACTGTACCGGTTCCTCCCATGCTGGAACGACTACTCTTCCGCATGTGGGAGAGTCCGGCCACCTCGCCGGTCCTGAGCAAGCGGGTCGATTCTATCTATCGAGTCCGCAAGAGCCCTGGCTTCCAAAAAGCACAGCTACCACACCATTCCATGGTAGTGGAATCGGCCATGCATCGTCTTAAGAGTCAGAAGATGCACTCCTCGGTGCCTCCTGGCAGGGAGGCCCGTAACCTGGATGGCCTTGGTAAGAAGTGTTTCCAGGGCTCTATGCTTGCGTGTCGTGTCCAGACCTACCAGCTATACATGGGCATGTATCTCCGAGACCTGGCTAAAGAGCTAGCCGGATTCTCCGCTGGTTTGTCCGAGGAACCCTTGCGGAGGTTCCTGGCCTTGTCCACTGGCATTCGGGAATGCTCAAAATTCATATCCCGAGCAGCCTATGATGGCTTTGAAGCATCGGCTCGAGTGGCCGCAGCCGGCATCGGTGCCCGCCGACAGGCTTGGCTTCAGTCGTCTGACCTTGAGCCCTGGGTGCAGGACAAGTTGGTCGATGTCCCCTGCCGAGGCGAAAACCTCTTTGGCAAGCCCATGGCTGAAAAGGCTGCACAAATTGAGACGGAGACTCTCACCCGGACTAGGCTTTCTAGGAAGACCTCCGCCCCTTCCCAGAAAAAGAAGGGCTCGGGAAAGAAGTCCTTTTACCCGAGGAAGGCGGCTGCCTACAAACAATACCCCCAATATCAGGCCCCTGCAGCTCCCCAACAGGGCCAGCAGGCCAAGGGACGGGGTAACGGGTCCCGTAGGCAGCAAGCCCCCAAGCCTGCACCACCAGCCCCTGCTCAGCAGGGTGGGGGTTTTTGACTCCTCAAGCATAGCCTCTCCCCCCCGCTGGTTCCTCCCAGCACCGGAGGCCGGCTGGTTCACTTCGCCCACAGGTGGTCCAGCGTCACCTCAGATGCCTGGGTGCTTCAAGTCGTGCGAGAAGGCTATCTTCTCCACTTCCACCAGGTCCCTCCCTCCTATTTTCCGGGAGAACCTCCACGACCCCCTCTGCACAGGGAATTACTCCTTCAGGAGTTAGCAGGTCTTCTACAGGAACAGGCGGTGGAACCGGTGCCCCACCACCTGAAAGGTCAAGGCTTTTATTCCCGGTATTTTCTAATACCAAAAAGAACAGGAGGCCTCAGACCCATCCTGGACTTGCGCAACCTCAACAAGTTCCTCGTGCGGGAGAAGTTCAAGATGCTTACCCTTGGAATCCTTCTGCCCTACCTCCAGCAGGGAGATTGGCTATGCTCCTTGGATCTAAAGGATGCCTACACGCACATCCTCATCCACCCAAGCCACCGCCAATACCTAAGGTTTGTGGTGGCAGGAAATCATTACCAGTACAGAGTACTACCCTTTGGCCTGTCCTCCGCACCGCGAGTCTTCACAAAATGTCTCGTGGTGGTGGCGGCCCATCTCCGGCTTCACGGCCTCTATGTCTTTCCGTACGTCGACGACTGGCTCATCAGAGCAGCGTCCGCTCTGGAGGTCACCAACGCCACGCGCCGCACGGTGACTCTTCTGCAGTACTTGGGCTTTGTTATAAACTTCGCAAAGTCCACTTTGCTCCCCTCACAGGATCTCGAGTTCATCGGCGCAAGGCTGCACACTCCTCAGGCACGAGCGTTCCTACCGCTCGACAGGGCTCAACGGCTCATGGACCTAGCCGACCGTTTTCGCAGCCAGCCCCTGGTCTCCGCCAGGCGCTTCCTGAGACTACTCGGCCATATGGCTTCCACCGTCCATGTGACCCCCAATGCCCGCCTGAATATGCGACCCGCTCAATGGTGTCTCCGCAAGCAGTGGCAACAGGCCACAGGCGGCCTAGCAGACCTAGTGCGCGTCTCCGAGCCGCTGGCCTCGTCTCTTCAGTGGTGGCTACATCGGCCGAATCTGGTGCTCGGCATGCCCTTTCAGCCACCTCCGCCGGCCCGGGTGCTGACGACAGATGCATCCCTCCTGGGCTGGGGAGCACATTGCCAAGGGGCGCGTACTCAGGGCCTTTGGACCACGTGGGAGTCTGCTCAGCAGATCAACTTCCTGGAGCTCAGAGCGATCCGCCTGGCTCTCAAGGCCTTCTCCCACCTGACCTCCCACCAGTCCGTCCTTGTCCAGACGGACAATCAAGTTGCCATGTTCTACGTGAACAAGCAGGGGGGCACGGGCTCCTTCCTTCTCTGCCGGGAAGCACAGAAGCTGTGCTCTTGGGCCGTCAGTCACGGCGTTCTCCTCAAGGCAGTTTATCTCCCAGGCCAAGAGAATTGCCTGGCGGACAAACTCAGCAGGATCCTCCAGCCGCACGAGTGGCGCCTGGATCCCTTGGTAGTTCAGAAGCTCTTTCTAAAGTGGGGCCTCCCCACGGTGGATCTCTTTGCCAGTCCTCACAACCGGCAACTTCCTCGCTTCTGCTCTCGTCTGCCACACCCCCTTCGAGTTGCGGCGGACGCTTTTCTACTCTCATGGTCGGGGAGCCTCTTGTACGCTTTCCCTCCCATCCCGCTAGTCTCTCGGACTCTTTTCAAGGTTCTCCGAGACAAAGCCTTCATGATCCTGGTGGCCCCTCGCTGGCCCAGACATCCGTGGTTTCCACTCCTGCTGCAATTAGCGGTAGAGGATCCATTCCCTCTGGGGTTACAACCGGATCTCCTCACTCAGGATCAGGGGTCTCTGCTACACCCCAACCTCAGGTCTCTCAACCTAATGGCCTGGCTGCTGAGAGGGTAGTCCTTGCTCCCCTTCTCCTGCCGGCAGAGGTGGAGGAGGTCGTCTAGGCTTCGCGACGACCTTCTACCCGCAAATGCTACGCCCTTAAATGGCGTCGTTTTTCCGTTTGGTGTACCCAACAGTCTCAGGATCCCTTCTCCTGCCCGGTGTCGGTGGTCTTGCAGTACTTGCTACACCTCTCTAATCTGGGACTTAAGTCCAACTCCGTCAAAGTTCACCTCAGTGCTCTTTCGGCACATCATGTGCCGGTGGACGGCAGACCTCTCTCCAACGACCCTCTCGTAGCGAGGTTTCTCCGAGGTCTCCTTCTACTTAAACCACCTCTGCGCCCGCCAGCGCCTGACTGGGACCTGAATGTGGTTTTGCAGCGGATCACCTGTCCACCTTTTGAACCTATGGCTACCTGTTCTCTCCGTTTTCTGTCTTGGAAAACACTGTTCTTGATAGCCCTCACTTCCGCTAGACGCGTAAGTGAATTGCAGGCCCTCGTGTCTGATCCACCTTACACTCGGTTCTACAAAAATAGGGTAGTCCTCCGGACTCACCCAAAATTTCTTCCAAAAGTGGTCTCCCCTTTTCACATGAATCAGGAGGTGGTACTTCCAACCTTCTTTCCCAGACCACACTCCAGCCGAGCTGAAACGGTCCTCCATACCCTGGACTGTAGAAGGGCTTTGAACTTCTACCTTGACCGTACGCGAGAGCACCGTAAAGCTGCTCAGCTTTTTGTGTCTTTTGACCCCAATAAATTGGGGCTCCCGGTCTCCAAGCGTACTCTGTCCATCTGGGTTGCGGACTGTATCTCTTGGGCTTATGGGGCAGCCGGACTCTCCTTGGAAGGTCGAGTCACGGCTCATTGCGTTTGGGCAAAGGCTACGTCAGTGGCTTACCTCCGCTCTGTTCCGCTGGCAGACATCTGCCGGGCCGCTACTTGGTCTTCGAGCCAGACTTTTGCGGTCCATTACTGTCTCGAGAGGGAGTCCCGCAGGGACAGTGCTTTCGGACAGGCAGTCCTCCGTAATCTCTTTGAGGTCTGAGCAACTCCTACCCTCCATCCCGGATGTGGGCTACCGGTGGGTAGTAATTCAGCGAAGATTCTTTTCCTTCTGTGCTGCTGAGCTAGAGGGAGCTCGTTTTTGTGCTTAGGGTCTCCGGTAGCCTTAAGCTTGGGAGTCCCATAAGTGAGGACTGACTTCCTGCTTGGTCCTGGAGAAAGCGTAGTTACTCACCTGTAACAGGTGTTCTCCAGGAGCAGCAGGAATCAGGAATCAGTCCTCACAACCCTCCCTCCTCCCCTTGGAGTTGCAATCGTCTGCTTTAGTTTTTTTGCAAATTTTTATGCTGTCTTTTTTCTTTTTTAGCTATGTCATCTGACTGGCTAAGATGGCACCCTTGGGCGGGAAGAGGACCGCGCATGTGCGCTGCAATTCCCAAAGGCTTTCTTTGAAAGCTGGGGAAAATTGCTCCGCGAGGGCTCCGTCGGCGCCGACGTCACCCATAAGTGAGGACTGATTCCTGCTGCTCCTGGAGAACACCTGTTACAGGTGAGTAACTACGCTTTCCGGGTCATCAGTGTGGTGAGTTGGCTTGATAGGTCCCTCCCAATGATTACTGCTCTGTTACATCCCAGAAGTAGAGGACTAAACTGGAGGAACGATAAGGAAATAGAAATTACACTTACCTGGTAATTGTCGTTCCTTGAGTGACGACAGTTTAGTCCTCATTCCCGCCCAGGAGTGTGATTTCTTCAGAGTTTATTTTCAGGTGGAGTGGAGCATCAATCTCAAGGAGTAGACAGATCCTTTCAGTTTCTAGATCGCAGTGAGTATCCCTCTCTGCTCTTTCTTTCTTTTCTCTTATTTAAACGAGGTGTTGGTATAGGATACGTGGTTGCATAGGGGGGACATGAATGTAAAGTTAAAAAAAAAAAAAAAAAAAAAGAGAGAAACGAAAATATAAGATGGATACGGTTTAAAAGGCTCCTCCGGTTGAAGAATGGGGAGTTATTTAAAGTTATGGTATAGTTACTTATTTGTTGTTCCTTTGAGTTTGCTTTGTCAATAGTACACTGGAGGCTGATGGGAGATACCAGCAGGCTATATCCAGTGATGTCACAACTTTGACATGCCCAGTCTCCTAGCTGCAGGAAGAGGTGCACAACCCAGAAGTAGAGGACTAAACTGTCGTCACTCAAGGAACGACAATTACCAGGTAAGTGTAATTTCTATATTTAGAGCCCTCTTCCTCCTGATAAGAGGCAGGATTTTCTCACACTGGTTAAACATGCCCAGGATGTTTCTAAGTTTTTCAACTGTGCAGCTTTTGACTGTTTTGCATGCATAAGCAGAACCTGGAGTGGAGGAGTAGCCTAGTAGTTGGGGCAAGGTACTTCAGGCCGAAAGGTCGGGGGTTCAAATCCCACTAGAGGACAGCAACCTTGGGCCGGAAGGACTGGGGTTTCTAGTCCCACAGGTGCTCCTTGTGGTCTTGGGCAAGCCACTTAACCCTCCATAGCCCATGTTCCCTGTAAAATAGTTATCTCCAAGTTATAATGCCCTGTTCAATGTAATTTCAGTTTGTTCAATGTAAACCGCACTGATGCAGAATAGCGCGGTATATAAGAGAATTAAATAAATAAATAATAAATAAATAACCTCTGCCATTGCCATAGGTGCACGTAGAATTGCCTGGCTCCAGGCATCCGATTTGGAGCTCTGGGTGCAGGACAAACTGGGCAATATTCCTTGTACAGATGAGAATCTATTTGGCAAGAATTGGCAAGAGAAAGCCAATGAATAAGATGCTGACAACTCTTCTTTGGATAGATTATCCAAAGCCACAGCTGATCCTGCAAGAAAGAGATCTTTCAAGAAAGCATTCTTCTCTAAGAAAGAGGTTTTATCCCTCTTATTCCCAGCAGGGACGTTCTGCAAGTCAATCTGCTCGAAAGAGTCAGCAACCACCTAAACAAAAGAAAGCAAAGACGGCTAAGCCTCAACCATCTCAGCCGTCTTAGCCTCCACAGGGCCTTTGACTTTCATCTAGAGAACTTAGCCTTCCTGGCTCTCAATGGAACACAGCCTTCCACCATTCCAGGAAGGTTGTGTCACTTTGCCCCCAGATGGGAGCAGATAACAGCAGAATATTGGATACTCTCCATTATAAAGAGGGGTATAAGCTTCATTTTTCATGCATGCCCCCTCCCACAATGGTAAGACAGTTCAATTCTCAGACCTTTCTCATCAACCTGTTAGATCAAGAGGTCACTATGCTTCTTGCCCAAGGGGCAATAGAAGAAGTACCCATTCATCAACAGGGTACAGGGTTTTACTCCCCCTATTTCCTTATCCCAAAGAAAACAGGGGGGCACAGACCTATTTTAGACCTCAAGAGAATTGAACAAATTCCTGTTCAAGGAGAAATTTAAGATGATTTCTTTGGGAATTCTGCTGCCATACCTTCAGAGTCAGGATTGTCTTTGTTCTCTAGATCTCAAGGATGCGTTAATTCATGTTCTCATCCATCCAACTCACAGAAAGTTCCTTCGGTTCCTTTTTCAGGGAAAGCACTACCAGTACAGGGTGCTTCCTTTCGGCCTGGCCTTAGCACCAAGGGTGTTTATGAAATACATGGCTGTGGTAGCGGCATTTCTTCGCACTCTTCCCTTACTTAGGCGACTGGCTCATTCGAGCCCCATCAGAGTCAGAGGCCAGGATTTCTCTATCTTGCACAATGTGTATCCTTCAGTATTTGGGTCTGGTCATAAACATCCCAAAATCCAGTCTAACTCCCACTCAGTCGTTAGAGTTCATAGGAGCTTTGCTGGATACCAGAAAAGCAAGGGCCTATCTTCCTCAGACCTGTTGCCTTCGCATGGTCCAGTTAGCTTCTCAAGCAGTGCTAAAACCTCATCTCACTGCTCGAGAAATATTACAACTACTAGGCCACATGGCATCTACCATGCATGTGGTTCCCTATGCTCGCCTCCATATGAGAGCAGCCCAGTGGACTTTATCCACTCAATGGACCCAGGCATCAGGGTGCCTGTCAGACAAAATAGCAAACACAAATTGTCTTGTTTTGTCCCTCCAATGGTGGCAGTCCACTCAAAACCTGTTGCTGGGGTCCCCATTTCAACAACCTTTATCCCAGGCAACTCTCACAACAGATGCTTCTCTAATGGGTTAGGGAGCTCATCTGCAAGACCTCTCCACCCAAGGCACTTGGACTCCACAGGAGGCTCATCTACATATCAATCTCTTAGAGCTCAGAGCAATCTTCCTTGCTCTTTGAGTGTTCACACCCTACTCAGCTACAAGACAGTCCTCATTCACATGGACAATCAAGTAGCCATGTTCTATGTGAACAAGCAGGGGGGAACAGGCTCTCTGTCGCTTTGCAATGAAGCTTTGTGACTGGGCCCTCGCCAGAGAGCATCAGATTCATCTCTTGGCAGTGTATCTTTCAGGCATACAAAACTCTTGGGCAGACAGACTCAGTCGAGTTCTGCTTCCACACGAATGGTCTCTGCATGCAGACCAGGTGACCAAGATTTTTCAAATCTGGGGAACCCCGTACATAGACTTCTTTGCAAGTCCGTTGCATGCCAAACTTCCCCGGTTCTGTTCCAGAATTCCAGCTCAGGGCTCTCAGTCCAGGGATGCTTTCCTCCTTCACTGGGGTCAAGACTTCCTTTATGCCTTTCCACCCATTCCCCTAATTCCCAAAACCCTGTTCAAGCTTCAGAGAGACAGAGGCCATATGATCCTCATAGCTGCACATTGGCCACGGCAAGTGTGGTACCCTCTGCTTCTACTTCTCTCTCAAGCTCCCTCTCTGGACATCCCAATCGCCAGTCTTTGCATCTCAGGGCTTGGTTGCTGAAGGCCTATATCTCCATGATCTTAACCTCCCTCAGCAAGTAAAGGATATCCTTTATGCTTCCAGGAAGCCTTCCACAAGACGCTCTTATGCTTTCAAGTGGAAAAGGTTTTACCATATGGTGTTCACAGAAGGGTCTTATCCCCCTTGCGATACCTCTGGAATCATTACTGGAGTATCTCCTTCATTTATCCAATGCAGGACTTAAGACTAACTCAGTAAGAGTCCATTTGAGTGCTATTGCAGCTTCTTTCAAGCCTCTAAATGGACAACCTATTTCCTCCTTATAGCAAGATTTATGAGATGCCTTCTTCTAACTAAGCCTCCCATTAGTCCACCTCCGGTGGCATGGGACTTAAACCTGGTTCTTGGTCAGCTCATGAAGCCACCTTTTGAACCCTTAGCTACTGCCTCATTGAAATTCCTTTCTTGGAAGGTTATCTTTCTCATTGCAATCACATCAGCACGTCGCATCAGTGAGTTGCAGGCACTAGTGGCTGGTCCACCTTATACAAGGTTCCATCATCACAAGGGTAGTCCTTAGGACTCATCCATACTTTATGCCAAAGGTGGTCTCGCCTTTTCATCTAAACCAAGCGGTCTACCTGCCTGTGTTTTTTCCAATGCCTTATGCATCAAATGCAGAAATGAATCTTCATACTTTGGACTGTAAAAGAGCTTTAGCCTTTTACTTACAAAGAACAGCAACGTAGAAAGTCCTCTCAACTCTTTGTTGCTTTTGATCCTTCTCATTTGGGACTTTCAGTCTCCAAGAGAACACTGTCTAACTGGATTGCTCAGTGTATTTCCTTTGCCTATCAGAGTAAGAATCTTTCTCTGGAGGGCCATGTCACAGCTCACAATGTGAGAGCCAGGGCAGCTTTAATGGCTCATCTGCACTCTGTATCTATCGACGACATCTGTCGAGCAGCCACCTGGGCCTCGGTTCATACCTTCACAGTCCATTACTGTTTGGACAAGGACTACCGCCGGGATGACTTGTTTTTTCAGGCTGTTCTCCAACACCTGTTCTATACCTAATCAACTACTACCCACCATCCCTGGTTGGATGCCAGAGATCCATGGGGGGGAGTGGAGCCCTTTCCCAGGGACACACAACTTCTGGGGTCTCTCCCTGGCATCTAAAGCTAGAGAGTCCCCTTGTGTGAAGACTACATTCCTGCTTGTTCCTGGAGATAGCATAGTTACTCACCTGTAACAGGTGATCTCCGGGAACAGCAGGAATTTATTCTTCACAACCCACCCACCTCCCCTAGGAGTTGTATCTCTCTATCTCTTTCTCTTTCCCTCTCTCTCTTTGTCTCAGCTTTAAACTCAGCTGGAGAGAGGCAGTTGGGAAAGGCGGGAAGGCAGCACACAGGCGCTGTGGGATGCTCCCAAAAGCTTTCTAATTGGACGCTGGGGAGCGTTCCTGCGCAGTCTCCGTCGGTACCGACGATACCCATATGTGAAGGCTAAATTCCTGCTGTTCCTGGAGATCACCTTTCTCCTTTGACAGCAGGACAAGTTGTCATAACCATCCACCTCCCATTGGAGTTGTATTCTGGTTTAGCAGATTAACAGACTGAAGATGAGACATGGAGGCGGCAGGCAGGAATGTGTGCATCTGCAGAGGGACCACTGAAAGTTTCTAGAAGGAGCTGGGCAGGTTCCTGCAAGGTACTCCATCAGTAACTTAACCTGCTGTCCCCAGAGGAAACCTACAACAGATAAGTACATTTATATCTTTATTTTAAAATCTTATATGCTACTACAATGGCTGTTGTCATTCAGAGTGATTTATATTAACACCCCTCTTGGCAAAGTCATTGTGAAAACTGTTAAGTTCACATGAGTTCTTTTTTGCGGTGTGTCGGTCTCTGTGCTAACTCTTGTTGGTGTTATGGGATATTTTGATAAAAGTAAATCGGATTTTCATTCTTTTAGATAAGGTGAATGTATTTGATTTGGTGCACCATGAGGTTCTGTGTAGTTGATGGGAGCATATGGATATTAGTGGAGTAGCTCTGCAATGGATCTCTTGCTTTTTGAGAGGATATTCTGTTTGAGGAGGTTGCTGTCTAGGTACAAGAAAGTATCGGGTCTGCAATGCTTTTCAATATTTTTATGAGGTCACTGGGGGTGAGCCTGATATGGTATCTCTACACAAATTACATTCCTTGTAATTCTGATGCTTTTTATGGAAGTGGAACAGCTGAATCATAGAGAGTGGATTGTGGATAATTACCTAGTTTTGAATAAAATAGATAATTGTTGTGCTGTTGTGGATTTAGAGCAGATTCAAAGACCCATACTGGGTCAGGGCAAAGTTCCATCAAGCCCAGTATCCTGTTTCCAGCAGTGGCCAATGCAGGTCACAAGTATCCGTCAGATTCCCAAAAAAGTATATAGATTCCATTCTGCTCATCCGCAGGGGTAAGCAGTGGTTCTCCAGGAAGATGTAGTAAGTCAGCCCTCATATATGGGTGACATCAGCACCGACAGAGCCCCACGGAAGCATCTCCCCAGCTTTGAAAGACAGCCTTTGGTAGATGCACCACACATTCATGGTCCCTTTCCCGCCCAAGGGTGTCATCTTGCCTCAGTCTCCTTTTTTCCACAGAGCCCTCAGACTGCCCCCCCCCCCAAAAAAAAAGTGTGATTTTTCTTTGTCTGGTTTGTGTACCAGTTCCTTCCCTCCCCTCAGCCAGCTTGTCTTGGCATCACTCCTCGGGTTCATTAATTCGTTTTTCTCTTTTTTCATGGAGGTGTCCCTCAATCAGCGTTCGTGTCTTTTTCCAGCCAAAGGCCTTGGACCCTGCCCGGCGGCGGAGACCCCCTTTTTTCAGATGACTTCTAGTGGTTTTAAGAAGTGCAATCGGTGTAGCAAAATTTCTCCAGGAACAAGAGGGAAGTAAGTTAGTCACTTATGGGTGACGTTGGCACCGATGGAGCCCGTGTGGAGCAATTCCCCAGCTTTCAAAGAATGCCTTTGGGATTGCTGCCACGCATGCGTGGTGCTCTTCCCGCCCAAGGGTGCTATCCTGCTCAGTCTCCCTTTTTCGGTGGAGCCCTTCGGACACACGTCCTCGTCCCTCGGAAAAAGTCTTTCGTTTTTGGCCTACTGGCCTTCTGTTTTCTTTTTGCACCAGTCCTCTACCCGTCCTTCCCCTGCTCTGCCTTTTTAGAGCTCTTAGGGGACGGTTTTCTTCGCCTTTTTTGCCAACAGGCTTCGCACCCTTTTCTTTGCCTAACCACTGGTTGCATGGGTCTTCGAACTCGCGGGGGCCATTTTTGCCCTTATGGCCACCGTTGCTCTAAGAACATGTCGCTTACGGACACCCACGACTGTTATCTGCAGTGCCTTGGAGCTGATCATGATCCGGAGCTCTGTTCGCTCTGTAAGAAAATGTCCTCTAAAGCCCTGCTCAGTCGTAAGCATAAGTCTGAAGACATTTTCAGAAAGGCTGCCTGGGAATCCCTGGTAGCGCCCTCGGTCGTCTCTCCTCTGGTTTGATCCCCCACCTGAGCCCTGTGCTCTTGTCGGCACTCCGACCAGGGGTCCCCTGAAGTGGAGTGGCACAAGAAGGTGGCCTCTAAGTTGCTGTCGGGGGCTTCCGACAAGCGCGAGCGTTCTCACGCTTGGTCGCTTAGCCCTCTTCGGCCCTGTCCTTTTATGTAAAGCGGACTCAGGCCTTTCGCAAAGCTCCTCAGCTTTTCGTGTCATATGACCCCAGTAGACTGGGGCTTCCCGTGACCAAGCGAACTGTCCACTTGGGTGGCAGACTGTATTGCCCTTGCCTATGAGTGAGCTGATCTCTCCCTTGAGCACTGGATCACAGCACATCATGTGAGGGCGATGGGCTGCGTCGATGGCCAACCTCTGCTCAGTGCCGGTGTTGGAGATCTGTAAAGTTGCCACATGGTCTTCAGTTCATACGTTCACAGCACACTACTGCCTGGAGAGCGAGTCCCACAGGGACAGTGCTTTTGGCCAGGCAGTACTCTGTAATATTCTCGGCGTGTGGGTAGTTCCTGCCCTCGGACCCTTCTGTGTTCAGGCTACCAGGGTGATAGTGTTGCTGGATGCTAGGGTCTTGCAGAGTCTCTCAGTGGGGACTCACCTTCTGCAACTCACAGTTAACCGATTGGTCGCCATTGGTGCTGTCCTGGTTTAGTCCTCGGCAGCCTCGAGCTAGGGAGTTCCATATGTGAGGTCTGACTTCCTGCTTGTTCCTTGAAAATGTGTAGTTACTCACCTGTAACAGGTGTTGTCCAGGGACAGCAGGAATCGGCCCTCACAATCCTCCCTCCTCCCCTGGGAGTTGCCTCCCTACCTTGTTTAGTTTTTATTGCCATCCTAGCTATGTCATCTGACTGAGCAGGATGGCACCCTTGGGCAGGAAGCAGATCACGCATACGTGGTAGCATTCCCAAAGGCTTTGTTTGAATGCTGGGGAAATGCTCCACGTGGGCACAGTCAGCGCCGCCACCCCATATGTGAGGATTGATTCCTGCTGTTACTGGAGAACACCTGTTACAGGTGAGTAACTACGCTATGCCTTTCTCCTGGATTGGGGGGGGGGGGGTCTTCTGTATATGTATCCTCCAATTCCTCTGATAGCAAAAACTCTCCTGAAACTCAGAAGAGACCAATTATTCTCCTAGCTCTTTATTAGCCAAGAGAGGTATGGTTTCCCCCTTCTTCTGGAACTTGCCATAAGAAGATGCCATAAGACTGGGGAGTGCTCCAGCGTTGGTCACAGACTCAAGGAATTCTCTTGAACACCAACAGGGTCCCTTGCCCACACAGCTTGGATGTTAGGGGTGACTTTGGCTTCCTTGAAACCTACCTGACAATATTTTACAGGTTTTCCTGGCTTCTAGGAAAGATTCAACTAGAAGGTCATACAGTTTTAAATGGAAGAAGTTTGCCATGTGGTGTGACAGGAAGTTCTTAGATCCATTTACCTGTCACACACAAACTTCTTGATTTCCTTCTACATTTGTTTGAATCAGGTTTAAAAACTAACTCCTTTAGTGTGCATCTTAGTGCAGCTAGTGAATATTATGTAGAAAGTAAATTTGGCTTAGTGTACAGCCTTTAGTTTGATTTATGTACGGGTTGCTTTTGTTGAAACCTCCCATCAAGCCGCCTGCAGTGTCATAGGACCTCAACATTGTCTTAAGATAGCTGAAAAAAACTTCCGTGAACCGAAGTACCTGATCTGAAAGGTATCATTTTTTGGTGGCATTAACTTAAGCTCATAGAGTGAGCGTCAGGCTCTAGTAACTGATCCATTTTATACTGTTTTACGACAGGATGGTTCTGCACCCTCATCCTGAATTTTTTGCTAAGGTAGTATCAGACATCCACCTTAATCAGTCGATTATCCTGCCAGTATTTTTCCCTATGCCTCGGGCCCACAAAGGTGAACATGCATTGCATGCATTGGACTGCAGTAGAGCCTTAGCCTTCTACTCAGAGCAGACTAAAGCTTATCGAATGTCCACCCAACCTTTTTATTTCCTTTGACACCAGTAAGCCAGAGACTGCCATCAACAAACTCACTTTATCTAAATGGCTAGCAGACTGCATATTCCTTGCTGATGCCTAGGAAGACTTGACTCTTGGCTGTATTAGTGGGCCGTTTGAGGTTTGAAAGGCTGCAGCATAGACTTTGGTCCATACATTTACTTCTCACTACATTCTAGAAAGAAACTTGAGGTAACATTAGGTTTGGACATTCTATTTTCTTGAATCTTTTTGGGGCTTAGAATCCAATTCCATTGCCCTTTTGCCCATTTTTCTTTTAATTTCCAGATTGCCTTCCTAAAAAAATGAAGAAGAATATGAAAAAGGCTAGCTACCAGTGCCACCAAAAAAATTTCATATCAGCCTGTTTCAGTTCCTTGCAAGTTTTTCACCTCTTTTTTATTGAAGACAGCCTGTAGGAGTCCCATGTTGTGAGAACTTTGTCGTGGTTCACCTCTGAGAACAGGGCCAGCCCTAGGCATATTCAGGCATGTTCTCCAGGACCAAGCAGGAAGTCAGTCTTCACATATGGGTGACGTCGGTGCCGACGGAGCCCTCGTGCGGAGCATTTCCCCAGCTTTCAAAGAAAGCCTTTGGGAATTGCAGTGCGCAAGCGCGGTTCCCTTCCCGCCCAAGGGTGCCATCTTGCTCAGTCTTCTTTTTTCTGCGGAGCCCGACAGACGTAGTTCGTTTTTCGCCGAGGAAAAAGTTGATATCCCTATTTTTTGTACTTCTCCTTCGGTTCGACGCCAGCCCCTGCTCAGCAGGGTGGGGGCTTTTGACTCACAAAGCATAGCCTCTTCTCCTCAGCTGGCTTCTCTCAGCACAGGAGGCTGGCTGGCCCACTTTGCCCACAGGTGGTCAGCCGTCACATCAGATACCTGGTTACTTCATATAGTCCAACAGGGCTATCTTCTCCATTTTCACCAGGTGCCTACCTCCTATTTTCCAAGGGAGCCTCCGAGATTCCCTCTGCACAGGGACCTACTCCTTCAGGAGTTGGCAAGTCTACTAAAGGAACAGGCTGTGGAACCGGTGCCCCACCACCTGAGAGGTCACGGCTTTTATTCCAGGTACTTTCTGGTACCAAAAAGCACAGGAGGCCTCAGACCCATCCTAGACTTACGCAACCTCAACAAGTTCCTGGAGAGGGAAAAGTTCAAGATGCTTACACTTGGAATCCTGCTGCCCTACCTCCAGCAGGGAGATTAGCTATGCTCCTTGGATCTAAAGGATGCTTATACTCACATCCTTATTCATCCAGACCACAGACAATATCTCAGATTTGTTGTGGGCGGAAACCACTATCAGTACAGAGTACTACCCTTTGGCCTGACCTCCGCTCCCAGGGTGTTCACCAAGTGCCTGGCAGTGGTGGCAGCCTACCTAAGGCTTCAAGGTCTTTTTGTGTTTCTGTACCTGGATGATTGGCTCATAAGGGGCCAGTCTTCCCAGGAGGCCAATCAAGCCACCCTTCGCACTGTGGCTCTGCTTCAGCACTTGGGGTTTGTCATAAACTTCGAAAAGTCCACTTTGCTCCCGTCCCAGAACTTAGAATTCATAGGAGCAAGGCTGGACACTCTTCAAGCGAAGGCTTTTCTGCCAATGGACAGGGCCCACAGGCTGATGGATCTGGCCAGGCAGTTTCACAGCAATTCCTTGGTCTCTGCCAGGCAATTCCTGAGACTACTCGGCCATATGGCTTCCACGGTTCATGTCACCCCCAATGCCCACCTGCACATGCGGCCTGCTCAGTGGAGCCTTCGCACTCGGTGGCATCAGGCCACAGGGAGCCTAGCGGACTCCGTAAGAATATCCGACCTGCTGGTCTCCTCTCTGCAATGGTGGCTTCATCTTCCGAATCTGGTACTCGGAGTGGTTTTTCAATCCCCTCCTCATTCTCAAGTGCTGGCGACAGATGCTTCTCTTCTAGGTTGGGGAGCACATTGCCAAGGGACCCCCTGGGAGGCTGCTCAACAGATAAACTTCCTAGAGCTACGGGCAATACGCCTAGCTCTGAGAGCCTTCTCCCATCTTGCCTCTCACCAGTCTGTACTAGTCCAGACGGACAATCAAGTTGCCATGTTCTACGTGAACAAACAAGGAGGCACAGGCTCCTTCCTTCTATGTCAGGAGGCACAACGGCTGTGCTCTTGGGCCGTCAATCACGGAATCCTCCTCAAGGCTGTCTATCTCCCAGGTCAAGAAAATTACCTGGCGGACAGACTGAGCAGGATCCTGCAACCACACAAGTGGAGATTGAACCCATTGGTAGTTCAGCAGATCTTTCTCAGGTGGGGCCTCCCCACCATGGATCTTTTTGCCAGTCCTCTGAACCGGCAACTCCCGAGATTCTGCTCCAGACAACCGCATCCTCTGAGTAGCAGCGGATGCGTTTCTGATCTCGTGGTCCACAGGCCTGCTGTATGCATTTCCTCCCACGCCACTAGTGTCCCGAACACTGTTCAAAGTCCTCCAGGACGGGGCCTCAATGATCCTGATAGCCCCCAGGTGGCCGAGGCAACCGTGGTTCCCACTTCTGCTGCAACTGGCGGTGGCCACCCCTCTTCCTCTGGGGTTTCAGCACGATCTCCTGTCTCAGGATCAGGGGTCTCTCTTGCACCCCAACTTCCAGTCCCTTCATCTGATGGCCTGGCTGTTGAAAGGGTAGTCCTGGCTCCCCTACTACTGCCCCGTGAGGTGGAAGATGTAGTCTTAGCCACCAGGAAATCCTATGCTCTTAAGTGGCGTAGATTCTCCGCATGGTGTGCTCAGCACAGCGAGAATCTCTTCTCGTGCTTGGTAGCGGTAGTCGTGCAATATTTGCTTTACCTCTCAAATCTAGGCCTTAAGTCCAACTCTGTCCGGGTTCACCTCAGTGCTCTCTCAGCGCACCACTCGCCAGTGGATGGGCGGCCTCTTTCCAACTACACTTTGGTGGCTCGTTTTCTCAGAGGCCTCCTTCTGCTTAAGCCTCCTTTGCGTCCACCAGCCCCTGAGTGGGATCTGAATGTGGTCTTACAGCGGATTACTTGTCCGCCCTTTGAACCTATGGCTACCTGCCCTCTCTGTTTTCTCTCCTGGAAAACCTTGTTTCTGGTAGCTCTTACCTCTGCTAGGCAAGTGAGTGAACTTCAGGCACTAGTGTCTGATCCTCCTTACACTAGGTTCTACAGGAATAGGGTAGTCTTACAGACTCACCCGAAGTTTCTCCCTAAAGTTGTCTCCCCTTTTCACCTCAATCAGGAGGTGGTTCTTCCGACCTTCTTTCCCAGGCCGCATGCCAACCGGGCTGAGATGGTCCTGCATACCCTGGACTGTAGGAGGGTGTTATCCTTCTACCTTGACAGTACGCGGGAGCATCGGAGGGCTGTTCAGCTTTTTGTTTCTTTTGACCCCAATAAGTTGGGGTTACCGGTCTCCAAGCGTACGTTGTCCATATGGGTCGCTGACTGTATCACCTGGGCTTATGGGGCAGCCGGCCTCTCGTTGGAGGGTCGAGTCACGGCTCATCGTGTCAGGGCGAAGGCTGCGTCAGTGGCTCATCTCCGCTTTGTTCCGTTGGCAGACATCTGCCGGGCCGCTACTTGGTCTTCAAGCCAGACTTTTGCGGCCCATTACTACCTTGAGAGGGAGTCCCGCAGGGACAGTGCTTTCGGACAGGCAGTACTCCATCTCTTTGGGGTTTAGGTTACTCCTACCCTCCGGCCCTGGTGTTGGGCTACCGGTCGGGGGCGTTCTCAGAGAAGATTCCTTCCTTACGTACTGCCGAGCTAGAGGGAGCTCATTTTTTCGGCTTGAGGTCTCCGGTAGCCTTAAGCTGGGGAGTCCCATATGTGAGGACTGACTTCCTGCTTGGTCCTGGAGAAAGAGTAGTTACTCACCTGTAACAGGTATTCTCCAGGAGCAGCAGGAATCGGTCCTCACAACCCTCCCTCCTCCCCTTGGAGTTGCTGTCATATGATTTATTTTGCTAATTTTTTGCTGTCTTTTAGCTATGTCATCAGACTGAGCAAGATGGCACCCTTGGGCGGGAAGGGGACCGCGCATGCGCGCTGCAATTCCCAAAGGCTTTCTTTGAAAGCTGGGGACTTGCTCTGCATGAGGGCTCCGTCGGCGCCGACGTCACCCATATGTGAGGACTGATTTCTGCTGCTCCTGGAGAACACCTGTTACAGGTGAGTAACTACTCTATCTCCAGGAACAAGCAGGAATGAGTCTTCACATATGGGTACGTCGGTACCGACGGAGCCTGCGCGGGAACGCTCCCCAGCGTCCCAAAAAAGAAAAGCTTTTGGGAGCATCCCACAGCGCCTGCGCGCTGCCTTCCCGCCTTTCCTAACTGCCTCTTTCCAGTTCTTCTTTTCCGCGGAGCCAGCAGGTTGTGTTCCTGTCACCGCTGAAGAAGTTATTTATTTTATTTTATTTCTTTAGTCGCGCGTCTGCCGCCTTCGACGTTGGACCGGTACCGCCGGTCTTTTCTTTCTTTTCTTTAAAAAAAAAAAAAAAAAGAATACTCCGTTCCACTTCAGTGTATTTTTTTTTTTTTCTTCTTTGGGCCTTGGGCCTAACAGAAAAATTCCTCATGGAAAAGCCCGCCTCCGGGTTTAAAAAATGCACTAAGTGCAGCGGTACCATCTCTATTACCGACACCCATGACTGGTGTCTTAAGTGTTTGGGTCTTGACCATTCCATCACGGATTGTGCGTCCTGCTCCATGATGTCTAAAAGAGGTCTACAGAACCGAGCAGCCAAGCTCAGTACACTGTTTCCCTCTGATGCAGCTTCGGTGGCATCGACTTCGTCCAGGGCTGCTTCTTCCTCCTATGGATCTCAGGTAACCAAACATAAGTACAGCCGGTCCTCGAAGGGTAGATCTCCCTCTAAGCTTCGAGATTCCTCCGGGCTTGCCCTCGAGGATCCTGCACTGGCAAAAGTACCCCGGCGGGAAGCTCCGGCTTCCAAAGCTCCGGCTTCCAAAGCTCCTCCTATGGGGTCACAGGTTGACATCGATGGCACAGCCTCGACCGATCACCTGTTGCAATGTTCTGGGGTACCGGTGGAATCTGCCGGTACCGACCTCCAGACATTCATGGCGTCGATAGATCAGAATGTTCTGACCATGCAGCGTGCAATTACGGCATTCATACAAGCTGCGGCGCCGCAGGTACCACAACAAGCTTCGTTGTCGGTACCGGCTCCGATATCGGTTCCGGTACCGGTTGCATCGACATCGGCTTCGGTGTCGACTGCAGCGGTACCCTGTCCGATGATGGCTATCGATACCGATTCGGTACCGATGACTCCCGATGTCGATACCACAAGGTATGCGTATCGGGCTTTACAGGAGCATCCAGACAGGTGATACTTCGATTCCTCCGAAGACTCTGATGCATCGGAGGCCTCTGTCGAAGCATCGGTACTCCTTCCTCAGGAGCCTTCTCCAAAAAGAAGAATGTCCCCTCCAGAAGACTTGTCTTTTCAAGACTTCATAAGGGAAGTGGCCAAGGGGCTTTCTATCTCAGTAGCCCCTGAGACAGAGCCTAGAGCCAAAAAAATTGGACATTTTGCAATATCCTAAGGCTCCTAAAGAAGCAGCCACTTTGCCAATTCTTGAGATCCTCTATGATCACATGATAGGCATATGGGAGACTCCTCTCACCCTCTTCTCTTTCTCGTAGGTTGGACACCATGTATCGTGTCCCTCCTTGTCCTGGATTTCATAAAACTCAGCTTCCTCACCATTCTATTGTGGTGGAGTTTGCTATGAAAAGGTTAGAGTGCAAAGAGGCACTCATCTGCTCCTCCAGGAAGAGAATGTAGAACCTTAGATGCTTTTGGCAGGAAACTCTTCCAGGCCAGTATGCTTGTTGCCAGAATCAACTCCTATAGTCTCTATATGGGGATGTTTCTGAAGGAAGTTACAGATCATCTGCAAACTTTCCTCCCTTTTCTTCCAGAAGATAAAAGGGAGGACTTTCTTACCTGGCTTAAGCATGCCCAGGATGTTTTCAAATTCTCTAACCATGCAGCCTTTGACTCTTTTGAGGGGGCCAGCAGAGCCTCGGCCATTGCCATAGGTGCACGCAGAATTGCTTGGTTACAAGCTTCTGATTTGGAACCCTGGGTCCAAGATGGATTAGGAAATCTTCCTTGTACAGGTGAAAACCTGTTTGGCAAAGATTGACAAGCAAAGGCCACCCAGATGGATGCAGAAAACTCTGCTTTGGATAGGCTTTCAAAGTCTACTTCTAATCCTGTCCAGAAGAGGTTGTTCAAAAAGACATATTTTCCCAAGAAGGGAAGATATTATCCTTTTTATGGTCAGCAGACATCTTCTGCAGGTCGTTTTGCTGCGAAACGTCAACAACCTAAACAGGCCAAGTCTAAGGCTGCAAGGCCTACTGTAGCCCAACAGTCTCAGCCTCCTCAGGGCGTTTGACTTGCAGCTAGAGAACTTAGCCTTTCTGGCTCTAAAAGAACCAGAGCCTCTCACCATTCCAGGAAGGTTAGCTCACTTTGCTCCCAGATGGGAGCAAATTACAGCAGAGCAGTGGACCCTTAAGGGAAGGGTACAAACTTCATTTCTTAAACCTTCCTCCTCACTCCATGGTGAGACAGTTCAATTCTCCAACATCTCTCCTCGACCTTCTGGGTCAAGAGATTTCTACCCTTCTTGCCCAAGGGGCAATAGAATTTATTTTTTATATTTATTTACATTCTCTTATATACTGCGCTATTCTGCATCAGTGCGGTTTACATTGAACAAACTGAAATTACATTGAACAGGGCATTATAACTTGGAGATAACTACTTTACAGGGAACAGTGCCTCTTCTTCAACAGGGCTCAGGGTTCTACTCCCCCTACTTTCTGATTCCAAAGAAAACAGGGGGTTACAGACCCATATTAGATCTCAGAGAATTGAACAAATTCCTATGCAAGGAGAAATTCAAGATGATTTCTCTAGGTACTCTCCTTCCAGTCCTTCAGAGTCAGGATTGGCTTTGTTCTCTAGATCTCAAGGATGCGTATACCCATATACTCATCCATCCAGCACACAGAAGGTTCCTTTGTTTCCTTTATCAGGGAAAGCACTATCAATACAAGGTGCTTCCTTTTGGTCTGGCCTCTGCTCCAAGAGTGTTCACAAAATGCATGGCAGTAATAGCTGCATTTCTACGCACTCTAGGAATATTTGTATTCCCATATCTGGACGACTGGCTCATCTGAGCTCCATCCCAGTCAGAGGTTCAGACTTCCCTAGCCTGCACAATGCGTGTCCTGCAGTATCTAGGATTGGTTATAAACATTCCAAAGTCCCAACTCACCCCTACTCAGTCTCTAGAGTTGATAGGGGCCTTGCTGGATACCATAACTGCAAGGGCCTAACTTCCCCAGGCCCGTTGCCTACGCTTAGTGCAGTTAGCCTCTCAGATTCAGTTAAAAACCCACCTAACTGCTCGAGAGATGTTACAACTGCTAGGCCACATGGCATCCACTGTGCATGTGGTCCCTTATGCTCGCCTTCACATGAGGGCAGCTCAATGGACTTTGTCCACCCAGTGGACCCAGGCATCTGGAAGTCTGTCAGACAAAATAGCAACCTCCAGGCGCCTCTTTTGGTCTCTCCAGTGGTGGATGTCCACTAAAAATCTGTTGCTAGGGTCCCCCTTCCAACAGTTGTTACCCCAAGCAATCCTTACAACAGATGCCTCTCCAAAGGGTTGGGGAGCTCATCTTGAAGACCCCTCCACCCAGGGCATTTGGTCCCCACAGGAGACCTCCCTACATATCAACATCTTAGAGCTCAGAGCAATCTTCTTGGCTCTCAGAGTCTTCCATACTCTGCTCAGCTACAAGACAGTCCTCATTCACACGGACAACCAAGTAGCCATGTTCTATGTGAACAAGCAGGGAGGGACTGGCTCTCTGTCGCTTTGCAACGAAGGTCTGAGATTGTGGGCCTTCGCCAGAGAGCATCAAATCCATCTTCTGGAATTATACCTTCCAGGAGTTCAAAACTCTTGGGCAGACAGACTCAGTCGAGTTCTGCTTCTACACGAATGGTCCCCTCATATGGACCAGATAGTCAGAATCTTTCGAATTTGGGGACCCCCAGACATAGACCTCTTTGCAAGTCCGTGGAATGCCAAACTTCCCCGATTCTGTTCCAGAATTCCGTGTCAGGGAGTTCAGGCCAGGTATGCCTTCCTCCTTCATTGGTGTCAAGACTCCCTGTACGCTTTTCCACCCATTCCCCTAATTCCCAAGACCCTGTTCAAGCTTCCGAGAGATCGAGGGACTATGATCCTCATAGCTCCACGTTGGCCACGCCAAGTGTGGTACCCTCTACTTCTGCATCTCTCTCACGCTCCCTCCCTGGACTTGGGGTCTGCTCCAGATCTCCTGTCTCAGGAGGGGGGAACGTTGTGGCACCCAAACCCCCAATCTCTCCATCTCAGGGCTTGGTTGCTGAAGGCTTAGACCTTCAAGATTGGCATCTTTCTCAGCAAGTAAGGGACATCCTTCATGCTTCCAGAAAGTCTTCTTCTAGACGTTCCTATGCTTTTAAATGGAAAAGTTTTACCATTTGATGTGCTGAAAAGGGTATTAACCCTCTAGCAATACCTTTGAATTCTTTACTAGAGTATCTCCTGCATCTTTCCCATGCAGGCCTCAAAACGAATTCAGTAAGGGTCCATTTGAGTGCTATTGCAGCATCTCTCAAGCCTCTCATTGGACAACCTGTCTCCTCTCATCCTCTTATTGCAAGATTCATGAGAGGCCTTCTTTTAACTAAACCTCCCATTAGACCACCTCCAGTGGCATGGGACTTGAATCTGATTCTTGGTCAGCTCATGAAGCCACCCTTTGAACCCTTAGCCACTACCTCCTTGAAGTTTCTTTCCTGGAAGGTTATCTTTCTTATTGCAGTCACCTCAGCTCGCCGCATCAGTTAACTGCAGGCCTTAGTGGCTAATCCACCTTATACGAGGTTCCATCATGATAAGGTAGTCCTTAGGACCAATCCACACTTTATGCCTAAAGTGGTCTCACCTTTTCATCTTAACCAAGAGGTATATTTACCTGTCGTTTTTCCAGGTCCTCATGCATCAAGTGCAGAGAGGAATCTTCATACCCTGGATTGTAAGAGGGCTCTTGCTTTCTTCTTACAAAGGACACAACAACATAGAAAGTCTTCTCAACTCTTTGTTGCTCTCATTTGGGACTTCCATTCTCTAAGAGGACACTGTCCAATTGGATTGCTCAGTGTATTTCTTTCGCCTACCAGAATAAGAACCTTTCTCTGGAGGGCCATGTCACAGCTCATAATGTGAAGGCCATGGCAACCTCTATAGCTCATCTAAATACTGTGTCCATCGACCAGATCTGTCGAGCGGCCACCTGGGCCTTGGTTCATACCTTCACAGCCCATTACTGTTTGGACAAGGACTCCCGCCGGGATGCCTTGTTTGGTCAGGCTGTTCTCAAACACCTGTTCCATGCTTAATCAACTCCTACCCTCCATCCCTGGTTAGATGCCTGAGATCCATGGGAGAAGGTAGAGCCCTTCTCAGGGTCTCACAAACTTGGGGATCTCCCAGGCATCTCTAGCTGGGGAGTCCCCATATGTGAAGACTCATTCCTGCTTGTTCCTGGAGATAGCACAGTTACTTACCTGTAACAGGTGATCTCTGGGAACAGCAGGAATAAGTGTTCACAACCCACCCACCTCCCCTAGGAGTTGTATCTCTCTATCTATCTTTCCTTTCCTCTCTCTCTTTGTCTCAGGTTTAAAACTCGAATTGGAGAGAGGCGGTTAGGAAAGGCGGGAAGGCAGCGCGCAGGCGCTGTGGGATACTCCCAAAAGCTTTCCTTTTTTGGGACGCTGGGGAGCGTTCCCGCGCAGGCTCCGTTGGTACCGACGTACCCATATGTGAAGACTTATTCCTGCTGTTCCCAGAGTTCACCTGTTACAAGTAAGTAACTGTGCTTTACCCGCACATGACCCTGCACTATGAGGAGCCTGCACATGCCTGACCAGCTTGAGAGAGCAGAGGAGTCCCAAAGCCCAGCTCACCTTTGCATAGCCCTGGGAGCATTTTCCTTTACTCCCATGACTCTAAGTTGCAGCCGCTGGCATGGCTGAGTTCGTAGAGGTTAAACATGGGCACGTCTGTTTTGCGCAAGAACTATGTGAGAGAAGGTAGGTCCACAAGGCAGCAGACACCCTTGCAGACTGGCGTGGCCCAAAGGTGATACTGGACCATGTGTGAAGATACCTTGCTGGGCCTTATTTCCATAATTGGGCTTCATTTGCTTGCGTTTCATTTTAAAATCTATATGCTGCCCATCTAAACTTTTAGGAGGCTTCCAAAGGAGTTCTTTACAAACCGTTTTTTGTCCCAGCAATGAATTAGGGACATGTATACTAAACATTAATGTGTGTTAAATGCTACTACGCCCATAGAAATAAATTGATACTGCTGCACTTAGTGCGTGTTATCTATTATGAATACGCTTTAACGTTTAGTAAGCATTCCTCTTAATGGGTATCTTAATTCTATTTGCATGGACAGTGAGAATAAAGAAAGACTACCATATTTCTACATTACTATCCTCCAGTGTCAACTGCCCATTAGGAAGTACTACAAAACCCTGCTCTTAGAATCCACAGCAGCAAACTTGCAATACCATAATGGCACAACCTGGACTCACACAGCACCAAACCCTACCTATCAAAAAAACCAGCACTGAAAATATAAAACCACTACATCTCAAGGGAAACCAATACATCTCTTATTGGGATAAGAGAACAAATAGGACTGCTACACAGAAACTACACAAACAGAATACCGCAGCTCAGTCATGTATGCAAAATACATACTGTCACCACACAGAACAAGGGTTCACAGTTTAGAAATATGAAAGCAATAATTGAACTGGGAATCCTAAAAGCCAAAGTTGGACTGCACCATAAGAGTGGAGAAATAAAACTATAAATTCATTTCTTCTTGTATTGAACAAACACAGACACATCAGTGATGCACATTTCCTAGAGCTGACATATTCCAGTTAATAAATTCAAAATAAAATTTCTCTCTACCTTTTGTTAGGGCATTTTATTATCTCCAGGAACAAGCAGGAATGTAGTCTTCACTTATGGTGACGTCGGCACCGATGGAGCCCACACGGAAATGCTCCCCAGTATCCAATAGAAAAACTTTTGGGAGCATCCCACTGCGCCTGTTTAACTGCCTTCCCGCCTTTCCAGCTCTCCCTCCTCAATTCTTCGTTTTCCGTGGATCCGATGGAGCAATTTCTGTCACCGCAGAAAATTCCTGTTTGTTCATATTTTTGTGGTTCGCCTCTGCCTTCCCATCAACTCTAGTACTGACCTCTGTCGGTACTTCCTTTCCTTCTTTCTTTTCAAAAAAAAAATAAATTTGTGAAAAGACTTTTTTTTTCCTTCAGGTGCATTGATGCCATCTTAGGCCTAGGCCTTCCATTTTGTCACAGATACAATGGAAAAACCATCTAGTGGTTTAAGAAGTGTTCTAAGTGTGACGGTTCCATCTCGGCCACACGCCCATGACTGGTGTCTAAAATACTTAGGACCTGATCATCAGCCGTCAGAATGTCCTCTCTGTAGGAAGATGATGAAGAGAGGTCTACAGAAACGAGCTGCAAAGTTGGACACTCTTTGATCCTACGCCATCTCTTTAGCATTGACGTCCCAAGGATCTCAGGTATCGAAACCTAAGTCTTCATCGAAGGCTGGCCGCCTCCCCAAGGGTAGATCTCCTCCTAAGCATTGAGATGCCTTGGGCGTTGCCCTGGAGGGGGACACACCGGCCAAACAACTCCGGCAGAAGGACCTTCCCTCCAAAGCCTTGGTGGGGTCCCAGGCTGCTCCCAGGCTTCCACCTCCGGAGAGCTCCTGATGCCATGCTCAGGGATCATGGCCCACAATTCGGGTACCGATACCCAGGCATCGGCAGGCTCAGTGGATCAACATATCCTTGCCATTCAGTGGAGCTTAGTGACCTTACTGGCGGCTTCGGTACCAGTAAAAACCCTTACAGTCTGTTCCGCAGGCATCGGTACCGGCTTCGGTACAGATACAACATGCATTTTCACTTTTTTGCAGCTTTCCACGCTACCGCCCATGTCGGCCCTCAAATCAGTTTCCGGTACAGAGGTTCCGACCACACAGGTTCCAGATACCAGTTTCAAATGGTACAGAGTTCGTATGGAGCGGGAACGCCCTGCCCGTTGATACTTAGTCTTCGGATTCCGATACCCAAGACATGCGAACTATCCCGGAAGACCCATCTCCGTCCCCACAATGTCACATGTCCCCACCAGAGGACATGTCTTTTCAAGTCTTTATTTGCGATGTTGCTAGGGGTCTGTCCATAACAGTGACATCAGAGAAAGAGCCTAGGGCTGAAAAATTGGAATTTATTCATTAACCCACAGCTCCGAAGGAGGCGGCTATGCTCCCTATCCATCGGATACTTTACAACCTCATGCTTCATATGTGAGAGACACCTCTAACCGTTTCTCCCCATACCTGACAGCTCAATACCATGTACCCAGAGTGTCCTGGTTTCCAGAAGACACAATTTCCGCAGCATTCCATGGTAGTGGAATCGGCAATGTGTTGATCAAGAGTGCCAAAACACATTCCTCAAACCCTCCGGGTAGGGAATTGAGAACCCTTGACGCCTTTGGTCGACGTTGTTTTCAGGCCTCCCTGCTATCGGCCAGGATTAGTTCCTACATACTCTATTTGGGTATGTTCTTTAGAGAGGTGGCTAAGGATTTGGAGTTAATGGCTCCTCTTCTTCCCGATGACAAGAGGGCAGATTATCGCACCCTTGTGAAGCATGCTCAAAACAGAGCAACCTTTGATTGCTTTGAGTACATCAGCAGGACTTCATCCATCTGCATATGCAGGATTGCTTGGCTTCAAGCATCGGATCTTGAACAGTGGGATCAAGATAAGCTGGGTAATATCCCTTGCACCAATGAAAACCTTTTTGGCAAGGATTGGCAGTACAAGGTCTCTCAATTGGAATCTGAGAACACTGCCCTCAATAGACTATCTAGATCTACTGCTAACCCATCTAAGAAAAAAGCAGCAGAGAGCTTTTTTTCAGTAAGAAGAACTATCCTTCTTATACTCCTGCTGTTTAGTGTCAGCATCATGCTCCTCAGGAGGGACAGCAACCTCCAAAGCAGCAAAAGAAGGCTCAGACTCCCAAGTCAGTCATCTCAGCAGACCCAGACTGCTCAGGGTTTTTGACTCCTTTCTAGAGAATATAGCTGTCCTGCCTCTGAAGAGTCCCGATTCTGTCCACATTCCCAGCAGACTCTATCACTTTGCCCACAGGTGGCATCTCATCACCTCGTAGCAGTGGACTTTGTCCATAGTTTGAGAGGGATAAAGCCTTCATCTACGAAGTCTATCTCCCCCCCCCCCCAAACTTCTCCAAGAAAGTTCTGCTCTCACCCCCTCTCTCTGCTCTGTTGTTGCAAGAGGTCACCTCCCTTCTCTTGTAGGGTACAATAGAAAGAGGTTCCACCATCCCAACAGGGAGTGGGCTTTTATTCTCCATTCTTCCTCATTCCAAAGAAAACAGGAGGATACAGGCCCATTCTGGACCTCAGAGAATTAAACAAACACCTTCTATGGGAGAAATTCAAAGTGATCTCCCTAGGGACTCTTCTCCCCTATCTCTAGAGTTAGGATTGGCACTGTTCTCTAGATCTAAGGAAGTGTACACTCAAATTCTTATTCATCCAGAGCACAAAGTTTCTGCACTTCATGTTCCAAGGAAGACATTATCAATACAGAGTTCTGCCTTTTGGCCTCACCTCTGCCCCAAGAGTCTTCACAAAATGCATGGAGGTAATAGCCGCATTTCTAAGGACTCTAGGGATATTTTTCTTCCCGTACTTAGACAACTGGCTCATACAGGCAAGCACCTCTCCAGAAACCAGCCTATCCCTCTCACGCACCATGCAGGTGTTAAACACTTGATTTGTCATAAATCTTCCAAAGTCCCAACTCGTCCCCTCTCGTCCCCTCTCAAACTCTATTCATAGGGGCCCTCCTAAACACTCAGCAATCAAAGGCATTTCTGCCCCAGCTCCGCTGTGCTCGACTCGGCATCTCAAGCATGCCTCAAGAACTTTCTTATTGCTCGAGAAGTGCTACAGTTTCTGGGTCATATGGCATCAACGGTGCATGTTCCATATGCCCGCTTACATATGCGCACAGCCCAATGGACACTGGCATCCCAGTGGTCTCAGGCATCAGGTCGCCTGGGAGACAAGATAACAGTTTCTTCCCTCCTGATCTCGTCTCTCCAGTGGTGGCGATCTCCAGAAAACCACCTTGTAGGGTCATCTTTTCAGATGCTAGCACGTCAGTGTACCCTGACGGATGAATCCAATTGGGCTGGGGAGCTCATCTGGAATCTTTCTCCACTCAGGGACTCTGGTGTCGGCAGGATTCACAACTCTACATAAATCTGCTGGAACTCAGAGCCATTCTCAATGCTCTCAAAGTCTTCCAGGACCATCTTTGTTGCTGCAGAGTCTTAGTCCAGACAGACAATCAAGTAGCAATGTTCTACATGAACAAGCAGGGCAGAACAGGCTCTTGGACCCTCTGCAGCGAGGCTCTACATCTCTGGTCCTTTGCCATACATCATGGCATTCACCTCCATGCAGTGTATCTTCTGGGCCAATACAATGTCTTAGTGGACAGGCTAAGTTGAATCCTCCTTCCCCACAAGTGTTCTCCATGTAGACAGTGTCTCACATTTTTCAAATCTGGGGAACTGCAAGTCCTCAGAATGCCAAGTTTCCCTGCTTCTGCACAAGGACTCTTGCACCGGACAGCCAACAAGTGGATGCTTTTCACCTCCATTGGGGTCAAGACTTCCTATATACCTTCCCTCCCATTTCCCTAATTCCCAAGACTCTCTTCAAACTCCAGAGAGACAAGGGCTCCATGATACTCATAGCCCCACGCTGGCCACTTCAACCCGTGGTACCCTCTCCTCCTATGTCTGTCTCATGCTCAACCCATAGATCTGGGATCTCTTAGGAGGAAGGGACGCTGGTCCATCCCAAGCCGCAGTCTCCCCATCTTGCACCATGGCTGCTGAAGGCTTAGCCTTCCAGGACATTTACCTTCCCCAGGAGGTTTAGGACATCCTTTTAGCTTCTAGGAAGCCATCCACCAGACGGTCTATGCTTTCAAGTGGCATAGGTTTTCTTTGTGGTGTTCTCAGAAGAATCTTAATCCCTTCTCAGCTCTGGTGGAGGCATTTCTTGAGTATCTCCTCCACTTATCTTCTTCTGGACTCAAAACCAATTCGGTAAGAGTACACTTAAGTGCAATTGTGGCCTCTCACATGCCCTTAGATGGCTAGCCCATCTCTTAGCTGTTCATAGCATGCTTCATGAGGGGTCTTTTATTAACCAAACCTTCCATTAAGCCGCCTCCAGTGGCATGGGACCTTAATGTTGTTCTAGGACAGCTTCTCAAGCTGCCCTTTGAACCTCTAGCCACTTCTTCACTTGAGTTTCTCATATGGAAGGTCATCTTCCTTATTGCCCTCACTTCAGCAAGGCGCATTAGTGAGCTCCAGGCCTTGGTGGCTGACCCTCCTTACACACAGTTCCACCATAAGGTTGTCCTTAGGACTCATCCTTACTTCATGCCTAAAGTGGTCTCGCCCTTCTATTTGAACCAGCCAGTCTACCTTCCTGTTTTTTTCCCTGGACCACATTCATCTAGGGCAGAAGCAACCCTCCACACTCTGGATTGTAAACGTACCTTAGCTTTTTATCTCCAGAGAACTCAAGAGCACCTTTTACCAGTATCCAAATGAACTCTCTCCAAGAGGATAGATGACTTATCTTTTCTTATGAGAAGGCAGGACTCTCTCTAGAGCAGGGGTTCTCAACCCTGTCCTCGGGACCCACTAGCCAGTTGGGTTTTCAGGATAACCACAATGAATATGCATGGGAGAGATTTGCATATAATGGAGGCAGTGTATGCAAATCTCTCTCATACATATTCATTGTGGTTATCCTGAAAACCCGACTGGCTAGGTGGGTCCCGAGGACAGGGTTGAGAACCCCTGCTCTAGAGGGTCACGTCATTGCCCATAATGTTCGAGCCATGGCTGCCTTGATGGCAAATCTATGCTCTGTAGCTATTGACGAGATATGCAAAGCAGCAACTTGGTCTTCGGTCCACCCTTTTGCTGCTCATTATTGCCTGGATAAGGACTCCCGCCGGGATGCCTTCTTTGGCCAAGCTGTTCTCCAGCATCTCTTTCAGACTTGGAGCAACTCCTACCCTCCATCCCAGTTTTTGATACCAGACATCCATGGAGGATACATGACCTCTTTATGCATAGCTGTGAAATCCACAGCCATTTTTCTGGCATCTTCTAGCTAGGGAGTCCCATATGTGAAGACCACATTCCTGCTTGTTCCCGAACATAGCATAGTTACTCACCTGTAACAGGTGATCTCCTGGAACAGCAGGAATTTAGTCTTAACAACCCCCCCTCCTCCCCTAGGAGTTGTAGGTCTTCTCTTTCTCTCCTTTTATCTCAGTTACAAACTCAATTGGGGAGGGATAGCTGGAAAGGCGAGAAGGCAGCTATACAGGCGCAGTGGGATACTCCCAAAAGCTTTCCTATTGGACGCTGGGCAATGTTCCCGTGCGGGCTCCGTCGGTACCAACATCACCATATGTGAAGACTAAATTCCTGCTGTTCCCGGAGATCACCTGTTACAGGTGAGTAACTACGTTTTTCAGCCACAATTCCCCCTCCCTCTTCTGCTTTCTTTTTCTATCTTCTGCTAACTCTTCATTGTGTACTGTCCATTTGTCCTTTCTTCTTGTGTCTTATTTTTTCCACTCTACATATGCCTCTTTCCCTTTTTTGCTCTTTCCTATATTTCTTTCTCTACGCCTTCATCCACTGATATTTCACACACGCTCACACACTTGTCATCAATCCCCCTTTGACTTTTCACCTAGCAACTTTCCAATACTCCTCTAACCTCCAGCCCAACCCATCTCTCATTTCCCATCTCTCATTTCCCATCTCACTCCATTCCCTTCTGTCTTTCACTCACCTCCCTGTTACCACATTTCCACCCTCTGTAATCACAATTCTCGTCTCACTCATCTTGCCCACTTCTCATGGCCTCTCTCACACAATTCTACCATGCCCATCATCTCCACACTGTTACCACCCATTTTCAGCATCTCCCAGTGACCTCACCCTTCTCCTTTACCCCCACTGTCCAGCATCTTCCTCTCTCTTCCACCTCCCCAGCCCTTTTTTTCCTTCCCTCTCTCACCCTTCAGTCACCTGGCATCTCTCCCCCTGTCTCCCCCCATCTCTAGTCAAATATATCCTTTCTCTCTCATAACCCAAAATCTCTTTCTCTGCCCTCCCCCTCCAATCCAGCAACTCCCTTTTGTCTCTCATAAACCAAAATCTCCCTCTGTTTCTCTGCTCCTCACCTTGGCAAAAATATTATGTGGCATCATCCCTGGCATCATGAGTCAGCATACTGAAGCCAGTGCTGCCTGTAGCTTTCACTTATGGTGCACAGTACAGTGACCCCGCATACTGAAAGTGAATGCTATAAACAACAGTGGCTGCTGTCACTGACTTGGAGAAAGAAAGTTGAAACTTAGAATGGTCCCACAAGATACTGCAGTCTTTCTGCTGCCAGGACGGCATGCACAATGAGTTACACTGGCCCTGGCCCGCCGCCTGAATCCTACCTAGCCAATCTTAGAGTTTGTTGTCTTCCTTTCTCCCACCCAATTTTAAAGCCTCCACTTAAATCCAAGTCCTTGCTCTCCCCTATCTCCCTCTTCCCAGTACCTACCCTCCTGCTTCTTATGTCCTTCCCACACCCTCCCAACTACTTCCTTCTCCGATATTCATTAATTCTGCCTTTTCTCCTCCTTATCGCAGAATCCATCTTATGCCTCTCCCTCTCAACCTTTCATTCTGTGAGTTTTTTCTTCCCTCCTACAAAAATATCTCTCCCCATCTTCACTCCCCCAACCTTTCTCCACCCTGACCCCAGCATCTGCCCAACCCCCAGTATCACCCCCTTCCGGTCCTCCCCAGCAACTGCTCCCCTTCAGTCCCAGCCCCTCCCTGCATCAGCTCCCTCCCAGCCTCTTTCCCTCCCAGCCTCTTTCCCTCCCAACCTCTTTCCCTCCCAACATCAGCTCCATTTTTGTCCCAGTCCCTCCCTGCATCAGCTCCCCTTCAGTCCCAGCATTAACTCCCTTCCAGTCCTTGCCCCCTAGCAGGAGTCCTCTTCTTCCAGTGCCATGAATCCCCCCCTCCACCAGTCCACCCAGGTCAGTCAGTCATCCCTTCTCCTCCTTCCTCCTCATCCTAGTGGAGTGCACCTGTCTGCGGCAGTCATTACGCAGCTGCAGGGCCGTCTTCCTTCGGTCCCATGGCTGTGCTAAACTGCAGCCCACCAGCATGATCACATCACCATAATTTTAAAAGGCAAATGGAGGAAATTCCTCTCTTGTGCAAGACCAGAAGTTTATTTTATTTATTTGAGAAGTCTATATACCGCATTTCAAAAGATCAACACGGTTTACAGGTAACAGTAATACAACATTGTAGGGAACAGGTTCCTCCATTTCACGTTTAAAAGTGCGGCAATCCTGCTTCAATTTAGCTCAGCCACAGGACTGAGGAAGAAGGGCCCAACAGGTGTATGCAGGTGAACCAGTGAAGCAGGCTTGCGGTGCCCTGAGCCAGTTCCTCACTGATTTACCATTTAAGCTGGCCAGGTGCGGGGCCTGTTCCAACGCAGGGCTATATGCTGGCAGCATTCTCGCACATGCCTTGGGCCAGCCCTGCTCGCAGAAGCAACAAAACAAAAATGAGATGTAGAAACAGAAGTCCTTTATTGATGAGAGCACCCCACTCATCAATAAAGGACTTCTGTTTCAACACCTTGCTTCCCTTTGTCTATTATGTGAGAGAAACAATGGGAAGCTGCCAAGGAGTTGAGTGAGAGGAGGATGGTAATTACATAGAGTTGAAAAGTGGTAATGGAGTGGGTGAAAGACGGGGGAATAAGAGGCTAGCAAAAGAGAGATGAGAAATGGGGGAGCTGGACTGGAGAGTAGATGGAACGTTGCCTGGTGAAAAGTCAAAGGGGATTGAGGACGGTGGGTTAAAATTTGAGTGGATGAATGAGTAAAGAAAGAAATGGAGAAAATAGCATAAAGCAAAAAATTAGTCTTGAAGGACTAGAAAAAGGGACTGTTACTTCTGGAGAGAGATCTGCAACTGAGTATATACTTCTGGTAATTTTCTAAAAGGAATTCTTTGTATTAAAGCTAATTAATCTGTGAATCCACTATTTTTGTTAAATCAGTCAGGGCCTAGTAGCAGCTGTTTAAGTTTAAATTTAAAACAGAGGAGAACTTTCTGGTTACATTTCATACCCAGCAGAGAGCTTGTAGTTTAAATTTAATAGTCACTCAGGGCCTAGCATCAGCAAAGTTCTTTTAGTTTAAATTTAAAACACAGAAAAGAGCTTTCTGGTTAAATTTAGAACCCAGCAGAGAGCTTGTTTTGCAGCTTGTCACTTGGTTTGCAGCTTGTCGTGCTGTGAGGGCTTGTGTGCATCAGTGATGCTGAGAGCTAAACTATCGGTAGTTTAACTACTGGCAGGGTCTCCCAAGATGGACAGGTCTCAGCTGAGGTGCCAGACGAAGACAAACCACCCATCTGGGCAGTAGCAGAATGGGATAGTGTTGACGGCGGAGGATCACATTTCTGTGACAACGGCAACAACACCAAACTTAAACTGCGCGGAAGGAAGGCCCGGCAATCTACTTCTGTATCTTGCCATGAAAACCCAATGGATAGTTACAACAAAACAAATTGTGCTATGGTGCTGGAAGATGAGACTCCCAGGTCGGAAGGCACTCAACTAGCTACTGGGGAAGAGCTGAAGACTTTTCAGAGTAAAGCCAGCATTTATGATGTGGTTGGATCAAAGCCTTCGGGAAGTCTGACTGCTGATGTAGCTGCGCATGAAATGAGAGTCAGAAGCTGTAAAGATGTCTTACACATTGGAACATGGAACGTACGAAGCATGAACCAAGGGAAGTTGGAAGTGGTCAAGAATGAAATGGAACGTGCACAACTTGATCTGTTGGGTGTCAGCGAACTGAAATGGACTGGCATCGGGCACTTTGCATCAGATGATCACATGGTCTACTATGCTGGAAATGAAAGACAAAGAAGAAATGGTGTTGCATTTATAATAAAGAAGAAACTTGCAAGAACTGTAATGAAATACAATGCAGTCAGCGAACGCTTAATCTCTATTCGTCTACGAGGATTGCCTATCAACACAACTATAATTCAAGTATATGCCCCAACAACAGCTGCAGAAGAGAATGAAATTGAAGAGTTCTATGAACAGTACAAGCTGAAATTGACAGAACATGCAAACAGGATATCCTGATAGTCATGGGTGACTGGAACGCAAAAGTTGGCAACAAAGAAGAAGGCAAAGTAGTTGGAAAATATGGACTTGGCAACAGAAATGAAGCTGGAGAAAGATTGATAGAATTCTGCAAGACCAATGATCTATTCATCTCAAACACCTTCTTCCAGCAACACAAGCGACGACTGTACACATGGACTTCACCCAATGGATTGTATAAAAATCAAATTGACTACATCTGTGGAAGTCAACGATGGAAAAGCTCTGTAACATCAACAAAGACAAAACCTGGAGCTGACTGTGGTACAGATCATCAACTACTAGTATGCAAACTCAAGCTAAAGTTGAAAAAGAGCAAACCACTCATGAATGCACCAAAATATGACCTTGAGAATATACCACTGGAATTTAAAGACTGCCTGCAAAATCGATCTGCTGCTTTAGATACAAATGACAGAACTCCGGAAGAGTTATGGAATGACATCAAGAAGGTTGTGCTGGAAGAAAGCGAGAAGTCTCTACAAAAGGTGAAAAAGCAAAAACGGCCAAAATGGATGACGGAAGAAACTCTGAAAATTGCCCAGAAACGCAGAGAAGCTAAAGCCAAAGGAGAAAGAAAGACAATCGCAGAACTCAACAGAGATTTCCAACGTGCAGCAAGACAGGACAAGGAAAAGTACTACAATGACACTTGCAAGGAAATAGAAGCAGAAACTATTAGAGGAAGAACAAGATCGGCTTTCCTAAAGCTGCGAGAGTTAAAGAAAAAGTTCCAGCCTCGAATTGGAATGTTACAAGATGCTCAAGGTTCTATGTTGAATGATGCTGAGAAGATCAAGAAAAGGTGGAAGGAATATACAGAGTTTTTATATGATAAAGATCAAGTGGACCAACAGCCGTTTCAACCTATACCTTATGATCAGGAACCATTGGTGATGAAAGAAGAAGTTGAAGCAGCATTGAAAGCCTTATCAAAGAACAAAGCACCAGGCATTGATAGCATTCCCATAGAAGTATTGCAGCAATCTGATGCAGCTGTTACCGTACTTACAAGGCTCTGCCAAGAAATATGGAAGACAACATCATGGCCAACTGACTGGAAAAGATCTGTGTTTATACCAATACTAAAGAAAGGTGATCCAACTGACTGTGGAAATTATCGCACAATCGCTCTGATCCCACATGCCAGCAAGATTCTACTGAAGATTATTCAAAAGAGACTACAGCCATACCTAGAACAAGAACTACCTGAAGTGCAAGCAGGGTTCAGGAAAGGGCGAGGAACGAGAGACATCATTGCGGATGTGAGATGGATCCTTGAAAAGACTAAAGAATACCAAAAGGATATCTATTTGTGCTTTATCGACTATAGCAAGGCTTTTGACTGTGTAAACCATGAGAAACTCTGGGCCACATTAAGAAGCATGGGTATACCAGAACACCTGATCGTTCTCTTGCGTAATCTGTACATTGATCAAGAAGCAACAGTTCGAACGGAACAAGGAGAAACAGAATGGTTTAAAATAAGCAAAGGTGTAAGACAAGGCTGCATACTTTCCCCCTACCTGTTTAATTTATATGCAGAACAAATCATCAGAGAAGCAGGACTGTATGAAGACAACAGAGGTGTGAAGATTGGTGGAAGACTCATCAACAACCTTCGCTATGCTGATACCACATTACTGGCTGAAAGTGAAGATGATCTGAAACATTTGCTTCTCACAATCAAAGAACATAGTCTCAAAATGGGCCTGCACCTTAATGTAAAGAAGACAAAGATCATGACAACTGGCATAATCAACAGGTTCATCGTTGAAGGAGAAGAAATTGAAATCGTGAACAACTTTAACCTACTTGGATCAACTATCAATAAAGAAGCAACAAGCAGTCAAGAAATCAGACGACGCATTGCTCTTGGCAGAATGGCTATGAAAGACCTAGATAAGATTCTCAAGAGCAGAGATGTCTCTCTCCATACAAAGATTCGACTTGTTCAAGCCATGGTATTTTCAATAACATCATATGGATGTGAAAGCTGGACAGTGAAAAAGACAGACAGGAAGAAAATTGATGCCTTTGAATTATGGTGCTGGCGGCGAATACTGTGTATACCATGGACTGCCCGAAGAACAAACCAGTCGGTAGTAGAAGAGATCAAACCTAAGCTTTCTTTAAAAGCTCAGATGACAAGACTTCGACTTTCATACTTCGGACACATCATGCGAAGAGAGAGATCATTAGAGAAAGACATCATGCTTGGCAAGATAGAAGGTCAACGCAAAAGAGGAAGGCCAGCAATGAGATGGATTGCTACAATAACAGCAGCTACGGGTACCAGTCTGTCAACAATGAGCCGCCTGACTGAAGACCGAACACAATTTAGGATAGCTATCCAGAGGGTCGCCATGAGTCGACTCCGACTCGACGGCACTTAACAACAACAACAGAGAGCTTGTAGTATAAATTTAATAAGAAGTTAGAGCCTAGCAGCAGCTAAGAGCTATAATTTAAATCAAATCAGAATATAGCTTACCTCAGCAGCACAAGACAGGGTACTGTGTAGCAGCCCTCTTTTAATAAGTGTTATTTCCCTCCCTCCCTCCCCACACCCATCCACCCCTGGGATAATCATAGCTTTATAGGTACTTACACATCTTAAAAGACAGGAGGTCCTCTCAGGTAAAGCTCATTACCCAAATCAGTCATACACTAAGGACCTGAGATTAGTTAAGCTTCAGGTGAACAAGGTATATTACACGTATTACGTATAGATTTATTAGTATAAATATCCATAGCACCCCTTGGTAAGTAAAGAACTTAGATCTAAACACAAACTTAAAACTAAGATGCAGACAGCAGTCCAGCAGCGGGATGGGGGCTTTTCAGTCTTTTGCATTGAGTGTCACATGTATGATTTTCTCCCAGTTGGTGAGAGGTCTTACATGTGCACTAGTTGCAAGGAGCTCTTTGCTCTCAGGGAACGAGTCCGTTCTCTAGAGGCTAAAGTAGCAGACTTGGAAAGCATAAGACAAACAGAGAGGTACATAGACAAGACCTACAGGGATATAGTCCTGAAGTCCCACCTCCAGTCTGGCAACATCCCTGTTGCCATGGAGGAGAGAGGTCCCGTGACAGGAGAGCATCACCCTGGTGTGGCAGGAAATGATCCTGTAACTAGGACCTGTCCTCCAGGTGATGTAAAACCCTCTCGCACCGAGGAAGTTTCTCCAGGGCCATGTGCCCATGGGGGAAGGGTTAGGACAGCTGTTATAGTTGATGATTCGATCATTAGGCATGTAGATAGCTGGGTGGCTGGTGGACGTGAGGATCGCCTGGTAACATGCCTGCCTGGTGCGAAGGTAGCGGACCTCACGCGCCACCTAGATAAGGTCTTAGATAGTGCTGGGGAGGAGTCTGCGGTCTTGGTACATGTCGATACCAATGACATAGGAAAATGTGGTAGGGAGGTTCTGGAGGCTAAATTTAGGCTTTTAGGTAGGAAGTTGAAATCCAGAACTTCGAGGGTAGCATTCTCCGAAATGCTTCCTGTTCCACGCGCAGGACCCAAAAGGCAGGCAGAGCTCCGGAGCAATGTTCCCTCTAATTTTCTGTAGGCTGTGTGCGCAAAAAAATATCAGCTGTGTGCAGCTTTTGAAGGAAGGTTAAATTTTTGTGCGCCACATAACGACACTCAGAGTTATATACTTAAAAATTTGACTACACGTCAGAATACAGTATGTACACCACATTGATTTTAATCAGATTAAATGAAAATAGACGATTACTAAATGAAGCAGGAAATTTCTAGTAATTACAATAATAACTTTTAAATTTTAAGACGTCTGTGTTTTCTATCAGAATCAGAGCTGTAATTTTTGTGCGCTCTGTTGTAAAGTATGTGCGCTCGCTTGGCGAGGTGTGTGCGCGCGCACACGCGCACAGCTTAGAGGGAACTGTGCTCCGGAGTCTCAATGCGTGGATGAGACAATGGTGCAGAGATGAGGGTTAGGAACTGGGGAGCATTCTGGGGAAAGGAGGGGCTCTTCCGAAGGGATGGGCTTCACCTTAACCGGGATGGAACCAGGCTGCTGGCATTAACCTTTAAAAAGGAGATAGAGCAGCTTTTAAACTAGATATTAGGGGAAAGCCGACAGTCGCCCAAGAGCGGATGGTTCGGAAGAATGTATCTTTGAAGGATACTACCAAAAGCAGAGAGGTTCCACAAAAGAGTAAAGTAGCCCAAATGCCCTCAAGTATGGAGCAGACAGAGCTTAAAGATCCCAATCTACCCATGTCTAACAGCAGCCAAATTAATATGAATAAAATACATTCTCTAAAATGCTTGTATGCAAATGCTAGAAGTCTAAAAAATAAGATGGGAGAGTTAGAATATATAGCACTAAATGAAAGGTTAGATATGATTGGAATATCAGAGACATGGTGGAAGGAGGACAACCAGTGGGACACTGTGATACCTGGGTACAAACTATATCGTAATGATAGAGCTGATCAAATTGGTGGAGGGGTTGCTCTCTATGTTAGAGAGGGCATTGAGTCAGGAAGGATTAAAGTTTTGCAGGAAAGAAAATCTGCTGTAGAATCTATATGGATTGAAATTCCATGTAAAAGGGGGAAGGCAATGGCAGTGGGGATGTACTATCGAGCGCCTGGCCAGAATGACCAAATGGATGATGAAATGCTCAAAGAAATCAAGGAAGCTAACAAAAGTTACAGCACAGTAATAATAATGGGTGATTTCAACTACCCCGGTATCGACTGGGTAAGTGTCACGTCAGGACATGCTAGGGAGATAAAGTTCCTAGATGAAATAAATGACTTCTTCTTGGAGCAGCAGGTTCATGAACCGACCAGAGGGGAAGCCATATTAGACCTAATCCTTAGTGGAACACCAGATCTAGTGCAAGAGATAAGGTTGTTGGGGCCACTTGGCAATAGTGATCATAGCATGATCGCCTTTGATTTAATTAGTGGAGGAGGGATAGTACGGAAATCCACAGTACTACCTTTTAACTTTCGAAAGGGAGACTATGATAAAATGAGGAAAACAGTTAAGAAAAAACTAAAAGGAGCAGTTGCAAAGGTTAAAGACGTACATCAGGCTTGGCTGTTGTTGAAAAATACTATCTTGGAAGCCCAGACCAGCTGTATTCCACGCTTTAAGAAAAGTGGAAGGAAGTCCAAAAAACTGCCAGCATGTTTTAAAGGTGAGGTCAGAGAGGCTGCTGTTGCCAAAAAAGCATCTTTCAGGAAATGGAAAAAAGAGCCAAACGACGAAACCTTGAAACAGCACAAGCACTGGCAAGTCAAATGCAAGGCATTGATAAGGCAGGCAAAGGGAGAATTCGAGAAGATGCTTGCTGCAGAAGCAAAAACGCGAAGTAAAGACCTTTTCAAGTACATTCGTAGCAAAAAACCTGTGAGAGTCAGTTGGTCCATTAGATGATAAAGGGGTTAAAGGAGCACTCAGAGGCGACAAGGCAATAGCGGAGAGACTGAATGAATTCTTTGCTTCAGTCTTTACTGAGGAAGATGTAGGGATGTTACCCATGACTGAAGTGGTATTTAAAGGTGTGGAAGAATTGAAGGAAATATCGATACATCGGGAAGATGTATTACAACTATTAGATATGCTGAAGAGTAGCAAATCACTTGGGCCGGATGGTATACATCCAAGGGTGTTGAAAGAACTGAAATATGAGATTGCAGACCTGCTATTAGTAATCTGTGAACTATCATTAAAATCATCTCTAATACCTGAGGATTGGAGGATCGCCAATGTAACACCAATTTTTAAAAAGGGTTCCAGGGGTGATCCTAGAAACTACAGACCGGTGAGCCTGACATCAGTACTTGGAAAAATGGTAGAAACCATCATAAATAATAAAATTACTCAGCATGTAGATAGTCATGACCTAATGGGAGACAGCCAACATGGCTTTAGACAAGGAAGATCTTGTCTTACTAATCTGTTATGTTTTTTTGAAGGAGTGAATAATCAGGTGGACAAAGGTGAGTCGGTTGATATTGTGTATCTGGACTTTCAGAAAGCCTTTGACAAGGTCCCTCATCAGAGACTTTTGGCAAAACTAAAGAGTCATGGGATAGGAGGCAGTGTACTATTGTAGATCAGGAACTGGTTAAAAGATAGAAAGCAGAGGGTAGGGCTAAATGGCCAATTTTCCCAATGGAGAAAGGTGGATAGTGGTGTACCCCAGGGATCTGTGCTGGGTCCGCTGCTTTTTTACATATTCATAAATGACCTGGAAAGTGGAATAACAAGTGAGGTTATCAAATTTTCAGATGACACAAAACTATTTAAAGTTGTTAAAACCCAAGAGGATTGTGGAAAATTGCAAGAGGATCTTGATAAATTGGAAGACTGGGCATCAAAATGGCAGATGAAATTTAATGTGGACAAGTGCAAGGTTATGCACCTAGGGAAGAACAACCCAAACTATGGTTACACGATGCAAGGTTCCACATTAGGAACCACCACCCAGGAAAAAGATTTAGGCGTCATTGTGGATAACATGTTAAAACCCTCGGCCCAGTGTGCAGCGGCGGCCAAGAGAGCAAATAGAATGCTAGGTATGATAAGGAAAGGAATGGAAAATAAAACAAAAGATATTATAAATGCCTCTATATCGTTCCATGGTGAGACCGCACCTTGAATATTGTGTGCAGTTCTGGTCGCCGTATCTTAAAAGGGATATAGCGATTTTAGAAAAGGTTCAGAGAAGAGCCACCAAAATGGTAAAGGGGATGGAAGGATACTCCTATGAAGAAAGGCTAAAAAGGTTAGGGCTCTTTAACCTGGAAAAGAGACGGCTGGGGGGAGATATGATAGAAGTCTATAAATTAATGAACGGTGTGGAACGGGTAAACGTAGATCGATTGTTTACTTTATCAGAATATAGAAAGACTAGGGGACATGCAATGAAGCTACAGGGTAAACTATTTAAGACTAATAAAAGAAAATATTTTTTCACTCAACGTGTAATCAAACTCTGGAATTTGTTACCGGAGGATGTAGTAAAGGCTGTTAGTGTAGCTGGGTTTAAAAAAGGTTTGGACAAGTTCCTGGAGGAAAGGTCCATAAACCTTTATTAAGAAGGGACCCAGGATATCAATGCTTGAACCAATACAAGCATTGTGGAACCTGTGTCCCTTGGGGAAACTGCTAGGTACATATGACCTAGATTGGCCACTGTTGAAAACAGAATACTGGGCTTGATGGACCTTGGTCTGACCCAGTATGGCATATCTTATGTTCTTTTGTTCTTATGTTAGTATGTCAGAGGCAATGTAGACAAATGGAAAAAATAGAAGAGAGAAGAAAAGACAAATGGACAGCAGACAATGGAGAGTTAGCAGAAGACATGAAGTACGCAGAAGAGAGGCTGGGGCAATTGGAGCTGAAAAATAAAATGCCAAACAAAAGTTTGAAAAAGAAAATATTTTATTTTGAATTTATTAACTGGAATGTCAGCTCTGGGAAATGAGCATCGCTGATGTCTTTGTGCTTTGTTCAGCACAAGAAGAAATTAATTTCATAGTTTTATTTTTCCTTCGTTGTGGTGCATTCAAAGTTTGGCTTTTGGGGTTCCCAGTTCAATTGTCTTCATATTTCTAAATTGTGACACCTTTTTCTGTATTTGGTGATAGTCTTTCTGTTTGTGTGTATTACAGAACTGTGCTATTCTGTTTGTGTAGTTTCTGTGTAGCAGACCCATTTTTTCCCAGTAGGAGATGTATTGGCTTAATATTTGTAGTGCTACTACGTTTTGATAAGTAGGGTTTGGTGCTGTGAGTCCTCGTAGTGCTGTTATGATATGGCAGGTTTGCTATGGGTTCTAAATGAGCAAGGTTTTGTAGTAATGCACCTGGCAGTTTGCACTGGAAGATAGTAATGCAGAAATATGGTAGCCTTTCTCTATCCTCACTATACATGCAAATAGTTTTCAGACACTCATTAAGAGGCATGTTTACTAAAGGTTAATGTGCATTCACAAATTTAAATATGTGCTAAGTGCAGCAACACATTTATTTCTATGGGTGCACTGGTACTTAACGCTCATTAATGTTTAGTAAACATGCCCCCAAGTCATTGTTAGGACAAAAAAGAGACTTGTGAAGGACTCATTCGAAAGCCACTTAAAATTTTAAATGAGCAGCATATACATTTTAAAATAAAATAAATTAGATTTATACTAGTGAGGTCCAGTGGATATGCAAATATTTATGCAAGTGAGGCCCCACAGTGAGTATCCGCAAATGGCCTCACAACACCCTTGGGTCGCCCCGTCTGAGAAAACAGTTACTTACCTATAGTAGGTATTCTATGTGGATAGCAAGATAGAAGTCCTCCACATACCCTCCAACTCCCCCAAGGAGTTGTTTTCTACTCTCTGCTATATAACTAGTTTGAGGTGGTTCCATGCAGCAGCAGCAGGTGGGATGTGGCTTGCGTGGTAAAGCTACTCATAAGCTTCCAGATTAATCTGAGCAGGAGTAGCATTCCCACACCAGGCTCTATCGGTGAAGTCACTCATGTCGTTAGAACATAAATCTTGTAGTCCACAGAGAATGTCTGCTGCAAGTAAATAACTTGGTTTTATACATCTGAAAGTGAATTGGGTGGCCTATGAATTGAAATGCCATTGTAAAGTTTACTTTTAACAGCGTATTTTATGCTTTTTCAATAAACATGCTCTTCATGGTCACGCTTGTTTTTAATGTCAACAGGTTTATATATGAAACAGAACATTTTAATGGTGTTGCAGAGCTACTTGAGATACTAGGAAGGTAAGTCCCTTACTTCTCTGTCCCTTATCATCTCCTCCATTACAACTTTGCTTTTCATTACAGCAGATTCCTCCTCCTCTTGAGCTTTATTTTTATTTATTTCATCAGTGTATGAATCTGTTTCCATAAAATAAACTCAAGATGGAGATCAATAAAGTAATTGCAATAACGAAATCAATTTTAAAACCAATAGTAGATAAACAATATCAAATAAGACAACATACAAATAAAAAGTAGCTGTGGTCAAAACTTCTTTAAATTTATAATGCATGAAATACTAAAATTTAAATACAGTATTGAATTCCTAAAATAGAAAATTTAATAAGCATCAAAAGCACCTGTAAAAAGATAAAATCTTATCTTCTTCGTGAATGTTGAATAATGTTTCTCCAATTAAACTTACCTAGGAAGAGAATTCACAGTTTAAAAGCTAAACATGATAAAGATTGCCCTCAAATCCTGGGTTATGTTTGCTCTTTTACAGAGGGAATGCAGAGGAAAATTTCTTGAATAGGTGTGTGAAGCCTGGCAGGAAATATTACCAGCAAAGACTATCCTTCAAGTAAATAGTGCCCAAATCATATAAAACTCTGGACATTAAAACTCAGAATTGTAAACTGGGCTAGGTAGAACATAGGCAGCCATTGAAAGTCACAAAGCAATGGGTTTGCTCTCTTAGTTTCCAGTAATCACTCGATCTGCTTTATTTTGGCTTCTAATTCAGTTAGACTTGGGACAGTGATATGGCATCATTAGCCTTCCTTCACAGCTCTTGGGCATTTTTCCACCATTTTATTTTATATATTTTAATACATTTATTTCTCACCAATCCTAAATCCTTGGTGGATTATAATTCACATACACAAAACCAATTAAGTATAAGACGACATAAATATTTATAAAAAATATTAATTTTATCCCCTTCCCAACAGTCTTTGGTTGGGGTCCACATACCAGGATCGCTTCTAGAACTTTGTAGTTGTGATCCCTAAGTCTTACCGTTAGGTGTTCAATGGCTGAGGCTCCCTTCTTTCAGGAACAACAATTGCTACTTCTATAGCCTTTCCCAGCCCCAACTGACCTAGGGAACAGTCTCTTAACCCATGAATTAAACCTAGGTCCTGTACACCAAGCCACCACCATCTTCCGCAAAAAGCTCAAAACCTTATTATTCGATGAACAGTACATCATGTAGATGACACCCACCAATTACTCAATAACCTAACTCTCTCATCCAACCCCCTTACTCCCCCGTGCCCCATCTTCCCACCCCCAATAAGCTATGTATATAAGTTCAATATAGTTAAACTATAACTTACCTAATCTCTATGTTAAGTTTACCATTTGATGTGTTCAACTACCAGAGTTCTATGTAAACAATTGTTGTAATGCTCCTTGTAAACCGCCTTGATTCCCAGATAATGCAGTATAAAAAAAAGATAAACTTTTTATTCAGGAGGCAGTTTTTTTGGGTTCAGAGAGCATTATTCAATAAAGATTTTTTTCCATCAGCACAGAAAGAAGGAATATGCTTTTTAAATAAGGCCAAGTTAGAGAGTGCTATTGGCCATAGCTTATGTGCTTTTAGGAAATAGGAGATTTTGTTTTCATGCGGTAGGTAGAGAGGAGAGTTGTAAGTTGTTTTAGGTTTAATATTTAGGATCTCATAGTGGGATGATGTTTGTGGTTTTATATCTTAGCACTTGAATACTTTTATAGGTGAAGATGTTTGCATGGGTGCTACAGACACATTTTCAGTGCTGTATTCTCTGGGCATACCTACACCTACCAGTACAACCTGAAGTAAAATGTACATAGATTTACTGTATAAATGAAGCTACACATTATTTTCATAAATGTTAGAGGATCATCATGCTCTGTTAGCATAAGAAAATCCTTTACTTGCAGAAGCAAGGGACCCAAGTGGCTACTTGTATGCTTCAAGAAATGCTTATGGTTGCAGCTAGTATCACCAAAACCCAAATATAGTGAATGGAAAATGCAATACAAAATAGAATTCACCATGAAACCCGTCCCCAAATTTCTTATATTTTTTGTCGAAGCGTGCCGGAGGAGGAATGGAACTGAAATCCACCCACACCAAGCGGCAAGCTGCTTTTATTTAAATTTAGGTTCTCCACCTTATAAATCTCATAAAAGACGTAACTTATCTGAAAAAAGTCCACGTTCCATAAGTGTATGCCACACCGTTGCTCAAGAAAATTGCTTTGCACGACGTGCACATTTCGTGATAAAACCCTGTCTTAAGTGCCTGGTAGTCGTATTATCCAGCAACTGTGGTTGAAAAAACGCCGTCCCCGCGGCACCGTCCCCGCGGTTAGTTCTGAGCCGCGGGGACGCTGTTTTTTCAACCACAGTTGCTGGATAATACGACTACCAGGCACTTGAGACAGGGTTTTATCCCGAAACGTGCACGTCGTGCAAAGCAATTTTCTTGGGCAACGATGTGGCATACACTTATGGAACGTGGACTTTTTTCAGATAAGTTACGTCTTTTATGAGATTTATAAGGTGGAGAACCTAAATTTAAATAAAAGCAGCTTGCCGCTTGGTGTGGGTGGATTTCAGTTCCATTCCTCCTCCGGCACGCTTCGACAAAAAATATAAGAAATTTGGGGATGGGTTTCATGGTGAATTCTATTTTGTATGATTGCAGCTAAGCATAACACACTCAATCAGGGATGGGTGAGCCAGGCATCTAGGGCCTCTCTTAATAGTAAAAAAACAAGGGGAGTATGCATATTAAGTAAAAATTCAGTTTGCCAAGTATGCCTTTTATGCTGAGCCTGAAGAGAAATAGAGGACTAAAGTTAAGTCTAATAGTGGCTATTGAGCAAATATTTATAAACTGTTATCTCCAGGAACAAGCAGGAATGTAGTCTTCACATATGGGTATCGTCGGTACCGACGGAGCCTGCGCAGGAACGCTCCCCAGCGTCCAATTAGAAAGCTTTTGGGAGCATCCCACAGCGCCTGCGTGCTGCCTCCCCACATTTCCCAACTGCCTCTCTCCAGTTCTTCGTTTTCCACGGAGCCAGCAGGTTGTCGTTCCTTTCACTGCAGAAAGGTTTTCATATTCTCCTCCTTTTTTGTGGTCGCGTCTGCCTTCCCTCGACGCTATACCGGTACCGTTGGTTCGTTCTTTCTTTCTTTTCAAAAAAAAAAAATTATATATTTTTTTCCAAACCCTTCTTCAGGTGCACGCGCCATTTCGGGCCTTAGGCCCAAAATTTCCCTTACTATTTTATTTATGCTTATTTCTATACCGCTTTTTCCAAAGATCAAAGGCGGTTTACAGGTAACATTTAGTGAACATGTTTTACATAGAACATCGTTTTTTTTTCATAACTATGTACAGTTAACATGATAAACGATAACATGGAACATTGTTACAGAACTAAATACAGTTTAACATGGGTTATTGTTACAGAACTATATACATTTTAACATTAGCTAGTAATGCTTTGGCTATTTACATTGATTCTTTGTTAAATTAAGCTTTGTTTCTTAAATGTAGTGAGTGTTGAGGCTTGTTGAGCTGTAGTTAAGGAGGATTGTTATGGTTGTGTGGTGTGTTGGGTGGATAGGATTCATTTAAATTTGTGAAGTGTTCTTTAAATAGAAATGTCTTCAGTTCTTTCCGAAATGTTTGAAGATCTTTTATTTTGCGGAGTTCTAGCGGGAGTTTATTCCATAGGGTGGGGGCTGCATAAGAGAAGGCTCTTGAGCTTGTGGTCTTCTTTGTTTTCCGGATGGATTTTTTTATTTCTAGTGAGTAGGTTGCGTTTTGTCTGCGGGTTCTAATTTCTTTTGGAGCTTGAATCAGAGTGGTTAAATGTGAGGGTGAGATGCCGTTTGTTATTTTAAATGTGGTTAGGAGTATTTTGTATGTTATTCTACTATTTATGGGAAGCCAGTGTAGTTCGGCTAATACGGGAGTTATGTGGTCAGCGAGGCGGGCTTGTGCTGTTACTCGAGCACAGATGTTTTGAGCTCTTTGGAGTAGGTTGGTGCTTGTAAGAGGGAGGCCAATAAGTATGCTATTGCAATAGTCGAAATGAGGAGTGATAAGTGTGCTGATGACAGATCTGAAGTCATGTGTGTCAAGTAGTGGTCTTAAGTGTTGGGTGATCCTAAGTTTATAGAATATGGTTTTCACTGTTTGTTTTATATGAGGAAGCATACTAAGTGTGTGGTCTATTATAATGCCTAGGTATTTTACTTCTTTTTTAACTGGGATTATTGTGTTGTTAATTGTTATAGTTTCAGGGAGATTAGAGTCTGGTTTTCTTGATACTATCATTGCTTCAGTTTTTTTTAGGTTGATGCTGAGATTATTGTTTTCTAACCAAGTATTTGCTTCACTGATACAGTCTAGTAATTTCTGGTATGTGGGATTATTTGTGTTTATCGGTAGGGTGAGCATGATATCGTCAGCATATATGTAGTGGTTTACTTTATATTTTTTAAATATATTTGTGATGGGTTGAAGATACAGGTTGAAAAGAAGGGCAGATAGTGCCGAGCCTTGTGGGATACCTTGTCCTTGTGTGAAGGGCTCTGAGGTGGTTTGGCCTAATTTAACGCGTATCGATCTGTTTGTGATATATGATATGAACCATTGCAGAATTGTTCCACCTATTCCTAGGTTTAGGAGTCTATTAATGAGTGTGTTGTGGTGTACATTGTCAAAGGCTCCAGTTATATCAATGAATATGAGGATGTATCCTTGGTTGTGTGAGTCGGTGCCTTTGATGAGGAAAAACCCGCTTCGGGTTTCAAGAAGTGCACCAAGTGTGGCGGTACCATCTCTGTCACCGACACCCATGAGTGGTGCCTTAAATGTTTAGGTCCTCACCACTCCATTTCGGAGTGTATGGCCTGTGCCATGATGTCCAAGAGGGGTCGACAAAACCGAGCTGCTAAGCTCAGCACCCTTTTTCCCTCCAATGCAGCCTCTGTGGCATAGATGTCTTCCAGGGCTTCGTCTTCCTCCCATGGATCTCAGGTAACTAAACATAAGTCTGGCCGGTCCTCAAAGGGTAGATCTCCTTCCAAGCATCGAGATGTCTCTGGCATTGCCCTTGAGAGTTCTTTACTGGCAAAATTGCCCCGGCAGGAGGCTTCAGCTTCCAAAGCATTATCGGGGCTCCAGGATGTTCTCGAGGCCTCAACCTCGGCAGAACTACTGGTGCCATGCTATGAGGTACCAGCTGCTTTCTCCGGTACCGATACCCAGGCATCGGCAGCGACAATAGACCAGAGGTTCCTGGCTATTGAACGCAGTCTGGCAGCTCTCCTTGCGGCATCGACACCCTCGGAACCGCGTCAGACAGTTCAACCGGCACCGACTCCGGCACCTGTATCGGTACCGGCACCGACAGCATCGGCATTGACATCAGTGTCTGCATTGCCGACGCCCAGTCATGCTATGTCTTCTGGTACCGATACACTGGTACCGATTTCCCCCCGGCACCGACTTTGGTCGGTACGAGTATCGTGCTCTACAAGAGCATCCGGACAGAAGGTACTTTGAATTCTCTGAGGATTCTGACAGCTCCGTCGGTACCAGAGTACTTCTCCCTGAGGAGCCTTCCTCTCCCAAATGTAGGATGTCTCCTCCAGAAGATATCTCCTTTCAGGATTTTATCAGGGAGGTGGCTCGAGGTCTTTCCATTACTGTGGCTCCCGAAACAGAGCCCAGGGCAAAGGAGTTGGAGATTCTACAATATCCCAAGGCTCCTAAGGAGGCAGCTACTTTGTCTATCCATAAGATCTTACATGATCTCATGTTAAGAATGTGGGAAACACCTCTTACCACCTCTCCTCACTCTCGTAGACTGGATACCATGTATCGCGTACCTCCGTATCCTGGCTTCCAGAAGACTCAGCTTCCTCACCACTCTATTGTAGTGGAATCAGCTATGAGAAGGATCAGAAGTGCAAAGAGGCATGCCTCTAATCCTCCAGGACGTGCGTGTCGAACTTTGGTTGCCTTTGGATGTTGTACTTTCCAGGCTTCCATGCTTTCTGCCAGGATCAATTCCTATATTTTATATATGAGAATGTTCCTTAAGGGAAGTCAAAGGAGATTTAGAGGTTTTGAGCCCTCTTCTTCCTGAAGATAAGAGGCAGGATTTTCTCACACTGGTTAAACATGCCCAGGATGTTTCTAAGTTTGTCAGTCGTGCAGCTTTTGACTGTTTTGAGTGCATAAGCAGAACCTCTGTCATTGCCATAGGTGCACGTAGAATTGCCTGGCTCCAGGCATCCGATTTGGAGCTCTGGGTGCAGGACAAACTGGGTAATATCCCTTGTACAGGTGAGAATTCATTTGGCAAAAATTGGCAAGAAAAAGCCATTGAGTTGGATGCTGACAACTCCACTTTGGATAGATTATCCAAAGCCACGGCTGATCCTTCAAGGAAGAAATCCTGCAAGGAAGAAATCTTTCAAGAAACCATTGTTCTCCAAAAAGAAGAGGTTTTATCCCTCTTATTCTCAGCAGGGACGTTCTGCAGGTCAACCTGCCAGGAAGAGTCAGCAACCACCTAAACAAAGGAAAGCAAAGACTGCTAAACCTCAACCGTCTCAGCAGTCTCAACCTCCACAAGGCCTTTGACTTCCATCTAGAGAACTTGGCCTTCCTGGCCCTCAACTGACCATAACCTTCCACCATTCCAGGAAGGTTTTGTCACTTTGCCCCCAGATGGGGGCAGATAACAGCAGAACATTGGACTCTCTCCATTATAAAAGAGGGGTACAAGCTTCACTTTCTCTGCATGCCCCCTCCCACAATAGTAAGACAGTTCAATTCTCAGACCTCTCTCATCAACCTGTTAGATCAAGAGGTCACTATGCTTCTTGCCCAAGGGGCAATAGAAGAGGTACCCATTCCTCAACAGGGTACAGGGTTTTACTCCCCCTATTTCCTTATCCCAAAGAAAACAGGGGGACACAGACCTATTTTAGACCTCAGAGAATTGAACAAATTCCTGTTCAAAGAGAAATTCAAGATGATTTCTTTGGGAACGCTGCTGCCATACCTTCAGAGTCAGGAATGGCTTTGTTTTCTAGATCTCAAGGATATGTACACTCATGTTCTCATCCATCCAACTCACAGAAAGTTCCTTAGGTTCCTTTTTCAAGGAAAGCACTACCAATACAGGGTGCTTCTTTTTGGCCTGGCATTCGTCTTCCCCTACTTAGACGACTGGCTCATTCGAGCCCCATCAGAGTCAGAGGCCAGGATTTCTCTATCTTGCACAATTCGTATCCTTCAGTATTTGGGTCTGGTCATAAACATCCCAAAATCCAGCCTAACTCCCACTCAGTCTCTAGAGTTCATAGGAGCTTTGCTGGATACTAGAAAAGCAAGGGCCTATCTTCCCCAGACCTGTTGCCTTTGCATGGTGCAATTAGCTTCTCAAGCAGTGCTAAAGCCTCATCTCACTGCTCGAGAAATGTTACAACTACTAGGACACATGGCATCTACCGTGCATTTGGTTCCTTATGCTCGCCTCCATATGAGAGCAGCCCAGTGGACTTTATCCACTCAATCGACCCAGGGATCAGGGTGCCTGTCAGACAAAATAACAAACACAAATCGCCTTATTTTGTCCCTCCAATGGTGGCAGTCCACTCAAAACCTGTTGCTGGGGTCCCCATTTCAACAACTTTTACCCCAGGCAACTCTCACAACAGATGCTTCACCAATGGGTTGGGGAGCTCATTTGCAAGACCTCTCCACCCAAGGCCCTTGGACTCCACAGGAGACTCATCTACACATCAATCTCTTAGAGCTCAGAGCAATCTTCCTTGCTCTTCGAGTGTTCCACACCCTGCTCAGCTACAGGACAGTCCTTATTCATACGGACAATCAAGTAGCCATGTTCTACGTGAACAAGCAGGGTGGAACAGGCTCTCTGTCGCTTTGCAACGAAGCTTTGCGACTATGGACCCTCGCCAGAGAGCATCAGATTCATCTCCTGGCAGTGTATCTTCCAGGTATCCAAAACTCTTGGGAAGACAGACTCAGTCGAGTTCTGCTTCCACACGAATGGTCTCTACATGCAGACCAGGTGGCCAAGATTTTTCAAATTTGGGGAACCCCGGACATAGACCTCTTTGCAAGTCCGTTGAATGCCAAACTTCCCTGGTTCTGTTCCAGAATTCCGGCTCAAGGCTCTCAGGCCAGGGATGCTTTCCTCCTTCATTGGGGTCAAGACTTCCTTTATGCCTTTCCCACCCATTCCTTTAATTCCCAAAACCCTGTTCAAGCTTCAGAGAGACAGAGGCCACATGATTCTCATAGTTCCACATTGGCCATGGCAAGTGTGATACCCTCTGCTTCTACATCTCTCTCAAGCTCCCTCTCTGGAGTTAAGATCTGCTCCAGATCTCCTGTCTCAGGAGGACGGAATGTTATGGCATCCCAATCCCCAGTCTCTGCATCTCACGGCTTGGTTGCTGAAGGCCTAGATCTTCATGATCTTAACCTTTCTCAGCAAGTAAAGGATATCCTTTGTGCTTCCAGAAAGCCTTCCACAAGACGCTCTTATGCTTTCAAATGGAAAAGGTTTACCATATGGTGCTCGCAGAAGGGTCTTAGCACCCTTGCGATACCTCTGGTATCATTACTGGAGTATCTCCTTCATTTATCCAATGCAGGACTTAAGACTAACTCAATAAGAGTCCATTTGAGTGCTATTGCAGCTTCTTTCAAGCCTTTAAATGGACAACCTATTTCCTCCCATCCTCTTATAGCAAGATTTATGAGAGGCCGCCTTCTAACTAAGCCTCCCATTAGGCCACCACCGGTGGCATGGGACTTAAACCTGGTTCTTGGGCAGCTCATGAAGCCACCTTTTGAACCCTTAGCTACTACCTCATTGAAATTCCTTTCTTGGAAAGTTATCTTTCTCATTGCAATCACATCAGCACGTCGCATCAGTGAGTTGCAGGCACTAGTGGCTGATCCTCCTTATATAAGGTTCCATCATGTCAAGGTAGTCCTTAGGACTCATCCACACTTTATGCCAAAGGTGGTCTCGCCTTTTCATATGAACCAAGCTGTCTACCTGCCTGTGTTTTTTCCAAGGCCTCATGCATCAAATGCAGAAAGGAATCTTCATACTTTGGACTGTAAAAGAGCTTTAGCCTTTTACTTACAAAGAACACAGCAACATAGAAAGTCCTTTCAACTCTTTGTTGCTTTTGATCCTTCTCATCTGGGACTTGCAGTCTCCAAGAGAACACTTTCCAACTGGATTGCACAGTGTATTTCCTTTGCCTATCAGAGTAAGAATCTTCCTCTGGAGGGCCATGTCACAGCTCACAATGTGAGAGCTATGACAGCTTCAATGGCTCATCTGCACTCTGTGTCTATCGACGACATCTGTCGAGCAGCCACTTGGGCCTCGGTTCATACCTTCACAACCCATTACTTCTTGGACAAGGATGCCCGCCGGGATGCCTTGTTTGGTCAGGCTGTTCTCCAACACCTGTTCCATACCTAATCAACTCCTACCCACCATCCCTGATAGGATGCCGGAGATCCATGGGGGGAAGTGGAGCCCTTTCACAGGGACACACAACTTCTGGGGTTCTCTCCCTGGCATCTAAAGCTAGGGAGTCCCCATATGTGAAGACTACATTTCTGCTTGTTCCTGGAGATAGCATGGTTGCTCACCTGTAACAGGTGATCTCCGGGAGCAGCAGGAATTTAGTCTTTACAATCCACCCACCTCCCCTAAGAGTTGTATCTCTCTATCTCTCTTTCCCTCTCTCTCTCTCTTTGTCTCAGCTTTAAACTCAACTGGAGAGAGGCAGTTGGGAAAGGCGGGAAGGCAGCACGCAGGCGCTGTGGTATGCTCCCAAAAGCTTTCTAATTGAATGCTGAGGAGCGTTCCCGCACAGGCTCTGTCTGTACCGACGATACCCATATGTGAAGACTAAATTCCTGCTGTTCCCGGAGATCACCTGTTACAGGTGAGTAACTATGCTTTCCTGTGGTACGCTTAAACACAACTTTGCCAAATTTGTGATTGTTTCAGTAGTTCTACGGGAGGGGAACTGGAGATTGTGCCTAAACTCTCAGATCATTTCGCAAATGAGCATGTATTTAGAGATTGTCCTGGTTCAAATTTCTTATTAATAAATACATCTTAGTGATGTTTGGAGACAGGTTCACCTGGGTCTCAAAGGTTACACATGCTACTCAGCTAGATATGCTGCTTATAGTTGCATAGATGTTTTAGTAAAGTGTGACCTGGTGCTCCATACCCCGAAGTGTGTGCTGTCCTTCATAGCATTCTCTTTTTTGCAAATTTTTTAACAAGAATTCCTTATCTTCCCTCCAGTTTAGTCCCTCACCTCTGGGTTGTGCACCACCTTCCGCAGCATGGAGACTGGGCATGTCAAACCTATGACATCACTGCACATATCCAGCTGGCACCACCCACCAGCTTCCAGTGTGTCCAGTCTCCATGCAGCAGGAGGTAGTGAGCCTACGTGCTGGACTCACTAGAGGAGTGAATAAGGAGCTTCGGGCTAGTTAGGGTTTTTTGGCATTGATTTTCACATATACATTAATTCTTTTGGGCGTTTCTGGGCTTAAAGCTATTAAAAAAAAAAAAAAAAAAAAAGGAACAAAGGTCAGGGAGGTGAAGTGGGAGTTGTGGGACAGATACCTCTCACTCTCCCGGTCATCTTTACATCTTCTGTCGGCTCTCCCCTTCTGTTTTGTACGGAGGGGAGCTGTCCAGCCTTTGTTCTCCTCCTGAACCTGCTCAAATTTCAGCTGTCTGATTCTGCTGAAATCGCCCAGTCATAGTGAGCTGCTGCAGCTGTGCTTCATTCAGATCGGGGCCAGTCTGCAGGCAGGACTTCCCCTTGGTCAGGGGAGTGAGCAAAGGCACTAAAAGAGCCTGGAGGCAGAGTTAAGTGCTCCGGTGAATTTTTTCTTTTCGGGTACAGAATCATGGCCTGCTGCCACTTGGGAGGCTTGTTAATTGGCAGGCATTGCTGAGGAGATTAAGGACCCGTTTTTTCCCACGATTTTTGTTAACTGGAGATTTTTTTCTGTCAGGAACTCCTTCAGTCAGTAAACTCTTTCAGTTCTGGGGGGGGGGGGTTCACTTTAGCTTATTTATTGTTGTTTGGTATTCTTAAAGGGACAACGCATTTTTTAAAAAATTGGTTTTGCGTTAGCTGTTTACCTTTTTGTTTCCTAATTGTATTTTTGAAGCTCTGCTGGTTTGATTCCATTTCTAAATTTTCAGTTGTTCCGTAGCGGTAATGCTAGCACGCCCTCAGTGCCTAGTGTGTGGCTCCCGCCGGGGCATGGTCTCAGAGGCTGGTGTGTGTCGGGGCTGTGCTGCTGAAGCGTGTACCATGGAGCAGGAGTCCCAGGAGAAGGCTGTAGGGGATGCTCCGTTGGGAACGCAGGGTTCTGCAGGAGCCTCGGAGGGGGAAGCCCTGCTGGACCCTTCGGCTATTCTTGTTACAGCTAGTCCGGCGTTGCTTGGTGCGTCCGCGATGCCGCTAGGAGCGGTGCCAGCATTGGGAAACTTCACACCAGACTTTGTGTTACTGCTTTATCAGGCCTACTGTTTGCGCCAACAGGGGGTGTTTGCAGATGCATCGCTTCATGGGGCAATGGGGGTCCAAGCGGCCTTGGTCAGGGCTGGGAGCGCTGATGGCAGACCAGTTAAGAGACCTCGGTTAGTGGACGAGCAGCCCTTAGGTATGGATTGGCTGGATGCTGAGGACTTTGACTTGGAGCCAGAAGCAGGAATGGAGGAGTTAGAGGAAGGTGAAATTCTGGAACCTGAAGATTAAGCCAGGATTATCCGGGTCTTTCGGAGAGAGGAGCTCACAGCACTCATAAATGTCTCTTCAGGCGCTCAATCTTTCTTCAAGCACACCCACAGAGGATGAGGGGATTAGAGGATCCTCTCATACAAGCGGTGCGAAAGTCCCAAGGGGTGTTTCCCATTCATAGGGTCATCAAACAGATGATTCAGGGATGAGTGGGATTTGCCGGAGGCAGGTTTGCGTGGTATGTGGTCAATGAATCGTCTTTATCCCTTGGTTGATCAGGAGCGGGAGATGTTGCATTCTCCGCATATAGATGCCGCGGGTTTTTGGCGGTTACAAAAAAGACGACCATTCCGGTGGAAGGCAGTGTGGCTTTTAAAAGACACACAGGATCGGAAGGTGGATGTCCTATTGAAGCAAGCCTTTGAGGTTAATGCTCTGTGTCTTCAAACCTGTATTTGTGCGGCTTGGGTAGCAAGAGCATGCCTTTGATGGTCGCAGTGTTTACAGCAGCCAGGGTGGCAGACGCAGAAGGATTTAACTAGGCTGGAGTCAGGTTCAGCTTATTTAGCCGATGTACAGTATCATATGATTCGAGGTTTGGCAAATTCCATGGCCTCCTTAGTAGCTGCTTTCCGTTATCTTTTGCTCAGGAATTGGGCGGCGGATGTTGTCCTCCAAGTCGCGTCTTAGCAAACTTCCTTTTAAAGTAAAGGAAAGTTGTTGTTTGGCGATGATCTCGATTTGGGAAAATCAAAAGGAGGTCGCTTACCGGAGCATAAGCCGAAGCCGGGACGCACTCAATTAACTTTACGGGGTCAGTCTTGGGACTTACGGCATTTTCGTACCTCCCAGTTGGGAAGCTTTCAAAGAGGGAGGTTTTCCTCTCAGGTGCAAAGTTTTATAGAGGCTTCGGAGGAGCGGGCAGAGGCTTTGCGGCTCCCGCCTTCTCGGGATTTAGAAAGACTCAATGAAATGAGGGGTCCCAAGCAGTAATTCAGCCAATAGGGGGTCGTCTTTGGGAGTTTTTTCCTGCCTGGGTCCAGATAACATCAGACCAGTGGGTGTTGGAGGTCATTCGCGAGGGCTATTCTTTCGAGTTGGCCTGCCAGTGGTCAATTCCTTTGTCCGTCCCCTTGCAGGGGCTGAGACAGGGCAATGGCGGTATGAGAGTCTGTCTCGGCTGCTGCAACTGCGAGTGGTGGTTCCGGTACCGCAAGAACTGTACGGTGTCAGTCGATACTTTCTTTATTTGATAGTTCCAAAGGAGGACAGGGCCTACTGTCCAATTCTAGATCTCAAGGGGGTAAATCGATGCCTGTGCGTACCTCATTTCCGGATGGAAACCTTACGTTCTGTTATGGTAGCGGTTCGTCAAGGCGCATTCTTAACATCTCTGGATCTCACTGAAGTGTATTTGCACATCCCAATCAGACCAGATCATCAAACGTTTCTCAGGTTTGCATCGCCATGTGGGCATTTTCAATTCCAAGCTTTGCCCTTCAGACTAGCGATGGCCCCACATACCTTCACCAAAGTGATGGTTGTAGTAACAGCGCTCTTTGAAAGGAGGGGATATTGGTTCATCCTTATCTCGACGACTCGCTGATTCGAGTGAAATCCAGGACCGAAAGTCTGTGGCTAACGGGCAGAGTGGTACAGCTCCTGCAGAGTCTCGGTTGGGTGGTCAATACGGCCAAGAGCCAGCTAGTCCTAACGCAAGTTCTGGAATACTTGGGAGTGCGTTTCGACACTCGGCTGGGAGCAGTATTTCTTCCGGAGCATCGCGCCCGGGCCTTTCGGCAATTGGTGTGCAATTTTTTGAAGACTCCGGCTCCATCGGCCTGGCATTATTTACAGGTGTTAGGAACAATGGCAGCAACTCTGGAGGTTGTGCCGTGGGCCAGGGCTCACATGCGTCTGTTGCAAAGGCTGCTGCTCTGCCGCTGGTCGCACCAGAACGATTCTCTGGCCAGGCGCCTTTCCTGGCCACTTCGGGTGAGGGAGTTACTACATTGGTGGCTTTGTCTGCAGAATCTGGAGGCGGGCATGCCTCTCGAACAACTGCGTTGGCTTCCGGTACTGATGGATGCCATTCTAGCGGGTTGGGGAGCTCATTGCGTAGAGCTCTTTGCGCAGGGCTTCTGGATGGCACAGGAGTCCCAGTGGTTGATCAACCGTCTGAGGTTGTGAGTGGTAGCTCTGGCGCTTTGAGCCTTCGAGGCCACCATAAAGGGTCATGCAGTTCGAGTGCTATCGGACAATGCAGCAACAGTAGCGTACCTCAATCGGCAAGGTGGCACAGGAAGTGCGGCGATGAAGGAAGAGGCAGAAAATCTATTCGCTTGGGTGGAGCCGCGTCTCCAGGCGCTGCCAGCAGTGCACATTGCCGGATCGGACAATGTCACGGCAGACTATCTCAGCCGAGTAAGGATAGATCCAGGAGAATGGGAGCTTCACCTGGACGTCTTTCCCAACTTTCCTAACAGGGGCTCTACAGATCAACCACCAGTAAGGATTTGAGGGTTTATTTTATTATATTAAATTGCTAGCTCTCTGACTGGGAGCTCTTAAAAGGTTTTTTAAAGTAAGGTTACTTTCTTTTTGGTGCTTTAGTGGAACTTTCCTTGAGCACAGTAGGTTGCTGAATTCTAGTAACCACCTCAGCTTTGGGAACTGCTAACACCTAATCAGGTGTTAGTTCCCTCCCTACCACCCTGACTCTCACCCACCCCTAGTGAGCAGTCTTGCTTTATAGGGCACCTCCCCATTTAACAAATCACAGAGAATTGGACCAGCACATTTTGAATATAATTAGAGAGATTTAACTGCTTTTTCTCAGAAAGGACAGCTGGGAAACCGGCTGGTACTTGGTAGATCTCTCTCTTTTGCTTTAACAGATACCTAAGCTCCACGAACAGAACAATGGCTGGGAAAAATCATATTGCTAAAGCTGTTGCCCCCGTTACAGCTTCTGCCTCGGTCCAGACAGACAGAGGTCCTAATGACAGTTGAAGGACCGGTTCCATGTGCAGGGTGCCTGCATGCTGAAGCTCTGAGGAAACAAGTGGAGGAACTCAGAGGAGGTGGCGAGGCTGAGGAACATTCAAGAGGAGAAGTACATTGATGAGATGCTTCTTGCAGCAATCAAGCTCTCCAGCAGAGGAGAAGATGGGTGCCAACAGAATGTCGATGGTCAGACACAAGTCACCAGGGCCTGCAAAATCACCAATCCAACTTCTCCAGCCCTTGAATTGAAGAACCATTATGCAGCCCTGGAAGTGGAGGAGGTGAAAGCATCCCTGGAAAGGGAAGAACCAGAGCTCAAGTACCCCAAAATTGCAGAATCAGTGACCAGAAGGAAACGAAGGGTAGTGGTGGTTGGAGACTCTCTTCTGAGGGGTACTGAGGCGTCCATCTGCCGACCAGACTTGATGTCCAGAGAGGTATGCTGTCTGCCTGGTACCAAAATCCAAGATGTTAACTGAGAGTTTGCCGAGACTCATCAAGCCACTGACTATTACCCAATGTTGCTAATCCATGTTGGAACAAATGATACTGCCAGGTATATCTCGGAACGTATCAAAAGTGACTTCATGGCTCTGGGACAGAAGGTGAAGCAGTTAGGTGCACAGGTGGTGTTCTCTTCAATCCTCCCTGTTGAGGGTAAAGGTCAAGGCAGAGAGGCTCGCATCCTGGAGATGAATGCATGGCTGCGTGGATGGTGTCATCGAGAGCGTTTTGGTTTCCTAGACCATGGGATGCTGTTCCAAGGGTTGCAGAGCAGAGATGGCATCCATCTGTCCAAGAAAGGTCAACGCGTCTTCGGTAGTAGACTGGCTAATCTACTGAAGAGGGCTTTAAACTAGATTCATTGGGGATGGGTGAAGAAAGCCCCCAGGTAGGTGAAAGCCCCCAGGTAGGTGATACATTAAATACCTTTATGGAAATGGGTAACAGGGGTAACATATGGAGAGCAGTGTGTATAAATGCCCTTGGCATGGGAAATAAGATCCCTGATGTTGAAGCTTTGGTGGGAGTGGCTGACTTGGATTTAGTGGCAGTTACAGGAACATGGTTCACAGAAATCCATGATTGGGATGTAACTATACCTGGCTATACTTTATTCAGAAAGGACAGGGTAGGAAGAAGGGGAGGAGTGGCACTATATGTAAAAACTACTATTAAAGCTTTGGAATTACAGAGCTTAAAAGGGAGAGAGGAGGCATTGTGGGTTAAACTAGAAAGGGAAAGAGAAATCTATTTGCATTGTGTGATATACAGACCTCCCTCACAAGAGGAAGAAGTGGACAGAGTTAATTGAAGATCTACGCAGCATTGCTAGGAAAGGGGAAGTGCTACTGATAGGGAATTTCAATATGCCAGATGTTGATTGGCACATTCCTGCTGCAGTATCATCTAGAAGTAAGGAGATCCTGGATTCTCTACAGGGAGAACTATTCAGGCAATTGGTAACAGACCCCACACGTGAAGGGGCCATACTGGACTTAGTGCTTACCAATGCTGAAAGTGTTTCTGATGTTGTAGTGGGAGATCATTTTGCATCCAGTGATCACCAGATGGTGTGGTTCAGTATTAGGACTAGGGCTGTTAGAATCCATTCAAAGGTGAGGATCTTAGACTTTAGGAAGACTAACTTTGTGAAGATGGGCCAATACCTCAGGGAGTCGTTAGTGGGATGGGAACAGCTGGGGGATGTAGAAAAACAGTGGGCAAAACTGGAAGGGGATGTTTTAAGGGCAACCAACCTTTTTGTTAAAATGGTAAATAAAGGTAAAAGGAAAAGGAGACCGCTATGGTTTTTGAAAGAAGTAGCTGAAAAAGTGAAGAAAAAGAGGGAGGCCTTCATGAAATAGATCACAGAGAGAGGAAGACAGGCATCTATATTTGGAAAAACTCAGAGAAGTTAGCAAAGTAGTCAAGAAGGCAAAGATTCAAAAGGAGGAGGAAATAGCCAATGCAGTAAAATGGGGGGATAAGACATTTTTCAGATATATTAGTGAGAAGAGGAAGGGCAAAAGTGGTATTGTCAGATTCAAGGGTGCAGGGGAGGAATATGTAGAAGCTGATAAGGATAAAGCGGAATTGCTTAAATATTTTTGTTCTGTGTTCACAGATGAAGAACCAGGAGCAGGACCTCAGAAAACACCCACAAATCGGAACAGAAGCGAGGGATATCTTGAACAATTTTCAGAAGACTGTGTTCGTGAGAAACTAGCTCAACTTAAAGTAGGCAAAGCGATGGGACCGAATGGGATACACCCAAGAATACTGAAGGAACTTGGGGACGTTGTAGCAACTCCACTGACTGACCTTTTCAATGCCTAGTTGGAGTCGGGAGTGGTGCCAAAGGACTGGAGAGAGGCTCATGTAGTCCCTTTACACAAAAGCGGAATTAAGGATGTGGTTGAAAACTACAGGTCGGTTAGTTTAACTTCGGTGGTGAGTAAATTATTGGAAACGCTGCTGAAAGAGAAAGTAGTAAGGTTTCTGGAGTCCAGTAGATTACAGGATTTGAGGCAGCATGGATTCACCAGAGGCAGGTCTTGTCAGACAAATGTGATTGATTTCTTTGACTGGGTGACCAGGGAGTTGGACCAAGGGAGAGCCCTAGATGTGGTGTATTTAGATTTCAGTAAAGCCTTTGACACTGTTCCTCACAGGTGACTTATAAACAAACAGAGCACCCTAGGGATGGACCCTAAAGTTACTGTTTGGGTTAGAAATTGGTTGGGTGGGAGGCGACAAAGAGTACAAGTAAATGGAGCTCACTCTGAGGAGAAGGATGTTACCAGTGGTGTGCCCCAGGGATCTGTCCTTGGTCCGATTCTTTTGAACATCTTTGTTAGTGATATAGCGTAAGGGCTGTCAGGTAAGGTTTGCCTCTTTGCGGATGATATCAAAATCTGCAATAGAGTAGACACCCAGGAAGGTGTAGATAGCATGAGGAGGGATCTAGCCAAGCTTGAAGAATAGTCTAGAATTTGGCAGCTGGGATTTAATGTTAAAAAAATGTAAGGTCATGCATTTTGGCTGCAGCAATCGAAGGGAGCAATATAGTATAGGGGGTGAAGTACTTTTGTCCATTAAAGAAGAGCAGGACCTAGGCGTGGTTGTGTCTGATGATCTTGAAGTAGCTAAACAGGTAGAAAAGGCGACGGCAAAAGCTAAAAGGATGCTTGGGTGCATACGGAGAAGAATGGCCAGCAGAAAAAAGTTGGTGATAATGCCTCTGTATAAGTCTTTGATGCGACCTCATTTGGAGTGTAGTGTGCAATTCTGGAGACCGCACCTTCAAAAGGATGTGAACAGGATGGAGTCGGTGCAGAGGGTGGCTACTAAAATGATTAGTGGTCTTCATTATAAAGCATATGAGCACAGGCTGAAGGATCTTAATATGTCAACTTAGAGCAGGGGTTCTCAACCCTGTCCTCGGGACCCACCTAGCCAGTCGGGTTTTCAGGATAACCACAATGAATATGTATATGAGAGATTTGCATACACTACCTCCATTATATGCAAATCTCTCTCATGCATATTCGTTGTGGTTATCCTGAAAACCCGACTGGCTAGGTGGGTCCCGAGGACAGGGTTGAGAACCCCTGCCTTAGAGGAAAGGCGGGATAGAGGTGATATGATTGAGATGTTTAAATATCTCCGTGGCATAAATGTTCAGGGAGAAGAACCTCTTTCAATTGAAAGCAAGTTCTGCTATGAGGGGACATGGGATGAGGGTGAAGGGAGATAGATTCAGGAGAGATATTTTCTGAAATATTTCTTTACAGAAAGAGTAGTGGATCTGTGGAATTTATTTATTTTATTTATTTAACAGTATTTCTAAACCGCCTTATCTTAATAATCAAGGTGGTATCACAGCAAACAATCAGGTCAAGTGAGTGTGTTATACATGCAGTGGGGGGAAATTGAGTGTGTGTTGTGTTGTGTGCTAGATTGGTGTGAGCTATTTACAGAGTGGAATAGTTTCCCAGTGGAGGTGGTAGAGATGAGGACAGTAACTGAATTCAAAAAAGCATGGGACAAACACAGAGGATCTCTAAAGGTAAAAAGGGGACTGTTGCCTTGGGCAAGTCACTTAACCCTCCATTGCCTCGGAAGAAAGGCCTGGCAATCTACTTCCAGTGACACTGCCAAGACAACCCAGGAGCTTCTGGGTCGCCAGGAGTCAGGACTGACTCGAAGGCACACATTGCATTGCATTGTAGTTGTTGATGTGGAGGGACAGACTGGATAGGCCGTGTGGTCGTTTTCTGTCATCATATTTCTATGTCTTTGCTCAAATAGTCACCAAGTGGATATCGCCAGTTATGGATCTCATGGCGACATTTCAATCTGCAAAAGCAAATAGTTTCTTCATCAGGAGGCGAGAAAGGATGCCAGAAGGTCTGGATGCCTTGCTTCAGCAGCATGGTCTCCTCTTCGTTTTCCCTCCTTGGGCTCTCATAGGGCGTGTGATTCAGCGCATCGAAGCTCATGTGGCAAGAGTGGTCTTGGTGGCTCCGGATTGGCTTTGTTGGCCATGGTATGCTTCTCGTGCGTCTTCTTGATGGGAGCCCGTGGAGGATGCTGGTTCGGGAGGATCTTCTGTTACAAGGTCCTCTGCTGATGCCGCAGGTGGCTCGGTTCTCACTTATGGCTTGGCCCTTGAAAGGACAAGGTTAAAGAACAGAGGTTATTCCAGTGCGGTCATTTCCACTTTGCTGTTGGCTAGGAAGAGATCGACGTCCTTGGCATATATAAGCGTATGGCGTATTTTTGAGAACTGGTGTGAGCGGCGTTGGGTTCACCCGGCTACGGTGTTGGTTCTGGTTCTGGTGGTGCTGAGTTTCTTGTAGGATGGTTTTGATAAGAGATTGTCTGCCAGTTCGTTAAGAGTCCAGCTGGCAGCTATTTCCTGTTATCGAGGTAAAATGCAAGGGGTCGCCTTGGGGGCCCATGTTGATGTGCGTTTTCTGAGAGCGGTTTCACGGCTGTGTCCTTCGCACAGGGTGGTGTCCCCTCCGTGGGATCTCAACTTGGTTTTAGGAGCTCTAACTAGGGAACCCTTCAAACCTTTGCATCAGGCTTCTCTAAAGGATTTGACTTTGAAGACAGTGTTTTTGGTAGCCATTTGCTTGGCACGCCATATCTCGGAGTTACAGGCTTTGTCCTGTCGAACTGTTTCTGACCTTTTCAAGGGAGAAAGTGGTGTTACGTCCCGTTCTGTCTTTTCTACCAAAGGTAGTTTCAGCTTTTCACGTGAAACAATTTCTCTTTTCCAGTTTTAGGTTACTCAAATGATAGTGGGGCGGACTGTAGTTTGCGTTTGTTAGACATAAAGAGGGTTCTGAGGCGATATCTGAAGGTCTCGGAGCCCTTCTGCAAGTCAGAGCGTTTGTTCGTACTCTTTGGAGGGCCGCTTAAGGGGGAAGCGGCAGTCAAAGCTTCGATTTCCAGATGGGTTCATGAAGCGATTGCTTCAGCGTATATCTTGCAAGATCGTCAGGTGCCCTTAGGGCTGAGGGCTCATTCTACTAGGGCGTAAACGGCGTCGTGGGTGGAACATAGCTTGGTTCCTCCGGTGGAGATTTGCAGAGCGGCGGGAGATGTCTGTTTCGGTTCTGTGGTCTTACGGTCCGGGTGGACAGGTCCCTCCCATTAATTTACTGCTCTGTTACATCCCAGATGTGAGGGACTGAACTGGAAGGACTTACCTGCTAATTGTTGTTCCTTGTTCAGTCCCAATTCTGTTCCATACCGCAGAGTCCTTCTTTCAGGCAGGACTTGTGAGAGCAGCTAAGCGGAAGTGTAAAGAATCTGGATTTTGCTGTATTCAGTCAAGGTATGTGTTGTTGTTTCTGGCTGTATATTCTGTATTCTGCCTTCTTGCTCTCTGTCTTGTCCGTTCTGGTCTTTCTATGCTGGCGGAGGAGAGAGAGTTATTCTTTAGGTAAAGGGGGATTTAGTTCAGTTTACAAGTTAAATGTTATATTTATTATTATAGCTACTTATTATCGCTCCTCTGAGCCTGCTTTGTCATTAGATCACTGGAGGCTGACGGGTGGTGCCAGCCGGATATGTGCCGTGATGTCACAAGTTTGACATGCCCAGTCTCCATGCTGCGGAAAGTGGTGCACATCCCAGAGGTGAGGGACTGAACTGGAGTTCCTCAAGGAGCAACAATTAGCAGGTAAGTCTAATTTCTCTTTTTCACATATTTATTTATTTTATTTATTTAACAGCTCTTATATACCACGCTATTTGACATCAGTGCGGTTTACATTAAAACAAAATACACTCAGATTTAGAGAACTTGTCCAAGTTACAGGTAACAGGGGAATAAAACAAGGATTAACTGGGGAATAGCATATGAATAATTAAATAAAAGCAATTACATATAGTATCCAAGAAACCTCTTGTTAACAGCAATAGTTGGAGCGACTTAAAAAATTAAACAGAAAATAAATGACCAAAGAAAAAAGAGAAAATTTACCCCAACTAATACCCAGGCCACCATAGGGAGGGGAGGGGGGGAGAACAAGGCACAATTGAGATAAATACTTATCTCCAGGAACAAGCAGGAATGAGTCTTCACATATGGGTACGTCGGTACCGACGGAGTCCGCGCGGGAACGCTTCTCAGCTTCCAATCAAAGAGCTTTTGGAAGCATCCCACCATGCCTGCGTGTTGCCTTCCCGCCTTTCCCAACTGCCTCTCCTCAGTTTTCGTTTTCCGCGGAGCCGGCAGGACGTCCTCCTATCACTGCAGAAAATTCTTGTTTTATTTCTTTAGTTTTCTTGTGGTCGTGGCTGTCTTCCCCGACGCCACCGGTACCGCTGGTGTTTTCTTTTCTTTTCTTGTAAAATCTTCCTTTTTCAAGGAATATTTTTTCTTCATAGTGTCCCACGGTTTCTTAGGCCTTTTAGGCTGCCTTTTTCCTTCATGGAACCGCCAGCCACTTTCTCCAAGAAATGTTCAAACTGTGGTGGTACAACTTTATTTTTAGACCCTCGAAGTCGGTGTCTAACCTGCTTGGGTCCTGACAACAGTTTGGTGAGAAGAGGTCTTCAATATCGAGGTTCCCTCGATACACGGTTTCCCTTCAACTTCGGGGCACCGTCCCCTTCTTCTTCTACACAGGATCAGGTAACCCACAAACAGTCTGTTAAGACTAGCCAGCCCTCGAGTGGTAGGTCTCATGCACAGCATGTAGACGGCTCCGGCCTTGCCCTCGAGGGCCTACTGGCTTCAAACCGTGGCGGGAGTCTTCGGTCTCCAAAGCCTTTCAGGGGTTTCAGGTTGTTCCTGGGGATCACCCCTCACAGAACATACCTGAGCTGTGTCCGGTGGTGGCATCCGCTTCGAGCGGTACCAATACCCCGGCATCGGCACTGGTGTTGGATGAAACACTCCTCACCAGGGATGGTCATCTGGCATCCTCGGTGCCTTTGGGACTGGTGGATACTCTCCAGACTGACTTTCCATTATCGGTACCAGCACCGATACTACCACCGACGTCGGTACCCTCCAGACGTGCATCGATAGCCTCGCTTACTTCGATGCCGAGTCTGGAATTGATCTTCAGTCTGGAGGACTGGGTACCGACTCGCCTTGGTACCGGCTCTCAGCGGTACCGAAGGCTCGGTTCCGATGATTCGGATCTGCAACTCTCGGTTCCCCCGAGGCCGATTGAATTGCCACTGGTTGACCTTCATTCACCGGTATCAGACACGGTACCGAAGTCGGTACCGATGTCCTCATTACCCTTACGGTCAGTGCCTTCCATGCTTCGCTTATCAGGCTCTCTGCCCTCGATGCCGAGTTTGGAATCTATCTCTAGTCTGGAAGACTGGGTACCAATACGCTTTGGTACCGACACCGATCGATACCGGTGGTTCGGTACCGAGGATAGCGGCCGGAGGTTTTCGGTTACCTCGGTACCGATTGAACTGTCACCGATGACTGCTCCGATGTCTCTGTCGGGCCCAACTCCGACATCGGTACCGGTATTGGCATCGGTACCGGTATCCACAGTAGCATCGTGGCCAACTCCTGCCATGCTTTTTTCAACAGGATCGCTCCCTTCTATGCCAAGCTTGGAGTCGATACCTGGCATGGACAATGTGGTAATGACGGTCGCTGCTCCTGACTGCCAGTACCGGCAACCATCCCTTAAGCATTCCACACTGCACTGTGCAGGATCTTCTATTCCTATATATTTGGATAGCTCTATCGATGCTCAGGCTGGTTCTTCAGATCTAACCTGTCCAAGGGAGATTCCTGTTGGGGATCCCTCTTTTCAGAGTTTCCTCCTGGATATAGCAAGATCTCTTGCCATTCCTATCCCAGGACATGATCCTGCACAAGGCTCTCTTTCTACCAAAGCAAAGGAGAACATAATGCTTCTTTTGCATCATTCCTTGCAGGATCTCCTTCTAGGAATGTGGGAAACACCTTTAAGGGTACCCCCACCTTCCAGAGCAACTGATCTCTTATATCAGGTGCCCCCTTCTCCAGGGTTTCAAAAGGCTCATCTTCCTCATCATTCCATAGTAGTGGAATCGGCAATGAGGCGGGTAAAGAGTAAGAAAAAGCACTGTTCTTATCCGCCAGGTCGTGAGTCTAAGACACTAGATGCCTTTGTACGTCAAACCTTCCAGACATCTATGCTTTCTGCAAGAATTCTCTCATATATTTTTTATATGAGTCTATCTCTTGAGGAGGTCGCAAAGCAATTACATCTTTTGACTCCTTTCCTTTCAGATTCCAAGAGTGCAGACTATTCCTCACTGCTTACGCATATCCAGAATATCTCTTGGTTTCTTTCTCGTGCTTCCCTAGACTCTTTTGAGTCTGTTAGCAGAACTTCTGCTATAGCTATAGGGGCACGACGTAGAACCTGACTCCAAGCTTCAGACTTGGACAAATGGGCACAACAAAGACTGGGACATACTCCTTGCACTGGAGAAAATCTCTTCAACAAGGAGTCTTTACGTCAGGTTACTCAGTTGTCCACTGATTTACCTGTTCCTAGGGGTTGTTCTACACCTTCTTCTGTCCCAGTAGGTAGGAAATGTCCTACCAAACTTTCTTCCCACAGGAGAAGAAGGTTTTATTCATCACTTGCCCATCATACAGATGTTCCTAAATAGGGGAGGCATCGTCCTGGTCTGAAGAATCCAACCTCTCACCAGGCTCAGCAAACCCAGCAACCGCAGGGTTTCTGATCAATCATCATCAGATGCTTGTGACTCTTGGGGTTTAGAATCTGCAGTTTGCTTCTTCTCAATAGAGGCAATCCACCGCTTCATTCTAACCCCTAGACATGGATCTCTTTCCAAAAGACCTCCATTTTTTCTATATTTCTATGAGCTGTCAGGATGCTCATGCCTATAGGTCACAGGTTTCTCCTCTTCTTCCTGCTAGGGAAAGAGGTCTAACCACTATCAAATGATAGTTTCCTGTGCCAGCATGTATTTTGTCCTTTCTATAGACTTACTACTTGGTAAGTCTTCTTCAGCTCCATTCTCTTCACCCTCTTACCAAGCTTTTTCTTCTGTAAGAGCGGAATTACTTCACTGGAGGGCTTTTTCTTCAGCCTCTCTAGTTTTGTCACTTTCCATTGCAGAGTTTTCCTCTCTGAGTTAACTCCTCTGTTTCAATCTTGCTTTGGGGCAGCTTATCAGACATATCCAGAGTTTCCACTCCTGTTCTGTCTGTTCTTTCTGTTTTTAAACAGTAAGATTCTTTCTGCTGTCTTGCTAGCAGCTGCCTATGCAGGAGCCTTAATGTTTGGACCACTGGTTCTTGTCCACAAACAACCAGATTTGTCCTCCACTAACATTCTCTCTAGTCTTAGTAATGGCTCCAAGTCAGTGCTTTCATCTATCTTGGAGATTATCTCACTACAAGCTTTCTGGATTGTCTTCTATTTCTGCCATCTCCATTCTCCTGGGTTTGGCAGCATAGTTGGCAGAGATACTGGCTCTCCAGCAGCCAGTTCTATCTCCTCATTCTCCTGCATCATGCTCTCTGCAATTCTACAGAGAAGCTTTCCACTATGGGCCCTTGCTAGAGAGCATGGGGTTTTTTTCTCCAACAACTATCCTAGATGGTTGGAAAAGGCTTTTCAGTCATGTCTCCCATGACTAGAAGGGTTCTCCCTTCTCTTACTATCCCCTTTTTGATATAAAGGACATAGGCCTTCTCTTACGTGAAAGCTTAAGGAGTTGCCAATTCCCTGCTTTGGTCCATAGTATTCCCAATTGGGGATATGCTCTTTCTCCTTGCAGCTTTTCCTCATGGTAAGAACGCATGATACTTTTTGCCCTTAAGCAGGTCAACATGGTATCTCATCTCTATGCGTCTTCTGTCCACTTACCATGCTAGAGTTCTGGAAGACTCGGGACTTGCTGGCTGCAGACTGATATTATCCTCTGTTTTTCCCGTAACCGTCCTGGTTATTTCACTAGCTAGCATCCTTGCAGATCATAACCAGGAGGAATAGATTCTCTATATATCTTTTCAAGTAGGTTCTACCTCCTTGTTGTTAGATGAATCTTTCCTCTCCACATATCCTATGTGAATACCGTGCTGTAGGCATATCTGTCTGTTTAATTGCAGACACCCATATATAGGCCTACATATTCATATCTATCTTTTGTGTGTATTTTATGCCTTTCCATATCTCACTATAGATATATTCTTATATGTCTATCTATATATCTATATGTTTGTATGTATATATATATATATATATATATATATCTCTGTCGAGATATTTTATTATAGATAGATATGTATCCACATACTTATCTATCTGACTGTCTATGCTCATAGCTATATGATTCCGACAGATGGGCTTTACCCATACCTATGCTATCCAGCAGGTTGAGGTTCTACACACACAACCACTCCTGTGGTAGTCAACAACTTTTATACCATAACCTTAGGGTTTAGGTACCTCTGAAGCTCTCCATGCTCCAATATCTCTCCTAGCTTACCCCAGTTAGGAGAGACATTGCGGATCTTCAGTTAATCACAGGCTTTAACGCCTCAGGCATTTGTCCTCTCTTTTTGGGATACAAGGTGTTCCCATACCCTTTCTCCCCACAAGGACTGTGCCTGTTTGTCCAAATCGGTTAGCCTTTCTCTTTTTGCTCCTAAGAGTGAGCCATTCTGCCGCCAAAAGAGTTTGGCTTTTGTCATAAAGCCTTCCGCTGAAGGCCCACCGTTCTTGTACTACCCCAGTTTTTTTTTACTGGGGTTACCTGTTACCTTTCAGGATTCTGACTTCCACTGTTTTTCCTACAGTGAGGTCCTCTTCGAGGTTCCTCTACTGGGTTCCCCAGTAGATCCCATGAACCTCCATACTTCTGTGAAATCCTGTTAGGGGAGATCCATATTGCAATATTTCATTTCAATATCATTGATGACAATTATCATCCACACATAGACTTGGTTAAGCTGTTTTCCACAGCACCTTTCTCTTTTCAACTCCTACCCTCCATCCTCAGGATGCCTGGTGTTATGTTCCAATCTATGACATGCTGGGACTCCAGGCATCTTAGCTTGGGAGTCCCCATATGTGAAGACTCATTCCTGCTTGTTCCTGGAGATAGCACAATTACTTACCTGTAACAGGTGATCTCTGGGAACAGCAGGAATAAGTCTTCATAACCCACCCACCTACCCTAGGAGTTGTATCTCTATCTATCTTTCCTTTCCTCTCTCTCTCTTTGTCTCAGCTTTAAAACTTAACTGAGGAGAGGCAGTTGGGAAAGGCGGGAAGGCAGCATGCAGGCGTGGTGGGATGCTTCCAAAAGCTCTTTGATTGGACGCTGGGAAGCATTCCCGCGCGGACTCCGTCGGTACCGACGTACCCATATGTGAAGACTTATTCCTGCTGTTCCCAGAGATCACCTGTTACAGGTAAGTAACTGTGCTATATTAACCCAAAAGAAAATGTGATACCACTAGATGACCAAAATACACTTGATTGCTTTTCAGGGAGTAGATGATGCCAAATCTTCAGGCAATAAGGGCAGGCGGGCTTCACACTGGTCTGGAATTTAGGGAAATCATCAGCTGGTCATAGAAAATATCTTGAAAGCATGAAATTTAATTGCACGATTGCAAAGAAAATTCAATCAAAACAATCCCTCTCCCACATCTCGGGGGCTTAGCCATGGAGTGGCTGGAGAGCCATAGCCCCCCCCCCCACACTTTTGCTTCAAGTCCCTCTCGATTCTCAGGCACTGGCGCAACACATTGTGCAAGCCCTATGCTTGCACAGAGGAGGGCTTTGAAGGGGCAGTGGCAGCAGTGCAGTAACAAAGAAAATCCCAGGCCACAGTTTCAGGAACAATGATGCAAAGCACTGGCACTTTTTTTAGTTTACTTTGAGCTGCGTTACTTTTCTGGGTTGCAGCTGCAAGTGGGGATTTTTATTTCACTTCTACTAGAACCTGAAGCTTGCTCACTCTGTGCACTGAAGTGACAGCCACCAAAAATAAGACCTTTCAGGTCAAAACTTTCAGAGGACAGGAATTGAGAGGCTCAAAAGGAGCTTTCATCAGCTGCATGAGAACCACATTGAGATCTCAAGACACTGCAGGTAGCTTATATTTGAAAAGAAGAAAGCCTCGCATGAAGCAAACCATTAAGGGCTGTACAGAGATGGGTTTACCTTCTATACCACGATGCTAAGCTCCAATGGCACGGAGATGAACTCTTGCAGAATTGGACTTGTTTCCAAACTCAGACAGGTCAAGAAGGTACTCAGTGTTTGTGTGGGACAGGCAAAAGGATCTATTGGACATTCCCCACACTGGACAGCAAACGTCTTCCATTAGACTGTGTAAGACCACCTTGTTGAGGCCCTCCTCTTTGTCCACTCTCAACCTACCTGTCTGTGTTACCAGTCGTAGTCTTCAAAGCTTGGATGTTGAGAGGCTAGGGACTTGATGGGATGCAACATTGAACCGTTTTCCTGCAAGATTAAGTTTGGTGCTTGCCCTAGATGCATTGGATCCTGGATAGAGTTCCAGAAGTAGAGTGAAACCATGGTTGCCTGGGCCAATAAGGAGTGATAAAGGATCATCATACCCCCTCTCTGCTATAGGTTTCAGGAGGGTCTTGGCAAAGTGATGTACTGGAGGATATGTGTACACAAGCCCTCCCCCCAATTGAACAAAGCATTTGAGGCTAGTTTGCTGTGCATCCTCACCCTGGAGTAGAACCTGAGGCACAGAGAACTGTGGCAAAGAGGTCTATTGAGGGGGTGCCCCATGCCTGAAAGGTATGGATCACCATCTTTCTGTCCAGGATCCATTTGTGTGGTTGAAGGACTCTGCTCAGTCTGTCCACTAGGCCATTCTGATCACTGAGGAAGATGACACTTAGCTGTATCCCGGGAAAGATGGCAAAGTTCCATAGTCTGACCATTTCTGTAAACAGGAAGTACAATCCCATTCCTAACTTGTGTTTATATAAAACATGATGACTTGATTGTCAGACTGGATTAGAAAGATTTGGTTTAATAGCTGATCTCTGAACGCCTTTAGAGAGTTTGCTATAGCTCTTAATTTCAAGGAATTGATCTGATGGCGATGTTCTTGGAGGGAGCAGTTTCCCCAAGTGTATAACTCAACAAAGTAAGTTCCCCATCCCAGTTTGGATGCATCTGTTGTGAGAAACTTTTGATAAGGAAGAATTTGGAAGGGTAGACAATTGGCCATATTGTCTTGGATTGTCCACCAGGTGAGAAATTGGGCTAGTGGAAAAGTGACAGACAGAGCATTGTTGAGCTTTCCGGTGGACTGAGTCCACCGAGTGCTCAAGGTTCATTGAGCACATCTCATATAGAGACGTCCAAAGGGTATTACATGAACTGTTGAAGCCATGTGGTCTATTAGCATCAGCATGGTATGCGCTGACATTTGCTGCCTTATTGGAACCTCTTGCACTATCACTATGGATAGTCTATCTTTTGGGAGGAAAGCTTTTGCTTGACCTCCGATAAACTATTTGTTAGGAGGGGTGAAGAAGGGATTTTGAGTAATTACAAACCCCTAGTAGTTTCAACACCTGAATGGTAATCCACAAAGATTACAGGGTTTCCTCTGGATTGGTGCTCTTGAGCAGCCAATCGTCCAAGTAAGGAAAAAACGTGTAATCCCAGCCTGCGTATATACGCTGCTACTACAGTGAAACGTTTTGTGAATATGCAAGATGCTGGTGTGAAGCCAAAAGGCAGTACAAGATACTTGAAGTGCTGTCTTCCCACAATGCATCTGAGAATCTTCCCATGAGTGGAATGTATTTGGATGTGGGTATATGCATACATGAGATCCAGCGAGCATAACCAGTCTCCCTTTTATAAAAAGGGAAGTAGGTTGCCTAAAGAAATAATACCGAACTTTTTCTTGACCAAATATTTGTTTAGATTTTAGATCTAGGATGGGGTGGTATCTCCCTGTCTTTTTAATAACCAGGAAATACCTTGAGTAAAATCCTTGCACTTCCTGTCCTAGTGGAACAGGCTAATTCATAGTTTCATTCTGAAGAGTGGAAATTGCCTGAAGTAATTCCTGATGCTGAGGGTTTAGGGATTGAACCCTTGGGGGGCAGTTTAGAAGAGATTTTGAATAGATGAGGTTTGTAACTTTTTTGGATAATTTGCAAAACCCAGGTGTCTGAGGTTACAAAGGGCCATAGTGTGAGAGCTTCCCTCTGCCTTGTGAGCCCTCCACCAACACTATGGTTAGAATGGCTATACTCTGCAGGATGCGGTCAAAACCCCACTCAGATGACTTCTGCTTTGATCTAGCATGAGGAATCTTCTTGGGGTGGGAGTAGCAAGAGGCAGGGAAATACCTATGCTTTTGAGAGTAATAGACTTTACTCAGATTGCCACTATGATACCTCCTTTGATAGGTGGTCAACTCAGACGTGTACCTGGAAAGTGTTTAAAGCATATTCGATTATTTCCCATTGAGGATGGCTGTTTCCTCAACTTTATCTCTGAAGAGATTGTCTCCGCATCACAGTATATTGGTATTGGAGCCATGAGAATATCTGGGCTGCAATAGCAGAAGCTCCGAACGCCGTATCAAAAATATAGGTTGCTTGGACCATGTACTTCGAGCAGTCTTTGCCATGGCTCACTAGGGAATTGGTAGTGTTTGAGTATCTCCAGGAACAAGCAGGAATGTAGTCCTCACATATGGGTATCGTCGGTACCAACAGAGCCTGCGTGGGAACGCTCCCCAGCGTCCAATAGGAACACTTTTGGGAGCATCCCTCAGCACATGCGTGCTGCCTTCCCGCCTTTCCAACTGTCCCTCTTCAGTTCTTAGTTTTCCACGGAACCGAGAGGATCTATTCCCTGTCACCGCAGAAAATTCTGTCTTTAAATTTCTTTTCTTGTGGTCGCACTTGCCTACCGCACGCCACCTACCGGTACCGCCGGGTCTCTTCTTTTCATTAAAAAAAAAAAAAAATTAGGATTTAAACTTTCTTTTCAGAAACTTTGCTCTTTGGTGATAGGTGCTATTTTGGGCACTAGACCCCATCTTCCTAAAACATGGAAAAGCCAACTAGTGGTTTTAAAAAATGTACTTAAAAGAACATAAGATATGCCATACTGGGTCAGACCAAAGTTCATCAACTCCAGTATCCTGTTTCCCAACAGTGGCCAATCTAGGTCATACGTACCTAGCAGTTTCCCCAAAAGACACAGGTTCCGCAATGCTTGTACTGGGTCAAGCATTGATATCCTGGGTCTCTTCTTAATAATGGTATCTCCAGGAACAAGCAGGAATGAGTCTTCACATATGGGTACGTTGGTACCGACGGAGCCTGCGCGGGAACGCTCCCCAGCTTCCCAAAAAAGGAAAGCTTTTGGGAGCATCCCACAGCGCCTGCGCGCTGCCTTCCCGCCTTTCCTAACCAACTCTCCTCAGTTCTTCTTTGCCGCGGAGCCAGCAGGTCGAGCCCTGTCACCGCTGAAGAAGTTCTTTATTTTATTTTATTTCTTTGGTCGCGTGTCTGCCTTCCCCGACTCCAGACCGGTACCACCGGTCTTTTCTTTCTTTCTTTAAAAAAAAAAAAAAAAATTTGATATTTTTCCTCACTTGGTGTATTTTTCTTCTTCAGGCCTCAGGGCCCGCAAGAAAATTTCCCTCATGGAAAAACCAACCTCCGGGTTCAAAAAATGCACTAAGTGTAGCGGTACTATTTCTGTTACAGATACCCATGAATGGTGTCTTAAATGTTTGGGTCCTGAACACTCCATTCCGGATTGTCCGTCCTGCTCCCTAATGTCTAAACGGGGGTTACAGAACCGAGCAGCTAAGCTCCATGTGCTTTTTCCCGCTGAGGCACCGGCAGTAGCATCGACATCTTCCAGGTCGTCTTCTCCTGAAGGATCTCAGGTAACCAAACATAAACCTAGCAGGTCCTCGAAGAGTAGATCTCCCTCTAAGCATCGAGATGCCTCCGGGCTTGCCCTCGAGGATCCTGCACCAGCCAAACAACCCCGGCGGGAAGCTCCGGCTTCCAAAGCTCCTCCTATGGGGTTACAGGTTGACATCGATGGCACGGCCTCGACCGATCACTTGTTAGATTGCTCTGGGGTACCGGCACCTTCTCCCGGTACCGACTTCCAGGCTTTCATGGCGTCGATGGATCAGAATGTTCTGTCCATGCAGCAGGCTATACAGTCTTTCATTCAAGCTGCGACGCCGATGATACCGCAACGAGCTCCGTTGTCGGTATCGGCTCCGGTACCAGCACCGATGCCGGTACCGACTGCATCGACATCGACCAGGATACCGACTGCTGCGGTTCCTTGTCCAGGGCTACTTCTCGGTACCGATCCGGTACCCGGGACGCCCGATGTCGATACCGCTCGATACGCGTATCGAGTGTTAGAAGACCTGAAGTATCCATAGCCCTTCCTGAGGAGCCTTCTTCTCCAAAACGAAGAATGTCTCCTCCAGAGGACTTGTCCTTTCAAGACTTCATAAGAGAAGTAGCTAAAGGACTCTATTTCAGTAACCTCTGAATCAGAGCCTAGAGCAAAAAAATTAGATATTTTAGGATACTCTAGGGCTCCTAAAGAGGCAGTCACCTTACCAATTCATGAGATTTTTCATGAACACATGATTGATTTATGGGAGACTCCTCTCACTCTCTCTCCTCATTCTCGCAGGTTGGACACTATGTATCGTGTCCCTCCTTGTCCTGGGTTCCAAAAAACTCAGCTTCCTCACCATTCCATTGTGGTGCAGTCAGCTATGAAGAGGATAGAGTACAAAGAGACACTCTTCTGCTCCTCCAGGAAGAGAATGCAGGACCTTGGATGCTTTTGGTAGGAAAATCTTCCAGGCCAGTATGCTTATTGCCAGAATCAACTCAAATAGCCTTTATATGGGTATGTTTCTGAAAGAAGTGGCAGAAAAGCTGCACACTTTCCTCCCTTTTATTCCAGAAGATAAAAGGGAAGAATTCCGCATGTGGCTTAAGCATACTCAAGACATCTCCAAGTTTTCAAACAGGGCAGCCTTTGACTCCTTTGAAGGTGCCAGTAGAGTCTCAGGCATTGCCATAGCTGCTCGCAAAATTGCTTGGCTCCAGGCTTCTGATTTAGAACCCTGGGTTCAAGATGGCTTAGGAAATTTGCCCTGTACAGGTGAAAATCTCTTTGGCAGAGAGTGGCAAATTAAAGCCACTCAAATGGATGCAGAAAATTCTGCTCTGGATAGACTTTCAAGGTCTACCTACATTCCTGCCAAGAAAAAGACTTTTAAAAAGTCTTTTTTCAAAAAGGGCAGGTTTCCTTCCACTTCTGGCCAACAATCTTCTACAGGTCGCTTTACCGCTAAGCGTCAGCAACCTAAGCAGGCCAGGCCTAAGTCTACAGGGGCTGTTGTAACCCAGCAGTCCCAACCCCCTCAGGGTTTTTGACTTGATGCTAGAGAACTTAGCCTTTCTGGCTTTAACACAGCCAGAACCTCTCACCATTCCAGGAAGGTTAGCTCATTTTGCTCCCAGATGGGAGCAAATCACATCAGAGCAGTGGACCCTCTCCATCATAAGAGAGGGCTACAAACTTCATTTCTCAGACCTTCCTCCCCACACCATGGTGAGACACTTCAATTCTCTCACATCTCTTCTCGACCACCTAGGTCAGGAGATAACTACCCTTCTTGCCCAAGGGGCAATAGAAGAAGTTCCTCTTCTTCAACAAGGGTCGGGGTTCTACTCCCCCTATTTTCTCATTCCAAAGAAGACAGGGGGATACAGACCCATTCTAGATCTCAGCGAATTGAACAAATTTCTATGCAGGGAGAAGTTCAAGATGCTTTCTCTGGGCACTCTCCTTCCATACCTTCAAAGTCAGGATTGGCTTTGTTCTCTAGATCTCAAGGATGCGTACACACATGTTCTCATCCATCCATCTCACAGAAGATTCCTGCGTTTTCTTTTCCAAGGAAAACATTACCAATACAGAGTGCTTCCTTTCGGTCTGGCCTCTGCCCCAAGAGTGTTCACCAAATGCATGGCAGTAGTTGCTGCATTTCTACGCACTCTGGGAATATTTGTCTTCCCATACCTGGACGACTGGCTCATTTGAGCTCCATCTCAGTCAGAGGCCCAGATTTCCCTAGACTGCACAAGGCGCATTCTGCAGTATCTGGGACTGGTGGTAAACCTCCCAAAGTCCCAGCTCATCCCTACTCAGTCCCTGGAATTCATAGGGGCCTGGTTGGATACCACCACTGCAAGGGCCTACCTTCCTCAGGCCCGTTGCCAACGTCTAGTGCAGCTAGCCTCCCAGATTCAGTCAAAGAGCCACTTAACTGCCAGGGAGATGCTACAACTGCTAGGCCACATGGCTTCCACAGTACATGTGGTACCCTTTGCTCGCCTACACATGAGAGCAGCTCAATGGACTTTGTCCACCCAGTGGACTCAAGCTTCAGGAGCTCTCTCAGACCAAATATCAACCTCCAAATGTCTCTTTTGGTCTCTCCAATGGTGGATGTCCACTCAAAATCTGTTGCTGGGGTCCCCCTTCCAACAGTTGTTGCCCCAAGCAACCCTCACAACAGATGCCTCCCAGACAGGTTGGGGAGCTCATTTACAGGACCTCTCCACTCAAGGCACTTGGTCCCCTCAGGAGACCTCTCTTCATATCAACCACTTGGAGCTTCGAGCAGTTTTTCTAGCTCTCAAGGTCTTCCATACCCTCCTCAGCTACAAGACAGTCCTCATCCATACGGACAATCAAGTAGCTATGTTTTATATAAACAAGCAAGGAGGAACTGGCTCTCTGTCGCTTTGCAACGAAGCTCTAAGATTGTGGGCCTTCGCCTGAGAGCATCAAATCCATCTCCTGGCAGTATATCTCCCAGGAATCCAAAGCTCTTGGGCAGACAGACTCAGTCGAGTTCTGCTTCCACACGAATGGTCCCTGCACATTGGTCAGGTACTCAGAATCTTTCAAGAATGGGGAACCCCGGACATAGACCTCTTTGCAAGTCCGTGGAATGCCAAACTTCCCCGGTTCTGTTCCAGAATTCCGTGTCAGGGGGTTCAGGCCAAGGATGCCTTCCTCCTTCATTGGGGTCAGGGCTTCCTGTATGCCTTTCCACCCATTCCCTTGATTCCCAAGACTCTGTTCAAACTCCAGAGGGATCAAGGATCTATGATCCTCATAGCTCCACGCTGGCCATGCCAAGTGTGGTACCCTCTGCTTCTGCATCTCTCCCAAGCCCCCTCCCTGGACTTGGGAGCTGCTCCAGATCTTCTGTCTCAGGAGGAAGGGACTTTGTGGCACCCAAACCCCAAGTCCCTTCACCTCAGAGCTTGGTTACTGAAGGCCTAGACCTTCAAGACTTGAATCTTTCTCAGCAGGTGAAGGATATCCTCCATGCTTCCAGGAAACCTTCCACCAGGCGTTCCTATGCTTTTAAGTGGAAAATATTTTCCATTTGGTGTGCTGAAAAGGGTCTTGACCCTCTGGCACTACCTTTAACTTCTTTCTTAGACTATCTCCTGCATCTCTCCAATGCAGGACTTAAGACAAATTCAGTAAGAGTCCATTTGAGTGCTATTGCAGCATCCCTTAAGCCCATCAATGGACAACCTATCTCCTCTCATCCTCTTATTTCAAGATTCATGAGAGGCCTAACTTTAACTAAACCTCCCATTAGGCCTCCTCCGGTGGCATGGGACTTAAATTTGGTTCTTGGTCAACTTATGAAGCCACCTTTTGAACCCTTAGCCACTACCTCCTTGAAATTTCTTTCCTGGAAGGTTATTTTCCTCATTGCAGTCACTTCTGCTCGCCGCATCAGTGAACTGCAGGCCTTAGTGGCTAATCCACCTTATACAAGGTTCCATCATGACAAGGTAGTCCTTAGGACAAATCCACACTTTATGCCTAAAGTGGTCTCACCTTTTCATCTTAATCAAGAGGTATATTTACCTGTCTTTTTTCCAGCTCCTCATGCATCCAGTGCAGAGAGGAATCTTCATACTCTGGATTGTAAAAGAGCTCTTGCTTTTTACTTACATAGGACACAGCAACATAGAAAGTCTTCCCAGCTTTTTGTTGCTTTTGATCCTTCTCACTTGGGACTTCCCGTCTCTAAGAGAACCCTGTCCAATTGGATTGCTCAGTGTATTTCTTTCGCCTACCAGAGTAAGAACCTTTCTCTGGAGAGCCATGTCACAGCTCATAATGTGAGGGCCATGGCCACCTCTATGGCTCATCTAAATTCTGTGTCCATCGACCAGATCTGTCGAGCAGCCACCTGGGCCTCTGTTCATACCTTCACAGCCCATTACTGCTTGGACAAGGATTCCCGCCGGGATGCCTTGTTTGGTCAGGCTGTCCTCAGACACCTGTTCCATTCTTAAACAACTCCTGCCCTCCTTCCCTGGATGGATGCCTGAGATCCATAGGAGGACGCAGACCCCTTTCAGGGTCTCATATCCTTCGGGATCTCCCAGGCATCTCAGCTAGGGAGTCCCCATATGTGAAGACTCATTCCTGCTTGTTCCTGGAGATAGCACAGTTACTTACCTGTAACAGGTGATCTCTGGGAACAGCAGGAATAAGTCTTCACAACCCACCCACCTCCCCTAGGAGTTGTATCTCTTTTCTATCTTTCCTTTCCTCTCTCTCTATTGTATCAGCTTTAAACTCGAACTGAGGAGAGTTGGTTAGGAAAGGCGGGAAGGCAGCGCGCAGGCGCTGTGGGATGCTCCCAAAAGCTTTCCTTTTTGGGAAGCTGGGGAGCGTTCCCGCGCAGGCTCCGTCGGTACCGATGTACCCATATGTGAAGACTTATTCCTGCTGTTCCCAGAGATCACCTGTTACAGGTAAGTAACTGTGCTTTATGGACCTTTTTCTCCAGGAAATTGTCCAAAACCTTTTTAAACCCAGCTACACTAACAGCCTTTACTACATCCTCCGGTAACAAATTCCAGAGTTTGATTACACGTTGAGTGAAAAAATATTTTCTTTTATTAGTCTTAAATAGTTTACCCTGTAGCTTCATTGCATGTCCCCTAGTCTTTCTATATTCTGATAACGTAAACAATTGATCTAGTTTACCTGTTCCACTCCGTTCGTTAATTTATAGACTTCTATCATATTTCCCCTCAGCCGTCTTTTTTCCTGTTTAAAGAGCCCTATCCTTTTTAGCCTTTCTTCATAGGAGTATCCTTCCATCCCCTTTACCATTTTTGGTGGCTCTTCTCTGAACTTTTTCTAATAACGCTATATCCTTTTTAAGATACGGCGACCAGAATTGCACACAATATTCAAGGTGCGGTCTCACCATGGAACAGTATAGAGGCATTATAATGTCTTTTGTTTTATTTTCCATTCCTTTCCTTATGATACCTAGCATTCTATTTGCTCTCTTGGCCACTGCTGCACACTGGGCTGAGGGTTTTAACGTGTTATCCACAATGACACGGTACCATTTCCGTCACTGACACCCATGATTGGTGTCTGAAATGTTTAGGACCTGAACATTCTCCAACTGAATGTCTCTCCTGTATGGGGATGACTAAAAGAGGAAGATAGAACCGGGCTGCAAAGCTCGGTACTCTCTTTTCTTCAGATGCCAGATCCATTGCATCAACATCGTCAAGGGCCTCTTCTTCCTCCCATGGATCTCAGGTAACTAAACATAAAAGCCAGTCCTCAAAGGGTAGCTCTCCTGCTAAGCATCGAGAGGCCATTGGCATTGCCCTTGAGGGAACCACACCGGCAAAACAGCCCTGGTGAGAGGCTTCAGCTTCCAATGCATCGATGGGGCTTCAGGATGTTCTCGAGGCCTCAACCTCGCAAGAACTACCTGTGCCATGCTCAGGGGTTCCGGCCGTCCTTACCGGTACCGACACCCAAGCATCAGCAGCGTCAATAGACCAGAGGTTCCTCGCTATCGAGCGCAGCATCACAGCTCTTCTTTCAACTGTGGTACCGGTGGGCCCACGGGCACCGGTACCGACATTGACACCAATGCCGATACCAAAACCGGTACAGACACCAGTACCGACACCGACGGTACCGGCCCTGGTGGGAACTCTTCCCATGCCATCTCTGGCGGGAATTGACAAAGCGGTACCGGGTCAGCTCGGCACCGACTTTGATCGGTACCGAGATCGTGCTTTGCAGGAGCATCGGGGTCAAGAATACTTCGATTCCTCCGATTCCGAGGACTCTGACAATTCTGCCTGCACTAGAGGGTTTCTCCTAGAAGATCCCTCTTCTCCCCAACGCAGAATGTCACCTCCAGAGGACATGTCATTTCAGGATTTCATCCGTGATATGGCCAAAGGTCTTTCAATCACAGTAGCTCCTGAGAAGGAACCCAGAGCAAAGGAATTGGAAATTTTCCAATATCCTAAAGCTCCTAAGGAGGCAGCCACTCTGCCTATCCATGAAATTCTGCATAGTTTGATGTTCAGAATGTGGGAGAAACCTCTGACTACTTCTCCTCACTCTAGGAGACTGGATACTATGTATCGAGTTCCGCCATGTCCTGAATTTCAGAAAACTCAGCTGCCACACCATTCAATGGTAGTGGAATCAGCCATGCGTAGCATGAAAAGTGCAAAGAGGCATGCATCCAATCCTCCAGGTCGTGAATGCAGGACTTTGGATGCTTTTGGGTGCAGAACCTTTCAAGCTTCCATGCTTTCAGCTAGGATCAGTTCATATATCCTATATATGGGAATGTTCCTCAAGGAAGTCACAGGAGACTTGGAACTTATCAGCCCATTTCTCCCAGATGACAAGAGACAAGATTTTCTTGCTCTAGTTAAGCATGCTCAAGATGTCTCCAAGTTTGTTAATTGTGCAGCCTTTGACTGCTTCGAATGCATCAGCAGAACTTCTGCTATTGCCATTGGCGCACGACAGATTGCCTGGCTACAGGCATCAGACTTGGAGACTTGGGTACAGGACAAGTCAGGCAACATTCCTTGCACGGAAGAGAATCTCTTCAGCAAGAACTGGCAGGAAAAAGCTAATGACTTAGATGCTGACAATTCTACCTTCGATAGATTGTCAGTCTACAGCCACTCCAGCCAAAAGGAAGACTTATAAAAAACCTTCTTTTAGCAAGAAGAGGAAGTTTCATCCTTCCTATACTCAGCAGAGTCAAACTCCAGGTCAGGTTGCCCAAAAGGGACAAACTAGACAGCAAAAGAAGCCAAAAGGCCCGAGAGTCCAACCAGCTCTCCAGGTTCAGCCCCTTCAAGGGCTTTGACTCCTTCCTAGAGAGCTTTGCCTCCCTGCCTCTGAGGGGTCCCCAATCCCCCAATATTCCGGGCAGGTTATGCCACTTTGTCAACAGATGGCATCAGATAACAGCAGAAGATTGGACTTTGTCCATTGTAGGAGAGGGGTTCAAGCTTCATTTTCACAGCATGCCCCCTCCTACAATTCTAAAGCAATTCAATTAACAAACCTCTGCAGACAATCTGCTAGATCACGAGGTCTCTACACTTCTTGCCCAAGGGGCAATAGAGGAAGTACCCATTCTTCAACGGGGTGCAGGGATCTCCAGGAACAAGCAGGAATGAGTCTTCACATATGGGTACGTCGGTACTGACGGAGCCTGCGCGGGAACGCTCCCCAGCGTCCAATCAGAAAGCTTTTGGGAGCATCCCTCAGCGCCTGCGTGCTGCCTTCCCGCCTTTCCAACTGTCTCTCCTCAGTTTTCGTTTTTCCGCGGAGCCGGCAGGACGTCCTCCTGTCACCGCAGAAAATTTTTCTTTAATTCTTTTGTTTTCTTGTGGTCGCGGCTGTCTCCCCGACTCCACCGGTACCGCCGGTGTTTTTCTTTTTCTTAAATTCAGGGAATTTTTTCCCTCAGTTTATTGTCTAAATTTTTTGGGCCTTCTAGGCCTCTACATCATGGAGCCGCCAACCTCTTTTCCTAAGAAATGTCTAAGCTGTGGTGGTACAGTTTTATTTTTAGACTTCAAAAACTGGTGTCTAACCTGTTTGGGTCCTGACCGTTTTGCTCCGGAGCCATTAGGCTGCAGTATTGTGAGAAGAGATTTTCCATTTCGAGTTTCCCTCGATACCGGGTCCCTTTCCAGCGTCAGGGCACCGACCATTTCTTCTTCTCCACAGGATCAGGTAACCCACAAACAGTCTGTTAAGACTAGCCAACCCTCGAGTGGTAGGTCTCATGTACAGCATGATGACAGCTTCGGCCTTGCCCTTGCCCTCGAGGGTCCTTTGGCTTCAAACCCCCGGCTAGAGTCTTTGGCCTCCAAAGCCTATAAGGGGTTTCAGGTTGTTCCTGGGGCTCACCCCTCACAGAACATACCTGAGCCATGCTCGGTGGTGGCATCCGCTTCGAGCGGTACCGATAACCCCGGCATCGGCACTGGTGTTGGATACACTCCTCACCAGGGATCGTCATCTGGCTTTCTCTATACCTTCGGGACCGATGGATACGCTCCAGATTGACTTTCCAGTATCGGCATCAACGCCGATACTACCACCAAAGTCGGTACCCTCTGGACATGCATCGATAGACTTGCTTCCTTCGATGCCGAGTCTGGAATCAATCTCTAGTCTGGAAGACTGGGTACCGACACGTCTCGGTACCAATGCTTATAGGTACCGGATGCTCGGTACCGAGGGTGATTACCAAAGGCCTTCGGTTACCTCGGTACCGATTGAGAAGCCACTGATGACTGCTCCTATGTCGGTGTCTCCTTCGATTCCGACAGTGCTACCGGTATCGGTACCGGTATCCGTAGTAGCATCGGGGCCAGCTCCTTCCATGCTTCTTTAACCAGGGTCGCTCCTTTCTATACCAAGTTTGGAGTCGATACCTGGCATGGACGATGCAGTACTGACTGTCACAGGTCCCGACCTCCAGTACCAGCATCCATCCCTTAAGGATCCTTTTTTGCACCGTGCAGGATCTTATATTCCTATATACTCAAGTAGATCCTCCAGTGCCCAGGCTAGTTCTTCAGGTCTAGCCTGTCCAGGGACGGTTTCCTTTGGAGATTCTTCTTTTCAGAATTTCCTCCTGGATATGGCAAGATCCTCTTGCTGTTCCTATCCCTGGCCATGATCCTACACAAGGCTCTGTTTCTACTGAGGAAAAGGAAAACATAATGCTTCCTTTACATCATTCCTTGCAGGATCTTCTTCTAAGAATGTGGGAAGCACCTTTAAAGGTACCCTCACCTTCTAGAGCAACTGATCTTCTGTATCAGGTGCCCCCCTCTCCAGGGTTTCAAAAGACTCAACTTCCCCCATCATTCCATTGTGGTGGAATCAGCAATGAGGCGGGTGAAAAGTAAGAAGAAGCACTCTTCTTACCCACCAGGTCATGAGTCTAGGACACTAGATGCCTTTGGACGTCAAACCTTCCAGACATCCATGCTGTCAGCAAGGATTCTCTCATATATTTTTTATATGAGTCTATCTCTTCAGGAGGTCACAAAGAAATTATATCTTTTGACTCCTTTTCTTTCAGAGCCCAAGACTGCAGACTATTCCTTACTACTTAGTCATATGCAAAATATCTCTTTGTTTCTTGCTCGTGCTTCCCTAGACTCTTTTGAGTCTGTTAGCAGAATTTCTGCTATAGCCATAGGGGCACGACGTAGAGCCTGGCTTCAAGCTTCAGACTTAAACAAATGGGCACAACAAAGACTGGGTAATACTCCTTGCTCTGGAGAAAATCTCTTCAATAAGGAATCTTTACATCAAGTTGCTCAGTGGTCCACTGACTTCCCTGTTTCTGAAGGCTATCCTAAGCCTTCTCCTTCCCCAGTAGGTAGGAAATGCCCTACCAAACCTCCTTTCCCTAGGAGGAGAAGGTTTTACTCTTCTGCCCATCATACAGATGTTCCCAAGCAGGGGACACATTGCCCTGGTCTGAAGAATCCAAACTCTCACCAGGCTAAACAAACCCAGCAACCATAGGGTTCTGGTTAATCTGTTTTCTGCCTCTTGGAGTTTACAACCTACAGTTGACTTATTCTCTGCAGAAGTTTTTCACTGTTTTTCATTCAAAACTCTACACATGGATTCCTTTCCTCAGGACATCCAGTTGCTCCTAGGTATGCTGAACTGTCAGGATATTCATGTCTATAGGTCACAGGTTTCTCCTCTTCTTCCTGCCAAGAAGAGAGGTTTAACAACTATCCCATGATAGTTTTCTGTACCAACATGAATTTTTTCCTTCCACAGACTTACCATATGGTAAGTCACCCTTCAGCTCCTGTTTCTCTACCCTCTTATCCAGGGTTTCCCCTGTACGAGTGGTACCATACCACTGGAGGGCTTCTTAGCCTTTCTTTCCAGTCCAGTGTGGAGTTTTTTCTCTTGAGTAAACTCCCTCCTTTTGCCTGGGCAGCTTATCAGACAGGGACAGAAATTTCTCTCTTGTTCTGTCTGTTCTTTCTGTTTTACACAGAAAGATTCTCTCTGCTGTCTTATTCAGCAGCTGCCCATGCAGGAGTTCCAGTGATTGGACTACTGGTACTTTTCCACAAGTTTCCAGTCTTGTCCTGCACTACTTTCTGTCTAGCCTTAGTAATGATTCCAAGACAGTGCTTACATCTTTCTTGGATATCACTTATCACTTCAGGCTTCTCACACTATCTTCTATTCTTGCCATCTCCAATTCCTTTGGGTTTGGAAGTATAGTTGACGTGGCTGCTGGATTTTCTCCAACAGCCACCTCTATCTCCCAATTCTCCTGCATAATGCTCTCGGCAATCCTACAGAGAAGCTTTCCACTATGGGCCCTTGCTAGAGAGCATGGGGTTTTTCTCTAATGACTATCCTATATGGTTGGAAAAGGCTTCCTCAGTCATTTCCCATGACTGTGAGGGTTCTTCACACCCTTCTATCTCCTTTTAAAATAAAGGACATAAACCTTCTCTACGTGAAAGTCTAAAGAGTTGTCCAATTCCTACAGGGAATATGCTCTTTTTTCCTTACAGCTTGTCCTCATAGTATCCTAATCCTTCATGGACAGCATATATTTAACTAAAAAACGCATAATCCCCTTTTTGTCCCTCAAGTGGGTCAACCTGGTATCTCATTCTATGCGTTTTCTGTCCATTTACCATGCTAGAGTCCTACAGGACTCAGGACTTGCTGTTTACAGACTGATGATATCCTCTGTTTTTTCACGCAACCATCCTGGTTATTTCACTGGATAGCATTCCTGCACCATCATAACCAGGGGGAATAGATTCTCTATATATCTTCTCAAGTAGGTTCCACCTTCTTGTTGTTGGATGAATCTTTCCTCTTCACATCTCCCATGTGAATGTTCTTATAGGCATATCTTTAGACCTATATATTCATATGTATATTTGTCTATATACATCTCTATAGATAGATATGTCTGTCAGCTGCGTGTGCATATGTTATGCCCCTCTAGATCTCACTATCAACATATATACATATATATATATATACATATATCTGTCGAGATGCTTCCTTATAGGTAGATATGTATTTACATACTTATCTCTCTAACTGTCTATGCTCATATAGGTTTTACTTTCCTATATGTTCCAGACAGTGGGCTTTGCACATGTTCATACTGTTCCACAGTATGTTTTGGGGTATTATGCACACAACCACTGCTGTGGTACTGACAGCTCCTACCATAACCTTAGGTTTAGGTATCCCTGAAGCTCCATGCTCTAATATCTTCCTACCTCTCACCAGTTAGGAAAGACATGGTGGATCTTCAGTAGATCTGAGGTTTCAACTCCTCAGACATCTGCCCCTTTGGGAATACGGGGTTTTTTCCCATACCCCTTCTTCCCTCAAGGACTAGCCCAGTTTGTCCAAATCGGTCAGTCTTCCTCTTTTGCTCCTAACTGTGAGTAACTCTGTAGCCAAAAGAGTTTTCAGCTTTTTCCATAAAGCTTCCCACTAAAGACCTACCGCTTTTGTACTACCACAGTTAAATCCTGGGGTCACCTGTCACTTCCAGATTTTGACCTTCACCTTCACTTCAGTGAGGTCACCTTGGAGATTCCTCTACTGGATCCCCAGTAGACTCCATCAGCCTCTCTACTTCCTGCAATCCAGTAGGTGAGGTCCATACTGTGATTCTTCATTTCAATATATTGCATGATAATTATCATACATACAAGGACTCCTTGCCTGTAGTCCTATCTTAGGTTAGCTGTTTTCTACAGCTCCTCTCTTTTTCAACTCCTACCCTCCATCCTCAGGATGCCTGGCCATATTAGGTGTAGCATGTTTCAATCTCCAACATGCTAGGGCTCCAGGCATCTTAGCTTGGGAGTCCCCATATGTGAAGACTCATTCCTGCTTGTCCTGGAGATAGCACAGTTACTTACCTGTAACAGGTGATCTCTGGGAACAGCAGGAATAAGTCTTCACAACCCACCCACCTCCCCTAGGAGTTGTATCTCTCTATCTGTCTTTCCTTTCCTCTCTCTCTCTTTGTCTCAGCTATAAAACTCAACTGAGGAGAGACAGTTGGAAAGGCGGGAAGGCAGCACGCAGGCGCTGAGGGACGCTCCCAAAAGCTTTCTGATTGGACGCTGGGGTGCGTTCCCGCGCAGGCTCCATCGGTACCGATGTACCCATATGTGAAGACTTATTCCTGCTGTTCCCAGAGATCACCTGTTACAGGTAAGTAACTGTGCTTTCTACTCCCCCTATATTCTTATTTCAAAGAAAACAGGAGGACACAGACCCATTCTAGGCCTCGGAGAGTTGTACAAATATCTGTTTTGAGAGAAGTTCAAAATGATTTCTCTAGGAACTCTTCTGCCATACCTTCAAAGCCAGGATTGGCTTTTCTCTCTAGACTTAAAGGATGCATACACTCACATTCTCATCCATCCACTCACATTCTCATCCATCCAGATCACAGGAAATTCTTATGTTTCGTTTTCAGGGGAAGACATTTCCAGTACAGGGTTCTTCCCTTTGGTCTGGCTTCAGCACCAAGAGTATTCACGAAATGCATGGCAGTAGTAGCTGCATTTCTAGGAACCCTGGGAATTTTCGTCTTCCCTTACTTAGACGACTGGCTCATTCGAGCCCCTACAGTTGCAGAGGCCAGCACTGCACTGTCCCCATACAGTGCGAATCCTCCAATACTTGAGATTGGTAATAAACTTCCCAAAATCTCAACTAGTTCCTTCACAATGCCTAGAATTCATAGGAGCCTGTCTAGATAACAGACAGGCAAGGGCTTTCCTTCCACAAGCCCGGTGTCTTCGCATAATGCAACTAGCTTCTCAAGCAGCAGGCAAATCCTCCCTCACTGCTCGAGAGCTACTGCAGTTACTGGGCCATATAGCATCCACAGTTCATGTAGTCCCATATGCTCGCCTCCACATGCGAGCAGCTCAGTGGACCCTCTCCACACAGTGGACACAGGCCACGGCTCATTTGTCGGACAAAATAATCTCTCAATGGCTAATTTTGTCCCTCCAATGGTGGCACTCACTAGAAAATCTGACAGTGGGTTCTCCTTTACATCAACCCCTCTTTCAGGCCACCCTAAGAACAGATGCATCACAGGTGGGTTGGGGAGCACACCTGAATCATCTATCTACCCAGGGCACCTGGACTCCACAGGAGGTTGGTTTGCACATAAACCACCTGGAATTAAGAGCAATCTATTTAGCTCTTCGAGTATTCCACGCCCAGCTCAGCTACAAGACAGTCCTAGTCCAGACGGACAATTAGGTAGCCGTGTTCTATGTGAACAAGCAGGGCGGAACAGGCTCTCTGTCGTTATGCAACGAAGCTTTACGACTGTGGGCCCTCGCCAGAGAGCATCAAATTCACCTTCTAGTGGTATATCTTCCAGGCATTCAAAAACTTTGGGCAGACAAACTCAGTCGAGTACTGCTGCCTCATGAGTGGTCCCTCCACCTAGACCAGGTGGCGAAGATATTTCATCTCTGGGGCACTCCAGACATAGACCTCTTTGCAAGTTCACTGAATGCCAAACTTCCCCGGTTCTGTTCCAGGATTCCGGTTCACAACTGTCAGGCAAGCGATGCTTTCCTCCTTCACTGGGGTCAGGACTTCCTTTATGCCTTCCCACCCATTCCCCTCATCCCCAAAACACTCTTCAAGCTTCAGAGAGACAGGGGTCGCATGATTCTCATAGCACCACGATGGCCACGCCAAACGTGGTATTCCCTGCTTCTACATCTCTCTGAAGCGGCACCTCTGGAGTTAGGGCATGCTCCAGATCTCCTTTCCCAGGAGAACGGGATGCTATGGCACCCAAATCCCCAGTCCCTGCACCTCACGGCCTGGTTGCTGAGGGCTTCGACCTCCAAGATTTCAACCTGTCCCAACAGGTAAAAGATATCCTTCAGGCTTCCAGGAAAGTTTCCACAAGAAGATCTTATGCCTTCAAGTGGAAACGTTTTACTATATGGTGCTCCAAGAAGGGATTAAACTCCCTGGTTATACCCTTAGAATCGATACTAGAGTATCTGCACTTACCAAATTCTGGTCTAAAGACCAATTCGGTAAGAGTCCATCTTAGTGCAATTGCAGCTTCTTATAAGCCTCTGAATGGACAACCAATTTCCTCTCATCCACTCCTATCAAGATTTATGAGAGGCCTTTTATTAACTAAACCTCCCATCAAGCCACCACCGGTGGCATGGGATCTAAATCTAGTTCTCGGGCAGCTCATGAAGCCGCCTTTTGAGCCTTTAGCCACTACAGCCCTTAGGTTTTTGACATGGAAGGTCATCTTCCAATTGCAATCACCTCTGCCCGTCGCATTAGTTAATTGCAAGCTTTAGTGGCTGATCTTCCTTATACTAGGTTTCATCATGATAAGGTTGTTCTTCGAACTCACCCACACTTTATGCCAAAGGTTGTTTCGCCTTTTAATTTAAATCAATCAATTTATCTTCCTGTATTTTTTCCGAGGCCTCACGTCTCTAATGCAGAAAGAAATCTTCATACTTTGGATTGTAAAAGGGCCTTATCCTTTTACATACAAAGAACACAGCAACATAGAAAGTCCTCACAACCTTTTATAGCTTTTGACCCTAATCATTTGGGACTTCCAGTCTCCAAAAGAACTTTATCTAAATGGATTGCCCAATGCATATCCTTTGCTTATGAGAGTAAGGGTCTTCCTCTTCAGGACCATGTCACAGCTCATAATGTGAGAGCCATGACAGCTTCTATGGCTAATCTCCACTCTGTCTCTATCGATGACATTTGTCGAGCGGCCACCTGGGCTTCGGTACACACCTTCACAGCCTACTACTGCCTGGATAAAGTCTCCCATCGGGATGCCTTCTTTGGCCAAGCTGTTCTTCAAAATCTCTTTCAATCCTAAACCAACTCCTACCCACCAACCCTGGTGGGATGCCAGAGATCCCTGGGAGGAAGGATTCCCACCTTCTAGGGTGGCACCTCCTGGGGCTATCTCCCTGGCATCTTCAGCTAGGGAGTCCCCCATATGTGAGGACTACATTCCTGCTTGTTCCTGGAGATAGCATAGTTACTCACCTGTAACAGGTGATCTCCGGGAACAGCAGGAATTTAGTCCTCACAACCCACCCACCTCCCCTAGGAGTTCTCTCTATCTCTTTGTCTCTTTCCTCTCTCCGTCTATCCTTTCATTCAGCTACAGACTTAACTGAAGAGGGACAGTTGGAAAGGCGGGAAGGCAGCGTGCATGTGCTGAGGGATGCTCCCAAAAGCGTTCCTATTGGACGCTGGGGAGCGTTCCCACGCAGGCTCTGTCGGTACCGACGATACCCATATGTGAGGACTAAATTCCTGCTGTTCCCGGAGATCACCTGTTACAGGTGAGTAACTACGCTTTCTCTGGAGGAAGGAACCCAGACAGATTTTCCAGGCTGTGCATGATGTCTTGTAAGAATATGCCCCTGTAGAGCTGGTAAAGGCAGAGGGGAAAACGAGCATGGCACTCTAAAAAGCCTTCCTCCCTAAAGAATCCAGTGTCCGAGCCTCCTTCCTTGGGCACAGAGGAGTGTGCCTTTGATCTTCTGAACATTTTGAGGGCATATTTGATGACCAGAGAGTAGTGCAGAAGCTGGAGCTTCTCGATTCCGCAAGCCTTTTGACCTCTCTAGAATATTTTTCTACTTATTGGAGGCACAGAGAAGGGGGGTCTCCCACACTCTCATCTTCAGCCTCTGCAGGATGTGGTGCACAGGTATGGTCACCCCTTCCTTGTGGGCTGTGGAGTATTGGAGGATTCCCAACTCTTCTGCACTAGATTCTTCCTCCATCTTCAAAGAAGATGCTATGGCCTTAGCCATATCCCTCATAAAATCATGGGAAGTCCTATCCTTAGGAAGAGATTTATGTCTCTTATGAGGTGGAGAAGGATCAGAGCGGAACTCTGGCATTCTCCAGGACCAAGCAGGAAGTCAGTCCTCACTTATGGGTGACGTCGGCGCCGACGGAGCCCTCGCGGAGCAATTTTCCCCAGCTTTCAAAGAAAGCCTTTGGGAATTGCAGCGCGCATGCGCGGTCCTCTTCCCGCCCAAGGGTGCCATCTTAGCCAGTCTTCTTTTTTTCCGCGGAGCCCTACAGACGTACCCGTCGTGTCCCCGCGAAAAAGTTGATTTTTCTTCAGAATTTCTCTTTTTTTCCATTCGGTTCGACGCCGGTCTTTTTCCCGCCGGACTCGCGACGCCAGTCTCGAGTCCTCTTCTTATTTTTTCGGTTTTTCTGACTTAGTCAGTTTTTCGTTTCGGTTTTTCCCTGGCAGCCCGGTCCTTTGACCTCGCCGGGCCCCTTTTCCCCCGATGGCTGCCAGTGGTTTCAAGCGGTGTGGTCAGTGTGACCGGAATATGGCACTAACTGACACACACGACTTTTGCCTCCGCTGCCTGGGCCCGGATCATGAAGAACTGATCTGTGGGCCCTGCGGCAAAATGTCCTCCAAAGCGTTGAGAAGTCGGCGGCATCAGCGGGATAGGATCTTCGCTGACCCCAGCCGTACCCGGACCTCGTCGGAGGCCTCCGCGTCCAAAGGTTCCAGCTCGGACCGTCGTCGGAGTTCCTCCGACAGGGGTTCTCCCTCCGGGGACCATCGTCGTAAGGTGAAACCCGCGAGGGCGGCGTCGGTGGATGCTCCTGGCTCCGCGAGGGCCAGGTCGCATAGCCCCGATAGCCGTCCCGGGTCCTTGGAGAAGGAGCATCTCACGAAGCGACCTCGCCTGGAGTCGGAGCTGCCTGCTCGGGTAAGTCCTGTGGTCCTCCTGGACTCGCCTCCGAGACAGCCGACGTCGGGCCCGACGCCGTCGGGGCCCGAGTCGGGGGCTGCTGGGTCACCTGAGCTCGGACTCAGGTTGACGGCCTTGGAGAGCAGATTGTCTGCCTTCATGGACCAGCAGCGGGCACTGCTCGCTGGCTTCGCTGGCGCCGCTGCCCCGACCGCCGGGACGTTGACGTCCAAGTCGACCCCGGAGACCGAGCCGATCCTCGAGTCGATGCGAACTCGAGTCGATCCTCGGTCGAGGTCACCCTCGGCCTCCCGTTCGGGACCGAGGTCGCCGACGCCGACTCCCTCGGCGTCGGGGCGGCAGGTGCCGCGCCCTGCCCGGGCCGACCCCACCGAGTCCTCGTCGGAGTCGGTCTGGGAGTCTGAAGAGGAAGAGTCGCCTGATTCTTTCCGGACTCGGTGTGTCCCCTCGGACTCACCGGAGTCCGAGCCTCGGAAGCAGTCCCCCCCGGAGGATGCCCGGTTCTCGGACTTCGTCAGGGATATGGCCAAGGCTTTGGCCTTCCCTGCGGACCCCGAGGAGGAGCCTCGAGCCGAAGAGCTCGACACCCTCCAGTATGACTCTCCCGCAAGGGAACACTTTACTGTACCGGTTCCTCCCATGCTGGAACGACTACTCTTCCGCATGTGGGAGAGTCCGGCCACCTCGCCGGTCCTGAGCAAGCGGGTCGATTCTATCTATCGAGTCCGCAAGAGCCCTGGCTTCCAAAAAGCACAGCTGCCACACCATTCCATGGTAGTGGAATCGGCCATGCATCGTCTTAAGAGCCAGAAGATGCACTCCTCGGTGCCTCCTGGCAGGGAGGCCCGTAACCTGGATGGCCTTGGCAAGAAGTGTTTCCAGGGCTCTATGCTTGCGTGTCGTGTCCAGACCTACCAGCTATACATGGGCATGTATCTCCGAGACCTGGCTAAAGAGCTAGCCGGCTTCTCCGCTGGTTTGTCCGAGGAACCCTTGCGGAGGTTCCTGGCCTTGTCCACTGGTATTCGGGAATGCTCAAAATTCATATCCCGAGCAGCCTACGATGGCTTTGAAGCGTCGGCTCGAGTGGCCGCAGCCAGCATCAGTGCCCGCCGACAGGCTTGGCTTCAGTCATCTGACCTCGAGCCCTGGGTGCAGGACAAGTTGGTCGATGTCCCCTGCCGAGGCGATAACCTCTTTGGCAAGCCCATGGCTGAAAAGGCTGCACAAATTGAGACGGAGACTCTCACCAGGACTAGGCTTTCTAGGAAGACCTCCGCCCCTTCCCAGAAAAAGAAGGGCTCGGGAAAGAAGTCCTTTTACCCGAGGAAGGCGGCTGCCTACAAACAATACCCCCATTATCAGGCCCCTGCAGCTCCCCAACAGGGCCAGCAGGCCAAGGGACGGGGTAACGGGTCCCGTAGGCAGCAAGCCCCCAAGCCTGCACCACCAGCCCCTGCTCAGCAGGGTGGGGGTTTTTGACTCACTAAGCATAGCCTCTCCCCCCCCGCTGGTTCCTCCCAGCACCGGAGGCCGGCTGGTTCACTTCGCCCACAGGTGGTCCAGCATCACCTCAGATGCCTGGGTGCTTCAAGTCGTGCGAGAAGGCTATCTTCTCCACTTCCACCAGGTCCCTCCCTCCTTTTTTCCGGGAGAACCTCCACGACCCCCTCTGCACAGGGAATTACTCCTTCAGGAGTTAGCAGGTCTTCTACAGGAACAGGCGGTGGAACCGGTGCCCCACCATCTGAAAGGTCAAGGCTTTTACTCCAGGTATTTTCTGATACCAAAGAGAACAGGAGGCCTCAGACCCATCCTGGACCTGCGCAACCTCAACAAGTTCCTCGTGCGAGAGAAGTTCAAGATGCTTACCCTTGGAATCCTTCTGCCCTACCTCCAGCAGGGAGATTGGCTATGCTCCTTGGATCTAAAGGATGCCTACACGCACATCCTCATCCACCCAAGCCACCGACAATACCTAAGGTTTGTGGTGGCAGGAATTCATTACCAGTACAGAGTACTGCCCTTTGGCCTGTCCTCCGCACCGCGAGTCTTCACAAAATGTCTCGCGGTGGTGGCGGCCCATCTCCGGCTTCACGGCCTCTGTCTTTCCGTACCTCGACGACTGGCTCATCAGAGCAGCGTCCGCTCTGGAGGTCACCAGTGCCACGCGCCGCACGGTGACTCTTCTGCAGCACTTGGGCTTTGTTATAAACTTCGCAAAGTCCACTTTGCTCCCCTCACAGGATCTCGAGTTCATCGGCGCAAGGCTGCACACTCCTCAGGCACGAGCGTACCTACCGCTCGACAGGGCTCTACGGCTCATGGACCTAGCCGACCGTTTTCGCAGCCAGCCCCTGGTCTCCGCCAGGCGCTTCCTGAGACTACTCGGCCATATGGCTTCCACCGTCCATGTGACCCCCAATGCCCGCCTGCATATGCGGCCTGCTCAATGGTGTCTCCGCCAGCAGTGGCGACAAGCCACAGGCGGCCTAGCAGACCTAGTGCGCGTCTCCGAGCCGCTGATCTCGTCTCTCCGGTGGTGGCTTCAGCAGCCGAACCTGATCTGCGGAATGCCTTTCCAGTCACCTCAGCCGGCCCGGGTGCTGACAACAGATGCATCCCTCCTGGGCTGGGGAGCGCATTGCCAAGGGGCACGCACTCAGGGCCTCTGGACCACGTGGGAGTCTGCTCAGCAGATCAACTTCCTGGAGCTCAGAGCGATCCACCTGGCTCTCAAGGCCTTCTCCCACCTGACTTCTCACCAGTCCATCCTTGTCCAGACGGACAATCAAGTTGCCATGTTCTACGTGAACAAGCAGGGGGTCACGCTCCCCTTCCTCCTCTGCCGGGAGGCACAGAAGCTCTGCTCTTGGGCCGTCAGTCACGGCATTCTCCTCAAGGCAGTTTATCTCCCAGGCCAAGAGAATTACCTGGCGGACAAACTCAGCAGGATCCTTCAGCCGCACGAGTGGCGTCTGGATCCCTTGGTAGTTCAGAAGCTCTTTCTAAAGTGGGGCCTCCCCACGATGGATCTCTTTGCCAGTCCTCACAACCGGCAACTTCCTCGCTTCTGCTCTCGTCAGCCACACCCCCTTCGGGTTGCGGCGGACGCTTTTCTACTCTCATGGTCGGGGAGCCTTCTGTACGCTTTCCCTCCCATCCTGCTAGTCTCCCGGACTCTTTTCAAGGTTCTCCGAGACAAAGCCCTCATGATCCTGGTGGCCCCTCGCTGGCCCAGACAGCCGTGGTTTCCGCTCCTGCTGCAATTAGCGGTGGAGGATCCATTCCCTCTGGGGTTACAACCAGATCTCCTCACTCAGGATCAGGGGTCTCTGCTACACCCCAACCTCAGGTCTCTCAACCTGATGGCCTGGCTGCTGAGAGGGTAGTCCTCGCTCCCCTTGTCCTGCCGGCAGAAGTGGAGGAGGTCGTCCTAGCTTCTCGGCGACCTTCTACCCGCAAATGCTACGCCCTTAAATGGCGTCGCTTTTCCGTTTGGTGTGGCCAACAGTCTCAGGATCCCTTCTCCTGCCCAGTGTCGGTGATCCTGCAGTACTTGCTCTACCTCTCTAATCTGGGACTTAAGTCCAACTCCGTCAAAGTTCACCTCAGTGCTCTTTCAGCACATCATGTGCCGGTGGACGGCAGACCTCTTTCCAGCGACCCTCTTGTAGCGAGGTTTCTCCGAAGTCTTCTTCTACTTAAACCACCTCTGCGCCCGCCAGCGCCTGACTGGGACCTGAATGTGGTTTTGCAGCGGATCACCTGTCCGCCTTTTGAACCTATGGCTACCTGTTCTCTCCGTTTTCTTTCTTGGAAAACACTATTCTTGATAGCCCTCACTTCCGCTAGACGCGTAAGTGAATTGCAGGCCCTCGTGTCTGATCCCCCTTACACTCGGTTCTACAAAAATAGGGTAGTCCTACGGACTCACCCAAAATTTCTTCCAAAGGTGGTCTCCCCTTTTCATATCAATCAGGAGGTGGTACTTCCAACCTTCTTTCCCAGACCACACTCCAGCCGAGCTGAAACGGTCCTCCATACCCTGGACTGTAGAAGGGCTCTGAACTTCTACCTTGACCGTACGCGGGAGCACCGTAAAGCTGCTCAGCTTTTTGTATCTTTCGACCCCAATAAATTGGGGCTCCCGGTCTCCAAGCGTACTCTGTCCATCTGGGTTGCGGACTGTATCACTTGGGCTTATGGGGCAGCCGGACTCTCCTTGGAAGGTCGAGTCACGGCTCACTGCGTTCGGGCAAAGGCCACGTCAGTGGCTTACCTCCGCCCTGTTCCGCTGGCAGACATCTGCCGGGCCGCTACTTGGTCTTCGAGCCAGACTTTTGCGGTCCATTACTGTCTCGAGAGGGAGTCCCGCAGGGACAGTGCTTTCGGACAGGCAGTCCTCCGTAATCTCTTTGCGGTCTGAGCAACTCCTACCCTCCATCCCGGATGTGGGCTACCGGTGGGTAATAATCCAGCGAAGATCCTTTCCTTCTGTGCTGCTGAGCTAGAGGGAGCTCATTTTTGTGCTTAAGGTCTCCGGTAGCCTTGAGCTTGGGAGTCCCATAAGTGAGGACTGACTTCCTGCTTGGTCCTGGAGAAAGCGTAGTTACTCACCTGTAACAGGTGTTCTCCAGGAGCAGCAGGAATCAGTCCTCACAACCCTCCCTCCTCCCCTTGGAGTTGCGATCGTCTGCTTTACTTTTTTGCAAATTTTTATGCTGTCTTTTTTAGCTATGTCATCTGACTGGCTAAGATGGCACCCTTGGGCGGGAAGAGGACCGCGCATGCGCGCTGCAATTCCCAAAGGCTTTCTTTGAAAGCTGGGGAAAATTGCTCCGCGAGGGCTCCGTCGGCGCCGACGTCACCCATAAGTGAGGACTGATTCCTGCTGCTCCTGGAGAACACCTGTTACAGGTGAGTAACTACGCTATCTAACTTCCGATAGGCCATCAGACTTCTCATCTGTCAAATAGCCCTTTGAGTCAGACTCGGATAATAAATCAAAGTATTTCTGAGCCCCTGCCTGATTGATTCTCCTTCCCTTTGGGGAATCAAAGTTCCTTCGGGAGCATTGATGCACTAATACATTTCTAGGTATCAGGGGTATATCAGCCCCCAATGCACTGGAGAGCGATATCAGTCGATCAGGTATCTGTGTTGGGTCTCTTCTATGCCCCGATGTCAATGCCTCTTTTGTAGGCAGACTGTGTCTGTCAAGGATAGCCTCGAAGCCGTGCTACACCATACTAAAATTAATCGAGACCTTGGTTTTTGGAACTGTTGCAAATCATCATGCAGTTAATGTGAGATCATTTGTAATTTGCTATCATACCTCCAGAATTTCGGAGAAAATTCTAGGTTGTCTGTTTAAAGTACTTTAAATATTTTAGAGGGGTTTTTAAAATCAATACAAGGTATTTCTGCATGCTGTAGCTGTTTTTTTTTTTAAATACTGCATAACATACAGAAAGTATGGTTGCTTTCTAAATGTCATATTTAGTTGGAAAAAGTACATTGTTCTTTGTGTTTTTTTGCAGTATTATCAATGGATTTGCACTACCACTGAAATCGGAACATAAACAATTCCTTATGAAGGTCTTGATACCCATGCATACTGCTAAAGGTTTAGCTTTGTTTCATGCACAGGTAAATTTTCTAAAGTTGTTACTCATTAGAAATAGTGCACTTATGTTATCAGTCTTTTTTAGTTTCCCAGACAAGTGTGTATTAAGAATTAGTGTTCTACATTTTCGCATCTTTATTGTAAATCATAAATGCAGCTTATATACTGTCACAAGCTAGTCTCTCTAGTTCAACTGTCTGAGTCAGAAACTCAACAATGTCTTCCCTTTTCCATAAATGAGGCAGTATGCTGTGTACTATTTACATACTTTATTTACAAAATTATATTGATTCTTCACCATGGGCTTCTAATAATTAGCTTTCACTGCTAGCATATGACTACATTGTATTTTTAACAAGCAGTTAAGTTTCTGCTTTTAGCTGGTCTGACCCTTCATAGTATAGACTAGAGCCTAAGAACTTTAGTGTGCCATCCAGTCAGCTTCTCAGTAGTTGACCAAGCTCTTGGATAGTTTGACTTTCTGTAGTATGGACTTAAGCCTCTTGATATTAACCTGTTAGGAGGACTCTTCATCATAGATTCCTGGTCTCTAACTTTTTCTTCCAACCTACAACACTTGCACATATTTACCTGCGTTCCAGTAGGTAATAAAGTTTTAATGTTCAGCTGGTCTGACCCTCCATGTAACGCAGTCACAGTATCATTGTCCCAATCATTGACTACAACTATTGGCTTAAACAGGCACTAAATTTACAATTTTCAACTTTTCTGTCTAGTTCAGACTTCCCACCCAGGTACTTTAGCCTATTAGATGGATGCTTTACCATGGTTTCAAACCATGACCTTTTTTTAGCCAACCACAGTCCCCTATCCATCTGCAATCAGTGTGTATTTACAACAGACAGTAAAGTCTCCTTTCTCAGCTGATCTAACCCTCAGTACTACTAATATGTATAGCACTACAAAGCGTGCACAGCACTGTACAGACACATGTAAAAGATGGTCCCTGCTCTTCAGAGCTTACAATCTAGTCAAGACAGATAACACAACAGTTGAGTACAAGGATATAGCTAGGGGAATGTAGAACTAAGGATCATGATGTGAAGCTCTATGTGTATTTACCCGCCATCCTCTGTTTCTCAGTTATTTACTAACATCTGTAGGGGCTGGGATTCCTGATAACTAAGTCTATTTGCATGCATCTTTGTTCCTCTTGACTGTCCTGCTACTTCTACAGTCTGGTTTTTGTTTCATTGTCCAGCAGCTTTACATTAATTCCAGGTGTTCATCTGTTTGCACTTGTGCCATGAACCCCCATCTACTTCCTCACTACATCTGCCAGATTGCCCTTGTCCAACTTGAGTTCACGTCCTTCTAGTTGAAGACTCTTACAAATTATATGTTTTCGAATTACCATGAGTTTACTTCCTTTGAGAGCTCTCATATGCTTTTGCGCTTTCTCTGGCAGTGACCTGTCATATAACCAATGTTAAGCTGCCTAGCACATCACAATAGTTAATCTTTGATTTGTAAAAGTAGGGAAGCCATATTAAGGCAAAACCTTGTTGTCAGTTTGTCCCTGTAGGAGCAACGTGGATGGAGCTTAATGATTCACATTTACAAAAATATTTAGTAATTAACTTTAATTTGGAATAGGTTTGAATCTGTGTTCAACTTTGCACAGGTTATCTGGAAATTCTTTCCTATATATAGTGGGTTATTTACTTTGAAACAGATTTAATTTTCCTGCATTTGTTGAGTCTACAGAGTAAACGCACTTCAGAAAGAGTATTTTATTTTTGATTGAGCCTGCTCCACTGGGGCTACAGCGCCCATGGATCCGTTGTTGACTTTGGAATCTTTGCTCTCGGAGGTGGCCATGGAGGACTCTGACTCCGACTCCAGTCACGGAGCTCACTCGAAACCCCAAGGTCACAGACATTGGATTGGCAATCATCCATGGAGAGTGGTCCCCAGAAGGAACAAACTTCATCCAAGTCCTTGCTGGGGGATTATGTCTGTATCGCTGGTAAGACCTGCAATGGCCGGCGCCACAACCCTCAACAGGATTCCCATCTCCTCAGAAGACCTCCGGTTCCGCAAGGACAGCGATGGGCCCCTCCACCACGAGGGTCTCGCCGGAGGAGATCCAGCCAGTCCTGGAACGACATGTCCTCTGGGGTCGATTTTGATAACTGATCCCTGTGTCGGTCAGAGCCTAGGGTTTCTCCACAGAGTGCTTTGGGGTCGGACTGCCGGGAATCCCGTCTGCCATCCTTGCCCCCAACTGCACACCGGTGCAATTCCCATGGGTGCTTTAAGCTCTTTTTCGATTCCAGTTCGGAATGGGAGATGGATGAGTTTCCTAAAACTGCCTGCATCGGGATGTTCCTTCGGATATCTCTCCTCCTCAGGAGTGTCGGAGGTCCCTGCCGGAGGACCTTTCCTTCCTGCACTTCGCTTGGAACATGGGCAAGGCCCTCGCCTTTACCACAGAGACAGAAGAGGAGCTTTAGACTGAGAACCAGGACATACTTCAGTATGACTCTCCTCCCAAGGAGGTCATAACGATGCCGGTGCCTCCCATTTTGGAGTGCCTCCTTTTCAGGATGTGGGAAAAGATACCCATATGAGGAGACGCTTAAAAGGTTAGGGTTCTTCAATTTGGAAAAAAGAGTACTGAGTGGGGATATGATAGAGGTCTATAAATTAATGAATTGAGTGGAACTGGTAAATGTAGATTGGTTGTTTATGCCATCACAAAGTAGAAAGACTAGAGGACATACAATGAAGTTACAATATAACCCATTTGAAGACTAAATAGAGTTTTTTTACTCTGTGTAATCAAACTCTGGAATAGCTGATCTCCAGGAACAAGCAGGAATGAGTCTTCACATATGGGTATCGTCGGTACCGATGGAGCCTGCGTGGGAACGCTCCCCAGCGTCCAATCAGAAAGCCTTTGAGAGCATCCCACAGCGCCTGCATGCTGCCTTCCCACCTTTCCCAATTCTCTCCTCAGTTTTTCTTTTTCCGCGGAGCCAGCAGGTCGTGTTCCTGTCACCGCAGAAGAATTCCTTTATTTTTCTTTATTTCTTTTGTGTCGGGTCTGCCTTCTTCGACGCTCCACCGGTACCGCGGGTCTTTTTCTTTTCTTCTGTTAAAAAACAAAACAAAAAAAACACCCTTTTTTTCCCGTTTCTTTTCTCTTCACGTGCACTTGCGTTTTGGGCCTTAGGCCCAAAACGTTTTTTCCTTAACATGGAAAAGCCTGCCTCAGGATTTAAGAAGTGCACGAAATGTGGCGGTACCATTTCCGTCACCAACACCCATAACTGGTGTCTGAAATGTTTAGGTCCTGACCATTCCATCACAGATTGTATGTCCTGTTCTATGATGTCTAAAAGAGGTCGGCAGAACCGAGCTGCCAAGCTCAGTACCCAGTTTCTCTCTGATGCGGCTTCGGTGGCATCGACGTCTTCCAGGGCTGCTGCTTCCTCACATGGATCTCAGGTAACTAAACATAAATCCAGCCGGTCCTCGAAGGGTAGATCTCCTAAGCATCGAGATGCCTCTGGCGTTGCCCTCGAGGCTTCTGCACCGGCAAAATTACCCCGGCGGGAGGCTTTGGCCTCTAAAGCATCATCGGGGTTCCAGGATGATCTTGATGGCGTGGCCTCAACAGATCTCCTGGTGCCATGCTCTGGGGTACCGGTGGCTTCCACCGGTACTGACTTCCAAGCATTGGCGGCGTCGATGGATCAGAGGATTCTGTCCATGGAACTCAGTCTGGCGGCTTTCCTTGTGGCAGCGACGCCCGTGGTACCGCAACAGACTACCCCACCGGTACCGGCTCTAGCATCAACATCGGTACCGATCCCGATCCCGGTACCGGTGGCATCGGTGTCCGCTATGCCGGTACTCTGTCCTCTGAAGCCCTCCGGTACCGATACCCTGGTACCGATTATTCCCGATACCGATCCCAGTCGGTACGGGTATCGGGCTTTGCAAGAGCATCCGGACAGATGATACTTCGATTCCTCTGAAGACTCTGAAGATTCTGAAGAGTCGGTCGATGCAGTGATACTTCTTCCACAGGAGGAGTCCTCTCCTAAACGAAGGATGTCTCCTCCAGAGGACTTGTCTTTTCTAGACTTCATCAGGGAGGTGGCTCTGGGCCTTTTCATCACGGTGGCCCCTGAGACAGAACCCAGAGCCAAGGAGTTAGATATTTTACAATATCCTAAAACTCCTAAGGAGGCAGCTACCTTGCCTGTTCATGAGATTTTGTATGATCTCATGTTAAGGATGTGGGAAGAACCTCTGACCACCTCCCCTCATTCTCGCAGGTTGGATACCATGTATCGTGTCCCTCCTTGTCCTGGTTTCCATAAAACTCAACTTCCTCACCACTCTATTGTGGTTGAGTCTGCTATGAGAAAGATTAGAAGTGCCAAAAGACATGCCTCTAATCCTCCAGGACGTGAATGTAGAACCCTGGATGCTTTTGGAAGAAGAGTTGATTTGGAGATCTGGGTTCAAGATGAATTGGGAAATATCCCTTGTACAGGTGAAAACCTGTTTGGTAAAGATTGGCAAGCAAAAGCCAATCAGATGGATGCTGAAAATTCTGCCTTGGATAGACTATCCAAATCCACAGCTGCTCCTGCTAAGAAAAGGTTGTTCAAGAAAACACCTTTTTCTAAAAAGGGAAGATTCTATTGTGCTTATGGTCAGCGGGCATCTTCTGCAGCTCAATTCCCTGCCAAACGTCAGCAATCATCCAAACAGAGCAAAGCAAAGGCTGCTAGGCCTCCACAGGCCCAGCAACCTCAGCCCCCTCAGGGCCTTTGACTTTCCACTAGAGAACTTAGCCTTCCTGGCTCTGGAAGGACCAGAGTCCTCCACCATTCCAGGAAGGTTATGTCATTTTGCTCCCAGGTGGGGGCAAATTACAAAAGAGCATTGGACACTCTCCATCATAAGAGAGGGGTACAAACTTCATTTTTCAAGCTTGCCCCCTCACACAAGAGTGCACCAGTTCAATTCTCCAACCTCCCTCCTCAACCTCTTGGGGCAGGAGGTTGCCACCCTTCTCACTCGGGGCAATAGAGGAAGTGCCTCTTCAACAACAGGGCACAGGTTTCTACTCCCCCTATTTTCTTATTCCAAAGAAAACAGGGGGCTACAGACCCATCTTAGATCTCAGAGAATTGAACAAATTCCTAATCAAGGAAAAATTCAAAATGATTTCTCTGGGAACTCTGCTGCCATACCGTCAGTGTCAGGATTGGCTTTGTTCTCTAGATCTCAAGGATGCGTACACCCATGTTCTCATCCATCCAACTCAAAGAAGGTTCCTTCGGTTCCTTTTTCAAGAGAAGCACTATCAATACAGAGTGCTCCCGTTTGGTCTGGCCTCTGTTCCAAGAGTGTTCACAAAATGCATGGCAGTGGTAGCTGCATTTCTGTGCACTCTGGGAATATTCATCTTCCCTTATTTGGACGACTGGCTCATTCGAGCTCCCACTCGGTCACAGACCAAGAATTCTCTAGCCTGCACAATGCGTATCCTTCAGTATTTAGGGCTGGTAATAAACATCCCAAAATCCAATTTGACCCCTACTCAGTCCCTGGAGTTTATAGGGGCGTTGCTGGATACCACAAAGGCAAGGACCTATCTCCCCCAGGCCCGTTGCCTTTGCTTGGTGCCGTTAGCTTCTCAAGCGGAGTTGAAGCCTCACTTAACTGCTCGAGAGATGTTAGTTACTAGGCCACATGGCATCCACTGTGCATGTGGTACCATATGCTCGCCTTCACATGAGGGCAGCTCAGTGGACTTTATCCACCCAATGGACCCAGGCATTAGACTGCCTGTCAGACAAAATAGCAAACACAAGTCGCCTTATTTTGTCCCTCCAGTGGTGGAAGTCCCCTCAAAACTTGTTGCTGGGGTCCCCCTTTCAGCAGTCTCTACCCCAAGCAACTCTCACAACAGATGCTTCTCCAATGGGGTGGGGAGCTCATCTGCAAGACCTCTCCACCCAGGGCATCTGGTCCCCCCAGGAGAGTTGTCTACATATCAATCTCTTGGAACTCAGAGCAATCTTCCTTGCTCTGCGGGTGTTCCACACCCTGCTCAGCTACAAGACAGTCCTTATCCACATGGACAATCAGGTAGCCATGTGCTATGTGAACAAGCAGGGCGGAACTGTCGCTCTCTGTCGCTTTGCAACGAAGCTTTGCGACTGTAGGCCCTCGCCAGAGAGCATCAGATTCATCTTCTGGCTGTTTATCTTCCAGGCGTTCAAAACTCTTTGGCAAACAGGCTGTCGAGTTCTGCTTCCACACGAGTGGTCCCTACATGTGGACCAGGTGGCCAGGATTTTTCAGATTTGGGGAACCCCGGACATAGACCTCTTTGCAAGTCCGTGGAATGCCAAACTTCCCCGGTTCTGTTCCAGAACTCTGGCTCAGGGAGCTCAGGCAAAGGGATGCTTTCCTCCTTCACTGGGGTCAAGACTTCCTGTATGCCTTTCCACCCATTCCCCTAATTCCCAAAACCCTGTTCAAGCTTCAGAGAGACAGAGGCCACATGATTCTCATAGCTCGACATTGGCCACGGCAAGTGTGGTACCCTCTGCTTCTACATCTCTCTCGAGCTCCCTCCCTCGAGTTAAGGTCTGTCCAGATCTCCTCTCAAGAGGACGGAAAGTTATGGCATCCCAATCCCCAGTCTCTGCATCTCAGGGCTTGGTTGCTGAAGGTCTAGATCTCCAAGATCTTTCTCAACAGGTGAAAGATGTTCTGTATGCTTCCAGAAAACCTTCCACTAGACATTCTTATGCTTTCAAGTGGAAGAGGTTTACCATCTGGTGCTCTGAGAAGGGTCTTAACCCCCTTGCCATACCTCTGGAATCTTTGCTGGAGTATCTCCTCCATCTGTCTAATGCAGGCCTTAAGACAAATTCAGTAAGGGTCCATTTGAGTGCTATTGCAGCTTCCCTTAAGCATCAAAATGGACAAACTATTTCCTCTCATCCTCTTGTAGCAAGGTTCATGAGAGGCCTCCTTTTAACAAAACCTCCCATTAGACCATCTCCGGTGGCATGGGACTTGAACCTGGTTATTGGTCAGCTTATGGAGCCGCCTTTTCAACCTTTGGCTACCACCTTCCTTGAAATACCTTTCTTGGAAAGTTGTCTTTCTCATTGCAATCACATCAGCACGTCGTATTAGTGAATTGCAAGCACTCGTAGCTAATCCACCTTATACAAGGTTTCATCATGACAAGGTAGTCCTTAGGACTCATCCACACTTTATGCCTAAGGTGGTCTCGCCTTTTCACCTCAACCAGGAGGTCTACCTACCTGTCTTTTTTCCAGGACCTCATGCATCAAGTGCAGAGAGGAATCTTCATACCCTGGACTGTAAAAGAGCTCTGGCTTTTTACTTACAGAGGACACAGCAACATAGAAAGTCCTCTCAGCTCTTTGTTGCCTTTGATCCTTCTCATTTGCGACTACCAGTCTCCAAGAGAACACTATCTAACTGGATTGCCCAGTGTATTTCTTTCGCCTATCAGAGTAAGAACCTTTCTCTGGAGGGCCATGTCACAGCTCTCAATGTGAGAGCCATGGCAGCCTCAATGGCTCATCTGAATTCTGTGTCTATTGATGACATCTGTCGAGCAGCCACTTGGGCCTCGGTTCATACTTTCACAGCCCATTACTGCTTGGACAAGGACTCCCGCCGGGATGCCTTGTTTGGTCAGGCTGTTCTCAAACACCTGTTCCATACTTAATCAACTCCTACCCACCATCCCTGATGGGATGCCAGAGATCCATGGGGGGAAGTGGAGCCATGTCCTAGGGACACACAACTTCTGGGGTCTCTCCCTGGCATCTAAAGCTAGGGAGTCCCCATATGTGAAGACTCATCCCTGCTTGTTCCTGGAGATAGCACAGTTACTTACCTGTAACAGGTGATCTCTGGGAACAGCAGGAATAAGTCTTCACAACCCACCCACCTCCCCTAGGAGTTGTATCTCTCTCTTTCCTTTCCCTCTCTCTCTCTCTCTTTGTCTCAGCTTTAAAACTCAACTGAGGAGAGACAGTTGGGAAAGGCAGGAAGGCAGCACGCAGGCGCTGTGGGATGCTCTCAAAGGCTTTCTGATTGGACGCTGGGGAGCGTTCCCGCGCAGGCTCCGTTGGTACCGACGATACCCATATGTGAAGACTTATTCCTGCTGTTCCCAGAGATCACCTGTTACAGGTAAGTAACTGTGCTTTACTGTACCTAGGTTTAAAAAAGGTTAGGACAAGTTCCTGGAGGAGTGGTCCATAAACCATTTATTAAAAAGGACTTGGGAAATCCACTACTTATCCCAGGACGAACACTGTGGAACCTGTGTGCCTCTTTGGGAACCTGCAGGTGCTTGTGACCTGGATTGGCCACCGTTGGAAATAGGATGCTGGGCTTCATGGACCTTAGTCTTACCCAGTATGGCTTTTTTTATGTATTTATGGGAAGACCTGGTTATGGTTCACATTGTGAGCAAGTAACCCGATTCTATGTATTGGGTCTGCAAGAGGCCTGGCTTTGAAAAAAATTACCAGAAAATTCCATGGTGCTGGAGTCGGCCATGCGCTGGATCACGAGAAGAAGAAGCACTACTTGGTGCCCCCAGGTCAAGAGGTCCGTACCATGGACTGGTTTGGTAAGAGGTGTTTCCCTGGCTCTATCATCATGGCCCAAATCCTGGATTACCAGCTGTATATGGGCATCTACTTGAGAGACTTAGTGAAGGAGCTCACCAGGTTCTTAGCTGGGCTCTCCGATGACCACCTCCAGTACTTCTGGGGCCTGGTGACCATGGTGAAGGAGTACTCAAAGTATGTGACTCTAGCAGCCTATGACAGCTTCAAGTCTGTGGCTAAAATGGCTGGGATAGGCTTTAATGCCTGCTGCCAGGCATGGCTACAGTCCTCAGACCTAGAGCAATAGGCTCAGGACAAATTGGTCAATGTCCACTGCCAGGGGAGAATCTTTTTGGCAAGTCCATGACAGACAAGGCTGCCAATTTGGAGACCGAGCTTGAAGACCAGAACCAAGCTCTCTCGAAAGACCACTGATCCTTCCTGATGGAAGGCTTTGGAGAAAAAGTCCTTCTACCTGAAGAGGGAGGCATATAGAACTTACTCCCCAACATCAGGCCTATCAGTTGTATCAAGCTCCTCTGAAGGGGAAGCCATCCAAGGGCCAAAGGCAGGGCCCCACCCTTAGGCCTAAAGACCCCAAACCCCAAACAGCACCTGTGCTACAGCCTGTGGGCGGGGGGTGGGGTGTGTTTGACTCCTGGGGCATAGCCCCTCTTCCCACCGGAGGTCAGGAACTGCAGCACATAGGGGGACATCTCACATTCTTTGCCCACCAGTGGCCCAGCATTACCACAGACACCTGGATACTTCAGGTGGTAAAGGAGGGCTACCTCCTTCACTTCCACCAGACGTCCCTCTCATTCTTCCCAGGGAACGTCCTCTGGATTCCACCCATTGGACCTCCAACAGGAGCTCATGGCTCTTCTCATCGACAGGGCGGTGGAGCTTGTCCCATTGCCTCAGACATAGGGTTCTACTTCCGCTACTTCCTTGTTCCCAATAAGACGGGCAGGTTGCAACTCATTCTGGACCTATGGGATCTTGACCGTTTCTTAGTGAAAGAGAAGTTGAAGATGGGATCCCTTGGAATGTTGCTGCCTTACCACCACCGAAGGGACTGGCTATGCTATTTGGATCTAAAATATGCCCATGCCTATACCTACCTACATCCTGATCAACCCCTTGCAACAACAGTACCTCCGCTTTGTCATTGGCGGGTGTCACTACCAGTACTGGATCCACCTGTTTGGACTGGCATCCACTCCCCAGGAATTCACAAAGTGCCTGGTGGTGGCCGCCATCTTCCTGTGGCTGCGGGATGTATTCGTCTTCCCTTACCTGGATGACTGGCTGATAAGTGGAGGGTCCCCAGACAAGATCCGAGAGGCCCTACATCACACCATCCAGCTCCTGGAGACCTTGGGTTTGGTGGTAAACTATCCCAAGTCCAACCTACAGCCTGCCTAGTGTCTAGAGTTCATTAGGGCCCTCCTCGATACCACTCAGACCCGGGCCTTTCTTCCGCCCGACAGAGCTCAGTATGTCTGTCTTGGCAGGGGAGGGCCAATCCTCTCTGACTGTCTTGGCTTGGTGGATGCTCCGCCTCCTGGGGCACATGGTCTCGACAGTTCATGTCACACCCTCAGCCCATCTCCACATGCATTGGGTCCATTGGACTCTCTGCACTCGGGGGAAGCAGGCAACCGGAGCACCTGTCAGACAGGGTATGGGTCACACCACTGCTCTCCCGCTCTCTCGCCTTGTGGTGACAGTCGAGCAGTCTTCTGGCGGGGCTCCCAGCATCAACAGATCTCACCGTGGATGCCTCCAAACTCTGCTAGGGAACCCGTTGCAATGGTTTTCAAGTTGCCTGTTTGCAGGAGGAGAGCCAGCTCCAAATCGGCTTCCTCGAGTTCCGAGCAGTCGTGAATGCCCTACAGATCTTCCAGCACTACCTGGCGAATCAGGTTGTCCATATTCGAATGGACAATCGGGTGGCTGTGTTCTACATCAATAAAAAGGGCAGCACTTGGTTCTACCTCTGGAATTTCACGAACCAGCGGGGAATGCTCTTTAGGGCCATCTACCTCCCCGGGACAAGACCTGCTCAGCAAGGTGTTGCAGCCTCATGAGTGATGAAGATGAATTTAAAAAGTCAAAACATAACAAAGCCCAAGAAAAAGCAAAACTCCATAAAAATCCAAACTTGAATGCTTAACTATTTTATTGTCGGATTCCACCGGCAAGAGATGGGGAGAGGAAAAACTCCCCACTCAGTGACGGCAGAAACCTTTTATATTAACTTATAAAACTCAAAAAGGTGAACTGTAACTAAATCACTTATCTGACTTCGGAGGAAGGGCCACAACAACTCCCAGCAGCGACATGCATGTTTCGACCCGACAGGCTCTGTATCAAGCTGTTTTGAAAAAATGTGTGTGTGCGCCCTAAACAAACGCCGAAAATCCAGGCCTTTATAAACTCCCGAAAAAAATCTGTATGGCTGAGTGGCACAGGATATCTTCCAGAAGTGGGGTACCCCGGCAGTAGGCCTCTTCACCAGCCCGCATGATACTCAGCTACTGCTGTTTTGCTCCAGGATTCCTTTTCGGAACCGCCTCACGTCCAATTCGTTTCTCCTCCACTTATCTGCCCTCGCTCCTTGTGGCCAAGACTACCTTCAAGGTCCCAGACAGGGCCACAATGATTGCCCTGCGCTAACCCTGGCAGCTGTGGTATCTGCTGCTGCTGCTCCACCTTTCTCAGGTGCCGCCCATTCCCTTGGGTTTAGCCCCAGATCTGATCTCTCAGAATGACGAGACCCTCTTGCATCCCAGCCTCCAGTCATTACCTCTGACAGCATGGATGCTGAAAGGATTAACCCTCTCTCAACATCACTTGGCTAGGGACATTGAGGAAGTACTCCTCACATTCCACAGTGATTCCACCAGGCAAGAATATGCCTTCAAATGGTGCAGGTTTTTGGTCTGGTGTGTGGATAGAGGTTTCAGGATGTTCTCTCGTCCAGTTCAGGTGATCCTGCAGTACCTTCTGCAACCATCCTGGGCTCAATTAAAGTCCAATTCCGTCAAGGTGCATCTGAGTACCCTGGTGACCTACCATCATGTGGTTGACAGATGTTCCCGTCAGTTCATCCTCTCATTGGTTTGCTTCATGTGGGACCTCCTGCTCTTGTAGCCTTCCATTTGCCCACCGGTGGCAGTAAGGGACCTCAAAGTGATTCTGAGTAAACTCATTGACCCTCTTTTTGAACCACTGGCTTCCTGCCATCTCAAGTACCTTTTGTGAAAGGTAATCCTCTTAGTGGCTCTCACTTCAGCACGCAGGGTTAGCGAGCTGCAAGCGCTGGTGGTTCACACCCCTTACACTAGGTTTCATAGGAACAAGGTGGGTATCCGCATGCACCCTAAGTTTCTTCCTAAGATGGTTTCTCCCTTCCATCTCAACCAGGAGGTGGTTCTTTCCACCTTCTTTCTAAGGCCGCACTCCAGCAGGGTAGAAACCTCTTTTCGTACCTTGGAATGTAAACAAGCTTTGGCTATCTACCTTGATCGGATGAAAGCTCATCACCTCTCCTCTCAACTATTTATTTCTTATGACTGCAACAGACTTGTCGTAGCAGTCTCTAAGCACACCCTTTCCATCTGGGTGGCTGGCTGCTTTTCCTTTGCCTGTGGACAGGCTGGCCTTTCTCTGGAGCGCCGTGACAGCCCATAACATTCATGCTATGGCAGCCTCCATGGCTAACCTACGCTCTATCTCCCTGTCCAGAGGTTTGTCGAGCGGCCACCTGGTCCTCTGTCCATACCTTTGCAGCTCACTACTGCCTCAAGGAGACCACCTGGTATGACAGGCCAGGCCATTCTTCAGCATCTCTTTGGGGACCAATGCAACTCCTTCCCTCCAGCCCTTCTGTATGTCCAGGCTAACAGAGTTGATTCCTTTGCAGATGCTGGGGTTGCACCCCAATGCTTGGGGCTCATCAGCGTCTTTCAGCTGCCATTCACTGTTCAATTTTTGGATCGCCTATGACTTTTTACAGGTCTTTGGTAGCCTGTAGCTGGAGAGTCCCATATGTGAAGACCGACTACCTGCTTGTTCCCAGAGAAAGCGTAGTTAAGTGTAGCAGGTATTCTCCGGGAATAGCAGGAATCAGTCCTCACTACCCTCCCTCCTCCCCGTGGAGGAGTGGTGTCTTTTGGATTGTATTAAGCTATGTCATTATACTGAGAGATAATGGTTCCCTTAGGCAGGAAAGTGACCACGCATGCGTGGTTGATCTCCCAAAGATGCTCTTTGAAAGCTGGGGAGAGATTACCACGTGAGTTCCGTTTGTGCCAATGTCACTCATATGTGAGGACTGATTCCTACTGTTCCTGGCGAATATGTCCTACAAATGAGTAGCTACGCTGTATGTGCAGTTCTGGATGCACCTTGTATAATGCGGGCAGGGGTGTTTTATGCCATTTGTAGCGGATGAAGCGTGTATTTCAGTAAGCCTTGGAGGATTATGCTACAATATCAATATGTGTTAACACCAAGATTTGAAAGACTTGTACGGAAGTCACTGATGTCCAGTAGTGGTCAAAGGCATTGTAGCGTTCTCATTTTGTTGCATATGAATCTTATTATGATGTTGATGTGTGGTTATAAGTTAAGGAGTGGAGGAGTAGCCTAATGGTTAAGAACACTGGCTTGGTAACCCAGAGACCAGGATTCGATTCCCACTAACACTTTTTGTGGCCTTGGGCAAGTCACTTAACCATCTATTGCCTCAGAAGGAAGGACTTGTGGTAGAGAAGGGATTATATAGCTTAATATCTTATCTACATATATGGATATGATAACATTGCTCAACAACAGCCCAAACATAAACTTCAAAAAGCCCTGCACATCACCAGAAACGCATCATTTATTCCCCCAAACATGATTGACTTTTTTTTATTGTTATGCTATCGTTTGATAGTTCAAATACCTAGAAGTCATGCTAGATCAAAACCTGACTCTATACTGTCATGAACATGACCACAAAGAACGCCCAGTACAAAATGCAGATCATTCGAAAGCTTAAGTCTCTCTTAAGCCACTATGACTTCCGTAACATCTCTCAGGCCATCGCTACACCAATCCTCGATTACTGCTATTCATTGTTACATGGTCTCCCAAAGCAAACCATCCACCCACTCCAGTTGGCTCACAACTCAGCAGCTCGTATCATCACTGGCTTAACAAAATATGATTACATTACTCCTGTACTAAGCCAACTACACTGGCTCCCAATATACTCACGTGCCAAATTCAAAACAATACTGAACATCTTCAAAATACTGTAGAATACCTCAGCGAACATCCTACAAAACCTAATCACAAGAGACCCGGGCAAGACTAGAAAAAGGGTCTGTTACTTCTGGAGAGAGATCTGCAATTGTGAGTATATACTTCTGGGAATTTTCTGAAAGGAATTCTTTCTATTAAAGCTATTTAATCTGTGAACCCACTATTTTTTGTTAAATCAGTGAGGGCCTACTAGCAGCAGTTTAAGTTTAAATTTAAAACACAGAAGAGGACTTTCTGGTTACATTTCATACCCAGCAGAGAGCTTATAGTTTTAATTTGAGTCACTCAGGGCCTAGTATCAGCAAAGTATTTTTAGTTTAAATTTAAAACACAGAAGAGAGCGCTCTGGTTAAATTTGGAACCCAGCAGAGAGCTTGTAATTTAAATTTCATAATAAGTTAGAGCCTAGCAGCAGCAAAGAGCTATAATTTAAATCAAATAAGAATATAGCTTACCTCAGCAGCACAGGATAGGGTACTGTGTAGCAGCCCTCTTTTAATAAGTGTTATTTCCCTCCCTCCCCACACCCACCCACCCCTGGGATAATCGTAGCTTTATAGGTACTTACACATCTTAAAAGACAGGAGGTACTTACACATCTTAAAAGACAGGAGGTGCTCTCAGGTGAAGCTTGTTACCCAAATCAGATATACACTAAGGACCTGAGATTGATTAAGCTTCAGGTGAACAAGGTATATTAAACGTATTAGGTACAGTTTTATTGGTATAAATATCCATAGCAACCCTTAGTAAGTAAAGAACTTAAAGATCTAAACAAAAACTTAAAACTAAGATGCAGACAGCAGTCCAGCAGCGGGATGGGAGCTTTCCAGTCTTTTGCATTGAATGTCACATGTATGATTTTCTCCCAGTTGGTGAGAGGTCTTACGTGTGCACTAGGTGCAAGGAGCTCTTTGCTCTCAGGGAACGAGTCCGTTCTCTAGAGGCTAGAGTAGCAGACTTGGAAAACATAAGAAAGACAGAGAGGTACATAGATGAGACCTACAGGGATATAGTCCTGAAGTCCCACCTCCAGTCTGGCAGCATCCCTGTTGCCATGGAGGAGAGAGGTCACGTGACAGGAGAGCATTACCCTGGTGTGGCAGGAAGTGATCCTGTAACTAGGACCTGTCCTCCAGGTGATGTAAAACCCTCTCGCACCGATGAAGTTTCTCCAGGGCCATGTGCCCATGAGGGAAGGGTTAGGACAGCCGTTATAGTTGGTGATTTGATCATTAGGCATGTAGATAGCTGGGTGACTGGTGGACGTGAGGATCGCCTGGTAACGTGCCTGCCTGGTGCGAAGGTAGCGGATCTCACGCGCCACCTAGATAAGGTCTTAGATAGTGCTGGGGAGGAGTCTGCTGTCTTGGTACATGTCGGTACCAATGACATAGGAAAATGTGGTAGGGAGGTTCTGGAGGCTAAATTTAGGCTTTTAGGTAGGAAGTTGAAATCCAGAACTTCCAGGGTAGTGTTCTCTGAAATGCTTCCTGTTCCACGTGCAGGACCCAAAAGGTAGGCAGAGCTCCGGAGTCTCAATGCGCGGATGAGACAGTGGTGCAGAGATGAGGGGTTTGGAATTGTTAGGAACTGGGGTACATTCTGTGGAAAGGAGGGGCTCTTCCGAAGGGATGGGCTTCACCTTAACCGAGATGGAACCAGGCTGCTAGCATTAACCTTTAAAAAGGAGATAGAGCAGCTTTTAAACTAGATAATAGGGGAAAGCCGACAGTCGCCCAAGAGCAGATGGTTCGGAAGAATGTATCCTTGAAGGATACTATCAAAAGCAGAGAGGTTCCAAAAAAGAGTAAAGTAGCCCAAATGCCCTCGAGTATGGAGCAGACAGAGCTTAAAGATCCCAAATTACCCATGTCTACCAATAGCCAAATTAATATGAATAAAATACAGTCTCTAAAATGCTTGTATGCAAATGCTAGAAGTCTAAAAAATAAGATGGGAGAGTTAGAATATATAGCACTAAATGAGAGGTTAGATGTGATTGGAATATCAGAGACATGGTGGAAGGACAGCCAGTGGGACACTGATACCTGCGTACAAACTATATCGTAATGATAGAACTGATCAAATTGGTTGGGGGGTTGCGCTCTATGTTAGAGAGGGCATTGAGTCAGAAAGGATTAAAGTTTTGCAGGAAACAAAATTTGCTGTAGAATCTCTATGGATTGAAATCCCATGTAAAAAGGGGAAGGCGGTGGGGGTGTACTATCGACTGCCTGGCCAGAATGAACAAATGGATGATGAAATGCTCAAAGAAATCAAGGAAGCTAACAAAAGTTACAGCGCGGTAATAATAATGGGCGATGTCAATTACCCCGGTATCGACTGGGTCAGTGTGACGGCAGTACATGCTAGGGAGATAAAGTTCCTAGATGACATAAATGACTGCTTCTTGGAGCAGCTGGTCCATGAACCGACGAGAGGGGAAGCCATATTAGACCTAGTCCTTAGTGGAACACCAGATCTAGTGCAAGAGATAAGGGTGTTGGGGCCACTTGGCAATAGTGATCATAGCATGATCGCCTTTGATTTAATTAGTGGAGGAGGGGATAGTAAGGAAATCCACAGTACTACCTTTTAACTTTCGAAAGGGAGACTATGATAAAATGCGGAAAATAGTTAAGAAAAAACTAAAAGGAGCAGTTGCAAAGGTTAAAGACTTACATCAAGCTTGGGTGTTGTTGAAAAATACTATCTTGGAAGCTCAGTCCAGCTTATTCCACGCTTTAAGAAAAGTGGAAGGAAGTCCAAAAAACTGCCAGCATGGTTTAAAGGTGAGGTCAGAGAGGCTGTTGCCAAGAAAGCATCTTTCAGGAAATGGAAAAGAGAGCCAAACGATGAAACCTGGAAACAGCACAAGCACTGGCAAGTCAAATGCAAGGCATTGATAAAGAAGGCAAAGAGAGAATTTGAGAAGAAGCTTGCTGCGGAAGAAAAAACATGAAGTAAAGATTTTTTTCAAGTACATTCGTAGCAAAAAAATCTGTGAGAGAGTCAGTTGGACCATTAGATGATAGAGGAGTTAAAGGGGCACTAAGAGGCGACAAGGTGATAGCGGAGAGACTGAATGAATTCTTTGCTTCGGTCTTTACTGTGGAAGATGTAGGGATGTTACCCATGACTGAAATGGTATTTAAAGGTGCAGAAGAATTGAAGGAAATATCGATACATCGGGAAGATGTATTACAATTATTAGATAAACTGAAGAGTAGCAAATCACCTGGGCCGGATGGTATACATCCAAGGGTATTGAAAGAACTGAAATATGAGATTGCAGACCTGCTATTAGTAATCTGTGAACTATCCTTAAAATCATCTCTAATACCTGAAGATTGGCGGATCGCCAATGTAACACCAATTTTTAAAAAGGGTTCGAGGGGTGATCCGGGAAACTACAGACCGGTGAGCCTGACGTCAGTATCGGGGAAAAATGGTAGAAACCATCATAAAGAATAAAATTACTCAGCATGTAGATAGTCATGGCCTAATGGGAGACAGCCAACATGGCTTTAGACAAGGAAGATCTTGTCTTACTAATCTGTTATGTTTTTTTGAAAGTGTGAATAAACAGGTGGACAAAGGTGAGTCGGTTGATATAGTGTCTCTGGACTTTCCTAAAGCCTTTGACAAGGTCCCTCATCAGAAACCTTTGGCAAAACTAAAGTCATGGGATAGGAGGCAGTGTACTACTGTGGATCAGGAACTGGTTAAAAGATAGAAAGCAGAGGGTTGGACTAAATGGCCAATTTTCCCAATGGAGAAAAGGTGAATAGTGGTGTACCCCAGGGATCTGTGCTGGGTCCGCTGCTTTTTGACATATTCATAAATGACCTGGAAAGTGGAATAACGAGTGAGGTTATCTTTATCTTTATCTTTATTTACGGATTTAATATACCGCTTTTTACCAGTGGCATCAGAGCGGTGTACAGTAATAAAAATACAAGCTGCAGAAACAGAAAAAGAACGCCATTATATAAAGAACAGGACAGGAGGAGAAAGAAAAGGCCGTAGATAATACATCAAAGGGGGAACAAAGCCAGGTAACAACAACATACAGTCAGGTACTATCGTGGAGGGGGCAAAGGGAGACAGGTGGGGGAGGGAGACTGAAAGCGGTGCAAAAAAGGTGAGTCTTCAGCCTGGATTTAAAGGTCTTGTATGAGGGTTCCAGGTGGAGGGCGACGGGGAGTGAATTCCAAAGTCTTGGACCCAGAAAGAAAAAGGCTGAGGAGCGGGTTGACTCGAGGTGGGCCTGTGAGGGGGAGGGGAGGGACATGCGATTCAGGTGAACTGATCTGAGGGAACGATGTGATGAGTGTAGATGTATGAGACTAGCAAGATAGAGGGTAACCCCGGTATGGATAGTCCTGTGTACGTAGATACGAATTTTGAACAGAATGTGGTAAGGAAGGGGAAGTCAGTGTAGGTGGTTCAGAATGGGGGTGATGTGGTCAAAGCGAGATGCATGGGTAAGGAGGCGTGCTGCGGCGTGATGGACAAGTTGTAGTCTGCGCAGTTGAGTTTGGGGGAGGCCGGCTAGAACTACATTGCAGTAGTCTAGGCGGGAGACAATCAGGGACAGTAGCAGGGTAGACAAGGAGGAAGCTGATATGTAGGGACGGATGGCACGGAGTTGACGCAGGGTGAGGAAAGAGCGCTGTACAACGGAGGAAATATGATCTTTAAAGGAGAGAGCGGAATCTAAGGTGACTCCGAGGTATCGCAGGGATGAAACTACTGGGAGGGGGGCACTAGACAGGATGGGGGCAAAGGGGGGGATCGGGGCACCGGAAGTAAACCAAATAGCAAAAGACTTAGAGGAGTTTATATGCAGCAAGTGGGAAGAAAACCAGGCCGAGACTGAGGACAGACAGGAGTTGAGGGGGGCAAGATCTGGAGCGGAAGGGTCTGTATGGTGAAGGAGAATGATATCATCGGCGTAATAGTGGGCGGAGATACTGTGTTGCTGGATGAGGAGAGCAAGGGGGGCCAGAAAGATGTTAAACAGAAGAGGGGCAAGAACAGAACCCTGAGGAACACCGCAGGGAAGGGCAGTGGGAGGGGAGGAGGAGGAGCCTGTGGAGACAGAAAAGGAGCGGTGGGAGAGGAATGAGTGAAACCAGGAAAGAACAGAACCAGAAAGCCCAATGTCATGTAATCGAGACAGAAGGAGGTGATGGTCCACAAGATCAAATGCAGCAGATAGATCCAGAGAAACAGCGATAGTAATAGAACCGTGGTCGTGTGCGGTGTGGACTTCATTAAGGAAAGAAAGCAGAATGGATTCAGTGCTATGGTTGGGACGGAAACCTGACTGGCGGGGGTGAAGTGACAGCGTGGCCTCCAGGTGGGAAGAGAGCTGTGTGTAGACCAGTTTCTCGAGGAGTTTGGAGAGGAAAGGAAGATTTGAGATTGGGCGCCAATTTGCCAGGGAGGATGGGTCAAGAGAGGCCTTTTTCAGAATGGGACGGATGATGGCATGCTTCCAGATGGTGGGGAAAGAACCAGAGGATAGGCTAGAGTTGAGGATGGAGAGTAGAAAGGGAGAGAGGGCCAGAGATGGGTCTAGAAGCCCCTGGGAGGGGATGGGATCGGAGGGGCAGGTGGTCTTTCGAAGCGAAGAATAAACCCTAGAGAGATCTGAGAGGGACACAGGCTAGAAGGAGGACCATTTATGGGAAAGAGAGGGCGGGTTAGAGGAAGGGGGGGCGGGGGGAGAGTCAAACGACGGAAGAGCAGAGGAGAGGGGAGGGGGGCAGGAGGGAAGAAGTGACTGGAGGTTTTGGATTTTGGTGGCAAAGTGAGAGGCCAAAAGGGCAGGATCAGGGGTCATTGGGGAAGGGGCTGGAGAAGTGAAAGAGTAAGAAGCAGAGAGGGAGCGAAGGACAGAGTAAAGTTGTCGAGTGGAGTTTGTGGACTGAGAGATACGGGAGGAGAAATAATCACGCTTGGCGGAATGAAGCAGGGAAATTTGCAGATGACACAAAACTATTTAAAGTTGTTAAAACACAAGAGAATTGTGGAAAATTGCAAGAGGATCTTGATAAATTGGAAGACTGGGCATCAAAATGGCAGATGAAATTTAATGTGGACAAGTGCAAAGTTATGCACCTAGGGAACAACCACCCAAACTATGGTTACACGATGCAAGGTTCCACATTAGGAACCACCACCCAGGAAAAAGATTTAGGCGTCATTGTGGATAACATGTTAAAACCCTCGGCCCAGTGTGCAGCCATGGCCAAGAGAGCAAATAGAATGCTAGGTATCATAAGGAAAGGAATGGAAAATAAAACAAAAGTTATTATAATGCCTCTATACCGTTCCATGGTGAGACCGCACCTTGAATATTGTGTGCAATTCTAGTCGCCGTATCTTAAAAAGGATATAGCGTTATTAGAAAAGGTTCAGAGAAGAGCCACGAAAATGGTAAAGGGGATGGAAGGATACTCCTATGAAGAAAGGCTAAAAAGGTTAGGGCTCTTTAACCTGGAAAAGAGACGGCTGAGGGGAGATATGATAGAAGTCTATAAATTAATGAACGGAGTGGAACGGGTAAACGTAGATCGACTGTTTACGTTATCAGAATATAGTAAGACTAGGGGACATGCAATGAAGCTACAGGGTAAACTATTTAAGACTAATAAAAGAAAATATTTTTTCACTCAACGTGTAATCAAACTCTGGAATTTGTTACCGGAGGATGTAGTAAAGGCTGTTAGTGTAGCTGGGTTTAAAAAAGGTTTGGACAAGTTCCTGGAGGAAAGGTCCATAAACCATTATTAAGAAGGGACCCAGGATATCAATGCTTGACCTAGTACAAGCATTGCAGAACCTGTGTCTTTTGGGGAAACTGCTAGGTACATATGACCTAGATTGGCCACTGTTGGAAACAGGATACTGGGCTTGATGGACCTTGGTCTGACCCAGTATGGCATATCTTATGTTCTTATGTTCTTAGTAGCTACTGGAGTAGGAATAACCTGTGGGCTTAAAAGGTAAGCCCTCCAGTAGGATAGTATCACTCTTAGAGACTGAATGTCTTGACTAAGAGGGATAGAAAGTAATAGAGTTGAGAAGGCTTACATTTTGGTAAGTCCCTGAAGAGGTAAAGCCCCCCCCTTGCAGTCAAAAGTATGAGATATCCTCGTACATGAAAACTGTCAAGATGAAGGGCATAGCCTACCTTGTTGTTAGTTGTTACTCCTCTTTCTCCTTCAAAAGGAGAGGAGAAACATGTTACCTGTAGGGCATGATTGTCCCCAATAGCTCTTGGAGCTAAAAGAATGGATTTCTCTTGTGACAAGAGATTCATGCCTAGAGTCGAGGATTGAGTCAGTGTATCACTGATATCTCAGTAAGGATGAGATGAACTGTAGATGCTTCTGTTGATAAGAAGGTTACCGGTTCTAAACCTCAAAACACGAAAAGTGATTTAATGAATAAAATATCAGAAACCCTGCGACTGCTGGGTTTGCTGAGCCTGTTGAGGTTTTGATTTTCTTAGCCTGGTTTGATGTTGCCCTTCTTTGGAAACATCTGCATGATGGGTAGAAGATGGATAAAACTTTTTTTCCCCTAGGGGGATAAAGTTTCTTAGGAGATTTTTTACTAGCTGGGATAGAGGAAAGTTTTGACAATCCTCTGAAAGCAACAATATCAGTGCTTAACTGATTAGCTTGGAATAAAGCATCCTTGTTAAAGAGATTTTCACCAGTACAAGGAGTATTTTCCAGCCTTTCTTGTACCCATTTGTCCAAGTCTGAAGCTTGGAGCCAGGCTTTGCGTCGTGCCCCTATAGCTATAGCAGAGGTTCTGCTAATAGACTCAAAACAGTCCAGGGAAGCACGATTAAAGAACTTAGAGATATCTTCAGCATGACTGACTAATAAGAAATAGTCTGCTCTTTTATGTTCTTGAAGAAAAGGGTTCAAAAGCTTTAAGTTCTTTGTGACCTCTTCAAGAGATAATCCCATATAGAAAATATATGAGAGAATTCTTGCTGAAAGCATGGATGCCTGGAAGCATCGACGTCCAAAGGCATCTAAAGTCCTAGACTCACGACCTGGCGGATAAGAGGAGTGCTTCTTTGCGCTCTTAATACGCCTCATTGCTGATTCTACAACAATAGAATGATGAGGAAGTTGAGTCTTCTGAAAACCTGGAGAAGGTGGCACCTTGTACATAGTGTCAAGTGTCTTAGAATGTGGGGATACTGTTAAAGGAGTTTCCCACATTCTTAATAGTAGATCCTGTAAGATCTGATGCAAAGGAAGCATGATCACCTCCTTTGGAATCCAGGGGAATTGCAGAGTTTCTGAATCCTCTGGTATAGGTTCTTTACCAGGTATAGAAATAGCAAGTAACTTTGCCATATCAAGCAGAAAAGCTTGAAAAGAAATCTCTCCTGAGGACGACCTTCTGAAATGAGGGGTAAAAGCTGAACTTGTTGAAAATTCAGCTTTGGTACCGATCGATTCATCCCAGTCATCGGGATCGTAAGACTTGAAAGGATGAAGCATTAGATTTTCTTTAAAGAGATGCATTCGGTACTGCCCGAGGTCGGTACCGAGACAAGTCGGTACCGAATCCTCCATGCTAGAGAGCGATTCCAGGCTCAGCATCGAAGGAAGCGAGTCTGTCGAAAAAAGTATCGATGGTACCGACACCGGTGCCGATGTCAATACCGATAGTCGGGGAACGGTCTGCAGCGACTCTAGCGGTACCAAAGTAGCTGAGAGATTCGCTAGACTACGTTCATTGGTGAGGAATATTTCATCCATCACCATAGCCGATGCCGGGGTGTCGGTACCACCCGAAGCGGCCACAACCACCGAGCATGGCCCAGGTATGTCCATGGAGGTAAGAACCTCGGGAACAACCTGAAGCCCCGTTAATGCTTTGGAGCCCGAAGTCTCCCGCCAGGGCTTTGTTGCCAAAATGTCCTTGAGAGCAACGCCAGAGGCATCTCGATGCTTCGAAGGAGATCTACCACTCGAGGACTGGCTAGTCTTGTTACCTGATCCTATTTAAGCTCCTGCAGGAGAGAGACTCCAGTGGGCAATGGTCAGGACCTAAACATTTTAGACACCAAGTATGAGTGTCTAAAAATATATTTGTACCGCCACATTTTAAGCATTTCTTAAGGATAGTGGCTGGCCTTTCCATAATGAAAAGGATAGAGGCCTAGTGGCCAAGAAACCATCAGGCACTAAACAGGAAAAAATTCCTTAGAAAAAAGAAGAAATTTTTAGTAAAAAGAAAGAACAGCACCGGCGGTACCTGTGGCATCGAAGGAAGGCAGACGCGACCACAAAAAACAAGAATAAAAAAGAAGAATTTTCTGCGGTGACAGGAATATGTCCTGCCGGCTCCGCGGAAAATGGAAAACGGAAAACGGATGAGAGGGAAGTGAATGGGCGGGAAGGCAGCGCGCATGCGAGTGGGATGCTCCCAAAGGCCTTCTTTCTGGACGCTGGGGAGCGTTCCCGCGCAGGCTCTCTCGGTACCGACGTACCCATATGTGAAGACTCATTCCTGCTTGTTCCTGGAGATATTATTTTATACACCTCAATCATATCTACCCTTCAGCCGTCTCTTTCCAAAGTTGAAGAGCCCCAACCTTTTAAGCATTTCCTCATAGGGATATCCTTCCATTTCCTTTACCTTCTTGGTCGCTTTTCTGTGTACTTTTCCTATTCTGCTATAGTCTTTTTAAGTTATGGTGATCGGAATTGCACACAATATTCAAGGTGCGGTCGCACCATGGAGCAATAGCAAGGCAATATAATATCCTGTGTTTTATTCTCCATTCCTTTCCTTATGATTCCTAACATTCTATTAATTTATTTAGCTGCATTTATATCCCACTTTTCACCGGGTCAGTTGGCCGCCCCTGAACACTGGGTCAGAGAGTTTCAATATATTATCCACAATGATGCCCAAATCCTTTTCCTGGGTGGCAATTCTTAATGTGGAACCTTGCATCATGTAACTGTAGTTTAGATTCTTCTTCCCTAAGCGCATAACTTTGCACTTAGCCACATTAAATGTCATTTGCCATTTGGACACCCAGTCTCCCATCACAGATCTGAGGTACTCCACTATTCACCTTTCTCCATTGAGAAAACGAATTATTCAGCCCTACTCTGTTTTTTTTAATCTTCTAACCAGTCCCTAATCCACAACAGTACACTGCCTCCTATCCCATGACTCTTTAATTTCCCCAGTCTCTCATGAGGGACCTTGTCAAAGGTTTCTTAAAATCCAGACATAGTATCAACCAGTTCACTTTTATCTACCTGTTTATTCACACCTTCAAAAAATATAAGATTATTGAGACAATATTTTCCTTGGCTAAATCCATGTTGGCTTTCTGCCATTAAACCAGAACTACCTACATGTTCAGTAATTTTGTTGTTTATAATGGTTTCTACTATTCTGCCCAGTACGGATAATAGGCTCACTGGTCTGTAGTTTCCTGGTTCACCCCTGGAAACCCTTCTTAAAATCGGCGTTACACTGGCCACTTTCCAATCTTCATGATGGTAGTAATGATAGGGCATCAAAATGGCAGATGAAATTTAATGTGGACAAGTGCAAAGTTATGCACCTAGGGAAGAACAACCCAAACTATGGTTACACGATGCAAGGTTCCACATTAGGAAGCACCAAACGGGAAAAAGATTTAGGCGTCATTGTGGATAACATGTTAAAACCTTCGGCCCAGTGTGCAGCGGCAGCCAAGAGAGCAAATAGAATGCTAGGTATCATAAGGAAAGGAATGGAAAATAAAAGAAAAGATATTATAATGCCTCTATTTCCAGGAACAAGCAGGAATGAGTCTTCACATATGGGTACGTTGGTACTGACGGAGCCTGCGCGGGAACGCTCCCCAGCTTCCCAAAAAGGAAAGCTTTTGGGAGCATCCCACAGCGCCTGCGCGCTGCCTTCCCGCCTTTCCTAACCGCCTCTCTCCAGTTCTCCTGTTCTTCTTTTCCGCGGAGCCAGCAGGTCGTGTTCTTGTCACCGCTGAAGAAGTTCTTTATTTTACTTTGGTCGCGCGTCTGCCTTCTTCGACGTCGGACCGGTACCGCCGGTCTTTTCTTTCTTTTTCTTCAAAAAAAAAAAAAAAAAAGAATAATTCCGTTCCACTTCAGTGTATTTTTTCTTCGTTGGGCCTTAGGCCTAACAGAAAATTCCTCATGGAAAAGCCCGCCTCCGGGTTTAAAAAATGCACTAAGTGCAGCGGTACCATCTCTGTTACCGACATCCATGACTGGTGTCTTAAATGTTTGGGTCCTGACCATTCCATCACGGATTGTCCGTCCTGCTCCATGATGTCTAAAAGAGGTTTACAGAACCGAGCAGCCAAGCTCAGTACACTGTTTCCCTCTGATGCAGCTTCGGTGGCCTCGACGTCTTCCAGGGCTGCTTCTTCCTCCTATGAATCTCAGGTAACCAAGCATAAGTCCAGCCGGTCCTCGAAGGGTAGATCTCCCTCTAAGCATCGAGATGCCTCCGGGCTTGCTCTCGAGGATCCTGCACCGGCAAAAGTACCCTGGCGGAAAGCTCCGGCTTCCAAAGCTCCTCCTATGGGGTCACAGGTTGACATTGATGGCACGGCCTCGACCGATCACCTGTTGCAATGTTCTGGGGTACCGGTGGAATCCGCCGGTACCGACCTCCAGACATTCATGGCATCGATGGATCATGCAGCGTGCCATAACGGCATTCATACAAGCTGCGACGCCGCTGGTACCACAACAAGCTCCGTTGTCGGTACCGGCTCCGACACTGGCTCCGATATCGGTTCCGGTGCCGGTACCGGTTGCATCGACATCGGCTTCGGTGTCGACTGCTGCGGTACCCTTTCCGATGATGCCTATCGGTACCGAGCCGGTACCGATGACTCCCGATGTCAATACCACTCGGTATGCGTATCGGGCTTTACAAGAGCATCCAGACAGGCGATACTTCGATTCCTCCAAAGACACTGATGCATCGGAGGCCTCTGTCGAAGCATCGGTACTTCTTCTTTTTGGAGAAGAAGGCTCCTGAGGAAGAATGTCCCCTCCAGAAGACTTGTCTTTTCAAGACTTCATAAGGGAAGTGGCCAAGGGACTTTCTATCTCAGTAGCCCCTGAGACAGAGCCTAGAGCCAAAAAATTTGATATTTTGCAATATCCCAAGGCTCCTAAAGAAGCAGCCACTTTGCCAGTTCATGAGATCCTTTATGACCACATGATAGGCATATGGGAGACTCCTCTCACCATCTCTTCTCATTCTCGTAGGTTGTATACCATGTATCGTGTCCCTCCTTGTCCTGGATTTCATAAAACTCAGCTTCCTCACCATTCTATTGTGGGTGGAGTCTGCTATGAAAAAGTTAGAGTGCAAAGAGGCACTCATCTGCTCCTCCAGGAAGAGAATGTAGAACCTTAGATGCATTTGGCAGGAAAATTTTTCAAGCCAGTATGCTTGTTGCCAGAATCAACTCCTATTCTCTATATGGGGATGTTTCTGAAGGAAGTTACAGATCATCTGCAAACTTTCCTCCCTTTTCTTCCAGAAGATAAAAGGGAAGACTTTCTTACCTGGCTTGAGCATGCCCAGGATGTTTCCAAATTTTCGAACCGTGCAGCCTTTGACTCTTTTGAGGGAGCCAGCAGAGCCTCGGCCATTGCCATAGGTGCACGCAGAATTGCTTGGTTACAAGCTTCTGATTTGGAACCCTGGGTCCAAGATGGATTAGGAAATCTTCCTTGTACAGGTGAGAACCTGTTTGGCAAAGATTGGCAAGCAAAGGCCACTCAGATGGATGCAGAAAATTCTGCTTTGGATATGCTTTCAAAGTCTACCTCTAATCCTGTCCAGAAGAAGTTGTTCAAAAAGACATATTTTCCCAAGAAGGGAAGATATTATCCTGCTTATGGTCAGCAGACATCTTCTGCAGGTCGTTTTGCTGCAAAGCGTCAACAACCTAAACAGGCCAAGTCTAAGGCTGCAAGGCCTACTGTAGCCCAACAGCCTCAGCCTCCTCAGGGCCTTTGACTTGCACCTAGAGAACTTAGCCTTTCTGGCTCTAAAAGAACCAGAGCCTCTCACCATTCCAGGAAGGTTAGCTCACTTTGCTCCCAGATGGGAGTACATCACAGCAGAGCAGTGGACCCTTTCCATCATAAGGGAGGGGTACAAACTTCATTTCTTAAACCTTCCTCCCCACAGCATGGTGAGACAGTTCAATTCTCCAACATCTCTCCTCGACCTTCTGGGTCAAGAGATTTCCACCCTTCTTGTCCAAGGGGCAATAGAAGAAGTACCTCTTCTTCAACAGGGCTCAGGGTTCTACTCCCCCTACTTCCTAATTCCAAAGAAAACTGGGGGTTACAGACCCATATTAGATCTCAGAGAATTGAACAAATTCCTATGCAAGGAGAAATTCAAGATGATTTCTCTGGGTACTCTCCTTCCATTCCTTCAGAGTCAGGATTGGCTTTGTTCTCTAGATCTCAAGGATGCGTATACCCATATACTCATCCATCCAGCACACAGATGGTTCCTTCGGTTCCTTTATCAGGAAAAGCACTATCAATATAGGGTGCTTCCCTTTGGTCTGGCCTCTGCTCCAAGAGTGTTCACAAAATGCATGGCAGTAATAGCTGCATTTCTTCGCACTCTGGGGATATTCGTATTCCCATATCTGGACGACTGGCTCATCCGAGCTCCATCCCAGTCAGAGGCCCAGACTTCCCTAGCCTGCACAATGCGTGTCTTGTAGTATCTGGGACTGGTTATAAACATTCCAAAGTCCCCACTCACCCCGACTCAGTCTCTAGAGTTCATAGGGGCCTTGCTGGATACCAAAACTGCAAGGGCCTATCTTCCCCAGGCCCGTTGCCTACACTTAGTGCAGTTAGCCTCTCAGATCCAGTTAAAAACACACCTAACTGCTCGAGAGATGTTACAACTGCTAGGCCACATGGCATCCACGGTGCATGTGGTCCCTTATGCTCGCCTTCACATGAGGGCAGCTCAATGGACTTTGTCCACCCAGTGGACCCAGGCATCTGGAAGTCTGTCAGACAAAATAGCAACCTCCAGGCGCCAATGTTCCCTCTAATTTTCTGTAGATTGTGTGCACATAAAATATCAGCTGTGCAGCTTTTGAAGGAAGGTTAAATTTTTGTGCGCCACATAACGATACTCAGAGTTATATACTTTAAAATTTCACTACACGTCAGAATACAGTATGTACACCAAATTGATTGCACTAGAAAATATTGTAGAACTTGTGAAAACCATAAATACACAACTTTTCAATTTTAAGAACATCTGTGTTGCTTTCTATCAGAATCAGAACCATAATTTTTGTGCGCTCTGTTGTAAAGTATGTGCGCTCACTCGGCGAGGTGTGTGCGCGCGCACACGCGCACAGCTTAGAGGGAACAGTGCCAGGCACCTCTTTTGGTCTCTCCAGTGGTGGAAATCCACTCAAAATCTGTTGCTGGGGTCCCCCTTCCAACAATTGTTACCCCAAACAATCCTTACAACAGATGCCTCTCCAAAGGGTTAGGGAGCTCTTCTTCAAGACCTCTCCCCCCAAGGCATTTGGTCTCCACAGGAGACCTCCCTACATATCAACTTCTTAGAGCTCAGAGCAATCTTCTTGGCTCTCAGAGTCTTCCATACCCTGCTCAGCTACAAGACAGTCCTCATTCACACGGACAACCAAGTAGCCATGTTCTATGTGAACAAGCAGGGAGGGACTGGCTCTCTGTCGCTTTGCAACGAAGCTCTGAGATTGTGGGCCTTCGCCAGAGAGCATCAAATTTATCTTCTGGCAATATACCTTCCAGGAGTTCAAAACTCTTGGGCAGATAGACTCAGTCGAGTTCTGCTTCCACACAAATGGTCCCTTCATATGGACCAGATAGTCAGAATCTTTCGAATTTGGGGAACCCCGGACATAGACCTCTTTGCAAGTCCGTGGAATGCCAAACTTCCCCGATTCTGTTACAGAATTCCGTGTCAGGGAGTTCAGGCCAGGGATGCCTTCCTCCTTTATTGGGGTCAAGACTTCCTGTACGCCTTTCCACCCATTCCCCTAATTCCCAAGACCCTGTTCAAGCTTCAGAGAGATCAAGGGACTATGATTCTCATAGCTCCACGTTGACCACGCTAAGTGTGGTACCCTCTACTTCTGCATCTCTCTCAAGCTCCCTCCCTGGACTTGGGGTCTGCTCCAGATCTCCTGTCTCAGGAGGGGGGAACGTTGTGGCACCCAAACCCCCAATCTCTCCATCTCAGGGCTTGGTTGCTGAAGGCTTAGACCTTCAAGATTGGCATCTTTCTCAGCAAGTAAGGGACATCCTTCATGCTTCCAGAAAGCCTTCTACTAGACGTTCCTATGCTTTTAAATGGAAAAGGTTTACCATTTGGTGTGCTGAGAAGGGTATTAACCCTCTAGCAATACCTTTGAATTCTTTACTGGAGTATCTCCTGCATCTTTCCCATGTAGGCCTCAAGACGAATTCATTAAGGGTCCATTTGAGTGCTATTGCAGCATCCCTCAAGCCTCTCAATGGACAACCTGTCTCCTCTCATCCGCTTATTGCAAGATTCATGAGAGGCCTTCTTTTAACTAAACCTCCCATTAGACCACCTCCAGTGGCATGGGACTTGAATCTGGTTCTTGGTCAGCTCATGAAGCCACCCTTTGAACCCTTAGCCACTACCTCCTTGAAATTTCTTTCCTGGAAGGTTATCTTTCTTATTGCAGTCACCTCAGCTCGCCGCATCAGTGAACTGCAGGCCTTAGTGGCTAATCCACCTTATACAAGGTTCCATCATGACAAGGTAGTCCTTAGGACAAATCCACACTTTATGCCTAAAGTGGTCTCACCTTTTCATCTTAATCAAGAGGTATATTTACCTGTCTTTTTTCCAGCTCCTCATGCATCCAGTGCAGAGAGGAATCTTCATACTCTGGATTGTAAAAGAGCTCTTGCTTTTTACTTACATAGGACACAGCAACATAGAAAGTCTTCCCAGCTTTTTGTTGCTTTTGATCCTTCTCACGTGGGACTTCCAGTCTCTAAGAGAACACTGTCCAATTGGATTGCTCAGTGTATTTCTTTCGCGTACCAGAGTAAGAACCTTTCTCTGGAGAGCCATGTCACAGCTCATAATGTGAGGGCCATGGCCACCTCTATGGCTCATCTAAATTCTGTGTCTATCGACGAGATCTGTCGAGCAGCCACCTGGGCCTCGGTTCATACCTTCACAGCCCATCACTGTTTGGACAAGGACTCCCGCCGGGATGCCTTGTTTGGTCAGGCTGTTCTCAAACACCTGTTCCATACTTAATCAACTCCTACCCTCCATCCCTGGTTGGATGCCTGAGATCCATGGGAGGAGGTAGAGCCCTTCTCAGGGTCTCACAACCTTGGGGATCTCTCCCTGGCATCTGCAGCTAGGGAGTCCCCATATGTGAAGACTCATTCCTGCTTGTTCCTGGAGATAGCACAGTTACTTACCTGTAACAGGTGATCTCTGGGAACAGCAGGAATAAGTCTTCACAACCCACCCACCTCCCCTAGGAGTTGTATCTCTCTATCTATCTTTCCTTTCCCTCTCTCTCTCTTTGTCTCAGCTTTAAAACTCGAACTGGAGAGAGGCATTAGGCAAAGGCGGGAAGGCAGCACGCAAGCGCTGTGGGATGCTCCCAAAAGCTTTCTGATTGGACGCTGGGGAGCGTTCCCGCGCAGGCTCCGTCAGTACCGACGATACCCATATGTGAAGACTTATTCCTGCTGTTCCCAGAGATCACCTGTTACAGGTAAGTAACTGTGCTTTTTCACTCAACGTGTAATCAAACTTTGGAATTTTTTACCGGAGGATGTAGTAAAGGCTGTTAGTGTAGCTGGGTTTAAAAAAGTTTTGGATAAGTTCCTGGAGGAAAGGTCCATAAACCATTATTAAGAAGGGACCCAGGATATCAATGCTTGACCTAGTACAAGCATTGCAGAACCTGTGTCTTTTGGGGAAACTGCTAGGTACGTATGACCTAGTTTGGCCACTGTTGGAAACAGGATACTGGGCTTGATGGACCTTGGTCTGAACCAGTATGGCATATCTTATGATATGTTCAACTGGCCTAGACGGAATAACAGCAAGAACTCAATTATCACATCCAGCCATTACTCAGTCCAAGCAGACCACATCCAAGACAGTGTTTTCGCTCTCTGCACCAACCCTATGGAACTCCTTCCCTGAAGGCATCGGAGCCACCGCAGACAGTAAGGACTTCCGAAAGAGGCTGAAAACATTCTTCTCCAGGAACAAACAGGAAGTTGGTCCTCACTTATGGGTGACGTCGGCACCAACGGGACCCCATGCGGAGCAAATCCCCAGTTTTCAAAGAAAGCCTTTGGGAATTGCTACCACGCATGTGCAGTCACCTTCCCGCCCAATGGTGCCATCTTGCTCACTCTCCTTTTTTCTGTGGAGCCTTTTGGATGTAGTTCCTCCGTGTCCCGGAAAAAGTGATTATTTTCCTCTGTTTCTTTCGCCAGTCGACACCTGTACTCTTCCCGCCTCCGGCGTTGGTACTTTGGTATCGAGTCGGGTTCTTTTTTCCACTACTTTGACTTTTTGTCCCTGAGGCGCTTTTGCGCCTTTTTTGCCCCTCTTTTTCTCACTAGCAGCCCGCAGAGTCTTTGACCTCGCCGGGGTTCTTTTTCCCCCGATGGCTACCAGCAGTTTTAAGAAGTGTGATCGTTGCGGGAAAATAATGTCCCTCACCGACACACATGATTGCTGCCTCAGTTGCCTCGGGCCGGATCATGACCCGACAGCCTGTGGCCTATGTAAGAGGATGTCCTCTAAGGCCCTGAGAAGCCGCCAGCAGCAGCACGAAAAATTTTTTCCTGAGTTCCCCATGTCTTCGAGAGCCAAGACCTCGTCAGAGGCCTTGACGTCTTGGGGAGAACACTCTGAGCCTGAACATCGTCAAGGTTCCTCGTAAAGGGGGGGTCACCTTCACGGGGACACAAGAGGAAGAAGTTGTCCCCGAAGGCTGCGTCTCTGGATGGCTCCGGCATCAGGCTTTTTCAGGGCTAGTTGCGGAGCCCCGAACGCCTGCCCGGGTTGTCTGAGAGGGAGTGGCTTGCTAAGGTTCTTCGGCGAGACCCGGACCCGTCTAGGCAAGTACAGACTGTTCTTGTTGAGGGCTCCCTTCCGGGGGAGCTGGTGTTGGGGTCGATCGAGTCAGCACCCGGGCAGGAGGCGGTGGAACCTCCCGGACTCGTGTCCAGGATGGCTACTTTGGAGCACAATTTCACTGCCTTCATTGCAGAGCAACGGACGCTGATGTCTGGCATGTCTGGTTCCTCTGCCCCGACAACCGGTCCCTCGACATCCAAGTCGACCCCGGAGGCTGAGACAATCCTAGAGGCCTTTTGGTCTCGAGTCTCTCCTCGGCTGAGGTTAGCCTCCCATTCGGGACAGAGGTCGTCGCTGCCGAGCCTGCCGGCGTCGGGGCGGAAGGCGCTGAGGCCCTTGATGTCTTCGGAGACCTCGGCTTGGTAGATGGAGAACGAGGAGTCCCCCAACATGCGGAGGCATAGGGACGTCCCATCTGATTCTCTGGTAGCTGAACCTCTGAGAAGGTCCCCACCGGAGGATATGCGGTTCCTGGACTTCGTGCGGGATTTGTCCAAGGATTTGGCTTTCCCCCCAGAGTCCGAGGAGGATCCTCTAGCCGACGAGCTCAAGATCCTCCAGTATGAGGCGGCTCCTCAGGAGACCCTCACGGTACTTGTTCCTCTGATCCTGGAATGACTGATGCTTCTCATGTGGGAGACACTGGCGTCGACGCCGGTGATCAGCAAATGACTCGACTCGACTTGACTTGATGTATCGGGTCCGTCGAAGCCCTAGATTCCAGAAATCACAGCTGCTGCACAGCTCCATGGTTTTTTAATCAGCCATGCGTCGGCTGAAGAGTCAGAAGACACACCCCTCGGTGCCCCCCGGCAGGGAGGCCCGGAACTTGTATGCCCTCAGCATAAAATGTTTCCAGGGTTCAATGCTGAACTGTTGAATCCAGGCATACCAGTTGTACATGGGTATGTACCTGAGGGACCTGACGAAGGAGATCACCGGGTTCTCGGCTGATCTCTCCGAGGAGCCTTTGCAGCGCTTCAAGGGCCTGTCCAAAGTCGTCCATGAGTGCTCCAAGTTTATTTCTCAGGCGGCCTATGATGGCTTTGAGTCGGTAGCTCGAATAGCTGCTGCGGACATCGGTGCACGCCGCCAAGTCTAGCTGCAGTCTGCAGTCGTCTGACCTCGAGCAATGGGTTCAGGAATAGTTGGTTGATGTCTCATGCCAAGGGGAAAATCTCTTTGGCAAACCCATGACCAACAAGGCTGCAGAGCTGGAGACAGAGTACATGACGAGGACACGACTCTCCAAGAAGACCTCTGCTGCTTCTCGTAACCTGAGGAAGGGAGCTGCTTACCAAAATTTACCCCCCTTATCAGCCCTCCCCAGCTCCCCAACAGGGGCAGCAGGCCAAGGGACAGGGGCATGGCCCGCGTAAGCAGAAGGCCCACAAACCCCAGGCCCTGGCTCCTGCCTAGCCTGGATGGGGTTTTTGACTCCCACAGCATGGCCCCTTGTCCAGCCGGAACCAGGCAGTCCACAGGGGGCCGACTTGCCTTGTTTGCCCACAGATGGACATCCATCACCACTGATTCTTGGGCATTACAGGTGGTCAGGGAGGGCTACCTTCTACGTCTGGCCCAGGTGCCCCCACATACTTTCCATGGGAGTCCTTCAGATCTCCCCTTCAATAGGACCTCCTTTTGAAGGAGTTGGCAGGTCTTCTTGAGGATCAGGTGGTGGAATCAGTGCCTCACCACCTTCAGGGCAGGGGTTTCTACACCCATGTACTTTCTGGTACCAAAGAGAACAGGAGGCCTCAGACCCATCCTAGACCTGCACAATCTCAACAGATTCCTGGTGAGGGAGAAGTTCAAGATGCTCTCCCTTGGAATATTGCTGCCTTACCTCCACCAGGAAGACTGGCTATGCTCCTTAGATCTGAAAGATGCCTACACGCATATTATGATCCACCCAGACCACAGGCAATATCTCCGCTTTATGGTGGGAGGAAACCACTACCAGTACAGAGTACTTCCCTTTGGCCTTGCCTCGACCCTCAGGGTGTTCACAAAGTGTCTAGCGGTGGTCGCGGCCTTCATCAGGCTTCAAGGCGTCTTCGTCTTTCTAGACGATTGGCTCATCAGGAGCACTTCAGTCAACGAAGTGCGACAGGCCAGGGCCCGTTCCATCTAGATTCTACAGCACCTGAGGTTCGTAATCAACTATCCCCAGTCTCATCTGGAACCGACCCAGGAACTCAAATTCATTGGGGCAAGACTCAACACTGTCCAGTCAAGGGCCTTCCTGCCCATAGACAGGGCAGAGCGGCTCATGGCCCTCATGGGCCAGGTGAGTCGCAGCCCCTCAGTACTAGCAAGACAACTGCTACATCTTCTGGGCCACATGGCCTCCACGGTCCATGTTTTTATTTATTTATTTATTTAACAAGGATTTATATACCGCAGCTTCCAGAGATCAGCTGCGGTTCACAATTAACAACAGTCAACAAAACATTGTTTGTTTTACATGAAACGTCATAACTATATACAATGTAAAGTTAATAGAATATGTTAAACAGATTGGCACAGAACAGTGCAACACTATAAACATTATGTATACATTTACATGAAACGTCATAACTATATACAATGTAAAGTTACTAGGATATGTTAAACAGATTGGCACAGGACAGTGCAACACTATAAACATTATTTATACATTTACATTTTATGTGAGATATAGACATAATGATTGGATCAGGTTCAGGTAGGGTGGATTATCTTTTCTATTGTCGTGATATATTGAGCAGAAAGTATAGTGAGATGATGAGTAGAGAGTGATTATCCATTATCAAATTCTTTTGAGGGTTGATCTATGTTGTTGTAGTGTATTGTGAAAAGGTGTGTTTTCAGTTTTTTGCGGAATTCATTAATCTCTGTTAACGTTCTTAGCTCGACAGGGAGGGCATTCCAGGCTATTGGGGCTGCATGTGAGAACGCTCTGTAGTTTGTGGATTTATTTGATTTTATGAAGTCTTTGGGGGTTTTGAGTTTGTTCAGTTGAGCATTTCTTTGAGTAGGTTTTGAATGTTCTTTGGTAATTAAGTTACTTAATGTGTCTGGTGCCATATCAAATAGTGTTTTAAAAGCAGTTATTAGTGTTTTGTATTCTATCCGGCTTTGAATTGGTAGCCAGTGAAGTGAAGCTAGTATTGGTGTTATATGTTGATGAGAGTGTGTTTTCGTTATAATCCTAGCTGCTGAGTTTTGTGCAATTTGAAGTCTTTTAATGTTATTTTTTGATGTACCTAATAATATCAGGTTAGCAAAGTCAAAGTGGGGGGTTATGGTGGCTTGGATTATACTGATGAAATCATGTATGTATACAAGCGGTCTAAGTTGTTTAAGCGTTTTGAGTTTGAAATAAATTTTCTTTGTGGTGTTCCTGATATGGGTATCTAATGTAAGATGTTTATCTATTATGACACCTAAGTATCTTACTTCATTTTTTATTTTAATTTCCTGGTTTTGAAGTGTTATATGTGTTGGTGGGGTGTAATCTTGGTTTTTAGTGACTATTAGTACTTCGGTTTTTGATTGGTTTATTTGAAGATTGTGGGCATTTAGCCATGAAGTTATTTCATTAAAACAATCTGATAGGAGTTGCAACGGTATGTTAGGAATTGTGAAAGGGATGTACATCATAATATCATCTGCATAAAGATGATAGAGTACACCATGTTTTTTAAATATGTCACAAACTGGTTTTATGTATATATTGAATAGAAGAGCTGAGAGCGCAGAGCCTTGTGGTAAGCCTGTTTCAAATTTATATGATTCTGATGTTTGATCGCCTATTCTGACATTTTGGGTTCTATTGCTCAGATAGGAGGTGAACCATTTATGAACTGTAGAGTAGATACCTATGTGTCTTAAGTTGTTAAGCATTATTGAGTGGTGAACACTATCAAAAGCGGCTGAGATGTCGATAAATAAGAGGATGAAGGCTTTTTTGTGGTTGTCTATTCCTCTTAGGAGTGTATCAGTTAGAACAGTCAGTAGAGTTTCAACTCCGTGCATGGGACGAAATCCATATTGTTGGTCGTCAAGTGGGTAGGATGAATCAAGGAAATCTTGTGTCTGTATTTGTACAGTTTTTTCAATGACTTTTGCTAAGAAAGGTATACTTGAGATAGGTCGGTAAGATTTTGGGGAAGTTTTGTCAAGTGAGGTATTCTTCAGGATTGGTCTGATTTGTACATGTTTAAGTGCAGGTGGGAGGTAACCTTGGAGTAGTGATAGATTGACCAAGGGGAGTATGAAGGATAAAAGAGTTGGGAGTGTGTTTTTTATCCAGATTACTGGGCAGGGGTCGAGATAGGAAGTTGTGGTGTTGAGATTGATAATGATATTTTTTAATGAAGTTTTGGATATGGGGTTAAATTCTGGCCATTCATTTAGTATGTGGAGGGGTTTGTAGCTAGGGTCTAGGGTCATTGGTGAGTATTTTGTATTTTTTTGGTAATAATTGGCTAGAGTTTGTGCAGAGATGTCAGTGATTTCGTTGCTAGAGGTTTGATAAGTGTTTGTAAGGTTGCTAACAATGGAAAATAGTTCTCTTGGTCTATTATATGATTTTGAAAGGATTGTAGCGTAATAATTTTTCTTTGAGTTATCTATAGCGTCTTTATAGAGTGTGAGGTGGTTGTAATATATTTCTCTCTCAATATTGGATTTGGTTTTACGCCATTTACGTTCTAGATTTCTTAGTACTCTTTTCATTTGTTTTAATGTGCTATTAAACCACGGTGTGCAGTTGTTTTTTGAGTGAGTTGGTTTTTTCTTACATTGAGTTATTTTGGCTGCATTGTTTATGGTAGTATGCCAGTTTTTGACGGCTTCATCCAGATTTGTTGGTGATAGGGTAAGGTATGGAATTGTGGAATCTAGGAACTCGTTTTCATTAAATTTTTTAAATTTTGTTGTTTGGTCTTTTCTTGTGTGTGTTATGGTACAGTTAATAGTGTAGTTGAGGTTTAGTTTGATAAGGTGATGATCGGACCACGGTATTTGAGAACATTCTAATGAGTCTGTTTTAAATAGTTTATAGATTGCTTTGGGTAGTAGTACAGGGTCAAGAGTGCCACCTTTGGTGTGTGTAGGTTTATTTATTACTTGATAGTAGTCTAAATCAGATATAGTTTAAAGAAAAAGGTTGGATTCATTTATTGGTAGTGAGGGAAGGTTGAAATCTCCTAGGACAATTAGTGGATTCTGTTCCGTGGATGAGTTGAAGAGTTCTATTAGTGAGTGGAGGCTATCTGCATTTTGGTTGGGGGGTCTATAAATTAAACAGATTCTGAGATGGTCTATTTTTATTATGAGGGTGTCAGTGTTGTTGTTTGATTTAGATAGAATTTTTTTAGTATTTAGTGTTTTATTTGTCATAATCAATACACCACCACCTTTTTTGTTGGCCCTATGTGTATAGAAGATATTGTAGTTAGAGTTGTCAAGTTGATTTAGGATAACTGTATCTGTATCAGAGAGCCAAGTCTCTGTTATACATAGTATATCAGGTTTTGTGTCAGTCAGTAGATCATTAATTATAGGGATTTTATTTTTTAATGATCGAGCATTTATAAGGGTGCATGATAAAGATTTTGATTTGTAGTGGAGGTCTGACCGGGTGGCATGTTGTGGATTAGTTTGTTTTATTTGTATGAGTCTGTGGTAGTTTATTTTAGAATGGTTTTGAGGAGGATAATAACTATTATGGAGGATGTTCCGGTTTGTTGTATGTATGATTGGGATTGTCTTGTAGTTATTAATGTTAAGCGTTAGAGTTAGGTCAATTAGTATTGTTAGGAGGATGCAGGAGTATGTAACTTTTAGAAGCATGGTTGTTGTATATGCCATTTGTGATTATGAAGTGAGTTTGAGTAGTATATGTTTGGAGTAAGTCAAGTAAAATGTGTGTCAGTATTACACAAAGAGCTAGGTTGTTGATTGGTTTGGAGAGATTGAGTTTCAAATATGTCCAGAGTTAGAGATGGTGGTAAATCTATCTATAGTGATGTATTGTTATGAACAGCAGTAGTTATTAATTTTAGGTTTAGTCTGTAAGATGTTATATTTGTCAATTCGTGGGGATAGAATTAGGTGTAATGAATTATATTTCAGTAGTTAGGTCATGTGTGAGAGTAGCAGTATGAGTAAGAGTAGCAGTATGAGTGATCATGTACTGGTGATAGTAAAGTACTGCGGGATATTAAGAAGATTATTACCGACAACAGTATGGAACAGTCAGTAATTATAACTGAATTACTGACGACAGTAAATCAAATAGTGACTCAGATAGTGAATCACTGACAACAGTAAATCAGATAGTGACTCAGATTGTGAATCACTGACAACAGTAAATCAAATAGTGACTCAGATTGTGAATTACTGACAACAGTAAATCAATTAGTGGTTCTTGATGAGGTTACTGACAACAGTAGCAACCAGACAGAACTATAAATGATTTACTGACAGTAGCAAAAATCCTCGAATAGTGTATAAGATGAAAGTCTTAGCTGAGATATATTTGGATGACTGGCAATAATATCATACAAAGTGGTATAAATGTGATGGTATATCAAGGCTTGAAACTGTAGAACAATTATACATATTAGTTATAGCTGCTAATGAATACACATATTACATATCATAGTGGTTAGTTAGAAGTGGTGGTGAAGTAGAATCTAGTGTTAAACAAAATTTATGCTTGTTACAAATATATAATCCGTAGTATATTGAATCAGATGACTCGTTGTACACCTTAGTTAGTGTTGCTAGTGATGCAAGCTGATGGTAATGGAGAAAACTTAATTGCACTGGTAGAACAGTATAAGCTATGTTATTTTAGCAATTTAATTTAGCATTATTCTGAATAGAAGGACTATCTAATTAGTCACATTCAAGGGCTATACTTGCTGCATTAAAGATCTGTATGATGTTGTGAGGTACGCGATCTTGATCCTAGGAGAGCTCCAGCAGTGCCAGGATGTTGTGCTTAGATTGTTCTTCGTTGTTTTCTGTGTCTCTGGTTTGGGCTAGTATTTGAAGTAAGCGCCACCGCCTAAGGGCCACGCCAAAGGGCCCTCTGGCGAGGCCCTCAGGCACGGGCCCGCAAGGCGCGGGTGCGCCCGATTGGCGCCGGATTTAAGTCTGCTGCACGCTGCCCCGATTGGGTAGCGCTTCTGGTGGGGGTGGTGCTCCCGCGGTGCTCCGGCCTGCTCTATCCCCTCAGGGAGAGCTGAAATCAGTGCCGGAGTGAAGAGCAAGGACCGCGCGCCCGATTGGCGCCGGATTTAAGGCTGCTGCACGCTGCCCCGATTGGGTAGCGCTTCTGGTGGGGGTGGTGCTCCCGCGGTGCTCCGGCCTGCTCTATCCCCTCAGGGAGAGCTGAAATCAGTGCCGGAGTGAAGAGCAAGGACCGCGCGCCCGATTGGCGCCGGATTTAAGGCTGCTGCACGCTGCCCCGATTGGGTAGCGCTTCTGGTGGGGGTGGTGCTCCCGCGGTGCTCCGGCCTGCTCTATCCCCTCAGGGAGAGCTGAAATCAGTGCCGGAGTGAAGAGCAAGGACCGCGCGCCCGATTGGCGCCGGATTTAAGGCTGCTGCACGCTGCCCCGATTGGGTAGCGCTTCTGGTGGGGGTGGTGCTCCCGCGGTGCTCCGGCCTGCTCTATCCCCTCAGGGAGAGCTGAAATCAGTGCCGGAGTGAAGAGCAAGGCCTACCTTGACCCCAAACGCCTACCTCCACATGTGAACTGCACGGTGACATAGTGACATAGTAAATGATGGCAGATAAAGACCAGCATGGTCCATCCAGTCTGCCCAGCAAGATAACGTCAATAGTAGGTGCACCTGTCACTCTGTGCAGGCCACCCCTCCCCGTGTCTTTGTTTAGGGGTGGACCCACCACTCCATTTAGGACACCCCTATTTGTTGAGAAGTTAGATGGTTCAGTTTATTTTGTTTCTCCAGGACCAAGCAGGAAGTCACTCCTCACATATGGGTGTCATCGGTGCCGATGAAGCCCCAGCGGAGCATTTACCCAGCTTTCTATGAAAGCCTTTGGGAATGCAGGCACGCATGAGCGGTTCCCTTCCCGCCTAAAGGTGCCATCTTACCTCAGTCTCTTTTTTTCCGTGAAGCCCACCGGACGTGTGTCCTGTTTTCCCGGTTAAAATTAGATTTTTTTCGGTGATTATCGCTATTTTTTTCTCCCGGTTCGACGCCGGTTCCCCTCCCGCCGGGTTCGGTACACCGGTATCGAGCCCGATTCTTCTTTTTCAGTTTTTGCCCTTCGTGGCTGGCGTTTGCGCCCTTTTTTCCATTTTTCCCTGGAAGGCCGGTCCTTTGACCTCGTGGGGACTCTTTTTTTTGCCCCGATGGCTTCCAGTGGTTTTAAAAAGTGTGATCGGCGTAAGAAATTAATGTCTCTCACCGACACACACGACTGCTGCCTTCGATGCCTCGGCCCCGACCACGACCCTAAGTCATGCGTGCCATGTGGAAAGATGTCTTCCAAGGCACTCCGAAGTCGACAGCAGCAAAAAGAAAGGTTTTTCTCGGACTCGGCCTCCGGCCGTGCCCAGACCTCGTCTGAGGCCTCGACATCTCGGGATTCCGATCCCGAGCGCCATCGAAGCTCCTCAGACAGGGGGTGCCCCGACAGGGAACGCAAGAGGAAGAAGTGGCTCGCGAGGGCGTCGTCATCGGAGGTCCCTGGCTCCTCGAGGGCCAGGTCTAAGACCCCCGACCGTCTCCCTGGGCCCGTGGAACACGAGAAGCCTACAAAAGTTCCTCGCGTGGAGCCAGAGTCTGCTCGACACGTAAGCCCTGTAGTCCTCGATGACTCTCCTCCCAGGGAGCCGACATCGCCGGGGCCCGAGTCGGTGGCTGCTGCGTCTCCCGAGCTGAGTCTCAAAATGACAGCCTTGGAGAGCAGATTGTCTGCCTTCATGGAGCAGCAGCGGGCACTGATGGCCAGCCTGTCTGGCGCATCTGCCCCCGACCACCGGGACATCGACTTCGAAGTCGACGTCGGAGACCGAGCCGATACTCGAGTCCATCATGGCTCGGAGTCGACTTCAGTCGCGGTCTCCCTCGACCTCCCATTCGGGACCGAGGGCGTCGACGCCGGTGCCTCTGGCGTCGGGGCGGGTGCTCCAGGGCCCTGCGGGGTCGGACCCTGATTCCTCCTCGGACGAGTCAGCTTGGGAGACGGAGGACGAGGAGTCTCCTGATACCTTCAAGACTCGGTGCTTCCTGTCGGACTCACCGCAGTCTGAGCCCCGGAGTAGGTCCCCCCGGAGGATACTCTGTTCTCGGAGTTCATCAGGGATATGGCCCCTGCCTTGGCTATTCCGGCAGACCCCGAGGAGGAGCCTCGAGCTGAAGAGCTCGAGGCCCTACAGTATGACTCTCCTTCGAAGGAGGCCTTTACTGTCCCGGTTCCTCCGATGCTGGAACGGCTCCTCTTCCATATGTGGGAAGCACCGGCCTTGGTGCCGGTTCTCAGCAAGCGAGTCGACTCGATCTTTCGACTCCGAAAGAGCCCTGGTTTTCAGAAGGCACAGCTACCACACCATTCTATGGTTGTGGAATCGGCCATGCATCGTCTGAAGAGCCAGAAGATGCACTCCACGGTGCCCCCTGGCAGGGAGGCCTGAAACCTCGATGGCGTTGGTAGAAAGTGCTTCCAGGGCTCGATGCTTGCTTGCCGTGTCCAGTCCTACCAGCTGTACATGGGCATGTACTTGCGGGATCTGGCCAAGGAGTTGGCCGGGTTCTCTGCTGGTCTCTCCGGGGAACCCTTGCAGAGATTTAAGTCCTTGTCCTCGGGGATTCGGGACTGCTCGAAGTTCATGTCCCGCGCCGCCTACGATGGCTTCGAGGCTTTGACCCGAGTTGCAGCAGCTGGCATCGTGGCTCGACACCAGGCATGGCTGCAGTCATCGGACCTCGAGCCATGGGTTCAGGACAAGTTGGTCGATGTCCCTTGCCGAGGTGAAAACCTTTTTGGCAAGCCCATGACCGAGAAGGCCGCTCAACTCGAAACTGAGCACCTCACACGGACAAGGCTGTCTAGGAAGACCTCTGCCCCTTCTCTTAAAAAGAAGGGCTCGGGTAAAAAGCCTTTTTACCCGAGGAAGGGCACTGCCTGCAAACAGTACCCGCAATATCAGGCTGCCCAAGCTGCCCCCCAGGGTCAGCCAGCCAAGGGGTAGGGTAATGGGCCCTGTAGGCAGAGGACCCCCAAGCCACTGGCCCCTGCTACCACTCAGCAGGGTGGGGTTTTTTGACTCCTTGAGCGTAGCCTCTCCTCCACTGCTCTCCCAACCCTGCGCAGGAGGTCGCCTCGCCCTCTTTGCCCACCAGTGGCCCCTTATCACCGGGGACAGTTGGGTGTTGGACATAGTCCACAAGGGTTATGCCCTGCATTTTCACCAACTGCCTCCGCCATATTTTCAAGGGGAGCCTCCAAGGCCTCCCCTGCACACAGACCTTCTCCTGCAAGAGCTTCAAAGTCTGTTGGTGGACAGGGCGGTGGAGCCTGTGCCTCCCCACTTATAAGGTCACGGTTTCTACTCCAGATATTTCCTGGTGCCCAAAAGAACCAATGGCCTTCGACCCATTCTGGACCTCAGGAACCTCAACAAGTTCCTAGTGAAGGAGAAGTTCAAGATGCTTACTCTTGGGACACTTCTGCCCTACCTCCAGCAGGGAGATTGGCTATGCTCTTTAGATCTAAAGGATGCGTACACTCACATCCTCATTCATCCAGACCACAGAAAATACCTCAGGTTCATTGTGGGAGGAAACCATTATCAAGACAGAGTGCTGCCTTTCGGACTCACCTCCGCCCCCAGAGTCTTCACAAAGTGCCTAGCAGTGGTGGCGGCCTACCTGAGAAACCAGGGTATCTTTGTCTTCCCCTATCTGGACGACTGGCTCATCAGGGGTCTGACGTGCCAGGAGGCCAAACAAGCCACCCTCAGCACTATTGCTCTTCTCCAAAGGCTGGGGTTTGTCATAAACTTCGCAAAGTCCACTTTGCTCCCCTCCCAGAACTTAGAGTTCATAGGAGCAGGGCTGGAGACTCTGCTGGCAAAGGCTTTCTTGCCAGCAGACAGGGCCCAAAGGTTGATGGCCTTGGCAAATAAGTTTCTGAGCAGGTCACTGGTCTCCGCCAGACTCTGCCTAAGGCTTTTGGGCCACATGGCTTCGACAGTACATGTGACCCCCAATACCAGGCTCCATATGAGGCCTGCACAGTGGTCCCTTCGGACTCAGTGGTCACAGGCCACAGGCAGCCTCAGAGACAGGATAAGGGTGTCCAGACCATTTCTGCACTCCCTCAACTGGTGGCTGCACCCACCCAATCTACTGAAGGGGGTGCCTTTTCAGGTTCCAGGGTACACGGTAGTGATGACCACGGATGCCTCCCTGCAAGGCTGGGGAGCTCTTTGTCTGGGCAGGTGCACCCAGGGCCTGTGGTCTCCTTGGGAAGCTGCACAGCAGATCAATCTCCTCGAACTCAGAGCTATTCGATTAGCACGCAAAGCTTTCTCCCCTACCCTGGCTCACCAATCTGTCCTGATTCAGACAGACAACCAAGTAGCCATGTTTTATGTGAACAAACAGGGCGGGACTGGGTCCAGGATCCTTTGTCGGGAGGCTCAGGACCTTTGTTCATTTGCCCTCAAGCACAACATGCTCCTCAAGGCTGTGTACCTTCCAGGCCAGGACAACTACCTGGCAGACAGGTTAAGAAGAATACTGCAGCCCCACGAGTGGCAGCTGCATCCTTCAGTAGTTCAGAGGATCTTCCTAAAATGGGGTCTCCCTTTGATAGATCTCTTTGCCAGCCCAATGAACAAGCAACTACCAAAGTTCTGCTCCAAGCAACTACCAAAGTTCTTCTCCAGGCAACCGCATCCTCTGCGGATAGCAGCGGATGCTTTTCTGATATCCTGGTCTCAGGGCCTCCTGTATGCGTTTCCTCCCACGCCCTTGGTGGCCCGAACTCTCTTCAAGATTCTTCAGGACAAGGCCTCGGTCCTGCTGGTGGCTCCCAGGTGGCCGAGACAACCTTGGTTTCCTCTTCTGCTTCAACTGGCGGTGGATCCTCCACTACCTCTGGGGTTGCAACCCAACCTTCTCTCACAGGAGCAGGGTTCCCTTCTGCACCCCAATCTCAAAGCTCTCAATTTGATGGCCTGGAGGCTGCAAGGGTAGTTTTGGCTCCCTGGGGCCTACCTCAGGAAATTGAGGACGTTGTCCTAGCCTCTAGGAAACAGTCCACTAGGAAAACCTATGCTCTCAAATGGAAACGGTTTTCTGTGTGGTGTAAGCTACGTACAGAGGACCCTTTCTCTTGTACTGTGTCAGTAGTGTTTCAGTACTTGCTGCACTTATCAAATCAGGGACTTAAGTCCAATTCTGTTCGGGTCCATCTCACAGCTCTGGCAGCTCACCACTCTCTGGTGGAGGGACATTCTCTGGCTGGTCACCCCTTGGTGTCCTGCTTTCTCAGGGGCTTGCTTTTGCTCAAGCCTCCCATCCGCCCTCCTGCCCCTAATTGGGAGCTGAATGTGGTCTTGCAGCACCTGACTCGCCCACCTTTTGAGCCGATGGCTACTTGTCCACTACGCTTCCTCTCCTGGAAGACACTCTTCCTGTTAGCCCTTATCTCGGCTAGACGAGTAAGTGAGCTTCAGGCCCTGGTCTGTGATAGGCCTTACACCAGGATTTATAGGAACAGGGTAGTCCTTAGGACTCATCCAAAGTTCCTCCCTAAAGTTGTCTCCTCTTTCCACCTCAACCAGGAGGTGGTTCTTCCAACATTCTTCCCTAGGCCTCATGCTAACTAGGCTGAAGCAGTTCTGCATACCCTGGACTGTAGGAGGGCCTTATCCTTCTACCTTGACCGTACGCAGGAGCATAGAAGGGCTACTCCGCTCTTCGTATCCTTTGACCCCAATAAGTTGGGGTTGGCTGTGTCCAAGCGTACCTTGTCCATCTGGGTGGCTGACTGTATCACCTGGGCTTATAAGGCGGCTGACCTTCCTTTGCAGGGTAGGGTCACGGCCCATCGTGTCCGGGCAATGGCTGCTTCAGTGGCTCATCTCCGCTCTGTGCCCTTGGTAGACATCTGCAGGGCTGCAACGTGGTCTTCCAGCCAGACCTTTGCAGCCCATTACTGCCTGAAGAGGTTGTCCCATAGGGACAGTGCTTTTGGCCAAGCAGTACTCCAGAATCTCTTTGAGGTTTAGGCAACTCCTGCCCTCTGTTGGGCTACCGGGGGAGGTTGTGTCCTTTCTTTGCTGCTTTGTGTCCTTTCTTTGTGTCCTTTCTTTGCTGCTGAGAGTAGAGGGAGTTCTCTTGTTCAGCCTGGGTTCCTCGTAGCCCAGAGCTTGGGAGTCACCCATATGTGAGGACTGACTTCCTGCTTGGTCCTGGAGAAAGAGTAGTTACTCACCTGTAACAGGTGTTCTCCAGGAGCAGCAGGAATCAGTCCTCACAATCCTCCCTCCTCCCCTTGGAGTTGCAGTTGTACATAGTTTATTTTTCATGTTTGTGTGCTGTTCTTAGCTATGTCATTTGACTGAGGTAAGATGGCACCTTTAGGCGGGAAGGGAACCGCGCATGCGTGCCTGCATTCCCAAAGGCTAACATAGAAAGCTGGGGAAATGCTCCGCTGGGGCTTCATCGGTGCCGATGACACCCATATGTGAGGACTGATTCCTGCTGCTCCTGGAGAACACCTGTTACAGGTGAGTAACTACTCTTTTTATCCTGTTGCTTTAAAGGGATCCGCTGTGCTTGTCCCATGCTGTTTTGAATTCCGTCACCATGTTTGCCCCCACCACTTCCATCGGGAGAGCATTCCAAGCATCCACCACCCTTTCAGTGAAAAAATATTTCCTGACATTGCCTTTCAATTTTCCACCTTGCAGCTTCATGTTATGCCCTCTAGTTTTGCAGCTTCCCCATCTTTGGAAGAGGTTTGTTTGTTCATCATTCCTCTTTAAATGTTTAAAGGTCTGAATCATATCTCCTCCATTCCTCCTCTCCTCCAAAGTGTACATATTTAGGTCTTCAAGTCTCTTCTCATAAGGTTTCTTACGCAGGCTCCAAATCATTTTGGTCGCCTTCCTCTGAACAGTTTCCAGTCTTTTTACATCTTTTGCAAGATATGGTCTCCAAAACTGAACACAGTATTCCAGGTGAGGCCTCACCAGCTACCTGTACAGTGGCATAAGTTCCTCTTCCTTTCTGCTGGTAATCCCTCTTTGTATGGAGCCCAACATCCTCCTAGCTTTTGCCACCGCCTTGTCGCACTGTTTTGCCACCTTGAGATCATCAGAGATAATCACACCAAGGTCTTTCTCCTGAACCATGCACACCAATCTCTCCCCCCCTATTGCGTATATTTCCCTTGGATTTCTGCTACCTAAGTGCATGACACTGCACTTTTTCGCATTAAATCGTAATTGCCAAGCATTAGACCACTCTTCCAGCTTTTGTAGATCGTTCCTCATGTTATCCACTTCCTCGGGGGAGTCCACTCTGTTGCAAATTTTTGTGTCATCTGCAAAAAGACAGACTTTTCCATTCAGTCCTTCAGCAATATCACTCAAAAATACATTGAACAGTGCCGGGCCCAGGACCGAACCCTGGGGCACCCTGCTAATCACCTTCCTTTCATCCAAGTGAGCTCCATGTACCATCACCTTCTGTCGTCTGTCAGTCAACCAATTTCTAATCCAGTTCACCATCTCGATACCCATCCCCAAGCTACTGAGTTTGACAAGCCTCCTGAGGAACAGTATCAAAGGATTTGCTGAAATCCATGTGGATGACATTCATCACATGCCCCTGATCTAGTTCCTTGGTCACCGTCCCTTCAGTAAAACCATGTTGCCTCAGATCTTGCAACCTGTTGGTTTTGAGAAAGTTCACTATTCGCTGTTTCAGGAGCACCTCCATTACTTTTCCCGCCACCGAGGTAAGGCTCACGGGTCTGTAGTTTGTCACTTCTTCCCTGTCACCACTTTTGTGTAGAGGTACGACATCTGCCCTTCTCCTGTCCTGAGGAACCTTTCCTGTTTCCAAGGATCTGTTGAATACATCCTTCAATGGCCCTGCAAGAACCTCTGAGTTCTTTCAGTATCCTGGGTTGTATCCCATCCAGTCCCATAGCTTTGTCCACTTTCAGTTTAGCAAGTTGTTCCAACACCTCCTTCTGTGAATGGTGTGGTATTTATTTTATTTATTTATTTACATTCTCTTATGTACCGCGCTATTCTGCATCAGTGCGGTTTACATTGAACAAACTGAAATTACATTGAACAGGGCATTATAACTTGGAGATAACTATTTTACAGGGAACATGGGCTATGGAGGGTTAAGTGGCTTGCCCAAGACCACAAGGAGCACCTGTGGGACTAGAAACCCCAGTCCTTCCGGCCCAAGGTTGCTGTCCTCTAGTGGGATTTGAACCCCCGGCCTGAAGTACCTTGCCCCAACCACTAGGCCACTCCTCCACTCTGGTATCTACTACATTCCCATTTTTATATTTGGGAGTCACAGCTGGTCCATCTCCAGGATTTTCTTTAGTAAAAACAGAGCAGAAGTATTTGTTTAGCAATTTTGCTTTTTCTATGTCACTTTCCACGAGTCCTTTCCCAGCACTTCTGAGTCCTGCAATTCCAACTCTGATCTTCTTCCTTTCCCGAATATACCTGAAGAAAGTTTTGTCGCCACTCTTAACATCTTTAGCCATCTTTTCCTCTGCCTTTGATTTTGCTACCCTTTTTTCTCTTTTTGACTCTTTGAGTTTTATCCTGTATTCATTTCTGTGGTGTTCTGTTTGCAGGCTTTTGAATTTTGTGAAAGTTGTGTTTTTTGCCTTTATTTGAGCAACCACTTCTTTGGAAAACCAAATAGGTTTCCTTCTCCTCTTGTTTTTGTTTACTTTTTTTACATATTTGTCTGTTGCCTCTTTTATTGCCACCTTTAGTTTAGCCCAGTGAAATTCCACTTCCCTTATCTCCTTCCACCCCGTCATCTCCTCCTTTAGGTACTCGGCCATTTTATTGAAGTCAGTGTTTTTAAAGTTTAGGACTTTGAGCTTGCTATGTTTGGCCTGTACCTTGGCTTTTATCTCAAACCACACCTTGTGATGATCGCTGTTGCTCACAGGGGCACTCGACGCAGATATTCGACATGCTATCACCGTTGGTGAGCACTAAATCCAGCGTAGAGCTTTCCCTGGTTGGTTCCATCACCATTTGTCTAAGTGATGCCTCAGAGACCAGTGGTCCCAGTCCTTGGGACATCTCGGGGACAGGATCAAAATCATCGGGATCCTGGTACAATCTCTGACCCGGGGTGGCTCTCCCCCCCCCCCCCCATCATTTGTGGGCGGGTATGCCCTTTCAGGCCCCTCACTACTCAAGGACCCTCACCACAGATGCCTCCCTACTGGGTTGGGGAGCTCATTGTCAGGTGTACCGTACTCAGGGAGTGTGGTCCCGGGAAGAGAGTGCACAGCAGATCAACTTGTTGGAGCTGCGCGCCATTCACCTCGGCATCGCGGCCTTCAAACCCTACCTAAGCCACAGAGCTGTTCTAGTCCAAACGGACAACCAGGTGGCCATGTTCTACATGAACAAGCAAAGGGGCACGGGGTCCCGCATTCTATGTCAGGAAGCCTTGAGTTTGTGCTCTTTTGCAATTCAACAAGGGATTCTTCTGAAAGCGGTGTACCTGCCCCGCCAGGATAACTGCCTGGCCGACAAGCTCAGCAGGATCCTCCGGCCGCACGAGTGGCAACTTGATCAGGAGGTGGCCCACCAGATCTTTCAGACCTGAGGAAGGCCAGTGTTGGACCTGTTTGCCAGTCCAGACAACCACCAGTTACCCTGGTTTTGCTCAAGGCAACCACACCCGGCCAGAGTGTCCTCCGATGTCTTTCTCATCTCATGGTCAGTGGGGCTTTTGTATGCATTTCCACTGTAAGTGATGACTGACTTCCTGCTTGTTCCTGGAGAAAGCGTAGTTACTCACCTGTAACAGGTGTTCTCCAGGCACAGCAGGAATCATCCTCACTTCCCTCCCTCCTCCCCTTGGAGTTGCAGCTCTCCATTTCATTGTTGTTTTTTTACTCTCTCTTTAGCTAGATCATCTGACTGAGCAAGACGGCACCCTTGGGCGGGAAGGGAACCGCACATGCATGCTAGTATGTAGCAGCAGAGCGCAGACAAACCAATGATACCAGGAGTCTGTTCAGAAGGTCCAAATCATTTATTTGTGCACAAGTCTCAAGCAGAATCAAATTCAAAATGGCTGAGCAATGGTTTCTAGCAAAACAACAACTTTTATAGACTTCTTCTCCATTCTAGGTATAGGAAAACATTTCATTGGTCCCGGTAACCTCCCGTACCCCTTCTATTGGTCCCGGTATTGATAAGACTATCCAATTATGTCCTTTGACTGGGCTTAGCACCTGCTCACCCCCTTCTAGTCCCAATTACAATGGTCAGTTCACCAACTTCGTTACTTTTCTCCTCCAAGGCCATTTAACTAGTTAGCACATGTGGGGAGTAGGGCACTGTAACCTTTCTGTCAGCAGTTTTAATTAAATTTCTTTGCAGCTGTACTTTCTTATCAGTGGTATTTAAAATTATTTTTCTATATTTTCTGAGTTTCAATTCTGCTCAGCTAAGCTGATTATTCTTTGCTAAGCTTCATTTATACAATAGTAGCATATTGGGGGATGTGCAATTCCTATGTGCCTCTCCACAGGCTTCATTTACAGGTCAAGCTTGTTAGGCCTGTCTGTTCATTTCAGACACCATGGATCATAGGCCTTCGCCTACCACATTCCCCCCTTTGATTAATCTCACCCTATTACTTAATAAGGTGTGAGAGTTAAATCATTCAATTGGATCATACCATGGTCGGAAAATCCCGACTATATGCAGGAGGACTAGGATGCCATAAGGCCATGATTTTAGTTGCGGTCTTCCGCTCGACTGTATTCTCAATAACAGTGTTGATAGAACGCATACAACATGGAATTATACATGGTAATAGCAAAAATACAGCAACAATTATTAGTACCAGTATCAGGAAAGTTTTAAGTCCTCCTAGCCATGAGAATATAGAGCCAAACCAGTTTGGAAAATGCAATCCGTGCCAAGTCTGTACTGGCACGTAAGCTTGTTTTCGCATATTTTCAGCAATTTCTTCAACTACTTGACCTTTATCATCGATCTTTAAACAACAATTGGTTAAATTCAATTTTCCGCATACTCCTCCTTCAGCTGCTAATAGATAATCTAGTGCTAGGCGATTTTGATATATGGCAGTGCGCATCTGTGTGCTCTGTCTGGCTAAAAGTGTGAGTGCTTGGCTAGTCTCATTGGTTATTAATTCAACTACTGCTTGTAAGCGAATAATGCGGTTAATCATATATACAGGGGTTCGATAGCCCCACATACCATCATCATTCCAAGTGGCAGGCCCATAGTAATCAATGATTCTTTCTGGTGGCCAATCATCACCCTTCCACTTCTCCCACTTGCCTATCTGTAAGGGTGCTCTCTTTTGTCTTAGCGCTCTTTTGTCTCGGTGAGTAGTGTACACTGGGTATCCTAATTGTTCTCCATGTTCTGCGGGTAAGAGAAAGAAAGAAGGTCTGATGGTCCCCAAGATGCACGCCCCTCCCCAGTGTATAGGGAGTCTGGCATATGCTCGGGTTCCACAGATCCAATATAGGCCAGGTGGGGCTTGCCAGGCATGAGGTTTGGCAAGATTAGTCCATAAATCAGCAAGCTCAGGGAATTTTGCTAATGGATTAGGGGGTTCAGGTTCTTTGGCCCCTGACCACCAGGTCGTCTTTTTCGTGGTGTCATTATAAAATTTTTGGCTGAGACAGACCAGCTGTCCCACCGGTAGATTGAATTGAGGTCCAGTTCTGGCATAACAGAGACGTCCAACTATTGGGTGTGCTAATACCCATTCGCTGGTAGTCTTATGTAATTCAGTATGGTTGTAAGCCATGGAATAATTCAACTCTTGGGCTTCCCATGGCCACTGGTCACCCATTTGTGTCCCCCCACAAAAGTAACAGTCTGAGATATGGAGACTGGATACTACTGCTCCAGCTAATTCTAAGAATAAATTCTGGGAAGGATGGGGAATATCAAACTTATTCTCATGCATGGTTTCATAGAAAGTGTTATGGATATGGTACCTGGATGATCTATGGGCTTGGGTATTTAATCTTATATACTATGGTTCCTGGATCTGATCCAGATCCTGCAATTCGTAGACCAAATTTATATCCTTGTTTCCATGCACTGGGGTTGCGTATAAATAACTCTAATGGATTACAGGCACCTTTCTTACATTCTGCTATATCCTTGACGTATGGCTTAGTTAGGGAAGCCATTCGATTGTCTCTGGTATTTTCTACCATCTTTCCAGTTTTCCATGTGGCATAGAAAACACATTCCCATTTTGGACAATAGTAGTCTGCTTCCGGGGCTGTACTATATTCATTAGCTAGAACTCTTTTACCCGTACACTCTCCCCATCCAGTGGTTCCTTCCGGACACATATATTTGTCATTGTGTGAGTAGGTTTTTTTCCCAATTACCACACTTGGAACGACTATCTCTATTTATGGCATCACAAGCATCAAAATACAGAAAAGCAAGCTGCGTAGGATCAGTGAGTGGGGGTGTGGCATTAAGCAGAGGTCCATCCGCATCATTCCATCGTATTTCTAAAGTGTAATAGGATGGATTCTGATGTGGGTTGAAACAAACTTTAGTTTTCCCTTTGGTGCAAACATTTAGTTCAGTGGTGTTATAAATACACCGAGTCACTTTACCAGTGCAAGTATAGTAAGAATGATAAAGCAAAGTCTGAGTTACTTTCATTCCAGTCCGAGTGGAAGTAATGCAAGCCGTACATGGAGGCAAGGCACAAGTCAGTTCAGAGCCTCCTAGGCAGGCAACCAGGGCAAGGTAAAAGTAAAGATGCATGTTGATTGGAGTCCTTCTGAATCCTCAATTGAAAAATCTTGACCTCGACGTCCTCTTCTTCGTCCTGTTTGCTAATGAAGCAATTCAATGGGTGCTGAGTGTTGATTGAAGATTCTCAAAATGTCCGTCGTGTGTCAACCAACTTATCAACTTTAGTTGGCTCTAAATATTGTCAATCAATATAGTATCAGAGCAGTGTGTGAAATCACACACTCATGAGGTTCATTTAAGCAAACTCTTGCTGCATTGAATACAGCAATCCTCTTCGAAAGACTTGGCTACTGCAAGGCACTGTGGTTTTTTTTGGGATGATCCCAAAAGTATCTAGATTGCTGGTTGCCGTCTCAGGGTGAGTCGCAAAGGTACATCAGGATGCTGCTCTGCTGTCCACTGCTCGGGTTCTGGAACGGCTGCGGGCTTGACTCTGCTATGGTGGATCCAGGAATCGATCTCTGCTACCTTTACTGCAGTTGGGGTAGACAGGATGACGGTATATGGCCCCTTCCAATGTGGTTCCAACGGTGTCTTTCTCCAATCTTTGATCCACACCGAGGTTCCAGGCTGGTAGGGGTGCAGAGGCTCCGTCAAGTTGATAGGCAACTGGTCCTGTATCCACGTATGGAGAGTCTGTAGAACAAAACTAAGAGCTAGAAGTTCTTGTCTGGTTATTTCTGAACCAATCTGTGTTAAACTTCCTTTAATTCCCTGCACTATTGGTGGGGGTTTACCATACAAAACCTCAAAAGGGGAAAATCCTGTTGACTTCACAGGAGCTGAGCGTATTCTGAGTAAAGCTATTGGGAGTACTTGGGGCCACTTTAGGTGAGTCTCCTGACAAAGCTTAGACATTTGGGCTTTCAAGGTGCGGTTCATTCGCTCAACTTTCCCTGAACTCTGAGGTCTATATGCAGTGTGAAGCTTCCATTGTATCTGTAGGGCTTTTGCTAGCTGTTGAGTGATCTGAGACACGAATGAGGGCCCATTATCTGACCCTATTACAGCTGGAATTCCAAATCTAGGGATAATTTCTCTCAACAATACTTTGGTGACTTCTCTGGCTTTTTCAGTCCTGGTGGGGAAAGCTTCCACCCACCCAGAGAAGGTACAAACTAATACTAACAAGTAGCGGTATCCACTTGCTTTTGGCATTTCAGTAAAGTCAATTTGTAGGTGGTGCATGGGGGTTACACCTCCTGACTGAACTCGGGGTGGTGGTGTGGGCCTTGTTTGGCATTATTCTTGGCACAAATTAGACACTGGCGTGCTACTGAAGCTTATAGGGCTGCCAACATAGTAATGCAAAAATGTGATCTGAGTGCTTTTTCCATAGCACTTTTTCCATAGCACTTTTTCCATAATGTGTGGCTTGATGGAAAGCCTTGACAAAGGCTGGTCCCAGCAATTCAGGAATTACAATTCGTCCTGGGGGTTGACTGCCTTCTGCTGGTGGCAGCTCAATCCACCCATCCTTCAGCACTCCCTCTTCCTTAGTACAATAGTACTCCAATTCTTTGGTGGTATATCGGGGTGTCCATAAATTGAGGGGTACTGGAAACAATGCTGCCTGCATTGGCATGGCTTGCGATGCAATTTGTCCTGTCATGGCTGCTTGTCGTGCTGAGGCATCAGCGAGCCTATTTCCTTTGGCAACATCTCCTTTGCCTGCTTGATGTCCTCTGCAGTGCATGACAGCTACACGAGTTGGGGCCCATACTGCATCTAGTAGCATCAATATCTCCGGGCCATATTTAATTGATTTTCCTCCTGACGTGATGAGCCCTCGTTCTTTATAAAGAGCTCCATGAGCATGCAGAGTGGTGAAGGCATATTTAGAGTCTGTGTATACGTTTAACACGAGCTTTGCTCCTAATACTAATGCTCGGGTAAGTGCAATTAATTCTGCTTTCTGGGCTGATGTGCCTGATGCTAAAGCTGATGATTCAACTACTTCGTACTGGATGACTACTGCATACCCAGCACAACGTCGTCCATTGATGATGAGACTGCTTCCATCCACAAAGTAGGTTTGATCAGGATTCTCTAGGGGCACATCTGTTAGGTTTGGTCGACTTGAGAAGACAGTTTCCATGACTTCTATACAATCATGCTCTGGTAATTCTTCACTGACAGGTAACAATGTAGCTGGGTTCAAGGCATGGCTCATTTCTAATTGTATCTGTGGATTTTCACATAGCATACTTTGGTATTTCAACATTCGCGAATTGGTGAGCCAATGATTTGCTTTCTGTTCCATGAGAGCAAGTACTGCATGTGGCACAGTGACTCGTAGATTCTGTCCTAATGTGAGCTTGTCTGCTTCACTTACTAACAGGGCTGTAGCTGCAACTGCTCTCAAGCAAGGTGGCCATCCTTTAGCCACAGTGTCCAATTGTTTCGACAGGTATGCTACAGGTCGTTCCCAATTTCTGAGTCAACATGCCCAAAGCATTCCCTTGTGTCTCATGTACAAACAAATGGAAAGGCTTGTGGACATCTGGTAGTCCAAGTGCTGGTGATGACATCAATTCTTCCTTTAACGTTTTGAAGGCTGTATCCTGCTCAAGTCCCCACTCTAGTGGCGACTTTTCTTCTCCTTTTGTAGCTTCATACAATGGTTTGGCAATTTGAGCAAAGTTGGGAATCCATATTCGGCAATATCCTGCTGCTCCCAGAAAGGCACTGACTTGCTTCCTGGTAGTTGGGGTTGGGATTCTGCACACAGCTTCTTTTCTCTCCCTTCCTAATTGGCGGCTTCCTTTAGTCAGACGAAAGCCTAAATATTTCACTTCTTTTTGGCATAGCTGTGCTTTGGCTCTGGAAACCTTGTATCCAGCTTCATCTAGTAACTGCAAAAGGTCTTTAGTGGCTTGTATACATTCACTTTCTGATACAGCAGCTATCAGCAGATCGTCCACATATTGGAGAAGTACTCTCTTCCCCGGGGCCACTGGATAGCTAGAAAGGTCTTGGTTCAATGCAGCACTGAAGATGGTAGGTGAATTCTTGAATCCTTGGGGTAATCGTGTCCAAGTAAGTTTGCCCCGTCCTCCAGAGACAGAATCCTGCCATTCAAAGGCAAACAGTAATTGACTAATGGGGGCTAATCTTATGCAAAAGAACACATCTTTTAAGTCCAAAACAGTAAAATGGGTAGCTTCAGCAGGAATTAGTCCTAAAAGTGTGTAAGGGTTTGGCACAACTGGATGTATGGTCTCAACTGCTTCATTCACTCTCCTCAGGTCCTGCACTGGACGGTAGTCATCTGTTCCAGGCTTCTTCACTGGCAAGAGTGGGGTATTCCATGAGGACTGACATACTTTTAGTAGGCCATACTCTAGTAATCTCAACAAGTGGTGGTGAATGCCTTCAATTGCTGCTCTTGGGAGCGGGTATTGCTTGACATGTATTGGTGTAGCACTGGGTTTGAGATTCACAATTATTGGAGCTATATGCTTGGCTAGGCCTGGGGGATTGCCTTCCGCCCATACTCCGGGCGGGGCATCAATGCTCTTTAAAGTTTGCTCAAAATAGGTATCCTGGGTGGATTCATCACTGTAATACCTCCATTCCTCTTCTCGGGGTACAGTAAGCAGCATTATTCCTGCAGGTTAGTTTGAGGATTTACTGTCATTTGCATCTCTCCTTTTTCAGAAAATGATATTTGGGCCTGTAATTTGGCTAACATATCTCGTCCCAGTAATGGCACTGGACATTCAGGCATATAGAGGAATTGATGAGTTATCTGCTGTCCTCCCAGACTGCATATACGGTTTTGAAGAAAAGGTTTTGTAGCTTTGGCACCAGTTGCTCCCACGATGGTGACTGCTCTTGCGGAAAATGGGGCAATCTATATGTCTACAAATGAATGTTCTGCTCCAGTATCAACCATAAAGTTCATAACTTGGTCTCCTATTTGTATTCCGACCATAGGCTCCTGGAGACCTAAAGCAAATTCGGAGCCCGGTCTGTCCTAATCCACATCATCCCCGTCATTGGCTGTTGCGGCCAATGCTTGAATGGCCTCTCCTCTTTCTCGCTGGAATTGTTCTCGATTGGCTCCTCCGCGATTCCGGGGACGGCCTCTTCCTCTTTCTCTCCATTGATGATTATTTTCGTCATCTTGGTGGGCGTCTTCGAGTTGCGGGCATGTATCTCTCCAATGTCCTTCTTCCTTGCAGTAGGCGCATTGGTTCACGCCTAGCTGGGGGTGGCCTCCTCCTCGGCCCCTCCCTCTTCCTCTGCTCCGTCGACTAGGGAAACCTCCCCTTTTCTGTTCAACTATGGCCGCAGCCAAGAAATCAGCTTTCTTCTTCATCTTTCGGTCACATTCTCTCTGTCTTTCATTATCACGATTCACATACACTTTATGAGCGACTTCCAGTAACTGAGTTGCATTCATGCCCGCAAACCCTTCTAACTTCTGTAATTTACGTCTAATGTCTGGTTGAGACTGATTTACAAAAGCAGAATTCACCATGCATAAACTTCCTGGTGCATCTGGATCATAGGGAGTATACATTCTATATGCTTCTGTCAATCTCTCATAAAACACTGCTGGGCTCTCATCTATGCCTTGAATAACTTCAGTAACTTTAGAAAGGTTCATAGCTTTCTGGCCCCCCCCTTTTCAGACCTTGCATAAGGCCTTGGCGAAAACGGGCTAGGGCCCTGGATCCTCTTTCTGTGTTTGGATCCCACCGGGGGTCTTCATTTGGGAATTCTCTTTGGGCCGCTTCTCGATTATCTATTCTGGCATCTTCCTCTTCTCCGGGAGCTGCGGGGTTATCCGCCAGCCAGTCAATGGCTGCCTTTCTAATTCGTGTCCGCTCTTCCGTAGTAAATAAGGTGGACAGGAGCTGACGGCAATCTGCCCATGTAGGTTGGTGGGTTTCCATAATGGAATGCACTAATTCTGTGAGCTCTTGGGGCTTATCGGTATAGGAAGCGTAATGCGTCCTCCAGTTTAACTAATCAGTGGTAGAGAAAGGCACATATACATAACTTAGGGGTCCCGCCACCACCTCATTCTCCTCATTCCTTATGGGTATTCCCGGGACTTGCCGTAAAGGCATCATCTTGGCAGTAGATGTCTTTTGGGATCTGAGGGATATTTTCGTAACTTTCCTGTCAGGAGTTGTCTTTTTCTCTATGTATTTTGCTTTAGATTTACTTTTTACTGACGAGCTAACACTGGCAGCCGCTTTTACACTGTCAGTATCGCTCTGGGAAATTTCAGTTTTCTCCTGTTCTGTTTCTGTTTCTGATCCACCTTTCTCCTCGGTCTCAGTAGAATCTTCTTCTTCATTTAGAGGGAGCTCATCTACCTGCTCTTCGGGTGATGGCTCGGGGGTTGGGTCCCATTCCCGCTGTCTCCGGGGTTCTGGGGCAGGACGCGGGGCTACCCTTACTGGACGCTGGGCTTGGGGCTGTCGAGTGATCACTTCTGGGGAATCAGGATCTGCCAGGACGGGTTTCTGTCTGGACTTCTCACCTTTCCCTTTCTTTCTAGGCTGTTCTACTTTCTGACTATGATCTGTCCGTGCTAACATTATTCTGCACTGTTCTTCGTAACAACGCTTTGCCCAAAGGGGCTGGCTTTCACAAATGCTTAACCAGGAATCTATATAGGGGTACTGATCAGGGTGCGATACTCGCACTTTCTGATGAACTGACTGGATAATTCCTATATTAAGGGTTCCCTCTCGGGGCCAGGTGGGGTCTAAATCGGGCCACTCCCTAGTACACAAAATCTGTAATCGGGATGCAGTCATTTTAATACCATAGTCTCCTGAATATCCTTCTCTAAAATGTGCAATCATACATTCTAATGGAGTGTTCCTAGTAGACCCCGCCCCTCCCATTTCGATGTGTGCGCGCAACAGACAGAAGGGAAAAGGAGGTCGGACCGTGGGTAAGGGGTCCTCATGGCCCTAGAAACATATAAGGAAAACAAATAACAAGACAAGACGACAGTCGCTTCCCCCTTTTTACGACCTGAACGCGGTCGCCCGGTCAGGAACTGCGTTACTCAGGGGTCCGCCTTCACTTGGTCCGTGCTGCCAGACCTCTCATTCACACTTCATTCACACAATCATGCTAGCAACGTATCCCAGGAGTGCAATCCAATCCTGTCTATTCTGACTAGTCTTGTTCAAGTTCCAAAATACAAGAAGACGGGGGTTTCGCCTAGCGAATACTCATGCAGGGTTAATCGGCCCGTCTTTGAGAGGTGATCAAGCTCTCTTACCAAGTTCCAAGTTCAAAATTCAAGATGCAAGATTCAAGTGGCAGTACTGCTCTTTCTTATCTGTCTAGACATACCAAATCAAAACTCTACTCACCGGATCCGGTCCTCAAAGTTCCCAAGCAAGCGCATGAGTTGGACCTCGGACTCCCCTCCAGCTCCCTCCGATGCAAGGGACCGGTGGCGCCAGGGAGCGAGCCCCATCGGAAGTGCGCGATCCCGGCAGGACCAAACCTGTAGAGGCGGAAAGTCGTGGTATATTGCCCTATATACCCTCTAATATCACACCTTCCTGGCCAACGCACCAAGAATATGTAGCAGCAGAGCGCAGACAAACCAATGATACCAGGAGTCTGTTCAGAAGGTCCAAATCATTTATTTGTGCACAAGTCTCAAGCAGAATCAAATTCAAAATGGCTGAGCAATGGTTTCTAGCAAAACAACAACTTTTATAGACTTCTCCATTCTAGGTATAGGAAAACATTTCATTGGTCCCGGTAACCTCCCGTACCCCTGCTATTGGTCCCGGTATTGATAAGACTATCCAATTATGTCCTTTGACTGGGCTTAGCACCTGCTCACCCCCCTTCTAGTCCCAATTACAATGGTCAGTTCACCAACTTCGTTACTTTTCTCCTCCAAGGCCATTTAACTAGTTAGCACATGTGGGGAGTAGGGCACTGTAAGCTTTCTGTCAGCAGTTTTAATTAAATTTCTTTGCAGCTGTACTTTCTTATCAGTGGTATTTAAAATTATTTTTCTATATTTTCTGAGTTTCAATTCTGCTCAGCTAAGCTGATTATTCTTTGCTAAGCTTCATTTATACAATAGTAGCATATTGGGGGATGTGCAATTCCTATGTGCCTCTCCACAGGCTTCATTTACAGGTCAAGCTTGTTAGGCCTGTCTGTTCATTTCAGACACCATGGATCATAGGCCTTCGCCTACCACAAGAACACCTGTTAGGTGAGTGAGTACGCTTTATACACAGAGCATTTTGGAAGCATCACTTAGTAAGCCATAAAATAATCTCTGCCAACTAATACCCGACTTAGGCGTTGTATTATCTGGAGGTGTTTGGTGGGCTAAGAGAGACTGCACAACAACAAATACTAATCCCCAGCCTGTATATAGTTTCTCATGTTAAAGTACTCTGCATGCCACCCTTCCCTCATCTTATTTCATTGTAAAAACTTATAAGTTGTAATGTAAACCACTTTGACTTAAGGATAAAGCGGTATTTTAAAAAAAAGCTAATAAAATACGTTTTGGGCTTGTATGATTATGCAGATATAGGCTGAAGATAAATGTTGAATAGCACTGATCGTAAGGCAGAGTTATCCTAATTTTGACTTGTCTGCTTGATAACTGGTTCTAACAGGTGTTTTCTGTAAATAGCAGTATTGATTGGCCACAACCTTCCTGAGTTGCAGTAATCCTTGAGCTAAGGAGGGAGGAGTGGCCTAGTTGTTGGGCAAGCCTTAGGCTGAAGGCCGGGGGTTTGAATCCTGCTGGATGACAGCAACCTCGGGCTGAAGGGACACGGGTTCTAGTCCCACAGGCGCTCCTTGTGGCTTTGGGCAAGTCAGTTGACCTCCGTTGCCTCAGGTATAAAACGTAGATTGTGAGCCCTTTGGGGACAAAAGAAATGAATGTACACTGCCTAGATTGCACTTGCACCAGGTGGTATATAAATGTCTATAAATAAATATTTTAGGGATTGAGCATGTGCTCAGAACTTTAGTGTGTGGTTCTCAACCCAATCCTCTGGGACCCCTAGTCCAGTTGGGTTTTCAGGGTATCCACAATGAATATGCATGAGAGAGATCTGCATGCACTGTCCATTGTATGCAGATCTCTCTCATGCATTTTTATTGTAGATATCCTGAAAACCTGACTAGCCTGAGGATCCCAGAGGACTGGCTTGAGAACCACTGCTCTGTGTTCCGAGTTCTGGAAAATCTTTTCATCCTGGTGAAGTGAGAGATCACCCTCATTTGTTGCTTAATCAATCCTGCTGTCTGTGGAAGACGTGTTAGGTGTGGGAAATAATGCTTTACACAGTGTCGTTTTTGAAGAAAGTTGCAATAAGATCCTGCCCTAAATCTCTTCCATTCAATTCATATACCAGTCGTCTTTCCTGAACCCTATTCTCATCAAGGGGAAACGACGACTCCACTCCTTTTTGCAATCCAGGTATAGTCTAGTGGTTAGAGCTGCAGCCTGGTAATCAGAGAGACCAGGGTTCAAATCCCACTGGCACTCCTTGGTGCCTCAGGTATATACTTAGATTGTAAGTCTTCTGAGGATAGGGAAATACCCATGTACCTGAATGTAACTCACTTTGATCTACCATTGGAAAGGTGTGAGCTAAATACTAATAAATAATAAATTTCACTATCAAAACCATATAGAAATTAATAGAAAAGCTATACAACTTTGTATCACTGATCAAAATTGCTTAGGATTACCTGTAACCGGCAGATCTGTATCCAGCTGGTTAGTAGACTCCAGTTTTGCTACCAACAAGCTGGATTCGGTATACAAAACAAGTTGGATCTTTGTCAGTATTAGTCCATTTTAAAACAAGCCTTGGTATAGGATAGCTGCAGAATTGTCACGTGAACCTTGTTGTATACCTTCACTTTGCATTATTATTGGCTGCCTTAAGCTTCAACAACAGAAAATGCACTGGGGAAAACATTGTTAATCAACCTCTTTGCTTAAGTGGCATCAACTCTCTCAAATTTCCAGAGGTATCAAGTTGCTTAAAAATCTTTCAGTCCTAGTGTTGGACATACTCTCTTAGATGGGGAGAACCCACTTGCATGGTGGTTTTATCTTGCTTATTTACAGAGAAAGTAAAGTTGCTTACCTGTAACAGGGCTTCTCTATAGACAGCAGGATAAATCAGCCGCATGGTCCCTTATAGGGGATTGGGTTTTGAGCTTTAGACTAATTGAAATTTGGGGGTTTTGGGGAAAGCAAGAGCTTGCTCAAACTTTATTACGGCACTCGGAGTTACTTTATGCTGGTTCCATCAAATGATGTCACCTACTTATGTGGCTTCTTTATCCTGCTGGCTATGGAGAGCATAGGTAAGCAACTTTGCATTTTCATACAAAACTCAAACATTTATTTAAATACTGAACTGTTAATGGCAAGATATATGAATCCTTGGGACCTCATAAGACATGATGGGAAGAGCTAAGCATATAGTATTTTCAAGGACTTTACTTTTATTTCACTTCAGAAATGAAATAAAAAAAATGAAGTGTGCATGAAACTTTATTTGCCATAATATTTGTATTGTTGCTGTAATAGTGAGATCAGAATTTTGTATTTCAGCTAGCCTATTGTGCTGTACAGTTTTTGGAGAAAGATACAACGCTAACGGAACCAGTAAGTTTACTTCCTGTTTAGATTTATTGTGCATATTTTCAGTGCATGAAAATTTAGCTCTTGTTAGAGTTCAACTTTCAATAATTTGTGTAAAAGCTACATGAAAAATATGTTTAATGTAAAAATAATGTATGAATAGATGACATCACATAGAAATTTTGTGTGCATGAAAGCTGACTCAAAATGTTTGAACATATTTGATCAACTTGTTGAACATTTATTTTATCTGCAACATACAAATTACAAAACCTTTTTTGGAAAGTAGTAAAGATAATTGATGGAAAGAAAAATCAAAGTATACTAATAGCTAACTGCTTAACACTTGAAGTAATATGTGTAAAGTGAAGAAAAAATAAATGTCATTTGAGGAATATGACAAATCTGTCACCAATTTCCTGATTTCCTGTTTTGCTGCCGTATGGACTGTGAGTGATCTCTGCACCTGCATGTCACTTTGGCACAATGGCATCACCCAAGGGGCTATTTAAACTCCACTCCACTGCTTAACGTAGCCGTGGGCATGTACCCGAAGGGGCAGGTGCTGCCTCTTTGTATCCCTTGAGGGTTTGGAGCTGTGAGATGATTCCCCTGGGTATGGGGAAGAGGAAGAAGAGAGGCCTACAGTTTTTAAGCTTGAAGATGGCTAAGGTTATCAGTCCTGTGGATTCACATGTGAAAATTGGGCCCTTGGTGTTGAAGCTGTTATCAACTGTAAGTACTGTCTCACCAACTCTACCCTTCCAAGCTACGGGAGGTGAAATTCTACCCAGTCATCGTTTTGATTTGGTTGCGGTAGACGCCTTCCCTGTGAAGAAGAGGAGGAAGTCATCTCATCGGTGATGACTCTGTTGGAATCTTCCTTTTCTGATGGTGGTAGTATGCTGTGAAGAATGTATCCTTTGCCCACCTATAGACTTTTCCTTGGATGGTGTGGAAAAACCATAAAGCACCCCAGGACATTTCTCTTAGATCTATGGGGCATTGTTACTCTTACCGAAATGTCCATTTCAGACTTCCTTAAAAAAAGTTGCTGATTTTTCTAAAAAGGTGATGGTAAGCTTGCTGAGCATGAGACAAAATTATCTGTGGTTGATACATGTTTTAATAAGATTGCGACACAGGCATCTGCAATGCAAGCCACACTCTCTTCTTTGGTTAAAAGCTCCTTGTTTTTGCATCATCGGTTAGAATTTGACAACTCATTTCTTTGTAAAAATTTGTGATTTTTTTTTTAATTTTCCCCAAAAATATTACCTCTCACCAATGATTCTCTTTGTTAAATATCTCAAGGAGGTTTTACTTTATTCAGATTCAGATAATATTATAATCTTCAATTTATGTTATATTCCTGGGGAGGGAGGGGTAAAGGTGGTGGGGGAAGGAAGTAATAGTCCAGGGCACAAATTTGAGCAAATTTCACCAGTAGATAGTCTAGATCAGCGATGGCGAACCTATGGCACGCGAAGGCCTTGCAGCTGGCACGCGGGAAGGTCCGCAATCGAAAAAAAAAAAAAACCAACCCTGTCTGCTGCCGCTGTCGGGGCCGCCGCGGCAGAATCGAGCGTGCCGCGGGGCCCCCTGTACCCGGCAGATCCTGCCCTCCCCGTAGCAGCTCTCTCTTTGGAGCTACAGTCAGACGCGCTGGCTTGCAGAGCGCGAAGGGAAGAGTTTCCCTTTCGCGACTCTGTTACGCCCGCGGGGGCTGATGGGAACTTCCCATCAGCCCCCGCGGGCTTAACAGAGCAGCGAGGGAACTCTTCCCTCGCGCTCTGCTAGCCGGCGCGTCTGACTGCAGCTCCAAAGAGAGAGCTGCTACGGGGAGGGCAGGCTCTGCCGGGTGGGTACAGGGGGGCCCCGCGGCACGCTCGATTCTGCCGCGGCGGCCCCGACAGCGGCAGCAGACAGGTTTTCTTTTTTTTTTAAATTTTCCCTGGGCTGGGCTGGGCTGGGGGGGGTGGGGGTTAGGATTGGAGATGGGCTTGGCTGGGCTGGGCTGGGTGGGGGTGAGGAGTGGTGATGGGCTGGGCTGGGCTGGGGGGGGTGGGAGTGGTGATGGGCTGGATGGGGGGGTTAGGAGTGGTGATGGGCTGGGCTGGGCTGGGGGGGTTAGGAGTGGTGATGGGCTGGGCTGGGCATGGGGGGGTTATTAGTGGTAATGGGCTGGGCTGGGCTGGGGGGGTTAGGAGTGGTGATTGGCTGGGCTGGGCTGGGGGGTGTTAGGAGTAGTGATGGGCTGGGGTGGGGGGGTTAGGAGTGGTGATGGGCACTGGGCTGGGGGGGTAGGAGTGGTGATGGGCGCTGGGGGGGTTAGGAGTGGTGATGGGCGCTGGGGGGGCTTAAACTAAAAATTGAGTGATGGGGGATTAGGACTGGGAGTGGGCTGATGGGGAGGTTAGGACTGGAAATGGGCTGGTGGGATTAGGACTGGGAGTGGGCTATGGGGGGCTAGGACTGGTAATGGGTTGGGGGGGTTGCTAGGACTGGAAATGGGCTGAATGGAAGGGGGCTTGAACTGCAAATAGCTGTTGGGGATGGGGCTTGGAATGGAAATGGGCTGAGGGGAAGTGGGGGGCTTGAACTGCAAATAGCTGATGGGGACGGGGCTTGGAATGGAAATGGGCTGAGGGGAAGTGGGGGACTTGAAGAAGGGAATGGATGCTGGGTGAGACTGGAACTAGAAGGGAGCTGATGTTGGGGGAGGATTAGAATGGGATGGGGCTGGGAGAGTAAAATGGAGAGGGGAAAAATATTTTGTGTAGGAGGGATGAAAATTCTACAATTGGCCAGGTATTGGGAGAGTAATTGGGGATTGAGTATGGAGGGGTAAAATTTGTGTGGATGAAATAGGAATGAGGAAAGAGCAAAAGGAGAAAGATTAGTATGTTAAAGCAGATGTAGAGAGAGAGAGAATGGAAAAAAAACTAGAAGAGAGAAGAAAGGACAAATGGACAGCAGACGATGGAGAGTTAGCAGAAAACATGAAGAAACCAGAAGAAAATGGCTGGACCAATTGCAACTGAAAAAAAATGCACAAAAGGTAGAAAGATATCTCTTTATTTTGAATTTATTAACTGGAATATGTCAGCTCTGGGAAATGTGCATCATTAACATCTGCGCTTTGTTTGGTACAAGAGGAAATTCCTATTTGATGTTGCCACTTGTTCTCTTTCCCCAGTATTCACTGAAATGTATTGGTTTAATATTTGCAGTGTTGCCTTTTGATAGGTAGGGTATGGTGCTTTGTGAGTCCTGGTAATGCTGTCAGGATACGGCGGGTTTGCTATGGGTTCTAAATGGGCAGCGTTTGTAGTAGTTCCTAATGTGCCTGGCGGTTGGCACTGGATTATAGTAATGTAGAAATCTTTTAGTCTTTCTTTATCCATACACTCATTAAGAGACATGTTTACTAAAAATTAGTGTATGGTAACATTATGCAAATATTTATGCAAATAAGACCACTTATGCAAATGACGTGCTGGCACTTTGAGGAAATTCTTTGGTTTTGTGCGGCAGTTTGGGCACTCGGGCTCAAAAAGGTTAGCCATCACTGGTCTAGATGTTTCAGCGTATTTGGAGTCTTCTGTTGATATTCGTACTCTTGCAACCTTAATTGTAACTTTTATGTTTGAATTGGATAAAATGGAATTTTGCGATTGTACTTTACCAAGAAAAAAGAAAAGTTTTGTGGGTAGGCTATTCAGGCTTTTCCTGATGTATCAAAGATTACTCAGAAGTGGAGGAATGTGCTTTTGAGATTCAACCTAAGGTCTTGGCTCTGGGTGCCTCTTTTCTTAAATATCCTTGTAAGTGTTTAGTGGTTTTTCAGGAAAATCGTGTATTGTTTGAATCTGACCAATTGGAAAAATTTCTTCAGGGGAAAGAGTGAGAATTTCCTATGATTTTCTTTGTACAGATTATGTTTAAGTGGGTTTAATTGGATGTTTCAGGAATCGTTTAATTTTGTATTGACTGCTGTCCTTGATGTGGGTCTGAACTGTATGGTTTTTCTCTGTTTCTGAATAGATTTGGAAATATAAGAATATATAGATAATGTTTAATGTAAAAATAAAGTATATGAATAGATCACATCACATAAATTGTGTCCATGAAAGTTGACCCAAAAAGTTTGCATATAAATTTTCAAGAAGTTGATCAAATATTTTCTCCAGGAACAAGCAGGAAGTCAGTCCTCACATATGGGTGACATTGGCGCCGACGGAGCCCTCGTGCGGAGCAATTCCCCAGCTTTCAAAGAAAGCCTTTGGGATTGCATTGCGCATGCGCAGCCCCCTTCCCACCCAAGGGTGTCATCTTGCTCAGTCTCTCTTTTTCCGCGGAGCCCAACGGACATTGTCCCTAATTCCTCGTGGAAAAAGTGCATCAAAACTTGGAGAAATTTTGGATCTTCGACCGATTTAACGCCGGTTCCCCTTCCCGCCTTTGGCTCGGTACACCGGTATCGAGTACAGCCAATTTTTTGCATTTTTGTCCTTAGAGACTAGCGTTTCTGCTCTTTTTTATTTTCACTGGCAGCCCGGTCCTTCGACCTTGCAAGGACCCTTTTTCCCCTGATGGCTGCCAGCAGGTTTAAAAAGTATGATCGGTGTAAGAAGTTAATGTCCCTCACCGACCCACATGACTGTTATCTCTGATGTCTCGGGCCTGACCATGACCCGAAGGTCTGTGGCCTGTGTGGGAAAAGGTCCTCTAAGGCACTTCAAAGTAGGCAGCAGCAGCGTGAAAGGATTTTCTCGGAGTCTGCATCCCCCCCCCCCCCCCGGATCCGGACCTCATCAGAAGCCTCGACGTCTCAGGAGCTGTCTGAACCTGAGCAGCGTCGGGGGTCTTCTGAACGGGGGTCTCCCTCCCAGGAACACTGGAGGAAGAAGAAACCCATGAGGGCGTCGTCGTTGGATGCCTCTGATCGCTCTGGGCCCTTGAAAGCCAGGTCGCGGAGTCCTGATGGCTGCCCTGGGTCCTCGGAGTCTGAGCGGCCTGCGAAGGTACCTTGCATGGAGCTGTAGACGCTGAGGCGGGTAGGTACTGTTGTCCTCGTGGACTCCCCTCCAGGGAGCCGGAGGCTGCGGAGTCTTCTGAGCTCGGTCTCAGGATGACGGCCCTGGAGCGCAGCATGTCTGCCTTCATGGAGCAGCAGCGGGCGCTGATAGCCGGTCTCACTGGTCCATCAGCCCCGATCACTGGGACCTCGATGTCCAAGTCGACACCGGAGGCCGAGGTCTCCCTCAACCTGCTGCTCGGTGTCGAGGTTGTCGACACCGGTACTCTCGGTGTCGGTCCGGTCGGGGCCGAAGCCCCTCGATTCCTCCTCAGAGGGATCGGCATGGGAGACAGAAGATGAGGAGTCCCCTGACTCCCATCAGACTCACCGGGTTTGGAGCCTCGGAGAAGGTCCCCTCCAGAGGATGCCTGGTTCTCGGACATTGTCAGGGACATATTAAACGTTGTTTACAATAGAGTAATTACCAAATTTTGGACCAATTATATTACTCTGTGAGTGGACCTGCGGGATCTTGTCAAATTAGGGACATGGCCAAGGCTTTGGCATTCCCGGTGAATACCGAGGAGGAGCCTCAAGCTGAAGAGCTCGATGCCCTCAAGTATGACTTCCCCCGAGAGAAGCCCTTACTGTGCCGGATCCTCCGATGCTGGAATGGCTTATACTCCGCATGTGGGAGTCACCGGCCTCGATGTTGGTTCGCAGTAAGCGGGTCAGTTCCATCTATCGAGTCCACAAGAGCCCTGGGTTCCAAAAGGCACAGCTGCCGCACAACTCCATTGGATGTGGAATTGGCCATGCATAGGCTCAAGAGCCAGGAAAAGAACTCCTTGGTGCCTCTTGGCCAGGAGGCCTGGAACTTGGACGCCCTCGGCAGAAAATGCTTCCAGGGCTCGATGCTTTCATGCCGTGTCCAAACCTACCAGCTGTACATGGGCATGTACTTGAGGAACCTGGAAAAGGAGATTGCCGGGTTCTCAGCTGGCCTCTCCGAGGCACCCTTGCAGCGCTTCAATGCCTTGTCCACCGGGATTCGGGAGTGCTCGAAGTTCATATCTCGAGCAGACTATGACGGCTTCGGGGCTTCGACCCGAGCAGCCGTGGCTGACATCGGTGCACGCCGCCTGACCTGGCTAATGTCATCGGATCTGGAGCCATGGGTTCAGGACAAGTTGGTCGATGTCCCTTGCTGAGGTGTGACAACCTCTTTGACAAACCCATGACTGAGAAGGCTGTTGAGCTCGAGTCTGAGTACTTGACCCGGACCAGACTCTCAATGAAGACTTCTGCCCCTTCTAAGAAGGGCTTGGGTAAAAAGCCCTTTTTCCCAAGGAAGGGTACTGCTTACCGCAACTACCCCACTTACCAGGCCGCCCCAGCTCCCCAGCATGGGTAGCAGGCCAAGGGACAGGGGCATGGCCCGTGTAAGCAGAAGGCCCCCAAGCCCCAGGCCCTGGCTCCTACCCAGCTGGGTGGGGGGTTTTGACTCCCAATGCATAGTCTCTCTTCCGCCAGTGGTAAGGTCATGCACAGGGGGCAGGCTAACCCAGTATGCACACAGGTGGCCAGCCATCACCTCGGATATCTGGGTCCTGCAAATAGTCCAGAGGGGCTATGTGCTTCACTTCAGCCAGTTACCGCCCCCCTTCTTTCCAGGAGAGCCTCTCAGACCACCCTCTTCACAGGGACCTCCTCTTGCAGGAGCTGGCAGGTCTTCTAGAGGATCAGGCAGTGGAACCGGTGCCCCACCACCTGCAGGGCAAGGGCTTCTACTCCAGGTATTTTCTCATACCAAAGAGAAGAGGAGGCCTCAGACCCATCCTTGACCTAAGATACTTAAACAAGTTCCTGGTGAGGGAAAAGTTCAAGATGCTTTCCCTTGGAATGTTGCTGCCTTACCTCCACCAGGGAGATTGGCTATGCTCCTTATACCTGAAGGATGCCTATACACACATCCTCATACATCCAGACTACAGACCATATCTGAGATTTGTAGTGGGAGGAAAGCATTTCCAAAACAGGGTTCTACCCTTTGGCCTAGCCTCTGCTCCCAGAGTGTTTACAAAATGCCTGGCTGTAGTGGCGGCCTTCCTTAGAAGTCAGGGAAGTTTTGTCTTCCCTTACCTGGACGACTGGCTCATCAGGGGCCAGTTGCCTCAGGAGGCCCAACAGGCCACTTCCCGCACTATCAACCTGTTGCAACGTCTGGGTTTTGTCATAAACCACACAAAGTCCACTTTGCTCCCCACTCAAAACTTAGAGTTCATAGGAGCAAGACTGGACACCCTTCAGGCGAAGGCTTACCTGGCGGAGGACAGGGCACAGAGGCTGCTAGCACTGGCACAACAGTTCAGTCTCAGGTCTCAGCGAGACACTTCTTACGCCTTCTGGGCCACATGGCCTCCACGGTGCATGTGACCCCAAATGCCCGTCTCCACATGAGAACAGCTTAGTGGTGCCTCAGAGATCAGTGGACTCAGGCCTCCGGCAGCCTCGGAGACAGGATAGCAGTATCCAAACGACTGGTGAAATCGTTGCAGTGGTGGTGTCAGCCACCCACCCTGCTTAAGGGAGTGCTTTTTCAGACTCCCTCGCACACAAGGATGCTAACGACAGATGCCTCCTTGGTGGGCTGGGGAGCCCATTGTCAAGGATCATGCACTCAGGGGTTATGGCCTCCTCAGGAGTCTGCACATCAAATCAACCTCTTAGAGCTGTGGGCGATTCGCCTAGCTCTTCAAGCCTTTTGTCATGTCCTCTCACATCAGTCTGTATTGATACAGATGGACAACCAGGTAGCAGTGTTCTACGTGAACAAGCAGGGAGGTACGGGGTCTCGTATCCTATGTCAGGAGAAACTAGACCTCTGCTCCTTTGCCATCAGGCAGGGTATGTCTCTCAAAGCAGTGTACCTGCCTGGTCAGGAGAACTGCCTAGCAGACAAACTAAGCAGCGTTCTCCAATCTCAGGAATGGCAGCTGGATCCATTGGTGGCCCCGCGGATTTTCAACTGCTGGGGACATCCGTCCGCAAAATCACCAACTGCCCAGATTTTGCTCCATACAGCCACATCCTCTGAGGGTGGCTGCAGATGCTTTCCTGATCTCCTGGTCAGGGGGGCCTCATGTATGCGTTTCCTCCCACGCCTCTGGTGGCCCAGACTCGCTTCAAAATCCTTTGGGACAAGGCCTCGGTCATTCTGGTAGCCCCCAGATGGCCAAGACAGCCTTGGTTTCTGCTTCTTCTCCAGCTGGCAGTGTAAACCCCACTGGGGACGCAGCCTGACAACCTGTCCCAGGATCAGGGCTCTCTTTTGCACCCCAACCTCAGGTCTCTCAACCTAATGGCATGGCTGCTGAAAGGGTAGTGCTGGCTCCTCTCCTCCTACCTCGGAATGTAGAAGAAGTGTTACTGGCCTCAAGGAGGCAGTCCACTAGGAAATCCTATGCTTTCAAGTGGCATAGATTTGAGGTGTGGTGCAACCAGCACAATGAAAACCCTTTCTGTTGCCTTGTACCAGTGGTGCTGCAGTACCTGCTTCACCTCTCAGAATTAGGTCTCAGGTCTAACTCTGTCAGGGTCCACCTGAGTGCTTTGTCAGCAAACTACTCGCTAGTGGAGGTGCAACCTCTTTCGGCTCACCCCATGGTGTCCAGATTCCTTAGAGGTCTGCTTCTGCTGAAACCCCCAGTTCGTCCTCCGGCTACTGAGTGGGATTTGAATGTGGTCTTACAGCAGCTTACTCGCCCTCCTTTTGAGCCGATGTCCTCTTGCCGTCTTCGCTTCCTCTCCTGGAAGGTGCTTGTCCTGGTGGCACTCACGTCACCCAGACGTGTGAGTGAGCTGCAAGCTCTCGTAACTGATAAACCATACACAAGGTTTTATAGGAATAGGGTGGTCCTCTGCACTCACCCCAAGTTCCTTCCGAAGGTGGTCTCTTCTTTCCACCTCAGCCAGGAGGTGATTCTTCCAACTTTCTTTCCCAGGCCACTTTCCAGCTGGGCAGAAGCAGTCCTGCATACCCTGGATTGTAAGAGGGTGTTGTCCTTCTACCTGGAGCATACGAAGGGACATCGAAGGGCTACTTAGCTCTTCGTCTCGTATGACCCCAGTAAGCTGGGGTTACCTGTCTCCAAGCGCATGCTGTCTACCTGGGTGGCAGACTGCATTGCCTGGGCGTAAGGGCGGCCGACCTCCCGTTGCATGGTCGAGTCCCGGCCCACCATGTCAGGGCTAAGGCCGCATCAGTGGCTCACTTCCGCTCTTTTCCGCTGGCAGACATCTGCTGGGCCGCAACTTGGTCTTCAAGACAGACCTTTGCAGCCCATTACTGCCTGGATAGGGAGTCCCAATGCATCAGTGCTTTCGGCCAGGCAGTACTCCGTAACCTATTTGAGGTTTAGGCAACTCCAACCCTCCGACCCTTTGGTGTCGGGCTACCAGGGGGTGTTGCGTTCTCAGCTGAATTCCTATTGCAACTGCTGCGGCTCTTCTAGAGGGGGCCATTTTTCAGTTATGGGTTCTCGGTAGCTTATAGCTAGGGAGTCCCATATGTTAGGACTGACTTCCTGCTTGTTCCTGGAGAAAGCGTAGTTACTCACCTGTAACAGGTGTTCTCCAGGGACAGCAGGAATCGGTCCTCACAACCCTCCCTCCTGCCCTGGAGTTGCAGTCCTATTATTGATTTTTTTTTCATTTTGCCATCTTTTTATCTGTCATCTGACTGAGCAAGATGGCACCCTTTGGTGGGAAGGGGACCGCGCATGTGCGATGCAATCCCAAAGGCTTTCTTTGAAAGCTGGGGAATTGCTCCGCACGAGGGCTCCGTCGGCGCTGATGTCACCCATATGTGAGGACTGATTCCTGCTGTCCCTGGAGAACACCTGTTACTACGCTTTATCTGCAACATACAAATTACAAAGCCTTTTTTGGGAAGTAGTAAAGATAATTGATAAGAAGGGCCAAAGTATGCTAATAGCTAACTGCTTAACACCTGAAGTAATATGTGTAAAATGAAGAAAAAATAAATGACATTTGAGGAATATGACAAATCTGCTATACAGGATACAAATAGTTTTGTTTGTTTTAATATTGATATGTTGAACATGTAATGTAGTAATTTTGGATATGAAATTTAATTCCATATCATCCTGCTAGACTAGTTCAGACAAGTGGGTTGTGTTCCCCTACCAGCAGTTTGGTGGAGATAAACCTTTTTCCAGACCATCATGCAGAAGACCAACAGAGCCAGCACTTTGGCACACTTAGGAACAAACTTTCATGCGTTACACCCACGCTGAAAGAACTACCAGACTTGCACATATGCCAGGCTGGTAGAATCCCTCCAGGCTGTGAGTGGAGCAGACACTGCTGCAGGAGAATAGCGTTTGTGTTGGCAGACTCCCTTCGAGCCAAGCTGTAAGCAAGAAGAGAGCTAGATCATCCAGGACAAACAGTCCCTGTCACAACCAGCCCTGAAATGGGGTAGATGAAGAGGAGAAACCTGCAAGAGCCGCGTCGGATCCCCAAACCATGCTTTCCTCATCCAATCCAGCAACACCAGAACAATCCAGTCAGGATGGCACTCCATGCATACATGCCCCAACAGCAGCCATAGAGGAAGCACATACAGCAAGCTTTGCCGTGGCCAGGCCTGAAACCAGGGCAACAACACCCTTGGACTTAGTTTGCATGTGGTGAGTGAAGCAGTGACACACTGTCATTGGAGTGGGACGCTATCAATTCCATGGTAGGGTGGCCCCAACGGCGGAGAAGCATCTGAAATGCCTCATGACCACTCCCATTCTCCGGGATCAAGAGAGTGATGATGGAAGAAGACCGCTTCCACACTGGTCACCCCGTTAATGTGCCTTGCTGCAGAGCTAGGAGGCTCATTTCCACCCAGGTGAACCAGAGAGCCATCTCCAGGGCCACTCCTGCACACCTCGTTCTGCCTTGGGGATTGAATATGCCACTACCGTAGCATTGCCTGAGAACACTCACACCCCTCTGCCCTTGTGCAGAGGTTGGGCAAATCAAATGAAAGAAGGCCAGCCGGATAGTCCTAGCCAAGACAGTTGATGGAACATATCAACAGCCCTAGGTGGTTCAGTCTTGACAAGGGCTTCCCGGCCCATAAGACTGGTGTCCTTCAATAGAAGAATCCACAAGTGATCATCCAGCAGCATGTGGGCATAGCTGCCACCTCAAGCTGGCTCTCGCTCCCAGTGGGAGCCTGAGCTCGAGCTTCAGTCGGGAAGGGCTGCCGAAGTGGCCTCATTAGCACACCCAAGGTACGTGGCCTCATTAGCACACCCAAGGTACGTGGCCTCATATTAGCACACCCAAGGTACCATCTTAATTGCCACTGCCATCAAGCTGAGAAGCTGGAGATAATCCCAAACCCTGGAAGACTGTTGAGAACTAAACACTTCATCATTCCAACTATCTCTGCACTCTCTCTCCTCTGGCAGGAAGACTTTGCCCACTCGAGCACTGAACCGTATCCCAGAAATTCCATGGACTGGGAAGGCTCCAACAGATGCTTTCCCAAATTGACCAGCAAGCTGAAGCCTTCCAGAAGGAAACCACTTGGGCCAAAACCCAAGAGGCCTCCAAAAGAGAATGGACTCAGATGAGCCAAAAATGCAATGTGTGCCTTTGAGTCAGTCTTGACTCCTGGCGACCCAAAAGCTCCTGGGTTTTCTTGGCAGTGTCACTGGAAGTAGATTGCCAGGCCTTTCTTCCGAGCCAGTTGTCCAGAAATGTTTGTGTACACAGTCCTTAGTGCGGTAGTGCTGCAGCCACCACCACCATAATCCTAAAGAACATTTTCGTGGCAGTGGAGAGGTTGACAAGAGGACAGTGAACTGAAGGTGTGAGCCAAACACAGCAAATCGCAGACATCTCTTGATCCTCCCAGATCGGGATATGAAAACAAGCTTTGGCCAATACCAGAGGTGCTAGGAACTCCCTTTGAAGCATCACTGATATCACCGATCTCCGTTTCCATTCAGAAGTGCAAAAGAGCATTGACCAGCTTGAGGCCACTGGTTAGAAGGAGCATCACAAGAGAAAAGGAATATCTGCCCTTGCCACGCTCGGCTGGGGGCACTGGCACCACTGCCTTTAGTCACAATAACTTGTCCAACATGACCCATGCTGTGGCTTTTGTCCGCCAAATCACATACAGAGTTGACAAATGCCTCCAGGATTAGCTGCTTACAGTCCAGGACATAGCATCCTTCTATCCTTGGTGACATTTGGGAATGGATCTCAAAATCTACATAGTGATAAATGGGAGGAACCCCCTCTGGAAGGGACAGAGTCGCTGGGCCCACGAGCCCCATTGAAAGGATTAATTACAGGTCCGAAATCCAGAATAGAGAAGGGCTTTCCAGGATGAAATGCTAGGGGTCCTGAGACCCCTGGATATCAATCCAGCACACCCACAATGGACAGACGTAGGCCAAAGAGGGAAAAGACCTTGCTTGCTTCCCAGGCCCTTTTGATCTCTGGAAGGCGATAAGACTCAACTTCTGCAGAGTCCTTCACCAGTTTCTCTAATCAGCCCCACAAGGGAGACTTCCCTTAGGCCATTTGAGTTAGCCGGACTTTGGAGGACGTATCTGCTGCCCATTGGCGAAGCTATAACCAATGTTGCATCACCGCTGACAGGACCATATCCTTAGCCACCAAGTGGGCTAGAACATACATGCCATCAGAAGGAAGGCAGTAACAGACTCCAAAGGAGGGTTAGCATCATCCAGTAGGAGAGACTGAATTCACAGGAGCAGGGCTTGAGGCTTCAGATCTGCAAACACCGTCAGTGGGAGACTAGCAGCTACTGCTGCAACTGGCTCTTCAGCAGTGTCAGTTTTTCTATCCATAGTGCACTTTAAGGTCAATCTGACTTCACAGGAGTGGAGGTCTACTTCATGACCAGCGGGATGTCTGCCTCCACCTTACATAACCTAAGAACATAAGATATGCCATACTGGGTCAGACCAAGGTCCATCAAGCCCAGTATCCTGTTTCCAACAGTGGCCAATCTAGGTCATATGTACCTAGCAGTTTCCCCATAAGACACAGGTTCCGCAATGCTTGTACTGGGTCAAGCATTGATATCCTGGGTCCCTTCTTAATAATGGTTTATGGACCTTTCCTCCAGGAACTTGTCCAAACCTTTTTCAAACCCAGCTACACTAACAGCCTTTACTACATCCTCCGGTAACAAATTCCAGAGTTTGATTACACGTTGAGTGAAAAAAATATTTTCTTTTATTAGTCTTAAATAGTTTACCCTGTAGCTTCATTGCATGTCCCCTAGTCTTTCTATATTCTGATAACGTAACCAATCGATCTACGTTTACCCGTTCCACTCCGTTCATTAATTTATAGACTTATTTATTTATTTATTTATTTATTTTACAATCCTTATATACCGCACTATTTGCAATCAGCGCGGTTTACATGTAACAAAAAACATCCGACAAAATGCATATGTCTGGTCATTACATTGAACAGGGAGTGGGATTTGGAGAACAAGTATCAACTATATAAAGGAACTTGGAGAACAAAGGTGAACTATATACATAAGAAGTTCAATGGAGAAGGCTCCTGTTTGGTGTTTTACATTTTTGGGGATGAACTATATGAGAGTGGCTGGGGTTCAGGGCTGTAGGTAAGGTGTTTGATAAAGAGGAAATGTTTCAGGGCCTTCCTGAACTGGCTCAGGTTGGGGATTGCTCTGATGTGTGGTGGTAGGGTGTTCCATAGACTTGGGGCGCAAATACTGAAGGCTCGGTTGGATGTTGTTTTGGTGCAGTTTGTTGTTTCCTTAGGTATAGATAACTTCTATCATATCTCCCCTCAGCCGTCTCTTTTCCAGGTTAAAGAGCCCTAACCTTTTTAGCCTTTCTTCATAGGAGTATCCTTCCATCCCCTTTACCATTTTGGTGGCTCTTCTCTGAACCTTTTCTAATAACGCTATATCCTTTTTAAGATACGGCGACCAGAATTGCACACAATATTCAAGGTGCGGTCTCACCATGGAACGATATAGAGGCATTATAATATCTTTTGTTTTATTTTCCATTCCTTTCCTTATGATACCTAGCATTCTATTTGCTCTCTTGGCTGCTGCTGCACACTGGGCCGAGGGTTTTAACATGTTATCCACAATGACGCCTAAATCTTTTTCCTGGGTGGTGGTTCCTAATGTGGAACCTTGCATTGTGTAACCATAGTTTGGGTTGTTCTTCCCTAAGTGCATAACTTTGCACTTGTCCACATTAAATTTCATCTGCCATTTTTATGCCCAGTCTTCCAATTTATCAAGATCCTCTTGCAATTTTCCACAATCCTCATGGGTTTTAGCAACTTTAAATAGTTTTGTGTCATCTGCAAATTTAATAACCTCACTCGTTATTCCACTTTCGAGGTCATTTATGAATGTCAAAAAGCAGCGGACCCAGCACAGATCCCTGGGGTACGTTGGGCTGGCTGAACCATGCAGCGCACTCCTCTCGGAGAGAAATCATGCCCTTTATCCCCCCCCCCCCCATTCCGCCCAGAACATGTTCTGGATTATTTCAGGAAACAGGAAGACTGCTTTGAATATTTGCATCTCTTACAGAAGTGGGGAACCTGTGGCCACTGCTCCGTCATCGGCCACATAACAGCTGGAGGAACCTTGAGCAATCAATGCCACCTCCACATGGACCTGTGACAGAGAAAACGCTTTTTTTTTTCTTGCATCAGACTTCTCAACCAAGATATCAGAACCAGCTCTGAAGTCCATGTCTTGGAAAGACCCCAGCCAACCTACATCTCCAGAAGCAACCTCCATCTGGGTATCTTAGAAGGAGGCACTCAAGCCAGTCTTCTACACTCTGCCCATCCCTCACATGTCCGAGCTCAAGGGAATCTAAAGGCTGCAGGTTTTGAGTTTCTATACCAAAGAGCTGGCTTGTCGAAAAATGAAAAAAATATGCCAGGGAGGAAATCTCAGATTTTGGGAGCTCATCTCTCTGAGAATTATCCCAAGCACAGGGGGGACAGCTGGAGCAAAGCACTCTGAAGAAGAGGATCGACCAGAAGCTCGGACATCAGAACTCAAGGACAGACTATTATTCTTACTCAGACAGAGGCAATGGAACAGCCAAATAATTGGGGGGCCCCAAGCTTCACCCCTAGCCACCATGGTCTTGACCACCTGTTCCTTCCTGTGGGGATCTGATTTCCCAATTTCCGTGGGCAGACGTGGAGGTGGTTTATGGCAGACTCCTTCAGTGATCGCAGCCATTCCCTTCTCTTCTGCCCATGGGTATTTCCTGATTCCCGGGGGTTAGAAGAGGAGGATCGTGGCAGACACTCCTTCTGTCTGCCCCAATCTCCGATGAGCAGACAGGAGTCTCTGCTGCTGTCGTGGCTGCTCTTTTCTGCTGCTTGCGGGAGATGGGATCACTGTGGGCAGAACAGGAGGGGAAGGCCCTGATCGCGGCCTCTATGCAATTTGCTGACACCTTGCCATCCAAAATTTTGTTAGGGCCAGGGCCTATGTGGCCTACCCCGTTCTGATGCCTATACCCATAGCACCATCAGTCGCCTCTCACCTTGAGGCAGAAAATGCTAGGCCAACCAAATCCCTTCATTGGAAGAAGGGAGATGGGGCCCACCAGTGAAGTCAGAGACTGCCATGCAGGATGAATCCAATGAGGGGAGGCTCTATGCTTGCTACAGGTCATATGCTCCCTGGAAGAAGGCAGCTAAGGCAAGGCAAACATTTGCATGCACCAAGGCCATGTAGGCATAAAGGTGCGTGCTAACAGAATGCATACATGAGCAGGTGTTATGGGCAGCACACATACTGGGACTGCTTGGGTGCAAGGCATGCGAAGGCAGAAAATATTAACAGTGTGCGCTGGAAAACGGTGGGAAGTGCTGACACTGAGCCAATGGTCACCCGTGGTCCACCCTAACATGCCCCAAAATGGACTAGTGTGGAGCACCCAACAAGAACAAACCTTGGTACTCCCTTGGGAGCCTCAGGCAAGGTAAACTGTGACAAGCTCAGTGCTACTCCCCAGACACAGTTTTTTTTTCTCCAGAAACAAGCAGGAAGTCAGCCCTCTCATATGGGTGACGGCACCGACTGAGCCCATGTGGAGCATTTCCCCAGCTCTTAAAGAAAGCCTTTGGGAATGCCACCACGCATGCGTGGTCCCCTTCCTGCCTCTTTCGTGCGTCTTGTGCCCGGAAAAAGGTTTCTCTGTTTCCAATAGGTTTTTGCCCTATTGGCCTTAGCCAATCCTCTTCCTGCCTCCCGAGCACCTCTGCTTCAGCCCTGCACTCGGAGGTTTTCTTTTTTGCCTTTTTTTTTTTTTTTTTTACCATGCTTTACTCCCTTTTTAACCACTGGCTGCGTCGAGGGTCTTCGACCTTGCCAGAGTCCTTTTTGTCCTAATGGCCTCCGGTTTTAAGAAATGTGATAGATGCTCTAAAAACATGTCGCTCACGGACACCCATGATTGTTGTCTTAGGTGTCTAGAAGCCGACCATGACCCGGAGATATGCTCCCTCTGTAAGATGTCCTCCAAGGCCATCCAGAGTCATAAGTAGAAGCTGGATGATCTCTTCCATAAGGCATCCCTAGTAGCCGCCTGCTCTTCAGCCCTACAACCTCCAGAGTCTCCCAAGGTTCCTCCCTGGCCCCGGTGGCTCTCTGACCAGGGGTCACCTGAATGCGAGCAGAAGAAGGCTGCCTTGAGGACTCTGTTGGGGGTGCCAGACAAGCGCCCGAGGTCAAGCGCCCGGTGTCTCAGCCTCCCTCTGCAGTCTCTGGAGTTGGAGAGGGAGCGGCCCAGTAAGGTGCCTCAAACCAATATGGAGGCCTCCGGCGAAGGTGCCCACTCCTGAGGGTCATCCCAGTGAGGACTCCCTCTCCTCCTCGACACCCAACCCGGTCACCCCTGCCTCGGTGTCACAGGACCCCACTCCCGAGTGGGAGGCCCGAATGCTGTCCTTGGAACGCAGTGTTTCTGCATTCCTTGCTGCCCAGCAGGCGCTGATGCCCAGCCCCACTGGAACATACCTGGAGACCGCAGGGACCTCTATCTCGAGGACTCCCCAGGCCGCTGTTGTGACCCCGAGAGCCAGAAGCCTGGGGAGGATCCTCGGCACAGGTCTATCTCCATCCCGTTCCTCGGGCGTGATATCTTCGCAGGCGAGCGCCTCTGTCTCCAGGCAAGTTTTGGCCTCAGAGATCCAGCATACGTCACCAACCCGTCTCAAGCCGCCCGACCTCGAGTCCTCCATGAACTGCTCAGATTAGGAGTCCAACTGAGAGACCTCCCCAGAGACTCACTCTCACCGAGACCTCCCCACCAACCCCTCTCCGCCGACCCAGAGGCAGTGGTCACCTCCCGAGGACGACACCTTTTTGGAGTTTGGGACATCGCACGGGCCCTAGCACTCTCCACTGAGGTGGAAGAGGAGCCCCGCGCTGAGGAGCTATTCTGCAATATGAAGCTCCTCAGAGTGAGACTTTCCCTGTGCCGGTTCCTCCCATTCTGAGCAGACTCCTACTCCGCATGTGGGAGACCCCAGTTTCTGTCCCGATTGTGAGCAAGCGCCTGGACACTATGTATAAGGTCCAGGTTTCAGGAAAACCCAGCTTCTTCACACCTCAATGGTGGTCAAATTGGCTATGCGGAAACTAAAGAACCTGAAGACTCATTCATCAGTCCTGCCGGGCAGAGTCTGTCGTATCCTCGATACCCTCGGGCGCAAGGCTTATCAGGGCTCCATGTTGTCGTGCCACATTCAAGTTTGCCAATTATACATTGGGATGTTACTCCATGATCTCGCTAGGGAGTTCGGAGCTTCGCAGCAGGCCTTTGACGGAGACCATCTCTGGCATTTTTGAGGCCCTCTCAAAGTCCGTCGGGGAATACTCGAAATACCTCTCGTGAGCAGTGTATGGCAGCTTCAAGTCTTCCGCCCATGTGGTGGTGGCTGGCATTGGAGCCCGCTGGCAGGCTTGCCTCCAATCCTTGGACCTGGAACACTGGGTCCAGGTGAAGCTGTTGGACGTCCTTTGCCTCAGGTAGCAGCTATTTGGAAGCCCATGGAAGACAAAGCCGCGGAGATCGAGATTGAGTACGTGACTCATACTCGCCTTTCCCGGAAAACTTCCTCCCTCCCCAGAAAGAAGCAGCAGAGCAAGAAGTGTTTTTTCCATTGGAAGGGGCTGCTGGCATCGACCCCGTTCAGGGCGGCCAGGGCAAATCCATGGCCCTAGAATGCTGAAGGGCCCCAAGACCCAACCCCCGGCTCTTGCTGAACCAGCCTCGGGGTTTTGACGCCATCGTCATAGCCTCCCACCCTCTGGCAGGGCGGCTGTCCATTAGGGGGCATCTGGTCCATTTCTCCCACAGGTGGGAGTCCATCTCCACCGATGCCTGGGTTCTCCAGGTCATTCGGAAGGGCTATCGCCTCCATCTGGACCAGGCCCCTCCTCCATACTTTTCTGGGGAGCCATGTCCGCTTCCCCAGCACCAGGCCCTCCTGAGTCAGGAGCTCGCAGGCCTCCTTGAGGATGGCGCGGTAGAACCAGTCCCACCGCACTTCTGAGAACAGGAGTTTTACTCCTGATACTTTCTCTTCCCAAAGCAGACAGGGGGCCTTAGACCCATCCTCAACCTGCGGAACCTCAAGTTCCTGTTGAGGGTGAAGTTCAAGATGCTCTCCCTTGGAACATTACTGCCCTACCTCCAGCAGGTGATTGGCTATTCTCCAGGACCAAGCAGGAAGTCAGTCCTCACATATGGGTGACGGCGCCGACGGAGCCCCTGTGTGGAGCATTTCCCCAGCTTTCATAGAAAGCTTTTGGGAATGCAGCGCGCATGCGCGGTCCCCTTCCCGCCCAAGGGTGCCATCTTGCTCAGTCTTCTTTTTTTCCATGGAGCCCGACGGATGTATTTTCGTTTCACCCGAGGAAAAAGTTGATTTATTCTGTGTTAACCTGTTTTTCTTCGGTTCGACGCCGGTTTCCCTTTCCCGCTTTGGCCCGATACATCGTATCGAGCCCGGATCTCCTCCTTCGGCTTTTGTCCTTAGTGACTAGCGTTCGCGCCATTTTATCTTTTTTCACTGGCAGCCCTGTCTTTTGACCTCGCAGGGGCCCTTTTTCCCCCGATGGCTGCCAGCGGGTTTAAGAAGTGTGATCGGTGTAAGAAACTTATGTCGCTCACCGACACACATGACTGCTGCCTCCAGTGCCTCGGACCCGATCATGACCCGATGATCTGTGGTCCGTGTGGGAAGATATCCTCTAAGGCGTTAAGGAGTTGGCAGCACCAAAAGGAAAGAATCTTCTCTGACTACGCGTCCGGTCGGGCCCGGACCTCATCAGAGGCCTCGACATCTCGGGACTCCGGTCCCGAGCAGCGTCTTGGCTCCTCTGAAAGGGGGTCTCCCTCGCTGGAGCATCGCAAGAAGAAAAAACCCGCGAGGGCGGTGTCGGTGGATGCACTTGGCTCCTCGAGGGCCAAGTCACATAGCCCCGAGCGCCGTCCCGGGTCTTCGGAGTCGGAGAGGCCTGCCAAACAACCTCGTGTGGAGATGGAGTCCCCGGTACATGGACTCACCTCCAGGGGAGCCGCCGCCGGGGCCCGAGTCGGGGGCTGCTGAGTCTCCTGAGCTCGGACTGAGGTTGACGGCCTTGGAGAGCAGCTTGGCTGCCTTCATGGAATGGCAGCGGGCACTGATCGCCGGTCTTACCGGTGCATCTGCCCCGACCACCGAGACATCGACGTCCAAGTCGTCCCCAGAGGCCGAGCCGATCCTCGAGTCAGTCCTCGGCCAAGGTCTCCCTCGGCCTCCCGTTCGGGACCGAGGTCATCGACGCTGGTACCCTCGGCGTCTGGGCGGATGGCATCGATGCCTGCCCGACCAGAGCTGCTCGATTCCTCCTCCGAGGAGTCCCGCTGGGAGACGGAGGATGAGGAGTCGCCCAACACCTTTCGGACTCGGTGCGTTCCTTCAGACTCGCCCGAGTCCGAACCTCGGAGAAGGTCCCCCCCCGGAGGATACCCGATTCTCGGATTTTGTGCGGGATATGGCCAAGGCTTTGGCATTTCCCGCGGATCCCAAGGAGGAGCCTCGAGCCGAAGAACTCGAGGACCCTACAGTATGACTCTCCTCCAAAGGAGGCCTTTACTGTTCCGGTTCCTCCGATGCTGGAACGGTTGCTCTTCCGCATGTGGCAGGCACCGGCATCGACGCTGGTTTTAAGCAAGCTTGTCGATTCCATCTATCGAGTCCGCAAGAGCCCCGGGTTCCAAAAGGCACAATTACCGCACCACTCCATGGTTGTGGAATCGGCCATGCATTGTCTTAAAAGTCAGAAGATGCACTCCTTGGTGCCTCCCGTCTGGGAGGCCCGGAACCTGGATGCCCTCGGTAAGAAGTGCTTCCAGGGCTCTATGCTTGCTTGCCGTGTCCAGACCAACCAGCTGTACATGGGCATGTACCTTCGAGACCTGGCAAAGGAGATTGCCGGGTTCTCTGCTGGTCTCTCCGAGGAACCTTTGCAGAGGTTCAATGCTCTGTCCTCGGGTATTCGTGAGTGCTCGAAGTTTATCTCTCGAGCAGCCTATGATGGCTTCGAGGCTTCGGCCCGAGTAGCCGCTGCCGGCATCTGTGCACGCCGTCAGGCCTGGCTACAGTCATCGGACCTAGAGCCATGGGTGCAGGACAAGTTGGTCGATGTCACCTGCCAAGGTGAAAACCTCTTTGGCAAACCCATGGCTGACAAGGCTGCAGAACTCGAGACCGAGACTCTTTTACCCGGACAAGGCTGTCCAGAAAAACCTCTGTCCCTTCTCAGAAGAAGAAGGGCTCGGGGAAAAAGACCTTTTACCCGAGGAAGTCATCTGCCTATAAATAGTACCCTCATTTTCAGGCCTCTGTAGCTCCCCAACAGGGTCAGCAGGCCAAGGGGCAGGGACATGGGCCCCGTAGGCAGGAGGCCCCTAAGCCTCCTACTCCGGCTCCTGCTCAGCAGGGAGGGGGATTTTGACGCCATTGGCTTAGCCTCTCCTCCTCAGCTGGGCCCTATCAGCACTGGAGGCAGGCTGGCCCTGTACGCCCACAGGTGGACAGCCGTCACAAGGGATACCTGGGTTCTAAGTATAGTCCAGAAGGGCTATCTCCTCCACTTCCACCAGGTACCCCCCTCCTATTTTCCAGGGGAGCCTCCCAGACTCCCTCTGCACAGGGGCTTACTCCTGCAGGAGTTGGCAGGTCTTCTGAAGAAACAGGCAGTGGAACCGGTGCCCCACCACCTGAAAGGTCAAGGCTTCTATTCCAGGTACTTACTGGTACCAAAAAGGGCAGGAGGCCTCAGACCCATCCTAGACTTGTGAAATCTGAACAAGTTCCTGGAGAGGGAAAAGTTCAAGATGCTTACCCTTGGAATCATGCTGCCCTACCTCCAGCAGGGAGATTGGCTATGCTCATTAGACCTAAAGGATGCTTATACTCACATCCTTATTCATCCAGACCACAGACAATATCTCAGATTTGTAGTGGGAGGAAACCACTATCAGTACAGAGGACTGCCTTTTGGCCTTACATCTGCCCCCAGGGTATTCACCAAGTGCCTGGCGGTGGTAGCGGCCTACCTCAGGGTTCAAGGCCTCTTTGTCTTTCCATACCTGGACGATTGGCTCATCAGGGGTCAATCCCCGCAAGAGGCCAATCAAGCCACCCTTCGCACTGTCGCTCTGCTTCAGCACCTGGGGTTTGTTATAAACTTCGCAAAGTCCTGTTTGCACCCCTCCCAGAACATGGAGTTCATAGGAGCTCGACTAGACACCTTTCAGGCAAAGGCCTTTCTGCCAGTAAACAGGGCCCACAGATTGATGGATCTAGCCAGGCTCTAACGCAGCAATTCTCTGGTCTCCGCCAGACAATTCCTGAGGCTCTTAGGCCACATGGCATCCACGGTCCATGTAACTCCAAATGCCTGTCTACACATGAGGCCAGCTCAGTGGGGACTCAGGACTCAGTGGCACCAAGCCACAGGAAACATCACGGACAAAGTGAGGGTGTCCAGCCTACTACATTCTTCTCTGCAGTGGTGGCTTCATCTTACGAATCTGGTTTAAGGGGTGCCTTTTCAAGCACTTCCATACTCTCAGGTGCTGACAACCGATGCTTCTCTTCAAGGTTGGGGTGCACATTGCCAAGGGGCATGTACTCAAGGCCTGTGGTCTCCTTGGGAGGCCGCACAACAGATCAATCTCTTAGAACTGAGAGCTATCCGCTTAGACCTGAGAACTTTCTCCCATCTCATCTCTCACCAGTCCGTCTTAGTTCAGACGGACAATCAGGTTGCTATGTTCTATGTGGACAAGCAAGGGGGCACAGGGTCCCGCCTTCTATGTCAGGAAGCGCAGAAACTGTGCTCCCTCCTGGGCAGTCAATCACGGCATTCTTCTCAAAGCGGTCTATCTCCCAGGTCAGAAGAATTACCTGGCAGACAGATTGAGCAGGATCCTGAAGCCGCACAAATGGCAGTTGAATCCTTTAGTGGTTCAACAGATCTTCCTGAGATGGGGTCTTCCAACTATAGATCTCTTTGCCAGTCCTCTGAACAGTCAACTTCCCAGGTTCTGCTCCAGACAACCGCATCCTCTCAGAGTAGCAGCGGATGCGTTTCTCATTCCATGGTCTACAGGCCTCCTATATGCGTTTCCTGCTATGCCTCTAGTGTCCAAGACACTATTCACAGTGATCCAGGACAAGGCCTCAGTGATCCTGGTGGCCCCCAGGTGGCCAAGGCAACCCTGGTTCCCACTTCTTTTGCAAATAGTGGTGGACACTCCTCTTCCTCTGGGGATGCAACCCGATCTCCTGTCTCAGGAGCAGGGATCTCTCTTAAACCCCAATCTCCAGTCCCTCAATTTGATGGCCTGGCTGCTGAAAGGGTAGTTCTAGCGCCTTTACTACTGCCTAGGGAAGTGGAGGACGTAGTCTTGGCCTCTAGGAGGCAGTCCACCAGAATGTTTTATGCCCTTAAGTGGCGTAGATTTTCTATCTGGTGTACTCAATACAAAGAGAATCCCTTCTCATGCCTGGTTCCAGTGGTGCTGCAGTATTTGCTTCACCTGTCCAACCTAGGCCTTAAGTCCAATTCTGTTAGAGTTCATCTTAGTGCTCTTTCAGCACACCACTCACAGGTGGAGGGTCAGTCTCTATCCAGCCATCCTTTGGTGGCTCGCTTCCTCAGAGACCTGCTTTTGCTTAAGCCTCCAGTGCGTCCACCTGTCCCTGAATGGGATTTAAATGTGGTCTTGCAACGGCTTACTTGCCCACCATTTGAACCTATGGCTACTTGCCCTCTGCATTTTCTATCCTGGAAAGCGCTATTTCTGGTAGCCCATACCTCAGCAAGGCGAGTGAGTGAGCTTCAGGCCCTAGTATCAGAAGCACCATATACTAGGTTCTATAGGAACAGAGTAGTCTTACAGACTCACCCTAAGTTCCTTCCAAAGGTAGTCTCCTCCTTCCATCTCAATCAGGAGGTGTTTCTTCCGACTTTCTTTCCCAGGCCTCATGCTAGCTGGGCTGAAATGGTCTTGCATACCCTGGACTGTAGGAGGGCGTTGTCCTACCTTGACCGTACGTGGGAGCACCGGAGGGCGGTTCAGCTCTTCGTCTCTTATGACCCTAATAAGTTGGGGTTGGCTGTCTCCAAGCGTACTTTGTCCATATGGGTAACTGACTGCATCGCCTGGGCTTACAGGGCAGCCGGCCTCTCGTTGCAGGGTTGAGTTACGGCTCACCGTGTCAGGGCGAAGGCTGCGTCAGTGGCTCATCTCCACTCTGTTCTGTTGGCAGACATCTGCTGGGCCGCTACTTGGTCTTCAAGCCAGATTTTGCGGCCCACTACTGCCTTGAGAGGGAGTCCCGCAGGGACAGTGCTTTCGGGTAAGCAGTACTCCATAATCTCTTTGGGGTCTAGGCAACTCCTACCCTCCGGCCTTGGTGTTGGGCTACCGTTCGGGGGCGTTATCAGAGAAGATTCTGTTCTTGCATGCTGAGGCTCTAGAGGGAGCTCATTGTTTTCAGTTTGGGGCCTCTGGTAGCCCTGAGCTGGGGAGTCCCATATGTGAGGACTGACTTGCTGCTTGGTCCTGGAGAAAGAGTAGTTACTCACCTGTAACAGGTGTTCTCCAGGAGCAGCAGGAATCAGTCCTCACAACCCTCCCTCCTCCCCTTGGAGTTGCAGTCATATGCTTTATTTTTTGCTATTTTTGCTGTCTTTTAGCTATGTCATCAGACTGAGCAAGATGGCACCCTTGGGCGGGAAGGGGACCGCGCATGCGCGCTGCATTCCCAAAGGCTTTCTATGAAAGCTGGGGAAATGCTCCACACGGGGGCTCCGTCGGCGCCGATGTCACCCATATGTGAGGACTGATTCCTGCTGCTCCTGGAGAACACCTGTTACAGGTGAGTAACTACTCTTACTTCTTGGACTTAAAGGATGCCTACAACTCACATCCTCGTCCACTCCAAACACAAAGTACCTCTGCTTCATGGCTCAGGGAAACTATTACCACTACAGGGTACTTCCCTTCAGCCTGGAGTCTGCCCCGCGGGTCTTCACGAAGTGTCTAGCCATTACTATGGCCCTTCTGCAGCTGCAGGACACCTTCGTCTATCCATATCTAGACTACTGGCTCGTAACGGGGCATAGCCTCCGAAGCCAGACAGGTCACGGACCACATCCTTTGCCTCCTGGAGCATCTGAGGTTCGTGATCAATTACCCAAAGTCCCACCTCACTCCAGTTCAGTCCCTGAAGTTCATCAGGGCTCGCATAGACACCCTTCTGGCCATGGTTTTTCTTCCTCAGGACAGGGCAGACCACCTTGTATCCTTGGCGTCCGAGATGCAGTGCCGTGTTGCTGTCCCGGCCCGGACAATGCTTCACCTTCTCAGCCACATGGCCTCCGTGGTCTGTCATGCCCAACGCCTGTCTCAACATGCGGGTGATGCAGTGGTGCCTCCGAGCGCAATTGGCACAGTTGGCCAGCCGCCTCCGAGACCCCAACTCTGTCTTTCACAGCATGGTGGATTCTGGCTTGGTGGCAGGAGTTTCAGAACGTGCTTCGTGGTATGCCCTTCCAAGCCCCGGCGCATCAGGTGGCCTTGACCACGGACGCCTCCCAGGCAGGCTGGGGAGCCCACTGCAAGGGACTTCGCACTCAGGGGTCCTGGTCCCTCGAGGCATCCTGGCAGCAGATAAACCTGCTGGAACTCCGGGCAATTCGCCTTGCTCTCTGGGTTTTCAGGAACTGTTTACAGCACTGAGCGGTGCTGGTCCAGACGGACAACCAGGTCACGATGTTATATGTGAAGAAACGGGCACCAGCTCCTACTGCCTCTGTTCGTAGGCGGCAGCCCTGTGCTCCATCACGATGAGCCAGGGCATGACCATTCAGGCCACTTAACTCCTGGGTCAGGACAATGCATTGGCAGACCGCTCAGCAGGGTCCTCTGGCCACACGAGTGGCACCTGTGTCCCCGCATGGCACAGCACCTCTTCCAGCATAGGGGGACTCCGGACCTGGACCTCAATGCCAGCCCGGCCAATTCGCAGCTTCCTCGGTTCTGCGGTCCCCTCCCACACCTGAGCAGGGTGGTCCCCGATACTTTCCTCAAATTGTGGGAAACAGGGTTGCTCTATGCCTTCCCCCGCCCCCCATTCCCCTCATTGCCCGGGCTCTTAAGTTCCAGCAGTTTGGGGCCTCTAATTCTCATAGCCCCGAGGTGGCCCAGGCAGCCTTGGTTTCCCCTGTTGCTCCATCTCTCGATGGAGTTCCCAGCCCCCCTCGGGTTCTCACCAGAGCTGCTGACGCAGGAGGAGAGTCTCCTTCATCCCAACCTGAGGTCCCTGTCCCTTCCAGCTTGGTTGAGCAGGTTGCTCTAGCCGCCTATCATCTCCCCATGGAGATTGAAGACATTCTTTTGGCCCCACGGAAGGACTTGACCAGACGGGCTTACACCTTCAATTGGCATCTGTTCTCGGTGTGGTGCTCATAGCACCAAGCTGACACGTTTTCATGCCCTATCATTTTGGTCTTGCAGTACCTGCCCCACCTCTCGCAGTCTGGGCTGAAGTCTGACTCTGTTAAGGTTCACCTGAGTGCCATCTCAGCGAACCACTATCCCATCGAGGGCAAATCTCTTTAGGGGCTACCGCTTGTCTCTCGTTTCATGTGAGGCCTGCTTCTTTCCAAGCCCCCTACCCGCCCTCCTCTGACAAAATGGGGCCTCAATGTGGTCCTCACGCAGCTGACCAAGCTACCCTTTGAGCCCATGGCTACTTGCCAACTGTGGCACCTATCGTGGAAGGTGGCCACCTTGATAGCTCTCACCTCTGCCTGGAGAGTCATTAACTCCAGGCGCTGATGGCCAAGGCGCACTGTACATGAGGTTGTATAGGAACCGGGTGGACCTGCGGACTCATCCCAAGTTCCTTTCGAAGGTTATCTCGGCTTTTCATCTCAATCAAGAGAAAGTGCTGCCCACTTCATTCCCAAAGCCCCACGCCGACCGGACATCGATTCTTCACACGCTGGATTGTAAGAGGGCTCTTTCTACCTGCAGCAGACCCAGGACCACTGCAGATCTGGGCAGTGTTTCCTTCGACACCAGCCACTTGGGTCTGGCGGTCACCAAGCATACCTTGTCCATATGTTTGGCGGACTGCTCGCCTTGGCCCAGGCAGGGTTTCCCCTGGAATGCCGTCATGGCTCACAATGTCCTAGTGATGGTGACGTCTGTCACTAGTCTGCACTCAGTGCCACTGGCAGACATCTGCTGGGTAGCCACTTGGTCTTCCACGCGCACTTTCATGGTGCATTACTGCCTGGAGAGGGAGTCCCAGGTTGTACTCTGTAATCTGTTTGGGGTTTAAGCAACTCCTGTCCTCCGACCCTTCTTGTTCCGGCTACCGGGAGCTGGCTATCCATGGACCGGGGTCCTCGGGCTGCCTTCGGCTTTCACTGGCAACTGCTCATGGCGATGCTGTGCTTTTTTCTACAGGTCCTTGGTAGCCTGTAGCTAGGGAGTCCCATATGTGAGGACTGACTTCCTGCTTGTTCCTAGAGAACGCATAGTTACATGTAACAGGTGTTCTCCAGGGACAGTAGGAATCAGTATTCACAACCCTCCCTTCTCCCCTTGGAGTCACTGTATATTTTTGCCATCTTCTTGAAGGGCCTATAGCTATGGCACCTGACTGAGTAAGATGGTGCCCTTGGGCGGGAAGGGGACTGTGCATGTGTGGTGGCATTCCCAAAGGCTTTCTTTGAAAGCTGGGGAAATGCTCCATGTGGGCTCTGCCAATGTCACCCATATGTGAGAACTGATTTCTGCTGTCCCTTGAGAACACCTGTTACAGGTGAGTAGCTACACTTTCTTTCATATGATCTCTTAACAGGCTTACAGCCATATACCTCTGAGGTATCTTCATTGTTCAGAAAGAGCAGGAGGAAGAAGTGGTGTAAGGCTGCTGATCGCTTCCAGATCCTTCCAATTTTCTGGCTACTCAGCAGACCCTTATGATAGGAGCATGGAGCTGAACCAATTTTCCCTCCTCCTTTGGCTACAGAAAAGACCTTAGTCTAGTGGAGCCTCCCACGTCATGCTCAAGTGAGTCACCCTCACGTTGGTGGTTCATGAGCAAAATCAATCTTTATCTCCAGGAACAAGCAGGAATGAGTCTTCACATATGGGTACGTCGGTACCGACGGAGCCTGCGCGGGAATGCTCCCCAGCTTCCCAAAAAGGAAAGCTTTTGGGAGCATCCCACAGCGCCTGCACGCTGCCTTCCTGCCTTTCCTAACCAACTCTCCTCAGTTCTTCTTTGCCGCGGAGCCAGCAGGTCGAGCCCTGTCACCGCTGAAGAAGTTCTTTGTTTTATTTTATTTCTTTGGTCGCGTGTCTGCCTTCCCCGACTCCGGACCGGTACCGCCGGTCTTTTCTTTCTTTAAAAAAAAAAAAAAATCGATATTTTTCCTCACTTGGTGTATTTTTCTTCTTAAGGCCTCAGGGCCCACAAGAAAATTTCCCTCATGGAAAAACCAACCTCCGGGTTCAAAAAATGCACTAAGTGTAGCTGTACTATTTCTGTTACAGATACCCATGAATGGTGTCTTAAATGTTTGGGTCCTGAACACTCCATTCCGGATTGTCCGTCCTGCTCCCTAATGTCTAAACGGGGGTTACAGAACCGAGCAGCTAAGCTCCATGTGCTGTTTCCCACTGAGGCACCGGCAGTAGCATCGACATCTTCCAGGTCTTCTTCTCCTGAAGGATCTCAGGTAACCAAACATTAACCTAGCAGGTCCTCGAAGGGTAGATCTCCCTCTAAGCATCGAGATGCCTCCGGGCTTGCCCTCGAGGATCCTGCACCAGCCAAACAACCCCGGTGGGAAGCCCCGGCTTCCAAAGCTCCTCCTATGGGGTTACAGTTGACATCAATGGCACGGCCTCAACCGATCACCTGTTAGATTGCTCTGGGGTTCCGGCACTTTCTCCCGGTACCGACATCCAGGCTTTCATGGCGTCGATGGATCAGAATGTTCTGTCCATGCAGCAGGCTATAAAGTCCTTCATTCAAGCTGTGACGCCGATGATACTGCAACGAGCTCTGTTGTCGGTATCGGCTCCGGTACCGGCACCAGCACCAGCACCGATGCCGGTACCGACTGCATCGACATCAACCAGGATACCGACTGCTGCGGTTCCTTGTCCAGGGCTACTTCTCGGTACCGATCCGGTACCGGGGACGCCCGATGTCGATACCGCTCGATACGCGTATCGAGCGTTAGAAGAGCACCCTGACAGGCGATACTTCGATTTCTCTGATGATTCTGATACATCAGATGAGTCTCCTGAAGTATCCATAGCCCTTCCTGAGGAGCCGCCTTCTCCAAAAAGAAGAATGTCTCCTCCAGAGGACTTGTCCTTTCAAGACTTCATAAGAGAAGTAGCTAAAGGACTCTATTTCAGTAACCTCTGAATCAGAGCCTAGAGCAAAAAAATTAGATATTTTAGGATACTCTAGGGCTCCTAAAGAGGCAGTCACCTTACCAATTCATGAGATTCTTCATGAACACATGATTGATTTATGGGAGACTCCTCTCACTCTCTCTCCTCATTCTCGCAGGTTGGACACTATGTATCGTGTCCCTCCTTGTCCTGGGTTCCAGAAAACTCAGCTTCCTCACCATTCCATTGTGGTGCAGTCAGCTATGAAGAGGATAAAGAGTACAAAGAGACACTCTTCTGCTCCTCCAGGAAGAGAATGCAGGACCTTGGATGCTTTTGGTAGGAAAATCTTCCAGGCCAGTATGCTTATTGCCAGAATCAACTCATATAGCCTTTATATGGGTATGTTTCTGAAAGAAGTGGCAGAAAAGCTGCACACTTTCCTCCCTTTTCAAACAGGGCAGCCTTTGACTCCTTTGAAGGTGCCAGTAGAGCCTCAGGCATTGCCATAGCTGCTCGCAGAATTGCTTGGCTCCAGGCTTCTGATTTAGAACCCTGGGTTCAAGATGGCTTAGGAAATCTGCCCTGTACAGGTGAAAATCTGTTTGGCAAAGAGTGGCAAATTAAAGCCACTCAAATGGATGCAGAGAATTCTGCTCTGGATAGACTTTCAAGGTCTACCTCCATTCCTGCCAAGAAAAAGTCTTTTTTTCAAAAAGGGCAGGTTTCCTTCCACTTCTGGCCAACAATCTTCTACAGGTCGCTTTACCGCTAAGCGTCAGCAACCTAAGCAGGCCAGGCCTACGTCTACAGGGGCTGCTGTAACCCAGCAGTCCCAACCCCCTCAGGGTTTTTGACTTGATGCTAGAGAACTTAGCCTTTCTGGCTTTAACACAGCCAGAACCTCTCACCATTCCAGGAAGGTTAGCTCATTTTGCTTCCAGATGGGAGCAAATCACATCAGAGCAGTGGACCCTCTCCATCATAAGAGAGGGCTACAAACTTCATTTCTCAGACCTTCCTCCCCACACCATGGTGAGACACTTCTATTCTCCCACATCTCTTCTCGACTTTTAGGTCAGTAGATAACTACCCTTCTTGCCCAAGGGGCAATAGAAGAAGTTCCTCTTCTTCAACAAGGGTCAGGGTACTCCCCCTATTTTCTCATTCCAAAGAAGACAGGGGGATACAGACCCATTCTAGATCTCAGAGAATTGAACAAATTTCTATGCAAGGAGAAGTTCAAGATGCTTTCTCTGGGCACTCTCCTTCCCTACCTTCAAAGTCAGGATTGGCTTTGTTCTATAGATCTCAAGGATGCGTACACACATATTCTCATCCATCCATCTCACAGAAAATTCCTACGTTTTCTTTTCCAGTGAAAACATTACCAATACAGAGTCCTTCCTTTTGGTCTGGCCTCTGCTCCGAGAGTGTTCACCAAATGCATGGCAATAGTTGCTGCATTTCTACGCACTCTGGGAATATTTGTCTTCCCATACCTGGACGACTGGCTCATTTGAGCTCCATCTCAGTCAGAGGCCCAGATTTCCCTGGACCGCACAAGGCGCATTCTGCAGTATCTGGGACTGGTAGTAAACCTCCCAAAGTCCCAGCTCATCCCTACTCAGTCCCTGGAATTCATAGGGGCCTGGTTGGATACCACCACTGCAAGGGCCTACCTTCCTCAGGCCCGTTGCCAACGTCTAGTGCAGCTAGCCTCCCAGATTCAGTCAAAGAGCCACTTAACTGCCAGGGAGATGCTACAACTGCTAGGCCACATGGCTTCCACAGTACATGTGGTACCCTATGCTCGCCTACACATGAGAGCAGCTCAATGGACTTTGTCCACCCAGTGGACTCAAGCTTCAGGAGCTCTCTCAGACCAAATAGCAACCTCCAAACATTTCTTTTGGTCTCTCCAATGGTGGATGTCCACTCAAAATCTGTTGCTGGTGTCCCCCTTCCAACAGTTGTTGCCCAAAGCAACCCTCACAACAGATGCCTCCCAAACAGGTTGGGGAGCTCATCTACAAGACCTCTCCACCCAAGGCACTTGGTCCCCACAGGAGACCTCTCTTCATATCAACCACTTGGAACTTGGAGCAGTGTTTCTAGCTCTCAAGGTCTTTCATACCCTCCTCAGCTACAAGACAGTCCTTATTCATACGGACAATCAAGTAGCCATGTTTTACATAAACAAGCAAGGAGGAACTGGTTCTCTGTCGCTTTGCAACGAAGCTCTAAGATTATGGGCCTTGGCCACAAAGCATCAAATCCATCTCCTGGCAGTATATCTCCCAGGATTCCAAAACTCTTGGGCAGACAGACTCAGTAGAGTTCTGCTTCCACACGAATGGTCCCTGCACATGGACCTCTTTGCAAGTCCGTGGAATGCCAAACCTCCCCGGTTCTTTTCCAGAATTCCGTGTCTCGGGGTTCAGGCCAAGGATGCCTTCCTCCTTCATTGGGGTCAGGGCTTCCTGTATGCCTTTCCACCCATTCCCTTGATTCCCAAGACTCTGTTCAAACTCCAGAGGGATCAAGGATCTATGATCCTCATAGCTCCACGCTGGCCACGCCAAGTGTGGTACCCTCTGCTTCTGCATCTCTCCCAAGCCCCCTCCCTGGACTTGGGAGCTGCTCCAGACCTTCTGTCTCAGGAGGAAGGGACTTTGTGGCACCCAAACCCCAAGTCCCTTCACCTCAGAGCTTGGTTACTGAAGGCCTAGACCTTCAAGACTTGAATCTTTCTCAGCAGGTGAAGGATATCCTCCATGCTTCCAGGAAACCTTCCACCAGGCGTTCCTATGCTTTTAAGTGGAAAAGATTTTCCATTTGGTGTGCTGAAAAGGGTCTTGACCCTCTGGCACTACCTTTAACTTCTTTGTTAGACTATCTCCTGCATCTCTCCAATGCAGGACTTAAGACAAATTCAGTAGGAGTCCATTTGAGTGCTATTGCAGCATCCCTTAAGCCCATCAATGGACAACTTATCTCCTCTCATCCTCTTATTTCAAGATTCATGAGAGGCCTAACTTTAACTAAACCTCCCATTAGGCCTCCTCCGGTGGCATGGGACTTAAATTTGGTTTTTGGTCAGCTTATGAAGCCACCTTTTGAACCCTTAGCCACTACCTCCTTGAAATTTCTTTCCTGGAAGGTTATTTTCCTCATTGCAGTCACTTCTGCTCGCCGCATCAGTGAACTGCAGGCCTTAGTGGCTAATCCACCTTATACAAGGTTCCATCATGACAAGGTAGTCCTTAGGACAAATCCACACTTTATGCCTAAAGTGGTCTCACCTTTTCATCTTAATCAAGAGGTATATTTACCTGTCTTTTTTCCAGCTCCTCATGCATCCAGTGCAGAGAGGAATCTTCATACTCTGGATTGTAAAAGAGCTCTTGCTTTTTACTTACATAGGACACAGCAACATAGAAGGTCTTCCCAGCTTTTTGTTACTTTTGATCCTTCTCATTTGGGACTTCCAGTCTCTAAGAGAACACTGTCCAATTGGATTGCTCAGTGTATTTCTTTCGCCTACCAGAGTAAGAACCTTTCTCTGGAGAGCCATGTCACAGCTCATAATGTGAGGGCTTATGGCCACCTCTATGGCTCATCTAAATTCTGTGTCCATCGACCAGATCTGTCGAGCAGCCACCTGGGCCTCTGTTCATACCTTCACAGCCCATTACTGCTTGGACAAGGATTCCCGCCGGGATGCCTTGTTTGGTCAGGCTGTCCTCAGACACCTGTTCCATTCTTAAACAACTCCTGCCCTCCTTCCCTGTATGGATGCCTGAGATCCATAGGAAGATGCAGACCCCTTTCAGAGTCTCATATCCTTGGGGATCTCCCAGGCATCTCAGCTAGGGAGTCCCCATATGTGAAGACTCATTCCTTCTTGTTCCTAGAGATAGCACAGTTACTTACCTGTAACAGGTGATCTCTGGGAACAGCAGGAATAAGTCTTCACAACCCACCCACCTCCCCTAGGAGTTGTATCTCTTTTCTATCTTTCCTTTCCTCTCTCTCTATTGTCTCAGTTTTAAACTCGAACTGAGGAGAGTTGGTTAGGAAAGGCGGGAAGGCAGCGTGCAGGCGCTGTGGGATGCTCCCAAAAGCTTTCCTTTTTGGGAAGCTGGGGAGCGTTCCCGCGCAGGCTCCGTCGGTACCGACATACCCATATGTGAAGACTTATTCCTGCTGTTCCCAGAGATCACCTGTTACAGGTAAGTAACTGCTTTCCTCTCCATTGTTAAAATTTTCTCCAGAGGCTGATAGAGGCATGGGAGTGATGTCATTGAAACCTGGGCATTTCATTGGCTAACTGTCGCCACCAATCTGCTGATAGGGTAACACAATCCACATATTTGGACCGGTCTAGCAATACTCAAGGAAAGGAAATTATCTTGTAAGTAAGATGTCACCATACTCACATTGCCATGTCCAATTTAAAGGCAATTTACAAGTGACGTACACATGTTATTTCCTGTCCAAGTGGATTTATAATCTAAGTTATACCTGAGGCTTACCCAAGGATGCAGAGAGCCTGTGGGATTTGAACCCTGTTTCCCTGGATCTCCAGGAACAAGCAGGAATGTAGTCTTCACATATGGGTATCGGTACTGACGGAGCCCGCACGGGAACGCTCCCCAGTGTCCAATATGAAACGCTTTTGGGAGTATCCCACAGCGCATGTGTGCTGCCTTCCCGCCTCTGTACCTCTCTCACTTCAGTTCTTCGTTTTCCGCGGAGCCGACAGGACGTGTACCCTGTCACCACAGAAAATTTCTTTTTATTCTTTGTTTTTTTGTGATTGCGTCTGCCTTCATTCGACGTCTACTGGTACTGCCGGTGGTTCTTTCTTTTCAAAAAAAAAATTGTATTTCTTCAGGAGTCTTTCTCCTATTTCTGGTGCTAGGTGTCATTTTGGGCACTAGGCCCACTTTTCTTCAGGCATGGAGAAACCAACTAGTGGTTTCAAAAAATGCTCAGAGTGTGGTGGTACCATTTCCGTCACCGACACCCATGATTGATGTCTAAAATGTTTAGGTCCTGAACATTGTCCAACGGAGTGTCTCTCGTGCACGAGGATGACCAAAAGGGGCCTGCAGAATAGAGCTGCAAAACTCGGTATCCTTTTTGCCGCGGATACGATGTCAGTTGCATCGACATCTTCCTCCCATGGATCTCAGATAACTAAACTTAAGTCTTCTAAGACTGGCCGGTCCTCGAAGGGTAGATCTCCTTTTAAAGTATTGAGATGTCTCTAGCATTGCCCTCGAGGATAGTTCACCGGCAAAACAGCCCTGGTGGGAGTCTTCGGGCTCCAAAGCATTAATGGGGCTCCAGGATGTTCCAGTGGCTTCCACCTCCGTAGAACTACTGGTGCCATGTTCTGGGGTCGTAGCCGCTTCCACCGGTACTGACACCCAGGCATCGGCAGGAGCGATGGATAAGAGAATCCTTGCTATTGAACGCAGTCTAGTGTCCCTCTTAGCAGCTTCGGTACCGCTAAGACCGCTACAGATGGTTCAACAGGTATCGGTACCGACACCATTAGTGCCTGCTTCGACAGGACTGCTTCCCCCCATGCCGAGCCTTGAGTCTATCTCGGGTATCGGGGATCAGGAACTGAGACATTTCGGTACCGACTTCGAGTGGTACCGATACCATGCGTTACAGGAGCACCCGGTACAAAGTGCCCTCGAGTCTTCCAATTCCGGTGACTCTGATTCTACCGGTACCAGAGCGAACCTACTAGAGGATTCGACTCCTTTTCAACGCAGAATGTCTCCTCCAGAAGATATGTCCTTCCAAGATTTCATACATGATTTAACAAAGGGTCTTGCAACTCTGATTCCAGAAAAGGAACCTAGGGCAGAACAATTAAGAATTCTACAATACCCTATGGCTCCCAAGGAGGCAGCTATGCTTCCCATTCACAAGATCTTACATGATCTGATGTTGGGAATGTGGGAAACTCCTTTAACGGTATCTTCACATTCCCGACACCTTGACACTATGTACTGAGTGTTGAGTTGTCCTTGTTTTCAAAAAACTCTGTTACCAAACTATTCAATGGTAGTGGAATTGGCCATGCGAAGAATCAAGGGTGCTAAAACACATTCTTCTAATCCTCCAGGCCATGAATCCAGGACACTCGATGCCTTTGGGCGTCTATGCTTTCAATTCTCCATGCTATCAGCCAGGATCAGTCCTACATTCTTTACATGGGAATGTTCCTGGAAGAAGTCACAAAAGGCTTAGAGCTCATTAGCCCTTGTGTCTCTGAGGGGAAAAAAGAGCAGACTACCTTACTCCGGTCAAGCACGCCCAGAATGTCTCTAAATTCATGAACCGTGCTACCTTTGATTGCTTTGAATGTATTAGCAGAACCTCTGCTATATCCATAGGAGCACATCATATTGCTTAGCTTCAAGCATCAGACTTAGAACAGTGGGTGCAAGAAAAGCTGGGAAACATTCCTTGTACAGGAGAAAATCTCTTTGGCAAGGACTGGCAAAACAAGGCTAATCAGATTGAATCTGATAATACTACTTTGAACAGATTGTCAAAGTCCACAGCCAATCCAGCAAAGAAGAAAACATTCAAAAAACCCTTTTTCGGTAAGAAAAAGAAGTTTTACCCACCTTACACCCATCAAAGCCACTGTCCACTTCATGGTCCCCAGAAGGGGCAACAGAACAGACAGCAAAGCAAGCTGCAAGCTCAAAGAGCTCAACCGGCCCAACAGACCCAGCCCCCTCAGGGTCTTTGACTTCTACCTAGAGACCTTAGTCATTCTGCGCCTAAAAGGTCCGGACCCCTTAATCATTCCAGGAAGAGTATGCTATTATGCCAAAAGATGGCAACAAATAACATCATAAAACTGGAATCTGTCCATTGTACGACTGGGGTGCAAGCTTCATTTTCTCAACTTGCCCCCACCTCAAGGAGGCGTGGTAGAATAATAGGTGGCAATAATAAAACAGTTCAATTCTCAGGCCCCTGCCACCAACCTCTTGTGGCAGGAGGTCACATCACTTCTCGCTCAAGGAGCAATAGAAGAAGTACCCATACCCCAACAGGGTTTGTGGTTTTACTCCCCCGATTTTCTTATTCCAGAGAAGACAGGGGGACACAGGCCTATAGTAGATCTCGGAGAATTAAACAAATATTTGTTCCAAGAAAAGTTCAAAATGATTTCCCTCAGGACACTCCTACCATACCTTCAAAGTCAGGACTGGCTATGTTCTCTAGATCTAAGAGATGCGTACATGCTTATTCTCATCCACTCAGATCACAGGAAGTTCCTTCGATTCCTGGTCCAAGGAAGACACTTCCAGTACAGAGTTGTTTCTTTCGGACCGGCCTCTGCTCCAAAAGTCTTCACAAGATGCATGGCAGTGGTAGCAACATTTATGAGGACTCTGGGAATATTCATCTTCCATTACTTAGACGATTGGCTCATTCGAGCATTGACAGCTCCAGAGGCCAGCTTCGCTCTTTCTCGAGCAATGAGAATTCTTCAATAATTGGGAATAAACCTCCCAAAATCTCATCTCACCCCCTCTCAATCTCTCGAATTCATAGGGTCTCGTCTAGACACACGGCAGTCAAGGGCTTTCCTGCCACAGCCACGCTGTCTATGGATAATACAACTGGCATCTCAAGCATCTATGAAGGTGTTGCTTACTGCTCTGGAGATGCTTCAACTTCTGGGACACATGGCATCCACTGTCCATATGGTTCCCTATGCTCGCCTCCACATGCAAACAGCCCAGTGGACCCTATCCTCTCAATGGTCACAGGCCTCGGGTCAGCTAATGGACAAGATTGGAAAGAACACACGTCTGATTTCGTCCCTACAATGGTGGCAATCTCTAGAAAACCACCTTGTAGGCTCTTCTTTCCAGCAGCCTCTATATCAGGCCACCCTAACAGATGCATCCAAGATGGGTTGGGGGGCCCACTTGCACGATCTCTCCACTCAGGGTCTTTGGACATCACAGGAGGTTTCCCTTCACATAAACCTCCTAGAGCTGAGAGCCATCTTCAATGCTATTCAAGTCTTTCAGGCCCATCTCAGCAGCAGGACAGTTCTGGTCCAAACCGACAATCAGGTAGCTATGTTCTGTGTGAACAAGCAAGGCGGAACAGACTCTCTGTCGCTATGCAACGAAGCTTTGCGACTATGGGCTCTCGCCAGAGACTTGCAAATTCACCTGTTTGCGGTATACCTTCTGGGCATTCAAAACGTATGGGCAGACAGACTCAGTCGAATACTGCTGCCACATGAGTCGTCCCTCCACTCATACCAGCTTGCTCGAGTATTTCAAATCTGGGGAACACCAGATATAGACCTCTTTTCAAGTCCACAGCATGCCAAACTTCCCCGATTCTGTTCCAGAATCCCAGCTCACAACTGTCAGGCAAGAGATGATTTCCTACTCCACTGGGGTCAGGACTTCCTCTATGGCTTCCCACCCATTCCCCTCATTCCCAAAACTTTATTCAAACTCAGAGAGACATAGGTCATGTGATACTCATAGCTCCAAAATTGGCCACGACAAACGTGGTATCCTTTTCTGCGTCTCTCTCAAACCACTCCTATGGAGTTGGGGAATGCTGCAGATCTTCTGTCTCAGGAGGACGGATGCTTACTGCATCCCAATCCCCAGTCACTACATCTCAGGGCCTGGTTACTGAAAGCCTAGAAGTCCAGAATATTTACTTTTCTCAACAAGTAAAAGATATCCTTCTGGCTTCCGAAAACCTTCCTCAAGACGTTCCTATGCTTTTAAGTGGAAAAGATTCTCTGTTTGGTGTTCACAAAAGGAACTTAATCCCCTTTCGGTACCTGTGGAGTCGCTACTAGAGTATCTCCTCCAATTATCAACTTCTGGTGTAAAGACCAGTTCAGTGAGAGTCCATCTTAGTGCTATTGCTGCTTTTCATAAACCTTTCGATGGACAACCTATTTCCTCTCATCCACTTTATTTAAAGTCTTTTCTATACCGCACTTTTTCAAATTCAGCTCGGTTTACAAGAAACATTAACTTTGTCCAGTCTTGGAGGCCCGTACTGGACTTAGAGAACAGGGTTGGTAAACTTGGGTTGAACTGGGTAAACTATATACAGGTTTAGGCTGGGTATTTACATTCTAGGATGTTATAGACATTCTTAGATACTATATAATGGTCCTGCTCAGGTTCTGGTAGAGCTAACATGTTGTGCTAGAGTCATATATGGAGTGGAGGAGTGGCCTAGTGGTTGGGGCAAGGTACTTCGGGCCGGAAGGTCGGGGGTTCAAATCCCACTGGAGGACAGCAACCTTGGGCCGGAAGGACTGGGGTTTCTAGTCCCACAGGTGCTCCTTGTGGTCTTGGGCAAGCCACTTAACCCTCCATAGCCCATGTTCCCTGTAAAATAGTCCCCTGTGTGCTGTGCTTTCCTGTCTAATCAATGTGTTTATACCTCAAAGATTTCCTGTCATGATTTGACAATTTCCAATCTGTAATCAAACTGCTGCTGATCGCTGGAAGTAGCGGTATACAAATGTATACTAAATAAATAAAATAAATAAAATATATAATGGGTGGCGTGGGGTGGCTGTTTAGTTGATTGGAGATGACTGGTCGTTGAGTGGTGCCGTAGTGTTGCATGAAGAGGTGATGTTTCATGGCCTTTCTGAATGTGGTGAGGTCTGTAATGGACCGGATGCTAGGTGGGAGTGTATTCCAGCACGAGGGAGCATAGTACTCAAAAGCTTTCTCTTTTGTGGCCTGTGAGCATTTTGTGATCTTGCTGGGGATACTCAGGGTGTTTACTGTGAATGATCTTCTGGCTCTATTTGTGGGGAGTGGGGATGATGAAGTCTGTGATAGAGGCAGAGGTGATTCTATTGATGGCTTTGAATGTCATCAGCAGGGTCTTGAAGGTGATCCTACAATGAACTGGTAGCCAGTGAAGTTGCTTCAGGATTGGTGTTATGTGGTCCCTCCTGGATGCACCGTGTAGAATTCTGGCTGCGGCATTCATGGCTAGTTGTAGTGGGATCAGCGGGTTTTTGGTAGCCCCTGTAGGATGATATTGGCATAATCGAAATGGGGCATGATTAGTGCCTGGTAGACTGTCCTAAAGTCATCCGGGTCTAGCAGAGGTCATAGGTGGCAGATTGTGCAAATCTTAAGGTATACTGCCTTGACAGTGTTATTTATATGGGCTTTCATGTTCAGTTGCTGATCGATTGTTATCCCTAGGTAGCGGATGGTTGGCTTGCTTTGGAGTTCGGCGTCTCCTACTTAGTACAGACGGTGGAGTAAAGGATTGATCCCTGGTGATGAATAGCGCTTCAGTTTTCTTTAAATTTATCCTTAGGTTTTGGGTGGTAAAGCCAGTCTGCAATGGCGCTGAAACAGGTGGTTAGTGTTGAGAAATGAGAAACTTGTACTCTTAACAAAACCTCCCATTAAACCACCACCGGTGGCATGGGATCTGAATCTTGTTCTTGGTCAGCTTATGAAACTGCCCTTTGAACCTTTAGCCACTTCAGACCTAAAGTTTCTTTCATGGAAAGTTATTTTCCTAATTGCCATCACTTCTGCAAGACGCATTAGTGAACTACAGGTGTTAGTAGCTGACCCTCCTTAGACAAGGTTCCACCATGATAAAGTAGTCCTCAGGACTCATTCTCACTTTATGCCAAAGGTGGTTTCGCTTTTTCATTTAAACCAGTCAGTTTATCTTCCTATATTCTTCCCTAGGCCTCATGCCTCTAGTGTGGAAAGGAATCTTCACACATTGGATTGTAAAAGAGCCTTAGCCCTTTATCTCCAAAGAACTAAGCCACATAGAAAATCTTCTCAGCTTTTTGTGGCTTTTGACTGTAGTCATTTGGGACTTCCAGTTTTCAAAAGAACTCTGTCAAATTGGATTGCAGATTGCATATTCTATACATATCAGAGTAAAGGACTTTCTCTCGAGGGCCATATCACGGCTCATAATGTGAGAGCAATGGCAGCCTTAACAGCTAACCTTCGTTCTTTGTCTATTGATAACATCTGCAAAGCAGCCACTTGGGCTTCTGTACACACCTTCACAGCCCACTACTGCTTAGACAAGGACTCTCGTCGGGATGCCTCGTTTGGCCAGGCTGTTCTCCAAGATCTCTTCCATACTTAATACAACTCCTACCCTCCGTCCACAGTTTGGATGCCAGAGGGCTATGGGAGGAAGCATGACCCATCTCACCTGGTTTCGCAGCTTGCTGGGGTCATCCCTTGGCATCTTTCAGCTGGGGAGTCCCCCATATGTGAAGACTGTATTCCTGCTTTTTCCTGCAGATAGCGTAGTTGCTCACCTGTAACAGGTGATCTTCGGGAGCAGCAGGAATTTAGTCTTCACAACCCACCCACCTCTCCTAGGAGTTGTCTATCTTTTTCTCTACTTCTCTCCTTTGGTCTCAGCTATAAACTCAACTGAAGTGAGAGAGGTACAGAGGTGGGAAGGCAGCACGCATGCACTATGGGATGCTCCCAAAAGCGTTCCTATTGGACGCTGGGGAGCGTTCCCACGCAGGCTCCATCGGTACCGATGATACCCATATGTGAAGACTAAATTCCTGCTGTTCCCGGAGATCACCTGTTACAGGTGAGTAACTATGCTTTCTCTGCCAGCTGCTCTAACTGCTAGGCTTTACTACCACCTTTGAGAAGTAGCTGTTCATATTAAACATGATGCTTGAATCCAGGTCGTAAAATGCCAGCTCTAACATTTGAATCGTAATATTCACTTTTTGAAACCTGTGTGTTGTAATTAAATTTTTAACAACTTGATCCAATATTTTATATTCAAACTTATAAATACTATTTTCGATCGGCTTTATTGTTTTTTTTTCATAATGTAAAATTGTTTAAGTTTAGGGTTTGCAAATGACAAAACATATATATATATATTGTTACCTTTCCACACATCTGTACTATGTATGATACAATACCACCTTCTGGCTTGATAGATCAACACCAGCCTTTCAGAAAGCGCTCCTGTCATTGGTGTGTGCAGCCAAAACTATCACTTCTTAATTGTATTTTTTTTTTGTTCTCATTTTGGTTTGTCATTTTGTTTTACTCTGAACTAAATTTACTTAATGCACACTATTTTAATTTAGTGCATGCCACAACAATTAGTGTGCACTAAGCAAAATGAAAGAAATGACAGCACATCCCTACCGATCATCAATGATAGCTCGGCTATTAGGTATATAATTTCAGACAAGAGCTGGTGGGGGAAGAGAGAATCTCTAGGAACAAGCAGGAATGAGTCTTCACATATGGGTACGTCGGTACCGACGGAGCCTGCACGGGAACGCTGCCCAGCTTCCAATCAGAAAGCTTTTGGCAGCATCCCTCGCGCCTGCGCGCTGACTTCCCGCCTTCTCCAGAGCCTCTCTTCAGTTTTCGTTTTTCCGCGGAGCCGGCAGGACGTCGTCCTGTCACCGCAGAAACTTTTCTTTTTACTTACTTTAATTACTTTAGTTTGTGTTTTCTTGTGGTCGCGGCTGTATTCCCCGCTGCCACCGGTATCGCCGGTGGATTTTTGACTAAATTCTAAGAAACTTTTTCTTCAGTTTTTTGCCTTAACTTGTTGGGCCTACCAGGCCTCTTCATTATGGAGCCTTCTTTTCCTAAGAAGTGCTTTCGATGTGGAAACACCTGTTTCTTTTTAGACACCAATAGTTTGTGTCTCAACTGTGTGGGTCCTGACCCTTTGTCCCCTGACTTGTCAGGGGATAATTTTGTGAGGAAACCTTCAGTGTTTAGAGTTTCCCTCGATACCGTTTTTTCCTCGGCAGTGAGGGTACCCGGTTTCTCCACTTCACAGGATCAGGTAACCCACAAACAGTCTGTTAAGACTAGTCAATGCTTGAGTGGTATGTCCCATGCCCAGCATGGTGACGGCTCCGGCCTTACCCTCAAGAATCCATTGGCATTACCCCTGCGGGAGTCTTCGGGCTCCAAAGCGTTAAAGGGGTTTCAGGTTGTTCCTGGGGCTCACCCCTCACAGAACATACCTGAGCCATGCTCGGGGGTGGTATCCGCTTCGAGCGGTACCGAGCCTCCGGCACCGGTGTCGAGTGTTCCACTCTTCACCAGGGATCGTCATCGGGCATCCTCGGTACTTTCGGGACCGATCGATACACACCGGATTGACTTCCCTCGATCCCAGTCGTGTACGGTGTGGGTATCCGCTTCGAGCGGTACCGATACCCCGGCATCGGCTTCGGTGTCGAGTGTTCCACTCTTCACCAGGAATCATCCTCGGCGCCCTTGGGGCCGGTCGATACGATACCGATGGACATTTCCATATCTCAGCCATGCTCCGGGACGGTACCGGCGTCGATCGGTTCCGATACCCTGGCATCGGCATCGAGGTGGACCGCCTTACCCTTTGCAAGGGGTGGTCATCGGGTATCCTCGGTACCGTCGGTACCGATCGATGTAACCCAGGCTGCCTTAGTGGTATCGGCATCGCCGATACTGCCACCGGCGTCGGAACCCTCGCGACATGCATCGATAGCCTCGCTTTCTTCGACGCCGAGTCTTGCACCGATATCTAGTCTCGAGGACTGGGTCCCGACCACTGTTCCCTCTAAGCTGTGCGCGTGTGCGCGCGCACACACCTCGCCAAGCGAGCGCACATACTTTATAACAGAGCGCACAAAAATTACAGCTCTGATTCTGATAAACAACACAGACGTCTTAAAATTTAAAATTATGATTGTAATTACTAGAAATTTCCCGCTTCATTTAGTAATCTTCTATTTTCATTTAATTTGATTAAAATTAATGTGGTGTAATACTGTATTCTGACGTGTAGTCAAATTTTAAAGTATATAACTCCGAGTGTCGATATGTGGCGCACAAAAATTTAACCTTCCTTCAAAAGCTGCACACATCTGATATTTTATGCGCACATAGCCTACAGAAAATTAGAGGGAACATTGGTCCCGACGCGTCCCGGAACCGACTCCTGTCGTTTCCAGATAGGCAGTTCCGAAGATCCTAGCCATAACTCTCTCATGCTCTCGGTACCACTGCAGCAGTCCCCGATGGCAACTTCAACTGCTGGTCCTGTATCAGTATCGATGTCGATGCCTGTTCTTGCACCGATTCCACCGATGCCTAGTTTGGAACCGATACCTGGCATTGATGCAGTACCCACTGCCTCTAAGTTAACATGCCAGTATCCCTGTCCATCTACTAGGTTTCTTTCTTCATACCACTGTACGTCCTCTGGTGCTCAGCCTCTTTCTTTAGCCTTACCAGGGATGGTTCCCATAGGAGATCAGTCTTTTCAGGCTTTTCTCCTGGATATGGCAACCTTTCTTAATATCTCTATCCCTGGTTGTGATGCTACTCATGGCTCACGGCACAAATGGAAAATATGATGCTTCCTTTACATCCTGCTCTGCAGGATCTCCTTCTGAGGGTCTGGAAATTGCCCTTACGACTTCCTCTAGTTTCTACAACCACTGAGGTTCGGTACCGGGTGCCACCCTCTCCATGGTTTCAAAAGCCTCAACTTTCTCATCGTTCCCTTGTAGTGGAATCAGCACTAAGGAAAGTTAAGAGCAAGAAGAAGCATTCTTCTTATCCGCCAGGTCGTTCTTCAAGAACACTCGATGCTTTTGGTCGTCAGGCCTTCCAAACCTCTATGCTGGCCTCCAGAATTCTTTCATATATTTTTCACATGAGTCTAACACTCCAGGAAGTCACAGAGAAATTGTCTCTTTTGACCCCTTTTTTACCAGAGCCCAAGGCTACTGATTATTCCTTGCTCGTCAATCACAGCCGGAATATATCCTGGTTCCTGTCTCGTGCTTCTATAGACTCTTTTGAGTCCGTTAGCAGATCCTCTGCTATTGCCATTGCAGCACGTCGCAGAGCCTGGCTTGAAGCTTCAGACTTGAGCAGATGGGCACAAACTATACTGGCTCATTCTCCTTGTACAGGAGAAGGTCTCTTCAATAAGGAGGCTTTACGTCAGATTGCTCAATGCTCCACTGACTCTCCTTCCACTAAAGACCAATCTAAGCCACCTCCTTCTTCAAGGGGTAGGAAATGTCCTACCAAACCTTCTTTCCCTAAGAAAAGAAAGTTTCATTCATCTCCTGCCCATCATTCGGCTGTACCTAAACAAGGGACGCCTCAGCCTAGCCTGAAGTCCTCCAGCTCTGGCCAGTCTCAGCATTCCCAGCAACCATAGGGGCCGGGAATTGTAATCTACAGTTCACTTCTACCCATTAGAAGTTTATTCACTGTGCTCCTCTTTTTCAGTGTACTAACTTGTCGGAAAAATTTTGTTCAGGGACTACAGACTTCTCCTCTTCTTACTCTCTAGAAGAGCAGTTGCAACTATCCCCTGATAGTTCTATCCCAACTGAACATTTTTTCCTTCAGTTGACTTACCCTATGGGTATGTCACCCTCCAATTACTTACTCTACCCTCTCAACCGGGTTTTTTCCCTGACTGAGGGGTACCATGCTGAAAAGCTTCTCTAGCAAGCTCGTTCCTCAGACAAGGAGAGGGGATATCTCCTCTCTTTTCTTGTCTGTTTTTCTTTATTGGGCACAGGACAATCTCTCTGCTGTTTCCGTCAGCAGCTGTGCCTGCAGGAGTTACAGTAATTGTATTACTGGTACTTTTTCCAAGTTTCAGTCCCTTGTTCAAAATTTTGTCTAGCCTCAGTAGTGATTCCAAGCTATTCGTCTTCTATCTTGGATCCTCCTACTCCTTTAGGCTTTCTCACATTATTCTAACCATCTCCTCTCCTAGGATATGGCAACACACCTGACTTCAGTCAGTTTGTCTCATATCTCTCCTGCACAATGCTCTCTGCAGTCTTCAGAGAAGCTTTCTACTATGAGGGCCTTGCTATAGAGCATTGACCTTGTCTCTGAAGCTTCTCTATTAGTAGGGAAAAGCTTATAAACCCTTCCCATGCCTGTGAGGGTTCTCCACACCCTCTAGCCTGGGGTATTAACACGAGATATCAGTTCTTCTGCGTATAAATCCAAGGCTGATGTTTACGCATGCTACCTCTGGGTTCCTCCAGTAGGTCCCTCTGGTATCTTCTCTGCGTTTCTGCACATCTGCCATGTCAGTGTTCTGTGGAACTCCCGCCTTGTTCCTTACAGATTCATATGATCATCTGTTCTCACGCGAACATCACGGTTATTTGGTTGGATTGCCTTCCTGCATCCCTCAATCCACGGAAATAGATTCTCTATACATATCCCAAGTGGGTTCACCCTCTTGTAGAGCGCAGAATCTTTTTCTTTTATATTCCCCATGTATAATTATGGGGCTGGGTGGTAGACATGTATCTTCAACCTGTTGTCTTGTATGTAGCATCTCCATATATGTCTACATACCTATATCATTACTCTGGTGGTGCAAAACCATGCCCCACAAATGTATCTATATTTACGTATATTATATCTATCTATATCTATCTATCTATCTATCTATATATATATATATATATTTTGATACATTTCTCCACCCATATCCTAATATACACATCTGGACATATGTATGTATATATGTGTGTGTGTGTATATATATATATATATATATATATATATTCCATCAACATATATATATTTGTATATATATGTGTCTGTTGGGGGGCTTCTTAAGGGTTGATATGTCTTACACACTATCACCCTTACTGTCTATACTAAATGTTTTACCTCCTAGAGGTTTTAGACAGTCTATCGCCCTACTTCGCATACCATATTATGATGCAGAAACTGTTAGGCACCAATAACCACTGTGGTGCTAACATCTTCCATTTTTTCTTTAAGTCCTTGAAGCATCAAGCTTCAATATTTTTCCTATCTCTCGCCAGCTAGGAAAAACAGTGTACATCTTTATCTTTGAGTACACAGCTGTTCTCCTTGGGAATAGGGGTTTTCCAGTCCCCCTCTTCCCGCCAGGACTGGGCTAGTTCTCCAACTCCGTCAGTCTTCTTCCTTTAGTCCTCAATGTTAATGACCTTATGCCTAAAGGAGTTTTCAGCTTTTTCCCATAAAGCTTTCTATTGAAGACCTGACGTCTAATCCTACCCAGCTGACACCTGGATCGTCTACTACCTCCAGGTCTGGACCTTCATCCTCACTGCTGGGAGGTCACCTTGAAGATTCCGCCACTGCTTATCCAGTAGACTCCATCATGCTTTCTACTTCCTACAATACAGTAGGTAAGCTGCATATTTTGAGTGTACATTAAATGTGTTTTAATGCTACTCATCATATATACCAAGGACTCCTGTAGTCTGTAGGACCCTCTAGTCCTTGACTATGCTGTTTCTTTCCTCACAGCTCCTTTATTGTCAACTCCTACCCTCCATCCCACATCGGATGCCGGGGATTCCTGGAAACAAAATGCACCCCTGCTCCAGGCTCCTGCATTTTTATGGGATCTCCCCCTGGCATCTCCAGCTAGGGAGTCCCCATATGTGAAGACTCATTCCTGCTTGTTCCTAGAGATAGCACAGTTTCTTACCTGTAACAGGTGATCTCTGGGAACAGCAGGAATTAGTCTTCACAACCCTCCCACCTCCCCTAGGAGTTGCATCTCTTTATTTTCTTCTTCCTTTTCTCTCTCGCCTTTGTCTCAGCTTTGAAACTCAACTGAAGAGAGGCTCTGGAGAAGGCGGGAAGTCAGCGCGCAGGCGCGAGGGATGCTGCCAAAAGCTTTCTGATTGGAAGCTGGGCAGCGTTCCCGTGCAGGCTCCGTCGGTACCGACGTACCCATATGTGAAGACTAATTCCTGCAGTTCCCAGAGATCACCTGTTACAGGTAAGTAACTGTGCTTTCCCCTTTCGTTATCCCCACCCCAAAGTTCCCTCAATTTTTTTTTTTTTATTTTTTTTACTGGCTGGAAAAGGTACACTACTGTTGCAAACATAACTGTGCAAGTAGAGGGCTCCTTATAATATATGGTTTCCATATTGTCTTGCTAGATTAGTCAAGACAAGTGGGCTATGTTACCCTACCAGCAGAGGTGGAAACAATCTTCCAGAGACGTCTTATGATATCATCCTGCCATTAACAGGAAATAATGAGGCATACCTCATTATTTCTCTGTCTCTGGCAGAGGTTGAGTGGGCATTTTTACTTCTCTCTTTATTTATTTATTTATTTATTTATTTAAAGGCTTTTCTATACCGCGCTCTTTATTATCAGTGCGGTTTACAGTTAACAGTTTGACACAAGGGCAGCATAATTGTCCAGTGTTTACATATAACAGGGAGGTAAAATGCAAAAGAACTGGGGGAACTATGTACAATTTAAGTGGTGATCGAAGAACATGAGTGGGCTATTTACATTAAAGCACATTGGTATGTCATTACCGTTAAATTAAAGATTAGTACAATACAATTCGAATGTATATTCCTGTAGTACTATTAATGTATATTCTGGAACTGACGTGGTTTTGTATTTAAAGTTTTATTAGATCGAAAACTTGTAAATCATGATTGGGTTTGAGAGATGACTAGTTTAGTTTGTGTGTGATGAGTGTGGTGTTGAAGGGTTGGGTTGTGGGGTGGGAGAAGGGGTTGTGCTTGTTGGGTTGTGAGAAGTGTAGAAGGAATAGATGATGCTTCAGAGCTTTCCTGAATTGCTTGTCTCTGATCGATTTGATGCTATGAGGTAGGTTATTCCAGCATCAGGGGGTGTAAAGGGCGAAGGCTCTATTACTAGTTGATTGTGAACATATTGTAACTTCCTTCGGGATTATAAGTGTGTTGGAGGCTAAAGTCCACCTTGATCTGTTGGGGGTGTGAGTGAGGAGGGCAGATATGGAGGAGGGGATATTTTGTTAATGGATTTGAAAGTAATGAGGAGGGCCTTGTATGATATCCTGCAGTTTATTGGCAGCCAGTGTAGTTCCCTTAGGATGGGGGTTATGTGGTCCCTCTTAGATGTCCCACAGAGGACGCGGGCAGCAGCGTTCATTGCTAGTTGTAGCGGGTTTAGGGTGCTTTTTTGGAGTCCATGCAGTATTATGTTTGTGTAGTCGAAGTGGGGTGTTACTAGTGCTAGGAATATTGTACGGAAGTTCTCTGGAGCAACATGGGTTTGAGGTGGCGTAATGTAATGGAGTGGAGGAGTGGCCTAGTGGTTGGGGCAAGGTACTTCAAGCCGGAAGGTCGGAGGTTCAAATCCCACTAGAGGACAGCAACCTTGGGCTGGAAGGACTGGGGTTTCTAGTCCCACAGGTGCTCCTTGTGGTCTTGGGCAAGCCACTTAATCCTCCATAGCCCATGTTCCCTGTAAATTAGTTATCTCCAAGTTATAATGCCCTGTTCAATGTAATTTCAGTTTGTTCAATGTAAACCGCACTGATGCAGAATAGCGCGGTATATAAGAGAATGTAAATAAATAAAATAAAATAAATAAATAAAATGTCTTGATCTTGTAGTATATAGTCTTGACCATGCTGCTTATGTGCACTGTGAAATCTATTGAAATCTGGAAAAAAGATCCAGAAAAGCAGTTGAGAAAGGATTGATTTCTCTCATGTTTCACCAGCGTTCAAGGGTGAATATCTCACCGGAGTGCAGTGCTGGAGGCTCCACTTGTCGCCCTTAAAACCGGTGCTGTTTTGAGTATTGCCATACAGAGGAGGTAAATTGGTTCAGCTCCTCATCCATATACTGCTAAGGGCCAGTTGAGCACCCATAAATTTGGAAAGGAGTAAGGCACTTCCGTTTGAAAAAAACTTCTTATCTCCATGTTAAACCTGCACCTGGGACATTGGCTCGAAGCCCCATGGGTGATTCCACCCAGACATTGGCCATTTCCCTGGACCAGCACATGCTGGCTCTCAAGAGGAGGTTGGCCGCACTCCTGGCAGCTTCTGCACCGACTGTATCAACAGCTCCAGCAGTGCAGTCTAAGGCACCCTGCCTACAGCCAAGTGTATTGACCCTGATGCTGGCCCTCAAACTGACATCATCTGAACTCCTGAGGCCGGTGCTTCCGTTGGAACTGACTGATATCACTGGTACCCAACAGGCTTAAACTGTCATGACTCCCAATTCTGATGCCTACGAGCATCGGTATTGGCATCGACCCTCGACATCCACGAAGCATTGAAGTCAAACCCAAGACCCCCAATACTTCAACTTTTTGCCAGACGCTAATTCCAGTTCTTCTGATTCTGACTGGATTCCCAAGAACTTCCAGACATCCCTTCAGATCCTTTGCCTCCATGAGAACAGCGTAAGTCTCCACCAGAAGTTGTCTTTCCAAGACTTCATCTGTGACAAAGCAGCAGGACTGCCCATCACAGTAGCCTCGGAGAAGGAACCGAGGGCAGAGGAATTGGAGACTCCAATACCTTCCCACACCCAAAAAAGTGGTAATATTACTGGTGCATTGCATCTTACAAGATCTTAAGTTCCACATGTGGGAGGCTTCTCTCACGGTTCCACCTGTCAGTGAGAGACTTGTACCAGAGTGTCAAGCTTCCAAAAACCTCAACTCTCCCACCACTCGGTGGTGGATTCAGCAATGTGCCCAATAAAGAGTTCAATCACTCATCCATACCTCCGGGTATAGACTCGAGGACACTCGATACCTTTGGGCATGAATGCTTTCAGGCATGCATATTGGCCTCCAGAATAAACTCCTACATGCTGTACATGGGCATGCTTCTAAAGGATGTCACCAGAGATCTGGAGTGGGTTTTCTTCGTGAATGACTTATATAAATAGGTGAATACCTCATTCAACTCTTAAACAGTGCTACCAGAATCAATAACACAGGTACACTACCAAAAAACTGCCTCCAGTTTTGCAACTGATTCCTATAGATTTTGGGGTGCTGAATCCAGGAAAAATAGCCAAAATGTTCCATCACGTCACGTTTTCTTGCAAAATTAGATTCTTACCCTATAAGGAATGTTCACATAATTTCTTTTTAGCCGACTGCAGTTTATTTTCTTGGCCCAAAATAGAGGTTGTAATGGTTAACTAACTAGAAACACTCCCTCATGATATTTAGAGTGTTGTATTCATTTTATACATTAACAGGACAATTGGGAGGCGGGGGCTAAATCCAGTACTCGCGCTGGCGCATGTTCTTTCCTGTTCGCCTCACCTCGTTCACTCGCTCAAACACGGTGGTTGCGACATGAACGTTCCTGTCAAATTTCAGTTTCTTGCAAGTTCATTATTACCTTTTGTTTGCTCAGTCGTAATCCAGCTTTATTCCGAAGTGGTTCACTACAGTTGTAGTTTGCAGTGCTGTGTATTTGTGATGGCTCACAGAGCCAGAGGTTGCGTCAACTCTCCGGACAGTTTTTGTTTTATTTGTGGGGAATATACCGTGAAAAAGTGGCAGAGGAACATTTCTGCATTTATTAAAAAAGTATATTTCGCCTATTTCGGTTTGAAGTTAGGCGATCAAGACAAACCGTGGGCTCCTCACAAAGTGTGCAAGACATGTGAGGAAGATCTACGCTTATGGATGAAAGGTAAAAAAACAAGCATTTCGTTTCGGATACCTATGATGTGGCGTGAACAAAGAGACCACAGCAGTGACTGCTATTTTTGCTCTTGCATTGTGAAGGGATACAACTTAAAAAATAAGAACGTAATAAGTTACCCCAACCTTCCCTCAGCAATTAGGCCTATGCCTCATAGCAACGAAGTACCTGTGCCTGAACCACCAAAATCTTTGGATCATATTTTGTGTGGACGGTTTCTGATCATGATGAGACTCATCAGATGGCTTTTCCCGATGAGTCCAGTACTTCTGAGTTTGAAACTGAACCAGATCCGAAACCTGAACTTTTCTCTCAAGCTGAATTGAATGATTTAGTCCGGGATTTAGGACTCCCAAAAGATGCTGCCCAACTGCTAGGTTCTCGGCTTAAACAGAAAAATCTATTGTCACCAGGAACAACTTTTTATTGGTACCGCAACCGCGAGACACAATTTTTGAAGTATTTCAGCAAAGAGGAAGATTTGGTATTTTGCAAGAGATATATACGGAGTGATGGAAAAGTTTAAACTCAAGTATGATCCTGCTGAATGGCGGCTGTTCATTGATTCATCAAAAGACAGCATAAAAGGTGTTCTTCTTCATAATGGCAACACATTCGCTTCAGTTCCTATGCTCACTCTGTTATTCTCCAAGAAAATATGAGAATTTGGCCCTGATTCTTCAGAAGATTCGTTATGATGAGCATAAGTGGATGATTTGTGGAGACTTTAAAATTCTATCCATGCTATTAGGGCAGCAATCCGGTTTCACCCAAATATCCCTGCTTCCTTTGCTTGTGGGATAGCCGGGCCCGCGACCTACACTGGGGGAAAAAAGACTGGGCCAATTCGGTAGTATTTGAGACCCGGTTGAGAAAATGTTCTTCATGAGAGCTTGGTACCTCGTGATAAAATTCTATTACCACCTCTCCACATTAAGTGGGTCTCATTAAGCAATTCATCAAGTCCCTTCCAAAAGATGGTGAGTGCTTTCGGTACCTTTGCTCAAAGTTCCCCGACTTTCTGAAGCAAAGCTAAAGGAAGGAGTGTTGTTGGCCCTGATATAAGGAAACTCATTTCAGATGGAGCATTCGTTGAAACGATGTCTGAGAAGGAAAAAGAAGCCTGGGATTCCTTCAAGGATGTTGTTCTCAAATTCTTGGGGAACAGGCGGGATGAGAACTATAAGGATATTGTTGCCAGGATACTCAATGCCTTCAAAGAACAAGGCTGTAACTTGAGCCTGAAAGTCCATTTCTTGCACTCCCATGTGAAACTACTTTCCCGAAAACTTGGGGGCGTACAGTGAAGAACAAGGTGAAAGGTTTCACCAGGACATCAAGGATGCAGAGAGAAGGTACCAAGGAAGATAGAAACACCACTATGATGGGCTGAATTTCTGCTGGTTGCTGCTGGCGGGAAAACCCAGATGAAAAATACGCCAGCAGCGCACCAAGAGAAGCATTCGGGGGAAGAAGAAAACGGGCCCACCAGGAGATTGATTGACCCAAGAATGACTTTAAAATCTAAACTGTGTTGACAAATATCGTGTTTTTACTAAACTTTGAAATAAAAATTTGCTAGTTATTACCACAGTGTTGGATCTCATTTATTAGAATTTTATTTTCACACCATCGGGTGTTTTTCTTCTTGTATTGCAATGGTGCGTTTTGCGTTTTCTATTCTTACATACTTTCCTGTACCAATTTTTTTGCACATTTCTTTGCTTTGCTTTGTGTCTAACCTCGCTCTATTTTGCTCATTGTTTGTGCACATTTATGTGCCTGTTTTAAGTGCAGACAATTTTTGCTACCATCACAGTGTGTTTTGTTGACATTATTCTTATGTGCTGCCTTGTTACAATTTTCTTTATTCTTATTTGAATAACTACTAAACAATTAGTATAAAGAATTCATCCAAAGAAACTTTTATCTCGATCGCACTCAATCTGAAACGTTCACCTCAAACTGCTAACCCAATGTAGCAAAAAATCTGTACGTGATAGAGCAAATTGGTTACCAGATTTGGATTCAGCGCACCAAAAAACGTAAAAATCAATCGAAACATTAGAGGCAGTTTAAAAAAATTTTTTTTTAGTGTACCTGTGTAATCCTAAAAGTTAGTCACAGCACAGCCTCAGAAACAACCTTGGACACTTAATTTATTCTGGGTTAAACGTATTATACTCCCAGACTCGTGCCGGTGTTTACATCAAATGGCTGAATGTCCTTATTAGTAGAGCATGTCATCAGTTCTTATATTTGAGCAATAATATCAAAAATAACAAAAAAATACTTAGCTCATCTGAAGCCATAGGACTGTGCTGAATATTTCACTCATTATTTATAAAACTTTCTCTTCTTTTTGTTTCATTTGTCGTTTATTTTTTATGTGACTTTCTTCCACAAATAATTGCTGATGTAAACCACGTCCCAACACCAATTAATAAAGGCGCCCATGCGTTTCGCCAAATGGGTTTTTCAAGGGACTTATAACATAACGTGGAATGTTTCTGTGAAGGAAAACATTGAAAATGATTGATCTGCGCAAAAACAATTCAATCTAGGCATAACAAAGAGTATTGCTTTTAAATGCATTTCAATGAAAGATTCTAAGATTCAAAAACCTTGTAGAAGTGAGCGGCTCAGTAACTCAAAAGTTCGGTCTCCTCCTGATGAACCTGGAAGACTCAATGAATGCCGCGCATGCGGATTAGCAGCTGTAACGTCACAGTTTAAATATCCCAATGTGAAACTTGCCATTGGTTAATCAAGAGGTACACGCCGCCCAATCAATGCTCTGATTCAAACCGGTGGGTTGTACTGTGGCTAATGTATAGATCCATTTCTGTTCTCTGTATAAAAGTCGCTGATCAAGGGTTTTGCCTGAAGCAGGTCCGGCCAACATTTCGATGCACCAGCAGCGAAGCTGTGAAAAAGTATGATGATGGGATAGGCAATGTTGTACTAAAGGAGCTTCCCTCCGGGCGCATCGAAGCCGACTGGCGTGTTCTTGTATACGAACCCGAAAGCAACGGATGGTCTTGCCAATGTATAACAGAGCACACGGGCATCGTATGGCGTACACTACCCCAATGGAGTCGCAAGACTTTTGCCCCCATGCTTCCTGATGATAAATGGAGTGCATTCCAGACACTTATCAAGCAAGGCCAAAATACTTCTAAATGGATTGCCAGGGCCACATTTGATGCCTTTGAATCAACAAGCAGAACTTCGTCAGTCTACACTGGAAATTGCAGGATGGCCTGGTTAGTCATCAGATCTTGAATGGTAGGTCCTGGACAAGCTGGCCAATGTCCCTTGTACTGGAGAAAATCTCTTTGGGAAAGATTGGAGAGACAGAGGATCTCACCCTCAAACGTCCTTCCAGAAAGATGTCTAACCCACCAAAAGGAAGGCTCTTTCCAAGAAGCCTTTCTATTCTAAGAAAAAGAGATATTATCCTTCATACCCACCTTCAGCTGCTTACTAGTCTCAGCATCCTCAATAGTGGCAGCAGGACCCTTGCCAACCCAAAAATCCCAAGACACAAGACTCCTTCTTGGAGAACATTGCCAGTCTGTCTCTGGAGGGTCTCCAGCCCCTCCACATAGCAGGCAGACTCCGTTCCTATGCCCACAGGTTGCACCTCATAACTTCAGAACAGTGGACACTCAACATTGTACAAAGGGGATATCTGCCTCACTTTGAAACCTTACCTCCCACCCCTCCCCCTTCAGAGCACTCTCTTAAGAGAAGAGGTGACCACCCTGTTGTCCCAGGGTGCCATAGAAAGCGTTCCTTCTCCTCAAGAGAGGATGAGCTGCTACTCTCCATATTTTCTCATCTCAAAGAAAATAAGAGGATTCTCCAGGACCAAGCAGGAATCAGTCCTCACGGGTCCGGACTTCGTCAGAGGCCTCGACGTCTCGGGAGTCTGACCCCGAGCACCGTCGGGGCTCCTCTGAAAGGGAGTCTCCCTCGAGGGAGCACCGAAGGAAGAAGAAACCCGTGAGGGTGGCATCGGTGGACGCTCTTGGCTCCTCGAGGGCCAGGTTGCATAGCCCCGATCGCCGTCCCGGGTCTTTGGAGTCAGAGAGGCCTGCTAAGCATCCTCGTGTGGAGTCGGAGGCCCCGAGTCACGTGAGTACTGTAGTCCTCGTGGACTCTCCTCTGGGGGAGCCGACATCGGGCCCGACGCCGTCGGGGCCCGAATTGGAGGCTGCTGGGTCTCCTGAGCTCAGACTCAGGTTGACGGCCTTGGAGAGCAGATTGTCTGCCTTCATGGAGCAGCAGCGGGTGCTGATCGCCGGTCTCACCGGCACATCTGCCCCGACCACCGGGACATCGATGTCCAAGTCGACCACGGAGGCCGAGCCAATCCTCGAGACCATGCGAACTCGAATCGATCCTCGGCCGCGGTCACCCTTGGCCTCCCGTTCGTGACCGAGCTCGTTGACGCCAGTTCCCTCGGCATCGGGGCGAATGGCATCAGTGCCCACCCACTCGGAGCCGCTCAATTGCTCCTCGGAGGAATCGACATGGGAGACAGAGGAGGAGGAGTCCCCTGACACCTTCCAGACTCGGTGTGTCCCTTCGGACTCACCGGGCTCCGAGCCTCCGACAAGGATACTAGGTTCTCGGATTTTGTACGGGACATGGCCAAGGCACTGGCATTTCTTGCGGACCCCGAGGAAAAGCCTCGAGCCGAGGAGCTTGAGGCTCTGCAGTATGACTCTCCTCCCAAGGAGGCCTTTACTGTCCCGGTTCCTCCGATGCTTCAGCGGTTGCTCTTCCGCATGTGGGAGGCACCAGCCTCGATGCCGGTTCTAAGCAAGTGGGTCAATTCCATCTATCGAGTCTGCAAGAGCCCCGAGTTTCAGAAGGCACAGCTACCGCACCATTCCATTCCTCTGTGCCTCCCAGCAGGGAAGCCCGGAACCTGGATGCCCTCGGTAGAAAGTGCTTCCAGGGTTCTATGCTTGCTTGCCGCGTCCAGACCTACCAGCTGTACATGGGCATGTACCTTCGAGACCTGGCAAAGGAGATTGCTGGGTTCTCTGCTGGTCTGTCCGAGGAACCTTTGCAGAGTTTCAAGGCCTTGTCTTCTGGTATTCAGGAGTGCTCGAAGTTTATCTCTCGAGCAGCCTACGATGGATTTGAGGCTTTGGCCTGAGTAGCAGGGGCCGGCATCGGTGCATGCCGTCAGGCCTGGCTACAATCCTCGGACCTCGAGCCGTGGGTACAGGACAAGTTGGTCGATGTCCCTTGCCGAGATGAAAACCTCTTTGGCAAGCCCATGGCCGAAAAGGCTGCAGAACTTGAGACCGAGACTCTTACCCGGACAAGGCTGTCCAGGAAAACCTCTGCCCCTTCTCAGAAAAAGAAGGGCTCAGGGAAAAAGACCTTTTACCCGAGGAAGACCACTGCCTATAAAACCTACCCTCACTACCAGGCCTCTGCAGCTCGGGCCAGCAGGCCAAGGGGCAGGGTCATGGGCCCCATAGGCAGAAGGCCCCCAAGCCTCCTACTCTGGCTCTTGCTCAGCAGGGAGGGGGTTTTTGACTATGCCAGCATAGCCTCTCCTCCAGGGCACAGGAGGTCGGCTGACCCTGTACGCAGACAGGTGGCCAGCCATCACAGGGGATACTTGGGTGTTATGTATCATCGAAAGGGGCTATCTGCTCCACTTCATGCAGATACCCCCCTCCTACTTTCCAGGGGAGCCTCCAAGACCCCCTCTGCACAGAAACTTACTCCTTCAGGAGTTGGAAGGTCTACTAAGGGACCAGGCGGTGGAACCGGTGCCTCACCACCTGGAAGGGCAAGACTTCTACTCCAGGTACTTCCTGGTACCAAAAAGAACAGGAGGCCTCAGACCCATCCTCGACCTGCGAAATCTGAACAATTTTCTGGAGAGGGAAAAGTTCAAGATGCTTACCCTTGGGATCTTACTGCCCTACCTCCAGCAGGGAGATTGGCTATGCTCCTTAGACCTGAAGGATGCTTAATACTCACATCCTCATCCATCCAAGCCACAGACAATTCCTCAGATTTGTGGTGGGAGGAAAGCACCTCCAGTACAGAGTGCTTCCTTTTGGCCTCACCTCCGCCCCCAGGGTTTTTGCAAAATGCCTGGCGGTGGTTGCGGCCTACCTCAGGAAAAAGGGGATCTTTGTGTTCCCTTACCGGGACGACTGGCTAATCAGAGGCCAGTCTCCACAAGAGGCCAGGCAGGCCACCTGCAGAACCATATCCCTGCTTCAGCACCTGGGGTTCGTTGTAAACTTCCCAAAGTCCACTTTGGTCCCCTCACAGGACATGGAATTCATAGGGGCAAGGTTGGATACCATCCAAGCAAAGGCCTTTTTGCCTGTGGACAGAGCTTACAGACTGATAAAGTTGGCCGGTCAGTTTCGGACGAACTCTCTGGTATCTGCCAGAAACTTCCTCCGGCTCTTAGGTCACATGGCTTCCACAGTGCATGTCACCCCACATGCCCGGCTACACATGAGGCCGGCTCAGTGGCACCTCAGGATGAAGGCAGTCTACCTCCCAGGCCAGGAAAACTACCTGGCGGACAGACTCAGCAGACTCCTGCAGCCTCACGAGTGGCAGTTGGATCCTCTGGTAGTTCAAAAGATCTTTCTGAAGTGGGGTCTTCCGACCATGGATCTTTTTGCCAATCCGCTCAACAGGCAATTACCCCGGTTCTGTTCCAGGCAACCGCATACCTTGAGAACAGCGCCAGATACATTCCTGATCCCTTTTCAGGGGGCCTGCTGTATGCCTTTCCTCCCACACTTCTGGTGGCCCGGACTCTATTCAAAATCCAGCAGGACCGAGCCATGGTGATCCTGATAGCACCCAGGTGGCCCAGGCAGCCATGGTTCCCTCTTCTTCTGCAGTTGGCGGTGGATACTCCACTTCCTCTGGGTTTGCAACCCGACCTTCTGACTCAGGACCAGGGGTCCCTCTTGCATCCCAACCTCAAATCCCTCAATTTGATGGCCTGGCTGCTGAAAGGCTAGTCCTTGCTCCCTTCCTCCTATCTAGGGAGGTTGAAGAGGTGGTGTTGGCCTCCAGGAAGCATTCCACCAGGAGGGCCTATGCTCTAAAGTGGCGTAGGTTCTCTACTTGGGTTTTCTCAACAGCAGGAGGACCCTTTCTCCTGCTCTGTCCAGGTGGTGCTTCAATACCTGCTCAACCTTTCCAACCTAGGACTTCAGTCCAACTCTGTCCGGGTTCACCTCAGTGCCCTCTCAGCTCACCACTTGCAGGTGGATGAACAATCTCTCTCAGGCCACCCTCTGGTGTCCCGTTTTCTAAGAGGCCTGCTTCTGCTTAAGCCTCCTATTCGTCCACCTGCCTCTGAGTAGGATCTCAATGTGGTCTTGCAGCAACTGACTTGCCCACATTTTGAGCCGATGGCGACCTGCCATTTACGTTTCCTCTCCTGGAAGGTATTGTTCCTTGTGGCACTCACCTCGGCTAGGCGGGTGAGTGAGCTTCAGGCCCTGGTCTCAGATAGGCCGTATACCAGGTTCTGTAGGAACAGGGTAGTCTTGCGGACTCATCCTAAGTTCCTTCCAAAGGTGGTGTCCTCCTTCCACCTCAACCAGGAGGTGGTACTTCCAACGTTCTTCCCTAGGCCGCACGCCTGTAGGGCAGAGACTGTCTTGCATACCCAGGATTGTAGAAGGGCGCTGTCCTTTTACCTTGAACGTACGCAGGGGCATAGAAGGGCTTCTCAGCTCTTCATTTCCTTTGACCCTAATAAATTGGGGCTGCCTGTCACTAAGCGTACGTTGTCCATCTGGGTGGCAGACTGTATCGCCTGGGCGTACAGGTCAGCCGGCCTCTCCCTGGAGGGTCGAGTCACGGCCCACCGAGTTAGGGCGAAGGCCGCATCAGTAGCTCACTTCCGCTCTGTTCCATTGGCAGACATCTGCCGGGCCGCTACTTGGTCTTCAAGCCAGACTTTTGCGGACCACTACTGCTTCGAGAGGGAGTACTCCGTAATCTCTTTGAGGTTTAGGCAACTCCTACCCTCCGGCCCTGGTGTTGGGCTACCGTTCAGGTGTGGTCTCAGAGAAGATTCTCTCACTGTTGCTGGGGCTCTAGAGGGAGCTCTATTTTTCAGCCTGGGTTCCTGGTAGCCCAGGGCTAGGGAATCACCCATATGTGAGGACTGACTTCCTGCTTGGTCCTGGAGAAAGAGTAGTTACTCACCTGTAACAGGTGTTCTCCAGGAGTAGCAGGAATCAGTCCTCGTGACCCTCCCTCCTTCCCTTGGAGTTGCAGTTGTATATAGTTCATTTTCTTTTTTTGTGCTGTCTTTTAGCTATGTCATTTGACTGAGCAAGATGGCACCTTTGGGTGGGAAGGGGACTGTGCATGCGTGCCTGCATTCCCAAAGGCTTTCTTTGAAAGCTGGGGAAATGCTCCGCATGGGGGCTCCGTCGACGCCGACGTCACCCATATGTGAGTACTGATTCCTGCTGCTCCTGGAGAACACCTGTTACAGGTGAGAAACTACTCTTTCAGGCGCATCTTGGATCTCAGAGGCCTAAACAAGTTTTTGGTCTGAGAAAAACTCAAAATAATTTCCCTGGGAACTCTTCTTCCATATCTCTAGAGACACAATTGGTTATGTTCTCTAGACCTAAAGGAAGCATACACACATTTACTGATTCATCTCCTGTACAGGCTGTATCTGTGCTTCCTGTTTCAAGGAAACCATTACTGATACCGGGTGCTTAGCCTCTGCACCGCGAGTCTTCACAAAATGCATGGCAGCAGTCTCTGCCTATCTTTGCACTTTGTGAGTCTTCATATTCTCTTACTTAGACGACTGACTTGGACTCCCCTCAAGAGTTAAAAATTTTCTTTCATGCACCATCATGGTGTTCCAACATCTGGGATTTTTCTTAAACTTCCCAAAGTCTCACCTCACTCCAACCCAACATTCTTGGACACTCAACAAGTCCAAGCTTTCCTTCCACAGGATTGCTCTGCCCGCCTCATTGAGCTGGCAAAAGGAATGCAACAGCAAAGCCATGTAACAGCTTGAGAGATGCTACTTCTGTTGGGACACATGGCCTCTATGGTCATGTCATGTCATGTCCTCTATACCCAATTACACATGTAACAAGCCCAATGGATTCTGTCTTCTCAATGTACACAAGCAAAGGGACATCTCAGAGACAAGATCCACATCACCCCTCAACTAATCAAGTCTCTTCAGTGGTGGTGGTCTCCACAGAACCTACTCGGCATGTCACCTTTTCAGATGCCTCCACCTCAATCTATCCTGACAACAAATGCCTCCAAGCTAGGTTGCAGAGCGCATCTGAATGACCTAACCACACAGGCTGTGGTCACAACAGGAATCTGCCCTGCAAATCAACCTCCTAGAACTACAGACACTGACAAATGCTCTTTGGGTTTTTCAACCCCCGCTTTCAGGGCAACATGTTTTAGTCAGGATGGGCAACCAGGTTGCTATGTTCTACGTGAGCAAATGGGGGAACGAGGTCCCATCCCCTATGCTAGGAAGCACTTTGCCTGTGGTCCTTTGCCATCACACATCGCATTCACCTGAGCGTGGTATACTTCTTGGGCAAACTCAATGTCCTAAGCTGTATCCTTCGTCCACACAAATAGACCTTGCATCATGAGACAGCTGCTTGGACCTACTGAACATGGAGAACCCCATTCATAGATCTTTTCCGCTACTCTGCAGAACACACAGCTTCCACTCTTCTGCTCCAGGCTTCCATTGCTGCACCAACAGGCCCTGGATGCCTTCCTTCTCCATTGGCAACAGGGTCTGCTCTACGCATTCCCTCCCATCCCCTTGATACCCAAAATGCAGTTCAAGCTACAGGCTGACAAGGGCTCCATGATTCTCATAGCCCCTGCCAACCATAGTTTCCTCTGCTGCTTCATCTTGCGCAGGCTCAACCTCTCCGCCTCTGATGTGTGCCTGAGCTCTTTCCCAGGAGCACAGGATGCTCATCCATCCCAGTCTTCACTTGCTACACCTCACGGCATAGCTGCTGAAGGGCTAGTGCTCGCTGATTTTGACTTGCCACAGGCAGTCAAAGATGTCCTCCTTGCATCGCTCAAGGATTCCACCAGGTGATCTTTTGCCTTCAAGTGGCGTAGGTTTGCCCTCTGGTGCTTCCCAAAGGGCATTGACCCCTTTTCTTGCCTGGTGGGAGACCCTTCTACAATATTTCTTCCACTTATCATTGGCAGGTCTTAAAAGTCAATCAGTGAGAGTTCACCTTAGTGCCATTGCAGCCTCTCACAAACCACTGGATGGACAGCCTATCTCCTCACACACCTTAGTAGCACACTTCATGCGGGATCTCCTGTCCAAGCCACTCATTAAGCTGCTTCCGGTGACCTAGGACTTCAGTGTGGTTCTTGCTCAACTTCTAAAGCCTCCTTTCGTGTCTTTAGCCACCATTTCATTGAAGTTTCTATCTTGGAAGGTAATCTTACTCATCGCAGTTACATCATCTTGCTGTATCAGTGAACTGCAGGCTCTGGTGGTGGATCCACTCTATTCCCTGTTCCATCATGACAAGGTAGTTCTCTGTATCCATCTGCATTTTCCGAAGTTAGTCTCCTCCTTCCATCTAAACCAGTCAATAATCCTACTGATTTTCTTCCCAAGGCCACATGCGTCTCAGGCTGAAGCAGCACTACACACCTTAGACTGCAAGCAAGTGCTGGCTTACTACTTGGATAGAAGGATCACAGAAAATCCTCTCATTCATTTCCTTTGATCCCAGTCACCTTGGACTACTGGTGACAAAACTGACTCCATCCAGATGGCTAGCAGATTGCATTTATTGTTTACTTATTGTTTATTGTTTACATTGCATTTACTATACCGCCTCCCATAACATCGAGGCGGTTTACAAATAAAATCAATGTTTAACAGAAAGAAAAGAAATTACAATAATTAATAGCACAGAGAAGAGTCAAGGCAGAGAACACACAGACAGAAAAACAGAGAAGAGGTTATCAGGGGGGGAAAGCTAGTGAAAAAAAATGAGTTTTGAGAAGGGAACGGAACTTGGGATAGGATTCTTCTGTACGGAGGTGGGTAGGGAGAGAGTTCCATAGGGAGGGTCCTAAATAATAAAATGCAGATTTTCTGGTGGATTGTAAGTGAGCTTTGGAAGGTGCTGGAAGGTGAAGACGGTTAATGTGGATAGACCGAAGACTACGGGAGGGGTTGTGGTAAGTCAATAAATCTGAAAAGTAAGCAGGAGTTGAGTGATAAATGGCTTTGTGAGTTAGAGTGAGAAATTTAAATGATATCCGGTAGTCTAGTGGCAACCAGTGGAGATGATAAAGTAAGGGGGTAACATGGTCACGTGGGGAAGCGTGGAGAATCATGCGAGCAGCCGTGTTTTGGATCAATTGAAGACGATGTTTTTGGGATTGAGGAAGACTAGCGAAAATAGTGTTACAAAAGTCTAATCTTGTGATAACCAAGGAAAGGAGAAGAGTAGTGAGGGCCTGGGTGGACAGAAAGGGACGAACGGCACGAATTTGCCGAAGACAAAGAAAAGAACACCGAGAAACGTGAGAAATATGATCGTGAAAGCTGAGAGCGCTGTCAAGAAACACCCCAAGGTAGCGAAGCTTAGGTACTACAGTAATGGTGGCACCTGCAAGGGATGGAGCAAGAGACGGGGCAGGAGAGGCATGTGGGAACCAGATTGCAGCTGTTTTACTGACATTAAGCACCAAACAGTTAGAAGAAAGCCAAGAAGAGATAGTAGATAAACAGTTTTCCAGAGGTGATATTTCGGGGTGGGACGAGGAAGTATGATGCAACAGAAGAATATCGTCTGCATAGAAGTAGCTAGAAATCCCGGCTTGCTGAATGATTAGCGCCAGTGGGGCAAGGAAAATGTTAAATAGTAAAGGAGCCAGGATGGAGCCCTGAGGGACACCACAAGGGAGTGAAAGACGACTAGAAAGTGAGTGGGAGGAGGAGACAGCAAAAAGACCGATGACAGAGAAACGAATGAAACCAGTGATAGACTGAACCACGAATACCCGCATCCCGAAGACGAGAAAGAAGAAGAGCGTGATCCACCAGATCAAAAGCCGCCGAAAGATCAAGTGATACTGCTAGGGTAATGTGACCCTGATCGTGAGAAGTATGGATTTCATTCAAGACAGCAGTGATTGTGGACTCGACACTAAAACCAGGTCTGAAGCCGGATTGTCTAGGATGCAAGAACAGTGTGGAAGCAAGATAGTGAGAAGGTTGTGAAAAGACCACCTTTTCTAAGAGTTTGGAAAAGAAAGGGAGATTGGATACTGGGCGATAGTGAGCAGGGACGGAGGGATCCAGGGTAGGTTGTTTTAGGAGAGGACGAACTGTGGCATGTTTCCAAGGAGTAGGGAAAGAACCTGAGGACAAACTGGAATTAATGATGGTCAGCAGGGGTTGAAGCAGGGAGGCAGGGGGATCAGAGAACCAAGCAGAAGGAATAGGATCCAAGACACAGGTTGTTTTCCGGGTGTTAGACAATAGGTGAAGCAATTCTGATGAGGAAATAGGTGAGAAAGTAGACCAGGCGTGAGAAAGGCATGGAGAAGACGGGGGAGAGACAGGAGGGGGGGAAGACAGAACTTGGGGGCAGTAAGGGAGAGAGGAACGAAGATTTTGAACTTTATCAGAAAAGAAGGTCGCCAAAGTGGTAGGGCTAGGAGCTATATCGAGATGCGACGATCGCGGGGCAGTGGAGGACTGTATGCTAGAAAGAGTATTCAAGGTTGCAAAGAGCTGACGGGACCTATTAGGGGCAGCGAGGATCATGGAAGAGTAGAAAGAGCATTTTGCCTTATGAATTGCAGAACGATAATGAGCGTGACAGGATTTGAATTTGTGATACGAGTCAGCAGAGGGGGCCTTGCGCCAAAGACGCTCAGCTCTACGTAATTGAGAACGAAGTAGAGAGAGCCCGGCGTGGTACCAAGATTGATGAGTACCGCGCCGGGGTTTAATAAGTCTAGTAGGAGCAACTTGGTCAAGGGTGCGGGACAGCTCGGCATTCCATGTTGTGACCTGAGAGGAGGGTGAGCAAGAAGAAAAATCAGACGGTAGGGGAGGAAGAGCTATAGAGAAGGCCTGCTTAGTGGATGGGTTGAGTCGTCGAGAAGGAAGGGCAGGTGGAGAGAGGGGGAGGGGAGTCAAGGGAGGGGCCTGAAGAGTGAACAGAAGGTAGGAATGATCTGACCAGGGTATGGGGACAGCTGAGGGAGCTGAGATAGTATACAGAGAGGATACTGGAGAAATAATTAAGTCTAGAATATGACCTGCAGCATGAGTGGGTGTAGAGACGTGCTGAAATAGAGAGAGGTCCTGGAGGAGGGAAGAGAAGGCAGCATCCCTGGTTGAAGTAGGGGAGTCAAAATGGACATTGAAGTCGCCCAGCAAATGTAATCGAGGAAACTGAAGGACCAAGTCAGAAACAGAGGCTAGAAAAGAATCCCAGACATGCGAGGTAGAAGAAGGGGGCAGATAAATGAGAAGAAATTGAAGAGCGGGTAGACTGTTTAGTTGAAGTAAAAGAGACTCAGGGTACGTTAATGATATAGAGGAGATCTTGGAGAGGGGTAGCGAGGAGCGATAGATGACCGCAACCCCGCCACCGGACCGGGCAATACGCGGGACGGATATAGCATCATAACTAGGCGGGAGACAACGCTGAAGGAGAGACTCCTCTCCCTCCTTAAGCCAGGTCTCAACTAAGAAAAGAGCATCAAGGTGCTCGCGCTCAATAAGGTCATAGATCAACGCAGATTTTGACCACAAGGACCGACAATTAAGTAAACTGAAACGGAGGTGTGCTGGTGAAGTGGGCCTAGAAAGTAACGCGGAGGGAGACTGAGCAGAGCCTCTAAAGGGAGAGGCTAATACCACCGGGCGCAAATGAGCACGAAGCGGGGCTTCAAAATGGGAAGATGATGCAAAAGAGGGCAAAGGACGGTGACCCCACAGCACTGGGATGGTTGACATAGCTAATGAAGACAGTAAGAGCAACCAAATCACGAGGCAGGTAATGAAATAAACAGAAAGATACTCACAACTGCGAGCAACAGAATGAATAGTATCAGAAACACGAAATAAAGAGGTGAGGACCGTACGTAATAAGAGAGACTCGTCGCCCTCGTCGTCGCCCCAAGGAGCTCGCCCAAGGAGCACGTCCTGCTCCTTGGGCGCGCTCCTTCGGCGCGGGACGCCGCGGACAGCGTCTTAAAGCAGGAAATGCTGGTTGTTACGCAATCGCGTTGTACGCGATTGCGTCGTGCTCAGGGGGTGGAGCTGAAACGGCAGGAGACAGCACTAAAAGGAAGAGGAGCAAATCAATGGAGGGAAATGAAACACAGATAATACATATATAAAGCAAACAGACAGAGATGACCAAAGCAAATAAAGCAGAGCAACAGGAATACAAATTATACAACTATACAGACAGTGCAAGGCAGCAAACAGCTTACAGGCAGCTATTCGGGTACAGGGAGGCACAGGAGAATACTGGGACGCCGCGGACAGCGTCTTAAAGCAGGAAATGCTGGTTGTTACGCAATCGCGTTGTACGCGATTGCGTCGTGCTCAGGGGGTGGAGCTGAAACGGCAGGAGACAGCAAGGCAGCTATTCGGGTACAGGGAGGCACAGGAGAATTCATTTGCTTATGCACAAGCAGGACTCACTGGAGGATCATGTCATGTTCATAGTGTGCGGGCTATGGCAACCTCCATAGCCAATCTCTGTTCAGTATCCATTGAGGACATTTGCTGGGCAGCTACCTGGTCCTCCATCCATACTTTTGTTGCACATTATTGTGTGGACTCGGTCAGGACGTTGTCTTTTGCCAAGCTGTACTCCAGCACCTCTGAGACTTAAACTCAACTCCTACCCTCCATCCCGGACTTTACAAGCGCCCAGACTATTAGGGGTGGTATAGCCTCCTGAAATAGAATCCAATAGGCCACATCGTTTCCACACTGTTTGGCTCTAAGCTTTAGCCTCAGGGATCACACTGCTCCCCCCCCCTCATGCCAGTCTTCTTCCTGGGAGGAGGTGAGTCCCATATGTGAAGACTGCATTCCTGCTTGTTCCTGGAGATAGCGTAGTTACTCATCTGTAACAGGTAATCTCTGGGAGCAGCAGGAATCTGTATTCACAACACGCCCTCCTCCCCTACGAGTTGTAGGGTTTGTTTTCATGTTTGTTTATTTAAACTTGATATACCGCCCTTTATAACGTCAGGCGGTTTACAAAATTTACAAAAGTACCAGATACAGAATAAGCACTGAGCTCATAGAAAAGAAAATAGAACTCCATATTTTTGACAGGAAAGAGAAGATTATCAAGCACACAGACAAGACAGTGAGGTATTTCACAACATAAATAAAACTGTAGGTCATGTAGGAGCGTCTGGGAGATTGAATGCTAACGTGAAAAGGTGAGTTTTCAGGGAGGTTTTGAATGTTGCATAGGTCTGTTTCAGACGGAGGGATGTGGGCAGAGAGTTCCAGAGAGCAGGACTAAGGAAAAAGAAGGCTGAGTTACGTGTCGATTGTATATGTGCCCGTGACGGTGGGGAAAGACAAAGACGATTTATGTGGAGTGAGCGGAGACTTCGAGTGGGAACATGAAAATGCAGATCATCAACAAGATATTGTGGCATATGTGTATAGAGTGTGCGAAGTACCAGAATGAGAATCTTATAGCATATACGGAATTCGATTGGGAGCCAGTGTAGGTGAATTAGTAGGGGAGTGATGTGATCTCTACGTGAAGAGTGGGTTAGAAGTCTTGCTGCCGTGTTCTGAATCAATTGTAAACGATGGAGCTGAGGACAGGAGTTGGGAAGGCAGGCACGCAGGCTCGGTGGAGTGCTCCCAAAGGCTTTCCTGTTGGACACTGGGGAGCAATCCTGCGTGGTATCCATTTGTGCTAATATGTGAAGACTGATTTCTGCTGTTGGAGATCACCTGTTACAGGTGAGTAACTATGTTCTATGGGTCATCTCTTCCCTATCCCCCAGGCAGACAGGGAACCCTGAAAATGCCCCAAGTGGACACGTTGGTCTCAGCTGTGACAAAAAAGACCACCATTCTGGTGGAAGGTGGAGTGGCGTTATGGGATGTGCAAGATGGTAAGCTTGGGCACCTGTTGAAACAGGCATTCGATACCAGTGCCTTGACTCTTCAGTCTTCCATTTGTGGAACCTGTGTTACCAGGACATGTACAGTATTTGTAGATCCCAGGGACTTTTCATGGCCAAGGGTGACTCTGCTCTCCCTCTTCCTGAAGCGGCCAGGTTGGAGAACGCTTCGACCTGCCTAGCTGATGCTTTTTATGACCAGGTCCGGGCCTCGACGAAGACCATGGCCTCTATTATTGCCACCAGGTGCTTTCTGTGACTGTGTAATTGGTTGGTGGATGTCTCCTTTAAGACTCGCCTCAGTAAGCTTCCATTCAAGGGCAAGCTCTTGTTCGGGGAAGCGCTGGAGAAGATAATGGAGGACTTGGGCAACTCTAAGGGGCCTTAGCTTCCTGAGGCAAACCATTTTAGATCCATATTTAATTAAGGATTTTGGGCAGTGTGACTCTAAGTACGGGTCCTTACCTGGCGTGGGAAATACCACTATGCGTGCTGTGCTGATGTGTCATAAGTTAACTTTCTAGTTATTAACCATACATTAAACACATCCGCCATCAAACCTACCAGCTCTTCTCTGTATCCATGTAGCCCAGGGGCCCTACCCAGTGCCACCCTATTTATGGTACCAAAACCAGGAGTCAGCTGAGAACTATTGAAAGTTCCATATGATGCTTTTTCCCTCCTTTCAAAGGGATCGTTACCCCTCTCGGGACCAACCCTTTCAAAGCTACCGGGGTACCAGAAAGAGTTTTTATACCGGACCCGGTCCCTCCTATAAAGCCCCAATGAAGTGAGGCCCAGATGAAGCAAGAACTGGTAGGCGGGCATCTGTAATATTTTTATTCCACCTGGGTCTCCATAACGACAGACCAGTGGATTCTCGAGGTGATTTGCAAAGGATATTCGCTCGAGTTTGCAGGGCCCCTCTCTGCCGCCTTTCTTCTATCACCTTGCTCAGCTCCAGTCAAGCACAGGAACAGTGCAAGATACATTACAGCACTTGCTTCAGTGGGAGGCGGTGGTACCTGTCCCCCAAGTCATGGTGATTGTAGCGGCTGCCTTGTGAAAGGAAAGGATCTTGGTTCATCCCTGTCTGGACAATTGGCTAATATGATCAAAGTCAGTGAAAGAGAGTACAGAGACCACTCAAGTGATGACATTCCTACAACAGCTTGGATGGGTTGTTGACATGGCCAAGAGTAAGCTCGACCCTTCCCAGGACATTGCCTCTGGGCACGCTTCGACACCAATGAGGGGAAGGCGTTTCTGCCAGCCAACGAGGCTTGAAAGATACAGTTGCAGATCCAGCGCTTCCCGGCGTGGTGTTACCTGCAGGTACTCTGGTCCATGGCAGTGGCATTCGATCTGATATCCTGGGCTTGGACTCAGACCACTACAGCAAGCCCTTCTCTCCCATCGGTCACCTCAATGCCATCTTTTGTCAAGGAGATTGATGTGCCCCACTAGTTACCAGACTCTGTCACCAGTGGTGGCTCCAGCCAACTAATCTAGGGATGGAAATGTCCCTGGAGCCTCTGGATTGGATTCTGCTGATGACTGATGCCAGCCTCATGGTGTAGGGAGTGCATTTATAGTCCCAAGTGATGCAGGTGTGTTGAACTCCAATGGAGGCCGAATGGTCGATCAACTGGCTGGAAATGTGAGTAGTGTTTCTGGCGCTCCAAGTTTTTCTTCTGCTGGTTCACAACTGGGTAGTACGCATCTACTCAGACAACGTGACCACAGTGGCATATATAACGCTTCAAGGGGGCATGGGCAGCATGGTCCTCGTGGAGGTGATTCAAAAACTCCTACTCTGGGCTGAGGCCAACCTGCTAGCCTTAACATCGCATGCAGTGGGCAAGGACAATCTACAGGCTGACTCTCTCAGTTGAAATCTGTTCAATTGGGGAGAGTGGGAATTGAATCCCAAGGTGTCCCAGGACTTGGTCGATGGGGTGAACCCACGATGGATCTGATGGCAGCCACCTCGAATGTCAAGGCCAGCAGATTTTTCAGCAGGCACAGGGAAAGAGTTAGAGGATTTTGATGCCCTGATGCAGTGATGGCAAGCAGAGGGCTTCCTGTATGTTTCCTCCGTGGCTGCTCATCGGCCGGCTTCTGCAACGGATCAAGTCGCACAAGCGTCCAGTATTTCTCATAGCCCTAGATTGGCCATGGCGACTGTGGTACACTAATCTTCTCCACCTCCTGGCCGCACCGCCTTGATGTCGCCAGCCAGAAAGGACTTGTTAGTGCAGGGCCCGATACTCATTTTTCAGGTGGATCTATTTCTCACTTATAGCGTGGCTCAAGAAAGGGCATGCCTGAAATGGAGAGGTTACTCGAGTGCTGTGGTGAACACACTTTTTCTGGCTAGAAAGCGTTCTACCTCCTTGGCCTATGTGAGGGTCTGGTTCATTTTTGAGGACTGATATGAGCAGCACAGTGTAGGACCTTTTGCGGCTGCCACACAGGATGTTCTGGAATTCTTGCAAGCAGGGCTGGACAAAGGACTCGCACTCAATTCCTTGAAGGTCTAGACGGCAGCCTTAGCCTGTTATCGTGGCCGCGTAAATGGAGTATCTTTTGCAGCACATGCTAATATGGTTCGCTTCCTGCGAGCAGTGCAGCATGTCCATCCTCCGGTCCAGCATTGTGTACCACCATGGGATCTTAATTTTGTTTTGGTGGCACTGGTGGAGGCATCTTTTGAGCCCCTAGGCAGGATCACCGTGAAGGACTTGTCCTTAAAAGCAATATTCCTAGTGTCAATCTGTTCGGTGTGGAGGACCTAGTTGCTACAAGCCCTGTCTTGATGAGAGCCCTTCCTGAATCTGTCAAAGGAGAAGGTGGTTTTGCTCCTGGTTCCGTCCTTTCTGTCCAAGGTGGTTTCGGAGTTTCACCTCAATCAGACTGTTACCTTGCCAATGTTTGCTCCCTAGCAGAGGCTTGAGGAACTGCCGCTTGCATCTTCTCAATATATGTCGCATCCTTTGCCATTATGTGAAGTGGATCGAGGTGTTCTGTTAATTGAACTGGCTGTTTGTCCTCTTTGGCGGCCTGCATTAGGGCAAGGCTGCTTCCAAAGTGACAATTGCATGCTGGTGCAAGGAGGCTATTGCCTCTGCTTACCTGGTGAAGCACAAATCCCTGCCAACCGCCTTAAAGGCACATTCAACCAGGACGCAGTGGCCGCCTGGGCGGGAGAGTATTTAGTTCCACTGGGAGATTTTTGCAGGGTGGCCACGTGGGCCTCCCTGCATGTATTCACACGGCATTACCGGTTGGATGTCCATTTGGGTGAGGATGTGAATTTCAGCGCTAAAGTATTCCAGGCTGGGCTTGTGGGTCCCACCCAGGATTGAGTACTGCTCTGCTACATCCCATTTGTCTGGACTAGATTGGAGGGATGATTAGAAAGGTGCAATTAGGTCTTACCTGCCAATTGTCTTGAGTCCCTCCAGTCCAATCCAGGACCCTCCCAACTCAGGCTCCATGCCTAGGCTATCATTGTCTTCTCTTTTTTTTTCAGTATCTGATACAAGTGCAGCAGTCTTTCAGAGTCTTCTTGGAGGTTCTGCGTAATGACAAGCTTCAGAGGTAAGAGCGTTCATTTGTTTGGACCAGGTGGTTGCCCCTTGGGGGAAATGACAGCTTGCTGATTTTGCTTTCTTTAGGTCTGTACATAGCTGGGGGGGGGGGTGTGTGTAACATGTTGAATTGAAAAAAAAACCCCAAAGAGGTTGATTTGTTTCCATAGGGGGGTGCTAAATTATGGTGGGATAGTTATGCCACCTTAGTCTGATTATGCTCCCCTCTGAATCTGTTTTGTCAACAGGATGCTGGGGATTAGAGCCATGGGAGTGCTGCCTTCTATGATGGCATCACAACTTTGAGCATGCTCGAACTCCAGCTGCTGGTGGAGGGAGATAACCCATTTGACTGGACTGGAAGGACTCAAGGAGACAATTAGCAAATAAGATCTAATTTCACCATATGTGGCAGTTTAGAAGGGGCATCTAGAAAAAATCTGGGACAAACAGAGCAGAATGTCTAAAAACCAGGGGAGTGGCAACCATGCCTTCTGAAATTGCTCCATCTCCACCCTGAAAAATGAATGTTCTAGTAACCAGGTCTGGAGACGGGACCTGCACAAATCACAAGACTGTTCATGCAAGGTTGTAGGCTATTTTACAAATATGGACATCCCTGAAGTGCATGTCAACAGAGCCAGGTACTTGGATGCCCTGGCCTTGGTAAGTCAAAAGGAGGGCATCTGTTATGGGACTGGCACGTCCTGCCTTGCCACTTTAAATATTCAGATGTGCAGTGGGGGGCCAGTAATATGTTTAGCATGTGTATTTACAGGCAGGATTCTTTGGTTAGAAAATATTAGCCACTGTGATGTGAGCATATTTTGATCTTCTCCGTGGAAGCATTGCAACCATGAAATGAGCATTTTATTGCACCGTATGCATGGTCAGGAGTAGGTAAAGGCATGGATCCGCAACAACAGGTCCTGAAATGTTTGTGGAGTTCTGAAATCTCCCCATGACTTGCAGTTGCCTTGCTCAACCCAGGACATTCTTCCTCCACTCCTCCGTGCTACATGCACATTCTTGTGCTGGGGACATTTCCATGATTTTAGACCTGTGCCCTTTTCAAATGAATAGAACTTCTAAAATGATCCTCTTAATCAACTGGCTCACTTTTATCCACATATTTATGCATGCCATCAAAAAAATGGAGTAGATTGGTGAGAAGACTTCTCTTGACTAAATCCATATTGACTTTGTCCATTTCATCATGTCTGTCCATGTGTCCAGTAATATTGCTTTTAATAATGGCCTCCACCATTTTCTGGACACCAATGTTGAGCTTATCGGTCTATAGCTTCCCGGATCATCCCTGGAAACCTTTTTTAAAAATAGCTATTATGTTGACCACCTCCCAGTCTTCTGATACCATAGAGAAATTTAATGAAAGGCTAAGAATCACTAATAGTTTCATCTTTGAATTCTTTCAGTACTCTTGGGAGTATACCATCCGTTCTCCAGGAACAAGCAGGAAGTCAGTCCTCACATATGGGTGACGTCGGCACAGATGGAGCCCTCGTGCGGAGCAATTCCCCAGCTTTCAAAGAAAGCCTTTGGGATTGCATCGCGCATGCGGAGTCCCCTTCCCGCCCAAGGGTGCCATCTTGCCCAGTCTCCCTTTTTCCACGGAGCCTGATGACGTTGTCCCTAATTCCTTGCGGAAAAAGTGTGTCAAAACTTCAGAAGAATTTCTCTCTTCGACCGGTTCGATGCCGGTTCCCCTTCCCGCCTACGGCTCGGTACATCGGTATCGAGTCCGGTCAATTTTTTGCGGTTTTGTCCTTAGTGACTAGCGTTCGCGCTCTTTTTTTTATTTGCACTGGCAGCCTGGTCCTTCGACCTTGCAGGGGCCCTTTTTCCCCCGATGGCTGCCAGCAGGTTTAAAAAGTGTGATCGGTGTAAGAAGTTAATGTCCCTCACCAACGCACGACTGCTGTCTCCGATGCCTCGGGCCCGACCATGACCCAAAGGTCTGTGGCCCGTGTGGGAAGATGTCCTCTAAGGCACTTCAAAGTAGGCAGCAGCAGCGTGAAAGGATTTTCTCGGAGTCCACATCCCCCAGATCCGGACCTCATCAGAAGCCTCGACGTCTCGGGAGCTGTCTGAACCCGAGCACCGTCAGGGGTCTTCTGAGCAGGGGTCTCCCTCCCGGGAACACCAGAGGAAGAAGAAACCCATGAGGGCGGCATCGTTGGATGCCTCCAATCGCCCTGGGCCCTTGAAGGCCAGGTCGCGGAGTCCTGACCGCCGCCCCGGGTCCTCGGAGACGGAGCGGCCTGCAAAGATACCTCGCACGGAGCCGGAGAAGCCGAGGAGGGTAAGCGCTGTTGTCCTCGTGGATTCCCCTCCAGGAGAGCTAGCGTTGGGGCCCAAGCCAGAGGCTGCAGAGTCTTCTGAGCTCTGTCTCAGGATGACGGCCCTGGAGCGCAGCATGTCTGCCTTCATGGAGCAGCAGCGGGCTCTGATAGTTGGTCTCACCGGTCCATCCACCCTGACCACCAGGACCTCGACTTACAAGTCGACCCCAGAGGCCGAGCCGATCCTCAAGACTCTTCAGACTCAAGTCGATCTTTGGCCAAGGTCTCCCTCGACCTCCCGCTCGGGACTGAGGTCATCGACGCTGGTGCTCTGTGTCGAGGCCGGAGCCGCTCAATTCCTTCTTGGAGGGATCAGCATGGGAGACGGAAGATGAAGAGTCCCTAGACACCCATCGGACTCGCCGGGTTCGGAGCCTCTGAGAAGGTCCCCTCTGGAGGATACCCGGTTCTCGTACTTAGTCAAGGACATGGCCAAGTCTTTGGCATTCCCGGCGGATACCGAGGAGCCGGCTGGAGCTGAAGAGCTCGAGGCCCTCCAGTATGACTTTCCCCCGAGGGAAGTCCTTACTGTGCTGGTTCCTCCGATGCTGGAACAGCTGATGCTCCACATGTGGGAGTCGCCGGCCTCGATGCCGGTGCTCAGCAAATGGGCTGATTCCATCTATCGAGTCCAAAAGGCACAGCTGCTGCACAACTCCATGGTTGTGGAATCGGCCATGCACAGGCTCAAGAGCCAAAAAATACACTCCTCGGTGCCTCCTGGCCGAGAGGCCCGGAACCTGGATGCCCTCGGCAGAAAATGCTTCCAGGTCTCGATGCTGTCACGCCGTGTCCAAACCTACCCAGCTGTACATGGGAATGTATTTGAGGGACCTGGCAAAAGAGATTGCCGGGTTCTCAGCTGGCCTCTCTTGCAGCGCTTCAATGCCTTGTCCACCGAGATTCGGGAGTGCTCGAAATTCATATCTCGAGCAGACTATGATGGCTTCGAGGCTTCAGCCCGAGTAGCCACGGCCGGCATTGGTGTACGCCTCCAGGCCTGGCTAATGTCGTCGGATCTGGAGCCATCGGTTCAGGACAAGTAGGTCAATGTCCCTTGCCGAGGTGATAACCTCTTTCGCAAACCCATGACTGAGAAGGCTGCTGAGTTTGAGTCTGAGTACTTGATCCGGACAAGACTCTCAAAGAAGACTTCTGCCCCTTCTAAGAAGAAGGGCTCGGGTAAAAAGCCCTTTTTCCCGAGGAAGGGTATTGCTTACCGCAACTACCCCACTTACCAGGCCACCCCAGCTCCCTAACGGGCAGCAGGCCAAGGGACAAGGGCATGGCCCGCGTAAGCAGAAGCGCCCCAGGCCCCGGATCCTACCCAGCCGGGAGGGGGTTTTTGACTCCCAAGGCATAGTCTCTCTTCCGCCAATGGTAAGGCCATGCACAGGAGGCAGGCTAACCCTGTACGCCCACAGATGGCCAGCCATCACTTCGGATATCTGTGTCCTGCAAATAATCCAAAGGGGCTATTTGCTCCACTTCAGCCAGATACCACCCTCCTCCTTTCTAGAAGAGCCTCTCAGACCCCATCTTCACAGGGACCTCCTCTTGCAGGAGTTGGCAGGTCTTCTAGAGGATCAGGCGGTGGAACCGGTGCCCCACCACCTGCAGGGCAAGGGCTTCTACTCCAGGTATTTTCTCATACCAAAGAGAAGAGGAGGCCTCAGACCCATCCTCGAACTAAGAAACTTAAAGAAGTTCCTGGTGAGGGAAAAGTTCAAGATGCCTTCCCTTGGAATGTTGCTGCCTTACCTCTACCAGGGAGATTGGCTATGCTCCTTAGACCTAAGGATGCCTATACACACATCCTCATACATCCAGACTACAGACAGTATCTGAGATTTGTAGTGGGAGGAAAACATTTCCAATACAGAGTTCTACCCTTTGGCCTAGCATCTGCTCCCAGAGTGTTTACAAAATGCCTGGCTATAGTGACAGCCTTCCTCAGAAGTCAAAGAATTTTTGTCTTCCCTTACCTGGATGACTGGCTCATTAGGGGCCAGTCGCCTCAGGAGGCCCAACAGGCCACTTCTCGCACTATCAACCTGTTGCAACGTCTAGGCTTTGTCATAAACCACGCAGAGTCTACTTTGCTCCCCACTCAAAACTTAGAGTTCATAGGAGCAAGACTGGACACCCTTCAGGCGAAGGCTTACCTGGCGGAGGACAGGGCACAGAGGCTGCTAGCACTGGCACAACAGTTCAGTCTCAGGTCTCAGCGAGACACTTCTTACGCCTTCTGGGCCACATGGCCTCCACGGTGCATGTGACCCCAAATGCCCGTCTCCACATGAGAATAGCTCAGTGGTGCCTCAGAGATAAGTGGACACAAGCCACCGGCAGCCTCAGAGACAGGATAACAGTATCCAGGCGACTGGTGAAATCATTGCAGTGGTGGCGTCAGTCACCCAACCTGCTCGAGGGAGTGTCTTTTCAGGCGCTCTCGCACACAAGAGTGCTAATGACAGATGCCTCCTTGCTGGGCTGGGGAGCCCATTGCCAAGGATTTTGCAGTCAGGGGTTATGGTCTTTTCAGGAGTCTGCACACCAAATCAACCTCTTAAAGCTGCGGGCAATTTGACTAGCTCTTCAAGCCTTTTGTCATGTCCTTTCACATCAGTCTGTGTTGATACAGACTGACAACCAGGTAGCAATGTTCTACGTCAACAAGCAGGGAGGTACGGGGTCTTGTATCCTATGTCAGGAGACACTGGACCTCTGCTCATTTGCCATTGGGCAGGGTGTGTCTCTCAAAGCAGTGTACCTGCCTGGTCAGGAGAACTGCCTAGCAGACAAACTAAGCAAGGTTCTCCAACCTTGTCTTGAAGCTAGAAAAGGGGACTGTTACTTCTGGAGAGAGATCTGCAATTGTGAGTATATACTTCTGGGAATTTTCTGAAAGGAATTCTTTGTATTAAAGCTAATTAATCTGTGAACCCACTATTTTTTGTTAAATCAGTCAGGGCTTAGCATCAGCAAAGTACTTTTAGTTTAAATTTAAAACACAGAAGAGAGCTTTCTGGTTAAATTTGGAACCCAGCAGAGAGCTTGTAGTTTAAATTTCATAATAAGTTAGAGCCTAGCAGCAGCAAAGAGCTATAATTTAAATCAAATCAGAATATAGCTTACCTCAGCAGCACAAGGCAGGGTACTGTGTAGCAGCCCTCTTTTAATACGTGTTGTTTCCCTCCCTCCCTTGGGATAATCGTAGCTATCTCCAGGAACAAGCAGGAATGTAGTCATCACATATGGGTATCGTCGGTACCGACGGAGCCTGCGTGGGAACGCTCCCCAGTGTCCAATCAGAAAGCTTTTGGGAGCATCCCACAGCGCCTGCGTGCTGCCTTCCCAACTGCCTCTCTCCAGTTCTTCTTTTTCCACGGAGCCAGCAGGTCGTGATCTTAAGGAACAAGCAGGAATGAGTCTTCACATATGGGTATCGTCGGTACCGACGGAGCCTGTGCGTGAACGCTCCCCAGCGTCCAAAAGGAAAGCTTTTGGGAGCATCCCACAGCGCCTGCGCGCTGCCTTCCCGCCTTTCCTAACCGCCTCTCTCCAGTTCTTCTTTTCCACGGAGCCAGCAGGTCGTGTTCCTGTCACCGCTGAAGAATTTCTTTATTTTATTTTATTTCTTTGGTCGCGCGTCTGCCTTCTCGATGCTGGACCGGTACCGCCGGTCTTTTCTTTCTTTATTCTAAAAAAACCCACAAAAACCTACTGTTTTTTCTCACTTCAGTGCATTTTCTTCTTTGGCCTCAGGCCTAGGACATTTTTTCTCATGGAAAAGCCCGCCTCTGGGTTTAAAAAATGCACGAAGTGCAGCGGCACTATTTCTGTCACTGACACCCATGAATGGTGTCTAAAATGTTTAGGTCCTGACCACTCCATTGCGGATTGTGAGTCCTGCTCCATGTCGTCTAAAAGAGGTCTACAGAATCGAGCAGCTAAGCTCAGTACCCTGTTTCCCTCGGATGCAGCTTCGGTTGCATCGACATCTTCCAGGGTTGCTTCTTCCTCACATGGATCTCAGGTAACCAAACTAAATCCAGCCGGTCCTCGAAGGGTAGATCTCCTTCTAAGTATCGAGATGCTTCCGGGCTTGCCCTCGAGGAATCCGCACTGGCAAAATTACCCCGGCGGGAGGCTCCGGCTTCCAAAGCTTTATCTATGGGGTTACAGGTTGACATCGATGGCTCGGCCTCGACCGATCACCTGTTGCCATGTTCTGGGGTACCGGTGGTTCCCACTGGTACCGACATCCAAACATTGGTTGCGTCAATGGATCAGAATATCCTGACCGTGCAGCGTGCCATCACGGCATTCATACAAGCTGCGACGCCTTCGGTACCGCAACAAACTCCGTTGCCGGTACCGACACTGGCATCGACATCGGTTCCGGTGCCGGTACCGATTGCATCGACATCCGCTTCGGTGTCGACTGCAGCGGTACACTGTTCTGTGATGCCCATCGGTACCGAACCGGTTCCGATCACTCCTGATGTCAATACCACCCGGTACGCGTATCGGGCTCTGCAGGAGCATCCAGACAGGCGATACTTCGATTCCTCTGAAGACTCTGATGAATCAGAGGTCTCTGTCGAAGCATCGGTGATTCATCCTCAGGAGCCCTCTTCTCCAAAAAGGAGAATGTCTCCTCCAGAAGACTTGTCTTTTCAAGACTTCATTAGGGAAGTGGCCAGGGGCCTTTCCATCTCAGTGGCCCCTGAGACAGAGCCTAGAGCCAAAAAATTAGATATTTTACAATATCCTAAGGCTCCCAAAGAGGCAGCCACTTTACCAATACATGAGATCCTTTATGATCACATGTTGGGCATATGGGAGACTCCTCTCACCACTTCCCCTCATTCTCGCAGGTTGGACACCATGTATCGTGTTCCTCCTTGTCCTGGCTTTCATAAGACTCAGCTTCCTCACCACTCCATTGTGGTGGAGTCTGCTATGAAGAAGATAAAGAGTACAAAAAGGCACTCTTCTGCTCCTCCAGGAAGAGAATGCAGAACCTTAGATGCCTTTGGCAGGAGAATTTTCCAGGCCAGTATGCTTGTTGCCAGAATCAACTCCTATAGTCTCTATATGGGGATGTTTCTAAAAGAAGTTACAGATCACCTGCAAACTTTATCTCCTTTTATTTCAGAAGATAAAAGGGAGGAGTTCCTCACCTGGCTCAAACATGCCCAGGATATTTCCAAGTTTTCCAACCGTGCAGCCTTTGACTCTTTTGAAGGTGCCAGCAGAGCCTCGGCCATTGCCATAGGTGCACGCAGAGTTGCTTGGTTACAAGCTTCTGATTTGGAACCTTGGGTTCAAGATGGACTAGGAAACCTTCCTTGTACAGGTGAAAACCTTTTTGGCAAAGATTGGCAAGCAAAGGCCACCCAAATGGATGCTGAAAATTCTGCTTTAGATAGACTTTCAAAATCTACTTCTGCTCCTTTTAAGAAAAGGTTGTTCAAAAAGGGATTTTTCCCCCAAAAAGGGAAATATTATTCTGCTTATGGTCAGCAGTCATCTACTGCAGGTCGTTTTGCTACAAAGAGACAGCAACAACCGAAACAGGCCAAGCCTAAGGCTGCTAGGACTGCTACGGCCCAACAGCCTCAGCCTCCTCAGGGCCTTTGACTTACAACTAGAGAGCTTAGCCTTTCTGGCTCTAGAACATCCAGAGCCTCTCACCATTCCAGGAAGGTTGGCTTACTTTGCTCCCAGATGGGAACAAATCACAGCAGAGCAATGGACCCTCTCCATCATAAGGGAGGGGTACAAGCTTCATATCTTAAACCTTCCTCCTCACACCATGGTGAGACAGTTCAATTCTCAGACATCTCTCCTCGACCTTTTGGGTCAGGAGATTACTACCCTTCTTGCCCAAGGGGCAATAGAAGAAGTACCCCTTCTTCAACAGGGCTCAGGGTTCTACTCCCCCTACTTTCTTATCCCAAAGAAAACAGGGGGCTACAGACCCATATTAGGTCTCAGAGAATTGAACAAGTTTCTGTGCAAGGAGAAATTCAAGATGATTTCTCTCGGTACTCTCCTTCCATACCTTCAGAGTCAGGATTGGCTTTGCTCTCTAGACCTCAAAGATGCGTACACCCATGTCCTCATCCATCCAACACACAGAAGGTTCCTTCGGTTCCTTTATCAAGGGAAGCACTATCAATACAGAGTGCTTCCTTTCGGTCTGGCCTCTGCACCAAGGGAGTTCACAAAATGCATGTCAGTAGTAGCTGCATTTCTACGCACTCTGGGGATATTCGTATTCCCATATCTGGACGACTGGCTCATCCAAACTCCATCCCAGTCAGAGGCCCAGATTTCTCTAACCTGCACAAGCCGTATCCTTCAGTATCTGGGACTTGTAATAAACTTTCCAAAATCCCATCTCACCCCTACTCAGTCTCTAGAGTTCATAGGGGCCTTGCTGGATACCACAACTGTAAGGGCCTATCTTCCCCAGGCCTGTTGCCTACGTTTGGTGCAGTTAGCCTCACAAATTCAGTTAAAATCCCATTTAACTGCTCGAGAGATTTTACAACTGTTAGGCCACATGGCATCCACTGTGCATGTGGTTCCTTAAGCTTGCCTTCACATGAGGGCAGCTCAGTGGACTCTGTCTACCCAATGGACCCAAGCATCAGGTTGCCTGTCAGACAAAATAGCAACCTCCAGTCGCCTCTTTTGGTCCCTCCACTGGTGGAAGTCCACTCAAAATCTGTTGCTGGGGTCCCCCTTTCAACAGGTGTTACCCCAAGCAACTCTTACTACAGATGCCTCTCCATGAGGTTGGGGAGCTCATCTTCAAGATCTCTCCACTCAAGGCATCTGGTCTCTAGAGGAGACATCTCTACATATCAACCTCTTAGAGCTCAGAGCAATTTTTCTAGCTCTGAGTCTTCCACACCCTGCTTAGCTACAAGACAGTCCTCATCCACACGGACAACCAAGTAGCCATGTTCTACATGAACAAGCAGGGCGGGACAGGCTCTCTGTCGCTTTGCAACGAAGCTCTGAGATTGTGGGCCTTCGCCAGAGAGCATCAAATTCATCTCATGGCAGTGTATCTTCCAGGGGTTCAAAACTCTTGGGCAGACACTCAGTCGAGTTCTGCTTCCACACGAATGGTCCCTCCATGGGGACCAGATAGCCAGGATCTTCCGAATTTGGGGAACCCCAGACATAGACCTTTTTGCAAGTCCGTGGAATGCCAAACTTCCCCGGTTCTGTTCCAGGATTCCGTGTCAGGGAGTTCAGGCCAGGGATGCCTTCCTCCTTCATTGGGGGCAAGACTTCCTCTATGCCTTTCCACCCATTCCCCTAATTCCCAAGACACTCTTCAAACTTCAGAGAGACAAGGGGTCTATGATCCTCATAGCACCACATTGGCCATGCCAAGTGTGGTACCCTCTACTTCTGCATCTCTCCCAAGCTCCCTCCCTGGACTTGGGATCTGCTCCAGACCTCCTGTCCCAGGAGGAGGGAACGTTGTGGCACCCAAATCCCCAGTCTCTTCACCTCAGAGCCTGGTTGCTGAAGGCCTAGACCTTCAAGATTTGAATCTTTCTCAGCAAGTGAAGGATATCCTTCATGCTTCCAGAAAGCCTTCCACTAGACGTTCCTATGCTTTTAAATGGAAAAGGTTTACCATTTGGTGTGCAGAGAAGGGTCTTAACCCTCTTGCAATACCTCTGAATTCTTTACTAGAGTATTTGCTGCATTTATCCCATGCAGGCCTTAAAGCAAATTCAGTGAGAGTCCATTTGAGTGCTATTGCAGCATTCCTTAAACCCCTATTTCCTCTCATCCTCTTATAGCGAGATTCATGAGAGGCCTTCTTTTGACTAAACCTCCCATCACACCACCTCCAGTGGCATGGGACTTTAATCTGGTTCTTGACCAGCTTATGCAGCCACCTTTTGAACCCTTAGCCACTACCTCCTTGAAATTCCTTTCCTGGAAGTTTATTTTTCTCATTGCAGTCACTTCAGCTCGCCGCATCAGTGAGCTGCAAGCCTTGGTGGCTAATCCTCCTTATACAAGGTTCCATCATGACAAGGTAGTCCTCAGGACTAATCCAGACTTTATGCCTAAAGTGGTCTCACCTTTTCATCTGAACCAGGAGGTTTATTTACCTGTCTTTTTTCCAGGACCTCATGCTTCAAGTGCAGAGAGGAATCTTCATACCCTGGATTGTAAAAGAGCTCTTGCGTTTTACTTACAAAGGACACAGCAACATAGAAAGTCCTCTCAACTCTTTGTTGCTTTTGATCCCTCTCATTTAGGACTTCCAGTCTCTAAGAGAACTATGTCGAATTGGATTGCTCAGTGTATTTCTTTCGCCTACCAGAGTAAGAACCTTTCTCTGGAGGGCCATGTCACAGCTCACAATGTGAGGGCCATGGCAGCCTCTATGGCTTATCTAAATTCTGTGTCCATCGACCAGATCTGTCGAGCGGCCACCTGGGCCTCGGTTCATACCTTCACAGCCCATTACTGCTTGGACAAGGACTCCCGTCGGGATGCCTTGTTTGGTCAGGCTGTTCTCAAACACCTGTTCCATACCTAACCAACTCCTACCCTCCATCCCTGGCTAGATGCCTGAGATTCATGGGTGGAGGTAGAGCCCTTCCCAAGGACTCACAACCTGGGTGATCTCCCAGGCATCTCTAGCTGGGGAGTCCCCATATGTGAAGACTCATTCCTGCTTATTCCTGGAGATAGCACAGTTACTTACCTGTAACAGGTGATCTCTGGGAACAGCAGGAATAAGTCTTCACAACCCACCCACCTCCCCTAGGAGTTGTATCTCTCTTTCTTTCTTTCCTTTCCTCACTCTCTCTTTGTCTCAGCTTTAAAACTCGAACTGGAGAGAGGCGGTTAGGAAAGGCGGGAAGGCAGCGCGCAGGCGCTGTGGGATGCTCCCAAAAGCTTTCCTTTTGGACGCTGGGGAGCGTTCCCGCGCAGGCTCCGTCGGTACCCACGATACCCATATGTGAAGACTTATTCCTGCTGTTCCCAGAGATCACCTGTTACAGGTAAGTAACTGTTCTCCAGGACCAAGCAGGAAGTCAGTCCTCACATATGGGTGACGGTGCCGACGGAGCCCTCGCGGAGCAATTTTCCCCAGCTTTCAAAGAAAGCCTTTGGGAATTGCAGCGCGCATGTGCGGTCCTCTTCCCACCCAAGGGTGCCATCTTGCTCAGTCGTCTTTTTTCCGCGGAGCCCTACAGACGTTGCCTGTGAATCCCCGCAGAAAAGTTGATTTTCCTCTATTTTTATCTATTTTTTCTTCGGTTCGACGCCGGTTCTTTTCCCGCCCGGACTCGCGACGTCGGTTACGCGTCCATCCTTTATTTTTCGTTTTTTTGTCCTTCGTGACAGATTTCGCGCTTTTTTCCTTTTTTCCCTGGCTGCCCGGTCGTTCGACCTCGCAGGGGCCCTTTTTCCCCCGATGGCGGCCAGTGGTTTCAAAAAGTGTGACCTCTGTAAGAAACTTATGTCTCTTACAGACACTCATGACTTCTGCCTCCGCTGCCTCGGCCCCGATCATGACCCCATGATCTGCACGCCATGCGGCAAAATGTTCTCAAAAGCATTGAGGAGTCGGCAGCACCAGCGGGAGCATATCTTCTCTGACTCCGGCCGGGCTCGGACCTCATCAGAGGCTTCGACGTCTCGGGACTCTGGTCCTGAGCATCGTCGGAGTTCCTCTGAAAGGGGGTCTCCTACCCGGGAGCATCATCGGAAGAAGAAACCCACGAGGGCGGGATCGGTGGACGCTCCTGGTTCCTCGAGGGCCAGGTCGCATAGCCCCGATTCCCGTCCCGGGTCCTTGGAGTCGGAGTGGCCGTCAAAACATCCTCGACTCGAGATGGACTTGCCCGCTCACGTAAGTACGGTTGTCCTCGTGGACTCGCCTCCGAAGGACCCGACGTCGGGCCCGACGCCGTCGGGGCCCGAGTCGGGGGCTGCTGGGTCTCCTGAGCTCGGACTCAGGTTGACAGCCTTGGAGTGCAGTTTGTCTGCCTTCTTGGACCAGCAGCGGGCATTGATCGCTGGCCTCGCTGGCGCTTCTGCCCTGACCGCCGGGACGACCTCCAAGTCGACCCCGGAGACCGAGCCTATCCTCGAGTCCATAAGGGTTCGAGTCGATCCTCGGTCGAGGTCTCCTTCGGCCTCCCGTTCGGGACCGAGGTCGTCGACGCCGACTCCCTCGGCGTTGGGGCGGATAGCATCAGTGCCCGCCCGACCGGAGCCGGTCGACTCCTCCTCCGAGGAGTCGGCCTGGGAATCTGAGGACGAAGAGTCACCTGGTTCCTTTCGGACTCGGTGTGTCCCTTCGGACTCCCCCGAGTCCGAACCTCGGAGACGGTCCCCCCCGGAGGATACCCGGTTCTCGGACTTCGTGAGGGATATGGCCAAAGCCTTGGCCTTCCCTGCGGATCCCGAGGAGGAGCCTCGAGTCGAAGAACTCGATGCCCTCCAATATGACTCTCCCCCGAAGGAGGCCTTTATTGTACCGGTTCCTCCAATGCTGGAACGGCTTCTCTTGCGCATGTGGGAGAGCCCGGCGGCGTCGCTGGTGTTGAGCAAGCGGGTCGATTCCATTTATCGAGTCCGCAAGAGCCCCGGGTTCCAAAAGGCACAACTACCGCACCATTCCATGGTGGTGGAATCGGCCATGCATAGACTGAAGAGTCAAAAAATGCACTCCTCGGTGACCCCTGGTAGGGAAGCCCGAAGCCTGGATGCTCTCGGTAGGAAGTGCTTCCAGGGCTCTATGCTTGCTTGTCGAGTCCAGACATACCAGCTCTACATGGGCATGTATCTCCGAGACCTGGCTAAAGAAATAGCCGGGTTCTCTGCTGGTCTCTCCGACGAACCTTTGCAGAGGTTCCAATCCTTGTCTACTGGCATTCGGGAGTGCTCCAAGTTTATCTCTCGAGCAGCCTATGATGGGTTTGAGGCTTCGGCTCGAGTAGCCGCGGCCGGCATCGGTGGACGCCGCCAGGCTTGGCTTCAGACGTCGGACCTCGAGCCCTGGGTGCAGGACAAGTTGGTCGATGTCCCCTGCCGAGGTGATAACCTCTTTGGCAAGCCCATGGATGAGAAGGCTGCACAAATCGAGACGGAGACTCTCACCAGGACTCGTCTCTCCAGAAAGACCTCTGCTCCTTCTTAAAAGAAGAAGGCCTTGGGGAAAAAGCCCTTTTACCCGAGGAAGGGTGCTGCCTATAAATACTACCCTCAGTATCAGGCCTCCCTAGCTCCCCCACAGGGAAAGCAGGCCAAGGGTCGAGGTAATGGGCCCCGTAGGCAGCCAGCCACCAAGCCTGCACCACCAGCCCCTGCTCAGCAGGGTGGGGGTTTTTGACTTTCTCAGCATAGCCTCTCCCCCTCAGCTGGTTTCTCTCAGCACAGGAGGCCGGCTAGTCCACTTTGCCCACAGATGGTCCAACATCACCACAGATACCTGGGTGCTTCAGATAGTTCAAAAGGGCTATCTTCTTCATTTTCACCAGGTACCTCCCTCCTACTTTCCAGGGGAGCCTTCCAGACTCCCTCTGCACAGGGACTTACTCCTTCAGGAGTTAGCAAGTCTTGTTCAGGAACAAGCCGTGGAACCGGTGCCCCACCACCTGAAGGGTCAAGGGTTTTATTCCAGATACTTCCTGATTCCGAAAAGAACAGGAGGCCTCAGACCCATCCTAGACTTGCGCAACCTCAACAAGTTCCTTGCAAAGGAGTTCAAAATGCTTACCCTTGGAATCCTGCTGCCCTACCTCCAGCAGGGAGACTGGCTATGCTCCTTAGATCTGAAGGATGCGTATACTCATATCCTTATTCATCCAGACCACAGACAATACCTCAGGTTTGTGGTGGACGGACGCCATTACCAGTACAGAGTACTACCTTTCGGCCTATCCTCCGCCCCCAGAGTGTTCACCAAATGCCTAGCAGTGGTGGCAGCCTATCTGAGACTTCAGAGTCTCTTTGTGTTCCCATACCTGGACGACTGGCTCATCAGAGCCCAGTCTGCCCAAGAAGCCACTCAGGCTACTCATCGCACGGTGGCTCTGCTCCAGCACTTGGGATTTGTCATAAACTTCGCAAAGTCCACTTTGCTCCCCTCTCAGGATCTAGAATTCATCGGCGCCAGGTTGGACACACTTCAGGCGCGGGCCTTCCTGCCTCTGGACAGGGCCCAAAGGCTCATGGATCTCGCCAGCCGTTTTCACAGCAATTCCCTGGTCTCGACCAGACAATTTCTGAGACTGCTCGGCCATATGGCTTCCACGGTCCATGTAACCCCCTATGCCCGCCTGAACATGCGACCTGCTCAATGGTGCCTTCGCAAACAATGGCATCAGGCCACTGGGAGCCTAGCGGACTCCGTACAAATCTCCGACCAGCTGGTCTCCTCTCTGCGATGGTGGCTTCACCTGCAAAACCTAGTGCTCGGGGTGACTTTTCAGCCCCCTGCACATTCTCAGGTCCTGACGACCGATGCTTCTCTCCAGGGCTGGGGAGCACATTGCCAAGGGACTTGTACTCAGGGTCTCTGGACTCCTTGGGAGTCCGCTCAGCAGATCAACTTCCTGGAGCTCAGAGCCATCCGCCTAGTGCTCAAAGCCTTCTCTCACCTGATTTCTCACCATTCAGTACTTGTCCAGACAGACAATCAGGTTGCCATGTTCTACGTGAACAAGCAGGGCGGAACCGGCTCCTTCCTTCTCTGTCAGGAAGCACAGAAGCTCTGCTCTTGGGCCGTCCATCGCAACATCGTCCTCAAAGCTGTCTATCTCCCAGGTCAAGAAAACTATCTGGCAGACAAACTGAGCAGGATCCTCCAACCACACGAGTGGAGATTGGATCCGCTGGTGGTTCAGCGGATCTTTCTACGGTGGGGCCTCCCCACCATGGATCTGTTAGCCAGTCCTCTGAACCGGCAGCTTCCCAGATTCTGCTCTCGACAGCCGCATCCTCTCCGGGTAGCGGCGGATGCTTTTCTGATTCCATGGTCCACAGGCCTCTTGTATGCCTTTCCACCCATGCCTCTGGTGTCTCGGACGCTCTTCAAAGTTCTCAGAGACAAGGCATCGATGATCCTAGTGGCTCCCCGGTGGCCGAGGCAACCTTGGTTCCCGCTTCTGATGCAGCTGGCGGTGGGACACCCCTCTTCCTCTGGGGTTTCAGCCCGACCTCCTCTCGCAGGATCAAGGGACGCTCCTGCACCCCAACCTCCGGTCCCTTCATCTGATGGCCTGGCTGCTGAAAGGGTAGTCCTTGCTCCTCTCCAGCTGCCTCCAGATGTGGAAGAGGTTGTCTTGGCCTCCAGGAGGCCTTCCACCCGGAAGTCCTACGCTCTTAAGTGGCGTCGGTTCTCCGTCTGGTGTACTCAGCAGTCTCAAGACCCCTTCTCCTGTTCGGCATCAGTGGTCTTGCAGGACTTGCTTTCTCTTTCCAATCTTGGCCTTAAGTCCAACTCGGTCAAGGTCCACCTCAGTGCTCTTTCTGCGCATCACGTGCCGGTGGATGGTAGACCTCTTTCCAGCCACCCTCTGGTGGCTCGTTTTCTCAGAGGCCTCCTTCTCCTTAAACCACCTTTGCGCCCGCCAGCCCCGAACTGGGATCTCAATGTGGTTTTACAGCGGCTTACCTGTCTGCCTTTTGAGCCTATGGCTACCTGTCCTCTTCGTTTTCTTTCCTGGAAAACCTTGTTCTTGGTGGCCCTCACTTCTGCTAGACGCGTTAGTGAGCTGCAGGCCCTGGTATCTGATCCTCCTTACACTAGGTTCTACAAGAACCAGGTAGTCCTACGGACTCACCCTAAGTTTCTTCCTAAAGTGTTTTCCCCTTTTCACATCAACCAGGAGGTGGTACTTCCGACCTACTTTCCCAGGCCACACTCCAGCCGAGCTGAAATGGTCCTGCATACCCTGGACTGAAGAAGGGCGCTGAACTTCTACCTGGACCGTACGCGGGAGCACCGAAGGGCGGTTCAGCTCTTCGTGTCTTATGACCCCAACAAGTTGGGGCTCCCTGTCTCCAAGCGTACTCTGTCCATCTGGATTGCGGACTGCATCGCTTGGGCTTACGAGGCTGCGGGCCTCGTGCTGGAAGGTAGAGTCACCGCTCATCGTGTTCAGGCGAAGGCTACGTCAGTGGCTTACCTCCGCTCTGTTCCGTTGGCAGACATCTGCCGGGCCGCTACTTGGTCTTCAAGCCAGGCTTTTGCAGCCCATTACTGCCTGGAGAGGGAGTCCCGCACGGACAGTGCTTTCGGACAGGCAGTCCTCCGTAACCTCTTCGAGGTATAGGCTACTCATACCCTCCATCCCGGATGTTGGGCTACCGGTTGGAGACGTATTCAGAGAAGATTCCTTCCTTCTGTGCTGCTGAACTAGAGGGAGCTCATTTTTGTGCTTAGGGTCTCCGGTAGCCTTAAGCTTGGGAGTCCCATATGTGAGGACTGACTTCCTGCTTGGTCCTGGAGAAAGCGTAGTTACTCACCTGTAACAGGTGTTCTCCAGGAGCAGCAGGAATCAGTCCTCACAACCCTCCCTCCTTCCCTTGGAGTTGCAGTTATATGCTTTCGTTTTTGCTAATTTTTTTGCTGTCTTTTAACTATGTCATCTGACTGAGCAAGATGGCACCCTTGGGCGGGAAGAGGACCACGCATGCGCGCTGCAATTCCCAAAGGCTTTCTTTGAAAGCTGGGGAAAATTGCTCCGCGAGGGCTCCGTCGGCGCCGACGTCACCCATATGTGAGGACTGATTCCTGCTGCTCCTGGAGAACACCTGTTACAGGTGAGTAACTACGCTTGCTTTCCTGTCACGCAGAAAAATTCTTATTTGGTTTTTTTTTCTTTTTTGTGGTTGCGTCTGCCTTCCTCGACGCTCTACCGGTACCGCCGGTCTTTTCTTTCTTATTCCTGTAAAAAAATATATATATATATTCTCTTTCTTTTTCTTCAGGTGCATGCCCCCTTTTGGGCCTTAGGACCAAAAATGTTTCCTTACCATGGAGAAACCTGCTTCAGGTTTCAAAAAGTGCACCAAGTGTGGCAGTACCATTTCCGTCACCGACACCCATGAATGGTGTCTAAAATGTTTAGGTCCTCACCACTCCATCACGGATTGTATGTCCTGCGCCATGATGTCTAAGAGAGGTCGACAGAACCAAGCTGCTAAGCTCAGTACCCTGTTTCCCTCTGATGCAGCTTCGGTGGCATCGACATCTTCCAGGGCTGCTTCTTCCTCCCATGGATCTCAGTTAACTAAACATAAATCCAGCCGGTCCTCGAAGGGTAGAGATCTCCTTCTAAGCATCAAGATGCCTCTGGCGTTGCCCTCGAGGATTCTGCACCGGCAAAATTACCCTGGCGGGAGGCTTCGGCTTCAAAAGCATTATCGGTGTTCCAGGATGTTCTCGAGGTCTCAACCTCGGCAGAACTACTGGTGCCATGCTCTGGGGTACTGGCGGTCTCCTCCGGTACCGACATCCAGGCATTGGCAGCGTTGATAGACCAGAGAGAGTTCTGGCTATGGAACGCAGTCTGGCGGTTTTCCTTGCAGCATCGAAGCCCTCAGTACCGCGACACAGTCCCACCGGTACCGACACCGCCTTCGGTATCGGTACCGGTACCAATAGCATCGACATCGGTGTCTGCTTTGCCGGTACCCAGTTATCCGATGACTTTTGGTACCGATACCCCGGTACCAGTTACTCCCGGTACCGACTTTGGTCGGAACGGGTATCGGGATCTTCAAGAGCATCCAGACAGACGATACTTCGAGTCCTCAGAAGAATCTGAGGATTCTGACAGTTCTGTCGATGCAGCAATGCTTCTCCCAGAGGAGCCGTCCTCCCCTAAACGCAGGATGTCTCCTCCAGAGGATATTTCCTTCCAAGATTTTATCAGGGAGGTGGCTCGGGGCCTGTCCCTTACTGTGGCCCCTGAAGAGAGCCAAGGGCCAAGGAGTTGGAAATTCTACAATATCCCAAAACTCCTAAGGAAGTAGCTACCTTGCCCATTCATGAGATTTTATATGATCTCATGTTGAGGATGTGGGAAACACCTCTTACCACTTCTCCTCATTCTCGTAGACTAGATACTATGTATCGCGTCCCTCCTTGTCCTGGGTTCCATAAGACTCAGCTTCCTCACCACTCTATTGTAGTGGAGTCAGCTATGAGAAGGATTAAGAGTGCAAAAAGGCATGCCTCTAATCCTCCAGGACATGAGTGCAGAACCCTGGATGCTTTTGGACGTCGAGTCTTCCAAGCTTCCATGCTTTCTGCCAGGATCAGTTCCTATAGTCTCTACATGGGAATGTTCCTGAAGGAGGTCACAGATAATTTAGAGGCTTTCAGTCCTTTCCTTTCTGAAGATAAAAGACAGGATTTTCTCACTTGGGTCAAACATGCCCAAGATGTCTCTAAATTTTCGAACCGTGCAGCCTTTGACTGCTTTGACTGCTTAAGCAGAACCTCGGCTATTGCCATAGGGCAGGGGTCTCAAACTCAAATTGCTTTGAGGGCCGAATGAGGACTTGTAAAGTAACCCGGGGGCCGCATAAGACGCGGGGCCTCATTTGCATAAGGGGCCTCATTTGCATAAATATTTGCATAATGTTACCATGCACTAACTTTTAGTAAACATGCCTCTTTAATGAGTGCATGGATAAAGAAAGACTAAAAGATTTAGAAACAGGAAGACAATAATTAAACTGGGAACCCCAAAAGCCAAACTTGGAATGTACAACAACACTGTAGAAATAAAACTATAAATTAATTTCCTCTTGTACTAAACAAAGCGCAAACATTAATGATGCACATTTCCCAGAGCTGACATATTCCAGTTAATAAATTCAAATAAAGAGATATTTTTCTACCTTTTGTGCATTTTTTTTCAGTTGCAATTGTTCCAGCCACTTTCTTCTGGTTTCTTCATGTCTTCTGCTAACTCTCCATCGTCTGCTGTCCATTTGCCCTTTCTTCTCTCCTAGTTTTTTTTTCCATTCTCTCTCTACATCTGTTTTAACATACTAATCTTTTTCCTTTTGCTCTTTCCTCATTCCTATTTCATCCACTCAAATTTTACCCCTCCATCCTCAATCCACACTTACTCACCCAATACCTGGCCAATTGTAGATTTTTCTTCCCTCCCACACAAAATATTTTTCCCCTCTCCATTTTACTCTCCCAGCCCTATCCCATTCTAATCCTCCCCCAACATCAGCTCCCTTGTAGTTTCAGCCCTACCCAGCATCCGCTCCCTTCTAGTCCCCGCATCATCAGCCCATTCCAGTCCTATCCTAGCCCCACCATCAGCCCATTTCCTGTCCTTGCTCCCCCCCACCAAAGCCCATATCCAGTCCTAGCTCCCTCCCCTCACCGCCCATATCCTTTCCAAGCCCCCTCCCATCAGCCCATTTCCATTCCAAGCCCCACTCCCCATCAGCCCATTTCTATTCCAAGCCCCCTTCCACTCAGCCCATTTCCATTCCAAAACCCTGTCCCCATCAGTTATTTGAAGTTCAAGCCCCCCCTCTACTCAGCCCATTTCCAGTCCTAGCAACCCCCCCCAGTCCATTACCAGTTCTAGCCCCCCCATAGCCCATTACCAGTCCTAAGCCCCCCAACAGCCCACGTCCAGTCCTAATCCTTCCATCACCCCATTTTCATTATTAGCCCCCCCCCATAACCCCATTTTCAGTCTTAGCCCCCCCCCCAATCAGACCACCTCCAGTCCTAACCCCCATCTGCCCATTTCCAGTCCTAGCCCCCCGCCCCCGCCCGCTCGGTGCAAGAGAAAGCATGGCATATCCGACACAGCCCCCCCAAACCGCCGTGGCAGCGGCAGAATCAGCTGTCCCGCGGCCCCTTACCGTGTGCCCGGCAGAGCCCTCAGCTTCAGCAACATCAGCGGCGGGCTTTTCAAGCTGCGAAGAGAAGAGTAATTTCCCTCTCGCGGCCTGTTAAGCCCGCCGGGGCTGATGGGAATTCCCATCAGCCCCGGCAGGCTTAACAGAGCCGCGAGAGGGAAATACTACTCTCTTCGCGGCCCTGAAAGCTGCCGCTGATGTTGCTGAAGCTGAGGGCTCTGCCGGACACACGGTAAGGGGCCGCGGGACAGCTGATTCTGGCGCTGCCACGGCGGCAGCGGCAGAAGCCAGGGCTTTGGGGGGGTTTTTTGTTTCCTCTCCATCGCGGGCCGCAGAAACCTCTCTCGCGGGCCGCATGCGGCCCGCGGGCCGCGTGTTTGAGACCCCTGCCATAGGGGCACGTAGAATTGCTTGGCTCCAGGCATCTGATCTAGAGCTCTGGGTACAAGACAAATTGGGAAATATCCCTTGTACTGGTGAGAACCTGTTTGGTAAAGATTGGCAGGAAAAAGCCAATGAAATGGATGCTGAAAATTCCACGTTGGACAGATTGTCCGAGTCCACTGCTGATCCTGCTAGAAAGAAATTGTTCAAGAAACCATTCTTTTCTAAAAATAAAAGATTTTTCTCCAGGACCAAGCAGGAAGTCAATCCTCACATATGGGTGTCATCGGCGCCGATGAAGTCCCAGCGGAGCATTTCCCCAGCTTTCTATGAAAGCCTTTGGGAATGCAGGCACGCATGCGCAGTTCCCTTCCCGCCTAAAGGTGCCATCTTACCTCAGTCTCTTTTTTTCCTGAGAAGCCCACCGGACGTGTGTCCTGTCATCCCGGATAAAATTGATTTTTTTTCGGCGATCCTCGCTGTTTTTTCTCCCAGTTCGACGCCGGTTCCCCTCCCACTGGATTCAGTACACCGGTATCGAGCCTGATTCTTCTTTTTCGTTTTTTGCCCTTCGTGGCTGGCGTTCGCGCCCTTTTTTGCTTTTTTTCCCTGGAAGGCCGGTCCTTTGACCTCGCGGGGACTCTTTTTTTCCCCGATGGCTTCCAGCGGTTTCAAGAAGTGTGATCGTTGTAAGCAATTAATGTCTCTCACCGACACACATGACTGCTGCCTTCGGTGTCTCGGTCCTGATCACAACCCTAAGTCGTGTGGACCATGTGGGAAGATGTCTTCCAAGGCACTCCGAAGTCGCCAGCAGCACAAAGAATGGCTTTTCTCGGACTCAGCCTCCGGCCGGGCCCGGACCTCGTCTGAGGCCTCGACATCTCGGGATTCGGATCCCGAGCACCGTCGGAGCTCCTCGGACAGGGGGTCCCCCGACCGGGAACGCAAGAGGAAGAAGCGTCTCGCGAGGGCGTCGGAGGAGGAGGTCCCTGGCTCCTCGAGGGCCAAGTCTAAGACCCCCGACAGTCGCCCCGGGCCCGTGGAACAAGAGAAGCCTGCCAAAGTTCCTCGCGTGGAGCCGGAGTCTGCTGGACACGTAAGCCCTGTAGTCCTTGAGGACTCTCCTCCCAGAGAGCCGACGTCGGGCCTGGCGCCGCCGGGGCCCGAGTCGGTGGCTGCTGCGTCTCCCGAGCTGAGTCTTAGGATGACAGCCTTGGAGAGCAGATTGTCTGCCTTCATGGAGCAGCAGCAGTCCATCATGACTCAGAGTCTACCTCAGTCGCGATCTCCCTCGACCTCCCGCTCGGACCGAGGGCGTCGTCGCCGGTGCCTTCGGCGTCGGGGCGGGTGCTCCAGGGCCCCGCAGGGTCGGACCCTGACTCCTCGTTGGATGGGTCCGCCTGGGAGACGGAGGATGAGGAGTCCCCCGATATGTTCAAGATTTGGTGCGTCACGTCGGACTCACCGCAGTCTGAGCCCCGGAGTAGATCCCCTCCGGAGGATACTCGGTTCTCAGAGTTCGTCCGGGATATGGCCACTGCCTTGGCTATTCCGGCGGACCCTGAGGAAGAGCCTCGAGCTGAAGAGCTCGAGGCCCTGCAGTATGACTCTCCTCCGAAGGAGGCCTTTACTGTCCCATTCCTCCGATGCTGGAACGGCTCCTCTTCAGGATGTGGGAGGCACCGACGGCTCCGGTTTTAAGCAAGCAAGTCGACTCGATCTATCGACTCAGGAAGAGCCCTGGCTTTCGGAAGGCACAGCTACCACACCATTCCATGGTTGTGGAATCAGCCATGCATCGTCTGAAGAGCCAGAAGATGCACTCTGCGGTGCCCCCCGGCAGGGAGGCCCGGAACCTCGATGGCATCGGTAGAAAGTGATTCCAGGGCTCGATGCTTGCTTGCCGTGTCCAGTTTTACCAGCTGTACATGGGCATGTACTTGCGGGACCTGGCCAAGGAGTTGGCCGGGTTCTCTGCTGGACTCTCCGGGGAACCCTTGCAGAGATTCAAGTCCTTGTCCTCGGGGATTCGGGACTGCTCGAAGTTCATGTCCCGCGCCGTCTACAATGGCTTCGAGGCTTCGGCCCGAGTTGCAGCAGCCGGCATCGCAGCTCGACGCCAGGCATGACTGCAGTCATCGGACCTCGAGCCATGGGTTCAGGACAAGTTGGTCGATGTCCCTTGCCGAGGTGAAAACCTTTTTGGCAAGCCCATGACCGAGAAGGCCGCCCAGCTTGAAACAGAGCACCTTACACGGACAAGGCTGTCTAGGAAGACCTCTGCCCCTTTTCATAAAAAGAAGGGCTCGGGTAAAAAGCCCTTTTACCCGAGGAACGGCACTGCCTACAAACAGTACCCTCAATGTCAGGCTACCCAAGCTGCACCCCAGGGTCAGCAAGCCAAGGGGCAGGGTAATGGGCCCTGTAGGCAGAGGACCCCCAAGCCTCCGGCCCCTGCTCCCACTCAGCAGGGTGGGGGTTTTTGACTCCTTCAGCGTAGCCTCTCCATCCCTGCTCTCCCAACCCTGCACAGGAGGTCGCCTCGCCCTCTTTGCCCACCAGTGGCCCCTCATCACCGGGGACAGTTGGGTGTTGGACATAGTCCACAGGGGCTATGCACTGCATTTTCACCAACTGCCTCCTCCATACTTTCCAGGGGAGCCTCCAAGGCCTCCCCTGCAAACAGACCTTCTCCTTCAAGAGCTTCAAGGTCTGTTGGTAGACAGGGCGGTGGAGCCTGTGCCTCCCCACTTGCAAGGTCACGGCTTCTACTCCAGGTATTTCCTGGTGCCCAAAAGAACCGGTGGCCTTTGACCCATTCTGGACCTCAGGAACCTCAAGTTCCTAGAGAAAGAAAAGTTCAAGATGCTTACTCTTGGAACACTTCTGCCCTACCTCCAGCAGGGAGATTGGCTATGCTTATTAGATCTAAAGGATGCGTACACTCAAATCCTCATTCATCCAGACCACAGAAAGTACCTCAGGTTCATTGTGGAAGGAAACCATTATAAGTACAGAGTACTGCCTTGTGGCCTCACCTCCGCTCCCAGGGTCTTTACCAAATGCCTGGCAGTGGTGGCGGCCTACCTGAGAAATCAGGGAATCTTTGTCTTCCCCTGTCTGGACGACTGGCTCATCAGGGGTCAGACGTGCCAGGAGGCCAGACAAGCAACCCTCAGAACTATTGCCCTTCTTCAAAGCCTGGGGTTTGTAATAAACTTCGCAAAGTCCACTTTGCTCCCCTCCCAGAACTTGGCGTTCATAGGAGCAAGGCTGGACTCTCTGCTGGCAAAGGCTTTCTTGCCAGAAGACAGAGCCCAAAGATTGATGGCCTTGGCAAATCAGTTTCTCAGCAGGTCACTGGTCTCCGCCAGACTCTGTCTGAGGCTGCTTGGCCACATGTGACCCCCCAATGCCAGGCTCCATATGAGGCCTGCACAGTGGTGCCTTCAGACTCAGTGGTGACAGGCCACAGGCAGCCTCAGGGACAGGATAAGGGTGTCCAGACAATTTCTGAACTCCCTCAACTGGTGGCTGCACCCACCCAATCTACTAAAGGGGGTGCCTTTTCAGATTCCTGGGTACACGGTGGTACTGACCACCAACGCCTCCCTGCAGGGCTGGGGAGCTCATTGTCTAGGCAAGTGCACCCAGGGCCTGTGGTCTCCTTGGGAAGCTGCACAGCAGATCAATCTCCTCGAACTCAGAGCTATTCGATTAGCACTCAAAGCTTTCTCTCCTACCCTGGCTCATCAATCTGTCCTGGTTCAGACAGACAACCAAGTAGCCATGTTTTATGTGAACAAACAGGGCGGGACTGGGTCCAGAATCCTTTGTCGGGAGGCTCAGGACCTTTGTTCATTTGCCCTCAAGCACAACATGTTCCTCAAGGCTGTGTACCTTCCAGGCCAGGACAACTACCTGGCCGACAGATTAAGCAGAATTCTGCAGCCCCACGAGTGGCAGCTGCATCCTTCAGTAGTTCAGAGCATCTTCCTAAAATGGGGTCTCCCTTTGGTAGATCTCTTTGCCAGCCCAATGAACAAGCAACTGCCAAAATTCTGCTCCAGGCAACCGCATCCTCTGAGAATAGCAGCAGATGCTTTTCTGATTCCATGGTCTCAGGGCCTCCTGTATGCGTTTCCTCCCACGCCCTTGGTGGCCTGAACTCTTCAAAATTTTTCAGAACAAGGCCTCGGTCCTGCTGGTGGCTCCCAGGTGGCCGAGACAGCCTTGGTTTCCACTTCTACTTCCACTGGCGGTGGATCCCCCACTGCCTCTGGGGTTGCAACCCGACCTTCTCTCACAGGAGCAGGGTTCCCTTTTGCACCCCAATCTCAAAGCTCTCAATTTGATGGCCTGGAGGCTGCAAGGGTAGTTTTGGCTTCCTGGGGCCTACCTCAGGAAGTTGAGGAGGTTCTCCTAGCCTCTAGGAAACAGTCCACTAGGAAAACCTATGCTCTCAAATGGAAAAGGTTTTCTGTGTGGTGTCAGCTACGTACAGAGGATCCTTTCTCCTGTACTGTGCCAGTAGTGCTTCAGTACTTACTGCACTTATCAAATCAGGGACTTAAGTCCAATTCTGTTTGGGTCCACCTCTCAGCTCTAGCAGCTCACCACTCACTGGTGGAGGGACATTTTCTGTCGGGTCACCCCTTGATGTCCCGCTTTCTCAGGGGCTTGCTTTTACTCAAGCCTCCAATCCGTCCTCCTTCCCCTGAGTGGGAGTTGAATGTGTTCTTGCAGCAACTGACTCGCCCACCTTTTGAGCCCATGGCTACTTGCCCACTACGTTTCCTCTCCTGGAAGACACTCTTCCTGATAGCCCTTACTTCGGCTAGGCGAGTGAGTGAGCTTCAGGCCCTGGTCTGTGATAGGCCTTACACCAGGATTTATAGGAACAGGGTAGTCCTCAGGACTCATCCAAAGTTCCTCCCAAAGGCGGTCTCCTCTTTCCACCTCAATCAGGAGGTGGTTCTTCCAACATTCTTCCCTAGGCCTCATGCAAGCCAGGCTGAAGCAGTCCTGCATACCCTGGACTGTAGGAGGGCCTTATCCTTCTACCTTGACCGTACGCAGGGGCATAGAAGGACTACTCAGCTCTTCGTTTCTTTTGACCCTAATAAGTTTGGGTTGGCTGTGTCCAAACGTACCTTGTCCATCTGGGTGGCTGACTGTATCACCTGGGCTTACAAGGCGACTGACCTTCCTTTGCAGGGTCGGGTTACGGCCCACCGTGTCAGGGCAATGGCTGCCTCAGTGGCTCATCTCCTCTCTGTGCCCTTAGTAGACATCTGCAGGGCTGCAACTTGGTCTTCAAGCCAGACTTTTGCGGCCCATTACTGTCTGGAGAGGGAGTCCCATAGGGACAGTGCTTTTGGCCAGGCAGTACTCCGGAATCTCTTTGAGGTTTAGGCATCTCCTGCCCTCTGTTGGGCTACCGGTGGAGGTTGTGTCCTTGAAAAGCCTTTCTTTGCTGCTGAGACTAGAGGGAGTTCTCTTGTTCAGCCTGGGTTCCTCGGTAGCCCAGAGCTTGGGAGTCACACATATGTGAGGACTGACTTCCTGCTTGGTCCTGGAGAAAGAATAGTTACTCACCTGTAATAGGTGTTCTCCAGGAGCAGCAGGAATCAATCCTCACAACCCTCCCTCCTCCCCTTGGAGTTGCAGTTGTACATAGTTTATTTTTCATTTTTGTCTGCTGTTCTTAGCTATGTCATTTGACTGAGGTAAGATGGCACCTTTAGGCGGGAAGGGAACCGCGCATGCGTGCCTGCATTCCCAAAGGCTTTCATAGAAAGCTGGGGAAATGCTCCACTGGGGCTTCATCGGCGCCGATGACACCCATATGTGAGGACTGATTCCTGCTGCTCCTGGCGAACACCTGTTACAGGTGAGTAACTACTCTTACCCTGCTTATGTTCAGCAGGGACGTTCTGCAGATCAGCTTTCCAAGAAAAGTCAGCAACCACCCAAACAGAAGAAAGCAAAGGCTGCTAGGCCTCAACCGGCCCAGCAGGCTCAGCCTCCACAGGGCCTTTGACTCTCATCTAGAGAACTTGGCCTTCCTGGTTCTCAGGGGACCAGAACCTTCCACCATTCCAGGAAGGTTATGTCATTTTGCTCCCAGATGGGGGCACATAACAGCAGAACATTGGACACTCCATCATAAAGGAGGGGTACAAGCTTCATTTTTCAAGCATGCCCCCTCACACCATAGTAAGGCAGTTCAATTCTCCGACCTCTCTCATCAACCTGTTAGGTCAGGAGGTCACTATCCCTCTTGCCCAAGGGGCAATAGAAGAAGTACCCCTTCATCAGCAGGGTACAGGGTTCTAATTCTCTTATTTTCTTATTCCAAAGAAAACAGGGGGTTACAGACCTATTTTAGACCTCAGAGAATTGAACAAATTCCTTGTCGAGGAGAAATTCAAAATGATTTCTCTCGGATCTCTGCTGCCATACCTTCAGAGTCAGGATTGACTATGTTCTCTAGATCTCAAGGATGCGTACACCCATGTTCTCATCCATCCAACTCACAGAAGTGTCCTTCGGTTCCTTTTTCTGGGAAAGCACTACCAATACAGGGTGCTTCCTTTTGGCCTGGCCTCAGCACCAAGGGTGTTCACGAAATGCATGGCTGTTGTAGCAGCATTTCTCCGCACTCTAGGGATATTTGTCTTCCCTTAGTTGGACGATTGGCTCATTCGAGCCCCAACAGAGTCAGAGGCCAGGACTTCTCTATCCTGCACAATGCGGATCCTTCAGTATTTAGGGCTGGTAATAAACATCCCAAAATCCAGTCTGACTCCCACTCAGTCTTTAGAGTTCATAGGAGCTCTCCTGGATATCACGAAATCAAGGGCCTATCTCCCTCAGGCCCATTGCCTTCACTTGGTGCAGTTAGCTTCTCAAGCAGTGCTACTCATCTAACTGCTCGAGAAATGTTACAACTACTAGGCCACATGGCATCCACCGTGCGTTTGGTTCCCTATGCTCGCCTCCACATGAGGGCAGCTCAGTGGACTTTATCCACCTAATGGACCCAGGCATCAGGGTGCCTGTCAGACACAATAGCAAACACAAGTTGCCTCATTTTGTCACTCCAGTGGTGGAAGTCCACTCAAAACCTGTTGCTGGGGTCCCCTTTTCAGCAACCCTTACCCCAAGCAACTCTCACAACAGATGTTTCTCCAATGGGTTGGGGAGCTCATCTGCAAGACCTCTCCACCCAGGGCACCTGGTGTCCACAAGAGTTATCTACATATCAATCTCTTGGAGTTCAGAGCAAAGTTTCTTGCTCTGCGAGTGTTCCACACCCTGCTCAGCTACAGGACAGTCCTCATTCATACGGACAATCAAGTAGCCATGTTCTATGTGAACAAGCAGGGGGGAACATGCTCTCTGTCGCTTTGCAACGAAGCTTTGCGACTATGGGCCTCGCCAGAGAGCATCAGATTCATCTTCTGGCAGTGTATCTTCCAGGCATTCAAAACTCTTGGGCAGACAGACTCAGTCGAGTTCTGCTTCCACACGAGTGGTCTCTGCATGCAGACCAGGTGACGAGGATATTTCAACTTTGGGGAACCCCGGACATAGACCTCTTTGCAAGTCCGTGGAATGCCAAACTTCCCCGGTTCTGTTCCAGAACTCCGGCTCAGGGGGCTCAGGCCAGGGATGCTTTCCTCCTTTACTGGGGTCAAGACTTCCTGTATGCCTTTCCACCCATTCCCCTAATTCCCAAAACCCTGTTCAAGCTTCAGAGAGACAGAGGCCATATGATTTCTCATAGCTCCATATTGGCTACGGCAAGTGTGGTACCCTCTGCTTCTGCATCTCTCTCAAGCTCCCTCCCTGGAGTTAGGGTCTGCTCCAGATCTCCTATCCCAGGAGGACGGAATGTTATGGCATCCCAATCCCCAGTCTCTGCATCTCAGGGCTTGGTTGCTGAAGGCCTAGATCTCCATGTTCTTAATATCCCTCAACAAGTGAAAGATATTCTTCTTGCTTCCAGGAAACATTCCACAAGACACTCTTATGCTTTCAAGTGGAAGAGGTTTACCATATGGTGTTCGCAAAAGGCTCTTAACCCCCTTGCGATACCTCTGGAATCACTGCTGGAGTATCTCCTTCATTTATCCAATGCAGGTCTTAAGAATAATTCAGTAAGAGTCTATTTGAGTGCTATTGCAGCTTCTCTTAAGCCTCTAAATGGACAGCCTATTTCCTCTCATCCTCTTATAGCAAGATTTATGAGAGGCCTTCTAACTAAGCCTCCCATTAGGCCACCGCCGGTGGCATGGAACTTAAACCTGGTTCTTGGGCAGCTCATGAAGCCACCTTTCGAACCTTTAGCTGCTACCTCCTTGAAATTCCTTTCTTGGAAGGTTATCTTTCTCATTGCAATCACATAAGCACGCCGCATTAGTGAGTTGCAAGCGCTAGTAGCTAATCCACCTTATACAAGGTTCCATCATGACAAAGTAGTCCTTAGGACTCATCCACACTTTATGCCTAAGGTGGTCTCGCCTTTTCATCTGAACCAAGCGGTCTACCTACCTGTGTTTTTTCCAGGGCCTCATGCAGAGAGGAATCTTCATACCTTGGACTGTAAAAGAGCTTTAGCTTTTTACTTACAAAGAACACAGTTACATAGAAAGTCCTCTCTACTCTTTGTTGCTTTTGATCCTTCTCATTTGGGACTTCCAGTCTCCAAGAGAACACTGTCTAACTGGATTGCTCAGTGTATTTCCTTCGCCTATCAGAGTAAGAACCTTTCTCTGGAGGGCCATGTCACAGCTCACAATGTGAGAGCCATGGCAGCCTTAATGGCTCATCTGCCCTCTGTGTCTATCGACGACATCTGTCGGGCAGCCACTTGGGCCTCGGTTCATACCTTTACAGCCCATTACTGCTTGGACAAGGACTCCCGCCGGAATGCCTTGTTTGGTCAGGCTGTTCTCAAACACCTGTTCCATACCTAATCAACTCCTACCCACCATCCCTGGTAGGATGCCAGAGGTCCATGGGGGGAAGTGGAGCCCTCCTCAGGGACACACAACTTCTGGGGTCTCTCCCTGGCACCTAAAGCTAGGGAGTCCCCATATGTGATGACTACATTCCTGCTTGTTCCTGGAGATAGCATAGTTACTCACCTGTAACAGGTGATCTCTGGGAACAGTAGGAATTTAGTCCTCACAACCCACCCACCTCCCCTAGGTGTTGTATCTCTCTATCTCTTTCCTTTCCCTCTCTCTCTCTTTGTCTCAGCTTTAAAACTCAGCTGGAGAGAGGTAGTTGGGAAAGGCGGGAAGGCAGCACGCAGGCGCTGTGGGATGCTCCCAAAAGCTTTCTGATTGGACGCTGGGGAGCGTTCCTGCGCAGGCTCCGTCGGTACCGATGATACCCATATGTAGCTTTCCCCTGAAAGGAAGCTTGCCTAGCCTTGCCTTGGAGGATCCATCTGCTGCCCAATTGCGCAGCCAAAGATGATATCTTGCCACTATTACCGATGCCATACTCTTTGATAAACCTCGAATAAGGTCATAATGAATATTGGCCAGATAAGCCGTCCCTGACTCTATTCTGGATGCTTCTCCAGTCGTTTCCTCCATCTGCTCTCCCTGAATCCGTTGAGACCAGCAAAGACAGGCTCTTGCTACCCAAGCTCCACAAATAGATGCTTGGATGGACAGCGCATTCACGTCAAAAACCTGTTTCAACAAGGTGTCCAGCTTTCTGTCCTGGGCATCCTTGAGTGCGGCGCTACCCTCTACCAGAATGGTAGTCGTCTTGGTAACCGCTGAGACGGCTGCATCCACCTTGGGAGACTTAAACAATTCTCGATCCTGTTCTACTAGTGGGTAAAGATGGGCCATCACTCTGGACCCTTTAAGACCTGCCTCAGGCATGTCCCATTCTCCTTGAATCATCTCTCTAACCACTCTGTGTACCAGAAAAGCTCTCTGAGTCTTCCTAAAGGCTTGCAACAATGGGTCCTCCAATGTGGAATCCTTCGCTGGTCCCACAGACGGCATATTAAGTGCATTGAGCGTCTCTGATATGAGCACCGGTAACTCGTGTCTCCTGAAAACACGAACCACCCTAGCTTGGTCCTCCTGTTCCGTGACTTCTCCTTCTTCCAACTCGTCTAACTCCAAGTCATGATCTGCATCCTCAGAGTGGAGATCTTCCGAGGCCATCGACTGGTCCGGCCATCCTTTTCGCTCCTGGGCTGCTTTGCAGGGATCCCTGTAGCCCCTGCGCTCAGAGTGGTCCCCGGCCTCTTCTCCCCCAGCTCCCCTTCCAAGGAACTGGCTGTGAACCTTCTCTGAGGGCCTCCAAAAGCCTGTTGGATCAGAGCCACGAAATCTGGAGAAAAGATTGTCTCCAACTCCCCTGGCAAAGGCACCTGAGAGGGGGGAAGATCTGGAATGGAAGAAGTCCCCGCCACCGACTCCAGAGGTGCAAAGCGGGAGACACCGGCTCCAGCAGGACCAAAGGTGCCCCTTTGTGACCCTCTACTCAAACTTCTAGGGCTTGCTCCACAGAGGCTGCCTCCTGGATGTAGCCTCTACACACACCTGTCTCTGACACCGCTCCCCTTCTAGTACCACAGACTAAACACTGCGGCCTAGAAGGCATCCTGTCCGAGTGGTTATCTTGGCTGGCCCCTCCGACTCCCATTCTCTGTTGAGTACCTGCCACCAATTGCAGCTCCTGACTGAATCTGCTTGGTCTCTGTCGAGGGAAAACCTTTCTTTTCTTTTTTATTTTTATTTATTTTTTTTTTTTTAAGTACTATGTAGTCTTCACTAAGTTACTCCAAGCCAAATTCTGTGTTAGAAATTCCAAAATGAAGCTCTCCCGCTGTACTAGGAGCCCCTGAAGAGACACAGAAAACAATGGAGTTTCTCACACGACTGACACGCGGCCCGGCCTGCTCCACTTTACACACGTGGTTCACACTGCTAACTTCCCGCTGTTCCACCCAATCCTGGACCCTCTTACCTTCTGGGCTGCATCCCCAGACATCATCTTGTGCCTTGTCCTTCTCTCCCCACGCTCAGCCGAAAGCGCGGCTTCAGCGTCGGGGGAGAGACAGAAAATGGAAGAGTAGCTGCAGCGATCTGCTGGGCACCCTGTTGTCGGCTCCTTAGCGCAAACAGGCAGAAACCTTCTGCAAGCGCTGCTGTGCCTATGCTGCTGGCTCCTCACCCCTAAACGTGGGTTCAGGAGCCTGGGCCTTGCCCCTTAGAAGCCTGCTTCCCCTCTCCAACTAAAATCAAAATCAAAACCAAAGGAGAGCGGGCGGCTGAATGGGGGAAGTGGAGGGGGGGGGAAGGACCTCAGCACAGCCCTTTTTTAAAGATCAAAACACCACTGCTATTTCTAAATCTTCTAAACACTCTGTAAAATAACTTTCCCAAACTTAACTACTCTAACTCTCCTTAATTGTTCATCAAGTGAGCCCCTAACCTCCGGGCTCACCAACCCTCCAGCTGCTTGGAGACTGAGATAACTGGACTGAGGAGGCAGTTTCTGTGGTTTTATACCGATGTCGTCAAAAGGATGATGTTTCTCAGTCTCCAAGCTGCTGGAGGAGGAGCAAAATCCAGAGGTTCGGGACTGGACTGGAGGGACGATAAGGAACATCATATTTTAACAACTTAAACAGACTTGTAACTTCATGCTCCTTTTACTAGGAACTTTCAATTGTAAATTGTTACATTGCATTTCAAAAACGTAACCAGTCTTGTAACTTCCTACATTAAGATTGAGATTGGTGTGATTGGTGGTCTTCATTATAATGTTCAATGAATAAGGTAGTCTTGAGTAACTTGCGGAAGTCTTTTAAATCAGTTGTGGATCGTAGCTTTTCTGGAAGTGCATTCCAAATAGCAGGGGCAGCAAGGGAGAAAACCCGCATGGATGTGGATTTATTGGTTCTTGTGAATAACCTTGGAGTTGGTATTGTGTTTTTAGTGCTGTTTCTTTCCGATCTTTCTTTTGTTTTGGTTCTGATGAGCTCTTGAAGTATTTCTGCTGACATGTTTTTGATCTTTAAGATTGTGAGCGCTGATTTATATTTTGCTGGTGAGGAGATTGGTAGCCAATGTAGAACTTGTAGTATGGGAGTTATATGGTCTTGTAGTGAAGCGCCAGCAATACCGCGGGCAGCAGTGTTTTGGATACTTGAAGGGGTCGGGTGGATTGTTTGGGTAGGCCTTGGAAGAGGAGATTACAATAGTCCAGCACAGGTGTGCTAATTGCCTGACATACTGTACGGAAGTGTTCTTTGCTGAGCAGAGGTTTTAGTCTTCAGAGCATTGCTAGTTTGAAGAAGGCTGTTTTGGATGTTTTGTTAATGTGTGCCTGAAGAGTAAATTGTTTGTCTAGTATAACTCCAAGATACCAAACTTCCTCTTTTACAGTGATTGGTGTATTTGAAATGTTGATGGTGGTAGGAGGAGTGAATGTGGATTCTCTTGTGATGATGATTGCCCTTAACTTGTTGGGTGTAGTGTATTCCAGAGTTCTGGGGTGTAGATTGAGAAGGCATGAGTGGCGTTCGCTAGTTTTTGGTTGGTAAACATCCTGCAGAGAGTTTATGAGAGATTTGAAGATTAAGAGGGCTGGGCTTTGCTTTTGATGTGGCTTAAATAGGGAGCCAGTGCAGTTGTTTTAGTAGGGAATGTCAAATGAGAATGTTTTGGTACTTGATATAGAACACGCACTGCTATGTTTGAGCCAGCTGCAAGGAGTGAGTGGAATATTCGGTAGGCTGTGATTGTTACAGTAGTTGAAGAGAGGAAATACGAGGGCTTTGAAGATAGTTGGGAAGCTTTTTTCGTCCAGTAATGTGTGGAGATGCTGAAGAGTTTTCATCTTGTAGTAAAGAACGTTTATGGCACTGATGTGTGCATGAAAGTTAAGGCGTTGATCAAAAATTATGTCTAGTTATCAAACTTCTGGTTTTACTTCTTATTCAGCAATTAGAACTTTTAGTGTTTTGGGCAGGTGGAAGGACGTACCATTTTGATATAAAGAACACACTTTGTTTTCTTGTAGTTGACTGTTAGTCAATCAATGGCACTCTGACAAGGGACTTTGTTAAAGCAGGTTATTAAGGTACTATAGTCAGGGTTAGCAATGGGGAAGGATGTATAAAGCATAATGTCAGCATAGATATGATAGGATATTTTGTGGAAGACTTAAAGCACAAAGTGGTTGCAGGAAGATGTTAAATAGTGAGGATAATAGTGATAAGCTCTGGGGAACGCCACATTGAAGTCTTGGAACCTATTCTCACGTTTGTTGCCTTTGATCAGATAAGTTGGAGCCAGAACCATTGAAGTACTGTGCCTTGAAGGCCTATGGTTTGTAGTCTGGATATGAATGTGCTATGACGGACAGTCACTCTCTGCAGAAATGTCCAGAAAGAGAAATATAAATCATGTGCATGTTTCTCCATGTCTTGTATTATGTTGTCTGGGATTGTCATGAGGGTCTCAGCCCCATGATGTAATCCAAATCAATGATGTTTGGGGCATATAGGTTGATATGGTTTTGAGGTTGATTTTGTATGATTTTTTCCAATTATTTTGCTAAAAATGGAAAGCTGTTGGAAAGAGGTTGTGCTCCTGTGTCTAGTGAGGTGTATTTAAATATGGGATTAACACTTGCAATTTTGAGGTTGATTAGCATGTATGTTAAATTTCTTTGAGACAGAAACATAAATGTTACATGCATTTTCGAGATGTTATGGAATGTGTATTTCAGACTGTACATCCTCTATAACATTATTAAACAAGAAAAGGAGCCATCAACATTGACATTTGCACTTTAAATTATTGTTGCACCATTTTCATTTTTATCCCCCTCCCCCCTTTTAAAGTGAAATCTATTTATTAGCAAATACATTATACAAACATCACCCATGGGTGGTGTCTCTTACACCCACTGGCAGAGATAACATCACGCTTTTCTTATTTTGTTTTATTTCCCATTCCCTTCCCTCCCCCCTTCCCCTAGCATTCCTCAGTTTGACAGTACTGCATATCCAGGCTTTACAAACCAATTGCCCATGCTATATACTTCCACCCTCCTATAAGAGACTTTCAGCATGGTGTTACTAATTCCTCTTATATCATCAGATATCTCTCCCTGTTGTCTAGTCAAGAGGTGATGCTTCCAGTTTGATGTAAATGATAGGTCAAGAGTTCTAATTTCACCAACTCAAAGCACTGCTGGCATAACATTATGGGCACCTTCTCCATTAGTATCCATTCCCCCTGCCAGCTATTGAGATACCCCTTCAGTGGCTATGTTGTTCACTCTTAATGTGGTGTTCTATGTCCTATCCAACTAGTATCTACTTGTGTTCTAGAACCCTACATCTCACTTACCTACCCCCATCATTGATCTCCCCCCTCTCCTTCCCCCCACCCCCTCTCCTTCCCAGTGATCCTATGATACCTCTCCCCCTATGTACTTGCCCTTGGTTTTCACAAGGTGAGTATGTCATTTTGAGCCCGAAGAGAAAGGGCATTCAAATATGGGTCCCAAGTGGTTAGAGAGAGATCTCTTTTCTACCCTTCCCATATTATAAATTGATGTAGGACATTCCGCCATTCCCAATATCCAGGCCTCAACAGGTCGCGCCAGTGTCTCAAAATGCATAACTTGGTGATCAGGCAAACCTGCACCATCACTTGGCCCCCCCGCCCTCCTCACCCTTTGTGCATCCAAGACCGCAAATCTTGCATGAGAGTCTGAATATCTGCCCAAATTATTTTTATTTTTTCACATGCCCAGAACATATGTCCCAATGCGGCCATCTCACATTCACACCATGGGCACTGCGTTTTCAGCAAAGCCCACCTGCCAGGCCCTCCATGGAGAGAGATACGCCCTTGACAAGATTTTAAATTGCATTTCTCTCATTCGGGCTCCCTGGGCCAATCCTGGTATTCGTGTCATCACCATTTCCCAAGCGAATCCCTCCAGGTGTATACCTAAGTCCATCTTCCATTTACTAATCCATTGCTCAAATTGTCTTGCTCGTGGGAGATCCTGTATCTTTTTACAATATTGTGTTACTGAAAGCCGCATTCAGTCTTCAAATTCAAACCAAATTTCAAATTTATTAAATACCTCTTGTTTCAACCCTTGTCCTCCCGAAGAGGAAAAACAGTGTTGAAGATGAATGTGCGAGAATTGTTGTCCCCTTGGCAATCTATAGCAGTCTTGCAGGTCCCCCATCGAGAGACGTTTACCCTCTTCATCGATAACTTGCCTAATTTGTGGTGGTCCCTTTGAGGCCCACACTCGGAAAGCTCATGTGTCTAATCCCGGGGACACTTCAAGTAGTCTGCAGAGTGTTTTCCACCCAGTGCACACCCCATTTATAAGTAGACTATCACGAACCAGTGGGTGCAACTGAGCCCTTGGAGTATGTTGCACAGATGTCAATGCAGCAGGCGCAACTATAGCCACCTCCATTTCTCTAGGTGTAAAGACCGATTGTTCCCCTAGCCAGTCACGAACATGGCGGAGCACACAAGCCAAATTATACTGCAATATATCTGGAAGGCCCATCCCCTCTCTTTGCCAGGGCCCCTGCAACTAAGCATTTGTTAGCAGAGACCTTCCCTCGCCAAAGAAAGCTCTGCACATGTTTTTCTACAGTCTGTATGTCCCGACGGTGCATCAGTAATGGCAGTAGTTGCAAGACATACAAGACCCAGGGAAATACCACCATTTTATATGCTGCAATCCTACCCAACAGGGACAGTGGGAGAGGGGTCCAGTCTCTTAGTTTATCCCACACCCAGTTAACTAGAGGGTGCATGTTTAAGCCATAAAGGCGGCTCTGGGTGGCCGGCAGCCAGATACCAAGATACTTAAATTTGTCTTCCGTCCATTTAAATGGAAATAACATTGGCCAAATATTACGGAGGTTGTCAAGTACATCCAGGGCTTCGGACTTGGATTTATTCAACTGCAGCCCCGCTGCCTCTCCAGATTTCTCTGTTTCTGATAGTAACTTAGGCAAAGCCTCCAGTGGGGAGGTTGTCAATACAAGTAAGTCGTCTGCAAAGGCGGAGTCCTTTAAATATGGTCTTTCCCATTTCCACCGTTGGTATATCCTCCCACAAATGCATAAGCTGCAAAAGAGGATCCAATGACAGGACAAACAGCAATGGTGAAAGTGGGGAACCTTGCCTTGTACCCCTCTCCAGCTCAAAAGAAAGAGGTATTGTCCCCATTCACCCCCACCATTGCCTACGGATGGTGATAGAGTCCAGACCCCTCAGCTAAAGTCGTCTCTCAGTCCATATGCCTCTAAGATCTCAAAAAGGTAGTTCCAGCATACCCTATCAAATGCTTTTTCAGCATTGAAGCTTATGAGGAGAGCAGCGACCCAGTCCCTATGTATCTTTTCCAATGACGCTATAATCTTCCACTGTGTATCTTCCCCATACAAATTCTGTCTGACATGAATGTACCAACTCTGGACGACATGTGGCCAGGCGTTCTGCCAAAACCTTGGCAAACAATTTTAGATCCATATTTAATAAGGATTTTGGGCGATAGGATTCTTAAGTAGTTTTGGTCCTTACTTGGCTTGGGCAATACCACTATGCATGCTGTGTTGACGTCATAAGTTAACTTTCCAGTCATTTAACTATACATTAAACACATCCGCCATCGGACCTACCAGCTTTTTTTAAAAATTTATTTATTGCAGTATTCACTTTACAGCCACAATAGTGAAAACAGAAATAGAATCAAATTAATAAAGGATAATCATTATCATATTCAAAATACATAAACTCTACAGCCCACTATACAAAGCAAAAGATCCAAACACAAGAAAAAGCAAAAAAAACAAAAAAAAAAAAAAAAAAGGAAATAACAGAACTTAAAGAAGCACATCAATCGGTCCCCCACCCAAGCAATCACAGTGGTGCATATTATGAGCAAACCACCTGCAAGCTTTTCTCCTCTTTTGTCACAATAATAACCCAATAGTAGTTTTGGTTATTTATTTTTTGATATCACTTTTATATACTGCCCCTTCCAGAGATCAGGGGTGGTTTACATTGAACAAACCAGCACTTTTATTTAACCTATACATTCAGCCCATCTGCACAATCATTAAAAGGCACAAGGTCCACTACACCCTATATGCTGATGACATAATGATCAACTCTCTCCAATCAACCTTCACAACCCAGACTACTCAAAATTGACAGACTGCTTAGAATAAATAAGCTGGCTAACCCAAAACAACCTAAACATCAACCACACTAAGACTGAAGCACTCCTGGTCACACGAAACACAGGATTCACTCCACCATACTCAATCCAGCTCAGAAAACACACCATATCCATCAAAATGGAAGTGAAGTATCTTGGAGTCACCCTGGACCGCAAATTAAATCTGCAATCCCACATAAACAAGACAACCAAGAGCGCCTACCACAAATTGAGTATCATTAGACGGCTCAAACCACTACTCAGCCTAGAACACTTTTGCACCGTGCTCCAGGCTATAATCACGCCCATCTTGGACTACTGCAACCCCATATACCTAGGCCTACCCAAACACGCACTCCGCCCCCTACAGATGGTACAGAATACTGCTGCCCATATTATAATTGGCTCATCTAAATATGATCACATCACCCCCCTCTCGAACCACCTTCATTGGCTCCCCATTACCTCCCATATCAAATATAAATCTGCTCTAAACATTTTCAAAATCAAGCAATCCATCTCGGCAGGCGTATTGAAGAACCTCATTAATATGAACTGCTTGAGACCCAGAAGGCGCATCACCACCTATACCATCACCACCCCCAGCGTATACGCCAAATCCAAACAATCCACATCCGGAAGAGCTTTCTCCCTGGGTTGCCCCTGCGCTTTGGAATGCCCTCTAAGACACTCTAAGAGAGCTACCTTGGACTCCAAGGACTTCCAGAAGAAGCTGAAAACAACTCTCTATGTGGAACATTTTGGAGACATTACATAACAGAATGAACACAAGCCCTTACCCCAGATGGTGAATTCCTCCCACCCCACCTAACTCGCCACTTACCCCATCTCTACCCCCACCCGCCCAGTACAACTAATATCTGTCTGTAATATAATGTAAATAGCTCATTCTGTAAATAGTTGAACCAATCTCATGCATGCCCCCTCTTGCATTGTTTTATGTAAAAGCCACATGTTACACTGTAAACTGCTTGATTTTAAGAGAAGGCAGTATAGAAAACCTGCTAAAAAAATAAATAAAAGAACCATAGAAAATCTTGAACTATATACAAAGTAGTTGCCTGGATCTTGAGCTATTATATAGGGTGCTATTGATAATAAATATAGCATTGACTATATACATTTAGATTGGTTGTGAGAGATGTGTGAACGGGCAGCATTCTATGCATTGTTGTTTTCAGTAAACAGTAGTGTCTTTAGGTGTTTCCTAAATGTTTGGAGGTCTTCGATAGATCTAATGTGGACTGGCAGAAGGTGCCATAATTTGGGTGCAATGTAGGCGAAGGCTCTTTTGCTGGTTACCTGTTTTGTACTACGGATTGATGATGGTACTGCAAGTGTGCTTAGATTGCTATTTCTTCTGCTCCTGGTCTCTGCTTGAGTATGAATCATAGATGTGAGGAATGAGGGTGAGATGCTATGTAGTAGCTTGAAAGTGGTAATTATTACTTTATATTTTATTCTACTCATTAATGGGAGCCAGTGCAGATCTTTAAGGATTGGTATGATCTGTCAGGCATGCTTCAGCTATTATTCGGGCAGTCACATTTTGAGTTATTTGGAGGGTGTTGATTGTCTTTCTGGGCAGACCCTGTAGTAAACTGTTGCAGAAGTCCCAATGCGGGGTTATGAGCGCCTGGATTACCATTTGAAAATTGCTGGGTTCTAGGCGAGGTCTTAGGTTCTGGATGGATCTTTTTTTTAAAGAATATAGTCCTAGCTCTTTTCTTACCTGGGATGACATAATGAGTGATTTGTACAAGATGATTCCCAAGTATTTCACCTCCTATTTTACTTGGATGGCGGTGTTTGGTATCTTAATTTCAGTAAGGGGGGGTGAAGATTTGATTTCTTAACATAATTTCAGTTTTTTTGAAGTTGATTTGGAGGTTGTTCTCACAAAGCCAGGACTCTGCTTCAAGGATGCATTCGATGTGAAAAACTGTGTTTTTTGTGGGGGGGGGGGTTTGTATTTAACTTTTTATTAGAGGTTTCAGGATATAATACAGACATCACTGCAATCAAACATTGTATACAATCCACCACTGCAACATGCAACCTTACTTTTCCCCATAGAACTTTTATAACCTACAAAAACTTACTCCACCCCCTCCCCCTCCCCCCCATCGGAGCCCAGCATAGGATCATAGTCTAACAAATCACCATATGCGGAAACCCCCAACCCCCCCAACCTTCAGAACCCCTTAACCCCCCCAACCTTCAGAACCCCTTAACCCACCACCAGAACCAGAACGCCCCCCATCTATAGTCCAGATATCCCCCCTACCCCTCCCCCTCATCTCCAACCCGCCGCCAAACCTCCCCCCAAAGTACCTCAAATTTATCAACCCTTCCGCGTCTAGCCGCCGTGAACTTTTCCATCAGGACAATATGCCTCAGCCGTTGCACAAAGCTCTCTTCCAATGGTGCCTCCCTCTGTTTCCAGGCCGCTGCTACTGCACACCGTGCAGCACAGAGACACGCCAACACTACCCGCCCCCCCCTGCTGCTTCTCCGCCCCACACCATGAGAGAAGAAATATACCAGGCTGCAACCCCACTTCCACCCCTACCACCCGCACAATCCACTGCTGTACCCCTCTCCAGAAGTCCAATATTTTAATACACCCCCACCAAATATGCTAGAAAGTGCCCTCCTCCCCGCAGTCCCGCCAGCAGGCTGCCGACACCCCCGGAAACATCTTATGCAGCCGCATGGGCGTATAATACCAGCACACCATAATCTTAATACCATTCTCCCGAATACTGCTAGCTAGGGGCGCTTTCCTACCCTGGGCCCACACCATCCTCCAATCTTTCAACTCCAAAGACACCCCCAGATCCTCCTCCCACTCCCGCATATATTTGAACCGCCCGCCCTCTGCTTCTCGTACTCCCCTATACAGCCCAGAAATCATCCCCCGACCCCCCTTACTCCCCAACCAACAAACCTCCACCAACGACAGTCCCTCCTTCAACCCCCCCTTCGTTGCACCTGCCGCATATATTGACTAACTTGCAGATACGCAAATCTATCCTCCACCTCCAAGCCATATAATTCTTGTAACTTCTCAAAACTCTGCAGGACCTCTCCCTCCCATAATTGAAAAAAGCACTCCAACCCTTTGGACGTTCACCGGTCAAATCTCCCCCCCTCCCACCCTGGACGAAAAAGTTTCCAACCCCTCCACGGGGTCAACATCGACAGCTCCAACCCCTGCTCCCTCCGCCGCCTTACCCACCACCCATCCCAAATCCCTGCCACGGCTCTCATCCCCGGAGTACCAACCCCCAATTCCCTCCGAATGCTCGGAGAGGCCCACAGCCAGGCATCCAAGCGCCCCCCCTTCACATAAGACTTTTCCAACTGCACCCCCGGCTTCTCCTCCACCCCCTTCCTCCAATCCATACCCTGACTCATCTGAGCTGCTCTATAGTAATCCAGGAAATTCAGAACCCCCAACCCCCCCTCCTCCACTTTAGCAAACATGACTGCCCTAGCTATCCTCGGCGGCTTCCGCTTCCAAATATACTGAAAAATCTTCCTTTGCAAGCCCCTCAATACTTCCCCAGGCACCTTAAACAACAGCGCTTGAAACAAGTATAACAACTTCGGGAGTACCGCCATTTTAACCACCGCTACCCTCCCCAACCAAGAGGTCTCGTATCCCGTCCAGCCCTCTAAATCCTTCCCAATCCCCTTCAGGACTTTCGGGTAATTAGCGTCATAGGTGTCCTCATACTGTGCCGTTATCTGCACCCCCAAATACCCTAGTGATTTCTCCACCCATCTCACCGGATATGCCCATCTTAACCGCGACACCACTTCTGGAGCAAGCGAGATATTAAGCACCTCCGTCTTATCTATATTCATTCAAAAGCCCGACACCCTCCCATAGCTTTCTAATTCCCTCATAACCACAGGTAATACTTCTTGTGGCTTACAAATATACAACAAAATGTCATCCGCATACAACGAGATCTTATGTTCCACCCCCCCCAACCAACCCCACAATCTTTTCATTGGCCCGCACTTGCTGCGCAAACGGCTCAACTACCATTGCAAAAAGCAACGGTGACATGGGGCACCCTTGCCTCGTCCCCCGGCTGAGGTCAAAGGCCCTCGAGTATCCCCCATTAACTTTCACTCTTGCCCTCGGACCCATATACAACCCCCCCCCCCCCACCCATTTCACAAAATTTGGCCCACACCTCATCGTACCTAAAACCTGCATCAAAAAACTCCAGTGCACCCTATCAAACGCTTTTTCAGCATCTATCGACATTAAGATACAAACTTCCTTTCCCTGCCTGGCCTCCCAAACCACCCCCATCGCCCTCTTAATATTATCCCTCGCCTGCCTCCCCACAATAAACCCGGACTGGTCGGCCCTGATCAACCCGGGAAGCAACGGAGCCAGTCTATTGGCTAACACTTTCGCCATCAGTTTAACATCAGCATTTAATAAAGATATGGGCCTATACGAACTGCAGCACCGAAGATCCTTCCCTTTCTTCGGGAGAACTGTAATCCCCTCCGTTAACATCTCCCTCGTCAGCTCCCCGCCATCCTCTAACATCCCATTAAACACCCTTCCCAAAAGATCCCCAAAGTCCTCAAAGAACACCTTATGGAAACCCCCAGAAAACCCATCAATCCCTAGGGCTTCCCCCCCCCCCCCCCACTAATCCCTTCACCGCTCTTCCCAGTTCTGCTACTGAAATAGCTGCCTCCAACCCCCCCCCCCCCCGCGCCGCCTCCGTCATCTGGGGAAGTTGAATCTCCTCCAAGTACTGCCTTATAGAATCGTCTTCTATCCCACTATCCTTCCGGTAAAGGGCCTGATAATACTGTGCAAAGCTTTCCCGAATACCAGCTTCCTCACAACACATCTCCCCTGTCTCCTGTTTGATTTGACAAATCATCGCATTCACTCGCCGTTGCTTCAACTTCCTAGCCAATAGCCTACCCGCCTTGTCGCCAAACTCATAAAACACTTGCTTCACCTGGTTCACCTGGAACGCAATACTGTCAACCTGCAGCTTCCGTAGCTCACCTCTCAACCTTTCCACCTCCCACCTATCCTTTACCTTCCCAGAGCCTTGAAAGGCCCGCTCCGCTTGCTGCAACTGCCCCCGCAATCCCTCCTCCTCCACTCCCCGTTCTCTTTTAAACTTCGCCCCCACATAATAAATCGACCACGTAGCACGGCCTTCAACCCCTCCCACACCACCACTGTCCACACCTCCCCCGTATAATTCTTCTTTAAATAGTCCTTGATCACCCCTTTGATATCAGCCACCACTTCTGGCCTTTTCAGTAAGCTCTCATTTAAGCGCCAGAACTTCACCCCCTCATCCCACCTTCCGCTCACTACCAGCTCTACCGCACTATGATCCGTCCAAACCACCAGCTCAATCCCCTCCCCCTTCACCCTCCCCATCCACTCCGCCTCCACCAACACCATGTCAATCCGACTCCAGCTACCATGTGGCGCGGAATAAAAAGTAAATTCCCTCCTGGGATTCTTCACCCTCCAGGCATCCAATAAATGAAACCGCTTCATCATCTGTTTTAACCCTGCCCTATCTTTCCCCCCGCCATCCGCCCCCTGTGGTTGCCTATCTAACCCCGGTTGCAGCACAACATTAAAATCCCCCCCCCCCCCAATTAACCGCCCTTTCACATTCTACTCCAGCACCTTACCCACATCCTTCCAAAAGGCCCCTTGGCTCCCATTAGGCCCATAGATGGACACACAGGTAAATTCCTCCCTCCCCATCACCCCCCTCACCCCCACAACCCTCCCCTCAAAATCCCGAAAGCTTCCCTGCACCTGTATCCCACAACCCGTCTTAATCAGGATAGCTACCCCCCCCCCCCCCCCCCCCTTTTTGCTCCCGGCCCTATGGCAAGAGAAATATTGATCCTGAAAGCTCCCATGCTGAAGTCGTCCCACATCCCCCCACCGCAAGTGCGTCTCTTGAAGCAGCACCACCTCCCAATCCAACCGCAAGAGCTCCCTAAATAAACTCCTCCGCTTAAAGGGTGTATTCAACCCCTTAACATTCAGAGTCCCGACCTTCACCATAAGGTACAAGCTCTACCGTACCGCCCCCCGGTCTTGGAGATACCCCCCCCCCCTGCCTCCCTGGGTGTTTTTTGTGTTTACTGGGGTGAACAATATAACATTGGCATATAAGAGGTAACCTAATTTATGTTTTTTCAAGATTGAGCAGATTGGTTGAAGATAGAGGTTAAAAAGGAGTGCTGATAAAGCTGAGCCCTGAGGAATTCCCTATTCTTGTGGGAAGGTCGTGGAGGATTCTTGATCACTTCTTACGTATTGGTATCTGTTGGTGTGATGTATGACTTAAACCATTGAAGGGCTGTACCTGCTATTCCTGATTGTGTTAGTCTAGCGAGAAGTATATTATGATCCACATTGTCAAAGGCTGATGCGATGTCTATGAAGAAAAGTATGAAAGCTTGATTAATATTATCCATGCCACAGATTAGGGTGTCAAACAGGACCGTTAGTAAGGTTTCCACTCCGTGGTATGAGCGGAAACCGTACTGGTGTTCGTCAAGGGGATAGTTTGCGTCAATGTAGTCTTGCAACTGAGTGAACTATTTTTTCAATGATTTTTGCTAGAAATGGGATACTTGCGATTGGTCTATATAGGAAGTGGGATCATCTTTATTTAGGTTCAAAGTAAACCAAAGTTTTACCATTACATTGGACCAAACATACACAAGGAAACCTTAACATAAATGAAAATCCCAGGGCTAACACTCTGGTGCGTAATGACAGAAATTCCTGCTGACGCTTCTGAGTGAACCTGGAAAAATCTGGAAACACCCTTAGAACAAAAAAAACCATTTTATCCATAGAGCGGAAATAAAGCTTTAAAACAGCATTGCGGTCATATTCAAAAGCAAAAATAACTAACATTGTGGACCTCTGCATAACCACCTCCAAAGAGGACTCTAGGAACCCCGTAAGATCCACTTCCAAAGGGTCCCCTGGCTTTCCAGAAGCCTGCCCAGGGGTGCGATGTATTGAGCCCTAACTATAGGAGGCAAGTTTAGAGTGTCCATCCCTAATACCTCGACCAAGTATTTCTTCACCATGTCTATTGACGTTATAAGGGGAGACCTGGGAAAGCTTAAGAAACTTAAGGTTATTCCGATGCACTTGATTCTCAAGATGTTCCACTTATCTAAGGATGACACCACTGTCCTTCATCGGGGCATCCCCTATAACCTGGACAGCACTTATTCTATGTTCACATTAACAGAATCTAATGCTTGAGTATGATCCACAACTGTCTGAGCTATAGTACCTAAATCACCCACAGTTTTTTGAAAGTGTCTGCAATGAAGAGGAAAGTCCCTGGATGGCATCCCATAAAAACTCTGTCACAGCCATAGGTCTAACATCCCCAACTTTCTTCCTGGAAGTAAGCTCACCCAAGTCGTGCACATCATCATGCACAGTTCTTAAAGACTTCAGGCACATCCCCAATGCCCAATCTGCCTAGGGAGTCTACTCCGCTGCTCGGGATCCTCCTGGAAGGAAAATATCCTTGCCCTCACTGGAGTGCAGCGACTCCAAACCTCCGGCTGCCCACATTCTTCCACAGTTGGGATGCAGCGTATGCAATATGGGGCTTAGTGATGCCCTCCTCCCTCCCCCTCTCCCCCTCCATTCCTCACCAACCATCTCCAGAGTTACTCAGTGATGTTAGGATCCCCAGCCACCACCCTCTCATGTGTTCTCTCATTTTGCCCACCATATCCCTTTCATGACCCGTCTTCACCTCCCCGCTCCAAGTCTTTTCTAGTGCCCTTCTTGTCTTTCTCCCTCCCTTCTGTCTCCATATTCCTCCTTTACCTCTGCATTTATCCTATCCCTTATCCCTTCTTCTTTGACCCCACTCCCAACGCTCTTATTTTCCATACCCTTCTTAATCTACACAGAGACACACATTAACGTCAGCCTAATACAAAACAATACAAACAAGAAACACAGAACAAAACCATCGCAGTTGCCATTATTGCACTAGTCTCACCGGCCCCAGTGGCTCCAGGGCAGTCTTCCCCAGTAGCCTTGCCAGCCCCACGAAGCTCTTGTGCCACTTGGTCTCATAATTACTTAGGGGATTCAGTTGCTTATGCCTGTCCAGTTTAGCTGTAAAGTTCTCTGATCTGATAGCCCCATAAATTCCTCAGAGCATATATCCTTCATCGGTGTTCCTGGTGGTCTTGGCATTTTACTCTCTGCCTTTTTCATTTCTTTGCTGTCTGCTTGATTACAGGGCTAACACCAAGTCCAGGTACTGCTGTGCTGCTGCAGGGCTTTCCAGAGTCCTTGGGGCCCCATTGATGAAAAGCTTGATTTTAGCGGGGTGCAGCACAGCAAATTTATTTTTGGTCTCCAGTCTTTGGCACACTGCTGCATAAGCTCTCAGTTTAGCGCTCAATTCTACTAAATAGTCCTGATATGCTGAGATTTTTGTATTTCCACACACAATGGGACCATGGCTGCACATCTCTCGAAGGATTTTTTTCTTTATGCAAGAAATTAAGAAACCAGGCTATCACCACCCGTGGCCGTGTGTCCAAAGCTGCAATTGCCCCACTCGGTGCACCCTTTCCATTATTAGTGGCTTACAATGTTCATCCAACTCCAGGGCTTTAGGCAGAAGAGTTTCTAGGTAGCCGCGGAGCTCACTGTCTTTTACTGACTCCAATATGCCTATGAAACTGATATTTTTCCTTCTCCCCCGATTCTCCAGATCGTCAATTTTTGCGACCTGTTTCCCGCCAGTTCCTTGAGCTACTGGATCTCCTTATCCATGCTGTTTTGTCTGTCCTCCTCCTGAGAAATTCCTTTCTCCGCGTCCTTCAGTCTAGCATCCAGGGCCTCGAGGGACCTTGCCATCATGTCCAGCCGATCTGTAATTTCATTGAATTGCCCTGTAAGCGCCCCAACCACTTCCACTAGTGCAGCTTGTCCTGGGAGCTCGGTGATGTGATGGGGGAGGGGGGTTGGCCATCTTGGCTGACTGCGCTGGGGTTTTCTCCCATTTGCGTCTAGCGATTTTCATTTCTCAGTGCAATGATTTTACTGCTCCCCTGCTGCCTGGGAAGTTTTTCTCTCCTTTGCTGTAATTTTTATGGAGCAGTTTAAGGTTTATTTTGCTGCAGAGGCCCTTGTAGTAGCTGGGAATCCCAGAGAGAGCACAGCACATGTCTTGCTCTCTCAACACATCACAAGACTCCTCGATTGATCGGCATGTAATCTTGAGTTAGTGACACATTAGTAATTTTGAGTAGTGCTGTTAACAGATCAGATCAGATCTGATGATTTTAATCCAACTGATGAAACATGGGTCTAGTTGAGGACGTTCTAGTGTTGAGGCCCCTGATTGTTGTATCAAGTAATTATGCGGTTATTGAGAGTGAAGGTTTGCCATGCATGATTGGGGGTTGAAGATGGATGGGGGGGTATATGGATGGGAGGGGGGGGCATGTGTATTTTTAAAAAACATTCACATCTGATGTAAACTCTTGACTTTTAAAGCTGCTCCTTTTTATTTTTTTTCTAACCATTTTTCTCATTTTATCATAGTCTCTCTTGAAAATTCAACACTAACACAGTAAATTTCTTTTGCATACTCCAGTTAAGTCAAATTTGATCATGTTATGGTCTCTAGTACCAAGTAGTCCCAGCATGATTAGCTCTTATACCAAATCCGCTGCTTCACAAAAGACTAAGTCTAAAATAGCTCCTTCTCGTGTCTTTTTCCTAAATTTGGGGAACCCCGGACATAGACCTCTTTGCAAGTCCGTGGAATGCCAAACTTCCCTGGTTCTGTTCCAGAATTCCGTGTTAGGGAGTTCAGGCCAAGGATGCCTTCCTTCTTCACTGGGGTCAAGACTTCCTTTATGCCTTTCCACCCATTCCCCTAATTCCCAAAACACTTTTCAAGCTTCAGAGAGACCGAGGTTCCATGATCCTCATAGCACCACATTGGCCACGCCAAGTGTGGTACCCTCTACTTCTGCATCTCTCTCAAGCTCCTTCCCTGGAGTTGGGCTCTGCACCAGATCTTCTATCCCAGGAAGACGCAACGTTGTGGCACGACAAACGCCCAGTCTCTCCATCTCAGGGCCTGGTTGCTGAAGGCCTAGACCTTCAAGTTTTTCATCTCTCTCAGCAAGTCAGAGATATTCTTCATGCTTCTAAAAAGCCTTCCACTAGACGTTCTTATGCTTTCAAATGGAAAAGATTTACCATTTGGTGTTCAGAGAAGGGTCTTAAACCTCTTGCAATACCTTTGAATTCTTTACTAGAGTATCTTCTGCATCTATCCCATGCAGGCCTTAAAACAAATTCAGTAAGAGTCCATTTGAGTGCTATTGCAGCGTCCCTCAAGCCTCTCAATGGACAGCCTATTTCCTCTCATCCTCTTATAGCGAGATTCATGAGAGGCCTTCTTTTAACTAAACCTCCCATTAGACCACCTCCAGTGGCATGGGACTTAAATCTGGTTCTTGGCCAGCTTATGAAGCCACCCTTTGAACCTTTAGCCACCACCACCTTGAAATTTCTTTCTTGGAAGGTTATCTTTCTCATTGCAATCACCTCAGCATGCCGCATCAGTGAATTGCAAGCCTTGGTGGCTAACCCTCCTTATACAAGGTTCCATCATGATAAGGTAGTCCTCAGGACCAATCCACACTTTATGCCCAAAGTGGTCTCGCCTTTTCATCTGAACCAAGAGGTATACTTACCTGTCTTTTTTCCAGGACCTCATGCATCAAGTGCAGAGAGGAATCTTCATACTTTGGATTGTAAAAGAGCTCTCGCCTTTTACTTAGAACACAGCAACATAGAAAGTCTTCTCAACTCTTTGCTTTTGATCCTTCCCATTTAGGACTTCCAGTATCTAAGAGAACACTGTCTAACTGGATTGCTCAGTGTATTTCTTTCGCCTACCAGAGTAGGAACCTTTCTCTGGAGGGCCATGTCACAGCTCAGCTCACAATGTGTGAGGGCCATGGCAGCCTCAATGGCTCATCTAAACTCTGTGTCCATCGACCAAATCTGTCGAGCGGCCACCTGTGCCTCGGTTCATACCTTCACAGCGCATTACTGTTTGGACAAGGACTCCCGCCGGGATGCCTCGTTTGGTCAGGCTGTTCTCAAACTCCAGTTTCATTCCTAATCAACTCCTACCCACCTACTTTGGTTGGATGCCAGAGATCCATGGGGGGAGGTAGAGCCCTTTTCAAGGACACACAACTCTGGGGTCTCTCCCTGGCATCTGCAGCTAGGGAGTCCCCGTATGTGAAGACTCAATCTCCAGGAACAAGCAGGAATAAGTCCTCACATATGGGTAAGTCGGAACCGACGGAGCCCGCGCGGGAAAGCTCCCCAGCTTTTCAGATGAAAAGCTTTTGGGGCTTCCCACAGTGCATGCGCGCTGCCTTCCCGCCTTCCTTACCAGCTCTCTTCAGTTTCTCTTTTTCCGCGGAGCCAGCAGGTCGTGTTCCTGTCACCGCTGAAGAAATTGTTATTTTAATTTGTTTCTTTTGACCGCGTACCTGCCTTTCCCATACCAAAACCAGTACTGCCGGTCTCTCTTTCTTTCTTTTAAAAAAAAAAAAAAAAAATCTTATTTTCTCAGCACAGCTTGGTAACTTTTGTTAGGCCTTCAGGCCTACACAAATTCTCCTCATGGAGAAACCAGCTCCTGGTTTTAAAAAGTGTACCAAGTGCAATGCTGTTATTTCTCTCACAGACACCCATGAATGGTGTCTTAAATGTTTAGGACCTGACCACTCCATACCGGACTGCCCATTCTGCTCCCAGATGTCTAAACGTGGTATGCAGAACCGGGCCAACAAGTTCCATGTGCTGTTTGCTTCAGATAATCCAGCATCACAGTCATCCAGGTCTTCCTCTCCGGATGGATCTCAGGTAACCAAACTTTCTGTGGGCAAATCCTCTAAAAGCAAATCTCTTTCAAAAGATCGAGAGGCTCTCAATCTTGAGTTCGAGGATTCTGCCCAGACCAAAAAACCCCGGCGGGAGGCTCCGGCCTCCAAAGCATCACCTATGGGGTTACAGGTTGACATCGATGGCACGGCCTCGACTGATCACCTGTTAGACTGCTCTGGGGTACCGGTCGATACCGGTACCGACATCCAGGCAGCAGTGGCGTCCATGGGCAATACTGTCCAGACCATGCAGCAGGCCGTTTTGGCTTTCATTAAGGCTGCGACGCCCTCGGTACCAATTCCATCGGTACCGACCCCGGTTCCGGTATCCACGGAACCGAGACCATCGACTTCCAAGCGTCGATCGGTTCTGCTTGCTGGATTCAGGCTTTTGCCCGATACCAATCCCATGCCCGATACGCCCGATGTCGATATCGATCGGTACGCGTATCGTGCATTGCAAGCACAGAGAGAATACTCAGATTCTTCTGATGAGTTCAATTCCTCTGATGACTCTGCTGAGTTTGATCTTCCTGAGGAGCCCTCTTCTCTAAAGAGGAGGATGTCTCCTCCAGAGGATTTATCCTTTCAGGATTTCATTGTTGATGTAGCTAAAGCACTTTCTATTGCTACATCTGCTGAAAAGGAACCCAGATCAAAAAAATTGGATATTTTAGGATACTCTAAACCTCCTAAAGAGGCAGTTACTCTGCCTATCCATGAAATCCTTCAAGAACACTTGATGGATTTGTGGGAGACTCCTCTAACCCTGTCTCCTCATTCCCGTAGGTTGGACACCATGTACCGGGTCCTCCCTCCTCCTGGGTTTCAAAAGACTCAGCTGCCTCACCACTCCATTGTGGTGAAGTCTGCTATGAAGAAGATAAAGAGTCCTAAAAGGCATTCCTCTACCCCTCCAGGGCGAGAATGTAAGACCCTCGACTCTTTTGGTAGAAAGATCTTTCAGGCTAGTATGCTTATAGCCAGGATCAATTCTTACAGCCTTTATATGGGCATGTTTCTCAGAGAACTTGCCCTAAAGGTACGGCATTTAGCCCCCTTTATCCCTGAGGATAAAAAGGAGGACTTCACTACTCTGGTGACACAACTTTCAGAGGTCTCCAAGTTTTCCAACAGGGCAGCCTTTGATTCCTTTGAGGTTGCTGGCAGGGCTTCGGGAATCGCTATTGCAGCCCGACGTCTTGCTTGGCTCCAGCCTTCTGACCTAGAACCCTGGGTCATGGATGGCTTAAGGAATCTGCCCTGTACAGGAGAGAACTTATTTGGTGAGGACTGGCAAATTAAAGCTGCTCAAATGGACGCAGAAAATGCCACTCTAGATAGACTTTCTAAGTCTACTTCTACTCCTGCCAAAAAGAAACCTTTTAAAAGGCCGTACTACAAGAAGGCCAGATTTTCCACAAATACTGGCCAACAATCTTCTCAGCCTCGCTTTGCTGCTAAACGTCAGCAATCTAAGCAAGTAAAGTCAAAGTCTGCAGTGTCTGATACACCCCAGCAGGCTCAACCCCCTCAGGGGTTTTGACTTGCCCCTAGAGAACTTACCATTTCTGGCTCTGGAACAACCAGAGCCTCTCACCATACCGGGAAGGTTAGCTCACTTTGCTCCCAGATGGGAGCAAATAACATCAGAGCAATGGACCCTCTCTATCATCAGAGAGGGCTACAAACTGCATTTCTCCAGCCTTCCTCCCCATACCATGGTGAGGCAATTCAGTTCTCCCCCATCTCTTCTGACCCTGTTGGGTCAGGAAGTCTCCTCTCTCCTTGCCCAAGGGGCAATAGAGGAGGTTCCTCTTCCTCAACAGGGGTTAGGGTTCTACTCCCCTTATTTTCTCATAACAAAGAAGACAGGGGGCTTCAGACCTATCCTAGATCTGAGAGAATTGAACAAGTTTCTATTCAAGGAGAAATTCAAAATGCTCTCTCTGGGCATTCTCCTTCCATACCTTCAGAGTCAGGATTGGCTTTGTTCTCTAGATCTCAAGGATGCGTACACTCATATACTCATCCATCCATCCCACAGAAAATATCTTCGATTTCTGTTCCAGGGAAAACATTTCCAATACAGAGTACTTCCCTTCGGTCTCGCCTCTGCTCCAAGAGTATTCACAAAATGCATGGCAGTCGTAGCCGCATTTCTAAGAGGCATGGGAATCTTCGTGTTCCCATATCTGGACGACTGGCTCATCCGAGCTCCATCTCAGTCAGAAGTCCAGATTTCCTTGGACCGCACAAGGCGTATTCTTCAATATCTGGGACTTGTGGTAAACATTCCCAAGTCCCAACTCATCCCTACTCAGTCCCTGGAATTCATAGGGGCTTATCTGGATTCCACCACTGCAAGGTCCTACCTTCCTCTGGTCCGAGGCCAACGGCTAATAAGCTTGGCCTCCCAGGCTCAGTCCAGAAGTCACTTGTCAGCCAGAGAAATGCTGCAACTTCTGGGCCACATGGCCTCCACGGTTCATGTGGTGCCCTATGCTCGTCTCCATATGAGAGCAGCTCAATGGACATTGGCCACCCAGTGGTCTCAAGCATCGGGACTGCTGTCAGACCAGGTACTCACCTCAAAACGTCTGTTTTGGTCTCTCAAGTGGTGGACATCCTCCAAAAATCTGTTGTTGGGGACCCCCTTCCAACCTTCTTTGCCCCAAGCAACCCTCACAACAGATGCCTCCCAAACAGGGTGGGGAGCTCATCTTCAACATCTCTCCACTCAGGGAACCTGGTCTCCCCAAGAGACCACCCTTCATATCAACCTTCTGGAACTGCGAGCAATCTTCCTTGCCCTCACAGTCTTCCATACCCTCCTTGCCAGCCTGACTGTCCTAATTCAGACAGACAATCAGGTGGCCATGTTCTATGTCAACAAGCAAGGAGGGACGGGCTCTCTGTCGCTTTGCAACGAAGCTCTCAGATTATGGGCTTTCGCCAGAGAGCATCAAATTCATCTTCTGGCAGTGTATCTTCCAGGAGTTCAAAACTCTCGGGCAGACAGACTCAGTCGAGTTCTGCTTCCACACGAGTGGTCCCTGCATATGGACCAGATACACAGAATCTTCCAGGAATGGGGGACCCCGGACATAGACCTCTTTGCAAGTCCGTGGAATGCCAAACTTCCCCGGTTCTGTTCCAGGACTCCGTGTCAGGGAGCTCAGGCCAACGACGCCTTTCTCCTGCATTGGGGTCAGGAATTCCTGTATGCTTTTCCACCCATTCCTTTGATTCCCAAGACTCTGTTCAAACTTCAGAGGGATCACGGGTCGATGATCCGTATAGCTCCACGCTGGCCACGCCAAGTGTGGTTCCCTCTACTTCTACAGCTCTCCCAGGGTTCCTCCCTGGACCTGGGAGCTGCGCCAGACCTTCTGTCTCAGGAGAAAGGGACTTTGTGGCACCCAAACCCCAAGTCCCTACATCTCCGAGCTTGGTTACTGAAGGCTTAAGCCTTCATGAGTTTAATCTTTCTCAGCCAGTGAAAGATATCCTTCATGCCTCTAGGAAACCCTCTACCAGGCGTTCCTATGCTTTCAAATGGAAACGTTTTTCCATTTGGTGTGCTCAACAGGGTCTTGACCCTCTGGCACTTCCTTTGAATTCTCTACTAGACTATCTCCTGCATCTTTCCAATGCAGTCCTCAAGACGAATTCAGTACGAGTCCATTTAAGTGCTATTACAGCATCCTTAAAACCTATAAATGGACAACCTGTCTCCTCTCATCCTCTCGTTGCAAGGTTCATGAGAGGCCTGACCCTAACTAAACCTCCCATCCGACCTCCGCCGGTAGCATGGGATTTGAACCTAGTTCTAGGTCAGATTATGAAACCACCTTTTGAGCCTTTGGACTCTACCTCCTTGAAATTTCTTTCCTGGAAGGTTCTTTTCCTTATTGCAGTCACTTCGGCTCGCCGCATCAGTGAACTGCAGGCTTTGGTGGCTAATCCACCTTATACCAGATTTCATCATGGTAAGGTGGTCCTTAGGACGAATCCCCACTTTAAGCCCAAAATGGTCTCGCCTTTTCATCTTAATCAAGAGGTATATCTACCTGTTTTTTTCCAGGCTCCTCATGCATCCAGTGCAGAGAGGAACCTTCATACTCTTGACTGTAAAAGAGCTCTCGCCTTTTACCTCAACAGGACTCAGCCACATCGAAAGTCTTCCCAACTTTTTGTGGCTTTTGATCCTTCTCATTTGGGACTTCCAGTCTCCAAACGTACACTTTCCAATTGGATTGCTCAGTGTATTTCTTTTGCTTATCAGACAGAGTAAGAACATTTCTCTGGAAGGCCATGTCACAGCTCACAATGTGAGAGCCATGGCTACTTCTATGGCTCATCTTCACTCTGTATCCATAGATCAGATCTGTCGAGCAGCCACTTGGGCCTCGGTTCATACCTTCACAGCCCATTACTGCTTGGACAAGGACTCCCGCCGGGATGCCTTGTTTGGTCAGGCTGTCCTCAAACACCTGTTCCATACTTAAGCAACTCCTGCCCACCTTCCCTGAATGGATGCCTGAGATCCATACGAAGATGGTTTACCCTTGGAGGGGGATCTCCCAGGCATCTTAGCTAGGGAGTCCCCCATATGTGAGGACTTATTCCTGCTTGTTCCTGGAGATAGCACAGTTACTTACCTGTAACAGGTGATCTCTGGGAACAGCAGGAATTAGTCCTCACAACCCACCCACCTCCCCTAGGAGTTGTATCTTCTATCTATCTATCTTCCTTTCCTCTCTCTCTATTGTCTCAGCTATAAACTCGAACTGAAGAGAGCTGGTAAGGAAGGCGGGAAGGCAGCGCGCATGCGCTGTGGGAAGCCCCAAAATCTTTTCATCTGAAAAGCTGGGGAGCTTTCCCGCGCGGGCTCCGTCGGTTCCGACTTACCCATATGTGAGGACTAATTCCTGCTGTTCCCAGAGATCACCTGTTACAGGTAAGTAACTGTGCTTTCCTGCTTGTTCCTGGAGATAGCACAGTTACTTACCTTTAATGTGATCTCTGGGAGCAGCAGGAATAAGTCTTCACAACCCACCCACCTCCCCTAGGAGTTGTATCTCTCTATCTATCTTTCCTTCCCTCTCTCTCTCTTTGTCTCAGCTTTAAAACTCGAACTGGAGAGAGGCAGTTGGGAAAGGCGGGAAGGCAGCACGCAGGCGCTGTGGGATGCTCCAAAAGCTTTCTGATTGGACGCTGGGGAGCGTTCCCGTGCAGGCTCCGTCAGTACCGACGATACCCATATGTGAAGACTTATTCCTGCTGTTCCCAGAGATCACCTGTTACAGGTAAGTAACTGTGAATTTCCCGGGCCTTGGTGCTTCTGAGTGACTCTAATTATCTCCAGGAACAAGCAGGAATGAGTCTTCACATATGGGTACGTCAGTACCGATGGAGCCTGAGGGGGAACGCTCCCCAGCGTCCAATCAGAAAGCTTTTGGGAGCATCGCTCAGCGCCTGCGTGCTGCCTTACCGCCTTTCCAACTGTCTCTCCTCAGTTTCCGTTTTTCCGCGGAGCCGGCAGGACGTCTTCCTGTCACCACAGAAAAGTTTTTCTTTAAATCTTTTACTTTTTGTTTTCTTGTGGTCGCGGCTGTTTCCCCGACTCCACCGGTACCGCCGTTGGTTTTTTTCTTTTCTTTTTCCTAAAACTCAGGGAGTTTTTTTCCCTCTGTTTCTGTCTTGAATTTTTGGGCCTGTAAGGCCTCTCCATTATGGAGCCGCCTTCTCCTAAGAAGTGCCTTAACTGTGGAAATAGTTTTCTTTTTAGACTCCAATAACTGGTGTCTAACCTGTTTGGGTCCTGACCCCTTTCCTCCAGAGCTATCAGGCTACAATTTTATGAGAAGAATTTCTCCATTTCGAGTTTCCCTTGATGCAGTTTTCCCTTCCAGTGTAAGGGCACCGACCTTTTCTTCTCTACAGGATCAGGTAACCCACAAACAGTCTGTTAAGACTAGCCAATTCTTGGGTGGTAGGTCTCATGCCAAGCATGATGACGGCTCCGGCCTTGCCCTCAAGACCTCATTGGCTTCAAATCCCCGGCGGGAATCTTCGGACTCCAAAGCCTTTCAGGGGTTTCAGGTTGTTCCTGGGGCTCACCCCTCACAGAACATACCTGAGCCATGCTCGAGGGTGGCATCCACTTCGAGCGGTACCGATAACCCAGCATTGGCACTGGTGTTGAGCGATCCACTCCTCACCAGGGATCGTCATCTGGTGTACTCTGTGCCTTCGGGACCGATCGATACCCAGATTGACTTTCCAGTATGGGCAGCTCCGTCGATACGACCCCTGACGTCGGTACCATCTAGACATGCATCGATAGATTCACTTCCTTCGATGCCGAGTCTAGAATCGATATCTAGTCTGGAAGACTGGGTACCGACGCGTCTCGGAACCGACACGTACCGATTCCAGATGCACAGTACCGAGGATATTCACCGAGAATTTCGAGTTTCCTCGGTACCGTTTGAGCAGCCTCCGATGCCTGTTTCGATGTCGGTACCGCCTTCGATTCCGGCTCAGCTACCGGTATCGCTGTCGCTGCTGGTACCTGCAGGAACATCGGAACCAGCTCCATCCATGCTTTTTTCACCAGAATCGCTCCTTTCTATACCTAGTTTGGAGTCGATACCTAGCATGGACGATACAGTACTGACGGTTTCAGGTCATACCCGCCAGTCCCAGTATCCATTCATTAGAGATCCTGCTTTGCACCGGACAAGTACTGGTGCCCAGCCTAGTTCTTCGAGTTTAGCCTGTCCAGGGATTGTTCCCATTGGAGATCCTTCTTTTCAGAAATTTCTCCTTGACATGGCAACATTCCTGGCTATTCCTATCCCTGGCTATGATCCTACACAAGGCTTTTCTGGAGAAAAGGAAAATATAATGCTTCCTTTACATCATTCTTTGCAGGATCTTCTTCTGAAAATATGGGAAACACCTTTAAGGGCTTCCTCACCACCTACAGCAACTGCTCTTCTGTATCAGGTGCCCCCCTCTCCAGGGTTTCAAAAGACTCAACTTCCCCATCATTCCATTGTAGTGGAATCAGCAATGAGGAAGGTAAAAAGCAAGAAGAAGCATTCTTCTTTCCCGCCAGGTCGTGCATCTAGAACACTAGATGCCTTTGGACGTCAAACCTTCCAAACATCTATGCTGGCAACAAGGATTCTCTCATATATTTTTTATATGAGTCTATCCCTTCAGGAGGTCACAGAGAAATTATCTCTTTTGACTCCTTTTCTTTCAGAGCCCAAGGCTGCAGACTATTCCTTGCTTCTTTAGTCATAGCCAGAATATCTCTAGGTTTCTTTCTCGTGCTTCCCTAGACTCCTTTGAGTCTGTTAGCAGAACCTCTGCTATAGCCATAGGAGCTTGACGTAGAGCCTGGCTCCAAGCTTCAGACTTGAGCAGATGGGCACAACAAAGACTGGGTAACACGCCTTGTACTGGAGAAAATCTCTTCAACAAGGAGTCTTTGCGTCAGGTTGCTCATTGCTCCACTGACTTCCCTGCTTCTGATGGCCATCCTAAACCTTCTCCTTCCCCAGCAGGTAAGAAATGCCCTACCAAACCTCCTTTTCCTAAAAGAAGGTGGTTTCATTCTTCTCCTGCCCATCATGCCGATGTTCTCAAACAGGGGAAACCTCGCCCTGGTCTGAAGAATCCAAACTCAAGCCAGGAAAATTAACCCTCAATAGGGTTCCAATTAATCTGTTATAACATACAGTCCACTTCTTTCATTAGAAGTTTTTTCACTGTTTTTTCATTTCAACCTCTACACTTGGATTCCTGTTTCCAGGACATCCACATGTTTTTAGGTATGCTGAGCTGTCAGGATATTCATGTCTATGGGTCACAGGTTTTTCCTCCTCTTCCTACACTGAAGAGAGGTTTGCCAACTATCTCATGATAGTTTTCCTGTACCACCATGTATTTTTCCTTCTACAGACTTACCATATGGCAAGTCTCCCCATAGCTCCTATTTTTTCTTTTTCCTCTTTTCCAGGGTTCCCCTGTAAGAATGGTACCATACCAATGGAAGGCTTCTCAGCCTTTCCAGTCTTCCTTTCCATTCCAGTGTAGAGTTTTTTTTCTCTTGAGTAAACACCCTTTTTTCCTCATCTGGGCAGCTCGTCAGACAGGGACAGGATATTCTCCTCTTGTTCTGTCTGTTCTCTCTGTTAAAAACAGAAAGATCTCTCTGCTGTACCATTCAGCAGCTGCCCATGCAGGGGCTTCAGTGATTGGACTACTGGTACTTTCTATAAGTTCCAGTATTGTCTTCCACTACTTTTTGTCTAACCTTAGTAGTGCTTCCAAGATAGTGCTCATCTATCTTGGCTAATCCTTATAACTTCTTTTCTGCCATTTCCAAATCTTGGAGTTGGCAGCATAGTTGAGCTGGCAGCTGGTTATCTCCAACAGCCAGTTTTATTTCCCAACTCTCCTGCATAATGCTCTCTGCAATCCTACAGAGAAGCTTTCCACTATGGGCCTTTGCTAGAGAGCATGAGGGTTTTTTTCTCTAATGACTATCCTATATGGTTGAAAAAGGCTTCCTCAGTCATCTCCCATGACTGTGAGGGTTCTTTACACCCTTCTATTTCCTTTTAATAAAGGACATAAGCCTTTCCTCCGTGACAGTCTAAAGAGTTACCAAATTCCTACAGGAAATATGCTCTTTTTCCTTGCAGCTTGTCCTCATGGTATCCTAATCCTTCATGGACAGCACATATTTAACGAAATAACGCATAATACCCCACCCCTTGTCCCTCAAGTGGGTCTACCTGGTGTCTCTGTCTATACGTATTCTGTCCCTTCACCATGTTAGAGTTCTACTGGACTCAGGACTTGCTGTTTTCAGACTAATATTATCCTCTGTCGCAGCCATCCTGGTTATTTTGCTGGGTAGCATTCTACTCCATCTTAACCAGAGGGAATAGATTTTCTATATCTTCTCAAGTAGGTTCCACCTTCTTGTTATGAGATGAATCATTCCTCTTCACATCTTCCATGTGAAGATTCCTGTAGACATATCTCTTTCTGCTTAATTGCAGACATTTATCTTTAGGCCTATATATATATTCATATATATACATATGTCTATATGCTTTCTTTAGATGCATATGTCTGTCAGCCATGTGTGCATATGCTATACCCCCTGGATCTCGCCATAAACATATCTATATATATATACATATATGCCCCTATATATATATATATATATATATATATATATATATATATATATATATATTGTCACACCCCCGTAGCCCTATAGGTAGGAACCGGTATTGCCTGGCTCTCTGAGGGTGATAGTTGTGCCTTCTTTCGTATAAATCACATAACAAGTTTCATTCCAAGTTTAGGGCTTTATTCCCCGTCCCTGAGGTTTCTTCCCTTTTTGGCAACACAAATAAGAGCCAACTTTGGCATATAACAAAAGTCAAATGGATAACATAAATAGCTTACTTCAGCTTCAAAACATCAAACAAAAGAAAAGAATAAACAGCCTTACTGTCACATACAGGCTTCTCCTTTTGTTGCTGATAGCATAGCTCACGTCTGCTGTTTGTTGGAGAGTAAATGTAATTAGCACACAGGTTACAGCACTGGAACTCTGGTCACAATCAAGCATTTATCTTAGAGAGAACTCCGGTTCAATCATAGTTAAAGAACAATCCATCGGTTCAGGAACTATAGATATCTCTGAATTCTCACATTCCATTAATTCAGGCTCACATGCATTTATATTCTTAGTATCAGCTGTTGGATAAGAGTACGGCTGGCTTGCTCCGTCACACAGGAAGTTTCTTTCTCCCTCTGAACTAATGCCTTTCTGGGAAATACCGTATGGCTTTGAGTTGAGCTTGCCAAAGCTGTGCCCCTGCTGGTATCCCAGTAGATAACTCAAATCCTTACTTGCTTTGTTAGTAGGGTAATTATGGTAGGCTCTGAGCCTGCTCAGGTCTAGCTCTCGTAACTCAGCTGACCTAGATTGCAAAGGTTTAGACGGAACTTTACCAAAAGCTGGGAGCTCACAATTACTAGGAAAATCTTCAGCTTCTTCAGGTAAGGAAACCTCTCTTCTTCTAGGGTTTCTGTGACAAGGGGAAAAGTTATTCTCAGCTTCTCTACAGCTTGTCTTTGTGTGGCTATTTCTATTACTCTGGGGTTTTACCCACTTAGGTAGCAAATAGCCTCTACTTTCATTCCTTGCACTGGTACCTGCTATGGCAGTCTTCCCACGTTTCTCGTGTCTTCCATGCACATACACGCTATCAGGCTGCTGACTTTCCAATGTTTCATACAGGTCTCTGGATTCTTTCAGACCTTTATGTTGGCTCCCTTGCTGTTCCAATAGCTCATTCTCACTCTCTCTCTCGTTCCAAATCCATTCTCTCCACGGCTTCAGCTGTGTTCGCCGCGGTCTCCCTGGTTGTGACCCTTGTTGCTTCAACACCTCTCCCTTTCTATCTGTTTGGGAGCATATTTTATCCTCGTGTCTTTGGGCTCCACCTCTACCCAGCTGATCCCTATCAGGCAAAGCAAATTCCCTTTCTTCGCTACCTGGGTGTGTCTTCCTGGCCCTTGTGCACGTGTGCCTGGGTTGTCTGTAGCAACCATCTGACATTATTTTGTTTACCCTGTCATTTTTCCTCTGATCATTCATGCTGATCTCCATTTTCTCGGGCTGCCCTAGGTCTACCTTGTGACAATATATATATATATATATATATATATATATATATATATATGTGTGTGTGTATCTGTCAAGATACTTCCTTTAGGTAGATATGTATTCACATACTTATCTCTCTAACTGTCTGTGCTCATAGAGGTGTTTTTTCCTTCCTATCTGTTCCAGACAGTGGGTTTTCACATATCCATACTGTTTCACAGTATGTTTTCGGCTCTTATGCACACAACCACTGCTGTGGTACTGACAGCTCTTACCATAACCTTAGGTTCAGGTATCCCTGAAGCTCCCTCTTCCTTTTCTTCCTACCTCTCGTCAGGAGAGACATGGGGGATCTTCAGTAGATCTGAGGTTTCCAACTCCTCAGACATCTGTCCTTCCCTGGGATTACGGGGTTTTTTCCAACTCGATCAGTCTTCCTCTTTTGCTCCTAACTATAATTAACTCTGTAGCCAAAAGAGTTTTCAGCTTTTTCCATAAAGCTTTCTACTAAAGACCTACCGTTTTTGTACTTCCCCAGTTGAATCCTGGGGTCACCTGTCCGTTCCAGATTTTGACCTTCAACTCACTTCAGTGAGGTCATCTTGAAGATTCCTCTACTGGATCCCCAGTAGATTCCATCAGCCTCTCTACTCCTGCAATCCAGTAGGTGAGGTCCATATGGTGATTGTTCATTTCAATATATTTCATGATGCTTATCATATATACAGGGACTCCTTGTCTGTAGTCCTATCTTAGGTCAGCTGTCTCCTACAGCTCCTCTCTTCTTCAACTCCTACCCTCCATCCTCGGGATGCCTGGGCATATGAGGTGGAGCATGTTTCAATCACCAACATGCTAGGGCTCCAGGCATCTTAGCTTGGGAGTCCCCATATGTGAAGACTCATTCCTGCTTGTTCCTGGAGATAGCGCAGTTACTTACCTGTAACAGGTGATCTCTGGGAACAGCAGGAATAAGTCTTCACAACCCACCCACCTCCCCTAGGAGTTGTATCTCTCTTCCTTTCCTCTTTCTCTCTTTTTGTCTCAGCTTAAAACTCAACTGAGGAGAGACAGTTGGAAAGGCGGGAAGGCAGCACGCAGGCGCTGAGGGATGCTCCCAAATGTTTTCTGATTGGACGCTGGGGAGCGTTCCCGCGCAGGCTCCGTCGGTACCGACGTACCCATATGTGAAGACTTATTTCTGCTGTTCCCAGAGATCACCTGTTACAGGTAAGTAACTGTGCTTTCCCCGGGTTCAAATTTAAAATGCTTTATTTACTTTTTGAACTTTAGATCCAACAGCCCGGTACCACCTCCAATTACAGTTGAAACCCATTGTTGGGGAATAGGCTCCCCTTACCACAGAATGTAACCTAATTCCTAACAAATATAAAACCTCCTCTGCACTATAGTCTCATCCAAAGCTACCAAAGAACCACTATTCACTGTTACATTGTTACTGTGTTGATAGTTTACCTGTTTGTGACACTTAGCTGTCTAAGGCCATAAGCTATCTCACTGGTTTAAATCAAATAAAGTGGATACCTTATTACAATTACAAAAATATATTTTTTATTTTATAAATACTATCAAAAGATACAGTAACACTTTACACTTATGTTATTCATGTCATTAATCGATTAAGCATGGATGATCTTATGCTGAAAGGATGCATCGTATAGTATCTACAACAGTTGCCCCAAACAACCGTGAACCAGCCAGAAGACAATTGACATCTTGATCAGAGAAGCAGAAAGTATCAAACTTGATTTGTTACACTTGTTCTTGTTGTACTTCCTCCATTACTCTGGATTCAACAATGTCTAAAGAATCGTGAATAAAACTTAGCAAAACTACCAAAGAAACATCACTTGCTCTCATCCACACATTGAGAGATTGGAGCTCTGATGGTCTCTTGTGTTCTGTGCATGGAACAGGAAGCATTACTTAGAATGCTGCCCTAGAGATCCTGGATTTCAACTTAATGCCTAAAAGCCAATATTTGGTTTCCACAACCTCCATCCCATATTTTCCTATGTCACTGGTATCAACATTGACCAGGATGGTCTGCTCCTCCCCAGGTCTTTCTAAAATGCACTATAGGTTGCGCTTGAGGTCTGCTACCTTCACACCAGGTAGGCAAGTGATCAGGCGATCCTCATGCTCAGCAGCCACCCAGCTATCTATGTGTCTAATGATTGAATCACAAACTAAGATAATCATTCTAACCTTTGACTCCTGGGCAGAATCCCTGGAGAGGTAAGAGGATATTGCATCCTGTGAAGGCAGGGCTGGCGCTACCATTAGGCGAACTAGGTAGTCGCCTAGAGTGCTGGCCCTCTGAGGGTTCCCACTGCTGCCCATTGCTACTGCTGGCAACCCTCTCTGGACTTCCAGCAGAATAAAATGGAAACATAGCCCTGGAGGTGGAGGGTAAGTGCTACATCATGGTTTTAGAGACAGTTACCGCTGCTGTCAGCCCCGGAGAGGGGTGCCAGTGGCAGCAGTGCACCTGGGGCAGAATGGATGGCCTGCTTATAGAGAGCCTCCAGTCCTTGTACTGGACCTTCCACAGCAAGGTTATGCTCTACCGGGGAAAATGGTAGAAACCATCATAAAGAACAAAATTACACAGCATGTAGATAGTCATGGCCTAATGGGAGACAGCCAACATGGCTTTAGACAAGGAAGATCTTGTCTTACTAATCTGATATGTTTTTTTGAAGGTGTGAATAAACAGGTAGACAAAGGTGAGTCGGTTGATAAAGTGTATCTGGACTTTCAGAATGCCTTTGACAAGGTCCCTCAACAGAGACTTTTGGCAAAACTAAAAAGTCATGGGATAGGAGGCAGTGTACTATTGTGGATCGGGAACTGGTTAAAAGATAGAAAGCAGAGGGTAAGGCGGATTTAAGAAGTGTGATCGGTGTAAGAAACTGATGTCTCTCACCGACACACACGACTGCTGCCTCCAGTGCCTCGGGCCCAACCAAGACCCGCTGGTCTGTGTCCTGTGTGGCAAAATGTCCTCCAAGGCATTGAGGAGCCGGCAGCATCAACGCAAAAGGATCTTCTCTGATTCCACATCAGGCCGAGCCCGGACTTCATCAGAGGCCTCGACGTCTCGGGAGTCCGACCCCGAGCATCGTCGTGGCTCCTCTGAGAGGGGGTCTCCTTCGTGGGAGCACCGCAGGAAGAAGAAACCCACGAGAGCGGCATCGGTGGACGCTCTTGGCTCCTCGAGGGCCAGGTCGCATAGCCCCGACCACCGTCCCGGGTCTTTGAAGTCGGAGAGGCCTGCTAAACAACCTCGTGTAGAGACGGAGGCCCCGAGTCACGTGAGTACTGTAGTCCTCATGGACTCTCCTCCGGGGGAGCCGATGTCGGGCTGGATGCCGTCAGGGCCCACGTCGGAGGCTTCTGGGTCTCCTGAGCTCGGACTCAGGTTGATGGCCTTGGAGAGCAGCTTGGCTGCCTTCATGGAACAGCAGTGGCTACTGATCGCCGGTCTCACCCGTGCATCTGCCCCAACCACCGGGGCCTCGATGTCCAAGTCGACCCCGGAGGCCGAGCCGATCCTCGAGTCTGAGATCTTGAGTCGATCCTCGGCCGAGGTCCCCCTCGATCTCCTGTGCAGGACCGAGGTCGTCGACGCCGGTACCCTCGGTGTCGGGGCGGATAGCATCGGTGCCCACCCGACCGGAACCGCTCGACGACTCCTCGGAGGGGTCAGGATGGGAAACGGAGGACGAGGAATCCCCAGACACTTTTCGGACTCACCGGAGTCTGAACCTCAGAGAAGGTCCCCCCCCCCCCCCCCGGAGGATACCCGGTTCTCAGACTTCGTGAGGGACATGGCCAAGGCCTTGGCCTTCCCCTTCCCCGTGGACCCCGAGGAGGAGCCGAGGAGCTCGAGGCCCTGCACTATGACTCTCCCCCCAAGGAGGCCTTTACTGTACCGGTTCCTCCGATGCTGGAACGGTTGCTCTTGCGCATGTGGGAGGCGCCAGCCTCGATGCCGGTTCTTAGCAAGCGGGTTGATTCCATTTATCGCGTCCGCAAGAGCCCTGGGTTCCAGAAGGCACAGCTGCCGCACCACTCCATGGTTGTGGAATCGGCCATGCATCGTCTGAAGAGTCAGAAGATGCACTCCTCGGTGCCTCCCGGCAGGGAGACTCGGAACCTGGATGCCCTCGGTAGAAAGTGCTTCCAGGGCTCTATGCTTGCTTGCCGTGTCCAGACTTACCAGCTGTACATGGGCATGTACTTACGAGACCTGGCAAAGGAGATTGCCGGGTTCTCGGCTGGCCTCTCCGAGGAACCTTTGCAGAGGTTCAAAGCCTTGTCTTCAGGGATCCGGGCATGCTCGAAGTTTATATCTTGAGCAGCCTATGATGGCTTCGAGGCTTCGGCCCGAGTAGCCGCGGCCGGCATCGGTGCACGCCGTCAGGCCTGGCTACAGTCATTGGACCTCGAGCCATGGGTGCAGGACAAGTTGGTCGATGTCCCTTGCTGAGGTGAAAACCTCTTTGGCAAGCCCATGGATGAAAAGGCTGCAGAACTCAAGTCCGAGACTCTCACCAGGACAAGGCTGTCCAGAAAGACCTCTGCCCCTTCTCAAAAGAAGAAGGGCTCGGGGAAAAAGTCCTTTTACCCAAGGAAGTCCTCTGTTTACAAATCTTACCCACAATACCAGGCCTCCACAGCTCCCCAACAGGGTCAGCAAGCCATGGGGCAGGGACATGGGCCCCGTAGGCAGAAAACCCCCAAGCCACCAGCTCTGGCTCCTGCACAGCAGGGAGCGGGGTTTTGACGCCAGTGGCATAGCCTCTCCTCCTCAGCTGGCTCCTCTCAGCACAGGAGGCTGGCTGACCCTGTACGCCCACAGGTGGTCAGCCATAACAGGGGATACCTGGGTGCTCAGCATAGTCCAGAAGGGCTATTTGCTCCACTTCAACCAGTTACCCCCCTCCTAGACTCCCTCTGCACAGGAACTTACTCCTTCAGGAGTTGACAAGTCTTTTAAGGGAGCAGGCGGTGGAACCGGTGCCCCATCACCTGAGAGGGCAAGGCTTTCTAGTACAAAAAAGGACAGGAGGCCTCAGGCCCATCCTCGACTTGCGAAATCTCAACAAATTCCTGGTGAGGGATAAGTTCAAGATGCTTACCCTTGGGAAAACTGCTGCCCTACCTCCAGCAGGGAGATTGGCTATGCTCCTTAGACCTAAAGGATGCTTATACTCACATCCTCATTCACCCAGACCACAGACAATATCTCAGATTTGTAGTGGGAGGAAATCATTTTCAGTACAGAGTACTTCCATTTGGTCTAACCTCCGCACCCAGGGTTTTCACCAAATGCCTGACGGTGGTAGCGGCCTATCTCAGGGTCCAGGGCATATTGATCTTTTCATACCTGGACTACTGGCTCATCAGGGGTCAGTCTCCACAGGAAACCAGACAGACCACCCTCTGCACTGTCTCCCTTCTACAGCATCTGGGGTTTGTCATAAACTTCGCAAAGTCCACTATGCACCCCTCACAAGACACAGAGTTCATAAGGGCAAGGCTGGATACCCTTCAGGCAAAGGCTTATCTACCTGTAGACAGGGCCCACAGACTGATGGACTTGGCCAGACAGTTCCACAGCAATTCTCTGGTTTCCACCAGGCAATTCCTGAGACTATTAGGCCACATGGCTTCCACGGTCCATGTTACTCCAAATGCTTGTCTGCACATGAGGTCTGCTCAGTGGGGCCTCAGAACTCAGTGGCTACAAGCCACAGGACACTTGGGAAACAAAGTAAGGGTGTCCAAACTACTGGCGGCCTCCCTGCAATGGTGGCTGCATCTCCCGAATCTAGTGCGAGGAGTGCCTTTTCAGCCACCTCCACAAACACAAGTGCTGACAACAGATGCTTCTCTTCAGGGTTGGGGTGCACATTGCGAGGGGGCATGCACCCAAGGCCTCTGGTCCCCTTGGGAGGCCGCACAGCAGATCAACCTCTTGGAGCTGAAAGCTATCTGTCTGGCTCTCCAGACTTTCTCTCATGCCCTCTCTCACCAGTCTGTTCTGGTTCAGACAGGCAAACAAGTCGCCATGTTCTATGTGAACAAACAAGGAGGCACAGGGTCCCGACTTCTGTGTCAGGAGGCTCAAGCCCTGTGCTCATGGGCAGTCAAACAGGGCATGCTTCTCAAAGCAGTTTACCTGCCCGGCCAAGAGAATTACCTGGCAGACCGGTTGAGCAGGATTCTGCAGCCACACGAATGGCAGTTGAATCCTCTGGTGGTCCAGAGGATCTTCCTAAAGTGGGGTCTTCCGACCATCGATCTCTTTGCCAGTCCACTCAACCGTCAACTACCCAGGTTCTGCTCCAGACAACCGCATCCTCTGAGAATAGCAGCAGATGCGTTTCTAAGCTCTTGGTCTGCACGCCTACTATGTGTTTCCTCCCACGCCTCTAGTGGCCCGGACCCTTTTCAAGGTGCTTCGGGACAAGGCCTCGGTGATCCTGGTAGCCTCCAGATGGCCGAGGCAACCGTGCTTTCCACTCCTTCTGCAGTTGGCTGTGGACACTTCACTTCCTCTGGGGGTGCATCCCGATCTCCTATCTCAGGATCAGGGATCTCTCTTGCACCCCAATCTCCAGTCTCTCAATTTCATGGCTTGGATGCTGAAAGGGTAGTTCTAGCTCCCTTCTTGCTACCTAGGGGAGTGGAGAAGGTGATCTTGGCCTCTAGGAGGCACTCCACTAGAAAATCTTATGCCCTCAAGTGGCGTAGGTTCTCCACCTGGTGTGCTCAGCACAAGGAGGATCCTTTTTCATGCCTGGTGCCAGTGGTGCTGCAATATTTGCTTCACCTGTTCGACCTGGGCCTTAAATCCAACTCTGTTCGGGTCCACCTCAGTGCTCTGTCAGCGCACCACTCACCGGTGGAAGGTCAGTCTCTGTCAGGCCACCCTTTAGTGGCCTGCTTCCTCAGAGGCCTCCTTTTGCTCAAGCCTCCGATTCGCCCACCTGTGCCGGAGTGGGATTTGAATGTGGTCTTGCAACAACTTACTTGCCCACCTTTTGAGCCTATGGCTACTTGTCCTTTATGCTTTCTTTCCTGGAGGGTGTTGTTTTTGGTAGCTCTTACCTCAGCCAGGTGAGTCAGTGAGCTACAAGCTCTGGTCTCAGAGGCACCATACACAATGTTCTATAGGAACAGGGTGGTCTTACGGACTCACCCACAGTTCCTTCCAAAGGTTGTCTCCTCCTTCCATCTCAATCAGGAGGTGGTTCTTCCGACTTTCTTTCCCAGGCTGCATGCCAGCCGGTCTGAAATGGTCTTGCATACCCTGGACTGTAGGAGGGCGTTGTCCTTCTACCTTGACCATACACAGGGACATCGAAGGGCTGTTCAGCTCTTCGTATCTTTTGACCCTAATAAGCTGGGGTTACCTGTCTCCAAGCGTACCTTGTCCATCTGGGTGGCAGACTGTATCGCCTGGGTGTACAGGGCAGCCGGCCTCTCCTTGCACGGTTGAGTCACGGCCCACCGTGTCAGAGCGAAGGCTGCGTCAGTAGCTCATCTCCGCTCTGTTCCATGGGCAGACATCTGCCGGGCCGCTACTTGGTCTTCAAGTCAGACTTTTGCGGCCCATTACTCCCTCGAGAGGGAGTCCCGCAGGGACAGCGCTTTCGGGCAGGCGGTACTCCGTAATCTCTTTGAGGTTTAGGCAACTCCTACGCTCCGGCCCTAGTGTTGGGCTACCGGTCGGGTGCGTTCTCAGAGAAGATTCTTATCTCGCATGCTGAGGCTCTAGAGGGAGCTTATTTTTCAGTTTTGGGTTCTCGGTAGCCTAGAGCTGGGGAGTCCCATATGTGAGGACTGACTTCCTCCTTGGTCCTGGAGAAAGAGTAGTTACTCACCTGTAACAGGTGTTTTCCAGGAGCAGCAGGAATCAGTCCTCACAACCCTCCCTCCTCCCCTGGGAGTTGCAGTTATATCATTCATTTTGTTTTTTTGCCGTCTTTTAGCTATGTCGTCAGACTGAGCAAGATGGCACCCTTGGGCGGGAAGGGGACCATGCATGCGCACTGCATTCCCAAAGGCTTTCTTTGAAAGCTGGGGAAATGCTCCGCATGGGGGCTCCGTCGACGCCGACGTCACCCATATGTGAGGACTGATTCCTGCTACTCCTGGAGAACACCTGTTACAGGTGAGTAACTACTCTTACCTTGCAGGTACTGCAGCACTTAGAATTTGTCACAAATCTTCCAAAGTCCCATCTCATTTCAGTTGGGAACTAGAATTCATTGGAGCTCTCCTGGACACACAACAGTCAAGGGCATTTCTATCAAAGTCCCGTTCTTGTCTCATTCAGCTGTCATCCCAAGTGCAGCTCAGAGACCATCTGACTGCCTGGGAAATGCTGCAGCTGCTCGGGCATATGGCCTCAACAGAACATGTCATACCATATGCCTGTCTACATATGCCACAGCCCAGTAGACTCTTGCCTCCCAGTGGAACCAAGCCTTGGGCCATCTCAAGGACAAGATCCAAGGCTCCTCTCACCATAGCCCTCTGATAGTGGTGTTTCCTGGAAAATCTCCTCATCGGATCACCTTTTCAGATTCCTCCACATCAATACACCCTAACAATGGGTACCTCCAAACTGGGGTGGGGGCCTCATTTGGGTACACAGTACAGAAGTCACTGCTCCAAATCAATCTACTGGAGCTTCATGCTATCTCCAAGGCCCTCTGAATGTTTCAACATCTCCTAGGATACCACAAGGTCCTGGTTCAAATGGACAATCAAGTGGCCATGTTCTATGTGAACAAGCAGAGGGTGACAGGCTTTTGGCCCCTCTGCAAGGAAGCCCTTCATCTCTGGTCCTTGCCATTGCTCATCAAATACACCTCCAAGTAGTGTATCTCCCAGGGGAGCAAAATGTCTTGGCAGACAAGTTGAGTTGGATCCTTCTTCCACACGAATGGTCTCCATCTGGACACAACGTCCTACATCTTTCAGACCTGGGGGACTCCAGACATAGATCTCTTTGCAGAATGCCAAGCTCCCACACTTCTGCACCAGGACTCCCATGTCCAGCAATCAGCAGATGGATGCTTTTCACCCCCACTGGGGTCGAGGTCTCCTGTATGCCTTCCCTCCCATTCCCCTCATCCCCAAGACGCTTTTCAAGCTTCAAGTGGACAAGGGGCTTCATGATCCTGATAGCCCTGCTCTGGCCCCGTCAACAGTGGTTTCCTTTCCTGTTACATCTGTCTCAGACACAATATCTACGTCTCGGATCTGCGCCCGATCTCCTCTCCCAAGACAAAGGGACGCTGCTTCATCCCAGTCCACGGTCACTCCATCTCACAGCTTGGCTGCTGAAAGCATACTTTTACAGGATCTTAACTTTACACATGAGGTAAAGGAGATCTGTTAGCTTCCAGGAAACAATCTACCAGATGTTCATATGCTTTTAAGTGGTGTAAGTTCTTTATCTGGTGTTCCCAAAGGGATCTCTATCCCTTCTCTGCTCCTGTGGAGGAACTCCTTCAATACCTCCTCCATCTCTCCTCAACTGGTTTCAAGACCAACTCTGTGAGAGTTCACCTAAGTGTGATTGCCGCCCCCCCCCCCCACTTCATCATTCCTTTGATGGGCAACCAATCTCCTCACAACCCCTCGTAGCATTCTTTGAGAGGTCTTTTGTTAACCAAACCTCCCATCAGACTATCTCCGGTGGCATGGGATCTCAATGTAGTTCTAGCACAGTTTTTAAAGCCACCCTTTGAACCCTTGGCTATGACCCCACTAAAATATCTTCTTTATTGCCCTCCCTTCAGCTAGGCGGATCAGTGAGCTACAGGCTTTGGTGGCAGACTCACCTTACACCTGGTTCCACTATGACAAGGTTGTCCTTGGGACTCACCCCCATTTTATGCTAAAGGCGGTGTCTCCTTTTCCATTTGAACCAGTCGGTTTACCTTCCTGTCTTCTTTCCTAGACCACATGTGTCTAGAGCAGAAGCAACCCTACATACGCTTGACTCAAGCGTGCCTTGGCTTTTTTATCTCCAGAGGACTCGAGATCATCGTAAAGCCTCGCAGTTTACTGCTTTTGCTCCTAGTCACCTGAGTACCCTCTCCAAATGGATAGTGGATTGCATCTCGTTTGCTTATGACAGAGCAGGACTCATTAGTGGGACATGCTGTTGCTCATAATGTTAGTGCCATGGCCAGCTTAATGGCAAATCTATGCTTGGTGGCTATTGATGAGATCTGCAAGGCAGCAACTTGGTCTTCTGTCCATACTTTTGCTGCTCAGTACTGTTTAGACGAGGACTCCCGTCGGAATGCCATATTTGGTCGAGCTGCTCTCCAGCACTCCTTTCAGATTTTAGGGGCAACTCCTACTCTCCATCCTGGACATTAATGATACCAGACATCTATGGAGGATTCATGACCTCTTGAGGTCTGCCTTGAGGGAAACCTTCACTGGTTCTGAGGTAATTTCTCTGGGAGCTGGGGAGTCCCACATATGAAGACTACATTCCTGCTTGTTCCTGGAGATAGCGTAGTTACTCACCTGTAAATAGGCATTTAGTCTTCACAACCCACCCTCCTCCCCTAGGGGCTGTAGGTTTTTCTTTACACTCCTTTTCTCTCAGCTATAAACTCATAAGAACATAAGATATGCCATACTGGGTCAGACCAAGGTCCATCAAGCCCAGTATTCTGTTTCCAACAGTGGCCAATCTAGGTCATATGTACCTAGCAGTTTCCCCAAGAGACACAAGTTCCACAATGCTTGTACTGGGTCAGGCATTGATATCTTCGGTCACTTCTTAATAATGGTTTATGGACCTTTCCTCCAGGAACTTGTCCAAACCTTTTTTAAACCCAGCTACACTAACAGCCTTTACTGCATCCTCCGGTAACAAATTCCAGAGTTTGATTACACGTTGAGTGAAAAAATATTTTCTTTTATTAGTCTTAAATAGTTTACCCTGTAGCTTCATTGCATGTCCCCTAGTCTTTCTATATTCTGATAAGGTAAACAATTGATCTACGTTTACCTGTTCCACTCCGTTCATTAATTTATAGACTTCTATCATATCTCCCCTCAGCCATCTCTTTTCCAGGTTAAAGAGCCCTAACCTTTTTAGCCTTTCTTCATAGGAGTATCCTTCCATCCCCTTTACCATTTTGGTGGCTCTTCTCTGTACCTTTTCTAAAATCGCTATATCCTTTTTAAGATAGGGCGACCAGAATTGCACACAATATTCAAGGTGCGGTATCACCATGAAACGATATAGAGGCATTATAATATCTTTTGTTTTATTTTCCATTCCTTTCCTTATCATACCTAGCATTCTATTTGCTCTCTTGGCTGCCGCTGCACACTGGGCCGAGGGTTTTAACATGGTATCCACATTGACGCCTAAATCTTTTTCCTGGGTGGAGGTTCCTAATTTGGAACCTTGCATCGTGTAACCATAGTTTGGGTGGTTCTTCCCTAGGTGCATAACCTTGCACTTGTCCACATTAAATTTCATCTGCCATTTTGATGCCCAGTCTTCCAATTTATCAAGATCCTCTTGCAATTTTTCACAATCCTCTTGGGTTTTAACAACTTTAAATAGTTTTGTGTCATCTGCAAATTTGATAACCTCACTCGTTATTCCACTTTCCAGGTCATTTATGAATATGTCAAAAAGCAGCGGACCCAGCACAGATCCCTGGGGTACACCACTATTCACCTTTCTCCATTGGGAAAATTGGCCATTTAGCCCTACCCTCTGCTTTCTATCTTTTAACCAGTTCTTTATCCACAATAGTACACTGCCTCCTATCCCATGACTCTTTAGTTTTGCCAAAAGTCTCTGATGAGGGACCTTGTCAAAGGCTTTCTGAAAGTCCAGATACACAATATCAACCGACTCACCTTTGTCCACCTGTTTATTCACTCCTTCAAAAAAAACACAACAGATTAGTAAGACAAGATCTTCCTTGTCTAAAGCCATGTTCGCTGTCTCCCATTAGGTTGTGACTATCCACATGCTGAGTAATTTTATTCTTTATGATGGTTTCTACCATTTTTCCCGGTACTGACGTCAGGCTCACCGGTCTGTAGTTTCCCAGATCACCCCTGGAACCCTTTTTAAAAATTGGTGTTACATTGGCGATCCTCCAATCTTCAGGTATTAGAGATGATTTTAATGATAGTTCACAGATTACTGATAGCAGTTCTGCAATCTCATATTTCAGTTCTTTCAACACCCTTGGATGTATACCATCTGGCCCAGGTGATTTGCTACTCTTCAGTTTATCTAATAGTTGTAAGACATCTTCCCGATGTATCGATATTTCCTTCAATTCTTCCACACCTTTAAATACCACTTCAGTCATGGGTAACATCCCTACATCTTCCTCAGTAAAGACCGAAGCAAAGAATTAATTCAATCTCTCCGCTATCGCCTTGTCGCCTCTTAGTGCTCCTTTAACCCCTTTATCATCTAATGGACCAACTGACTCTCTCACAGGTTTTTTGCTACGAATGTACTTGAAAAGGTCTTTATTTCGCGTTTTTGCTTCCGCAGCAAGCTTCTTCTCAAATTCTCTCTTTGCCTGCCTTATCAATGCCTTGCATGCATTTGACTTGCCAGTGCTTGTGCTGTTTCCAGGTTTCGTCGTTTGGCTCTTTTTTCCATTTCCTGAAAGATGCTTTTTTGGCAACAGCCTCTCTGACCTCACCTTTAAACCATGCTGGCAGTTTTTTGGAATTCCTTCCACTTTTCTTAAAGCGTGGAATACAGCTGGTCTGGGCTTCCAAGATAGTATTTTTCAACAACACCCAAGCTTGATGTACGTCTTTAACCTTCGCAACTGCTCCTTTTAGTTTTTTCTTAACTGTTTTCCTCATTTTATCATAGTCTCCCTTTCGAAAGTTAAAAGGTAGTACTGTGGATTTCCTTACTATCCCTCCTCCACTCTTTAAATCAAAGGCGATCATGCTATGATCACTATTGCCAAGTGGCCCCAACACCCTTATCTCTTGCACTAGATCTCATGTTCCACTAAGGACTAGGTCTAATATGGCTTCCCCTCTGGTCGGTTCATGAACCAGCTGCTCCAAGAAGCAGTCATTTATTTCATCTAGGAACTTTATCTCCCTAGCATGTCCTGACGTGACACTGACCCAGTCGATACCGGGGTAATTGAAATCACCCATTATTGTTACTGCGCTGTAACTTTTGTTAGCTTCCTTGATTTCTTTGAGCATTTCATCATCCATTTGGTCATTCTGGCCAGGTGCTCGATAGTACACCCCCACTGCCATTGCCTTCCCCCTTTTATATGGAATTTCAATCCATATAGATTCTACAGCAGATTTTGTTTCCTGCACAACTTTAATCCTTTCTGACTGAATGTCCTCTCTAACATAGAGCGCAACCCCTCCACCAATTTGATCAGCTCTATCATTACGATATAGTTTGTACCCAGGTATCATATTGTCCCACTGGTTGTCCTCCTTCCACCATGTCTCTGATATTCCATCATATCTAACCTTTCATTTAGTGCTATATATTCTAACTCTCCCATCTTATTCTTTAGACTTCTAGCATTTGCATACAAGCATTTTAGAGAATGTATTTTATTCATGTTAATTTGGCTATTGTTAGACATGGGTAGATTGGGATCTTTAAGCTCTGTCTGCTCCATACTTGAGGGCATTTGGGCTACTTTACTCTTTTGTGGAACCTCTCTACTTTTGGTAGTATCCTTCAAGGATACATTCTTCCGAACCATCTGCTCTTGGGTGACTGTCGGCTTTCCCCTAATATCTAGTTTAAAAGCTGCTCTATCTCATTTTTAAAGGTTAATGCCAGCAGCCTGGTTCCATCCCGGTTAAGGTGAAGCCCATCCCTTCGGAAGAGCCCCTCCTTTCCCCAGAATGTTCCCCAGTTCCTAACAAATCCAAAACCCTCATCTCTGCACCATTGTCTCATCCACGCATTGAGACTCCGGAGCTCTGCCTGCCTTTTGGGTCCTGCGCGTGGAACAGGAAGCATTTCGGAGAATGCTACCCTGGAAGTTCTGGATTTCAACTTCCTACCTAAAAGCCTAATTTTTGCCTCCAGAACCTCCCTACCACATTTTCCTATGTCATTGGTACCGACATGTACCAAGACAGCAGACTCCTCCCCAGCACTATCTAAGACCTTATCTAGGTGGCACGTGAGGTCCGCTACCTTCGCACCAGGCAGGCATGTTACCAGGCGATCCTCTCGTCCAGCAGCCACCCCGCTATCTACATGCCTAATGATCGAATCACCAACTATAACGGCTGTCCTAACCCTTCCCTCATGGGCACATGGCCCTGGAGAAACTTCCTCGGTGCGAGAGGGTTTTACATCACCTGGAGGACAGGTCCTAGTTACAGGATCACTTCCTGCCTCACCAGGGTGATGCTCTCCTGTCACGTGACCTCTCTCCTCCATGGCAACAGGGGTGCTGCCAGACCGGAGGTGGGACTTCAGGACTATATCCCTGTAGGTCTCGTCTATGTACCTCTCTCTTATGTTTTCCAAGTCTGCTACTTTAGCCTCTAGAGAACGGACTTGTTCCCTGAGAGAAAAGAGCTCCTTGCACCTAGTGCACACGTAAGACCTCTCACCAACTGGGAGAAAATCATACATGTGACACTCAATGCAAAAGACTGGAAAGCCCCCATCCCGCTGCTGGACTGCTGTCTGCATCTTAGTTTTAAGTTTGTGTCTAGATCTTTAAGTTCTTACTTACTAGGGGTTGCTATGGGTATTTATACCAATAAAACTGTACCTAATACGTTTAATATACCTTGTTCACCTGAAGCTTAATTAATCTCAGGTCCTTAGTGTATGACTGATTTGGGTAATGAGCTTCACCTGAAAGCACCTCCTGTCTTTTAAGATGTGTAAGTACCTATAAAGCTATGATTATCCCAGGGGAGGGTGGGTGTGGGGAGGGAGCGAAATAACACTTATTAAAAGAGGGCTGCTACACAGTACCCTGTCTTGTGCTGCTGAGGTAAGCTAAATTCTGATTTGATTTAAATTATAGCTCTTAGCTGCTGCTAGGCTCTAACCTCTTATGAAATTTAAACTACAAGCTCTCTGCTGGGTACTAAATTTAACCAGAAAGCTCTCTTCTGTGTGTTAAATTTAAACTAAAAGTACTTTGCTGTTACTTGGCCCTGAGTGACTATTAAATTTAAACTACAAGCTCTCTGCTGGGTATGAAATGTAACCAGAAAGCTCTCCTCTGTGTTTTAAATTCAAACTTTAATTGCTGCTACTAGGCCCTAACTGATCCAACAAAAAACAATGGGTTCACAGATTAAGTAGCTTTAATACAAAGAATTCTTTTTAGAAAATTACCAGAAGTATATACTCACAATTGCAGATTTCTCTCCAGAAGTAACAGTCCCCCTTTCTAGTCCTTCAAGACCAAACTCAACTGAGGTGGGAGAGTTGGGAAGGCAGCTACGCAGGTGCAGTGGGATACTCCCAAAAACTTTCCTCTTGAACGCTAGGGAGCGTTCCTGTGCGTGTTCCGTTGGTACCGACGTCACCTATATGTGAAGACTAAATTCCTGTTGTTCCCAGAGATCACCTGTTACAGGTGAGCAACTATGCTTTATGGGCTCTTAAACCTATTAAAAGGAAGGAGGTGCCCATATTCACTTTCAGGTGTGGCTGGGCATCCTCCTCAGTAATACATTAATTAAGGACCTGAGATGTATTAATCTTGAGGTGAATGAAGTCCATTAAACATATTAAATATACATGTATTAGTGTAAGTATCCCCAGCAAACCTAAGTAAGTAAACAACAACCCTGAAAACTAAGATGCAGACAATCCTGCAGTGAGATGGGGGCTTTCCAGTCTTACGCTGAGTGTCACATGTGATTTTCTCCCAGTTGGTGAGGGATCTTAAGTGTGCACTTGGTGCAAGGAGCTGTTTGCTCTCAGGGAACGAGTCCGATCTCTGGAGGCTAGAGTAATAGACTTGGAAGACATAAGGATGACAGAGGTATATAGATGAGACCTATAGGGACATAGCACTGAAATCCCGCCTCCACTCTGGAAACCTTCCTGTTGCCATGGAGCAGAGAGGTCACTTGACAGGAGAGCATCACTCTGGTATGGCAGTAAATGATATTTAGCTGGGACCTGACCTCCAGATAATGTAAAACCCTCTCCCACCAAGATGGTTTCTCTAGGGCCATGTGCCCATGAGGGAAAGGGTTAGAATAGTCATTATAGCTGGCGATTTGATCATTAGGCATGTAGATAGCTGAGTGACTGGTGGACATGAAGATCGCCTGGTAATATGCCTGCCTAGTGTGAAGGTAGCAGACCTCAGGCGCCATCCAGACAAGGTTTTAGATAGTGCTGGGGAGGGATTTGCTGTCTTGGTACTTGTTGGTACCAATGACATAAGAAAGTATGGTAGGGAGGTTCTGGAGGCCCAATTTAGGTTTTTCGGTAGGAATTTGAAATCCAGAACTTCCAGGAGCATTCTCAGAAATGCTTCCCGTTCCATGCGCAGGACCAAAAAGGCAGGCATAGCTCCGGAGTCTCAATGGGTGGATGAAAAAATGGTGCAAGAAAAGAGGGTTTTGGATTTGTTAGGAACTGGTCAACATTCTGGGGAAAGGAGCGGCTTTTTTGAAGGGAGGGGCTCCACCTCAACCAAGATGGAGCCAGGCTGCTGGCATCAATCTTTAAAAAGGAGATAGAGCAGCTTTTAAACTAGATAATAGGGGAATGCTGACAGTCGCCCAAGAGCACATGGTTCAGAACGATGTATCCTTTTAGGATACTAGCAAAAGATTGAAGTTAAGGCATATCGACAGAGGTTCCAATAAAGATAAAAGTAACCCAAATGCCCTTAATTACAAAGCAGACAGAGTTTAAAGATTCCAAATTACCCTGCATACCGAAAACCAGATAAATATGAATAAAATACAACCTCTAAAATGCTAGTATTCAAATGCTAGAAGCCTAAAAATAATGGGAGAGTTAGAATATATAGCACTAAATGAAAGGTTAGATATGATTGGTATCTCAGAGACCTGGTGGAAGAAGGACAATCAATGGGACACTGTGATACCTGGGTACAAATTATATTGCAATGGTAGGGTAAATCAAATTGGTGGAGGGGTTGCACTCTGTTAGTGAGGGCATTGAGTCTTACAGTATTAACATTTTGCAGGAAACAAAATACACTGTAGAATCTCTATGGATTGAAATTCCATGTAAAAAGGGAAGGCGATGGCAGTGGGGATGTATTATTACTGCCTGGTCAGAATAAACAAAAGGATGAAGAAATGTTCTAAGAAATCAGGGCTGCTAACAAAATTTACAACAGAGTAATAATAATGGGTGATTTCAGTTACCCCAGTACTGACTGAGTCAGTGTCACGGCAGGACATGCTAGGGAGATGGTTTCTAGATGAAATAAATGACTGCTTCTTGGAGCAGCTGGTTAATGAACCGATAAGAGGGGAAGCCAGTTTGGACCTAGTCCTTAGTGGAACACAAGATCTGGTGCAAGAGATAAGGGTGTTGGGGCCGCTTGACAGTAGTGATCATAGCATGATTGCATTTGATTTAATAAATGTAGGAAGGACAGCAAGGAAATTCACAGTACTACCTTTTAACTTTCAAAAGGGAGCTATTGTCACGCCCTTAGCCCCTTACATCAGTATGGAGGGGCGCGCTTCTCATTGGAGTACTTCACCTTTAAAGGCCTTTTCCTAACTGGTTGCTTTTTTAATGCCTTATGGGAATGGTAGTTCAGTTAGATGTTATGTGGCCTCAGGGTGAAAAAAAACACTTTCTTGTAGTTGGGTTGAGTGGTAGGCAAATGACAGAAATTAACCATTGAAAAGACATGCTAAGGTTCACAAATTTTCACCTTTTTAATGTTTCACCAGGATTCTTGTATTTCAACACAGGATACAACTTGAACTCAAACAAAACAGCTTTCTTCAGCTTAAATATTCAATGCTTCTAACAGCACATGCCACCAGGCATGGCTTGCCGTGCAGTCCAAAACAAACAGGAACAAAACTTTAAACCAGGTTTCTTTTCTTTAAGTCCAGAACCATACCTGGCAACTTCGTCTTCTTAAATACAGCAAAACTTCTTACAGGCAGTTAAACTCTCACTGGTAGAAAAATCACTTTGCAAGGTTTTCTCAGTATTTAGACAAATAAAACCTTTCTTACTTTCTCTGTTGGTACAGCTTCAGACGGAGCACAGCACTGTTCACAGCTGTTCTCAAGTGTAATTAGGTAGCTTCAGCTTTGCACAGTAAATCACTTCTCCTGAACTGAGAACCTTCACAAGCTGAACACAGTTCTTAGGGCTATTGGACACTGAAGGTTTTTCTTTAAGGTTTACTCCCTTTCAACCCCTCTGAATTGGCAGACTGGCATACAGAACAATCCATACATGAGTCCTCTTCTACCGAAGGTAAAACTGGGTCACCCAGTTGCATTGGCTCAATCTCTTGACTCAGATAGCTTATCTGATTGCTTTCCGTTATGGTTAAAGCTGTCTCTAGCAACTCTGTAGTGCTCCTTATTAGAAAGCTTCTAGGACTCATACCTTGTTTAAAGCTTGTATCAGCTTCCCCTCTTTAACGCTCTGGCCACCATTCACCTCGTCCCGTTCTCCACCTTGTCACTGTCCGTCCTGCCTCTGCTCTTGCTGCTGCTGCCTCTCTCTGGATAAACGGAGCTAAACTTAAACCTCCCAGGGACCTGCTCCACCCTCTCTCCTCTCAGGTGAGAAAGATCAAATTCCCTTGTGGCAGCTGAATGATTAGGGAATGCAGTGACGTAAGGGTTCCCTACCCTGGGTTTGCATTCCCTCACCTTTTCACCACTAGGGGCATGCTGTAACTTATTATAGCCAGGAATTCCCTGCTTTCCAGGTACAATGGGAGTTTTATGTCCTTGACCTTTTAAAATAGGAGCCTTTGTTAGAGTAAATTCCTTCTTCTGATCCCTATCTCCTAGGTCCTGATAAGCTTCCTTATCACGCTATGATAAAATGAGGAAACTAGTTTAAAAGGAGCAGCTGCAAGGTTAAAAATTTACATTGGGCATGAGTGTTGTTTAAAAATACTATCTTGGAAGCCCAGAACAGTTGTATCCACTCCTTTAAGAAAAGTGGAAGAAGTCTAAAAAAACTTCCAGCATGGTTTAAAAGTGAGGTCAGAGGCTATTGTAGCCAAAAAAGCATTTTTCAGGAAATGGAAAAAGGAGCCAAATTAAGAAAACTGGAACAACATAAGCACTGGCAAGTTAGATGCAAGGCATTGATAAGGCAGGCAAAGAAAATTGGAAAAAAAACTTGCTGTGGAAGAAAAAACATAAAACCTTTTTTCGGGGGCGGAGCCTGATGTCCAGCGGGTTGGACGCTCTGCGTTGAGGCTCCCGAGAGGCCTACTCAGAATCCTGAATTAATACCTGCATAAACTTCAGTTTTTTGCTCTGAACTTACCGGGGTGCCTCGGGGGGAACGGCGGGCCACAAACCAGTGCGACTGGACCTCGGGTCTCCCTCTTCTTCACACGGAAAACGCTCCAAAACAGAGTTCTTCCCCACAAAAGATGGCCCCACTTTGGGCAAACCCCGCAACGCCACAGGAGATCTTGGAGGGGATACGCGGTTTGAAGGAGCTGGTGCATTCCAACGGAGCGGTGCTCCGAGTCATGCGTGAAGACTTTGGCGTACTTCAGAACCGGCTTGAAGGTCTCCCACTCCGACAGGACAACATGGCGGAGGTCCTTGACTCGCACGCGGTGCGCTTGGTAAAATTGGGCAAGGCTGAGCGTATGATACAGAATTTTCAGGAAGCGCTGGAGGATAGCAATGATCGAGCTGGTCGCAACCATATGGGGCTCATTGGAGTACCGGAGGATGTGAGAGCGGGAGACATGCGAGAATTCTTGGTCAAGACTCTCCCCCCCCTTGCTAAAGATTATTATTTACAGAGCTCTGGAGACTGACCGAGTGCATCGTGTTCCTGCTAATATGGCGCTCAATCGGACGACCCCTCGGCCTCTCATTTTTCGATTATTGCGATACCAGTAAGTAGAGCAAACTCGCACTACTGCCCGGGCGAACTCTCATCTTGAATTTGAAAGTCATAAAGTTTCTTTTCCCCTGACATGGCAAAGTCCACAGTTGACCGACGGAGGAGACTCCTTGCTTTTCGCCCTGGACTTCAATAACCACAGACTCACTTTGGCCTAATATATCCAGTGAAGCTCAGAGTGACTCTCCATAACCAAGCCATAACATTCGAAGATCCCGATCTACTAGCAATGTTTTTTTTGGACTCCAAATAACGCAGATCAGATGCGCTAATCCAACAACTGTGATTCAACAATTTTGATCTGTAATTCGCCGGATTTGCCCGCCATCTTGAACGGCCCGACGCGGTGATCCCAGCCTGGAATAGAGACTGCCTGGACTTCTCTTTCTATCTATAATTTACTTGGCCTTCTATCCCTCCATGATGTGCACCTCGGTGGGATTCAAAACATGCATAGTTTTACAGGTTATATGTTTTAGCTTGGGCCCTCTCTGGAGTTTCTCCCCACAGACATTAGGTCGCCAGTAATTTCTGGGGTTTTGCTTCTTCTCTAGTGCACCTTGGTGCTTATTTTTTATATGGGGCGTTTCTATGATTTTCATTAACTCATTGATTATTATGTTATGTGCACAGTCATACATAGCTAAGATGAGGGACATTGGGAAATTGTGTGCATTATTGTGTTCTTTCTCAGAATTTATAATCTTTCTTGATGGCCTCGTGTCAGATCTTATCATAGAACGTAAAAGGCATTATTAGTCCACTCAAAAGAAAGAAAATCCTTAGCTATCTTAATCATGAGCATGTTAATTTAATGTTTCTTCAGGGAATGTATTTAAATTCCGCTGTGGCACGAAACTTAATACCACGCCTAATATGGCGGCTGCCTTCTCTTCCGCTGTTTCCAAGCGGTGTGGGGTAGCCATTTTGGTTAAGAAGTCTCTGCAAGCTATTGTAATGGATGTTAGCTTTGATAAGGAGGGTAGATGGGCCCGTGCACACCTTCAGGTTGAGACTGTAATTTACGTGTATTGGTATTTATGCTCCGAATGTGGATAATCCTGTTTATTATGCAAGTATTATGCAGTTAGCACTGGCATTTGCCAGCCCTCCATTAATGCTCGGCGGCGATTTCAACCAGGTACTTGAGCCCTTGACAGCTTGGCTGCCGCCCAGAACGAGTGGTCCACCCAAGAGTCTTGATTCTTTTGCTGCTTTGATAACAGATTTTGCGCTATAATATATATGGAGGCTGCTTCTCCCCTCACTCCCACTATCCACCAATGCGCTCAGACAGCACAGAAATTCTGGGAGCGGGAGTTGCATGTAGCTTTGACCCCGGAGCATGGGAGCCTAGCCTGGAGCAGGTTGACATGGATCTCTCGATCTCCCTCACTTACTCAGACACTTTTTTTTTTTTTTTTCTTTTTCTCTTTCTCTTTTTTTTTTCTTTTTAATCCACCGAAGTTTCTATACTCCTGATAGGTTAGTCAAATGAACGCTACCCAGAGCAACAGATTTTGGATATGCCACACGGCCATTCACATACTAACTTATGTTATGTTTGAATGCCCGATACTACAATGTTACTGGAATATGCTGGGGAACAATAGGTCCCCTCTTACTTTCAAGGAGTGGTGGCATCCTGTCAGTCTATACAGTGAATATGAACAAATACCTCATCTGTTGGCTTCTTCTGTTCTGACCCTCTATCATTTGTCTGAATGGAGGATACTTCACGATTATGTTTAAAATGCTAAAATGCTAAATGCTCCCATCTGACTGTTTAAATCTATTTCACATGATCAGTCTATATTGCTGATATTCTTTTGTTCGTTTGGATGTACAATCACTGCTATATGTATACGCCTATTTGATGATACTTTTCAGTTCCAGAGAAGAAGCATAGGGGTGGGGGGTAATTGGGGTTGCTTTCCTTATGTGTATATTTGTATTTGTCTCCTTTGGTTTGTTGTTTCGTTTGCTTGTTGTAAAATGAAAATAAAAGTCTCAAAAAAAAAAACAAAAAACCTTTTTTCAGTAGATTCTTAGCAAAAAACCTGTGTGTGTCTCTGTTGGACCATTAGATGATAGAGAGGTAAAAGGGGCACTAAGAGGGGACAAGGCCATAGCGGAGAGACTGAATGAATTCTTTGTTTCGATCTTTACTGAAGATGTAGTGTTTTTATCCAAAATTAAAATGGTATTTAAAGGTGATGCATCGGAAGAATTTAAAGAAATATTGATAAACCGGGAAGATGTATTTACAACTATTTGATAAACTAAAGAGTAGCAAATCACCTGGACCAGATGATATACATCTGAGGCTGTTGAAAGAACTGAAATATGAGATTGCTGACCTACTGTTAGTAATCTGTGAACTATTATAAAAATCTGTAATACCTGAAAATTGGCGAATGGCTAATATAATGCCAGTTTTTAAAAAGGATTCCATGGGTGATCTGGGAAACTACAGATCAGTGAGCCTTATGTCACCTGGCAAAATGGTAGAAACCATTATAAAGGACAAAATTACTTAACATGTAGATAGTCATGGTTTTATAGGAGAAAGCCAGCATGGCTTTAGCCAAGGAAGGTCTTGTCTTACTAATCCGTTTTTGGGTTTTTTTGGAGTGAATAAACAAGTAGACAAAGATGAGCCGGGTGGTATAGTGGATCTGGATTTCCAGAAAGCCTTTGACAAGGTCCCTCATGAGAGAGACTTGGGGAAATTAAAAAGTCATGGGATAAGAGGCAGTGTACTATTGTGGATTAGGAACTGGTTAAAAGATAGAAACCAGAGGGTAGGGATAAACAGCCAATTTTCCCAATGGAGAAAGGTGAATAGTGGAGTACTCCAGAGATTTGTGCTGGGTTGCTGCTTTTTAACATTTTCGTAAATGACCTAGAAATGGGAATAATAAGTGAGGTTATCAAATTTGCAGATGGCACACTATTATTCAAAGTTGTTAAAACCCAAGAGGATTGAAAATAATTGTAAGAGGACCTTGATAAATTGGAAGACTGGACGTTCAAATGGCAAATCAAATTTAATGTGGAAAAGTGCAAATTTATGCACCTAGGAAAGAACAACCCAGACTATGGTTATATGCTGCAGGGATCCACATTAGGTACCACCACCAAGAAAAAGATTTAGGTGTCATTATGAATAGCATGTTGAAACCCTCCACCCATTGTGCAGCGGCAGCCAAGAAAGCACATAGAATGCTAGGAATCATAAGGAAAGGAATGGAGAATAAAACCAAGGATATTATAATGGCTCTGTATTGTTCTGTGGTGTGACTGCATCTTGAATATTGTGTGTAATTCTGGTCTCCGTTTCTTAAAAAGGATATAGCAGAATTAGAAAAGGTACAGAGAAGAACCACCAAAATGGCAAAGGGGATGGAAGGATGCCACTATGAGGAGAGCCTAAAAAGGTTAGGGCTCTTCAACCTGGAAAAGAGATGGCTGAGGGAAGATATGATAGAGGTCTATAAATTAATGAATGGAGTGAAATGCGTAAACATAGATAGTTTATGCCATCAGAAAGTAGAAAGATTAGGGGGCATGCAATTAAGCTACAGTGTAACCCATTTAAGACTAATAAGAGAGAATATTTTTTCACTCAATGCGTAATCAAACTCTGGAATTCGTTTCCAGAGGATGTAGTAAAAACTGTTAGTGTAGCTGGGTTTAAAAAAGGTTTGGACAAGTTCCTGGAGGAAAGGTCCATAAGAAGGACCCATGAAATCCACTACTTGCCTTTGGACATGCATTGTGGAACCTGTGTCTTTTTGGGAAACTGGTGCTTGTGACCTGCATTGGCCACTGTTGGAAACAGGATATGGACTTGATGGACCTTGGTCTGACCCAGTATGGCATTTCTTATGTTCTTTATCTCCCTTATAACAATTTTAGGCCCTCATGTACTAGCATGCATTAACTCAAGTTGTGTGTTAGTAAACGGTTATTAAATCACATTACACACGTTATTAAATGAAAGCCTTAAAGATAAACCACCAAATATAATCAAAAATGTAAGCCTTCAAATTGGGAATAAAGAGATCCACAAACATAATTATGGGGCTTGAAGGAAAAAAGGTAGGGCAACAAAATATCAACCAGAAAGAAATATACTCCTAAACAAGTGTCTATCAATGCTGTGTCTTAAACTATATTTATAAGCATATAGCATCACTCGATAAAGGCCCATCTACCAATGATAAACAGAGCTCACTCACAAAAGATAGTTTAAGAAACACTGCTAGCTGATGACAATCCTAAAAATATATCCCACATTGTTATTAACTATCATGTGGTTTGCGAATTATTGACAGAGAATAAGGCTTCCAACTTGAATAAAGGATGAATAATTGGCTGGTGTTTCATAATCTTGCCAAATCTTTTAAGGGGATCAAGGTAAATATTTCTTTACTATTGCATGAATTACCCAGATGAAGAGAGTTTCTTATTTATACATTCAGAAGAATGGTATCTTTGAGACCCATGGGAAGCTGCTATTCCTCAAGTTTTCTGTAGGCTCTCTACTTGACTATGGCAATCTTGCTGGCAGTTAGTACATACATTTTTGAAACATTGTATTCATAGGTGGGTGTAGTAAATGTAGCATTTAGGAGATTAGTTGTGCAAGCTGCAATTAACCCACTGGTGCAGGAGACTAATTTGGTATAGACACAGTGAAGGGGATATATCAGAAGAGTAATTTCTTTTACTTTACTATTCCTTTTCTGTTACTCTCTAACCAGTCAAGACCAACCTGTCCGGGAAGGTAAATCTTGAGAGGAATTGGAGTGAGGTTTTTTTTTTATCAGATTCTAATTCATCTCAGTTGTTTTTCCCTATTCTCCTGTTTTCCAGGATTGTTATAGAAATGTTCAGACTAAAGGGATGAAGTGTAGCAAGATGGATTCTGGTAGGAAAAAAACTGGTGGTCAGTCTTGATGATCCTGCCGGTGGCATTGTACCCTTCATGGTCAAAACAATTTGAAGATAAATAGAAAGTGAATTAAGAGACGTGTGTGTGTGTATATTTGTATGTATATATATGTATATATATATATATATACACACACACACAAAAAAAAAAGAAGCATACACATACTTTTGAAGGAAGTGCTGACTTATGTATTTGATCTTCCTGAATATAGATTTTACTTTTGAAAATACTTTTGTACTGTTTTATGATCTAGGTTATCAGAGGATTACTCAAGTTTTGGCCTAAAACTTGTAGTCAGAAAGAGGTAAGTCTTTTTTCATGTATAAGATTTAATAAATCCTCTAACAGTCTAATCCTATTTGTATACATTATTCTTGTGTGTCTTATTGTAATCCGATTTATGAGGAGAATTGGACATGAATCAATTGTATGCATGTGCATAAATTTAGAGATTTTCATTTTTTTGATCTCAGGAAGTATTTCTAGCCAGAAAGTAAGGTTCTTGCAATTAGTATATCTCCAGAAACAAGCAGGAATGTAGTCCTTACATATGGGTGATATCAGGTACCGACGGAGCCCATGCGGGAAGCTCCCCATCTACCAATAGGAAGCCTTTGGGAGCAGTCCACTGCACCTGCACTGCTGCCTTCCCGCTCTTCTAACTGACTTTCCTCAGTTCTCTTTTTTTCTGCGGAGCCAACAGGATCACTCCTGTACCCGCTGAAGAACTGCTGCCTTCACCCGTAGCATCGATACATTTTTCTTATCACTAATCCCTTATTTTTTCACATCTACTTCTATCTTCATAAAATTAAACAAAACAAAAAAAGCTTTCACTCACTTTCCACTGAGCTCTCCTTTTCCTGAGCCTCACCAGGCCTACCCTCTGAGGCCTGCCCTCTGAGACACTGTGGAAAAACCAACCAGTGGTTTTAAAAAAATGTACAAAGTGCTCCAGCACAATATCGATCACCGACCAACATGACTGGTACCTGAAATGCCTCGGCCCCGTTCATGAACCAACAGTCTGTGCACTCTGCAAGGAAATGACTAAACGAGGCCTTGGGAATCGAGCCAAGACGTTTGAAGAGCTCTTTCCAGCAGATGCCCTGGCCTTCACCTCCTCGAGGGCTTCCTCCGGCTTCAAGCATTCAAGACTCCAGACATGGTGAGAAAGGATCCTCTCCTTCTCATTCTCCCAAGGAGAAGTCGCTGCCCTTGGAGCCCTCGGAGATTCGGAAGGAACAGGGCAAGAAAATGAAGGACCACTCTGGTAGGCCAAAGACATCGAGGGAGCAGTCGAGGAACAGGTTCTGGGAGCGTTCCTGTGCTCACTGGGAATTGTCCTGTACATTATCCGATTCCAGTAACAGGTCAAGGCATCCCCGGCGGGAGGAATACTTCAAAGCCTCAGTGGGGAGTCATGAGGTACCCGGAGCACCCATCTCCGCAGAACCTCCGACGCCATGCCTAGGTCCGGTGGTGGCTGACCAGGCACCGGAGACCTTGCCGCAACAACACATGCTGACTCTGGAACACACCCTCACAGCCCTACTAGCAGCCTCGGTGCACCTAACACCATTGGCCCCGATGTTATTGCAGACCACATTGGCATTGACATCAGGAATACAGACTGGCTCAATGCCGATGTTGATACTGCCGTCTACCTCAGTGTCGATTCCACCTGTAATACCGCTATCCTCCCCAATGCCAGTACCGTCACCGATGCCAGCGCCCTCGCTGGTGCCGATATCTTCTCTGATGCTCGGACCATCAATCTCGATACCTTCGTTGATGCTGGGACCTCCATCGATGCCGATGCATACTCCGCTGCCTTCGACAGATCCGTGCGGAACCGGAGGACATCAACCTACATAGCCACTCTAGACACCGGTGATACTTTCCAGGAGCTGACTCAGAATCCACTGACTACGACCACAGATCCCTGGATGCCGACGACCTCAGAGATGTCGTCTCCGATCCTTCTCCGCCACTGGCCAGAACCAGAAGGAAATCACAGCCAGAAGATATGTTCTTCGAAGAATTTATAAAGGACGTGGTAGCAGGTCTCTCCATTCCTGCTGCTTCGGAGTCAGAGCCCAGAGCAGAAGAACTCGAGATATTGCCATATCCCACTGCACCGAAAGAAGTAACCATCTTACTGGTGCACCGCATACTTCACAACCTGATGCTTCGAATGTGGGAAACACAGCTATCTGTCGCTCCCTTAAGTCAATACCATGTACTGGGTTCCCAAGTGCCCTGGCTTCCAGAAACGGCAACTCCCACAACACTCCATTGTGATAGTCGGCCATGCAGTGCATCAAGAGTGCTAAGAACCATGCCTCGGTTCCTCTGGGACGCAAATGCAGAACTCTTGATTCCTTCGCGAGGCGCATCTTCCAGGCCTTCATGCTCACCAGCAGAATCAACTTGTACATCTTGTATATGGGGATGTTCCTCAAAGAGTTAAACAAAAACTGGGAGGGCTGCTTGCCATTCCTCCCTGAAGAGAAGCGCCCTGCCTTTCAGGCAGTCATCACCCAGGCAAAACATCTCTAAGTTCGTCAACAGAGAAGCATTCAGTGCCTTTGAATCAAATAGCAGAACCTCCTCCATAGCCATAGGGGTGAGATGGCTGGCTTGGCTCCAGGCATTGGACTTAGAACAGTGGGTGCAAGACAAGTTGGCCAGTATCCTCTGTACAGGTGAAAACATCTTTGGAAAGTATTGGAGGGTAAAAGCGGGAGAACTTGAAACGGGCAACACCACCCTTAAGAGGTTGTTATGTAAAACGTTGGACCCCTCCAAAAAGAAGGCTCAGACAAAAAAGGCCACTTATCTGAAAAAGAGGGGAGATACTGCCCAGCCTACTCCCAACCAGCCTACCCTCCACAACACAAATAGCAAGGGGCTAAGCAAACCAAAAAGCCATGGTTGACCAAGCAAACAACTCAATCTCAACCAGCTGCCTCTGCACCATCCTTTTGACCCCTACACGGGGAACATGGCCAGTCCCATCCAGTCCATTCCAGGAAAGCTCTCAAGGTTCATCTCGCAATGGAGAACTATAACCACTGAAAAATGGACGCTGTCCATCGTCCACAAGGGATACCATCTCAACTTCAGAGAACTACCCTCTCATCATTTCAAGCAAGCCCTGTCCAAAAATGCTCTTGACCCCCCCCCCCCCTTTTTACTTCAGGAGGTTGTCTCACTCCTCTCTCAAGGGGCCATTGACCCTACTTCCTCATTCCAAAGAAATCAGGAGGCCTCAGGCCCATCCTAGACCTCTGAGATCTCAACAAGTTCCTCGTAAAAGAAAAATTCAAGATGATCTCCTTAAGGACCCTCCTTCCTCACTTGCAGCAAAATGGCTGGCTTTGCTCCCTGGATCTCAAGGATGCCTGCACTCATGTTCTAATCCACTCTTCTCACAGGCAGTATCTGTGATTTGTGTGCCAAGAAAAATACACTAGCAATACAGGGTATACTCCTTCGGCCTCGCCTTGGTGCCGAGAGTCTTCATGAAGTGCATGGCTGTCATGGCGGCTAACCTCCAGATCAGCCGGGTCTACATCTTCCCCTGCTTAGACGATTGGTTCATAAAGGCCAACTCTCCTGGGGAGCTCTCCTTGGCATAACACAAAACCATAGAACTTCTACAGTCCCTAGGCTTTGTAATCAACTTTCCAAAATCACAGCTGATTCCAGCACAACAACTGGAGTTCATTAGAGCCATTCTGGACACTGCCCAGTGCAAGGCTTTCCTTCCACAAGACTTTATACAGAAACTTATACTCCTAGCAGAGACAATGCGTCACCGCCAGATCCTTCCTACAGCTTCTGGGCCACATGACCTCCATGGTACATGTGGTACGTAATGCTAGACTACACATGCGGCAAACGCAGTGGACTCTGTCAACCCAGTAGACATAAGCCACCGAAAGTATGCATGCATCCATCACCATTTCACCACACATAGCACAATCGCTCCAGTGGAGGACAACCCCCAACAATCTCCTCAGAGGATCTCCATTCTGCCCCCCCAACCACAACATACCCTGACAATGGATGCATCCAAACTCGGCTGGGGAACTCACTTGGATGCTCTCTCCACGCAAGGCTACTGGAGTACCCTAGAAGTCCACACAACAGATAAACCTCTTGGAACTTCAAGCAGTGGCGAGGGCTCTCCAGATCTTCAAGAATCCTCTTGCCAACAGCTCTGTCCTGTTACGAACGGACAATCGAGTCGCCATGCTCTACATCAACAAACAAGGGGGTACGGGCTTCCTTCCCCTCTGCATGGAGGTGTGCCGCATCTGGGACCAAGCCATCCAACATCACATATTGCTCAAAACAATTTACATTCCAGGTCAGGACAGCCTGCAGGCAGACACTCAGCAGGCTGCTGCACCCCCACGAATGGTCCCTGGACCAGACAGTGGCCAATCGCCTATTTGAACACTGGGGAACTCCGTGAATAGACCTATTTGCTTCTCAGCACAATGCCAGACATTTGCTCAAAGCTGCCAACCAACCTCCGTCTTTCCAGCGATTCCTTCATGATTCCTTGGAATCGGGAACTTCTCTTTGCATTCCTGCCAATGCTCCTGATCCTGAAAACACTTCTCAAACTTAGAGAACAAGAGATACATGATTCTAATAGCCCATTTCTGGGCCCGCCAACCCTGGTTCCCCCATCCGCCTCCTTAAACACTCACAAACCCAACCGACCAGCTGGGATCCGGTCTGGGTCTCCTCTCTCAGGACGATGCCATGCTTCTCCACCCCATCCAACGATCCCTTTGCCTAACAGCATGGCTCCTGAAATACTAGCATTGCATCATCTTTCTCTCTCCACAGAGGTCAAAAATATCCTCCTCTGCTCCAGGAAACCTTCCACAAGGAAAGCTTATTCGCTAAAGTGCAGATACGGTGCATGGTGTTCCCAAAATGCCTACAATCCTTTTCAAACATCTATTGCGACACTACTCCACTACCTCTTGTACCTCTCTTCTCAAGGCCTCAAATCATCCTCGATAAGAGTCCATCTAAGTGCAATCTCAGCTTTTCTTGACCCGGTGAATGGAAAACTCATCTCCGACGACCCTTTAGTCACTCAATTCATGAGAGGTCTACTGTTTTCCAAGCCTCCTATCTGCCCACCCCCAATGGCATGGGATATCAATGTCATTTTAGCTCAACTGCTCAAACCACCCTTCGAACCGTTAGACACGACTCAACTCCACTATGTTTCTTGGAACGTTCTCTTCCTCATAGCCTTAACTTCAGCCAGATATGTCAGTGAACTTCAGGCCCTAGTGGTTCACGCCCCCTACACATGTTTCTACCATGACAAGGTGATTCTACGGACTCACCCACACTACTTTCCAAAAGTGGTCTCCATCTTCCACATCAATCAATCAATCAGTCAGTCAGTCATCCTTCCAGTTTTCTTTCCCAGACCACATGCCTCCTGGACAGAAGCCACTCTGCATACTCTGGACTGCAAAGGAACCCTGGCTTTTTACATACAAAGAACGGAGGCCATCGGGAAGGCCTCTCAACTTTTCGTCTCCTTTGATCAAGTTCATCTGGGCTTTCCAGTCGCTAAACGCATACTATCATCATGGATAGTGGACTGCATCTCTCTGCTACAAAAATGCGGGATTATCCCTCACTGGGCATGTCACTGCACACAATGTTCGAGCAATGTCCATTTTGGTGGTGAACCTCCACGCAGTACTGATTGCCGAAATTTGACGAGCTTCCACGTGATGGTCCATCCAAACCATTGCAGCACACTACTGCTTGGACAAGGACTCCTGCCAAAATGCGGCCTTCAGACAGGCGGTCCTATGACTTCTCTTTGGGACAACACCTATCCCTGCCCACCAATCCAGATCTCCATGCCAGTTCTGTTAAGGTTACAAACCTAGTGCTAACCATCATGTGATCTGGGAGGTTGGGAGTCCCATACATGAGGACTGCATTCCTGCTTGTTCCTGGAGATAGCATAGTTACTCACCTGTAGTAGGTGATCTCCAGGAACAGCAGGAATTTAGTCCTCACAACCCGCCCTCCTCCCCTGGGAGTTGTAGGGCTCTGTCCTTCTCACTACTCTCCTTTCTTTTCAGCTATAAACTGAAGAGAGTCAGAAGAATGGGAAGGCAGCAGCGCAGGTGCAGTGGACTGCTCCCAAAGGCTTTCCTATTGGTAGCTGGGAAGCCTCCCGTGTGGACTCCATTGGTACCAGATGTCACCCATATGTGAGGACTAAATTCCTGTTCCCGGAGATCACCTGCTACAGGTGAGTAACTACACTTTACTGGCAATAGACTGACTTCTTTTTGTAAATTATAGGGGGTAGGGAGTTCAAATGATGCGTCTGTGCTAACATTTGCTTCATGATGATGATGATGACTGTTGCATGCACGTTGAAGAGGATTTGTTGTGGCTTCACAAGATGTGTATCCAATTGTTTTGCTAGAGCAGGAAAATAAATAGAATAACCTTGCAGTGTGGCTGCACACAGGCAGTTCTCAGAAGTTTCAGCAAATATATTTTTGGGGATCGATATTCAGAACCCATAGCAAGTTGACCATAGGAGACCATCTGGATAAGGGTGCTGACCACAGTATTCATAGGCACTATCTGGATAAGGCCATTGAATACCTCCACAGGCTGCCCCGGCACTATCCAGTCTAGTGCGGGGTGATCAGTGGGCAAAGTGAGGGTGGTGTCCGTGCTATTCAGATAAGTGGTGATTTTATCTGGTTAGTGTGATATTTCAGTTGGCACTTACCAAACAACTTTAGCTGCCTGGAAAGCAGGTCTAAGTTGCAATTCAAATAAGTGCCGGCTGAAAATTGCACTAACCGAATGAGTTAACGTCCAACTAAGAGCAAGGAGCCACGTCAAGCCAAGCACACAGTCAGAGAACGTGGTACAAAACCAAGGATAAGGATATGTATCAAAATTTTATTAACATTGCCAACACATATTGCCAACCCGACACAGGCCGTGTTTCGTCAGAACTTCAGGGGTAAAGGCAGACTAAAAACAAACAATTCAATAAATGAAAATATAAACATTATACATTTAAACAAATGTACAAATCAAATTAAAACCAAAGATAAAACTGAATAAATAACATCTAAAAACCAAAATGTTGGAACGCTACTTAAAAACATTATGAACTTAAAATATAAAATTGCACACAAAGATGGTAAGAAAAATATATATACAACCTTTAAAAAACAATTAAATTATATATTGGACAAACATAAACAAAAAATGTATATATAAAAAAATATATACCTTACCGGTAAAGCAATAAGCACCTTTCACTAGAATCTATAAATATATATAAAAAAAGTATATAAAAAGGAAGAGAAGGAGTGAGTCTGATGTAAGCCAGATTCATCGATCAATCATCTAAATAACATTTTAAACAAGGCTTTAAAAAGGGGGGAAGGGGGGAAGCATGGTGGATTAAATAGGATCATCACCGTATAAACACCATAGTATATTTATGTGGGGTACACATTTTACAATCTAATGAAAGATATATCAAACGCACAATGGTGTTTATACGGTGATGATCCTATTTAATCCGCCATGCTTCCCTTCCCCCCTTTTTAAAGCTTCAAGAACAGTCTTTAGGCTATTAAGCATGCTTCATTTCTGTTTAAAATGTGATTTAGATGATTGATCGATGAATCTGGCTTACATCATTTGATACATATCCTTACCCTTGGTTTTGTACCACGTTCTCTGACTGTGTACTAACCGAATGAGTGCCAGCATTTATCTGAATAGTACCATTCAGCCTGGATATTCAGCAGCTGCTTCTATCCATTGTCACAGCCCCTCCTAGTGGCAGTGTGCAGAAAGGAGAGGGCGGACACTTATTGTTGAAGAAGGAAAAACTTTTCTAGACCCAGGTGCATCATGGTCTTTGTAGTCCCACTTCATAAAGAAATAGTTGTGAGTCTTGTTCAGGGTTAAACTTAAATGGTTTTTATTCCCTTTGTTGTGCAAAGGTTCTCCAGGAAGACAAAAACAGAATGTACCTTACTTCAGGGTTTATGCCAAAATATTTACAAAAAATTACTCCAAACAAACAGACTTTAACAGTAAAAACTGGGAGGGTTATTGTTTTTAATCCTTAGTAATTGCATGGAATTAGTCTCAGACAATTCGGCTGATAATAGCTAGATTGAAAAAAACTTCATCTGCACAGCCTGATGGCATCAATGACTTATTCCAGCGTTTTCTTGTAATACTTTTATACACCCTCTCCCTTGTGTTATCAAAATTCTTAATTTAACATGAGACCGGCACTTAACTTCTGGAATAGTAATAATATTTCACTAAGGAATCTTCATCCCGATGCCTCTTTTTCAACGTTGTAAACTGCGTTTCACTCAGTGTGGTGAGGTTCTTCAGGGGATATTGTTATAGTGCTTTCAGCCCAAATAGTAACTGAAAATAAAAATCATTGTTAAAAACTTACTAACCTATGTTTGTAAACTGCCTTAAGTCTATTAAAAATGATAAATAGTGATATGTAATTCACCAAAATAGCTGCTACATACCCAATATCAACTTAATCTCAGCATAGCTTTCTCAAGCAACCATCTTTACTGCATGTAACACAAGGGAGAGGGTGTATAAAAGTATTACAAGAAAACGCTGGAATAAGTCATTGATGCCATCAGGCTGTGCAGATGAAGTTTTTTCAATTTAGCTATTATCAGCCGAATTGTCTGAGACTAATTCCATGCAATTACTAAGGATTAAAAACAATAACCCTCCCAGTTTTTACTGTTAAAGTCTGTTTGTTTGGAGTAATTTTTTGGAATATTATTGAGATTTCATTACTCTGAGAAGTTGACCCTAATCGGTTTGTAAAATATTTACAAAGTCAGTAACTGTTACAGGCGCTTCACAGTTGTTTGCATTCAAACAGGTTTTCAACACCAAGAGGAAAAACAAATACCAAACTTCTTCTTTCAGCTTAGCAAAAGCAAAAAGATATGTTAAAGCATGTCCTGCCGGTTACAATTCTGTGAGAGACTCTAGACTCTTGGAAACACAGAGTGAGCAGTCCATCGGGTGCTCTAACTGCAACGGCTCTAGTTCCATCACCTCTATTTGCATAGGTTCCTGTTCAGCCGTGTTGTCAGCTAGTCCTGAGCTTTCCCTGAATAAGGCAGGTTGTAGTTCAATAGATCTCTCCAATATTCCCCAGCCTTGCTGGTCTTGGCTTGGCAAATAGCTGTTATGGCTTTTTACTATGCCTCTCTGTATAGGTTTCATAAGCCTTTCCCAGCTTTGTTTCCTATCAGTACGGTTCTCTGGGTTATAAGCTTTTCTAGAAGCTGGCTCACATCTTGAAAAGGAAATATAACTGTACCTTGGATCTTTGAGACGTACTCTGCTGGTATTTGCTCTACCTGGCAGTCTCCTTCTATCACCGTCTTCCCTGAAGACTGGCTCCTGGAGCTTTCTGGAATGGGCTTGTCCTCCCTGGAACTTAGCTCTTCCTTGTAAGTACTCCAAGCTTCTCTGCCTTTCAGTATGTGAGGTTCCCCTCTCAGGCCCCCTCTCAGTTCCTCTCTGAACTTGTGGTCCTCTCCGAACTTGTGGTCCTCTCCAAACTTGTTGTCCTCTCTGAGCTTGAGGTCCTCTCTCAGCTCGTAGTCCTCTCTCAGTTCCCCTCTCAGCTCGAGGTCCTCTCTGCTTTCTTCCTTCTGCGCACTGTTTATAAAGCCGTTTCTCCACTGAGCTTCCTGGCTCTTTACTCAGGTGTACCTGATTAGCTCCTGCATTCTCAAAACCTGGGTGTGTCAGCTTAGCTTCTGCAGCCTCGTGCCTGCTCCCTCTAGCTGCACTTTTAGGTAACTGCACCTTCTTTGAGTCAGTTGCTTTATAATAAACAGTGTTTTTTCTAAGTCTATAGCTTCAATGGCTTCAGCTTCATCACACCAGATACTGCCGTTAAATATCCTGACGATATTTAAGCACCATGCAGACCACCGTGGGGTTTAAATATCAGCTGGATTTAAATATTAGCTCTTTTGAAAATCGGGCCCTTTGTCTCTTACAGCAATTGGCACTTTGTAGTCTTCCATATTTGTTCACAGAAGTTAGTGTAGCAGACTCCTTGCTTCAGGGCCAGCCAAAGGGTTTCTGCTGCCCTAGGCAGAAGCTCTGGCCATGCACCCCCCCCCCCTTTGCTGCTGCTGATTCCGGCAGTGGGGTCGGGGGGCGTGGCTCAGCGGCAGGCCATGTGCTTCGGCGCACTCTGCCATGTCTGACCTCCCTCTGACATAACTTCGGGGGGGTCAGAAGCTGAGCCGTTACCCTCCCCCCACCACTGCTGGAATTGGCAGCAATGCCGTGTGGGTCAGCATGGGGGGGTGGGGGGAGGGAGAGGTGAGGGTGGTGTGGCCCAGCAGGATGGGGGCGGCAGGCCATGTATGAAGAAGCACATAGCCTGGCAGCTGCCTAGTGGACAGGCCTGACCCTGCTTTGGGTGGCAGTTTGTTCTGGATGTTCAGAGAACTGCAGTTATGAAAGGGGGAGACTATATTCCTTACATTCTATAGGACCTGAGGGGTGGGGGAACTAGTCTTCTGAATGTTTGTGATCACCAGTGTCTTGCTTTCTTTTCACACTCTTCCATTCACACAAATGAAGTTACAGTCCAGTCCAGATTTTAGCTGTATATATAATGTACAGGTCAGCATTCAAAAGCAGCTTTCGTTTTTTTAAATGCTAGCATGGCATTTTTTTAAAAATACATATATTCAGTGTTGCTGCTAAGACAGACAGTGGCAACAAATATATATGGAGAATGCTCGTCACTGGCAACTATGTATCTCAACAATATTGAGCTACTGTAAATGTAGCTGAGCAATTTACTTTAGGACAGCCTTTTTTTCTGGCCTAAATTAAATCATTTAGCTATGCATACAGTGACTGAATGTCACCACTGTAGTACAGGCATGTGGAATGTCATTGCTCTGCTCCGTCATTATCCAGATAGTGATGCAAGTTGAGTGAAATTTTGGTGGAATTATCTCAGCAGTCCAGTTCTCTTGAAGACATGAGACTACATGGTTGCAGAAAAAAAGGCAAAAGACAAAACTTGTGACATGACATAAACTTCTCCCCTGGCACCAATCTCAGTAAGGAAGCCAATTAGAAAATCATTCCCATATTATAACATTATACATCTGCCAGAGCAAGCGATACCCCTGCAGCATAACAATACATTAAGCCATCAGCCTTTGAGTTAATATTTAGGCGATTATTAGTCAATAAGGCATTTTGTGACCCGGTCACAAACATCCTCCCTCCTATACAAAATATTGGAAAATAATTTTTGAAACTTTTTAAAAAGGCTCCCATTTTGATCCTTGGCTCACAACACAGTTCATAGGTCATTTAGAAAATACACACACAAAGTTCAGTCAATTTGAATAGTCTTATCAAATATCAGTAATTATTGGGATAGCAGACTGTATATCGAGCTTTAAATCAGCGTTCTTCTACCTTGGTCCCTCTCTCTGGAATTCACTACCCACTGCCCTCCGTCTGGAAGAATCATATCCTAAGTTTCGTTCCCTTCTCAAAACTCATCTGTTCTCCTGTGCCTTTCCTGGATCTAGCTGACTCTCCTGACTCTATCTTCCTATCTTCCCCCGTCCTCTGTTTCCCTTCCTTCCTTTCTTCAAGTAATTGTAACTTTCTCTTTCCGTTTCTGACTTCTTGATGATTTTATTTATATTGTAAACCGCCCCGATGTAACGGGGGGCGGTATATCAAATGTTATGTAAACAATAAACAATAATACAGCTAAAGTTAACATGCTAACAGTAATGCACACTAATTACTAGATCCCATTGCATGAAATAATGCACATTAATGGCATTAGCACACACTAACATTGTAGCAGATGTAAGTAATTCTAGCTGTTCTTAAGCTCACATCAAAATGGGAGCAAACATATAGGTGCTCTATTAGCCACAGTTGTAAATTGCAATCTTCAGTAGCAACTATACAAATATCCAAAAATAACTATTCAGAAGCACTCTTAAATAGGATAATTTCACTCATAAGATTATTCAGTTATCAATTCTTCAAAATTCAGTAGTGAAGAAAAATACTATTAGTGCACTATCATTAAGTATTCTGTGCATAAAGACCTAGAAAACAAGTCTTAGAAAAATTGACATGTACTTCAGATGAGGTTTTTTTCTTTCACTGCCACTGTAACACTGAAATGCACTTCGGTAGGGATGTTTATTTGTCAGTGTCTTAAATTTAGTGTGTGCTAAATTGATTTAACATGTGCTAGCCTACAAATTAGTGTGCATTAAAAGTTCTAACATTAAACATTATTTTTAGTTAAATGAAGGTGTACAATGAACGAAAAAAGTCCAAAAATCAGGGATAAAAGGCCAACCCAACTGAAAAACTGTGCCCTGTACATAGTCCTCTCTGGATATCAAAGAACCTCTGCAAGCAATCAGAGGCCAAGTCTAGTATCAGTCCTTGTCTTCACCCTTCCAACTGTACAATTCTCTGAAGGCAGGGCTGATGCAAAGATATTAGGCACCCTAGGCAAAATTTCATTCTTGTACCTCTCATGATTAACTTTTAGACCACTTGTATTCAAACCCCCAATCCCACAAGATTTTGATTATTAAACTCAATTGTAATCATCTCAACACCATCTGCCCCAGAATAATTCTATAAAAATGCACATTTGGGCATCATGCTTTTAAATAGTTAACTTTGTTCAGTAAATATATACATAATGAGAAAGATTTCAAAAAGCCCCTTAACACAGGGTAAATGGACTATTTGCATATTGCCAATTGTTCCTGCAGGTAAAAGGTATGCACTGATAACTTTGAGTTTGTGTGGCTGCCAGGACCCATTGCTTTGCTTTGATTGTAGTTGTTCTCCTAGAAGCTGCTGTACTAGGCAACAGCCTAGTTTGGTTGAGCTGGCCCTGTCGGGCTTCTACATGACAACCCCTCTTGGAAGCACCTTCAAGTTTTCATGGTACCACTCTTATATACTGTTTACCTTTAAATCTCTGCAGGATTTTCACCCGCCACTTGAGTATGCCACCTCCGCTACTGCATCCTTTCAGCAGTGGAAAACTTTGCATGAAAACAGTGTGCTTATCACATCCCTTGCAGTAATTCAAATGTTTCTTCATGGAAATGCTTCAGAAATGTGAGCCCTGGAACCATCCAAACTTCATAATAGATCACTCCATGAGATAAATCTCAACTACTCATGCAGCAGTTCACCACTGCCTTCACAGGTCAGAGGTAACTTAGGGGCATGGGGCAAAAAAGTCCAACAAAGCTAATAGTCACCCAAGAGTGCATGGTTCTGAATGATGTATGAAGGATACTAGCAAAGCAGAGAAGTTAGGGCATCCTGATAGAGAGATTCCAGTAAAGGTAAAAATAACCGAGGCGTCTTTAAATAAAGAGCAGTCAGAGCTGAACAATCCCAAATTATCCCTTTCAACTGATAAACCAGATTGTTAATATGAACAAAATACCAACTTTGAAATGCTTGGATGAGTTGGAATATATAGTATTGAATGAAAGGTTACATATACTTGGCATCTCAGAGACCTGGTGGAAGGAGGACAATCAATGAGGTAGATCAAATTGGTGGAGGGTTGATGCTATATGTTAAAGGGCATTGAGTCAAACAGGATAAAAATTTTGCAGGAAACAAAATAACACTCTAGAAACTCTATGTATAATTTTTCCATGTAAAAAAGGGGAGGCAGTAGCAGCAGAGGGTGTACTACGATCTGCCTGGCCAGAATGAACAGATGGATAAGGAAATGCTAAAAGAAATTAGGGAAACTAACAAAACATGCAGCATAGATTCGCAGCCACGGGGGACACAGGGGTAGAGGGTACCAGGCAGAATAGGGTTAAGGTGGTGGGAGGGGGCAGAGGGGCAGGACGACAGACCTTGGGGAGGCTTATTTAGTGGCTTACAGGACCGGGGTCACCCTCTTGCCCCTCCGGATGAAGCCAGCTTGACGGCTACCAAACGGTGCAGACTTGTACTGCTTGCTGCAGTCTTCCAAGGTTGTGCTGCTTACTGCAGCTTCCAGAGTCAAGGTTTGTGTGGTGGTCTAGTGCTGGTGGTCCTGTGACTGGAGGGCAGAGTGGCAATACCTTTCAGCGGCAGGAGGTAGATCCGTAGTAGATGGCCGTTCCCACAGCAAACAGCTCAAACTGCATAATCCTCCCCCCCTCACGCCCCCCCCCCAAAAAGGAAAAAAATACTGCTGCGGCTGTCTGAACTGGCCGTGTGGCCTGGGAAGCAGCCACAGGCCAGGGAGAAGAGGTGGAGAATTGTCGGAAGTGACGCCCCCTCTGTAGTCTCTATTATGGTGGGCTGTTACAGGCTGCAGGTGGGGAGGGGGGGGAAGATTTCACCGGTGACTCCAGGGTCCATTGTGAGGTACACAATTGTCTTCTGGCCTAAGAGAGAGTGAGCATGGCTGCGGTGCTTTCACCAGCCAATGCATGGGGATAGTGGGAGGACGCAGTATCAAGGTACCTGTTGTATCCAGGCCGCCTTGTGACCTGGGCATGCCTTGCGGGTTGCAGGGATACGTGCAAAACACCCCCCCCCCCCTCCGAAACATGGGTCTGCAAGTTCACTGGTTATGCTGGCGTACTGGTGGTCTGCGGCTTGGCTGGTTGGCGACTAGGGAGGAAGAGGGTTAGGCAGCATCCGTTTTGTACGTACAGTGAGTCGGCGGTGCTGCAATTCACCTGTGAGGCAATACTGCCATTTAATGGCAGTTTTGCGCTATGGGTGCCCCCTGAAAAACTGGTATCAGTTTCAGTGAGGGAAAAATGTGGCAATCCCGCCATCTAGTGGTCATGCACGGGGTCTTTCAGCAGCTATGAGGGGGTTAGTACCATATGCTTGGGGGGGGGGAGGAGTGAAAAAAAATGAAAAGAACTGGGGAATTTCCGGTCTGGGACAGCATATGTTGTGAACAGGTTCATGTGCTTATGTGCCAATGGGGACATCTAGTGGCGTTTTATGGAATTGCAGGGATTGGTGTTTAAATGAAAAAAAAAAAGTGTGGAGGGGTCAGGGGCCCGTACTCAGTATTGGCCCAGACAGGACAGGGGTTCAGAGAACGGGTTGACTGGTGATGGCGAGCAGCTGGTGATATTCTTCCTTCTTGCCTCTTCATAGAATTTGTTGTCATATAGACATGCCTAGGAAGAACAGTAGTGGACAGAGTGGGATGCATGGACGACAGCAAAGAAGCCCCGGCATCAGGTACCGCTAAAGTAGCCACAGCAGCAGCCAAAAGGAAAAGAACAGATGCGACTCCCATACGGCACAGTTCTCTGGGAACAAGCAGGAAGTCAGTCCTCACATATGAGTGACGTCTGTGCCAACGGAGCCTGCACGGATCCACTCCCCAGCTTTCAAAGAAAGCTATTGGGAGCTAACTGCACATGCATAGTCACCTTCCCGCTCAAAGCTGCCATCTTGCCTCAGTCTGTCTTTTTCCGCGGAGCCCTGCAGACATCTCATCTGTGCACCCCGATAAAAGTAGATTTTTTTCGACTCTTTACTCATTTTTTTTCCTTTTCCATCGAGTCTATCATCTTCCATGCCAGAGTCTTTGCCTTGGCGTCTTGTTTTTTACTCGGGTATTTTTTTTCTTCAATTTTTCATCTTTAGGCGCGCAGGGGTTTTTTCTGGTGATAGTGCCGATTGTGAACAGTCGACTTGATTCTCAGTATCAAGTCAGCAAGAGCCCAGGTTTCCAAAAAGTACAACTTCCACACAATTCCATGGTGGTGGAGTCGGCTATGCGTCGATTCAAGAGCCAAAAGATGCACTCCTTGGTGCCCCCTGGCAAGGAGGCTCCTACCATGGATGCGTTTGGAAGGAAGTGTTTCCAGGGCTTGATGCTCATAGCCAAGATCTAGGCCTACCAGTTGTACATGGGCATGTACCTGAGACCTTGCAGAGGAGCTCGCTGTGTTCTCAGCTGGTCTATCTGGTGAGCCCCTTGAATGCTTTCAGATCCTGGTTTCCTTCGTCAAGGAGTGCTCCAAATTTCAAACTCGAGCAGCCTTTAATGGCTTTGAGTCAGTGGTTCGTGTGGCCACATTGGCATTAGTGCCCACCACCTTGCCTGGCTGCAGTCCTCTGACTTTGAGCAATGGGTACAGGACAAGCTAGCTGATGTCCCATGCCGGGAAGATAACCTCTTTGGCAAGCCCATGACCGACAAGGCTGATGAGTTGGAGAAGAAATTCATGACCAGGACCCGCCTGTCCAAGAAAGTGTCAGACCCTTCGTGCCGGAAGGCTTTGGGTAAAAAGCCCTTCCACCCGAAGTCCAAGAAGCCTTACAGAAACTACCCTAAGTTCCAGGCCTACCCTGCTCCTCTTCAGGGCAGCAGGCCAAGGGCACAGCCCCCGTAAGCCTAAAGCTCCCAAGCCCCAAACTGTGGCTCAGCCACAGCCTGGGGGAGTTTTTAACTCCTTGGGCATAGCCTCTCTCCCTCAGTAGGTAATGGGTTCACAGGGGGATGGCTCGTCTACGTTGCACACAGATGACCCTCTATCACTGTGGATACCTGGGTGCTGTGAGTGGTTGAGGAAGGCTATCTCCTTCGCTTTACTCAGCTGTCTTCCTCCTCATTCACAGAGGAATTACTCATGGACCCCTTGCCCAGAGATCTGCTCCAGAAAGAGCCCGGATCGCTACTCAATGATCAGGCAGTTGAACCCATCCCTCCTCATCTGCAGGGACAGGAGTTCTACTCCCGCTACTTCCTGGTCCCCAAGAAGACAGGGGGCTTCAGATCCATTCTGGATCATCAGGACCTCAATGACTTCCTGGTCAAGGAAAAGTTCAAAATAAGTATTCCTTGGAACCTTGCTGTCTTACTTTCTCCAGGGAGATTGGCTATGCTCCTTGGATCTCAAAGATGCTTACACCACAACCTGATCTATCCAATGTACTGTCAGTACCTCTGGTTCATGGTAGGAGCAGCCTCCATTCTTTTCATTGCGTCCTGGTGACTGAAGCAGCCCTGGCTCCCCCTGCTACTACAGCTGTCACGGGGGAACCCCTGGCTGTTGGGGTGTGCCCCAGACCTGCTCTCACAGGAGGTTGGCATGCTGCGACACCCCAACCTCCAATCTTTGGCTACTGAGAGGATAGCAGTCATGCACTATCGCTTGCCTTGGTCGGTGGAGGATGTCCTGCTGGCCTTGTGTAAGGGCTCTGCATGCTGGGCTTACACCTTTAAATGGTGCAGGTTCTCCCTCTGGTGTACAGAACAGGGCCTTAACCCTTTCTCTTGTGCCATAGCGGAGGTATTGCAGTAGCTCCTGCACCTGTCAGGCACAGGCCTGAAGTCCAGTTCAGACAGAGTGCATCTCTGCGCCATCTCGGCTCATCACCATGAAGTGGAGGGCCAAACCGTGTCCATCCACCCCTTGGTAGGCCGGTTCATGCGCGGACTTCTCTCACAACCCCCAGTCCGCCCACCTCCAGTGGCGTGGGACCTCATTGTGGTCTTAGGGAAGCTCATGGGGGCCCCTTTCGAGCCCCTAGTGACCTATCCTCTCAAATACCTCTCCTGGAAGGTTGTCTTTCTGGTGGTGCTTACCTCCACCAGGAGAATAAATGAACAGGTGCTCATGGCTCATGAGCCCTTCATCAGGTTCCATAGGAACAGGGTTGTCCTTCAGACACACCCGTAGTTACTCACCTCTAACAGGTGTTCTCTGGGGACAGCAGGAATCGGTCCTCACAACTCTCCCTCCTCCCCTTGGAGTTTTTTTCATTTTTTGCCGTCTTGTGCTATGATATCATACTGAGGCAAGATGGTAGCTTTGAGCGGGAAGGTGACCGTGCATGCGCAGTGTAGCTTCCTAAAGCTTTCTTTGAAAGCTGAGGAGTGAATCCGCATGGGCTCCATCAGCACAGACATCACCCATATGTGAGGACTGATTTCTGCTGTCCCCGGAGAACACTGTTAAAGGTGAGTAACTACGCTTCAGCAGTAAGCAACAAAAAAAGACAGTCGCTGAAAAGAGCCACAAGCGACAAATTGGAGGAGCTGATGCAGGTCCTGCGAGAGCAAGTCGGCCATCTTGGCCCCGGGGCAGTACGGCACACCTAGTGGACAGGCCAGTGCACAAAGCACTCATATATGCAGATGGGTTTCTCCAGTAAGCCTGTATTTGATTCAGGGGTTCTAGGACTGTCCACCATGACATCGGAAAGCTCCTCGTTGGATTGCTACGGGGAGGTCACATTGGTGAATTTCATGAAAACTGCCTTCAAGAAGTTCGAGGCAGAAGACCTCTAATAAAAGTTCTGCAGACCATCTGGTTGCAGAGTGAAGGGGGCATTGGCCAGGCGGTCAGGGCGGGCACCGATGATGCGGCTGCAGGAGCAGGTATGCCCCAACCACCCGAACTTGCAGCAGCTTCGGAGGGGGCAGATGTGCAATGTGGTGTGTTCTTATTGATGCACGAAGTGTCCAAAAAGATGAAGAAAAAAATGGAAGAGGGAGTTTGACATATTCGCCTTACTTATCTTGGGACTAGTATGGCGAGGACAAAGAGGGTAAGAAGGAGAAAGGGACAGGGGAGAAGGACCGGAAGCCCAAGATAACTAAGTCTATAACTGGGTCTCAGCCTTTCACATTTACATGAGCGTGGTGTTGGAGCAGGAGCCGGAACTCAGCCCTTTTCTAATCAGACACCTTGACACTATTGTGTGTACAGGTGTTTTGGGGGCTGGGCATGGTTGAGTTATGATGTCAGTTTCAGGAAGCGTATGGCGATTGGCCCTACTCTGACATGGTCTCATCGGGTAGTTGACCTATGACTGGACGAGGTGGCGCAGAACAGCCATTATATCAGGATGGTGGGTACCAGCCTTTTCTGGCATTCAACACATGGGCGTCCGAGCACACATACCCTGCATGGTCGGCGGGGCAGGCGCCCGGTTGTTGGTACTGTCACCAATACAACACCAGGCAATGTACCTGGCACCCTTTTAAGTATCTAGTCTGTCTGCTCCAGCTATGGAGCCAGGCATCCAGTCATGACCTGCAGATTTAACAAGGATGGAAAGCTGCACAGGGTGCAGGCTAACCTCTGAGGGAGCGGTGGCAATGGCCCCGTCGCCCATCAATCTTGAAAACATGTGCCCATGGTTGTGGGCTTACCCTGTGCAGAGGAAGGTCCATAGTATTATGGAGGGGTTTGCACAGGTTTTTGGCATCCCCTCGATTAAGCCCAAGAGTACCCCTTCGCCCCGCCACAGGCTTCCCCATCCATTCTCCAGAACATCATGGTGGTGAGGGACAAGCTTGTCAAGGAGATTGCTTTGGGAGGAAAAGCCAGCTGCTTTGGCAAGCCCCCATTTGACGACTTAATTATATCCCCGCTAGGAATAGTGCTGAAGAAGGAACCAGGTAAATTCCAGTTAATACACAATTTGTCTTACCCGGACAGTGACTGTTAATGATCACATCGATCTGCACTTGTGTTCAGTGCAGTACTTATCCGTTGACTAGTCCATAGCCCTGATGTGGGAAGTGAATGCTCAGGCGTATCTAGCAAAGGCAGACCTAGTCGGCTTTTTGCCTGCTGCCCATGCACCCAGAGTCATTTAATTTGCTTGGTTTCTGCTTTGAAGGGTTTTTTTTATTTCAACAAATGCATGCCCATGGGCTGTTCTATCTCATGCACTTACTACGAGCTGTTGGAGCTGCTTTGTGCATTGGGTGATCGCAGAAATCTCGGGGCTAGGAAAGGTGGTTCGCTATTTGTACTATTTCCTGTTTCTAGGCTCGGGTTACGAGCAGTGCAAGCAGGTGATGACTTTCCAACAGATTGCCAAGAGCTTTGGGATACCCTTGGCAGCAGACAAAACTGTGGGCCTGGTAACAGCAATGACCTTTTTGGGTATTAAACTGGACACCCAGGCACAGGTTTCTTGCCTGCCGCAGGATAAGATTAACAGATTGAGAGTAGTTATCAAGTAGATGAGGGGCGTGGAAAGCAACGCGGGAGCAGTTCCAATCACTGATGGGCCTGCTCTGCTTTGCGAGTAGAGCTATTCCCATGGGTAGGGTTTTTTGCCAGAGGCTGGCCATTGCAGCGAAAGGTGTGAGCACATTAGCGTGACTGAAGACATAAGGGACGATTTGGGCATTTGGGAGATGTTTCCACAGTCTTTCAATGGCATGGTCTTCTGGTAGGACCCACCCGTTTTCAACTCGGACCTGGAACTCTATATCGATGCCTCCAGCGGATTGAGATTTGGGATATACCTTTGCAGAGAGTGGTGCTCTGAACCATGACTGTCTCATTGGTATATCTGCAGTGATACAAGAGAAATCACATTTCTGGAATTGTTTCCAATTGTGGCAGCCCTATTTTTATGGGCCCCACATTTGATGAACAGGGCAGTCACATTCTGCATGAACAATATGGCTGTGGTCCAAGCTGTTAATGGGATGTATGCAAGATGTGGTGGCTTTGTTGCGCCAAATTGTCCTGTTATGCCTGTTACACAAAATCACCTTTAGAGTAGTGCATATCCCCATTTCTCATAACAGCCTGGCCGATGTCCTCTCTCGTTTTAAGATGATGTCCTTCTGGAGCAGCGCTCCAGGTGCAGACTCAGCCAAGACCCCTATCCCAGCAGTGGTCTGGGCCTTTGGCCCGTTGAAGTATAGAGCCTCCTGATGGGCTCCCTTGACATTCTGACTAGATGCAAATACCTGTGGACATGGAACACTACCAAAAGAAGGGGATACAGAATAGTGACCGTTTTTGCACCAGCACTTTCGTCCAATGGCTAATCGCATGCAAGGATGAAGGACTAAGCAAATCGGCGGTTCAGATGTGCCTGGCGGCCATCACCACCTTTGCCAGCGTAATGGGGGAATAGTGTCCATTGGCTGACTGTCATTGCTAGGGTGGTGAGGGGATGGTCAGCTGGGCATGATCACCGATGCCCAATTACACATGAGCTGTCGAGGGGGATGGTGAGAGCCACTGACATTTATTTATTTATTTATTTCAACTTCTTATATACCGCACTCTTTGACATCAGCGCGGTTTACAAATAACAGAAAGGAACCAGAACAACAGGCTGTTTGGTATTACATATAACAGGAGTATCAACTTGGATAACATGGGAGAACTATTTACATGGAGTATATAATCTATTAGCTAGATAGCATGCTCGAACTATTTACATAAAATTAGCAGTGATGCTTGGAACAAGAGGGATATTGTGGATTATACTAGGGTGAGGCTGTTATGTTACGGTTCATGTAGGGTAGTATTTGATGAAAAGGTGCAGTTTAAGGGCCTTTCTGAACTGGGTTAGGTCGGTTATGGCGCAGAGATCAGGTGGGAGAGCATTCCAGTATTTTGGTGCGCTAAACATGAAAGCTCTGTTTGATGTTGATAGGCTGCACGTTGTTATAGCCTTTGGGGTTGTTAGTGAGTTTAATGCTGCATGTCTCCTATTTCTATTTGATGGGACGGATTGGATGAGTTTGGTAAGTGATGTGGACGATAAACCATTTAAGGCCTTAAATGTGAGAATGAGGGTTTTGAATGTAAGTCTTCCGTGTATAGGGAGCCAATGGAGCTCTTTGAGGATAGGTGTGATGTGGTCACTTCTGGCCGCTCCTAGAAGAACCCTGGCAGCGGTGTTCATTGCGAGTTGCAAGGAGCTTATGGTGGATTGTGGGAGTCCTTGTAGAATGGAATTGGCGAAGTCGAAGTGCGGCGGCAGTATCAGTGCTTGGTAGATGGTTCTGAAGTCTTCGTGGTCTAGTAGGGGACGCAGGTGTCTAAGAGTGCGTATTTTGAAGTATACAGATTTTACGATATTGTTTATGTGTGATTTCATGTCGAGCCTATGGTCTAGTGTGACTCCGAGGTATTTTATTGTATCCTTGGTGCCTAGGTCAGCTCCCTTGACACTTATATGTGGTGGTGGGGTGAAGTTGGGGTCTCTTGTGATAAAGAGAACCTCAGTTTTCTTATGCTGAATGCGGAGGTTCTGTGACAGGAGCCATTGTGAGACTGCATCGAAGCAGTTTGTTATAGGCAGTAAATCCATTTGCATTGTGGAAAATGGCATGTAGAGTAGGATATCGTCGGCGTATATCATACATTTCACATTGAAGGACCTGATGATATCGCAGATAGGCTGCATATAGACGTTGAACAAGAGGGATGAGAGTGAGGACCCCTGCGGAACGCCTTGTCTTTGATGGAAGAGTTTTGATTCTCCTGTTGCGGATTTGACGTATTGCATTCTGGTGTCGAGGTATGATTTACACCATTCAAGTGCTGAGTTGCAGATGCCTTTTCCTTCCAGTCGACCGAGGAGAATCTCGTGATTTACCGAGTCAAACGCTGCTGCTATATCCAAGAAGATTAGCACGACGCCTTGTCGGATGTTGTCTATGGTAGTGAGAATATCATTGAAGAGGGTGGTAAGCAGTGTCTCGACGCCGTGGAATTCTCTGAAACCGTGTTGAGAATAGTCTAGAGGGGCTGCGGAGTCGATGTGGTCTTGGATTTGGCGCTGTGCCTCTTTCTCAAAGATCTTTGCTAAGAGGGGGATACTGGCTATTGGCCTGTAGGAGTCTGGCCGTTTTGGATCCAGTTTAGCGTTTTTTAGTAGTGGCCTGATGGATGTGAGTTTTAATGCAGATGGGAAGGCGCCAGTAGTGAAAGAGAGGTTCATGATTCTTGCAATGAAGGTGCTAAAGTCACACCGCAGATCCTTTATCCAAAAGGCTGGGCAGGGATCGGTTTGCGCAGTGGTCGTGTTGAGTGAGGAGATGGTGTCTTCAATGTGTTTAGAAGAAGGCGTGTGAAGTGCAGATAGGGATGTTGGGCAGGTCGTTTCTTGTATATTGTTTTTTGAGAGTTCATCTGTCTGTAGGAGTTTGGATTGCAAGTAATCAGCGAATTCTTGCGGGTGGATATCATTATTTTGTTCAGAAGATGGTTCCTTTGATAGTGACTTAACCAGGTTGAAAAGGTCACGAGGTTTGTTCAATGATCTCTTGAGCATATCTGAGTGGTATTGCTTCTTTCTGGCTGCGATTGCCTCGCGGTGAGTTGAGAGGTGAAGAATGTAGGCTTCGTGGTCGTCGGTAGCTAGTGAGCGGCGCCAGCGTTTTTCTAGCCTTCGTAGGTGCGTAAGAGAGGCCCGTAGTTCCGGGGAAAACCATGGTGCAGAGGTTCTTTTCCCTGATAAGGTCTTTTTGTTTGGTAGTTGAGCAACAGCGTTGAGGCTGTCGTTCCAGGCAGCGATTGACTCGTCGAGGTTGAGTGATGTGTTGTTGAGGATTGGTTGGGTACTTGACAGAATAAGGTCTCTGTTGAAATGTCGAAAGCCCCGTGTTACTCTGGATGTATTGGCGAGTTTGCTGGTGTTCAAATTATGACTGTTGTTCAGAGGGATTCGTAGGTTTATGAGTTTATGGTCAGACCATGGGACATCGGTGACCGATGTTACAATGTTGCTGTTTTGCTCGGCGACATGGTGTGGGGCAAATACCATGTCAAGAATGTTTCCTTTGGAATGAGTGGGTTCAGTGATCATTTGTTTATAACCAAGATTTTCGATGGCATTGAGGAGTGAGGAGGACATGGTCTGCCATGATGCGTTTGAGGTGCAGCTTTTCCGATTCGCCTTTGTACTAGCATTTTTCTGTGCACTGAGAGTGGGTGAGATGGTGGCTCCCTCGAGGCATGCACCAGGAGAAAGGGGGCTCCAATTGAAGGACGCTACGGTTGGGTCTGGCGGGTTAGAACTCAACATCTGCAGAACCAAGACTGACTCGAGAGGTAGAGATATCATGAAAGGCGGTATATAAGAAATATTAAATAAATAAAATAGAGGTGTTTGAGTGTCCTTGGCACCCTTGCCAGAGGACAGGATGTGCCCGGTGTGGAACTTTATTTAACAGGTTTTTATATACTGCCTTTAATCCAAGGCGGTTTACATAGAACAATAGTATACAAGCTTAGGAGAGTTGTGTTACATAGAACATGGGCAAGTAAACTTGGCATTAAATATGGGGGTTATACATAAAACAGTGGTGAGTGAACGGTTATGATGTAAACAGTTAAGCAATGTCATTAGGACCAATATGTTCAATGAAGAGATGTGTTTTTAAGTTTCTTCAGATCTTGTGGAGATTGTGCAGATCTGATGGCTTCTGGTAGCGAGTTCCAAATCGTTGGAGCAAATAGCGTGAAGGCTTTATTGCTTGTATGCTGTGTGCATTTGGTCTTGAAGGGGAGGATGGCAAGAAGATTCCAGTTTGCTGATCTTCTGGGCCTTGTCGATGTTCTTCAGATTAGATCGTCAAAACAGGAAGTAGATAGTTTATGAAGGATTTTATAGATGGTGGTTACGGTCTTGTATTTAATCCTTTGGGCAATTAGTAGCCAGTGTAATCTGCTGAGAGTTGGGGTTGTGTGTTGGACGACCTGATGTACCTGTTAGGAATCTAGCAGTAGTGTTCTGCACTAATTGTAGTGGATATAGTGTCTGTTTCGGCAATCCCCAATACAGTATGTTGCCATAATTGAGATGAGGCGTGATGATGGCCTGGAAGACTGATCTGTAATCGTTGCCTTGGACAATAGGGCGTAGATATCGGAGGGCCGTAAGTACAGGTATGCTGTATTGGCTTCCTTCTTGATGAGCATGTGAAGGTTGCTGTTGAGAGTTATGCCAAGGTATTTAATTTCTCTTTTTATGTTAATTTCAGCATGTTGAAGTATGATTTTCTCTGTCGGCTTGAAAGCTGGGTCTCGCAAGATTAGTAGTGCTTCTGTCGTCTTTTTATTCACTGCTAGATTTCATTCTGCAAGAAGGTTTGTGATAGTTGTGAAGCAGTCTGATATGACCAAGAAGTCGGGGGTGAGCGTGTTGAAGGGCATGTAGAACATGTCGTCTGCATATAGGTGAAAGTGCATGTTCCATTTTCTTAGTAGGTTGCATATAGACTGCATGTAAATATTAATTATTATACTTGTAAATAGTTTGTAAATACTTTTCCTGTAAATAGTTCACTTGCAGTTTAATGTATCTTGATTTGTTCATTGTAAACCGCCCTTGATCATGGGAAGAGGCGGTATAGAAAAACTCCCAAATAAATAATAAATAGTAGGGCTGATAAGGCCGAACCCTGTGGTATGCCTTGTTTTAGGTTAAGTGGTTTGGAATTGCTGGACCAGACTTTTACTTTTGCAGCGTTCTGTCTGAGAGGTGAGATTTGAACTAGTTTGTGTTTTTAAGCAGGCCTATGTTTCTGAGTCTGGCTAGAAAGGTGTGGTGTGGTGTGATACAGAGTCAAAAGCAGCACTGATGTCCAGGAAGATCATAATAAATCCTTGATGGGGCTTGTCTAAGCCTCTGATTAGTGTGTCGAAGAGAGCAATGAAGAGTGTCAACGCCATGTTGTGAGCGGAAGCCATGCTGCTGAGGATCCAATGGAGCATGGGAATCAACATGGTCTTGGAGCTGGTGTTGTGTAGTCTTTTCGATTATTTTAGACAGGAATGGGATGCTGGCGATCGGTTGATATGAACTGGGGTCTGTTGGATCTAATGAGGATTTATTCAGTATGGGGCATATTGAAGCCTGTTTCAGGGCAGGGGGTAGGTATCCTTGAGAGAGAGGGGTGTGGACCATCTTTAGTATAGTTGGAGTGAGGTCGGTACGAAGGGATTTTATCCATGTTACTGGGCTTGGATCCAGTGGGGAAGTTGTGGTATTGATACTACTGATGATGTCTGAGTGTTATTAGTCTAAAAGTACGCCATATGTGAGTTTGAGGTGAGTTGTCTTATTAATGTGGTGGATTGTTGATTGGGGAGGTGTCGGAGATTGCCTGCTGCAGAGGAAGTTGGCCTTGGTCTGTGGGTCTAGTTCTTTTGAGTTTGTGGAATATGTTGAAATGGGGTTGCTGGTGAGGGAGGACAGAATTGAGAATAATTCCTTGGGCCAGTTGAGAGATTTCATAAGAATGTTGGCATAGTATTCTTTTCGGTACTTGTTGATCAGGTGGTTGTATTCAAGTTGCTTGTTAAGGAAATGTTACTTAATGGTTGCATCTTGTGTTTGTTTCCATCTTCTTTCTAATAGCCTGAGTTCTGATCTGATAGGATAGGATAGAGATTACTGGAATACCAGGGAGATTGTGTAGATTTAGGGGGGGGGGGGGGGGTCGTAGATCGTTGTTCTGTGAACACGGTGGCTTCATTAATTACTGAGTTCCAGGAGTTAATAAAACTATCTAAGTTGTGTATGTCAGTTTTGATAAGCAGGGAGACATTATCGAGGAAGGATTGTGGGTTAAACGCTTTGAATCAACGTCTCTATTGCTGTAGCTGGGGAAGATGGGGCAGCTGGGTACAGTTCAGAAGTATGAGTGAGATCATAGCATGATCTGACCAAGGCACTGGGTCTATCTGGATATTTAGATCAGCTCTTTGCAGTATGTTAGGTGCAAATATGAGGTCTAGGAGTACTCCTTTAGAGTGAGTAGGCACATCAATTATCTGTATTTGTTGAAGTGTTTCCATGGCGTTTGTGAACGCGCTTGCCTGCTTTGTAGAAGTGGATGGGAGGTTGAAATCACACATGAGGGAGAAGTGTTTGGATGCTGTGTATGCATACTTCCTCCAGTAGAACTGATAGGTTATCGGTGTTGGAAGAGGGTGTTCGATATGTTAAGCATTGGAGATAGTGAGGAAGTTTAAAGTTTGTAGGGATTGCAAGTTAACAGTGGTGAAATTCAGTTGTTCCTTTGCCAATATTAGGACCTCTTCTGTCTGTTCTGGGACAGTTGTAAGGCTTGTAATGGGGTGGTAGTAACTGGTTGAGAAGTACGTTGTCGGTACTTGAGATCCAGCTTTCAATGATGCACATGAGGTCGGTGAGTTGTATACAGTCTGCTATAGTTAAAGTCTTCTGGGAGTACAGTTGGATTCAGTCACAAGAAGGGTGGCAGCTTCTAGTGCATAGAGATCGAACCCCGCTCTCGTGTTTTCAGTTTGTGAGAGTTCTGAAAATGTGTATTGGTAGCCTGGGGTTGGGGGAGGAGGAATATAGCACACACACTCCTTCCAGATAGGGGCGGCTATGACCACGGCGGGAGCAGATCATGGCGATAGGCAGGTGGCAATGAGAGCGTTACAGGTTGTACGTTTGTCCAGAGGGTAGGCCATGACTGCTCCCGCGCCAGAGCTGTGGCGATTTTTGGGGATACTCTTGCCTTAACGCATATCTCTTGGTTTGTTTGTCCTAGGTGCTGATACACCCTGATGTGTGTGAGAGGTCTGGATCTGCAGCCACTCCTTCATACACTGGGTACAGAGGAGGACCAGGGACAGACCTCAAGGAATTAACTTGGGGATTAATGCAGTGGAGGTATCCATTGTCTGGATAGACCTGCATTGTGGGACCAGCTAGTACCCACTCTTCTGAATAAGAGGAGGGTGTGGGGAGCCACCCCCTGGGCCTTGATAGTACATTTGGGGGAGAATGACCTGGCAGGGACTCGTAGCATGGATCTTGCCAAAAAAATGCAGGGGGACCTCCTAGCACTGATGGACATCTTTCCTGGCACCCAGCTGGTCTAATCCTGCATAATACCATGCAGGGTATGGAAGGGTGAACAGTAACATTGGGCTGTGGAGAAAACCCGCCACAAGGTCAACCGATGGATGACACGATTTACAGAATCCATTGGGGGTACTGCATCAGGCATGACCTTATTGAAGAGAAATGCCCTGGCTTGTATTGCTTGGATGGGGTGCACCTATTTGACTTGGGCATGGATGTTTTCCTCTGTGCGATGCAAGACTTTGTGGAAATGTTATGGGAGAAGGCGAGGCTTGGCAAGCAAAGAGTTGCAGTCGGTGGGCAGTGGCATAATTAGGGTCAAGAGTTGTGGCGCAAAGCTGTACAAGGGAATAAAAGGGGCAGTCGCCTAGAGAGAATTGTCCTCCCTCATGCAGGGCAATGGGCCGCAGCAGGGACAGCACCACCCCCACGTCCCCTGCGCTTGCATGGTGCGGGGGATGGGAGGAGGGGCACATCTCTGCCACAGGAACGAACGACTCTGGACCTATTTTGGATGGATCAGGATCGGAGCCAGGAGGTATGACTCATGCTGTAACGAGGGTAAGGCGCGCTTTGATGGCCTGCTTTGCCCTGATACCATGGCTTAAGTGATGGTCAAGCCTGATGGAAAGAAAAAGGGTGGGCTTCAAACGGCCCAGCACCAAGGCTGTGTGTCCCTTGTAAACCTGGTAACTATAATGGATAAATTGATAGTTGTAAGTTGGAATTGTAGAGTTGCATTGGTTGTACATATTATGTTGGATGTTGATATTTTATGCTTATGCAATGTATGCTATGCTGCGGCCAAGAAATACCAATAAACTAATCCATAATTAGATATCGAAAGGAGCCTTGTTGGTGTTGAAGAGGGAAAGGTGGGGGAGGACAGAGGGAGGGCACTGAGGAGGCATGGCTATCCTCTTGCCTGGCTGAGTAATGAGTGATTTGCATTCCCCTTGTATTTACTGGGTCAGTGTCACATCATGACATGCTGGGGAGATACAGTAGTTTTCTAGATGAAAAAAATGACTGCTTCATGGAACATTTGGATAATTAACCAACACGAGAGGAAGCTTTTAGACCTAGTCCTTAGTAGAATGCAGGATCTAGTGTGAGAGATAATGGTATTGGGGCTGCTTGGCAATAGTGATCATAACATGGTCACAATTGGTTTAATAAATGGAGGGAGGATAGCAAGGAAATGGCCAGCACTGGCATTTAATTTTAAGAAAAGTAAACTATGATAAAATTAGGAAAATGGTTAAGAAAAAACTAAAAGGAGCAATTATAAAGGTTAAGAGTTTATATCAGGCTAGGGCATTATTTAAAAATATTATCTTGGAAGCCCAGAACAGATGTATTCTATACCTTAAGAAGGGTGGAAGAAAGGCCAAACGACAGCCAGCATGGCTTAAAGATGAGGTCAGAGAGGCTGTTATAGCTAAGAGAATCTTTCAAAAAATGGAAAGAAGAGCCAAATGATGAAAACAGGAAACAACATAAGTACGGGCAAGTTAAATGCAAGGCATTGATAAGGCAGGCAAAGAGAATTTGAAAAGACACCATAGAAGCAAAAGTGCATAATAAAAGCTTTTTCAAGTACATTTGTAGCAAAATACCAGTGAGAGAGTCAGTTGGACCCTTAGATGATAGAAGGGTAAAAGGGGCACTAAGAGAGGACAAGGCCATAGCAGAATTTTTTTGCTTCAGTTTCTACTGAAGATGATGTAGGAAACTTACCCATGCCAGAAAAGATATTCAAAGGAGTTAAAACAAATCTTGATAAATCAGGAAGATGTAATGCAGCTATTTGATAAACTACAGAGTAGCAGATCACCTGGACTGAATGGCATACATACGAAGGTACCAAAAGAACTGAAATATGAGGCAGGAGAGCTAGTTTTAGTCATCTGTGAGCTATCATTACTACCATCTGTAGTACATGAAGATTGAAAAGTGGCCAGTGTAACGCCGATTTTAAGAAGGGTTCCAGGGGTGAACCAGGAAACTACAGACCAGTGAGCCTATTATCCGTACTGGGCAGAATAGTATAAACCATTATAAACAGCAAAATTACTGAACATGTAGGTAGTTATGGTTTAATGGCAGAAAGCCAACATGGATTTAGCCAAGGAAAATCTTGTCTCACTAATCTTATATTTTTGAAGGTCTGAATAAACAGGTAGATAAAAGTGAACTGGTTGATACTATGTCTGGATTTTCAGAAACCTTTGACAAGGTCCTTCATGAGAGACTGGGGAAATTAGAGTCATGGAATAGGAGGCAGTGTACTGTTGTGGATTAGGGACTGGTTAGAAGATTTAAAAAAAACAGAGTAGGGCTAAATGATTAGTTTTCTCAATGGAGAAAGGTGAATAGTGGAGTACCTCAGATCTGGCTGGGAGACTGGGTGTCCAAATGGCAAATGAAATTTAATGTGGCTAAGTGCAAAGTTATGCGCTTAGGGAAGAAGAATCTAAACTACAGTTACATGATGCAAGGTTCCACACTAAGAATTGCCACCCAGGAAAAGGATTTGGGCATCATTGTGGATAATATATTGAAACTCTCTGCCCAGTGTTCAGGGGCAGCCAATTGACCCGGTGAAAAGTGGGATATAAATGCAGCTAAATAAATTAATAGAATGTTAGGAATCATAAGGAAAGGAATGGAGAATAAAACACAGGATATTATATTGCCTTGCTATTGCTCCATGGTGCGACCGCACCTTGAATATTGTGTGCAATTCCAGTCGCCATAACTTAAAAAGACTATAGCAGAATTGGAAAAGTACAGAGAAAAGCGACCCAGAAGGTAAAGGGAATGGAAGGATATCCCTATGAGGAAATGCTTAAAAGGTTGGGGCTCTTCAACTTTGGAAAGAGACGGCTGAAGGGTAGATATGATTGAGGTGTATAAAATAATATCTCCAGGAACAAGCAGGAATGAGTCTTCACATATGGGTACGTCGGTACCGACGGAGCCTGGGCGGGAACGCTCCCCAGCGTCCAGAAAGAAAGCCTTTGGGAGTATCCCACACGCATGCGCGCTGCCTTCCTGCCCATTCACTTCCCTCTCATCAGTTTTCCGTTTTCCATTTTCCGCGGAGCCGGCAGGACGTATTCCTGTCACCGCAGAAAATTCTTCTTTTTTATTCTTGTTTTTTGTGGTCGCGTCTGCCTTCCTTCGACGCCACCAGTACCGCCGGTGCTGTTCTTTCTTTTTACTAAAAATTTCTTCTTTTTTCTAAGGAATTTTTTCCTGTTTAGTGCCTGATGGTTTCTTGGCCACTAGGCCTCTATCCTTTTCATTATGGAAAGGCCAGCCAATATCCTTAAGAAATGCTTAAAGTGTGGCGGTACAAATATATTTTTAGACACTCATATTTGGTGTCTAAAATGTTTAGGTGCAGGAGCTTAAATAGAAGAAGTCTTCAGGATCGAGCACAGCTCGATACCCAGTTCACATCAGGCTCGATGTCACCAGCCAGAATATCTTCTTCCTCACAGGATCAGGTAACGAAACAAAAGTCTGTTAAGACTAGCCAGTCCTCGAGTGGTAGATCTCCTTCGAAGCATCGAGATGCCTCTGGCGTTGCTCTCGAGGACATTTTGGCAATAAAGCCCTGGCGGGAGTCTTCGGGCTCCAAAGCATTAACGGGGCTTCAGGTTGTTCCCGAGGTTCCTACCTCCATGGACATACCCGGGCCATGCTCGGTGGTTGTGGCCGCTTCGGGCGGTACCGACACCCCGGCATCGGCTATGGTGATGGATGAAATATTCCTCATCGATGAACGTAGTCTAGTGAATCTCTCAGCTACTTTGGTACCGCTAGAGTCGCTGCAGACCGTTCCCCGAGTATCGGCACCGATGTCGGTACCATCGATACTTTTTTCAACAGACTCGCTTCCTTCGATGCTGAGCCTGGAATCGCTCTCTAGCATGGAGGATTTGGTACCGACTCGTCTCGGTACTGACCTCGGGCAGTACCGAAGGCATCTCTTTAAAGAAAATACGATGCTTCATCCTTTCAAGTCTTCCGATCCCGATGACTGGGATGAATCCATCGGTACCAAAGCTGAATTTTCAACAGTTTCAGCTTTTACCCCTCATTTCAGAGGGTCGTCCTCAGGAGAGATTTCTTTTCAAGCTTTTCTGCTTTATATGGCAAAGTTACTTGCCATTTCTATACCTGGTAAAGAACCTATACCAGAGGATTTAGAAACTCTGCAATTCCCCTGGATTCCAAAGAAGGTGATCATGCTTCCTTTGCATCAGATCTTACAGGATCTACTATTAAGAATGTGGGAAACTCCTTTAACAGTATCTCCACATTCTAAGACACTTGACACTATGTACAAGGTGCCACCTTCTCCAGGTTTTCAGAAGACTCAACTTCCTCATCATTCTATTGTTGTAGAATCAGCAATGAGGCGTATTAAGAGCGCAAAGAAGCACTCCTCTTATCCGCCAGGTCGTGAGTCTAGGACTTTAGATGCCTTTGGACGTCGATGCTTCCAGGCATCCATGCTTTCAGCAAGAATTCTCTCATATGTTTTCTATATGGGATTATCTCTTGAAGAGGTCACAAAGAACTTAAAGCTTTTGAACCCTTTTCTTCAAGAACATAAAAGAGCAGACTATTTCTTATTAGTCAGTCATGCTGAAGATATCTCTAAGTTCCTTAATCGTGCTTCCCTGGACTGTATTGAGTCTATTAGCAGAACTTCTGCTATAGCTATAGGGGCATGACGCAAGGCCTGGCTCCAAGCTTCAGACTTGGACAAATGGGTACAAGAAAGGCTGGGAAATACTCCTTGTACTGGTGAAAATCTCTTTAACAAGGATGCTTTATTCCAAGCTAATCAGTTAAGCACTGATATTGTTGATTTCAGAGGATTGTCAAAACTTTCCTCTATCCCAGCTAGTAAAAAATCTCCTAAGAAACATTATCCCCCTAGGGGAAAAAAAGTTTTATCCATCTTCTACCCATCATGCAGATGTTTCCAAAGAAGGGCAACATCAAACCAGGCTAAGAAAATCAAAACCTCAACAGGCTCAGCAAACCCAGCAGTCGCAGGGTTTCTGATATTTTATTCATTAAATCTCTTTTCGTGTTTTGAGGTTTAGAACCGGTAACCTTCTTATCAACAGAAGCATCTACAGTTCATCTCATCCTTACTGAGATATCAGTGATATACTAACTCAATCCTCGACTCTAGGCATGAATCTCTTGTCAAGAGAAATCCATTCTTTTAGCTCCAAGAGCTATTGGGGACAATCATGCCCTACAGGTAACATGTTACTCCTCTTTCTCCTTCAAAAGGAGAGGAGAAACAACTAACAACAAGGTAGGCTATGCCCTTCACCTTGACAGTTTTCATGTACGAGGATATCTCATACTTTTGACTGCAAGGGGGCTTTACCTCTTCAGGGACTTACCGAAATGTAAGCCTTCTCAACTCTGTATTACTTTCTATCCCTCTTAGTCGAGACATTCAGTCTCTAAGAGTGATACTATCCTACTGGAGGGCTTACCTTTTAAGCCCACAGGTTATTCCTACTCCAGTAGCTACTAAGAACATAAGAACATAAGATATGCCATACTGGGTCAGACCAGGGTCCATCAAGCCCAGTATCCTGTTTCCAACAGTGGCCAATGTAGGTCATACGTACCTAGCAGTTTCCCCAAAAGACACAGGTTCTGCAATGCTTGTACTAGGTCAAGCATTGATATCCTGGGTCCCTTCTTAATCATGGTTTATGGACCTTTCCTCCAGGAATTTGTCCAAACCTTTTTTAAACCCAGCTACACTAACAGCCTTTACTACATCCTCCGGTAACAAATTCCAGAGTTTGATTACACGTTGAGTGAAAAAATATTTTCTTTTATTAGTCTTAAATAGTTTACCCTGTAGCTTCATCGCATGTCCCCTAGTCTTACTATATTCTGATAACGTAAACAGTCGATCTACGTTTACCCGTTCCACTCCGTTCATTAATTTATAGACTTCTATCATATCTCCCCTCAGCCGTCTCTTTTCCAGGTTAAAGAGCCCTAACCTTTTTAGCCTTTCTTCATATGAGTATCCTTCCATCCCCTTTACCATTTTGGTGGCTCTTCTCTGAACCTTTTCTAATAACGCTATATCCTTTTTAAGATACGGCGACTAGAATTGCACACAATATTCAAGGTGCGGTCTCACCATGGAACGGTATAGAGGCATTATAATAACTTTTGTTTTATTTTCCATTCCTTTCCTTATGATACCTAGCATTCTATTTGCTCTCTTGGCCGCGGCTGCACACTGGGCCGAGGGTTTTAACATGTTATCCACAATGACGCCTAAATCTTTTTCCTGGGTGGTGGTTCCTAATATGGAACCTTGCATCGTGTAACCATAGTTTGGGTGGTTGTTCCCTAGGTGCATAACTTTGTACTTGTCCACATTAAATTTCATCTGCCATTTTGATGCCCAGTCTTCCAATTTATCAAGATCCTCTTGCAATTTTCCACAATTCTCTTGGGTTTTAACAACTTTAAATAGTTTTGTGTCATCTGCAAATTTGATAACCTCACTCGTTATTCCACTTTCCAGGTCATTTATGAATATGTCAAAAAGCAGCGGACCCAGCACAGATCCCTGGGGTACACCACTATTCACCTTTCTCCATTGGGAAAATTGGCCATTTAGTCCAACTCTCTGCTTTCTATCTTTTAACCAGTTCCTGATCCACAGTAGTACACTGCCTCCTATCCCATGACTTTAGTTTTGCCAAAGGTCTCTGAGGGACCTTGTCAAAGGCTTTCTGAAAGTCCAGATACACTATATCAACCGACTCACCTTTGTCCACCTGTTTATTCACACTTTCAAAAAAACATAACAGATTAGTAAGACAAGATCTTCCTTGTCTAAAGCCATGTTGGCTGTCTCCCATTAGGCCATGACTATCTACATGCTGAGTAATTTTATTCTTTGATGTTTTCTACCATTTTCCCGATACTGACGTCAGGCTCACCAGTCTGTAGTTTCCCGGATCACCCCTCGAACCCTTTTTAAAATTGGTGTTACATTGGCGATCCGCCAATCTTCAGGTATTAGAGATGATTTTAAGGATAGTTCACAGATTACTAATAGCAGTTCTGCAATCTCATATTTCAGTTCTTTCAATACCCTTGGATGTATACCATCCGGCACAGGTGATTTGCTACTCTTCAGTTTATCTAATAATTGTAATACATCTTCCCGATGTTTTGATATTTCCTTCAATTCTTCCGCACCTTTAAATACCACTTCAGTCATGGGTAACATCCCTACATCTTCCTCAGTAAAGACCGAAGCAAAGAATTCATTCAGTCTCTCCGCTATCGCCTTGTCGCCTCTTAATGCCCCTTTAACTCCTCTATCATCTAATGGTCCAACTGACTCTCTCACAGGTTTTTTGCTACGAATGTACTTGAAAAAATCTTTTTCACGTTTTTTCTTCCGCAGCAAGCTTCTTCTCAAATTCTCTCTATGCCTTCTTTATCAATGCCTTGCATTTGACCTGCCAGTGCTTGTGCTGTTTCCAGGTTTCATCATTTGGCTCTTTTTTCCATTTCCTGAAAGTTGCTTTCTTGGCAACAACAGCCTCTCTGACCTCACCTTTAAACCATGCTGGCAGTTTTTTGGACTTCCTTCCACTTTTCTTAAAGCGTGGAATACAGCTGGTCTGGGCTTCCAAGATAGTATTTTTCAACAACACCCAAGCTTGATGTAAGGCTTTAACCTTTGTAACTGCTCCTTTTAGTTTTTTCTTAACTATTTTCTGCATTTTATCATAGTCTCCCTTTCGAAAGTTAAAAGGTAGTACTGTGGATTTCCTTACTATCCCTCCTCCACTAATTAAATCAAAGGCGATCATGCTATGATCACTATTGCCAAGTGGCCCCAACACCCTTATCTCTTGTACTAGATCTAGTGTTCCACTGAGGACTAGGTCTAATATGGCTTCCCCTCTCATCGGTTCATGGACCAGCTGCTCCAAGAAGCAGTCATTTATGTCATCTAGGAACTTTATCTCCCTAGCATGTGATACTGACCCAGTCGATACCGGGGTAATTGAAATCGCCCATTATTATTATCGCACTGTAACTTTTGTTAGCTTCATTGATTTCTTTGAGCATTTTATCATCCATTTGTTCATTCTGGCCAGGCGGTCGATAGTACAACCCCACCGCCATCGCCTTCCCCTTTTTACATGGAATTTCAATCCATAGAGATTCTACAGCAAATTTTGTTTCCTGCAAAACTTTAATCCTTTCTGACTCAATGCCCTCTCTAACATAGAGCGCAACCCCTCCACCAATTTGATCAGCTCTATCATTACGATATAGTTTGTACCCAGGTATCACAGTGTCCCACTGGTTGTCCTCCTTCCACCATGTCTCTGATATTCCAATCACATCTAACCTCTTTTAGTGCTAACTCTCCCATCTTATTTTTTAGACTTCTAGCATTTGCATACAAGCATTTTAGAGACTGTATTTTTTTTCATATTAATTTGGCTATTGATAGACATGGGTAATTTGGGATATTTAAGCTCTGTCTGCTCCATACTCGAGGGCATTTGGGCTACTTTACTCTTTTTTGGAACCTCTCTGCTTTTGGTAGTATCCTTCAAGGATGCATTCTTCCGAACCATCTGCTCTTGGGCGACTGTCGGCTTTCCCGTATTATCTAGTTTAAAAGCTGCTCTATCTCCTTTTTAAAGGTTAATGCCAGCAGCCTTGTTCCATCTCAGTTAAGGTGAAGCCCATCCCTTCGGAAGAGCCCATCCTTTCCCCAGAATGTACCCCAGTTCCTAATAACACTTATTAAAAGAGGGCTGCTACACAGTACCCTGTCCTGTGCTGCTGAGGTAAGCTATGTTCTTATTTGATTTAAATTATAGCTTTTTGCTGCTGCTAGGCTCTAATATATTATGAAATTTAAACTACAAGCTCTCTGCTGGGTTCTAAATTTAACCAGAAAGCTCTCTTCTGTGTTTTAAATTTAAACTAAAAGTATTTTGCTGATGCTAGGCCCTGAGTGACTATTAAATTAAAACTATAAGCTCTCTGCTGGGTATGAAATGTAACCAGAAAGTTCTCTTCAGTGTTTTAAATTTAAACTTAAACTGCTGCTACTAGGCCCTGACTGATTTAACAAAAAATAGTGGGTTCACAGATTAAATAGCTTTAATAGAAAGAATTCCTTTCAGAAAATTCCCAGAAGGTATATACTCACAATTGCAGATCTCTCTTCAGAAGTAACAGTCCCTTTTTCTAGTCCATACAGAGTTTTCTTCTCCTTTGCGATTTTCTCAAATATTTCTTTTAAGACAGCTTATCAGACAGTAATTGAGTTTTACCACTCCTAATTATGTCTGTTGGTCCTTTTTCCAATCTATAGGACCTAATTTTTTTCTGCTGCCTTAATAACAGATAATTCCAAGAGAGGTTCCACAACCCACTTGGACAATTTATCATTGCAGGCAACCGGCCGGTCTACTATTCTTAGCCATCTTCAATTCTTTTTGGGCTCCAACAGTTTGCACACTGGCAATTAAACAGCCAGATCTCACCTAAGCAACCTACAATATGCTCTCTGCAATTATACAAAAAAGCTCTGCAACTACGGGCCTTTGCCAGAGAGCGTCAGAGCCATTCCTAGTAGGTAACTTCCAGATGGTTAAAAAGGCTTTGTCCAGTCATGCTCCTACATGACTGATCTTTTCCTACTCTTACCATCTTCCTTAAAATTTCCTTTTAATGAAAAGGAACCAGGCCTTAGACCAAGTGAAAGCATAAAGAATTGCTCAATTCCCTAGGTTGTTCCACATCTCCAGTGGAACTCTTACAACAGGGATACATTCTTTTTCACTGCAGTCGATCCTTGTCTAGTGCATTCCTTCTAATTCCTAATACTTCATTGAAGCTTATGCTGAACAAAGAACGCATGATACTCATATTGCCCTCATAGAAGGGCAAACATGGTATCCCCTTATATTGCATCTTGTTCTCCAGCTACTACACTGAAGTTATAGAAGGATCCAGACTTCCTGTCTTAAGACTAAGGATCTCCTCTGCACCCCTTCACGTAGGTCTCCATTCCTGGTTATTCAAGGGCTAGAATTTTTAAAGAAATCTAGACCTCTCCTTATAAGTAGGAACATTCCACCGGTTTCTATGAAACCACCTCCATGCTTCTTCCACTTGTAACCAGAAAGAAATTCTCTATCTTTGTTCTCAAGCAGGTCTTACCCCTTCTTGTTATTAAGGGACGTTCTCCAGCCGGCTCCAGCTACTCTCCCCTCCGGGGATTGAGCTGTCACCACCACAGCGGAGGTGGGAACAGCCATCTTGTCCAGCTGCCCAATCGGGACTCCAGCCTGCCTTCTTAAAGGAAGCGCCATCGGGCGCTTGGAAAGGGATGCTCTCCAGCCGGCTCCAGCTGCTCTCCCCTCCGGGGATCGAGCTCTCACCACCACAGCGGAGGCGGGAACGGCCATCTTTTCCAGCTGCCCAATCGGGACTCCAGCCTGCCTTCTTAAAGGAAGCGCCATCGGGCGCTTGGAAAGGGACGCTCTCCAGCTGCTCTCCCCTCTGGGGATCGAGCTCTCACCACCACAGCGGAGGCGGGAACAGCCATCTTGTCCAGCTGCCCAATCGGGGCTCCAGCCTGCCTTCTTAAAGGAAGTGCCATCGGGCGCGCCCGCGCCTGAGGGCCTCGCCAGAGGGCCCTTTGGTGTGGCCCTTAGGCGTGGACCTGTAGACAGGGTCCGAACTTAACCATGCCGACCTGGATTAAGAAACTTTAGCCCCAGCAAGCGCCTCAATCCTCTGACCAGCAAAGTAGCTTATTCATTTCTCTTTGGGTGCAAGTTTATTCTGAACTTCCTCAAGCAAGCACCATAGCTCTTCATGATCAGCTGCTCAGGGTCTAAACGTCGGCAGCCCCTGCCGCCCAACCGAATCATCCACCCCAGCCCTCCTCGCCTCACCAGAACTGTAAGTCCTTCCATCTTCCTCCAGTCCACAATGAGATAATACACTCTAAGCCGGTACATTTAACTCAGGAGCTAGTCTTTACCATTTGCCGACTTGCTCTGCTGCAACCTGTAATTCATTTGTCTATGATTAAATGTTGTACCTTCTGGCGCGTTTGGTTCGGCGCAGGGGTGGAATTCAGGGGGTAGCCCGCGTGAAGGACGACCAAGGGGTTGTACACACAGAGGTACGGCAAATTGTTCAGGTATTTCGCCAGTATTACCAAGCTTTATATACACCAGACCCTGAGGATAGAGCCCAGGAAAGTACATTCCTAGAGGCCGTCCCCGTGCCTCGGCTGACTGAGGCGGAGATTCGGGAACTAAATGCGAGAATTACTGGGGCGGAAATTCAGGCAGTTATTAAGAAAGGGAAGCCACATAAAGCTCCGGGCCCTGATGGCTACGGCTCTGAATTTTATAAAATACTGTCACCTAATTTAACACCCACTCTGGTGGCCTTATATAATGAGGCCCAGGAAAAGGAATTTTACCCGAGGGATATGAGAACGGCGGCGATAACCATCATACCAAAGGAGGGTCGCGACCCGGAAGATCCGGCATCATATCGTCCTATCTCTTTAATAAACTATGATATGAAACTGGTGGCCTCGGTGCTAGCGGCCCGCCTTCAAGGGCTTCTCCCTCGGTTAATTGGGACTCACCAATCGGGATTTATCAAAGGGAGAGCGGCTTTTTCCAACATCAGCAGGGTGCTTCTTGGCATGGAGCAGTGCTTACACCAGGAGGTACCCTTGCTGTTGGTGAGTTTAGATGCTGAAAAAGCCTTTGATAGGGTGTCATGGCCCTATATGTTTGCAGTCCTGCAGAAATTTGGCTTTACAGGAGCATTTCTGTCCTGGGTGAGAGCGTTATATACTAGCCCGCTGGCTTGTGTAGCGAGTGGAGGAACTCGATCCGAGCCGTTTGAGTTGCACAGAGGCACCCGGCAGGGATGCCCCCTGTCCCCTCTTCTTTTTGTGCTACAGTTGGAACCCTTACTCTTAGCACTGACAACGGATCCGGAGATACGGGGCATTGATTGGCCCAGAGGTGGGATCAAAATTAGTGCCTTTGCAGACGACATGCTCCTTTGCCTGTGTAAGCCGCAGGCCTCCCTGAAGAGGGTCTTGGAGTTGATCCAGAGTTTTGGTTCCTTCTCTGGTCTCCGGATTAATCTCAGTAAATCGGTTGCGCTGGATGTGGGTGGCCGAGTGCGACGACTCTGGAAGGGCTCCTTTCCCTTGCGTTGGGCACTGGGGGAATTTCGATATCTGGGAATTCAGATTCCAGCTCAAATCTCGCAGTTATATGCTGTAAACATTAGACCTATGCTGCAGAGCACGGCGGCTAAATTGCAGAAGTGGAAGGACCTTCCACTTTCGCTGATGGGGCGAATTGCTCTTTTTCAGATGATGGAAGCCCCCCGATGGATGTATATGCTGCGGCATCTACCTATCTGGTTGTCCAGGAGGGATGTGTTACTCTTACACCGTTCTATCAGACAGTTTCTTTGGAGGGGCAGGAAGTCGCGGATCCCATTAGTGGTGTTAATGAGTAGTAGAGCAGATGGGGGGACTGAGCTCTTCTCGGTGAGAGATTATAACCTCTTAGCCTTACTAGAGCCGCTGAGAGATGTCATCTTGAGGAAGGACTCTATTTTACCAGAAGGGCTGGTGGAGCGGATATCCACACCTTTTCATCCGGCCTACCTTCTCCATGCCCGGAATTCGGTACTGCCAAGCATGTGGCGCGGATCGGTATATTTGGGTGCCTTAAGACAAGCATGGCGCTTTCTATGTCAAAAGAAAGGGGTACATTGGTATAGCACTGATTGTCTTCCGTTGAGTGATAATGCTGCTTTCTCGCAGGGCTCCAAGGGGGGCTGCCCCGGAGCTGGGCGCGGGCGGAACTGGGGTTTTTGGGACAGCTTCGTATGCAGTCCCAGGAGGAGCTAGACTCCTTTCAGGAGTTAACGCGGAGATTTCATCTTGCGCCACAAACGTTCTTTTTCTACCTCCAGGTGCGACACTATATTCGAACACTGCAGCATACGCAAGGGCTTCAATTTCGTATTTCAGGAGTATGGGACCTCATAGCAGCCACCGACAGGAAGTTTTCGATGCGATCATGGAGGGAGGAGTGCTATCCGGGAGGTGAGCGATTACCGCTGGTGAAGCTAGCTCAGAGATGGAGGAAGGAGGATAATATAGAGATAGCGGTGCCCAATCTCCAGGATGCTTTCCATCAACTTCGAGTCCTTTCTGAATCTGTCAAGCTTCAAGAGATACAGTATAAATTGATATGGAGGGCCTATGTGCCCAATACTTGGGCTGTTAGAATGAAGGTGCTCTCGACAGATGTTTGTCATATATGTGGGACCCATAGGGGAACGCTGCTCCATCGCTTTTGGAGCTGTGTACATATAAACCAATTTTGGCAGACGGTCTATAATGAACTTCAGACGTGTAGACCCCTGAGAGGCTTTCTGACGTCTGAATGGTGCTTGTTTGGCTTAGTGGGGGAAACTAAGCGGGGAATGGAGGGGACCCTGAGAGAGGTCTCTTTTTCTGCTCCATCCGAGCCTAACAGCCCCATGATCTTAGCTGATATGCCCACGCGACGACTCTATGCTCGAGGCTTCTTGATAGCGAAGCAATGCATCCTTCGCCACTGGGTGGATGACAAACCACCGGAAATCCGGGAATGGTGCCGACTTTTGATACAGCTACGGAGACATGAGCTCTGTACAGCCCATATGCTGGGGATCAAGAAGCAACAGGCCTGTGCCAAAATCTGGGAGGGGGTCACTGAAGAGGCACTCGCCTCACGCAGGGGGAGTTTGGACGAGGCGATTGTTTTACGTGGCTGAGTGGGACAGGGGGATGTTGTGTGGGAATGCATGAGAGCTTTGACTGTTTGAGATCGCTTGCACATAGGCGACGGGCTTCTGGCACGAAGTAACTGTACTTGTAGGGAGGGTGCGGGGGGGGGGAGGGGGTTTTGGGGGGGATGGGGGGTTTGGGAGGGGGGAGGGTAGCAGGATTGATTAGGTAATAGGGAAGAGGTGGGAAGAGGACTTTAGGAACTGCTGCATGTGAGCTGGACGGGGCTGGAAGGCTAGTAACAAGTGAAGAACTATATGTAGCTCTGTGATCCTATCCGGTGGCAATGATTTGATGTGTTTGCTTGCGGATTAGACCTTACCATATACTTGTTTGGGAGGGGTCTGCTCTGCAGAGACTTGCATCATTGCTCAGTGGTGTTAAAATAATGCTATAATACTGTGTAAATGATTGGGCTTATGTTGTTGACGTGTATGACTTGTTGTCTATCTTTATATGCCTTCACTTTTTATGTAGTTCTACTGCAGTTCTGGTTATGTCTCATTTGAAAAGTAATAAAAATGATTTGAACTAAATGTTGTACCTTCACCCTAACTCCTACCAGAAACATTCTCTCCAACACAAATCATTACCGTTCACCTAAAGGCAACCCATCAAACCAATAAAAATGGCCTACTCATTAATCACTCTTGCCCTGATCTATACTCTTGCCAGTAATTTCCATTACTCTGCGGCATTTGCAAATCATCATAGCCCTATCCAGACAATCCACAATACAAGCAGGAAACACTCCAATAACCAACACCAGCCACCCCCAAACCCCTACAATAGGAGACAGTCGCACCTACTTTATGTATCCCTGGAGCTCTCTACTACCATAGATGACAAGAAATCAAAGACACAGAGAGACCTTAGGTGTACTCTCGCCAATGCACGCTCGGCCCGCAATAAATGGCCAGTGATCACAGATCTAATAGACAAGCACAATCTGGATATACTATTTGTCACTGAAACTTGGCTCTCCGACACAGACAATGTTGTACTAAACCACCTTACTCCACCTAACTTCTCAATCTACACCTGTAATAGAGAACACAGAAGGGGTGGTGGAGTCCTCATACTTGCAAAAACAGCGCTACAATATCGGATAGAACTAACCAAAAGTACACAGCACCTGAATACACTAACTATTACCAACAAAACCAATTCTATTAACCTCATCTATTCAAGTGCTCAATCAGATGAACTCTCAGACATCATAGACCTAGCCTGTGATCCTGCAGACCCCTCCAAACCAAAATGGTTGTTAGGAGACTTTAATCTGGCTTCTACTCAACCTACCTTAGCCAATTCTTTCTTAGAAGCAATGTCTTACCTCAACTACAAGCAAGTAGTGATGGACCCTACCCATCAACATGGGAACCTCTTGGACTTAGTTTTCATCCCTCAACCAGAGGCGATTAAGCTGAACCAAATTGAGCTCTCTATCACCCCTGTCCCCTGGTCAGACCATAATCTGATAACATTTCAGATTCCAGCGTTTCAAACTACAGACAGCTGCTCAAACTCAACCAAATGTTCAAGACCTACCAGATTCAAACAACTTGACAGAGAGAAGTTCACAATTCACGCACTTCCTAAGCTCATCCAACCAACAGTCAACCTCAATGAAATGGTAAACAACTGGAATGAAACCCTCTCCTCGTACTCGCAACACCCGGTCACTGTCAAGAAATCGACTCCTGACAACCTAACCACCAAAAAACAATCTGCTTCATGGTTCTCCCCTGAACTGCGTACTTCACTTATCCACCTCAGAAAACTAGAGAGAAAGTGGAGAACTACACGTAATTCCTCCGACCAAATCACCTATTTAGAACATCTTAAACGACATCGTGAATCAACTTTGGCCAGGAGGAAGGAATTCCATGCTGAGATCCTCAACCGCTCATTGAACAAGCCAAGGGAACTATTCAACTTAGTAAAATCCTATACCAACCAACCATCCCCACCACAACAAGACTTTATTCAGCCACAGGCTTATGCAAACTATATACAATCAAAAGCAATAAAAATAACCAACACCACAAGACTCCTCCCAGTCTTCTCACCTGCAGTTCCCAATCACCAAACTTGTCCCGCCCTCTGCAAAGACCATAGAGGATGTAATCGCCTCCATCAACACGACAACGGCCCCAACTGACCCATGCCCAGCGCACTGGATCAGGACCATGCGCACAGAACTCAGTCCATTCTTAGCCCACATTGTGAAGATGTCATTTGAATCTGGTGTCTTCCCAGACGCTCTCAAGCAAACTTCCATCCGTCCACTTCTAAAAAAAACAATCAGCTGGACTCAAAGAGAGAGGACTCTTACCGACAAATTTCTAGTATTCCATTACTAGCTAAAATTCTTGAGAAGCTAACCCAGAGACAGATTCAGCAGCATATAGACTCCTCTTCCCCATTAGATCCTTGTCAACACGGATTCAGGGAGGCCCACGGAGTTGAAACTCTACTAACAACTCTAATTAACACACTTATCAACGGCATTGACAATATCAAGATGGGCTTTGCTTTAATCTTTCTGGATATAGCGGCTGCTTTTGACTCCGTAGATCACACACGGCTTCTGAAGCGTTTTCACGAGAAAGGAATCCATGACTGAGCATGGGACTGGTGCAAATCTTACTTGGAAGACCGACTGCAACACATATGCATTGGTAACGCTACATCTGATCCCTTCCAACAGACAATGGGTGTGTCCCAAGGCTCCTCCCTATCTGCGCTTCTGTTCAATATCTACATGCAGCCAATTTGCGACATCACACGCTCCTTCGGCATATCCTGCTTCATGTACGCAGACGATGTTCTGCTATTCTCATCTATATCGGTCGCATGCCCAGACTACACAGTGTTAATCAACTGTTTTAATGCAATAACGGATTGGCTTCTTACTCAGAACCTCCGTATCAACTTCAAAAAGACGGAAGTCCTAATAATTACAAGAAATAAATGTTTCTGTCCTCCACCGACTCTAAAAGTCAGAGATGCTGATCTCCCGGTCAAATCCAATATACGCTATCTGGGAGTGATATTGGATCAACAATTGGACTTCAAGGAACATATAAGACGCACCGTAAAATCAATATACTTCAAGATTAAAACCCTGAGACACTTGAAACCTATGTTGGAACCTGATGACTTCCGAACTATCTTCCAAGCGCTAGTCACACTGCACTTCGATTATGCTAATATTTATTTTATTTATTTATTTATTTATTTATTAACAATTCTTATATACCGCACTATTAGACATCAGCGCGGTTTACATTGAACAAAAACATCCGACAATTTACATATGTCTGGTCAATTACATTTAACAGGAGATATAAACTTGGGAAATAGGGGAAACTATATACAAAGGTGTGTTATCTGACAATATAATATATATAATACTGCATGGCCTCCCTAAGATCACCATCAACCCCCTAGAGTTAGCCATGAATGCAGCAGCCCATATCCTCCACGGAGCCTCAAGGAGTGACCACATCTCCCCCATTCTAAAAGAACTTCATTGGCTTCCAATAAGCTGTAGGATCTTATATAAGGCCCTCCTTATTACCTTCAAGGCATTCAATAAACAATCTCCTGCAACCATCTCGGATCTCATCACACACACAGAGAATAACAGGTCTAGAAGATCTTCTGCAGTGGACATGCTAATCATACCAAGCGACTCCACAAAGTCTAACCAATCAACTATCAACAGAGCTTTTGTGAACTTCGCCCCCAGATGCTGGAATAAACTCCCTCCCGGCATTAGAGCAATCAGGGACCTGAGACAGTTTAGAAAAGCCCTCAAACACTACCTTTTTACCACTCACTTTAAGCTTCTGGATATTCCTCCCCCTCTCCCACCCTTACCCTCACAACCCTACACCTATCCTATATGAATGCATAGAACAGACATATGTACCAACAGGTAGTTTCAAAGATTGTATATAGTTCCCCTGGTTTACCTCCATGTTAATTCCCTGTTATCTGTAAACGAAGTCCAAATTATCTGGCCTATGTGTTTTATTGTTACAATGTAAACTGCACTGATGACAAATAGCGCGGTATATCAGAAATGTTAAATAAATAAGTGAATCTCTATATATGTGTATATATATATATATATTTGACTCTGAAAGATTTGTTACTGTCCATATTAATGCTGTCCAACATACCATATGGTTTTAAATGGACAACCAATTTCTATGGTAATTAAAAAAAATACCTTCTTTTACTGTGACCTTTCTGAAGCTCTCCATGTAAAGTCATTATCCTTAGTGACTTCACTTGGGGAAGACATTACTGATCTTCAAGAAATTGGAGGCTACAGCGCCTACTACAAATGTTTTTTTCTTTCATTTGGATAAAGGGGTCTTAAAGACCCATTCTTTTTCTGCAAGGCGTATTTCTACCTTTTCATCCAAACCAGTCAGATTTATCTCCTCTCTTTCCTAGAGCCTTATTCTGCTCCAAGGACAAAGAGCTTTAAACTTTGGCCTTTACAGAAACTTTAGCTTTTCCTCCAAAGTCCAACCTCATTAAACTTCCCCAGTTTTTTCTTCTGGGATTAGTTCTAGCCATTAAGGCTTCTGACCTCTACCTGTATTGCAAATTGATTTTCCTCTACTTCACAGTGAGATAATTTCTTTTGAGGATAATGTACTGGCTCTTAACAGCAGACCATATTAGCCTCAACAAATACTTTCGCAATACTTTTGAGTAAGGTCCACATTAGAAAATTGGAATTCAATATTTACTAACAATTGTGATCTAGACAAGGACTCCCTTCTGGACGCCTTGTTTAGTCAAGCTGTTCCACAGCACCCCCTTTTATAATTCAACTCCTAACCCTCCATCCCTTGGATGCCTGAGGTTCTGCGAAATAGCATGGTCCATCCATTAGATTTGCAACATGCTGGGACCTCCTCTAGGCATCTCTAGCTTGGGAGTCCCCATATGTGAAGACTCATTCCTGCTTGTTCCTGGAGATAGCACAGTTACCTGTAACAGGTGATCTCTGGGAACAGCAGGAATAAGTCTTCACAACCCACCCACCTCCCCTAGGAGTTGTATCTCCCTATCTATCTTTCCTCTCTCTCTCTCTCTCTCTCTCTCTCTAATTTGTCTACTTCCCTCCTTCGGTCTCAGTTACAAACCCAACTGATGAGAGGGAAGTGAATGGGTGCGAAGACAGCGCGCATGCGTGTGGGCTGCTCCCAAAGGCTTTCTTTCTGGACGCTGGGGAGCGTTCCCGCGCAGGCTCTGTCGGTACCGACGTACCCATATGTGAAGACTTATTCCTGCTGTTCCCAGAGATCACCTGTTACAGGTAAGTAACTGTGCTGAATGGAGTGGAATGGGTAAACGTAGATCAGTAGTTTACTCAGAGTTGAAAGACTAGCGGACACACGTTTAATGCAAATAAGAGAAAATATATTTTTCATTCAATGCATAATCAAACTCTAGAATTCATCTCACTGGTTTACACCAAAATATTTTTTTTCTGATTCTAAATCTGTAATTAGCTTTCTTTAGCACGGAGGTTTGAGATATCATCCATAGAAGTTTCTGTAAAATGTTGCATATTGTAAACATTGGAAAAAGTCAGATGTCACATGTGCTAATTCACTATATTTGGCATGTTTGCATGTAGGAAATGCACTAAAAATGTTTTACAGATTTTCTGCTGCGAAGGTTGTTAGGTTTGTCACAATACAACATCCTAAAAAACGATCACCTTTCAGAGCGACTTATACTAGCACGTATCATACAGCAAAATTTCACGCTCCACTATTCACCTAAAGAGGTATATTTTTCTATTATTAGCAACCAGATCTCAGACTGTAAAAGAGCTAAACATTAGGTTTAGGACTCAATTCTAACCTCATGCTCTTAAGATTGCATCAACGATCTGTTATGTTGCTTGTTTTAGCTTATGTTTCTTTTCATGTTGATTCATTATAGCTGAGTATATTCTTTTGTTTATTTTAACTCCCAGCGTATCTCCTGCATATAAACCGAGTGACCTGACACTGTTCAGCCCCGACCAGATATCATGACTATCCACTATCAAGCTCATTCAAATAGTGGTATCAGAGTACTTATCTGGTTCGGCTGTCTTTCCACAACGCCAACCAATGCGCCATTGCGTTTCACTGGAATGTTTTATCAAGGGGTTATATTCCGTACTCAGTTTGCACAATGATTCTAAAAATATAAAGCACATATACTGTTGGTTATACCTCCTACATCTCATAAATCATTATTTCATACTCAAAACTCAAAACGCAAGATTGGTTAGTGCACTCACTACAGATTCAATCGTGGCTGTCGTCTTTCACTTGATTCCGTTCTCAATTCATTATGAAGACGCCGCGCATGCTCCGTTTGTGGCTGATCCCTTTTATAGGCTTTAATCAACCCTGATGAATCCCCAGCTGATCTGGGGAAGTAGCTCTAATAATAAAGGTATACTAAGAAACCACAAGGTACTGCGAACCCTTCGAAGCACAGAACAGAACTATCACCTTGTAGATCTTGATTATCAATACTTCAATCCGCCATTCATAAACAAGCTCTCCAATCAATTTGAAGGTTAAGCCCCTGAGGCACTACGGATTGCAGAGTATAAATCCATTTTTTTCCCTATAAAGTAGCAGCCGTTCACAGGATTTTCTCCCATTACCTTGTAGAACTTGATCAGTGCAGAAACATTTAAGGTCTTCAAAGGCATGTCTGAGATCCAGACAATGAGCTACAATTGGGGCTTCCAGTCTTTTACATTTCAATCTACTGCGATGTTCTTGTATCCGGACCTGAAATGAACGTGTGGTTTCACCCACGTAAATTAGATTACACGGACAACGAATGCAGTAGATCACATGTGTTGAGGTACATAACGTCTTCTGTCTCAAGGTGTATTTCCGACCTCGATATTCAAACTGGGTACATTGCTCTGTAATTGAGCAGATGCTACACTCCCCACATTTAAGGTCATCTCCGGCATGCCTTTGAGGACCTTAAATGTTTCTGCATTGATCAAGTTCTACAAGGTAATGGGAGAAAATCCCATGAACGGCTGCTACTTTATAGGGAACAATAATGGATTTATACTCTGCAATCCGTAGTGCCTCAGGGGCTTAACCTTCAAATTGATTGGAGAGCTTGTTTATGAATGGCGGATTGAAGTATTGATAATCAAGATCTACAAGGTGATAGTTCTGTTCTGTGCTTCGAAGGGTTCGCAGTACCTTGTGGTTTCTTAGTATACCTTTATTATTAGAGCTACTTCCCCAGATTTATTTATTTATTTATTTACATTCTCTTATATACCGCGCTATTCTGCATCAGTGCGGTTTACATTGAACAAATTGAAATTACATTGAACAGGGCATTATAACTTGGAGATAACTATTTTACAGGGAACATGGGCTATGGAGGGTTAAGTGGCTTGCCCAAGACCACAAGGAGCACCTGTGGGACTAGAAACCCCATTAGATCAGCTGGGGATTCATCAGGGTTGATTAAAGCCTATAAAAGGGATCAGCCACAAACGGAGCATGCGCGGCGTCTTCGTAATGAATTGAGAACGGAATCAAGTGAAAGACGACAGCCACGATTGAATCTGTAGTGAGTGCACTAACCAATCTTGCGTTTTGAGTTTTGAGTATGAAATAATGATTTATGAGATGTAGGAGGTATAACCAACAGTATATGTGCTTTATATTTTTAGAATCGTTGTGCAAACTGAGTACGGAATATAACCCCTTGATAAAACATTCCAGTGAAACGCAATGGCGCATTGGTTGGTGTTGGGGAAAGACAGCCGAACCAGATAAGTACTCTGATACCACTATTTGAATGAGCTTGATAGTGGATATTCATGATATCTGGTCGGGGCTGAACAGTGTCAGGTCACTCGGTTTATATGCAAGAGATACGCTGGGAGTTAAAATAAACAAAAGAATATACTCAGCTATAATGAATCAACATGAAAAGTAACATAAGCTAAAACAAGCAACATAACAGATCGTTGATGCAATCTTAAGAGCATGAGGTTAGGATTGAGTCCTAAACCTAATGTTTAGCTCTTTTACAGTCTGAGATCTGGTTGCTAATAATAGAAAAATATACCTCTTTAGGTGAATAGTGGAGCGTGAAATTTTGCTGTATGATACGTGACAATACAACATCCAGCAGTAATCTGCCATCATGCTTTCATCCCAGAATCTTTGGTAATGTTTTTCCATGGCCTGAATGTCTTGGTGAAACCTCTCATCCTGTTCATCACTCACTTCACCCAAGTTTGGTGAAGATGTGAGTGCATGAAGTGCATGTTCAATGACATGCAGCAACCAAATTTACAATATGCGTCAAGTAACCTCTGATCTCCAGGAACAAGCAGGAATGTAGTCTTCACATATGGGTATCGTCGGTACCAACGGAGCCTGCACGGGAACGCTTCCCAGAAAGCTTTTGGGAGCATCCCACAGCGCCTGCGTGCTGCCTTCCCACCTTTCCCAACTGCCTCTCTCCAGTTCTTCGTTTTCTGTGGAGCCAGCAGGTCGTCGTTCCTGTTACCGCAGAAAATTTTCCCTTATTGTCCTTCTTTTTTTGTGGTTGCATCTGCCTTCCTCGACACTTTACCAGTACCGCCGGTCTTCCTTTCTTTCTTCTCTTAAAAAAAAAATCCATACTTAGTATATTTTTTTCCACGTGCACACGCCATTTTGGGCCTTAGGCCCAAAATTCCTCCACAATGGAAAAACCCTCTTCGGGTTTCAAAAAGTTCACTAAGTGTGGCAGTGCCATCTCCGTCACCGACACCCATGAGTGGTGTCTCAGATGTTTAGGTCCTGACCACTCCATCACGGAATGTATGGCCTGTGCCATGGTGTCTAAAAGAGGTCGGCAGAACTGAGCTGCTAAGCTCGGTACCCTGTTTCCCTCTGATGCAGCCTCGGTGGCATTGACGTCTTCCTCCCGTGGATCTCAGGTAACTAAACACAAGTCTAGCCGGTCCTCAAAGGGTAGATCTCCTTCTAAGCATCGAGATGCCTCTGGCGTTGCCCTTGAGGATTCTGCACCGGCAAAACTGCCCCGGCGGGAGGCTTCGGCTTCCAAAGCATTATCGGGGCTCCAGGACGTTCTCGAGGCCTCAACCTCGGCAGAACTACTGGTCCCATGCTCTGGGGTACCGGCTGTTTTCTCCAGTATCGACATCCAGGCATCGGCAGCGTCGATAGACCAGAGATTCCTGGCTATTGAACGCAGTCTGGCGGCTCTCCTTGTGGCATCGACACCCTCGGAACCGCGTCAGACAGTTCAACCGGTACCAGCACTGACTCCGGCACCGGTACCGACAGCATCGACATCGGTGTCTGCATTGCCGGCACCCAGTCATTCAATGCCCTCTGGTACTGATTACTCCCGGTACCGACTTCGGTCGGTACGGGTATCGGGCTCTTCAAGAGCATCCGGACAGACGGTACTTCGAGTCCTCAGAAGAATCTGAGGATTCTGACAGTTCTGTCAATGCAGGAATACTTCTCCCAGAGGAGCCTTCCTCCCCTAAGTGCAGGATGTCTCCTCCAGAGGATGTCTCCTCCAGAGGATATTTCCTTTCAGGACTTCATCAGGGAGGTGGCTCGAGGTCTGTCCATTACTGTGGCTCCTGAATCAGAGCCCAAAGCAAAGGAGTTGGAAATTTTACAATATCCCAAAGCTCCTAAAGAGGCAGCTACTCTACCCATCCATGAGATCTTGCATGATCTCATGCTAAGAATATGGGAGACGCCTCTTACCACCTCTCCTCACTCTCGTAGACTGGATACTATATATCGAGCCCCTCCTTGTCCTGGTTTCCAGAAGACTCAGCTTCCTCACCACTCTATTGTAGTGGAATCAGCTATGAGAAGGATCAGAAGTGCAAAGAGACATACCTCTAATCCTCCAGGACGCAAGTACAGAACTTTGGATGCTTTTGGACGTCGTACTTTCCAAGCTTCCATGCTTTCTGCCAGGATCAGTTCCTATATTTTATATATGGGAATGTTCCTGAAGGAAGTTACAGGGTATTTAAAGGTTTTGAGCCCTCTTCTTCCTGAGGATAAAAGGCAGGATTTTCTCACATTGATTTTCTCACATTGCCCAGGATGTTTCTAAATTTGTCAACCTTGCAGCTTTTGACTGTTTTGAGTACATAAGCAGAACCTCTGCCATTGCCATAGGTGCACGTAGAATTGCCTGGCTCCAGGCATCTGATTTGGAGCTCTGGGTACAAGACAACTGGGCAATATTCCTTGTACTGGTTAGAACCTGTTTGGCAAAGATTGGCAAGAAAAAGCCAATGAGTTGGATGCTGACAACTCCACTTTGGATAGGCTATCCAAAGCCACAGCTGATCCTGCGAGAAAGAAGTCTTTCAAGAAGCCTTTATTCTCAAAAAAGAAGAGGTTTTATCCCTCTTATTCCCAGCAGGGACGTTCTACAGGTCAGCCTACTCGGAAGGGTCAGCAACCACCTAAACAAAGAAAGCAAAGACTGCTAAGCCTCAACCGTCTCAGCAGTCTCAGCCTCCACAAGGCCTTTGACTTTCATCTAGAGAACTTAGTCTTCCTGGTCCTCAATGGACCAGAGCCTTCCACCATTCCAGGAAGGTTATGTCACTTTGCCCCCAGGTGGGAGCAGATAACAGCCGAGCAGTGGACACTCTCCATTATAAGAGAGGGGTACAAGCTGCACTCCCTGTGCATGCCCCCTTCCACCATGGTAAGACAGTTCAATTCTCAGACCTCTCTCATCAACCTGTTAGATCAAGAGGTCATTATGCTTCTTGCCCAAGGGGCAATAGAACAAGTACCCATTCATCAACAGGGTACAGGGTTTTACTCCCCCTATTTCCTTATCCCAAAGAAAACAGGGGGATACAGCCCTATTTTGGACCTCAGAGAATTAAACAAATTCCTGTTCAAAGAGAAATTCAAGATTTCTTTAGGAACTCTGCTGCCATACCTTCAGAGTCAGGATTGGCTTTGTTCTCTAGATCTCAAGGATGCGTACACTCATGTTCTCATCCATCCAACTCACAGGAAGTTCCTTCGGTTCCTTTTTCAAGGAAAGCACTACCAATACAGGGTGCTTCATTTTGGCCTGGCCTCAGCACCAAGAGTGTTCATGAAATGCATGGCTGTGGTAGCAGCATTTCTCTGCACTCTAGGGATATTCGTCTTCCCCTAGTTAGACGACTGGCTCATTCGAGCCCCATCACAGTCAGAGGCCAGGACCTCCCTATCTTGCACAATGCGTATCCTTCAGTATTTGGGACTTGTCATAAACGTCCCAAAATCCAGTCTAACTTCCACTCGGTCTCTAGAATTCATAGGAGCTTTGCTGGATACCAAAAGGGCAAGGGCCTATCTTCCCCAGGCCCGTTGCCTTCACATGGTGCAGTTAGCTTCTCAAGCAGTGCTAAAACCTCATCTCACTGCCCGAGAAATGCTACAACTACTAGGCCACATGTCATCTACCGTGCATGTGGTTCCTTATGCTCGCCTCCATATGACAGCAGCCCAGTGGACTTTATCCACTCAGTGGACCCAGGCATCAGGGTGCCTGTCGGACAAAATAGCAAACACAAGTCACCTTATTTTGTCCCTCCAATAGTGGCAGTCCACTCAGAACCTGTTGCTGGGGTCCCCATTTCAACAACCCTTACCCCAGGCAACTGTCAGAACAGATGCTTCACCAATGGGTTGGGGAGCTCATTTGCAAGACCTCTCCACCCAAGGCACTTGGACTCCACAGGAGACTCATCCACATATCAACCTCTTGGAGCTCAGAGCAATCTTCCTTGCTCTTTGAGTGTTCCACACCCTGCTCAGCTACAAGACAGTCCTCATTCATACGGACAATCAAGTAGCCATGTTCTACGTGAACCAACAGGGGGGGGGAACAGGCTCTCTGTCGCTTTGCAATGAAGCTTTGCGACTATAGGCCCATCGCCAGAGAGCATCAGATTCATCTCCTGGTAGTGTATCTTCCAGGCATACTAAACTCTTGGGCAGACAGACTCAGTCGAGTTCTGCTTCCACACGAATGGTCTCTACATGTAGACCAGGTGACCAAGATTTTTCAAATTTTGGGGAACCCCGGACATAGACTTCTTTGCAAGTCCGTTGAATGCCAAACATCTCCGGTTCTGTTCCAGAATCCCGGCTCAAGGCTCTCAGGCCAAGGATGCTTTCCTCCTTCACTGGGGCCAAGACTTCCTTTATGCCTTTCCACCCATTCCCCTAATTCCCAAGGCCCCCTATTCAAGCTTCAGAGAGACAGAGGACGTATGATCCTCATAGCTCCACATTGGCCTTGGCAAGTGTGGTACCCTCTGCTTCTACATCTCTCTCAAGCTCCCTCCCTGGAGTTAGGGTCTGCTCCAGATCTCCTATCTCAGAAGAACGGAATGTTATGGCATCCCAATCCCCAGTCTCTGCATCTCAGGGCTTGGTTGCTGAAGGCCTAGATCTCCACGATCTTAACCTCCCTCAGCAAGTAAAGGATATTCTTTATGCTTCCAGGATGCCTTCCACAAGACGCTGTTATGCTTTCAAGTGGAAAAGGTTTACCATATGGTGTTCGCAGAAGGGTCTTAACCCCCTTGCTGTACCTCTGGAATCTTTACTGGAGTATCTCCTTCATTTATCCAATGCAGGATTTAAGACTAACTCAGTGAGAGTCCATTTGAGTGCTATTGCAGCTTCCTTCAAGCCTCTAAATGGGCAACCTATTTCCTCCCATCCTCTTATAGCAAGATTTATGAGAGGCCTTTTGCTAACTAAGCCTCCCATTAGGCCACCACCTGTGGCATGGGACTTAAACTTGGTTCTTGTTCAGCTCATGAAGCCACCTTTCAAACCCTTAGCTACTACCTCATTGAAATTCCTTTCTTGGAAAGTTATCTTTCTCATTGCAATCACATCAGCACGTCGCATCAGTGAGTTGCAAGCACTAGTGGCTGATCCACCTTATACAAGGTTCCATCATGACAAGGTAGTCCTTAGGACTCATCCACACTTTATGCCAATGGTGGTCTCGCCTTTTCATCTAAACCAAGCGGTCTACCTGCCTGTCTTTTTTCCAAGGCCTCATGCATCAAATGCAGAAAGGAATCTTCATACTTTGGACTGTAAAAGAGCTTTAGCCTTTTACTTACAAAGAACACAGCAACATAGAAAGTCCTCTCAACTCTTTGTTGCTTTTGATCCTTCTCATTTGGGACTTCCAGTTTCCAAGAGAACACTGTCTAACTGGATTGCTCAGTGTATTTCCTTTGCCTATCATAGCAAGAACCTTCCTCTGGAGGGCCATGTCACAGCTCACAGTGTGAGAGCCATGGCAGCTTCAATGGCTCATCTGCACTCTGTGTCTATCGACGACATCTGTCGAGCAGCCACCTATGCCTCTGTTCATACCTTCACAGCCCATTACTGCTTGGACAAGGACTCCCGCCGTGATGCCTTGTTTGGTCAGGCTGTTCTCCAACACCTGTTCCATACCTAATCAACTCCTACCCACCATCCCTGGTTGGATGCCAGAGATCCATGGGGGGAAGTGGAGCCCTTTCTCAGTGACACACAGCTTCTGGTGTCTCTCCCTGCCATCTAAAGCTAGGGAGTCCCCATATGTGAAGACTACAATTCCTGCTTGTTCCTGGAGATAGCATAGTTACTCACCTGTAACAGGTGATCTCCGGTAACAGCAGGAATTTAGTCTTCACAACCCACCCACCTCCCCTAGGAGTTGTATCTCTTTCCCTCTCTCTCTCTCTTTGTCTCAGCTTTAAAACTCAACTGGAGAGAGGCAGTTGGGAAAGGCGGGAAGGCAGCATGCAGGCGATGTGGGATGCTCCCAAAAGCTTTATAATTGGACGCTGGGGAGCATTCCCGCGCAGGCTCCATCAGTACCGACGATACCCATATGTGTAGACTAAATTCCTGCTGTTCCCGGAGATCACCTGTTACTATGCATGCTTTATCAACATAATTTGGTGATTTGTGATTACCCAAAAAGTTTTCACAGATCCACTTTATCTTTAGACTTGCAATGCTTCAAGTTCCAAAGCATCCAGGCATTTTTCAAATTCTTCATCCTCCATCACCTGTCTTATTTGTGGTCCTACAAAAATGCTTTCTTTCAGTTTTGCAGCAGTGATCTTTGGAATTTTAGAAGCAAGATACTGAAATCCTTTTGAATTTGTTGCACCATTCATCTCCAGGAACAAGCAGGAATGAGTCTTCACATATGGGTACGTCGGTACCGACGGAGCCTGCGCGGGAACGCTCCCCAGCTTCCCAAAAAGGAAAGCTTTTGGGAGCATCCCACAGCGCCTGCGCGCTGCATTCCCGCCTTTCCTAACCGCCTCTCCCCTGTTCTTCTTTTCCGCGGAGCCAGCAGGTCGTGTTCCTGTCACCGCTGAAGAAGTTCTTTGTTTTATTTTATTTCTTTGGTCGCGCGTCTGCCTTCCCCAATGTCGGACCGGTACCACCGGTCTTTCTTTATTTTCTTATTAAAAAAAAAAAACGAACATATTTTTCCCTCACTTAGTGTGTTTTTCCTCTTTTGGGCCTTAGGCCTCACGAGAAATTTTCCTCATGGAAAAACCAGCCTCCGGGTTTAAAAAATGCACTAAGTGCAGCAGTAGTATTTCTGTTACCGACACGCATGAATGGTGTCTTAAATGTTTGGGTCCTGACCACTCCATTTCGGATTGTTCGTCCTGCTCCTTGATGTCCAAATGAGGTTTACAGAACCGAGCAGCCAAGCTCCATGTGCTGTTTCCTCTGATGCAGCTTCAGTAGCATCGACGTCTTCCAGGGCTGCTTCTTCCTCCCATGGATCTCAGGTAACCAAACATAAATCCAGCCGGTCCTCGAAGGGTAGATCTCCTTCCAAGCATCGAGATGCCTCCGGGCTTGCCCTCGAGGATCCTGCACCGGCAAAACTACCCCGGCGGCAAGCTCCGGCTTCCAAAGCTCCACCTATGGGGTTACAGGTTGACATCGATGGCACGGCCTCGACCGATCACCTGTTGGAATGCTCTGGGGTACCGGCACAACCTTCTGATACTGAGTTCCAGGCATTCATGGCGTCGATGGATCAGAATGTTCTATCCATGCAGCAGGCTATCACAGCCTTCATTCAAGCTGCGACGCCGCTGATACCACAACAAACTCCGTTGTCGGTATCGGCCCAGGTACCGGCACCAATGCCGGTACCGGTACCGACTGCATCGACATCGGCCATGGTGTCGTCTGCAGCGGTTCCCTGTCTAGGGATGCCTATCGGTACCGAACCGGTACCGATAACGCCCGATGTCGATACGGCTCGGTATGCGTATCGAACTTTAAAAGAGCACCCTGACAGTCGATACTTTGATTCCTCCGAAGATTCTGATGCATCGGAGGCATCTGCTGAAGTATCCATAGCCCTTCCTGAGGAGCCTTCTTCTCCAAAAAGAAGAATGTCTCCTCTAGAAGACTTGTCCTTTCAAGACTTCATAAGAGAAGTGGCTAAAGGGCTTTCTATTTCAGTAACCTCTGAATCAGAGCCTAGAGCTAAAAATAATTGGATATTTTAGGTTATGCTAAGGCTCCTAAGGAGGCAGTCACCTTGCCAATTCATGAGATTCTTTATGATCACATGATTGACTTATGGGAGACTCCTCTCACTATCTCTCCTCATTCTCGTAGGTTGGACACTATGTACCGTGTCCCTCCTTGTCCTGGTTTTCATAAAACACAGCTTCCTCACTATTCTATTGTGGTGGAGTCTGCTATGAAAAAGATAAAGAGTGCAAAAAGACACTCCTCTGCTCCTCCAGGAAGAGAATGCAAGACCTTGGATGCTTTTGGTAGGAAAATCTTCCAAGCCAGTATGCTCATTGCCAGAATCAACTCCTATAGTCTTTATATGGGTATGTTTCTGAAAGAAGTTGCAGATAAGCTGCACTCTTTCCTCCCTTTTCTTCCAGAGGATAAAAGGGAAGAATTTCTTATTTGGCTTAAGCATACTCAAGATATTTCCAAGTTTTCCAACCGTGCAGCTTTTGACTCCTTTGAGGGTGCCAGCAGAGCTTCGGCCATTGCCATAGCTGCACGCAGAATTGCTTGGCTCCAAGCTTCTGATCTAGAATCTTGGGTCCAGGATGGCTTGGGAAATCTTCCCTGTACAGGAGAAAACCTGTTTGGCAAAGATTGGCAAATAAAAGCCACTCAAATGGATGCAGAAAATTCTGCTTTGGATAGACTTTCAAAGTCAACCTCCATTCCTGCCAAGAAAAAACCTTTCAAGAAGTCTTTTTTTCAAGAAAGGCAGATTCCATCCTGCTTCTGGCCAACAATCATCTACAGGTCATTTTGCTGCTAAGCGTCAGCAACCTAAACAGGCCAGGCCTAAGCCTACAGGGGCTGCTGCAACTCAGCAGACCCAGCCTCCTCAGGGTTTTTGACTTGATGCTAGAGAACTTAGCCTTTCTGGCTCTGAAACAGTCAAAGCCTCTCACCATTCCAGGAAGGTTAGCTCATTTTGCTCCCAGATGGGAGCAAATTACAGCAGAGCAGTGGACCCTCTCCATCATAAGGGAGGGCTACAAACTTCATTTCTCAAACCTTCCTCCTCACACCATGGTGAGACATTTCAATTCTCCAGCATCTCTCTTTGACCTTCTAGGTCAGGAGGTGGCTGCCCTTCTTGCCCAAGGGGCAATAGAAGAAGTACCTCTTCTTCAACAGGGTTCAGGGTTTTACTCCCCCCTACTTTCTGATCCCAAAGAAAACAGGGGGCTACAGACCCATATTAGATCTCAGAGAATTGAACAAATTTCTATGCAAGGAGAAATTCAAGATGCTTTCTCTGGGCACTCTCCTTCCATACCTTCAGAGTCAGGATTGGCTTAGTTCTCTAGATCTCAAGGATGCGTACACACATGTCCTCATCCATCCATCTCACAGAAGGTTCCTCCGTTTTCTTTTCCAAGGAAAGCATTACCAATACAGGGTGCTTCCTTTCGGTCTGGCCTCTGCTCCAAGAGTGTTCACCAAATGCATGGCAGTAGTAGCTGCATTTCTACGCACTCTGGGAATATTTGTATTCCCATACCTGGACGACTGGCTCATCCGAGCTCCATCTCAGTCAGAGGCCCAGACTTCCCTGGACTGCACAAGCGCATTCTGCACTATCTGGGACTTGTGGTAAACCTCCCAAAGTCCCAGCTCACCCCTACTCAGTCCCTAGAGTTCATAGGGGCCTGGCTAGATACTACCACTGCAAGGGCCTATCTTCCTCAGGCCCGTTGCCTACGCCTAGTGCAGTTAGCTTCCCAGATTCAGTCAAAGAGCCATTTAACTGCCCAGGAGATGATACAACTGCTAGGCCACATGGCATCCACAGTGCATGTGGTACCCTATGCTCGCCTTCACATGAGAGCAGCTCAATGGACTTTGTCCACCCAGTGGACTCAAACATCAGGGGCTCTGTCAGACAAAATAGCAACCTCCAGGAGCTTCTTTTGGTCTCTCCAGTGGTGGAGGTCCACCCAAAATCTGTTGCTGGGGTCCCCCTTCCAACAGTTGTTGCCCCAGGCAACCCTCACAACAGATGCCTCCCAAACAGGTTGGGGAGCTCATCTGCAAGACCTCTCCACTCAGGGCACTTGGTCTCCACAGGAGACCTCTCTACATATCAACCACTTGGAGCTCCGAGCAGTTTTTCTAGCTCTCAACGTCTTCCATACCCTGCTCAGCTACAAGACAGTCCTTATTCATACGGACAATCAGGTAGCCATGTTTTACGTAAACAAGCAAGGAGGAAATGGCTCTCTGTCGCTTTGCAACGAAGCTTTAAGATTGTGGGCCTTCGCCAGAGAGCATCAAATCCATTTCCTGGCCGTTTACCTTCCAGGAATCCAAAACTCTTGGGCAAACAGACTCCGTCGAGTTCTGCTTCCACACGAATGGTCCCTGCACATGGACCAAGTACTCAGACTCTTTCAAGAGTGGGGAACCCCGGACATAGACCTCTTTGCAAGTCCGTGGAATGCCAAACTTCCCCAGTTCTGTTCCAGAATTCCATGTCAGGGAGTTCAGGCCAAGGATGCCTTCCTCCTTCACTGGGGTCAAGACTTCCTGTATGCCTTTCCACCCATTCCCTTAATTCCCAAGACTCTCTTCAAGCTCCAGAGGGATCAAGGATCTATGATCCTCATAGCTCCACGCTGGCCACGCCAAATGTGGTACCCTCTACTTCTGCATCTCTCTCAAGCTCCCTCCCTAGACTTGGGAGCTGCTCCAGACCTTCTGTCCCAAGAGGAGGGGACTTCGTGGCACCCAAAGCCCAAGTCCCTTCACCTCAGAGCTTGGTTGCTGAAGGCCTAGACTTTCAAGTTTGGGATCTTTCTCAGCAGGTGAAGGATATCCTCCATGCTTCCAGAAAACCTTCTACTAGACGTTCCTATGCTTTTAAATGGAAAAGGTTTTCCATTTGGTGTACTGAGAAGGTTCTTGATCCTCTAGCACTACCTTTGAATTCTCTATTGGAATATCTCCTGCATCTTTCCAATGCAGGCCTTAAGACGAATTCAGTAAGGGTCCATTTGAGTGCTATTGCAGCATCCCTTAAGCCTATCAATGGACAGCCTATTTCCTCTCATCCTCTTATTGCAAGATTCATGAGAGGCCTAACTTTAACTAAACCTCCCATTAGGCCTCCTCCGGTGGCATGGGACTTAAATCTGGTTCTTGGTCAGCTTATGAAGCCACCTTTTGAACCCTTAGCCACCACCTCCTTGAAATTTCTTTCCTGGAAGGTTATTTTCCTCATTGCAGTCACCTCAGCTTGCCGCATCAGTGAACTGCAGGCCTTAGTGGCTAATCCACCTTATACAAGGTTCCATCATGATAAGGTAGTCCTTAGGACCAATCCACACTTTATGCCTAAAGTGGTCTCACCTTTTCATCTTAATCAAGAAGTGTATTTACCTGTCTCTTTTCCAGGTCCTCATGCATCAAGTGCAGAGAGGAATCTTCATACCCTGGATTGTAAGAGAGCTCTTGCCTTTTACTTACAAAGGACACAGCAACATAGAAAGTCTTCTCAACTCCTTGTTGCGTTTGATCCCTCTCATTTGGGACTTCCAGTCTCTAAGAGGACACTGTCCAATTGGATTGCTCAGTGTATTTCTTTCGCCTACCAGAGTAAGAACCTTTCTCTGGAGGGCCATGTCACAGCTCATAATGTAAGGGCCATGGCCGCCTCTATGGCTCATCTAAATTCTGTGTCCATTGACCAGATCTGTCGAGCGGCCACCTGGGCCTCGGTTCATACCTTCACAGCCCATTACTGTTTGGACAAGGACTCCCGCTGGGATGCCTTGTTTGGTCAGGCTGTTCTCAAACACCTGTTCCATGCTTAATCAACTCCTGCCCTCCTTCCCTGGATGGATGCCTGAGATCCATAGGAGGAGATAGAGCCCTTCCCAGGGTCTCATAACCTTGGGGATCTCCCAGGCCTTTCTAGCTAGGGAGTCCCCCATATGTGAAGACTCATTCCTGCTTGTTCCTGGAGATAGCACAGTTACTTACCTGTAACAGATGATCTCTGGGAACAGCAGGAATAAGTCTTCACAAGCCACCCACCTCCCCTAGGAGTTGTATCTCTCTATCTATCTTTCCTTTCCTCTCTCTCTTTGTCTCAGCTTTAAAACTCGAACTGGGGAGAGGCGGTTAGGTAAGGCGGGAAGGCAGCGCGCAGGCGCTGTGGGATGCTCCCAAAAGCTTTCCTTTTTGGGAAGCTGGGGAGCGTTCCCGCGCAGGCTCCGTCGGTACTGACGTACCCATATGTGAAGACTTGTTCCTGCTGTTCCCAGAGATCACCTGTTACAGGTAAGTAACTGTGCTTTCTCACTAAATTTATATACAAAGAAGAAAGCAAAATGTTTGCTGGATAGACTAAGGGAACATGACTAACTGCAAGTTGTGAACAGCATAATATTTGACAGCACAACTGTTCCAAAGGCAGAGAAATCAGCAATATTTGATAAATCCACCTTGCATGCCCATCAGCATGCCAATAACCTTAAGTTCCCCACAAATCTTCCACTGGTAATTGTCATAGCTTTTAGACTGGAGCAATATTTGAAGGTTATCATGTGTCTCCTTGAAGTGGACAGAGTGTACAATTGGAATAGATGACTTTACGTTGTCATTATGAATAAGAACAGTCTTTAGGCGTTTTGTTTAAGAATCACTGAATAAGCACCAGTCTGATGGTCTGTGTATCTGAGAGGGCTCCAAAGGTCCGTCAGTATCGTTGCAATAACACATTGGGCCATCAACGTTAAAGTTGATGGCCCAATGTGTTATTCTGAACTCATCCAACCACTTGCACCAAACAGACCACGAAGAACCGCAGAGTTGAACATGCTAGTTATCCCAAAAGAAACCACAAGATGCACCAAATCAACAGCCAACAGAGCCTTCCGACTCTGCGCCCCAACTCTATGGAACACCTTACCAGCACATATCAGAGCAATCCCCAACTTGAGCCAGTTCAGAAAGGCACTAAAACACTGCCTCTTCCTTAAATATCTCACTAACAGCTCCGAACATAATCACCACTCGAATAGTGAGCACCACAATAGTAGTAGTAGTCAAACGGGCAGACCCTCGCAACAGGTGTACCCCACAATGTAAATAACAAGCAGTTTCCTGTATCATTGTACCACCTATGTATATAGTTGACCATGTTCCCTTTTCATTTGAACCACCTATGTATATAGTTACCCTGTTTCTCCAAGTTCTACTTCCTGTTAAATGTAATGACCAGACATATGAAAGTTGTCGGATGTTTCTGTTCAATGTAAACCGCGCTGATGGCAAATAGTGCGGTATATAAGAAATGTTAATAAATAAATAAAATAAAGAACATTGCTAAATTACAATTGTGCTTGAAATAATAGCAAATGAGAACATTCTTTTGAAGTAAGTTCTTTTCCTTCAGCCTTGAAGCAAGGAATGCCACTTTATCTTTTTTGAGTGCCAAGTCTTGTATAAGATCACTGAGCTGCTCTTGGCTGAATTTCTCTAAGTTGCCATCGCTTTCATCTGGCACGTAGTTTGCATCTTCTGAGTCTTTAGTTTGGCTGCCACTTGCATCTTCATCTACTTCATTTCATCCGGTACAGAAGACAGCCCATCTTGTGGAGGAGCTGGAACAGGAAGTGTTTTGTCATGTGGGACTGGTCGCATTGCAGACATAAGATTTGGATACACAATGTTGTGCTTGTTTCTCACAGAGAAACCAGTGATATTAACCAAATGAAAATAGCAGTCATCATGATGGTTGATGGTTTCTCGGCTCCCTCCATATCATTGGTTAAATGGAAGGAGAACAGTGTATCAATCACATAGTCCATAGTACATTTTGCAAAGATCTGTCGTTATGGTACGATGTTGATACAGTAGCAAATGAACCACAAACATAACAAAACATCAGAATGATTTCTACACTGTCTTGGCATGATTATTTTATTTCTGATGATTTCTTCAGTGTTATTACTAAATGCATAATCAAAATAATTAACCTGAAAAGCAAAATAAATACCAATCAATATTGGTAGAGTAGTCACTGACAGTTTGTCAATTCGGCTAGTATAGCAAAACGTCCGACACTATCTTCTTTCAAACCTGACATGAAACAACAAAAACAAAACCGGTTTTGAACGTTCATCATAGGTTTTCTGATACACACAAAATTTTGTGATGATTTTTTCATGTTGACCAGTGTTACCAGAGGATGTAATAAACGTTTATGGAGCTGGGTTTAAAAGAGGTTTGGATGAGTCCTGGAGGAAAAGTCCATAAACCATTTAAGTGGACCATGAAATCCATTGCTTACCCTGGGACAAGCAGCATGGAATCTGTATATCTTTTGGGAACCTGACAGATACTTGTGACCAGGATTGGCCACTGTTGGAAACACCCTTGGTCTGACCCAGCATTGCATATTTTGTTCTGATGGTCACCTTGTACGGGATTTTGCCATAATAGGGTGGTTTTATTTCCTCATCCTAAGTTCCTTCCTAATGTTTTCTCAGAATTCTATTTGAATCAGTCAGTAATCCTAACATTTTTCCCCAGACCTCATGCTCACAAAGAGGAATGCGCATTTCATACACTGGACTATAAGAGAGCCTCTTCTGTTTGGAGGACTAAACCCCTTAGAGTCCAGCGAATATCTTGCTTGTTTTTGACCCTAGCAAATTGGGGACTACTGTTTGCAAATGTACTCTATCCATTTGGCTAGCAGATTGTATTTCCTTCGCTTACACCCAAGTTGGCTTGACTCTTGAGTCATGTCATGGCTTACAATGTTAGCACTATGACTGTATCAGTAGTCCACTTGAGGTCGGTCTCCATGGAGGAGAGATACGATGCCGCAACATGAACTTTTGTCCACACATCCACAGCATATTAATGTTTGGAAAGCAACTCCCAGTAATTTTGGTCAACCTGTTCTTAAGGATCTGAGGACTAGAATCCAACTCTATTTCCCCTAGGCCCATTTCTTTCTGTTCAGACTGTCTCTGTTTAAAAAGAATAAATACAAGGATGTGGTGTTTTGTGGTTATAAACTTCAGGTTTTTCCTGATGTTGGCAAGATTACTCAGGCTCGCCGGAAACAGTTTCTTGAGCTTAGAGCTCGAGTGCTTGCGTTGGGGGCTTCTTTTTTTTTGAAGTTCCCTTGCCGTTGTTTGGTAACTTATGAAGGTCATGATTATGCTTATATTGATGTGGCTTCACTTAATCAGTTTCTTGCTGATAAGGAGAGCGTTGGTAGGCAGGAGGATGTTTAGGTGGGATGGTTTATGTTTGGCTCCCTGATTTGGAGTTTAATTAACTTCTATTTACTCTTATTTGTATCTATATCCCTTGTGGGATTATATGCAGTTTCTCCAGGACCAAGCAGGAAGTCAGTCCTCACATATGGGTGACGTCGGCGCCGACGGAGCCCTCGCGGAGCAATTTTCCCCAGCTTTCAAAGAAAGCCTTTGGGAATTGCAGCGCGCATGCGTGGTCGCCTTCCCGCCCAAGGGTGCCATCTTAGCCAGTCTTCTTTTTTCCGCGGAGCCCTACAGACGTACCCGTCGTGTCCCCGCGAAAAAGTTGATTTTTACTCATAATTTTCTCTTTTTTCCTTCGGTTCGACGCCGGTCTTTTTCCCGCCCGGACTCGCGACGCCGGTCACGAGTCCTCTTCTTCTTTTTCGATTTTTCTGACTTAGTTTCGTTTTTGGTTTTTCCCTGGCAGCCCGGTCCTTTGACCTCGCCGGGGCCCTTTTTCCCCCGATGGCTGCCAGTGGTTTCAAGCGGTGTGGTCAGTGTGACCGAAATATGTCACTAACTGACACACACGACAATTGCCTCCGCTGCCTGGGCCCGGATCATGAAGAAATGATCTGTGGGCCCTGCGGCAAAATGTCCTCCAAAGCGTTGAGAAGTCGGCGGCATCAGCGGGATAGGATCTTCGCTGACCCCAGCCGTACCCGGACCTCGTCGGAGGCCTCCGCGTCCAGAGGTTCCAGCTCGGACCGTCGCCGGAGTTCCTCCGACAGGGGTTCTCCCTCCGGGGACCATCGACGGAAGGTGAAACCCGCGAGGGCGGCGTCGGTGGACGCTCCTGGCTCCGCGAGGGCCAGGTCGCATAGCCCCGATAGCCGTCCCGGGTCCTTGGAGAAGGAGCACCTCTCGAAGCGACCTCGCCTGGAGTCAGAGCTGCCTGCTCAGGTAAGTCCTGTGGTCCTCCTGGACTCGCCTCCGAGACCGCCGACATCGGGCCCGATGCCGTCGGGGCCCGAGTCGGGGGCTGCTGGGTCACCTGAGCTCGGACTCAGGTTGACGGCCTTGGAGAGCAGATTGTCTGCCTTCATTGACCAGCAGCGGGCACTGCTCGCTGGCCTCGCTGGCGCCGCTGCCCCGACCGCCGGGACATCGACGTCTAAGTCGACCCCGGAGACCGAGCCGATCCTCGAGTCCATGCGAACTCGAGTCGATCCTCGGTCGAGGTCACCCTCGGCCTCCCGTTCGGGACCGAGGTCGCCGACGCCGACTCCCTCGGCGTCGGGGCGGCAGGCGCCGCACCCTGCCCGGGCCGACCCCACCGATTCCTCGTCGGAGTCTGAAGAGGAAGAGTCACCTGATTCTTTTCGGACTCGGTGTGTCCCCTCGGACTCACCTGAGTCCGAACCTCGGAAGCAGTCCCCCCCGGAGGATGCCCGGTTCTCGGACTTCGTCAGGGAAATGGCCAAGGCTTTGGCCTTCCCTGCGGATCCCGAGGAGGAGCCTCGAGCCGAAGAGCTCGACGCCCTCCAGTATGACTCTCCCGCCAGGGAACACTTTACTGTACCGGTTCCTCCCATGCTGGAACGACTACTCTTCCGCATGTGGGAGAGTCCGGCCTCCTCGCCGGTCCTGAGCAAGCGGGTCGATTCTATCTATCGAGTCCGCAAGAGCCCTGGCTTCCAAAAAGCACAGCTACCACACCATTCCATGGTAGTGGAATCGGCCATGCATCGTCTTAAGAGCCAGAAGATGCACTCCTCGGTGCCTCCTGGCAGGGAGGCCCGTAACCTGGATGGCCTTGGTAAGAAGTGTTTCCAGGGCTCTATGCTTGCGTGTCGTGTCCAGACCTACCAGCTATACATGGGCATGTATCTCCGAGACCTGGCTAAAGAGCTAGCCGGATTCTCCGCTGGTTTGTCCGAGGAACCCTTGCGGAGGTTCCTGGCCTTGTCCTCTGGCATTCGGGAATGCTCAAAATTCATATCCCGAGCAGCCTATGATGGCTTTGAAGCATCGGCTCGAGTGGCCGCAGCCGGCATCGGTGCCCGCCGACAGGCTTGGCTTCAGTCGTCTGACCTTGAGCCCTGGGTGCAGGACAAGTTGGTCGATGTCCCCTGCCGAGGCGAAAACCTCTTTGGCAAGCCCATGGCTGAAAAGGCTGCACAAATCGAGACGGAGACTCTCACCAGGACTAGGCTTTCTAGGAAGACCTCTTCCCCTTCCCAGAAAAAGAAGGGCTCGGGAAAGAAGTCCTTTTACCCGAGAAAGGCGGCTGCCTACAAACAATACCCCCAATATCAGGCCCCTGCAGCTCCCCAACAGGGCCAGCAGGCCAAGGGACGGGGTAACGGGTCCCGTAGGCAGCAAGCCCCCAAGCCTGCACCACCAGCCCCTGCTCAGCAGGGTGGGGGCTTTTGACTCCTTAAGCATAGCCTCTCCCCCTCCGCTGGTTCCTCCCAGCACAGGAGGCCGGCTGGTTCACTTTGCCCACAGGTGGTCCAGCATCACCTCAGATGCCTGGGTGCTTCAAGTCGTGAGAGAAGGCTATCTTCTCCACTTCCACCAGGTCCCTCCCTCCTATTTTCCGGGAGAACCTCCACGACTCCCTCTGCACAGGGAATTACTCCTTCAGGAGTTAGCAGGTCTTCTACAGGAACAGGCGGTGGAACCGGTGCCCCACCACCTGAGAGGTCAAGGCTTTTATTCCAGGTATTTTCTAGTACCAAAAAGGACAGGAGGCCTCAGACCCATCCTGGACTTGCGCAACCTCAACAAATTCCTCGTGCGGGAAAAGTTCAAGATGCTTACCCTTGGAATCCTTCTGCCCTACCTCCAGCAGGGAGATTGGCTATGCTCCTTGGATCTAAAGGATGCCTACACGCACATCCTTATCCACCCAAGCCACCGCCAATACCTAAGGTTTGTGGTGGCAGGAAATCATTACCAGTACAGAGTACTGCCCTTTGGCCTGTCCTCCGCACCGCGAGTCTTCACAAAATGTCTCGCGGTGGTGGCGGCCCATCTCCGGCTTCACGGCCTCTATGTCTTTCCGTACCTCGACGACTGGCTCATCAGAGCAGCGTCCGCTCCGGAGGTCACCAACGCCACACGCCGCACGGTGACTCTTCTGCAGTACTTGGGCTTTGTTATAAACTTCGCAAAGTCCACTTTGCTCCCCTCACAGGATCTCGAGTTCATCTGCGCAAGGCTGCACACTCCTCAGGCACGAGCGTTCCTACCGCTCGACAGGGCTCAACGGCTCATGGACCTAGCAGACCGTTTTCGCAGCCAGCCCCTGGTCTCCGCCAGGCGCTTCCTGAGACTACTCGGCCATATGGCTTCCACCGTCCATGTGACCCCCAATGCCCGCCTGAATATGCGGCCTGCTCAATGGTGTCTCCGCAAGCAGTGGCAACAAGCCACGGGCGGCCTAGCAGACCTAGTGCGCGTCTCCGAGCCGCTGATCTCGTCTCTCCAGTGGTGGCTTCATCGGCCGAACCTGGTACTCGGCATGCCTTTCCAGTCACCTCAGCCGGCCCGGGTGCTGACGACAGATGCATCCCTCCTGGGCTGGGGAGCACATTGCCAAGGGGCACGTACTCAGGGCCTCTGGACCACGTGGGAGTCTGCTCAGCAGATCAACTTCCTGGAGCTCACAGCGATCCGCCTGGCTCTCAAGGCCTTCTCCCACCTGACCTCTCACCAGTCCGTCCTTGTCCAGACGGACAATCAAGTTGCCATGTTCTACGTGAACAAGCAGGGGGGCACGGGCTCCTTCCTTCTCTGTCGGGAAGCACAGAAGCTCTGCTCTTGGGCCGTCAGTCACGGCGTTCTTCTCAAGGCAGTTTATCTCCCAGGCCAAGAAAATTGCCTGGCGGACAAACTCAGCAGGATCCTCCAGCCGCACGAGTGGCGCCTGGATCCCTTGGTAGTTCAGAAGCTCTTTCTAAAGTGGGGCCTTCCCACGATGGATCTCTTTGCCAGCCCTCTCAACCGGCAACTTCCTCGCTTCTGTTCTCGTCAGCCACATCCCCTTCGAGTTGCGGCAGACGCTTTTCTACTCTCATGGTCGGAGAGCCTTCTGTACGCTTTCCCTCCCATCCCGCTAGTCTCTCGGACTCTTTTCAAGGTTCTCCGAGACAAAGCCTTCATGATCCTGGTGGCCCCTCGCTGGCCCAGACAGCCGTGGTTTCCACTCCTGCTGTAATTAGCGGTAGAGGATCCATTCCCTCTGGGGTTACAACCGGATCTCCTCACTCAGGACCAGGGGTCTCTGCTACACCCCAACCTCAGATCTCTCAATCTAATGGCCTGGCTGCTGAGAGGGTAGTCCTTGCTCCCCTTCTTCTGCCGGCAGAGGTGGAAGAGGTCGTCCTAGCTTCTCGGCGACCTTCTACCCGCAAATGCTACGCCCTTAAATGGCGTCGCTTTTCCGTTTGGTGTACCCAACAGTCTCAGGATCCCTTCTCCTGCCCGGTGTCGGTGATCCTGCAGTACTTGCTATACCTCTCTAATCTGGGACTTAAGTCCAACTCCGTCAAAGTTCACCTCAGTGCTCTTTCAGCACATCATGTGCCGGTGGACGGCAGACCTCTTTCCAGCGACCCTCTTGTAGCGAGGTTTCTCCGAGGTCTCCTTCTGCTTAAACCACCTCTGCGCCCGCCAGCGCCTGACTGGGATCTGAATATGGTTTTACAGCGGATCACCTGTCCGCCTTTTGAACCTATGGCTACCTGTTCTCTCCGTTTTCTTTCTTGGAAAACATTGTTCTTGATAGCCCTCACTTCCGCTAGACGCGTAAGTGAATTGCAGGCCCTCGTGTCTGATCCCCCTTACACTCGGTTCTACAAAAATAGGGTAGTCCTACGGACTCACCCAAAATTTCTTCCAAAAGTGGTCTCCCCTTTTCACATCAATCAGGAGGTGGTACTTCCGACCTTCTTTCCCAGACCACACTCCAGCCGAGCTGAAACGGTCCTCCATACCCTGGACTGTAGAAGGGCATTGAACTTCTACCTTGACCGTACGCGGGAGCACCGTAAAGCTGCTCAGCTTTTTGTGTCTTTTGACCCCAATAAATTGGGGCTCCCGGTCTCCAAGCGTACTCTGTCCATCTGGGTTGCGGACTGTATCACTTGGGCTTATGGGGCAGCCGGACTCTCCTTGGAAGGTCGAGTCACGGCTCATTGCGTTCGGGCAAAGGCTACGTCAGTGGCTTACCTCCGCTCTGTTCCGCTGGCAGACATCTGCCGGGCCGCTACTTGGTCTTCGAGCCAGACTTTTGCGGTCCATTACTGTCTCGAGAGGGAGTCCCGCAGGGACAGTGCTTTCGGACAGGCAGTCCTCCGTAATCTCTTTGAGGTCTGAGCAACTCCTACCCTCCATCCCGGATGTGGGCTACCGGTGGGTAATAATTCAGCGAAGATTCCTTCCTTCTGTGCTGCTGAGCTAGAGGGAGCTCATTTTTGTGCTTAGGGTCTCCGGTAGCCTTAAGCTTGGGAGTCCCATATGTGAGGACTGACTTCCTGCTTGGTCCTGGAGAAAGCGTAGTTACTCACCTGTAACAGGTGTTCTCCAGGAGCAGCAGGAATCAGTCCTCACAACCCTCCCTCCTCCCCTTGGAGTTGCAATCATCTGCTTTAGTTTTTTTGCAAATTTTTATGCTGTCTTTTTTAGCTATGTCATCTGACTGGCTAAGATGGCACCCTTGGGCGGGAAGGCGACCGCGCATGCGCGCTGCAATTCCCAAAGGCTTTCTTTGAAAGCTGGGGAAAATTGCTCCGCGAGGGCTCCGTCGGCGCCGACGTCACCCATATGTGAGGACTGATTCCTGCTGCTCCTGGAGAACACCTGTTACAGGTGAGTAACTACGCTTTCTCTCTCCTTGATGTGTATTATATTGATATGCTATTTTGTTCTTGAATGTATCATTCACTGTGTACATTTGTATTTTGTATTTTTTCTTGCATTTGAGAAAATTTAAATAAACAATGTAAAAAAAAAAAGAATAAATAAAATGCATAAAAGTCATGTTGTCATCAAAAACAATAGTTGTGTCTGCTGTAGTGACACTATTTTATTCACTTTTTTCTTTAGAGGCAGCCTGTAGGTAGGGATTCTCATACGTGAGGGCATTATCCTGCTTGTCCACCGAGAAAACAAGGTTACTCACTTGTAGCAGGTGTTCTCTGTGGACAGAATATGTCCTCACAAGCCTCCCTTTGGAGGCGTTCTCTACTTCAGTTTAATAGATCGAGGTAAACTCCACCTGGCAGCAGGTGGGAAATTGCATGCATGCAGGACCAGCTCCTAAAGCTTCTAGAACAAGTTGAGAGCTGGTTTCTGTGCTGGACTCTGTCAGTAATGCCCACCCATATGTGAGGACTTATCCTGCTGTCCACTGCTACAGGTAACCTTGTTCTCCGTCACCCACAGTATGATCTGTCTTGTTTTCAAACTTTGTCTATTTACCAGCTTTTCTCCCACACCAAATTTGGTCCAATTCTATTAAATTTTCAGAGAGCTATTTTGCCCCCAGATAGATATTCTCAACCCCTTATGTGTAGTTTTTCCAGCATTCCGTTGGGTTGGAAAGAATACAAATGGATGATATGTTAATATTTGGACCAATTTTTTTTAGCAAGAGTTGTGCCAGAATAATAGAAAAACAAAAATTATTTTTGGCACCCAAGGAGATGTCTTGTGTTTTTCTAAAACAAATAATAATAAAAGGCCCCTTACCAGTATGTATTCTTACTTCAATCAGAAACAATCCATGAGGGACCACATACCAGTACCAGCTATCAGCTCCAATTAGATTTATTCTCAGATAAAATTGTGATGTGTTTTACTTGTGTTCCTCATCCTGTGTTGCTCAGATCTGTCTGTCATCACATGTATAAACTTTTTTTTTCACACAGGTGATGTTTTTAGGTGAAATAGAAGAAATCTTGGATGTAATAGAGCCAACACAGTTTAAGAAAATTCAGGAGCCTCTTTTCAAGCAAATATCTAAATGTGTTTCGAGTTCTCATTTTCAGGTAGTTACATTTTAAATAATTTCACAGTCAGCATATGAATATTTGTGTATAAGGGTTTCTAATGTAACTGACACATGGCACATATATTTCAGGTTGCAGAAAGGGCCTTGTACTTCTGGAATAATGAATATATTCTTAGTCTGATTGAGGAGAACATTGACAGAATTCTACCAATTATGTTTGGTAGTTTATATAAAATCTCCAAAGAACACTGGAACCCGTAAGTATGTTATGTTCTAGTTATAAAAGTATTTCAGTACATATTTGTATTCTTTTTGTTTTTTCATAATTAAAATTGAATAAGACTTTGTACTAATGGAATACTTTTCTAAGGGTTGTTCTGCACAGAAAGCCAGCTATATGCATGATTAAGACTTTTAATCTTTAAAAATGTATATACCTTCAATACCAGCAAATAAGTGTTTACAGTGGCGTACAGTATAACAACCTTTAATAATAAAATAAACAAAATTACATAAAACCTAATTAAAATACCGTGAAGTTTTATGTAATTTTGTTTATTTTATTAAAGGTTGTTATACTGTACGCCACTGTAAACACTTATTTGCTGGTATTGAAGGTATATACATTTTTAAAGATAACGTGTCTTAACCACGCATATAGCTGGCTTTCTGTGCAGAACAACCCTTAGAAAAGTATTCCATTAGTACAAAGACTTATTCAATTTTAATGAATTCACCAACAGCTCTAATGACTTTTCTTCAGCGCCATGTGCCCATGAGGGAAAGGTTAGGACAGCCATTATAGAGGGTGATTCAGTCATTAGGCATGTAGCTAGCTGGGTAGCTGGTGGACATGAGGATTGCCTGGTGCAAAGGTAGCAGACCTCATGCATCACATAGACAAGGTTTTAGATAGCGCTGGGGAGGAATCTGCTGTCTTGGTACATGTTGGTACCAATGACATAGGAAAGTGTGGGAGGGAGGTTTTGGAGGCTAAATTTAGGGCTTTTAGGTAGGACGTTGAAATCCATTACTTCCAGGGTAGCATTCTCTGAAATGCTTCCCGTGCCATGCACAGGGCCTAAAAGGCAGGGGGTGCTCCAGAGTCTCAATGTGTGGATGAGATGATGGTGCAAAGAAGAGGGTTTTGGATTTGTTAAGAACTCTGCAACTTTCTGGGGAAGGGAGGGGCTCCACCTTAACCGGGATGGAACCAGGCTGCTGGCATTAACATTTAAAAAGGAGATAGAGCAGCTTTTAAACTAGATAATAGGGGAAAGCCAACAGTCGCCCAAGAGCGCATGGTTCGGAAGAATGTATCCTTGAAGGATGCTAACAAAACAGGGAAGTTAGGACATTCAAACAGAGAGGTTCCAATAAAGAGAAAAGGTTACCCAGATGCCCTTAAGTACAGAACTGAAGGATTCCAAATTACCCCTATCAACTGATAACCAGATTAATGTGATTGCAATACAGCCTCTAAAATGCCTGTAGGCAAATGCTAGAAGTCTAAAAGATAAGATGGGAGAGTTAGAATATAAAGCTCTAAATGAGAGGTTAGATAAGATTGGTATCTCAGAGACCTGGTGGAAGGAGGACAACCAATGGGACACTTTGATACCTGGATGCAAACTATATTGCAATGATGGAGTAGATCAAATTAGTAGAGGGATTGCGCTATGTTAGAGAGGGCATTGAGTCACATAGGATTAAAGTTTTGCAAGAAACAAAATACGCTGTAGAATCTCTATGAACAGAAATTACATGTAAAAAGGGGAAGGCAGTAGTAGTGGGGGTGTACTACTGTTTGCCTGGCCAGAATGAACAGATGGATAACGAAATGCTGAAAAAAATCAGGGAAGCTAACCAAAGTTACAACACAGCAATAATGGGTGATTTCAGTTGCCCGAGTATCGGCTGGGTCAGTGTCACAGCAGGACATGCTAGGGAGATAAAGTTTCTAGATTAAATAAATGATTGCTTCTTGGAGCAGCTGGTTCATGAACCAACCAGAGGGGAAGCCATTTTGGACCTAGTCCTTAGTAGAACACAAGATCTGGTGCAAGAGAAGGTTGTTGGGGCCACTTGGCAATAGTAATCATAGCATGATTGCATTTGATTTAATAAATGAAAGAAGGATGGTAAGGAAATCCACAGTACTTCCATTTAACTTTCAAAAGAGAGACTGTGATAAAATGATGAAAATAGTTAACAAAAGACTAAAAGGAGCAGCTGCAAAGGCTAAAGATATTCATAAAGCGTGGGCATTGTTCAAAAATACTATTTTGGAAGCCCAGAACAGATGTAGTCCACGCTTTAAGAAAAGTGGAAGGAAGACAAAAAAACTGCCAGCATGGCTTAAAGGTGAGGTCAGAGAGGCTGTTGCGGCCAAAAAATCATCTTTCAGGAAATGTAAAAAGGAGCCAAATGACGAAAATGGGAAACGACATAAGCATTGCTAAGTTAGATGCAAGGCATTGATAAGACAGGCAAAGAGAAAGTTGAAAAAAAGCTTGCTGTGGAAGGAAAAATGCATAATAAAAACTTTTTCAAGTACATTCTTAGTAAAAAACCTTTGAGACCGTCTGTTGGACCATTGGATGATAGAGGAATAAAAGGGGTGCTAAGTGAAGACAAGACCATAGCAGAGAGACTGAATGAATTTTTGCTTCGGTCTTTACTAAAGAAGATGTAGAGAGTATCTCCAGGAACAAGCAGGAATAAGTCATCACATATGGGTACGTCGGTACCGACGGAGCCCGCGCGGGAAAACTCCCCAGCTTTTCAGATTAAAAGCTTTTGGGGCCTCCCACTGCACATGCGCGCTGCCTTCCCGCCTTCCTGACCAGCTCTCGTCAGTTTTCTTTTTTTCCGCGGAGCCAGCAGGTCGTGTTCCTGTCACCGCTGAAGAAATTGTTAATTTTATTGTTTTCTTTAGACCGCGTACCTGCCTTCCCCATTCTGAAACCGGTACTGCCGGTCTCTCTTTCTTTCTTTTGAAAAAAAAAAAAATTTTTCTTCAGCATAGCTTGGTACTTTGTTAGGCCTTCAGGCCTACACAAATTCTCCTCATGGAGAAGCCAGTTCCTGGTTTTAAAAAGTGTACCAAGTGCAGTGCTGTCATTCCTCTTACAGACACCCATGAATGGTGTCTTAAATGTTTAGGACCTGACCATTCCATACCAGACTGCCCATCCTGCTCCCAGATGTCGAAACGTGGATTGCAGAACCGGGCCAACAAGTTCCATGTGCTGTTTCCTTCAGAAGCATCACAGTCATCCAGGTCTTCCTCTCCGGATGGATCTCAGGTAACCAAAACTCCAGTGGGCAAATCCTCTAAAAGCAAATCTCTTTCTAAAGATCGAGAGGCTCTCAATTCTGAGTTCGAGGATTCTGCCCAGGCCAAAAAACCCCGGCGGGAGGCTCCGGCCTCCAAAGCAATCATGGGGTCACAGGTTGACATCGATGGCGCGGCCTCGACAGATCACCTGTTGTACTGCTCTGGGGTACCGGCCCATACCGGTACCGACATCCAGGCAGCAGTGGCGTCTATGGGCAATACTGTCCAAATCATGCAGCAGGCCATTCTGGCTTTTATTAATGCTGCTACACCCTCGGTACCGCAGCCAGCGGTACCGGGTCCGGTTCCGGTAATGGCTTCCATACCGGAACCGAGGCCATCGTCTTCCAAACGCAGATCGGTTCCGCATGCCGGATCCGGGCTTTTGCGCGGTACCGATCCCATACCCGGTACGCCCGATGTCGATACCGAACGGTATGCGTATAGTGCGTTGGAAGCACATAGAGGATACTCTGCTTCTTCAGAGGATTTTAACTCCTCTGATGATTCTGATGAGTTCTCCCTTGATCTTCCTGAGGAGCCTTCTTCTCCTAAAAGGAGAATGTCTCCACCAGAGGATTTGTCCTTTCAGGACTTCATCATAGAAATGACTAAAGGTCTTTCTATTGCTTCATCCTCTGAAAAGGAACCCAGATCAAAGAAACTGGATATTTTAGGATACTCTAAGTCTCCTAAAGAGGCAGTTACCCTGCCTATCCATGAAATCCTTCAAGAACACTTGATGGACTTATGGGAGGCTCCTCTAACATTGTCTCTTTCTTCTCGCAGGTTGGACACCATGTACCGTGTCCCCCCTTCTCCTGGTTTCCAAAAAACTCAGTTGCCTCACCATTCTATTGTGGTGAAGTCTGCAATGAAGAAGATAAAGAGTACCAAAAGGCACTCTTCTACTCCTCCAGGGCGAGAATGTAAGACTCTAGACTCTTTTGGCAGGAAAAATTTCCAGGCTACTATGCTTATAGCCAGGATTAATTCCTATAGTCTTTACATGGGCATGTTTCTCAGTGAAATCGCTCTAAAAGTTCGGAATTTTGCCCCCTTTATCCCTGAGGATAAGAGGGAGCAGTTCATTTCCTTAGTGAAACACCTTTTGGATATTTCAAAGTTCTCCAACAGGGCAGCTTTTGATTCCTTTGAGGGTGCTGGTAGGGCTTCGGGCATTGCTATAGCAGCCCGACGTCTTTCTTGGCTCCAGGCTTCTGATCTAGAACCTTGGGTCCTAGATGGCTTACGAAATCTGCCCTGTACAGGTGAGAACTTATTTGGTGAGGAGTGGCAAATTAAGGCCACTCAAATGGACGCAGAAAATGCCACCTTAGATAGACTTTCTAAGTCTACCTCCACTCCTGCCAAGAAGAAGTCTTTTAAGAGGCCTTATTACAAGAAGTCCAGATTTTCCACAAATACTGGCCAACAATCCTCTCAGCCTCGTTTTGCTGCTAAACGTCAGCAACCTAAACAGGCAAGGTCAAAGCCTGCGGCGTCTGCTACGCCTCAGCAGGCTCCACCCCCTCAGGGGTTTTGACTTGCCCCTAGAGAACTTAACTTTTCTGGCTCTAGAACAACCAGAGCCCCTCACCATACCCGGAAGGTTAGCTCACTTTGCTCCCAGATGGGAGCAAATTACATCAGAGCAATTGACCCTCTCTATCATCAGAGAGGGTTACAAACTCCATTTTTCCGACCTTCCTCCTTATACTATGGTGAGGCAGTTCAATTCTCCCCCATCTCTCCTGGCCCTCTTGGGTCAGGAAGTCTCCTCCATCCTTGCCCAGGGGGCAATAGAGGAGGTCCCTCTTCTTCAACAGGGGACGGGATTCTACTCCCCTTATTTTCTAATACCAAAGAAGACAGAGGGCTTCAGACCAATTCTGGATCTGAGAGAATTGAACAAATTTCTTTTCAAGGAGAAATTCAAAATGCTTTCTCTGGGCATTCTCCTTCCATACCTTCAGAGTCAGGATTGGCTTTGTTCTCTAGACCTAAAGGATGCGTATACACACATACTCATCCACCCATCCCACAGAAAATACCTTCGATTTCTGTTTCAGGCAAAACATTTCCAGTACAGAGTACTCCCCTTCGGTCTAGCCTCTGCTCCAAGAGTGTTCACCAAATGCATGGCAGTCGTAGCTGCCTTTCTAAGAGGCCTGGGAATTTTCATATTCCCATACCTGGACGACTGGCTCATCCGAGCTCCCTCTCAGTCCCAGGCCCAAATTTCCCTGGACCGCACAAGGCGTCTTCTGCAGTATCTAGGACTGGTAGTAAACCTTCCCAAGTCTCAACTAATCCCTACTCAGTCTCTCGAGTTCATAGGGGCCCAGTTAGATACCATCACTGCAAGGGCCTACCTGCCTCAGGTCAGGGCCCAACGCCTGCTGAGTTTGGCCTCCCAAGCTCAGTCCAGCAGTCATTTGACAGCCCGGGAAATGCTGCGACTTCTGGGCCACATGGCCTCCACGGTACATGTGGTGCCCTACGCTCGTCTGCATATGAGAGCAGCTCAATGGACCTTGGCCACCCAGTGGACTCAAGCATCTGGAGCGCTCTCCGACCAAATACTCACCTCAAGCCGTCTATTTTGGTCCCTCCAATGGTGGACATCCACCAAGAATCTGTTGTTGGGGGCCCCCTTCCAACCTTTGTTGCCCCAAGCAACCCTCACAACAGATGCCTCCCAGACAGGGTGGGGAGCTCATCTTCAGAACCTCTCCACTCAGGGCACTTGGTCTCCACAGGAGGCCACCCTTCATATCAACCTCCTGGAACTGCGAGCAATTTACCTTGCCCTCAAGGTCTTCTATACCCTCCTTGTCAACCTGACTGTCCTAGTTCAGACAGACAATCAGGTAGCCATGTTCTATATAAACAAACAAGGAGGGACAGGCTCTCTGTCGCTTTGCAACGAAGCTCTCAGATTATGGGCCTTCGCCAGAGAGCATCAAATTCACCTTCTTGCAGTGTATCTTCCAGGAGTTCAAAACTCTCGTGCAGACAGACTCAGTCGAGTTCTGCTTCCACACGAATGGTCCCTACATATGGACCAGATACGCAGAATCTTTCAGGAATGGGGGACCCCGGACATAGACCTCTTTGCAAGTCCGTGGAATGCCAAACTTCCCCGGTTCTGTTCCAGAACTCAGTGTCAGGGAGCTCAGGCCAACGATGCCTTCCTCCTGCATTGGGGTCAGGAATTCCTCTATGCCTTTCCACCCATTCCTCTAATATCCAAGACTCTGTTCAAGCTCCAGAGGGATCACAGGACTATGATCCTCATAGCTCCCCGCTGGCCACGCCAGGTGTGGTTCCCTCTACTTCTGCATCTCTCCCAGGGATCCTCCCTGGACCTGGGAGCTGCGCCAGACCTTCTGTCTCAGGAGGAGGGGACTTTGTGGCACCCAAACCCCAAATCCCTACATCTCAGAGCTTGGTTACTGAAGGCCTAAGTCTTCAAGACTTTAATCTTTCTCAACCTGTGACAGATATCCTTCATGCCTCTAGGAAACCTTCCACGAGGCGTTCTTATGCTTTCAAATGGAAACGTTTTTCCATTTGGTGTGCTCAGCAGGGTCTTGACCCTCTAGCACTTCCTTTGAATTCCCTCTTGGACTATCTCCTGCATCTTTCAAATGCAGGCCTTAAGACGAATTCAGTAAGGGTCCATTTGAGTGCTATTGCAGCATCCTTAAAACCTATAAATGGACAACCTGTCTCCTCTCATCCTCTTGTTACACGTTTCATGAGAGGCCTGACTCTAACTAAACCTCCCATCCGACCTCCTCCGGTAGCATGGGATTTGAACCTAGTTCTAGGTCAGCTTATGAAGCCACCTTTTGAGCCTTTGGACTCTACCTCCTTCAAATTTCTTTCCTGGAAGGTTGTTTTCCTTATTGCAGTCACTTCGGCTCGCCGCATCAGTGAACTGCAGGCTTTAGTGGCTCATCCACCTTATACTAGGTTTCATCATGATAAGGTGGTCCTTAGGACGAATCCCCACTTTATGCCCAAAGTGGTCTCGCCTTTTCATCTTAATCAAGAGGTATATCTACCTGTCTTTTTCCCGGCTCCTCATGCATCCAGTGCAGAGAGGAACCTTCATACTCTGGATTGTAAAAGAGCTCTTGCCTTTTACCTCAACAGGACTCAACCACATCGAAAGTCTTCCCAACTTTTCGTGGCTTTTGATCCTTCTCATTTGGGACTTCCAGTCACCAAGCGTACACTTTCCAATTGGATCGCTCAGTGTATTTCTTTTGCTTACCAGAGTAAGAACATTTCTCTGGAGGGCCATGTCACAGCTCACAATGTGAGAGCCATGGCCACTTCTATGGCTCATCTTCACTCTGTATCCATAGATCAGATCTGTCGAGCAGCCACTTGGGCCTTGGTTCATACCTTCACAGCCCATTACTGCTTGGACAAGGACTCCCGCCGGGATGCCTTGTTTGGTCAGGCTGTCCTCAAACACCTGTTCCATACTTAAACAACTCCTGCCCACCTTCCCTGGATGGATGCCTGAGATCCATGCGAAGATGGTTTACCCTTGGAGGGGGATCTCCCAGGCATCTTAGCTAGGGAGTCCCCATATGTGATGACTTATTCCTGCTTGTTCCTGGAGATAGCACAGTTACTTATCTGTAACAGGTGATCTCTGGGAACAGCAGGAATTAGTCATCACAACCCACCCACCTCCCCTAGGAGTTGTATCTCTATCTATCTATCTATCTATCTTCCTGTCCTCTCTCTCTATTGTCTCAGCTTTAAACTCGAACTGACGAGAGCTGGTCAGGAAGGCGGGAAGGCAGCGCGCATGTGCAGTGGGAGGCCCCAAAAGCTTTTAATCTGAAAAGCTGGGGAGCTTTCCCGCGCGGGCTCCGTCGGTACCGACGTACCCATATGTGATGACTAATTCCTGCTGTTCCCAGAGATCACCTGTTACAGGTAAGTAACTGTGCTTTACCCGTGCCTGAAATGGTATATAAAGGTGATGTATCGGAAGAATTGAAAGAAATATCGATAAACCGGAAAAATGTATTACAATTATTTGATAAACTAAAGAGTACCAAATAACCTGGATCGGATGGTATACATCCAAGGGTATCGAAAAAATGGAAATATGAGATTGCAGGCCTATTAGTAATCTGTGAACTATCACTAAAATCAACTGTAGTACCTGAAGAGTGGAGAATAGCCAATGTAGGAGTGGAGGAGTAGCCTAGTGGTTAGAGCACTGGCTTGGGAACCCAGAGACCAGGGTTTTATTCCCACTAGCACTCCTTGTGGCCTTGGGCAAGTCACTTAACCCTCCATTGCTCATAAAAATCCAAGTTATCGGAGACTTCCGGTGATGCAGTGAGCGCGAGCAGTCGCACGCTGCTTGAGCTCTGGGCCCCCTCGCCTCCCCGGCGCAGAAAAATGTAATAGCGGGGGCAAACGGGGTTCTGAACCTCCCCCCTGCCTCCCCGACCGGACTGCAGCGAGAGAAGGCCCCCCGAGCTCCCACTTTTCCCTCCCACGCTGAATTCTAGCGGCAGGCTAGACCCGGGAGGCCGGCGCTGAAGACGTCGGGCCTGTATAGAGAGTCACGCCGCGGAGTGACCTGGTAAGCAGCAAGCTGCAATTGGACCTTGGAGCTGCTATCCGCGGCGGCGGATGCCCCCCGGACTAATGCCCATCGCTCCCCCCCCCCCCCAAGCTATAACTAGTGCTCCCGGAGGGCGGCAGAAACCAGCATCACAGGGGGAGATCGGGAACCCCTGTCGGGCCCTGGATTGGGCCACTGCTTGCTCCGTCGGTCCCAGGAGCTCCTCGGGGGCCGCACAACCTGGCATAGGCCCCCCCTCCGGCGTTGGGAGATCGGGACGCGCCAACGGAACTGGGGACGGAGATGGCCCTGCCCCCTCCCCCCCGCGGAAACAGAGAGCCGCACACAAGTGAGCGGCGGACCCGCGACGCTGTAACCGGACACTGAGGTGGGGGGACGGGGGACGAGACCCCCGAAGACCTACGCAGCCCTGGCAATGGCGGCAAAGGGAGGTCGCTGCGTGGAGAAGGAGAAGGAGAAAGTCCCTCCGCCGCCTAGAGGGGGGGAGCATTCCTCACCACTGAAGGGGGAAGCCAAAGTGGGGATGGTAGATGAAATCTCCATGGCCGTGGCGGGGGCGCTGTCTGCGCAATTCGAAGATCTGCGGGGCCGCATGGACCTCCTCCAAACTTCAATGGAGGCCCTGGGGAGCCGAATGCAGGAAGCAGAGCACCGGATAGAGCGGACAGAGGAGCATGTGCTGGAGCTGCAGCAGGAGATGACCCGTGTGTAAAAGCTACTTCAGGACCAGGAGGCCAAGCTGGATGACCTTGAGAACAGGTCCCGCCGTAACAACCTGAGATTCCTGGGGATCCCGGATGCCATAGAGGACAGGGACTTAGTCCTACTTGGAGGACCTGGTGAAACAAATCTTGGAGAATGATCCTGAAGGCACCCCAATGCAAATAGAGAGAGCGTACCGGGTTGGGCCTAGGAGAGCCAGTGACGGTCGACCCAGGGTGGTTCTGGCACGGTTCCTGTGATTCCCGCAAAAGGAAGCGGTCTTGCGTGCAGTACGGAAGAAAGGAGCAATTCATAAGGACAATGTTAAGCTGCGTATTGTTCAGGATTATTCGGCGGCCCTGGGCCAGCGACGACGAGAGTATGGACCTTTGTGCCAGACTCTGATAGATAACAATATTAGATTCATGGTGCAATACCCTGCCCGGTTGATTTTTACTCATGGGGGGACTCGCCGGTCCTTTGACTCCACGACAGCAGCAACCCCCTACGTGGAGGAGATACGGCGAAGGGCGGCAGCAGCAGCTGAGACATGAGGCCATGCAGGGAGGAGTGTGGATCCGAAGAACCAGTTTGGCACACGCTGCCTTGGACTGTGAAGAGGCAGTGGTGGTAATCCTGTGGGGGTTGTAAGGGGTCTGTTAAAGCTGTTATAAGTATTAATTGTTGGCTGTTCCCTGGTCGGGGGGGTGTTGTTGAGGGGAGGTTTTGGGCTGTTGGGGTCGTTCGGTGTGAGGGGAGTGGGGAGGGGCGCGGTCGCAGTGGTGGGAGAGGTGCGGGGGGGGGAACTCCCCCGTGAGGCTCGCAGAGGAGCCGGTATTAGGGGGGGCGGGGGGGCACTACACGCATCTTGAAGTCACAGAGAGGGAGAGAGGCGGATGGAAGCAGAGTGGGGGGAATGGAGAGGAGAGGGGGGTGCAGGGGGGGAGGGTAGGGGTAGAGAGGGGGGAGAGGGAGGGGGAGGAAGAGGGGAGCAGTATTCTAGGGGACCAGTTGAGGAGGGAATTATCTTGTGGGGAGGAGGGGAGGACCTCAGGCTGGGGAGGTGCCTTCCCTGAATCACGTATGGTATGTGATGTATAATAGTGGGCCTATTTTTGTATTACATGCCGCTTAAGATTATTTCTTGGAATGTTTGTGGTCTGGGCAATCCGATTAAACGGGCCAAAATCCTGCAGGCCTTGGCAAGGCAGAAGGCGGACATCGCTATGCTCCAGGAAACCCACCAGACTGCAGAGGAGCACCGTAAACTCTGCCGAGAGTGGGTGGGACAGGTATGGGGGGCCCCGGCTCTTGGGAAGAAGGGGGGTGTAGTGCTCTTGATACATAAGCGTTTAAGGCTTGAGGTTGTCAGGGACCTTGTGGATCCGACGGGCAGATTTGTACTGGTGCAGGGAGTTCTTGAGGGGAGGCCTGTTATTCTGGGCAATTTGTATTGTCCCAATGTCCTAGATTTGCCCCTCTATGCTCGTCTTGCCTCTAAAATCGAGATGCTGCCGGAGTCCCCTGTGATTTTGGGGGGAGATTTTAATGGAGTCATGGATGTCGATCTCGATACATCCAAAGGGGGGGGAGCCGAGAGACAGGATGGCGACAGTTCGGGCATTGCGACGCTTATGTTCCAGGTTGGGGTTGGTGGATCCCTGGCGACTGTTACATCCGGCCGAGCGGGATTACACGCACCAATCCCGGGCTCATGGCACCAGCGCACGCATAGATTACTTGTTGATTTCTACTGGTCTGTTTGCCAAAGTAGAGGATGCTCAGATAGTGCCCATGGAGATATCTGACCATGCTTTTGTTTGGCTCGACGTCTATTGGAATGGGAACCTTCCTCGGACCCCGCCATGGCGATTCCCGCTTGAATTATATAGGGACGCGCAGTTCCGTTCTTTTATTCAGCAGCGGTGGCAGGAATTTGAAGCTGATCATAGGGGCCACCAGGATGACCCAGAGTTGCTTTGGGAAACTGCGAAGGTTGTACTACGGGGGGACATTATAGGGTTCCTTGTCAGGAAGAGAAGATTGAGGACCGAACGTATTATCTGTTTGGAGAGATTGGTGATGAGGCTGCGGCGCAGATGGGCCCAAAACCCAACAGCAGGGCTTAAAAAGCTGCTGTGGGACTCTCAAACGGAATTAAATGAACTCTTGCATCAAAGGGCAAAGAAGTCTGTGTTATACTATCGTTACCAACTATACCACTACGGGGATAAGCCCGGGAAATTACTGGCCAGATGCCTTCGTGGACCCAGGGGCTCCAAATTGGTACCAGGCTTGCGGGATGACTCGGGGACGTTACATCGGGAGAGCCCGGCGATAGCGCGAGTTTTTCGTTCCTTTTTCCAGAGCCTCTATACAGCGGAGTCGACTTCCCTCACGCAGATGGCGGAGTATGTGGGTTAACTGGATTTACCTCACTTGTCGGTGGAGCAAAGAGCACAGTTGGACCGGCCGATTACGGCAGCTGAGCTGCACGGGGCTATTTCCAAAGCCAGCTGTTACAAATCCCCGGGGTCCGATGGGCTCGGTGCTGAATTCTATAAAATTCTTAATGATCTGATCTCCCCAACGCTGGCCGCAGTGCATAACCAGAGGGCGCAGCAGGGCTATTTTCGGTGGGGGGCTAACCATGCCTATATTCTTATTCCTAAACCGGCGAAGGACCCTCTCTCTGCGGCCTTGTATCGTCCTATCTCTTTACTTAATTTTGACCTTAAACTAATGGCAAAAATTTTAGCGGATCACCTGGCGGAGTTTCTGGGGCTATTGGTCCATGAATCCCAAGTAGGTTTTGTTAAAGGGCGATATGCCGTTCGCAACCTGCGTAAAATCGTTGCGTCCTTAGAGTGGGTCCATTATAGACATCTGTCCTCCCTGCTTGTCAGTTTCGACGCGGAAAAAGCCTTCGACAGGGTGGACTGGCAATACTTGAAGTATATTCTTCCATGCTATGGCATAGGGCCTTTATTCTGTAACATGGTCGCGAGTCTGTATGCCGATCCAACGGCAGTGATACTTTGCAATGGGGTGTTATCTGAGACTTTTTCGTTGCAAAGGGGGACTCGTCAGGGCTGCCCCCTCTCTCCTCTCCTTTCCTCTTCGTTCTTTCGTTGGACCCCCTTTTGCGGAGAGTGGCGGGATTGCGTACAATAAGGGGGGTCAGCATTGGCAATCAAGAATTCAAGATATCTGCCTTTGCCGATGATCTGTTGGTACATTTGCTTTCACCTAGAGATTCCTTGCCTCTTCTCCTACGGGAGTTCCGAACCTTTGGGCAGTTTGCAGGGCTTAGTATTAACAGGGATAAATCCGAAGCCCTGGATGTGTCGGGACGCCTCCGGAGTGGCTGGCTGGGTGAGTTCCCTCTTAAATGGGCCGAGAACCAATTCATATATCTGGGGATTGTACTGCCCTGCCAGCCATGTCAACTATATAGTAGCAACCTGAAGCGGATGCTGACCAAGGTAAGAACCCAGTTGCAAGCCTGGCAGCCCCTCCCCTTGTCTCTCACGGGGAGAATCGCGGCGATTAAATTGGTGCTTTTGCCGCGGATATTATATTGGCTGCAGACCCTTCCTGTGTGGATCCTCCGGCGGGATGTTCGGCGCTTTGAGGCGGAGTTTCGTGGCCTTCTCGGGGGGGGGGGGGCGAGAGCCCATATCCCATACGGTCGGCTGGTGAGGAGGGGGGGGGGACTTCCGGATCTTGGTGCTTATGCATTAGCCTGCCAAGCTCGCCACCTGGGGGATTGGCTAGGTGATACCGATCTTTATACGCCTAGGGCCTTGGAGGAGGCATATGTGGCACCCCACTCCCTACGGGCCCTTTTACATCTGGAGGTCAGCAGGTGGCCTACCCATCTGGCTGATAGTGTGTTGCTAGATCCGGTATGTAAGACATGGCGGCAGCTGAATGCTTACTGGGGCTGCAGTTGGAAGGTGTCGAGCTGGCTACCCATTCGGGGGAATGCCAACTTTACTCCAGGCACCGAGGCTGCCGCGTTCCGTCTTTGGGGGGAGAGAGGTATCCGTAATATGGGCCATGTGGTGGACTTGGCCGGGAAACCTAAACCCTTTCTTGTATTATCTCGCAAGTATGAACTGAGGCCCCACCATTCCTTTGCGTACATGCAAGTGGCCCACTATGTGGCCTCCCTCACGGGGGCAGAGTTACACAGCGACCGATCGGCTCAGATTATTGCGTTCTTTGGCCTAGGCGACGCAGAACGACCGTCAATTCGGGGGTTCCACCTCAGGCTGGAGCAGTTTGGGCCGTTGCCGGACTATCGTTGCGTGGAACAGGCTTGGGGGGCCGAAATGGGGCGGGAGATCCCTCATGATACAATTCTGGCAGCCCTCCGGAGAGTGGTGGGCCTGGTGGACGGTGCCCGCTGGCGGGAAATACAACTTAAATGTTTAACGAGGGTTCACTTCTCCCCACGGAGGGCTCTTCGTTGCCATTTGACCGCCGATGGCAGCTGCCCGCGGTGCGCGGAGCCTATGGCGACTTTGTTACATATGTGGTGGGGCTGCCGACGGATTCGCCCATATTGGCGGAGAATCTCTCTATTCATGGCTAATCTGTTAGGACAACCTGTTAACTGGGATGCTGCTTTAATTGCCTTGGATCTCCTGAGCATTACTTCTCCGAAGGGGAAATGGAGCCGTTGGCTGGTGCGCAAGGCATGTCTGGTGGGTAAAGGGCCACTTTTGCGGCGGTGGAGGGACAGCCACCCTCCCTCCTTTTGGGAGTGGCGGAACTCCTTCCATCAGCTTATGCTTCTGGAGTGTAGAGCTGCCCGAGGCCATGTCAAGCGATGGTCCGCCTTCTTGCTACTCTGGGAGCCATATATTCAAAATCTGAGTGCCTGGACCCGCAGTGTGGTCCTGCAGCTAGGTTGTTGATAAACTTGCCCGTTTGCAGTGTTAAGTGGGTGATATGTGGAACTTTATGAGCTGGTCCTGCGTGGCACTGACGGGGGGGGAGGGGGGGAGAGGGGCTGGGGGAGGGGGGGTGGGGGTAATATTTGAAAATCTATGTAACCATCAATGTGCTCTGCCCCTGGGGATAAGAGTCAACCCCAGGGAGCGGCAGTTATTTGTTCTGTACTTATTGCTTCCTTTGATGGTTTCTAAATAAAACTTTGAAAAAAAAATCCAAGTTATCAATGTCCCCTGTTTAATGTACGTTTACCTAGTTTAAGTTACAATGTAAACTGCTTTGATTGAAATGATAAAGCAGTATAAAAAAACTGTTAAATAAAAATGTAACACCGGTATTTTAAAAGGGTTCTAGGGGTGATCTGGGAAACTACAGACCTGCGAGTCTGACATCGGTACCGTGCAAAATGTTAGAAACTATTATAAAGAATAAAATTACTGATCACATATATAGTCGTGGTTTAATGGGAGAAAAGCCAGCATGGATTTAGCCAAGGAAAGTCTTGTCTTACTAATCTGTTTTTTTTTGAAGGTGTGAATAAACAGGTAGACAGGTGAACTGATTGATATAGCGTATCTGGTTTTCAGAAAACCTTTGACAAGTCCCTCATGAGAGACTCTTGGCAAAATTAAAAAGTCATGGGATTAGAGGCAGTTTAGTATTGTGGATCAGAAACTAGTTAAAAGATAGAAGGCAGAGAGTAGGGCTATAAATGGCCAATTTTCTCAGTGGAGAAAAGAAATAGTGGCGTAACACAGGGATCTGTGCTGGGCCCGCTGCTTTTTAACATATTCATAAATAACCTGGAAATGGGAATAAAAAGTGAGGTGATCAGATTTGCAGATGACACAAAATTATTCAAAGTTGTTAAAACCCAAGAGGTTTGTGAGAAATTGCAAGAGGACCTTGATAAATTAGAAGACTGAGTGTCCAAATGGCACATGAACTTTTTAATGTTGGCAAGTGCAAAGTTGTGCAACTAGGAAAGAACAACCCAAACTTTGGGTACACGATGCAAGGTACCACTCAGGAAAAAGATTGTCATCATTGTGGATAATACGTTGAAACCCTCCGCCCAGTGTGCAGCGATGGCCAAGAAAACAAATAGAATGCTAGGAATCATAAGGAAAGGAATGGAAAATAAAACCAGGGTATTATAATGCCTCTGTATCATTCCATGGTTTGACCACACCTTGAATATTGTGTGCAATTCTGGTCGCCGTATCTTAAAAAGTATATAGCGGAATTAGAAAAGGTACAGAAAAGAGCCACCAAAATGGTTAAGGGGATGGAAGGATACCCCCTATGAGGAAACACTTAAAAGGTTCGGGCTCTTCAACTTGGAAAAGAGAAGACTGAGGGGAGATATGATAGAAGTTTATAAATTAATGAATGGAGTGGAATAGACTAACATAAATCGGTTGTTTATACCATCAAAAAGTAGAAAGACTAGAGGACACGCAATGAAGCTACAATGTAACCATTTAAGACTAACGAGAAAATGTTTTTTCGTTCATTGCGTAATCAAACTCTGGAATTTGTTACTGGAGAATGCAGCAAAAACTGTTAGTGTAGCTGGGTTTAAAAAAGGTTTGGACAAGTTCCTGGAGGAAAGATCCATATGCCATTATTAGAGAAGACCCAGGAAATCCACTATTTACCCCAGGATGAGCATTGTGGAAGCTGTGGACTTTGGGTACCTGCCAGGTACTTGTGACCTAGATAGGCCACGGTTCGAAACAGGATACTAGGCTTGATGGACCTTGGTCTGACCCAGTATGGCATTTCTTATGTTCTTATCCGTTAACTTACCAATTTCAATTTTCCAATCCTGAAAATAGAAACAGCCAAGTTTAATCAGTTTCTAAAATTCCTAACATACACTATGATTTGATCTGAATATCCCTGAGTAATTTATTCCACCAAGTTGGGGCCATTGCTGGATTATCCTGCTCTGAATCCTTTTTCTCTTGGTCTCTTTGATAGTTAGAATTTTTAACAATAAATCTTGGCTAGACTTTAAATGGCAGCTCAGCTTATACTTAATCTCTCTAATAAATATGCATGCTGAAATGTACAGAGTGCTTTGAAAGTCAGCACCAGCACTTTAAAGTTGGTCCTAGTCAGTACTGGCAGCCAGTACAATTCTTTCAGCAGTGGGAAAACCCTGTCTCCTTGGCTTCCCCATTATTGGAGGAGATAGGGAATTGGATTTAGCTCACCTCTTTTCTCTGGAGCTCAGAGTTATATTCAAATACAGTAGGTAGTTTCTTGTCCCGGAGGGCTTACAATCTAAAGTTTGTACCTGAGACGGGGGGGTGGGGGTGGGGGGGGGGGTTAAGTGACTTGCCCAAGATCACACAGAGCCACAGTGGGATTCAAACCCTGGTTTCCCTGCCATCTAGTCCACTGCTTTAACCACTAACCTACTCTTCCACTCCACTATCATTGTAACTGTCACATTTTTGCAAGTTGCACCCTTCTGATAACCTCCTTTAGAAGCCCCATTAACAGGGCATTACTATAATCCAAGAGAACAGAAACAGGGAGATTATAGCTGTCCTTAATGTCTATACATCTAGATATGGCTGTAGACCAAGAACCTCCTTCACTGCTTACTTTTCTCTGTTTCTATATGCTTTCTTAACCATTGATTGAACATGGGACTCAAAATTAAACTGCTTAGATTTATTTACTTAACATTTCTTATATACCTCCTTTCAAGGGTATCAAGGCGGTTTACATTAAACACAATTGAACTTAAGTTACGCAGAACAATTAGAGGAACAAGTGTAATGGATACATAACAGAGGTTAATTCTAACTATCCATATAATAGGAAGGACAAGGGGGTAGGTTAAACTGAATGCAGTTAACTTACTTACAGTTAGCTTATTTGCATTGTGAATCAACAGTAGGTCTATTCCTTAATGTAATTAGGGCTTATTTGACTGTGCGATAAGATGTTTCTCCAGGAGCAAGCAGGAAGTCAGTCCTCACATATGGGTGATGTCGGCGCCGACGGAGCCCTCGTGCGGAGCAATTCCCCAGCTTTAAAAGAAAGCCTTTGGGATTGCATCGCGTATGCGCGGTACCCTTCCTGCCCAAGGGTGCCATCTTGCTCAGACTTCTTTTTTCCACGAAGCCCAACGGACGTGGTCCCGTTTTCACCGTGGAAAAAGTAGAGAAGTTGAATAATTTCTTTCAGCTTCCCGGTTCGACGCCGGTTCCCCTTCCCGCCTTCGGCTCGGTACACCGGTATCGAGTTGGTCATATTTTTCGTTTTTGTCCTTCATAACTAGCACTGGCAGCCTGGTCGTTTGACCTCGCAGGGGCCCTTTTTCCCCTGATGGCTGCCAGCGGGTTTAAAAAGTGTGATCGGTGTAAGAAGTTAATGTCTCTCACCGACACACATGACTGCCGCCTCCGATACCTTGGCCCTGACCATGACCCGGTGGTCTGTGGGCCGTGTAGTAAGATGTCTTCGAAATCTTTGAAGAGCAGGCAGCATCAGCGTGACAGGATTTTTCCTGAGTCCGTATCCGCCTGGGCCCGGACCTCGTCAGAGGCCTCGACACCTCGGGACTCTGAGCCCGAGCACCGTCGTGTGTCTTCTGAGCGGGGGTCTCCCTCAAGGGAGCACCGGAGGAAGAAAAAACTCGTGAGGGCATTGTTGCTGGACACCTCTGATCGGCCTGGGCCCTCGAGATCCAGGCCATGGAGCCTGGACCGCCACTCTGGGTCCTCGGAGTCAGAGAGGCCGGCTAAACAACCCCGTAAGGAGCCGAAGACTTCGGACAAGGTAATTTCTGTTGCCCTCATAGACTCTCCTCTGGGAGAGCCAGCGTCGGGCCCAACGACGTCAGGACCCGAGCCGGGAGCTGCGGAGCCTTCTGAGCTCGGTCTCAGGATGGCGGCCCTGGAGAGCAGCATGGCTGCCTTCATGGAGCAGCAGTGGGCGCTGATGGCTGGTCTTGCTGGTCCATCTGCCCCGACCACCAGGACTTCAACGTTGAAGTCGATGCCGGAGGCCGAGCCAATCCTCGAGTCGATCAGGTTTCGAGTCGATCCTCGGCCAAGGTCTCCCTTGACCTCCCATTCGGGACCGAGGTCATCGACGCCGGTGCCCTCGGCATCGGGGCGGTCGGGCTCGAAGTTCTCGAGGCCGGAGCCCATCGAGTCCTCCTTGGAGGACTTGGTGTGGGAGACAGAGGAGAAAGACTCCCCGGACACCCACCGAACCCGGTGTATCCCATCGGACTCTCCGGGTTCGGAGCCTCGGAGAAGGTCCCTTCTGGAGGACACTCTGTTCTTGGACTTCGTAAGGGACATGGCCAAGGCTTTGGCATTCCCTGTGGACTCCGAGGAGGAGCCTGAAGCCGAGGAGCTCGAGGCCCTCCAGTATGACTCTCCCCCGAGGGAGGCCCTTACTGTACCAGTGCCTCCGATTTTGGAACAGCTGAGCTCCACATGTGGGAGTCCCTGGCCTCGATGCCGGTGCTCAGCAAGCGGGTCGATTCCATCTATCAAGTCCGCAAGAGTCCTGGGTTCCAAAAGGCGCAGCTGCCGCACAACTCCATGGTTGTGGAATCGGCCATGTAACAGCTGAAAAGCCAAAAGACGCACTCCTCAGTGCCTCTCGGCCGGGAAGCCCAGAACCTGGACGCCCTCGACAGAAAGTGCTACCAGGGCTCGATGCTGTCATGCCATGTCCAAACCTACCAGCTGTACATGGGCATGTACTTGCGGGACCTGGCAAAGGAGATTGCCGGGTTCTCAGCTGTTCTCTCTGAGGAACCTTTGCAGCGCTTCAAGGCCTTGTCCATGGGGATCCCGAAAGTGCTCGAAGTTCATGTCTCGAGCAGCATACAACGGCTTCGAGGCTTCGCCCGAGTAGCTGCAGCCGGCATCGGTGCACGCCGTCAGGCCTGGCTCATGTTGTTGGACCTGGAGTCATGGGTTCAGAACAAGTTGGTCGATGTCCCGTGCCGGGGTGACAACCTCTTCGGCAAACCCACGACGGAAAAAGCTGCAGAAATCAAGTCCGAGTACTTGACCCGGACAAGGTTGTCGAAGAAGACATCTGCACCTTCTCACAAGAAGGCGGCCTCGGGGGGGGAAAAAGCCCTTTTTCCTGAGGAAGGGTACGGCTTACAGAAACTACCCCACTTAACAGGCCACCCCAGCTCCCCAGCAGGGGCAGCAGGCCAGGAGGGGACAGGGGCATGGCCCACGTAAGCCGAAGACCCCCAAGCCTCCAGCTCTGGCTCCTACCCGGCCGGGAGGGGGGTTTTGACTCCCAGTGCATAGCTCCTCTCCCACCAGTGGTTTGGCCCTGCACAGGAGGAAGGCTGGCCCTGTACGCTCACAGGTGGCCAGCAATTACTACCAACGCCTGGGCCATGAAAATAGTCCAACAGGGTTATTTACTTCATTTTGACCAGGTGCCCACCTCCTTTTTCCCAGGAGAGCCTCTCAGGCCCACTATTCACAGGAACCTCCTCCTGCAGGAGTTGGCAAGTCTGCTAAAGGATCAGGTGGTGGAATCGGTGCCCCACCACTTGCAGGTGCAAGGCTTCTACTCCAGGTATTTTCTCATACCAAAGAGAAAAGGAGACCTTCGCCCCATCCTAGACTTGCACAATCTGAACAAGTTTCTGGTGAGGGAAAAGTTCAAGATGCTTTTCCTTGGGATCCCTACTGGCTATGCTCCTTAGACTTAAAGGATGCTTATACACACATCCTCATACACCCAGACCACAGACAATATCTCAGGTTTGTGGTCTGAGGAAACCACTTCCAGTACAAGGTGCTTCCCTTTGGCCTAGCTTCCACTCCCAAAGTATTCACCAAATGCCTAGCAGTGGTGGCAGCCTTCCTCAGAAGCCAAGGCGTCTTCGTCTTTCCATACCTAGATGACTGGCTCATCAGGGGCCAATCGGCACAGGAGGCACAGCAGGCCACTGCTCACACAGTCACCCTGCTCCAGCATCTAGGGTTTGTTGTAAATCACGCAAAGTCCACTTTACTCCCCACTCAGAACTTGGAGTTCATAGGGGCAAGACTGGACACCCTTCAGGCAAGGGCTTACCTACCCTACCGCTGGACAGGGCGAGGTGGTTGCTGGCCTTGGTGCAACAGGTCCAGCACAGACCTCATGTCTCCGCAAGGGTCATCTTACGCCTCCTGGGCCGCATGGCCTCCACGGTACATGTGACTCGATATGCTCGATTCCATATGCGCACAGCTCAGTGGAGCCTCAGAGACCAGTGGACAAAAGCCACAGGGTGCCTCAGAGACAGGGTAGCGATCTCCAAGCTACTGGTGACAGCCTTGCAATGGTGGCTTCACCCCCCCCCCCCAACTTGCTTCAGGGAGTACCATTCCAACCTCGCTCTCACACCAGAGTGCTGACGACAGATGCCTCCTTGCTGGGCTGGGGAGCCCATTGCCAGGATTCATGCACGCAGGATCTGTGGTCATTGCAAGATGCCGCACTTCAAATCAATCTTCTAGAGCTTCGAGCCATCCGCCTATCTTTTCAAGCCTTCTGTCATCATCTTGCACATCAGTCAGTGCTGATACAGACAGACAATTAGGTAGTGATGTTCTACATCAACAAACAGGGGGACACTGGCTCTCGCATCCTATGCCAGAAAACTCTGGACCTCTGCTCTTTTGCAGTGGCGCATCACATGTCCCTGAAGGCAGTTTATCTGCCGGGTCAGGAGAACCTCCTGGCCAACAAGTTGAGCAGGATTCTTCAGTCTCACGAATGGCAACTGAATCGGGATGTAGCCCAACAGATCTTCAACCACTGGAGTCTCCCATTCATGGATCTCTTTGCCAGTCCGCAAAACCACCAGGGTTGCCCTGGTTCTGCTCGAGACAGCCGCATCCGCTGAGCGTGGCGGCAGATGCTTTCCTGATCTCGTGGGCACAGGGCCTTCTCTATGCATTCCCACCCACACCCCTGGTGGCACGCACCCTGTTCAAGATTGTTCGAGACAAGGCCTCTGTCATCCTGGTAGCCCCCAGGTGGCCAAGACAGCCTTGGTTTCCTCTTCTCCTTCAACTGGCGGTCGAAACTCCACTCCCACTGGGGCTGCAGCCCGACCTCTTGACCCAGGAACAGAGTTCCTTGCTACACCCCAACCTCAGATCCCTCAACTTAATGGCATGGCTGCTGAGAGGGTAGTATTATTTTATTTTTTATTTAACATCTTTTATATACCGCACTATTGTCACCAGCGCGGTTTACATGTAACAAACATATACATACAAAGAACTGTAATGCATTTTACAAGTAACAGGGTTTTTGAAAACTTGGGAATAACAAGGTACAACTACATAGGCTAGTTAACTATTTACAGAATATTGAAATACATTAGTCACATTTGGATATCAGTTGGGGAAAAATGTCCTGGTCAGAAAAGTGTCTGTAATATTTTCATGTGCGAAGGTTAGATTGGGAAATAGCTTAGGAAGAGGTGGTGTTTGAGACTCTTTCTGAATTGTGTTAAGCTGGTTATAACTCTCAGTTCTAGTGGGAGGGCATTCCAGGTTATTGGGGCGTGGATACTGAAGGCTCTTTTGGTTGTGCTTGCTCCTCTACTCCTTCTCAAGGAGGGTTGAGGAGGTGTTGCTGGCCTCTAGGAGGCAATCCACTAGAAAATCCTATACGTTCAAGTGGTATAGATTTGAAGTATGTGCTCAAAATAAGGAGAACCCGTTCACTTGCCAAGTACCGCAGGTCTTACAGTACTTGCTCCACCTCTCAGAGTTGTGCCTCAAGTCTAACTCTGTCAGGGTCCACCTGAGTGCGCTATCAGCTAACCACTCTCCAGTGGACGGGCAACCTCTTTCAGCTCATCCTGTGGTATCCCGATTTCTCAAAGGCCTCCTACTCTTGAAGCCTCCGATTCGCCCACCGACTACGGAGTGGGACTTAACTGTGGTCTTGCAGTGGCTTACTCGCCCACCTTTTGAACCAATGTCCACCTGTCATCAACGCTTCCTTTCCTGGAAAGCACTCTTTCTGGTGGCACTCACGTCTGTTCGACGTGTGAGCGAGCTGCAAGCTTTAGTATCGGATAGACCGTATTCAAGGTTTATAAAAACAGGGTGGTCCTCCGTACTCGCCCCAAGTTCCTTCCAAAAGTGGTTTCCTCGTTTCACTTCAACCAAGAGGTGGTTCTTCCAACCTTCTTCCCCAGGCCACAAAGCAGCAGGGCAGAAGCCGTTCTGCATACCCTGGACTGTAAGAGGGCGCTCGCCTTCTACTTGGAGCGTACACGGGGACATCGGAGAGCTTCCCAGCTTTTCGTCTCTTATAAACCTAGTAAACTGGGTCTCCCTGTCTCCAAGCGCACGTTATCCACCTGGGTGGCAGACTGCATCGCCTGGGTGTGCAGGGCAGCTGACCTCCAGCTGCAGGGCCGAATCACGGCCCACTCTGTCAGGGCTAAGGCCGCATCAGTGGAAGGAAGTCCAAAAAACTGCCAGCATGGTTTAAAGGTGAGGTCAGAGAGGCGGCTGTTGCCAAGAAAGCATCTTTCAGGAAATGGAAAAAAGAGCCAAACGATGAAACCTGAAAACAGCACAAGCACTGGCAGGTCAAATGCAAGGCATTAATAAAGAAGGCAAAGAGAGAATTTGAGAAGAAGCTTGCTGCAGAAGCAAAAACGCGAAATAGAGATTTTTTCAAGTACATTCGTAGCAAAAAACCTGTGAGAGAGTCACTTGGACCATTAGATGATAGAGGAGTTAAAGGGGCACTAAGAGGCGACAAGGCGATAGCGGAGAGACTGAATGAATTCTTTGCTTCGGTCTTCACTGAGGAAGATGTAGGGATGTTACCCATGAACGAGGAGTGGCCTAGTGGTTGGAGCAAGGTACTACAGGCTGGAAGGTCGGTGGTTCAAATCCCACTAGAGGATAGCAACCTTGGGCCAGAAGGACTGGGGTTTCTAGTCCCACAGGTGCTCCTTGTGGTCTTGGGCAAGCCACTTAACCCTCCATTGCTCATGTTCCCTGTAAGTATTAGTGTATGTGTCTCATATCCCCTCGTGTTAAATGTATCCCCCAACCGCTTTGACCCGGTGAAAAGCGGGATATAAATGCAGCTAAATAAAATAAATAAATAAATGACTGAAGTGGCATTTAAAGGTGTGGAAGAATTGAAGGAAATATCGATACATTGGGAAGATGTATTACAACTATTAGATAAACTGAAGAGTAGCAAATCACCTGGGCCAGATGGTATACATCCAAGGGTGTTGAAAGAACTGAAATATGAGATTGCAGACCTATTAGTAATCTGTGAACTATCATTAAAATCATCTCTAATACCTGAAGATTGGCGGATCGCCAATGCAACACCAATTTTTAAAAAGGGTTCGAGGGGTGATCCGGGAAACTACAGACCGGTGAGCCTCACGTCAGTACCGGGAAAAATGGTAGAAACCATCATAAAGAATAAACTTACTCAGCATGTAGATAGTCATGGCCTAATGGGAGACAGCCAACATGGCTTTAGACAAGGAAGATCTTGTCTTACTAATCTGTTATGTTTTTTTGAAAGTATGAATAAACAGGTGGACAAAGGTGAGTCGGTTGATATAGTGTATCTGGACTTTCAGAAAGCCTTTGACAAGGTCCCTCATCAGAGACTTTTGGCAAAACTAAAGAGTCATGGGATAGGAGGCAGTGTACTACTGTGGATCAAGAACTGGTTAAAAGATAGAAAGCAGAGGGTTGGGCTAAATGGCCAATTTTCCCAATGGAGAAAGGTGAATAGTGGTGTACCTCAGGGATCTGTGCTGGATCCGCTGCTTTTTGACATATTCATAAATGACCTGGAAAGTGGAATAACAAGTGAGGTTATCAAATTTGCAGATGAGACAAAACTATTTAAAGTTGTTAAAACCCAAGAGGATTGTGGAAAATTGCAAGAGGATCTTGATAAATTGGAAGACTGGGCATCAAAATGGCAGATGAAATTTAATGTGGACAAGTGCAAAGTTATGCACCTAGGGAAAACCAAGCCAAACTATGGTTACACGATGCAAGGTTCCACATTAGGAACCACTACCCAGGAAAAAGATTTAGGCGTCGTCGTAGATAACATGTTAAAACCCTCGGCCCAGTGTGCAGCGGCAGCCAAGAGAGCAAATAGAATGCTAGGTATCATAAGGAAAGGAATGGAAAATAAAACAAAAGATATTATAATGCCTCTATACCGTTCCATGGTGAGACCGCACCTTGAATATTGTGTGCAATTCTGGTCGCCGTATCTTAAAAAGGATATAGCGTTATTAGAAAAGGTTCATAGAAGAGCCACCAAAATGGTAAAGAGGATGGAAGGATACTCCTATGAAGAAAGGCTAAAAAGGTTAGGGCTCTTTAACCTGGAAAAGAGACGGCTGAGGGGAGATATGATAGAAGTCTATAAATTAATGAACGGAGTGGAATGGGTAAACGTAGATCAACTGTTTACGTTATCAGAATATAGGAAGACTAGGGGACATGCAATGGAGCTACAGGGTAAACTATTTAAGACGAATAAAAGAAAATATTTTTTCACTCAACGTGTAATCAAACTCTGGAATTTGTTACCGGAGGATGTAGTAAAGGCTGTTAGTGTAGCTGGGTTTAAAAAAGGTTTGGACAAGTTCCTGGAGGAAAGGTCCATAAACCATTATTAAGAAGGGACCCAGGATATCAGTGCTTGACCTAGTAAAAGCATTGCAGAACCTGTGTCTTTTGGGGAAACTGCTAGGTACGTATGACCTAGATTGACCACTGTTGGAAACAGGATACTGGGCTTGATGGACCTCGGTCTGACCCAGTATGGCATATCTTATGTTCTTATGTACCACCGCTCTGTTCCGTTGGCAGACATCTGCTGGGCCGCAGTTTGGTCTTCAAGCCAGACCTTTGCAGCCCATTACTGCCTGTAGAGAGAGTCCTGGCGGGACAGTGTTTTCGGTCAGGCAGTACTCCGTAACCTATTTGAGGTTTAGGCAACTCCTACCCTCCGACCCTTTGGTGTCAGGCTACCGTGGGGGTTGCGTTCTCGGAGAAAAATCCTATCACTGCTGCTGCGGCTCTACTAGAGGGAGCCATTTTCAGCTATGGGTTCTCGGTAGCCTATAGCTAGTGAGTCCCATATGTGAGGACTGACTTCCTGCTTGTTCCTGGAGAAAGTGTAGTTACTCACCTGTAACAGGTGTTCTCCAGGGACAGCAGGAATCAGTCCTCACGACCCTCCCTCCTCCCCTGGAGTTGCAGTCCTTTGATAAATTTTTTCTCATTTTTACCGTCTCTTTAGCTATGTCATCTGACTGAGCAAGATGGCATCCTTGGGCGGGAAGGGGACCGTGCATGCGCGATGCAATCCCAAAGGCTTTCTTTGAAAGCTGGGGAATTGCTCCGCCCGAGGGCTCCGTTGGCGCCGACGTCACCCATATTGTGAGGACTGATTCCTGCTGTTCCTGGAGAGTTACAGGTGAGTAACTACGCTTAAGTGTCTGTCCCATAGCATTCTTGGAAAATGTGTGCTTTGAGCCTCTTGCCGAACTCCACAAGCAGGAATGAGTCTTCACATATGGGTACGTCGGTACCGACGGAGCCTGCGCGGGAACGCTCCCCAGCGTCCAATCAGAAAGCTTTTGGGAGCATCCCTCAGCGCCTGCGTGCTGCCTTCCCGCCTTTCCAACTGTCTCTCTTCAGTTTTCGTTTTTCCGCGGAGCCGGCAGGACGTCTTCCTGTCACCGCAGAAAATTTTTTCTTTAAATCTTTTACTTTTTGTTTTCTTGTGGTCGCGGCTGTTTCCCCGACTCCACCAGTACCGCCGGTGGCTTTTTCTTTCTTTTTTGTAAAACTCAGGGAGTTTTTTTCCCTCTGTTTCTGTCTTGAATTTTTGGGCCTGTAAGGCCTCTCCATTATGGAGCCGCCTTCTCCTAAGAAGTGCCTTAACTGTGGAAATACAGTTTTCTTTTTAGACTCCAATAACTCCTCCAGAGCCATCAGGCTACAATTTTATCAGAAGAAATTCTCCATTTCGAGTTTCCCTCGATGCAGTTTTCCCTTCCAGTGTAAGGGCATCGACCTTTTCTTCTCTACAGGATCAGGTAACCCACAAACAGTCTGTTAAGACTAGCCAATTCTTGGGTGGTAGGTCTCATGCCAAGCATGATGACGGCTCCGGCCTTGCCCTCAAGACCTCATTGGCTTCAAAACCCCAGCGGGAGTCTTCGGTCTCCAAAGCCTTTCAGGGGTTTCAGGTTGTTCCTGGGGCTCACCCCTCACAGAACATACCTGAGCCATGCTCGGGGGTGGCATCCGCTTCGAGTGGTACCGATAACCCGTCATCGGCACTGGTGTTGAGCGATTCACTCCTCACCAGGGATCGTCATCTGGTGTACTCGGTGCCTTCGGGACCGATTGATACCCAGATTGACTTTCCAGTATCGGCAGCTCCGTCGATACGACCCCTGACGTCGGTACCATCTAGACATGCATCGATAGATTCGCTTCCTTCGATGCCGAGTCTAGAATCGATATCTAGTCTGGAAGACTGGGTACTGACGCATCTCGGAACCGACATGCACCGATTCCGGATGCGCGGTACCGAGGATATTCACCGAGACTTTCGAGTTTCCTCTGTACCATTTGAGCAGCCTCCGATGCCTGTTTCGATGTCGGTACCGCCTTCGATTCCAGCTCAGCTACCGGTATCGGTGTCGATGCTGGTACCTGCAGGAACATCGGAACCAGCTCCATCCATGCTGTTTTCACCAGGATCGCTCCTTTCTATACCTAGTTTGGAGTCGATACCTAGCATGGACGATACAGTACTGACGGTTTCAGGTCATACCCGCCAGTCCCAGTATCCATTCATTAGAGATCCTGCTTTGCACCGGACAAGTACTGGTGCCCAGCCTAGTTCTTCGAGTTTAGCCTGTCCAGGGATTGTTCCCATTGGAGATCCTTCTTTTCAGAAATTTCTCCTTGACATGGCAACATTCCTGACTATTCCTATCCCTGGCTATGATCCTACACAAGGCTTTTCTGGAGAAAAGGAACATATAATGCTTCCTTTACATCATTCTTTGCAGGATCTTCTTCTGAAAATATGGGAAACACCTTTAAGGGCTTCCTCACCTTCTACAGCAACTGCTCTTCTGTATCAGGTGCCCCCCTCTCCAGGGTTTCAAAAGACTCAACTTCCCCATCATTCCATTGTAGTGGAATCAGCAATGAGGAAGGTAAAAAGCAAGAAGAAGCATTCTTCTTTCCCGCCAGGTCGTGCATCCTAGAACACTAGATGCCTTTGGACGTCAAACCTTCCAAACATCTATGCTGGCAACAAGGATTCTCTCATATATTTTTTATATGAGTCTATCCCTTCAGGAGGTCACAGAGAAATTATCTCTTTTGACTCCTTTTCTTTCAGAGCCCAAGGCTGCAGACTATTCCTTGCTTCTTAGTCATAGCCATAATATCTCTAGGTTTCTTTCTCGTGCTTCCCTAGACTCCTTTGAGTCTGTTAGCAGAACCTCTGCTATAGCCATAGGAGCACGACGTAGAGCCTGGCTCCAAGCTTCAGACTTGAGCAGATGGGCACAACAAAGACTGGGTAACACGCCTTGTTCTGGAGAAAATCTCTTCAACAAGGAGTCTTTGCGTCAGGTTGCTCATTGCTCCACTGACTTCCCTGCTTCTGAGGGCCATCCTAAACCTTCTCCTTCCCCAGCAGGTAAGAAATGCCCTACCAAACCTCCTTTTCCTAAAAGAAGAAGGTTTCATTCTTCTCCTGCCCATCATGCCGATGTTCCCAAACAGGGGATACCTCGTCCTGGTCTGAAGAATCCAAACTCAAGCCAGGAAAATTAACCCTCAATAGGGTTCCAATTAATCTGTTATAACATACAGTCCACTTCTCTCATTAGAAGTTTTTTCACTGTTTTTTCATTTAAACCTCTACACTTGGATTCCTGTTTCCAGGACATCCACTTGTTTTTAGGTTTGTTGAGCTGTCAGGATATTCATGTCTATGGGTTACAGGATTTTCCTCCTCTTCCTACACTGAAGAGAGGTTTGCCAACTATCTCATGATAGTTTTCCTGTACCACCATGAATTTTTCCTTCTACAGACTTACCATATGGCAAGTATCCCCTCAGCTCCTATTTTTTCTTTACCTTCTTTTCCAGGGTTCCCTTGTAAGAGTGGTACCATACCAATGGAAGACTTTCTCAGCCTTTCCAGTCTTCCTTTCCATTCCAGTGTAGAGTTTTTTTTCTCTTGAGTAAAACCCCTTTTTCCTCATCTGGGCAGCTCGTCAGACAGGGACAGGATATTCTCCTCTTGTTCTGTCTGTTCTCTCTGTTAAAAACAGAAAGATCTCTCTGCTGTGCCATTCAGCAGCTGCCCATGCAGGAGCTTCAGTGATTAGACTACTGGTACTTTTCTATAAGTTCCAGTATTGTCTTCCACTACTTTTTGTCTAACCTTAGTAGTGCTTCCAAGATAGTGCTCATCTATCTTGGATAATCCTTATAACTTCTTTTCTGCCATCTCCAAATCTTGGAGTTGGCAGCATAGTTGAACTGGCAACTGGTTGTCTCCAACAGCCAGTTTTATTTCCCAACTCTCCTGCATAATGCTCTCTGCAATCCTACAGAGAAGCTTTCCACTATGGGCCTTTGCTAGAGAGCATGAGGGTTTTTTCTCTAATGACTATCCTATATGGTTGAAAAAGGCTTCCTCAGTCACCTCCCATGACTGTGAGGGTTCTTACACCCTTCTATTTCCTTTTAATAAAGGACATAAGCCTTTCCCACGTGACAGTCTAAAGAGTTACCAAATTCCTACAGGAAATATGCTCTTTTTCCTTGCAGCTTGTCCTCATGGTATCCTAATGCTTCATGGACAGCACATATTTAACAAAATAACGCATAATACCCCACCCCTTGTCCCTCAAGTGGGTCTACCTGGTGTCTCTTCCTATGCGTATTCTGTCCCTTCACCATGTTAGAGTTCTACTGGACTCAGGACTTGCTGTTTACAGACTAATATTATCCTCTGTTTTCTCGCAACCATCCTGGTTATTTTACTGGGTAGCATTCTACTCCATCTTAACCAGAGGGAATAGATTCTCTATATCTTCTCAAGTAGGTTCCACCTTCTTGTTATGAGATGAATCATTCCTCTTCACATCTTCCATGTGAAGATTCCTGTAGACATATCTCTTTCTGCTTACTTGCAGGCATTTCTCTTTAGACCTATATATATACATATATGTACATATGTCTATATGCTTTCTTTAGATGCATATGTCTGTCAGCCATGTGTGCATATGCTATACCCCCTGGATCTCGCCATAAACATATCTATATATATGCCCCTATGTATATATCTATATATGTCTACATATATATATATATATACATATATGTCTGTGTGTATCTGTCGAGACACTTCTTTTAGGTAAGATATGTATTCACATACTTATCTTTCTAACTGTCTGTGCCCATACAGGTATTTTTTCCCTCCTATCTGTTCCAGACAGTGGGGTTTTCACATGTTCATACTATTTCACAGTATGTTTCGGTTTTATGCACACAACCACTGCTGTGGTACTGACAGTTTTTACCATACCTTAGGTTCAGGTATCCCTGAAGCTCCCTATTCCTTATCTTCCTACCTCTCGTCAGTTAGGACAGACATGGGGGATCTTCAGTAGCTCTGAGGTCTCGAACTCCTCAGACATCTGTCCTTTTTTGGGATTACGGGGTTTTTCCCCATACCCCTTCTTCCCTCAAGGACTAAGCCAATTTTGTCCAACTCGGTCAGTCTTCCTCTTTTGCTCCTAACTATAATTATTAATTCTGTAGCCAAAAGAGTTTTCAGCTTTTTCCATAAAGCTTTCTACTAAAGACCTACCGTTTTTGTTCTTCCCCAGTTGAATCCTGGGGTCACCTGTCAGTTCCAGATTTTGACCTTCAACTCACTCCTGTGAGGTCATCTTGCAGATTCCTCTACTGGATCCCCAGTAGATTCCATCAACCTCTCTACTTCCTGCAATCCAGTAGGTGAGGTCGATATGGTGATCATTTCAATACATTTCATGCTACTTATCATATATACAGGGACTCCTTGTCTGTAGTCCTATTTTAGGTCAGCTGTCTCCTACAGCTCCTCTCTTCTTCAACTCCTACCCTCCATCCTCGGGATGCCTGGGCATATGAGGTGGAGCATGTTTCAATCACCAACATGCTAGGGCTCCAGGCATCTTAGCTTGGGAGTCCCCATATGTGAAGACTCATTCCTGCTTGTTCCTGTAGATAGCACAGTTCTCCAGGACCAAGCAGGAAGTCAGTCCTCACTTATGGGTGACGTCGGCGCCGACGGAGCCCTCGCGGAGCAATTTTCCCCAGCTTTCAAAGAAAGCCTTTGGGAATTGCAGCGCGCATGCGCGGTAGTCTTCCCGCCCGAAGGTGCCATCTTAGCCAGTCTTCTTTTTTCCGCGGAGCCCTACAGACGTCCCCGTCTTGTCCCCGCGTAAAAGTTGATTTTCCTCTGTATTTTCCTTTTTTCTTTCGGTTCGACGCCGGTCGTTTTCCCGCCCGGACTCGCGACGCCGGTCTCGAGTCCTCTAACGGTTTTCCGGTTTTTCTGACTTAGTCAGCTTTCGTTTTCGTTTTTTCCCTGGCAGCCCGGTCCTTTGACCTCGCAGGGGCCCTTTTTCCCCCGATGGCTGCCAGTGGCTTTAAGCGGTGTGGTCGGTGTGACCGAAATATGTCACTCACCGACTCACACGACCTTTGCCTCCGCTGCCTGGGCCCAGATCACGAGGAACTGATCTGTGGGCCCTGCAGCAAACTGTCCTCGAAGGCGTTGAGAAGTCGGCGGCATCAGCGCGAAAGAATCTTCGCTGACCCCAGCCGTACCCGGACCTCGTCGGAGGCCTCACTGTCGAAAGGCTCCAGTTCGGACCGTCGACGGAGCTCCTCCGACCGGGGTTCTCCCTCCGGGGACCATCGACGGAAGGAAAAACCCGCGAGGGCGGCGTCGGTGGACGCTCCTGGCTCCGCGAGGGCCAGGTCGCATAGCCCCGACAGCCGCCCCGGGTCCTTGGAGAAGGAACACCTCCCGAAGCGACCTCGCCTGGAGTCGGAGATGCCTGCCCGGGTAAGTCCTGTTGTCCTTCTGGACTCGCCTCCGCGTCAGCCGACGTCGGGCCCGACGCCGTCGGGGCCCGAGTCGGGGGCTGCTGGGTCGCCTGAGCTCGGACTCAGGTTGACGGCCTTGGAGAGCAGATTGTCTGCCTTCATGGACCAGCAGCGGGCACTGCTCGCTGGCTTCGCTGGCGTCGCTGCCCCGACCGCCGGGACGTCGACGTCCAAGTCGACCCCGGAGACCGAGCCGATCCTCGAGTCGATGAGAACTCGAGTCGATCCTCGGTCGAGGTCGCCCTCGGCCTCCCGTTCGGGACCGAGGTCGCCGACGCCGACTCCCTCGGCGTCGGGGCGGCTGGCGCCGCACCCTGCCCGAGCCGACCCCACCGAGTCCTCGTCGGAGTCGGTCTGGGAGTCTGAGGAGGAAGAGTCACCTGATTCTTTCCGGACTCGGTGTGTCCCATCGGACTCTCCGGAGTCCGAGCCTCGGAAGCAGTCCCCCCCGGAGGATGCCCGGTTCTCGGATTTCGTTAGGGATATGGCCAAGGCTTTGGCCTTCCCTGCGGACCCCGAGGAGGAGCCTCGAGCCGAAGAGCTCGACGCCCTCCAGTATGACTCTCCCGCGAGGGAGCACTTTACTGTGCCGGTTCCTCCTATGCTGGAACGACTACTCTTCCGCATGTGGGAGAGTCCGGCCTCCTCGCCGGTCCTGAGCAAGCGGGTCGATTCTATCTATCGAGTCCGCAAGAGCCCTGGCTTTCAAAAGGCGCAGTTGCCACACCATTCCATGGTAGTGGAATCGGCCATGCATCGTCTTAAGAGCCAGAAGATGCACTCCTCGGTGCCTCCTGGAAGGGAGGCCCGTAACCTGGATGGCCTTGGCAAAAAGTGCTTCCAGGGCTCTATGCTCGCCTGTCGTGTCCAGACTTACCAGCTCTACATGGGCATGTATCTCAGGGATCTGGCTAAAGAGCTAGCCGGCTTCTCCGCTGGTTTGTCCGAGGAACCCTTGCGGAGGTTCCTAGCCTTGTCCACAGGTATTCGGGAATGCTCAAAGTTCATGTCCCGAGCAGCCTATGATGGCTTTGAAGCCTCGGCTCGAGTGGCCGCAGCCGGCATCGGTGCCCGCCGACAGGCTTGGCTTCAGTCGTCCGACCTTGAGCCCTGGGTACAGGACAAGTTGGTCGATGTCCCCTGCCGAGGCGAAAACCTCTTTGGCAAGCCCATGGCGGAAAAGGCTGCACAAATTGAGACTGAGACTCTCACCAGGACCAGGCTTTCTAGGAAGACCTCCGCCCCTTCCCAGAAAAAGAAGGGCTCGGGAAAAAGACCTTTTACCCGAGGAAGGCGGCTGCCTACAAACAATACCCCCATTATCAGGCCCCTGCAGCTCCCCAACAGGGCCAGCAGGCCAAGGGACGGGGTAACGGGTCCCGTAGGCAGCAAGCCCCCAAGCCTGCGCCACCAGCCCCTGCTCAGCAGGGTGGGGGTTTTTGACTCGCTCAGCATAGCCTCTCCCCCCCCGCTGGTTCCCCCACCACCGGAGGCCGGCTGGTTCACTTCGCCGACAGGTGGTCCAGCATCACCGCAGATGCCTGGGTGCTTCAGGTCGTGCGAGAGGGCTACCTTCTCCACTTCCATCAGGTCCCTCCCTCCTATTTTCCGGGAGAGCCTCCGCGCCCCCCTCTGCACAGGGAGTTGCTCCTTCAGGAGTTAGCAGGTCTTCTGCAGGATCAGGCGGTGGAACCGGTGCCACACCACCTGAGAGGTCAGGGCTTCTATTCAAGGTATTTTCTGATACCAAAGAGAACAGGAGGCCTCCGACCCATCCTGGACTTGCGCAACCTCAACAAGTTCCTTGTGCGGGAGAAGTTCAAAATGCTTACCCTTGGAATCCTTCTGCCCTACCTCCAGCAGGGAGATTGGCTATGCTCCTTGGATCTAAAGGATGCTACACGCACATCCTCATCCACCCAAGCCACCGCCCATACCTAAGGTTTGTGGTGGCAGGAAATCATTACCAGTACAGAGTACTGCCCTTCGGCCTGTCCTCCGCACCGCGAGTCTTCACAAAATGTCTCGCGGTCGTGGCGGCCCATCTCCGGCTTCACGGCCTCTATGTTTTTCCGTACCTCGACGACTGGCTCATCAGAGCAGCATCCGCTCAGGAGGTCACCACCGCCACGTGCCGCACGGTGACTCTGCTGCAGCACTTGGGCTTTGTCATCAACTTCGCAAAGTCCACTTTGCTCCCCTCACAGGATCTCGAGTTCATCGGCGCAAGGCTGCACACCCCTCAGGCGCGAGCGTTCCTACCGCTCGACAGGGCTCAGCGGCTCATGGACCTAGCCGACCGCTTTCGCAGCCAGCCCCTGGTCTCCGCCAGGCGCTTCCTGAGACTGCTCGGCCATATGGCTTCCACCGTCCATGTGACCCCCAATGCCCGCCTGAATATGCGGCCTGCTCAGTGGTGTCTCCGCCAGCAGTGGCGACAGGCCACGGGCGGCCTAGCAGACCTGGTGCGCGTCTCCGAGCCGCTGGTCTCGTCTATCCGGTGGTGGCTCCGGCAGCCGAACCTGGTATTGGGAATGCCTTTCCAGTCACCTCAGCCGACCCGGGTGCTGACCACCGATGCATCCCTCCTGGGCTGGGGAGCCCATTGCCAAGAGGCACGTACTCAGGGCCTCTGGACCAAGTGGGAGTCTGCTCAGCAGATCAACTTCCTGGAGCTCAGGGCGATCCGCCTAGCTCTCAAGGCCTTCTCCCACCTGACCTCCCAACAGTCCGTCCTTGTCCAGACGGACAATCAAGTTGCCATGTTCTACGTGAACAAGCAGGGGGGCACGGGCTCCTTCCTCCTCTGCCGGGAGGCACAGAAGCTCTGCTCTTGGGCCGTCGGTCACGGCATTCTCCTCAAGGCAGTTTATCTCCCGGGCCAAGAAAATTGCCTGGCGGACAAACTCAGCAGGGTCCTCCAGCCGCACGAGTGGCGTCTGGACCCCTTGATCGTTCAGAAGCTCTTCCTCAGGTGGGGCCTCCCCACAGTGGATCTCTTTGCCAGTCCTCACAACCGGCAGCTTCCTCGCTTCTGCTCTCGTCAGCCTCACCCCCTTCGGGTGGCGGCGGACGCCTTTCTGATCTCATGGTCGGGGAGCCTTCTGTACGCTTTCCCTCCCATCCCGTTAGTCTCCCGGACCCTTTTCAAGGTTCTCCGAGACAAAGCTTTCGTGATCCTGGTGGCCCCTCGCTGGCCCAGGCAGCCGTGGTTTCCGCTCTTGCTGCAACTGGCGGTGGAGGATCCAATCCCTCTGGGGGTGCAACCGGATCTCCTCACCCAGGATCAGGGGTCCCTACTGCACCCCAACCTCAGGTCTCTCAACCTCATGGCCTGGCTGCTGAGAGGGTAGTCCTTGCTCCTCTCCTCTTGCCGGCAGAGGTGGAGGAGGTCGTCTTGGCTTCGCGACGGCCTTCTACCCGCAAATGCTACGCCCTTAAATGGCGTCGCTTTGCAGTCTGGTGTACCCAACAGTCTCAGGATCCCTTCTCCTGCCCGGTGTCGGTGATCTTACAGTACTTGCTACACCTCTCTAATCTGGAACTTAAGTCCAACTCCGTCAAAGTTCACCTCAGTGCTCTTTCCGCACATCATGTGCCGGTGGACGGCAGACCTCTCTCCAACGACCCTCTCGTAGCGAGGTTTCTCCGAGGTCTCCTACTACTTAAACCACCTCTGCGCCCGCCAGCGCCGGACTGGGACCTGAATGTGGTTTTACAGCGGATCACCTGTCCGCCTTTTGAACCTATGGCTACCTGCTCTCTCCGTTTTCTGTCTTGGAAAACGCTGTTCTTGATAGCCCTCACTTCCGCTAGGCGCGTAAGTGAATTACAGGCCCTCGTGTCTGATCCCCCCTACACTCGGTTCTACAAGAATAGGGTAGTCCTACGGACTCACCCAAAGTTTCTGCCTAAAGTGGTCTCCCCTTTTCACTTGAATCAGGAGGTGGTACTTCCAACCTTCTTTCCCAGACCACACTCCAGCCGAGCTGAGACGGTCCTCCATACCCTGGACTGTAGAAGGGCGTTGAACTTCTACCTTGACCGTACGCGGGAGCACCGTAAAGCTGCGCAGCTTTTTGTGTCCTTTGACCCCAATAAATTGGGGCTCCCGGTCTCCAAGCGTACTCTGTCCATCTGGGTTGCGGACTGTATCTCTTGGGCTTATGGGGCAGCCGGACTCGCCTTAGAAAGTCGAGTCACGGCTCATTGCGTTCGGGCAAAGGCCACGTCAGTGGCTTACCTCCGCTCTGTTCCGCTGGCAGACATCTGCCGGGCCGCTACTTGGTCTTCGAGCCAGACTTTTGCGGTCCATTACTGTCTCGAGAGGGAGTCCCGTAGGGACAGTGCTTTCGGACAGGCAGTCCTCCGTAATCTCTTTGAGGTCTGAGCAACTCCTACCCTCCATCCCGGATGTGGGCTACCGGTGGGTGATAATTCAGCGAAGATTCTTTCCTTCTGTGCTGCTGAGCTAGAGGGAGCTCATTTTTGTGCTTAGGGTCTCCGGTAGCCTTGAGCTTGGGAGTCCCATAAGTGAGGACTGACTTCCTGCTTGGTCCTGGAGAAAGCGTAGTTACTCACCTGTAACAGGTGTTCTCCAGGAGCAGCAGGAATCAGTCCTCACTACCCTCCCTCCTCCCCTTGGAGTTGCAATCGTCTGCTTATGTTCTTTTTGCAAATTTTTATGCTGTCTTTTTAGCTATGTCATCTGACTGGCTAAGATGGCACCTTCGGGCGGGAAGACTACCGCGCATGCGCGCTGCAATTCCCAAAGGCTTTCTTTGAAAGCTGGGGAAAATTGCTCCGCGAGGGCTCCGTCGGCGCCGACGTCACCCATAAGTGAGGACTGATTCCTGCTGCTCCTGGAGAACACCTGTTACAGGTGAGTAACTACGCTTTACTTACCTGTAACAGGTGATCTCTGGGAACAGCAGGAATAAGTCTTCACAACCCACCCACCTCCCCTAAGAGTTGTTTCTATCTCTCTTCCTTTCCTCTTTCTCTCTTTTGTCTCAGCTATAAAACTCAACTGAAGAGAGACAGTTGGAAAGGCGGGAAGGCAGCACGCAGGCGCTGAGGGATGCTCCCAAAAGCTTTCTGATTGGACGCTGGGGAGCGTACCCACGCAGGCTCCGTCGGTACCGACGTACCCATATGTGAAGACTTATTCCTGCTGTTCCCAGAGATCACCTGTTACAGGTAAGTAACTGTGCTTTATTGCTCTTACATTGTTTGGAAGGGAATTTTATAAGGTTGGACTGTAGATGGAGAAAGTGGAAAGTGTGTTGGCATGTTTCTTGTGTGCTGGATGTTATGCTTTTGGCGACTTTAAGTAGATTTGTGGTTTGGTCTATTCTTGGTCTGCTATCCGAGGTTGTGTGAATGAGTCGGCAGTTAAGTTGTGTATACTCTTAAATGTATTCATGAATGATTTGTATTCGATGCATGCTTGGATGGGCAGCCAGTGTAGCTCTTTCAGGATTGGGGTGATATGCTGTTGTCGATGTTTGTGAAATCATGCAAGCTGCAGAGTTTTTGGCAATTTGTACTGGGAGGAGTGTACATCTTTGAAATATAGAATTACAATACTCCAAGTGAGGGGTGATGATTGCTTGGCAAACGGTGTGGAATAGATTATGTCCAATAGCAGGCAGAGGTTGTGAAGGATCTTTATTCTTTGATATGTTGTTGTAGTTCCTTTCTTAATATAGGTTTGGATATTCATTTTCTGGTCTAGCATCACACCAATGTATTTGACCTTAGCCCTAATGGGGATATTGTAATTGTTGGTTGATCTTCTCTGGTGGTGTGTAGGTGGAGTCTCTGTTAATGACTTAGTGCCTCAGTTTTGCTGAAATTTAATGTAAGAGTTCATGTAACAAATGGGTCATTTCATTAATGCATGAAAGTATGGTGGAGAAGTCTGGATTCCTTGTAGCGGATGGAGTATATAATATAATGTCATCTGCATAAATGTGATACCGTATCCTATATTTTTGGAGGAAGTGACATATGGGCAGGATGTATAGGTTAAATAGGAGGGCAAAGAGGGCTGATCTTGAGGCAATCCTTGATGTACTTGAAAAGGTTTTGAGGTCTTGTTTTGCAGTTCGACGTGTGCATTCAGTTAAGTAAGAGCAGAACCATCCTAGGGGAGTCCCATTTACCCCAATTTCTACAAGGCAATCAGTGAGTTTCTGTGGTTTACAGTCAAAAGCTGCTAAGATCCATGAAAATGAAGCTAAAGGCTTGCTTGGCCCTTTCAATTTCCTTTAGCAAGTTGTCTAAGAGGGAAAAGAGAAGCGTTTCTATGCCATAATTTTGTCAGAACCCATGCTGTTGGTCAAGAGGTACATTTACTTATACAAAGTCCTGGAGCTGTAGCCCAACAGCTTTCTTTATTATTTTAGCCAAGACTGGGGATACTAAAGATGGGTCTGTAAGATGTGAGTAGGTCGGGGTCAGCTGAGGAGTTCTTTAGAGTAGCTGTGATTGAGAGCTTCAGGTTAGTTGGCATCAGTCCTTGAGTGAGAGAGGAGTTTATTATTTTGAGCAGTGGTGGGGTTAGCTCTTTTCTGACCATTTTGATCTATGCCGTTGGACATGGGTCCAATGGAGAAGTGGTGATGTTTGTCATGGATAGGATTTGATCTAGTTGATTGATATTGAGATAAATGAGTTCCATTTTGGTGAGCTGCTGGCCACGTTATCTAATCTAGTGCTATTGTATCTTTAAGCACGAGGGAATTTGCTCTGGAGGTAGGAGGCGTAATCCTGTGGGTTCAAGCTTGAGCCTTTCAGAATAGGTGGGGGCTCGTATGAGTTACTTGATGAAATCGAACAGCTCCTTAAGTAGATTGAGGGCTTTAGAGATTAGGTTACTGTAGTAGTCTTGTTTCCTCTGATTTATCAGCTTATTGTAATCCTCTTGGTGATGTATTCTCTGTGGTGTTCAGGATTTTGTGTTCTGCATCATCTTTGTTCCAGTTGCCTCAGTGTGCTCTTTGACTGCCACGTGTTTTAGGAAGCTGTAAGTCTTATTTTTGGCCTTTTGAGGGGCAGGTCTTGGTTCATAGTTTCTTGGAGTTTGAATGATTGGTATCTGATTTGTGTCTGGAGAAAGTGCTTCTGATAAGGTTAAAGTGGCAATAAGGCTTATAATGGTCAGGAGGGTAAATAGTTTGTTGAGCATTGTGCCCGTAGTTTGGCTTTTGGAACGTTGTAGCGTTCAGACTGAGGATTTGTGAGATTGTAGTTGTGCTTTGTAGTGCGCCACTAAGTAAATGTGTGTTGCTTACCTTCGTGTGCTGTTTTTGGAGGCTGTGGTTGCAGTGCTGTGCAGGACGTGGAGAGGCTTTTATCCTCAGAGTTGACGACGCATGCGCACGAAGAGTGTAATCGCTTTACACTTGGCCCCTTCTTTAGCTTGGCCCTTAGGTGAGGACCCACCTGAGAGAGGAGTGAGCTTAAGTAGGATCTTTCTGCTAGTGGTGATATCTTTAGATGGGGCAGAGCTGCCTGGCGGCTGGTTGAGCTGCGCTGCTGTTGTGGCTGGTGCAAGGATCCCTGTTCAGGGATCGGAGGCTTCCTGATAGTGATGCAGTGTCCTGGAGGCAGATAGATGGCTGATCTCTCTTCTGCTGGGCTCCCACGTGGTCTGCAGTTCTGAGGTGCACCCGTCGGCTAGTGATGATGCCTTTAGACGAGGCGGAACTTCCTGGCAACTGGTTGAGCTGTGCTGCTGTTGTGGCTGTTGCAGGGATCCCTTTTCAAGTATCTGAGGCTTCCTAATGGTGGTGCAGGGTCCTGGAGGCAGATGACTAATCTCTCTTCTGCCGGGCTCCCATGCAATAAGAACATAAGAGATGCCATACTGGGTCAGACCAAGGTCCATCAAGCCCAGTATTCTGTTTCCAACAGTGGCCAATCTAGGTCATATGTACCTAGCAGTTTCCCCAAGGGACACAGGTTCCAGAATGCTTGTATTGGTTCAAGCATTGATATCCTGGGTCCCTTCTTAATAATGGCTTATGGACCTTTCCTCCAGGAACTTGTCCAAACCTTTTTTAAACCCAGCTACACTAACAGCCTTTACTACATCCTCCAGTAACAAATTCCAGAGTTTGATTACACGTTGAGTGAAAAAATATTTTCTTTTATTAGTCTTAAATAGTTTACCCTGTAGCTTCATTGCATGTCCCCTAGTCTTTCTATATTCTGATAAGGTAAACAATCGATCTACGTTTACCCGTTCCACTCCGCTCATTAATTTATAGACTTCTATCATATCTCCCCTCAGCCGTCTCTTTTCCAGGTTAAAGAGCCCTAACCTTTTTAGCCTTTCTTCATAGGAGTATCCTTCCATCCTCTTTACCATTTTGGTGGCTCTTCTCTGAACCTTTTCTAATAACTCTATATCCTTTTTAAGATACGGCGACCAGAATTGCACACAATATTCAAGGTGCGGTCTCTCCATGGAACGATATAGAGGCATTATAATATCCTTTGTTTTATTTTCCATTCCTTTCCTTATCATACCTAGCATTCTATTTGCTCTCTTGGCCGCCGTTGCACACTGCGCCGAGGGTTTTAACATGGTATCCACAATGACGCCTAAATCTTTTTCCTGGGTGGTGATTCCTAATGTGGAACCTTGCATCGTGTAACCATAGTTTGGGTTGTTCTTCCCTAGGTGCATAACCTTGCACTTGTCCACATTAAATTTCATCTGCCATTTTGATGCCCAGTCTTCCAATCTATCAAGATCCTCTAGCAATTTTCCACAATCCTCTTGGGTTTTAACAACTTTAAATAGTTTTGTGTCATCTGCAAATTTGATAACCTCACTCGTTATTCCACTTTCCAGGTCATTTATGAATATGTCAAAAAGCAGCGGACCCAGCACAGATCCCTGGGGTACACCACTATTCACCTTGCTCCATTGGGAAAATTGGCCATTTAGCCCTACCCTCTGCTTTCTATCTTTTAACCAGTTCCTGATCCACAATAGTACACTGCCTCCTATCCCATGACTCTTTAGTTTTGCCAAAAGTCTCTCATGAGGGACCTTGTCAAAGGCTTTCTGAAAGTCCAGATACACAATATCAACCGACTCACCTTTGTCCACCTGATTATTCACTCCTTCAAAAAAAACATAACAGATTAGTAAGACAAGATCTTCCTTGTCTAAAGCCATGTTGGCTGTCTCTCATTAGTTCATGACTATCTACATGCTGAGTAATTTTATTCTTTATGATGGTTTCTATCATTTTTCCCGGTATTGACGTCAGGCTCACCGGTCTGTAGTTTCCCGGATCACACCTGGAACCCTTTTTAAAAATTGGTGTTAAATTGGCGATCCTCCAATCTTCAGGTATTAGAGATGATTTTAATGATAGTTCACAGATTACTAATAGCAGGTCTGCAATCTCATATTTCAGTTCTTTCAATACCTTTGGATGTATACCATCCGGCCCAGGTGATTTGCTACTCTTCAGCTTATCTAATAGTTGTAATACATCTTCTCGATGTATCGATATTTCCTTCAATTTTTCTGCACCTTTAAATACCACTTCAGTCATGGGTAACATCCCTACATCTTCCTCAGTAAAGACTGAAGCAAAGAATTCGTTCAGTCTCTTTGCTATCGCCTTGTCGCCTCTTAGTGCTCCTTTAACCCCTTTATCATCTAATGGACCAACTGACTCTCTCACAGGTTTTTTGCTACGAATGTACTTGAAAAGGTCTTTACTTCGCGTTTTTGCTTCTGCAGCAAGCTTCTTCTCAAATTCTCCTTTTGCCTGCCTTATCAATGCCTTGCATTTGACTTGCCAGGTTTCGTCGTTTGGCTCTTTTTTCCATTTCCTGAAAGATGCTTTTTTGGCAACAACAGCCTCTCTGACCTCAAATTTAAACCCTGCTGGCAGTTTTTTGGACTTCTTTCCACTTTCCTTAAAGCGTGGAATACAGCTGGTCTGGGCTTCCAAGATAGTATTTTTCAAGAACAGCCAAGCCTGATGTACGTCTTTAACCTTTGCAACTGCTCCTTTTAGTTTTTTCTTGACTGTTTTCCTCATTTTATCATAGTCTCCCTTTCGAAAGTTAAAAGGTAGTACTGTGGATTTCCTTACTATCCCTCCTCCACTAATTAAATCAAAGGCGATCATGCTATGATCACTATTGCCAAGTGGCCCCAACAACCTTATCTCTTGCACTAGATCTGGTGTTCCACTAAGGATTAGGTCTAATATGGCTTCCCCTCTGGTCGGTTCATGAACCAGCTGCTCCAAGAAGCAGTCATTTATTTCATCTAGGAACTTTATCTCCCTAGCATGTCCTGACGTGACACTGACCCAGTCGATACCGGGGTAGTTGAAATCACCCATTATTATTACTGTGCTGTGACTTTTGTTAGCTTCCTTGATTTCTTTGAGCATTTCATCATCCATTTGGTCATTCTGGCCAGGCGCTCGATAGTACACCCCCATTGCCATTGCCTTCCCCTTTTACATGGAATTTCAATCCATATAGATTCTACAGCAGATTTTGTTTCCTGCAAAACTTTAATCCTTTCTGACTCAATGCCCTCTCTAACATAGAGAGCAACCCCTCCACCAATTTGATCAGCTCTATCATTACGATATAGTTTGTACCCAGGTATCACAGTGTCCCACTGGTTGTCGTCCTTCCACCATGTCTCTGATGTTCCAATCATATCTAACCTTTCATTTAGTGCTATATATTCTAACTCTCCCATCTTATTTTTTAGACTTCTAGCATTTGCATACAAGCATTTTAGAGAATGTATTTTATCCATATTAATTTGTCTGTTAGACATGAGTAATTTGGGATCTTTAAGCTCTGTCTGCTCCATACTTGAGGGCATTTGGGCTACTTTACTCTTTTGTGGAATCTCTCTGCTTTTGATAGTATCCTTCAAAGATACATTCTTCCGAACCATCTGCTCTTGGGCGACTGTCGGCTTTCCCCTAATATCTAGTTTAAAAGCTGCTCTATCTCCTTTTTAAAGGTTAATGCCAGCAGCCTGGTTCCATCCCGTTTAAGGTGAAGCCCATCCCTTCGGAAGAGCCCCTCCTTTCCCCAGAATGTTCCCCAGTTCCTAACAAATCCAAACCCCTCATCTCTGCACCATTGTCTCATCCACGCATTGAGACTCCGGAGCTCTGTCTGCCTTTTGGGTCCTGCGCGTGGAACAGGAAGCATTTCGGAGAATGCTACCCTGGAAGTTCTGGATTTCAACTTCCTACCTAAAAGCCTAAATTTAGCCTCCAGAACCTCCCTACCACATTTTCCTATGTCATTGGTACCAACATGTACCAAGACAGCAGACTCCTCCCCAGCACTATCTAAGACCTTATCTAGGTGGCGCGTGAGGTCCGCTACCTTCGCACCAGGCAGGCATGTTACCAGGCGATCCTCACGTCCACCAGCCACCCAGCTATCTACATGCCTAATGATCGAATCACCAACTATAACGGCTGTCCTAACCCTTCCCTCATGGGCACATGGCCCTGGAGAAACTTCCTCGGTGCGAGAGGGTTTTACATCACCTGGAGGACAGGTCCTAGTTACAGGATCACTTCCTGCCACACCAGGGTGATGCTCTCCTGTCACGTGACCTCTCTCCTCCATGGCAACAGGGATGCTGCCAGACTGGAGGTGGGACTTCAGGACTATATCCCTGTAGGTCTCGTCTATGTACCTCTCTGTCTGTCTTATGCTTTCCAAGTCTGCTACTTTAGCCTCTAGAGAACGGACTCGTTCCCTGAGAGCAAAGAGCTCCTTGCACCTAGTGCACACGTAAGACCTCTCACCAACTGGGAGAAAATCATACATGTGACACTCAATGCAAAAGACTGGAAAGCCCCCATCCCGCTGCTGGACTGCTGTCTGCATCTTAGTTTTAAGTTTGTGTTTAGATCTAAGTTCTTTACTTACTAAGGGTTGCTATGGATATTTATACTAATAAAACTGAACCTAATACGTGTAATATACCTTGTTAACCTGAAGCTTAACTAATCTCAGGTCCTTAGTGTATGACTGATTTGGGTAATGAGCTTCACCTGAGAGCACCTCCTGTCTTTTAAGATGTGTAAGTACCTATAAAGCTACGATTATCCCAGGGTTGGTGGGAATTAACACTTATTAAAAGAGGGCTGCTACACAGTACCCTGTCTTGTGCTGCTGAGGTAAGCTATATTCTGATTTGATTTAAATTATAGCTCTTAGCTGCTGCTAGGCTCTAACTTCTTATGAAATTTAAAGTACAAGCTCTCTGCTGGGTTCTAAATGTAACCAGAAAGCTCTCTTCTGTGTTTTAAATTTAAACTAAAAGAACTTTGCTGATGCTAGGCCCTGAGTGACTATTAAATGTAAACTACAAGCTCTCTGCTGGGTTCCAAATGTAACCAGAAAGCTCTCTTCTGTGTTTTAAATTTAAACTAAAAGTACTTTGCTGTTACTAGGCCCTGAGTGACTATTAAATTTAAAGTACAAGCTCTCTGCTGGGTATGAAATGTAACCAGAGAGTTCTCCTCTGTGTTTTAAATGTAAACTTAAACTGCTGCTACTAGGCCCTGACTGATTTAACAAAAATAGTGGATCACAGATTAATTAGCTTTAATACAAAGAATTCCTTTTAGAAAATTACCAGAAGTAAATACTCACAGTTGCAGATCTCCCTCCAGAAGCAACAGTCCCCCTTACCAGTCAATCTGCAGTTCTGAGGCACACCCATTCGTTAGTCTGCCTTGACAAATGCACTAAATCAACCACCTTTTGCAGGAGGCACCACAGCAAAATTGGCTTTCCAGGCTGCAGGTCAGAGTTGCCTTGGCTGGCTGACAGAGTCCCACTGTCTGCTGGAGCAGTCTGTACCATGCAGCCAGACTGGCACACTGTCAGGCGCAGATCCTCCTTGCCCCAGGTTGGGTAGGGTCACCGTCAGGTCAGCATCCAGGGCTGGCCAATCCACTAGGTGAGCTAGGCGGCCGATGGCCACAGCACACCTGACTGACTGTCCCACCCCCCCCCCCTCCCTTGCTGCCGCCGATTCCATGGGGGGGGGGGGCAGGCAGCAGCAGTATTTCCAAAAGTGGCTGCTTTTTGCCGCCACTTTCTTGCCTGCAGCAGGCCATGTCCTTCAGCACACGGGACCTGCCACTTTTGATTCCCTTCTGACGGAGGGGAGCTCAGAAGTGGCAGACCATGAGTTCTAAACACCACATCTGGTCCATTGATGAATCTTCATCTTACCGGTTGGAAGAAGTCTATATACTTCTCCAGGACCAAGCAGGAAGTCAGTCCTCACATATGGGTGGCGTCGACGGAGCCCCCATGCGGAGCATTTCCCCAGCTTTCAAAGAAAGTCTTTGGGAATGCAGCCACGCATGCGTGGTCCCCTTCCTGCCCAAAGGTGCCGTCTTGCTCAGTCTTCTTTTTTCCGTGGAGCCCTACGGACGTCTGTCCTTGTCACCCATGAAAAAAGTTGATTTTTCTGCGTTAAGTCGAGTTTTTTTCTTCGGTTCGACGTTGGTTCCTTTCCTGCCTGGATTCGGTACACCGGTGCTGAGCCCGGATCTCTCTCTTCGTTTTTTGTCCTTAGAGACCGCGTTCGCGCCTTTTTTCTTTTCCCTGGCAACCCGATTTTTTGATCTTGCAGGGGCCCTTTTTCCCCCGATGGCTGCCAGTGGCTTTAAGAAGTGTGATCAGTGCAAGAAACTCATGTCTCTCACCGACACACATGACTGCTGCCTCCAGTGCCTGGGGTCAGACCATGATTCTACCATCTGTAGCCCCTGTGGCAAAATGTCTTCGAAGGCATTACGGAGTCGTCAGCACCAGCGTGAGAGGATCTTCTCTGACTCTGCCTCTGGACGGGTCCGGACTTCATCAGAGGCCTCGACATCTCGGGAATCTTGACCCCGAGCATCGTCGGGGCTCCTCTGAGAGGGAGTTCCCCTCGAGGGAGCATCAAAGGAATCAGAAACCCGCGAGGGCGGCATCAGTGGACGCTCTTGGCTCCTCGAGGGCCAGGTCGCATAGCCCCGATCGCCGTCCCGGGTCTTTGGAGTCAGAGAGGCCTGCAAAGCATCCTCGTGTAGAGTCGGGGCCCGAGTCGGAGGCTGCTGGGTCTCCTGAGCTTGGACTCAGGTTGACGGCCTTGGAGAGCAGATTGTCTGCCTTCATGGAGCAGTAGCGGGTGCTGATCGCCGGTCTCACCGGCGCATCTGCCCCAACCACCGGGACATCGACATCCAAGTCGACCCCGGAGGCCGAGCCGATCCTCGAGACCATGCGAACTCGAGTCACTCCTTGGCTGAAGTCACCCTCGGCCTCCCGTTCGGGACCGAGGTCGTCGACGCCGGTACCCTCGGCATCGGGGCGGATGGCGTCGGTGCCCGCCTGCTCGGAGCCGCTCGATTCCTCCTCGGAGGAATCGGCATGGGAAACTGAGAAGGAGGAGTCCCCTGACACCTTCCGGACTCGGTGCGTCCCTTCGGACTCACCGGGATCCGAGCCTCGGACAAGGTTCCCCCCGGAGGATACCCGGTTCTCGGATTTCATAAGGGACATGGCCAAAGCATTGGCATTCCCTGCGGACCCCGAGGAGGAGCCTCGAGCCGAGGAGCTCTAGGCTCTGCAGTATGACTCTCCTCCCAAGGAGGCCTTTACTGTCCCGGTTCCTCCGATGCTGGAGCGGTTGCTCTTCCGCATGTGGGAGGCGCCGGCCTCGATGCCGGTTCTAAGCAAGCAGGTCGATTCCATCTATCGAGTCCGCAAGAGCCCCAGGTTTCAAAAGGCACAGCTACCGCACCACTCCATGGTTGTGGAATCGGCCATGCATCGCCTGAAGAGTCAGAAGATGCACTCCTCGGTGCCTCCCGGCAGGGAAGCCCAGAACCTGTATGCCCTCGATAGAAAGTGCTTCCATGGCTCTATGCTTGCTTGCCGCGTCCAGACCTACCAGCTCTACATGGGCATGTACCTTTGAGACCTGGCAAAGGAGATTGCCGGGTTCTCTACTGGTCTGTCTGAGGAACCTTTGCAGAGGTTCAAGGCCTTGTCTTCTGGTATTCGAGAGTGCTCGAAATTTATATCTCGAGCAGCCTACGATGGATTTGAGGCTTCGGCCCGGGTAGCAGGGGCCGGCATCGGTGCACCCTCCAGGCCTGGCTACAATCCTCGGACCTCGAGCCATGGGTACAGGACAAGTTGGTCAGTGTCCCTTGCCGAGGTGGAAACCTCTTTGGCAAGCACATGGCCGAAAAGGCTGCAGAACTCGAGACCGAGACTCTTACCCGGACAAGACTGTCCAGGAAAACCTCTGCCCCGTCTCAGAAGAAGAAGGGCTCGGGGAAAAAGACCTTTTACCCGAGGAAGACCGCTGCCTACAAAACCTACCCTCACTACCAGGCCTCTGCAGCTCCCCAACAGGGCCAGCAGGCCAAGGGGCAGGGTCATGGGCCCCGTAGGCAGAAGGCTCTCAAGCCTCCTACTCCGGCTCCTGCTCAGCAGGGAGGGAGTTTTTGACTATGCCAGCATAGCCTCTCCTCCTCTCCAGAGCACAGGAGGTCGGCTGACCCTGTACGCAGACAGGTGGCCAGCCATCACAGGGGATACTTGTGTGTTAAGCATCATCGAAAGGGGCTATCTGCTCCACTTCACCCAGATACCCCCCTCCTACTTTCCAGGGGAGCCTCCAAGACCCCCTCTGCACAGAAACTTACTCCTTCAGGAGTTGGAAGGTCTACTAAGGGACCAGCCGGTGGAACCGGTGCCTCACCACCTGGAAGGGCAAGGCTTCTACTCGAGGTACTTCCTGGTACCAAAAAGAACAGGAGTCCTCAGACCCATCCTGGACCTGAGAAATCTGAACAAGTTTCTGGAGAGGGAAAAGTTCAAGATGCTTACCCTTGGAATCTTACTGCCCTACCTCCAGCAGGGAGATTGGCTATGCTCCTTAGACCTGAAGGATGCTTATACTCACATCCTCATCTATCCAAGTCACAGACAATTTCTCAGATTTGTGGTGGGAGGAAAGCACTTCCAGTACAGAGTGCTTCCTTTCGGTCTCACCTCCGTCCCAGGGTTTTTACAAAATGCCTGGCGGCGGTTGCGGCCTACCTCAGGAACCAGGGGATCTTTGTGTTCCCTTACCTGGACGACTGGCTTATCAGGGGCCAGTCTCCGCAAGAGGCCAGACAGGCCACCTTCAGAACCATATCCCTGCATCAGCACCTGGGGTTCATCATAAACTTCCCCAAGTCCACTTTAGTCCCCTCACAGGACGTGGAATTCATAGGAGCAAGATTGGATACCATCCATGCAAAGGCCTATTTGCCTGTGGACAGAGCTCACCGGCTGATAAAGTTGACCGGCCAGTTTCGGGTGAACTCTCTGGTCTCGGCCAGACACTTTCTCCGGCTCTTAGGTCACATGGCTTCTACAGTGCATGTCACCCCACATGCCCAGCTGCACATGAGGCCGGCTCAGTGGCACCTCAGGGCGCAGTGGCTGCAGGCCACAGGAAAATTGACAGACAGAATAAAGGTGTCCAAACTCTTGGTGGACTCCTTACGCTGGTGGAGAGGCATCTCCCAAATCTGGTTGGGGGTGTTCCTTTTCAGGCCTCCCCACACACTCAGGTACTTACAACTGATGCTTCCCTGCAGGGCTGGGGGGCACACTTCCAGGGGGCCTGCACCCAAGGCCTGTGGTCTCCGTGGGAGGCCGCCCAGCAGATCAACCTGTTGGAATTGAGGGCCATTCAACTAGCCTTACGGACTTTCTCTCAGATCCTGTCTCACCAATCTGTCCTAGTTCAGACGGACAACCAGGTGGCTATGTTCTACGTCAACAAGCAGGGAGGCACGGGATCCAGACTTCTGTGCCTGGAAGCACAAGCCCTCTGCTCCTGGGCTGTCAATCAGGGCATGCCCCTCAGTGCGGTCTACCTCCCAGGCCAGGAAAACTACCTGGCAGACAGGCTAAGCAGACTCCTGCAGCCTCACGAGTGGCAGTTGGATCCTCTGGTAGTTCAGCAGATCTTTCTGAAGTGGGGTCTTCCGACCATGGATCTTTTTGCCAGTCCGCTGAACCGGCAATTACCCAGGTTCTGTTCCAGGCAGCCGCATCCCTCGAGAACAGCGCCAGATGCATTCCTGATCCCCTGGTCAGAGAGCCTGCTGTATGCTTTTCCTCCCACACCTCTGGTGGCCCAGACTCTATTCAAAATCCAGCAGGACCGAGCCACGGTAATCCTGATAGCCCCCAGGTGGCCCAGGCAGCCGTGGTTCCCTCTTCTTCTGCAGTTGGCAGTGGATACTCCACTTCCTCTGGGGTTGCAACCCGACCTTCTGACTCAGGATCAAGGGTCCCTCTTGCATCCCAACCTCAGATCCCTCAATTTGATGGTCTGGCTGCTGAAAGGGTAGTCCTTGCTCCCTTGCTACTATCAAGGGAGGTTGAAGAGGTGGTGTTGGCCTCCAGGAAGCATTCCACTAGGAAGGCCTATGCTCTGAAGTGGCATAGGTTCTCTACTTGGTGTTGTCAACAACAAGAGGACCCCTTCTCCTGCTCTGTCCAGGTGGTGCTATAATACCTGCTCCACCTTTCCAACCTAGGGCTTCAGTCCAACTCTGTCCGGGTTCACCTCAGTGCCCTCTCAGCTCACCACTCGCCGGTGGATGGACAATCTCTCGGGCCACCCTCTGGTATCTCGCTTTCTCAGAGGTCTGCTTCTGCTTAAGCCTCTTATTCGTCCACCGGCCACTGAGTGGGATCTCAATGTGGTCTTGCAGCCACTGACTCGCCCACCTTTTGAGCCGATGGCAACCTGCCATTTGCGTTTCCTCTCCTGGAATGTGGTGTTCCTTGTTGCACTCACCTCGACTAGGCGGGTGAGTGAGCTTCAGGCCCTGGTCTCGGATAGGCCGTATTCCAGATTCTATAGGAACAGGGTAGTCTTGCGGACTCATCCTAAGTTCCTTCCAAAGGTAGTGTCCTCCTTCCACCTCATCCAGGAGGTGGTACTTCCAACGTTCTTTCACAGGCTGCACGCCAGTAGAGCCGAAACTGTCTTGCATACCCAGGATTGTAGAAGGGCACTGTCCTTTTACCTAGAACTTACGCAGGGGCATAGAAGGGCTTCTCAGCTCTTCATTTCCTTTGACCCTAATAAATTGGGGTTGCCCATCACTAAGCGTACGTTGTCCATTTGGGTGGCAGACTGTATCGCCTAGGCGTACAGGGCAGCCAGCCTCTCCCTGGAGGGTCGAGTCACGGCTCACCGGGTCAGGGCGAAGGCCGCATCAGTAGCTCACCTCCGTTCTGTTCCGTTGGCAGACATCTGCCGAGCCGCTACTTGGTCTTCAAGCCAGACTTTTGTGGACCACTACTGCCTCGAGAGGGAGTCCCGTAGGGACAGTGCTTTCTGGCAAGCGGTACTCCGTAATCTCTTTGAGGTTTAGGCAACTCCTACCCTCCGGCCCTGGTGTTGGGCTACCGTTCAGGTGTGGTCTCGGAGAAGTTTCTCTCACTGTTGCTGAGGCTCTAGAGGGTGCTCTATTTTTCAGCCTGGGTTCCTGGTAGCCCAGAGCTAGGGAGTCACCCATATGTGAGGACTGACTTCCTGCTTGGTCCTGGCGAAAGAGTAGTTACTCACCTATAACAGGTGTTCTCCAGGAGCAGTAGGAATCAGTCCTCACAACCCTCCCTCCTCCCCTTGGAGTTGCAGTTGTATATAGTTCATTTTCTTTTTGTGCTGTCTTTTATCTATGCCATTTTACTGAGCAAGATGGCTCCTTTGGGCGGGAAGGGGACCGCGCATGCGTGCCTGCATTCCCAAAGGCTTTCTTTGAAAGCTGGGGAAATGCTCCGCATGAGGGCTCCGTCGACGCCGACGTCACCCATATGTGAGGACTGATTCCTGCTGCTCCTGGAGAACACCTGTTACAGGTGAGTAACTACTCTATTTGAGTTACTAGTACAGAGGCAGCAATGCACAGAAATAGCCATTCATGCTCATATTTTTTTAAACTAATCCTAAACTCAGAGCTATCCCATTTTGGCACTGTTGGATGTCACAGCTCATTTGTGTAGCTGATTTATCCTGCTGTCCTCAAACAACAACACTGAGGCTGGATTATTTCATGACTAGCAAGACCAGCACATTTTAATGATTAGAACGGATGTTAGCAATTCATAATTAAGAATTTTTTCCCTTGTTCTAGGACTATCGTTGCACTTGTGTACAATGTACTGAAAACGTTAATGGAAATGAATGGAAAGCTCTTTGATGAGCTTACAAGTTCATACAAAGCAGACAAACAGCGGTATGCAGGTTTTTCCCCATCTTTTTGATTATTTTGAATATGATACAAAACTGTGTATATACAGATTAATTCCTTCTTAGGAAAAAAAATAATTAAAACTAATTGTATTAATCTAATTTGCTAATGTGACTTTTGGCAAAGACAGCTCTTAGTAGTAATGTAATGAAAAGAACATTAGGTGATATCTACACTTTACTGGTTCTTCAATATCAGCTAAATTCAAGATGTACCTATTAAAGCAAGTGTTTGAACTTCTAGGATAGGCTGACCAAACAAGAGGCGCTCTGTGCTGTCTCCGCCTGGAAGACTGTACTAGTACCGTGTTTCCCCAAAAATAAGACCGGGTCTTATATTTATTTTTGCTCCAAAAATAGCACTAGGGCTTATTTTCGGGATAGGGCTTATTTTTTTTACTGATGCCGGTAGCACTTGCTGATTGGCTGCCATCTCCTGACAGTCAGCCAATCAGTGAAGTGTTACCACAGAGCGCACAGGGAAGCAGTGGATGCGGGCAGCGACAGCCCCTTGGAGAGAAGGAAGAGGCCCGCAGCGCAGAGACAGCACCGGCAGCTGATTGGCTTTGGTGGGAGGACCGGGGAGCAGCTTTCCTCCTGCTCCACTCCCCGACGCGATCAGCTCTGCCGGTGCTGTGCTGCGCTGCGGGCCTCTTCATTCCAAAGGGCTGTATTTCCTTTTTTGCTGCTGATTGGCTTTGGTGGGAGGACCGGGGAGGAGCTTTCCTCTTGCTCCACTCCCCGACGCAGTCAGCAGCAAAAAAGGAAATACAGCCCCTTGGAATGAAGAGGCCCGCAGCGCAGCACAGCACCGGCAGAGCTGATCACGTCGGGGAGTGGAGCAGGAGGAAAGCTCCTCCCCGGTCCTCCCACCAAAGCCAATCAGCAGCAAAAAAGGAAATACAGCCCCTTGGAATGAAGAGGCCTGCAGCGCAGCACAGCACCGGCAGAGCTGAACGCGTCGGGGAGTGGAGCAGGAGGAAAGCTCCTCCCTGGCGGGGGGACCCCCCCCCAGGTACCGAATCTGTCCGTCCGTCGATGATCTGCACTAGGTCTTAGTTTCAGGGTAGGGCTTATATTACAGAAATCACTGAAAAACTTGCTAGGGCTTATTTTCGGGGTAGGTCTTATTTTCGGGGAAACACGGTATGCTTGACTCTTTAGAATGATTGTCCTTTCTGCTGTTTGCAAGTGCTGCATGTTTTTTTTACCTTGCTTCTCTCTTCTGCTGTCCTGTTGATTGATTAGTGTTCCTTTCACCCTCTCAATTTCTTTTTAATTTGAATTTGTAAATCACTTTGCATGCCCGGGAAAAGGCGGTATAGTAAGTTGAATAAACCAATGTATAATGTTCCAAAAGAAATGGAGCCAGGTTGGTACAAACTACAGCATTTCACCCTCCACTAACGGGAACAAGGACGCCAGTTCAAAAAAGACTCTGGGATGACAACTTGGCATGACCTGGAAGAAAATGACCACTGATCTAACATTACCTCACCTTGAACTCTATTGTACAAATACATAAAGATTTCTTTGAATATCCTCTGTCCTTATAAAGTTGCAACATAAGATTAGTATTTGGAACCCAGTAGATAGGCCATTCTGTTCTTGTGAATAGTTTATTATAATGTTTGTCTGTTTGTGCAGTAATAGCCAGTAATTGCTCCAGATTCTGGTAATAGTGTATTCTTTTATGTGTGCAGTGTAAAGCTGCATGCTTCATTAATATATTGCATGGTGGTGGTTACAAAAGTTAATCTGTCAAAATGAAATTTTCATTGAATAAACTTTGATCCTTCCCCCACACTTCAAGGTATTTTAAAATTGCATCTGCTAGCATAGTGTTACTGAAAGTAAACCAATTTTGTATACTTAGCTGACTTCTTAAAATGACAAAATTGTTCTCCGGGAACAATCAGGAAGTCAGTCCTTACATATGGATGACATCAGCATCAACGGAGCCCACGCAGTAACCACTCCCCAGCTTTCATAAAAAGCCTTTAAGAGTTCTACCGCGCATGCGTGGTCACCTTCCCACTCAAGGGTGCCATCTTACCTCAGTCTTCTTTGTTCTGCGGATCCCATCAGATGCTTGTCTGTTCTCGGGGGGAAAAAACTTGATGTTTTCCTCACTTGCTTTTTTTTTTCTGTGCAATTCTTTGCTCAATTGCATACCGTTACCTTCCTGTACATGGAATCGTTGCTTCCTCGGTGTCATGTTTTTCTCTGGTTCCTTCTCTTTTTTCTTCGCTCCGTGCACAGGTTTTTTTCTTGCACCCTTCCTTTTTCCTGCGATGTCAGTGGTTTTAAGAAGTGCAGTAGTTGTGCCCACACTATGTCCATAATGGACCGGCATTACTGCTGCCTTCAATGCTTCAGGGCCAACCATGACAACCCCACTTGCCCACTATGTCTCCAGATGAGACAAGCAAGGGTCTGAGGAATCGTGAAAGTCAGTAAGGGGTGCTGTTTGGCCTCAAGGACTCATCTTCATCCCCAGCCTCAACCCCTGGGGGCCGCAGCGGAGTCACCATTCTCACATGGTGACTGTACCCACTCTGAGCCCTGGGTTCACGGAGCATCGGATCTGGGATCATCTGCAGAAGATCATCCCCAGAAGGACTGGGTTCCGCCATATTCTACATCGAAGGCCGGTGCCAGCATCAAGGGTAAGACCCATGGTCACCTGCACCACAGTCCTCTGTGCGATGGCCTGGAGCAGTCCTCATAGCTGCCATGGCAGGAGGAGACTCCCTCTAACTTGCAGGGCTGTAAGAAGCTCACTGAGGACATCATCGGTGAGTCCCCATAACTGGTGTTGGGCCCAAGGCCATCAGAGCCCGCGTTAGTCGCTGCAGTGCCCTCTGCCCTCGAGGCTAGGATGGCTTCCTTGGAGTGTAGCCTTGTGGCTTTCCTCCAGCAGCTTATTGCCTTGATGCCTGCTGCCTCCATTTCCTTGGGTTTGACCACTGGTCCCTCTACCGCAGGGGCATTGCTGGCAGAGGTGCAGCTGGTTTCGGAGCGGTTCAGGTTGAGTTCTAATGCCAGGGCTCAATCCCGTTCCCAATCTGCTCACCTTTCTTCCCTGCCGAGAAAGTTGGGTTTTGAGTGCCGAGAGCCTCTGCCCCTGGCTAACCCCACTGGGCATCGCCGCAGTAACAGTTGATGGTTTGAACTCCTTTTTGAGTCTGATTTTGAATGGAAGACGAATCTCCCAAGACCATTTGGCACCGCAATGCTCCTTTGGACCAGTCTCCTCCACAGGACTGTTGGCGGTTTCCCTCCCAAGAACCTCTGCTTCCTGGACCTTGTCCGGGGCATGTCGTGGGCATGATGGAGTTGCTGACCAAGACCAGGCTGTCACGGAAGACTGCTGATCCTTCCCAATGGGAGGCTTCGGAGAAAAAGATCTTCTACCCAAAGAAGATGGCCTATGGACAATACCCCCAGTATCTGGCCTATCAGGCTCCCCCACAGGGGCAGCAGGCCAAGGGCCAGGAGCAGGGCCTCCATAGGCCTAAGGCTCCCAAACCCCAGACAGTGCCTCCGCTGAAACCTGGTGGGGGCTTTTGACTCCTTGGACATAGCCACTCTTCTCCAGGAGGGTCAGCATCCGCTCCACATGGGGGGCATCTGGTGTTCTTCACTCACCAGCATCACTACCGACGCCTGGCCGTTAGAGGTTGTGGAAGACAGACACCTCCTCCACTTCGAGCAGGTGCCACTGCTCTTCTATCCAAGGGAAGTTCCTGATGGACCCCCTCCATCAAGAACTTTCAGCTGGAACTCGCCAGTCTCCTCCACGATGAGATGGTGGAGTTTGTCCCCCAGTCTCAGATAGGAGAGGGATTCTACTCCTGTTACTTCCTGGAGGGTTTCAACCCATCTTAGACATGTGAGACTTCAACCGTTTCCTGGTGAAAGAAAAGTTCCAAATGGTCTCCCTTAGAACATTGCTGCCCTACCTCCAGCAGGGAGATTGGCTCTGCTCCTTGGATCTCAAAGATGTTTATATCCATATCCCGATCATCCCATGCCTCGGCAGTACCTCCAGTTCATCATCAGAGGCTGCCACTACCAGTACAGAGTCCTGCCCTTAGGACTGGCATCCACTCCCAGGGTATTCACAAAGTGCTTGGCAGTGGTCACTGCCTTTTTGAGGATGCAAGGCATGTTAGTCTTCCTGTATCTGGACGACTGGCTCAACTGAGGTAGCACACCCAACGAGGTCTCTCATGCAGTGCACTGGCACCATCCTCGTACTCGAATACTTGGTTTGTTATCAATTATCCCAAGTCTCACTTGCAGCCCATGCAGCGCCTCAGGTTCATCGGTGCCCTTCTTGACACTGCTCAAGCCAGTGTGTTCCTTCTGACCAACAGGGCCCGACAACTGTCTGATCTTGCCCAGACAGCGAGTGCCAGCACCTCTGTCTCGGTTCGCCTCATGCTGCGCCTCCTGGGTCACATAGCTTCCATGATTCATGTCATGCCATACGCTCACCTCTGCAGCAGGCCCAGTGGAGCCTATTCACTCAATAGATGTAGGCAACGGGGCACTTAGAGGACAAGATCCATGTGACCCTGCCGTTTGCCAAATCCCTCATCAGGTGGGGGAGGAGCCATTGGGATGGCCTTCATACCCAGGGCATCTGGTCGCAGGTCAAAACTCAACTGCACATCAACCTCCTTGAGCTCTGGGCAATTGCAAAGTCCCTAAGGTTGTTTCAAACCTACCTAGCCAACCAGATGTGCTAGTATAGACAGATAATCAAGTGTCAATGTTCTACCTGAACAAGCAGGTTGGAACGGGCTTGTACCCCCTTTGTCGGGAGGCAGTCTGCCTCTGGAATTCCTCCATCAGTCAGGGCATGCTCCTCAGTGAGGTGTACCTCCCTGGGCAGGACAATGCCTTAGTGGATAAGCTCAGCTGGGTGCTCTAGTGGATTTTATATGAGAGACCATGCTTAGATACTGATCAAGGACTATTCCAAGATATTTGACTTCGTTTTTGACCGCTAGTTCATAATCCTTTATGTGGAATATTTTTGGGGAGTGAGGTTTTGGTTTGAATACATGACAGAGAAGGCCGCTGAGTTGGAAACTGCCTTTTGAGGAAGACCACTGACCCTGTTCAAAAGAAGGCCTCTGATAAGTCTTTTTACCCAAAAAAGAGAAAGTGGTACAGTATGTAAATCGCGTACCATTCCTACCAACAACCCCAAAAGGAGCAACGGCTTAAACCTCAGGGCCAGAAGCAGTACCACAAGCCTAAGGCCCTTCAGCCCCAGCCAGTGCCGCAACCACAGCCTGATGTGGGTTTTTGACTCCTGCATGAGGATCATGGCTCATCAGTACCTCTACTTCATGCTCGGCGGGCAGCATTAGCAATACAGGGTGCTACCCTTCGGCCTTGCCTCCGTCCCACGGGTCTTCCAAAATGCTTGGCGGTCGTCACTGCCTTTCTTCGGACCCAGGGCATCTTTGTTTTCCCTTACCTGGATGACTGGCGCAACACTGGATGAGGTCCAGCATTCTATGACTTTCACCATTCAAGCACTGGAGCAGTTAAGGTTTGTCATCTACCCAAAATCCCACTTTCAGCCCTCTCAGCGCCTTGAATTCATTGGAGCTCTTCTCAATACTTCTCTGACTCAAGCCTTTCTCCCGACAGCCTGGGACTAGCACCTAGCTGCCCTGGTGCACAAGTTCCAATGTTAGAAACACAGAAACATGATGACAGAAAAAGACCACAAGGCCCATCTAGTCTGTCCTTCCATAACAACAACTACAACAGTCCACTTTTTACCTTTAGAGATCCTCTGTGTTGGTCCCATGCTTTTTTGAATTCAGTTACTGTCCTCATCTTTACCACCTCCACTGGGAGACTATTCCACGGATCCACTACTCTTTCCGTAAAGAAATATTTCCGCATATCACTCCTGAATCTATCTCCCTTCACCCTCATCCCATGTCCCCTCGTCGCAGAACTTGCTTTCAATTGAAAGAGGCTCTCTCCCTGAACATTTATGCCACGGAGGTATTTAAACATCTCAATCATATCACCTCTATCCCGCCTTTCCTCTAAGGTGTACATATTAAGATCCTTAAGTCTGTCCTCATATGCTTTATAATGAAGACCACTATTCATCTTAGTAGCAACCCTCTGCACCGACTCCATCCTGTTCACATCCTTTTGAAGGTGCGGTCTCCAGAATTGCACACCATACTCCAAATGAGGTCGCACCAAAGACTTATACAGAGGCATTATCACCTCCTTTTTTCTGCTAGCCATTCCTCTCCGTATGCACCCAAGCATCCTTCTAGCTTTTGCCGTCGCCTTTTCTACCTGTTTAGCTACTTTAAGATCATCGGACACAACTACGCCTAGGTCCCGCTCTTCTTTAGTGGACAAAAGTACTTCACCTCCTATACTGTATTGCTCCCTTGGATTGCTGCAGCCCAAATGCATGACCTTACATTTTTTAACATTAAATCCCAGTTGCCAAATTCTAGACCATTCTTCAAGCTTAGCCAGATCCCTCCTCATGTTATCTACACCTTCCTGGGTGTCTACTTTATTGCAGATTTTGGTATCATCCGCAAAGAGGCAAACCTTACCCGACAGCCCTTCCGCTATATCACTAACAAAGATGTTAAAAAGAATCGGACCAAGGACAGATCCCTGGGGTACACCACTGGTAACATCCTTCTCCTCAGAGTGAGCTCCATTTACTTGTACTCTTTGTCGCCTCCCACCCAACCAATTTCTAACCCAAGCAGTAACTTTAGGGTCCATCCCTAGGGTGCTCAGTTTGTTTATAAGTCGCCTGTGAGGAACAGTGTCAAAGGCTTTACTGAAATCTAAATACACCACATCTAGAGCTCTCCCTCGGTCCAACTCCCTGGCCACCCAGTCAAAGAAATCAATCAGATTTGTCTGACAAGACCTACCTCTGGTGAATCCATGCTGCCTCGGATCCTGTAATCCGCCGGACTCCAGAAACCTCACTATTTTCTCTTTCAACAGCGTTTCCATTAATTTACTCACCACTGAAGTTAAACTAACCGGCCTGTAGTTTTCAGCCACATCCTTACTTCCGCTTTTGTGTAAAGGCACCACATGAGCCTCTCTCCAGTCCTTTGGCACCACTCCCGACTCCAACGAGGCATTGAAAAGGTCAGTCAGTGGAGTTGCTAGAAGGTCCCCAAGTTCCCTCAGTATTCTAGGGTGTACCCCATCCGGTCCCATCGCTTTGTCTACTTTAAGTTGAGCTAGTTTCTCACGAACACAGTCTTCTGAAAATTGTTCAAGATGTCCCTCTCTTCTGTTCTTATTTGTGGGTGTTTTCTGAGGTCCTGCTCCTGGTTCTTCATCTGTGAACACAGAACAAAAATATTTGTTAAGCAATTCCGCTTTATCCTTATCAGCTTCTACATATTCCCCCCCCCTGCACCCTTGAGTCTGACATTACCACTTTTGCCCTTCCTCTTCTCACTAATATATCTGAAAAATGTCTTATCCCCCCATTTTATTGCATTGGCTATTTCCTCCTCCTTTTGAATCTTTGCCTTCTTGACTACTTTGCTAGCTTCTCTAAGTTTTTCCAAATACAGATGCCTGTCTTCCTCTCTCTGTGATCTCTTGTATTTCATGAAGGCCTCCCTCTTTTTCTTCACTTTTTCAGCTACTTCCTTCGAAAACCATAGCGGTCTCCTGTTCCTTTTGCCTTTATTTACCATTTTAGCAAAAAGGTTGGTTGCCTTTAAAATACCCCCTTTCAGTTTTGTCCACTGTTCTACATCCCCCAGCTGTTCCCATCCCACTAATGACTCCCTGAGGTATTGGCCCATCTTCGCAAAGTTAGTCTTCCTAAAGTCTAAGATCTTCACCTTGGAATGGATTCTAACAGCCCTAGTCCTAATACTGAACCACACCATCAGGTGATCACTGGATGCAAAATGATCTCCCACTACAACATCAGAAACACTTTCACCATTGGTAAGCACCAAGTCCAGTATGGCCCCTTCACGTGTGGGGTCTGTTACCAATTGCCTGAATAGTTCTCCCTGTAGAGAATCCAGGATCTCCTTACTCCTAGATGATACTGCAGCAGGAATGTGCCAATCAACATCTGGCATATTGAAATCTCCTAGCAGTAGCACAGTTCGACCAATGCTCCACTGTCCGTGTCACCCCCTCGGCCCACCTTCACATGGGTCAGGTGCAGTGGATGCTCTGCACGCAGTGGCATCAGGCGACTGGCTGTCTCTTGGACAACATCACGGTAACCACGCCACTGAGGAAATTCCTTTTCCGTTGGCAGGACCAACAGCACCTACTTGCGGGCCGTCCCTTCCAAGCCCTGTCGAATCAGAGAGTGCTGACTGCCTTCAGGCTGGGCTGAGGTGCACATTTGGATGACCTGTGCACACAGAATCTGTGGATGACTGCAAAGAGCCTCCATCAAATCCATTTCCTTGAGCTTGGGACCATTACCAATGCCCTACAAGTGTTCCAGGTCATCCTTACAAACTAACAACCAGGTAGCCATGTTCTACATCAACAAGTATAAGAACATAAGACAAGCCATATTGGGTTAGACCAAGATCCATCAAGCCCACTATCCTGTTTCCAACAGTGGCCAATCCAAGTCACAAGTACCTGGCAGATTTCCCAAAAAGGCACACAGGTTCCATAGTGCTCACCCTAGGGTAAGCAAGGTGGCACAGGCTCATATCTCCTCTGCTGGGAAGTAGTCTGTCTCTGGAAGTTTTCCTCCATGCACAACATGCTCCTCTGGGTGATTTATATTCCGGGAAAATTCAATGCATTGGCAGATCGACTCAGCAGAGTTCTCAAACTGCAAGAGTGGTTTCTGAACACCAGGGTAGCTGACTGCAGATCTGGGGCACCCCATCCATTGACCTTTCGCCACCCCTCACAACACCAAGCTTTTGCCGTTTTGCTCCAGGGTCCCCTGTAGAAATCAGATAGCCTCCGATGCCATCCTTCTGGTTTAGAGCGATAGCCTTATCTATGCCTTCCTGCCGACTCCATTAGTGGCCAAGACCCTCTTCAAACTAAAGGTGGACAAAGCCACCATGATACTTATAGCACTATGTTGGCCTAGACAGCCCTCATTTCCCGTGCTGCTTCAACTCTCCCGGAGGCCTTAGATTCCTCTCAGCTATGCCCTGGATCTACTAACTCAGGAGGAGGGGACCCTCCTCCATCCCAACCTCAAATCCCTATTGCTCATGGCTTGGATGCTAAGTGGATAACTCTTGCAGATTTCAGCTTACCAACAGATGTCAAAGATATTTTTCTTGCCTCCCGCAAGGACTCCACCAGATGTGCCTATGCTTTTAAGTGGCGCAGATTTTCACTCTGATGTGCGGCCAGGGCTTTAGGCTTCTTCTCTTGCTCTATGGAGATTATACTCTCTCACTTGCTCCATCTCTATAATTCTGGATTGAAATCTAACTCGGTCAGAGTGCACCCTGGTAGCTTACCACCATGCAATAGCTGGTAAGCCTCTTTCCATCCATCCTCTCATCGGACGAGGGTTCTTTAGTTGTCCCATTCCCTGATCCGGCTGCTGCCGGTTGCGTGGGACCTGAATGTTGTCCTTAGTCAGCTGCTCGCTCCACCCTTCAAGCCACTTGCCTCCTGTTCTCTCAGATTTCTTACCTGAAAAGTTATCTTTTTGGTAGCACTCACACTGGCGTGCAGTCATTGAGTTACAAGTTCTGGTAATGCATCCACTGTATACCAGGTTTCACAAGAATAGTGGTCCTTTGCACTCATTCCAAGTTGCTTCCTAAGATGGTTTCCACTGGTCCTGCGCAACTTTTTCCCCCAAGCCTCATGTCAACAGGGCTGAAGCCATCTAAACATTTTGGGTTATAGGAGAGCATCGGCTTTCTATCTGGAATGTACTAAAGCCCACTGTCGCTCCTCCTATCTCTTTATCTCTTTTGACCCCAACCGACTGGGTGTCACAGTCTCCAAACGCACCCTCTCCATTTGGGAGGCGGACTGCATTTCCTTTGCTGATGCCTAGACTGGTCTCGATTTGGACCGCCATGTCACGGCATACAATGTCCGAGCTATGACAGCTTCTGTAGCTAACCTCTGTTCTGTCTCTGTAGTACAGATTTGTAGGGCTGCTATGTGGTGGTCTGTCCACATTTTCACAGCTCACTACAACTTGGATGCAGATTCCTGGCGTGACAGCACCTTTGGCCATTCCAGCACCTCTTTGGGAAAATGCAAATACTTCCCATTGGCCCTTCTGTCCATCCAGGCTACCGTAGAGTCAAACTGATGTTGCCTCTGTTCGATGCTGACTCTCTGAACCATTCAGTGTTTTTCCACTGTTCTTCCTGGTTCTGGTTTTTCTGGTTGCCCCGTTGGGCTGTTTACAGGTTTTTTTCGGTAGCCTATAGCTTGGGAGTCTCATATGTGAGGACTGACTTCTTACTTGGTCCCAGAGAAAACGTAGTTATTCACCTGTAGCAGTTGTTTTTTAGGAGCAGCCAGAATTGGTCCTCACTACCCTTCCTCTTTCCCGTTGAATTATTCTCTTTTTTTTAAGCGTTATTAAGCTATATTGTAATACTGAGGTAAGATGGCTCCTTCGGGCAGGAAGACAAGCATGCATATGTGGTCAACTTCCCACAGGCTTTCTCTGAAAGCTGGGGAGCGTTTTTTGTGCAGCTCCATCAATGACGTCGCCCGTATGTGAGGACTGATTATTGCTGTTCCTGGAGAACAACTGCTACAGGTGCATAACTACGCTTTAGTTCATGGTAGCCAGCAATCTCAAGTCAATACAGGGTGCTGTCTATTGACCTTTCAGCACCGTTAAGGGGCATGCATACTAAAGGTTAACGTGTGTTAACTTTCATTAACACAAATTGAAATATACACCTAAGAGTTTTCATCAGGTGCTTAGCATCAGACCTAAGCAAATGGAAAATTCAGGTCTTCCCATACGTCGATGACTAGTGGCTGCACACCTAAAATCGAATGTGACCCAAGCCAAAGTACCAGTCACCTCCTAAGGCAAATAGGTTTCCTGTTAGATTACAAAAAAAATCCATTCTCAGACCCACCAAGGAGTTATTTATTTTATTTATTTCTGGGTATTTGGTATGCCACTTTCCAATTATTGTCAAAGCTGTTTACAATCAATCGTATCTTACCTGTTTGTTCACACCTCCAGAAATGATAGATTAGTGAGAGAAGACTTTCCTTGGATAAATCCATATTGACTTTGTCCCATAAAACCGTGACTGTATGTTCGGTAATTTTGTTCTTTATCATTTCTACTATTGTGCCCAGCACTGATGGCACTCACCAGTCTGTAGTTTCACGAAACCCTTTTTAAAAATTGGCATTACAATGACCATTCTCCAGTCTTCAGATAGTACAGCTGATTTAATGGTGGTTGATAGATCACTAATAGGTGTGCAATCTCATTTTTGAGTTCTTTAAACACCTTGGGATGAATATCATTCAGTTCAGCTGATTTGCTGCACTTCAGTTTATCAGATTGCTGTATTTACATCTAGCTTTATTGAGATTTGTTTTAATTCCTCTGATACATCACCTTTAAAGATAATTTCCGGCATGGGTAACTTCCCTACTTCGATTTCAGTAAAGACTGAAGCAAGAATTCATTCATTCCCTGTTATGGCCTTGTCCTCCCTTAGTGCCCGTTTTACCCCTTTATCTAATGGTTCGACTGACTCACAGGTTTTTTTTTTTGCTACGAATTTACCTGAAAAAAGTTTTATTATGAGTTTTTGCTTCCACGGCATGTTTCTTTTCAACATCTCTCTTCGCCTGCCATATCAATGCCTTGCATCTAACTTGCCATTGCTAATGTTTCCTATTTTGGTTACCATAAAAGTATTTGGAAGAGCCATGTACTTACTGGAAGACCACAATCAGTCAAGTACTACAAACATATGAATGGTTACTGGTCAGGGGACATAGCATTCAATCTTTTCAAAAAATGAACACCTCAAGTTTACCTTTTTGCCTCCATCCAAAACAAATTACCCTGTTCTATTCCAGAACACTAGCTCAAAACAGGATAGCCCAGGATGCATTAGCGATAGTGGACGTGCATATACCTAGTTCCATATTGCAGGAAGAACACTTTATTTTTTATCTTTATCTTTATTAAAACATTTGATAAACCGCTATGGCCGAAGCATTAAGCGGTGTACAATAAAAACAAAAGGTCCACGCTGCAAAACTATAGAAAAGAATGCCATAAATAATAGGAAAGCAAAGGAAAGACAGCACAAATAAATAAAAACCATATGGCTAAAACAGGAACTTCCAAAAGACCAAAACAGGACAAACAAAGAGAGACAGGACACCAAAACAAACAGTAAACAAAACAAAACCAGCAACAAATTCAGGGAGGGGTACTAGCGGGAAGATCAAAGGCTTGCTGAAACAGATGAGTTTTGAGTAGTGTCTTGAACTGGGGGTAGGAGGGTTCTAACTGGAGTGAAGATGGTAGTGAGTTCCAAAGGAGTGGGCCTAGAAAGAAGAAAGCAGAGTGTCGGGCTTGTGATGGGGAGGGTAGCGATAAACGGTTAGCATGAAAGGACCGAAGTTGGCGATAGGGTGTATGGAGGGAAATAAGGCCTGCAAGATACAAAGGATTGCCGGTATAGATAGTGCGGTGAATCAAAATGAGGAACTTATACTGAAACCGAAAACGGAGGGGCAACCAGTGCAGGCGAGGAAGAATGGGAGTGACATGGTCGAAACGATGGGTAAAAGTGATAAGGCAGGCCGCGGTATTTTGGATAGATTGTAAACGCTGAAGCTGATAGTTCGGAAGATTAGCTAGAAAAACGTTGCAGTAATCGAGTCTACTAATGACTAGAGCTAGAACAGGAGTAACCAAAGAATCAAATGAAAGAAGGGAACGAATGGCTCTAATCTGACGTAAGGCCGCAAATGATCAGCGAGTGAGAGAAGAAATGTGGGTATGAAAAGAAAGCGAGGAGTCAAGAATGACTCCCAGGTAACGGAAAGAAGAGACAAGAGGAATAGGGGTTGAATCAATCATGGGAGCAACAGAAGGACAGGAACCAGTAAGAGATACCCACATAGCTGTGGATTTTGAAGGATTTAAATGAAGGAAATTTTGGGAAAGCCAGGAAGCAATATGGGAAAGACAGTTATTCAATTGGGAGATATCCGGAGTGAGTGGAGAAACATGACAGAGGAGGATAATGTCATCAGCGTAAATATATGGAGATACAGGGTACTGCTGAATCAAGAGAGGCAAAGGAGCGAGAAAGATGTTAAATAGTAAAGGAGAAAGAACAGACCCCTGAGGAACACCGCAAGTGAGTGGAAGAGAGGAGGAGGAATGGCTACCAGACTGCACAGTGAATGAACGAGCTGTGAGGAAGGAACGAAACCATTGTAAGACAGTGCCCCGCAGCCTAAGATCAGATAAGCGAGAGAGTCCGGTGATCAATCAGATCAAATGCTGCAGAAAGATCCAGGGAAACAATAAGAGTGACATCACCGTGATCATGTGCGACATGAAGTTCATTTAAGAGTGCCAACAGAACAGTTTCAGTGCTATGCCCGTGTCGGAAATCCGCTTGACGAGGATGGAGAGTGTTAGTAGCCTCAACGTGTGAATTTAGTTGATCAAAGACAAAGCGTTCCAAACGTTTTGCCAGAAAGGGAAGGTTTGAAGACAGGTCACCAATTGGACAGAATAGAGGGATCCATGGAAGATTGCTTCAAGAGGGGACGAACAACAGCAGATTTCCACAGAGATGGAAAAAGACCAGAAGATAAGCTGGAATTGATAATAGTAGTGAGGAATGGAACAAGTTGTAGGGAAGACTCAGATAACCAGCGAGACGGAATTGGATCTAATACGCAGGTCGCCTTTCTAGATTTAGACAACATCTGCAATACCTCAGCAGAAACGAGTGGATGAAAAGAGGACCAGGTGTGAGCAAGAGCCTGATTCGGCGGGGAAGAAGGGACCAATAGAGAATCAGTGGAATGATTAGGTGACCCAGAGGGGGAAGCAGGGGGCAGAGGGGATAGTGGTGGAGGCATAGTGGGATTTGAAAAAGAAGACCGCAAACTCAGTATCTTATCAGAAAAGAAAGTGGCCAGAAGTTGGGGATCCGGGGGCCTGGATACTGGAGCACAACTGGGACCAGTAGAAGAAAGTCTACGGAGAATGGAAAAAAGTTGTCTGGAGGAATATGCGGCTCCGGAAATTTCAGCAGAATAGAAGGTGCGCTTGGCAGCCTGGTTAGCCGAGCGGTAATCAGCAGACAAATGCTGAAAACGCAGGAGCAATTCAGGGGAGGGGTGGCGAGACCAACGGCGCTGCACCTGGCGGAGCTGAGTCCGCTGGAGGCGCAGGGAAGGATGATACCATGGAGAATGCCCGGAGGTGCGGAATCCAGGGGAGGGACGAAGAGGCGCCAAACCATCTAAAGCATTGGCAAGAAGAGAGTTCCAAAGGGAGGCCTGACAGTCAAGCGAGCGCAAAGCAAAGTCTGGAGGGAAGAGAGAAGGGGCAGGGGGAAAGGCCTGAAGAGTGTCAGAAGTAAAGCGACAACGAGGAGGAGGAGGAGAGGAGGATACAGATAGATGGGCGGTCCCCAGCGACGAAGAGGAAACCGTGAAAAAGATACAAAAATGATCAGACCAGGGAACGGCCAGTAAAGTGGGAGATGAAATCACTGGTAGTAACGTAGGGGGTGAGAGGACCAAATCTAAGTATGACCTGCAACGAGGGTGGGACCTGTGACATACTGATGGAGAGAAATATTAGTCAAAAGATTCAAGAACGTACGATCCTTTGATCTACTAGGGTGATCCACATGAACATTAAAATCACCTAGAACAATAAGGTTAGGAAACTGGAGAGTTGTATCTGAAAGTGTTTGTAGAGCTGCATCCCAGCGTGCGGTGGAGAGGGAAGGAGGAAGATAGAAGAGAAGGAAGTAAAGTGGTGGGGATGAATTGAGATGAAGAAAAAGAGATTCAGGAAAAGAGACTGAAGGAGAAGAAATTTCCTCAATAGCAACAGAGGCCCAGTGGAGCAGAGCCACTCCACCCCCGCCCCTGCTCAATCTAGGAGAAGAAATCGCTGAGTAACCAGGAGGGAGAGAACTAAGAATATGGCAGTCGCCCTCTTTGAACCAGGTCTCAGTGAGAAAACAAAGATCAAGAGAATATTGAGATATAAGGTCACGGACCAGCAGAGATTTCGACCGGAGAGAGCAGCAGTTCAGTAGGGCTAGGCTGAGCGTTAGAGTAGAGGCAATCGCAAGGCGTCCGGGGGGGGAGCCGTTGTCCAGACGGAACTCTGATGTTTCGACATGGAATTAAATTAGATGGACAGCGGGCCAGCGAGCCCGAAAGAGCAGTGGACATAGTTGGAGGACGCCGTCCCCAAAAAACCGGAATAGCCGTCATAATACTAAAAGCTAAACAGAAAGCCAATCCCCAAAAGAGGAACAAACTGATCCAAAAGGACCAAACCCATCCCGAACGAGAAAATGAGCGAAACAGACCTAATGACCAGGATAGAGAAGGCCTAGAAACCATACCCAAAAGGAATGTCAGAGAAGAGGAAGCCCCAAGGGGATCGACCAAGGAGCAGGACCTGTTCCTTGGGCGCGCGCTGCCGCAGCACGAAACGCCACAGACAGCTTGATTAAGTAGGTGAGCTAGTACCTGGGAAGGTCGCGACCACAGAACGCGGTTGCGTCACTTCCGGGCGTCGGGAGGGCTCTTTATTATAAATTTTTATACCACATTTTCCAGCAGATCATATGTGGTTTACAAGGAACAACATTTTGAATAGTACAGTGAACAGTACATATTCAATTACATGGAAAATTTTATAACTATATACATAGAACATTTGTAACTACCGTGTTTCCCTGAAAATAAGACCTGTCCTGAAAATAAGACCTAGCACATTTTTCTGTGATTACCCTAATATAAGCCCTACCCTGAAACTAAGACCTAGTGCAGATTATGTCTGACAGATTCGGTACCTGGGGGGGGTCACCGGGGAGGAGCTTTCCTCCTGCTCCACTCCCCAACACCGATCGGGTGCCGGTGCTGTGCTACGGGCCACTTCCTTCGCGCCAAGGGCGCTCTCTTTAAAGTACAGTTGGCGCTGTTGTGACCTGATTGGCTTCGGCGGGTGGACTGTTGTATATGAAAAAAAAAATAAGGCATCCCCTGAAAATAAGCCCTAGTGCATCTTTTGGAGCAAAAATAAATATAAGACCCGGTCTTATTTTGGGGGAAACACGGTATATACATTAACATTGTTATTAACAATGAAGAGGCCTTTTACACTTTGCCTTCCAAAGGGGGGATCCAAGTAACATTCCCAAAAATTATAGATCAATAAACTTATCTACTTAGTCTATAAGACCCAAACAGAATATATGATCATATCAATTCTAATAACATTATGACAGTAGAATAGAAGGGTAATTAATGGGAAAAATATAGAACTAGAGACCAGTTAATGTTGAATAAGGCTATCGTGACTAATGCTAAGAAAAGCAGAAATCACAATATAGCATGGATTGTTGACTATAAGAGCCTTTGATAACATCCCACACTCTAGGATAATAATTTGCCTTGAAATGTATAGTATAACCCCTGGCTCAATCAAGTACATTAAGTTCACTATGAAAGAGTGGCAATGCATATTCTCTTTGAAGTATGAAGATGGTCAGTTCATTATTCCTAACATCAAGATTCAGCGAGGAATATTTTAAGGAGATTTTCTGTTACTACTTTTCTATGGAGTTTAATCCACTGAGTCCTCTCATCACTTCTTAATCCCAAAGAAGACAACAACCCCAGATAATATCACACTTGCTGTTTGCTCTACAGTTCCAGTGACCAACAGTTAACAGAACAACTCTGTATAGTGAAAAGCTTCCTGATGACATCAAGATGACTTTTGGCATTGACAAATGTGCTAAGGCAACCTTTCCTAGAGGAAAAGTGAGCAAAACTGGAAACATCTCCGTAATGGATGACTGGGACGTCAAGGAACTTGAACAGGAAGGCATATATAAAAACCTAGGGGTAGTAAGGAGTGTGACACCCAAGCAAAAATCACCAAGAGAGAAGATCAGTAAAGAATATTACAAGAGATTAAAATCATTATTAAAAAGTGTTTTAACATCATGGAATAAGATACAAATTATTAATCAGCTGTCAATTCATGTACTCTCATACAACTTTGGGATTATAGACTGGCCTCTTAAAGATCTTGAAAAATTGAATGTATGAACAAGAAAACTTCTCCATGCCCATGAGGTAATTTATAAGAATTGGTGCATACTGAGGCTATATCTCTGGAGCTGAAGGGAGGACTGGGCCTCATAGAAATCAATTATTCATACACAGCTACTATCGTAAACCTCCAGGCCTACTTAACAGCTCAGTCCAATCCAAATGCACAAAGTGCTGAAATATGAAAGTAAACATCTAGAATCAGTCTCTATCGTTGACAAGCATTCCCATGAGTAGAAAGAATGAATGAGAATCCATTAGCACACACAGGAACAAAGCGACAGAATTAGCAAAACAAAGAATCAGACTTGTAAATTAGGAAAAACAAGTGCACAAATACAGTGGTAAATGCAAAGTGTTACGCCAGGAACCATTTGTTGATCAAAACAAGACATGAATGGTCAAGGGGAGGTGAACTGAATAAGGCCCATTTACATGTTCTGAAGATGATATTAACCTACCTCTTCCACCTTTCAAAAAGGACTACAAATTTCCCCCATTAGTCTACCTTAGCACAGTCTCTGCATTTGTTGGTGCTTCTGACACTAAAAGGCACGTGACAAGAGTGATGGTGGAGTTATACCTTTTGGTAGTGGTGCCCCATTTGTAAAGCACTCTGCTTTTGCAGATTCAGCGAGAAGTAACCTTTTATCTTTCAGAATAAAGGGCAAAACAAGGCTTTTCCATGACATTAATAGGGGTTAATAGAAATAGTTGACAGGTCTTTTTTAGCAGTATTCTGATGAAATAGAATTGTTACTTAGTAATGTGGCTCATCTTTTTCTCAGTTACAGGATAATTTGTGGTGCTTTATTTTCATTTATTCCATTTTTAAAAGGTGTTTGGGGAAGTGGGTGTGTTATACAGTTTATAAATACCCACTACATGTCATAGTAGTTCAGTTCAGATTCAGTGTTCCCAAGCAAAATTTGCTGATGGCACCCCATAGTTTAAGGGTGGGGGGGACATCTTCCCCAAAGCCTTACTTTTACCAGTATTGCCGCAAGGCCTCCAGACATCTTAAATTAAGTGGGATATTTAAAAAATAAACACCGGCTCCAAGCTTTTGTAGAGCCAGGAGCATTGGGCCTCTTCCATGCATTCTGAAGCTCTAGGCCATGATCTTAAAGGGCCAAAGGTGTCCAGAAATCATTGGATTCCAATTTCTGGTGCATCATAAGGCTGTCCTTAATAGAGGACCATGCCTACTGCATTCAGAAAGGTTACCTGGGTGTCCAGTATGGAGACCTTTTCCCCCCAATTGATCATCCATCTGTTTAAACTTTGCAGCAGCTTCCTGGGAGAAATCACAGAGTTGCGAAACAGTAGTAGACAAAAAAACTTCTCAGTACGCGACACTACTGGCCATATATCTTGTAAAGAAACCTGAGCTTATCTGAAGTACATGCTACTGGTTTAGGACAAAAAGCAATACTCATAGACCATATTGTTACAGGGCCTAATTCTACAGTGACTTCCCGAGGACTAGGTAACAAAGACAAGCAAGGTAGAGGAGGTGGAGTCCACTCTAAGGAGCTTAAAGACGGTCCTTCCAAGGACGCTTGCATCTTATCTATATCTGGCACACTGTTCTGGGGCACCAAATGCTTGTCCATAGGACCCACACCTATAGCTATTTGTTTACTGCCTCTTCCCCACCATCTCACAGCTAAACATACAACACACTTGTTCACCACACCTCAGTCCTCGACTCCTAAGGGACTCACAAGGAGCAGATTGTCCCTTGTTGTACACCCCTTAGTGCACAATGCACTAAGTGCACCATGGGTGGACAAGAGATTTATAGGACCCTCTGGAATCCAGCTGACTACAGTGGTGCCAGAGTAGCAGGCAGGCAGATAAGACACCTTCACATAGCAGACAGCAAGTAAAGCAGCTCCCAATGTACTCACAAACCAACCCACTTCTTTATAGAGCCCTTGCGTGGTGTCCAGCTGACCACAGCATTGTCAGAGTAGCAGGCAGGCAAATGACACACCTTCACATAGCAGGCAGCAAATAAAGCAGCTTTGGTCAAAAAAATTAAGATTTTTGGTGTTTCTGATTGATTTGCTGGGGTCATAAGTGGGACAGAGATATTGCCCTGATTTTTCACTATTTGGGGGGTGGGCACGATTGGGGGATAGATCTGGGAGGGATATGGAAAGAGTTAAATGTAATATTTGTTAATTGAAAAATGTGGTATGTGATTACAGGTTCAGCGTGTGTAAGAAATCCCCTGCATGCTGTCCCGAAGTGCTTATTTTTTGTGTTGCTAATAAGATTTAAACATAAAAAAGCAAACACAGGCAGTTTCTGTTTCCTGCTAGAGACAGTAAGTACCTCTGTTTGGCTTTTTAAAAATTACCCCAAAACTAACATCTCACTCCACAGATGAACACGTTGATTCTTTGATAAGCAAACAAATGAAACTCAACAATATCAGCTGCCACCCAAGCCCCAACAATAGTCAGCAAAAGCAAACAGCAGAATACCACGCACTAAAGGAACTGAAATGCCTTGAGCGCAAATGGAGAAGCACCATGGACAGTCATACACAAACACAATATTTGTAGGAACTGAACAAATATTGCAAACTCATAATCAGAGCCAAGTAGGAATATTACACCAGCCTAATCATGACTGCAGTCAGCAAGCCCAGAGAGCTAGTCCAGATAGCAAACTCAAAGCATTTCTCCTCAATACATAACAGGACTACATTTAATCCTCATCACAAGGTGCTACACCTACAAGCCACACAGAACACAGGTATATACAGCAAATCTGAGCTCCCTGCCCATTGCAACCGAACAAATAAAGATAGCCAATGGATTACTTTCAACTCCATCAGTCACGAGCAGCTTCAAAGTATCATATCATATTGCTAAACACAACAACCTCTCTGCTCGACCCCTGTCCAGTATTCTAGATCAAGATAGCAAGACCACACCTAATCCCATTCATCCATACCATGGTCAATAACTCACTAAAACAAGGATCCCTTCCCCCTGCACTCAAGCAATCCTCTATACGTCCCATCCTAAAGAAGCCCAACTCGGACCCATCCTGCCTAACCTCCTACAGACCAATTTCCAGCATCCCATTCATAGCTAAGATCATTGAAAAAGCAGTGCAATCTCAACTGCAAAATCACCTGGACAAACACTCACCTCTAGATCCGCAACAACACTGTTTCTGCCCAAAGCAGTGTGGAAACCCTCTTCACCTCCCTGTTCAACACCTTAATCAAAGGCACTGAGAACATATCGCAGGGATTCATACTTATTTTCTTAGACATTTCATCTGCGTTCAACTTTGTCTCTTATTAACTTCTACAAAACAGACTATACAATATTGGCATCCAAGGCACCACCTTAAAATGGTATCAGTCCTACTTATCTGACGACACACAGCAAATAAAAATAGGAACCCAAAAATCTCTTCCATTTGTCCTCAGCCAAAGAGTACCGCTAGGTTCTCCGGGAACAAGCAGGAATTCAGTCCTCACATATGGGAGATGTCAGCACCGACGGAACCCTTGCGGAAGCATCCCCACCCCCAGCTTTCAAAGAAAGCCTTTGGGTGATGCGACCACGCATGCATGGTCCCCTTCCCGCCCAAGGGTGCCATCTTGCTCGGTCTCCTTTTTTCCGTGGAGCCCTTTAGATGTTGTCTGGTTTGTCCCCAGAAAAAGTTGATTTTTCTCTCTCCGAGTTTCATACTTGCCTCCGGTATTGCACAGGTACTCTTCCCGCCTACCGACCTTGGTGTCTTGGCATCGGGTTCTTTTTATTTTTTCTGTAGTTTTTAGTTCTTTTCTTTTCTGGTGTCTTCGTGCCTTTTTTCTCCCACTGGCAGCCCGGAGAGTCTTTAACCTCACAGGGGTACGTTTTTCCCCCATGGCTACCAGTGGCTTTAAGAAGTGTGATCAGTGCTCTAAAATTGTCTTTGACTGACACACACGACTGCTGTCTCCGCTGACTTGGGCCAGAACACAACCCGGCAGCCTGCGGTCTCTGCAAGAGGATGTCCAGCAAAGCCTTCAAGAGCAGCCAGCAGCAGCACGATAACTTTTTCCCGAGTCCCTGATGCCTCCAAAGGCCAGGGCCTCGTCTGAGGCCACGATATCTCAGGCGGAACCCTCAGAACCCGAGCCTCATTGTGGGTCCTCAGAAAGGGGGTCTCTCTCGAGGGAACCAAGGAAGAAGAAGAAACCCTCGAATGCGGCGTCCCTGGATGGTTCCGACCGGCCGGGGGGATCCCCAGGCCGGGTTCCGCAGTCCGAGACATTCGTCCGAGACATCGGAGAAGGAGCGGCCTGCGAAGGTCCCCGGAAGGATCCGATCACGGACTGGCCTCTGTCCCCAGACACCATTTATTATTTATTTATTTAATATTTTTTTTATATACCGCCTTTCAGGTTCTCAAGGCGGTTTACAGAGAACGTAACTTTGCTTACATGGAACTTTTCCTCAAAACTATTTGTTGTTGTTGTTAAGTGCCGTCGAGTCGGAGTCGACTCATGGCGACCCTCTGGATAGCTATCCTAAATTGTGTGCGGTCTTCAGTCAGGCGGCTCATTGTTGACAGACTGGTACCCGTAGCTGCTGTTATTGTATCGATCCATCTCATTGCTGGCCTTCCTCTTTTGCGTTGACCTTCTATCTTGCCAAGCATAATGTCTTTCTCTAATGATCTCTCTCTTCGCATGATGTGTCCAAAGTATGAAAGTCGAAGTCTTGTCATCTGAGCTTCTAAAGAAAGCTTAGGTTTGATCTCCTCTAGTACCGACTGGTTTGTTCTTCGGGCAGTCCATGGTATACACAGTATTCGCCGCCAGCACCATAATTCAAAGGCATCAATTTTCTTCCTGTCTATCTTTTTCACTGTCCAGCTTTCACATCCATATGATGTTATTGAAAATACCATGGCTTGAACAAGTCGAATCTTTGTATGGAGAGAGACATCTCTGCTCTTGAGAATCTTATCTAGGTCTTTCATAGCCATTCTGCCAAGAGCAATGCGTCGTCTGATTTCTTGACTGCTTGTTGCTTCTTTATTGATAGTTGATTCAAGTAGGTTAAAGTTGTTCACAATTTCAATTTCTTCTCCTTCAATGATGAGCCTGTTGATTATGCCAGTTGTCATGATCTTTGTCTTCTTTACATTAAGGTGCAGGCCCATTTTGAGACTATGTTCTTTGATTGTGAGAAGCAAATGTTTCAGATCAACTTCACTTTCAGCCAGTAATGTGGTATCATCAGCATAGCGAAGGTTGTTGATGAGTCTTCCACCAATCTTCACACCTCTGTTGTTTTCATACAATCCTGCTTCTCTGATGATTTGTTCTGCATATAAATTAAACAGGTAGGGGGAAAGTATGCAGCCTTGTCTTACACCTTTGCTTACCAGTTATACATGGGCATGTACCTGAGAGACCTGGTGAAGGAACGCGCCGAGTTCTCAGCTGGTCTCTCTGAGGAACCCTTGCAGTTGTTCACGAACCTGGCTTAGTCAGTCCATGAGTGCTCCAAATTCATGTCTCGAACAACCTATGACTGGTTCGAGTCGGCAGCCCAAGTAGCCGTGGCGGGCATCGGTGCATGCCACCAAGCCTGGCTTTAGTCGTCCGACCTTGAGCAGTGGGTTCAGGACAAGTTAGTCGATGTCCCCTGCCAAGGCCGTGTCATGGCGCACCGTGTCAGGGCCATTTCTTCCTTGGTGGCAAACTTGCGTTTTGTCCCAATGGTGGTCATCTGCCGGGCCGCCACCTGGTCTTCAGTCCATACCTTCGCAGCCCATTACTGCCTGGAAAGAGAGTCCCAGCGGGACAGTGCCTTTGGCCAGGCTGTGCTCCGTAACCTTTTCAAGGTTTAGGCAACTCCTCCTCTGATTCTTCTGTGTTCAGGCTACCGGAGTGCTGGTTTCATCGGACGCAGGGGTCCTACTGTGGTCTCTGGGCACAGACTCAATTGCTGCTGCTTGCGTCTCCCCATAAGAAAGCCCTGTTTACCATGGGCCTTCGGTAGCCTGTAGTTGGGGGGAGTCCCATATGTGAGGACTGACTTCCTGCTTGTTCCCAGAGAAAGTGTAGGTACTCACCTGTAACAGGTGTTCTCCGGAGACAGCAGGAATCAGTCCTTACAACCCTCCTTCCTCCCCTTGGAGTTGCTCCTTTACCATCTTTTATTTTTGCCGTCTTTTAGCTTTGTCATCTGACTGAGCAAGATGACACCCTTGAGCAGGAAGGGGACCACGCATGCGTGGTGGCATCTCCCAAAGGCTTTCTTTGAAAGCTGGGGGGAGGATGCTTCTGCGAGGGCTCCGTCTGTGCCGACTTCACCCATATGTGAGGACTGATGCCTGCTGTTCCCAAAGAACACCTGTTACAGGTGAGTAACTACGCTATCTGCTCTGTCATCTGTTCTTTTCAATATCTACATCCAACCTCTGTGAGATCATTAGGAGTTTCAACATTAAATATCTACTATACGTAGACGACGACATAATCTTCAGACCCTTCTCCACCAACTCTCCAGATTACACCAGAATTTCAACTTGCTTTGCCACAATCACTCAGTAGCTTCAATTTAAACATTAACCACAACAAAACAGAAATCTTACACATCACAAGAGACCCGAACTTCAACCCACCACCAACAATTACGATAAACAACATAGTAGTCACAGTCAAAATTGAGATCAAGTACCTAGGCATCATACTAGACCAAGTGCTTAATCTAAAACAGCAAGTAAACTGCACCACCAAATCAATGTTTTACAAACTGTGGATCGTAAGGAATCTGTGCAAACCTCTAACCCCTATGAATTTTCGCACAATGTGCCAAGCTATCGCCACCCCCATATTCGATTACTGCAACATAATCTATCATTGTCTCCCTAAGAGCACACTATACCCTATGCAATTGGCACAAAACACAGTAGCAAAAGTCATAATAGGAGCATCTCATCAAACCCACATCACTCCTCAGACAGCTTCACTGTCTACCTATAATGAGCAGAATCAAATATAAAGTTATCCTCAGTACTCACAAAATCATACACAATCTATCAGCAGTCTCACATCATAATTAGTAAAATCCACCAAACAGTGGGCCCAGGAGACTAAATACACGCAACCTGCTGGTCATACCACCAGATAAACCCACGAGTAGCCAAAGGGCTAACAGCAGAGTATTCTCACTATATGCCCCATCACTTTGGAACTCCCAACCACCCCAAACAAGGTCCATCGAACACACAGGCAACTTCTGCAAGAAGTTGAAAATCCTTCTGCTGTTGGTGCACTACGGTCCAGACTCTCATAGGAGGAACCACTTTGATTATTTTTTTTAAAAGGCGGTATATCAAAAACAGAAGAAACCATAAACCTCTCCAAACAATGAGCAATAGTTCCTATCTCATTGTACATAATTAAGTTTATTACCCCTTACCACCCTTAATACCTGTTGTGCTACTGTTAAATGTAATGAGCACATTTGGTTAAAGCTGTTTAATGTTCAAGCACAGAGTTAAATGTGTGAACCATCTCGATTTGTAGAAAGACAGCATAAAAAATGTTAAATAAAATAAAAATAATAAAATAAATAATAAAGGGAAGAAAGAGGGGAGGAGCACTAAAAATTGGAGTGAGAGATGGGGGTATTAGAGGCTGAAGAAGGAATGAGACAGGTGAGGAGTAGGAGAAGTAGGGAGGTAAGAGTAGGAAATGGAAAGCTGATTAAGAAGGTAAAAGGTGAAAAGAGGGAGACCAGGAAGAATGAAATCTAGCTATAGTTAAGTAAAAAGACAGATGAGAGAAATAGAGAAAAAAAAGATGATCCAGAGATGTAGGAAAAGAAAAGAATGATTTTATTATGTTTATTAAAACTTTATATACCACCTTTCTTAAAAAGGCAAAGTAGTTTGCAATAGATAAAATTTGACAGGACAGGATAAAGGAAGACAATAATCTCCTGGGAGGTAGGAGAAAATAGAGCAAAGGATAGTAGAGAACCTACCTGAGCCACCTGCAAATCTAGATCCCAAAAGTTTGTTTGAATAGGTGGGCTTTTAGTTCTGATTTAAAAGTTTGGTAAGAAAGTTCTAAACGAAGTTAAAGGGGTAGAGAGTTCTAGAGAATACTAACACAGAGGAAGACAGAGTGAAGAAACAGAAAATGGAATTGAGATCCTGGAAAAAGACTTGGAAGAAAACCAACAAGAGGAAGTGGTAAAGAGAGATTAGAACCAACCTAGCTGGAAACACACATGTTCAGACAACAAAATTATAATAGAATGTCAGTTTTTAGAGAATAAAACTTGCCAGCTTTGAAAATGTGCTTTTCCTATAGTCCATGGGGAAATGTGTTCCTGTTTCTTCAGTGTTTCTCAGTTCACGCAGTCTGTTTTTTTGGGGTTGTTCACTTTCTTTTTTGTCTGTATATGTTTTCTAATTTCTTAAGCCCCTTTTTTTAAAATTAGGTGATGGTTTCTCTGTTCCATATGTGTAACCAAAGTGAAGCCTTTCTATCACATGAAGGTTCTCTGTAGGAGTCTGTAGCAGTCCAGTATGTTCTCTTTTCCCAAATGGAGGGGTGTATTGATCTAGAATATTTTGCAGTGCTGACTTTTCATAGGTAGTGTTGGTGCAGTTTAAATTCTTGGGCTTGATGCTGGCATGGTATGGTTAGTTTTTGAGTGTCTATGAGGTATTTGCAGGGTTTTGTGTTGGGGGACACGTCTGGCAGTGGAGGGAGTTTGGTGGTAGTACTAATGCAACACCAGAATTGGAATAGAAGTTTTTATATGTTGAGTTGTAAAGTGAAATCCCCTACTTCGGCTCTGCATCTGTTGGGAGAGGTTTATTGCTTAGTCTGGAAATATTCCCTATGGATAAATAAATATTCTCTATCAAACTGATATTCCAAGGCAATTATTCCTTAGCTGGCAAACATATTAGCCCATCCCTGTATTTTCCAAAAATACATGGATAATATCAGGCAGTTAAAATTGTTAAATGATCAGGTATTTGCATATTTGTGGGCCATGGTAGGGGAGGAGTGAAGGCAGGCCAGAACATTATCCAGATAATTGAATAAATGCCAAATAGCAGGCATCAACTAAACAGACAGTGCCAACATGGTTGTCCGTATTATTCATATATTCAACGCTTCTACCTATATCGATCCTAATATTGAATATACAGATTGAGTTCAATGGCAGCATCAGCATTTTAACATAAGCCAGTGACCACGCCGATGAAAATTGACCCCTATTGCGCAGATCATACTGCAAGATTGACCCTGGGGGGAGGGATGCAAAAACAAAAGTTGGCTCAAGGCACCACAATCACTTCAGCTGGTCCTGGGGTATCCCCCACATAGCAAGGGTTGCTTCAGCAATATAAACACCACTGATGACAGACATTTCCAGTAATCTACAGATTTATGAAAGGCCTTCTACAAAAGAACCCCTCTATTCAAAAACCACTAGTTTCATGGGATTTAAATATAATTCTCACTCAGTTGATGAAACCACCATTTGAATCAATGGAAACCCCATCATTGAAACACCTCTCATGGAGAGTTATATTTCTAAACAGTGACCTTGACCAGAAGAATCCGCTTCAAGCACTTTTATCACATCCACCATACATGTAGTTTTTCTAAACGAATCCTTAGAATGCATCCTAAATTTCTTCTGGATACAGTATCACCTTTTCATTGTAACTAACCAATAGTGATAAATTTTCTACCTGAAACCACAAAAACAAGCTATTTAGACTCACCTTTTATTTCAAATGAAAATCCACTGTAAGTCTTTACATCTATATATCCTACAACTCAAACTACCTGGGTTTTACCAATGCTAAAAGAGCTATTTTTAATTGATTGTTGGGCTGCATTTAGTTTTGTTTGATCCAGACTGGCTTATCTAACCAAGATAAGGTGAAAGAATATCCGATCAGAACCATGTCGGTATCAGTAGCTAATGTAAGAAAAACTTCCATTGAGAGGAGATTTGCAAAGCTACATCTAGTCCTCATTGCATACCTTCCCATCGCACTGTTGCCTGGATTTTGCATATAGAGGATGCAGTACTGTAGGGTAAGCAGTGGTAAAAAACCTACTTGCCTAAATACATCCCTCTCTTCTCCCCCCCCCCCTCTAAAAACAAAATGAACTGGTTGCTAGAGAGATGTTTTCCATATGCAGGATCACAGCCCTGTAAGGGAGGATTTTTTTCTGTGCGCACACTCAACTTTTTCTATTCTGATTGCAACCTGCATTTGAGAGAAAACACTTATCTCTAGGAACAAGCAGGAATGTAGTCTTTGCATATGGGTGATGTCTGTACCGACGGAGCCCGCATGGGAATGTTCCCCAGCATCCAATTGGAAAGCTTTTGGGAGCACTCCACTGCGCCTGCACGACTGCCTTCCCACCTTCCCAGCTCCCTCTCTTCAGTTCTTCATTTTCTGTGGAGCCAGCAGGAAGCAAATCCTGTCACTACAGAAGAAAACATCTCTTTTTGTGGATAGCATCTTTCTTCCCGTCAACGCTGGCACTGTTGAAGACACTGCCAGTTCCCCCCTCCTATTCTTTTCTTCTTCTAGTTTATTTTAAAAAACAAAACAAAACCCAGGTGTGTTGATGCCCTTTCAGGCCTATTGCCTTCCCATCTGTTGAAGGCATGGAGAAACCAGCTAGTGGTTTCAAAAATATTCCAAGTGTGCCAGCACCATCTCAGCAACTGACACACACGATTGGTGTCTAAAATGCCGCTGCCTAGAACACCAGCCAACAGACTGTCCCCTTTGTCAAAAGAGGCCCCCAGAATGCACCTGAGGCCTCAACCTCCAGAGAGCTACTGGTGCCATGCTCTGGAATGGTAGCACAGACACCCGTGGTGGATACCCAGGCATCGGCAACCTCGATGGACCAGCATATACTTACCATCGAGTAAAGCTTAGTAGCTCTCCTGGCAGCTTCAGTACCTATCAAGCCATTGGCTCCAGGCACCTGCCCGTCTATACCAGTTCCGGTACAGACATCGACACCGGTTCCAGGCATGGCATTGCTTCCACCCATGCCCTCCCTTGAATCCATCACCGATGACAGTACTAAAGCAAGCGGCTCACCGAGCCTGATACCTCAGAGCATCAATACCAGCACTTAGCTTCGGGCGAACACCATGCCTTTCAATACTTGGAGACCTCAGATTCTGATTCTTCTGTTTTGGATGTGGAGTCACTTGATTCCCGAAGGCCTTGGGACCTTCCTTTGAACCCTTCCCTGCCTCAACAGCGATGTATGTCGCCTCTGGAAGACATATCCTTCCAGGAATTAGAGACCTAGCTAAGGGTCTCTCTATCACAGTAACATCGGAGAAGGAACCGAGGGCAGAGAGATCCTTCAATAACTGAAAGCACCCAAACAGGCAGCCACTCTGACGGTGCACCGCATCCTTCATGACCTTATGCGCTTCATATGTGGGAGACTTCCCTCATGGTCTCACCTCATAGTCAACGTCTCAATACCATGTATCAGGTACCGGAGTGTCCTGGCTTCCAAAAGCCACAACTTCCCCACCACTCCATGGTGGTTAAATCGGCAATGTGCTGAAACAAAAGCTTGAAAACTCACTCCTCTAATTGTCCTGGTTGAGAATCGAGAACTCTCAACGCCTTTGGGCATCGATCCTTCCAGGCATCCATGCTCTTTGGATAGGATCAACTCCTATATCTTCTACATGGGAATGTTCCTCAAAGAGGTGTCCAGGGATCTCAAGGTCTTTGCTCCTGTCCTCTCAGATAACAAGAGAGCAGATTATCTTGCCCTAGTAAAGCCTAGTCAAAATGTTTCGAAGTTTATCAATAGGTCTACCTTTGATGCTTTTGAATACACAAGCAAGGCATCAACAATATGCATTGGTGCACGTAGAATTGCATGGCTTCAAGCCTCAGATCTTGAACAGTGGGTTCAAGATAGGCTGGGCAACATACCTTGCACAGGAGAAAATCTAGTTGGAAAAGATTGGCAAGATAAGGCCTCTCAGAATCAGAAAACATTACTTTAAAGAGACTGTCCAGAACAACAGCTGACCCTGCTAGGAAAAGGACACCCACAAAGAAGTCTTTCTACAATAAGAAGAAAAGATTCTATTCTTCTTATCCTCCTACCTCTCAGTACCAGGGTCAGGCCCCACAGAAGAGGCAGCAGCCTCCTAAGCAGCAGAAGAAGCCACAGATAGCTAAATCTCAAACAGCTCCGCAGCCACAGTCTGTGCCTGGTTTTTGACTCTTTCCTAGAGAACACTGCTACCCCGCCTCTGGAGGACCCCCAAACCCTCCACAAAGCAGGCAGACTATGTCTCTACGCCCATAGATGGCACCTCATCACCTCAAAGCAGTGGACACTCACTATAGTTCAGGAAGGGTACAGACTTCATCTACAAACTCTGCCCCTCTCCACTTTCACAGGGGAATTTCAAATGCAACCCCTACTCACTGTTGTCCTGCAGGATGAGGTGTCCCAACAGGGAATGGGCTTCTACTCTCCGTACTTTCTCATTCCAAAGAAAACTGGAGGATACAGGCTCATTCTAGACCTCAAAAACCTAAACAAGTTTTTAGTCCACAAAAAGTTCAAGATCTTTCTCAGGACTCTTCTCCCCTACCTCCAGAGTCAGGACTGGCTCTGTTCTCTAGATCTAAAAGAAGCATACACACACATCCTCATCCATTCCAAGACACGGGAAATATCTCTGCTTCACCTTTCCAGGAAAACATTATCAATACAGAGTCCCTTCCCTTTGGACTCACTTCTGCCCCAAGAGTCTTCACAAAATTGCATGGCTGTCATGGCCACATACCTAAGGTCTCTAGGGATATTCGTCTTTCCTTAGACGACTGGCTGATAAAAGCAGAAACTTTCCAAGATTTACTACTTTCCTTGCGTCGTACCATCACAGTACTACAACACTTGGGATTTGTCATAAACTTCCCAAAATCCCAACTCGCTCCAACTCAAGAGCCAGAGTTCATCGGAGCACTGCTAGACACCCAACAGTCCAGGGCGTTTCTGCCCCAGCTCCATTGTGCCCTTCTAGTCGAATTAGCATTCCAGACGCTCCTACAAGACCATCTAACTACCCGAGAGATGCTTCAGCTCTTTGGGCACATGGCCTCTACAGTAAAGCCATTCATATGCCTGACTACATATACGGACAGTCCAGTAGACTCTTGCCTCCCAGTGGATGTCTCTGGGACAGAATCCATGTCACTGCCCCTCTAACCACATCCCTTCAGTGGTGGTGTTCTCCGGAAAATCTCCTCGTAGGGTCACCTTTTCAGATGCCTCCACTTCAATGCACCCTGACAACGGATGCCTCCAAACTGGTTTGGGGAGCACACCTGGGCAATCTGTACACACGGGCTCTGGACAACACTAGAGTCACGACTCCAAATCAATCTCCTAGATCAGGGGTCTGCAACCTTTAAGACATAAAGAGCCACTTGGACCCGTTTCCGAAGGGAAAAAAAAAACTGGGAGCCGCAAAACCATTGCGACATTTAAAACAAATCTAACACTGCATATATTGTTTCTTACCTTAATGCTATATACGACCCCCTACTTTTCCTGTTAAAATATAGGTGTTTGGCCTATACTCGCCGTATAAGACTACCCCTCTTCCTTCGCACACCAAAAAAAATACGCCAGAAAATATCACAACAACAAGTAACAATATTTGATTTCAAAATTATGATGATTTTGTAGTCAAATCACTAATATGAAATAAAATTATTTTTTCTACCTTTGTTGTCTGACCAATTTATTCTTTGATCATGCTCGTCCCGATCTGAGGCTTCTGCTTTCCTGTCTTCTCTTAGCTCTCTTTCTGTGGTCTATGGTCCATCTGCCATTTCTTATCTCTTCTTTCGTTTTCTTCACTTCTTTCCATCAGCCTATTTCCAGTCCCAGTAACCCTCCCCAATATCAGCCCCTTTCCAGTCCTCACTCCCAGTACCTTCCAATGTCAACTTGCATTCCCATGATTGCCACTGGTGTCCATTTCCTTCCAGTCCCCCTCCTTCCCCACTGACCAGTCCCTTCTAGTACAAATACCATGGCAGCCCCTCTCAGATCCAGTTCCATTCTCCCATCCCCTCATATCAGCCCATTTGTAGCCTTAGCCCCCAGTTATCTTCCAGGGCCAGCAGCTCTATCCTCCCCTCCCCACAATCAGCCCATGCCCAGTCAAAGCCCCCCAATCAGCTCGCTTCCAGTGCTAATCCCCCCTCAACCCCATTACCAGTGCTAGCCTCCCCTAATCAGCCCAATACCAGTCCTACCCCCCATCAGCTCATTACCAGTCCTAGCCTCCCCTAATCAGCTCATTTCCAGTGCTAGTCCCCTCAACCCCATTACCAGTGCTCCATCCCTCCATGTCAGCCCCCTCCCCCCCTCCCTCCATCCATCCATATCAGCTCCCTCTCTCCATGTCAGCCCGCCTCCCCAATCCTTCCATGTCAGCCCCCTCCATCCCTCCATGTCAGCCCCCCTCCCTCCATCCATATCAGCTCCCTCCCTCCATGTCAGCCCCCTCCATCCATGTCAGCCCCCTCCATCCCTCCATGTCAGCCCCCCTCCCTCCATCCATATCAGCTCCCTCCCTCCATGTCAGCCCCCTCTCTCCCTCCATCCATCCATATCAGCTCCCTCCCTCCATGTCAGCCCCCTCCATCCCTCCATGTCAGCCCCCTCCCTCCATCCATATCAGCTCCCTCCCTCCATCCATATCAGCTCCCTCCCTCCATCCATATCAGCTCCCCTCCCTCCATCCATCCATATCTGCTCCCTCCCTCAATGTCAGCCCCCCTCCCTCCATGTCAGCTCCCTCCCTTCTTCTGCAGCCGCGGCTCCCTGCCTCTTAGGGAACCGCGGCTGTGCTTTTAAAATCATCTCGGAGCCCTTCCTGTCTTGACGGGCTCCGTGCAGCATTGTCCCGCCTCTAAAGGAAGTTTTGGAGGCGGGACAATGCTGCACGGAGCCCGTCAAGACAGGAAGGGATCCGAGATGATTTTAACAGCACAGCCGCGGGTCCCTAAGAGGCAGGGAGCCGCGGCTGCAGAAGAAGGGAGGGAGCTGACATGGAGGGAGCCCATAACGCCACGTTTAAATACATCTTTACAACACTATTGCCTGTCACCGGGCGGGCAGTGTGCTCCGGAGCCGCGGCAAAGGTGAGAAAGAGCCGCATGCGGCTCCAGAGCCGCGGGTTGCCGACCCCTGTCCTAGATCTTTGTGCTATCTCGAATGCCCTCTGGGTGTTTCAGCACCACCTCAGAGCACAAAAGGTCCTAGTCAGGACAGACAATCAGGTTGCATGTTTTGTGTGAACAAGCAGGGAGAAACAGGCTCATGGGCTCTCCGTGAGGAGGCTATCCATCTGTGGTCCTTTGCCATTGCTCATCAAATACATCTCCAAGTGGTGTACCTCACAGGGAGTTCAATGTCTTGGCAGACAAGCTGAATCATAATAACATACATAGTAAATGACGGCAGATAAGGACCATCTAGTCTGCCCAGTATGATGGCAAGAGTAGGTGTACCTGCCACTCTGTGCAGGTCACCCCTCTTCATGTCTTTGTTTAAGTGTGAACCCACCACTTCGTGTAGGATACCCCTGTTTGTTGAGAAATTAGATAATTAAGTTTATTTTTATTTTAACCAGTTGCAGTAAAGGGATCCACTGTGTCTGTCCCATGCCATTTTGAATTCTATCACTGTATTTGCCCCCACCACTTCCATCGGGAGGGCATTCCAAGCATCCACTATCCTTTCAGTGAAAACGTATTTCCTGAGATTGCCTCTCAATTTACCCCCTTGCAGCTTCATGTTATGCCCTCTTGTTTTACAGCTTCCCTATCTTTGGAAGAGGTTTGTTTGTTCATTAATTCTCTTTAAGTATTTAAAGGTCTGAATCATATCCCCCCTATTCCTCCTCTTCTCCAGAGTGTACATATTTAGGTCTTCAAATCTCTTCTCATAAGGCTTCTGATGCAGGCTCCAAATCATTTTGGTCGCCTTCCTCTGAACCATTTCCAGTCTTTTTACATCCTTGGAGAGAAATAGTCTCGAAAACTGAACACAGTATTCCAAGTGAGGCCTCACCAGTGACTTACACAGTGGCATTAGTACCTCTTCCTTTCTGCTTGTAATTCCTCTTTGTATGCAACCCAACATCCTCCTGGCTTTTGCCACTGCCTTGTCGCACTGTTTTGCCACCTTGAGATCTTCAGAAATAATCACATCAAGGTCGTCATCTTGGTCCATGCACACCAACCTCTCACCCCCTATCGCATACATTTCCCTTGGATTTCTGCTTCCCAAGTGCATAACACTGCATTTCTTTGCATTAAATCTTAACTGCCAAGCATTAGACCATTCTTCCAGCTTTTGTAGATTTTACCTCATGTTATCCACTCCTTCAGGGAGGAGTCCACTCTGTTGCAAATTTTTGTGTCATCTGCAAAAAGACAAACTTTTCCATTCAGTCCTTCAGCAATATCACCCACAAATACATTGAACAGTGCTGGGCCCAGGACCGAACCCTGGGGCACCCCGCTAATCGCCCTAAATTTCATCCGAGTGAGCTCCATTTACCATCACCTTCTGTCGTCTGTCAGTCAACCAATTTCTGATCCAGTTCACCATCTTGGGACCCGTCTCCAAACTATTGAGTTTGTTGATCAGCCTCCTATGAGGAACAGTATCAAAGGCTTTGCTGAAATCCAGGTAGATGACATCCATTGCATGCCCCTGATCTAGTTCCCTGGTCACCCAGTCAAAGAACTCAATCAGATTGGTTTGGCAAGATAGTCCTTTGGTAAAACCATGTTGCCTCGGATCATGCAAGCTGTTGGTTTTGAGAAAGTCCACAATTTGCTCTTTCAGGAGCGCCTCCGTTACTTTTCCCGCCATCAAGGTAAGACTCACTGGCCTGTAGTTTGTCACTTCTTCCCTGTCACAACTTTTGTGACGAGGTACCACAGCCCTTCTCTAATCCTGAGGAACTTCTCCTGTTTCCAAGGATCTGTTGAAAACATCCTTTAACGGCCCTTCAAGAACCTCTCTGAGCTCTTTCAGCATCCTGGGATGTATCCCATCCATTCCCATGGCCTTGCTCACTTTCAGTTTTGCAAGTTGTTCTAACACATCTTCTGTGAATGGTGTGGTATCTACTTCATTCCCATTTTTATATTTGGGAGTCACAGGTGATCCTTCTCCAGGATTTTCTTCAGTAAAAACAGAGCAGAAGTATTTGTTTAGCAATTTTGCTTTTTCAATGTCACTTTCCACGAGTCCGTTCCCAGCACTTCTGAGTCCTGCATTTCCACCTCTGATTTTCCTCCTCTCCCGAATATATCTGAAGAAAGTTTTTTCGCCACACTTCACATCTTTAGCCATCTTTTTCTCTGCCTTTGATTTTGCTTTCCTTATTTCTCTTTTTGTCTCTTTTAGTTTGATCCTGTATTCTGTTCTGTGTTCCTGTGTTTGCAAGCTTTTGCATTTTGTGAAAGCTGTGTTTTTTGTCTTTATTTGAGCAGCCACTCCTTTGGAGAACCAAATAGGTTTCCTTCTCCTCTTTTTATTTACTTTCCTTACATATTTTTTGTTGCCCCTTTTATTGCCACCTTTAGTTTAGCCCATTACAATTCACTTCCCTTATACCCTCCCACCCTGCCAACTCCTCCTTCAGGTACTTGGCCATTTTACTGAAGTCAGATTTTTTGAAGTCTAGGACTTTGAGCTTGCTATGATTGGACTGCACCTTGGCTTTTATCTCAAACTACATCGTGTGATGATCGCTGCTGCCCACAGGGGCATCCACCTGGACATTCGACATGCTGTCACCGTTGGTGAGCACTAAATCCAGCTTTGAGCTTTCCTTGGTTGGTTCCATCACCATTTGTCTAAGTAACGCATCTTGGAAAGCATCCACAATTTTTTTTTTACTACTTTCCAGATTTGCAGAAGGAGTAGTCCAATCCACATCGGTTAGATTAAAGTCACCCAATATGATCACTTCCCCTTTTCTTTCTATCTTTGCAATATTTATAATCAATTCATTATCTATTTCTTCCTTCTTCCTCACAAATGGTCTCTCCATCTGGATACAACGTCCTAAATCTTTCAGACTTGAGGAACTCCAGGCATAGACCTGTTTGCAACTCTGCAAAATGCCAAGCTCCCTCGCTTCTGCGCATCCAGCAACCAACAAATGGATGCCTTACACCTACACTGAGGTCAGGGTCTGCCTTATGCTTTCTCTCGTATACCCCTCATTCCCAAGACGCTTTTCTAGCTTCAGTCCGACAAGGGCTCTATGATTCTCACAGATCCTCACTGGCTGCGGCAATCATGGTTTCCACTGCTACTGATTCTGATTCACTCATCCTCTGCAATTGGGATCTGTGCCCATTCTCCTCTCCCAGGACAACGGCTCACTACTCCATCCCAATCCAGTCTCTCCATCTCACAGCTTCGCTGCTGAGAACATAGTGTTACAAGGCTTCAACCTTACACAAGAAGTTAAGGAGATCCTTTTGGCTTCTAGAAAGCCCTTCACCAGACATTCACATGCTTTTTTTAGTGGCATAGATTCTCTGTCTGGTGTTTCTAGAAAGACATCGATTCCTTTTCTGCCCCAGTGTAGTCACTCCTCCAGTATCTCCTCCACCTGTCCTCAACAGGTCTGAAAACCAACTCTGTGAGAGTCCACCTCAGTGCCATTGTGGCCACTCACCACCTACTGGAGGGACAGCCCATTTCCTCAAGGCTGCTAGTAACATGTTTTATTAGAGCTGTCCTGCTGTCCAAACCGCCCATTAAGCCACCTCTGGTGGTTTGGGACCTCAATGTCATTCTAGCGCAGCTTCTCAAGTTCACTGAAGTTCCTGTCTTGGAAGGTACTCTTCCTAATTGCCCTCACCTCAGCTAGATGTATTAGTGAGCTTCAGGCTTTGGTGGTGGACCCACCCTATACCCTGTTCCACCATGACAGTTGTCCTGTGGACTTCCCCACACTTTATACCAAAGGTGGTGTCTCCTTTTCATTTAAACCAGTCAGTTTACCTTCCAGTCGTCTTTCCTAAACCGAATGCATCTCGAGCAGAAGTAACTCTGCACACTCTTGACTGCAAGCATGCATTAACTTTCTATCTCCAGAGGACCCGATATCAATGTAAAGCCTCGCAGTTGTTCATCTCATTTGACCCTAGTCACCTGGGTTTCCCTTTATCTAAACGTACGCTTTCCAAATGGATAGCGAACTGCATTTCATTTGCTTATGACAAAGCAGGACTCTCCCTGGAAGGGCATGTCACCGCTCACAACATTTGGCCATGACTTCCTTGATGGCAAACCTACGCTCAGTAGCCATTGATGTAATTTGCAAGGCAGCAACTTGGTCTTCTGTCCATACCTTCGCTTCCCATTACTGTCTGGACAAGGACTCCCGCTGGGATGCCATGTTTGGTCAAGCTGTACTCCAGCACCTCTTTCAGACTTAAAAGCAAGTCCTATCCTCCATCCTGGACTTCGATACCAGAAATCTATGAGGGATCCATGACCTCTTTGAACCTACTCTGAGGCGAACCTCCACCAGTTCTTGGTTCTCCATCTGGGAGCGAGGGAGTCCCATATGTGAAGATTACATACCTGCTTATCCTTGGAGATACCATAGTTACTTATCTGTAACAGATCTCCGGGAACAGCAGGAATTTAGTCTTCACAACCTGCCCTTCTCCCTTAGGAGTTATAGGTTTTCATTTACTCTTTTCTCAGCTACAAACTCAACTGAAGAGAGGGAGCTGGAAAGGCAGTCGCACAGGCGCAGTGGAGTGCTCCCTAAAGCTTTCCAGTTGGACGCTGGGGGAGTGTTCTGAGTGGGCTTTATCTGTACCAACATCACCCATATGTGAAGATTACTGTAAATGCCTGCTGTTCCTGGAAATTCCCTATTACAGGTGAGGAACTACGCTATGTGGATGATTCACCAAGCTTGTTGATGCAATAAACAATTTTGCTTTTTCTAACAAGTGCTTACCATAGACAGCAAGGCATAAATCAGACAGTCCCTCCCAGGAGCAGCGGAATACCTTTTTGGTTGGAGGGGCCAAACAAACCAATCTCCAGCCCTGCCCTTAAGCACTGTATTTGTACATAGTTACCCTGTTAGCCCTGTATATAATCCCCTGTTTATTGTAAGTCCAGTGTAGGCCTGCCTGCACTGCACAAATCTGTTACCTGTAAACCGCACTGATTTTAAAGAGCGCGGTATAAAAGAGACATTAAATAAATATTCTTGATGCTGTGTTGGGCAAAATATTGTTAGGGCCATGGCCCCTGTGGCCGTTCCCTTTCTTCTGCCTGTGGTTCCTCTTATCTCTGTAAGAATTGATGCTAATCTATGCACTAACCGAGATGCACAGGAAGGGACATGCATGCTGAGATGTTCTCCCCCCCCCCCCCCAAATAAAATGAGCATTGAGCGAGCTATTCAGTCTAGGTACCATCAGATGACATCGCCCACTTGTGTCTGATTTATCTTACTCTTACAGGAAATCACCTTTGCTATATGGGGAAAAATCCCTAGGTAGTGGCAAACTGAAGGTTCATGGAGCCAGAACCCAGCCCTAGTTCTAATTGAGCTGGAAGCCTAAAAGTACATGAGGAAACTGCTTGGTCTAAATATATAATGTGCAGAAATTCTAAACCTGAACATTTGGGAACAAATTGTGCTTTTTGATACACAGTAGTAGGCAGTAATAATAGAATTATTACTCTGAATAGCTTTGTTTTTTTGAATGGCAGTTTCTTCCTGCTTGGTTTATATTTCAGCTGTCTCGGACCCAAGCTGCAAAATATTCGCAAGTATCTGGGAATTTTTTTTCTTCCATTATCTATCCCCAACACCCTTCAACACATCTGATTATTGCAGTGACAGTCCTTGGCAAGGGGTCATGCACCAGAGCTGCCCCTGAAATCATGGATCCTAAATCCAGCTTGAGTACTGACCATGGCCTGACTTTCTCCCTCTCTCCCTATAGTGCTATAACTTTGCCTTTTCAGCCCACGATTGCATCCTGATATTTGTCTTCTGGCCTTTGTATTTTCCTCTCCCCCCCCAATCACTAAGTAATCAAAGAATGTATCAGTGTTTACTCAATTATTTCTCACACAATAGTATACTTTTTTAGTTGATTTAATCAACTTTGCATTATGTACTTGATACTAGTAGTGTTTTACAGTTCCTGACTTGGTTTCTTTCCACAGTGAAAAAAAGAAAGAATTAGAACGTGAAGAGTTGTGGAGAAAGTTAGATGACCTGAAGCTAAAGAGAGCCCTGACTGACAAACAAACCAGTCCTCAAAGTGTGCAAAACGCACCGAACACTGCAAGTGCCAAATAAAACAAATGACAACCACCTCCGCTTAATAGGCATGATTTTGTACACTTTTTTTTAATATATGTAAAAATTACAAAAAAAAACCTCCTCAGTATGATAACTTTGAAAAGCCAACTTTTTTTTGGCAAGCTATAAATTATATTCTCTGGACTCAAAATACCTGAATGTTTCATCGTGGTCCTAATATATTGTAAAATTGTCTAATCATTGATTTATTGTGTCACTTTTTAAGTTTCACAGAAATGAATGACTTTTATAATCCATGATATGAGTGAGATAATTATGGGAGTGGTGAGAATTATGACTTGAATTCTTTATTATTTTTGATTGTGTTGGACCTAAGTGTAGTAGTATCTGTGTAAATTTTTCTTATTTTATATGTGCTTTACACTTTGCTGCAGACCTTGGTTGAGATTATAAAATGGCTTCTGACTTTACTGTATTTCCCCAGATAAAACAAAGGTGCTTTTTTGCCTTCTCAGTGAAACACAGTCATATTCCTTCACTTTCTGGCATTTAGAGGTATGTTTACTAATCGGCGGTAGCGGCTTCCATGTGATATCTGAGCCACGGCCCCATTGAAGTCAATGGGGCAGTGGCTCCGATATTGCACGAAAGCCGCTACCGCCAGTTAGTAAACATAACCCCTTAGTTCTTCAATTTGTTATTGTGCTTTCAAGTCAGGTCTGAATGTGTAAAGATCTTCAAGCATCAATTTTTTTTTATTTCATTCTGATTTTGGATGTTAATAATCTATAGTGAACCTGGTTATTACATAGCAATAAAATTGTTATTACCATTTTGTTGCACAAAACTCGGTTTGGACATCAGGTTATAGCTGTTTGCTTCTACACTAGAAATACTTTTGATAATACCAGACAGCTACCAAGAGACAGCATAACTTCAAGAATACAAATGTGGTATATATGGTAACATTTAAATCAATGGCAGATAAAAAGCAGTTGATCCAATCAGTTTGCCCAGTCTAGATTCTTCCTGATTTTCTCTCACTTTGAGAAGGTGATTATATAAATTCCCATGCTTTTAACAAACCAGTTTTCATACCCACCCCCCTTTGTTTTTTAGCCAGACTCTCAACTCCTGTTCCTACCACTGCCCCCTCCCACTTATCTGATTCAAGCATGCCTAAACTGATTTCCACTGGCAAACGCTGTCAGGCAATGCCATCTTCCTCAGTAATTCTTATAAAATCACTGCTTAATACAACACCCAGAATAGGTGCTTTTCTCCAGGACCAAGCAGGAAGTCAGTCCTCACATATGGGTGACGTCGGTGCCGACGGAGCCCTCATGCAGAGCATTTCCCCAGCTTTCAAAGAAAACCTTTGGGAATGCAGCGCGCATGCGCAGTCGCCTTCCCACCCAAGGGTGCCATCTTGCTCAGTCTTTCTTTTTCCGTGGAGCCCAACGGACGTAGTTCGTGTCACCTGGGAAAAGTTGATTTTTTTTCTGCGATTTTTTTTTTTTTTTTTTTTTTTTTTTTTGCGTCTTTTTATCTGGTTTGACGCCGGTTCCCCATCCTGCCTGGGCTCGGTACACTGATATCGAGTCCGGAACTTCTTTTTCATTTTTTGTCCTTTGTGACTAGCGTTTGCGCTTTTTTTGTTATTTTCACTGGCAGCCCTGTCTTTTGACCTTGCAGGGGCCTTTTTTCCCCCGATGGCTGCCAGCAGGTTCAAAAAATGTGATTGGTGTAAGAAACTTATTTCTCTCACTGACACACGATTGCTGCCTCCGATACCTCGGGCCCGACCATGACCCGCTGGTCTGTGGCCCGTGCGGCAAGATGTCATCGAAGGTGCTTCGGAGCCGTCAGCATCAATGTGTGAGAATTTTTTCGGAGTCCGCGTCCGGCCAGGCCTGTACTTCGTAAGAGGCCTCGACATCTCGGGAGTCAGACCCCAAGTGCCGTCGTGGGTCCTCTGAGAGGGGGTCTCCCACCCGGGAGCACAAAAGGAAGAAGAAGCTCATGAGGGTGGCGTTAGTGGAAGCACCTGGATCCTCGAGGGCCAGGTCATGCAGCCCTGACTATCGTCCCGGGCTCTCGGAGTCAGAGCGGCTGACCAAACTACCTCGATTGGAGCCGGAGTCCCCGAGTCAGGTAACTTCTGTTGTCCTCGTGGACTCTCCTCCGGGAGAACCGACGTCGGGGGCTGCGGAGTCTCCTGAGCTCGGTCTCAGGTTGACGGCCCTGGAGAGCAGCCTGGCTGCCTTCTTGGAGCAGCAGCGGGTACTGATCACCAGTCTGACCGGTGCATCTGCCCTGACCACCGGGTCCTCCACGTCTAAGTCGACCCCGGAGGCCGAGCCGATCCTCGAATCCATTGTCTCGAGTCGATCCTCAGCCAAGGTCTCCCTCGACATCCCGTGCAGGGCCAAGGTCGTCGACGCCGGTGGCCTCGGCGTAGGGGCGGGTGGCATCGAGGCCCACATGGCCGGAGCCGCTCGACTCCTCCTTGGAGGAGTCGGCGTGGGAGACGAAGGAAGAGGACTCTCCTGACACCTTCTGGACCCGGTACGTGCCGTCGGACTCCCTGGAGTCCGAGCCTTGGAGAAGGTTCCCCCCCCCCCCCCCGGAGGATACCCAGTAATCGGATTTCGTCAGGGACATGGCCAAGGTTTTGGCATTCTCAGCAGATGCCAAGGAGGAAACTCGAGCCAAAGAGCTCTATGCCCTCCAGTATGATTTTCCTCCGAAGGAAGCCTTTTCTGTTCCAGTTCCTCCGATGCTGGAACTGCTGCTCTTCCGTATGTGGGAAGCACCGGCCTTGGCGCTGGTTCTGAGCAAGCAGGTCGATTCCATTTATCGAGTCCGTAAGAGCCCTGGGTTCCAAAAGGCGAAGCTACTGCACAACTCCATGGTTGTGGAATCGGCCATGCACAGACTGAAAAGTCAAAAGATGCACTCCTCGGTGCCTCCCAGCCGGGAGGCCCATAACCTGGATGCCGTCGGTAGAAAGTGCTTCCAGGGCTCTATGCTGTCTTGCCGTGTCCAGACTTACCAGCTGTACATGGGCATGTACTTACGAGACCTGGCAAAGGAGATTGCCGGGTTCTCGGCTGGCCTCTCCGAGGAACCCTTGCAGAGATTCAAAGCCTTGTCTTCAGGGATCCGGGAGTGCTCGAAGTTTATATCTCGAGCAGCCTATGACGGCTTTGAGGCTTTGGCCCAGGTAGCCGCGGCTGGCATCGGTGCATGCTGTCAGGCCTGGCTACAGTCGTCGGACCTGGAGTCATGGGTACAGGACAAGTTAGTCGATGTCCCGTGCCGAGGTGACAAACCTGTTTGGCAAGCCCATGACTGAGAAGGCTGCAGAAATCGAGACCGAGACTCTCACCAGGACAAGACTGTCCAGAAAGACTTCTTCCCCTTCTCACAAAAAGAAAGGCTCGGGGAAGAAGCCCTTTTTCCCGAGGAAGGGTGCTGCCTACAAAATCTACCCTCAGTATCAGGCCTCTCCAGCTCCCCGGCAGGGGCTTGGGCCCCATAGACAGAAAACCCCCAAGCCGCCAGCTCTCGCTCCTGCACAGCAGGGAGGGGTTTTTTTTACTCCCACAGCATAGCCTCTCCTCCGCCGGTGGCTCCACTCAGCACTGGGGGTCGGCTGACCCTGTATGCCTACAGATGGCCAGCCATCACAGGGGGATACCTGGGTACTCAGCATAGTCCAGAAGGGCTATATGCTCCATTTCCACCAGCTACCCCCCTCCTACTATCCAGGGGAGCCTCCAAGACTCCCTCTACACAGGGACCCACTCCTTCAGGAGTTGGCAAGTCTTTTAAAGGAACAGGCGGTGGAACCAGTGCCACACCACCTGGAAGGGCAAGGCTTCTACTCCATGTACTTCCTAGTACCAAAGAGAACAGGAGGCCTCGGACCTATCCTAGACTTGCGAAATCTGAACAAGTTTCTGGAGAGGGAAAAGTTCAAGATGCTTACCCTTGGGATACCAGTTCCAAAGCAATTCTTGTGTTTCCACCAGGCACTACCTGCTGCTCCTGGACCACATGGCATACACGGTGCCTCCAAGATCAGTGGACACAAGCCACCGGCGACCTTCGAGACAGAGTAAAGGTGTCCAGACGACTTCTGAACTCCTTACAGTGGTGGCTACATCTGCCAAACCTTCTCAGGGGTGTACCTTTTCAAGCTCCAGCACACACCAGGGTGCTGACGACAGATGCATCCTTAAAGGGCTGGGGTGCACATTGCCAGGGCACATGCACTCAAGGCCTGTGGTCCCCTCGGGAGGCCACACAGCAGATCAACCTTTTAGAGCTGTGAGCAATCCGCTTAGCTCTACAAACCTCCTGCCATGCTCTCAACAGTCTGTCCTAGTTCAAACGGACAATCAGGTAGCAATGTTTTACGTGAACAAACAAGGAGGCACAGGGTCCAGGCTCCTATGTCAGGAGGCACTGGACCTTTGCTCCTTTGTGGTCAGACAAGGCATGTTTCTCAAAGCAGTTTATCTACCTGGTCAGGAAAACTTCCTGGCAGACAAGCTAAGCAGGATTCTCCAGCCCCACGAATGGCAGTTGAATCCATTGGTGGTCCAGCAGGTCTTCCTCCGATGAGGTCTTCCATCCGTCGATCTTTTTGTAAATCCACTAAACCATCATCTGCCCAGGTTTTGCTCCAGACAGCCACATCCCCTGAGGATGGTAGCAGATGCTTTTCTAATCTCTTGGTCTACGGGCCTCCTGTATGCGTTTCCTCCCATGCCCCTGGTGGCCCGAACTCTATTCAGTATCCTCCGGGACAAGGCCTCGGTGATTCTGGTAGCCCCCAGATGGCTGAGGGAACCGTGGTTTCCACTTCTTCTGCAGTTGGCGATAGAAGCTCCGTTCCCTCTGGGGCTGCAACACGATCTCCTGTCTCAAGAGCAGGGTTCCCTTCTGCACCCCAATCTCAGGTCCCTCAATCTGATGGCCTGGCTGCTGAAAGGATAATGCTAGCTCCCTTACTTCTACCTAAGGAGGTTGAAGAGGTGGTCTCGACCTCTAGGAGGCAGTCCACCAGAAAGTCCTATGCCCTCAAGTGGCGTAGGTTTACGGTATGGTGTGCTCAGCGCAGTGAAGATCCTTTCTCTTGCCTTGTGCCAGTAGTACTGCAGTATCTACTTCACCTTTCAGACCTAGGCCTTAAGTCTAACTCTGTTCGGGTCCACCTCAGTGCTTTGTCAGCGCACCACTCACCAGTGGACGGACAGTCTGTCGGTTCACCCCTTGGTGTCCAGATTTCTCAGAGGTCTGCTTCTACTCAAGCCTCTGGTTCGTCCACTGGCGACTGAGTGGGATTTGAACATGGTCTTGCAGCAACTTACTCGCCCACCGTTTGAGCCGATTGCTACTTGCCATTTGCACGTCCTCTCTTGAAAAGCGCTCTTCCTGGTGGCCCTTACCTCGGCCAGACGTGTGAGTGAACTACAAGCTCTGGTTTCTGATAGACCGTACACACGGTTCTGTAGGAACAGGGTGGTCCTACGGACCCATCCCAAGTTCCTCCCAAAAGTGGTCTCCTCTTTCCACCTCAATCAGGAGGTGGTTCTTCTGACCTTTTTTCCCAGGCCGCATGCCAGCTGAGCTGAAACAGTCTTGCATACCCTGGACTGTAAAAGGGCGTTGTCCTTTTACATAGAACGTACTCGGGAGCATCGAAGGACTACTCGGCTCTTCATCTCATTTGACCCTAATAGGATGGGGTTACCTGTCTCCAAGCGTACGTTGTCCACTTGGGTGGCAGATTGCATCGCCTGGGCGTACAGGGCAGCCGACCTCCCCTTGCAGGGTTGGGTCACGGCCCACTGTGTCAGGGCGAAAGCCGCGTCAGTAGCTCATCTCTGCTCTGTTCCGTTGGCAGACATCTGCTGGGCCGCAACTTGGTCTTCAAGCCAGACTTTTGCAGCCCATTACTTCCTGGAGAGAGAGTCCCGGCTGGACAGTGTTTTCGGCCAGGCGGTACTCCGTAATCTCTTTGAGGTTTAGGCAACTCCTACCCTCCGGCCCTTGTGTTGGACTACCGTACGGGGTGCGTTCTCAGAGAAAATTCTTATCACGGATGCTGAGGCTCTTGAGAGGGAGCCATCTTTTCAGCTCTGTATTCACGGTAGCCTAGAGCTGGGGAGTCCCATATGTGAGGACTGACTTCCTGCTTGGTCCTGGAGAAAGCGTAGTTACTCATCTGTAACAGATGTTCTCCAGGAGCAGCAGGAATCAGTCCTCACGACCCTCCCTCCTCCCCTGGAGTTGCTGTCCTATCCTTCATTTTGATTTTTGCTGTCTTTTAGCTATGTCATCAGACTGAGCAAGATGGCACCCTTGGGCGGGAAGGGGACCGCGCATGCGCTCTGCATTCCCAAAGGCTTTCTTTGAAAGCTGGGGAAATGCTCCGCATGAGGGCTCCATTGGCACCGACGTCACCCATATGTGAGGACTGATTCCTGCTGCTCCTGGAGAACACCAGTTACAGGTGAGTAACTACGCTTTCCATGTTTTACCACCAAGTTTTATAATAATCCACATAGCCACCAGAATTTGTGAGGCTGTTCTCCAAAATCTTCCAGCTGTCTCATGGTCATTGTTGTTTGGTTTTAGCCATGGTTTTGTACAGACCGACCTGTTTTGCAGTATTTCAAATAAATTGAATCATTGAGCCACTGAACCATGCAAGTTACCCAGCCTTTTTGGGAGCCCAAGGCGGCTGTACCACTGGTATTGATGTAGCAACTGTCACTCTGTGCAGATTATCCCAGTGCTGTTAGGGCTGTAACCATGATAGCCTAATGTAGCGATAGCACTGTAACCTAGCCTGATGCAGTTGTACCTCTATTGTCTACCCATTAGTTTGTGTGTACCTTCTCTGGCTCTCAAGCGTCAAATGATTGAAAAAACTCTAACGTCCCACTCTTGTACTTTTTCTGTTTTACTCCGTCTGTCTTAATGCTGTTCTGAATGTGTCTCAAGTGTATTTAAATCCTCTGCTGTGATTGCTTCTACCTCTACCCGGTAGTCTGTTGTAGGTATCTCCTGTTTCTTTTGTACCTACCTTGCTACAGCTACATATTATGACCACTTGTTCTTGAATTTCCTTTTCTATGAAAAATTTTATTGAAGCCCACAAATATTTACAAGCTTCTATACATTTTGTGTATATCACACCACATAATGACTGTTGCTTAAAATTATCAGTAACTGTTTGCTTGGATAGTCCAAAGTTGTAATATAGTGTAATTAGCAGGTGATTTGTATTTTGGTGCATCCATGCTTATTTATAAAACAAAACAAAAAATGTGATATCACCTACTCATACATAAATCTCAAACAAACTGGAAATATATATGAAGATAATATAGTCCCTTTAATAATATAATTTCTAAAAATTAATTTCAGTAAGGAATGTAAATAAAAATATTCATTAGAATGCTTAAAAAAGTGTTTTTCAAAGGCAAACACCCATGATGTAGAACACCAGACCCCCCAAAGAATGTTAGAAATAGCCTACCCTCCTGTTTTTGTTTGTCTTGAACAGATTGTAAGCTCTGTGGAGCAGGATTTGTCTCGTGTGTTTATGTACAGCACTGAATATTGTCCCTTTGTGGATAGTGGTGCTGATCACTGTTGAATCCAGATACCAGCATTGAATATCTGTATTTTCTCTGGGAACAAGCAGGAAGTCTGTCCTCACATATGGGTGATGTTGGCACCGACTGAACCCTCATGGAAGCATAAAGCATCTCCTCAGCTTTCAAAGAAAGCCTTTGGGAGATGCCACCACACATGCGTGGTCCCCTTTCCGCCCAAGGGTGCCTTCTTACTCAGTCTCCTTTTTTCTACGGAGTCCATCAGACGTCTGTCTGCCTTCCCCCGGAAAAAGTTGATTTTGCTATCTAAGTTTCATACTCCCTCCTGTTGCACCGGTACTCTTCCTGCCACCTGAGCCCGCTGTTTTAGCATTGAATCTCGGGTCCATACTTATTTTTCACTTTTTGGCGCCTTCGAGCCTTTTCTTCCAACTGGCAGCACTGTGGGTCTTTGACCTCGCCGGGGTAATGTTTTCACCCATGGCTACCAGTGGTTTAAGAATGTATGTCACTGATACATAAACTGTTATCTACGCTGCCTTCCAGCCTGTGGTCTTTGTAAAAAGATATCCACTATGGCCCTTAAGAGCCGGCAGCAGCAGCATGACAAGTTTTTCCCGGTGACCCTGGCGCATCCGAAGGCCAAGGCCCTGTCTGAAGCCTCGGACTTCTGTGGCGCCCTGCAGATCCCAGTCAACGCCGTGGGCCTTCAGAAAGAGGGTCTCCCTCAAGGGAACATAGGAAGAAGAAGAAACCCTTGAAGGCAGCATCCCTGCACGGTTCCAACAGGCCGGGTATGTCCCGAGTCAGGTTCTGCAGTCCATGCTGCTCCTCTGAAGGCTCAAGAGTGGGAGCAGTCTACCAAGGTTGCCTGGAAGAAATCACCCGGAAATAGGCCCCGGACACCCAAGGCTCTCTTTCGGGGAAACTGGTGCTGGGCCCGAATTCCTCAGTGCCCATGCCGAGAGCTGCAAGGTCATCTGGACGAGTCCAGAATGGTGGCCCTGGAGCACAGCCTGTCCACCTTCTTGAACCAGCAGTGGGCGCTGATGTCTGGCATGACAGGTTCCTCTGCCCAGATCACCAGGCCCTCGAAGTCGAGAATGTCCGCGGAGGATGAATCGAGGATGTCCCTGGAGGACAAACTGATCCTTAAGGCCATACGGCTCTGTGTCGATCCTCGGCTGAGGTCTCAATCCGGGTCCCATTCGATGGGACAGAGGCCTTCCCTGGTTAGCGTGCACGACACCAGCTAAGGGGCCTCTGAGGGGCTCTGACCTTGAGCTCCTGAGTCACCCTCCCCTCGAGTCTTCTGCCAATTACTCGGAATGAGAGACTGAGGATGAGGAGACCCGATACCTGTCACCACCGCAATGTTCCCTCGGATCCCTCCGAGTTGCATTGCCGCCCGAGGACATGGCATTCCTCGACTTCATGTAGGACTTGTCAAAGGCTCTAGCATTCCCAATGGAATCGGAGGAGTACCCTTGTATGGAGAAGCTAGAAATCCTCCAATACGAGACTCCACCGAAGGAATCATTGATGGTGCCCATTCCAGCCATCCTGGAATGGCTCATGCTCCACATGTGGGAAACACCAGTGTCGGTGCCCGTTGTGAGCAAGCAGCTTGACTCGATGTATCAGGTCTGCCGGAACCCTGGCTTTGAGAAGGCACAGCTGCCGCATAACTCCATTGTGGTGGAGTTGTACATGCGTGGCTGAAGAGCCAGAAGATGCACTCCTCAGTGCCCCCCAGTAGGGAGGCCTGCACCTTGGATGCCCTCAGCAGAAAGTGCTACCAGGGCTTCATGCTCATCGGCCAGATCCAGGCCTACCACCTGTACATGGGCATGTACCTGAGAGACCTGGCAAAGGAGCTCGCTGGGTTCTCTGTTGATCTCTCCATGGAACCCCTACAGCGGTTCAGGAATCCGTCCAAAGCCGTCTGTGGAGTGTTCCATGACTCGAGCAGCATATGACGGCTTTGAGTCGGTGACTAGAGTTGCCGCGGTGAGCATCAGTGGCCAACGCCAAGCCTGACTACAGTCTTCCGACCTCAAGCAATGGATTCAGGACATATTGGTCAACATCCGATGCCAAGGGGAGAATCTCTTTGGCAAACCCATGACTGAGAAGGCTGCCGAGTTGGAGACCGAACTTGTGATGAGGACTAGGCTCTCCAAGAAGACTGCTACCCTTCCCCGACGGAAGGGCTCAGGTAAAAAGCCTTTATACCCGAGGAAGGGGCTGTTCATAAAAACTACCCCCATTTCCAAGCCTCCCAAGCAGGGTCAGCAGGCTAAGGGACAGGGGCAAGGCCAAGCAGAAGGCTCCCAAACCCCAGCTGTCAGCTCTGGCCCAGCCTGGGGGGAGCTTTTGACTCCTTAGGCATAGCCTCTCTACCCCAAGGAGGTCAGCAGCCCACAGGAATGCTCCTAGGGGCGGTGTATCTGCCTGGCCAAGACAATACCCTGACGGACAAACTGAGCAGGGTCCTCCAACTGCACGGGTGGTGGCAGCTGGATTCCAGAGTGACCACCCAGCTCTTTGACTCTGGGGGACCCTGTGGGTGGACCTTTTTCACCAGTTTGGAGATATACCAGTTGCCCCGCTTTGCTCTCGTCTGCCCTACTTGGGCTGGGTAGCAGCAGACACATTTCTCATCTCATCTCATGCTCAGAAGGCCTCATTTATGCCTTCCCACCCACGCCGTTGATTGCCAAGACCCTCTTCAAGGTTCTTCGCGTCAGAGCGTCACTGATACTGGTGGCGCCCCGGTGGCCCAGGCAGCTGTGGTTCCCACTACTCCAATTGTCAGTGGAGGCACTGATCCCCCTGGAGAGTTCCCTGGGGCTCTTGTCTCAGGAAGAGGGCTCTTTCCTGCATCCCCACTGGGGTCCCTATCACTGACAGCGTGGCTGCTGAAAGGGTAATCTTAGCTTCCTTCAACCTCTCAGGGGAGGTGGAGGAGATCCATCAGGAGAGCTTACGCCTTCAAATGGCGCAGGTTCTTGGTGTGGTTTGCGGAGCATAGAGTGAATCTATTCTCCTGCCTGGTGAAGCTAGTGCTGCAGTATCTTCATCTATTGCAATCCAGGCTAAAAATCAAACTCTGTTAGAGTGCACCTCAGTGCCCTGGCAGCACACCCACCACCCTGTTGAGGGCAAGCCCCTCTCAGCTCAGCCTCTGATGACCCGCTTTCTGAGGGAACTCTTGCTGTCTAAACGTCCTGTCTGCCCTCCAGCAATGGAGTGGGACCTCAGTGTGGTGCTTTCACCTGCCCATCCTTCAAGTCCCCTGGCTATCTGCCATCTCTGGTATCTGTCATGGAAAGTCATGTTCCTGATGGTGCTCATCCTCCTCTTGCAGGATCAGCGAGCTCCAAACCCTAGTGGCAGAGGTTCTACAAAAATAGGGTCATGCTACACACGCATCCCAAATTCCTGCCAAAGGTGGTGTCCTTCCACCTCAACCAAGAGGTGGTGCTACCCACCTTCTTCCCGAGGCCTCACTACAGCAGGGCGAAGACCGTCCTTCACACCTTGGACTGTAAGAAGGCCCTGTCCTTCTACATTCAACGTACTCAGGCCATCGAAAAGCTTCTCAGCTTTTTGTTTCCTTCAACCCCAGTCGGCTGGGAGAAGCGGTAACGTAGCGAACACTGTCCACCTGGGTGGTGGACTGCATCATCCTCGCCTCTGAACAGACTAGGCTTAGGCTGGATGGCTGGGTCATGGCACACAGTGTTATGGCCATGGCGGCCTCTGTCGTAAACCTGTTCTCCATCCCGATGTCGGACATCTGATGGGCTTCTACTTGGTCTTCAGTCCATACCTTCACAGCTCATTACTGCCTTGAGAGGGAGCCCCAATGGGAGAGCGCCTTCGGCCAGACCATGCTCCATAATCTCTTCGGGGTCTAGGTAACGTCTACCCTCCAACTCTTCTGTATTCAAGCTACCTGAGCGTTGGTTTCCATTGGATACATGGGTCTTACTGCTCATGGCTCCCCTTGGGGGATGACCATGTCTTATCTATGGACTTTCGGTAGCCTGCAGCTAGGAAGTCCCATATGTGAGGACTGACTTCCTGCTTGTTCCCAGAGAAAGCGTAGTTACACACCTGTAATAGATGTTCTCCGGTGACAGCAGGAATCGGTCCTCACAACCCTCCCTCCTCCTCTCAGAGTTGCTGTATGTATGTGTGTGTGTATATTCCGCGAGGGCTTTGTCTGTGCCGACGTCACCTATATGTGAGCACTAATTCCTGCTGTCCCCGGAGAACAGCTGTTACAGGTGAGTAACTAAGCTTTATTCAGCCACAACGATCAGCATTTAAAAAATGCTAGCCACTGCAGCCAAATATTAACCCCAAAAATTCCATGTCAGCTAAATTGTCATGCTGTTACATCTGGTCACGTGATCCAGAGGTTTTATTGGTCTCTGTATCCTCCCTGTGATGTCTCTCTACAATTGCTATTTAATTCTGGCTCTACTTTTGTTGTATTGTTTTTCTGCAGGTTTTAATTGTCTGTGTCCTCCCTGGCTGCACTCCAGATGAATTGTCCTGCTGTTACATCAGGTTACCCAGAAGTGAGTCGAGGACCACTCTACAATTGCTATTTAATTCTGGCATTAGCAGCATTGAGTGTCGTGGTGGCGAGCGCAAGCTCCTTGGGGCCAACTATAGTGGGGCAGTAACAGTAACTTAATGAGAGCTAAATTATTCTGCTTTACTATAAATTGGTTATTTCTATTTTTTTCTCTGCTTCGTATTTTTGTTGAATGCATCTTTCCCTGCATATCCGGATAGGACTGCATGTCCTACTATTGTTTCCACTGCAGATGCTAGGGAAGTTGTTAACCGTAATGTCTTCAACTGGTGTTTTCTTTGCTAAATTTTCATTCTTTGAAATCTAAATTTGCCTTGATACGTTATCTTATTACGTCCTTTTCTCTTGACCTCCTCATCCTAACCGAAACCTGGTTTCGGGAGGGGGAGAGGAGGCTTACCTGTATCGATGTTTACCTCCATGTAGAAAGCGCTGTTGGTATCTCGGGCAACTAGACAGGGCATCTGGGTTGCTTTGATTTATAAAGAAGTGATCCCAGTTTTGCAGTTACATTTAGATCAACTCAGTCACTTTTTATAAAAATAAATAGTCATACCCTATGGTGTGCATTTTTTTGGTTTGGTTTGTTTTTTTGTTATTGCCCACCCTCGTTATGGGATTATGGTTAGGACACATTTCATTGGACACTAACAGTTCTCCAGGAACAAGCAGGAAGTCTTCCCTCACATATGGGTGACGTCTACGCCGACGGAGCCCTTGCGGAAGCATCTCCCCAGCTTTCAAAGGAAGCCTTTGGGAGAAGCCACCACGCATGCGTGGTCCCCTTTCTGACCAAGGGTGCCATCTTACTCAGTCTCCCTTTTTCTGCGGAGCCCTACAGACGTTCATCTTTCTTCCTTGGGAAAAAAATTGATTTCCTTGTGCATTTCTATATGCCATCTGGTTAGCACCGGTCCCTTTCCTGCCTCCTAGCCCCATCACCTCGGCCTTGGGACCCGGAACCTATTTAGTTAGATTTTTTCATTTAGTGTGGTTTCGTGCCTTTTCTAATCACTGGCCGCATCGAAGGTCTTCGACCTCGCTGGGGCCCTTTTTGCCCCAATGGCCAGCAGGTTTAAAAAGTGTGATCAGTGCTCCAAAAACATGTCCCGTACTGACACATATGACTATTGCCTCAGGTGTCTAGGTGCCAACCATGACTCAGAGGCGTGCTCCCTGTGCAAAATGATATCTGCTAAGGCCATCCAGAGTTGCCGGCAGAAGCAGGATAACATCTTCCATAGGTCAGACTCAGCCCTGGTATCCCCGGTAGCCATGCACTAAGGCCCCTCATGGATCCTTGGAGTCGCGTAAAGCCTCTGCGGTGCACGAGAGGGCACTCAGACACTCCAGTAAGGGTTCTCCGGAGCGAGAGTGTAAGAAAAAGAAGACATCTTTGAGGATGACTTCTGGGAAGGGGGACATACACGGCAAGTCCTATGCGAGGTCCCACTGCCCCCGGAGGTTTTTCCAAGGAGTCGGAGCAGCTGGCCAAGGTACCCAGACTGATGCCGAGGTCGCCAGCAATGGATCTTGGAGGCCCGGCCCGTTGAGGACTCCCTCTCCTCCCTGACACCCAAACCAGTCATCCTGGCATCTGTTTTGAAGGCTGTAACCCCGGAGTGGGAAGATAGAATAATGGCATTGGAACACAGCGTTTTTATATTCTTTGCCTCGCAGCAAGCGTTGATTCCCAGCCCCACTGGCTCACGTGCTGAGACCACAGGTACCTCGATGCCGAGGACTTCCTGGGCCTCCAAGGAGATCCTCGAAAGCCTCGAGCTGATCCTTGGCGAGGGTCTCGTTCCCGCTCCCAGTCCTTGGGAGTGAGATCCTCCGCAGCAAGAGCCTCTGGCTCCAGCCAAGCCCCAGCCGCAGTTCATCGAAGGCCAGATCCGAGATGCCCTTAGAGCCATCGGGCCTCGAGTCCTCGATGGACTACTCAGACTGGGAGTCCGAAGACAAGGCTTCCCCAGAGACATGAGCACACCATCACCTCCCCTTGGATCCATCCCCACCAGTGTTGAGGGGCTGGTCCCCGCCCGAGGACACCTCTTTCCTCGAGTTCTGTTCTGGACATGGCAAAGGCACTGTCCCTCACCATGGAGTCGGAGGAGGACCCCTGCATGGAAGAACTCAAAAGCCTCCAAAACGAAGCCCCACCCAAGAAGGCCCTCAAGGTCCCCTTCCCCTCCCCCTCCATTCTTGGGTGCCGCCGCCTCCAAATGTGGGAAACACCGGCATTGGTGCTGATTGCGAGCCTGTGCCTGGACACTATGTACCGGGTCCAGCAATGACCCAGCTTCAGCTGGTGCAATTCCCTCACGCCTCCATGGTACTTGGCCATACATCGACAGAAAAGCCCGAAGACTCACTCTTCGGTGCCCATGGGCAGGGAGTCCAGCATTCTCGATGCCCTCAGGCATAAATGTTACCAGGGCTCGATGCTAGCATGCTGTATACAAGCATATCATCTGTATATAGGCATGTACCTCCGAGATCTAACCAAGGAACGGGGGATTCTCCAGGACCAAGCACGAAGTCAGTCCTCACATATTGGTGACGTCGATGAAGTCCCTGCGGAGCGTTTCCCCAGCTTTCCAAGAAAGCCTTTGGGAATGCAGGCATGCATGTGCGGTTCCCTTCCCGCCTAAAGGTGCCATCTTGCTCAGTCTCTCTTTTTCCGTGAAGCCCACCGGACGTGTGTCCTAGTCCTCCCGGAAAATAGTTCGATTTTTTCGCGATTCCTTTGCTATTTTTTCTCCGGTTCGACGCCGGTTCCCCTCCTGCCGGGTTCGGTACACCGGTATCAAGCCCGATCTTCTTTTTTCGTTTTTTGCCCTTCGTGGCTTGTGTTCGCGCCCTTTTTTTCTTTTTCCCTGGAAGGCCGGTCCTTTGACCTCGCGGGGACTCTTTTTTCCCCGATGGCTTCCAGTGGGTTAAAAAAGTGTGATCGGTGCAAGAAGTTAATGTCTCTCACTGACACACACGACTGCTGCCTTCGGTGCCTTGGTCCTGACCACGATCCTAAGACGTGTGGACCATGTGGAAAAATGTCTTCCAAGGTGCTTCTAAGTCGTCAGCACCAAAAGGAAAGGCTTTTCTCTGACTCGGCCTCCGGCCGGGCCCAGACCTCGTCTCAGGCCTCGACATCTCGGGAATTGGATCCCGAGCACCGTCGGGGCTCCTCGGACAGGGGGTCCCCCGACCGGGAACGAAAGAGGCAGAAGCGGCTCACGAGGGCATCGTCGGAAGAGGTCCCTGGCTCCTCGAGAGCTAGGTCTCAGACCCCCGACCGTCGCCCCAGGTCCATGGAACAGGAGAAGCCTCCCAAAGTACCTCGAGTGGAGCCGGAGTCTGCTGGACACGTAAGTCCTGTAGTCCTCGTGGACTCTCCTCCCGAGAGCCGATGTCGGGCCCGGCACTGCCGGGGCCCGAGTCGGGGGCTGCTGAGTCTCCTGAGCTGGGTCTCAGGCTGACAGCCTTGGAGAGCCGACTGTCTGCCTTCATGGAACAACAGCGGGCACTGATGGCCAGCCTGTCTGGCGCATCTGCCCCGACCACCGGGACATCGACATTGAAGTCGACCCCGGAGACCGAGCCGATACTCGAGACCATAAAGGCTCGAGGTCGACCTCAGTCGCGGTCTCCCTCGACCTCCCGTTCGGGACCGAGGGCGCTGTTGGACCCCGATTCCTCATCGGACGAGTCCGCCTGGGAGACGGAGGACGAGGAGTCCCTCGACACCTTCCGGACTCAGTGCGTCCTGTCGGACTCACCGCAGTCTGAGCCCCGGAGTAGATCCCCCCCCCCGGAGGATACCCAGTTCTCGGAGTTCGTCCGGGATATGGCCACCGCGTTGGCTATCCCCGCGGATCCCGAGGAGGAGCCTCGAGCCGAGGAGCTCGAAACCCTTCAGTACGACTCTCCTCCGAAGGAGGCCTTTACTGTTCCGGTTCCTCCAATGCTGGAACGGCTCCTCTTCCGGATGTGGGAGGCACCGGCCTCGGCGCCGGTTTTAAGCAAGCGCGTCGATTCGATCTATCGACTCCGGAAGAGTCCTGGCTTTCAAAATGCGTAGCTACCACACCATTCCATGGTGGTGGAATCGACCATGCATCGCCTGAAAAGTCAGAAGATGCACTCCGCGGTGCCCCCTGGCAGGGAGGCCTGGAACCTCGATGGTTTTGGTAGAAAATGCTTCCAGGGCTCGATGCTTGCTTGCCGTGTCCAGTCGTACCAGCTGTACATGGGCGTGTACTTGCGAGACCTGGCCAAGGAGCTGGCCGGGTTCTCTGCTGGTCTCTCTGGGGAACCCTTGCAGAGGTTCAAGTCCTTGTCCTCGGGGATCCGGGAATGCTCCAAGTTTATGTCCCGCGCTGCCTACGATGCCTTCGAGGCTTCGGCCCGTGTTGCGGCAGCCGGCATCGCGGCTCGATGCCAGGCATGGCTGGAGTCATCGGACCTCGAGCCATGGGTTCAGGACAACTTGGTCGATGTCCCTTGCCGAGGTGAGAACCTTTTTGGCAAGCCCATGACCGAGAAGGCCGCACAGCTCGAAACCGAGCACCTCACGAGGACAAGGCTGTCTAGGAAGACTTCTGCCCCTTCTCACAAAAAGAAGGGCTCTGGTAAAAAGCCCTTTTACCCGAGGAAGGGCACTGCCTACAAACAGTACCCACAGTACCAGACTGCCCAAGCTACCCCTCAGGGTCAGCAAGCCAAGGGGCAGGGTAATGGGCCCCGTAGGCAGAGGACTCCCAAGCCTCCGGCCCCTGCTCCCACTCAGCAGGGTGGGGGTTTTTGACTCCTTAGGCATAGCCTCTCCATCCCTGCTCTCCCAACCCTGCACAGGAGGTCGCCTCACCCTGTTTGCCCACCAGTGGCCACTCATCACTGGAGACAGTTGGGTGTTAAGCATAGTCCACAAGGGCTATCTGCTACACTTCCAGCAACTGCCTCCTCCATACTTTCCAGGGGAGCCTCCAAGGCCTCCCCTGCACACTGATCTTCTCCTTCAGGAGCTCCAAGGTCTGTTGGTGGACAGGGCGGTGGAGCCTGTGCCTCCCCACTTGCAAGGTCAAGGGTTCTACTCCAGGTATTTCCTGGTACCCAAAAGAACCGGTGGCCTTCGGCCTATTCTAGACCTCAGAAACCTCAACAAATTTCTAGAGAAGGAAAAGTTCAAGATGCTTACTCTTGGAACACTTCTGCCCTACCTCCAGCAGGTAGATTGGCTATGCTCATTAGATCTAAAGGATGCGTACACTCACATCCTCATTCATCCAGACCACAGAAAGTACCTCAGGTTCATTGTGGGAGGAAACCATTATCAGTACCGAGTATTGCATTTTGGCCTCACCTCCGCTCCCAGGGTCTTTACCAAATGCCTGGCAGTGGTGGCGGCCTACCTGAGAAATCAGGGAGTCTTTGTCTTCCCCTATCTGGACGACTGGCTCATAAAAGGTCAGACGTGCCAGGAGGCCCAACAGGCCACCCTCAGAACTATTGCTCTTCTTCAAAGCTTGGGGTTTATAATAAACTTTGCAAAGTCCACTTTGCTCCTCTCCCAGAACTTGGAGTTCATAGGGGCGAGGTTGGACTCTCTGCTGGCAAAGGCATTCTTGCCAGAAGACAGAGCCCAAAGCCTGATAAACTTAGCAAACCAGTTTCTCAGCAGGTCACTGGTCTCCGCCAGACTCTGCCTGAGGCTTCTTGGCCACATGGCTTCGACAGTGCATGTGACCCCCAATGCCAGGCTCCATATGAGGCCTGCACAGTGGTGCCTTCGGACTCAGTGGTCACAGGCCACAGGCAGCCTCAGAGACAGGATAAGGGTGTCCAGACAATTTCTGAACTCCCTCAGTTGGTGGCTGCACCCACCCAATCTGCTGCAAGGGGTATCTTTTCAGATTCCTGGGTTCACAGTGGTGTTGACCACGGATGCCTCCCTGCAGGGCTGGGGAGCTCATTATCTAGGCAAGTGCACCCAGGGACTGTGGTCTCCCTGGGAAAGCCGCACAGCAATCAATCTACTGGAACTCAGGGCTGTTCGGTTAGCCCTCAAGACTTTCTCTCCAACCCTGGCTCATCAGTCTGTCCTAGTTCAAACAGACAACCAGGTAGCCATGTTTTATGTGAACAAGCAGGGCGGAACTGGGTCCAGCCTCCTTTGTCAGGAAGCACAGGACCTTTGCTTGTTTGCCCTCAAGCACAACATGCTCCTCAAGGCTGTGTACCTCCCTGGCCAAGAAAACTACCTGGCCGACAGGTTGAGCAGGATTCTGCAGCCCCACGAGTGGCAGCTCCATCCTTTGGTAGTTCAGAGGATTTTCCTGAAGTGGGGACTTCCATCCATAGATCTGTTTGCCAGTCCACTGAACAAACAGCTGCCAAAGTTCTGCTTCAGACAACCGCATCCTCTGCGGATTGCGGCAGATGCTTTTCTGATCCCATGGTTTCAGGGCCTCCTGTATGCATTTCTCCCCACGCCCTTGGTGGCCCGAACCCTCTTCAAAATTCTTCAGGACAAGGCCTCGGTCCTGCTGGTAGCTCCCAGGTGGCCGAGACAGCCTTGGTTTCCACTTTTGCTTCAGCTGGCAGTGGCTCCCCCACTGCCTCTGGGGTTGCAACCCGACCTCCTCTCTCAGGATCAGGGTTCCCTTCTGCACCCCAATCTCAAAGCTCTCAATTTGATGGCCTGGAGGCTGCAAGGGTAGTTTTAGCTCCCTGGGGCCTACCTCAGGAAGTTGAAGAGGTTGTCCTAGTCTCTAGGAAACAGTCCACTAGGAAAACCTATGCTCTCAAATGGAAAAGGTTTTCTGTGTGGTGTCAGCTACGTACAGAGGATCCCTTCTCCTGTACTGTGCCAGTAGTGCTTCAGTACTTACTGCACTTATCAAATCAGGGACTGAAGTCCAATTCTGTTCGGGTCCACCTCTCAGCGCTAGCAGCTCACCACTCACTAGTGGAAGGACATTGTCTGTTCACCCCTTGGTGTCCTGCTTTCTCAGAGGCTTGCTTTTGCTCAAGCCTCCAATCCGTCCTGCTCCTGAGTGGGAGTTGAATGTGGTCTTGCAGCAACTGACTCGCCCACCTTTTGAGCCGAAGGCTACTTGCCCTCTGCGCTTCCTATCCTGGAAGACACTCTTCTTGATAGCCTTAACCTCAGCCAGGCGAGTGAGTGAGCTTCAGGCCCTGGTCTGTGACAGGCCTTACACCCGCTTCTATAGGAACAGGGTAGTCCTTAGGACTCATCCAAAGTTCCTCCCTAAATTTGTCTCCTCCTTCCACCTTAACCAAGAGGTGGTTCTTCCAACATTCTTCCCTAGGCCTCATGCAAGCCAGGCTGAAGCAGTTCTGCATACCCTGGACTGTAGGAGGGCCTTATCCTTCTACCTGGATCGTACGCAGGGGCATAGAAGGGCTACTCAGCTCTTTATATCTTTTGACCCTAATAATTTGGGGTTAGCTGTGTCCAAGCATACCTTGACCACCTGGGTAACTGACTGTATCACCTGGGCTTACAGGGCGGCTGACCTTCCTTTGCAGGGTCGGGTCACGGCCTATCGTGTCAGGGCAATGGCTGCCTCAGTGGCTCACTTCCACTCTGTACCGTTGGTGAACATCTGCAGGGCTGCAACTTGGTCCTCAAGCCAGACGTTTGCGGCCCATTACTGTCTGGAAAGGGAGTCCCGTAGGGACAGTGCTTTTGGCCAGGCAGTACTCTGGAATCTCTTTGAGGTTTAGGCAACTCCAGCCCTCCGTTGGGCTACCGGTGGAGGTTCTGTCAGTGAAAAGCCTTTCTTTGATGCTGTGACTAGAGGGAGTTCTCTTGTTCAGCCTGGGTTCCTTGGTAGCCCAGAGCTAGGGAGTCACCCATATGTGAGGACTGACTTCCTGCTTGGTTCTGGAGAAAGAGTGGTTACTCACCTGTAACAGGTGTTCTCCAGGAGCAGCAGGAATCAGTCCTCACAACCCTCCCTCCTCCCCTGGGAGTTGCAGTTTTACATAGTTTATTTTTACATTTTTGTGTGCTGTTTTTATCTATGTCATTTGACTGAGCATGATGGCACCTTTAGGCGGGAAGGGAACCGCGCATGCGTGCCTGCATTCCCAAAGGCTTTCTTGGAAAGCTGGGGAAATGCTCCGCAGGGGCTTCATCGACGTCGATGTCGCCCATATGTGAGGACTGATTCCTGTTGCTCCTGGAGAACACCTGTTACAGGTGAGTAACTACTCTTTCTCAGCAGGTCTCATAGGGGGACCACCTCCAATGCTTCCAGACACTCATGAAGTCTGTCGGGAGTGCTCAAAGTATTTGTCTCGAGTGGCCTATGATGGCTTAGAGTCTAACGCAAGTGTGGTCGCCGCAGGCATCAGTGCTTGATGCCAGGCCTGGCTCCAGGCATCGGACCTCGAGCAATGGGTCCAGGAAAAACTCCTCAACGTCCCAACGTCCCTTTGGCAAGCCAATGGAGGACAAGGTGGCGGAGATCGAGACCGAATATATCTATTCTTGAGGAAGACCTCCACTCTTCCCAAGAAGAAACCAACGCGAAAACTGCCTCCCTTCCACTGGAAAGGCCAACCTTACCAAGGTTATCACCCATATTAGGCCCCCCCAGACCCCTCAGCAGGGCCATCAGGGCAAGGGAGCAGGCCAGGGTCCACGTAAGCCTAAGGGCCCCAAGCCCAGACACCAGCTCCAGCCCAGACTGGGTCGGGGTTTTGACCCCCAGAGCATAGCCTCTCCATCCATGGGGGACAAGCCACCGACGAGGGGGTGCCTGATTCATTTTGCCCACCGGTGGGCTGCTATCGCCACTGATTCCTGGGCACTTCAGATGTTCATGGAAGGTTATCTCCTTCATCTGGACCAGACACCTCCCTCTTTCTTTCTAGGAGAGCCGCCTTGGACTCCCTGCACAAGGCCCTGCTACTGTAGGAATTTGCAGGCCTTCTCAGGGACAGGGCTGTGGAGCCTGTACCACACCACCTAAAAGGAAAGGGGTTCTGGTCCCAAAAAGAACAAGAGGCCTAAGGCCCATCCTGGATTTCAGAAACCTGAAGAAATTCCTGGTGCGGGAGAAGTTCAAAATGTTCTCCTTTGGAATATTGCTGCCCTACCTCCAGCAGGGAGATTGGCTATGCTTCTTGGACCTAAAGGATGCTTATACCCACATCCTTATTCATCCCAGTCACAGGCAGTTCTTAAGATTCATGGTCAGAGACAGCCACTACCAATACAGGGTACTGCCCTTCAGCCTTGCCTCCACACCAGGAATCTTCACCAAATGCCTGGCAGTAGTGGTCGCCTACCTCTGTCTCCAAGGGGCCTTCATCTTCCCATACCTGGACGACTGGTTAGTAAAGGGAGAGACTGTCTCAGGGGGCAACAGTCCAAGACCTGCACCATCAAGGTCCTACAACATCTAGGGTTTGTGATAAACAACCCCAAATCCCACCTCTCTCCAACACAGGACCTGGAATTCATAGGGGCTCACCTGGACACCCTCCAAGCCAGGGCCTTCCTCCCCCGGACAGGATGGATTGCCTCATGGCCCTGGCGACCGAGGTGCAGCACCATCACGCTGTGTTGGTGCGGTCCATGCTTTGCCTGCTCAGCCACATGGTTTTCACAGTCCATATGGTCCCCAGCACTCACCTCCACATACTGGAAGCTCAGTGGTGCCTCCATTCACAGTGGACTCAAGCCACAAGCAGGCTCTGGGAGAGGGTCTCAGTGTCCGTCAACTGGCAGAGTCACTCGATTGATGGCAGGATGTATAGCACCTGTGGGAAGGCATGTCCTTTCAACACCCAGACCCCCCAGAATGTCCTCACTATGGATGCCTCCCTGCTGGGCTGGGGTGCCCACTGCGAGGAACTGCGCATGCAGGGCAGCTGCTGTCGTGAAGAGAGCTAGTAGCAGATCAACAGGCTGGAGCTCAGAGCCATTTTTCTGGCAATCAGGGCCTTCCAATACCACCTGCAGCATCAGTCAGTGCTGGTCCAAACTGACAACCAGGTCTTGATTTTCTACCTGAACAAACGGGAGCACAGGGTCTCACTGTCAGGAGGCCAGTAGCCCTCTGCTCATACACGATCAGTCAGGGAATGCTCGTCAGGGCGGTATATCTTCCAGGCCAGGACACTGCCCTAGTGGACAGATTGAGCAGGGTCCTCCAGCCACACGAGTGGCACCTAGACCCAGGGTGGCACAGAGGCTATTCTGACTATGGGAAACCCAAAGTCTGGACCTCTTTGCCAGCTCAGCCAACACTCAGCTGCCCCGCTTCTGCTGTCCCCAACCGATTCCGTCCTGGATAGCGGCAGACGCCATCCTCATCTTGTGGTCGGAGGGTTTTCTGTATGCTTTCCCTCCCATGCCACTAATCGCACGGACCCTCTTCAAGATCCAGTGGGACAAGGCTTCCATGATCCTTCTGGCCCCAACAGCTTTGGTTTCCTCTGCCTCTCAACAGAGCTCCCTGTCCCTCTGGGGAGTTTCCTGGGATTACTGACCCAGGAGGAGTGCTCGCTTCTCCACCCCAACCAGGGGTCCCTGTCACTAACAGCATGGCTGCTGAATGGTTCGTCCTAGCACTCTCAACCTCTCAGGGAGGTGGAAGAAGTCCTCCTGGCCTCTCGTAAGAACTCCACGAGATGAGCATACGTCTTCAAGTGGTGCAGATTCTCGGTATGATGTATGAAGCAATGGTTAGATCCATTCTCCTGCCCAGTGCTGTACTTGCTCCACTTCTCGTTTAGTTGTGTCAGGGCACACCTGAGCACGCTCTCCGTGAACCATCACTCCATAGAGGGCAAGCCTATTTCTGTGCAGCCCCTCATTACTCGATTCATGCGGGATTTGCTGCTCTCTAAACCTCCCATATAGTTGCCTCCGGCGGAATGGGATCTCAACACATCTTATCAAGTCGACCTTCAAACCCTTGGCTGCCTTCCATTTGCATTACTTATCTTGGAAGGTTGCCTTTCTGGTGGCGGTTACCTCTGCCTGCAGAGTCAGCGAGCTGCAGGCCTTGGTGGCCAAGCCACCCAACACCAGGTTCTACACCGAGCAGAGTCATGCTTCGCTCCCACCCTAAATTCATCCCGAAGGTTGTATCTGCCCTACCTTCTTTCCATGGCCCCATGCTGACAAGACAGCGGCTGTTCTCCATATTCTGCAAAAGGGCCCTGTCCTTCTACCTGCAACGTACTCGGAGCCACTACAAAGTTCACAGCTTTTCGTTTCATATGACCCCAGTTGACTGGGGGAAGCTGTCACCAAGCAGACCCTCTTCACCTGGTTGGAGGACTGCATTGCCTTTGCCCACGATAAGGCTGGGTATCGGAGCGCCAGGTCATGGCACACAATGTCGGGTCTATGCCAACCTCAGTTGCGAGTCTATGCTCTGTCCCTATGGCAGACATCTGCTGAGCTGCCACCTGGTCCTCAGTCCACACCTTTGCAGCTCACTACTGCTTGGAGAGGGAGTCCCGAAGGGACAGTGCCTTCAGCCAGGCTGTACTCCGTAATCTGTACGGGGTTTATGGAGCTCTTGCCCTCCGACCCTTCTTGTTCAAGCTACTGGAGCCATGATTCTCCCTGGACACCAGGGTCCTCAGATTCGCTTGCGGCTGCTTACAGCTGGGCAGTGTTTTTTTCTACAGGTTCTCGGTAGCCTGTAGCTAGGGAGTCCCATATGTGAGGACTGACTTCCTGCTTGTTCCTGGAGAAAGTGTAGTTACTCATCTGTAACAGGTATTCTCCAGGAACAGTAGGAATTAGTCCTCACAATCCTCCCCTTGGAGTTGCTGTACTAATTTTGCCATCTTCTTTTGTCGGCTTTAGCTATGTCATCTGACTGAGCAAGATGGCACCCTTGGGCGGGAAGGGGATCACGCATGTGTGGTGCCATCTCCCAAAGGCTTTCTTTGAAAGCTGGGGAGATGCTTCCGCGAGAGCTCCGTCGGAATTGACATCACCCATATGTGAGGACTGATTTCTGATGTCCCTGGAGAACACCTGTTACAGGTGAGTAACTATGCTAATCTTTGGCTTCTTTTATATCCATTTTGATTTTTGGTGATTTTAATGTTCACTTTGATACCTGCAAATGATCATGAGGTTTTTTTTACTTTGTTTATGCTATATTTTGGATTTTGTCAATATATATAATTTCTAACTCACTCACCAATCATATATTGGACCTCGTTTTTACTGCTGGTCTGCAGTAACTAATAGTCTGTCTCTTCCTTAGACTAATTATTTGATTTGGTTTAGTTTAACAGGTTTCCAACAAGCAAGAGCTTTGACCCCTTCTTCTGATTCGACATTATGCTTTGTGTCATTTATCTATGGATACTGTAAACGGGGGCGCTGGGCATGAATGTCCACAGTCTTGGCAAAGGCAAAATCCTATTATGACTTGCAAAGGATTGTGGGGAATGTAGTCCATTCAAACCAGAATCAGCCATTCACAAAATAATGAGTTGTGTTGCTCGAGTGTAAGCAAGAAAAATATATTTTATTTATGGGGTTAATTCTCCCACACAGATTTACTTGGTAACACAAAAGTACACTTGCTTCAGTATTGTACTTAGGAAAAACAAATCATGATATAAGCAACTGAACTTCTTAAACAATCAAACAATAAAGACCTTGATGGGAAACAGAAAAGGTCTTTTTGAGGGCTCCTGCTAATAACTTTTAACAGTGCTCCAAAAGCAAAAAACAAAACCCAAAAAGTAACCAAAAACTGTTCTTTTTCAAGGATAACTTTCTTCTATTTTCACACACAAACAGTAGTTTCCTTTCAGAGCTCACGTGCAACTGTGCATGGCTTAAGTACCAATCATTAGCCAGCTGCAAACCCCTTTGCTGGTTCACTTTCTCTACGTGGCTCAAATCCTACCCTAAAGCTTTCTTGCAGGCTTTTCTGGGTAGATAAAAGAACAAGTTATAGTTCCTTTTGATGGTTGTTGTATTTGTGAAAGTATTTTACCACAGCAGCCTAGTCAGAGAGCAATCCATGTATTCATTCTGATCATTTAAAATATCTCCTTCAAATATCATAGAATCAATATCATAGTCTGGCTCAGAGGAATTCCTTAATGGAACACTCTCAGGACAATATTTGTTTCCCTGCTGACTTCCAGGTGAAGAGCTAGGGCATAGATCAGAGTTCATACCTGAGCTGCCTTTGCTGTTAGGTTTCCTCTCCAGATATCCTGGCCAGTAAGTAGTCCAGCTTTTATGTCCAGCCTTCCAATCAAGATCCCTGGACACTGGGTCTCTCCTCACATACCTTCTTGCACTGGTCTTAGGGCCCCTTCCAAATGCAGCCGTCTCCCTAAAAGGTGCCGTCTGGGAATTCCTGGCTCTGTAACCCCACTCCTCTGGCTTCCTCCAGTCCAATGGAGTATGCTTGCCTCTGGAATGACTCCCAACACACGTGCTGCTGTGGGCTCCTTCTTTAGACCTCCAAGATGTCTTTCTCCTCTTTCTTCCCCGTTGCTGCTGCTGCTGCTTCCTCTCTCTGTCCTTGAGGTCTGAGTTCCTCATCTGCATCTGATTCTGTGTAGAATCTGTTTTACTTTTAACTTGTTTAGAGGGATACTCCACCCTAGCACAGCTCAGCTGTGCTGAATCAAGCCCTGCCCTTGGAGATGAGTGATTGGGGATTACCTCATAGCTCTCCTGATTGAACACACGTTTCCCCACTTCAGCTCTTCTAGAGGCTGTTTGAAACCTGGTGCATTCTGGGACTGGTAGTCTTTTATGAAAACATTCTGTTTTAGTATTTCTACCAGCTAAGACAGGTTGCTTGTTTCAGACCCAATTCACCTCTATTATAGCTCCCTCCTGAACTATGATAAGCTTCCTTATCACAATACTTTATGATCTTTTCCCCTAGCAGATTTAATCATCCCATCAGATTTTGGAAGATCAGACCACTGGGTGGCATGAAATTCTTAAAACTTCCTTAGATGCTTTAGCTATATTGAGACCCTTCCATCTAAAACATTTACATTCACATCCTTGATATCATTCAGGATTGAAAACAAAAGAGGAACATGACTTCAGCAAACAGGAATGTCAAAGAAAGGAGCAGAAAGAGACTACAGCCACATGAGAGAATCTTCTATTTAACAGTTTATTGAAGACTCAACTTGGCAATGTTTCAACAACTATGCCTGCCTCAGGTATCTAAAAATAACATAAATATTAAAATAATTGGACACAAAACATAAATGGAAGAATATGCATCATAAATATTTAAAAACATGCAGTAATATAAAAAAGAGCTTCCATATCGTCCTGCTAGAGCAGTCCAGACAAGTGGGTTATGTTCCCCTAGCAGCAGATTGGTGGAGACAAAAAATTAATGAAAAGCCCAGGTTTCAATGACATTACTCCCATGCTCTATACGCCTCAGCCAGCAGTAGTTGGTGGATAAATTTTCACCTCACTGAAGAAATTCTGAAGATTTGAGAGGAAAAGATTGATTAAACGCTCATGAACGACCACCTTGAGGATAGCTCTCATTTGAGTGCGATGTAGGAGGCTCCACTAAACTGCGGTCTTTTCAGTAGCCATAGGAAGAGGGGAAATTGGTTTAGATCCACGCACTTATTATGATAAGAGCCTGTTGAGCAGCCAGAAATTGGAAAGATCTGGAAGAGTGCATCAGCCTCACACAACTTCAGTGCCCCCTCCCTCCTCCTCCTCTTCCCCCCTGCTCTCTCCCAAAGTTTACAGAAGGCTCACATAGGGATCTTCCTGCCAGCCACCATAAACGCAGTGCTTCGAAACCGGTGAAACAGTATCAGGGGAGTAGAACTGAGACCATCATGGAACCTCTGCCTGGAGCTCTCAGAGGGCGAGTACCAAGGCGTGACCTCGTCATTGTCCTTATTGGGGGCTTCTGATTCCATCTGCATAGGACGCAATTCGGGTAGACCGCTGACTACCATTGGTGCAATGTGGGGGGGGGGCGTTTCTGCACGCATTTGTAGAATTTTCTCCTATTGTGTGTGTGGTGGTCGCGTGGTCTGTACATACATTTGCCCAAGCGACTCCAACACATTTCCTACCCTAGTGCCTGTAACACATTTCAGTAAAAGCACAGTTTTCGGGCTACTGCAGCCTTAGCGATACCTGCTTTTTCTCCAAGACCAAGCAGGAAGTCAGTCCTCACATATGGGTGTCATTGACGCCGATGAAGCCCCAGCGGAGCATTTCCCCAGCTTTCTGTGAAAGCCTTTGGGAATGCAGGCACGCATGCGCGGTTCCCTTCCCGCCTAAAGGTGCCATCTTACCTCAGTCTCTCTCTTTCCGAGAAGCCCACCGGACGTGTGTCCTGTCATCCCGGATAAAAGTTTGATTTTTTTCGGCGATTCTTGCTATTTTTTTCTTCCAGGTTCGACGCCGGTTCCCCTCCCGCCGGGTTCGGTACACCGGTATTGAGCCCGATTCTTCTTTTTCGGTTTTTGCCCTTCGTGGCTGGCATTCGCGCCCTTTTTTGCTTTTTCCCTGGAAGGCCGGTCCTTTGACCTCGCGGGGACTCTTTTTTTCCCCGATGGCTTCCAGTGGTTTTAAAAAGTGTGATCGGTGTAAGAAGTTGATGTCTCTCACCGACACACACGACTGCTGCCTTCGGTGCCTCGGTCCTGATCACGACCCTAAGACGTGTGGACCATGTGGGAAGATGTCTTCCAAGGCACTGCGAAGTCGCCAGCAGCAGAAAGAAAGGCCTTTCTCGGACTCAGCCTCCGGCCGGGCCCGAACCTCGTCTGAGGCCTCGACATCTCGGGATTCGGATCCTGAGCGCCGTCGGGGCTCCTCGGACAGGGGGTCCCCCGACCAGGAACGCAAGAGGAAGAAGTGGCTCATGAGGGCGTCGGAGGAGGAGGTCCCTGGCTCCTCGAGAGCCAGGTCTAAGACCACCGACCGTCGCCCCGGGCCCGTGGAACAGGAGAAGCCTGCCAAAGTTCCTCGTGTGGAGCCGGAGTCTGCTGGACACTTAAGTCCTGTGGTCCTCGAGGACTGTCCTCCCAGAGAGCCGACGTCGGGCCCGGCGCCGCCACATCTCCCGAGCTGAATCTCAGGATGACAGCCTTGGAGTGCAGAAGGCCTTCATGGAGCAGCAGTGGGCACTGATGGCCAGCCTGTCTGGCGCATCTGCCCCGACCACCGGGACATCGACCCCGGAGACCGAGCCGATACTCGAGTCCATGATGGCTTGAGGTCGTCCTCGGTCACGGTCTCCCTCGACTTCCCGTTCGGGACCGAGGGCATCGGGGCGGGTGCTCCAGGGCCCCGCGGGGTCGGATCCTGACTCCTCGTTGGACGAGTCCGCCTGGGAGACGGAGGATGAGGAGTCCCCCGACACATTCAAGACTCGGTGCGTCCCGTCGGACTCACTGCAGTCTGAGCCCCGGAGTAGATCCCCTCCGGAGGATACCCGGTTCTCGGAGTTTGTCCGGGATATGGCCACCGCGTTGGCTATCCCGGCGGACCCCGAGGAGGAGCCGAAGAGCTCGAGGCCCTGCAGTACGACTCTCCTCCGAAGGAGGCCTTTACTGTCCCGGTTCCTCCGATGCTGGAACGGCTCCTCTTCCGGATGTGGGAGGCACCGGCCTCGGCGCCGGTTCTAAGCAAGCGGGTCGATTCGATTTACCGACTCCGGAAGAGCCCTGGCTTTCAGAAGGCGCAGCTACCACACCATTCCATGGTGGTGGAATCGGCCATGCATCGCCTGAAAAGTCAGAAGATGCACTCTGCGGTGCCCCCCGGCAGGGAGGCCCGGAACTCGATGGTGTTGGTAGAAAGTGCTTCCAGGGCTCAATGCTTGCTTGCCCTGTCCACTCTTACCAACTGTACATGGGCATGTACTTGTGAGACCTGGCCAAGGAGTTGGCCGGATTCTCTGCTGGTCTCTCCGGGGAGCCCTTGCAGAGATTCAAGTCCTTGTCCTCGGGGATTCGGGACTGCTCGAAGTTTATGTCCCGTGCCACCTACGATGGCTTTGAGGCTTGGGCCCAGGCTTGCGTCCCTTCGGACTTACCGCAGTCTGAGCCCCGGAGTAGGTCCCCACCGGAGGACACCCGGTTCTCGGAGTTCGTCCGGGATATGGCCACTGCCTTGGCTATTCCGGCGGATCCCGAGGAAGAGCCTCAAGCTGAAGAGCTCGAGGCGCTGCAGTATGACTCTCCTCCGAAGGAGGCCTTTACTGTCCCGGTTCCTCCGATGCTGGAACGGCTCCTCTTCCATATGTGGGAGGCACCGGCCTTGGCGCCGGTTCTTAGCAAGCGAGTCGATTCAATCTATCGGCTCCGGAAGAGCCCTGGTTTTCAAAAGGCACAGCTACCAAACCATTCCATGGTTGTGGAATCGGCCATGCATCGTCTGAAGAGCCCGAAAGATGCACTCCGCGGTGCCTCCTGGCAGGGAGGCCCAAAACCTCGATGGCGTCAGTAGAAAGTGTTTTCAGGGCTCGATGCTTGCTTGCCGTGTCCAGTCTTACCAGCTGTACATGGGCATGTACGTGCAGGATCTGGCCAAGGAGTTGGCCGGGTTCTCTGCTGGTCTCTCCGGGGAACCCTTGCAGAGATTTAAGTCCTTGTACTCGGGGATTCGGGACTGCTCGAAGTTCATGTCCCGCGCCGCCTACGATGGCTTCGAGGCTTCGGCCCGAGTCGCGGCAGCCGGCATCGCGGCTCGACGCCAGGCATGGCTGCAGTCATCGGACCTCGAGCCATGGGTTCAAGACAAGTTGGTCAATGTCCCTTGCCGAGGTGAAAACCTTTTTGGCAAGCCCATGACCGAGAAGGCCGCCCATTTCGAGACCGAGCACCTCACACGGACAAGGCTGTCGAAAAAAACCTCTGCCCCTTCTCATAAAAAGTAGGGCTCGGGTAAAAAGCCCTTTTACCCGAGGAAGGGCACTGCCTACAAACAGTACCCTCAATATCAGGATGCCCAAGCTGCCCCCCAGGGTCAGCAAGCCAAGGGCCAGGGTAATGGGCCCCGTAGGCAGAGGACCCCCAAGCCTCAGGCCCCTGCTACCACTCAGCAGGGTGGGGGGTTTTGACTCCTTGAGCGTAGCCTCTGCTCCACTGCTCTCCCCACCCTGCACAGGAGGCCGTCTCGCCCTCTTTGCCCACCAGTGGCCCCTTATCACCGAGGACTGTTGGGTGCTGGAGATAATCTACAAGGGCTATGCCCTCCATTTCCACCAACTGCCTCCTCCATATTTTCCAGGGGAGCCTCCAAGGCCTCCCCTGCACACAGACCTTCTCCTTCAAGAGCTTCAAGGTCTGTTGGTGGACAGGGCGGTGGAGCCTGTGCCTCCCCACTTGCAAGGTCACGGATTCTACTCCAGGTATTTCCTGGTGCCCAAAAGAACCGGTGGCCTTCGTCCCATTCTGGACCTCAGGAACCTCAACAAGTTGCTAGAGAAAGAAAAGTTCAAGATGCTTACTCTTGGTACACTTCTGCCCTACCTGCAGCAGGGAGATTGGCTATGCTCCTTAGATCTAAAGGATGCGTACACTCACATCCTCATTCATCCAGACCACAGAAAGTACCTGAGGTTCATCGTGGGAGGAAACCATTATCAGTACAGAGTCCTGCCTTTCGGCCTCACTTCCGCCCCCTGGGTCTTCACAAAGTGCCTAGCTGTGGTGGTGGCCTACCTGAGAAATCAGGGCATCTTTGTCTTCCCCTATCTGGACGACTGGCTCATCAGGGGTCAGACGAGTCAGGAGGCCAATCAAGCCGCCCTCAGGACCATTGCTCTTCTACAACGCCTGGGTTTTGTCATAAACTTTGCAAAGTCCACTTTGCTATAGGGGCAAGGTTTGACTCTCTCCTGGCAAAAGCATTCTTGCCAGAAAACAAAGCCCAAAGGTTGATGGCCTTGGCAAATCAGCTTCTCAGCAGGTCCCTGGTCTCCGCCAGACTCTGCCTGAGGCTTCTGGGCCACATGGCTTCGACAGTTCATGTGATCTCCAATGCCAGGCTCTATATGAGGCCTGCACAGTGATGCCTTCAGATTCAGTGGTCACAGGCCACAGGCAGCCTCAGAGTCAGGATAAGGGTGTCCAGACCCCTCCCTCAACTGGTGGCTGCACCCACCCAATCTACTGAGAGGGGTGCCTTTTCAGATTCCAGGGCACACAGTAGTGCTGACAACAGATGCCTCCCTGCAAGGCTGGGGGGCCCATTGTCTGGGCAAGTGCACCCAGGGCCTCTGGTCTCCCTGGGAAGCAGCACAGCAGATCAATCTCCTCGAACTCAGAGCTATTCGATTAGCACTCAAAGCTTTCACACCTACCCTGGCTCACCAGTCTGTCCTGATTCAGACAGACAACCTGGTTGCCATGTTTTATGTGAACAAACAGGGCGGAACTGGGTCCAGGATCCTTTGTCGAGAGGCTCAGGACCTTTGTTCTTTTGCCCTCAAGCACCACATGCTCCTCAGGGCTGTGTACCTTCCAGGCCAGGACAACTACCTGGCAGACAGGTTGAGCAGAATACTGCAGCCCCACGAGTGGCAGCTGCATCCCTCGGTAGTTCAGAAGATCTTTCTCAAATGGGGTCTTCCTATTATGGATCTTTTTGCCAGCCCACTGAACAAGCAGCTGCCAAAGTTCTGCTCCAGGCAACCACATCCTCTGCGGATAGCACCGGATGCTTTTCTGATATCTTGGTCTCAGGGCCTCCTCTATGTGTTTCCTCCCACGCCCTTGGTGGCCCGAACCCTGTTCAAGATTCTTCAGGACAAAGCCTCAGTCCTCCTGGTAGCTCCCAGATGGCCGAGACAGCCTTGGTTTCCTCTTCTACTTCAACTGGCGGTGGATCCTCCACTACCTTTGGGTTTGCAACCCGACCTTCTCACACAGGACCAGGGCTCACTTCTGCACCCCAATCTCAAGTCTCTCAATTTGATGGCCTGGAAGCTGCAAGGGTAGTCTTGGCTCCCTGGGGCCTACCTCAGGAAGTTGAGGACGTTGTCCTAGCCTCTAGGAAACAGTCCACTAGGAGAACCTATGCTCTCAAATGGAAAAGGTTTTCTGTGTGGTGTCAGCTACGTACAGAGGATTCTTTCTCCTGTACTGTGCCAGTAGTCCTTCAGTACTTACTACACTTGTCCAATCAGGGTCTTTAATCCAATTCTGTTCGGGTCCACCTCTCAGCTCTAGCAGCTCACCACTCATTGGTAGGGGGGTAGTCTCTCTCTGGTCACCCCTTGGTGTCCCGCTTTCTCAGGGGCTTGCTTTTGCTCAAGCCTCCCATCCGTCGTCCTGCCCCTGAGTGGGAGCTGAATATGGTCTTGCAGCAGCTGACTCGCCCACCTTTTGAGCCGATGGCTACTTTTCCACTGCGCTTCCTATCCTGGAAGACACTCTTCCTCATAGCCCTTACCTCGGCTAGGCGAGTAAGTAAGCTTCAAGCCCTGGTCTGTGACAGGCCTTACACCAGGATTTACAGGAACAGGGTAGTCCTCAGGACTCATCCAAAGTTCCTCCCAAAGGTTGTCTCCTCTTTCCACTTCAATCAGGAGGTGGTTCTTCCAACATTCTTCCCTAGGCCTCATGCTAGCCAGGCTGAAGCAGTCCTGCATACCCTGGACTGTAGGAGGGCCTTATCCTTCTACCTTGACCGTACGCAGGGGCATAGAAGGGCTACTCAGCTCTTCGTATCTTTTGACCCCAATAAGTTGGGGTTAGCTGTGTCCAAGCGTACCTTGTCCATATGGGTGGCTGACTGTATCACCTGGGCTTACAAGGCGGCTGACCTTCCTTTGCAGGGTAGGGTCTCGGCCCATCGTGTCAGGGCAATGGCTGCCTCAGTGGCTCATCTCCGCTCTGTGCCCTTGGTAGACATCTGCAGGGCTGCAACTTGGTCTTCAAGCCAGACTTTTGCAGCCATTACTGCCTGGAGAGGGAGTCCCGTAGGGACAGTGCTTTTGGCCAAGCAGTACTCCGGAATCTCTTTGAGGTTTAGGCAACTCCTGCCTTCTGTTGGGCTACCGGTGTAGGTTGTGTCCTTGAAAAGCCTTTCTGTGCTGCTGAGACTAGAGGGAGTTCTCTTGTTCAGCCTGGGTTCCTCGGTAGCCCAGAGCTTGGGAGTCACCCATGTGTGAGGACTGACTTCCTGCTTGGTCCTGGAGAAAGAGTAGTTACTCACCTGTAACAGGTGTTCTCCAGGAGCAGCAGGAATCAGTCCTCACAACCCTCCCTCCTCCCCTTGGAGTTGCAGTTGTACATAGTTTATTTTTCATTTTGTGTGCTGTTCTTAGCTATGTCATTTGACTGAGGTAAGATGGCACCTTTAGGCGGGAAGGGAACCGCGCATGCGTGCCTGCATTCCCAAAGGCTTTCATAGAAAGCTGGGGAAATGCTCCGCTGGGGCTTCATCGGCACCGATGACACCCATATGTGAGGACTGATTCCTGCTGCTCCTGGAGAACACATGTTACAGGTGAGTAACTACTCTTTCTCAGCCAGCACTCTCTGGTCCCAGGGGAGTGGAAGTTGAGTCAGGAGGTGTTTTCTGTTTCTGCGCTGTTGGGGTCACCCTGAGAGGAATCTGATGGCGACCCTTTCCAATGCTAAATGTGCTGCTTCATCAATCGCCACACAGAAATGGGGTCAAGGCCTAGGCACCCTGGCTCAACCTTGACCAGGTCAGCACCTGCCATAGCTGTTTTCTCCATGGTCCCTGGTGGGACATGTATAGAGCTTTATGCTTTATTAAGCTTGAGTGCCATCCAAGGAGGATTATTTTGGCAGTGCCAGGTTGGTCGAGGAGAGCATGATGCGCATATCTAATGTGGCTCCTGCAAATGCCACCTCTTTGCTTGCCTCCGTCTCAGGGCTTATTGTGTTGGGGGCCACTTGTCAATCCATTCCTCTGAATTTACAGACCAGTTTCTAACCTACCTTCTCTTTCTAAAGTAGTGGAAAAATTTATTTGCATCCATCGATGGAATATGTAGAGCATATCAACTCTCCACCTATGGCAGGCTGGATTCTATTCGTGGCACAGCACAAAGACCATTGTTACTTCTGTGCTGAGTAAGGTCTACGCTACCTTAGAGTATGGGAGTTTTACTCTGGCAGTGTCAGTCTCCAGGAACAAGCAGGAATATAGTCTTTACATACGGATGATGTCAGTACCGACGGAGCCCACGTGAGAATGCTCCCTAGCTTCCAATAGGAAAGCCTTTGGGGGCATCCCACTGCACCTGCGTTGCTGCCTTCCCAACTTTCCCACCTCAGTTCTTTTTCCGCAGAGCTAGCAGGAAGCAAATCCTGTCATTGCAGAAAATTCTTTAATTTTTTTGTTTTTTTTGTGGTTTGCGTCTGCCTTCCTGTCGACGCCGGAACCGACCCTTTGGTTCTTTTCTTCTTTGTTTACTAAAAAAAAAAAATTCTTATAGAACTTTTCTTCAGTTGCATCGATACCATTTTAGGCCTTAAGCCTTCCATTTTCTGCTGGCACTATGGACAAAGCAGCTAGTGGTTTTAAGGAATGTTCTAAGTGTGGCAGTACCATTTCTGCTAATGATACCAATGACTAATGTCTTAAAGGCCTCTGGCCCGATCACCAACCATCAGAATGTCCTCTGTTTAAGAATATTACAAAGAAAGGCCTACAGAATTGAGCCACAAAGTTGCCTCAGATCTTTGGCATTGACATCATCAAGGGCATTGTCTTCCTCTCATGGATCTCAGGTATCGAAACATAAGTCTTCTTCGAAGATAGGCCGCTCCCCCAAGGGTAGATCTCTTTCTAAGCATAGAGATGCCTCGAGCTTTGCCCAGGAGGTGGATCGGCCAGCCAAACAACCCCATGGTTCCAGGATGCTCCTGAGGCCTCCACGTCCAGAGAACTCCTGGTAGCACATATCTCCGGCATCAATACCCAAGAATCAGTGGGCTCTGTGGATCAGTGCATCCTTGCCATAGAGCGGAGCATGGTGGCTCTACTAGCAGCTTCGGTGCCTTAAAATCCTTACAGACGGTACTGCCGACTCCAGCACTGTCCCTGGTTCTGATGCAGACCACATCGGGTTATACGCCACTTGCTGCGCTGCCGCTCATGCCTACTCTCGTCCATTCCTGGTACCGAGGTATTGGTCAGGCAAGCCCCCCATTCCGATACTGATTTCTGTCGATCTCCAGGAACAAGCAGGAATAAGTCCTCACATATGGGTACGTCGGTACCGACGGAGCCTGCGCGGGAAAGCTTCCCAGAAGGAAGCTTTTGGGGCCTCCCACTGCACATGCGCGCTGCCTTCCCGCCTTCCTGACCAGCTCTCCTCAGTTTCTCTTTTTCCGCGGAGCCAGCAGGTCGTGTTCCTGTCACCGCTGAAGAAATTATTGTTTTAGTTTGTTTCTTTAGACTGCGTACCTGCCTTCCCCATACCGAAACCGGTACCGCCGGTCTCTCTTTTCTTTAAAAAAAAAAAAAAAAAATCTTTATCTTGCACAACTTGGTGACTTCGGTTAGGCCTCAGGCCTACACAAATTCTCCTCATGGAGAAACCAGCCCCTGGTTTTAAGAAGTGTACCAAGTGTAGTGCTGTTATTTCTGTCACAGACACCCATGAATGGTGTCTTAAATGTTTGGGACCTGACCACTCCATTCCGGACTGCCCATCCTGCTCCCAGATGTCTAAACGTGGGTTGCAGAACCGGGCCAACAAATTCCATGTGCTATTTGCTTCAGATAATCCAGCATCACAGTCATCCAGGTCTTCCTCTCCGGATGGATCTCAGGTAACCAAACCTTCTTCGGGCAGGTCCTCAAAGAGCAAATCTCCTTCAAAGCATCGAGAGGCTCTCAATTTTGAATCTGAGGACCATGCCCCAGCCAAACAACCCCGGCGGGAAGCTCTGACTTCCAAAGCACCATCTATGGGGTTACAGGTTGACATCGATGGCACGGCCTCGACTGATCACCTGTTAGACTGCTCTGGGGTACCGGCCCATACCGGTACCGACATCCAGGCAGCAGTGGCGTCTATGAGCAATACTGTTCAGACTATGCAGCAAGCCATGCTGGCTTTTATTAATGCTGCGACGCCCTCGGTACCGCGTTCAGCGGTACCGGGTCCGGTTCCGGTATCGTCTCCCATACCGGAACCGAGACCATCCACTTCCAAATGCAGATCGGTTCCGCATGCCGGATCCGGGTTTTCACCCGATACCGATCCCATACCCGGTACGCCCGATGTCGATACCGATCGGTATGCGTATCGTGCGTTGGAAGCAAATAGAGAATACTCTGATTCTTCTGAGGATTTTGACTCCTCTGAGGACTCTGATGAGCTGTCTCTAGTTCTTCAGGAAGACCCCTCTTCCCCAAAGAGGAGAATGTCTCCACCAGAGGATTTGTCCTTTCAAGACTTCATTATAGAGCTAGCTAAAGGACTTTCTTTTTTTTTTTTTTTCCTTTGTTTTTATTAGATTTTCCAAATATACAGAAAAAGCAATAATGCCAGTAGCAATACATCAGCATATAAAAAAAGAAATTATACAGTGCAATAAAAACTGAAACTCATCAAGGAGGTACCGTATAATACTACACTCACTACCTGAATGATTCCTGAATATAATTCAAACTCTGTTTCACATATCAATGAACCCGAGCAAATAAGAGAAAGAAAAAAAAATACACATTTAAGTCTTACCTTCCAAAAATATAGCTAAGTGCTCTACTTCAGAAAATACATATCTTTTCCCTTTATATAAAACATGACATTTACAGGGAAACTTTAAATAAAAAGAAGCCCCTAAGGCAAGAACACGTGGGCGCATGTCTAAGAAAGACTTACATCGCCGCTGGGTTTCTCTAGAAACATCAGGAAAAATTTGCACTGTTTGTCCACAGAACTTCTCATTCTTTTTTTGAAAATAGGCACGGAAAACTCTATCTTTATCCATTACTGAAGTAAATGTTACCAAAAGTGTAGCCCTAGAATTTATAATATCATTTTCTGATTCAATAAACTCAGAAATATCTAGTGGTGAAGAGGCGGGGTGTTGCGCTTGTACGCCCATCCCCCCCTCTACCTCTCCACTAGCCACATTGCCTATAGAAACATAAAAAAGCTTAGAAATACTAATTAACTTAGCATCACTAAAACACAATATCTCCTGAAAGTATTTTTGTAACAAAATCATAGGGGATAGAAAATGCGTCTTAGGGAAATTAAGTAACCGCAAATTACAAGATCTGACCATATTTTCTAAGTATTCATCCTGTCTATGTAATGCCAAGGAATCTACCGGAATTTTATCCAATAATGCCTTTTGAGACAAACAGTTAGAGTCCTGAAAATCAACGCGCTTTTCTAAAGTAGATATCCTATCTTGATGTTCAGTCAATTTCAACACAGTCTCATTAGAGAAGTCCGAGATTTTCTTCAAAGAGGAACCCAAGGCAAACTCCATTCGGGAAACAATTGCCCAAATGTCCTTCAAAGAGATATCTGACGGCGGAGTATGAACTTCCACAGCCGAAGAAAAGGAAATCACAGTAGGCATAGAAATAGCTGAAGGAGCAGAGTCAACTCTTAGAAAAGAGGTTGGTAAGATTCCGGAGACTGAATTAACCATCCCCAACTTATTCAAAGATAAGGCTTCACACTTAGAATCGGGATCATCAATGGGCGGAGTTACGCCCGTTTCGCTAAAGGAGGGAGTGGAGGAGGAAGTACTCACAGCGGACATATCTAAGGAAACATTACTAGCCGACTGAGCAGAAGCAGCCAAGTCATGTACCTGTACGTGTGCATCCATAGGACCAATAACTTTCACTGCTTTCACCTGTACAACCGGCGGCAATTTCTTCTTCCTCTTCCCCATATCAGGGGATAACCTCCTTAACCGACGTGGACCGAAGGGGCACCAAAGGGGCATGGCCTGCCCCTTTGGTCACGCCCCTTCGGGCACGCCCCCAGGGGACGCCCGCGACCGCGTCCCGCGGTGGGGCAGATGGATTTAAAGCCCTCAGAGCAGCTCAGGAACCAATCGGGGGAGCCGCTTGTGCCAGCAACCATCCAGGAAGAAGCCAAAGTAAAAGTCACACAAGAAACAGCACCTCAGCGTCCCGCGGTGGGGCAGATGGATTTAAAGCCCTCAGAGCAGCTCAGGAACCAATCGGGGGAGCCGCTTGTGCCAGCAACCATCCAGGAAGAAGCCAAAGTAAAAGTCACACAAGAAACAGCACCTCAGCGTCCCGCGGTGGGGCAGATGGATTTAAAGCCCTCAGAGCAGCTCAGGAACCAATCGGGGGAGCCGCTTGTGCCAGCAACCATCCAGGAAGAAGCCAAAGTAAAAGTCACACAAGAAACAGCACCTCCTAAAGGACTTTCTATTACCACATCCTCTGAAAAAGAACCTAGATCAAAGAAATTGGATATTTTAGGATACCCTAAGGTTCCTAAAGAGGCAGTCACCCTGCCTATCCATGAAATCCTTCAAGAACACTTGATGGACTTATGGGAGGCTCCTCTAACGTTGTCTCCTTACTCTCGTAGGTTGGACACCATGTACCGTATCCCTCCTTCTCCTGGATTTCAAAAGACTCAGCTGCCTCACCATTCCATTGTGGTGAAGTCTGCGCTGAAAAAGATTAAGAGCACCAAAAGGCACTCTTCTACCCCTCCAGGGCGAGAATGTAAGACCCTAGACTCTTTTGGCAGGAAAATTTTCCAGGCTAGTATGCTTATAGCCAGGATTAATTCTTACAGTCTGTATATGGGCATGTTTCTCAGGGAACTTGCCCTAAAGATACGGCATTTTGCCTCCTTTATCCCTGAGGATAGAAAGGAGGAGTTCATTTCTCTGGTGAAACAGCTTCTAGATGTTTCTAAGTTCTCCAACAGAGCAGCCTTTGATTCCTTTGAAGGTGCCGGTAGAGCTTCGGGCATTGCCATTGCAGCCCGACGACTTGCTTGGCTCCAGGCCTCTGACCTAGAACCCTGGGTCCTGGATGGCTTACGGAATCTGCCCTGTACAGGTGAGAACTTATTTGGTAAAGACTGGCAAATTAAAGCCACTCAAATGGACGCAGAAAATGCTACATTGGATAGACTTTCTAAGTCTACCTTTACTCCTGCCAAGAAAAAGTCTTTCAAGAGGCCTTACTACAAGAAGGCCAGATTTTCCACAAATACTGGCCAACAATCTTCTCAGCCTCGCTTTGCTGCTAAACGTCAGCAACCTAAACAGGCAAGGTCAAAGCCTGCAGCGTCTGCCACTCCTCAGCAGGCTCAACCCCCTCAGGGGTTTTGACTTGCCCCTAGAGAACTTAACATTTCAGGCTCTAGAACAACCAGAGCCCCTTACCATTCCCGGAAGGTTAGCTCACTTTGCTCCCAGATGGGGGCAAATTACATCAGAGCAATGGACCCTCTCTATCATCAGAGAGGGCTACAAACTTCATTTTTCCAACCTTCCTCCACATACCATGGTGAGGCACTTCAATTCTCCCCCATCTCTCCTGGACCTGTTGGGTCAGGAAATCTCTTCTCTCCTTGCCCAAGGGGCAATAGAAGAGGTTCCTCTTCTTCAACAAGGGACAGGATTCTACTCCCCTTATTTTCTCATAACAAAGAAGACAGGGGGATTCAGACCTATCCTAGATCTGAGAGAATTGAACAAATTACTGTACAAGGAGAAATTCAAAATGCTTTCTCTAGGCATTCTCCTTCCATACCTTCAGAGTCAGGATTGGCTTTGTTCTCTAGATCTCAAGGATGCGTACACACATATACTCATCCACCCATCCCACAGAAAATATCTAAGATTTCTGTTTCAGGGAAAACATTTCCAGTACAGAGTACTTCCCTTCGGTCTGGCCTCTGCTCCAAGAGTGTTCACCAAATGCATGGCAGTTGTTGCCGCATTTCTAAGAGGTCTGGGAATTTTTGTATTCCCATATCTGGACGACTGGCTCATCCGAGCTCCATCTCAGTCAGAGGCCCAGATTTCCCTGGACCGCACAAGGCACATTCTGCAGTATCTGGGACTGGTGATAAACCTTCCCAAATCTCAACTTATCCCTACTCAGTCTCTGGAATTCATAGGGGCCCAGTTGGACACCACCACTGCAAGGGCCTACCTACCTCAAGTCCGGGGCCAACGTCTGGTGTGCTTGGCCTCCCAAGCTCAGTCCAGCAGTCACTTGACAGCCAGAGAAATGCTGCGACTTCTGGGCCACATGGCCTCCACAGTTCACGTGGTGCCCTACGCTCGTCTTCACATGAGAGCAGCTCAATGGACCTTGGCCACCCAGTGGACTCAAGCATCAGGAGCGCTCTCCGACCAAATCATCACCTCAAAGCGTCTGTTTTGGTCCCTCCAATGGTGGATGTCCACCAAGAATCTGTTGTTGGGGGCCCCCTTCCAACCTTTGTTGCCCCAAGCAACCCTCACAACAGATGCCTCCCAAACAGGGTGGGGAGCCCATCTACAATCCCTCTCCACTCAGGGTACTTGGTCTCCACAGGAGACCACCCTTCACATCAACCTCCTGGAACTGCGAGCAATCTTCTTTGCCCTCAAAGTCTTCCATACCCTCCTTGTCAACCTGACCGTCCTAGTTCAGACAGACAATCAGGTGGCCATGTTCTACGTAAACAAACAAGGAGGGACAGGCTCTCTGTCACTGTGCAACGAAGCTCTCAGATTATGGGCCTTCGCCAGAGAGCATTAAATTCATCTTCTGGCAGTATATCTTCCAGGGGTTCAAAACTCTCGGGCAGACAGACTCAGTCGAGTTCTGCTTCCACACGAATGGTCCCTACATATGGACCAGATAGGCAGAATCTTTCAGGAATGGGGAACCCCGGACATAGACCTCTTTGCAAGTCCGTGGAATGCCAGACTTCCCCGATTCTGTTCCAGGACTCAGTGTCAGGGAGCTCAGGCCAACGATGCCTTTCTCCTGCATTGGGGTCAGGAATTCCTATATGCCTTTCCACCCATTCCTTTGATTACCAAGACTCTGTTCAAACTCCAGAGAGATCACGGATCGATGATCCTCATAGCTCCACGCTGGCCACGCCAAGTGTGGTTCCCTCTACTTCTGCATCTCTCCCAGGGGCCTTCTCTGGACCTGGGAGCTGCGCCAGACCTTCTGTCTCAGGAGGAGGGGACTTTGTGGCACCCAAACCCCAAGTCCCTACACCTCAGAGCTTGGTTACTGAAGGCCTAAGCCTTCATGACTTCAATCTTTCTCAACCAGTGAAAGATATCCTTCATGCCTCTAGGAAACCCTCCACGAGGCGTTCCTATGCTTTCAAATGGAAACGCTTTTCCATTTGGTGTGCTCAACAGGGTCTTGACCCGCTAGCACTTCCTTTGTATTCTCTACTAGACTATCTCCTGCATCTTTCTAATGCAGGCCTTAAGACGAATTCAGTAAGAGTCCATTTGAGTGCTATTGCAGCATCCTTAAAACCTATAAATGGACAACCTGTCTCCTCTCATCCGCTTGTTGCAAGGTTCATGAGAGGCCTGACTCTAACTAAGCCTCCCATCCGACCTCCTCCGGTAGCATGGGACTTGAACCTAGTTCTGGGTCAGCTTATGAAGCCACCTTTTGAACCGTTGGTTTCTACCTCCTTGAAATTTCTTTCCTGGAAGGTCCTTTTCCTTATTGCAGTCACTTCGGCTCGCCGCATCAGTGAACTACAAGCCTTAGTGGCTCATCCACCTTATACCAGGTTTCATCATGATAAGGTGGTCCTTAGGACGAATCCCCACTTTATGCCCAAAGTGGTCTCGCCTTTTCATCTTAATCAAGAGGTATATCTACCTGTCTTTTTTCCAGCTCCTCATGCATCCAGTGCAGAGAGGAACCTTCATACTTTAGATTGTAAAAGAGCTCTTGCCTTTTACCTCAACAGGACTCAGCCACATCGAAAGTCTTCCCAGTTTTTCGTGGCTTTTGATCCTTCTCATTTGGGACTTCCAGTCTCCAAACGTACACTTTCCAATTGGATTGCTCAGTGTAGGCCATGTCACAGCTCACAATGTGAGAGCCATGGCCACTTCTATGGCTCATCTTCACTCTGTATCCATTGATCAGATCTGTCGAGCCGCCACCTGGGCCTCGGTTCATACCTTCACAGCCCATTACTGTTTGGACAAGGACTCCCGCCGGGATGCCTTGTTTGGTCAGGCTGTCCTCAAACACCTGTTCCATACTTGAACAACTCCTGCCCACCTTCCCAGAATGGATGCCTGAGATCCATACGAAGATGGCGAACCCTTGGAGCGGGATCTCCCAGGCATCTTAGCTAGGGAGTCCCCATATGTGAGGACTTATTCCTGCTTGTTCCTGGAGATAGCACAGTTACTTACCTGTAACAGGTGATCTCTGGGAACAGCAGGAATTAGTCCTCACAACCCACCCACCTCCCCTAGGAGTTGTATCCTCTATCTATCTTCCTTTCCTCTCTCTATTGTCTCAACTATAAACTCGAACTGAGGAGAGCTGGTCAGGAAGGCGGGAAGGCAGCGCGCATGTGCAGTGGGAGGCCCCAAAAGCTTCCTTCTGGGAAGCTGGGGAGCTTTCCCGCGCAGGCTCCGTCGGTACCGACGTACCCATATGTGAGGACTAATTCCTGCTGTTCCCAGAGATCACCTGTTACAGGTAAGTAACTGTGCTGTACCAAGCTGTGGCAGAGCAAGATATCATTTATGCCAATATGTCAAGTCTTCCGATTCCGAATCTTCCGATAATGAATCAATCGATACTTGAAAACTACAGTGTCTTCCGGAAGACCCTTCTCATTCACCGAAGCGTTGTATGTTCCCTCCCAATGATATATCCTTTCAAGAATTTATTCGGGACCTAGCTAAGGGTCTTTCCATTACGACGACATCCGAGACAGAGACCAGAGCAGAGGAATTGGAGATCCTCCAATACCCTACAGCTCCTAAAGAGGTGGCCACACTCCCGATTCACTGCATACTCCATGATCTCATGTTCCGGATGTGGGAAATGCCCCTTACTATTTCTCCCCATACTCGATGACTCGATACCATGTATCAAGTACCAAGTTGTCCCGGTTTTCAAAAGACGCAGCTTCCACATCATTCAGTGGTAGTGGAGTCGGTGATGCGTCAAATTAAGAGTTCTAAGACACATTCTTCTAATCCTCCAGGTAGAGAATCAAGAACTCGCAATGCTTTTGGATGCCGTTGCTTTCAAGCTTTTATGCTTTCAGCCAGAATAAGTTCCTACATACTCTATATGGGTATGTTCCTCAAAGAGGTTACCAGAGATCTTGAATCAATGGCCCCTCTTCTCCCTGAAGACAGGAGGGCTGACTACCATACACTGGTCAGACATGCACAGAATGTCTCAAAGTTTGTCAATAGGGCGACCTTTGATTGCTTTGAGTGTACTAGCAGGGCCACCTCCATCTGCATCAGTGCACGCAGAATTGCTTGGCTTCAAGCATCAGGTCTTGAACAATGGGTTTAAGATAAACTGGGTAATAATCCCTGCACAGGTGAAAACCTGTTTGGCAAAGACTGGCAAGATAAATCTTCTCAGAATCTGAGAACACCACTCTGAATAGGCTTTCTAAGACTACAGTCAACCCTGCTAGGAAGAAAGCAGCTGCAAAGAAAACTTTCTTTGGTAAGAAGAAAAGGTTTTACCCTTCCTACATCCCTGCTTCTCAATACCAACCTCAGGGTACCCAAAAGAGGCAACAGCCTCCCAAGCAACAGAAGAAGCCACAGGCTCCTACGGCTCAACCAGCTGCGCAGACCCAATATGCACCTGCTTTTTTACTTTTTCCTAGAGAACATATATACCTTGCCTTTGGAGAACCCCCACTCTCTCCACATAGCAGGCAGACTCTGTCGTCATGCCCACAGGTGGTATCTCATCACCTCAGAGCAGTGGACATTAGCCATAGTGAGAAAACAGTACAGACTTCATTTACAAAACCTGCCCCCGTCTACTCTAGTAGAGGAATATCAATCTCAACCCCCTCTCACTGCTCTCCTGCTGCAGGAGGTGACTTCTCTTCTATGACAGAATGCCATAGAAGAAGTTGCCACATCTCAGCAGGAGACTGCTTTCTATTCTCCGTACTTTCTCATACCAAAGAAAAGTGGAGGGTACAGAGCCATACTAGACCTCAGGGACCTAAACGAGTTCCTAGTCCGCGAGAAGGAAGTATCTACGCTTCATATTTCAAGGAAGACATTATCAATGCAAAGTCCTGCCTTTCTGACTCGCCTCTGCCCAAGAGTCTTCACAAAGTGCAAGGCGGTCATGGCCGTGTATCTAAGAACTCTGGGGATATTTCTCTTCCCTTACTTAGACGACTGGCTCATAAAGGCTGGAGGTTCACAAATCCCTCCTTTGTATAGTGCAGGTGCTGCAACATCCAAAATCCCATCTCACTCCTACTCAAGCATTGGAGTTTATAGGAGGCCTCCTAGACATTCAATGGTCAAGGGCATTTCTATCTCAACCCCACTGTTCCCGTCTCCTTCAGTTGGCATATCAGGCATGTCTAAGAGATCACCTGACAGCCCGAGAGATGCTGCAGCTTCTAGGTTATATGTCCTCAACAGTACATGTAGTTCCATATGTCTGCATATGCGCACAGCCCAATGGACTCTTGCCTCCCAGTGGAAGTAGTTCTCAGGACATCTCAGGGACAGGATCCAAGTCACTGTCTCTCTGCCCACATCCTTTCAATGGTGGTGTATCCCAGAAAACCTTCTCGTTGGGTCACCTTTCCGATGCCTCCACATCATTGCACCTTGACGACAGATGCTTCCAAATTGGGCTGGGGAGCTCTCCACTCAGGGCCTCTGGACAGCACAGGAGTTGAAACTCCAGATAAATCTATTAGAGCTTTGTGCTATCTTCAAAGCCCTCAAGGTGTTTCAGGATCATCTGCGATGCCAGAGGGTTTTGGTCCAAACAGACAAGTTGCCATGTTCTATATGAACAAGCAGGGAGGAACAGGCTCTTGGCCCCTCTACAGGGAGGCTCTTCATCTCTAGTCTTTTGCCATTGCTCATCAGATACATCTTCAAGCAGTGTATCTACCAGGAGAGCAGAATGTCTTAGCAGACAGGTTGAGTCGGATCCTCCTTCCCCATGAATGGTCTCTCCATCTGGTAACAACTTCCTTCAACTTTCAGACCTGGGGGACTCCAGAGATAGACCTCTTTGCCAGACCACAGAATGCCAAGCTTCCATGCTTCTGCATCAGAACTCCTGTGTCCAGCATCCAACAAGTGGATGCTTTCCATGGGGTTTGGGTCTCCTGTATGCCTTTCCTCCCATTCCCGATTCCCAAAACGCTTTTCACGTTTCAGGTGTATAGGGGCTACATGATCCTCGTAGCCCCATGCTGGCCACATCAACCATGGTTTCCTCTCCTGCGTCTGTCTCAGACTCGCCCTCTGAGTCTCAGGTCAGCTCCCAATCTTCTATCCTAGGAAGAGGGGACACTACTCCATCCCACTCCGCAGTCTCTGCATCTCACGGCTCTCCAGGAAGCCATCCACCAGACATTTTGTGTTCAAGTGGCATAGGTTCTCTACCTGGTACTCTCAGAAGGATCTCAATCCTTTCTCATCTCATGTGGAGGCTCTCCTTCAGCATCTCCTCCATCTATCTCCCTCTTATCTCAAGACCAACTATGTGAGAATTCACCTAAGTGCAATTGCTGCTTCTCTCCATCCCTTGGATGGGCAGCCCATCTCCTCGCAGCCGCTTGTGGCACGCTTCATGAGAGGTCTTTTATTGACCAAGCCTCCCATCAGGCCACCACCGGTGGCATGGGATTTTAATGTTCCTAGAGATCATCTGTTAGAGGTGAGTAACTATGCTTTAGAGTTAATATAATAGTCAGTTATCAGATTCTACTAGCATGCTTGGATAACAGTGGCCTTAAAGATACTGTTTTACCCTGGTTTGCTTCTTTTTTTAATAACTAAAACGTATGGTATTGTTCACTCCATATACTGCAAAAACCTCTATTTTCAATCTAAAACTATCAATTGTCAAAATAAGGATGGTCTCAGACTTAACGGCACTCTCCACTGCAAAAACGTCTATCAGGCTATGGATAAATCTTCTTTTTCTGCCCTTGAAAAATGCTTATATTGTAAATGAATCTTCTTCCCTCTTCCCCACGCGACATTCAGCACCACAATCGTGTTTCACTCGTCTGAGTTTCATCAGGGGACGTATCCTCCATAATGCTCATTCAAAACTCCATCGGGATTCACTCCATTCACTATGTAATATAAAAAAATTCAACATAGAAAGGGACAATATCATACCGCACCCCCTTGTAGACCATCACCCTTACATTATCCTCTTACCACCTCTTGTATTGCTCCATCCCTAACAGACATAATTAAAATAATTAAAATACCTTGATGCTGCCCGCGTTCAGTTCCACAAAGTGTTTGTTGTCATACTATTGAAAAGACGCCGCGCATGCGGACTAACCAACTCTCATCTCCTTTATACAACTACTCCGTATGCCATCCAATCAATCCCTGGGCTACACTGACCACTCCCCCTAATTTTAAATACCGATCTTTTATCCACATTACGTTAGAACTACATACGGGTGTATTAGACATAATTTCCATTCACCTTTATACTAAAGGGCATTATGGCTGTGTATTATACAGAACTTCCATTCTCCTCCATACTACGACACTACTATATTCCACTATCTCAAACAGGCTCCCCATTCAATTGCACTGTTTAAGCCCATAGGGATAATAGACTGTAAACGGAATATCCATCGCTGTTCATGTATCACCAAGGTTTGTACACGCGACATTCCCTTTTTGCCAGCCACAACATTTCATCGTTCATTCAGATTTTTCTCAGTCAACACCATGGGAGTTATCCTGTGGTGTTCCGCAAGAATCCGTTCTTTCACCTTTGTTCAGTATTACTTAAGTCTCCTTGCCTGTGTTGTTTATGACACCAGTATCAGTACCTATTATTACGCGGATAATAAGAACATAAGATATGCCATACTGGGTCAGACCAAGGTCCATCAAGCCCAGTATTCTGTTTCCAACAGTGGCCAATCTAGGTCATATGTACCTAGCAGTTTCCCCAAGGGACACAGGTTCTACAATGCTTGTATTGGTTCAAGTATTGATATCCTGGGTCCCTTCTTAATAATGGTTTATGGACCTTTCCTCCAGGAACTTGTCCAAACCTTTTTTTAAACCCAGCTACACTAACAGCCTTTACTACATCCTCCGGTAACAAATTCCAGAGTTTGATTACACGTTGAATGAAAAAATATTTTCTTTTATTAGTCTTAAATAGTTTACCCTGTAGCTTCATTGCATGTCCCCTAGTCTTTCTATATTCTGATAAGATAAACAATCGATCTACATTTACCCGTTCCACTCCGTTCATTAATTTATAGACTTCTATCATATCTCCCCTCAGCCGTCTCTTTTCCAGGTTAAAGAGCCCTAACCTTTTTAGCCTTTCTTCATAGGAGTATCCTTCCATCCCCTTTACCATTTTGGTGGCTCTTCTCTAAACCTTTTCTAAAATTGCTATATCCTTTTTAAGATACGGCGACCAGAATTGCACACAATATTCAAGGTGCGGTCTCACCATGGAACGATATAGAGGCATTATAATATCTTTTGTTTTATTTTCCATTCCTTTCCTTATCATACCTAGCATTCTGTTTGCTCTCTTGGCCGCTGCTGCACACTGGGCCGAGGGTTTTAACATGGTATCCACAATGACGCCTAAATCTTTTTCCTGGGTGGTAGTTCCTAATGTGGAACTTTGCATCGTGTAACCACAGTTTGGGTTGTTCTTCCCTAGGTGTGCATAACCTTGCACTTGTCCACATTAAATTTCATCTGCCATTTTGATGCCCAGTCTTCCAATTTATCAAGATCCTCTTGGGTTTTAACAACTTTAAATAGTTTTGTGTCATCTGCAAATTTGATAGCCTCACTCGTTATTCCACTTTCCAGGTCATTTATGAATATGTCAAAAAGCAGCGGACCCAGCACAGATCCCTGGGGTATACCACTATTCACCTTTCTCCATTGGGAAAATTGGCCATTTAGCCCTACCCTCTGCTTTCTATCTTTTAACCAGTTCCTGATCCACAATAGTACACTGCTTCCTATCCCATGACTCTTTAGTTTTGCCAAAAGTCTCTCATGAGGGACCTTGTCAAAGGCTTTCTGAAAGTCCAGATACACAATATCAACAGACTCACCTTTGTCCACCTGATTATTCACTCCTTCAAAAAAACATAACAGATTAGTAAGACAAGATCTTCCTTGTCTAAAGCCATGTTGGCTGTCTCCCATTAGGTCATGACTATCTACATGCTGAGTAATTTTATTCTTTATGATGGTTTCTACCATTTTTCCCGGTACTGATGTCAGGCTCACCTGTCTGTAGTTTCCCGTATCACCCCTGGAACCCTTTTTAAAAATTGGTGTTACATTGGCAATCCTCCAATCTTCAGGTATTAGAGATGATTTTAATGATAGTTCACAGATTACTAATAGCAGGTCTGCAATCTCATATTTCAGTTCTTTCAACACCTTTGGATGTATACCATCTGGCCCAAGTGATTTGCTACTCTTCAGTTTATCTAATAGTTGTAATACCATCTTCCCGATATATCGATATTTCCTTCAAGTCTTCCGCACCTTTAAATACCACTTGAGTCATGGGTAACATCCCTACATCTTCCTCAGTAAAGACTGAAGCAAAGAATTCATTCAGTCTCTCCGCTATCGCCTTGTCGCCTCCTAGTGCTCCTTTAACCCCTTTATCATCTAATGGACTCTCTCACAGGTTTTATCATCTGACTCTCTCACAGGTTTTTTGCTACGAATGTACTTGAAAAGATCTTTACTTCGCGTTTTTTGCTTCCGCAGCAAGCTTCTTCTCAAATTCTCCCTTTGCCTGACTTATCAATGCCTTGCATTTGACTTGCCAGTGCTTGTGCTGTTTCCAGGTTTTGTCGTTTGGCTCTTTTTTCCATTTCCTTAAAGATGCTTTTTTGGCAACAGCAGCCTCTCTGACCTCACCTTTAAACCATGCTGGCAGTTTTTTGGACTTCCTTCCACTTTTCTTAAAGCGTGGAGTACAGCTGGTCTGGGCTTCCAAGATAGTATTTTTCAACAACAGCCAAGCCTGATGTACGTCTTTATCCTTTGCAACTGCTCCTTTTAGTTTTTTCTTAACTGTTTTCCTCATTTTATCATAGTCTCCCTTTCGAAAGTTAAAAGGTAGTACTGTGGATTTCCTTACTATCCCTCCTCCACTAATTAAATCAAAGGTGATCATGCTATGATCACTATTGCCAAGTGGCCCCAACAACCTTATCTCTTGCACTAGATCTGGTGTTCCACTAAGGACTAGGTCTAATATGGCTTCCCCTCTGGTCGGTTCATGAACCAGCTGCTCCAAGAAGCAGTCATTTATTTCATCTAGGAACTTTATCTCCCTAGCATGTCCTGACGTGACACTGACCCTGTCGATACCGGGGTAGTTGAAATCACCCATTATTATTACTGTGCTGTAACTTTTGTTAGCTTCCTTGATTTCTTTGAGCATTTCATCATCCATTTGGTCATTCTGGCCAGGCGCTCAATAGTACACCCCCACTGCCATTGCCTTCCCCCTTTTACATGGAATTTCAATCCATATAGATTCTACAGCAGATTTTGTTTCCTGCAAAACTTTAATCCTTTCTGACTCAATGCCCTCTCTAACATAGAGCAACCCCTCCACCAATTTGATCAGCTCTATCATTACGATATAATTTGTACCCAGGTATCACAGTGTCCCACTGGTTGTCCTCCTTCCACCATGTCTCTGATATTCCAATCATATCTAACCTTTCATTTAGTGCTATATATTCTAACTCTCCCGTCTTATTTTTTAGACTTCTAGCATTTGCATACAAGCATTTTAGAGACTGTATTTTACTCATATTAATTTGGCTATTGTTAGACATGGGTAATTTGGTATCTTTAAGCTCTGTCTGCTCCATACTTGAGGGCATTTGGGCTACTTTACTCTTTTGTGGAACCTCTCTGCTTTTGGTAGTATCCTTCAAAGATACATTCTTCTGACCCATCCGCTCTTGGGCGACTGTAGGCTTTCCCCTAATATCATGTGCCAGCAAGATGTTATCTTGCTGGCACATTCCTAGTCAGTTGATTTAATACCTCTTATCAATTGGTTAGAGGCTTGGTTAAGTGAGACCCAACTTAAATCCTGCAGACCATTGCTATCTGCTTGACTGAGAATTTGAATGCCCCTACAATTTCAACTTCATTTGTAGCCAACCCATTGATCTTCATTCATCCTTTAAATATGTGAGGATCATACTAGATCATTGCAGTTTTGCTAACCAAATCGCAACAGTTACTAAACGTGCCTTCTTGGCTCTTAGACAGTTTAGAGCGATTCACCCCATCTGGACCATTCACCATTATAAACATTTGCTCTGATTTCTCTTATCACTTGTAGATTATTGTAAATCTGTATATGCTGGCCTTTTTTCCTGTCAACTGAAAAAAACTTCAGATGGTACAAAATGCGGCTATCTGTATCTTGTGCCAGGTATGTAAGTATGATCATGTCACCTCTTTTATACCAAGAATGCTGGCTACTTGCAAGTTTCTTATCTTTTATAAGTTCCTGGTTTTGACACACACAGCTACCTATACAGATTCACTGTATATCTTGCATCCCTCGTTTCTTTACATGCTCCAAACCATTCATTATTTATTTACATTCTCTTATATACCGCGCTATTCTGCATCAGTGCGGTTTACATTGAACAAACTGAAATTACATTGAACAGGGCATTATTTATTTTATTTATTTATTTATTTTATTTAACTATTTCTTTTATACCGCCCCTTCCAGAGATCAAGGGCGGTTTACATATAACAGGTTAACAGTCTTGTACACATTTGTATACATTCTTTACATAGAACAATAGAAACTAACTATTTACATTGAACAATAAAATTTAACTTAGTGGGTATTAAAGCAGAACAAAACATCAAACTTTTTACAAATGTATATTTACAGTGTGTGGTGTGTAGTGCGGGTATTTGTGTAGGTGCTGGAATTTAGTTCCTTTTATGTCTTCTTTGGGGCGTGTGTGAGGGTGGGCAGGCATGCGGTTATGGTGTTGGGATTAAGGGAGTTTGTGTAATTGTTTCCACGTTTGTAGTGGGGCTGGCTTTGGGGGAGTAGGGGATTTCAAAATGTTCAGTGAACAGGTAAGTCTTTAATTCTTTTCTGAATTGGATGAGGTCTTTTATGGTGCGAAGTTCAATAGGGAGGTTGTTCCAGAGTGTAGGAGCAGTGAATGAGAATGCTCTGGAGCTAGTGGTTTTCTTAGTCTTCCGGATGGCTTTTGGTATGATAAGGGAGTGGGCTGTGTTTTGTCTGTGGGCCCTTGTCGATGTTGGAGAGTGCAGTAATGTGGATAGGTATAAGGGGGTTATGTCATTTATGAGTTTATAGGTTGTTAGGATAATTTTGTATTTAATTCGACTGTTTATAGGGAGCCAGTGGAGTTCTAGCAGTATTGGGGTTACGTGATCTGTTAAGCGAGCTTTAGCAATTACTTTAGCACAGATGTTTTGAGCTCTTTGTAGGAGGTATGTGTTTTTTTGAGGAAGGCCTATAAGGAGACTATTGCAATAGTCGACATGAGGGGTGATCAGGGTACTTACTACAGATCTAAAGTCTTGTGTTTCGAGGAGTGGTCTTAGGTGTTGAATAGTTTTGAGTTTGTAGAAAATAGTTTTTACTGTTTGTTTTATGTGTGGTATCATGGTGAGAGTGTGGTCTATTATTACTCCTAAGTATTTTACTTGTTTTTTAACAGGTATGGAGGTTTTGTTTATTGTGATTGTTTCAGGGTAAGTGTTTTCAGTCATAGATGACCTCGTTACAAACATTGCCTCAGTTTTTTTGAGGTTGATGCTGAGGTGGTTAGATTCCATCCAGGAGGAGGTCTCTGCCATGCATTTGGATAGTGAGTCATATGTAGGGTTTTTAATGGTTATGGGGATAGCTAGCATGATGTCATCGGCATAAATAAAATGGTTAATCTTGTGTTTTTTAAATATGTTTGTTATCGGTTGGAGGTACAGGTTAAATAGGAGGGCTGAAAGGGCCGATCCTTGGGGTATTCCCTGTCCTTGTGGGAATGTTTCTGATGCTTGTTGGTCAATTTGGACTCGTATTAATCTATGTGAGATGTAGGATTTGAACCAGTTAAGGACCGTCCCGCCTATTCCTAGGTTCTCTAATCTGTTGATCAGTGTCGGGTGATTGATGTTATCGAAGGCGGCTGAGATATCTATAAATAGGAGTAAGAAACCATGGTGTTTGTCATCTGTGCCCCTGATGAGAAAGTCCATTAATGTGATTAGGAGGGTTTCTACTCCGTGGGATGGGCGGAAGCCAAATTGGTGTGAGTCAAGTGGTTTGTGCTCATCAATGTGTTCCTGTAACTGAATTTGGATTGTTTTCTCTATTATTTTGGCAATGAATGGAATGCTGGCTATGGGTCTGTATGAGTTCGGGTCTTTTGAGTCAAGCTTATTATTCTTTATTATTGGTCGGAGTGTTGTGAGTTTTAGGGCATCGGGCATGATGCCTTGTGAAAGGGATTGGTTAACTATATCTTGTATGTTTACCGCCAGTTCATTTTTGCACACTTAATCCATGATACAGGGCATGGGTCGAGTGGGGAGGTGGTGGTGTTTATCATTGTTATAATTTTGAGGAGTTGCTTTTGTTCTACCAACTGGAAATTTGTCCATATGTGGGTGGTTGTTGTGTTTGATAATAATGGAGTCGGGGTAATGGTCTTGTTTTTTAGTTTTTCTGCAAAATGTTCTGCTAGTGATTGTATATTCATTGCTTGTTGTTTAGGTTCGGTGTTATTAGTTTTGGTTAGTGTTCTTACTATCGCGAATAACTCCCTAGGGCGGTTGATGGATGAGTTTATTACTTTGGAGTGGTAGTCTCTTTTTGATTTGTTGATTGCGTTTTTGTATTCTATAAGTAGGAGCATGTATTGGGATTTGTTTTCCTCAGATTTAAGTTTTCTCCATCTCTTTTCTAGTCTCCTCAGTTGTTTTTTTAGTTGTGTCAGCTCTTTGGTGAACCATTTTTCTGTCTTTTTTGTTTGTTTATGTAAGACTCGTGTGGGGAGCGCTGCTTTTTGAATCGTTAGATTCCAATGAGCTATGGTTGAGTTGATGTCTGGTGAGACTGTGTTTAGTTTGGGTAATACTTTGTCAAGGAATGTGTTTTTGTCAAAGCGTATGAAACGTGATGTATGTGGAGTTGTGCTTGTATTGTTTTTTGGGATTTGTGCCGGTAGCTGGATTGTGATAAGATGGTGGTCTGACCAGGGTACTTCTGTTATATTCGGAGTGTAATGTGGTAAGTGACTGCAGAGTGTGGATGAGAGGAAGATTACGTCAAGTATGTTGCCTTTCTTGTGTGTGGGAGCATGTATTATCTGAGTGAACCCCATTTGTGTCATAGCATCTATGAAGTTATCTGATTGTGTGTGGTTCAATGATGGGAGGTTCAAATCACCAAGGGAGTATAAGTGGTTTGCTTTGCGACGCTGTGCATGCGAGTTCTAGAATAGGGGTGAGGTTTTTGTAATCGGATGCTGGGGGTCTGTATATGAGGGTGAGAGCCAAGGTTTTATTTTCTGTGTTAATGATGTCCATTCCATCTATATTATTTAGGTTTTTTAGGGTGAATTGTAGGTCTTTTTTGGTGAGAATTAATACACCCCCTCCTCTTTTTATATTCCGTTGGCAATTGAATATGTCATATTGATATGTGGTTAGTTGGTTTAGTAGTATAGAGTCAGTAGGTGAGAGCCATGTTTCAGTAATACAGATAATGTCAGGGGATGTGTCGTTTATTATGTCGTTAATTATTGGTATTTTGTTTCTTATAGACCGTATGTTTATTAGGGTGAGTTGTAATTTGGTCTTTGTATTGTCAGCTTGGTCAATTATATTGTTTATGGGTTGGTGTTTTATTTGGATGAGACGGTGATGGCGTTTATGGGAGGTGTGACGCGAATAGTGATTGTGAGAGTTTGGGTTTGTATAGCTATGTATTGGATTCTGGTACTGATTGTAGGTGATTGGGACGTAATTATAAGGGTTCCGGTAATGATTGTGGATGATTGGGATGTTTTTGTATGGGCTTTGATTGATTTTGTAAGTGTATATGTGTTGAGTTAGGAGGGTTATTAAAAAGAGGGTAAGAGGGAGATTTATAATCTTAGTAGGAGATATTGTGTTCATTTTTCTTGAGGTAGAGGGTTGAATGGTGAGGGAGTTGGTTAGAGGGAGGGAGATTATTGCTGGTAACAGTATTTCTAAACAACAGTGCAGGATGGGTATTCACTACTGGCAACAGTATTTCTAAACAACAGTGCAGGATGGGTATTCACTACTGGCAACAGTATTTCTAAACAACAGTGCAGGATGGGTATTCACTACTGGCAACAGTATTTCTAAACAACAGTGCAGGATGGGTATTCACTACTGGCAACAGTATTTCTAAACAACAGTGCAGGATGGGTATTCACTACTGGCAACAGTATTTTTATGAGTGAATTTGTTGGGAGATAACAGTTGCATGCAATGATTACTAGCAACGGTGTATCTTTCTATTACTGACAACAGTGTATCTTTCTATTAGGAGACAATTGTATGCAATGCTTTCTGACTACAGTACATTTAGTTGTTAGGAGATCGCAGTTGTATGCAATGATTACTGACAACAGTAAATCTAGCTTGGGAGGTAACACTTGCTTTTAACAATTACTGATTACTGACAACAGTATGTATTTTGTTATATACTAATGTGCATGAATGCTAGGAAATATATAGTTCATTTTGGTGTGGAATACTTGCTGTGATCAGAGAGCCTTCGTTGAGGGTATGAGCGAGCTCAACTTTAAAAGGAGCTCAAGCTGCTTATAGTCATGTGAGATTTGAAACCAGCGAAGATCCAGCGTTATTGTTTGTGGCAGCAAAGTTTCTGTTTGGAGCTGTTTGCTTGTGCTGCTGATTTTTGATGCCCCTTCTTTCGGTCTCCGCCTAAGGGCCACGCCAAAGGGCCCTCTGGCGAGGCCCTCAGGCGCGGGCGCGCCCAATGGCGCGAAGCTTTTGAGTGCCTTGCTGTGCCCCGATTGGGCCTTCCCACGCTGCAGGCTCCTCCCGGTTTCGTCGGCTCGATCCCCAGGGAAGGGGAGAGCTATAGCTGAGAGTCGGGAGCTTAGAGACTCTACGCCCGATGGCGCGAAGCTTTTGAGTGCCTTGCTGTGCCCCGATTGGGCCTTCCCACGCTGCAGGCTCCTCCCGGTTTCGTAGGCTCGATCCCCAGGGAAGGGGAGAGCTATAGCTGAGAGTCGGGAGCTTAGAGACTCTACGCCCGATGGCGCGAAGCTTTTGAGTGCCTTGCTGTGCCCCGATTGGGCCTTCCCACGCTGCAGGCTCCTCCCGGTTTCGTCGGCTCGATCCCCAGGGAAGGGGAGAGCTATAGCTGAGAGTCGGGAGCTTAGAGACTCTACGCCCGATGGCGCGAAGCTTTTGAGTGCCTTGCTGTGCCCCGATTGGGCCTTCCCACGCTGCAGGCTCCTCCCGGTTTCGTCGGCTCGATCCCCAGGGAAGGGGAGAGCTATAGCTGAGAGTCGGGAGCTTAGAGACTCTACGCCCGATGGCGCGAAGCTTTTGAGTGCCTTGCTGTGCCCCGATTGGGCCTTCCCACACTGCAGGCTCCTCCCGGTTTCGTCGGCTCGATCCCCAGGGAAGGGGAGAGCTATAGCTGAGAGTCGGGAGCTTAGAGACTCTACGCCCGATGGCGCGAAGCTTTTGAGTGCCTTGCTGTGCCCCGATTGGGCCTTCCCATGCTGCAGGCTCCTCCCGGTTTCGTCGGCTCGATCCCCAGGGAAGGGGAGAGCTATAGCTGAGAGTCGGGAGCTTAGAGACTCTACGCCCGATGGCGCGAAGCTTTTGAGTGCCTTGCTGTGCCCCGATTGGGCCTTCCCATGCTGCAGGCTCCTCCCGGTTTCGTCGGCTCGATCCCCAGGGAAGGGGAGAGCTATAGCTGAGAGTCGGGAGCTTAGAGACTCTACGCCCGATGGCGCGAAGAGATAACTATTTTACAGGGAACATGGACTACGGAGGATTAAGTGGCTTGCCCAAGACCACAAGGAGCACATGTGGGACTAGAAACCCCAGTCCTTCCGGTCCAAGGTTGCTGTCCTCTAGTGGGATTTTGAACCCCCGACCTTCCGGCCTGAAGTACCTTGCCCCAACAACTAGGCCACTCCTCCACTCCTCCATTATACTCTGCTCATTTTAATCAGCTAAATATAGTTAGTAAAATGAGACCGGAAAGTATCTGAAGGGCTGCATTTTTTGCATGAGCTCCCCGACTTTGGAATGATTTACCATCATCACTTCATTTAGGGTCATCATTCTTGAAATTCATAATCATCTTAATACATCTCTTTCAAATAGCATTCAGCCAGGACTGACATCCAGGGAAGAGGCACAGCAAACCTTGTCATAGCTTTTATTTTGGATTTTTTTGTCTCATAGTGAGTTTGAAGTTCTGTCATTAAATTTGTTTTTTGGTAGTTTCTTAATTTGTTTTTGACTATAAATGTTTTTATATTTCTTTAGTTTTCTGTGCTTTTTAAATTTCCTTTCAGTAACCTATTTCATATTTCCTGTACATAAATTGGAGCTCCTTTCATTTCTTTACCTTTATATTGCTATGTAAACCTTGTTGATATTAACTTTAAAGATGGTCATTTAAAACCGAATAAACCATAAATGATAAAGTCCAAAATTTGAGTGTTCCCAGTCTTTTATAAATCCCACCACAAAAGACATACTTGAAAAATGTGTTTCACCCTTCAGGGGGTTTCATCCAGGAAGTGTCTAAACCAGTGCTTCTCAAACTCTTATCTGTTTTAATGCTTTAAAGTTCATATGAACCCAGACGATGAAAACATTATAACAGGTTTCCGATCCCCTCCTCCCAGCTTATATAAAGCATGAAGGCAGAAGCAGCACCAGAGTGGCAGCAACAGTAGCAGCAGTTATATCAATGTACACTCAGACTCGTTATCCTGCATGGATTTCCAGTCAAACAGAGGAAGCCTACATGGTGGGAGGGGAAAAGACCTCTGAGCATACACTGATTAAGAGAGCCCACGCTAATTGCCACTACTGGGCATCAGTCACAGTTGAAGTCCAGAAGGAGTGGGAGCTGCCCTGTTTCTATGACCCTACCCAATGAAGATGTGACCCAATTTGGGGTCCCGACCCATAGTTTGGGAACCACAGCTCTAAACAATATGAAGATGAGTTCCATAGATTTGTCTCTTTCTTGAACTCTACATCCTCAAAAAAAAAAAAACCCCTAACAGGTGTAAAAAGTCAGATTCCTGTTCTGTCCTGCAAATAAAAAAAAGCAAAAACCCCCTAAAACCAAATAAATATAAATATGTACAAAAGTGAAAAACAAAATTATATACAGCTATAAGAGAACATTCTCCAGGAACAAGCAGGAAGTCAGTCCTCACATATGGGTGACGTCAATGCCGACGGAGCCCTCGTGCGGAGCATTTCCCCAGCTTTCAAAGAAAGCCTTTGGGAATTGCAGCGCGCATGCGCAGTCCCCTTCCCGCCCAAGGGTGCCATCTTGCTCAGTCTTCTTTTTTCCGCGGAGCCCGACAGACGTAGTTCGTTTTTCACCGAGGAAAAAGTTGATTTCCCTATTTTTTGTTCTTCAGTTCGACGCCGGATCCTTTTCCCGCCTGGGCCCGATACGCCGGTATCGAGCCCACTCTCTCCTTTTTCGGTTTTTGTCCTTCGTGACTAGCGTTCGCGCCATTTTTTCTTTTTTCACTGGCAGCCCAGTCTTTTGACCTCGCAGGGGCCCTTTTTCCCCCGATAGCTGCCAGCGGGTTTAAAAAGTGTGATCGGTGTAAGAAACTTATGTCTCTTACCGACACACACGACTGCTGCCTCCGCTGCCTCGGACCCGATCATGACCCGATGATTTGCGGTCCATGTGGCAAAATGTCCTCAAAAGCGTTGAGGAGTTGGCAGCACCAAAGGGATAGGATCTTCTCTGACTCCGCGTCCGGACGGGCCTGGACCTTGTCAGAGGCCTTGACGTCTTGGGACTCCGGCCCCGAGCAACGTCGGGGTTCCTCTGAGCGGGGGTCTCCTTCGTGGGAACACCGCAGGAAGAAGAAACCCGCGAGGGCAGCGTCTGTGGACGCTCCTGGTTCCTCGACAGCCAGGTCGCATAGCCCCGATAGCCGTCCCGGGTCTTCGGAGTCGGAGAAGCCTGCCAAGCAAACTCGTCTTGAGATGGAGTCTCCTGGACACGTGAGTGCTGTAGTCCTCGTGGATTCTCCTCCGAGGGAGCCGACGTCGGGCCTGACGCCGTCAGGGCCCGAGTCGGGGGCTGCTGGGTCTCCTGAGCTCGGACAAAGGTTGACGGCCTTGGAGAGCAGCCTCGCTGCCTTCATGGAACAGCAGCGGGCATTGATTGCCGGTCTCACCGGTGCATCTGCCCCGACCAGTGGGACATCGACGTCCAAGTCGACCCCGGAGGCCGAGCCGATCCTCGAGTCCATGCGGGCTCGAGTCGATCCTCGGCCACGGTCTTCCTTGGCCTCCCGTTCGGGACCGAGGTCGTCGACGCCGGTATCCTCATCGTTGGGGCAGAGGGCATCGGTGCCCGCCCAACTGGAGCCGCTCGACACCTCCTCCAAGGAGTCTGGCTTGGAGACGGAGGACGAAGAGTCACCCGACACTTATCGGACTCGGTGTGTCCCATCGGACTCGCCGGAGTCTGAACCTCGGAGACGATCCCCACCGGAGGATACCCGGTTCTCGGACTTCGTGCGGGATATGGCCAAGGCCTTGGCCTTCCCCGTGGATCCCGAGGAGGAGCCTCGAGCCGAGGAGCTCGAGGCCCTGCAGTATGACTCTCCCCCGAAAGAGGCCTTTACTGTACCGGTTCCTCAGATGCTGGAGCGGCTGCTCTTCCGCATGTGGGAGACCCCGGCCTCGACGCCGGTGTTAAGCAAGCGGGTCGATTCCATCTATCGAGTCCGCAAGAGCCCTGGGTTCCAAAAGGCACAATTACCGCACCACTCCATAGTTGTGGAATCGGCCATGCATTGACTGAAAAGTCAGAAGATGCACTCCTCGGTGCCTCCCGGCCTGGAGGCCCGGAACCTGGATGCTCTCGGTAAGAAGTGCTTCCAGGGATCTATGCTTGCTTGCCGTGTCCAGACATACCAGCTCTACATGGGCATGTATCTCCGAGACCTGGCAAAGGAGATTGCCGGGTTCGTTGCTGGTCTCTCCGAGGAACCTTTGCAGAGGTTCCAGGCCTTGTCCACTGGTATTCGAGAGTGCTCGAAGTTTATCTGTCGAGCAGCCTACGATGGCTTCGAGGCTTCAGCCCGAGTAGCCGGGGCCGGCATCGTTGCCCGCCGACAGGCTTGGCTACAGTCTTCCGACCTCGAGCCATGGGTACAGGACAAGTTGGTCGATGTCCCCTGCTGAGGTGAAAACCTCTTTGGCAAGCCCATGGCTGAAAAGGCTGCAGAACCCGAGACTGAGACTCTGATCAGGACTAGGCTGTCCAGAAAAACCTCTGCCCCTTCTCAGAAGAATAAGGGCTCGGGAAAAAAGGCCTTTTACCCGAGGAAGTCATCTGCCTATAAACAATACCCTCAATATCAGGCCTCTGCAGCTCCCCAACAGAGTCAGCAGGCCAGGGGGCAGGGTCATGGGCCCCGTAGGCAGAAGGCCCCCAAGCCACCAACACCGGCCCCTGCTCAGCAGGGTGGGGGTTTTTGACTCAGAAAGCATAGCCTCTTCTCCTCAGCTGGCTTCTCTCAGCACAGGAGGCCGGCTGGCCCACTTTGCCCACAGGTGGTCAGCCGTCACATCAGATACCTGGGTGCTTCATATAGTCCAAAAGGGCTATCTTCTCCATTTTCACCAGGTACCTCCCTCCTATTTTCCAGGGGAGCCTCCCAGACTCCCTCTGCACAGGGACCTACTCCTTCAGGAGTTGGCAAGTCTACTAAAGGAGCAGGCTGTGGAACCGCTGCCCCACCACCTGAGAGGTCACGGCTTTTATTCCAGGTACTTTCTGGTACCAAAAAGAACAGGAGGCCCAGACCCATCCTAGACTTGCGCAACCTCAACAAGTTCCTGGAGAGGGAAAAGTTCAAGATGCTTACCCTTGGAATCCTGCTGCCCTACCTCCAGCAGGGAGATTGGCTATGCTCCTTAGATCTAAAGGATGCTTTTACTCACATCCTTATTCATCCAGACCACCGACAATATCTCAGATTTGTTGTGGGAGGAAACCACTATCAGTACAGAGTACTACCCTTTGGCCTGACCTCCGCTCCCAGGGTGTTCACCAAGTGCCTGGCAGTGGTGGCGGCCTACCTAAGGCTTCAAGGTCTTTTTGTGTTTCCGTACCTGGACGACTGGCTTATAAGGGGCCAGTCTTCCCAGGAGGTCAGTCAAGCCACCCTTCGCACTGTGGCTCTGCTTCAGCACTTGGGGTTTGTCATAAACTTCGCAAAGTCCACTTTGCTCCCATCCCAGAACTTAGAATTCATAGGAGCAAGGCTAGACGCTCTTCAGGCTAAGGCTTTTCTGCCACTAGACAGAGCCCACAGACTGCTGGATCTGGCCAGGCAGTTTCACAGCAATTCCCTGGTCTCTGCCAGGCAATTCCTAAGACTACTCGGCCATATGGCTTCCACGGTTCATGTCACCCCCAATGCCCGCCTGCACATGCGGCCTGCTCAGTGGAGCCTTCGCACTCAGTGGCATCAGGCCACAGGGAGCCTAGCGGACTCAGTAAGAATATCCGACCTGCTAGTCTCCTCTCTCCAATGGTGGCTTCATCTTCCAAATCTGGTACTCGGAGTGGTTTTTCAATCCCCTCCGCATTCTCAAGTGCTGAAGACAGATGCTTCTCTTCTAGGTTGGGGAGCACATTGCCAAGGGACATGTTCTCAGGGTCTCTGGACCCCTTGGGAGGCTGCTCAACAGATAAACTTCCTGGAGCTCCGGGCGATACGCCTAGCTCTGAGAGCCTTCTCCCATCTCGCCTCTCATCAGTCTGTACTAGTCCAGACAGACAATCAAGTTGCCATGTTCTACGTGAACAAACAAGGGGGCACAGGCTCCTTCCTTCTATGTCAGGAGGCACAACGGCTGTGCTCTTGGGCCGTCAATCACGGAATCCTCCTCAAGGCTGTCTACCTCCCAGGTCAAGAAAATTACCTGGCGGACAGACTGAGCAGGATCCTGCAACCACACGAATGGAGATTGAACCCGTTGGTGGTTCAGCAGATCTTTCTCAGGTGGGGCCTCCCCACCCTGGATCTTTTCGCCAGTCCTCTGAACCGGCAACTCCCGAGATTCTGCTCCAGACAACCGCATCCTCTCAGAGTAGCAGCGGATGCGTTTCTGATCTCGTGGTCCACAGGCCTGCTGTATGCGTTTCCTCCCACGCCACTAGTGTCCAGAACACTGTTCAAAGTCCTCCAGGATGGGGCCTCAATGATCCTGATAGCCCCTAGGTGACCGAGGCAACCGTGGTTCCCGCTTCTGCTGCAGCTGGCGGTGGACACCCCTCTTCCTCTGGGGTTTCAGCACGATCTCCTGTCTCAGGATCAGGGGACTCTCTTGCACCCCAACCCTCCAGTCCCTTCATCTGTTGGCCTGGCTGCTGAAAGGGTAGTCCTGGCTCCCCTACTACTGCCTCGTGAGGTGGAAGATGTAGTCTTAGCCTCTAGACGGCAATCCACCAGGAAATCCTACGCTCTTAAGTGACGTAGATTCTCCGCATGGTGTGCTCAGCCCAGCGAGAATCCCTTCTCATGCTTGGTAGTGGTAGTATTGCAATATTTGCTTTACCTCTCCAATCTAGGCCTTAAGTCCAACTCTATCAGGGTTCACCTTAGTGCTCTCTCAGCGCACCACTCGCCGGTGGACGGGAGGCCTCTTTCCAACCACCCTTTGGTGGCTCGTTTTCTCAGAGGCCTCCTCCTGCTTAAGCCTCCTTTGCGTCCACCAGCCCCTGAGTGGGATCTGAATGTGGTCTTACAGTGGATTTCTTGTCCGCCATTTGAACCTATGGCTACCTGCCCTCTCCGTTTTCTCTCCTGGAAAACCTTGTTTCTGGTAGCTCTTACCTCTGCTAGGCGAGTGAGTGAACTTCAGGCACTAGTGTCTGATCCTCCTTACACTAGGTTCTACAGGAATAGGGTAGTTTTACGGACTCACCCGAAGTTTCTCCCTAAGGTTGTCGCCCCTTTTCACCTCAATCAGGAGGTGGTTCCTCCGACCTTCTTTCCCAGGCCACATGCCAACTGGGCTGAGATGGTCCTGCATACCCTGGACTGTAGGAGGGCGTTGTCCTTCTACCTTGACCGTACGCGGGAGCATCGAAGGGCTGTTCAGCTCTTTGTTTCTTTTGACCCCAATAAGTTGGGGTTACCTGTCTCCAAGCGTACTTTGTCCATATGGGTCGCTGACTGTATCGCCTGGGCTTATGGGGCAGCCGGCCTCTCGTTGCAGGGTCGAGTCACGGCTCATCGTGTCAGGGCGAAGGCTGCGTCAGTGGCTCATCTCCGCTCTGTTCCGTTGGCAGACATCTGCTGGGCCGCTACTTGGTCTTCAAGCCAGACTTTTGCGGCCCATTACTGCCTTGAGAGGGAGTCCTGCAGGGACAGTGCTTTCGGTCAGGCAGTACTCCATAATCTCTTTGGGGTTTAGGCAACTCCTACCCTCCGGCCCTGGTGTTGGGCTACCGGTCGGGGGCGTTCTCAGAGAAGATTCCTTCCTTCCTTACGTACTGACGAGCTAGAGGGAGCTCATTTTTCCGCTTGAGGTCTCTGGTAGCCTTAAGCTGGGGAGTCCCATATGTGAGGACTGACTTCCTGCTTGGTCCTGGAGAAAGAGTAGTTACTCACCTGTAACAGGTGTTCTCCAGGAGCAGCAGGAATCAGTCCTCACAACCCTCCCTCCTCCCCTTGGAGTTGCAGTCATATGATTTATTTTGCTAATTTTTTTGCTGTCTTTTAGCTATGTCATCAGACTGAGCAAGATGGCACCCTTGGGCGGGAAGGGGACCGCGCATGCGCGCTGCAATTCCCAAAGGCTTTCTTTGAAAGCTGGGGAAATGCTCCGCATGAGGGCTCCGTCTGCGCCGACGTCACCCATATGTGAGGACTGATTCCTGCTGCTCCTGGAGAACACCTGTTACAGGTGAGTAACTACTCTTTCCATGGAGCCCACCGGACATCTGTCCATGTCACCCAGAAAAATTAACGGTTTTTTCTTGCGATTTCATCGTGTTTTTTCTCCGGTTCAACGCCAGTTCCCCTTCCCGCCTGGGTTCGGTACACCAGTATCGAGCCCGTCTTCTATTTTTCGGTTTTTGCCCTTCGTGGCTGGCGTTCGCGCCCTTTCTGTCTTTTTCCCTGTAAAGCCGGTCCTTTGACCTCACAGGGATCCTTTTTTCCCCGATGGCTTCCAGTGGTTTCAAAAAGTGTGATCAGTGCAAGAAACTGATGTCTCTCACCGACACACACGACTGCTGCCTTCGTTGCCTGGGACTGGATCATGATCCTAAGGTCTGTGTCCCATGTGGCAAAATGTCCACCAAGGCACTACGAAGCTGCCGGCATCAGAAAGAAAGGATTTTTTCTGACTCTGCCTCTGGCCGGGCCCGGACCTCGTCTGAGGCCTCGACGTCTCGGGAGTCTGACTCCGAGCATCGCCGGGGTTCCTCGGACAGGGGGTCCCCCGATCGGGAACGTAAGAGGAAGAAACTGCTCGTGAGGGCGGCGTTGGAGGTCCCAGGTTCCTCGAGGGCCAGGTCTAAGACCCCCGACCGCCGCCCCGTGTCCTTGGAGCAGGAGAAGCCGTCCAAGATACCTCGTGTGGAGCCGGAGCCCACCGGACACGTAAGTCCTGTTGTCCTCGTGGACTCTCCTCCTCGGGAACCAACGTCGGGCCCGGCTCCACCAGGGCCCAAGTCTGTGGCTGCTGAGCCTCCTGAGCTTGGACTCAGGCTGACAGCCTTGGAGTGCAGATTGCCTTCATGGATCAGCCGCTTGTACTGATGGCCAGCCTCGCTGGTGCATCTGCCCCGACCACCGGGACATTGACGTCTAAGTCGACCCCGGAGACCAAGCTGATACTCGAGACCATGAAGGTTCGAAGTCGTCCTTGGTCATGGTCACCCTCGACCTCCCGCTTGGAACCGAGGGTGTCGACGCCGGTGCCTTCGGCGTCAGGGCGGGTGCCACCGAGGCCCACGTGGTCGGAGCCCCCCGACTCCTCTTCGGAAGAGTCCACATGGGAGACAGAGGACGAGGAGTCCCCCGATACTTTTCGGACTCGGTGCGTTCCTTCGGACTCACCGCAGTCTGAGCTCCGGAGTAGGTCCCCTCCGGAGGACACCAGGTTCTCAGAGTTCGTCAGGGACATGGCCAAGGCTTCGGCGATTCCCACGGACCCCGAGGGGGAGCCTCGAGCCGAAGATCTCGAGGCCCTCCAGTATGACTCTCCTCTGAAGGAGTCTTTTACTGTACCTGTTCCTCCGATGCTGGAACGGCTCCTCTTCCGGATGTGGGAGGCACCGGCCTCGGCGCCAGTTTTGAGCAAGCGGGTCGATTCCATCTATCGACTCCGTAAGAGCCCTGGTTTCCAGAAGGCGCAGCTGCCGCACCATTCCATGGCGGTGGAATCGGCCATGCATCGTCTGAAAAGCCAGAAGATGCACTCTGCGGTGCCTCCCGGTAGGGAGGCCCGGAACCTGGATGCTTTTGGCAGGAAGTGCTTCCAGGGCTCGATGCTTGCTTGCCGTGTCCAGTCTTACCAGCTGTACATGGGCATGTACCTACGAGACCTGGCGAAGGAACTTGCCGGGTTCTCTGCTGGCTTCTCCGGGGAACCTTTGCAGAGGTTCAAGTCCTTGTCCTCGGGAATCCGGGAATGCTCAAAGTTTATGTCCCGAGCGGCCTACGATGGCTTCGAGGCTTCGGCCCGTGTAGCGGCAGCCGGCATCGGGACCCGACGCCAGGCATGGTTGCAGTCATCGGACCTCGAGCCCTGGGTGCAGGACAAGTTGGTCGATGTCCCTTGCCGAGGTGAATACCTTTTTGGCAAGCCCATGACCGAGAAGGCGGCTGAGCTCGAAACCGAGCACCTGACTAGGACAAGGCTGTCCAGAAAAACCTCTGCCCTTTCTCAGAGGAAGAAGGGCTTGGGTAAGAAGTCCTTTTACCCGAGGAAGACAGCTGCCTACAAACCTTTCCCTCAGTACCAGGCCTCCCCAGCAGGGTCAGCAGGCCAAGGGGCAGGGACATGGGGTGGAGGATTGGCGTGGAGTCAAGGAGTGGCCTAGTGGTTGGGGCAAGGTACTTCAGGCCGGAAGGTCGGGGGTTCAAATCCCACTAGAGGACAGCAACCTTGTGCTGGAAGGACTGGGGTTTCTAGTCCCACAGGTGCTCCTTGTGGTCTTGGGCAAGCCACGTAACCCTCCATAGCCCATGTTCCCTGTAAAATAGTTATCTCCAAGTTATAATGCCCTGTTCAATGTAATTTCAGTTTGTTCAATGTAAACCGCACTGATGCAGAATAGCGCAGTATATAAGAGAATGTAAATAAAATAAATAAATAAATAAATGGGCCCCGTCGGCAGAAAACCCCCAAGCCTCCGGCTCCTGCTCCCACTCCGCAGGGAGGGGTTTTTTGACTCCCACAGCATAGCCTTTCCACCTCTGCTGTCCCATCTCTGCACAGGAGGTTGCCTAGTTCTGTTTGCCCACAGGTGGTCACCCATTACAGGAGATGCTTGGGTATTAAGCATAGTCCACAAGGGCTATATGCTCCATTTCCAGCAGTTGCCTCCTACCTACTTCCCAGGAGAGCCTCCAAGACCTCCTCTGCACACAGACCTCCTTCTTCAAGAACTTCAAGGTCTGCTTCTAGACCAGGCAGTGGAGCCTGTACCTCCCCACCTGCAGGGTCACGGGTTCTGCTCCAGGTACTTCCTCGTACCAAAGAGAACTGGGGGCCTCAGGCCTATTCTTGACCTCAGGAATCTCAACAAGTTCTTGGAGAAAGAAAGGTTCAAGATGCTTACTCTTGGAACACTTCTGCCCTACCTCCAGCAGGGAGATTGGCTATGCTCTTTAGATCTAAAGGATGCGTACACTCACATCCTCATTCATCCAGACCACAGAAAGTACCTCAGGTTCATTGTGGGAGGAAATCATTACCAGTACAGGGTACTGCCCTTTGGCCTGACCTGCACCCAAAGGGTCTTTACAAAGTGCCTGGCGGTGGTGGCGGCCTACTTAAGGAATCAGGGTGTTTTTGTCTTCCCCTACCTGGACGACTGGCTCATCAGGGATCAAACTTCCCAGGAGGCCCGGCAAGCCACCCTCAGAACTGTCTCCCTCCTTTAATACCTGGGGTTTGTCATAAACTTCGCAAAGTCCACTTTGCTCCCCTTCCAGAACCTAGAGTTCATAAGGGCAAGGTTGGACTCCCTGCAAGCAAAGGCTTACTTGCCAAGAGACAGGGCTCAAAGGCTCATAGACTTAGCAAACCAGTTTCTGAGCAGGCCACAGGTCTCCGCCAGACTCTGTCTAAAGCTCCTGGGCCACATGGCATCGACAGTGCATGTGACCCCCAATCCCGCCTCCACATGAGGCCTGCACAATGATGTCTCCGAGCTCAGTGGAAACAAGCCACAAGAAGCCTCACAGACAAAGTGCGGGTGTCCAAACCATTCCTGGACTCCCTACAGTGGTGGCTACACCTCCCCAACGTATTGCAAGGGGTGCCTTTTCAGGTGCCTGTTTCCACAGTGGTGTTGACGACCGATGCCTCCTTGCAGGGCTGGGGCGCACATTGCTTGGACAAGTGCACCCAGGGCCTGTGGTCTCCATGGGAGGCCACCCAGCAAATCAACCTTCTGGAACTCCGGGCTATTCGCTTAGCCCTCAAAACCTTCTCTCACACCTTGGCTCACCAGTCTGTTCTGGTACAGATGGGCAATCAAGTGGCCATGTTCTATGTGAACAAACAGGGAGGCATGGGGTCCAGGCTCCTGTGTCGAGAGGAACAGGCCCTTTGCTCTTTTGCTCTCAAACACATGTTTCTCAAGGCTGTTTATCTCCCTGGCCAGGAAAACTTTCTGGCAGACAGATTGAGCAGGATTCTGCAACCCCACGAGTGGCAACTACACCCTTTGGTGGTTCAGAACATTTTCCTGAGATGGGGACTTCCATCCATAGATCTTTTTGCCAGTCCCCTGAACCGGCAGCTGCCCAGGTTCTTCTCCAGGCAACCGCACCCCCTGAGGTTAGCAGCGGATGCCTTCCTGATTTTTTGGTCCCAAGGCCTACTGTATGCATTTCCTCCCACGCCTTTGGTGGCCCGAACCTTGTTCAAGATCCTAAGGGACAAGGCCTCGGTACATCTGATAGCTCCCACGTGGCCGAGGCAGCCCTGCTTTCCACTTCTGCTTCAGCTAGCCGTGGAAACACCACTACCTCTGGGGTTGCAACCCGATCTTCTCTCTCAGGATCAGGGTTCCCTTCTGCACCCCAATCTCTAATCTCTCAATTTGATGGCCTGGAGGCTGCAAGGGTAGTGTTGGCTCCCTGGGGCCTACCCCGGGAAGTGGAAGAGGTGGTCTTGGCCTCTAGAAAGCAATCCACCAGGAAAACCTATGCCCTGAAGTGGAGCAGGTTCTCCATGTGGTGTCAGCAGCGCAAGGAGGATTCTTTCGCCTGCAGTGTGCCAGTAGTGCTTCAGTACCTGCTGCACTTAGAAACATAGAAACATGATGACAGAAAAAGACCACAAGGCCCATCTAGTCTGTCCTTCCATAACAACAACTACAACAGTCCACTTTTTACCTTTAGAGATCCTCTGTGTTGGTCCCATGCTTTTTTGAATTCAGTTACTGTCCTCATCTCTACCACCTCCACTGGGAGACTATTCCATGGATCCACTACTCTTTCTGTAAAGAAATATTTCTGCATATCACTCCTGAATCTATCTCCCTTCACCCTCATCCCATGTCCCCTCGTAGCAGAACTTGCTTTCAATTGAAAGAGGCTCTCTCCCTGAACATTTATGCCACGGAGGTATTTAAACATCTCAATCATATCACCTCTATCCCGCCTTTCCTCTAAGGTGTACATATTAAGATCCTTAAGTCTGTCCTCATATCACCTCCTTTTTTCTGATAGCCATTCCTCTCCGTATGCACCCAAGCATCCTTCTAGCTTTTGCCGTCGCCTTTTCTACCTGTTTAGCTACTTTAAGATCATCAGACACAACCACGCCTAGGTCCCGCTCTTCTTTAGTGGACAAAAGTACTTCACCTCCTATACTGTATTGCTCCCTTGGATTGCTGCAGCCCAAATGCATGACCTTACATTTTTTAACATTAAATACCAGCTGCCAAATTCTAGACCATTCTTCAAGCTTAGCTAGATCCCTCCTCATGTAATCTACACCTTCCTGGGTGTCTACTCTATTACAGATTTTGGTATCATCCGCAAAGAGGCAAACCTTACCCGACAGCCCTTCCGCTATATCACTAACAAAGATGTTAAAAAGAATCGGACCAAGGACAGATCCCTGGGGCACACCACTGGTAACATCCTTCTCCTCAGAGTGAGCTCCATTTACTTGTACTCTTTGTCGCCTCCCACCCAACCAATTTCTAACCCAAGCAGTAACTTTAGGGTCCATCCCTAGGGTGCTCAGTTTGTTTATAAGTCGCCTGTGAGGAACAGTGTCAAAGGCTTTACTGAAATCTAAATACACCACATCTAGAGCTCTCCCTCGGTCCAACTCCCTGGTCACCCAGTCAAAGAAATCGATCAGATTTGTCTGACAAGACCTGCCTCTGGTGAATCCATGCTGCCTCGGATCCTGTAATCCGCTGGACTCCAGAAACCTCACTATTTTCTCTTTCAGCAGCGTTTCCAATAATTTACTCACCACTGAAGTTAAACTAACCAGCCTGTAGTTTTCAACCACATCCTTACTTCCGCTTTTGTGTAAAGGCACCACATGAGCCTCTCTCCAGTCCTTTGGCACCACTCCCGACTCCAACGAGGCATTGAAAAGGTCAGTCAGTGGAGTTGCTAGAACGTCCCCAAGTTCCCTCAGTATTCTAGGGTGTATCCCATCCGGTCCCATCGCTTTGTCTACTTTAAGTTGAGCTAGTTTCTCACGAACACAGTCTTCTGAAAATTGTTCAAGATGTCCCTCGCTTCTGTTCTTATTTGTGGGTGTTTTCTGAGGTCCTGCTCCTGGTTCTTCATCTGTGAACACAGAACAAAAATATTTGTTAAGCAATTCCGCTTTATCCTTATCAGCTTCTACATATTCCCCCCCTGCACCCTTGAGTCTGACAATACCACTTTTGCCCTTCCTCTTCTCACTAATATATCTGAAAAATGTCTTATCCCCCCATTTTATTGCATTGGCTATTTCCTCCTCCTTTTGAATCTTTGCCTTCTTGACTACTTTGCTAGCTTCTCTAAGTTTTTCCAAATAAAGATGCCTGTCTTCCTCTCTCTGTGATCTCTTGTATTTCATGAAGGCCTCCCTCTTTTTCTTCACTTTTTCAGCTACTTCCTTCGAAAACCATAGCGGTCTCCTGTTCCTTTTGCCTTTATTTACCATTTTAACAAAAAGGTTGGTTGCCTCTAAAATACCCCCTTTCAGTTTTGCCCACTGTTTTTCTACATCCCCCAGCTGTTCCCATCCCACTAACGACTCCCTGAGGTATTGGCCCATCTTCGCAAAGTTAGTCTTCCTAAAGTCTAAGATCTTCACCTTGGAACGGATTCTAACAGCCCTAGTCCTAATACTGAACCACACCATCTGGTGGTCACTGGATGCAAAATGATCTCCCACTACAACATCAGAAACACTCTCACCATTGGTAAGCACCAAGTCCAGTATGGCCCCTTCACGTGTGGGGTCTGTTACCAATTGCCTGAATAGTTCTCCCTGTAGAGAATCCAGGATCTCCTTACTTCTAGATGATACTGCAGCAGGAATGTGCCAATCAACATCTGGCATATTGAAATCTCCTAGCAGTAGCACTTCCCCTTTCCTAGCAATGCTGCGTATGTCTTCAATTAACTCTCTGTCCACCTCTTCCTCTTGTGAGGGAGGTCTGTATATCACACCAATGCAAATAGATTTCTCTTTCCCTCTTTCTAGTTTAACCCACAATGCCTCCTCTCTCCCTTTTAAGCTCTGTAATTCCAAAGCTTTAATAGTAGTTTTTACATATAGTGCCACTCCTCCTCCCCTTCTTCCTACCCTGTCCTTTCTGAATAAAGTATAGCCAGGTATAGTTACATCCCAGTCATGGTTTTCTGTGAACCATGTTTCTGTAACTGCCACTAAATCCAAGTCAGCCACTCCCACCAAAGCTTCAACTTCAGGGATCTTATTTCCCATGCTACGGGCATTAATACACACTGCTTTCCATGTGTTACCCCTGTTACCCATTTCCATAAAGGTATTTAATGTATCACCTACCTGGGGGCTTTCACTTACCTGGGGGCTTTCTTCACCCATCCCCAACGAATCTAGTCCAATCAGGGCCTTAAGTCCAGTTCTGTTCGGGTCCACCTCTCTGCTCTGGCAGCTCACCACTCACTGGCGGAGGGACCCTTTTTGTCGGTTCACCCCTTGGTGTCCCGGTTCCTCAGAGGCTTGCTGTTGCTCAAGCCTCCTCTCCGTCCACCGGCCCCTGAGTGGGAGTTGAATGTGGCCTTGCAGCAACTGACTCGCCCACCTTTTGAGCCGATGGCTACATGTCCGCTCCGCTTCTTTTCTTGGAAGACTCTATTCCTTGTGGCCCTAACCTTGGCCAGGCGAGTGAGTGAGCTTCAAGCCCTGGTCTGTGACAGGCCTTATACTCGCTTCTATAGGTACAGGGTAGTCCTTAGGACTCATCCTAAGTTCCTCCCAAAGGTTGTCTCCTCTTTCCATCTCAACCAGGAGGTGGTTCTTCCAATGTTCTTCCCTAGGCCCCATGCCAGCCGGGCTGAGACAGTCCTGCATACCCTGGACTGTAGGAGGGCCTTATCCTTCTATATTGAACGTACGCAGGGGCATAGGAGGGCTACTCAGCTCTTTGTATCTTTTGACCCTAATAACTTGGGGTTACCTGTCTCCAAGCGTACCTTGTCCATCTGGGTGGCTGACTGTATCACCTGGGCTTACAGGGCAGCTGACCTTCCCTTACAGGGTCGGGTCATGGCCCGCCGTGTCAGGGCAATGGCTGCCTCAGTAGCTCATCTTTGCTCTGTACCGTTGGCAGACATCTGTAGGGCTGCAACTTGGTCCTCAAGCCAGACTTTTGTGGCCCATTACTGCCTGGAGAGGGAGTCCCGTAGGGACAGTGCTTTCGGTCAGGCAGTGCTCCGGAATCTCTTTGAGGTTTAGGCAACTCCTACCCTCCAGCCCTCTGGTTGGGCTACCGGTGGGGGTATGTTTCAGTGAAATCCTTTCTCTGATGCTGCGGCTAGAGAGAGCTCATTTTTTCAGCTCTGGGTCCCCGGTAGCCTGAAGCTGGGGAGTCCCATAAGTGAGGACTGACTTCCTGCTTGGTCCTGGAGAAAGAGTAGTTACTCACCTGTAACAGGTGTTCTCCAGGAGCAGCAGGAATCAGTCCTCACAACCCTCCCTCCTCCCCTGGGAGTTGCACTTGTACATAGTTCATTTTTACATTTTTGTGTGCTGTTTTTTAGCTATGTCATTGGACTGAGCAAGATGGCATCTTTGGGCGGGAAGGGGACCGCGCATGCGTGCAGTATTCCCAAAGGCTTTCTTAGAAAGCTGGGGAAATGCTCGGCACGGGGGCTCCATCGACCTCGATGTCACCCATAAGTGAGGACTGATTCCTGCTGCTCCTGGAGAACACCTGTTACAGGTGAGTAACTACTCTTAATAGTTTACATCCAAAAACACCTTGTCCTTGGTGATTACACTGTCTCTATGAAGAATGAAGTCAAATACCTTGATTTAATAATCAACCAGACCCTTACCTTCCAGGAACAGATAAAAAAAAACACAACAAATGCAAATTTACACTAAAATAAACCTCCGCCCCTTACTAAACCTAGACTCTTTCCAAACTCTTTGGTAAGTCCTAACCACCCCGACCCTCGACTGTTGCAACCTCATATATCATGGTCTCCCAAAACATAGTATCCTCCCCCTTCAGATGGCTCGGAATACTATAGCACGCCTAATAACCAACACATTCAGATAAGTACATATCACCCTTGTCCTCCAGGACCTCCACTGACTACCCATGCTAGCCAGAATAAAATTAAAAATCATCACATTAATTCACAAAGTAATACACTGTGTATCCACCCCTTTTCTACTCTCCCTCCTCTCTAAACCAAACAGCACCAGATCACATAGACCAAACACTGCAAACATCCTAAACATACCGTCACAGAAGAATGAGTAAACAATCCACATGCAACCGAGCCTTCTCCCTCTATGCCCCTTCAGTATGGAATGCCCTCCCACCAGACCTATGAGGATGTTCTGACCACTCCGAATTCCGCAAGACTCAAAACATTCCTCTTTCAAGAATATTTTGCCTTGCCCCTCTAAACCACAGCTTTCCAAATCTAATGTAAACCAATTATCCAGTGCTCACTGTTCTTGACCCCCCCCCACCATATGCTCCACCTCCCCCTCTTCTTCCCAACCTCTTTCCTGTCGCCCTTTCCCTCCCACCACCTCTGTAAATATGTAAAAAGTTAACTGTTGAATTTGCTGTTAAGTTCTAGAAATAGTTATTCTCTGTAAAACAGCTGTCAGCACTGTTACCTTATGTTCTATGTAAACTGTCTTGAATCGTAGCAAGCATTAAATAATAAATAAATAATTGAATACATTCATTTATATCCTGCCTATGCCTCCAGGTTCTAGGTGGGTTACAGTAGTTAAGAGGGCGATTTAAAATACAGTACAATCCTTACAGTTTCATTTTATTCCCAATTGGGATTCCTAACTAACAAATTTCTCCTGATAAATTTGTTTTCAATGATTGTTGAAACCCCAAATAAAGTGAGTTTTCTGATCTTTGCAGGCAACCCATTCCATTGCAACAGCTTAAGCAATTTATCCCTTGACCTTTCCCTAATTGGGACATTCAGAGGGTAGTATTAAACAACACAATGTCTATCTTTTAGGAAGGGATATAACCATGTAATTTTTTAAATACAAAGCAAAGCAGTTTAAAAGTAATCCTGGCTGATATCAGTAGCCAATACAATTTCTTAAGTTGCATGTAGCCCTATCATATCTTTTCCTATTAAAGGTAACACAGGAGTACCGTACTCACCAGCAGTTCTTTATACTACACATAACTGCACCACCTCAAATTCGAAGATGTCAACTGACTCCAGAAGTCAATAGGAATGCCATACGGAGCCTTACAAAAATAATTCATACCAAAAGCAGTAGCTATATTGAATTTAAAACCCCATCGTTACCTCCACATGTTGCTATTGTAATATGGTGCAATACATCAAACTGAAGGCCAGCAGTATCATGAGAAGCCTGTATCCAGTGCTCAACAAATGGAGCTGTCAGTCCATCTACAAATTTTACTACAATGTTCAATAATCCTTCCTATATTTTTTTTTCAAACATGCTTTTTATTGAACACACATCTCGGAGAACTCAACAATAAACAAACTTTTCTAACTAATATAGTAACATAGTATATGATGGCAGATCAAGACCATCATGGTCTATTTAGTCTGCCCAGCAAGGTGGCAAGAGTAGGTGCACCTGCTGCTCCATGCAGATCACCCCTCCCCATGCCTTTGTTTAGGAGTGTACCCACTGGTCCATTCAAGTCACCCCTATTTGTTGAGATAGCTGAGAGTTATTTTGATTTTATTCTGTTGCTATAAAGGGAACCACTGTGTCTGTCCCATGCCATTTTCAATTCTGTCACTCTATTTTCCCCCACCATTTCCATCGGGAGGGCATTCCAAGCATCCACCACCCTTTCAGTGAAAAACTATTTCCTAATGTTGCCTTTCAGTTTACTCCCTTGAAGCTTCATGTCATGTCCTCTAGTTTTGCAGCTTCCCCGTCTTTGAAAAAGGTATGCTTGTTCATTAATACTCTAAGTATTTAAATGTCTATAATCGGGCATATCCAACAGGTAGATCACAATCTACCTGTAGATCTTTGAGGGGTCAGAGGTAGATCACCAGCCCCACTTGGCTCCATCTCTCCAGCAGCTCGCCCCGTCGCTAGGAGAGAGCTCGTGCCGGCAGGTCGTCTACCGAGGGCTTGCCACCACTGCTGATCATTTGCCTGTCTTTTTTCTCTGCCTGCGGGAATCTTTCCTGCGGGTGCATTGGGGTGCTTGATGATTTCGTGCCAATAGTTTGTAGGTACCCCCGCACCCCGTGACGAGACGCCACAGGCCCGGCATCATACTTGGTCTCCTGCCTCTCAGAATCACACATTCTTGCCCCCGCCCCAGCACCCCTTAGAAGTGTGTTATATACTGGGCGATATCCATTTACCCGGGCTTTACCTGAATACACTTACCGTATTAGTTGTGTCGTGTGCTGGTCGTTGATCGCTTTATAGTTCGCTTTCATTAAACGCTTTCGGGCAGTCACAGCAAAGTGTCAAGAATTTGGTGATTTTGGCGGGCTTTTCCAATTTTGTTCTAACTTGCCTATGCCTTGCCTTTGAATTCGTTCAAACCACTGTGACCTTTGCTTGCCTCTGCAATTTTATTTTGCCTAGCCTTTGCATTGATTCTACAGTGCAATTTTATTTCGCCTGGCCTTTGCGTTGATTCTACAGTGCAATTTTATTTCGCCTGGCCTTTGCGTTGATTCACAATGGAGCAAGAAACGAAGAAATGGATGTTTGTAGAACCTTTAATGGTAAAAGACCCCGACGCGTTTCGGCGTGGGACGCCTTCTTCAGGGGGTACAAATCTTAAAAACAGGGAAATAATACATAATGGTATGATTAAATAAATATATATGCAAAAGAATATATAATAAAAAAAGTCATACATGGGGAACATAATAATGAACAATCAGATTAATACCATAAATACATTAAAACACATAAATATATCACTACAATGATAAAGTGACCCACCCTGGTAACTGTATATACTCATTTGGAGTTGTGCACAAAAAACATAAACTCTATATATAGGTTATGGGGATCACATGGATATACAGTAAAATCTCAAGAAAGTACTTGGGGAACGCAGGACATGAGGAGTTAAACCATATTGACAAACAGACACCTAGTTAAATTATAGTATATTGAAATAATTGTATAAAAGGGATGCTTCTACAGTAGAATTAATTATAGGCCAGCTATGATGAAAAATTGAACTAGAGTTGTAACAAATTTCTAAAAAGGTTGATATGCACCTATGGAACAAAATTTATTGTGAAGTTAAAGTTAAAATTAAAATTAATGAAAATAAAAAATTAAAAATTAGTTGTTCCAGCGAGGTTATCCTCCCCTGGTGGTATCACGGGCTTATAAGAGGGCGCGCTATATGCACCAAGAATGGCTAACTCTCCCTTCAAACTCAGCACCTGATACTTCTGTAATTACAGGGGTTTTACCATACACGCGCCAAATTACAGCTGTCACAAAACTATTACATCAATTCTGGCCCCTCGGGACACATGCTTGTTTTCGCGATTGTACTTTGAGGATCGCCTACTCTCGATCGGCTAATCTTAGGGACAAAGTGATGTCTACTGTCTCAGAAATAGATCGCCCTCCGCGATTTCATGCGGATAGGGGCCATGCTGCATGTGGGAGATGCATGTATTGTTCCCTAACTATTGAGGGTCCTGAGTGGACGGATTACCACACATCCCGGACTTATACAGCTCGGTGGCGTACTGATTGTTCCATGGATTTCGTGGTTTATTTGGTGATCTGTCCCTGTTCCCTATATTATGTGGGTCGGACCAAACGGGCAGTGAAACTTAGACTTGCTGAACATGCCTCACATTTACGTACAAAGACTCTCTCTGCCCCGATGGTTGAGCATAATCTACAGCGGGGTCACGATTTTACTTCGTTGCGCTGGCAAGTGTTGGATTACATCCCCTCTGACCCCCGTGGGGGAGACCGTGAACAACATCTTCAATTACGTGAGCAACAATGGATCTACACTCTTAATGCAGTGGCCCCTGATGGGCTTAATTCCCAATTGGACTGGCATACGATCACGTGACTTTTTTGCTCTGTATTTCAATCTGAAGAGCCGTTTAGGGTATTCCCTGTATTGTGGGATTTCCCTATGTACGGACTTGGAGGATGGCTCTCTTTGATTGGCTCATCATCTGTTTCTCACCATGACGTCAGACGCCGCCGAAGACAAAAAGAAAGGGTTTTCTGGGCTGAGTAAGCTGAAGATTCGCCATTTGCCGAGGAGCAGGACCTGAAGCAGGGTTTGAATTTAATATAACCCGAAACGTGGGCCATGTCGTCTACCTACTTGCTAATGGCACTCTGGCGGTGCTCTGCGTAACAAGCTAAGTTGATGGACTTACTTTTTCACTTTTGCACAAATTTTAAAAAAATTGATAAAAACTGATTAAAATAAAGTGAGTGGTCACAGTGGTGTCTGTGGAATGGTTCCCGGACACTGGGCTGACCAGCTCCGACAAAATTAGTTGTTCAGCCATAAGGGGATTTCCCTGTTTATATTGGATTTTCTAGTTGGTTTGGTCTTTTATTTAATCCAATAGGGTTCTTGATTTTCACCATTGTGTTTCCTGGCTGGTAGTGCAAGACACGCTGCTCCTTTTTGTGTTTTTCCTTTGCGTTGATTCTACACTCTGTGCAGAATTTATTAAATTGTGTGTCGTGGTATTTGAACTTGTTTGGCAGTATTTGATTTTATCTGGTTTGCTGGACAGGTGTTTGAGTTTTTTTATGATTGTTTGGTGGTATTGGTGCAAGTATGATGAATTCTTATTTTTACTTTTAGAACTGCATGTGTGGTTTTGGCATCTCCAGTCCTTGTATTGCACATCATCCAGAGGTCTTAATTTCCTGTTGATCTTTGATACTTTGGGACAGTGACAATTTTGGACCAGATTCAGCCAGTGTTTATACTAACTTAGCAGATTAGGCCTTCTTACATCCAGCCACCCAGTATAACGAAGATGAGTGTTCCAAAGAAGAGCAACATCTACCATTTTCATGATGAATGGGAAATGGACTACTACTTCATCATGGTGAGACAAGTGGTGTTGTCTAATTTGTAATGCCCCAGTATCCTTGCCCAAAAAGGGTAATCTGGAACGTCATTATAAGGCTCTGTATAGCCATAAGCTTGATGCTGGTTTTCCACCCAAAAGTGAAATTCGTAAACTGAAGCTCAAAGAATTTAAATCAAAATTGGCTACTCAGCAACAGTTGATGGCGAAGCCAAGGTCACATTCGGTCAATGCAACCATAGCATCCTTCAAGGTCAGCAACCTGATTGCAAAGAAATGCAAACCTTTCACTGAAGGGGAATTTGTAAAAGATTGTTTTCTTGAAGCAGCTGACAATCTTTTTGAAGGATTTAAAAATAAGAAAGAGAGCATAGCTGCTATTCAAGATGTACAATTGTCAAGAAACACTGTTGTGCGGCGAATAGAAAAGATGTGTGGAGAAACAAATGAACAATTGTTGGAGGATGTTTCAAATTGTGTTGCTTTCTCACTCCAACTGGATGAATCTACAGATATAAGAGGCAAAGCCCAGTTACTAGTCTTTATTCAGATGGTTTTTGAAGACTTCAGTGTTAAAGAAGAACTATTTGGAATGATTTCTTTAAAAGGGAGAACTACCGGTCAGGAAATAATCAGTTCTTTCCATTCTTCTGTGACAAAGTGTAATCTTCCATTGCATAGACTTGTTTCCATCACTACTGATGGAGCAAGAGAAATGACAGGTGAGGTTAACAGTTTCATAGCCCTTCTGTAGACAGCATGACGACTTCCCAGATTTCCTTTCTTACCACTGCATTATTCACCAGCAAGTTTTGGCAAGCAAGAGACTCAATACAAAGACTGTCATGGACATCACTTTCAAAATTGTAAATTCAGTTCATGGAGGATCACTTCAAAGACGACTTTTCAATCTTACTCTTGATGAAGGGGTAGCGGAAATCATTTTGCACACAGATGTAAGGTGGCTAAGTAGGCACAAATTTCTGCAAAGATTTCGTGATTTGCTGAATGAAATAAGTTTTTTTGAAGGAGAGGGGAGATGACCAAGCAGAGTTGGAAGATGGAGTGGTTATGTGATCTGGCATTTCTCGCTGACTTTACAGGCAAACTAAGTGATATGAACCTTGAACTACAAGGTAAAAACAAATGCATTGGCGAGATGAGCACAGTTTCATCCTACAAGAGCAAATTTGAGCTAATGACGACCTTGCAAAAAACATTTTTGATCATTTTCTTAATACGCAGGACCATCTGGGACAATATCCAAATTTTGTTTTTCAGAACAAGAAGTATGTGACAGAAATCTGTTCTGTTATCCAGGAATTTGAAAATAGATTCTGTGACGTCCAAAAAATTGGAACAGTTGTGGAGTACTTGTCATACCCATTCAAAGTAGATGTGGACATTAAAGAAACTGCAGCTGCTATCAGTAAAAATTACTCATCTCTTGAAAACAAAATATTAACCCTTAAAAATGACATTTTTCTCAAGACCCTTGCTGAGCAAGAATTGTTTTGGAAGCTAGTACCTAGAGACAAATTTCCCAACTTGAGAAGATGCAGTGAAGCTGTACCACTCCTGTTTTGGTTCAGCTTATTTGTGTGAATCTGCGTTTTCCCATCTGAAAATGACAGAGTACACAATGTTCCAACATGACAGATGAACATCTCCAGGATTCCCTGAGACTGGCCCTCACGCAATATTCACCCAACTTCAAAAAGCTGGTGGATGAAATGCAGGCTCAGATGTCTCGCTAATGAGCAAGAGCGAAATATTACAGATTGTGCAAGATCAGCCTGGATCAATACTCGACCTACATTTAACACAAATTACTCAATAAAAGTTAAAGAAAGTTATTAAGACAGTTAAAGTTATTACTCAATAAAACTTTTAAAAAAAAATGTACTTTCCATTTCCCCTCGCAGTTCTTACTGGATCTTCGTCTCTCTGTTTTGTTTTTGCTTAATTTGCTTAACAGCTGATCACATCCAAGTAAGTGACAGAAGGTTCATTAAAAATGGGGGGGGGGGAATCCTCCAACTTTATTGGGTTAAAATTTAATTTGAAACTAATTTGAAAATTAATTTTCATGGTGGTAAATCACCGGCACTTTGGGCTGGAAAAAGTAGATCACGACTTGTTCGAAGTTGAACATGCCTGGTCTATATCATAGCACCCCTGTCCCTCCTCTCCTCTAGAGTATACATATTTAGGTCTTTCAAGGCTCTTATCATGTCTTCTGGCGCAGAATCATTTTGTTTGCCTTCCTCTGAACCGTTTCTAGTCGTCTTATATCCTTTGCGAGATATGGTCTCCAGAACTGAACACACTATTCTAAGTGAGGCCTCACCAACGACTTGCACAGTGGCATTAGTACCTCCTCTTTTCTGCTGGTAATTTGTCTCTGTGTGCAACCCAGCATCGTTCTGGCTTTGGCCACTGCCTTGTCACACTGTTTCGCCACCTTGAGATCCTCAGAAACAATCACTCCGAGGTCTTTCTCCTGGTCCATGCACACCAACCTCTCGCCCCCTATCGCATACAGTTTCCTTGGATTTTTGCATCCCAAGTGCATGATACTGCACTTCTTTACATTAAATCTTAACTGCCAAGCATTAGACCATTCTTCCAGCTTTTGTAGATCTTTCCTCATGTTATCCACTCTCTCAGGGGAGACTACTATTCACACCTCATCTCCTCGTCCTCCAACTCCTCCAGGCGACTATTTCAAGTCCTTAAGTCCCTTTCCTCTTCCTCCACCGCCCCTTCTCCCCCCTCCCACTCCTTAGCCCCCAGCCCAACTTCGCTTGCCTCCTTTTTCTCCGGTAAGGTCTCTTCCCTTCGTTCGTCCTTTTCAGCCTGTCCTTCACCCCTTTCCCCCCCTCCATCCCCTTCCGCTCCCTCTTTCCTTGACCCCCCACCCGCATCCCACACCTTTCCTCATACCTGGGGCACCTTTAGTCACGTTACCTCTCCTGAACTTATCAAGGCTATCTCCTCCTCCCACCAAACCACTTGTCCTCTTGACCCATTCCCTTCTTCCTGGCTTCTTAACCCCTCGCTTCACTTTGTTCCTTTTATCCTCACCATCCTCAATGCTAGTCTCACTACTGGACACTTCCCCTCTAGATGGAAACACACCATCGTTCGGCCCCTCCTTAAGAAAGCCTCCTTGGACCCAGCTGTTCCCAGTAACTGGCGTCCAGTTGCTAATCTCTCCTTCCTTTCTAAGGTCCTTGAGAAATTGGTCTTTTCCCAGCTTTCCACCCATCTTGACGCCACTTTTTCCCTCCACCCCCACCAATCAGGATTTCGCGCAGGTCATAGCACCGAGACTATTCTCCTGGCACTTCTCTCTGAGTTACACCGTTCTCACAATCGTGGTGACCTCTCCCTTGTTTCCCTGGACCTCTCTGCTGCCTTTGATGTTGTGGACCACCGTACACTTTTATCACGTCTGTCTGATCTGGGTATCTATGGGGTAGTCCTACAATGGTTTCGGTCTTTCCTCTCCTCCCGTTCCTTCACCGTTCACATGGGCTCCGACGTTTCCCCGTCCCTCCCATTACACTGTGGGGTTCCCCAGGGCTCTATCCTTACCCCTCTCCTCTTCAACGTCTTCCTTGCTCCTCTCGCCCTTCTCATCCAGCAATCCGGTATTTCCTCCTATATCTATGCTGACGAAATCCTGCTGGTTTATCATGTCTCCCCCTTAGCGCCTGATCTTGCCCCAGTTAATAATTGCCTTAATCTCATCGTTTCTTGGTTTAGTCAAAACCTCTTGCATATCAACCCATCTAAGTCCTCTGCCATCTGGTTCTCCTTTCGAAACCCTCCCCCTGATCTGTCCCCTGAAGAAAACTCCATCTCTGACCACAATACCACAATACCACGGCTCTTTAGGTCTCTGGTCCATCAGTAGTGAGAGACAAGCAGAGAGTAATACAGAACACAATCACACACACAAGTGTTATTTTCTTTGAGCTCAGAGGGAAGACAATAAGCGGATTATGAACAGGCATAATTCCAGGCTTATTGAATTCAAAGTTCTCCTTCTAAAAGCTCCCTTTTTATTAGAGAAAAAGAGGAAGTAACAGTCATTTATTATAACCATGAAATAACACAAGGTGTCGCCAAAGTTCTTTTTACAGAGTAAGATCTGATTACAGTATATTAAATGAAATTTATAATTTCAAAAGTTGCAAAAATTATATTGTCAGCAGGGACTTCCAGCTGACTGTACAATGAACTTTATGCTTGCACAGTTCATAGCCTATGTTCGTTTTGCTTGCGTTAACACTATTCCATCTATTTTAAAGACAGTTACACAGAACCCATGATCATGACATCCTATTCTATTTAAAAGGAAGTAGGTGAAAAGTCAAACTTCTAAACACATTTTGTATCAAGAAATTCATCCATCTTCAATTACATATTGGGGATTCTGGTATCCCTTTATCTGTCCATCCCTACTATGTCCTCCCTTCCCATCCCTCTGGTTTCTTCCCTCCGCTACCTGGGTGTTACTTTGGATTCCTCTCTCTCCTTTGACCAGCACATCTCTTCTGTGGTGCGCTCCTGTTTCTTTCATCTCCATCGCATCAAATTGGTGCGTCCTTTTCTCTCACCCTTCGCTGTTACCACCTTCATCATGTCCCTTGTAATCACCCGGTTGGACTACTGCAATTCCATCTTTGCGGGTCTCCCCTGTCATCAGTTGCGTCGTCTCCAGCTCATTCAGAATACCGCGGCCATCACCTATTCCCCTGTTTCTGCTCACATCACCCCTTCTCTTTTTTCTCTTCACTGGCTGCCCATCAAGGTCCGGTTCATTTATAAAATCCTCGTTGTTACTCATAAGGTCCTTTTTACCAGCACCCCACAATACCTAGCTGACACTATTCATCTCCAACCCGCCCCTCGCCTTCTCCGCTCTGCACACGGTAATCGTCTATTCCTTCCCTCTCCCTCCCAGGCCCATCTTGAAAGTACCCGTCACTCTGCCTTCTTCTTCCTGGGCCCTGCACTTTGGAACTCGCTCCCTCACTCCCTCCGAACTGAACTATCCTTCCCATGCTTTAAAGCTCTCCTTAAAATGCACCTTTTCTGTCAGGCTTTTGACCTCCCTCTCCCCGACGACGGCCCTGGTCGCCCTTGCTCTGACCTTCCCCCGTTTGTTGCTTAGCGCCCCCCATCTTTGGAACATTTTTCTCTCTTAATTACTTATTGCTCCCCTCTTTCTCTCTTCTTTCCTGTCCTTCATTGGCATTCTTTTCTTTTCTGTGTCCTTGTAGCCAATTTATTTTTTGTAATCTCCAGGAACAAGCAGGAAAGTAGTAATCACATATGGGTATCATCGGTACCGACGGAGCCTGCGCAGGAACGCTCCCCAGCGTCCAATTAGAAAGCTTTTGGGAGCATCCCACAGCGCCTGCGTGCTGCCTTTCCCAACTGCCTCTCTCCAGTTCTTCTTTTTCCGCAGAGCCAGCAGGTCGTGTTCCTGTCACCGCTGAAGAAGTCTTTGTATTTCTTTCTTTTTTGTGGTCGTGTCTGCCTTCCTCAACGCTCTACCGGTACCGCCGGTTTTTTCTCTTCTTATTCTGCTTTAAAAAATTTTTTTTTTTTCTTTTTCTTCAGGTGCACGTGCCTTTTTTGGCCTTAGGCCCAAAACCTTTTTCTTACCATGGAGAAACCTGCCTCAGGTTTCAAGAAGTGCACCAAGTGTGGCAGTACCATTTCCGACACCGACACCCATGAATGGTGTCTAAAATGTTTAGGTCCTGACCACTCCATCACGGATTGTATGTCCTGCGCCATGATGTCTAAAAGGGGTCGGCAGAACCGAGCTGCTAAGCTCAGTACCCTGTTTCCCTCTGATGCAGCTTCGGTGGCATCGACGTCTTCCAGGGCTGCTGCTTCCTCCCGTGGATCTCAGATAACTAAACATAAGTCCAGCCGGTCCTCAAAGGGTAGATCTCCTTCTAAGCATCGAGATGCCTCTGGCGTTGCCCTCGAGGATTCTGCACCAGCAAAATTACCCCGGCGGGAGGCTTCGGCTTCCAAAGCATTATCAAGGTTCCAGGATGTTCTCGAGGCCTCGACCCCGGCAGAACTACTGGTGCCATGCTCTGGGGTACCGGCGGTCTCCTCCGGTACCGACATCCAGGCATTGGCGGCATCGATAGACCAGAGAGTTCTGGCTATGGAGCACAGTCTGGCAGCTTTCCTTGTGGCATCGATGCCCTCGGAACCGCGACAGACAATTACACCGGTACCAGCCCCGGCATCGGTATCGGTACCGGTACCGATAGCATCAACATCAGCATCGGTGTCTGCTTTGCCGGTACCCAGTCATCCGATGACCTCCGGTACCGGTACCGACTTTAGTCTGTACGGGTATCAGGCTCTTCAAGAGCATCCGGACAGACAGTACTTCGAATCCTCAGAAGAATCTGAGGATTCTGACAGTTCTGCCGATGCACCGATGCTTCTCCCAGAGGAGCCCTCCTCCCCTAAACGCAGGATGTCTCCTCCAGAGGATATTTCCTTCCAGGATTTTATCAGGGAGGTGACTCAGGGCCTGTCTATTACTGTGGCCCCTGAAACAGAGCCAAGGGCCAAGGAGTTGGAAATTCTACAATATCCCAAAACTCCTAAGGAGGCAGCTACTTTGCCCATTCATGAAATTTTATATGATCTCATGTTAAGAATGTGGGAGACACCTCTTACCACCTCTTCTCATTCTCGCAGACTCGATACTATTATTTTATTTATTTAGACAGTTTTGTACACCGCCTTATCCTTCAATCAAAGCGGTCACAGCACAATTAGGGGATACATTTAACACACGGGGGATATGAGACACATACACTAATACTTACAGGGAACATGGGCAATGGAGGGTTAAGTGGCTTGCCCAAGACCACAAGGAGCATCTGTGGGACTAGAAACCCCAGTCCTTCCGGCCCAAGGTTGCTGTCCTCTAGTGGGATTTGAACCCCCGACCTTCCGGCCTGAAGTACCTTGCCCCAACCATGTATGTATGTATCGAGTCCCTCCTTGTCCTGGATTTCATAAGACTCAGCTTCCTCACCACTCTATTGTAGTGGAATCAGCTATGAGAAGGATCAAGAGTGCAAAGAGGCATGCCTCTAATCCTCCAGGACGTGAGTGCAGAACCCTGGATGCTTTTGGACGTCGGGTCTTTCAAGCTTCCATGCTTTCTGCCAGGATCAGTTCCTATAGTCTCTACATGGGAATGTTCCTGAAGGAGGTCACAGATGATTTAGAGGCTTTAAGTCCTTTTCTTTCTGAGGATAAAAGGCAAGACTTTTTCTCACTTTGGTCAAACATGCCCAAGATGTTTCTAAATTTTCCAACCATGCAGCCTTTGACTGCTTTGAGTACATAAGCAGAACTTCGGCTATTGCCATAGGTGCACGTAGAATTGCTTGGCTCCAGGCATCTGATCTAGAGCTCTGGGTACAAGACAAATTGGGAAATATCCCTTATACTGGTGAGAACCTGTTTGGTAAAGATTGGCAAGAAAAGGCCAATGAAATGGATGCTGAAAATTCCACCTTGGATAGATTATCCAAGTCCACTGCTGATCCTGCTAGAAGAAAATTGTTCAAGAAACCATTCTTTTCTAAAAAGAAAAGATTTTATCTTGCTTATGTTCAGCAGGGACGTTCTGCAGGTCAGCTTACCAAGAAAGCACAGCAACCACCCAAACAGAAGAAAGCAAAGACTGCTAGGCCTCAGTCGGCTCAGCAGGCTCAGCCTCCACAGGGCCTTTGACTCTCAACTAGAGAACTTAGCCTTCCTGGCTCTCGAGGAACCAGAGCCTTCCACCGTTCCAGGAAGGTTATGTCATTTTGCCCCCAGATGGGGGCAAATAACATCAGAGCATTGGACACTCTCCATCATAAAGGAGGGGTACAAGCTTCATTTTTCAAGCATGCCCACTCACACAATAGTAAAGCAGTTCAATTCTCCAACCTCTCTCATCAACCTGTTATGTCAGTAGGTCGCTATCCTTCTTGCCCAAGGGGCAATAGAAGAAGTACCCATTCATCAGCAGGGTACAGGGTTCTATTCCCCTTATTTTCTTATCCCAAAGAAAACAGGGGGTTACAGGCCTATCCTAGACCTCAGAGAATTGAACAAATTCCTTGTCAAGGAGAAATTCAAGATGATTTCTCTCGGATCTGTGCTGCCATACCTTCAGAGTCAGGATTGGCTTTGTTCTCTAGATCTCAAGGATGCGTACACTCATGTTCTCATCCATCCAACTCACAGGAAGTTCCTTCGGTTCCTTTTTCAAGGAAAGCGCTACCAATACAGGGTGCTTCCTTTTGGCCTGGCCTCAGCACCAAGAGTGTTCATGAAATGCATGGCTGTGGTAGCATCATTTCTCCACACTCTAGGGATATTCGTCTTCCCCTGGTTAGACTGGCTCATTCGAGCCCCATCACAGTCAGAGGCCAGGACCTCCCTATCTTGCACAATGCGTATCCTTCAGTATTTGGGACTTGTCATAAACGTCCCAAAATCCAGTCTAACTCCCACTCGGTCTCTAGAATTCATAGGAGCTTTGCTGGATACCAAAAGGGCAAGGGCCTATCTTCCCCAGGCCCGTTGCCTTCGCATGGTGCAGTTAGCTTCTCAAGCAGTGCTAAAACCTCATCTCACTGCCCGAGAAATGCTACAACTACTAGGCCACATGGCATCTACCGTGCATGTGATTCCTTATGCTCGCCTCCATATGAGAGCAGCCCAGTGGACTTTATCCACTCAGTGGACCCAGGCATCAGGGTGCCTGTCAGACAAAATAGCAAACACAAGTCGCCTTATTTTGTCCCTCCAATGGTGGCAGTCCACTCAGAACCTGTTGCTGGGGTCCCCATTTCAACAACCCTTACCCCAGGCAACTCTCTCAACAGATGCTTCACCAATGGGTTGGGGAGCTCATTTGCAAGACCTCTCCACCTAAGGCACTTGGACTCCACAGGAGACTCATCCACATATCAGTCTCTTGGAGCTCAGAGCAATCTTCGTTGCTCTTCGATTGTTCCACACCCTGCTCAGCTACAAGACAGTCCTCATTCATACGGACAATCAAGTAGCCATGTTCTACGTGAACAAGCAGGGGGGAACAGGCATCTGTCGCTTTGCAATGAAGCTTTGCGACTATAGTTCCTTCGGTTCCTTTTTCAAGGAAAGCACTACCAATACAGGGTGCTTCCTTTTGGCCTGGCCTCAGTACCAAGGATGTTCACGAAATGCATTGGTGTAGTAGCAGCATTTCTCCGCACTCTGGGAATATTCGTCTTCCCTTACTTAGACAATTGGCTCATTCAAGCAACAACAGAGTCAGAGGCCAGGACTTCTCTATCCTGCACGATGCGTATCCTTCAGTATTTAGGGCTGGTAATAAACATCCCAAAATCCAGTCTAACTCCTACTCAGTCTCTGGAGTTCATAGGAGCTTTGCTGGATACCACAAGGGCAAGGGCCTATCTCCCCCAGGCTCGTTGCCTTCGCATGGTGCAGTTAGCTTCTCAAGCAATGCTAAAGTCTCATCTAACTGCTCGAGAAATGTTACAATTACTAGGCCACATGGCATCTACAGTGCAGTGGTTCCCTATGCTCGCCTCCATATGAGGGCAGCTCAGTGGACTTTATCCACCCAATGGACCCAAGCATCTGGATGCCTGTCAGACAAAATAGCAAACACAAGTTGCCTTATTTTGTCCCTCCAGTGGTGGAAGTCCACTCAAAACCTATTGCTGGGGTCCCCTTTTCAACAGCCTCTACCCCAGGCAACTCTCACAACAGATGATTCTCCAATGGGTTGGGGAGCTCATCTGCAAGACCTCTCCACCCAAGGCACCTGGTCTCCACAGGAGACTCATCTACATATCAATCTTCTGGAACTTAGAGCAATCTTCCTTGCTCTTCGAGTGTTCCATACCCTGCTCAGCTACAAGATAGTCCTCATCCATACGGACAATCAAGTAGCCATGTTCTATGTGAACAAGCAGGGGGGAACAGGCATCTGTCGCTTTGCAACGAAGCTTTGCGACTATGGGCCCTCGCCAGAGAGCATCAGATTCATCCCCTGGCAGTGTATCTTCCAGGCATACAAAACTCTTGGGCAGACAAACTCAGTCGAGTTCTGCTTCCACACGAGTGGTCTCTGCATGCAGACCAGGTGGCCAAGATTTTTCAAATTTGGGAAACCCCGGACATAGACCTTTTTGCAAGTCCGTGGAATGCCAAACTTCCCCGGTTCTGTTCCAGAATTCTGGCTCAGGGAGCTCAGGCCAGGGATGCTTTCCTCCTTTATTGGGGTCAGGACTTCCTGTATGCCTTTCCACCCATTCCTCTAATTCCCAAAACCCTGTTCATGATTCAGAGAGACAGAGGCCATATGATTCTCATAGCCCCACATTGGCCACGGCAAGTGTGGTACCCTCTGCTTCTACATCTCTCTCAAGCTCCCTCCCTGGAGTTAGGGTCTGCTCCAGATCTCCTATCTCAGGAGGACGGAATGTTATGGCATCCCAATCCCCAGTCTCTGCATCTCAGGGCTTGGTTGCTGAAGGCCTAGATCTCCATGATCTCAGTCTCCCTCAGCAAGTAAAAGATATTCTCCAGGACCAAGCAGGAAGTCAGTCCTCACATATGGGTGTCATTGACGCCGATGCCCCAGCGGAGCATTTCCCCAGCTTTCTATGAAAACCTTTGGGAATGCAGGCACGCATGTGCGGTTCCCTTCCCGCCTAAGGGTGCCATCTTACCTCAGTCTCTCTTTTTCCGAGAAGCCCACCAGACGTGTGTCCTGTCATCCCGGATAAAAGTTTTGATTTTTTTCGGCGATTCTCGCTACTTTTTCTTCCCGGTTCGACGCCGGTTCCCCTCCTGCCGGGTTCGGTACACCGGTATCAAGCCCGTTTCTTCTTTTTCGGTTTTTGCCCTTCATAGCTGGTGTTCGCACCCTTTTTTGCTTTTTCCCTGGAAGGCCCGTCCTTTGACCTCGCGGGGACACTTTTTTCCCCGATGGCTTCCAGCGTTTTTAAAAAGTGTGATTGGTGTAAGAAGTTGATGTCTCTCACCGACACACACAACTGCTGCCTTCGGTGCCTCGGTCCTGATCACGACCCTAAGATGTGTGGACCATGTGGGAAGATGTCTTCCAAGGCACTACGAAGTCACCAGCAGCAGAAAGAAAGGCTTTTTTCTGACTCAGCCTCCGGCCGGGCCCAAACCTCATCTGAGGCCTCGACATCTCGGGAATCGGATCCCGAGCACCGTCGTGGCTCCTCGGACAGGGGGTCCCCCGACCGGGAACGGAAGAGGAAGAAGCGGCTCGCAAGGGCGTCATCGGAAGAGGTCCCTGGCTCCTTGAGGGCCAGGTCTAAGACCTCCGACCGTCGCCCCGGGCCCGTGGAACAGGAGAAGCCTGCCAAAGTTCCTCGCATGGAGCCAGAGTCTGCTGGACACATAAGCCCTGTAGTCCTCGAGGATTCTCCTCCCAGAGAGCCGACGTCGGGCCTGGCGCCGCCGGGGCCCAAGTCGGTGGCTGCTGCGTCTCCCGAGCTGAGTCTCAGGATGACAGCCTTGGAGTGCAGACTGTCTGCCTTCATGGAGCAGCAGCGGGCACTGATGGCCAGCTTGTCTGGCGCATCTGCTCCTACCACCGGGACATCGACATCGAAGTCGACCCTGGAGACCGAGCCGATACTCGAGACCATGATGGCTCGAGGTCGACCTCGGTCGTGGTCTCCCTCAACCTCCCGTTCGGGACGGAGGGCGTCAACGCCGATGCCTCCGGCATCGGGGCGGGTGCTCCAGTGCCCCGCGGGGTCTGGTCCTGACTCCTCGTCGGACGAGTCCGCCTGGGAGACGGAGGATGAGGAATCCCCCGACACATTCAAGACTCGGTGTGTCCCCTCAGACTCACCACAGTCTGAACCCCGGAGTAGATCCCCTCCGGAGGATACCCGGTTCTCGGAGTTTGTCTGGGATATGGCCACCGCGTTGGCTATCCCAGCGGACCCTGAGGAAGAGCCTCGAGCCGAAGAGCTCGAGGCCCTGCAGTACGACTCTCCTCCGAAGCAGGCCTTTACTGTCCCGGTTCCTCCGATGCTGGAATGGCTCCTCTTCCGGATGTGGGAGGCACCGGCCTCGGCGCCGGTTTTAAGCAAGCGGGTCGATTCGATCTATCGATTCCGAAAGAGCCCTGGCTTTCAGAAGGCGCAGCTCCCACACCCTTCCATGGTTGTGGAATCGGCCATGCATCGCCTGAAGAGTCAGAAGATGCACTCTGTGGTGCCCCCCGGCAGGGAGGCCCGGAACTTCGATGGCGTTGGTAGAAAGTGCTTCCAGGGCTCGATGCTTGCTTGCCGTGTCCAGTCTTACCAGCTGTACATGGGCATGTACTTGCGAGACCTGGCCAAGGAGTTGGCCGAGTTCTCTGCTGGTCTCTCCGGGGAGCCTTTGCATAGATTCGTCCTTGTCCTCGGGAATTCGAGACTGCTCCAAGTTTGTCCCACGCCGCCTACGATGGCTTCGAGGCTTGTGCCCGAGTTGCGGCAGCCAGCATCGCGGCTCGACGCCAGGCATGGCTGCAGTCATCAGACCTCGAGCCATGGGTTCAGGACAAGTTGGTCGATGTCCCTTGCCGAGGTGAGAACCTTTTTGGCAAGCCCATGGCCGAGAAGGCCACACAGCTCGAGACTGAGCACCTTACAAGGACAAGGCTGTCTAGAAAGACCTCTGCCCCTTCTCACAAGAAAAAGGGCTCGGGTAAAAAGCCCTTTTACCTGAGGAAGGGCACTGCCTGCAAACAGTACCCACAATATCAGGCTGCCCAAGCTGCCCCTCAGGGTCAGCAGGCGAAGGGGCAGGGTAATGGGCCCCGTAGGCAGAGGACCCCCAAGCCTCCGGCCCCTGCTCCTACACAGCAGGGTGGGGGTTTTTGACTCCTTAAGCATAGCCTCTCTGTCCCTGCTCTCCCAACCATGCACAGGAGGTCGCCTCGCCCTCTTTGCCCACCAGTGGCCCCACATCACTGGGGACAGTTGGGTGTTAAGCATAGTCCATAGGGGCTATGCACTACACTTTCACCAACTGCCTCCTCCATATTTTCCAGGAGAGCCTCCAAGGCCTCCCCTGCACACAGATCTTCTCCTCCAGGAGCTCCAAGGTCTGTTGGTGGACAGGGCGGTGGAGCCTGTGCCTCCCCACTTGCAAGGTCAAGGGTTCTACTCCAGGTATTTCCTGGTACCCAAAAGAACCGGTGACCTTCGACCTATTCTAGACCTCAGAAACCTCAACAAGTTCCTAGAGAAAGAAAAGTTCAAGATGCTTACTCTTGGAACACTTCTGCCCTACCTCTAGCAGGAAGATTGGATATGCTCCTTAGATCTAAAGGATGCGTATACCCACATCCTCATCCATCCAGACCACAGGAGGTACCTCAGGTTCATGGTGGGAGGAAACCATTATCAGTACAGAGTACTGCCTTTTGGCCTTACCTCCACTCCCAGGGTCTTTACAAAATGCCTGGCAGTGGTGGCGGCCTTCCTCAGAAATCAGGGAATCTTTGTCTTCCCCTATCTGGACGACTGGCTCATCAGGGGTCAGACTTGCCAGGAGGCCAGGCAAGCCACCCTAAGAACTATTGCTCTTCTTCAAGGCTTGGGCTTTGTAATAAACTTCGCAAAGTCCACTTTGCTCCCCTCCCAGAACTTGGAGTTCATAGGAGCAAGGTTGGACACTCTGCTAGCAAAGGCATTCTTACCAGAAGACAGAGCCCAAAGGCTGATAACCTTAGCAAACCAGTTTCTCAGCAGGTCCCTGGTCTCCGCCGGACTCTGCCTGAGGCTTCTTGGCCACATGGCTTTGACAGTACATGTAACCCCCAATACCAGGCTCCATATGAGGCCTGCACAGTGGTGCCTGCGGACTCAGTGGTCACAGGCCACAGGCAACCTCAAAGACAGGATAGAAGTGTCCAAACACTTGCTGTCCTCCCTCAGCTGGTGGCTACACCCACCCAATCTCTTGAAAGGAGTACCTTTTCAGAGTCCTGCGTTCCAAGTGGTCTTGACCACGGATGCCTCCCTCCAAGGCTGGGGGGCTCATTGTCTAGGCAAGTGCACCCAGGGCCTGTGCTCTCCCTGGGACTCTGCACAGCAAATCAATCTCCTGGAACTCACAGCTATTTGGTTAGCCCTCAAGGCTTTCTCTCAGACCCTGGCTCATCAGTCTGTTCTAATTCAAACAGACAACCAAGTAGCCATGTTCTATGTGAACAAGCAGGGCGGAACTGGGTCCAGGCTCCTCTGTCAGGAGGCACAGGACCTTTGCTTGTTTGCTCTCAGACACAACATGCTCCTCAAAGCAGTCTATCTACCTGGCCAGGAAAACTACCTGGCGGACAGGTTGAGCAGGATTCTGCAGCCCCACGAGTGGCAGCTCCATCCTTTGGTAGTTCAAAAGATTTTCATGAAGTGGGGACTTCCATCCATAGACCTCTTTGCCAGTCTTCTGAACAAACAGCTGCCAAACCTCTGTTCCAGGCAACCGCATCCTCTGCGGGTAGCACCAGATGCTTTTCTGATTCCCTGGTCTCAGGGCCTCCTGTATGAGTTTCCTCCCACGCCCTTGGTGGCCCGAACTCTGTTCAAGATTCTTCAGGACAAGGCCTCCGTCCTGCTGGTGGCTCCCAGGTGGCCCAGACAGCCCTGGTTTCCACTTCTACTTCAATTGGCAGTGGCTCCCCCTCTGCCTCTGGGGTTGCAACCCGACCTTCTCTCTCAGGATCAGGGTTCCCTTCTGCACCCCAACCTCAAATCTCTCAATTTGATGGCATGGAGGCTGCAAGGGTAGTTTTGGCTCCCTGGGGCCTGCCTCAGGAGGTTGAGGAAGTTCTCCTAGCCTCTAGGAAACAATCCACTAGGAAAACCTATGCTCTTAAATGGAAAAGGTTTTCAGTGTGGTGTCAGTTACGAACAGAGGATCCTTTCTCCTGTACTGTACCAGTAGTGCTTCAGTACTTATTGCACTTATCCAATCAAGGTCTTAAGTCCAATTCTATTCGGGTCCACCTCTCAGCTCTAGCAGCTCACCACTCTCTGGTCGAAGGACATTCTCTGTCGGTTCACCCGTTGGTGTCCCAGTTTCTCAGTGGCTTGCTCTTGCTCAAGCCTCCAATCCGTCCTCCTGCCCCTGAGTGGGAGTTGAATGTGATCTTGCAACAACTGACTCGCCCACCTTTTGAGCCAATGGCTACTTGTCCACTACGCTTCCTGTCCTGGAAGACACTCTTCCTGATAGCCCTTACCTCGGCTAGGCAGGCGAGTGAGTGAGCTTCAGGCCCTGGTCTGTGATAGGCCTTACACCAGAATTTATAGGAACAGGGGAGTCCTCAGGACTCATCCAAAGTTCCTCCCAAAGGTTGTCTCCTCTTTCCACCTCAGCCAGGAGGTGGTTCTTCCAACATTCTTCCCTAGGCCTCATGCAAGCCAGGCTGAAGCAGTCCTGCATACCCTGGACTGTAGGAGGGCCTTATCCTTCTACCTTGACCGTACGCAAGGGCACAGAAGGGCTACTCAGCTCTTCATATTTTTTGACCCTAATAATTTAGGGTTAGCTGTGTCCAAGTGTACTCTGTCCATCTGGGTGGCTGACTGTATCACCTGGGCTTACAAGGCGGCTGACCTTCCTTTGCAGGGTCGGGTCACGGCCCACCGTGTCAGGGCAATGGCTGCCTCAGTGGCTCATCTCCGCTCTGTACCGTTGGTAGACATCTGCAGGGCTGCAACTTGGTCTTCAAGCCAGACGTTTGCGGCCCATTACTGTCTGGAGAGGGAGTCCTGTAGGGACAGTGCTTTTGGCCAGGCAGTACTCCGGAATCTCTTTGAGGTTTAGGCAACTCCTGCCCTCTGTTGGGCTACTGGTGGAGGTTGTGTCAGTGAAAAGCCTTTCTTTGCTGCTGAGACTAGAGGGAATTTTCTTGTTCAGCCTGGATTCCTGGTAGCCCAGAGCTAGGGAGTCACCCATATGTGAGGACTGACTTCCTGCTTTGTCCTGGAGAAAGAGTAGTTACTCACCTGTAACAGGTGTTCTCCAGGAGCAGCAGGAATCAGTCCTCACAACCCTCCCTCCTCCCCTGGGGGTTGCAGTTGTACATAGTTTATTTTTTCATTTTTGTGTGCTGTTCTTAGCTATGTCATTTGACTGAGGTAAGATGGCACCTTTAGGCGGGAAGGGAACCGCGCATGCATGCCTGCATTCCCAAAGGCTTTCATAGAAAGCTGGGGAAATGCTCCGCTGGGGCTTCATCGGCGCCGATGACACCCATATGTGAGGACTAATTCCTGCTGCTCCTGGAGAACACCTGTTACAGGTGAATAACTACTTTCTTTTTGCTTCCAGGAAACCTTCCACGAGACGCTCTTATGCTTTTAAGTGGAAAAGGTTTACCATATGGTGTTCGCAAAACATAAAAACATAGAAACATGATGACAGAAAAAGACCACATGGCCTATCTAGTCTGTCCTTTCATATCAACAACTACAACAGTCCACTTTTTACCTTTAGAGATCCTCTGTGTTGGTCCCATGCTTTTTTGAATTCAGTTACTGTCCTCATCTCTACCACCTCTACTGGGAGACTATTCCATGGATCCACTACTCTTTCCGTAAAGAAATATTTCCGCATATCACTCCTGAATCTATCTCCCTTCACCCTCATCCCATGTCCCCTCGTAGCAGAACTTGCTTTCAATTGAAAGAGGCTCTCTCCCTGAACATTTATGCCACGGAGGTATTTTTTTATATAACTTTATTTATAAGCCACCAATCAACAACAATAACAAAATAATACATCTCCGGGGGGGGGGGGTTGTACTCTGATCCCCCCCCACCGGAGCACAATACAAACAAAAACAAAAGAGGTGGATTTTAACATTTTAGCCCTACTACCCTCCCCCCCACCCATCCCTCGCCCTCCTCCCCCCTCCCCACCCCCACCCCGCACTCTGGAAGCAGTGTTATCCCCCTTATATCCCATCTACTCCAGACATCCTCCATTATGGGCTTCTTCAACTTCCGACCTGTAAAATCTCATTACGACATCGAGCCCCCAACTGCTGAATATAGGGCTCCCAGACCGCCATGAAGGCCGTCCATCGTTTGACACTGCTCCGCGCCCCCCACTTCTCCGTCAACATCAGCTGGTGAAAACAGTTCCGCCACTCCCCAAAAGTGGGAGCCGAGGAATCTCTCCACAACCTGAGAATAGGCGCTTTCCCCACCAGACAAGCCTTGCGCATTAGCAGACGTTCCCCTGGTTTAGCTGGGCAAGGAGAAGGTATGCAATCCAACACCACAAGGGAAACGGACCAACGCAATCTCCGCTGCAGCAGGCCCCCTATAAAGGAACAAATCCTCGCCCAATAAGACTCCAATGCTGTGCAGGCCCACCACATGTGCAGCAGGGTCGCCATGGGCTCTAAGCAGCGGGGGCAGCGACCATCAGTCGTCAATCGACTGCGCAGCGCTCGCCTCGGCGAGAAGTGAGCTCTAGTGAGGCATTTAAATTGTATCTCCCTCCACCTCATCCCCTGTACCAGTCTTACTATTCGTCATAGGGCCGCTCGGATCGTACCCGGGGCCACTTCACCGTCTAGCTTGGCCGCCCAGTCCTCCTCCACCTTTCGGTAATCCGGCAAGGCTTGGAACCGTGCCAATCGGGACTTGTATGCGGAAATCGACAACGGTATCTCCCCCCCCAACCCAAAGAATTCGAGGATCTGCGCGGAACGTTCAATCTGCAAGGCGTCTCATGTTAAAGAAGAGACATAATGAGTCACCTGAATATACGCGAAGCAATGTCGGGGGGTCAGATCATATTCCCGACTTAGCGTCAAAAAGGATTTACATTTCCCTGTCGATTCCACTAAGTGTCCTACGCTCCTCAATCCCCGCTCATGCCACTCACGGAAAAGCATATACTCAGAACCCGGGGGAAAGGATGTATTTCCCTGTATTGGCAGCCAGCTAGAGGTGTGCCAGGGCGTGCCCCAGGCCCCATTAAGAAATTGCCAAGTCCGCCTAGCCGAGCTAATGAGCACACTATGCACAAGGTAACTAGGGAGATTGCGATTCTCTCCATGAAGAGCCCCCAGCAATGTTAGCGGGGCCACAAAGCATTCTTCCAGGGCCTTGGGTGTATAGAACTCTGTCCTGCCCAGCCAATCCCCAACATGTCGTGCTTGACAAGCCAAAGCATAAGCCTTTAAATCTGGGAATCCCATCCCTCCCTCTTTCCATTTCCCCAATAACCGAATCCACGGTATGCGGGCTTTGCCGCCTTTCCAAAGAAAACTACGAAAGCAGGCCTCGAGGCGACGCAGATCGCGACGTAATAACCACACCGGTAGTGACTGTAACCAATATAATAATCGGGGTAGTACCACCATCTGTACTGCTGCCACTCTCCCAGACAAAGCCAGCGGGAGGGAACTCCAAGCCTTCAACTGTATCTGAAGGCGTCGTAGAGTACGGTCAAAGTTGCGTCTATACAGCAACGTAGGCTGGCGAGACAACACAATCCCCAAGTATATAAACTCATCTGTCGCCCACTGCAACAGGAACTCCCCATCCCATGCAGCTCGCAGCTTTCCCAGAACATCTAAGGCTTCAGATTTCTCCTGGTTAATGCGCATCCCCGCAACCTTCCCAAATCTCCCAAATTCTGCCAGCATCTTCCGCAGGGAGCGTCCAGGATTAAGCAGATGGACTAATATATCGTCCGCGAAAGCGGATATTTTAAATCCCTGTTCTCCTATGCTGACCCCTTGTATCTCCCTCGAGTCCTCAACTGTCCTTATCAAGGGATCAAGCGAGAGGACAAACAGAAGTGGGGAAAGCGGGCAGCCCTGCCGTGTACCACGGCCCAGAGCAAAGGCATCCGAAAGGAGCCCATTGCATAAAACCGCGGCCGTCGGCTGAGTGTACAAGCTCATCACCATCCGACAAAAGATTGGTCCCAATCCATATTTCGGTAGAAGGCACCATAAATAGTGCCAGCTTACCCTATCGAAAGCCTTTTCAGCGTCGAAACTCACCAGCAAGGACGGCAGCCGGTGGTGGTGTACCCATTCCAAGGAGGCCACGATTTTCCATAAATTCCGGACCGCATATCGGCCTTTTACAAAGCCAACCTGCGTGTCATGTACCAGGTGCTCCAAGACCTCCGCCAGCCTGACTGCTAAAATTTTTGCAAAGATTTTTAGATCAAAGTTGAGTAGCGAAATGGGTCGGTAGGAGGCCACCGATAGTGGGTCCTTCACCGGTTTGGGGATCAGTACAATGTGAGCGTGATTCCGCCCCCATCGGAATGTCCCGCGCTCCGTACGGCTACCAAAGACCTCTCGTAATAGTGGACAGACAGCCTCCCCAAGGATCCTGTAAAGCTCCGCACCAAATCCATCGGGACCTGGCGATTTGTAGCAACGCCGCAGATATGACCGATTGCACTTCCTGAGTAGTCAAGGGCTGTTCCAGCGTCGCTTGCTCTTCTACGGTCAGTCGTGGGAGGTCTAATCCCTCTAAGTTATCTCTTATATCCCCCGATGGCAGTTCCGCCTCATATACTGACTGAAAGAAGTTCTGAAATGCCCGGGCTATCTCCCTACTTTCCCTTTGTAATTTGCCCCCGTCGTCGCGGAGAGCCGCTATCAAGGAGGAGCCCCGCCGCCCCCTCAAACACCGTGCCAACATCTTCCCCGGTTTATCCCCATGGCAATGCAATTGGTATCGATAATAAAGATGAGATTTCTTTGCCCGTTGATGGAGCAATTCATTTAGATCAACTTGGGCTTCCCACAGGCATTTTTTGATCACGGCTAATGGGGCGCGGGCGCATAGCCGACGGAGGCCTACAACCCGCCTTTCAAGACGGATGATACGTTCAGCGATCATCCGGCGTTTCCGTGTCGCAAAACCAATAATATCACCCCGTAACACCACCTTCGCCGTTTCCCAGATCAGTTCCGGATCCTCTCTATGGCATTCATGGTCGCTCATAAACTCCTGCCAGCGTTGTCGAATAAAGAGATGAAACTGGGCGTCCTGGTACAAATCTAAGGGGAATCGCCAAAGTCGCGTCCGAACAGAGAGATCTCCCCCCCCCAATGTAACTCTATCCATACCAGTGCATGGTCTGAGATTTCCAGGGGGCCAATCCGGGCCTCCCCTGTCTGGGCGAACAGACCCCCTGAAAGAAGAATATAATCTATACGAGCGCTGGTACCATGTGCTCAGGATTGGTGAGTGAAGTCACGCTCCATGGGATGGAGCAGTCTCCAAGGGTCTACCAGGTCTAACCGCTTTCGAAATCTTTGTAATAACCGGGTTACAGGGACTCTGTCCCGCCCGTCTCCTCCTCTCGAAGTGTCTAAATCAACATCAAGGACCCCATTGAAGTCTCCCCCTAATATTAAAGGGTAGTCTGGTAGGATTTCTATCTTAGAGGCCAGCCCATTATAAACATTGGGGTCCAACACGTTGGGCCCATAAAGGTTGCCTATTATTATTGGTTTCCCCTCCAAGTGACCTGAAAGCAAAAGATATCTTCCCTCATCGGTTATGACAGAATCTGCTGTAAACCGGACCTTTTTATGGACCAGTGTAACGACCCCCCTTTTTTCCCTTTGGTAGGGGAGCCCCATACCTGTCCCACCCAAGACTTAGAGTTTATTATGCTCTTCGGTTGTCTGGTGGGTTTCTTGTAACAGGGCGATATCGCACTGTTGTCTGGCTAAAGCCTGCAAAATTTTATATCGCTTGATCGGATTCCCCAGCCCACATACATTCCAGGTGATGATCTTCAGAGGCACGAGGCAGTGTCAAGGCTCCACCAAATAACAAATTCCTCTTGTCAGAGAAAGGTCCCCCCAGCCTGGAACCCCTCCCACTTAATGATTTGGAGAATACAACCCTGCAACCAAACCTTTAAGGAAATGCAGCCCCCCTCCCCCTTCTCCCTCCCCCCCTTCTCCCTCCCCCCCATCCCTCCCCTGCCTCCCCACCCCAACCAACAACCCCCATTAGTCCACCCATCTGGTCGGACAGTCTTCCACTGGCACTCGGGACTACCCCTTCCCAAGCTTCGCTTATTATTAACCTCTAGGCCAAATCCTAATCTATTCTACCCTCCCCCACGGTGCCCAACCCATCTCCACCAATGCACAACACTTTAATTAGGGGAAGGGGGAAGGACTGTATGCCACGCTACCCCCCAACCATCAGGATTCTCATTGGGGTTACAGCTGTTGGTGCCATGCAATCTGCTGTGAGTTCTCATCTCCGCCCCCCACCCACAGCCTGTCAGAATCCTACCCGGGGTGCCCTCGTGGTGGTCTCCCGCCAGTCCCTCTCCCCCTCCACCAGAGAGCTCTCTCTAAACGCGGCAGTTGCACCCTATATATAGCTTAACATCAATTACAGAGGCCCCCGGTTGATCTTTTCTCAGTCACACATAGGGGTCTGGGAGATCAATCTCTCACCCTCCCCCTTTCCCTCCGTTATCTTAATTCCCTCTCCCCATCCCCACCCCATAAGTAGAGACCTAGGACCTGGGTTGCACAGCCCATGAGCTACATCGGCTGTGAGAAGGAGGAGCTGGCGCAACGCCTGGCAGCAAGGGTCAAAGTCAAAATGGCGATTAGCTCGCCATGCATCAGCGGCCCTGTGCCCCACACGCCACAGCAGACCCACCCTCAACCCACCTCAGACACTCTCTGCCTACACCCAATCCCAGCTAAATTACCTTAAAATTACCTTAAATTACAGCTCAGCGGTCCGTACCTCTTCTCAGGCCTCATCCATGTGCTATACCCCCGCTCCCCCCAGCCGGCGCTCCAGCCTTTGGGGTGGGCCGACTAGACCGCTGATACAAACCCCGCCCCCACGGGGGCCCCAGTTCCCCCGCCCCACTACCACACCCTGAACTATCTACCATATGCATTGCAGGCCCCCAATCCGACTTCTCCCCCTTACCCGAGCCATCAGATCCCCCTAACCTTCCAACTCCATTCACCACACATTCAAACGCCCCCCCCCCCTATCCAAAACCTAAATGCTTCTTGCAGTCTCCAATCCCAGATACAGTATCTCTAGGGCTGGAGTTATAATAAAGAAGTTTGCAACAAAATATAAATGGTAACATTTGTAACCAACCAGTCCTGCTACAATCAAAAGAAGTAGCAATCTTTCACCGCTCTGATCGGTCAGCTACACAGCTCAGTTTCTCGGAGGAATGATTAGTCAGCCATTCAAGTGGAGCATGTGTAGGCCCCCAGGAGTTCGTGGCAATAGACGCGGTCCCCCCATTTTGTCTGGCACAGTACTAAATCTCGCCTTTCAGGGCACACAGGTCTCCAGTCTTTCACACCGGCTTTCAAGTAGCCTCTTCTGTTGAAGTGTTCAAAGAGTCCAAAAAAGAGGCGGCCGCTGCTGGCGTCAGAAATTTTGAGCGGCCTTGATGGTCCACACGTAGACGGGCGGGGTAAAGCAGAGAGAAACGGATCCCCTTAGAAATCAGCTGGGCACAGATTGGAGAGAAAGCTCGGCACTGCTGGATAACCAGGGCCGAGTAGTCTTGGAATACTAAAATACGCTCGACATCCTGGTTTGTCATCGTGCGGCTCCGGGCAGCTCGAAGTACCTCCTCCTTCTGCCGATAGTCCAGAAAGCGGACTATAACTGCTCGGGGTCTTTGCGCTTGTTCCTGTCGAGGTCCCAACCGGTGGGCCCGCTCCAGCTTCACCTGGCCCTCCCCGGTGCCACCCAGCAGCTTATCAAGCCAGGTTTGTAGGTGTAGCCGAAAAGAGCGCAGTCGCCCACTGTTTCTGGGATCCCCACGAATCGGAGATTCTTGCGACGTCCTCTGTTTTCAAGATCGTCTAACTTATCGCTGTGCTGCTTTACAAGGGATTCCAGGGCTTCCACCTTGGCTGCCAGGGAGTGCTGAGTATCCTCGACGTCGGATATGCGGGCCTCCGCTTGTTCCATCCTCCCCGCGAATTCTGTGAAATTTTGGTTGAGGTTGCGCAGGCTTTCTGCTAGGTCCTGGAATCTAGTCTCCAACGCCCGGACTACCGCTATGCTCACTTCAGCTACCAATTCGGCATGTCCCCCCGGCCCAGGGCTAGCAGGTGCCCCCTCAGCCATCTTGGCTTCTGGTCCTCGTGGCTTCTCTCTTCGAAGAGTCTTTGAGGCCATCAGGTCTTTGACCTCTTAGGAACCTCTCCGTGCCTTAGAGAATCGCCCGGTATAAGGTTCTCACCGGTGCCGATGCAGGGAGATCAGTAGAAAGAGAATTCTGTACAAATTGGAGAGGTTAATTGCAGAATTGTGGGGTATTTACCCAGAGCTGATCAAGACACGTCTGGTCAGCTCATTGCCAGACCGGAAGATGCCACGGAGGTATTTAAACATCTCAATCATATCACCTCTATCCCGCCTTTCTTCTAAGGTGTACATATTAAGATCCTTAAGTCTGTCCTCATATGCTTTATAATGAAGCCCACTAATCATTTTAATAGCCACCCTCTGCACCGACTCCATCCTGTTCACATCCTTTTGAAGGTGCGGTCTCCAGAATTGCACACTATACTGCAAATGAGGTCGCACCAAAGACTTATACAGAGGCATTATCACCTCCTTTTTTCTGCTAGCCATTCCTCTCCGTATGCACCCAAGCATCCTTCTAGCTTTTGCTGTCGCCTTTTCTACCTGTTTAGCTACTTTAAGATCATCAGACACAACCCCTCCTAGGTCCCGCTCTTCTGTAGTGGACAAAAGTACTTCACCTCCTATACTGTATTGCTGCCTTGGATTGCTGCAGCCCAAATGCATGACCTTACATTTTTTAACATTAAATCCCAGCTGCCAAATTCTAGACCATTCTTCAAGCTTAGCTAGATCCCTCCTCATGTTATCTACACCTTCCTGGGTGTCTACTCTATTGCAGATTTTGGTATCACCCGCAATGAGGCAAACCTTAACCGACAGCCCTTACGCTATATCACTAACAAAGATGTTAAAAAGAATCGGACCAAGGACAGATCCCTGGGGCACACCACTGGTAACATCCTTCTCCTCAGAGTGAGCTCCATTTACTTGTACTCTTTGTCGCCTCCCACCCAACCAATTTCTAACCCAAGCAGTAACTTTAGGGTCCATCCCTAGGGTGCTCAGTTTGTTTATAAGTCGCCTGTGAGGAACAGTGTCAAAGGCTTTACTGAAATCTAAGTATACCACATCTAGAGCTCTCCCTCGGTCCAACTCCCTGGTCACCCAGTCAAAGAAATCAATCAGATTTGTCTGACAAGACCTGCCTCTGGTGAATCCATGCTGCCTCGGATCCTGTAATCCGCTGGACTCCAGAAACCTCTCTATTTTCTCTTTCAGCAGCGTTTCCAATAATTTACTCACCACTGAAGTTAAACTAACCAGCCTGTAGTTTTCAACCACATCCTTACTTCCGCTTTTGTGTAAAGGCACCACATGAGCCTCTCTCCAGTCCTTTGGCACCACTCCCGACTCCAACGAGGCATTGAAAAGGTCAGTCAGTGGAGTTGCTAGAACGTCCCCAAGTTCCCTCAGTATTCTAGGGTGTATCCCATCCGGTCCCATCGCTTTGTCTACTTTAAGTTGAGCTAGTTTCTCACGAACACAGTCTTCTGAAAATTGTTCAATATGTCCCTCGCTTCTGTTCCTATTTGTGGTTGTTTTCTGAGGTCCTGCTCCTGGTTCTTCATCTGTGAACACAGAACAAAAATATTTGTTAAGCAATTCCGCTTTATCCTTATCAGCTTCTACATATTCCCCCCCCCCCCTACACCCTTGACTCTGACAATACCACTTTTGCCCTTTCTCTTCTCACTAATATATCTGAAAAATGTCTTATCCCCCCATTTTATTGCATTGGCTATTTCCTCCTCCTTTTGAATCTTTGCCTTCTTGACTGCTTTGCTAGCTTCTCTAAGTTTTTCCAAATACAGATGCCTGTCTTCCTCTCTCTGTGATCTCTTGTATTTCATGAAGGCCTCCCTCTTTTTCTTCACTTTTTCAGCTACTTCCTTCGAAAACCATAGCGGTCTCCTTTTCCTTTGCCTTTATTTACCATTTTAACAAAAAGGTTGGTTGCCCTTAAAATATCCCCTTTCAGTTTTGCCCACTGTTTTTCTACATCCCCCAGCTGTTCCCATCCCACTAACGACTCCCTGAGGTATTGGCCCATCTTCGCAAAGTTAGTCTTCGTAAAGTCTAAGATCCTCACCTTGGAATGGATTCTAACAGCCCTAGTCCTAATACTGAACCACACCATCTGGTGATCACTGGATGCAAAATGATCTCCCACTACAACATCAGAAACACTTTCACCATTGGTAAGCACCAAGTCCAGTATGGCCCCTTCACGTGTGGAGTCTGTTACCAATTTCCTGAATAGTTCTCCCTGTAGAGAATCCAGGATCTCCTTACTTCTAGATGATACTGCAGCAGGAATGTGACAATCAACATCTGGCATATTGAAATCTCCTATCAGTAGCACTTCCCCTTTCCTAGCAATGCTGCGTATGTCTTCAATTAACTCTCTGTCCACCTCTTCCTCTTGTGAGGGAGGTCTGTATATCACACCAATGCAAATAGATTTCTCGTTCCCTCTTTCTAGTTTAACCCACAATGCCTCCTCTCTCCCTTTAAAGCTCTGTAATCCCAAAGCTTTAATAGTAGTTTTTACATATAGTGCCACTCCTCCTCCCCTTCTTCCTACCCTGTCCTTTCTGAATAAAGTATAGCCAGGTATTTTTACATCCCAATTATGGTTTTCTGTGAACCATGTTTCTGTAACTGCCACTAAATCCAAGTCAGCCACTCCCACCAAAGCTTCAACATCAGGGATCTTATTTCCCATGCATATATATGTTACCCCTGTTACCCATTTCCATAAAGGTATTTAATGTATCACCTACCCTGGGGTCTTTCACTTACCTGGGGGCTTTCTTCACCCATCCCCAACAAATCTAGTTTAAAGCCCTCTTCGGTAGATTAGCCAGTCTACTACCGAAGATGCGTTGACCTTTCTTGGACAGATGGATGCCATCTCTGCTCTGCAAGCCTTGGAACAGCATCCCATGGTCTAGGAAACCAAAACGCTCTCGATGACACCATCCACGCAGCCATGCATTCATCTCCAGGATGCGAGCCTCTCTGCCTTGGCCTTTACCCTCAACAGGGAGGATTGAAGAGAACACCACCTGTGCACCTAACTGCTTCACCCTCTGTCCCAGAGCCATGAAGTCACTTTTGATACGTTCCGAGGTATACCTGGCAGTATCATTTGTTCCAACATGGATTAGCAACATTGGGTAATAGTCAGTGGGCTTGATGAGTCTCGGCAAACTCTCCGTAACATCTTGGATTTTGGCACCAGGCAGACAGCATACCTCTCTGGACATCGTCTGGTCGGCAGATCGACGCCTCAGTACCCCTCAGAAGAGTCTCCAACCACCACTACCCGTCGTTTCCTTCTGGTTACTGATTCTGCAACTTTGGGGTACTTGAACTCTGGTTCTTCCCTTTCCAGGGATGCTGTCACCTCCTCTACTTCCAGGGCTGCATAATGGTTCTTCAATTCAAGGGCTGGAGAAGTTGGATTGGTGATTTTGCAGGCCCTGGTGACTTGTGTCCAACCATCGACATTCTGTTGGCACCCATCTTCTCCTGTGCTGGAGAGCTTGGTTGCTGCAAGAAGCATCTCATCAATGTACTTCTCACTGTCTTGAATGCTCCTCAGCCTCGCCACCTCCTCTCTGAGTTCCTCCACTTGTTTCCTCAGAGCTTCAGCATGCAGGCACCCTGCACATGGAACTGGTCCTTCAACTGGCATTAGGACCTCTGTCTGGACCGAGGCAGAAGCTGTAACGGGGGCAACAGCTTTAGCAATACGATTTTTCCCAGCCATTGTTCTGTTCATGGAGCTTAGGTATCTGTTAAAGCAAAAGAGAGAGATCTACCAAGTACCAGCCGGTTTCCCAGCTGTCCTTTCAGAGAAAAAGCAGTTAATTCTCTTTAATTATATTCAAAATGTGCTGGTCCAATTCTCTGTGATGTGTTAAAGGGGGAGGTGCCCTATAAAGCAAGACTGCTCACTAGGAGTGGGTGGGAGTCTTAACCCCCTTGCGATACCTCTGGAATCCTTGCTGGAATATCTCCTTCATTTATCCAATGCAGGACTTAAGACTAACTCAGTAAGGGTCCATTGGAGTGCTATTACAGCTTCCTTTGAGCCTCTAAATGGACAACCTATTTCCTTTCATCTTCTTATAGCAAGATTTATGAGAGGCCTTCTTCTAACTAAGCCTCCCATTAGGCCACCACCGGTGGCATGGGACTTAAACCTGGTTCTTGGGCAGCTCATGAAACCACCCTTCGAACCTTTAGCTACCACCTCCTTAAAATTCCTTCCTTGGAAGGTTATCTTTCTTATTGCAATCACAGCACGTCGCATTAGTGAATTGCAAGCGCTAGTAGTTAATCCACCTTATACAAGGTTCCATCATGACAAGGTAGTCCTTAGGACTCATCCACACTTTATGCCTAAGGTGGTCTCGCCTTTTCATCTGAACCAAACGGTCTACCTGCCTGTGTTTTTTCCAAGGCCTCATGCATCAAATGCAGAGAGGAATCTTCATACCTTGGATTGTAAAAGAACTTTAGCCTTTTACTTTACAAATTACACAGCAACATAGAAAGTCCTCTGGACTCTTTGTTGCTTTTGATGCTTCTCATTTGGGACTTCCCGTCTCCAAGAGAACTCTATCTAACTGGATTTCTCAGTGTATTTCCTTCACTTATCAGAGTAAGAACCTTTCTCTGGAAGGCCATGTCACTGCTCACAATGTGAGAGCCATGGCAGCCTCAATGGCTCATCTACACTCTGTGTCTATCGACGACATCTGTCGAGCAGCCACCTGGGCCTCAGTTCATACCTTCACAGCCCATTACTGCTTGGACAAGGACTCCCGCCGGGATGCCTTGTTTGGTCAGGCTGTTCTTCAGCACCTGTTCCATACCTAATCAACTCCTACCCACCATCCCTGGTTGGATGCCAGAGATCCATGGGGGGAAGTGGAGCCCTTCTCAGGGACACACAACTTCTGGGGTCTCTCCCTGGCATCTAAAGCTAGGGAGTCCCCATATGTGATGACTACATTCCTGCTTGTTCCTGGAGATAGCATAGTTACTCACCTGTAACAGGTGATCTCCGGGAACAGCAGGAATTTAGTCCTCACAACCCACCCACCTCCCCTAGGAGTTGTATCTCTCTATCTCTTTCCTTTCCCTCTCTCTCTCTTTGTCTCAGCTTTAAAACTCAACTGGAGAGAGGCAGTTGGGAAAGGCGGGAAGGCAGCACGCAGGCGCTGTGGGATGCTCCCAAAAGCTTTCTAATTGAACGCTGGGGAGCGTTCCTGTGCAGGCTCCATCAGTACCGATGATACCCATATGTGAGGACTAAATTCCTGCTGTTCCCGGAGATCACCTGTTACAGGTGAGTAACTATGCTTTATTGTACACCGCCCTGACGGCTTGCCATGGGCGGTATATCAAAATCTGAAAATAAAGATAAAGTCCACTCTGTTGCAAATTTTCGTGCCATTTGCAAAAAGACAGACTTTTCCATTCAATCCTTCGGCAATATCACTCATTTGGAGCCTAAGAGCATGTCCTGTGTGCCGAAGGTCATCTGCCATGTATAACGAATTGACTCTACTAAGAGAAGACCTGGCTGCCATGCATAAAGAATTGTCTCTACTGAGGGAAGAACTGACTGCAATGAAGCGCACCTCTTCTAGGATACAGACTGAACAAAGTCCACCAACACTCCCACAAAGAGTCAAACACACCAGGAACAAATGGATCACAGTGGGTTTGGGTAGATTGCGATCTGTGACACAGACACATCCTATACATCAAGAGATATCCCTGCATAATGCATTCTCTGCCTTGGTTAATGAGGATGCCCTATCCAAAGAAACTGAACGGCCCTTAGAGGAGTCAGTCAATGCCTAATCTCCTGCTAAAACACCAAATATGAAAAACTCACCAAACAGAAAACTACTACTACTTGGAGATTCCATCATCAGAGACACCAACTTGGGAACACAGTTCAAAGGAGAGAAGAAAGTCAAATGCTTCCCAGGCTCCTTAGCCGGCAGGAATACAAACCAAATTATTGATATACTTAGCGCGGAAAGCAAACACTCCAAACTTGATGTCATCCACTTGGGTACAAATGACCTGGCTAGAAATAGTGCCTCTACAGTCCAAAAGGACTTCCAGTCTCTGGGAGAAAAATTCAAGCCCATTGTTAACACTGTAGCATTCTCAGAAGTTCTACCTGATCTAGATAAGGGGCAAAAAGGCTAAATCGCATTAACAGCTTTAATACATGGCTCCAGACCTGGTGCAAACGAGAAGTATTCAGATTTTTTGGCGACTGGGAAAACACATGGACCAACAAGAAACTATACTTTGCTGATGGACTACACCTCTCTGTCGCAGGGAAAAGAATCCTACGTGAAAAATTCAGGCAGTATGTCGATTTGCATTTAAACTAGAAGAAGGGGGTGACGGATGGGGAAGGTCAAGTTCTGGATGTCACCCCCTACAAAAGCAGAATAACAGAAACAACCACACTTTTAAACAACACTTCAAAAGCAACTGGGAAGAAGTGGGTAGAATAAAATCAAGGCAAAATACACACAAGCCAGTTAAATGCTGGAAAGCAATGAACACAAATGCTCAAAGCCTAGCCAACAAACTTCCGGACCTGGAAGCCCTAATGGTGGAAAAGGACTTGGACATTGTGGCCATTACAGAAACATGGTTTAATGAATCGCATGATTGGGATATAGCCATACCTGGCTATAATCTATTCAGAAGAGACAGAAAATGGAAAAGGAGGAGGAGTAGCCTTGTATGTCAAAAGCAAGATCAACGCTACTGAAATGCAGGGTGCATGGGGAAAAGAAGAAGCACTCTGGATCATGTTGGAAAGAGGAGATGGCACTGTCATCCATACTGCTTTAATCTACAGATCTCTGACTCAAATTGAAGAAAGAGATAACAAATTGATTATAGATATAGCCAAGATAGCAACAAAGGGGGAAACGATCATATTGGGTGACTTTAATCTACCCAATGTGGATTGGATTACTCCTCCTGCAAATCTGGAAAGAAGCAAAAAAATTGTGGACGCTATCCAAGATGCATTACTTAGACAAATGGTGATGGAACCAATCAGGGAAAGCTGTGCACACCAACAGTGATAGCGTGTCTAATGTCTGGGTGAGTGCCCCTGTGAGCAACAGTGATTATCATACGGTGTGGTTTGAGATAAAAGCCAAGGTGCAGTCCAATCATAGCAAGCTCAAAGTCCTAAACTTCAAAAACACTGACTTCTTGATCGTCCCTCCAGTCTAGTCCCGGACCATTGGAGTTGTGTACGTCCTCCTGCAGCTTGGAGACTGAGCATGTCACTCTCTTGGTGACTCCAGTATAAGTAGTCCAGGGACCGCCTCCTTGAATCAGTTTTGCTCAGTCTCCAGGCAGTGGAAGGAGGTGAGAGTCCAGAGGTCCGGGACTCACTGGAGCAACAATTAAGGCAGCAGCTAGGGTCTAGTTGTTTGTTAGTGAATACATTTTATTTAAAAAAAAAATAAAAGGGATCAGTACCCCTTTAAATTGAAATCACTCTTGCCAGTTGGTAAGAAGTGCAGGGAGCTGCCCCACCCCCCTTCTCCCCCCTCTCTGGAGCGAGGAAGCGCTAGCAGAGTAGAGAGCGGGAGCTGTGCAGGGCCGTCCGGCATTCTTTCCCCACCGAGATGTGTAAGAGGCCATGGAGGAGCAGCACTGCAGCCACGCGCCTCGAGAAGCCACGAGGTGCAGTGGAGGTGACAGGCCCGAAGAGATTTGCAGCACAGAGCGGGGCCGGAGTCTTCCGCTCGGGAAGTAGCGTGCCCGCTTAATTTACACCGGCGCCTTGGAGGTAAGAGCCGGGGGCTGTAGGAGGCAGCGGTTTTGAGTGAAAAAGGGAAATAGCCTGCCTTGGGGATTTTAAGCGGTCGGGTGTCCTTTTTTTTAGGAGAGTTGCGGCCCGCGAGATTTGCGTGGGAAACAAGGGCTTTGGGGTTGCCGCGCTGCGTGCTTCCCGGGGGAGGTCCCTATTCAGTAGCGCCTGTTACAGTCTTTGGTTTATGATAAACAGAAAAGAAAAAGGGAACTAGGAAAAAAGGGCCTTGAGGTTTTCTTCAGGAGTTTTGGGCCCGGGCAGGACACTGTGCGCTTGAGCGGGCTTATGCCTCAACGGCCTAGGTGCCTCTTGTGCGGGGTGCGGAGAGGGACAGTCTCTGAGGCGGGAGTTTGCAGAGGCTGTGCCCTAGAGGCTTCCATAGCGGACATGGAAAAGGAAGGGAGAGTCGGAAGCTGAGGAGGTTGCATTGGGAAAGGACTCTCCAGTGGCCCCAGAGTTAGTTCAGGAGCCCCTGCCGGGACCGTCGTCAGCTCCACATGGTCCCTTGCCACAAGTCCCTCTGCAGTTTTTGACAATGCTGCAGCAGGCTTTTGCTAGCGGAGGAGCTGGGCCCCTGGAGGCGGAGAGCCGAGGGGCAAAGAGGGCGGGGGCTGTGTTGGATGAAACCGCAGGTAGTAGCCGCTGGCAAGAGAGTTAAGCTGGGGGGGGACAGAACAGAACAGGACTTAGAGGAGCAGTCTGACCTTTTAGAGGAGTCAGATATGGAACAAGATTTGGAGGAAGGTGAGATAGCGGAACGGGAGGACCAGGCAAGGATAGTGAGAGTATTCTGGAGAGAGGAGCTGTCGGCCCTAATTGTGGAAACCCTAAAAGCATTGAATGTGTCAGCCTCGGGTCCAGCAGAGGATGCTGCGCTGGAGGATCCATTATTGCAGGCTATCAGGAAATCTCAGAGGGCGTTCCCGATGCATAGGGTGTTTAAGGAAATGATTCAATAGAAATGGGATATGCCGGAGGCTAGCCTTAAGGGAGCTAGGATAATGGCACGGCTGTATCCTTTAGCCGAGCCGGACAAGGATCTTTTTAAATCCCCCAAGGTGGATGCAGCGGTTTCGGCGGTAACTAAGGAGACTACTATCCCTATGGAAGGAAGTGCAGCGCTGAAGGATTCGCAGGATAGGAGATTGGATACTCTGCTTAGGCAGGTGTTTGAGGTGAATGCCTTGTCTATACAGGCCTCGATTTGTGGGGCCTGGGTGGCAAGGGCGTGTCTTAGATGGTCCCAAAGATTGAAAGGGATGCAGGGGAACGAAGAAGCGGAGGAGGCGGCCCACATTGATTTGGGAGCGGCCTATTTGGCGGATAGCCAGTATGATCTGATTCGGGGCCTTTCAAAGAGTATGGCGTCGGTAGTGGCGGCGTGGTGGTACCTCTGGCTGCGTAATTGGGCGGCGGATGGGACCTCTAAAGCGAGATTAGGTAAGCTTCCCTTTAAAGGTAAGCTCCTCTTTGGGGAGGAGTTGGAGAAGTTAGTTAAGGACCTAGGTGAGTCTAAAGGGGGCAGATTGCCGGAGGATAAGCAGAAGCAGAATTGTCCGGGAGCGCCGTCTAGGAGTCAGCAGAGAGAATTTAGGCGTTTTCGCCCCTCTAGGTTTGGCCAGGGGCAAAGGGGCAGGTTCCTGCATAGGTCTCGGATTTCGAGGTTTCAGAGGAGCAGGCAGAGGTTTTGCAGCCTCCTCTTCCCCAGGGAGCAAGAAGCCGCAATGAAGTGAGGGGGGTCCAGGTGGGAATTGTACCGGTGGGAGGTCGGTTAAGAGAATTCGTTCCTGCCTGGGCCCGCATTACTTCGGATCAGTGGGTGTTGGAAGTCGTGCAGAAGGGTTATGTGCACGAGTTCCAATGCTCCGTGAGAGACGCGTTTGTGCAATCTCCATGCAGAACAAGATCCAAGATAAATGCAGTAAAGCAAACGGAGAAGTTGTTGGCTCTGGAGGCGGTAGTGCCGGTGCCGGCAGATCAGCAAGGAAGTGGTCGATACTCAATATATTTTGTGGTGCCAAAGAAGAAGGGCACCTTGAGGCCCATCCTGGATCAAAAAAGAGTGAACAGGTGTCTCTGAATGTCCCACTTTCGCATGGAGACGCTGAGGTCAGTCATTGTGGCGGTGAGGCAGGGAGAGTATCTGACGTCTTTGGATCTGTCAGAGGCCTATCTACATATTCTGATCAGGGTGGAGCACCAATGTTTTCTTCACTTTGCGGTACCCATGGGACATTTCCAGTTCCAGGCACTACCATTTGGATTGGCGACAGCGCCAAGGACGTTCACCAAAATTATGGTGGTCGTCGCGGCGGTGTTAAGGAAGGAAGGAGTGTTCACTCGTATCTGGACGATTGGTTGATTCGAGCGAAATCGCAGGAGGAGAGCCGGCAGGCGACCAGTCGGGTGGTAACTTTCCTGCAGGACTTAGGATGGGTGATCAACGTGTCAAAGAGCAAGTTGACATCATCGCAGGAGTTAAAGTACTTAGGAGCTTGCTTCGACACGCGCAAGGGCAGGGTCTTCCTACCTCGAGCGCGGATCCAAAAACTGAGGCAGTTAATTCGGGAGTTCCTGAGGAACAGGGCCCCATCGGCGTGGCAGTACCTGCAGCTCTTAGGAACAATGGCGGCCACGCTGGAGATGGTGCCGTGGGCCAGAGCTCATATGAGACCTCTACAGAGGGCGCTCCTCAGAAGGTGGTCTCATCAGTCCGACCCGATGTCCAGAACTTTGGCGTGCCCTCGGGAGGCACGCAGATCGCTGCAGTGGTGGCTGCGTCCGGGGAAGCTGGAGAAAGGGATGCCTCTAGAGTCACCGGACTGGAAGCCGTTGACAACAGACGCGAGTCTGTTCGGCTGGGGAGCGCACTTCGAGGGACAGTACGCTCAGGGCCAGTGGTCAGACCAGGAGACATCGTGGTCCATCAACAGGTTGGAGTTACGGGCAGTGTCGTTAGCCCTGCAGGCCTTTATTTATTTACATTCTCTTATATACCGCGCTATTCTGCATCAGTGCGGTTTACATTGAACAAACGGAAATTACATTGAACAGGGTATTATAACTTGGAGATAACTATTTTACAGGGAACATGGGCCTTGCGGGGTCTGCTGCAGGGGCAAGCGATCAGAGTGCTCTCGGACAATGCCACAGCGGTGGCATATATCAATCGGCAAGGCGGAACCAGCAGTGTGCAGCTGGAGGAAGAAGCGGACGGCTTATTAGCCTGGGCCGAGCTGCACCTAGAAGTGTTGGCGGCGCATGTGGCGGGGGTGGACAATGTGACGGCCGACTTTTTGAGCCGAGTCAGAGTGGATCCAGGAGAATGGGTCCTTATTCAAGAAGTCTTCAAGTCCCTAGTGCAGCGATGGGGTCAGCCAGTGATGGACCTGATGGCAACATTCCAGTCGGCAAAGGTGGAAAGATTCTACAGCAGAAGAAGAGAGAGAATGTCCGAGGGATTGAATGCCCTGATGCAACAGTGGCCGGAGGACGGTCTGCTGTACGTATTCCCACCATGGGTGCTCATCGGCAGAGTTCTCCAGCGCATAGAAAGGCACAAAGGGCCAGTACTTCTGGTGGCGCCGGATTGGCCAAGGCGTCCTTTGTATGCCAACTTGATGCGGCTTCTGGTGGAACCGCCATGGAGGTTACCAGATCGGGGAGACCTGCTGGTGCAGGGTCCTCTAAGCATGCCTCAGGTGAGTCTGTTTTCGCTTATGGCTTGGCTCTTGAGAGGGCAAGGCTAACGGTTAAGGGCTACTCGGCAGCGGTGATTTCTACGTTGTTGAGGTCTAGGCGTCATTCCACTTCCTTAGCTTACGTGAAGGTCTGGCGGATGTTTGAGTCCTGGTGCGAAGAAAAACAGCTGCAGGCGTTGAGGGCCACGATAGCACAGGTTTTGGCTTTTTTGCAGGATGGCTTTGAGAAGGGCTTAGCAGCGTCTTCTCTTAGAGTGCAATTGGCAGCACTGACCTGTTATAAAGGGAAGGTGCAAGGGAGGACGCTGGGAGCCCATCTGGATGTAAAAAGATTTTTGAGAGTGGCCTTCTTATTGAGACCTCCCTGCAGGAGTGCGGTACCAGGGTGAGATCTTAATGTAGTGCTGGAGGCCCTGGTTAGGCAGCCATTTGAGCCTTTGGCAAAGGCAACTTTGAAGGATCTCATGCTTAAGGTGGTGGTTTTGGTTGCTATCGCGTCAGCAAGAAGGATCTCGGAGTTACAGGCTTTGTCGTGTAGGGAACCGTTTTTGTCCTTTTCAGGCAAGAAAGTAGTGCTGAGGACGGTTCCATCCTTTTTGCCCAAGGTTGTATCGGCCTTCCATGTCACTCAGGTGGTATCCTTGCCGGTCTTTGAAAGTTCAGAGGCGGATAGGTCTAAAGTGCGCCTGCATAGATTGGATATCGGTAGGGCACTGAAGAGATATTTGCAAAGAACAGAGGCTTTCCGCAAGTCGGATAGGTTGTTTGTCCTGTTTGGTGGTCCGCGGCAAGGAGAACCGGCTTCTAAGGCATCTATAGCTAGGTGGATTAAGGAAGCGATCGCAGTGGCGTATCTTCTAAAGGGCAAAGTAGTGCCGAAGGGTTTAAAGGCCCATTCGACTAGGGCTCAGGCGGCTTCCTGGGCAGAGTTTAGCCTAGTTCCGGCGTCAGAAATTTGTAGGGCGGCAACTTGGTCATCTCTGCATACCTTTGTCAAGCATTATAGGCTTGATGTGCAGGCGGAAGGGGATGCTGGGTTTGGATCAGCGGTTCTTCAGGTTGGTCTGGCAGGCCCAGAACATCTGCGCAAAGGTAACTACTAAAGCTCACCTAACAGACCATGTGACCCCTATACTCCTAGAACTACATTGGCTCCCTATAAACAGCCGTATCAAATACAAAATTCTCCTAACAACATTCAAGCTCCTAAATGACCTCGCCCCATCACATCTAACAACATTACTTCAGACCCCATCTGAATCGAGAGCTCGCAGACAAAATGCAGTCCACTCACTCCACATACCAAAATCATTCAAGAAGACTAAAAAATCCACAAGTGACAGAGCCTTCTCGTTCACTGCCCCCATGCTCTGGAATGATCTCCCACTAGACCTCCGAACCATAAAGGACCTTGCCCAATTTCGGAAGGAACTCAAAACATATCTATTCTCTGAACATTTCCAAATCTCCTACCCCCCTAGCTCTGTCCCACAACATCCTCAGACACACCAACTCAGAACCCCCCTACACCACAACTAGATATCCTTACATAGTCCCCTCACACACACACAAAATTCTTGGTAAAATGGAAATAAATTCCACCACACACTCACACATGATGCACGATTATCTTGTAAACCACTGTATAGAATCACTTGTAAATAACCTATGTAAATAGTTTGGACAGTTTATGACACCTGTCACCTCTGTAAAAAGTTAGAAAGTTTCTCTGTTTCAATGTAATGTATACAGTAGTACACATAATTTGTTAAGCTATTCCATGTAAAAAGTTAGAAAGTTTCTTGTTCCATGTAAAGTATACAATTTAGTATACATAACTTGTTCCATGTAAACCGCCCTTGATCACTGGAAGGGGCGGTATAGAAGAAATAAGTAAATAAATAAATAAAAGTAGTCACTGCTCTGTTACATCGCCAATGGTCCGGGACTAGACTGGAGGGACGATCAGGAAGGTGAAATTAGACTTACCTGCTAATTGTAGTTCCTGGAGTAACTCCAGTTTAGTCCCGCATCCCTCCCTATTGTAGGCTGCCAGGGTGTGGCCTGAAGACCGGGGAGGGGGAGGTTACAGAATTTGAGGCGAGAGTCATGAGACGCGTCAGACTTGCATATGGGAGGGGCATAGTTCTTTCTCGCTCTGGGTAAAGTGTCTCGTCAAGGGGCATGGGAGAAGGAACAGCTCCTGCATTCAGTTTTACATTCTTAAGGTTCAGATAGTATAGTTTGATTGTTTATTGGTGGTTGTTATTAAAAAAAAATTGACTTTTTGCTCTGGTGAGTGCTTTATCAATAGGAAAACTGATTCAAGGAGGCGGTCCCTGGACTACTTATACTGGAGTCACCAAGAGAGTGAGTGACATGCTCAGTCTCCAAGCTGCGGGAAGACGTACACAACTCCAAGGGTCCGGGACTAGACTGGAGTTACTCCAGGAACTACAATTAGCAGGTAAGTCTAATTTCACCTTCAATAAAATGGCCGAGTACCTAAAAGGAGGAGCTGGCAGGGTGGAAGGGGATAAGGGAAGTGGAATTGCAATGGGCTAAACTAAAAGGGGCAACAGATAAATATGTAAGAAAAGTAAATAAAAACAAGAGGAGAAGGAAACCTATTTGGTTTTCAAAAGAAGTGGCTGCTCAAATAAGGGCAAAAAACACAGCTTTCGCAAAATTCAAAAGCTTGCAAACAGAAAAACACAAATGAATACAGGATCAAACTCGAGACAAAAAGAGAAATAAGGATAGCAAAATCAAAGGCAGAGGAAAAGATGGCTAAAGATGTTAAGTGCGGTGACAACTTTCTTCAGGAAAGGAAGAAGATCAGAGGTGGAATTGCAGGATTCAGAAGTGCTGGAAATGGACTCGTGGAAAATGACATTGATAAAGCGAAATTACTAAACAAATACTTCTGCTCTGTTTTTGCTAAAGAAAATCCTGGAGAAGGACTACCTGTGACTCCCAAACATAAAAATGGGAATGAGGGTAGATACCACACCATTCAGAGAGGATGAGGTTTTAGAACAACTTGCAAAACTGAAAGTGGACAAGGCCATGGGACCGGATGGGATACATCCGAGGATACTGAAAGAGCTCAGAGAGGTTCTTGCAGGGCCGTTAAAGGATGTTTTCAACAGATCCTTGGAAACAGGAGAGGTTCCTCAGGACTTGAGAATGGCTGACATCGTACCTCTACACAAAAGTGATGACACGGAAGAAGTGTCAAACTACAGGCCCGTGAGCCTTACCTCGGTGACAGGAAAAGTAATGGAGACGCTCCTGAAAGAGTGAATAGTGAACTTTCTCAAAACCAGCAGGTTATAGGATCCGAGGCAACATGGTTTTACTGAGGGACGATCTTGCCAGACAAATCTCATTGAGTTCTTTGACTGGGTGACCAGAGAACTGGATCAAGGACACGCGATGTATGTCATCAACCTGGATTTCAGCAAAGCCTTTGATACTGTCCCTCATAGGAGGTTTATCAATAAACTCAGTAGTTTGGGGATGGGTCCCAAGGTGGTAAACTGGATCAGAAATTGGTTGACTGACAGATGACAGAAGGTGATGATAAATGGAGCTCATTCGGATGAAAGGAAGGTGATTAGTGGGGTGCCTCAGGGTTCAGTCCTAGGCCCGGCACTGTTCAATGTATTTGTGAGTGATATTGCTGAAGGACTGAATGGAAAAGTCTGTCTTTACAGATGACACGAAAATTTGCAACAGAGTGGACTCCCCTGAGGGAGTGCTTAACAGGAGGGATCTGCAAAAGCTGGAGGAACGGTCTGATGCTTGGCAATGAAGATTTAATGTGAAGAAGTGCAGTGTCATGCACTTGGGTAGCAGAAATCCAAGGGAAATGTACATGATAGGGGGCGAGAGGTTGGTGTGCACGGAGCAGGAGAAAGACCTTGGTGTGATTATTTCTGTAGATCTCAAGGTGGCAAAACAGTGCGACAAGGCGGTGGCAAAAGCCAGGAGGATGTTGTGCTGCATTCAAAGAGGAATTACCAGCAGAAATGAAGGGGTACTAGTGCCACTGTATCTCTGGTGAGGCCTCACTTGGAATACTGTGTTCAGTATTGGCGACAGTATCTTGCAAAGGATGTAAAAAGAATGGAAGCTGTTCAGAGGAAGGCGACCAAAATGATTTGGAGCCTGCGTCAGAAGCATTATGAGGAGAGACTTGAAGACCTAAATATGTACACTTTGGAGGAGAGGAGGGATAGGGGAGATATGATTCAGACCTTTAAATACTTAAAGAGAAATAATGCACAAACAAACCTCTTCCAGAGACGGGGAAGCTGTAAAACTAGAGGGCATAACATGAAGCTGCAAGGTGGTAAATTGAAAGGCAATGTCAGGAAATACTTTTTTACTGAAAGAGTGGTGGATGCTTGGAATGCCTTCCTGATGGAGGTGGTGGGGACAAACACAGTGACGGAATTCAAAGTGGCCTGGGACAGACACTGTGGATCACTTTACAGCAACAAGATTAAATCAAAATAAACTGAACCATCTAATTTCTCAACAAATAGGGGTGTCCTACATGGAGCGATGGGGGGAAGAGCGGTGTGTTCACCCCTAAAGAAACAAAGACATGGGGAGGGGTGCACCTGCTCCTGGTGGGTGCACCACTAAGCAAAGACATGAGTAGGGGTGCACCTACTCCCTAAAAGACATGGGAAGGGGTGCACCTACTCCTGTCATATTGCTGGGCAGACTAGATGGACCATACTGGTCTTTATCTGCTGTCATTTACTATGTTACTATGTAAATACATTGAACAGTACCGGTCCCAGGACCGATCCCTGGGGCACGCCACTAATCACTTTCTTTTCATCTGAGTGAGTTCCGTTTACCATCACCTTCTGTCATCTGTCAGTTTATTGATAAGCATCTTATGAGGAACAGTATCAAAGGCTTTGCTGAAATCTAGGTAGATACATCCATCACATACTCTTGATCTAGTTCTCTGGTCATCCAGTCAAAGAACTCAGATTTGTTTGGCATGATCGTTCTTTGGTAAAATTGTTGCTTTGGATCATGCAATCTATTGGTTTCGAGAAAAACAGCTATTCTCTCTTTCAAGAGCGCCTTCGTTACTTTTCCCACCACCGAGGTAAGGCTTACTGCCCTGTAGTTTGCCACTCCTTCCCTATTGCTACTTTTGTGAAGAGATACCACATCAGCCCTTCAGTCCTGTGGAATTTCTCCCGTCTCCAAGGATCTATTAAAAACATCCTTTAAAACCCTCCCAGAACCTCTCTGAGCTCTTTCAGTATTCTGGGATTTATCCCATCTGGTCCCATGGCCTTGTTCACTTTCAGTTACATAAGAACATAAGATATGCCATCCTAGGTCAGACCAAGGTCCATCAAGCCCAGTATCCTGTTTCCAACAGTGGCCAATCTAGGTCATATGTACCTAGCAGTTTCCCCAAAAGAGACAGGTTCCACAATGCTTGTATTGGGTCAAGCAGTGATATCTTGGGTCCCTTTTAATAATGTTTTATGGACCTTTCCGCCAGGAACTTGTCCAAACCTTTTTTAAACCCAGCTACACTGACAACTTTTACTACATCCTCCAGTAACAAATTCCAAAGTTTGATTACACATTGAGTGAAAAATATTTTCTCTTATTTCTCTTAAATATTTTACCCTGTAGCTTCATTGCATGTCCCCTAGTCTTCCTATATTCTGATAATGTAAACAATCGATCTACGTTTACCCGTTCCACTCCGTTCATTAATTTATAGACTTCTATCATATCTCCCCTCAGCCATCTCTTTTCCAGGTTAAAAAGCCCTAACCTTTTTTAGCCTTTCTTCATAGGGGTATCCTTCCATCCCCTTTACCATTTTGGTGGCTCTTTTTTGAACCTTTTCTAATAACGCTATATCCTTTTTAAGATACGGCGACTAGAATTGCACACAATATTCAAGGTGCTGTCGCACCATGGAATGATTCAGAGGCATTATAATATCCTTTGTTTTATTTTCCATTCCAGTTTTGCAAGTTGTTCAAGCACATCTTCTGTGAATGGTGTGGTATCTACTCCATTCCTTTTTGTATATTTGTCAATCACAGGTGATCCTTCATCAGGATTTTCTTAAGTAAAAACAGAACAGAAGTATTTGTTTATCACTTTTGCTTTTTCATTGTCACTTTCCACAAATTTGTTCTCGACACTTTTGAGTCTTCCAATTCCACTTCTGATCTTCCTCTTCTCCTGAAGATACCTGGAAAACGTTTTGTCATTACGCTTTAGATCTTTAGTCATCTTTTCTTCTGCCTTAGATTTTGCTATCCTTATTTCTCTTTTGGCTTTATCCTGTATTCTTTTCTGTGTTCCTCTGTTTGCGAACGTCTGAATTTTGTGAAAGCTGTGTTTTTTGCCTTTTTGTGCAACCACTTCTTTTTTGCAGCCACTTCTTTGGAGAACCAAATAGGTTTCCTTTTCCTCTTGTTTTTTATTTACTTTCCTTACATATCTATCTGTTGCTCCTTTTATTGCTTCTTTTAGTTTAGCCCACTGCAGTTCCACTTCCCTTACCCACTCCCACCCTGCCAACTCCTCCCTCAGACACTTGGCCATTTTACTGTTCAAAACTACCATATGGCCCATATATGCCATCATAAAGCTGCTCCCTTAACTGTGCAGGTTGCTCCACTTTTCCAGAAATGTTTTTTTTCCCATTTTATATTCACCCTACCATTCACTCACACACTTCCACCCTCTCTATCCCTCCCTCCTACCCCAGTTCTTATACCAGATGTTGGGATTTCCCTACATAAAGAGCAGAGGTGTTTAATTACCTAAACTACCCCATTTGATCCACAAGTGGTAGATACCCACCAGGAGAGGGATCAGGAAAAGATGACATAATAAAAGAAAAACTGTACACTTTATAATGACCACAGACTAGATAACCGGTAAAAGCAGCATCATATTTATGTTCTATAGGAAAAACAGAAGAGACGAAATGGTCCCTGAGACTTTTGTTGCTTAGAAATAAATAGTGATAAAGAACTAAACAGGATATTGTCGTAAAACTTGAAAGTGTCTTTTTAATAATGCCAGTAATCTCACATGTCTTATGACTGAAAAGCAAACAAGTCCATATTGTGAAACTGGATCCTGTTTCTTAGCAAAAGATATAAATAAGCCTTATTTAGCAATTTATAAGCATGTCAAATTTAATGTCGTTATTAAAAGGCATTGATACATGGTCACAAACTACACAATAAAGTTCTCTAAAATGAAAGAAAGTTGTCTTGAGAGAGATCTTTGGCTCTTATCTTTGCATCATTTAGAGACTCCCTCGATGAAGCCCTTAAGTGGGGAAAAATACATCCTTGTGGTAAACATTTTGGGGCCCTTTTACTAAGGTTGGGTACAGTGTTGCATTTTCTGTGCAGTAAGTGTAACAGTCATGTGCTGTCAGAAGCATGCGTAGCATTTTCCCAGCAGTAACCACACAGACATGTATCCTAATGTGCAACAGTAGCATCCACAATTAATGCGGCTGCACCTAGCTCCACCTGTTGAGGTGTCGGGTGCACCTGCACTGATTGCAACATTGACATCATGCAGTCTTTGCCTCCATGCTGCTATGTGTTCTGCTTGGCCATTTTCCTCCCCTGACCTGCTCAGTCCATGCCCTATTGGATGATGTGTACTTGGTGTGCCTTCTAGCATATGGTAACTGTCATGCCAGTGTGGTAATAGTATGAACACAACGCTATTACCATGTGCTAAAACACATGTTAATTGCACATCACACTTTAGTACAAGCACCCCTTTGTGTTAGGACTTGGTATTTCTAAGAGATTCCAAATTTTGGGATCCATCTGACCTGGATTTTTGTTTGTGTTTTAATTATGTTTGTTTGTTTATTACATTTGATATACCGCTCAGGCCAAGAGGCATCAGAGCGGTTTACAATCCTACATTTATGTTATGGAAAATAAGAAAAGAACGCCATTAATAAGATAGGACAGAGTAGGAGAAACAAATAGACAAAGAGATAGCAAAGATAAGGAGAAAACAGAACAGCAGACTACCTTCACAAACTAGAGGCATGACAAATACTCACAATTTCTATATGATTTTAATCATTCGCCACGGACCCCGCCTAAGGGCCCTCTGGCGAGGCCATCAGGCGCGGGCGCGCCTCTGGAGCGGCAGTGTAAATGCCGGTGAGCAGGGCAGTTGCTAGGCAGTCTGTGAGGTGAGGTTCCCGCCCACACACCAAGATATGACATCAGCTGCATTCCCTGATCTTAAATGAGCCTCCGGAGCGGCAGTGTAAATGCCGGTGAGCAGGGCAGTTGCTAGGCAGTCTGTGAGGTGAAGAGAGAACGCCATTAATAAGATAGGACAGAGTAGGAGAAACAAATAGACAAAGAGATAGCAAAGATAAGGAGAAAACAGAACAGCAGACTACCTTCACAAACTAGAGGCATGACAAATACAATTTCTGTATGATTTTAATCATTCGCCACGGACCCCGCCTAAGGGCCACGCCAAAGGGCCCTCTGGCGAGGCCCTCAGGCGCAGGCGCGCCTCTGGAGCGGCGGTGTAAATGCCGGTGAGCAGGGCAGTTGCTAGGCAGTCTGAGCTTTATAGCGCCTGCTGTTTAATATTCTTAACAACATAAGAATTGTAATGTTGCAAGTTGTATCACGCGTTCAATGTAAGTGCATAACAGTTCTCCTGTTCTGCACAAAACTGTTATCTATAAACTGCACTGATTTTAAAGAGCGCGGTATATAAAAGCAATAAAATAAATAAATATTGTTTCAGACCAAAGGTCCATCAAGCCTAGTATTCTGTTTCCAGTGGTGACCAATCCAGGTCACAAGAATCTGGCAGGATACAAAAAGTAGCTAGATTCCATGCTGCTTACCACAGGGATAAGCAGCGGTTTTCCCCAGGTCTACCTTAACAATTTATGGACTTTTCCTTTAGGAACTTGTCCAAATCTTTTTTAAAGCCAGTTACACTAACTGCTTTTACCACATTGTTCAGCAATGAGTTCCAAAGCTTTACTATGCATTGGGTAAGAATATTTTCTTCTATATATTTTAAATGTCCTGCTTAGTTAAATCCATGGCGTGTCATCTAGTTTTTATACTTTTTGAAAGCGTAAACAATCAATTTGCATTTACCTTTTCTGCTCAAGATTTTCATAGACGTTTGTCATACCTCCCCTCCAATTATCTCTTCTCCAAGCTGAAAAGCCCTGTCTTTAACCGTTCCTCATAGGAGAATTGTTCCATCCCCTTCTTGGGGGCCAGCGATGGCGGTTTAAAAGCAGCGGCTTTGTGCCGCCACTTTGGTGCTTGTGACTCACCATGTGCTTCAGCACCCATGGCCTGCCATTTCTGAACCCCTCCGACAGGAAGTTGTGTCAGAGGAGGTTAGAAGCGGCAGGCCATATATGCTGAAGTAAATGGCCTGCAGGGGGCACCAAAGCAGCAGAAAGCCACCGTGCTGCCGCCGTAGGCAGCTGCCTAGTGGACGGGCCAGCCCTAATTGTCCATGATACCAAAATCCTTTACCTGACTGGACTCCTACTGTGGATCTTAGCATCATGTTAACTATCATTTTTTTGTTTCTAGATGAACTAAAAGAGCCTAGAATTAATCTAAGGGTAATCACTTGCTGATAAACAATTCCAATTGAATCTTGTGGTAAAAAATGTTCCTCCTATCCCTTTAATTTGCTTAAAAGCCTATATATCTAAGATTGAGCCTGAGTGGGTTGGAATCAAATAATAAAAAGCTTTGTTGAAATGTACAAGCATGTGCTGTTGAGTCAGTGGGGGACTCCTGGTGACCCAGTCCCTGGGTTTTTCTTGACAAGGTGCAACTGGCGGTAGATTGACGGTCTTTCTTCCACGCAGTAAGTCTACAGAACCTGGTAGTCCAAGGTGGCCTCCCATCCAAGTACTAGCTAGACCCGACTTTGTTTAGCTGCGGAGATCAGGATCATTCAGGGTGGCTAAGCAGGACAAAAAGCTTTGCTGCCTTAGTCTATTTCTATAATGACTTTTTCAATAAACACATAATTTTAAATAGGCACAGAAGTTAGCAGTTTAAACCACACTTCCCTTTTCACCAACTTTCAGGATAATTTTCCAGTAGGTAAAAAGTCACAGAAACAAATTCCTTACGTGCAGTGGCAGGTCCTGTTTCAGGATTCCTTCAGGGAGAGCGAGGTTACTTACCTGTAACGGGTTCCACATGGACAGCAGGATAAGTCAGCCACACCTGGGTTATTTCATCCGATGGCACCATGGACAGAAATGCTCTTCAATAGCTCAGAAGAGTCTGAGACCCCTCTGAGCATGTGCCAGCCACCCCACCACAGTGCCCAACCCCTTTTCACCTCAGTCTGTTCTTTTCTGTCCAGCCATGCGATGGCTCTCTTGCTCTCTGTTTTCCTTCTTTAAATTAAAAATTCCTTAATGTTAATCTCTCTTCCTTTTCACAGGATCACAGAGGAGTCTTCTGGTGAGACCTCCTCCTTCGCTGCAACCAGCGGATGCTATCATGTGGATCATGACTTTTTAAATAAATGCACAATTTTAAATAGACACAGAACTTAGCAGTTTAACTGCACTTCCCTTTTCCCCCAGTTTCAGGACAATTTTCCAGCAGGTAAAAAGTCACACAAATTCCTTTTTCAGGACTCCTTCAGGGATTCTTGTGTGTTATAACATGGATTTTTGTTTTGAAAGATTCTTATTAGTTTTGTTTATTGAAATTTCTATTTAGAAATTGAATTATTGAGGGGCCTTTGAGAGCTAAGATGGCAACACTCTAATATGAGGCAGTGCTGTTTTCCAGCTTAGCATACTTTAAGGAGTTTTCTTATCTGATCAGTCATAAAAGGACGGCTAAATTACAGAATATCAAATTTCAGTAGGCCCTGAAACTGCATTAGCCGATGGATATATTTATTGGTCAGCCTGTAGCCATCTTTGTCCCTTGCTAGCTTGCTGGGAGTCGCAGGGACAGAAAGAGGCCCTCTGCTCTGCACTGAGCTTGATACCACACTAAATCAGGAAACACAGATTCCCCTGGGAAAGCCACAGGGAAGCTTATATGATGCTGGATTAGTGGCAGCCTCAACTGGTGTTACCTTCTGCTTAAGAGGGAAGGGACTGAATTAGGAAAGCAAAGCAAAGTGGCTTGGGATTCCCAGTGAGGAGAGGTAGCACAAGAGTTGGATGGGACGGCAGGCTACCTGGAGACAGAATTTGGACCGGGAAGGGGGATAGCACTGTGGCATCCTCTCTGATGGGAATGGAACTGGTAGGACTGGAGCAATTTATTTTCAAACTTATGGGAAGGTCTTGTTCTACTTGGAGAGATTCTTATTAGGATAATTATAGACTATGGAAGATGGTTACTAAGCTGTGTTAAAATGGTGGATTTACCATGGGAGTCACTAACCTGCAGTAACTCTGTACTGCAGGCTAGTGACTCCTGCACTGAAGGAATAATGAAGCTTGAGATGCAGCTTGTGGTAATCACTATTCTCCAGGACCAAGCAGGAAGTCAGTCCTCACATATGGGTGACGTCGGCGCCGACGGAGCCCTCGCGGAGCAATTTCCCCAGCTTTCAAAGAAAGCCTTTGGGAATTGCAGCGTGCATGCGCGGTCCCCTTCCTGCCCAAGTGTGCCATCTTGCTCAGTCTTCTTTTTTCCGCGGAGCCCTACAGACGCTGTTTGTGATTGCCGCTGAAAAAGTTGATTTTATTTACTATTTTTTTCTTGGTTCGACGCCGGATCCTTTTCCCGCCCAGACCCGATACGCCGGTATCGAGTCCGTTCTTTATTTTTTCGGTTTTTGTCCTTCGTGACTAGCGTTCGCGCCATTTTTCTTTTTTCACTGGCAGCCCTGTCTTTTGACCTCGCAGGTGCCCTTTTTCCCCCGATGGCTGCCAGCGGGTTTAAAAAGTGTGATCGGTGTAAGAAACTTATGTCTCTTACTGACACACACGACTGCTGCCTCTGCTGCCTCGGACCCGATCATGACCCACGGGAACATCATAGGAAGAAGAAACCCGCGAGGGCGGCGTCTGTGGACGCTCCTGGTTCCTCGAGGGCCAGGTCGCATAGCCCCGATAGCCGTCCTCGGAGTTGGAGAGGCCTTCGAAACATTCTCGTCTCGAGATGGAGTCTCCTGGACACGTGAGTACTGTAGTCCTCGTGGACTCGCCTCCGAAGGAGCTGACGTCGGGCCCAACGCCATCGGGGCCCGAGTCGGGGGCTGCTGGGTCTCCTGAGCTCGGACTCAGGTTGACGGCCTTGGAGAGCAGTTTCGCTGCCTTCATGGACCAGCAGCGGGCATTGATCACTGGCCTCGCCTGTGCATCTGCCCCGACCACCGGGACGTCGACGTCCAAGTCGACCCCGGAGACCGAGCCGATCCTCGAGTCCATGCAAGCTCGAGTCGATCCTCGGTCACGGTCTCTCTCGGCCTCCCGTTCGGGACCGAGGTCGTCGGCGCCGGGGCGGAGGGCATCGGTGCCCACCCGACCGGAGCCGCTCAATTCCTCCTCCGAGGAGTCGGGCTGGGAGACGGAGGACGAAGAGTCCCCAGGTACTTTTCGGACTCGGTGCGTCCCATCGGACTCGCCCGAGTCCGAACCTCGGAGACGGTCCCCCCCGGAGGACACCCGGTTCTCGGACTTCGTGCGGGATATGGCCAAGGCCTTGGAATTCCCCACGGATCCCAAGGAGGAGCCGAAGAGCTCGATGCCCTCCAGTATGACTCTCCCCCGAAGGAGGCCTTTACTGTACCGGTTCCTCCGATGCAGGAGCGACTTCTCTTCCGCATATGGGAGAGCCCGGCGTCGGCGCCGGTATTAAGCAAGCGGGTCGATTCCATTTATCGAGTCCGCAAGAGCCCCGGGTTCCAAAAGGCACAACTGCCGCACCATTCCATGGTGGTGGAATCGGCCATGCATCGACTCAAGAGTCAGAAGATGCACTCCTTGGTGCCTCCCGGCCGGGAGGCCCGAAACCTGGATGCCCTCGGTAGGAAGTGCTTCCAGGGCTCTATGCTTGCTTATCGAGTCCAGACCTACCCAGCTCTACATGGGCATGTATCTCCGGGACCTGGCTAAGGAAATTGCCGGGTTCTCTGCTGGTCTCTCCGAGGAACCTTTGCAGAGGTTCCAAGCCTTGTCCACTGGTATTCGGGAGTGCTCGAAGTTTCTCTCTCGAGCAGCCTACGATGGCTTCGAAGCATCGGCTCGGGTAGCCGGAGCCGGCATCGGTGCCTGCCGACAGGCTTGGCTTCAGTCATCCAACCTCGAGCCATGGGTACAGGACAAGTTGGTCGATGTCCCCTGCAGAGGTGAAAACCTCTTTGGCAAGCCCATGGCTGAAAAGGCTGCACAGACCGAGACTCTGACCAGGACTCGGCTGTCCAGAAAGACCTCTGCCCCTTCTCAGAAGAAGAAGGGCTCGGGGAAAAAGCCCTTTTACCCGAGGAAGGCCGCTGCCTATAAACTCTACCCTCATTATCAGGCCTCAGCAGCTCCCCAACAGGGTCAGCAGGCCAAGGGATGGGGTAATGGGTCCCGTAGGCAGCAGGCCCCCAAGCCCACAACGCCGGCCCCTGCTCAGCAGGGTGGGGGTTTTTGACTCCGTCAGCATAGCCTCTTCCCCCTCCGCTGGTTTCTCTCAGCACAGGAGGCCGGCTGGTCCACTTTGCCCACAGGTGGTCAGCCATCACATCAGATACCTGGGTGCTTCATATAGTTCAAAGAGGCTATCTTCTACACTTTCACCAGGTACCTCCCTCCTACTTTCCAGGGGAGCCTCCAAGACTCCCTCTCAATGTTCCCTCTAATTTTCTGTAGGCTGTGTGTGCATAAAATATCAGCTGTGCAGCTTTTGAAGGAAGGTTAAATTTTGTGCGCCACATAATGACACTCGGAGTTATATACTTTAAAATTTGACTACACATCAGAATACAGTATGTACACCACATTGATTGCACTAGAAAACATTGTAGAACTTGTGAAAACCGTAAATACATAACAACTTTTAAATTTTAAGACGTCTGTGTTGTTTTCTATCAGAATCAGAACCCTAATTTTTGTGTGCTCTGTTGTAAAGTATGTGCACGCGCACAGCTTAGAGGGAACAGTGCTCCCTCTGCACAGGGACTTACTCCTTCAGGAGTTAGCAAGGCTTCTTCAGGAACAAGCTGTGGAACCCGTGCCCCACCAGCTGAGAGGTCACGGCTTTTATTCCAGGTACTTTCTGATACCAAAAAGAACAGGAGGCCTCAGACCCATCCTGGACTTGCGAAACCTCAACAAGTTCCTGGCAAGGGAAAAGTTCAAGATGCTTACCCTTGGAATCTTGCTGCCCTACCTCCAGCAGGGAGACTGGCTATGCTCCTTGGATCTAAAGGATGCATATACTCACATCCTTATTTATCCAGACCACAGACAATATCTCAGGTTTGTTGTGGGAGGAAATCATTACCAGTACAGAGTACTGCCCTTTGGCCTATCCTCCGCCCCCAGGGTGTTCACCAAATGCCTAGCAGTGGTGGCGGCCTATCTGAGACTTCAAGGCCTTTTTGTGTTTCCATACCTAGACGACTGGCTCATCAGAGCCCAGTCTTCCCAAGAGACCACTCAGGCCACTCATCGCACTGTGACTCTACTCCAGCACTTGGGATTTGTCATAAACTTCGCAAAGTCCACTTTGCTCCCCTCTCAAAATCTCGAATTCATAGGAGCCAGGTTGGACACACTTCAGGCGCCGGGCTGTCCTGCCTCTGGACAGGGCCCACAGGCTCATGGATCTCGCCAGCCACTTTCACAGCAATTCCCTGGTCTCGGCCAGGCAATTTCTGAGACTGTTCGGCCATATGGCTTCCACGGTCCATGTGACCCCCAATGCCCGCCTGAACATGCGACCTGCTCAGTGGTGCCTTCGCACTCAATGGCATCAGGCCACGGGGAGCCTAGTGGACTCAGTACAGATATCCGACCTGCTGATCTCTTCTCTGCGGTGGTGGCTTCATCTGCCAAACCTAGTGCTAGGAGTGGATTTTCAATCTCCTCCGCCTTCTCAGGTGCTGACATCCGATGCTTCTCTCCTGGGTTGGGGAGCACATTGCCAAGGGACATGTACTCAAGGCCTCTGGACTCCTTGGGAGTCTGCTCAGCAGATAAACTTCCTGGAGCTCAGAGCCATCCGCCTAGCTCTGAGAGCCTTCTCTCACCTCACTTCTCACCAGTCTGTACTGGTCCAGACGGACAATCAAGTTGCAGTGTTCTACATGAACAAGCAAGGAGGCACGGGCTCCTTCCATCTGTCAGGAGGCACAAAAACTGTAACTTCCCAGATTCTGCTCTCAACAACCGCATCCTCTCAGAGTAGCAGCGGATGCTTTTCTGATTCCATGGTCCACGGGCCTCTTGTATGCCTTTCCTCCCATGCCACTGGTGTCTCGGACGCTCTTCAAGGTTCTCAGGGACAGAGCCTCGATGATCCTAGTGGCTCCCCGGTGGCCAAGACAGCCCTGGTTCCCGCTTCTGATGCAGCTGGCGGTGGACACTCCTCTTCCTCTGGGGTTTCAACCCGATCTCCTGTCACAGGATCAGGGGACTCTCCTACACCCCAACCTACGGTCCCTTCATCTGATGGCCTGGCTGCTGAAAGGGTAGTCCTTGCTACCCTCCTGCTGCCTCGGGAGGTGGAAGAGGTCGTCTTGGCCTCAGGCGGCCCTCCACCCGGAAGTCCTACGCTCTTAAGTGGCGTCGGTTCTCCGTGTGGTGTGCTCAGCAGTCTGAGAATCCCTTCTCCTGCTTGGTGGCAGTGGTCTTGCAATATTTGCTTTACCTCTCCAATCTGGGCCTTAAGTCCAACTCTGTCAGGGTCCACCTCAGTGCTCTCTCTGCGCATCACGCACCAGTGGATGGCAGGCCTCTTTCCAACCACCCTTTGGTGGCTCGTTTTTTCAGAGGCCTCCTTCTCCTTAAGCCTCCTTTGCGCCCACCAGCCCCTGAATGGGATCTGAATGTGGTCTTGCAGCGGATTACCTGTCCGCCCTTTGAACCTATGGCTACCTGCCCTCTTCGTTTTCTTTCCTGGAAAACCTTGTTTTTGGTAGCCCTTACCTCTGCTAGGCGCGTTAGTGAACTGCAGGCCCTAGTGTCTGATCCTCCTTACACTAGGTTCTACAGGAATAGGGTACTCTTACGGACTCACCCTAAGTTTCTTCCAAAAGTGGTTTCTCCTTTTCATCTCAACCAGGAGGTGGTTCTTCCGACCTTCTTTCCCAGGCCGCACACCAGCCAGGCTGAAATGGTCCTGCATACCCTGGACTGTAGGAGGGCCTTGTCCTTCTACCTTGACCGTATTAGAGAGCATAGGAGGGCTGTTCAGCTCTTCGTTTCTTTTGACCCCAATAAGTTGGGGCTACCTGTCTCCAAGCGTACTTTGTCCATATGGGTTGCTGACTGTATCGCTTTGGCTTATGGGGCAGCCGGCCTCTCGTTGGAGGGTCGAGTCACGGTTCATCGTGTCAGGGCGAAGGCTGCGTCAGTGGCTCATTTCCGCTCTGTTCCATTGGCAGACATCTGCCGGGCCGCTACTTGGTCTTCAAGCCAGACTTTTGCGGCCCATTACTGCCTGGAGAGGGAGTCCCGCAGGGACAGTGCTTTCGGTCAGGCGGTCCTCCATAATCTCTTTGAGGTTTAGGCAACTCCTACCCTCCGGCCCTGGTGTTGGGCTACCGGTCGGGGGCGTTTTCAGAGAAGATTCCTTCCTTCTGTGCTACTGAGCTAGAGGGAGCTCATTTTTCCACTTGAGGTCTCCGGTAGCCTTAAGCTAGGGAGTCCCATATGTGAGGACTGACTTCCTGCTTGGTCCTGGAGAAAGAGTAGTTACTCACCTGTAACAGGTGTTCTCCAGGAGCAGCAGGAATCAGTCCTCACAACCCTCCCTCCTCCCCTTGGAGTTGCAGTCCTCTCATTTCGTTTTTCCAAATTTTTTTGCTGTCTTTTAGCTATGTCATCAGACTGAGCAAGATGGCACCCTTGGGCGGGAAGGGGACCGCGCATGCGCACTGCAATTCCCAAAGACTTTCTTTGAAAGCTGGGGAAATTGCTCCGCGAGGGCTCCGTCGGCGCCGACATCACCCATATGTGAGGACTGATTCCTGCTGCTCCTGGAGAACACCTGTTACAGGTGAGTAACTACTCTTTACTTGTTATTCCAAAGAAAAAACAATGCCAGCACAAAGCGTGATGCTCCCAGCTGCCATCTTAAAGGGGCTGCGAGGGCAGTATCCAGCTAGTGGTCTAAGGGCACTACCAAGGAGTTGGGGCCTAAACCTGCCTCCCCAACATGACGCTAGACCCCCACTCACTTTAAAGGTATGATCCATTACCCACACTCTTTGCTGACACTCCATCCACCTTATTGGACCTAATCTAAATCCCTCTCCCCTCAAGACCTCCCACCCCTCAAGTCTACCTGAAAACAAACCTAATGGGGCCTGGATGGCAGCGATCCCCACTCACTCCCATCCGAGCTGGTGTCAGATTGAAAATGGCATCCGCATTTCGCCTAGCAGTAAACTCTGTCAGGAGCAGGTGGAGGTCACACCCATCCAGGCCCCACTAAACCACCAGGCTTGCTTTCAAGTAGGCCTGGGGGGACTCCTTAGGGGAGATGGGGGATTTGGTTCAAGGTTTAGGACATGGGGGAGGTTGGCAAAGGAGAGAGGTTGTTCATGGATTGTGAGTGGGGGATCATAAGCATGTGGGAGTGGTGGCCCTGACTCCTTGGTGGTGCTGGGGGTGGGAAACCATGGACCACCAGTTAGATATTGCCCTTCCAGTTCCTTAAGATGGTGGCCAGGAGCATTGGGCTGTGTGCTAGTGGCCCAATCTCCTGGTAGAAAAATAATGCCAATTTTGAGCATTTGAATAATAGAGGTGTTTTGGATGCATTTGCCTGCTTTGCACCTCATTACTATTCAGCACACGATGTGGTGGCAAATTGGGCATTGTGGTGAAAAAACGCATCATATTGCCTTTTAATGTGCATTAAGAGCTAAATAATGTGTGTTATTCCCATAACACACCATAATTGCACCCCTGTATCTAAGAAACTTGATGGTACACTATCCCAAGTGAAGGAAATGGAGCAAAAAATTGTAGGCATTAAACAGATCAATTGGTAAAAGACTCCTAATAGAGTGGATGCTCTTAATGAAGGATTCAGAGCAATTCACAGGAAGATTCAAGCACTGGAAAATACATTGCATCCTCGTAATTTACATTTATTAAACTTTCTCTGAATGCCAACTATATCACCAATAGGAAAATGTAAGAGATATGTGATTGGGTATTAAAAGTTCCTCTTGAGTCTGTACCCTCTTTGGCAAGAGTTTTCTATCTTGCACAAGAGAAGGGAGGCTGTGGATACAGATCAGTTAGCTCAGCTTACAGTGGACAATTTGGAATTAACAGATACTTTGGGGAAATCTGTAGATGAGCAAGTATCTTCTGTACCCTGGTGATAACGTGCGTTGGACCTTAGATGTCCTTTAGATGTTGAGATCCACTGTTGATGAATTGTCAAGTGGCAATCTACCCAGCTGTTGCCATATCTACTCAGAGGAAGAGAAAGTATTTCATTTTGCTCAGACTTAGGGTCCTGCAACTAGGAGGAGTTTTTTCCTTATGATTTTCATGGCACTCGGTATATATATTTTTAAGCCATGGGCAGTTATGTTTCTGAGTACCAAGTGTACTAAACAACAGCTTTTGAGCACTAGTCTTGTCTTTCCTGATGTTGCCTAGTCCTTCAGTCTTGGAGGCCTTTTAATTTGCTGTATGATGCATCACAACAGTTGATTTTCTTGACTACTATTTCTTGAGTATTGTGATTTGTATTACCTTCCCTTTTCCAGGACCAAGCAGAAAGTCAGTCCTCACATATGGGTGACGTCGGCGCCGACGGAGCCCTCGTGCGGAGCATTTCCCCAGCTTTCAAAGAAAGCCTTTGGGAATTGCAGCGCGCATGCGCGGTCCCTTTCCTGCCCATGGGTGCCATCTTGCTCAGTCTTCTTTTTTCCGCGGAGCCCAACGGACGTAGTTCGTTTTTCCCCAAGGAAAAAGTTGATTTCCCTATTTTTTCTCTTTTTTCTTGGGTTCGATGCCGGATCCTTTTCCCGCCTTGGACCGATATGCCGGTATCGTGTCCAATCTCTCTTTTTCGATTTTTGTCCTTTGTGACTAGCGTTCACTCCATTTTTCTTTTTTCCCTGGCAGCCCGGTCTTTTGACCTCGCAGGGGCTCTTTTTCCCCCGATGGCTACCAGCGGGTTTAAAAAGTGTGATCGGTGTAAGAAACTTATGTCTCTTACCGACACACATGACTGCTGCCTCCGCTGCCTCGGACCCGATCATGACCCGATGATCTGTGGTCCGTGTGGCAAAATGTCCTCGAAGGCGTTGAGGAGTCGGCAGCACCAGAAGGATAGGATCTTTTCTGACTCCGCGTCCGGACGGGCCCGGACCTCATCAGAGGCCTCGACGTCTTGGGACTCCGGCCCCGAGCAGCGTCGAGGTTCCTCTGAGCGGGGGTCTCCTTCGTGGGAACATCGCAGGAAGAAGAAACCCGCGAGGGCGGCGTCGGTGGACGCTCCTGGTTCCTCGAGGGCCAGGTCGCATAGCCCCGATAGCCGTCCCGGGTCTTCGGAGTCGGAGAGGCCTGCCAAACATCCTCGTATCGAGATGGAGTCTCCTGGACACGTAAGTGCTGTTGTCCTCGTGGACTCTCCTCCAGGGGAGCCGCCGTCGGGGCCCGAGTTGGGGGCTGCTGGGTCTCCTGAGCTTGGACTCAGGTTGACAGCCTTGGAGAGCAGCATCGCTGCCTTCATGGAACAGCAGCGGGCATTGATCGCCGGTCTCACCGGTGCATCTGCCCCAACCACCGGGACCTCGACGTCCAAGTCGACCCCGGAGGTCGAGCCGATCCTCGAGTCCATGCAGGCTCGAGTCGATCCTCGGCCACGGTCTCCCTCGGCCTCCCGTTCGGGACCGAGGTCGTCGACGCCGGTACTCTCGGCGCCAGGGCGGATGGCATCAGTGCCTGCCCGACCGGAGCCGCTCGATTCCTCCTCCGAGGAGTCAGGCTGGGAGACGGAGGACGAAGAGTCACCCGATACTTATCGGACTCGGTGTGTCCCATCGGACTCACCGGAGTCCGAACCTCGGAGACGATCCCCACCGGAGGATACCCGGTTCTCGGACTTCGTGCGGGATATGGCCAAGGCCTTGGCCTTCCCCGCGGATCCCGAGGAGGAGCCTTGCGCCGAGGAGCTCGAGGCCCTCCAGTATGACTCTCCCCTGAAGGAGGCCTTTTTACTGTTCCTGTTCCTCCAATGCTGGAGCGGCTGCTCTTCCGCATGTGGGAGACCCCGGCCTCGACGCCGGTGTTAAGCAAGCGGGTCGATTCCATCTATCGAGTCCGCAAGAGCCCCGGGTTCCAAAAGGCAGAATTACCGCACCACTCCATGGTTGTGGAATCGGCCATGCATCGACTGAAAAGTCAGAAGATGCACTCCTTGGTGCCTCCCGGCCCGGAGGCCCGGAACCTGGATGCCCTCGGTAAAAAGTGCTTCCAGGGCTCTATGCTTGCTTGCCGTGTCCAGACCTACCAGCTGTACATGGGCATGTACCTCCGAGACCTGGCAAAGGAGATTGTCGGGTTCTCTGCTGGTCTCTCCGAGGAACCTTTGCAGAGGTTCCAGGACTTGTCCACTGGTATTCGAGAGTGCTCGAAGTTTATCTCTCAAGCAGCCTAGGATGGCTTCGAGGCTTCGGCCCGAGTAGCCGGGGCCGGCATCGGTGCCCGCCGACAGGCTTGGCTACAGTCATCCGACCTTGAGCCATGGGTGCAGAACAAGTTGATCGATGTCCCCTGCCAAGGTGAAAACCTCTTTGGCAAGCCCATGGCTGAAAAGGCTGCAGAACCCGAGACCGAGACTCTGACCAGGGCTAGGCTGTCCAGAAAAACGGCTCGGGGGAAAAGGCCTTTTACCCGAGGAAGTCATCTGCCTATAAACCATACCCTCATTATCAGGCCTCTGCAGCTCCCCAACAGGGTCAGCAGGCCAAGGGGCAGGGTCATGGGCCCCGTAGGCAGAAGGCCCCCAAGCCACCAACACCGGCCCCTGCTCAGCAGGGTGGGGGTTTTTGACTCAGCCAGCATAGCCTCTTCTCCTCACCTGGCTCACATCAGCATAGGAGGCCGGCTGGCCCACTTTGCCCACAGGTGGTCAGCCATCACATCAGATGCCTGGGTACTCCATATAGTCCAAAAGGGCTATCTTCTCCATTTTCACCAGGTACTTCCCTCCTATTTTCCAGGGGAGCCTCCAAGACCCCCTCTGCACAGGGACCTACTCCTTCAGGAGTTAGCAAGTCTGCTAAAGGACCATGCTGTGGAACCGGTGCCCCACCACCTGAGAGGTCACGGCTTTTATTCCAGGTACTTTCTGGTACCAAAAAGAACAGGAGGCCTCAGACCCATCCTAGACTTGCGCAACCTCAACAAGTTCCTGGAGAGGGAAAAGTTCAAGATGCTTACCCTTGGAATCCTGCTGCCCTACCTCCAGCAGGGAGATTGGCTATGCTCCTTAGATCTAAAGGATGCTTATACTCACATCCTTATTCATCCAGACCACAGACAGTATCTCAGATTTGTTGTGGGGGGAAGCCACTACCAGTACAGAGTACTTCCCTTTGGCCTGACCTCCGCTCCCAGGGTGTTCACCAAGTGCCTGGCAGTGGTGGCGGCCTACCTGAGGCTTCAAGGTCTTTTTGTGTTTCCATACCTGGACGACTGGCTCATAAGAGGCCAGTCTTCCCAGGAGGTCAGTCAGGCCACCCTTCGCACTGTGGCTCTGCTTCAGCACTTGGAGTTTGTCATAAACTTCGCAAAGTCCACTTTGCTCCTGTCCCAGAACTTGGAATTCATAGGAGCAAGGCTAGACACTCTTCAGGCGAGGGCTTTTCTGCCAGTGGACAGGGCCCTCCGGTTGATGGATGTAGCCAGGCAGTTTCACAGCAATTCCCTGGTCTCCCCCAGGCAATTCCTGAGACTTCTCGGCCATATGGCTTCCACGGTTCATGTCACCCCCAATGCCCGCCTGCACATGCGACCTGCTCAGTGGAGCCTTTGAACTCGGTGGCATCAGGCCACAGGGGAGCCTTGCAGACACGGTGAGTGTATCCACCCTGCTTGTCTCCTCTCTACAGTGGTGGCTTCATCTTCCGAATCTGGTACTCGGAGTGGATTTTCAACCCCCTCCGCATTCTTGAGTGCTGACGACAGATGCTTCTCTTCTCGGTTGGGGAGCACATTGCCAAGGGACATGTACTCAGGGTCTCTGGACTCCTTCGGAGACTGCTCAGCAGATAAATTTCCTAGAGCTACGGGTGATACGCCTAGCTCTGAGAACCTTCTCCCACCTCACGTCGCACCAGTCTGTATTGGTCCAGACGGACAATCAAGTTGCCATGTTCTACGTGCACAGGCTTCTTCCTTCTCTGTCAGGAGGCACAACAGCTCTGCTCTTGGGCCGTCAATCACGGAATCCTCCTCAAGGCTGTCTACCTTCCCGGTCAGGAAAATTGCCTGGCGGACAGGCTGAGCAGGATCCTGCAACCACACGAATGGAGATTGAATCCCTTCGTGGCTCAGCGGATCTTTCTCAAGTGGGGTCTCCCCACCATGGATCTCTTCGCCAGTCCTCTGAACCGGCAACTCCCGAGATTCTGTTCCAGACAACCGCATCCTCTGAGTAGCAGCGGATGCCTTCCTGATTCCATGGTCCCAAGGCCTGCTATATGCGTTTCCTCCCTCGCCACTGGTGTCTCGGACACTGTTCAAGGTCCTCAAGGACAGAGCCTCAATGATTCTGATAGCCCCCAGGTGGCCGAGGCAGCCGTGGTTCCCACTCCTGTTGCAACTGGCGGTGGACACTCCCCTGCCTCTGGGACTTCAACACGATCTCCTGTCTCAGGACCAGGGGTCTCTCTTGCACCCCAACCTCCAGTCCCTTCATCTGATGGCTTGGCTGCTGAAAGGGTAGTCCTGGCTCTCCTACTTCTGCCTAGAGAGGTGGAAGATGTTGTCTTAGCCTCTAGGCGGCAATCCACCAGGAAATCCTACGCTCTTAAGTGGCGTAGATTCTCCACATGGTGTGCTCAACACAGCGAGAATCCCTTCTCGTGCTTGGTGGCGGTAGTATTGCAATATTTGCTTTACCTCTCCAATCTAGGCCTTAAGTCCAACTCTGTCAGGGTTCACCTCAGTGCCCTCTCAGCGCACCTCTCGCCGGTGGATGGGAGGCCTCTTTCCAACCACCCTTTGGTGGCTTGTTTTCTCAGAGGCCTCCTCCTACTTAAGCCTCCTTTGCGTCCACCAGCCCCTGAGTGGGATCTGAATGTGGTTTTACAGCGGCTTACTTGTCCGCCATTTGAACCTATGGCTACCTGCCCTCTCCGTTTTCTCTCCTGGAAAACCTTGTTTCTGGTAGCTCTTACCTCTGCTCGGCGAGTGAGTGAGCTTCAGGCCCTAGTGTCTGATCCCCCTTACACTAGGTTCTGCAAGAATAGGGTAGTCTTACGGACTCACCCGAAGTTTCTTCCTAAGGTTGTCTCCCCTTTTCACCTCAATCAGGAGGTGGTTCTTCCGACCTTCTTTCCCAGGCTGCATGCCAATTGGGCTGAGATGGTTCTGCATACCCTGGACTGTAGGAGGGCGTTGTCCTTCTACCTTGACCGTATGCGGGAGCATCGAAGGGCTGTTCAGCTCTTCGTTTCTTTTGACCCCAATAAGTTGGGGCTCCCTGTCTCCAAGCGTACTTTGTCCATATGGGTCGCTGACTGTATCACCTGGGCTTATGGGGCAGTCGGCCTCTCGTTGGAGTGTCGAGTCAGGGCTCATCATGTCAGGGCGAAGGCTGCGTCAATGGTTTATCTCCGCTTTGTTCTGTTGGCAGACATCTGCCGGGCCGCTACTTGGTCTTCAAGCCAGACTTTTGCGGCCCATTACTGCCTTGAGAGGGAGTCCCGCAGGGACAGTGCTTTCGGACAGGCAGTACTCCATAATCTCTTTGGGGTTTAGGCAACTCCTACCCTCCGGCCCTGGTGTTGGGCTACCGGTCGGGGGCGTTCTCAGAGAAGATTCCTTCCTTACGTGCTGACGAGCTAGAGGGAGCTCATTTTTTCGGCTTGAGGTCTCCGGTAGCCTTAAGCTGGGGAGTCCCATATGTGAGGACTGACTTCCTGCTTGGTTCTGGAAAAAGAGTAGTTACTCACCTGTAACAGGTGTTCTCCAGGAGCAGCAGGAATCAGTCCTCAACAACCCTCCCTCCTCCCCTTGGAGTTGCAGTCATATTATTTATTTTGCTAATTTTTTGCTGTCTTTTAGCTATGTCATCAGACTGAAAAAGATGGCACCCTTGGGCGGGAAGGGGGCCGCGCATGCACGCTGCAATTCCCAAAGGCTTTCTTTGAAAGCTGGGGAAATGCTCCGCAGGAGGGCTCCGTCGGCGCCGATGTCACCCATATGTGAGGACTGATTCCTGCTTCTCCTGGAGAACACCTGTTACAGGTGAGTAACTACTCTATATTGTAGACTGGTAGATTGCAGATTGATTGTTGGTTTCTTAATTTGCTCTTTCCTTTTGATATTACTCTCTTTTCTGTAACAAGTTTATTTTGCTTGTGATCAATATTGGAAAATTTAGAAATATAAAATTAAAAATAAAAGAAATATGATTATTAAAACCAATACATTATTTTTATATGCGTTGCCGTTTGGTTTGAGATTAATGGGTGAGTAGGTGAGGTTCCACATTTTTGTGGTGTTTTTATTTTTAACCTTCTGTTGTCTATATTTACCTTTGTTTACTGCCATACGTGTGTTTCTAGCATCCTGCTTTTCCTTATAAAGGGGTTTTGAAAAAAGCACAAAGAGGAGGAACCAGCTGATTACAAAAATAAACATTTGGAAAAAAATATTCAGCAGTAGTTTACGTTTTAAACACATAACTGGCCAATTAAAATAATTATTTTCAGCAACATATGCCCTTGTGCTGCTTTGAAAACACACACATAACTTTACAGGTTGTACTTACTATTTACTCTTCAGTACTTCTATGGATAAGTTATACATCCAGAGGCTGAATTTCCCCACTGAGGTCATTTAAAAAACTTCTTTTCTCATGTAAAATTTGGTTTATAAAATTACCCCAAGGTTTTTTTGTGTATGCATGGTGGTAAAACAGCATGTACTTTTATGCAATGTGTATAGGTGTGTTCTTGAGCAGAACATGGGCAGAGTCCCAAACTAAACACATTCTTGATAAAATTAAATGATTGCACAGATTATATGCGCATACATTTTACACCAACTCCCAAGCTGCTATAGAAGCCTGCAGTTTCAATTTAGTCATGATTTTTGCTGGTTTGCCCCTAGTATTTAAGATGGATAGGCACACCTATATGTCTTTATAAAACAGCCACCTTCTTACTCTCTTAACCTAGATGGTATGTTATACAATTTACCTCTAAATGTATAACTTTTTTCCACTACCCTTACCCTGCTCCCAAACTACACCCTTTTTTTCAATGGATAAATCTTGCTATTTTTCAAACAGAACAGCCAGATTTATCCATAGGGTGCCACCGACCATATGCTTTTGAATATCAGCCTTGGGGGGGGGGGTTTGTAAGGTTCCTGACGCAACAAAAGGGTAATAGTTTAGATATAAACTGTTGAAAGGGGTATTGTATGAAAACCAGAATCAGCTTCTTGATGATCTGGGTCTATTTTCTATAGGACTACTTTGGGTGACTGACTCAGAATTCCATAATATTGATTCTCATCCTCAAGTCACTCACTTCTTAGAAATCTGTAAACTAACCATTGCAGATTTTATAGCAATAGGGAAAAAAAGACGACAAAAGAAGTAAAAATACATATTTACTGATGCATTTTCTTATACACTTCAACTTTTTTCTTTTTTTAATGTATTTATAAAGGCACAACATGTGCTTAAATCTAATTGCATAGATACCACAAAACTGACTAACAGAAATTATTCTATTTGTAATGAAACAGTCACTGGAGGATTGAGCAGCATTTAATAAAAATATTTTCGTTTGTATTTAGCACTGTACATTTTTTTTGTCTCTAATATGGGGGCATAGAATGATACATTGAGGATGCTTCAGTTAAAAGACATTTAAATATCTAGATTATGACATGAAGTGTAAGTTTTTTATTACTGCCCCTCCAATTTTAATTTTTCAGAATGGAATATAAGTCATGTTAAATAGCAATATATTGTGAAGAGCATTCTATGCAGGTTTAAAAATCTAGACTTTTCAGTTGGCCAGTAGTTACACAGACAATGGGACAAATATTAAAATACTATGTGGGCAGGAAATATTTAGTGATAGAAGTTTTGCATAACACTCGGAGCTACTGAAGAATGTGTAGCAGCGAGGAAAAACTTTGTAGGAAATGGTTAATAGAAGGATGTAATGCATATTTTTCTAATCTTTCTTTATTGGACATCTCCAGGAACAAGCAGGAATGCAGTCTTCACATATGAGTGACATCACCATCAACTGAGCCCCGCACGGGCACACTCCCCATCATCCAATAAGAATGCTTTTGGGAACATCCCTCCACACATGCGTGCCTGCCTTCCCAACAGTTCTCTTCAGTTGTTTCTTTTCCGTGGGCCATCGGGACCGCTGTGAAAGAATACTTCTAAAACTTTTTTCGGTGCCTTTTGGTACTCTGTGCTTGCCTTCCCGCTACCACATTGTTCCAGTACTTTTCTTTTCTTTGTTTACTATTTTTCTTTTGTCACTTTTGGTCTGCCATTGCCCAATTTGATTTTGCCTCCATCATTTTTTCCACAATGGAGAAGCCATTAGCGGTTTCAAAAAATATGCTAAATGCCCCAGTACTGACCACCATGACTGGTGTTTGAAGTGTTTAGGCCCCGACCACGACATTTTCTCTTGTGCACAGTGTAAACTGATGAAACCACGTGGCCTTAAAAACTGAGAACTGCAAAGGGTAAAGCTTTTTCAGCCAGACTCATCCGCTTCGGCATACTCTTCAGGGGCCTGTACTCCATCATGGGTGTTGCATGGTTCCCATGCTTCATCGAAGTCCAAACACAGCAAGAAGCATTAGTCAGCTTTACTGGCAGAAAAGATATCAAAGACCTTGGTGCAGGCATCAAAGGGGTCTTGATCATCAGCATCGGACACTGATACTCGCCATCAACATCGACACTCAGTGTCAGGAAACTCAGAAGCAGGTAGATCTGGCAGGAGGAGTCTTCTTCCAAAGCCTCAGAGGGTCTTGGGGCTGCTCCCTAGACTTTGTCCTCAATGGAGCCCCCAATATCTTGTTCTGAAATGGTGGCACAGGGCTCTATGCCCAATTCTATCCAGCCATCTCCAGTTGGCCGGTGCACTGCTGAGACCCGCGTGGTTGACAGCAGTGGCTCAGCAGCACAGGGGGAAAGTGCCATGGTGCAGCGGAGACAGAGCTGCAGATAAGGGGGAGCCCCATGAAATTGGTCGGTGGGATGGCAGAGATTAAAGAAAGGGGACATAGTTGATTAGTTTTTTTCTCTGTGATTGGAGCCAGGCTGTCTAATTTTTTCCCTCTGGCCTGTGCGGGGTGTATTTGAAGACTGCAGCAGCTTCCAAACCCTATCAGTCGATGAAGAGCAGCTGTACTTGGACAGTCAAGGCCTGAGAGTTTATTCCACGAGGTTCACCACCAAGACCGAGGCCGATGCCTGTAATGTAGGGTTGAGCAGGCAGGACTGTTGCGGCAGGCAACCGACGATGAGTTTATCGGGATTCCTCTTTCCCATGTCCTTCTCTTCTATTTCCATTGGTGGCCATGACTCCTCTCCTCCAGCAGCCAGCGGCTCTGGTCAGGAGTGGAGGTAGAGAAGGGAGAAGACACCAGCCCGCGAAACGCAGGAAGCATCATCTTTTCTCCTGTTCAGTTACACGTTGAGTTTCGGGGAAAGGTTTGAGTGGGCTCAAATGCTGGGGCCCTTTTACACCGCGTTTTTATTGGTTTTATTAGCGTTGCTCCTTTGCTGCTGACTTTAGAAAGAAAAAAAAAAAAGACAGCGAATGATTTGGTCCCAGGGGCCTCACTGCAAGGTGGGCTAAAGCCATTTATGGCTTGTGTTCAGAACTACCTGGTTCTTACACTGGTGCTGTTGATGCTGTACAGCCTTGTCTAAGGCGCTGGCACTGGGTGGGAGGCTCAGGATCCAATAGGCTGGACTAGGCTCCAACCCGGTTATTAGGTAGAGGAGTGGCCTAGTGGGTGGAGCACTGGCTTGAGTTGGAAGACCAGTTTCCAATCCCTGCTGGCACCCCATGAGTGGGCAGGTTTCCTGGCCCGCCATTGCCCCAAACAAGTTCAGATTGTTGATGCTTCGGTTTGGGCTGCATGGCCAGGTTTGGCTGCAGTGGGGGCCGCTTTGACAGAGGTGAAAAGACAGCCTTAGCCTTTGCAGCTGCTCCTTTTAGTTTCTCTTAACTATTCTCCTCATTTTATCATAGTCTCCTTTTGGAACGTTTAAAGGTTAGGCTGTGTATTGCCTTGTTAACTTCCCTCCATTTTTTAATTCATGAGCGATCACGCTATGATCACTATTACCAAAGGCCCCCAACACCCTTTCTTCTCTTCCACCAGAGCCTGGGTGCTGCTAGGGCTAGGTCCAAGATGGCTTCCCCTCTTGCTCCATGCTCTGGCTACTCCAAGAAGCAGGCAGTTATTTCATCTGGAAGAGTTATCCCCCTAACGCAGGGGTTCTCAACCCTGTCCTCGGGACCCACCTAGCCAGTTGGGTTTTCAGGATAACCACAATGAATATGTATGAGAGAGATTTGCATACACTGCCTCCATTTTATGCAAATCTCTCCCATGCATATTCATTGTGGTTATCCTGAAAACCCGACTGGCTAGGTGGGTCCCGAGGACAGGGTTGAGAGCCCCTGCCCTAACGGGATGGGAGTTCCTTAGCGCCTCCTTGTCCTTGGGACTTAAGAAATCACAAGGAAGCAAGGAGGACCAGCCCATGAGAAGCATGCCTGGGTCCAGATCATGTGGGCCCGTTTCTTGCACAATCCCCCTGAGAGGAGTGCCACAAAACCAAAGCGGTAAAAAACACTGACGAGGCTTCTGCAGTTAAGGGGTCTCGTGCCGGTTCCCAAGGACCAGTGCGGATCTTGCTGGTGCTTGAACCCTTGCGTGGTTTATTAAAAAAAAAAAAAAAAAAGAGACAAGTAAGTTCTTTTCAGTCCATTCTCGACCTCCAGCAAGTAAGTAGGGGGCTGAAGCCTTCCACGGTTCCTCATGTGGAAGCATGGTGCTCCGTAATAGTGGCGGGGAGGGGCCCTGCCTTCCCTTGACCTTACGGAGGCATTCTGCACTTCCTACAAGGCCAGGACATCCATAGTTTTCTTTGAACAGACACAGTAGTTCATCCTGGAGGAGCACTGTAGCTAAACCAATAGGACACAGGTTCAAGTCGGGCACAGTGTCACAGAACCAATACAGTGTGCAGGATGTTCACATGGTCAGCTGTTGTTCCCTGTGCTTAGAGGACATTTGCAGTTCAGGCATTGCTTTCAGGCTAGCGATGGTGCCACACACATTCACCAAGGCATGGGGATGGTTGTGGTAGCACTCCACCAGGGAAGAGCGCGGGTGTATCCATGCCTCGAGGACTGGCTGTTTTGGGCAAAGTCTGAAGCCTAAGCCAACAACCCATGGAAAGAGTCGTAAGATTCCTGCAAAGTCTTCTGGTCCACCCTTATCTCGACAACTGGCTCATTCGCAGAAAGAGAGCACATAGGCGGTGCCAAGAGTGGTGTCCTTTTGGCAGTGTCTTCAATGGGTGGTCAAAAGGACCAAGAGTCACCGGGTTCCAACCCAGGAGATCGTGTATCTGGGGGCACACTTTATCAATCTCAGAGGGAAGGTCCTTTCTCCCGGTACAGAGATTGCAGCAGCAGGTACGACAATCCCTGCTAAGGAAGGCTCAAGCAGCGTGGCATTATCTTCAACAGCTCGGGGATCATGGCAGCGCAGGAGTACATATGTGACCAATACAGAGAGTGCTGCAGCACAAGAGATCACACTGACGACCTCCCTTGTCACAGCAGCGGCCCTGCCCGATGGGGACAAAGGAGGACCTCCGGTGGTGACTCCAGCCAGTGAAGGGGCAGCGGGGATGCCTCTAGAAGCTTCAAACCAGACTCTCATTTTTGACAGACGCAAGCCTATCAAGATGGGGAGCTCATGGCGGGGCAGTTTGTTCAAGGACGGTAGACGCCTCATGAAGCTGGGTGGTCCACCAAGAGGCTAGAGGTGAGAGCGGTCACTAGGACACTGGACTTTCTGACCGGAGTTGCTGGAGTGGGCCATTGGGGCCTTCTCGAGCAACGCAGCCACAGTGGCCTACATCTATCGATAAGGAGGACCGGGCAGCATGTGCCTCAGAGTAGAAGCGGAGGTACTGCTGCAGTGGTCAGAAGAGCATCTTCATGTGCGGTCGGGGGGTGCACATGGCAGGAACAATCAATGTGATGGCGGATTCTCCAGAAACAAGCAGGAAGTCAGCCCTCATATATGGGTGACGTCTGCACAGCCGGAGCCCTTGCAGAAACATCCCCCCCAGCTTTCAAAGAAAGCCTTTGGGAGATGCCTCCATGCATGCGTGGTCCCTTTCTCGCCCAAGGGTGCCATCTTGCTCAGTCTCCTTTTTTCTGCGAGCCCTTCAGACATTTGTCTGGCTTGTCCCCGGAAAAAGTTGATTTTTTTTTCTCTTGGAGTTTCATACTCACCTCCAGTATCGCACCGGTACTCTTCTCGCCACCCGATCTCGTTGAGTTCAGATCTATTTTTGTAGTTTTCATTCTTTCTTTTCCTGGCGTCTTTGTGCCTTTTTCCAACTGGCAGCCCGGAGAGTCTTCGACCTTGGCTATCAGTGGCTTTAAGAAGTGTGTGTGATCAGTGCTCTAAAATTATGTCTTTGACCGACACACACGACTGCCTCAGGCCAGACCACGACCCGGCAGCCTGCAGTCTCTGCAAAAGGATGTGCAGTAAAGCCCTAAAGAGCCGCCAGCAGCTGCACAATAAGTTTTCCCTGTGTCCCCGATGCCTCTGAAAGCCAGGGCCTCATCTGAGGACTCAACTTCTCTGGCAGAACCTCCCAAACCTGAGCCCCATCGTGGGTCCTCAGAAAGGGGGTCTCCCTCGAGGGAACCCAAGAAGAAGAAGAAACCCTCAAAGGCGGTGTCTTTGGATGGTTCTGACCAGCTGGGTGCCCATTCTGGAGTCCAGAATGGTAGCACTGGAGTGCAGTTTGTCTGCCTTCATGGACCAGCAGTGGGCGCTGTTGTCCGGCACGACTGGTTAATCTGCCCCAACCACCGGGCCCTTGACGTCCAAGACATCCTCGGAGGCTGTGCCGATCCTTGAGGTCCTTCAGCCTCAAGTCGATCCTCGGCCAAGGTCGAGATCCGAGTCCTGCTCGATGGGACTGCAGTCATCCCCGGCAAGTATGCTGGGCACCGGTCACGGAGTATCGGGAGCCCTGAGGCCCGCAGAGCAGCCCTCTTACGAGTCCCCCACAGACTACTCCGAGTGGCTCCCCATTACCCATCGCCACCACAGCATCCCATCTGACTCTCCCATCTCGGAGCCTCGATGGCAGTCCCCGCCAGAGGATATGGGCTTCCATGATTTCATCAAGGATATGTCAAAGGCCCTGGCTTTCCCTACCAAGTCGGAGGAGGACACTCGGGCGGATGAGTTGGAAATCCTTCAGTACGAGGCTCCTCCGCGGTAATCACTCACAGTGCCCATCCCTCCCATCCTGGAACAGCTGATGCTCCGAATGTGGGAGACACTGGCTTCGGTACCGGTGTTGAGCAAACTGCTCGACTCGATGTATATCAAGTCCGCCGGAGCCCTGGCTTCCAAAAGTCACAGCTGCTGCACAACTCCATTGTGGTGGAGTCGGCCTTGCATCGGCTGAAAAGCCAGAAGACTGACTCCTCTGTGCCCCTCGGGCAGGGAGGCCCACACTCTGGATGCCCTCAGCAGAAAGTGCTACCAGTGCTCAATGCTCATAGGCCACATCCGGCCTACCAGCTGTACATGGGCATGTACCTGAGAGACCTGGCGTAGGAACTTGCCAGGTTCTCAGCTGGTCTCTCCGAGGACCCCTTGCAGCGATTCAAGGACCTGACCAAGGCAGTCTGTGAGTGCTCCAAATTCATGTCTCGAGCAGCCTATGACGGGTTCAAATCAGCGGCTCAAGTAGTGGCGGCGGGCATCGATGCATGGCGCCAAACTTGGCTACAGTTGTCCAACCTTGAGCAGTGGGTTCAGGACTAATTGGTCGATTTCCCATGCCAAGGAGAGAACCTCTTTGGAAAACCCATGACCAACAAGGCTGCTGAGCTGGAGACCAAGTTCATTTCGAGGACCAGGGAGTTTTTGATTCCTTGAGCATAGTCTATCTACCTCAAGGAGATTAGCAGCCCACAGGGGAACATCTGGCCCTCTATGCCCAGAGGTGGTTGACCATCGACTCCTGGGCTTTTCGGTTAGTCAGGGAGGATTACCTCCTCCACCTGACTCAGACATGTCCCCCTTATTTCCCGGGAGAGCCCCTTAAGTTTCCCCTCCACCGGGGCCTTCTACTGAAAGAGTTGGCAGGTCTTCTTGAGGTGGAACCGGTGCCCCACCATCTTAAGGGCAAGGGGTTCTACTCGTGTCAAAAAGGACAGGGGGCCTGAGGCCCATCCTCGATCTGTGCAACCCCAACAAATTCATGGTGATGGAGAAGTTCAAGATGCTCTCCCTTGGAACATTGCTACCATACCTCCAGCAGGGAGATTGGCTATGCTCAGACCTCAAGGATGCTTATACTCACATCCTCATTCACCCCATCCACAGGCAGTACCTGTGGTTCATAGTGGGGGGCAGGCATTTTCAGTACAGGGTGCTCCCCTTCGGCTTGGTCTCAGCCCCAAGAGTCTTCACAAAATGCTTGGCAGTCGTGGCCGCCTTCCTCCACCTCCAGGGGGTCTTTGTCTTCCCCTACCTGGATGACTGGCTCATAAAGGGAGGCACGGCAGGCCACCGCCTGCACCATCCAGGTCCTGCAATACTTGGGGTTTGTCATAAACTACCCCAAGTCTCAGTGTCTGGAGTTCATCAGGACTCTCCAGTCGAAGGCCTTCTCCAGGACCAAGCAGGAAGTCAGTCCTCACATATGGGTGACGTCGGCGCCGACAGAGCCCTTGTGCGGAGCATTTCCCTAGCTTTCAAAGAAAGCCTTTGGGAATGCAGCCCGCATGCGCTGTCCCCTTCCCGCCCAAGGGTGCCATCTTGCTCAGTCATCTTTTTTCCGCGGAGCCCGACGGACGTGTGTCGTTGTCACCCGGTAAGTTGATTTTTTTCCTGCGTGGATTTGTGTTTTTTGCCCGGTTCGACGCCGGTTCCCCTTTCTGCCTGGGCCCAGTACACCGGTATCGAGCCCGGAGCTAAGTTTTTCGTTTTTTGTCCTTCGTGACTAGCGTTCACGCTTTTTTTTTTCTCTTTTTCACTGACAGTCCGGTCTTTTGACCTTGCAGGGGCCCTTTATCCCCCGATGGCTGCCAGCGGGTTCAAGAAGTGTGATCGGTGTAAGAAGCTCATGTCTCTCACTGACACACATGACTGCTGCCTCCGGTGCCTCGGGCCCGGCCATGACCCGGTGGTCTGTGTCCCGTGCAGCAAAATGTCCTCCAAGGCGCTGAGGAGCCATCAACATCAGTGTGAAAGACTTTTTTCTGACTCCACGTCCGGCCGTGCCCGGACTTCGTCAGAGGCCTCGACATCTCGGGAGTCCGACCCTGAGCACCGTTGAGGCTCCTCTGAAAGGGGGTCTTCTTCGAGGGAACACAGAAGGAAGAAGAAACCCACGAGGACAGCACCGGTGGACGCTCTTGGCTGCTCAAAGGCCAGGTTGCATAGCCCCGACTGCCGTCCCGGGTCCTCGGAGTTGGAGAGGCCTGTCAAGTTGCCTCGAGTGGAGCCGGAGTCCCCGAGTCACGTGAGTGCTGTTGTCCTCGTAGACTCCCCTCCGGGGGAGCCTACATCGGGCCCGAGTCGGGGGCTGCTGAGTCTCCTCAGCTGAGTCTCAGGTTGACGGCTTTGGAGAGCAGCTTGGCTGCCCTCATGGAGCAGTAGTGGGTACTGTTCGCCGGTTTGACCGGTGCATCTGCCCCGACCACCGGGACCTCGACATCCAAGTCGACCCTGGAGGCCGAGCCAATCCTCGAGTCAATGCGGTCTCAAGTCGATCCTCGGCCAAGGTCCCCCTCGGCCTCCTGCTTGGGGCCGAGGTCGATGACGCCGGTGCCCTCGGCGTCAGGGCAGATGGCATCGGCGCCCACCCAGCCGGAGCCACTCGATACCTCCTTGGAGGGGTCAGAGTGGGAGACGGAGGACGAGGAGTCCCCGGATACTTTCCAGAGATGGTGCGTCCCATCGGAATCACCAGAGTCCGAGCCTCGGAGACGGTCCCCACCGGAGGATACCCGATTCTCGGACTTCGTGCGTGACATGGCCAAAGCCCTGGCCTTCCCCGCGGATCCCGAGGAGGAGCCTCAAGCCAAAGAGCTCGAGGCCCTCCAGTATGACTCTCCGCCTAAGGAGGCCTTTACTGTACCGGTTCTTCCGATGCTGGAACGGCTGCTCTTTCACATGTGGGAGGCACCGGCCTCGGCGCCGGTTCTCAGCAAATGGGTCAGTTCCATTTATCGAGTCCATAAGAGCCCTGGGTTCCAGAAGGCACAGCTACCGCACCACTCTATGGTTGTGGAATCGGCCATGCATCGTCTGAAGAGTCAGAAGATGCACTCCTCGGTGCCCCCCGGCCGGGAGGCCCGGAACCTGGATGCCCTCGCTAGAAAGTGCTTCCAGGGCTCTATGCTGGCGTGCCTTGTCCAGACTTACCAGCTGTACATGGGCATGTACCTTCGGGACCTGGCAAAGGAGATTGCCGGGTTCTCAGCTGGCCTCTCCGAGGAACCTTTGCAGAGGTTTCAGTCTTTGTCACCTGAGATTAGAGAGTGCTCAAAGTTTATCTCTCGAGCAGCCTATGATGGCTTCAAGGTTTCGGCCCGAGTAGCCACGGCCGGCATCGATGCATGCCGTCAGGCCTGGCTACAGTCATCAGACCTCGAGCCATGGGTTCAGGATAAGTTGGTCGATGTCCCCTGCCGAGGTGAGAACCTTTTTGGCAAACCCATGGCTGAAAAGGCTGCAGAACTCGAGTCTGAGACTCTCTCCAGGACAAGGCTGTCCAGGAAAACCTCTGCCCCTTCTCAGAAGAAGGGCTCGGGGAAAAAGCCCTTTTACCCAAGGAAGGCTACTGCCTACAAATTCTACCCTCATTTTCAGGCCTCTGCAGCTCCCCATCAGGGTCAGCAGGCCAAGGGGCAGGGACATGGGCCCTGTAGGCAGAAAACCCCCAAGCCATCAGCTCCGGCTCCTGCACAGCAGGGAGCGGGGTTTTGACTCCCATTGCATAGCCTCTCCTCCTCATCTGGCTCCTCTCAGCACAGAAGGCCAGCTGACACTGTATGCCCACAGGTGATCAGCCATAACAGGGGATACCTGGGTACTGAGCATAGTCCAAAGTGGCTATTTGCTCCATTTCAACCAGTTAGCCCCCTCCTATTTTCCAGGGGAGCCTCCAAGACTCCCTCTTCACAAGAACCTCCTCCTTCAGGAGTTGGCAAGTCTTCTAAAGGAGCAGGCGGTAGAACCGATGCCTCACCACCTGAGAGGCCAAGGCTTCTATTCAAGGTACTTTCTGGTACCAAAAAGGACAGGAGGCCTCAGGCCCATTCTAGACTTGCAAAATCTCAACAAGTTCCTGGAGAGGGGAAAGTTCAAGATGCTTACCCTTGGGATACTGCTGCCCTATCTCCAGCAGGGAGATTGGCTATGCTCCTTAGACCTAAAGGATGCTTATACTCACATCCTTATTCATTCAGACCACAGACAATATCTCAGATTTGTAGTGGGAGGAAATCATTTGCAATACAGAGTACTTCCCTTTGGCCTCACCTCCGCCCCCAGGGTTTTCACCAAGTGCCTGGCAGTGGTGGCGGCCTATCTCAGAAACCAGGGCATCTTTGTCTTTCCATACCTGGACGACTGGCCAGGCCACCCTTCGCACTGTTTCTCTTCAGCATCTAGGCTTCGTGGTAAACTTCGCAAAGTCCACTTTGCTCCCCTCACAGAACATGGAGTTCATAGGGGCAAGATTAGATACCCTCCAGGTGAAGGCTGCTTTGCCTGAGGACAGGGCCTGCACATGCGACCTGCTCAGTGGTGCCTCAGAGCTCAGTTGGGTGCAAGCCACAGGCGACTTGAAAGACAAGATAAGGGTGTCCAAACTGCTGACAGTCTCCCTACGGTGGTGGCTGCATCTCCCAAACCTGGTCCAGGGGGTGCCTTTTCAGGCGCCTCCCCATACACAGGTGCTGACAACCGATGCTTCCCTTCAGGGCTGGGGTGCACATTGCCAAGGGACTTGCACTCAGGGCCTCTGGTCTCTTGGGGAGTCCACACAGCAGATCAATCTACTGGAGTTGAGAGCTATCCGCTTAGCTCTACAGACTTTCTATCATGTCCTCTCTCACCAGTCTGTCTTAGTCCAGACAGACAATCAAGTGGCAATGTTCTACGTGAACAAGCAAGGGGGCACAGGCTCCAAACTTCTGTGTCAGGAGGCACGGGCCCTGTGCTCCTGGGCAATCGAACACAACATGTTTCTCAAGGCAGTTTATCTGCCTGGCCAGGAAAATTGCCTGGCAGACAGATTGAGAGCAGGATTCTACAGCCTCACGAATGGCAGTTGAATCCTCTGGTGGTCCAAGGGATCTTTCTAAGATGGGGGTCTTCCAGTCATCGATCTCTTTGCCAGTCCACTGAACCGTCAGCTACCCAGGTTCTGTTCCAGACAACCGCATCCTCTGCGAGTAGCAGCAGACGCGTTTCTAATCTCTTGGTCTACGGGCCTACTGTATGCATATCCTCCCACGCCTCTAGTGTCCCAAACCTTGTTCAAGGTTCTTCAGGACAAGGCCTCAGTGATTCTGGTAGCCCCCAGATGGCCGAGGCAGCCATGGTTTCCACTCCTTCTGCAGTTGGCGGTGGACACTCCACTCCCTCTGGGGGTGCATCACGATCTCCTATCTCAGGACCAGGGATCTCTCCTGCACCCCAACCTCAAATCCCTCAATCTGATGGCCTGGCTGCTGAAAGGGTAGTTCTAGCCCCCTTACTTCTTCCTAAGGAGGTGGAAGAGGTGGTTTTGGCCTCTAGGAGGCAATCCACCTGGAAATCTTATGCCCTCAAGTGGTGTAGGTTCTCCACCTGGTGTGCTCAGCGCCAGGAGGATCCTTTTTCGTGCCTGGTTCCAGTGGTGCTGCAATACCTGCTCCACCTCTCAGACCTAGGCCTTAAATCCAACTCTTTTCGGGTCCACCTCAGTGCTCTATCGGCACACCACTCACAGGTGTAGAGGGCTAATCTCTGTCGGGCCACCCCTTGGTGTCCCACTTCCTCAGAAGCCTGCTTTTGCTCAAGCCTCCGATCCATCCACCAGCCACTGAGTGGGATTTGAATGTGGTCTTGCAGCAACTTACTTGCCCACCGTTTGAGCCAATGGCTACCTGTCATTTTATGCTTCCTTTCCTGGAAGACATTGTTCTTAGTGGCTCTTACCTCGGCCAGGCATGTGAGTGAACTACAAGCTCTGGTTTTTGATAGACCGTACACACGGTTCTATAAAAACAAGGTGGTCTTGCGGACTCACCCTAAGTTCCTTCCGAAGGTTGTCTCCTCCTTCCACCTCAATCAGGAGGTGGTTCTTCCAACATTCTTCCCCCAGCCGCATGCCAGCCGGGCTGAAACAGCCCTGCATACCCTGGACTGTAGAAGGGCGTTGTCCTTTTACATAGACCCTACGCAGGGGCATTGAAGGGCTGCTCAGCTCTTCGTATCTTTTGACCCTAATAAACAGGTTGCCTGTCTCCAAGCGTACGTTGTCCCTTTGGGTAGTGGATTGTATTGCCTGGGTGTACAGGGCAGCCAGCCTCTCCTTGCAGGGTCGAGTCACGGCCCACCGTGTCAGGGCGAAGCCGCGTCAGTAGCCCTCCTCTGTTCCGTTGGCAGATATCTGCCGGGCCGCTACTTGGTCTTCAAGCCAGACTTTTACGGCTCACTACTGCCTCGAGAGGGAGTCCCGTAGGGACAGTGCTTTTGGACAGGCAGTACTCCGTAATCTCTTTGAGGTTTAGGCAACTCCTACCCTCCGGCCCTTGTGTTGTTGGGCTACCGTACGGGGGGGCGTTCTCAGAAAGGATTCTTTCACGGATGCTGACGCTCTAGAGGGAGCTTATTTTTCAGCTTGGGTTCTCCGTAGCCTGTAGCTGGGGAGTCCCATATGTGAGGACTGACTTCCTGCTTGGTCCTGGAGAAAGAGTAGTTACTCACCTGTAATAGGTGTTCTCCAGGAGCAGCAGGAATCGGTCCTCACAACCCCCTCCCTCCTCCCCTTGGAGTTGCAGCCATATGATTCATTTTGGTTTTTTTCTTTCTTTTAGCTATGTCATCAGACTGAGCAGGATGGCACCCTTGGGCGGGAAGGGGACCGCGCATGCGCGCTGCATTCCCAAAGGCTTTCTTTGAAAGCTGGGGAAATGCTCCGCATGAGGGCTCCGTCGGTGCCGACGTCACCCATATGTGAGGACTGATTCCTGCTGCTCCTGGAGAACACCTGTTACAGGTGAGTAACTACTCTTTCTTGCCCAGGGACCCAGCCGACCGTCTCGGGATGCTGGGATGGGACACACAGTACTGTCCCTCGGTGCCCACTCGGCATCTTCTGCACCTCCTTGGGCACATGGCCTCCACGGTCCATGTCACCCCATGCTCACCTCCACATGAGGGCAGGGCAACAGTGTCTCCGGGACCCATGGTCTCAGGCCACAGGTTGCCTCCGAGACAGTCTCGGTAACCCGCCAACTGGCAGGACGCCCTGATCTGGTAGCAATCTCTCCAGCATCTTGAGGCGGGCATGCCTTTTCAGGCCCCGAGCCCCTCAAGGATCCTCACCACGGATGCCTCCCTGTTTAGCTGGGGAGCCCACTGCAGGGAGCTCCGCACTCAGGGAAACTGGTCACCGGATGAGAGTACCCAACAGATCAACCTTCTGGAGCTACGAGCCATATACTTAGCCCTGCGAGTCTTCTGCCACCACCTGCATCACCAGCCAGTGCTGGTCCAACCAGGTGGCGATGTTCTACGTGAACAAACGGGGGCATGGGGTCTTGTACCCTTTGTCAGGAGGCACTGGTCCTCTGCTCATACGCAATCCTCCTGCGGTCCATTGTACCTACCAGGCCAGGATAACCTTCTGGCCGACAGGCTGAGCAGAGTCCTCCAGCTGCACGAGTGGCAGATGGACCCCTGGGTAGTCAGTCGGCTTTTCCAGATCTGTTTGCCAACATAGACAGCTTCCAGTTGCCCCGCTTCTGTTCCCGACAGATCCACCCCTCCAGGGTGGCAGTGGATGCGTTCCTTGTCTCATGGTCAGAAGGCCTCATATACGCCTTCCCTCCCATGCTGCTGATTGTAAAGACCTTGTTCAGGATCCTCTGCGATAGGACATCACTCATCCTGATAGCTCTTTGGTGGCCCAGGCAACTGTGGTTCCTGCTGCTCCTCCGGTTGATGGTGGAGACCCCCATCCCCTTGGGGACCTCTCTGGGACTCCTATCTCAGGAGGGGTTTCTCTTCTGCACCCCAACCTGGGGTCCCTGTCGCTGACAGCATGGCTGTTGAGAGGGTGATTCTGCCCCTTTCAACCTTTTGGTTGAGATGGAGGAGATTCTGTTGGCCTCATGCAAGGCCTCTACTAGGAAAGCTTACACCCTCAAATGGTGCAGATTCTCGGCTTGGTGCACCGAGCATGGGGCTAACCCATTCTTCTGCCTGGTGGGGTTGGTGTTACAGTACCACCTTCACCTCTCTCAATCTGGGCTCAAGTCTAACTCCGTCTGAGTGCACCTTAGTGCCTTAGCGGTGCACCACCATCCAGTGGATGGCAGGCTCCTCTCGGTCCAGCCTTTGGTGACCTGTTTTCTTTGGGTCCTGCTCTTAACGAAGCCCCCAGTTCGCCCTCCTGCAACCGAATGGGACCTCAACGTAGTGTTGGGGCAGCTCACTTGCCCACCTTCGAGCCTCTGGCTACATACCACCTTTGCTACCTCTCTTGGAAGGTGGCTTTACTGGTTGCACTCATCTCTGCTCGCAGAGTTAGCGAGCTTCAGGCCCTTGTGGCAGAGGCACCTTATACCACATTCTACAAAAACAGAGCGGGCGGAGATGGTCCTTCACACCTTGGACTGTAAGAGGGCTTTGTCCTTCTATATCCAACACACTCAGGGCCACTGCATCTCGGCAAACTTGCACTCTGTCCGATGGTGGACATCTGCCGGGCCGCCACCTGCTCTTCAGTCCATACCTTCGCATCCCATTACTGCCTGGAAAGAGAGTCCCGATGGGACAGTGCCTTTGGCCAGGCTGTGCTCCTTAACCTTTTTGGGGCTTAGGCAACTCCTACCCTCTGACCCTTCTGTGTTTAGGCTTCCGGAGTGCTGGTTTCATCAGACACAGGGGTCCTACTGTGGTCTGTGGACACGGACTCATTTGCTGCTGCTTACGGCTCCCCGTGAGACAGCCCCTATTTTTGCTATTGGCTTTCGGTAGCCTGTAGTGGGGGAGTCCCATATCTGAGGACTGACTTCCTGCTTGTTCCCAGAGAAAGCGTAGTTACTCACCTGTAACAGGTGTTTAGGGACAGCAAGAATCAATCCTCACAACCCTCCCTCCTCCCCTTGGAGTTGCTCCTTTTCCATCTTGTTTTTGCCATCTTTTAGCTATGTCATCTGACTGAGCAAGATGGCACCCTTGGGCGGGAAGGAGATCGCGCATGTGTGATGGCATCTCCCAAAGACTTTCTTTGAAAGCTAGGCTCCGTCGGTGCCGATGTCATCCATATGTGAGGACAGATTCCTGTTGTCCCCGAAGAATAACTGTTACAGGTGAGTAACTATGCTTTTTTGAGTCAGATACAGAGGGACCCTGGAGAATGGTCCCTCGGCCAAGTGGTCTTCTAGCAGATGGGACACACCAGTCCTGGACCCCTTGGCGACATGTGCATTGGCCCAAAAGTGCACAGATTTGCAGCAGGAGAAGAGTGAGGATGTCAGAAGGCCTCAATGCCCTTGTGCAGCAGTGGTCCGCGGAAGGCCTCCTATGTGTGTTTTCAGCCATGGACGTTTCTAGTCCAGATAGTGCAGGGGATCGAGTCTCACAGGGGTTCGTCATCCTGATTGCCCCAGACTGGCCGAGTTGCCCAGGGTATGCTGACCGGGTGCAGTTCTGGGCGAATCGACTGTGGCAGCAGTCCCGGGTGGAACAATTCTCACTGGCAGCCTGGCTCTTGAGAGAGCTCAGTTGAGAGGGCGCCTATGCAGGGCCAGCTATTGCAACATTGCTGAGGACCAGGAAGAGGTCCTCCTAGTCATTCTTTATACGGATTTGGAGCATGTTTGAGGCCTGGTGCACAGAGAAGACTTGTCAGCTGTTCTCTAGGATAGTGCCAGTTGGGTTAGCCGTTCTGCAGTCAGGTACTGCGAAGGGTTTTCACTGCTAATTCCTTGAAGGTACAGGTAACTTCCAAAGGAGTAGAGGAGTAGCCTAATGGTTAGAGCAAAAACCTACTACCCAGGAGCTCTGGGTTCAGTTCTCACTGGTGTGGCCTTGGGCAAATCACTTTACCCTTTACATTTCTTAGAAGGGCAGGCTTCAAGGAGTATCCTTGGGCGTGCACCCAAAGGTGGTCTGGTTCTTGTAAGCAGTTAAGCATCTCTGCCGCTGATTCGGTCCTTTGTCCCTTCATGGGAGCTTAATCTGGCGCTGATGGCACTGGCAGAGAGCGTTGGGATTTTTGGACCAGTTTTTCCCGAATATATTTGGCTCTTAAGGCAGTGCTTCGGGGGGCAATTCGCTTGGCCCGGGAAAAGGTTCGGAGCTGCAGACTTTCTCTAGAGGGGGAAGTCCTATCCATCTCGAGGGAGAAGGTAGTATTCAGGCCAGCCTCTTTCTGTTTTGCCAAAGGAGATATCCATGTTTCACTTGAATCAGTCAGTCTGCCTGCCAGTGCTCTCAGAGGAGTGGGGAGGAAACACGAATCCGCACTTGTCCCTTGGATGTACGAAGAGTATTGCGCCATGATTTCATTATACAGTTCCCGGTTAGGAAATTGGTTCGGTTGTTTGTTTTGGTTGCAGACCCGCGCAAGGGCAAGGCGGCAGCCAGTTTCCACTTCCAGGTGGATTAGCGAGGCTATTGACTTGGCATACGGGTTAAGGGAGAGAAAGGGCCAGCAAGATTGCAGGTGCAGTCAGCCAGGGCTCAGGCATTTTCGTGGACAGAGTATTCTGTGGTACCCCCGGTGAGAGGTGTAGGGAAGTCGTCAGATATGTCCTGCAGGTCTTTGCAAGATGTTTTGGGATAGTTGCACAGGCAACAGGAGTCAGCAAATTGGAGCGGCGGTGTTTCAGGCCAGAATCACAGGTCCCTCCTATTGATAGAACTGCTCTGTTACATCCCAGAAGTGTGGGACTGGACTGGAGGGACGATAAGGAAAGTGAAATCAGACCTTACCTGCTAATTGTTGTTTCTTGAGTAACTCCAGTCCAGTCCCGGATCCCACCCTATAGATTGGAAAAGAGATCAGTCCCCGACTCCGGTCCTGACGAAGTGTATCAGGAGAATTGTATTCTTCAGGAAGTTGAGGGGATTGGAGATCCTGAGGGATGCAATGAGGTCCTGGCGGTAGTGCAGTCCCTTTGTCTGTTGTTTTTTACGAGCAAAGTATATGGTAGCCTAGTGGTTGGGGCAAGGTACTTCAGGCCGGAAGGTCAGGGGTTCAAATCCCACAAGAGGACAGCAACCTTGGGCCGGAAGGACTGGGGTTTCTAGTCCCACAGATGCTCCTTGTGGTCTTGGGCAAGCCACTTAACCCTCCATTGCCCATGTTCCCTGTAAGTATTAGTGTATGTGTCTCATATCCCCTCGTGTTAAATGTATCCCCCAACCGCTTTGACCCGGTGAAAAGCGGGATATAAATGCAGCTAAATAAAATAAATAAATAAATGACTGAAGTGGCATTTAAAGGTGTGGAAGAATTAAAGGAAATATCGATACATTGGGAAGATGTATTACAACTATTAGATAAACTGAAGAGTAGCAAATCACCTGGGCCAGATGGTATACATCCAAGGGTGTTGAAAGAACTGAAATATGAGATTGCAGACCTATTAGTAATCTGTGAACTATCATTAAAATCATCTCTAATACCTAAAGATTGGCGGATCGCCAATGTAACACCAATTTTTAAAAAGGGTTCGAGGGGTGATCCGGGAAACTACAGACCGGTGAGCCTCACGTCAGTACCGGGAAAAATGGTAGAAACCATCATAAAGAATAAAATTACTCAGCATGTAGATAGTCATGGCCTAATGGGAGACAGCCAACATGGCTTTAGACAAGGAAGATCTTGTCTTACTAATCTGTTATGTTTTTTTGAAAGTATGAATAAACAGGTGGACAAAGGTGAGTCGGTTGATATAGTGTATCTGGACTTTCAGAAAGCCTTTGACAAGGTCCCTCATCAGAGACTTTTGGCAAAACTAAAGAGTCATGGGATAGGAGGCAGTGTACTACTGTGGATCAAGAACTGGTTAAAAGATAGAAAGCAGAGGGTTGGGCTAAATGGCCAATTTTCCCAATGGAGAAAGGTGAATAGTGGTGTACCTCAGGGATCTGTGCTGGATCCGCTGCTTTTTGACATATTCATAAATGACCTGGAAAGTGGAATAACAAGTGAGGTTATCAAATTTGCAGATGAGACAAAACTATTTAAAGTTGTTAAAACCCAAGAGGATTGTGGAAAATTGCAAGAGGATCTTGATAAATTGGAAGACTGGGCATCAAAATGGCAGATGAAATTTAATGTGGACAAGTGCAAAGTTATGCACCTAGGGAAAACCAACCCAAACTATGGTTACACGATGCAAGGTTCCACATTAGGAACCACTACCCAGGAAAAAGATTTAGGCGTCGTCGTAGATAACATGTTAAAACCCTCGGCCCAGTGTGCAGCGGCAGCCAAGAGAGCAAATAGAATGCTAGGTATCATAAGGAAAGGAATGGAAAATAAAACAAAAGATATTATAATGCCTCTATACCATTCCATGGTGAGACCGCACCTTGAATATTGTGTCTTCTCCAGACACATCTAATACCCCAGGATTGAATGACAAGCATATTAGATGTGTCTGGAGAAGACAGAAAAATCTTAAGGAAATATTAAGCCCTACAGCTTTACGTCTGCCGGAACAAAGGCCAGCCTTGACAGATGCAGGGCATTTTAAATGCATGGGCTGTGATATTTGTTCGGTTACTTTGGAAATAAAGTCGTTTGATTATGAAGGAAAACAATATAAATTATTACATACTACTAATTGCCAGTCCACTTATGTAGTTTATGGAGTTTTTTGTCCCTGCCATCTGTTATACGTAGGGAAAACGGTTAGATCTTTGCAGACACGTATGCGAGAACACCGCAGTAGGTTAAAGTGCCAACGAAGAGAAGCACCCATGGTGGAACATTGCCTTCAGTTTCACCATAATATTTTGGATCTCCGATGTTTTTGCATAGAACAAATAATAAGGGGGATGAGGGGACGCACGAAAGAACAGTTCCTATTGAATCGGGAGCAACGTTGGATTTTTTCGCTTCCTACTGTTTCACCGAAAGGGCTCAATGCTCAAGTGGATTGGCACCTTTGTAGCTGATTTGTAATTAGATTTGTAATTATATGCATGTGTGATCCCTGCCTCAAGAGATGTGGGTATTTAAATGGCAAGAGGCATGGAGTCCGCATGCGCGGCGCCTCTCTGACATCACTAAGAAGGTTTAACACCGGTAGATCATTGGAAGAGTATACCAGAAATTTGGAGGTAACTTATAAATTTAAGAATGATAAGATGGGTCCTTAATGCGGATATCAGTAATAGGAGTTCTTAGAAGGAAAGTAAGCATGTTTCATTTTTTAGTCCGTGCAGAGGTGACGGAGGGAAGAGAAGAGTGAATGCCCTCTCATTAAATTCGACTTCGGCAGCCATTCAACGGGTGTAATTCGATATATGACCCCCCTGAGGAAACATAATGTGAAACGCGGAAGCGCTTTGTGGATACACGTCGGGAGTATCGGGAGCATCGAGAATAATATGGCAGATAAGAACTTTGGTTTTTCATCAGAGGAATAACAGAATTATGCACTGACAAGCACAGAGTTCTCTGGTTACAAGTCGGGAAGTTGTAAAGAGTTAAAGACTGGCATTTTATTATACATTGTTTCCAGAGACTGTGATTGTAGTGGTTGAGACTGAGAAGTTACCATCATACACGGAGAATTAACATTACAATTTATATATTTTTGAAGAAGGTTTTAAAGTTTGTAGCAACACATTTATGAGAGATATGAAAAAATCTTTAAAAAAAAGTATAAAAACGGTTATATAAAAAATATAAAAAAGAAAAAAAGTACCTATAGATTTATATAAAATATTTTTATTAAATTATGGTTAGAGTAATCTTTATGCAATGGAAATAAGGGTCGCTGATGTGAAAAAAGGCTAGTTCAATCCAGCAAGTCTGGCTGATTAAAAGCCTTAATATAAGCTGAGACCCGGTTGCATTTAGAGACCTCTGGCCGTTAAATGCATTAGGATACTAGATAGAACTCAAGGTTAGTAGATTGAGCTGAAAATTATTATTTTCTTTAGGCTACATATGAGGCCTGCACAGTGGTGCCTTCGGACTCAGTGGTCACAGGCCACAGGCAGCCTCAGAGACAGGATAAGGGTGTCCAGACAATTTCTGAACTCCCTCAGCTGGTGGCTGCACCCATCCAATCTACTGCAAGGGGTACCTTTTCAGATTCCTGGCTTCACAGTGGTGGTGACCACGGATGCCTCCCTGCAGGGCTGGGGAGCTCATTGTCTAGGCAAGTGCACCCGGGGCCTGTGGTCTCCCTGGGAAGCCGCACAGCAAATCAATCTCCTGGAACTCAGGGCTATTCGATTAGCCCTCAAGACGTTTTCTCAATCCCTGGCTCATCAGTCTGTCCTAGTTCAAACAGACAACCAAGTAGCCATGTTTTATGTGAACAAGCAGGGCGGAACTGGCTCCAGGCTCCTTTGCCAGGAGGCACAGGACCTTTGCTTGTTTGCTCTCAGACACAACATGCTCCTCAAGGCAGTGTATCTACCTGGCCAGGAGAACTACCTGGCAGACAGGTTGAGCAGGATTCTGCAGCCTCACGAGTGGCAGCTCCATCCTTTGGTGGTTCAGAAGATTTTCCTGAAATGGGGACTTCCATCCATAGATCTCTTTGCCAGTCCTCTGAACAAACAGCTGCCAATGTTCTGCTCCAGGCAACCACATCCTCTGCGGATAGCAGCAGATGCTTTTCTGATTCCCTGGTCTCAGGGCCTACTGTATGCATTTCCTCCCACACCCTTGATGGCCCGAACTCTGTTCAAGATTCTTCAGGACAAGGCCTCGGTCCTTCTGGTGGCTCCCAGGTGGCCGAGACAGCCTTGGTTTCCACTTCTGCTTCAACTGGCGGTGGATCCCCCACTGCCTCTGGGGTTGCAACCCGACCTTCTCTCTCAAGATCAGGGTTCCCTTCTGCACCCCAATCTCAAAGCTCTCAATTTGATGGCATGGAGGCTGCAAGGGTAGTTTTGGCTCCCTGGGGCCTTCCTCAGGAAGTTGAGAAGGTTGTCCTAGCCTCTAGGAAACAGTCCACTAGGAAAACCTATGCTCTTAAATGGAAAAGGTTTTCCGTGTGGTGTCACATACGTACAGAGGATCCTTTCTCCTGTACTGTACCAGTAGTGCTTCAGTACTTACTGCACTTATTAAATCAAGGACTTAAGTCCAACTCTGTTCGGGTCCACCTCTCAGCTCTAGCAGCTCACCACTCACTGGTGGAAGGACATTCTCTGTCAGTTCACCCCTTGGTGTCCCGGTTTCTCAGAGGCTTGCTCTTGCTCAAGCCTCCAATCCGTCGTCCTGCTCCTGAGTGGGAGTTGATTGTGGTCTTGCAGCAACTGATTCGCCCACCTTTTGAGCCGATGGCTACTTGTCCTCTACGCTTCCTGTCCTGGAAGACACTCTTCTTGGTAGCCCTAACCTCGGCTAGGCGAGTGAGTGAGCTTCAGGCCCTGGTCGGTGACAGACCCTACACCAGATTCTATAGGAACAGGGTGGTCCTCAGGACTCATCCAACGTTTCTCCCAAAGGTTGTCTCCTCGTTCCACCTCAACCAGGAGGTGGTTCTTCCAACATTCTTCCCTAGGCCTCATGCAAGCCAGGCTGAAGCAGTTCTGCATACCCTGGACTGTAGGAGGGCCTTATCCTTCTACCTTGACCGTACGCAGGGGCACAGAAGGGCTACTCAGCTCTTCATATCTTTTGACCCTAATAATTTGGGGTTAGCTGTGTCCAAGCGTACCTTGTCCATCTGGGTGGCTGACTGTATCACCTGGGCTTACAGGGCGGCTGACCTTCCTTTGCAGGGTCGGGTCACGGCCCATCGTGTCAGGGCAATGGCTGCCTCAGTGGCTCATCTCCGCTCTGTACCGTTGGTAGACATCTGCAGGGCTGCAACTTGGTCTTCAAGCCAGACCTTTGCGGCCCGTCTGGGAAGGGAGTCCCGTAGGGACAGTGCTTTTGGCCAGGCAGTACTCCGGAATCTTTTTGAGGTTTAGGCAACTCCTGCCCTCCTCCCTCTGTTGGGCTACCGGTTGAGGTTCTGTCAGTGGAAAGCCTTTCTTTGATGCTGAGACTAGAGGGAGTTCTCTTGTTCAGCCTGGGTTCCTGGTAGCCCAGAGCTAGGGAGTCACCCATATGTGAGGACTGACTTCCTGCTTGGTCCTGGAGAAAGAGTAGTTACTCACCTGTAACAGGTGTTTTCCAGGAGCAGCAGGAATCAGTCCTCACAACCCTCCCTCCTCCCCTGGGAGTTGCAGTTGTACATAGTTTATTTTTACATTTTTGTGTGCTGTTTTTAGCTATGTCATTTGACTGAGCAAGATGGCACCTTTAGGCGGGAAGGGAACCGCGCATGCGTGCCTGCATTCCCAAAGGCTTTCTTGGAAAGCTGGGGAAATGCTCCGCAAGGGCTTCATCGACGTCGATGTCACCCATATGTGAGGACTGACTTCCACTGAATCTCATCAGTACCATATGTTAGGCAGTACCTGTTGACACAATTCATCTCAAGTTGTTACTGTTGCATTAAGTGTAATCCCGCCTATTGCTACTGTTGCCTCTATTACGAGTTGCCCTTTCCCACTGCTTCTGTTGGCAAAAGTTTCAATCACCTTGCTTCTGTTGTGCACAAGCTTTACTGCATTTCTATGACAAAAGTCTAGCACTGACACCTACCGTTTCCCAAGATTGCTGCATAAAGCTGCCACCCCCCATAAATACATAAATCACCCAATACAAGCATCATGCAGCTCACTGCACCCTCCATTTCTATCATATTAGCCCTACTGACCTCTTGGGTCCCCACCCTGACCCACGCACTAAACCCCGGTATCAACTACATCCCTATCCTCCACTACAACGCAAGGAGAGGCTTTGAAACCCCTCACCACACAACTACAAAACCTTATACATGCCAGTCACACCTCTTACACATCCCATTACAAAGCCTTAACAAGATCCAATCCGAAAAACGCACTCAACACACCCGCCTTAGATGCGCATTTGCGAATGCCCGATCTATACGATCAAAATGGCCCATAGCCATCGATCTTATATCTCACCACAACCTCGACCTACTAATGATAACTGAAACATGGCTATCTTCCTGCGACAATGTCATCCTCAACCAGATGACACCCCCAGGCTACTCATTCTTCGCTTGTCACAGAGCCAATCAAAGGGGAGGTGGCACTCTATTGCCAAATCCTCACTCCAATTTAGACTGAGTAATACCACAAGTACAACTCACCTAGACACACTCTCCATAACAAATAACACCTGTACCATCAACCTTTTATACCGAGCTCCCACTTCATCTCCAGATGACCTTCCCTCCATAATCAACATTGCTGGTAACCCCACCAACCCACGCACCCTAAACTGGTTAATAGGTGACTTCAATCTGCCATTCCTACATGACTCGCACTCATCAGCCTTCCTCGATGCAATGAACCAACTTGGCTACAACCAACTGATTGATGCTCCCACCCACAACAAAGGAAACAAACTGCTATCACGCTGCTATCACGCTGCTATCAACTCCACTGAGAGTCTGTTGATCTCAATAACACCCATTCCTTGGTCAGATCATAACCTACTTCTCTTTGACATACCCAACATCCACCCCGGCAACAATTGTAAAAATAGTCAACATACCCTTAGAAACACGATAGCACGCTATCAACCTTTTGATAAGAATGAAGTCCTTGAGAAGATCTTGCCTCTCTTCACCAATACCTCTACAGACCCTGACGATCTTTTAAACTAGATAATAGGGGAAAGCCGACAGTCGCCCAAGAGCGCATGGTTCGGAAGAATGTATCCTTGAAGGATACTACAAAAAGCAGAGAGGTTCCAAAAAAGAGTAAAGTAGCCCAAATGCCCTCGAGTATGGAGCAGACAGAGCTTAAAGATCCCAAATTACCCATGTCTACCAATAGCCAAATTAATATGAATAAAATACAGTCTCTAAAATGCTTGTATGCAAATGCTAGAAGTCTAGAAAACAAGATGGGAGAGTTAGAATATATAGCACTAAACGAGAGGTTAGATATGATTGGAATATCAGAGACATGGTGGAAGGAGGACAACCAGTGGGACACTGTGATACCTGGGTACAAACTATATCGTAATGATAGAGCTGATCAAATTGGTGGAGGGGTTGCGCTCTATGTTAGAGAGGGCATTGAGTCAGAAAGGATTAAAGTTTTGCAAGAAACAAAATTTGCTGTAGAATCTCTATGGATTGAAATTCCATGTAAAAAGGGGAAGGCGATGGCAGTGGGGGTGTACTATCGTCCGCCTGGCCAGAATGAACAAATGGATGATGAAATGCTCAAAGAAATCAAGGAAGCTAGCAAAAGTTACAGTGCAGTAATAATAATGGGTGATTTCAATTACCCCGGCATCGACTGGGTCAGTGTCACAACAGGACATGCTAGGGAGATAAAGTTCCTAGATGAAATAAATGACTGCTTCTTGGAGCAGCTGGTTCATGAACCGACCAGAGGGGAAGCAATATTAGACCTAGTCCTTAGTGGAACACCAGATGTAGTGCAAGAGATAAGGGTGTTGGGGCCACTTGGCAATAGTGATCATAGTATGATCGCCTTTGATTTAATTAGTGGAGGAGGGATAGTAAGGAAATCCACAGTACTACCTTTTAACTTTCGAAAGGGAGACTATGATAAAATGAGGAAAACAGTTAAGAAAAAACTAAAAGGAGCAGTTGCAAAGGTTAAAGACGTACATCAAGCTTGGGTGTTGTTGAAAAATACTATCTTGGAAGCCCAGACCAGCTGTATTCCACGTTTTAAGAAAAGTGGAAGGAAGTCCAAAAAACTGCCAGCATGGTTTAAAGTTGAGGTCAGAGAGGCTGTTGTTGCCAAAAAAGCATCTTTCAGGAAATGGAAAAAAGAGCCAAACGATGAAACCTGGAAACAGCACAAGCACTGGCAAGTCAAATGCAAGGCATTGATAAGGCAGGCAAAGAGAGAATTTGAGAAGAAGCTTGCTGCGGAAGCAAAAACGCGAAAATAAAGACCTTTTCAAGTACATTCGTAGCAAAAAACCTGTGAGAGAGTCAGTTGATCCATTAGATGATAAAGGGGTTAAAGGAGCACTAAGAGGCGACAAGGCGATAGCGGAGAGACTGAATGAATTCTTTGCTTCGGTCTTTACTGAGGAAGATGTAGGGATGTTACCCATGACTGAAGTGGTATTTAAAGGTGTGGAAGAATTGAAGGAAATATCGATACATCGGGAAGATGTCTTACAACTATTAGATAAACTGAAGAGTAGCAAATCACCTGGGCCGGATGGTATACATCCAAGGGTGTTGAAAGAACTGAAATTTGAGATTGCAGACCTGCTATCAGTAATCTGTGAACTATCATTAAAATCATCTCTAATACCTGAGGATTGGAGGATCGCTAATGTAACACCAATTTTTAAAAAGGGTTCGAGGGGTGATCCGGGAAACTACAGACCGGTGAGCCTGACATCAGTACCGGGAAAAATGGTAGAAACCATCATAAAGAATAAAATTACTCAGCATGTAGATAGTCACGACCTAATGGGAGACAGCCAACATGGCTTTAGACAAGGAAGATCGTGTCTTACTAATCTGTTATGTTTTTTTGAAGGAGTGAATAAACAGGTGGACAAAGGTGAGTCGGTTGATATTGTGTATCTGGACTTTCAGAAAGCCTTTGACAAGGTCCCTCATGAGAGACTTTTGGCAAAACTAAAGAGTCATGGGATAGGAGGCAGTGTACTATTGTGGATCAGGAACTGGTTAAAAGATAGAAAGCAGAGGGTAGGGCTAAATGGCCAATTTTCCCAATGGAGAAAGGTGAATAGTGGTGTACCCCAGGGATCTGTGCTGGGTCCGCTGCTTTTTGACATATTCATAAATGACCTGGAAAGTGGAATAACGAGTGAGGTTATCAAATTTGCAGATGACACAAAACTATTTAAAGTTGTTAAAACCCAGGAGGATTGTGGAAAATTGCAAGAGGATCTTGATAAATTGGAAGACTGGGCATCAAAATGGCAGATGAAATTTAATGTGGAGAAGTGCAAGGTTATGCACCTAGGGAAGAACAACCCAAACTATGGTTACACGATGCAAGGTTCCACGGTAGGAACCACCACCCAGGAAAAAGATTTAGGCGTCATTGTGGATACCATGTTAAAACCCTCGGCCCAGTGTGCAGCGGCGGCCAAGAGAGCAAATAGAATGCTAGGTATGATAAGGAAAGGAATGGAAAATAAAACAAAAGATATTATAATGCCTCTATATCGTTCCATGGTGAGACCGCACCTTGAATATTGTGTGCAATTCTGGTCGCCGTATCTTAAAAAGGATATAGCGATTTTAGAAAAGGTTCAGAGAAGAGCCACCAAAATGGTAAAGGGGATGGAAGGTTACTCCTATGAAGAAAGGCTAAAAAGGTTGGGGCTCTTTAACCTGGAAAAGAGACGGCTGAGGGGAGATATGATAGAAGTCTATAAATTAATGAACGGAGTGGAACGGGTAAACGTAGATCGATTGTTTACCTTATCAGAATATAGAAAGACTAGGGGACATGCAATGAAGCTACAGGGTAAACTATTTAAGACTAATAAAAGAAAATATTTTTTCACTCAACGTGAAATTGTTACCGGAGGTTGTAGTAAAGGCTGTTAGTGTAGCTGGGTTTAAAAAAGGTTTGGACAAGTTCCTGGAGGAAAGGTCCATAAACCATTATTAAGAAGGGACCCAGGATATCAATGCTTGAACCAATACAAGCATTGTGGAACCTGTGTCCCTTGGGGAAACTGCTAGGTACGTATGACCTAGATTGGCCACTGTTGGAAACAGAATACTGGGCTTGATGGACCTTGGTCTGACCCAGTATGGCATATCTTATGTTCTTATGATCTAGTATCGAACTGGAACGATGCTTTCAAGGAGGCTGCACACCTACCAGCCAACACCAAGAGACAATCAAAACGCGAGCATGCACCTTGGTACTCCCAAGATATACGAAAGTCTCTAATCCAGCTCCGCAAACTTGAAAGACATTGGCGCCGCTCACGGACATCTGAGGCTCTATGCGCATACTCTGCACACCTACAAGCTCACAGACAGATGACAATGGAAAAGAGAAAACACCACCACTCTGAAACTTTGAAAAGATCCATGAACAGGCCCCGTGACCTATTCTCCATTGTGAAAACCCTCACAGGCGACTCTACCCCTCCCCAAGACCAAATGCCTCACCCACAAATCTACTCAAACTACCTTCAGTCAAAAATCATCCAAACCAACATTAACGCCTCCCCCACACCCCCCATCCCTGCAGACATCATCCCGCAACCAACTGTGCTGTCACAATTCCACGAGGTCTCTACCAAACAAATCGAAGAAATCGTCTCTTCTATTAACCTTACCACAGCACCTAATGACCCCTGTCCCTCCAGCTGGATCAAAGAATTGCGATCTACCCTCAGCCCAACCATAAGCAGGATCCTAAACCAATCCTTTACAACAGGTTCCTTCCCACAAAGCCTCAAATTCACATCAATCCGCCCACTGCTAAAAAACTGCAAACTTGACCCATCCAAAGTCGAGTCATTCAGACCCATCTCAAGCATCCCTCTGCTGGCAAAAATTATAGAGAAGGTAGTTCAACTACAAATTCAACAGCACATCGACACTGAAGCACCACTGGACCATTCACAACATGGATTCAGAGAAGCACATGGTATAGAAACCATCCTTACTACCTTATTCAACAACCTAGTCATGGGAATTGATGATCTACACCAAGGATTCATCCTTATTTTCATGGATATTGCGGCCGCGTTTGATTCTGTGAACCACAAGACACTATTACTCCGCCTCAGAGACAAAGGTATACAAGATCTGGCCTTAGCATGGTGCAGGTCATATTTGAGCGACAGGCCACAAGAAGTCAGAGTAGGATCCACTACATCTGACCCATTCATACTCAAACAAGGAGTCCCCCAAGGTTCGTCCCTTTCATCTCTCATGTTTAATATATATATGCAACCCATCTGCGACCTGATCCGCTCGTTCAACATTCAGTGCTTAGCATATGCAGATGATATCCTGATGTACTCATCCTTTAAGCTTGACCAACCGGATTTCTCAGCAATAACAAAATGCTTCGATGCAGTTTCCGAATGGCTCCTCTCCCAAAACTTACGCATTAATCACAGCAAGACCGATGTCCTTTTTGTCACTCGAAATCAGAAGTTCATACCACCGCCATCCCTTCGAGTCAACAACTTCGACCTCACAGTCAAACCTACCATCCGGTACTTGGGCATCATTCTTGATCAAAAGCTGGACATGTCACCGCATATCAAGAATATCACTAAATCTATCTACCACAAGATACGGTCAGTACGCCACCTTCGACCACTACTTGACCCTTCTGATTTCCGCTCCATATTCCAAGCACTGGTAACCCCCCACCTTGACTTTGCCAACATTATCCTCCTTGGGCTCCCACAAGCAACATTGAACCAGCTTAGGCTAGCCATGAATTCTGCAGCAAGAATACTAACCGGAACATCTAGATCGGACCACATAACTCCAATCCTGATGAGCCTACACTGGCTGCCTCTACATGCTAGAATCATATAAAAAGCCCTCGTTCTAACTTTCAAGGCCTCAAAAAATCAGCCCCCCACCCCGCTCACCAAGCTCATCCAACCTATGCCACCCAACAAAAGCAGACGCTCGTCATGTTTGAACAAACTAGAAATGCCTAAAACACTCACGAAATGTTCAAAGACAACATCTAACAGAGCCTTCTCACTATTTGTACCAGGAGCATGGAACTCTCTCCCCCCAGAAATTCGTTCCATCACTAATATCATTTCATTCAGAAAGGCTATCAAACATCATCTGTTCCTAAAATACTATTCCAATCTCATTCCCCCCAGCCAATCCCAACATAATACACATCTTCACCAAAACTCACACTTAACACAACCCCAACTAGAAAATTTGTTAGCCTGACACTCCTCCTGTTACTTATCTGTTTTTCACATTACAATGCCTAACCATGCCCTTCATATGATGTTTAAACCTCTACTTACATAACACTGTACATAGTTTTTCTCCCCTGTTCATCCAAGTTTGTATCCCCTGTTTATTGTAAACTCAGTGTAACATGTTACATTGTTGTATACTTTGTTCAAATGTAAACCGCACTGATTGTAATAGCGCGGTATATAAGAAATGCAAATAAATAAATAAATATGTGAGGACTGATTCCTGCTGCTCCTGGAGATCACCTGTTACAGGTGAGTAACTACTCTTTCCTGGGTGGTGGTTCCTAATGTGGAACCTTGCATCGTGGAACCATAGTTTGGGTGGTTCTTCCCTAGGTGCATAACTTTGCACTTGTCCATATTAAAATTTATCTGCCATTTTGATGCCCAGTCTTCCAATTTATCAAGATCCTCTTGCAATTTTCCACAATTCTCATGGGTTTTAACAATTTTAAATAGTTTTCTGTCATCTGCAAGTTTGATAACTTCACTCGTTATTCCCTTTTCCAGGTCATTTATGAATATTCTTTTCTGCACTCTCCTGGATTAGGAACTGAAAGTTTCATGCTACAGGGCTGTAGAGGAAAGTAGAAAGGCAAAAAAATGAAAATGTTTGCTTTTGCTCTAACTTTAGTATCAAGATGGGTTTTCAGTCCAGTCTTCACTTCAAAATTCAGCCTGGCAGGTTTTCAGAATACTCACAAAGAATATGCATGAGATAGATTTGTACATACTGTCTCCATTCTATGCAAATTTATATCATAGATGTTCATTGTGGATATCCTGAAATTCTGACTGGCTTGGTGCGTCTAGAGTACTAGGTTGAGAACCATTGAGCTAGCATAATGGTGATTGGCAGTTTTGTCTTCAGTCTTCCTCTAAGAAAATATTAGATAGCATTTCATTGTTAAGGTGTAACCGCTTTGTTTGCTTGTTTACTGTTCTTGGTATAATATTGATTTAAATTCTCCTTTAATAATGATATAAAGGGTCACAACAGCATGACTCCTGGAACTTGTTCCAGAGAGGTGTTTCCAACAGGCCGGTGCTACTATCAGACTATCTAGGCAGTCGCTAGAGTGCCAGCCTTCTGGGGGTGCCCATTGCTACTGCTGCTGCCCCTCTCTGGTACTTAAGGCTTTGGTGCTGTGCTGTGGTTTCTTCCTGCTGCTATTGGCCGCTTCTGCCCCACTCTGATGCTGACTTCCGGTTTATGCACCAGCAGGGGGGGGGAGGGGAGCAGGATAGAGGGCCCACCTAGACCGCCTCTGATCTTTGTACCAGCCATAGTTACCATCCTAAAGCCACAGCGTAAAGAAACCTTTCAACTTAAAGTTGAATTTGAACCCTGGCTTCCATGGTTCCACTCCACTACTCAGCCACTATTCAAGTCCTGCAGCAAAGGAATGATATTAGGTCCTAAAATCAGAGAACCCCCAGTACATACACCATTTGAAAGCCTGATCTATCTTAAAAAAAAATTGTTCCAGGAAAATCAAGTATGACAGAAAAAGTACATTTGTTTCAAGATTTATTAAAATACCTCAGAAAAGTTAAGTATAGGAATCATGGGTTTCATTGAATTTAAATATGAGAAGATCTTGGAGCATAAACTGTTTTTCTTATCTTTTTAAAAAAAATGCAAAAAGAAGCTCCTTTTTCCTCAGGGCCTCCTATGCCCCGTGGGCCTACTTATTTTCTTCAAAATGGAGAAGCCTACCAGCGGATTTAAAAAATGTACAAAATGTTCTGACACCATATCAATCGCCAATAAACATGATTGGTGCCTTAAATGCCTCGGTCCGGACCACATTCCCTATGAGTGTTCCCTCTGTAAACAAATGACAAAAGGGGCCTTGGGAACCGAACCAAGAAATTCGGGGAACGTTTTCCCTCGGACACCCTATCCTTGGCCTCGACTTCTTCAAGGACGTCATTAGGATCTCCAACTTCCAAGCACTCTAAGGAATCCAAGCACGGAGAGAAAAGGTTAGACAATTTCTCCATCACGCCCGAAAAAAAGACAAATTTGCCATCCGAGACATTGCCATCGGAGACATTGAAGGAATCAAGCCAGAAGTCCAAAGACCCTTCCGGTAAATCTCAAACATCGAGGGAGCGGTCCAGAAAGTGGTCCTGCTCACACCGGGAGTCATCCAGGACTTCGTCAGACTCCAGTCACAGGTCCAGGCAACCCCGGCGGGAGGACTTGTCCTCCAAAGCCTCAGTTGGGGATTCAAGAGATACCTGGAGCCTCAGCCTCCGCCGAACCCTCAAAGCCGTACACTGGTATGGTGGCATCCAGTCCCGTTCCATCTGGGGACCAGGCACAGGCTACTTCCTTAGACCAATGCATGCTAACGTTGGAAAAGACTTTGGCAGCTCTACTGGCGGCCTTGGTGCTAGTGACACCATCGGCCCCGGAGGCATTGCCATCGATATTGTCCTCAATACCTCAACAAACATCGACCGTTCCGATGTCATTGATGCAGCTTCCTCAAAGCTCGGAGGTTCCGATACCGATACCACCTTCGATGCCATCGTCTGCGGAACCTTCATGGTCAATGTATCACTTGTAACTAGAGGACATCAACAGACATCGTTGAGACACTTGACACCGAAAATGACGATTCCGGAGTCCGATACCCCATCCTCGGACTCAGACCATTGATCCCTAGACTCCGATGACCTCCGGGACTTTGCATTGGAACCCTCACCTCCAACAACCAGCACCTGGAGGAAATCCCAACTGAATGGTATGTCATTTCAAGAGTTCATCAGGGATATGGCGGCTGGCCTGGCCATCCAGGTGGCATCGGAACCAGAGCCCAGGGCGGAGGAGCTGGAGATACTCCAGTACTCCACAGCACCAAAAGAGGCCACTATCCTTCTGGTGCACCATATACTTCACAACCTAATGCTGAGGATATGGGAGACGCTTCTCACTATCTCCCACATAAGTCATCAACTTGATACGATGTATCGGGTTCCTGACTGCCTGGGATTTCAAAAACTGCAGTTGCCTTAGCATTCTATGGTGGTGGAATCGGCGATGCGCTGTATTAAAAACAGGAAAAAACATGCCTCCATACTTCCGGGTTAGGAACTGAGAAACCTAGAATCTCCAGGAACAAGCAGGAATGTAGTCTTCACATATGGGTATCGTCGGTACCGACGGAGCCTGCGCGGGAACGCTCCCCAGCCTCCAATAGGAACGCTTTTGGGAGCATCCCTCAGCACATGCGCGCTGCCTTCCCGCTTTTCCAACTGTCCCTCTTCAGGTCTTCGTTTTCCGCGGAGCCGACAGGTCACATACCCTGTCACCGCAGAAAATCGCTTCTTTAACTTTATTTTTGTGGTCGCGTCTGCCTCTGATCGATGCCTACCAGTACCGCCGGTTCTTCTTTCTTCTTTTCTTAAAAAAAAAAAAAAATGTGTGTGTGTGTATATATATATATATATATAGTTTCTGAGCTGCTTCTCTTCAGAAACTTTCTTTCCTTGGTGCTAGGCGCCATTTTGGGCATTAGGCCCCATTTTCCTTCAAAATGGAAAAACCAGCTAGTGGTTTTAAAAAAATGTACTAAATGTGGCGGTACCATCTCCGTCACCGACACCCATGACTGGTGTCTTAAATGTTTAGGCCCTGACCATTCTCCATCGGAGTGTCTCTCTTGTATGGGGATAACTAAAAGAGGAAAGCAGAACAGAGCTGCAAAGCTCGGTACCCTTTTTTCTTCAGATGCGATGTCCATTGCATCGACGTCTTCCAGAGCCTCGTCTTCCTCCCATGGATCTCAGGTAACTCAACATAAGAGCCGGTCCTCAAAGGGTAGATCTCCTTCTAAGCATCGAGAGGACATTGGCATTGCCCTTGAGGAGATTTCACTGGCGAAACAGCCCCGGCGGGAGGCTTCGGCCTCCAAAGCACTAACGGGGCTCCAGGATGTTCTCAAGGCCTTCACCTCGGCAGAACTACTGGTGCCATGCTCAGGGGTTCCGGTTGCTTCTACCGGTACTGATACCCAAGCATCGGCAGCGTCGATAGACCAGAGATTGCTCACTATCAAATGCAGTCTTGCAGCTCTTCTCACAGCTGCGGTACCGTTGACACCGTTACAAACGGTTCAACAGGCACCAGTGCCGACACCTGTACCAATGCTGGTACCAGCACCACCGGCCTCGGTGAGGGTTCCTCCCATGCCAAGTCTTGAGACTTTCTCTGGCATCGACAGATCGGTACCGGGACAACTTGGTACCGACTTTGATCGATACCGATACTGTGCTCTGCACGAACATCGGGATCAGAGATATTTTGAATCTTCCGATGACTCTGCCAGTACCAGAGTGCTTCTCCCAGAGGACTCCTCTTCTCCTCAATGCAGAATGTCTCCTCCAGAGGATATGTCTTTTCAGGATTTTATTCGTGATGTGGCTCGAGGCCTTTCAATCACGGTAGCTCCTGAAAAGAACCTAGGGCAAAAGAATTAGAGATTCTTCAGTACCCTAAGACTCCCAAAGAGGCAGCTACTCTGCCTCTTCATCAGATCCTCCATGATTTGATGCTCAGGATGTGGGAAACACCTTTAACCACATCACCTCACTCTAGGAGTCTCGATACCATGTATCGAGTTCCACCTTGTCCTAGCTTCCAAAAGACTCAGTTACCACACCATTCTATGGTAGTGGAATCAGCCATGCATAGGATGAAAAGTGCAAAGAGACATGCATCCAATCCTCCAGGTCGTGAGTGCAGGACTCTCGATGCCTTTGGGCATCTGCTTCCATGCTCTCAGCTAGGATCAGTTCCTATATTCTATATATGGGAATGTTCCTCAAAGAGGTCACAGGAGACTTGGAGCTTATGAGCCCCCTTCTTCCTGATGACAAACGACAAGACTTCCTTACTCTTGTCAAGCATGCTCAGGATGTTTCCAAGTTTGTGAACCGTGCAGCCTTTGACTGTTTTGAATGCATCAGCAGAACTTCTGCTCTTGCCAATGGTGCACGTCAGATTGCCTGGCTTCAGGCATCAGACTTGGAAATTTGGGTACAAAATAAATTAGGAATCATTCCTTGCACAGGAGAAAACCTCTTTGGCAAGAACTGGCAGGAAAAGGCTAATGAGAGAGATGCTGACAATATCACTTTGGATAGATTGTCAAAATCTACAGCCAATCCAGCCAAAAAGAAACCCTATAAAAACCCTTTTTCAGCAAAAAGAGGAAATTTTATCCTTCGTATGCCCAGCAGGGGCAAGGTCCAGTTCAAGCTGCCCAAAAGGGACAACAGCAACAATCTAGACAAAAAAAGAAGCCAAAAGGCCCGAGAGCTCAGCCAGCTCCACAGGCTCAGCCTCCTCAAGGGCTTTGACTCCTTCCTAGAGAACTTAGCCTTCCTGCCCCTGAAGGGTCCAGAACCTGTAACCATTCCCGGCAGATTGTGTCATTTTGCCAACAGATGGCACCAAATAACAGCAGAAAATTGGACACTGTCCATTGTATGAGAGGGGAGTACAAGCTTCATTTTCACAGCATGCCCCCTCCTACAATCGTAAGACAGTTCAATTCCCAGACCTCTGCAGACATTCTCTTGGGTCAAGAGGTCTCAACACTCCTTGCTCAGGGAGCAATAGAGGAGGTAACCATTCTCCAACAGGGTACTGGGTTCTACTCCCCCTATTTTCTTATCCCAAAGAAAACAGGAGGACACAGACCCATCTTAGACCTCAGAGAATTGAACAAATATCTGTTCCGAGAGAAGTTCAAAATGATCTCTCTAGGAACTCTTCTGCCATACCTTCAAAGTCAGGACTGGCTTTGTTCTCCAGATCTAAAGGATGCATATACTTATATTCTCATCCATCCAGATCACAGGAAATTCCTACGGTTTCTTTTCCAGGGAAAACACTTCCAATAAAAGGTTCTTCCCTTTTGTCTGGCTTCGGCACCAAGAGTATTTACGAAATGCATGACAGTGATAGCTGCATTCCTGTGAACTCTAGGGATATTCGTTTCCCTTACTTAGACAACTTGGCTCATTCGAGCCCCTATATTTCCAGAAGCCAGCTCTGCTCTGTCTCATACAATGCGAATCCTCCAATACTTGGGATTGGTCCTAAACGTCCCAAAATCCCAGCTTGCTCCTTCTCAGTCCCTGGAGTTCATAGGAGCTTGTCTAGATACCAGACAGTCAAGGGCTTTCCTCCCACAGCCCCGCTGTCTTCGCATAGTGCAGCTAGCTTCCCTATGCTTGCCTCCACATGCGAGCAGCCCAGTGGACCCTATCCACACAGTGGACACAAGCCACAGGTTGCCTGTCGGACAAAATAACACACTCACAGCGACTGATTTCATCCCTCCAATGGTGGCAATCACTGGAAAACCTTCTAGTTGGGTCTTCTTTCCAGCAACCCCTATTCCAGGCCACCCTAACAGATGTATCACAGGTGGGATGGGGGGCCCACCTGCACGATCTCTCTACCCAGGGTACCTGGACTCCTCAGGAGGCTGGTCTGCACATAAACCTCCTGGAGCTCAGAGCAATCTTCCTTGCTCTCCAAGTATTCCAAGCCCAGCTCAGCTGCAAGACAGTCTAGTCCAAACGGACAATCAAGTAGCCATGTTCTACATGAACAAGCAGGGCGGAACAGGCTCTCTGTCGTTATGCAACAAAGCTCTATGACTATGGGCCCTCGCCAGAGAGCATCAAATTCACCTTCTCGTGGTATATCTTCCAGGCATTCAAAACCTTTGGGCAGACAAACTCAGCAGAGTACTGCTGCCTCACAAATGGTCTCTCCACCTAAACCAGGTGGCCAAAATATTTCAGATCTGGGGAACCCCAGACATAGGCCTCTTTGCAAGACCACTGAATGCCAAACTTCCCCGGTTCTGTTCCAGAATTCCGGCTCAAAATTGTCAGGTAAGGGACGCCTTCCTCTTTCACTGGGGTCAGGACTTCCTCTATGCCTTCCCACCCATTCCCCTCATCCTCAAAACACTTTTCAAGCTTCAGAGAGACAGGTCATTTGATTCTCATAGCACCACGTTGGCCATGGCAAACATGGTATCTTCTGCTTCTACATCTCTCTCAAGCTGCACCTCTGGAGTTGGGGTGTGCACCAGATCTTCTTTCTCAAGAGAACGGGATGCTATGGCACCCGAATCCCCAGTCCCTGCATCTCAGAGCTTGGTTGCTGAAAGCTTAAATCTTCAGGATCTCAAGTTTCCCAACAGGTACAGGATATCCTTCAGGCTTCTAGAAAACCTTTCCACGCCTTTAAGTGGAAACGTTTTACTATATGGTGTTCTCAAAAGGGACTAAACCCCCTTCTGATACCTCTGGAGGCGGTACTAGAGTATCTCCTTCATTTATCAAATTCTGGTATAAAGACCAATTCAGTAAGAATCCATCTTAGTGCAATTGCAGCTTCCTACAAGCCTCTAAATGGACAACCTATTTCCTCTCATCCACTCATAGCAAGATTTATGAGAGGTCTTCTATTAACAAAACCTCCCATTAGGCCACCACTGGTGGCATGGGATTTAAATCTTGTTCTCGGACAGCTCATGAAACCGCCCTTTGAACCCTTATCCACTACATCTCTGAAGTTCCTGTCCTGGAAGGTCATCTTCCTAATTGCAATCACCTCCACACGTCGCATTAGTGAATTGCAAGCTTTAGTGGCTGATCCTCCTTATACAAGATTTCACCATGATAAGGTTGTTCTTAGAACTCATCCACACTTTATGCCAAAGGTGGTTTCGCCTTTCCATTTAAATCAAGCAGTTTACCTTCCTGTATTCTTTCAGAGGCCTCATGCCTCCAATGCAGAAAAGAATCTTCATACCTTGGACTGTAAAAGAGCTTTGGCTTTTTACCTACAAAGAACACAGCAACATAGAAAGTCTTCTCAACTCTTCGTTGCTTTTGATTCTAGTCATTTGGGACTTCCAGTTTCCAAAAGAACTCTAACTGGATTGCACAATGCATATCTTTTGCCTATGAGAATAAGGGTCTTCCTCTTGAAGGCCATGTCACAGCTCATAATGTGAGAGCCATGACAACCTCTATGGCTAACCTTCACTCTGTGTCCATCGACGACATCTGTCGAGCAGCCACTTGGGCTTCGGTACATACCTTCACAATCCACTACTGCTTAGACAAGGACTCCCGTTGGGATGCCTTGTTTGGCCAGGCTGTTCTTCAACATCTCTTTCAGACTTAATTCAACTCCTGCTCACCAACCCTGGTGGGATGCTAGAGATCCATGGGAGGAAGCATAACCCATCTCACAATGGGTGGCAGCTTCCTGGGACCATCTCCCTGGCATCTTCAGCTAGGGAGTCCCCATATGTGAAGACCACATTCCTGCTTGTTCCTGGAGATAGCGTTGGTTACTCACCTGTAACAGGTGATCTCCAGGAACAGCAGGAATTTAGTCTTCACAACCCACCCACCTCCCCTAGGAGTTGTCTCTGTCTCTTTCCTCTCTCCCTCTATCCTTTTGTCTCAGCTACAAACTCAACTGAAGAGGGACAGTTGGAAAGGTGGGAAGGCAGCGGGCATGTGCTGAGGGATGCTCCCAAAAGCGTTCCTATTGAACGCTGGGGAGTGTTCCTGTGCAGGCTCCGTCGGTACCGACGATACACATATGTGAAGACTAAATTCCTGCTGTTCCCGGAGATCACCTGTTACAGGTGAGTAACTATGCTTTCCTTCACTGGATGCACTTTCCAGGGCTCAATGATGGCTAGCAGGATTAATTCCTACGTCCTTTATAGGAGGATGTTTCTGGAGGAACTGAATAAGGACTGAAAGGGTTTTCTTCCTTTCCTCCCAGAGGAAGAACGACCAGCTTTTCAGGCAGTCTTATCCAATAGTCAGAATGTGTCAAAATTTCTTAACCAAGCATCTTTTGATGCATTTGAATCATCTAGTAGGGTTTCATCTATAGCTATAGGGGCAAGACAACTAGCCTGGCTTCAGGCCTCTGACTTGGAACAGTGGGTCCAAGACAAGCTGGCAAACATCCCCTGCACAGGTGAGAACCTGTTTGGCAAGAACTGGCAGGAGAAGGCAGGGGAACTAGAGACAGATGACATTACCCTTAAAAAGGCTCTCTAGAAAAACATCTGAACCCTCTAGAAAGAAGATGCAATCTAAAAAAGCCTTCTATCCCAGGAAGAGGAGGTTTTACCCATCTTACTCCCAGGCAGCCTACCAAACTCAACAAAAGCAACAGGGGCCCAAACAGGCCAAGAAGCCTAACCTAACAAAGCAGCAATCACAGCCGCAGCCAGCAACCACTATTCCGAGTTTTTGACTCCCAGGCAGGGAACATAGCCAGTCCCTACCAATTTCTATCAGACTCATGCCCCATTCCAGGGAGGCTCTCGCAGTTCATAAGTCAGTGGAATGCCATCACCACATAAAGATAGACTCTCACCATCATTCAAAATGTTTACCATCTCATTTTCAAGGGAACCTTCCCCTCACCATTTCAGAGGGGATGTTCCACCAAAGCCTCCCCTCAATACTCTTCTACAGGAAGAGGCAGCATCACTCCTCACCCAAGGAGCCATAGAACCAGTGCCCTCCTTAGAATGCCACAAAGGCTTCTACTCCCCCCTACTTCCTCATTCCAAAGAATTCCAGATGTCTCAGGCCCATCCTGGACCTCAGGAATCTCAACAGATTCCTAGTAAAGGAAAAATTCACGATGATTTCCTTGGGGACCCTTCTTCCTCATCTACAGCAGAGAGGCCTACACTCACATCCTCATCCACCTAAGCCACAGACAATATCTCTGATTCACTTGTCAGGGAAGACATTATCAATACAGGGTTCTTCCCTTCGGCCTAGCATCAGCACCAAGGGTTCTCACAAAATGCATTGCCGTTGTGGCAGCTCACCTTCGGATAGACAAAATTTTTGTTTTCCCTTACTTAGACGACTGGCTCATAAAGGCAGACTCCCCTGGAGAACTCTGCTCAGCTCTAAAAGAAACCATAACTCTTCTACAGTATCTAGGTTTCGTAATAAACTTCCAAAAATCTCATATAGCTCTTACTCTAAGACTGGAATTTATAGGAGCTATCCTAGACACCAAACAGTGCAAGGCCTTTATCCCACAAGACCGCATGCAGAGGCTAATACACTTGGCAGACAGCATGCGGCAAAGTCAAAGGTGAAGGGAAATTGGCTGATAGGTATGTCTAGTATGGCTACATCCTTGCCTGAGGCTGTAATACATCATGATGGCACGAAAAAAACACGTGGGCTAAGAAAATGAGTACCCAGAGCCCAGCACAACAAGAGTAAAGCCAGGGAACCATACTCTGAACAGAAGTGCACAGAAAATGGACCCGGCTAAGAAAAGCTAAGTCAGGCCTGAACAGATTGAACAGGCCTGAGCAAGTTGGGCAAGCCTGGACAAGTTAAACAGGCCAAACAAAGCTGGTGATACAAAGTATTCATAAGCCCTGAAGACTACAGTGCTGAAAGCTACAGTGATTAATGAAACAAAAGGAATGGCAGGGTGTAGCCAGAATAGGGTTGCCAACTTTTTCACCGAGAAAAACCCGACACCTGTGGCTCGCCATGCTCCACCCATTCTCCGCCCCTAGTCCCACCCCTGCCCCGCCCCCAGCCCCACCCACAAAAATTACCGAGGATACGTGTAGGCTAACTTCCTTGGTCAGATAATAATTAAACTGGGAACCCCAAAATCCAAACATGAAATGTACAACACTGGAGAAATAAAACTATAAAGTAATTTCCTCTTGCACTAAACAAAAACGCAAAGATGTTAGCAATACACACTTCCCAGACCAGACATATTCCAGTTAATAAATTCAAAATAAAAAGTATTTTTCTACCTTCTGTTTGGGCGTTTTATTTTTCAGTTGCAATTGCTCCAGTCACTTTCTTCTGGTTTCTTCGTGTCTTCTGCGAGCTATCCATTTGTCCTTTCTTCTCTTTCAGATGTTTTCCATTCTCTCTCTATTTCTGCTTTAACATACTGATTGTTTCCCTTTTGCTCTTTCCCCCAATTCTTTCCTTATTCCTTTATCATCCGTTTAAATTTCACCCTTCCATTCTCAAGCCCCTCTTACTCTCCCAATACCGGCCCATCATAGACTTTTCTTCCACACAAAATATTTTTTCCCCTCTCTATTCTCATTCCCCATCCATTCTAGTCCTCCCCCCAAATCAGTTCCCTTATAGTTCTAGACCCACCCAGCATCCACTCCCTTCTAGTCCCATTCTCCCATGCCCCACATCAGCCCATTTCCAGTCCTATTCCAGCTCTTCATCAGCCCATTTCCAGTGCTAGCCCTCACATCACAGGCCATTTCCAGTCCTAGCTCCCCCCCCCAATCACAGCCCATTTCCAGTCCAAGTCCCCCATCACAGCCTATTTCCAGTCCTAGGCCCCCCCACCATCACATCCCATTTGCAGTCCGAGTCCCCCCGCACCATCACAGCCCATTTGCAGTCCGAGTCCCCCCGCACCATCACAGCCCATTTGCAGTCCTAGCCCCCCTAATCACAGCCTATTTCCAGTCCAAGATCCCCCTTCCTCCACCATAGCCCATTTCCAGTCCAGGTCCCCTCCACCCCCATCACAACCCATTTCCAGTCCATGTCCCCCCCCCATAACCCTTTTACAGTCCAAGTCCCCCCCTTTAGCCCTTTTCCAGTCCAAGTCCCCCCCCCCTTAGCCCTTTTCCAGTCCAAGTCCCCCCCTTTAGCCCTTTTCCAGTCCAAGTCCCCCCCCTTAGCCCTTTTCCAGTCCAAGTCCCCCCCTTTAGCCCTTTTCCAGTCCAAGTCCCCCCCCCTTAGCCCTTTTCCAGTCCAAGTCCCCCCCCTTAGCCCTTTTCCAGTCCAAGTCCCCCCCCCCTTCGCCCTTTTCCAGTCCAAGTCCAAGTCCCCCCCCCCCTTAGCCCTTTTCCAGTCCAAGTCCCCCCCCCCCCTAGCCCCTTTCCAGTCCAAGTCCCCCCACCCCTTAGCCCTTTTCCAGTCCAGGTCCCCCCATCACAGCCCATGCAGTCCTTGCCCCCCCCCCCGGACCAGCATCGCGGCTGTCTGAGGCTTCAGAGGGAGCCGGGGAAGCCCGCGCGAGGCCCTGGCTCCCTCTGAACAGCCACCAGCGTGAAGAGCTTTTACCTTCACGCTGGCGGCTGTTCCTGTGAAGCCGCGAATGCTGGGAAAGGTTGCCTTTCCCAGCATTCGCGGCTTCACAGGAACAGCCGCCAGCGTGAAGGTAAAGGCTCTTCACGCTGGTGGCTGTTCAGAGGGAGCCGGGGCCTCGCGCGGGCTTCCCCGGCTCCCTCTGAAGCGGAGAAAAAGCCGTTTTTTTTGCTCAGGCCGCGCCCGATTTTGCGGCCAGAGCAAAAAAACCGGCTTTTAAAGGGCCGGTTTTGCCTCTGCGCCGGCAGCCGGCCTGGCCGTGGAAAAACCGGCCAGGCCGGCTGAAAACCGGCCATTTGGCAACCCTAAGCCAGAATGACTCAACACTAGCAAGAATAAAAGCCATTAATATGCTAATAAGGGTGGGTCCCAAAGGAAAGAGGCCTCTGCAGACTTTTTGCACACGGCCCTCCTTTGTCCCAAAGGAAGGAGGCCTCTACAGGCCCTACAACCTTTTACAGACAGTATAGCAACTTTTGCACACGGAACAAAACTTTTGTGCAGGAGTTGCTACAGAGGGTATAGAGTATATAAGGATGCAATTACAGAACTCAGGGCGGCCTTCTCTGTCTCATCACTGTGGAGATAGGGAACGCTGCCTGTACTCAGATCCCTCAGATAGACACTTGTGTATCTGTGCTTACAGCTTTTGCTTATGCCAAATAAGAGTTATTTTTACTGACAAATAATTGTGATCTGAGTTCTTTTTATTTTCTGGTGCACGACTCCCATGTGCCCAGGCAATTGGAAATATTGGTGATATTTGAGGAACTTTTGTGGGAAAACCAGGCCCACAATTTGTGCTGAAACCCGGGAATACCCTTGGAAGACAGCATGCGGCAAAGTCAAAGGGCACCAGCATGTTCCTCCTTAAGACTGCTGGGACACATGGCTTCCACAGTGCATGTTGTCCCATATGCCAGACTTCACATGCGACAAACACAATGGACTCTCTCAACCCAATGGACTCAAGCCACGGGAGATCTATAGGATTACATCCAGGTAACACTACTACTACTAAGCATTTATAAAACGCTACCAGGCGCACGCAGCGCTGTACAATGAAAACACAAAAAGACAGTCCCTTCTCGAAAGAGCTTACAATCTAAAAAGACAAAGCAAGAAAAGTAGTAGAAAAAAGATGAGAACAAGTGCAAAGAGACAAGCAGGAGAGACAAGACAAAGGAAAGAGGTAAGAACAAGTGTAAGAGGAAGAAAGAAAGGTGAGATAAAAGAGGGGAAGGAAGGAGAACAGCAAAATCAAGAGCCAAAGGCAGAGGCAAAAAGATGAGCTTTTAACTTGAGTTTGAAGAGGGGCAAAGAAGATGCCTGTCGTATAGACAAAGGAAGTTTATTCCAGGCGTAAGGAGCAGCAAGGTGAAAAGAGCGGAATCTGGAGTTGGCAATAGAGGAGAAGGGCATAGCAAGAAGCAACTGGGAAGAAGAACAGAGTACACAAAGGGGGAAATAGGGAGAAATGAGAGAAGAAAGGTACAGAGTGAATGCACTTAAAGGTCAGAAGGAGAAGCTCAAAGTGAATACGGAAACGGATAGGGAGCCAGTGAAGAGATCTGAGGAGAGGAGTGATGTGGGCAAAATGAGGCTGACGGAAAATCAAATGGGCAGCGGAGTGTTGAATAGACTAAAGAGGGAAGAGATGAGACTGAGGGAGACCAGCAAGAAGGAGGTTACAATAATCAAGGCGGGAGGTGATCAGGGAATGGATGAGGGTTTTAGTAGTGAGTTCAGAGAGAAAGGGGTGGATTTTGCCAATGTTGAAGAGAAAAAAGCGGCAGGTCTTAGCGATGAGTTGGATATGAGAGGAGAAAGAGCGAAGAGTCAAAAATAACACCCAAATTGCGAGCAGATGAAACAGGTTGGAGAACAGAGCCATCAACAGAGACTGAAAAAGAAGGAGAAAGGGAAATTTTAGTAGAAAAAACGAGAAGTTCAATCTTGGCCATGTTCAATTTCAGGCGACGATGGAACATCCAGGCAGCAATGGCAGAGAGAGAGTAACACCTCCCATGGTGCACACTCTTCAATGGTGGACTGTCCCAGCGAATCTCCTCACAGGGTGACCATTTCGACCACCCCAACCGCAGCATACCCTCACGATGAATGCTTCCAAACAGAGTTGGGGGGCTCACCTGGAGAGCCTCTCCACATAGAGCCACTGGACTATTCAGGAGTCCAAACAACAAATAAACCTCCTGGAGCTTCGAGCAATCCCGAGGGCTCTTCAAGTCTTCCAGGATCAACTCTCCAACAGTTCAATCCTCATTCGAACAGACAATCAAGTAGCCATGTTTTACATAAACAAACAAGGGGGAACGGGCTCTCTTCCTCTGTCAGGAATCTTACGAACTATGGATCTTTGCCATTCAGCACCACATGCAACTGAGAGCAATCTACGTTCCAGGAGAGGACAATCTCCAGGCAGACAGGGCCAGCCATGTTCCCCAGCCTCTCTAGTGGTCTCTAGACCAGACAGTGGCAAACAGGTTGTTCGACATATGGGAAACTCTATGGATAGACCTCTTTGCCACTCAACTGAACACCAAGCTTCCCCGGTTCTGCTCAAAACTACCATCCAAACTCAGACTAGCGTCAGTCACCTTCATGATCCATTGGGAGTAGGGTCTCCTTTATGCTTTTCCACCCACCCCCCTAATCTCAAAAACCCTCCTCGAACTAAAAGAGGACAAGGGATCCATGATCCTCATAGCCCCTCACTGGGCCCGTCAACCATGGTTCTCCCTCCTGCTCCAGCTCTGAGACTCCACCGATCCAGTTAGGATCCATATTGGGTGGTCTCTTGCAGAATGACGGAACACTCCTCCATCCCAATTTACAAGCCCTTCACCTGACGGCATGGCTCCTGAGAGCTTAGTCTTGCGTGACCTTCCTCTTTCTTTTGAAGTCAAGACTATCCTCCTTACCTCCAGAAAACCGTCCACCAGGAAAGCTTATTCCTTCAAATGGCATAGATACACTTCATGGTGCTCGCAGAACGCTCATAATCCCTTTGAAGCATCAGTATCTACGCTGCTACAACTATCTGTGTCACTTATCCTCATTGGGTCTTAAGTCTAACTCGATAAGAGTGCACCTCAATGCCATCTCAGCTTTCCATATCCCCGTGAATGGTAAACCCATCTCCACAGCTCCCTTAGTAGCACAGTTTATGAGGGGCAGCCTCATCACCAAATCACCCATCCGCCTACCCCCAGTGGCATGGGATCTCAATATGGTTCTAGCCCAGCTGCTCACACTGCCCTTTGAACCATTGGCAACCACACAACTCCATTACGTATCTTAGAAAGTGTTATTAATCATAGCCCTAACCTCCACGAGATGTGTCCTTTAATGATCCAATCTCTTATGCCCTATCACTTCCATATATATATATATATATATGTATATAGTTTATTCTGTTCCGTATTGTCTCACATTGTTTAGACAATACATTGTTTAGTTAATTACTTCGTTTCAATACATATGCTGTTTTGTTATTCATTATACTTATAATATGACGTTCCTTGTAAAACAAACTTGCTTTGTTAATTGTTGTTCACTGTAAACCACAACTGAACTCTGGAAGATGCGGTATATAAATGTGTGTAAATAAAAAAAATAAATAACTACAGGCCCTGGTAGCTCAAACTCCATACAGACGCTTCCACCATGCAAGGTGGTCCTACGAACACACCCGCACTTTCTCCTGAAAGTGGTCTCCCCTTTCCATATCAGTCAGTCAGTCATCCTGCCTGTCTTTCCAAAACCACATGCCTCCTGTGAGCAGAAGCAATTTTGTATACCCTCAACTGCAAAAAGGCTTTAGCTTTCTATACACAAAGGACGGAAAGCCTCAGGAAGTCCTCTTAACTTTTTGTATCCTTTAACCCGGCTTACCTGGGCCTACCAGTGTCAAAATGCTCCCTATCACATTTGATAACTGATTGCATCTCTTTCTGTTACAACAAAGCAGGACTTTCCCTTACAGGGCACGTCACTGCTCACAATGTCTGGGCAATGGCCGCCTCAGTAGCAAACCTACGGGCAGTACCCATCTCTGAAATATGCTGAGCTGCTACATGGTCCTCCATCCATACCTTTGCAGCCCACTACTGCTTGGACAAGGACTCCTGCTGGGATGCGGCCTTAGGCCAAGCGGTACTTCAACTTCTCTTTGGGATATAAGACAACTCCTACCCCTCGCCCGTTTCAGTCCAGATCTCGGTGACAGGGAAGTCGAGGTCAATAACCCTAACACAGGTCCACTCCCTCGAGATCTCTGAGCTAGGGAGTCCCATACATTCCTGCTTGTTCTTGGAGATAGCATAGTTACTCACCTGTAACAGGTGATCTCCGGGAACAGCAGGAATTTAGTCCTCACAACCCGTCGTCCTCCCCATGGAGTTTTAGGATTCTCTCTCTCTCTCTCTCTTGCTCTCCTTTTTCAGCTATACACTCAACTGAGGAGAGTCATTTAGAAGAGCAGGAAGGCAGCAGCGCAGGCATGGTGGACAGCTCCCAAAGGCTTTCTTATTGGTAGCTGGGGAGCTTCCCATGTGGGCTCCGTCAGCCCTCGTGTGGGCTCCGTCAGCCCTCGTGTGGGCTCCTTCGGTCACCCATATGTGAGGACTAAATTCCTGCTGTTCCTGGAAATCACTTGTTACAGGTGAGTAACTACTCTTTCATCTAACTCGCATCCTCTTGCAGTAAAGGTTGCATCCTTAGGTGCACCTACATGCCACTAGAGATGAGCCCTGGTTAATAGAAAATTTAAACTTGATCAAGCTGCCGGGAAACCATGTGTTAGCCTGTGCAAACGTGCTGGTCATAAAGTGGGTGAGAAGCCTGAGAAACATCTCAACAGTGGCAGGCAGTCGGAGTCTATTTAGATGAAAGGAAAATGGCCATGGGGATGAGACAGTGATCAGAAGTAGGCCTAGTTATCTTCACAAATGATATTGGGAAAGTGTGCAATTTAGCTGTAAATATGAACATTTGCAATAGACTGAATATTCCAGAGAAAGTAAATAAGAAAGATGATTTCAGATATTTAGGAAACATTTTTTTAAGTGCCTTCAAATTAGTGTTGCCTCCTAGTGACCCAGCAGCCCCTGGGGTTTCTTGGCAAGATATGACCGGAAATAGATTGCCAGGCCTTTTCTTCTGAGGCAGTGGAGGGTAAAGTGACTTGCCCAAGGCCACAAGGAGTGCCAGTAGTCAAACCAAATGGTCCATTGAACCTAGCATTCTCTCTGATTACCCCTGGGAGAATTCTGCACAAAAAAAAGTTTAAATTCTGTGCAAAAATTTAGAAAATTCTGTGTGCAATATTTTAAAATTCTGCATGCTTTTTTATACATTTTTGTGCAGAAGTCCCCCATCATAAAGCCTAACTCCTCTAAACCTGAAATTCCCCCTGCCTTTTTCCTCCTTAACTCTCTCACTCCAATCACAGTTCTCTCCCCAACTCCCAAGCCTTCCTTTCTTACCCACCTTCTCTCGCCCTCTAACTTCTAGCAAGATCCTACTGCTGTCTATCCCTAAGGTCTATCCTCATGTACATACCTCCGCCTCACCTCCTCTCTCCCCTCCCCCTCATCCCTCCTCACGCACCAAACCTTAACTCTCCCTTACCTCGCCTTCTTTCTTCCCAGACACATACCTCCACTTTTTCTCATCACGCCCCAGGCATACACTCATCTCCAGTCCCCAGCCATTTTCCTGACTCACCAGCAGCCCTTCTGCCCCAGCCACCCTCTGACTCACCATTCATTCCAAAGTCAGCACCATACTTTCAAAAGGTTAACAGAAGGGCTTCCTGTCAGAAACAGGAAGCGCTTCTGTTTACCATTTGAAAATGTTGTGTGCTGGCATTGGAATCTAGCACAGCTGTGCAAGCAAATGGAAATGCTCCTGCAGCTGTGAAAAGGCAGTGAGGCAAGATTGGCAACTGTTAAGCTTCTGCGCCCCAGTCTGCCTCACTGCTGATGCTGGTGCCTGCGCAGGTGGGAAATTCTGTGCAAATTCTGCATTATGCAGTTGTGTAGAATTCCCCCAAGAGCAGATGATGGTCAATCCAGGCTTCTTGGATTAAAAATGTTAATAAGAAAAAGGCCCTGTTCATGCCCAGCTTTGTGCATTCCCTAAGCCGACCTGTCCTCTGGAAACTTATCCAAATCTCATTTAAATCTCACTATACTTCTAGCCCTAAACCATATCCTGTGCTGGAAGCTGTCCAACTGGATGTTCGCCCTGCTCCATGGTATGGACCTCTGGATGACTTACCTGCTCGGCAAGCTCAACAGCCTAGCGGACCAACTCATCCAGGTGCTCAAACCACATGAGTGGGCGCTCAAGAGGACAGTGGTGAACTGGATCTTTTAGGAGTAGGGCACTCCGGTAGTGGACCTCTTTGCCACAGTACACAATGCCCTGGTGGCTCTGTTATGCTCTCAGAGGCCGGCCAGCCAGCAACTGCCTGGCCTCAGACACCTTCCTTCTCCACCGGGGGAGGGCTTTGCTATATGCATACCCCTGATACTACTCATGGCGAAAACCTTCCTGAAGCTCCAGGCTGACAAGGGATCCATGATCTTCATCACCACCTACCATGTTACCCCCTGCTGCTGTAGCTCTCGCAGAGGGAGCCTCTCAGCCTGGGCTCTGCCCCAGACCTCATCTCACAGGAAAGCGGCACCTTGCTGCACCCCAGTGTCTGTTCATTGGCCCTCACGGTGTGTATGCTGAGGGGGTAGTCCTCTCTGAGCTCAACCTTCCTGATAGTGTTACCAACATCCTTCTGGCATCCTGCAAAGACTTGACACACAAGGCCTACATGCTAAAGTGCTGGTGGTTTGCCATCTGGTGTACGGGCAGGGCACTGGACCCCTTCTCCTGCTCCATGGACCAGCTGCTGGAGTACCTTCTGTATCTTTCCAACTCTGGCCTGAAGTTCACCTCAGTGCGATTGAGGCATACCATCTTGGCCCAGCCACTGGTGGCTCATTTCATGAGGGGCCTGCTCCTCTCAAAGCCCACTAAGTGACTTGGGATCTCAGCATGGTACTCGCCCAACTGCCGCAGCCCCCTTTTGAGCCGCTGGACTTCTGCCCTCTTTCTGGTGGCTGTAACATTAGCGTGACACATTAGCGAGCTCCAGGCTCTGGTCACTTACCCTCTACACCAGGTTTCACCAGAACAGGGTGGTGCTTCGCACGCACCCACACTTTCTCTCAAAAGTGGTCTCGGCATTCTACCTCAGGCATTAAATAGTCTTACTGACCTTCTACCCCCAGCCTCTTGCTGACCAGGGAGAGGCATCATCGCATACGCTGGACTGCAAGCGAGCGCTGGCCGCCTACCTGGAGCGCACAAAGGCGCACTGCCAGTCCACTCAACTCTTTGTTTCCTTTGACCCCAGTAAGCTTGGTGACGCTGTCTCGAAGCACATGCTATCCCTCTGGCTAGCGGACTGCATCGCTTATTCGTTTAATGTAATTGTAATGAATTATTATGAAATGTAATTTTGCTGTAGTTTATGTAATATACTGCAACATAGTATAATTTAATGTAATGTACTGAAATTTACTATCTTGTTGTCTCCCCCCCCCCTCGATGTAGTCCCTCTGTTGTCTTGTTGACCACTTTGATTGAAGAATAAGGTGGTATATAAAACTGATCAAATAAATAAATTCTCAGGCTGATTTAAGCCTTGAAGGTCATGTCACAGCTCACAATGTCTGTGCAATGGCTGTGTCAGTGGCCAGCCTCTGCTCTGTCTATGCAGAAGAAATCTGCAGGACTGCTACATAGTCGTTGGTCCATACCTTTGCAGCCCATTACTGTCTGGATGGAGATTCCCGATGGGATAGCAATTTTGGCTAGGCCATGCTCTGGCATCTCTTTGGGTCTTAGTCGCCTCCTGCCCATCGTCCCTTCTATCTTTCTAAGCTACTTGCTAAAACCCTTCGGGTTGATGTCTGCTGAGGATACTGAATCAGATGAGTCCCTCGGTGGAGCTATCTTTCTGTCCTTTTTAGCTTCTCCAGTTCTGGTGCCCCTGTTGGGCTGTTAATCTCCTCGGGTTCTGGTAGCCTGTAACTTTGGAGTCCCATATGTGAAGACTTATTTCCTGTTTGTTCACAGAGAAAGCATAGTAACTCACCTGTAGCAGGTGTTCTCTGTGACCAGCAGAAATAAGTCCTCATGAACCTCCCACCTCCCCGGAGAGTTGCCTTTTTGGCTCCTGCTATGCTTTTAGATTGGAGAAGATGGCGCTGCAGCAGGCACGCATATGTGGTGTACCTCCCAAAAGCTTCCTTTGGAAGCTGGAGCTCATTCCGTTCGGGGCTCTGTCAGTGACGTCACGCGTCCTGCTTTCCATGGAGAACACCTGCTACAGGTGAATAACTATGCTTAGCAGTTCTACTGCTGTTGGAAGAATACTGGGCTATGGCTGTTATGCATGCAGCAGTTTGCAATTCCCTTTCTCCCTTCTCGCTTGTGATCTTATTCCTTTACTATCTTCTGTGTGCATAGTAAACAGACAACCCACCGTACCTTTCTCTAGCAAGCAACTTTACTGCACAGCAACCTCTTCTATTGGTTCTGGTAGCAAGCCAGCTCCTTCAATCCTTCTCCTTCAGTTAGACTTGTATGGCAGTCTGTCCTCATACTCAGAGAGGTGGGTAAAGGTTCTGACAGATTCTCTAATATTCACAAGCAAGACAACTCAAGAATCAAGGGCTGCTTCTACACAGCACACAAATAACCCAGCACTTATTGAATTTTGCATGTTTTCTGTGAAGCAAAGAGTATTTATTTTTATTTTGATGTTTTATGTTTAGTTTTTGTTCCAGGCAACTTTTTGTTGCCTAACCTGATAGCAGCCCAAGCTGAGTAAGCCCCAACCACTAATGAAGCAACTCCACAGGTGACACCTACTGAGGGGTGCTCTTTTAAACAGTACCACAGTGGTGTGTTCCTAAGTAGCATGGGCTCCTTAGGTGCTCTCCTTTGGGTGCTAATATGCCACCTATATAGGCTCTCTTTCCTCTTGTCATTGACAACAACAAGGGCTGCTCCAATCCTGGAACATTGTGGCTAGTGTGCCAGAGCCCAGACAACAAATACGACTCTCAGGCATCATTTTTATAGATATCTTATCTGTACAGAGGACCTAATATGAATCAACTTGGAGGAAATCAAATCCTGTTGAGAAGCTTCTCTATACAGTTAGGGCTCTTAAATGTTTGCTCAATTAGAACTAAGAGCCCTTTGCTTCTGGACCAAATCAGGGTGCACCATCTTGATGTCATGGCCATAACTATGCAGTAGTATTACCCCTGTAAATAGATTGTAAATAGTTTCCCTTGTTATCCAAGTTCCTTCCCTTGTTATCTGTAAACTCATGCATGTTGACTGTACTGAGATTTTTGTTCTATGTGAACCGCACTGATGCTGAATAGTGCGGTATATAAGAGAATATAAATAAATAAATAAATAACTGAAACATGGTTTAAGCAGGGTGAAAACCAGTACCTGGTACAGTTATGACCATTGAATTTTCAGATATTTGCCAGCCACCAGTCTTTGTGTCATGGAGGAGGAGTAGCCCTACTTTCTCCAGGAACAAGCAGGAAGTCAGTTCTCACATATGGGTGACGTTGGCACCAACGGAGCCCGTGCGGAGCAATTCCCCAGCTTTCAAAGAAAGCCTTTGGGATTGCTACCACGCATGCATGGTCCTCTTATTTATTTATTTATTTATTTAACAGCTCTTATATACCGCACTATTTTTATCAGCGCGGTTTACAAATAACAAAGAATACTCAGATCAGCGGAGACTGATTGGGTTTACATTAAAACAGGTAATAGAACTTGGGGAACATGGGAATTTTCAGAACATCATAAGTCCAAACAAGTTGAAATAAAATAAACTATATACATGCTGGTGTGTCATATTCGCTAATTGTTGGTATGGGAGAATGTGAGAAGTTTCCAGGAGGGGAGGAACCTTAGGATTTGAGCGTTATGTTGTGTGGAGGGATTTAGTGGGGGATCGGGGATATTTCTCGGTGGCAGGGGGGTAGCTTAAGAGAAGTGGAGAAGAAAGAGATGGTGCTTTATTGCTTTCCGGAATTGTAGCAGGTCTTGGATTGCTCTGATGTCAGGAGGCAGGTCGTTCCAACATTTTGGCGCGTAGTGGGCGAATGTTCTTCTACTGGTTGATAGTGAACACCTTATGGAGTCTTTGGGGATCGCTAGTGTGTTATCTGATGTCGTTCTTCTAGATCTGGTTTTTGGGGTAGGAGTGATAAGATCCTTGAGAGAGTCGGGAGCGATGTTGTTAATAATCTTGAAAGTTATTAGCAGAATCTTATATGTTAGCCTGTAGCATATCGGTAACCAGTGTAGATCTTTAAGTACTGGTGTGATATGGTCGGATCTGGATAGACCGCAGAGGACACGGGCTGCGGTGTTCATGGCTTGCTGTAGAGGATTGAGGGTGTTTTTTGGTAAGCCATACAAAATTAAGTTTGCGTAATCTAGGTGAGGTAGTATGAGGGCCTGAAAGATGGTCCTGAAGTCGTCAGCAGGTAGCATAGGTTTGAGATGTCTTAGTGTTCTAATTTGTAGTACATGGATCTAGTAGTGTTTTTTATATGTTCCTTGAAGTCAAGGTGCTGGTCCAGCGTGATGCTGAGATAACGTATGGCTTTACGGCTTGGAAGCTCCGCATCTCTTACTCTTAGGCAGGGAGGAGGGGAGAAGCTCTTGTTTCTTGTTATGAAGAGTACCTCTGTTTTCTTGAAATTGATGTGGAGATTTTGGGTACTTAGCCAGTCAGTAATTGCGTTGAAACAGTTGACAAGGTTGGAGAAATCCGGATAGTTGACTTTGAACGGGGTAAATAGCAGAATATCGTCGGCATAGATTAGGGTAGAGATGTTGAAGGATCGGATTAGGTTGCATATTGGCAGAGCCGACAGTGAAGAACCTTGTGGGACACCTTGTTGTTGTCGGAATGGTGTAGAGGTAGTAGAACCCACACGGACTTGTTGCCAGCGATCAGATAGGTAAGATTTACACCACTCCCAGGCAAGGCCGTGTATGCCCTTTTCTAGAAGGCGTGCAAGTAGTTGGTTATGATTGACAGAGTCAAAGGCAGCTGAGATATCGAGGAAGATGAGGGCGAAACCATCTTCCGCGTTGTCGATTCCTCTGATCAGGGTGTTGGTAAGGGTGGTGAGAAGTGTTCTATTCCATGTGATTCTCTAAAACCATGCTGGCAGGAGTCAAGGGGAGAGGCTGAATCTATATGTTGTTGGATTTGTCTGTAGACGACCTTTTCAATTATTTTTGCGAGTAGAGGAATACTCGAAATAGGTCGGTAGGATTCGGTCTTTGATGGGTCGAGTCTACTGTTCTTTAGGAGGGGTCTTATTGAGGTTTGTTTGAGTAGAGAGGAGAATGATCCAGATGCAAATGATAGACGTATGATGTTTTGCAGAATTGGGCTGAGTTCAGCTCGAAGGGTCCTGATCCAGTGTGCTGGGCATGGGTCGCTTGGGGCTGTTGAGGTGTTGATGCAGGCAATGAGGTCTTGGATATTCTTCACAGGAGGGGGGGTGAAATGAGTGAGTGATACTTGTAAGGAGAGAGTTTGGGGGGAGGGGGAAACTGTTAGAGCTGGTTGAGTATTAGCTAAAAGGGATTTGGATTGTAGGAAGTCAGCATATGACTGAGGGGGAATTGGGACAAGTTGGGAAGGGGAGGGTTCCTTGGTTAGAGATTTTACTAAGTTGAATAAGTCTCTCGGCTTGTTGATTGAGCGTTGAAGTAGTTGGGAGTGGTATTCACTCATCTTGAGGTAGATCATCTCACGGTGAGACTTCAGAAGTTCGAGATAGAGTAGTTTGTGTGTATGGGAATGGGAACGTCTCCACTTCTTCTCATATTTCCTGAGATTGATGAGAGATGCTCTGAGATCTGTTGAGAACCAAGGCGCATGTTGTCTTCTCTTTTTAACTCTGTTGTGAGTTTCTGTGTTCTTGGAGGAATTTGGTTGGGCAAATTCATTCAATGATTTGTTCCAGTTGGCAATAGCGTCATCAAGATTGGTGAAACTTTGGTGTAGGGATGGTAGAACTTCTTTGGAGAACTCTTCTGTGTTAAGTGGTCTAGTGCGCGGTGTGGCTGAGGGTCTAGTGGAAACACTAAGTGGTGTCGGGGTATTTTGTGAGGGTATTTGGAGAGTAATCAGCTTGTGGTCAGACCACGGGACTGGATTGATTGAGATGTTAAAATCAGAATTGCAGCCGCCAGCAGTACTAGGAGCAAAGATTAGGTCTAATAGGTTTCCTTTTTGGTGTGTTGAAGCATTCACCAATTGTTTGAATTGTAAGTCTTGCATTGCGTCAAGGAAGGCTGTGGCTTGATCAGGTTGTAAGGAGGGAAGGTTGAAGTCACCCAGTAACCAGTTAGGAATGCGTGGGTTGGCTGGGTTGCAGGCTAGATCAATAAAGGTGGAAATGTCATCGGGAGGTGAGGAGGGGGATCTGTATATGAGGTTTAAGGTGATGAATTTATTTGCTATGGTGATAATGTCTGCGTGTGTAGTACTCTTGGAGGACTGCAGTTGAAATTTTAGATCTGTTTTGGCTAATATAAGGACACCTCCGCCTTTGCGGATGGATCTATGGCAGGTGTAAATGGAGAAATTAGGAGGTGTAAGTTGATTTATGATTGCAGCATCAGAATCAGAGAGCCAGGATTCTGTCACCATGAGGAGATCTAAGTTGTGAACAGCTATCAGGTCAGTGATAGCGGGCCATTTCTTGCGGACAGAGCGGGAGTTTATGAGAGCACATTTAAGGACTTGGTGGTAGGTTGCTTTGGTGTGGTTAGATTGGATAAGGTCTACATACAAGAGGTGTGACTGTCTGGGCTGATATGGGAGACCTGTAGCTGAGTAGAAGGAGTTTTCATAGCTTTTTCTACCCAGATGGTGGATAGTAGGGATATGTGCGTGTTTGTAAAGTAAGGCGAAGGAGTGTTGTATGGCATTAACTAGGAGTAACAGCATGGCAAACTTAAGTGAGGGATAGGCCATGGTGAGGATGGAGGGATTATGGTAGGTATTGCTGACTAGATAATTGTGGCAAATTTAAGTGGAAACAGGGTAACAGGATTACAGAGTTTCAAAACAAAAGTTACCAAGTTAGAGGTTTAACTGCTATATATTTGTAGCAATATAAAGTGGTAACAAGGTAGCAGAGTTGCCATCTTGCTCAGTCTCCCTTTTTCCACAGAGCCCTTCGGATGCATGTCCTCATCCCTTGTAAAACGTTTTATATTCCTCACCTTAACAGGCTCTCATTTCTTTTTTCCGGTTGCACCGGTCCTCTGCCTGTCCTCCCCTTGCTCTCTTTTGGAGCTTACGGGGGTACCTTTTCTAAAAATGTTTCTCCTGGGCTTTGCGCCCTTTTTTCTTCCCAACCGCTGGCCGCGTAGGTCTTCGACCTCGCAGGGGCCGTTTTTGCCCCCATGGCCACTGGGTTTAAAAAATGTGATAGATGCTCTAGGAACATGTCGCTTATGGACACTCATGACTGTTATCTAAGGTGTCTGGGAACCGACCATGACCCAGAGCTCTGTTCGCTCTGTAAGAAAATGTCCTCTAAGGCCCTGCTCGGCTGTAAGCAGAAGTCTGAAGACATTTTTCGAAAGGCAGCCTCTGAGTCTCCATTGGCACCCTCGGTTGTTTCCCCTCCGGTAGGTTCTCCCACTGCAGCACCGTGTTCCAGACGACATTCAGACCAGGGGTCCCCCGAGGTGGAACAGCCCAAAAAGAAGGCCTCGAAGTCGCTGTCTAGGCCCCTGATGAGCGCGAGCGCTCCCACGCCTGGTCGCTTAGCCCCCTTCAGCGTTCCCGAGAATCGGACAAGGAGCGGCCCCACAAGGTACCTCGCAGAGAAATGGAGGCCTCCAGCTAAGGTGCCCAGTCTCCTGAGGGCCGTCCTGGTGAGGACCCCTTCTCCTCGACGCCCGACCCAGTGACCCCTGTGTCGGCGTCCCAGGGCCCCATGCCCACGTGGGAATCCCGTATGCTGGCGCTGGAACACAACGTTTCTGCGTTCATTGCTTCCCAGCAGGCGCTCACGGCCAGCTTCGCTGACCTGTGCCCGGAGACCGCTGGTCCCATGCAAGGTACACCCAAATCCGTCCAGGAAACCCCCGAGAGCCATGGGTCTCGTGAGGGTCCTCGATGTCGGTCTCACTCGCTGTCCCGTTCTTTGGGGCAAGATCATCCAGGGCTTCTGGCTCCATGCCGCCGGCCATCAGACAGGGCGAAACGCCCAGCTCGGATCCCTCGACCGACTTCTCGGATTGGGAATCCGATGGGGACACATCCCTGGAGACCCGCACCTGCCGGGATCTTCCATCGGACCCCTCACCGCCTGGTCTTCAGCGGTGTTCACTGCCCGAGGACCCCTCCTTTTTGGTGTTTATTCAGGACATGGCTCGGCCCCTCAACCTGGTCACCCAGGCCGAGGAGGACCCTTGTGCTGAAGAACTCGATATTCTTCAGTATGAGGCCCTGCCCAGGGAATCCCTCACTGTCCCGGTGCTGCCAATCCTCTCCCAGCTATTGCAGAGAGGGCCAGACTTCCGAAAGACCCAACTTCCACACTCCTCGAAGGTGGTGGAATCAGCCATGAGGAAGCAGAAAAGCCCGAAGTATCCCTCATTGGTCCCGTCGGGCCGAGAATCGAGAGCCCTCGATTCCCTGGGCCACAAGGCCTATCAAGGTTCCATGCTCTCTTGTTGCATCCAGGCATACCAACTATATATTGGTATAGTCCTCCGTGACTTGGCAAAAGAACTGGGAGGTTTCTCCGTGGGCCTCGAGGGCAAGCCCCTCGACAGGTTCTGCACCCTGTTGAAATCAGTGTCTGATTGCTCCAAGTATCTCTCTCGAGCCTCCTATGATGGCTTCGAGACATTTAGCTCAGGTGGCGGCCGCGGGCATCGGAGCCCGCTGCCAGGCTTGGCTCTAATCTTCGGATTTGGAGCAGTGAGTGCAGGAGAAGCTCCTGGATGTGCCCTGCCTCGGCGAACAACTTTTTGGTAAGCCGATGGAGGAGAAGGCTGCAGAGATCGAGATGGAGTATGTCACGAGGACCCGTCACTCCCGCAAGACCTCTACCCTGCCTCGGAAGCCCTTCTTCCCCAGGAAAGGCCTCCAGTATCGCAGCTACCCGCCATACCAGACTACTCCCACGCTGACCACTCTTGCGCAGGGGAAGCCCGGCCAAGGTCGTCATAAACCAAAGGGCCCGAAGGCCCAGATGCCGGCCCTCCCCCCCCCCCCCCGCAACCCTCTCAGGGGTTTTGATGCCAGCGGCATAGCCCCTCACCCTCTGGTGATACAGCAGCCCGTGGAGGGATGCCTGTCCTGCTTTTCCCTATCGTGGGTGCTGATCACCTCGGACATCTGGGTCCTCCAGGTCATCCAGGAGGGCTATCGCCTCCACTTCAACAGGCTTCCACCCCCTTTCTCCCTGGCAGAGCCTCCTCGACTCCCCGCGCACCAGCTTTTGCTGCAGCGGGAACTGCACTCCCTCCTTGCCCAAGGGGCAGTCGAAGGTCCCTCCCCACCTTCGAGGTCAGGGCTTTTATTCCCCGTACTTTCTTCTCCCAAAAAAAGACGGGGGGTCTGCGGCCCATCCTCGACCTCCACAGGCTAAACAAGTTCCTGGTGCGGGAGAAATTCAAGATGTTATCTCTTGGTGTGCTGCTGCCCTTCCTCCGGCAGGGCGACTGGCTATGCTCCTTGGATCTAAAGGACGCTTACGCCCATATTTTGATCCACCCCCAACACAGAGCAGTACCTGCGTTTCAGGGTGCAGGGAGAGCACTTCCAGTACAGGGTGCTCCCCTTTGGTCTTGCATCCGCCCCTCGGGTCTTCACGAAGTGCCTCGTCGTGGCCATCGCTCACCTTCGGCGTCAAGGCGTGCCAGTGTTCCCTTACCTTGACGACTGGCTCATTAAGGGCTCCTCCATTTAGGAGGTCTGGCAAGCGATGTCGCACACTGTCCTCCTCTTGGAGAGCTTGGGTTTCTTGGTCAACTACCCAAAGTCTCACCTCGAGCCGGCACAGGCTCTTGAGTTCATCAGGGCGTGCCTCGATACTCAGCAGGCCATGGCCTTCTTGCTGGTGGATCGCTCCACCCGCATCCAGGTTCTGGCCGCTCGCATCCAAAGCGCCTGCCAAGTCACCGCTTGGTCCATGCTATGTCTCTTGGGCCACATGGCCTCAACCGTGTATGTGGTTCCTCACTCCCGCCTGCACATGTGGACGGCCCAGTGGTGTCTCAGCTCCCAATGGAGCCAATTCCTCGGACACCTCAGGGACCCCGTCAGGGTTCTTCCCGACCTCTGTTTGTCCCTGAACTGGTGGAAGAACCCCTGCAACCTCCTGCGGGGGTCGCCCTTCCAGGCCCCCACAGCACGATGTGGTACTGACCACAGATGCCTCCCTGCTAGGTTGGGGAGCCCATTGCGGGTCTTTCTGCCCGCAGGGGCAGTGGTCATCTGTGGAGGCTCAACAGCAGATAACCCTGCTTGAGCTCCGGGCCATCCGGTGGGCCTTGAGGGCCTTCGAGGATGTCCTCAGTGTGAATTCGGTCCTGGTGCAGGCCGACAACCGAGTAGCAATGTTTTACATCAGCAAGGAGGGGGGCATTGGGTCGCGCTCCCTCTGCAGGGAAGCAGTCCTCATCTGCTCTTTTGCCACCTGGTGGAGGATGTCCCTCAAGGCGACATACCTCCCGGGTCAGGAAAACGGCCTGGCGGACAGGCTCAGCAGAATCCTTCGCCCCCATGAGTGGCATTTGGATCCCAGAGTAGCAGGCTGGCCGTTTCTGCGCTGGGGCACCCCAGCGATGGACCTCTTCACCAGCCCCCAGAACACTCAGCTCCCTCGCTTCTGCAGCCCGGTACCGCACCCAAGCAGGGAGGGCCCTGAGGCATTTTTCCTGGACTGGTCGTCCAGTCTCCTATATGCATTCCCTCCTTTCCTCCTCATTGCGAGGACTCTGTTGAAAGCTCAACGGGACAGGGCATCGCTGATTCTCGTGGCCTCTACAGCCTTGGTTCCCACTCTTGCTCTGGCTGTTGGAGGAGCCTCCGATGCCCCTGGGCTCTGCCAGGGATTTGCTGACGCAGGAGGAGGGTCTGGTGCTGCACCCAAACCTACTGGCGGCTGAATGGATCTCTTTAGCCTCTCTGGCCCTTCCGTAGGAGGTCGAGAAAATCCTCCTTGCCTTGTGGAAGGACTCCACTAGGCGGGTTTACGCCTTTAAGTGGAAGCGCTTTTCTGTCTGGTGCTCGGAGCACCAGATCGACCCCTTCTCATGCCCGGTTCAGTGGGTTCTACAGTACCTTCTCCACCTCTCGAAGGAAGGGCTGAAGTCGAGGGCTCATTTGAGCGCCATATCGGCTAATCATCTCCCCATCGAGGGAAAACCTCTCTCGGGGCAGCCACTAGTCTCCCGCTTTATGCGGGGCCTTCTGTTATCCAAGCCGCCCATCCGTCCCCCTCCGGCAGAGTGGGACTTGAATGTGGTGCTCACGCAGCTCACTCATCCACCCTTCGAGCCGATGGCGACGTGTTCGCTCTGGCACTTGTCCTGGAATGTGGCTTTCCTGGTGACGCTGACCTCGGCTCGCCGAGTCAGTGAGCTTTAGGCTGGCGTCCCTTACACCCGGTTTTATCGGAACAGGGTGGTCCTCCAGATGGCACCCTAAGTTCTTACCCAAGGTCGCGTCGGCTTTTCCTTTCGACCAAGAGATAGTACTCCCGACCTTCCCGAGGCCCCATGCCGATCAGGCATCGGCGGTTCTCCACATCCTCGACTGTAAGCGGGCCCTTGTCTTCTACTTGCAGCCTAGCCAGACTCATCGCAAGTTTGACCAGCTCTTCGTGACCTACGACCCCAATAGGCAGGGGCAAACAGCCACCAAGCGCACCCTCTCTATTTGTGTGGCGGACTGCATCGCGTTCGCCTATGTGAAGGCAGGCGTCCCTCTGGATCGTCGAGTCACTACACATGGGGTCTGAGCCAAAGCAGCCTCGGTGGCCTTGCTGCACTCCGTGCCCATGATGGGCATCTGCCGGGCGGCATCCTGATCTTCTATGAATACCTTTGCTGCCCACTACTGCCTGAAGAGGGAGTCCCGCCAGGGCAGCGCCTTCAGCCAGGCTGTACTCCATAATCTGTTCGGGGTATAAGCAACTCCTGCCCTCCGACCCTTCGTCATGTCTACCAAGGGCTTCACCCCAAGGATTCGAGGACTCAGGCTGCTTCGGCTTCTGCTTACAGCCTCGCGGAGGCATTTTTTTCTTTTGGTTACAGGTTTGGTAGCCTGTAGCTAGGGAGTCCCATAAGTGAGGACTGACTTCTTGCTTGTTCCTGGAGAAAGCATAGTTACTCACCTGTAACAGATGTTCTCCAGGGACAGCAGGAATCGGTCCTCACTACCCTCCCGCCTCCCCTGATGAGTTTCTGAATTTTTGTCCTTCCCTTGCTATCTCCTAGGTAGGGCTCGAGCTAAGGGACCTGACTGAGCAAGATGGCACCCTTGGGCAGGATGAGGACCACGCATGCGTGGTAGTAATCCCAAAGGCTTTCTTTGAAAGCTGGGGAATTGATCCGCGTGGGCTCCATCGGTGCCGACGTCACCCATAAGTGAGAACTGATTCCTGCTGTCCCTGGAGAACACCTGTTACAGGTGAGTAACTACGCTATTCAGACAAGATAGCAGATATCTTCCTTCTTACTCATTCTCAGATGCGCTCTGCATTCAGCTTAATCTAAAATCCTTGATTAAACTGTCTCCTGATCTACCAGCCTTCGCCAACTTCCTCTGCAGCTATAGATGAGCTCTGCTCATTGAAAGCAGAGCTAGATCTTCTTGTCTTTGGATACTTTAATATTCACATTGATAATCACACCTCGGAAGCAGAGAAGGCATTCCTGTCATTTATAGCAGACTTAGGATTTTGTTTGATTTCCTTAGTTCAAATACATACAGCTGGTCATTTCTTGGACCAGTTTTTATCGAATGCATATTTGGGAGTAGGTGCACCGTGTTCTTAGAGAGACCACTTTTTAGTTTGTCTTACATTGACTAGAACAATACTTCCCCCAAATCAATCCCCTGCATTTAATACAATTAGGAATCTTAAGGATCTTGACAGGGAGGCTTTTGCGGAAAAATGTTGTTTCTTTTTCCTGCCCTCCCCCCACCCCCCATCACGTCCAGTTGATTATTATGTGAATCTGTGGAGCATAGTCTTGTCACATACTCTTGACTAACTAGCCCCAGTAAAGACCATTTGTTGCGGCCCTTGTAATAATGACCTATGATATACAGAAAACCTAAGAAAGACTAAGATGCTCTTGTGTAGAACAGAGAGGAATTGGCTCTAGGAAAAAACTACCTTCAACAAGACCAAGTGCTGAGCCCTCCAGAAGGAATATAAAATGCAGATTAGAAGAGCAAAGAGAGATTTCTACTCTAAACATGTATTAGGAAAGGGTAATTTGCCTGGCTGACTATTTATTTATTTATATATGATCTTATCCCTGAATAAAACCAGTGCCAAAATATTGAAGTTTCCCCAGCCCATTTTCTCTTGGAGAAGATTGACACACCAGGATGCTATGCAAATTGTGAAAAAGCCTACATAGCCCGTTCATCGTAACTGTAGTAATTCTAGATGAAATTTGAAGCATGTTCCTTGTAGTCATTAAAGAACTTTCCATCACTTTCTCGGTTGGAGTTAAAGAAGCAGGTTTCCTCAGTTAATCTCAAAACTCAACTGATTGACCCGGTGTCCCCAGTCTTTTTAAAAGCATGGTACAGTTCCTAATTTGTGGACAATAGCTACCATTAAACCAAGTATCAAGGATAGTAAACTTGACCCACAATCTACAGCTACAGTGGTGTGCAAAAGTCTTCATAGGCTGCATGATCAAGCTATTCTCAGCTTTTATTTTGACAATCTTTCCAAATTCTGTGGCAGAATCCTGGCTTCTTATATAATGTTGCAAATTTAATTTGCAAACCATTTCTGCATGCAAAATTACTTGTCTGTGAACTTTTGTATGGCTGTCATGAACAATGTTCCAGTATGATCAACCAAATTCTGTGTCAAAGTGGGAACGAAATGAACCAATAGAATATTGTGCTTCCTCAGCCAATAGGAAGTCTTATTTGAGCCAATCAGTGCATGGTATTTTGGCAGTACACTGGGTTTGAATTTAATGTGGATCAACTGGTGTGTATTGCATCTGATGCTCAACATTTTGGCATGGTGAAGAGGTCGCATTGTCTATCAATGGAGGACTGCGTCTGGATGGTGGTTTTGCACGAGGAGGGGTATTCCAGCCTGCAGATTGCAGCAAATGTCAGTTGTAATCAGAACACGGTTGTCTGCATTCTGCAGAATCATAAGGTGACGGGAAATACGTAGAACCGACATCATAGCAGTCGGCCTAGAAAGTCAACCAAGATGGACGACAGAGCCTTGATAAGGACATCTCTTGGCAACAAGCTAACTTCCCCTGAGCTTCTACAGGAATGGAAGGAGAACATAAGAACATAAGATATGCCATACTGGGTCAGACCAAGGTCCATCAAGCCCAGTATCCTGTTTCCAACAGTGGCCAATCTAGGTCGTAAGTACCTAGCAGTTTCCCCAAAAGACACAGGTTCCTCAATGCTTGTATTGGGTCAAGCAGTGACATCCCGTGTCCCTTTTAATAATGGTTTATGGACCTTTCCTCCAGGAACTTGTCCAAACCTTTTTTAAACCCAGCTACACTAACAGCTTTTACTACATCCTCCGGTAACAAATTCCAGTTTGATTACACGGTGAGTGAAAAAATATTTTCTCTTATTAGTCTTAAATAGGTTACCCTGTAGCTTCATTGCATGTCCCCTAGTCTTTTTATATTCTGATGATGTAAAAAATTGATCTACGTTTACTTGTTCCACTCCATTCATTAATTTATAGACCTCTATCATATCTCCCCTTAGCCGTCTCTTTTCCAGGTTGAAGAGCCCTAAACTTTTTAGCCTCTCTTCATAGGAGTATCCTTCCATCCCCTTTACCATTTTAGTGGCTCTTCTCTGTACCTTTTCTAATAACGCTATATCTTTTTTAAGATACGGCGACCAGAATTGCACACAATATTCAAGGTGCGGTCGCACCATGGAATGATACAGAGGCATTATAATATCTTTTGTTTTATTTTCCATTCCTTTTCTTATGATACCTAGCATTCTATTTGTTCTCTTGGACGCCGCTGCACACTGGGCGGAGGGTTTTTAACATATTATCCACTATGATGCCTAAATCTTTTTCCTGTGTGGTGGTTCCCAGTGTGGAACCTTGCATCGTGTAACCATAGTTTGGGTTGTTCTTTCCTAGGTGCATAACTTTGCACTTGTCCACATTAAATTTCATCTGCCATTTGGATGCCCAGTCTTCCAATTTATCAAGATCCTCTTGCAATTTTCCACAATCCTCTTGGGTTTTTAAAAACTTTAAATAGTTTTGTCATTTGCAAATTTGATAGCCTCACCCCTTTTCCAGGTCATTTATGAATATATCAAAAAGCAGCGGACCCAGCACAGATCCCTGGGGTACGCCACTATTCATCTTTTTTCATTGGGAAAATTGGCCATTTAGCCCTACCCTCTGCTTTCTATCTTTTAACCAGTTCCTGATCCACAATAGTATATCACCTCCTATCCCATGACTTTTTAGTTTTGCCAAAAGTCTCTGATGAGGGACCTTGTCAAAGGCTTTCTGAAAGTCCAGATACACTATATCAACCAACTCACCTTTGTCTACCTGTTTATTCACACCTTCAAAAAAACACAACAGATGGGGGCGGAGCCTGGTTGCTGGTCAAGATGAACGTGTAAGAGCTGAGCTCTGGAGGGCAATTGGCAAGAATCCTGACTTCTACTGTCTTTAATCAAATAGTTCCTACCTATTCGGTTATTATTTGTTCCCGGATATGTCAGGCCCCAAACAGATGCGGCTGGATTACCAAGTTTCTCAAAACGCCAGCGCAAAGAACCAAAATGGAACCTCTCTCTCCTCACAAGATGGCGGTCATCCGAGACTGTCCTGAGACTTTGCAGGAGCTCCTGGCTGAGATTCGGGCAGTCAAAGACCTGGCAAGTCTAATGGAGAGTCACTATGTGCAATGCAGGAAGATACCAACGCTTTGAGAACTTCTATGGAGGTAATTATGGCTCATTTGGAGAAGGTAGAGAGTGATGTGGCATCACATGGGGAAATGCTCACGGCCATTGAGAAGCAGGCCAACTGATACGATCACTACAAAGAGAGGAGGAAGATGGCAATAACCGCTCACAGAGAAACAACATAAGAATACTAGGAATATCTGAGGGTGCAGAGGGTCCTGATATGGTGTCCTCCTTGCAGGCCATTATTCCGGATGTGTTAACGTTGCAGTTTGTTATGCCATTCAAAATCGAGTGCACCCATCGAGTACCTACTCAATCCGTGATCGCGGGCAAGCGCCCACGCCCAATCATTTTGAAAGTTCTATGTTTTCAGCAAGTAGCGCAAATAATGGGAGCTGCTAGAGCACTTTCAAATTTGGAATCCAGGGATATAAACTCCTGTTCTTCCCGGACTTCGCAAAGGCTACGGTGGATCAGAGGAAAAGTTTTCTGGCGCTGTGTCCACGCTTATTACAGCTACAGGCCCATTTTGGGCTGCTCTTTCCTGCCTGCATGAGTCACGCTGCATAACCAGACCAAGACTTTTGATGATCCAAGGGAGCTGTATGCATTTCTGGAAGATAAGGAGGCAGCGGTGATGCGGTGAAATTCCCCAGCTGAGCGCGGGGAGGGTGAATCACCATGACTTTAAGCCTCGGCGGCAAGGTAAGGAGGGCCGGGGTCATCGAGATGTCTCATTTTGCATCGGGGCAGAGGAGCAGCGTGTGGTGATCGCGGTAGGCCATGCCTCATGGGGAGCGCACGTGCGGGAAACTCCGGGGGAGAAGCAGTTCTTTAGCGGCTTTGTTTTTGGCTGAGGGAAGCCTCGTTTTCAAAATTAGTTTTTGGGTAAAGGGTGGGGAAGGTGCTGGGAGTACCCCCACTGTTTAAAAAAAAAGGAAAGAGGCAACGTTCTCAAATTTTGTGAGATGAAGGTTGGAGGAAGTTGCTCAGGGACAGAATTAGGAGGTGTGTCCTAAGTTTCTGTGCAAGCAGTATGCCTTCTAGACCACTCTGTTTACTTTGTGGTTCCAGAAGGGGCGCGATATCCAAAACAGGAGTTTGTCGAGCCTGTTTTAGGGAAACAGTTTCCATGGAGCAAGGGCTTGAAGAAGGGGTGGAAAGCCCAAAGGGGGGGGGGCACTTCAGACCTCTCTGAGCCAAAGTCTTCCGTTGATCCCCTTCTGGAACCGGTGGCGGGGCAGTCATCCATTCCGGGTGGTCAGGCGCTGCAGGTACAAGTCCCAGGGGGCTTGGCGGTGATTTTTTCACCGCAATTCATCTCTTTGATACAACAAGTGTTCGGAGGAGCGCAGATGACGGCCACCTCAGGTGTCACAGAGGGGGAATGGGGGGAAAAGCGGCCGGGGACACCCCTGAACGCGGCAGGCTCAGGAATCCCCGCGAAGAGAGCAAGGACCGAGAAGGAACGGTTGGGTCAGTCCGTTACTTCAGAGGGCATTAATTCAGAGGAGCTAGAGCAGGATTTGGAGTTGGAACAGGACTTAGAAGAAGGAGAGATTGCAGAGCAGGAAGATCAGGCGCGAGTGGTTTGAATTTTCAGGAGAGATGAGTTACCAACGCTAATATTTGAAACTCTTAAGGCGCTTAATATGCCAGCAATAGGGCCGGCAGAAGATGCTACGTTAGAAGACCCTTTGTTACAGGCCTTTCGTAAGTCACAGAAGGCTTTTCCTGTGCACGGGGTGATTAAGGAGATGATACAAGGAGAATGGGATATGCCGGAGACTGGGCTGAAGGGGTCCAGAGTGATGGCTCGGCTCTACCCATTAGTGGAACAGGATCGTGAGTTGTTTAAGTCTCCTAAGGTGGATGCCACGGTTTCGGCAGTTACCAAGAAAACTACCATTCCAGTTGAAGGGAGTGCAGCGCTGAAGAATGCGCAGGACAGAAAATTGGATACCTTGTTAAAACAGGTTTTTGATGTTAATGCGCTGTCCCTGCAAGCGTTTATTTGTGGAGCTTGGGTAGCCAGAGCTTGCCTGCGTTGGGCTCAGGGTCTTCAGGCAGGACAGGTGGGAGATTTGGCCACCGAAGCTGCCAGGATAGAGACGGGGGCGGCTTAGCCAACATTCAGTATGATCTGGTTCGTGGGTTGTCGAATAGTATGGCATCGGCAGTAGTGGCCAGGCGGTATCTGTGGTTACACAATTGGGCAGCGGATGGCTCGTCCAAGTCAAGGTTAAGTAAGCTCCCGTTCAGGGGGAAACTTCTGTTTGGCGAAGATCTGGAAAAGCTTGTGAAGGATTTGGGAGAATCCAAGGGCGGTAGGTTACCAGAGGATAGTCAGAAGCAAAATCGCTCGGTGCTGACGGCTAGGGGACAGCAGAGAGATTTTCATCGTTTTCGTTCCCCAAGGTTTGGTCAAATGCAGAGAGGAAGATTTCCCTATAGTAGTCAGGAATTTCGAGGTTTCAGAGGAGCAGGCAGAGGATTTGTGGCCTCTTCTTCCTCCAATCTGCGGAAGTCACAATGAAGCCAGAGAGGTCCAGGTGGGGCAAGTACCAATAGGGGGTTGTCTGCAGAATTTTTATCCTGCCTGGGCCCAAATCACGACCGACCAGTGGGTGCTGGAAGTTATCCGCGAAGGTTATGCCTTGGAGCTTCAGCGTCCAGTGACCGATTCTTTCGTGCAATCCCCGTGCAAAGCACAGGCCAAATATGCAGCCGTACAGGAGACCTTAAACCGTCTGCTCTCCCTCAAGGCAGTGGTACCGGTGCCGTCAGACCAATGCAGCTGTGGTCGATACTCCATTTATTTCGTGGTGCCAAAGAAAGAAGGCACCTATTGGCCAATTTTGGATCTCAAGTGGGTAAATTGCTGTCTAAAGGTGTCTCATTTTCAGATGGAGACGTTAAGATCTGTAATAGTAGCGGTGTGCAAAGGCGAGTTTCTTATGTCCCTCAATTTGTCGGAAGCTTATTTGCACATTCCCATTCATCGGGATCATCAGAGGTTTTTAAGATTCACGGTACCGATGGGTCATTTTCAATTCCAGGCATTACCGTTTGGTCTAGCGACGGCGCCAGGAGCCTTCACCAAGGTGATGGTGGTAGTGGCTGCGGCATTAAGAAAATATGGGGTCCTGGTTCATCCCTACCTGGACGATTGGTTAATTCGGGTGAAATCCAAAGCGGAGAGCGAGCTGGCCACACTCAGAGTGGTGGCGTTCTTGGAAAGGCTCGGTTGGGTAGTCAATGTCTCCAAGAGCAGGTTGATTCCCTTGCAACGCTGGAGTACCTAGGGGCTCGGTTCGATACGAGGGTTGGAAAGGTGTTTCTGCCGCAGAAGTGGGCGCAAGGTCTGCGGCGGCTGGTCTGCAGTTTTCTCCGCAACAGACACCCCATGGCCTGGCACTACCTGCAGGTGTTATGGACCATGGCAGCGACTCTCGAGGTAGTGCCGTGGGCGAGAGCGCACATGAGACCCTTGCAAAGAGCCTTACTCAGACGTTGGTCGCACCAGAACGGCAGTCTGCCTCAAGTATTACCCTGTCGGCAGGAGACGCATCTCGCTCTCCTATGGTGGTTAAGGACAGAGAATCTGGAGAAAGGAATGCCCTTAGAGGCACCAGATTGGATCCCCCTGACGACGGATGCCAGCCTTTCAGGTTGGGGAGCTCATGTCCAAGGAAGGTACGCACAAGGTTTGTGGTCTCCTCAGGAAAAAGCCTGGTCGATCAACAGGTTAGAGTTGTGAGTGGTTGTTCTGGCGCTAACAGCTTTTCGGGGGTGCCTTCACGGAAAAGCCGTGAGGGTGTTTTCCGACAATGCGACGACGGTGGCCTATATCAACAGGCAGGGGGGCACCAGCAGTGTGGCACTGGAAGCCGAGGCCGATCGTTTGTTCGAGTGGGCCAAGGTACATCTGTTAGCGGTGTCAGCGGCGCATGTCGCAGGGGTGGAAAATGTAGAGGCCGATTTTCTGAGTCGGGTAAGAGTAGACCCGTGGGAGTGGGCTCTACATCTGCAGGTGTTCGAAATGGTGGTGCGTCGGTGCGGCCCGCCGGTCATGGATCTCATGACGACCTTTCAATTTGCAAAGGCCAGTCGATTCTTCAGCAGAAGACAGGAAAGGATGTCGGAAGGCCTGGATGCGTTAATTCAGCCTTGGCCAAAGGACCAACTACTGTACGTGTTTCCACCGTGGGTGTTAATAGGTCGAGTGTTGCAGCGTGTAGAACTTCACAGAGGACGAGTGATTTTAATTGCGCCGGATTGGCTAAGACGGCCGTGGTATGCAGATCTGATGAGGCTCCTGGGGAACAGGCCATGGAGGCTACCGGTTCGAAGGGACTTGTTAACCTAGGGACCTCTGCTGATGCCTCAGGTAGATCGGTTCTCACTTACGGCTTGGCTATTGAAAGGGCAAGGTTGTTTGTGAGAGGTTATTCGGCGGCTGTGGTAGCCACTTTGTTGAAAGTTCGGAAGAGATTGACTTCCTTAGCATATATTCATGTTTGGCGTGTGTTCGAAGCTTGGTGTGTAGACAACAAGGTTGCAGCCTTAAAAGCTTCGGTTCCTCAGGTACTGGCTTTTTTGCAGGAAGGATATGAGAAGGGATTGGCGGCTGCTACTCTGAGGGTGCAGTTGGCAGCTCTGTCCTGCTACAGAGGTAAGATAGGAGGCGAGGTGCTAGGAGGGCATCCAGATGTCAAGCGTTTTTTGAGGGCGGTCGCGCTGTCGAGTCCACTGTGTAGGCAACTAGTTCCGACGTGGGACTTACATTTAGTTCTGGAAGATTTGGTGCGAGCGCCTTCTGAGCCTTTGCCGAGAGCATCGTTGAAGGATCTTACTTTGAAAGTGGTGTTTCTGGTGGCTGTTTCTTCGGCCAGGAGAATATCTGAGTTGCAAGCGTTGTCCTGTAGGGAACCTTTTCTGGTTTTTAGTGATTCAAAGGTGGTGTTGAGGACGGTGCCATCTTTTTTGCCCAAGGGTGGTATCGCCGTTTCATGTAAACCAGGTAGTGTTGCTGCCAGTATTTGAGGAAGACGGCGTTTTTCTACATTGTTGCCAGACTCTAAATACTGGGGAGCACTTGATACAGGGTTTGATACCCGAAACGTGCACGTCGATACCCGAAACGTGCACGTCGTGAAAATAGGATATTTTGAGAGCAACACATGTGTCTTTGGTAGAGATTCAACAACAAAAGTTAATGAAACAGATAAGTGCAAGTAACTTAATTATTTTATAAGGTGATGAACCTCTTTTGAATAAAATGTAGCTAGCTGTCTGGTATTTTCAATAACATCATATGGATGTGAAAGCTGGACAGTGAAAAAGATAGACAGGAAGAAAATTGATACCTTTGAATTATGGTGCTGGCGGCGAATACTGTGTATACCATGGACTGCCTGAAGAACAAACCAGTCGGTACTAGAGGAGATCAAACCTAAGCTTTCTTTAGAAGCTCAGATGACAAGACTTCGACTTTCATACTTTGGACACATCATGCGAAGAGAGAGATCATTAGAGAAAGACATTATGCTTGGCAAGATAGAAGGTCAACGCAAAAGAGGAAGGCCAGCAATGAGATGGATCGATACAATAACAGCAGCTACGGGTACCAGTCTGTCAACAATGAGCCGCCTGACTGAAGACCGAACACAATTTAGGATAGCTATCCAGAGGGTCGCCATGAGTCGACTCCGACTCGACGGCACTTAACAACACAACAGCTGTCTGGTGTGGGTTGTGTCACAATACCAACTCTCCTACAGCTGGCTTCGACAAAAAAATAGTTTTTTGATAGGGGGTATTTTTCAGTGAACTTTGACATTGGGTGTTATATTTAGTTCACAGAGTGAGGTTTATAATTCCATACAGTATTTGAGGAAGGGCAGCACGGGTACTGTTCCGAAGAAGTTACATAGATTGGATGTTCGAAGAGCCCTGAAGCGCTATTTGAAGGCTACTGCTTCTTTCCGTAGTTCGGATAGATTGTTTTGTTTGGAGGTCCAAGGAAGGGACAGGCAGCGACAAAGGCGTCCATTGCCAGATGGCTTAAAGAAGCAATTGCATCCGCATATATTTTAAAAGGGAATGCGGTTCCGGAAGGCTTACGAGCTCATTCGACTAGAGCGCAAGCTACGTCATGGGTGGAATGTAGTTTGCCGGCGGCAGAAATTTGTAACGCGGCTACTTGGTTGTCTTTGCATTCCTTTATCAGACATTACTATCTGGATTTGCAGGCAGAGAGGGGTGCCTGTTTTGGATCAGCAGTTCTTCAGGCTGGTCTAGCAGGTCCCTCCCGTTGACTTTTTGCACTGCTCTGTTACATCCCCAAAGGTTCAGGACTAGCCTGGAGGGACACTAAGTAAGGTGAAATTAGACTTAACTGCTAATTGTTGTTCCTTAAGGAACTCCAGGCTAGTCCTGTATCCCTCCCGAGTCATTACTGTGACTATTGCCTGAAGCAACTGATGTGTAACAGGTAAGCGGCCTGAGTGGTAGTACCAGATATACTCCATAAGGGGTGGGATTCTTCTTGAGGGTGTTTGTAGAGGCTCTTTATATCTGTCATGTCAGAAAATGGGGATCTCAGCAATGTTACAAGCGTTAAGTAATAGTTAGGGGGAACACAAATTTTTTAAGGGTGTTCTGCCCAATTCGTACAGCTATCCGTTAGGTTGCGTGACGATTGTTAGTAGAGTTACTACTTAATTGTTGCTCCAGTGAGTCTGCTTTGTCAATAGGTTACTGAAGTCAGGAGGTGGATCCTGTGTACATATACCGGTGTCATCAAAAAAGGATGACGTTTCTCAGTCTCCAAGCTTCTGGAGGAGGAGCAAGACCCCAAAGGTTCAGGACTAGCCTGGAGTTCCTTAAGGAACAACAATTAGCAGGTAAGTCTAATTTCACCTTCTTTCATTTTCTTGGAAACTGCTTCACGGTGTACTTTTAAGTGGGATGTTTAGGCTGCCTGGTCGTCTGAGGATTGTGAACGTCGCCATCATCTTTAAAGCTTCCTGAGAAAGAGTAGTGAGGTCCGTATTTCTGAGGAGTACCATCGTGCTAATTTTCTTCTTCCTGGTAGCTTACTTGAGGCAGGTAGACGTGCGAAGGAGCGAAGTCGGCTGTTCCAGGTGGTTATCAGCGAGTCGAGGTTGGGTGATGCCAAGCTGAGGTTTGGTAGGACTTTGTCAATGATTTCCTCTTTGCTGAAGAGCCGAAATCGTCCTGTAAGTGCTGAGGAAGCATCGGTTGTCTCCGAGGAGTGTTGAGACCTTGATTCCTGGGCCTCAGAAATTTGATTAAGCTGTGGTCGGACCATGGGACTGGAGTGATGGATAGGTCGGGGTTGTAGTTTGGGCATATGGCTGGTAGTGGAGTGAAGACAAGTTCCAGTGTATTTCCTTTTAAGTGGATAAGGGCATCAATTATCTGTTTGTAAATTAACTCGTTGAGTGCTTAGAGGAAGGCTTTGGAGTGGGTGCTTTGGAGAGCTGGCAAGTTAGTTACTCATTGCCCAGTTTGGTATTTGTGGGATCTCCAGGAACAAGCAGGAATGAGTCTTCACATATGGGTACGTCGGTACCGACGGAGCCTGCGCGGGAACGCTCCCCAGCTTCCCAAAAAGGAAAGCTTTTGTGAGCATCCCACAGCGCCTGCGTGCTGCCTTCCCGCCTTTCCTAACCATCTCTCTTCAGTTCTTCTTTGCCGCGGAGCCAGCAGGTCGAGCCCTGTCACCGCTGAAGAAGTTCTTTATTTTATTTTATTTCTTTGGTCGCGTGTCTGCCTTCCCTGACTCCGGACCGGTACAGCCGGTCTTTTTCTCTTTCTTTCTTTAAAAAAAAAAAAAAAAAAAAGTATCTATTTTCTCTTCACTTAGTGTATTCTCTTCTTGGGCCTCCGGGCCTACAAGAAAATTTCCCTCATGGAAAAACCAGCCTCCAGGTTTAAAAAATGTACTAAGTGTAGCGGTACTATTTCTGTTACAGATACCCATGAATGGTGTCTTAAATGTTTGGGTCCTGAACACTCCATTCCGGATTGTCCGTCCTGCTCTCTTATGTCTAAACGGGGGTTACAGAACTGAGCAGCCAAGCTCCATGTGCTGTTTCCCGCTGATGCACCGTCGGTAGCATCGACATCTTCCAGGTGGTCTTCTCCTGATGGATCTCAGTTAACCAAACATAAACCTAGCAGGTCCTTGAAGGGTAGATCTCCCTCTAAGCATCGAGATGCCTCCGGGCTTGCCCTCCAGGATCCTGCGCCAGCAAAACAACCCCGGCGGGAAGCTCCGGCTTCCAAAGCTCCTCCTATGGGGTTACAGGTTGACATCGATGGCACGGCCTCGACAGATCACCTGTTAGAATGCTCTGGGGTACCGGCACAATCTCCCGGTACCGACTTCCAGGCATTCATGGCGTCGATGGATCACAATGTTCTGTCCATGCAGCAGGCTATTACGGCCTTCATTCAAGCTGCGATGCCGCTGGTACCGAAACAAACTCCGTTCTCGGTATCGGCTCCGGCTCCGGTACCAATACCGGTACCGACTGCATCGACATCGACCAGGATACCGGCTGCAGCGGTTCCTTGTCCTGGGCTGCTTACCGGTACCGATCCGGTACCAGGGACGCCCGATGTCGATACTGCTCGATACGCGTATCGAGCGTTGGAAGAGCACCCTGACAGGCGATACTTCGATTCCTCTGATGATTCTGATACATCAGACGAGTCTCCTGAAGTATCCATAGCCCTTCCTGAAGAGCCGCCTTCTCCAAAAAGAAGAATGTCTCCTCCAGAAGACTTGTCCTTTCAAGACTTCATAAGAGAAGTAGCTAAAGGACTTTCTATTTCAGTAACTTCTGAATCAGAGCCTAGAGCTAAAAAATTGGATATTTTAGGCTATTCTAGAGCTCCTAAAGAGGCGGTCACCTTACCAATTCATGAGATTCTTTATGAACACATGATTGATCTATGGGAGACTCCTCTCACTCTCCTCATTCTCGTAGATTGGACACTATGTATCGTGTCCCTCCTTGTCCTGGATTTCAAAAAACTCAGCTTCCTCACCATTCCATTGTGGTGCAGTCAGCTATGAAGAGGATAAAGAGTACAAAGAGACACTCTTCTGCTCCTCCAGGAAGAGAATGCAGGACCTTGGATGCCTTTGGTAGGAAAATCTTCCAAGCCAGTATGCTTATTGCCAGAATCAACTCATATAGCCTTTACATGGGTATGTTTCTAAAGGAAGTTGCACAAAAACTGCACACTTTCCTCCCTTTTCTTCCAGAGGATAAAAGGGAGGAATTCCTCATTTGGCTTAAGCATACCCAAGACATTTCAAAGTTTTCCAACAGGGCAGCCTTTGACTCCTTTGAAGGTGCCAGCAGGACCTCAGGCATTGCCATAGCTGCTTGCAGAATTGCTTGGCTCCAGGCTTCTGATTTAGAGCCCTGGGTTCAAGATGGCTTAGGAAATCTTCCCTGTACAGGTGAAAACCTATTTGGCAAAGAATGGCAAATAAAAGCCACTCAAATGGATGAAGAAAACTCTGCTCTGGATAGACTTTCAAAGTCAACCTCCATTCCTGCCAAGAAAAAGCCTTTTAAAAAGTATTTCTTTAAAAAGGGCAGATTTCCTTCTACTTCTGGCCAACAATCTTCTACAGGTCGCTTTGCCACTAAGCGTCAGCAACCTAAACAGACCAGGCCTAAGCCTACAGGGGCTGCTGCAACTCAGCAGGCCCAACCTCCTCAGGGTTTTTGACTTGATGCTAGAGAACTTAGCCTTTCTGGCTCTAAAGCAGCCAGAGCCTCTCACCATTCCAGGAAGGTTAGCTCATTTTGCTCCCAGATGGGAGCAAATAACATCAGAGCAGTGGACCCTCTCCATCATAAGAGAGGGTTACAAGCTTCATTTTTCAGACCTTCCTCCCCACACCATGGTGAGACACTTCAATTCTCCCACATCTCTTCTCGACCTTCTAGGTCAAGAGGTAACTACCCTTCTTGCCCAAGGGGCAATAGAAGAAGTTCCTCTTCTTCATCAAGGGTCAGGGTTCTACTCCCCCTATTTTCTCATTCCAAAGAAGACAGGGGGATACAGACCCATCTTAGATCTCAGAGAATTGAACAAATTTCTATGCAAGGAGAAGTTCAAGATGCTTTCTCTGGGCACTCTCCTTCCATACCTTCAAAGTCAGGATTGGCTTTGTTCTCTAGATCTCAAGGATGCGTACACCCATGTCCTCATCCATCCCTCTCACAGAAGATTCCTACGGTTTCTTTTCCAAGGAAAACATTACCAATACAGAGTTCTTCCTTTCGGTCTGGCCTCTGCTCCAAGAGTGTTCACCAAATGCATGGCAATAGTTGCTGCATTTCTACGAACTCTGGGAATATTTGTCTTCCCATACCTGGACGACTGGCTCATTCAAGCTCCATCTCAGTCAGAGGCCCAGAATTCCTTGGACCGCACAAGGCGCATTCTGCAGTATCTGGGACTTGTGGTAAACCTCCCAAAGTCTCAGCTCACCCCTACTCAGTCCCTAGAATTCATAGGGGCCTGGTTGGATACCACTACTGCAAGGGCTTACCTTCCTCAGGCCCGTTGCCAACGTCTAGTGCAGTTAGCCTCCCAGATTCAGTCAAAGAGCCACTTAACTGCCCGGGAGATGCTACAACTGCTAGGCCACATGGCTTCCACAGTGCATGTGGTACCCTATGCTCGCCTACACATGAGAGCAGCTCAATGGACTTTGTCCACCCAGTGGACTCAAGCTTCAGGAGCTCTCTCAGACCAAATAGCAACCACCAAACGTCTCTTTTGGTCTCTCCAATGGTGGATGTCCACTCTAAATTTGTTGCTGGGGTCCCCCTTCCAACAGTTGTTGCCCCAAGCAACCCTCACAACAGATGCCTCCCAAACAGGTTGGGGAGCCCATCTACAGGACCTCTCCACTCAAGTCACTTGGTCCCCACAGGAGACCTCCCTTCATATCAACCACTTGGAGCTTCAAGCAGTTTTTCTAGCTCTCAAGGTCTTTCATACCCTCCTCAGCTACAAGACAGTCCTCATTTATACGGACAATCAAGTAGCCATGTTTTACATAAACAACCAAGGAGGAACTGGCTCTCTGTCGCTTTGCAACGAAGCTTTAAGATTGTGGGCCTTCGCCAGAGAGCATCAAATCCATCTCCTGGCAGTATACCTCCCAGGAGTCCAAAACTCTTTGGCAGACAGACTCAGTCGAGTTCTACTTCCACACAAATGGTCCCTGCACATGGATCAGGTACTCAGAATCTTCCAAGAATGGGGAACCCCGGACATAGACCTCTTTGCAAGTCCGTGGAATGCCAAACTTCCCCGGTTCTGTTCCAGAATTCCGTGTCAGGGAGTTCAGGCCAAGGATGCCTTCCTCCTCCATTGGGGTCAGGGCTTCCTGTATGCATTTCCACCCATTCCTTTGATTCCCAAGACTCTGTTCAAACTCCAGAGGGATCAAGGATCTATGATCCTCATAGCTCCACGCTGGCCACGCCAAGTGTGGTACCCTCTACTTCTACATCTCTCCCAAGCCCCATCTCTGGACTTGGGAGCTGCTCCAGACCTTCTGTCCCAGGAGGAAGGGACTTTGTGGCACCCAAACCCCAAGTCTCTACACCTCAGAGCTTGGTTACTGAAGGCCTAGACCTTCAAGACTGGAATCTTAATCAACAAGTGAAGGATATCCTCCATGCTTCCAGAAAACCTTCCACCAGGCGTTCTTATGCTTTTAAATGGAAAAGGTTTTCCATTTGGTGTGCTGAAAAGGGTCTTGACCCTCTAGCACTACCTTTAAATTCTCTGTTAGACTATCTCCTGCATCTTTCCAGTGCAGGCCTTAAAACAAATTCAGTAAGAGTCCATTTGAGTGCTATTGCAGCATCCCTTAAGCCCATCAATGGACAACCTATTTCCTCTCATCCTCTCATTGCAAGATTCATGAGAGGACTAACTTTAACTAAACCTCCCATTAGGCCTCCTCCGGTGGCATGGGACTTAAATTTGGTTCTTGGTCAGCTCATGAAGCCACCTTTTGAACCCTTAGCCACTACCTCCTTGAAGTTTCTTTCATGGAAGGTTATTTTCCTCATTGCAGTTACTTCAGCTCGCCGCATCAGTGAACTGCAGGCATTAGTGGCTAATCCACCTTATACAAGGTTCCATCATGATAAGGTAGTCCTTAGGACAAATCCACACTTTATGCCTAAAGTGGTCTCACCTTTTCATCTTAATCAAGAGGTATATTTACCTGTCTTTTTTCCAGCTCCTCATGCATCCAGTGCAAAGAGGAATCTTCCTACTCTGGATTATAAAAGAGTTTTTGCTTTTTTACTTACATAGGGCACAGCAACATCGAAAGTCTTCTCAGCTTTTTGTTGCTTTTGATCCTTCTCATTTGGGACTTCCAGTCTCTAAGAGAACACTGTCCAATTGGATTGCTCAGTGTATTTCTTTCGCCTACCAGAGTAAGAACCTTTCTCTGGAGAGCCATGTCACAGCTCATAATGTGAGGGCCATGGCCACCTCTATGGCTCATCTAAATTCTGTGTCCATCGACCAGATCTGTCGAGCAGCCACCTGGGCCTCTGTTCATACCTTCACAGCCCATTACTGCTTGGACAAGGACTCCCGCCAGGATGCCTTGTTTGGTCAGGCTGTCCTCAAACACCTGTTCCATTCTTAAACAACTCCTACCCTCCTTTCCCTGGATGGATGCCTGAGATCCATAGAAGGAGGTAGACCCCTCTCCAGGGTCTCATATCCTTGGGAATCTCCCGGGCATCTTAGCTAGGGAGTCCCCATATGTGAAGACTCATTCCTGCTTGTTCCTGGAGATAGCACAGTTACTTACCTGTAACAGGTGATCTCTGGGAACAGTAGGAATAAGTCTTCACAACCCTCCCACCTCCCCTAGGAGTTGTCTCTTTTTCTATCTTTCCTTTCCTCTCTCTCTCTATTGTCTCAGCTTTAAACTCGAACTGAGGAGAGATGGTTAGGAAAAGGCGGGAAGGCAGCGCGCATGCGCTGTGGGATGCTCCCAAAAGCTTTCCTTTTTGGGAAGCTGGGGAGCGTTCCCGCGCAGGCTCCGTCGGTACCGACGTACCCATATGTGAAGACTTATTCCTGCTGTTCCCAGAGATCCCCTGTTACAGGTAAGTAACTGTGCTTTCTTGGTGTTGCAGGTGAGGTCTATTATGGTCAAGAGATCTTCAGGGGAAGAAGACGGGGATCTGTAAATTAGGCTGATGGAGCTGTATTTGTTGGTTATGGTGAGTGGTACTAGTGGAAACGAGTAGTTCAAATTGGAGCTCAGTCTTTACGAGGATGAAGGTGCCTCTGCGGTTAGTTCTGTGGCAGGTGTGGATTAAGAAGTTGGGAGGGATGAGTTGGTTGAGAAGGACTGAATCTGAGTCGGACAACCATGACTCTGTGACCAGTAGAATGTCTAGATCGTAGTTGGTTATAAGGTCAGAGATGGCTGGCCATTTTGTGGTGTTTGTGCTGTCTATGGTGGTTGAGAGAGTCTTGGTGCTTGGAGGAGTGAGATGGCCCTTAGTCAAGGTCATAAACTGATTCGGTGAGGGCTGCCCTGCCACGCAGATTTGGTGGTTAGGGTTCTAGGTACATTGTCTTTTCTTTTAGTGTGAGAGGTGGGCAAAGCGCGAAATTTTAAGTAGCAATAGAAGTGGGAATGTATTAGGTCATTTTGCCCTCCATGTCTGTCTTGTTCTGGTGGGCTCACCAGCTAATTTTGTGGGTTATATAGCCTCCCTAAGTTTGGTTTGGTGGTTTTTTTGTTATGTTTTTCAGAATTGTGTTCTTATTGTGAGCGATCATGTACAGGCGTCAGGGCTAAAGTATATCTCTATTTGTTGGGCTTTCTTTGTTGGACTATAAGTGCAGCTAACACTCTGAGGGCGCTTAGGATGTTGTTCTACAATGTAAAACTATATGCTACAATTGGGTATGTTTTTGTAACATTTGACAGTCAATTTGTACTATATTATCATGTCTTCCTTTAAGATAGTTTCACTGAATGTTAAGGGCATTAAGAACATAAGAACATAAGATATGCCATACTGGGTCAGACCAAGGTCCATCAAGAGCAGTATTCTGTTTCCAACAGTGGCCAATCTAAGTCATATGTACCTAGCAGTTTCCCCAAGGGACACAGGTTCCACAATGCTTGTATTGGTTCAAGCATTGATATCCTGGGTCCCTTCTTAATAATGGCTTATGGACCTTTCCTCCAGGAACTTGTCCAAACCTTTTTTAAACCCAGCTACACTAACAGCCTTTACTACATCCTCCGGTAACAAATTCCAGAGTTTAATTACACGTTGAGTGAAAAAATATTTTCTCTTATTAGTCTTAAATAGTTTACCCTGTAGCTTCATTGCATGTCCCCTAGTCTTTCTGTATTCTGATAAGGTAAACAATCGATCTACGTTTACCCGTTCCACTCCGCTCATTAATTTATAGACTTCTATCATATCTCCCCTCAGCCGTCTCTTTTCCAGGTTAAAGAGCCCTAACCTTTTTAGCCTTTCTTCATAGGAGTATCCTTCCATCCTCTTTACCATTTTGGTGGCTCTTCTCTGAACCTTTTCTAATAACTCTATATCCTTTTTAAGATAGGGCGACCAGAATTGCACACAATATTCAAGGTGCGGTCTCACCATGGAACGATATAGAGGCATTATAATATCCTTTGTTTTATTTTCCATTCCTTTCCTTATCATACCTAGCATTCTATTTGCTCTCTTGGCCGCCGCTGCACACTGGGCCGAGGGTTTTAACATGGTATCCACAATGACGCCTAAATCTTTTTCCTGGGTGGTGGTTCCTAATGTGGAACCTTGCATCGTGTAACCATAGTTTGGGTTGTTCTTCCCTAGGTGCATAACCTTGCACTTTTCCACATTAAATTTCATCTGCCATTTTGATGCCCAGTCTTCCAATTTATCAAGATCCTCTTGCAATTTTCCACAATCCTCTTGGGTTTTAACAACTTTAAATAGTTTTGTGTCATCTGCAAATTTGATAACCTCACTCGTTATTCCACTTTCCAGGTCATTTATGAATATGTCAAAAAGCAGCGGACCCAGCACAGATCCCTGGGGTACACCACTATTCACCTTGCTCCATTGGGAAAATTGGCCATTTAGCCCTACCCTCTGCTTTCTATCTTTTAACCAGTTCCTGATCCACAATAGTACACTGCCTCCTATCCCATGACTCTTTAGTTTTGCCAAAAGTCTCTCATGAGGGACCTTGTCAAAGGCTTTCTGAAAGTCCAGATACACAATATCAACTGACTCACCTTTGTCCACCTGATTATTCACTCCTTCAAAAAACATAACAGATTAGTAAGACAAGATCTTCCTTGTCTAAAGCCATGTTGGCTGTCTCTCATTAGTTCATGACTATCTACATGCTGAGTAATTTTATTCTTTATGATGGTTTCTATCATTTTTCCCGGTATTGACGTCAGGCTCACCGGTCTGTAGTTTCCCGGATCACCCCTGGAACCCTTTTTAAAAATTGGTGTTACTTTGGCGATCCTCCAATCTTCAGGTATTAGAGATGATTTTAATGATAGTTCACAGATTACTAATAGCAGGTCTGCAATCTCATATTTCAGTTCTTTCAATACTCTTGGATGTATACCATCCGGCCCAGGAGATTTGCTACTCTTCAGCTTATCTAATAGTTGTAATACACCTTCTCGATGTATCGATATTTCCTTCAATTCTTCTGCACCTTTAAATACCACTTCAGTCATGGGTAACATCCCTACATCTTCCTCAGTAAAGACTGAAGCAAAGAATTCGTTCAGTCTCTCTGCTATCGCCTTGTCGCCTCTTAGTGCTCCTTTAACCCCTTTATCATCTAATGGACCAACTGACTCTCTCACAGGTTTTTTGCTACGAATGTACTTGAAAAGGTCTTTACTTCGTGTTTTTGCTTCTGCAGCAAGCTTCTTCTCAAATTCTCCCTTTGCCTGCCTTATCAATGCCTTGCATTTGACTTGCCAGTGCTTGTGCTGTTTCCAGGTTTCGTCGTTTGGCTCTTTTTTCCATTTCCTGAAAGATGTTTTTTTGGCAACAACAGCCTCTCTGACCTCAACTTTAAACCATGCTGGCAGTTATTTGGACTTCCTTCCACTTTTCTTAAAGCGTGGAATACAGCTGGTCTGGGCTTCCAAGATAGTATTTTTCAACAACAGCCAAGCCTGATGTACGTCTTTAACCTTTGCAACTGCTCCTTTTAGTTTTTTCTTGACTGTTTTCCTCATTTTATCATAGTCTCCCTTTCGAAAGTTAAAAGGTAGTACTGTGGATTTCCTTACTATCCCTCCTCCACTAATTAAATCAAAGGCGATCATGCTATGATCACTATTGCCAAGTGGCCCCAACAACCTTATCTCTTGCACTAGATCTGGTGTTCCACTAAGGATTAGGTCTAATATGGCTTCCCCTCTGGTCGGTTCATTAACCAGCTGCTCCAAGAAGCAGTCATTTATTTCATCTAGGAACTTTATCTCCCTAGCATGTCCTGACGTGACACAGACCCAGTCGATACCGGGGTAGTTGAAATCACCCATTATTATTACTGTGCTGTAACTTTTGTTAGCTTCCTTGATTTCTTTGAGCATTTCATCATCCATTTGGTCATTCTGGCCAGGCGCTCGATAGTACACCCCCACTGCCATTGCCTTCCCCCTTTTACATGGAATTTCAATCCATATAGATTCTACAGCAGATTTTGTTTCCTGCAAAACTTTAATCCTTTCTGACTCAATGCCCTCTCTAACATAGAGAGCAACCCCTCCACCAATTTGATCAGCTCTATCATTACGATATAGTTTGTACCCAGGTATCACAGTGTCCCACTGGTTGTCGTCCTTCCACCATGTCTCTGATGTTCCAATCATATCTAACCTTTCATTTAGTGCTATATATTCTAACTCTCCCATCTTATTTTTTAGACTTCTAGCATTTGCATACAAGCATTTTAGAGAATGTATTTTATCCATATTAATTTGTCTGTTAGACATGAGTAATTTGGGATCTTTAAGCTCTGTCTGCTCCATACTTGAGGGCATTTGGGCTACTTTACTCTTTTGTGGAACCTCTCTGCTTTTGGTAGTTATCCTTCAAAGATACATTCTTCCGAACCATCTGCTCTTGGGCGACTGTCGGCTTTCCCCTAATATCTAGTTTAAAAGCTGCTCTATCTCCTTTTTAAAGGTTAATGCCAGCAGCCTGGTTCCATCCCGGTTAAGGTGAAGCCCATCCCTTCGGAAGAGCCCCTGCTTTCCCCCAGAATGTTCCCCAGTTCCTAACAAATCCAAACCCCTCATCTCTGCACCATTGTCTCATCCACGCATTGAGACTCCGGAGCTCTGTCTGCCTTTTGGGTCCTGCGCGTGGAACAGGAAGCATTTCGGAGAATGCTACCCTGGAAGTTCTGGATTTCAACTTCCTACCTAAAAGCCTAAATTTAGCCTCCAGAACCTCCCTATCACATTTTCCTATGTCATTGGTACCAACATGTACCAAGACAGCAGACTCCTCCCCAGCACTATCTAAGACCTTATCTAGGTGGCGCGTGAGGTCCGCTACCTTCGCACCAGGCAGGCATGTTACCAGGCGATCCTCACGTCCACCAGCCACCCAGCTATCTATGATCGAATCACCAACTATAACGGCTGTCCTAACCCTTCCCTCATGGGCACATGGCCCTGGAGAAACTTCCTCGGTGCGAGAGGGTTTTACATCACCTGGAGGACAGGTCCTAGTTACAGGATCACTTCCTGCCACACCAGGGTGATGCTCTCCTGTCACGTGACCTCTCTCTCCTCCATGGCAACAGGGATGCTGCCAGACTGGAGGTGGGACTTCAGGACTATATCCCTGTAGGTCTCGTCTATGTACCTCTCTGTCTGTCTTATGCTTTCCAAGTCTGCTACTTTAGCCTCTAGAGAACGGACTCGTTCCCTGAGAGCAAAGAGCTCCTTGCACCTAGTGCACACGTAAGACCTCTCACCAACTGGGAGAAAATCATACATGTGACACTCAATGCAAAAGACTGGAAAGCCCCCATCCCGCTGCTGGACTTCTGTCTGCATCTTAGTTTTAAGTTTGTGTTTAGATCTAAGTTCTTTACTTACTAAGGGTTGCTATGGATATTTATACTAATAAAACTGAACCTAATACGTGTAATATACCTTGTTCACCTGAAGCTTAACTAATCTCAGGTCCTTAATGTATGACTGATTTGGGTAATGAGCTTCACCTGAGAGCACCTCCTGTCTTTTAAGATGTGTAAGTACCTATAAAGCTACGATTATCCCAGGGGTGGGAGGGAATTAACACTTATTAAAAGAGGGCTGCTACACAGTACCCTGTCTTGTGCTGCTGAGGTAAGCTATATTCTGATTTGATTTAAATTATAGCTCTTAGCTGCTGCTAGGCTCTAACTTCTTATGAAATTTAAAGTACAAGCTCTCTGCTGGGTTCTAAATTTAACCAGAAAGCTCTTTTCTGTGTTGTAAATTTAAGCTAAAAGAACTTTGCTGATGCTAGGCCCTGAGTGACTATTAAATGCAAACTACAAGCTCTCTGCTGGGTTCCAAATGTAACCAGAAAGCTCTCTTCTGTGTTTTAAATTTAAACTAAAAGTACTTTGCTGTTACTAGGCCCTGAGTGACTATTAAATTTAAAGTACAAGCTCTCTGCTGGGTATGAAATGTAACCAGAAAGTTCTCTGTGTTTTAAATGTAAACTTAAACTGCTGCTACTAGGCCCTGACTGATTTAACAAAAATAGTGGATCACAGATTAATTAGCTTTAATACAAAGAATTCCTTTTAGAAAATTACCAGAAGTAAATACTCACAGTTGCAGATCTCCCTCCAGAAGCAACAGTCCCCCTTACCAGTCTTTCAATCCCATTAAGAGAAAAAAGATTCTTCTGTATGGCAAGAAAGAAAGTGCTGACATCTTTCTGTTGCAGGAGACACATTTGAATGCAAAAACTATGTGCAAATCCCTTTTCTCTGGTGGCTTTCTCAGCTGCCCAGCATAAGAAAAACGGGGTAGCCATTTTGGTAAGGAAAGCTCTATCCCCCATGATTATTCAAACTACGTCTGATACCAATGCTCGGTGGACTATGGCTGTCATTAAAATTGGATCCACCAAACTGGCCTTAATCAACGTTTACATACTAATATTGATTGTCCTACTTTTTTTTTTGCTCCATTGCGGCCTTGGCACAGGAGGTGTCCAGATATCCGACTATAGTGGGAGGAGACTTCAATCTCGTGCTAGACCCATTGGTAGATAGGAGTCCAGTGAGAACCGTTAGGGTTCCCAAGGCTCATCCAGATCTTGTATCTCTAATGCAGAAATTGGGTCTGATAGACATTTGGCGGCTGCAATACCCTGCAGATAAAGAATTCACTTCTCTTCTCCTCATAACTCATTATCACGTATAGACTTCTTCCTAGTCTCCAAGGGACTTTGCTCTAAAATTAATGAGACTACTATTCATGCAGCTCATATCTCTGATCACTCCGCAATCTCTCTCACCCTACTTGATTCCATGAGCTATCAACCTCACTCACGATGGCAATTTGTTAGGACTCTTCTAACCAGTCAGGAATTTCGGGAGACTATCCGGGTGGCCATAGAGGAGTATTTCCAATTCAGTTTACTGCAAGATTCCTCGGGGTGGGCCTGGTGGGAAGGCTTTAAGGCTAGTATACGAGCCACTATTACTAGTTTTGCTATAAAGCAGGCTAAACAGCGTAAAGCAGAACTTAGTGCACTTGACAAACAGATTCAAGCGGGTGAACGTATCTTATACCAGAAATCTGATCCTAATATTTTGATAAGACTGCAGCGCCTTAGATTTAAATATAATTCGATTTTGACCATTGAGGCCTCACAAAATATTCAAGGGCAGAAAGGACGATATTACTTAGAGGGTAATAGAGCTGGATGGCTGCTAGCTAACTTGCTAAAGGGTCTTAAGGAATCTTCGTGTGTTACAGCTCTAAGGGATCCTCAGGTGCAACAATTGATTGTCAAGGATTCTGACATTGCAGAGACCTTTTGCCAATTCTACGCTCAGTTCCTGTTCGGTAATCCAGTTTAGTCCTCCAACATCGGGTAGTGCCCCTCCTCCTGCAGCCTGGAGACTGGACCAATCAAGTCTTCTGTAGTATATATGCAGACGGAGCTCCCAGAAGCTCCCAGTGTGTCCAGTCTCCTTGCAGCTTGCAGACTTCTGTGCCCTTTCTGGGCACACTAAGTGACACTTGAAGGAGCAACACTAGTTAATTAGTTCTTTTGGGGTTTTATTTTGGGTCCTTTATTTACCATTTCTTTGCTAGGTAGCTGTATCTTTAAAAAAAAAAAAAAAAAAAAAAAAAGGAGCATTGCCACAGGGGACATCCTGGGGGAAGCCAGACCTGGGGCTCCTGCCTTCCTGCCTGGGAATATCTGAAACCTGGGTTGAGCTCTCCCCAAGACTGTTCGGGGAAGAGCCATACCTGCTACAGCATTGCCTGTCACTTGGAGAAGTTGGCTGAGTTCCTTGCTGTTCCCTGAGCTGGTAGGAATTTTCCTTGCTTTAACTTTTCAGCTCTGTTGTTTTTTGCATTGTCAGAGGCTCTGTCGGCTCCCCTGGCTTCCGAATTGCACTTTTTCCTGATTTTTTTCGCTTGCCCTGTATTAGAGGGTCGTTTTCTTTCTTTTCCATATTATTTGGTTACCTTTGTATTTTCGCGCCTTTTTTTATTGTGGGTGAAAAAATGCGGCGGCCATTTTGGATTTCTAAAGTGTGCTTTTTAAGGGCACTTTTTAACACTTGTGCATGGGTTCCCCTGGCATTTTTGGGGTTTCTTTTGCTGGCGATTTTGCTCAGGGCACCCCTAGGATTCTGGGGAGTATTTTGTTTTCTGTAAAAAAAAAAAAAAAAAAAAAACCGTTTTAAATTTAAAGCTGTACTGATTTGAATACGGTTAGTCCCTTTGCTGTGGGCTTCCCTGTTCCTGTTTCCTTCTTTCCCCCTGGAAGCAGGTTGCCTTAGCATGGCTGCCAAACCTCAATGTGTGATTTGTGGGTCCCGCAGAGGTACAATGACTGACTCTGGCATCTGCAAGAGCTGTGCTGCAGTTTCTTCAGACCTGGAATGTCTTCTCCCACTGCTGTTTGCAGCTCTGTGGTAACTCGATTGATTTTTCTTGATTTTTCAGCGATTTTAGGCATTTCTCTCATGCCTGCAACCCTCCCACCTTCTTCTTTGACTTTTTAAGTTAATTCCTTAGCTTTTGGGGGGTTTAATTCACTCTTTTGGTGTTTTATTTTTGCTGGTGGCCATTTTGAATAGCTAATGAGCCTCGGGTTTTGGCGGGAAGCCAGATTACTTCTCTGCTGGCTTCTAAAAGCTATATTGTTGTTTCAGGTTTTTTTTCCACAACACTTGCTAGCTGTAAGTTACTTTTTTCTCTGCCTATGTATGAACATAATGGATAAAAAGTACAGAAGGCATGGATAGAGAACAGTATGCAATTCAGAGCCACAGTACAATGCTGAGTCACTGACGAAGGGTGCAGGGCTCATGGGTTCCATTCCCCACTGTGCCCAACAAAGAAGGCTGGCTGAGGCATTACCTATTATGGGGAATATTGTTAAATGCCTGTTCCTGCGGGACGCAGTTATTTCTTTTTAGTTCTCCCTGTGCCTTATTCAGGTTTACGCTGCATAGGCTGTCAGAAGAAACACAGGGACCTCAGGCATCAGCTCTGCTCTTCCCCAGCATCTTGCTTCCCCTGAGGAACTTGGGAACTCCGGAGCTTGGCTTCGGGGGAGCTCTCCATTGGCTTTACGCTGCACTGAGTCTTTACCACGAGAGTTTGGATACCTCCAGGAAGTTCAGGTATCATTTTCTGTAAGAAAACTGTGAGTACTCTGTTTTTGTTTTTTTCTTCCTTGCCTCAGCTGCTCTGGGATGCTTTCAGCTGTATCCGGACCGGCTGCCCCTGAGTTTGGAAGTGCCTACTTTGACTTTTTAGTCCACAAACTGCAGCCGGGTTACTTTGTACGTCCTACTGATTATTGTACCTGTCTTATTCAATATACCATTTGGTTGAGGTTTTAAGTCAGTGTTTTGGATCCTGACTGTTTTGGGCACGGCCTAATTAAGCATGCTCACTGTAATTTTCCTATGGCTGGATTGAGCTTCTACATCCCTCCCCAGAAACACCTTTCAGCCCCTACCATGGAGGTCTGAATGGCTGCGGAGGGATCCCACTCTAATTTCCCTACTTTCAGTCACTGTAATTGCCTTACCCTGACCTTGAAAGTTTCTCTATGCCAGCACAGTGAATGACTGACAGTTCCCTTCTCAGTTCTGCGAATACCTGACAGTTTTTCGGTGCCAGCGGCTGTTTTGTTTTTCTCTTCAGTGTTTCTTTTTAGAGGAAACAGCTCTAAACAGCAGTTTCCACACACTTAATCATGCTGTGGAGGCACATGGAGTTTCAAAATCCTTTTCTTAAACAGTCTTGGGTTTCCCTGAGCCTTCCTTGCTTTTTGTTTTAAATGCAAAATAAATAAATAAATAAATAAATAAATGAAACCCCACCAGAAGAGGAAAGGTGGTTTAAGTCTCTACAATGCTTTTTTCTCTGACTGTATTATATGTGAAATGTAATCAGCCGAAGGGTACATTAATAGCTTGCTTGTGTTACACCTGCACGCTGCATCCCGGAGGCTTTCCCCATACCCACTGCGTTGCTAGCTGGGTCCCTCAGCACCTTATCTCCCCCCTCCTCAGAGCCCCTGCTGCAGGATCTTCCACAGCCGCTGCAGACCACATTACACATTCCCATCCGGCCGTCTCATCAACGGTTTCTCCACTTCGCTCTTCCGTGGGGCCACTTCCAATTTCCGGCCATGCCGTTTGGTCTCACCACGGCCCCCCGCACCTTCACAAACGTGATGGTAGTGGTCACGGCGGCCTTGGGCAAAGAGGGCATCCTGGTCCATCCGTATCTCGACGACTGGTGGATTCGGGCAAAGTCCAGTCGGGAGTGTGTGCACGTCACGAGCAGGGTGGTGGCTCTGCTGCGGTCCCTCGGCTGGGTGGTGAAAGAATGCAAGAGTTGTCTGTGCCCGACTCAGGATCTCGAGTATCTAGGAGTGAGCCTCGACACAGCACGGGGCTTGGTGTGCCTGCCGGAGCGCCGCATTCGGTCTCTTGTCCGACTCTTCAGGGGGATGCCCGCTCCGTCTGCATGGTGATAGCTACAGCTCCTCGGTACGATGGCAGCAACCTTGGAGGTGGTGCCCTGGGCGCGCTTCCACATGCGCCCGCTGCAGAGTGCTCTGCTGCGCCGTTGGTCCAACCAATTCGACTCGTTGAACAGGAGATTGACTTGCCCAAGGGCGGTTCGCCGATCACTCCGGTGGTGGCTCTCCTCCGAGAACCTGGCGCGGGGGATTCCCTGGAGCCTCCACTTTGGGTTCCGTTCACAACGGATGCCAGCCTGACCGGCTGGGGGGCTCACTGCGAGACCCGCTTCGCTCAAGGGGAATGGTCTCCCCTGGAGACTTCTTGGTCGATCAACCGCCTCGAATTGCGGGCGGTGCGGCTAGCCCTCTTGGCCTCAAAGCCCTAGTTCTCGACCGACCGGCCGGTGCGAGTCCTCTCGGACATTGCGACCACCGTAGCTTACATCAATCGCCAAGGGGGCACCGGCAGCATGGCCCTGGAATCAGAAGCGATGGCCTTGGTCAATTGGGTGCAGTCTCGTCTTCCGGCCATCTCGGCAGCGCCTATTGCAGGCGCAGACAATGTTCAGGCCGATTTTCTCTGCAGAGTGCGGGTGGACCCCGGAGAGTGGGAGCTAAACCCGCAAGTTTACGCGCAAATAGTTCGTCGGGGGGGGGGCCGCCCTTCATGGATCTCATGGCGACATTTCAATCGGCCGAGACAGGATGCTTCTTCAGCAGGCAAAGGGAGCGCATGTCCGAGGGGCTCGACGCTCTCATTCAGCCGTGGCCAACGTCCGGCCTTCTTTATGTCTTTCCTCCGTGGGTTCTGATTGGCCGGGTCGTTCAGCACATCGAGGGCCATCGGGGTCGAGTGTTACTGGTGGCCCCGGACTGGCCTGGGTGGCCCTGGTATGCCGATCTGGTCCGGCTGAGCGACGGCATTCCTTGGCTCCTATCCACGCTGCCGAATCTTCTTTTTCAGGGACCCTTGCGGATGCCCCAAGTGGGTCGATTCTCGCTTACGGTTTGGCCATGGAGAGGGCTCGGCTGAAAAAGAAGGGTTACTCCCCCCGCGGTGATTTCTTCCCTACTGCGGGCGGGGAAAACGTCCACTTCTCTTACTTACGTTCGGATTTGGGGGATCTTTGAAGACTGGTGCTCCCGGCGTGGAGTCCGGGCGGCGACGGTTTCCGTTTCCGTCGTTTTAAGTTTCTTCAGGTTGCTTTTGATAAGGGCCTTGCGGCTAGTTCCCTGAAAGTCCAGTTGGCGGCTATCTCTTGTTATCGAGGCAAAGTTTTAGGCCATCTCCGCGGTTCTTATCCGGACGTACGTCGTTTTCTTACGACTGTTTTTCATTTGCGGCCCTCCCGCAGGATTTTCGTTCCTCCGGGGGACTTGAATCTAGTGATGCGGGCCCTGGTTCGTGAACCTTTTGAACCCCTGAGTAGGGCGTTTCTGAAAGATTTTACGCTGAAGACGTTTTTTCTTGTAGCCATCTGTTCGGCACGGCGTATTTCAGATCTACATGCGTTGTCCTGCCGAGAACCTTTTTTGTCTTTTTTGTCTTTTTCCCCGGTCCCTTCCTTTTGGCCGAAGGTGGTTTCCCCTCTTCATGTGAATCAGGCAGTGTTTCTTCCAGTTCTTTCTTCCCACTCTGTCGGGTCGGCGGACAAAGTCTTCACCGTCTCGATGTGGGTCGTGCACTTCGTCGTTATTTGACGGCTACCGAATCTTTTCGGAAGACTGACCGGCTATTCGTGCTCTTCGGTGGTGCACGTAAAGGGGAAGCGGCGGCTAAGGCCTCCGTTGCAAGATGGCTCAAGGAAGCGTTCGCGTCTGCGTATCTGTTGCAGCAGCGGTCTGTTCCGGAGGGGCTACTGGATCATTCCACTAGGGCTCAGGCGACCGCTTGGGCGGAGTATAGCCTAGTTCCGCCAGCAGATATCTGTAAGGCGGCCACCTGGTCGTCTCTGCATGCTTTCAGTACACACTATCGTTTAGATGTGTCAGCGGCTCGGGATTCCTCTTTTGTTCGGCGGTTCTGCGCGCCGGATGGCAAGGTCCCGCCCGGTCTTAACTGCTCTGTTACATCCCAATGTTGGAGGACTAAACTGGATTACCGAACAGGAAATGGAAATTACACTAACCTGGTAATTGTAGTTCCTGGAGGGTCCAGTTTAGTCCTCCTTCCCTCCCGACTATCTGTTATAAAAATGCGGCGCGCTTTCCGAACGGTGGATCATAAGACGGTTCCTCTTGCCGTTCGAACCTTTTTTGCAGCCGCGTTTTTGGCTATGGCTTTTCCTTTCTCAGGTGTTCAGTCAGCTCCTGAGATTTCTGATACGGAGCTGTATTTTGATTTCTGGGGCGTTGGTTCCAGCGCAATACAGTGTTCTGACTTCCTCGTTTGGGGAGAAAGTTGGATATTTTTGTGGGGGGGAAACAAATTGTTCTTTAATTATGTCATTTTCATTATGTCATTTTGTATATTAATCTAATGTGTTGCTTCGTTTAGTATGCTTTGTTACTAGTACACTGGGGGCTTCTGGGAGCTCCGTCTGCATATATACTACAGAAGACTTGATTGGTCCAGTCTCCAGGCTGCAGGAGGAGGGGCACTACCCGATGTTGGAGGACTAAACTGGACCCTCCAGGAACTACAATTACCAGGTTAGTGTAATTTCCATTTATACTCCCCAGAAATAGATTTTTCTGTGAAGGAGTTTGATAGTTTGCTAAATAATATCCAAAGGCCGGTGTTAGATCAAGAAACTGCTGCGGGATTAGACAAGCAGATAACAGTCATGGAAATTATCCAGGCTATTGAATCTACACAAGCTGGCTAGGCTACCAGACTAGACGGTCTGCAGGCTGAATTTTATAAAGCCTTTTCCAAAACTTTAGGGCCATACCTTCAACAATATTATAGACGACTTCTAGACAATGTGGCACAGACTGGAGCGTTTGCCTCTGCAAACATTGTTGTCCTAGAAAAACCTGGGAGGGACCCTCAGTTAGTAATTATCGACCAATTTAGTTGTTAAACATAGACTATAAAATCTTTGCGACCATTGTAGCTGGTCGTCTCTCCAAATTTATCCCTTCCTTGATCCACCCAGACCAATGTGGCTTTAGTGAGGGACGCTCTACAGCTGATAATGCCAGAGTGCTTTGTCATGTTTTGGAAGGCGCAGAGGAAACGGAAGACCCTCTTGTGGGATTCTCATTAGATGCAGAAAAAGCATTTGATTGGTTGGAGTGGCCTTTTCTGTTTGCTGTTTGCTGTTTTGAAGTGGTTTGGATTTGGTGAAGGTTTCTGCAATCTAATCAAACTTATGTATGCGAGACAGAGTGCAAAAATTTCTGTGAATGCAACTCAGTCTAGAGAATTTCTTCTAGGGCGGGGTACCCGTCAGGGTTGTCCTCTCTCCCCCATTCTCTTCAATCTGACCTTGCAACCTTTGGCCTTATTAATAAGGCAAAGCTTCGCGGTTAAGGGCATCTCTATTGCTGGCATGGAAATTAAATTATCTGCATATGCAGATGATCTACTGCTTTTCACCGCACCTAGCTCCATACCGATCATTTTAGAATTGATAGATAAATATTCAGGATTATCTGGCTATAAAATTAGTTGGTCAAAATCTGTCACCTTCCCCTTGAACTCAAGTTTGTAGAACGGATATGGAGGAATTTCCTTTTGTATGGGAACCTAAGATGGTGAAATATTTGGGAGTTCACTATTGTTACCCACTTAGTGTAACCCTACAGTACAATGAAGAAGAGATCCTAACTACAGTTCGTAATATAAGAGCAAAGTGGTCGCCAGTCTATCTTTCTTGGTGGGGGTCGTCTTGAAGCTATAAAAATGACTATCACTCCTAAAGTGAATTATATATTAGAAATGCTACCTGTCTTTCTTACAAGTAAAGTGTATCGTCAAATTGAAAGGATTCTAGTTCAATTTATATGGAAAAATAAACTGCCTAGAATTGCTCTTAGGAAACTCAAATCTAAAAAAGAGGAGGGGGTGAATTTCCCTGACTTTCAGGCCTATCACTGTGCTTTTTTGCTAAAACAAGGATCACAATGGGTGGAGGGGTGCCGCAGGTATACGCCCAGTATGGCTTGAATTAGAAGAGAGATTTAAGTACTCCTCTCCCCTTGAATCTTCTTCCCGGCATGGTGTCTTTTAAGAGTTTGAAGTTTCATAGAATCTTATCGGACACTCAGAAGGCTTTTCAACAGTTAGCAAGTGCAATTCCTAAGGATAGTCCCTTTTTTAAAATTAATCAAAGCTCATTCGCTTGGCAAAAATGGTTTAGCAAGGGCATTTGGACCGTTGGCCAACTAATATTGGGCGGCAAGTGGAAACTCTTTCCCACTTTGCAAAGTGAATTTGATCTACCTCAGTCCCTATATTTTCAGTGGATTCAGCTGAGACATTGTATAGAAAAATCCCAGTTAGACATTACTTCATTGTCTGACGATTGGGGGTTAATGAGTAAGATAAGTTCAATATATATGACTGTAGCAGCAGAGCGCAGACAAACCAATAATACCAGGAGTCTGTTCAGAAGGTCCAAATCATTTATTTGTGCACAAGTCTCAAGCAAAGTCAATTTCAAAATGGCTAAGCAAAGTTTTCTGGCAATACAACAACTTTTATAGACTTTTACTCCATTCTAGGTATAGAAAAACATTTCATTGGTCCCGGTACTCTCCCGTACCCCTTCCATTGGTGCCGGTACTGATATGACCATCCAATTATGTTCCTCCAGTGGGCTCAGCACCTGCTTACCCCCCTTCTAGTCCCAATTACAATGGCCAGTTCATCAACTTGTTACTTTCATACTTTCAAGGCCATAGAGCCAATTTGTGCATGTAGGGGAGCAGGGCTCTGCAACTCATCTGTCAGCAGTCCCAATTAAATCCCTTGCAGATGTACTTTCTTATCAGTAACTTTTAAACATATTTTTCTGTATTTTTCCATCTTCCAGTTCTGCTTATCTAAGCTAGTTCAATATTCTTGCTATGTCTTCGCTGTGTTCCAGCTCTACAGGCAGATTGGGGGATGTGCAATTCCCATAGGCATCTCCACTAGCTTCATTTACAGGTCAAGCTAGCCAGGCTCGCTTGCTTATATCAGACAAAGTGGATCACAGGCCTACACCTGCCACATGACCTCTGGGGTGGCTTCTCAATATTATAAACTAGTGGTTCAGAACAATAGTTCTCAGGTCATTGGAGTTCAACAGGAATGGGAACATGACACTGGAGAAGTCCTCTCTCCGGAAACTTGGACAAAATTCTGGGGTAAGGTAAATAGGGTTTCCCGGTCTGTCTTACAAGCTTTGTACTTTTTTGCACATAGAGCGCACTTTACTCCAGTGAAGGTTGCTAAATGAGATAAGGCAGCTGGGAATGAGTGTTGGTCCTGTCAGGGAGAAGTCGGCATTTGAGACGTGGTGTATGATTGCCCTAACATTCAGTCTTACTGGGTTTCAATATGGAATCGCATTCAAGAGGTGCTGGGATATTCCGGGCCACTCTCTCCTGGTCTGTGGTCGTTTTTCAATCAGCAATTGACATCCCATCGTCACAGAGGGATTGTCAATTTTTGCTGGACTTCATACTGGGGGTGGTCCTACATCTCGTTATTTCTAATTAGAAACATATTGCAGAGCTTTGTTGGCATGAATTGTGGAACTGCTTGTGCTTATGCTGCAAATATGAACAAATGCCACGGTGTGGCAGAACCCTCACACCCTCCACCTTTCTCAAGTGGAAACCCCTACAGAAATACATTTCTAAAGCAAGATGTGAGATATAATAAGGAGTTATATTAGTCAATCCTCATGTTTCTTAGGTAAAGGAGTGGTGACCTTCTAAAGCCTTTATAGGCATTGTAGGCCTTCAGCTGTATTGTTTTCTATAGCCCCTGATGATCGCATAATGGTGGGAGGGATAGGGTGGGGTGGGCTATAAATGGCCTTTTCTTTTCTGGTTTCTTATTACAGAGAAATATTTTGTATTTTGATATACTGTAATTTGGTTTATTTCTTTTGTATTTTGTTGGAAAATATAACTAAAGAAGTTAAAAAACAAAACATAACAGATTAGTAAGACAAGATCTTCCTTGTCTAAAGCCATGTTGGCTGTCTTCCATTAAGCCATGACTATCGACATGTTGAGTAATTTTGTTCTTTATGATGGTTTCTACCATTTTTCCCTGTACTGACGTCAGGCTCACCAGTATATAGTTTCCCAGATCACCTATGAAACCCTTTTTAAAAATTGACGTTACATTGGCGATCCTCCAATCTTCAGGTATTAGAGATGATTTTAATGATAGTTCACAGATTACTAATAGCAGGTTTGCAATCACATATTTCAGTTCTTTCAACACCCTTGGATGTATACCATAGGGTTCAGGTGATTTGCTGCTCTTCAGTTTATCAAATAGTTGTAATACATCTTCCCAGTGTAGCGATATTTCTTTCAATTCTTCTGCAGCATCACCTTTAAATACCACTTCAGTTATGGGTAACATCCCTACATCTTCCTCAGTAAAGACCAAAACAAAGAATTCATTCAGTCTCTCCGCTATAGCCTTGTCCCCTCTTACTGCCCCTTTTACCCCTGTATCATTTAATGGTCCGACTGACTCTTACAGGTTTTTTGCTACGAATGTACTTGAAAAAGTCTTTATTATGCGTTTTTGCTTCCACAGCAAGTTTCTTCTCAAATTCTCTCTTTGCCTGCCTTATCAATGTCTTGCATTTAACTTGCCAGTGCTTGTGCTGTTTCCAGTTTTCGTCATTTGGCTTTTTTTTCCATTTCCTGAAAGATGCTTTTTGGCAGCACCTCACCTTTAAACCAGGCTGGCAGTTTTTTGGACTTCCTTTCACTTTTCTTAAGGTGTGGAATACAGCTGGTCTGGGCTTCCAAGATAGTTCTGTTGCAGTTTGCACTTCCACTGTGAGGAGACTATGCTTGGAATATGGGTGAGGGGCTGTAAGGTGTGGAGGAAGCCACTACTAACAGTGGAACAAAAGAAGAGATGCATTGAGTGAGTATCCAAGTACTCAAAATGGAGCAAGGCTGACACGGGAAAGTTCTGTTCAGCGACGAAAGCACGTTCTGCATCTGGGTGACCAGGGCAAAACCTATGTGAGGTGGTTTCCTCGGGAAGAGCACAAACCAGAGCGCTTGAATATCTCCATGAAGTATCCAGCCAAGGTCATGATCTGGGGATGCATGGCAGCCCATAGTGTTGGAAGACTCCATATCGTTAACAGGATGGTGAATGCAGCGAAATACATAGGAGTTCTGCAGAAGTGCAGGCTGCATCAGCTGAGCAACTATTTACTGGCAGATATTTCTTCCAGGACGACAATGCACCTTGCCACCGAGCGAAAACTATTGCTGACTGGAAGAAAATAAACTCTTTCCATTGACTGGACAGTTCAGTCACCTGATCTCAACCCGATTGAGAATCTTTGGTATGTGTTATCAGTTGAGATTGCCAAGAAGCAGCCATGGACCAAACAAAAGCAGATTGAGTCACTGATTGCAGCCTGCAATCACATCATAATGTGAGAACACCTGGTCAAACTGGTCCACTCCATGCCAGAAAGATGTCGTCTGGTGAGAGAGAGAGCAAGGGCTGGCCCATCAAATCCTAATGGCCACCAACAAAAAACAGTCCTTTTCAGGGCTTTCTAATGAAATTAAGAAGAAAACATGCACACTGCCAACATACGTGGAACAGAACACACATTGCATCTTTGTACTCAGGTTTACAACCAAACGAACATTGATATTAAACAATCATAAAAGAACGCTTAAGTCATGGCAAATTTGTCAGATATTGGTCCACCTTGAGGAAACAGGGAGCAAGATTATGGCTCATGGCCTGATCCTAAACATGGTTCTCCAGAAGCAGGTCAGCCTGTAAGTTCACTCTACGTATTGCAGGCATGCAAATCCCACTGAAGGATAGCATAGTCACCTTAGGGATTACTCTTAGATAAAGACCTCTCTTATGCCTTGCATATTTCTTCATTAGTACAGAAGTCTTTTTTTTTTTTTAAGACAACTCCAATCAATACATTCCTACCTGAATAGTAAGCCATTGCTTAGATTGTAACCCTCTGGGGACAGGGAAATGCCTTGCACCACTGCTGGAAAGGTGTGAGCTAAATACTAATAAATAAATGTTCCTGGTTTGGGGATAGACTCAGGAGTAATATGTGGAAACATTTCTTTACAGAAAGAGTGGTAGATGCATGAAATAGTCTCCCAGTAGAGATAAGGATGGTATCTGAATTTAAGAAAGCATGGGACAAACGCAGAAGATCTCTAAAGGAAAAAAAGGGTCTATAGTAGTTGATATGGAAGGGCAGACTAAATAGGCCATATGGTCTTTTTCTGTCATCATATTTCTATGTTTACATTCTAATAGATGCCCTGGTAATGCAGACTAGATTACTGTAATTCCCTACTTGTAGATCTTCTGCAGTACTCTATTAAACGGCTTCAGCTTATACAAAATATGGCAATAAAACTCTGCAAAAAAACATGGACCACGTAACACCCCTTCTTATTGACCAAAACTGTCTGCCTCTGTCGAGCTGAATTAAATTTGAAATTCTCATTCTGCCCACCCACCCCCATTTGTTCTGTACAGGGTACCCTTATACCTCTCTCCACTTCTTATACTGTACCCGCCAGCAACAGTTAAGATCACCTACTGGTGGTTCCTTCTTACCGTCAGATAAGGTATGAGTGAATAAGAAACCCTGCCTTTGTATTTTGCTCCTTCACTGTGGAACTCACTACCGATGGACACTAGGTCTGAATCTGCTTATAAAAGTTCAAGGTAGTCATTAAGACTTGGCTTTTCCAAACCTCATATCAGGATTACCTCTGAATATGCTCTCTATTGTGTCCTCCCTTCTTGTGTACAGTTAATTTATACACCATTTTGTCCTGGTGGAAAGTGTTGTGCTATGTGTCCCACTCACCTTGTAGCCCAATTATTTGTGCTAATAAAGATATTTGTCTGTGTGCTCTAATAGTTCTCTGTTAAATCTGGTTTTGTAAACTGCCATGATGTCTTTGAACCTATGGCAGTATAACAAATGTTGCAAATAAATAAGAAAAACAGGCCACTAATATAGCTGTGGTCAACATTATTGACACCCTTGCAGTTCAACTCTTTATTGTCCAATATCTCCTAAAAAATAAGTGGCCAGTAAAATGGCTTTGGACTATATATGCACACACATTTGACACACAAAAGAATCAAATAAAACCAATTAAAGGAAAAGGCATAAAAACTGGGACATTGCCAGGATATCATTATTCAAAAAATCAAAAAACACATTCAATACAAATCAAAAAATTATGTCGAGTCACCAACAGGAAAAAACAATTTACCACAGTTTTCTTTGTTCGTTATTGACACCCTTATAAACAAATCAGTTTGAATATAAGAACCACATTCCCACTGCAGTAAAATTAAATGCACCTGTGATCAATTGTCAGCACTCACATGACTTGAATCAACCAATGAATGATGGCTCTAATGTTTTTTGGGGTTTTTTTTTTAAATTATTTTATCTTTATAAATTTTTACATACAATGAAGCATACAAAAACTTCATGGAAATTAGGAAATTGGAAAGAAACCAACATTGATAATCAATATTAATGTAGAAAATTTAAGGAAAACAAATCCAAATCCTACTATAGCCCCCCATAATAGAAGATCCAAGAAGGAAATTAATTAACAAGTTAAATCAAGAAGATAAAAAAGAATGTGTGCTAACAATCGCAACTAACCTATTAGCAGTGGACCTAGAGACACATTAGGAGGGGCGCCGAGCACTCAGAAAGCTCGATAACTGGGAGGGTTCAAAGAAAATATAGGAAACATTGTTCAACCTAATCAGGCACTTACAAGGAAACTTTAGGAATTATAGACCACCCAACAACAAAACCCCAGGACGTAGTAACAGAAATTCCTTTCCACGTTTTTATTTATTTATTTGTAACAATTAATTTGTTTGTATTGTCGGGCCAGAGTCACTGGCCCGACAATACAAACAGCTCCAAAAACCACAAAACCCTCAACTGAACGCCGAGGCAACCACAATAAACCACCACCCCAACATGCACAGTGAATGGACAACCTTTAAAGAAACCACCACAGAAGAAATATCATCCACCATCTCCCGCCTAAACACCACCACCTCTCCGCTGGACCCCTGCCCCACAGACTGGATAAAGAAATCCAAAGACGACCCGAGCTCACCACTGACCCATATTGTCAACGAATCCTTCTCCCAATGTCACATGCCAGACATTCTCAAAACTACAATCATCCGACCATCCCTAAAAAAACAAAACCTGGATCCCCTAGACCCTGCATCCTACAGACCAATAGCAAGCCTACCATTCACCGCCAAGATAATCGAGAAGATAGCCCAACAGCAGCTTCAAGAACACCTGGACAACAACAATATACTGGACCCACAGCAACACGGCTTCCGCCCACTACATGGAGTCGAGACCCTCATGACCACACTAATGAACACCCTCATCATAGGAACCCAAGAAAAACACTCTGGATATGCCATGATCTTCCTTGATATATCAGCAGCCTTCGACACCATTTCCCACAACATCCTCATACGCAGATTGCACTCAATTGGGATCAAAGACAACGTACTTCAATGGTTTCAATCCTACTTAACTAATAGACAACAACTAATCTGCACTAGCACCTCGACCTCGCCCCCCTTCCAACAACACCAAGGAGTACCTCAAGGATCCACGCTGTCCGCCATGCTCTTCAACATCTATCTTCAACCACTCTGCTCAGTTATACGTTCCCACAACATCAACTTTCATATATATGCTGATGATATCATGCTCTACGCCCCAGTTACAACCGTTGTAATTGAGTTTCTTTTGTTAAATCTGGAAAGACACGTATTATTAACCCATGAAACAGTAAGGAACGCTTCTTAAAAAACATACGTAAAAACCAATCTCTATCTGAAGGTAAGGCAAATACAGCTATCAATGTAGAAGGAGAAACAACCTCCTCCACCGAAGATTCCAATAAAGCAGATGTATTTAGTGAAATCATTTTTATTAACATTGATATCAACGTTCAAGAGCAAGCCAAGCGGCCGCACACACTTACGCTGTATCACTCAGGACTAGTTAAACATCTGTACAGGTCTCGCTAAATTCACACTATACACAATCGCTCTTCCTCTTTTAACATCCTAGCCAACGTTATTAACTAGTCCCCAACCCCGAGTGGGTATCATCCATTGGTAACATTGTACAAAACACATTGTAAAGGCTAAAAGTGATGTCCCATCTACCCAGCTCCCCAAGGCCACTCAACCTTGCCCAACCAACCAGTTTATCCAGCCCTTTTCCCAGCGGACACCCCCTCCCCCTCCCCCCCGTGTCTCCGCCCCCCACCCCCCAATCCTGCCCCCCCCGCCCTCCCACCCACCACTCATATTTCCTCGCAATCAGACACTAGCATTGGCCGCAGGCACTCCCCTGTCCCCTCCACGCTCAGCCGCGCACACGAAACCCCATATTTTCCTATGGCTATCCCAGGCTCGCTGTCCCAGCAACTGCGCTGTGCGATGCTCCATCTCCCGCAGATCCATCAGGGCCCTCACCCACTCCGCCACCGTGGGGGCGGCGTCATCCAACCAATGTCTCAGAATACATTGCTTCGCCACTGCAAAGCTCTTAGTACACAGCTTACGCCCCTCCCGTTCCAATAGGACCTCCCCCTCATAGCAATCGAACAAACACCACATGGGGCACATTTCCCCCTAACCACTGCGCTATGTATTGACCCACTCCCTGCCAGAATCCCTGTATGTGTATACAAAACCAAAACCGATGTGCAAAACCCCCTTTTTCCACCCTACAGAGACTACACACATCCGTCCTTACAAGGCCTGCTCTCGCCGCCCAGACCTTATGTACGTAAGTCCGCCATAGGAACTTATACTGAATTTCCTGTAGTTGGATTGCTTCAGAGATCAACTTAATGGAAGCGAAAGCTCCCCGCAGGCATTCCTCCGTGACTTGCGGCAGCCCATCATTCCTCCACTTTTCCACCAAAACAACCATTTGTCGGCCGCCCCTCTCCGGATAAAGAGCCATCGCTAGACTACGGATGGTTATCTTTCCTTCCAAACTGTGGAACAGATCTAGCATACCACCCGCTCTGAATAGTAGCTCATTTTCTTTCCTGAGTTCGAGAGCGTAATGCCGGGCCTGTAGATAGAAGAAGAAGTCCCTGGGTTCTAAACCAAACCGCACTGTCAAGGACGCAAAGGAGTCCAGTATCGCACTCCCTTCCATACAGAGCTGCCCCACATAGCATAACCCCTTATTCGCCCACAGTTGTGCGACTTTAGTCGACATTCCTGGGGGGAAAGCCGAATTACCCAGCAAAGGGGTACAGTCCGTCTTCTTCCAGACCATCTTACGACGGCCACAGAGGATTCGCCAAGCGAGACACAGCATTCTCCAAAAACCAGAGGATTTGCATCCCTCTGGGAGCATTCCCCAGCTTCCCTGCAGCACCGCCAATCTATGCCATGGTGCCGCCGTCTTATCAAGCAGCTCCACTGGGACCACCTCCGAGGTGCCCGCCACCATATCCCGTAAAATCCTCGTCCAACAAACCATATTATACCCTTGTACCGACAATAAACCAGCTCCCCCCTCCTCTCTTGGCTGAAACAAAGTATCCAACGCTATACGAGCTCGCCGCCCCTGCCATAAAAAACGAGACAAATGCCTCGGCAAATACTGTACCTCCTTCCGCCGAACCCATACTGGTAAGTGCCTCAATATATACGCCCATCTGGGAAACTCCACCATGTTAAATAACGCAATTCTATCCCGTAATGACAACGGCAACGCCCGCCACCGCCGCAGGCGCTCCATAGACCCCTCAATAAGAGGCAGTATATTTACCTCGTAAAGCTCATCCAAGTCTTCCGGTATCTGTATACCCAAATATCTAATCCGTCCTTCCGCCCACCGCAGTGGGAAGACTCCCTGCCAGAGCGCCTTACTTCGTACCCCCACGTCTAAACCCAATGATTTAGCTTTATTAATTTTTAAACCAGAAAAAGCCCCGAAGGTATCTATAGTGTGTAACGCCCTATCCAATGACTTCTGCGGGTTTGTTAAGCAGAGCAACATATCATCCGCGAAAGTGCTGACTTTGATCTCCCCCTGTCCCAAACAATCCCCATCACCCCCTCTTGTTGCAACAGCCTAAGCAACAATGGTTCTAATTGCAAGATGAATAGGAGCGGTGACAGGGGGCAGCCCTGCCGTGTTCCACGGCATAACACAAAGGCCGACGAAACCTCCCCCCCCCATCACAATGTATGCACGTGGGTCAGTATATAACGCCCTAATCCAGTCCACAAAGTGACCCGCGAAACCAAAACGCCGCAGAACCTCAAACATATAGTCCCACGAAACGCGGTCAAAAGCCTTTTCTGCGTCTAAGCTGGCCAACAGTAAAGGTATATCTCCTTGGAGGCAGCGTTCCATGCCCAGTAAGACTTTTGCAATGTTATAGGCTGCCACGCGCCCCCGTACAAAGCCCGCCTGACACTGCCCAATAAGGCGTGTCAAGATTTCTTGGGCACGCGCCGCCAAAATAGACGCCAAAATCTTCATGTCAAAATTAATGAGCGAAATAGGCCTATAAGAGGCCGGATCTTCCGGATCTTTGCCAGGCTTATGGAGAAGCGAAATAGAGGCTGTTCGCATGTCCCTTGGGAAGCCCCCAGACTCTCCTGCGCTTCAGCGTAGACTGCCGCCAATGTAGGCACCACTTGCTCCCCCAGAATTTTGTAAAACTCGGCCCCGTACCCATCGGGTCCGGGCGCCTTATGTATCTTCCCCGCTTTAATAACCGCTTGAATCTCCGCCCCGGAGATAGGCTTATTCAACGCTGCCCTTTCTGGCGACGTCACCTGGTTCCATGTCACACTATCCAAAAAACTGCGTTCCTGCTCCCTATCTTCAGGTTCTGGGGTATAGAGGGCACTATAGAAACATTCGAACTCCTTTACTATGTCTTTCGGCTCCGTAAGCTTAACGCCTGCTCGGTCCCTGAGCGCAGTCACCAAATTGGAGCCTTTCCAATCCCACACCAGACGGGCTAACAATGCTCCGGACCGATTACCAAACTGAAAAAACTGATGGCGGTAATACTGCATACTAAATATTGCTAGTTCTTGCAACAAATTATTCAACTGCCTTTGGACCGTTAAATAGCTCTTCAACGTTTCGCTAGTGGCGCTATGCAGAGATTCTCTCTTCTTTTCCTGCAACTCTTGCGCTAGCTGCACTAGGACCTCATCTACTCTCTTCCATTCTTTAGCTACATAAGCAATAACATGGCCGCGTACTACGACTTTTCCCGCTTCCCATAACGTTGCTACAGAGGAGACGCTACCCTCATTATCTGCAAGATACGCCATCGAGTATGCACAAACTCCTTAAAGTCCTCCCGCTGCCAAAGCTGTCGGGGGAATGACCACCTACCACCCAACCGATGCCGTCCTCTCCAGCTAATGCTCACCATTGCATGGTCCAAAACCTGTATTGGGCCAATCGTTGCCCTACTCACCCTGCCAAAATTTATCTGCGTTACCAGAATATAATCCAACCTAGACCAAGTGCGGTGAGCCCTAGATAGATGTATGTAGTCTCGCTCTCCCCCATGTAGGACTCTCCACACATCCAGCATCCCCCCTGTCTGGCATAAATAGGATATCCCCCTGGTGTTCCAACCCCCTCCACCTGGAGTAATTGCAGATTTATCCAACACGGGGTCATGAGGGCAGTTAAAATCCCCTGCCAAAATTATGGGTATATTAAGTGTACTCCCCAACTTCCGCCCCAGGGCCTTGAAAAACGCATGTCTGTAGACATTAGGCGCGTATACATTCCCTAAGAGTAGTTCTTCACCATTGATTTTTGCCTGCAACCAAATGTACCTCCCCAAGGGGTCCTTTTCCTCTCTGATGACCTCCACTTTTAACTGTCTATGGAACAAAATAGCCACGCCATTTTTTCTCCCCCCAACTCCCTCTGCTGCAAACAATTGGCCCACCCAAGTTTTCTTCAATTTGGCATGCTCACTATCGGAAAGGTGCGTGTCTTGTAGAAACGCCACATGTGCTCCCTGCTTCTTGAGGGACTGCAACACTTTAGTACGCTTAATGGGCGTGCCTATACCTCCAACATTCCATGAAATAAATTGTAAATCAGTCCCCATCAGCCCTTATCCCCCTCTAAAATACCCAGTACAACCCTCGCCATAGAGCCATTGACTGCGAGCCGCCCAGCCTCAGCTTCCAGCCTACACCGCCCTCTGAGTCCAATAAGTCGTGCAAACCACCACTTCCTAATGTCTGATGTACCTCTGCGAACCACTCGCTCACACTCATACACACCCCACCCCCTCTATTCCCCCCCCTCCCCCAACGTCCTGAGCACCTAGAACCAAAAGCCATTCACCCCTCCTCCCCTCGCCCCACCCCCCTCCCTTCCCCCTTCTCCTCCCACCCCCCCTCCAGCCCACCTTCCCTTACCCCCTTCTAAAACAATCTCCCCAGTGCGCCCGGCCACTTGCGCCAGGCTCAGAGCCCACATCCGTGCGCTACAGGGCCGTCCCGCCCCTCCCACCCTCTTAACTGATACAATGGCAAACCTACCTCCCCCCAACCCCCACAATAGTAGCAAACTCAAAGCCATTTTCTTATCAACTGGAATTATGACTGCTCCCCATACGAGAGCCCGCGCTCCACTCTCCTACCATAACCAGTACATAACCAATACATAATCCCTTGCAATTGAAACACACTGGCAAACATTGAATAAACGCATTGCCCATTCCCTCCATAAAGCAAAAACAAGCCAACCCACCATAGAAACTATCAAAGAATAACTTAGGGTCCCCCCAGAGGATCGCATAGCCTCGCAGAGACCATGCGACCCCAACCCTGGGGTAAACAGCTTATAGACCCGGAGAGCACCCCGCTCCAGACTCTAGTCCAGCTTATCCGGCCTATCCAGCCTAGTATTCATGGGGCAGTACTCATCGCCTCAGGTCGCCCGCTCACTTCGCAACTCCGATCCCTCCAAAGCCTCCACAAACTTCCGTGCGGTTGCTACCGTGCTCAGGACATGATTCTTCCCCTCGTGCTGCACTCGAAGCATCGCAGGAAATGCCAGCGTGAAACGGAGTTGCTTTTGGAAAAGCACCGAGCAGATCGGGGAAAATTCCTTGCGCTTCGCTGCTACAGAAGCAGAATAGTCCTGGAATAGAAGAACTTTATGATTGTCCATCATCAATGACCGCTTCTTCCGATACGCCTGTAGCAGCCTCCATTTATGGTGAAAATTAAGTATGCGCGCTATCACCACTCTCGGACGTTGGTTAGGCTCAGGCTTAGGCCCAATGCGATACACCCGCTCCACTTTTAGCTCTCCCACAAGGTCCTCCAGGCCCAATTCTCTTGGGAGCCAGGACTCCACCATTGGCAACAGCATATTCTCCGTGTTAGCCTCCGGTACTCCCACAATTCGCAAGTTATTCCTGCGGGAGCGGTTTTCGAGATCGTCGACTTTGTCTCGCAACGCCGCGATGGTCTTCTGCAGCGTGGCCTGCTCTCGGGCCTGATTCCTCTCGGCCTCCTCAAGTGCAGACATACGATGTTCGATTTCCTCGACGCGCTGTCCGAACTCCGTCAGGGTCTCTCCCACCGTGTCAAGTTTAGTTAGGACCCAGTCGAACTTCGGTTCTAGGAGCTTAGCCACTTCTTTTGCCAGCTCCTCGGACCCTGATTCCACACTCTCCGCGCCGGGGGAATGCGGCTGCGCCATATTGGACACCGGTTTTCCAGCCGAGGTAGGGCCCATCTTCGCAGCCTTCTCCCGCTCTTTTCTCACAGCAAGGGGCATATTAGAGAGTGATTTTCTGCCAGCCACCTCCAGAATCTCACGCTTTATCGATCACGGGCTTTGGTGATGTGTTTACCGGGGGGGGGGGGGGGTAGTCGGAGCAAGCAGAGAAGCCTCTCACTCGCTCATGCGTCACGTGGTCTCCTCAAGCAGATGTATTTAATAAGTCAGCCTGACCTTCTACCTCAATCGCCCCAGCCCCAGGCACTTTCTTTCCAAAAGGAAAATAATATACCTTAAGCATGGGAGGGTGGGAATCAATAGGGACATCTAGAACTTCCACTAAATAATTCCTAAACATATCTTTAGCAGATACAGAAGACAGTCTAGGAAAGTTTATACATCGTAAATTACAATATCTAGAAGCATTTTCCAAAAATTCAATCCGAGATTTTAAAGCCATGTCCTTCTGGCACGACAATACCCCATCTTCAAAAGTAGAAGTTCTCTGCTGTAATTCCGTTACCGAAGACTGCAAAGCAGAAACTTCAAGGGTATGTTGTTGAAGCAGAATAGTATGACCTCAAACCTGTTCCCCTACAGCCACCACTTGGGGAGCCAACAGTTCACCAAGCTTGACTATAGCGGTCCAAATCGATTCCAAGGTAAACTTGGCTGGTCGATCCAAAGTAAAAGGTTGTACCTGCCCAGAAGAAGCCTCTGTTGCCCGGTGCTCACTCCTCAATTCCCCAGGTGCGGAAAAGGTATCCAATAACTCGCCTGAAGGCCACCTCAGTAGGACATCCTCCGAACTAGATGTAGAAGCGGATCGATTCCTCCACTGCACAGCCGCTCCTCCAGGGTCAGAACCCACTACCACTTCGGAAGGGAGCTCTCCCTCCGGCTGGGCAGGATTCCGCCTCAACAGAGGGTCCTTCGGGGGCCACCACGGCATCGGCGGAGAGATCTTGGGCCCAGAACCACCCGTCTAGCTAGCCGGCTCTGAGGGGGGAGCAATAGGGCTCTGCTCCGTCAACATCTGCAATTGCTGAAGCGGCGTAACAAAGGCATCTAACGGTCCAACGACCTGAGAGGAAATAGCAGAGGAGACTGCCGGGCTAGTGAGGACTTCTTAAGCCCCTTGGCCTTCCGCTTGCCCATTGTATAGAGGTAAGAAAAATGCCGCCGCTCGCACACACAGACTAAACCGCCATCTTGGATCGGCTCTAATGTTTAAAATGGCCACATTCACTTCCTCTTCCATTTTCACAATAGTGAAGACAAGAGAGCTGCCTGAGACGGTCAGAAAAGCCATTATCATCAAACTTCAAGGTACAAGGTCATCTCCAAAGACCTTGGGATTCCTATGTCTACAATTTACAATGTTAAGACGTTTTCTGCTCATGGAACTGTCAAGAAGTCTTCGAAGGTTAGTGCAAACTGTTGGAAAAACACCATATGCAACATCCAAAGAGCTTAAGGCTGACCTGGAGCAATCTGAAGTGGTGGTTTCAACCCGCTCCATACGCCGTGCACTAAACAAAGAAGGACTTCATGGGAGAAGACCAAGGAGGACCCCACTGCTCAAAAACAGACATAAAAAGGCACGCCTGATCTTTGCCCAAACTCATCTTGAGAAATCACAGTCCTGTAAAATGTTCTGTGGACAGATGAAACCAAACTTGAGCTCTTCAGCAATGCAGACCAGCAATACGTTTACAGATGAAGAAATGAAGCTTATAAGAAAAAAAACACCCTACAGTTAAATATGGTGGAGGTTTCATAATGTTGTGGGGCTGTTTTGCTGCCTCAGGAACTGGAGGCCTGGAACGTATTAAAGGAATCATGAAATCAGAGGACTACCAAGATATTTTGGAGCAAAATGTGCTATCTAATGTCAGAAAGCTAGGTCTGGGTTGAAGGTCATGGGTTCTCCAGCAGGACAAAGAATGGTTAACAAGGAAAAAAAGGACTGTTTTAAACTGGCCCGCAATGAGTCCTGATCTCAATCCAATTGAGAACCTTTTGAAAGAGCTGAAATCTGCCATTGGTAAAAGAAATCCTGGAAACATTCATGAGCTGGAATAAATCGCAGTTGAAGAGTGGGAAAAACTACCAGCAGAAAGATGTACGTAACCTCTAGATGGCTACAAGAAATGTTTGGAGGCTATCATCACTGCTAAGAGTTGTACAACCAAATATTAGTTAAGGGTGCCATTAATCATGTCCAGGTCATATTTAGTTTTTTTCCACAGAAATTGCTGCTCTAAATTGCACAGACATCTTTTTTTTATGTGTTGTATATCTTTGAACTACTATTAAAATATGATGACATACAATTGGAATATTTCCAATTATTTCTCAAGATACTGTACACAACATACTTAAAATGCAAGGGTGCCAATAATGTTGACCACAACTGTAGAACCTTGGACACACATCACAGCACAACTTAACAGCCAAAAGGAATCTTGCAGACCAAAGCAACAACCATAAGGAAACCACACCTTACATTCTGTGCGCTGAGGTTATATAGCAAGCAGGCAAAACCAAAACAGCCATCCCAAGAGGCAATGTTACAGCCAGGTGGCATACACCTACTGCTAAGTCTAGAAATGGGATGATCCTGCACACAAAGCATGTGGAATTGGTAAGGGTCCTGAAAGGATTCTTTACAGAAAAGTATGGATAAATTATCAAAGAGCTCCATTATAAATAAAATAATTCACACAATGGCAAAGTAAAGCAATATTTTTGAAGTTTCTGTTAATCTGACATTTAAACATCTGTAACCACAACAAAAGTATGACAACTGAATTTTAATTCAGCAGAAAAGCAAAAGGGTGAATACTTTTTTAATAGTGAAGAAAGAGTTGCCAGAAAGCCTTTTATCTCTGATGCTATTTTTAATCTGTCTGATTTTCTTGAAAATGGAAATCAGGATGCTTATTTCACAAGGTGTACAGTATATGACCCATGTAGACATCATTTGAAGAGGAAAATTTATAGAGTATCAATTCAATTGGCAGATACTACTCATAAGAGGACTTCTTAACCCTTTGAAGGCCTACTTTACATTTTTAATCAACATTCTGCAGCCGGGTTAATTTTTGCATATTTCAGGAAAATTGTACCCGTCTTATTCAATATGTTCTAATAGTGATTTTCCTTCTGCTATGGTCATGTATTATATACCATTTGATAGGAATATTTAGTCAGAATTTTGGATACCGAGAGTTTTGGGCCTGGCCTGGAAATTCATTGAACTGTAAAAACAGCTTATACTCACAGGTTTCTGAGAAAGAAAAGAGTGGGTCATAGTTATTACCATTAGGAGGGATTTGGTAGTAAAGCAAATAGCAGTGTCAACCTTTTGATTCAGTATGTCTGATTCTAAAGTTGTTAAATTATCTCCCTTTTGCTCTTTATTTTGATCCGCAGACATCTTTAATTATCTGAGCTGGTTAGTGAGGCATGTTCATTTGAATAACCATAACATTTTAATGTCAGGGTATTTTAATATATTAGGTGTTAAAGAACTGATGGGACTACCTCCTGACTTTTTCTATTGTTCTTTCAGGGTTTCAGCCAGAACTCCAGCACGCATTAAGGGCCACATATGGATCTAGCTTTTCTAGATTCTGCAGAAGGATGCAACTTGAGCACCAAAGAGATTTAAAATAATACTTCAGAAATGGCATAAAGACAGTTTTACAACAAACTAAGTATTTGTGTCGTAAAAGAGAGGCAAAACTTGATTGTATTAATTTCTAGAAACAATGATTACCCACTTAGTGGGTGACAGTTCACTTGATGGTCTAGTAAACAATCGGAACCTTTGTATTTCCTCAATGTTTGATCACATCATACTTACTATATCTGAACATAATCCACCTTTAGCTACTCCTGAAAAAGCTGTGAGCTAAATCTAAAATCCTTTCTCTTCTCCTTCCCTTTGATTACATCATACTTTTAAAGTGTTTGATCACATCATATTTTTAAAAATGGAAAAGTGGGTTAGTAATGTGCTGGGCATTATTTTAGAAGCCTTATCCATGCTTTTGATATCTGAAACCAGGTAGGTAGACATTCCAATCACAGAGATATCCCTGCAGCCATTTTAGAAGCTGGTTCTATAGATATCCTCAGCATGAGAACATCCAGGTTGTGAAGGATTGTGACGGAGGCATGACCGGGACATTCTGGACAATTTGGATGTGTGTGTTCAATTTCAGATATGGCTAGCACATCATCACCAATTATCAGGACTGTCTATGTTTATTCCTGCTCCAGGGCATGACTAGGCATCAGAAAAGCACTTGTTCTGCCATCCATACACCTGGAGGGAATAGAGACGAAGATACTTTGATATCCCCTATACTTTCCATGATTATAACAAAAACCGCAGGGAAACGAGGACACTTGTTTTTGGTTCGGTGCACTGATGCACATCCTCACATGCAAAATAGTTTGCATGGACATGCATTCAGCATAGGATAGATGTCCCTGTCCCAAGTGTTCGTAGCAGGAACATCATTGTGGCTGCCTATACAGGTGTCCATTTTGAGGACTTCCAGATTACTAAAATCAGGCCAAAATGTAAACTGCCTTGGCTTTTTATTGGACATTTTGTCCCAGACATCGAAGATTTCACCTGGGCGCCCTTTTTAAAATGCCATTTCGTGTGTTTAATGTGCATTAAAATATTTGTTAGCTATTAATGAAAAAGTGGCACTTTTTGCTAGTCCAGCAAATTCCTATGATTCCTTTAAGTTTCCAGCTCCAAAATCAGTGCCCACAGAAATCATGGTACTAGAAGGCTTCATTCACAGCTCCCTGTGAGGGGTTTCTCTGACATATATGCACAACCATCTTCCTTCTAGCTCACTCAACAGGAACCATTCTCTGGCTAAAACACATGGAACATAGTTCCTTGCAAAAGCCATCACCCTTATCCAATTAGTGGATGTCTGATTATTAGACTTCCTTCGGCGTTTTGAACATTTTCAGCCCTGCAGCCCTCACCAGAATTTGACACTTATTGCTGGACTTCATGAATTGTCCTAATTTTTAAAAAATATCTTTTAAAAGATGCATGATATAGGTTGTGCTGACGTCTACACATGTAAGGCGTATTTTGCAAAGCATATTGATATGGAGGTGGGACATTAAATGTTGGTGTTTCCAGCTGCTATAACTTACTTACAAGTGCTGATCTTGGTTGTCTTTACAGACTACTTATGGTATTGGTAGCTGGAGGAGACCTGATTGTGATTATTTTGCCTGATTGTCATCTGCATTCACATTGGTCTGTCCTTTGCTGCTCATTGTCCTGTCCTTTTCATTAACCCTTGTAGCATCCTCTTTCAACTCACCTGTTTTTAGTATTCTAACCCACTCCCCCCAACTGAGATCCTCTCAAACTCCATTTGTAACCTTGCCCTTGGTTGTGTCTGAGTGCATCTCTGCTGTGTGATATTCTTTAGCTGTGCATGTGTTTCTCTGTGGCTGTTCCTGAGTGCATGTGGGACCAAGGAGTCATGAGTGGACTGTGCAGCTCATACTGCATAAGACACACACAGGGCCCAGAGGAGGGGCCTGAAGGAGGCATCTCTATCAAAGGATTTGTAGGCCTAGGACTCAATTCCTAGATCCCACAGATGATCAGTGCCTCAGCAGGTTCCATTTTGATAAGGCCATCCAGCATCTCTCCCAGGAACCTCTCCTCCACCTTACTTCCCAGAGTCCACCTAAAGATCACCAAAACCCTTGCCTTTTTCACCACTGGCAGTTTCCACTGCTGTTTGTTGATATGGGCCTCTGCAAATGTGCCACCTCACAGTGCCAGTTTCTTGAGGGCTTTTTTGATCCACAACTCCTGAGTATATAGCCTTAAGAGTGTGCAACAGAGGTATCAATGACCCAGTTTTATGAAGTGGCTTGCTTCCTGTGGTGTCATTGATTGGACACGTGGCCATTAGGCCCCTGTGAAGGAGGGCACCAACTGCAACAGATAGGCCTTTCACTCCCTAAATATGCAGGAGGTCTGCAATGCCCAGGGTCACATAGTGGACGTGTTTTGTAGATCCTGTTATGATTTTTACATACATTTGGAATCAATAACAAGTTTGAAAGTGTCTAGATCAGCAGGGGAGGGTTGCTAGGTAAGCACAGTATTACCCTCACACGGACACCTCTACATACATGTGCTATATAAAATCATTGTGCTCTCTCTGTTCCTACCACATTTTCTTAACCATCATTACAGTGCTTGCTCACCATACTCACAGCTTGTTTCTCTGTGCATGAGAATCTTTCCTCTCCCACATAAGTGATAAAGGGTGACCTCAAAGTAGGTGACTTATGACACCACCTGGTGGCATCCCATACAGAGGCAAAGGATTGATACAATAGAGCCCACTGGCAAACAAAGACAATCATCAAGAGAATCTTTGAGCTTCTGAAAAGCTGATTCTGCTGCCTTGACTGATCAAGAGAAGAACCATTATACAGTCCCCAAAAAGTATGTGAAAAAATTATGGCATGTTGTATGTGTCACAATATGGCACAAAGGTGGAGACAGCCTTCTCCTGAAGAGGAAGATGCAGACCCAGCATCAGAGGAGGAGCCAGTACATTCCCAACAGCGGGGCCCAGCAGTAAGGACAAACCTCATCCGTAGGCATTTTCTGTGAGGCAGTGCAAATTTATTAAAAGTGAGTATGGACAAGCTTATTTTTTCCACCTTACCCTCTTTCCATAATGGCTGCTACAATGTACAAGGCTGCTGAATGGGGTGCTATTGTCCTCTGATGCAGACAGTAACTCCTTATCCAGCATACCTGCTAGTCATGCAACCCATAAAAATCAGCAAATACCATGGGACTTTCTGCCATACTGGAGTGAGATGCCCCTTATGCTGCAGAAGGAGTCTCCAATCTGGCAACAGCCTGAGGGTAGCCTCTGTGAAAGAAGGTGCATGGCAGAGTCTGGGGAAATGGGGCCCTCACAGGGCATGGTAGTGGAGAGGCAGCAGATTATGTTCCTCAGATCATTGGTGTTCTGAGAGCTGGCAGGGTAGTGGAGTGTGCAGTTTCTTTCCCAAGGTTACTGTCCTGAGGATCTCTGCCCTCCTGTGTCAGGGACAGCATCCCAATAGCCAGCATCTCGGTCAGTTTTAGCTGCCTGTCTTCGAGCTGGAAGTTATGTTCACTGTGAAGTAGTTCTTGATGCTGGTGCTTGCAATCTTCAGGAACAAGCAGGAATGCAGTCTTCACATATGGGTGATGTCTGCACCAACGGAGCCCCGCACAGGAACACTCCCCAGCATCCAATAGGAATCCTTTTGGGAGCATCCCTTCATGCATGCTTGCCTGTCTTCCCAGCTATTCTCCTCTGTCATCTTTTTTCCATGGAGCCATTAGGACATCGTCCTCCTGCTGTTAAAAATTTGTCTAAGTGCCTTCAGGTACATTGTGCCTCGCCTTCCCATTGATTGGGTCCTGCATCAGACATCCCGGTCTCTTTTTTTTTTTTTTTTCACTTTTTCATTTTGATTTTTTTTTTTTAATTTTCTTACTTAATTTTTTTCCTTACTTCATGGTGTTGCCACTTGCTTGGCTGGCCTAGGCTGCCATTGCTTCTTTTGCTTTTGCCTTTGTGGTCTTCTCAACCATGGAGGAACTACATAGTGGTTCTAAAAAATCTACTAAGTGTCGAAACACTATTTCTGCTACAGATAAGCACGACTGGTGCTCAAAGTGTTTGGGCCCGGACCATGATGCTGCCACATGCCCCGTGTCAGCAAATGACCAAGAGGAACTTAAAAACTGAATAACAACGGGGAAAGCTGTTTCTCAGACTCAGCCACTTCAGCACACTCTTCAGTGACCTTCACACCGTCACAGGCATCCACCTCATCACATGGTTCCTATGTCTCTTTGAAGCCTAAACATAGCAGCAAACACAAATCCTTCACAGAGGCAGAAAAGGTATTGAAGTCCTCTGCATCGGCGTCAGACACTGATTCCAGGCATCAACACTGTGACTCCCCAACAGGAGAACAGGACTTGGACAGCCAGCAAAACAGCTCCGGCGGGAGGATACTTCCTCCAATACACTAGAGGGGCTTGGGGATTCTTCTGAGGTGTCATCCTTTGATGAGCTCCCGGTTCCATGTTCTGGGATGGTGGCGCAAGGCCCCGTAAAATAATCCACCTCCAGTCTCTCTCGACCAGCGGGTGCTGGCTATTGAGTGGGAGTCTGGCTACTATTCCTGGCGGCAGTAGTGCTGAGGCCCTTGGGATCCGGAGACCCGATGCACAACTTTGATGTTGGTACACTGAGGCACCGGGTAGCATCCTGATGGAACCGGCATCGACACAAGCCAATACCCCTGTTAGAGCCCATCGGGACACCTTGCTTCTGACACCTCAGTGCATTGGCGCTGAGACGCGATGTCCGCTTTGGAGTGGTATTGATGCCATGGTACCGACCCACACTATTTTGACATTTTTACCGAGTAACGATTATGCCTCCTCTGAATTGGATATCGAGTCTATCGGTTCCATAGGACTCCCATACATTCCTTTGGACCCTTCTCCACGGCATGAGTGGCATCACTCACCGCCTCAGCATATTTCTTTTCAGAATTTCAGCCGAGACATGGCGGCAGCACACTCGGTGATGATAACCACCGAGACTGAACCAAGAACTGAAGAACTTGAAATTCTTCAATACCCCTTGACGCCGAAGGAGGCTGTTACACTATTGATACATTGCCCCAGGGCCTCATGCTCTGCATGTGGGAAGCACCCTTGATGGTTGCATCAGTCAGACACACTCTATAGAGTTCCTTCTTGCCCAGGCTTTCAAAAGCCTCAATTACCATATCATTCTGTGGTTGTGGAATCAGCAATGCATCAAATTAAGAACTCTGAAAATCACTCCTCTGTTCCTCCAGGAAGTGAATCGAGGACACTCAATGCAGTTGGACGTCAATACTTCCAAGCAGTTATACTAGTATCCAGGATCAACTCTTATATGCTTTACATGGGTATGTTTTTGAGTGATGTAGCTAAAAATCTGGCTGAGTTCTCCACCCTGTTGCCACCTGACAAGCAAGGTCCATCTCAGGCTTTGGTCAGTCATGGACAAAATGCCTCAAAATTCCTTACTAGGGGGCTATATTTTATACCTTCGAGTCCACCAGTAGGGCAGCAACAGTCAGTATAGGAACCAGGAGAATGGCCTGACTGCAAACATCTGACCTTGAACAATGGGTTTAAGATAAACTTGCTTACATTCCCTGTACAGGAGAGAACCTCTTTGGGAAGGGGTGGCAAGAAAAGACTGGTGAGATAAAGATGGATGATCTCACCCTACAACGCCTGTCTTGAAAGATGGCTGATCCAGTGAAGAAAATTTCTTACAAGAAGCCCTTCTACCCCAGGAAGAAAAGGTACTACCCTTCCTTCCCACCTTATTCCTCTTATCAGCCTCAACAGCCACCTCAGAAGCAGCAGGGACCACGTCAAGCCAGGAAACCTAAAACTCCAAAGCCTCAACCAGCTCCGCAGGCACAGCCTGCAGCTGGTTTTTGACTGATTCCTCGAGGGCATAGCCAGTCTATCCCTACAGGACCCCTTCCCTTCCCACATTGCAGGCAGGTTAGTCCACTTTGTCCACAGATGGCCCCTCATTACATCAGAACCCTGGACTAAGAGTCGTGAGCATGGGATATCAGCTCAATTTTCGGAACCTGCCCCCCACTTTCTTCATAGGGAGTCCCCTGAGGATCCTCTGCACTCCAGCCTACGTCAGCAAGATATAGTCACTTGGCTGGTGCAGGGAGCCATAGAGGAGGTCTCACCCATACAAGGGCTCGGGTTTTACTCCCGTTATTTCCTCATCCCCAAAAAGACAGGTGGGTTCAGGCCTATCCTGGACTTCAGGAATCTCAAGTTCCTAGTTTGGGAAAAGTTCAAGATGGCCTCACTAGGAACCCTACTTCCTTAACTTCAAGAGAAAAGACTGGCTCTGCTCTAGATCTCAAGGATGCCTATACCCACATCCTCATACATCCCTCTCACAGAAAGTACCTGCGCTTCTTATTCCAGGTCCTGCACTATCAGTACCGTGTTCTACATTTTGGTCTCACATCTGCACCAAGAGTTTTTACAAAGAGTCTGGAAGTAGTGGTGCTCATTCACACACTAGGCATCTTTGTCTTCCCTTACTTAGATGATGGGTTCGTCAAGGGCAGTTCACCTTGTGTAGTGACCACATCTCTCCAGCACACCATCTTGGTGCTTCAGCATTTAGGCTTTGTGATCAACTACCCAAAGTCCCATCTCACTCCAACTCAAAAACTAGAGTTCATTGGGGCACTTGTGGACACTACGCAAGCTCGGACATTTCTTCCAGTAGATAGGCTCCATCGCCTCATCGAGCTGGCAACTCACTGTCAAAGCCAGTCCCGCATCAGGGCAAGGGACATGCTCTGTCTCTTGGGACTCATGGCCTCCACAGTCCATGTCATCCCATATACTTGACTTCACATGCGTCAAGCACAGTGGACTCTCTCCACTCAATGGAAACAGTCAACAGGCCGTCTTATGGACAAGATCACCATCGCACCTCAACTTGTGGACTCCCTCAAGTGGTGGTGCACCCCTCAAAATCTTCTCATCTGGTAATCTTTTCGGATGTCTGCACCTCAATGTAGCCTGACAACAGATGCTTCCAAACAGGCTGGAGGGCTCACCTCAAGGGCCTAACTACACAAGGCCTCTGGTCCCCCAGGGAAGCCTCTTATTACATCAACCTCTTGGAACCCAAGGCAACTGTCAGTGCCCTTCGGGTCTTCCATCCTCAGTTCACCGGACAATTGGTACTCATTCAGACCGACATCCAAATAGCCAGGTATTCCATAAATAAACAAGGGGGAACCACATTTCGCCTCCTTTGCAGGAAGGTGATCTGCCTCTGGGTCTTTGCAGTCTCTCATCGGATGCTTCTTCAAGCAGTTTACCTTCTGGAGGAGCTCAATTTGCTAGTGGACAGCCTGAGTCGAGTCGTTGACCACATGAATGGACTGAGAGACGGTGCAGCACATCTTTCGATTATTGATAACTCCCATAATCGACCACTTTGCTACTCCAATGAATGCTCAGCTTCCTCGATTCTACTCCAGGATCTTGTCTCCACAGAGCCAGACCTTGGATGCCTTTCTCATTCATTGGGGACAGGGACTACTTTATGCATTCTCACCCATTCCATTGATACCGAAGACCCTCTTCAAGTTGCAAATAGACAGGGAATGATGATTCTCATCACCCCATTCTGGCCATGTCAACTGTGGTTTCGCCTGCTCCTTCAACTAGTGCAACACAAACCTCTCAGTCTGGGATGCGCGCCCAATTTCCTCTCACAGAACCAGGGCTTGCTCCTTTACCCCAATTTGAGAGCGCTCTGTCTGATGGTGTGGCTGCTGAAAGCCTAGTCGTCTCACCTAGATCTTCTGGATGAAGTTAAAAATATCCTGGCCTCTAGAAAAGACTCCACTTGATGTACTTACATATTCAAATGGTGCAGGATTTCCCTCTGGTACTCCCAGAGGGCTCTCAGCCCATTTACTTGCCCGGTGGAGCCTCTACTTCAATATCTTCCCTATCTCTCTAGGGCAGGACTAAAGACAAATTCAGTTCGAGTCCACCTTAGTGCCATTGTGGCCTCTCACTGCCCAGTTGCCAGACAGCCTATATCCGTTCATCCTCTGGTTGCATGCTTCATGTGCGGGCTTCTCCTAATTAGGCTACCAATCAGACTACCTCCAGTAGCCTGGGACCTCAATGTTGTCCTGGTTCAGCTCCTCAAACCTCCCTTTGAATGCCTCGCCTCAGCTACACTGATGTTCCTCACTTGGAAGGTTGCCTTCTTGGTTGCTCTCACATCAGCTTGATGTGTCAGTGAATTTCAAGCTTTAGTGGATTATGCTCCTTACACACACTTCCACCGTGATAGGGTGGTCCTCCAGAAGCATCCCTGTTTCCTTCCAAAAGTGGTCTCTTCTTTATTTCTTAAGTCTGTTTCTCTTCTGACCTTTTTTCCAAGACCTCATTCTTCTCAAGCTAAAGCAACACTGCATACCCTGGATTGCAAGAGAGTTTTAACCTACTATTTCGACAGTACTAAAGCCCACTGACAGTCTTCAGAGCTTTTCGTATCATTTGATTCTAGTCACTTGGGCCTACCAGTAACCAAGCTTACCCTTTTCAACTGGATTGTAAACTGCATTTCCTTTGCTTATGTGCAGGCCAGACTTTCTGTAGAGGTCATGTCACAGCTCATAAGGTCTGAGCCATGGCCGCCATAGTCACCTGTCTGTTCTTTCTCCATCTCTGAGATCTGCAGAGCTGCACATGGTCTTCCATTCATACTTTTGCTGCCACTTGTCTAGACAAGGCACGTAGGGACACGTCCTTTGGCCAAGCCATTTTTCGGCACCTTTTTGGGACTTAACTATGCCACCTTCCCCCGACCCTCTGTTCCTGCTGGCTACTTGAGCAGTGTGTGTGCTCAAGGGGCTGAGTTTGACAGATCCATACTCTACCCTCATTGCAGTTCGGGAGGTTTTTCCCCTTCTGTTGCACCATCCTCCTATCTGACATTTATGGTAGCCAGAAGCTAGTGAGTCCCATATGTAAAGACTGCATTCCTGCTTGTTCTTGGAGATAGCATAGTTACTCACCTGTAAGAAGTGATTTCCAGGAACATCAGGAGTCAGTCTTCACAGCCCGCTCTCCTCCCCTGGGAGTTGTAGAATAGGTTTTTATCTGTTTTGTTTTTTTCACTGAGCTCTATGCCTTAGGAAAATAGCTGGGAAGGTGGAAGGCAGGCACGCATAGGTAAGAGGGATGCTCCCAAAAGCATTCCTATTGGATGCTGTGGAATGTTCCCGTGCAAGGCTCCATTTGTACCATCATCATCCATATGTGAAGACTGATTCCTACTGTTCCTAGAGATCACCTGTTACAGGTGAGTAACTACGCTTTCTCTCTGCTCCAGCATTGTTGGTTTTGTTCAGGAAACCACTTCCCATAGCATACTAGCTCTTGATTACTTCTAGCTTCAAGATGACTACCCTGTGGATCAGACTCTTCTGCCCCTTCTGATGACTCTCCATGAGCAAAGGTCTGACAATGGGGTTGGGATATAGTAACATAGTAAATGACGGCAGATAAAGACCAGTATGGTCCATCTAGTCTGCCCAGTAAGATGGCAAGAGTAGGTGCACCTGCCACTCCATGCAGGCCACCCCTCCCCATGTCTTTGTTTAAGGGATGAACCCACCGCTCCGTGTAGGACACCCCTGTATGTTGAGAAATTAAGTTTATTTTGATTTTATCCTGTTGCTGTAAAGGGATCCACTGTGTCTGTCCCATGCCATTTTGAATTCTGTCGCTGTATTTGCCCCCAACACTTCCATTGGGAGGGCATTCCAAGCATCCACCACCCTTTCAGTGAAAAAGTATTTCCTGACATTGCCTTTCAATTTTACCCCCTTGCAGCTTCATGTTATGCCCTCTAGTTTTACAGCTTCCCCGTCTTTGGAAGAGGTTTGTTTGCTCATTATTTCTCTTTAAGTATTTAAAAGTCTGAATCATATCTCCCCTGTCCCTCCTCTCCTCCAGAGTTCACATATTTAGGTCTTCAAGTCGCTTCTCATAAGGCTTCTGACGCAGGCTCCAAATCATTTTGGTCATCTTCCTCTGAACAGTTTCCAGTCTTTTTATATCCTTTGCAAGATATGGTCTCCAAAACTGAACACAGTATTCCAAGTTGGGGCCTCACCAGTGACTTATACAGTGGCATTAGTACGTCTTCCTTTCTGCTGGTAATTCCTCTTTGTATGCAACCCAACATCTTCCTGGCTTTTGCCACTGCCTTGTCGCACTGTTTTGCCACCTTGAGATCCGCAGAAATAATCACACCAAGGTCCTTCTCCTGGTCCATGCACACCAACCTCTCGCCCCCTATCGCGTACATCTCCTCTGGATTTCTTCTTCCCAAGTGCATGACACTGCACTTCTTCGCATTAAATCTTAACTGTCAAGCATTAGACCATTCTTCCAGCTTTTGCAGATCTTTCCTCATGTTATCCACTCCCTCAGAGGAGTCCATTCTTGCAAATTTTCGTGGCATCTGCAGAAAAGATAGACTTCCTTATCGTTCCTCCAGTTTAGTCCTCCACGTCTGGGTAGTGTACCTCCTCCTGCAGCTTGGAGACTGGGCATGTCAAAGTAGTGACATCACTGGATATAGCCTGCTGGTATAAGAACATCAGATATGCCATACTGGGTCAGACCAAGGTCCATCAAGCCCAGTATCCTGTTTCCAACAGTGGCCAATCTAGGTCATACGTACCTAGCAGTTTCCCCAAAAGACACAGGTTCCACAATGCTTGTACTGGGTATCCTTGTACATTGATATCCTGGGTCCCTTCTTAATAATGGTTTATGGATCTTTCCTCCAGGAACTTGTCCAAACCTTTTTTAAACCCAGCTACACTAACAGCCTTTACTACATCCTCCGGTAACAAATTCCAGAGTTTGATTACACGTTGAGTGAAAAAATATTTTCTTTTATTAATCTTAAATAGTTTACCCTGTAGCTTCATTGCATGCCCCCTAGTCTTTCTATATTCTGATAATGTAAACAATCAATCTACGTTTACCCGTTCCACTCCGTTCATTAATTTATAGACTTCTATCATATCTCCCCTCAGCCGTCTCTTTTCCAGGTTAAAGAGCCCTAACACTTATTAAAAGAGGGCTGCTACAAAGTACCCTGTCCTGTGCTGCTGAGGTAAGCTGTGACCAACTTCCTGGGTGATTAACAGTCCCTGTTTGGATAGAAGGAGTCTTTCAAAATGGCCTTTTGACCTGCCACCTGGTGTTAACACCATTTGAAAATGTTTTACTGGTCTCTTGCTCCCTAGGTAGAAGGCCTCTTTGTAAAGGTCTCTAGAAGACTTTGTTGCTCAAAGAGTACTGACCCTGTTTTTCCTTTTATGCTAAGTTATATTCTGATTTGATATAAATTACAGCTCTTTGCTGCTCTGACTTATTATGAAATTTAAACTACAAGCTCTCTGCTGGGTTCTAAATTTAACCAGTAAGCTCTCTTCTGTGTTTTAAATTTAAACTAAAAGTACTTTGCTGATACTAGGCCCTGAGTGAGTATTAAATTTAAACTACAAGCTCTCTGTTGGGTATGAAATGTAACCAGAAAGTTCTCTTCTGTGTTTTAAATTTAAATTTAAACTGCTGCTACTAGGTCCTGACTGATTTAACAAAAAAACACTGGGTTCACAGATTAATTAGCTTTAATACAAAGAAGTAGCTTCCATCAGCCCCCAGTGTGTCCAGTCTCCATGCAGCAGGAGGACATAGTGAGCCTGTGCTGGGCTCACTTGGAGGAACAGTTAAGGAGCATTTAGTCAGGCCATTTTAGAGTTAATTTTTAGCTTTAAATTTCTATTTAGTCTTCCTTTCTTTTTTATTCTGATTGGCAATGAGGAGTTAAAATCCCTTTAGAACTGGGGAGAAAATTGTTTTTAAATTAGTTAGTGCAGGTGATTTTAGATTTGAGGGCTGTCCCTCTAAGTTTTTTTAGTACTCTCCGCCCCCCTGCTCTGTCGATCACTTTCCTCTTCTGCGGTGTTTCACGGACAGATCTCTCTCCCTTGACAGTATGGGAGAGAGCTCCGGGGATCGGACAGCCACATGCACATTCACCTAAGGACCATGTGTGTCGGAGGCTTCTTGTGTCAGCAGCCTACTCACTCTTTTCAGTGGTGCCGATGGGGCAGCCCTCGCCGCAGCTGCTCGAGGCAGCACAGCTGCAGGAGCGGCTCTTTTACCGATCGCAGGAGTGGGCGGTGTGGGCGCTTCTGCCCTGCAGGTAAGGCCTTCGTGCTCTGGTGGACTGTGGGGAGCAACTTGACGTTTCGATCATTCTGTTTGGCGCCAAAAAAGATTTTGCTGCTTGACGGGGCAGCCATTTTGCTGCATGTTTGGACCGCGTCTGGAGAGCACAGTGGCCTGCATGTGGGGAGCAGACAGCCAGCGGCACGGCGTTCTGTTTTATTGTTTTATTCAGCGTTTTTGTTTTTATAGGCTTCAGTTTCATTTTGACGTTTAATTTTATCGCTTGAATTTATTGATTTAATTTTCAGGCGCACGGCTGACTCTGTTTTTCTTTTGTCGCGGCCACATTCTCGGTTCTTTGGGAGAACCGCCTGGTCTAGCAAGTCGAATTATTTCCACAGGTTTAATTTAATTTAATTTACTTTAAGGTATTGCCTTTTACTTTTAGGACGTATGTTTAAAAAAAAAAAAAAGATTGTCCGCATGTGGGGACCGCCGTTGGTGGCTATCAGGGCTACCTTCCAGTAGAGAGCAGAGGGGATCAACGTCCTGATGCAACAGTGGACAACGTCAGGTCTTTTCTATGTCTTCTCCCCGTGGGCGCTCATAGAGTAAGTGAGTCGGCGCGCCATTCTAGTTTGCTCGATAGGAGGCCTGGGAGTTTATCGATATCGCTGGCTCTGTTTTGACAGTGTCCACTTCGAATGCCCCTGGTGGCTCGGCTTTTGCTTACATTTAGCCATGGTGGGGGCAAGTTTAAGGAGGTAAGGTTATTCGGACAAAGTCATTTGCGTCTTTACTTTGAACAAGGAATAAGTACACGGCTCTCGCATTGGTGTGCTTATGGCGTATTTTGAGGACTGTGTCCAAGGCGGCAAGTACGCGCGGATGCAGTTTCCTGGCCTTTAGGGTTGAGTTTCCTGCTCGACGAATTTGATAAGGGGCTGGCAGTCAGTTCTTTAAATGTTCAGGTAACAGCTCTGTCTTGCTATAGAGGCAAAGTTCAGGGGCTGGCCCTGGGTTCTCACGCAGATGAGTTGCGTATCTTAAAGCGGTATTCAGGCTGTGGCCGTTGCGTAGAATATTGGTTCCCCCGTGGAATCTCAATGTGGTTTTAGGGGCATTAGATTAGGAAACCTTTTGAGCCATTACTCCAGTCATCTGCTAAGGATTTAGCTTTAAAGACAGTGTTTTTGGTAGACTTCTGCTCAGTGAGGTAAATTTCGGAATTGCAGCATCTGTCAGGTGGAGAACTCTTTCTGTTCTTCCGGTGAAAGGGGTGGTGCTACGATTAGTTCTTTCATTTTGACCAAAGGTGGTTTTTGTGTTCCGTTTCTCCTAAATCAAATGGTTGCTCTTCTAGTTCTAGGTTCGGCGCAGGGGAGCGTCTTGGACCATAGTTTGCACCACTTGCACATAGAGAGAGTGCTGCGGCACTATTTAAGAATCTCCGGAGTTACGACCGTCTATTTTTCCTAGTCGGGGGTTTCCGCAAAGGAGAAGCGGCGGCGAAGGCATCCATTGCCAGAGGAATTGAAGAGACGAGGGCACGAGCCTATATGTTGCTAGGCTGTTCAGTGCCAGTGGGCTTACGAGTTCACTCTAGGGGGGCACAAATGACATCCTGAGCGGAATACAGTTTGGTTACGATAGTAGCATTTTGTGGACCGGTCACCTGGTCGTCTCTTTTCTTACTTTCAGTAGCTTTCACCACCTGGATGTTCTGGTGGCGAGCAATGCCTGTTTCGGCTTGGCGGAGTAGCGATCCGGGTGGAAAGGTCCCTCCCAATAATTACTGCTCTGATACATCCCAGAAGTGGGGGACTAAACTGGAGGAACGATAAGGAAATAGAAATTACAATTACCTGGTAATTGTCATTCCTTGAGTGATGACAGTTTAGTCCTCATTCCCGCCCAGGGGGTGATTTCTTCAGAGTTTATTTTCAGACGGAGTGGAGCATCAATTTCAAGAAGTGGAAAGATCCTTTCAGACTCTGGATCGCAGTGAGTAGTCCTCTCTGATCTGTTTCTTCCTTCTCTCCTATTTAAGTGAGGGGGTGGCACAGGAAAAGTGATAAAATAAAAGAGACGTGAAAGTAAAAAAAAAAAAAAAAAGTTAAAAAGGTCCCTCAGATTGAGGAAGGGATAGTTTGTTTAAAGTTATGGTATAACTACTTATTTGTTTTCCTTTGAGTTTGCTTTGTCAATAGTAGACTGGGGGCTGATGGGAGATAACAGCAGGCTATATCCAGTGATGTCACGACTTTGATATGCCCAGTCTCCAAGCTTCAGGAGGAGGTACACTACCCAGAGGTGGAGGACTAAACTGTCGTCACTCAAGGAACGGCAATTACCAGGTAAGTGTAATTTCTATTTTTCCATGCAGACCTTCAGCAATATCACTCACAAATACATTGAACAGTGCCGGGCCCAGGACCGAATCCTGGGGCACCCCGCTAATCACCCTCCTTTCATCCAAGTGAGCTCCATTTACCATCACCTTCTGTCATCTGTCAGACACCCAGTTTCTGATCCAGTTTACCACCTTGGGACCCATCCCTACACTACTGAGTTTATTGATAAGCCTCCTATGAGGAACAGTATCAAAGGCTTTGCTGAAATCTAGGTAGATCACATCCATCGCATGCCCCTGATCTAGTTCTCTGGTCACCCAGTCAAAGAACTCAATCAGATTTGTTTGGCAAGATCATTCTTTGGTAAAACCATGCACATCATTTTCCTCTTTATCTCTCCCCTCATCAGCTCTCCTTTTAGCTGAGACAGCAACCTCTTATAGTTTATGATTTATTTAATATTTGCCATACCACCTTTCAACAAAAGCAAAGTAGTTTACAATTGTATTAAAAGACAAGGAAACAGAAACACACTCCATTAACTAATGACAAAAAAGAAAAGGAGAGTAGTGTCAGTGTCAAATGAGGATACTGCAACCCCACTGCCCCGCAATTTATGTGGCCTCAAAAGCTTGCTTGAAGTATTTATTGAGCGCAGTAAAGTTTTTATAGGATAGCTCTAAGTGTAGATGAGGGGCCTTAAAGAAGTCAATATCTGGTTGATTCAAGTTTGACTTTAGAAAGGGAAGGGAATATGGAAAAAAGACGGCTGAGGCGAGATATGATAGAGGTCTATAAATTAATGACTGGAGTGGAACAGGTAAACATAGATCAATTGTTTACGTCATCAGGATATAGAAAGACTAGGGGACATGCAATGAAGCTACAGGGTAAACTATTTAACACTAATAAGAGAAAATATTTTTCCACTTAACGTGTAATCAAACTCTGGAATTTGTTACCGGAGGATGTATTAAAAGCTGTTAGTGTAGCTGGGTTTAAAAAAGGTTTGGACAAGTTCCTGCAGGAAAGATCCATAAACCATTATTAAAAAGGGACCCAGAATATCACTGCTTGACCCAATACAAGCACTGTGGAACCTGTGTCTTTTGGAAAAACTGCTAGGTACTTATGACCTAGATTGGCCATTAATACAAGCATTGTGGAACCTGTGTCTTTTGGAAAAACTGCTAGGTACTTAATGACCTAGATTGGCCACTGTTGGAAACAGGATGCAGGGCTTGATGGACCTTGGTCTGACCCAGTATGGCATATCTTATCTTATGTAGATGGTTTTGATGAACCAAGCATAATGCATGGGCTTGTGCATATAAAGTAATAAGTGACAACAAATATTCGGGGGTGTCTGTATAAGGTACTTTGTGGGTCAGTGTCAAAATCTCAAAAGAAATTTTGGAGGAGACAGGGAGCCAATAATGCAAGAGAAAAGGCATTAGTGGTGAAAATTGTCAGCATGGGATAGAAAAGGGGTGATAGTTGGCGCAAAGTGAAGAAAGCTTTTATCCACAGCACTAACTTGCTTGGTAAAAGAGAGATTCTCTGGGAATGAGGAGGAAGTCATTCCTCACATATGGGTGACGTCAGCACCGACGGAGCCCCTTGGAAGCATCTCCCCAGCTTTCAAAAAAAGCCTTTAGGAGATGCACCACACATGCGGGGTCCCCTTCCCGCCCAAGGGTGCCATCTTGTCTCAGTCTCCTTTTTTCCACAGAACCCTCCGGATGTTGTCCAGTTTTACCCGGAAAAGTGTGATTTTTTTTTTTTTTTAACGTTTTGTCCAGTTTGCATACTGGTTCCTTCCCGCCCCCAAACCAGCTCGCTTCGGCGTTGCTTCTTGAGTTCGTTCAATCATTTTTCTCTTTTTTCATCAAGGTGTCCCTCAACTGGCATTTGCGCCCTTTTCCAGCCGAAGGCCTTGGACCCTGCCCAGCGGCAGGAACCCCTTTTTTCCTGATGGCCTCCAGTAGTTTTAAGAAGTGCAATTGGTGTAGCAAAATGTCTCTCACCGACTCGCACGATTGCTGCCTCCAGTGCCTTGGCCCAGAACATATCGACTCAGACTGCAAACTGTGCAGAACTGTGACCTCAAAGGTGCCGTCAGCAGCCGGAAAAAGTTTTACAGAAGTCCGATTCTGCGCCGGAGTCTCCAGCGACACCACACTCCAGGGCCCCCTCCGATACCTGAAGCCCGAGCCTCTTCAGAGTCCCATGGCTGCAGTTCCTCCAGCAGAAATCCCCGGAGGTAATACGCAAGAAGACAAAGCCCTCGAAGACTGCCTCGGAAGACGGGTCTGGGAAGATGGGGAAATCCCACTTCAGGCCCCACAGTCCCAAGCATGAGTCCAAGGAATTGGAGTGGGAGCAACCTCGCAAGCTGCCCCACAAGGAGGAGTCAGCATCTGCCGACCAGCCTTGGACACCAAGGCCATCCTTATCGAGGCCTCCCCCTTGACAGAGTCTACGCTGGGCCCGAAGCCCTTGGTGCCCGTGTCAAAGGCTGCAGAACCAACTGGTATGGAAACCAGGATGGCAGCCTTAGAGAGCAGTATCTCTGCCCTCGTTTGCCAAGCAACGGGCGTTTGTCTAGTTCATCCGCCCCCAAAGACAGGACCCTCGACATCGAGGACTTCCCTGGACGTCAAGCTGGTCCTCGAGTACTTCCGGACTTGAGAGAGTCCCTGGCACCGGACGAGGTCCCGGTCCCATTCCTCGGGGCATCGGTCCTCTCCAGCGAGTGCCTGCGGCTCGGACCATAAATCCTCTGGAGGTTGTGGACCGCTTGGTGCGGACCTCAACCAAGGCGATCACGTGGCACTGGACTCATACTCAGACGTCGAGTCTAAATGGGAGATCGTGGACAAGAGTCCCTGGACTTGAGACGACAATGAGACGTGCCCTTGGACCCATCTCCCCCAATGCCCCCGACACTGTTCTCTGCCCGAGGATGTTGCTTTCCTTGATTTTGTGCGGGACATGACCAAAGCTCTCACTACCGAGGCCGAGGAGGACTCGCACACTGAGGAACTTGAGATACTCCAATACGAGGCACCCTCTAAGGAAACCCTTACGGTACTGGTGCCTCCTGTCCTCAACCGCCTACTCCTACTGATGTGGGAAAAAATGGCGTCGGTACCAATTTTCAGTCTCGATGCCATGTATTGGATATGCCAAAGCCCTGGGTTCCATAAGACCCAGCTTCCCCACAACTTGATGGTCGTGGAGTCGGCTATGCGCCAACTCAAAAGCCAAAAAACTCATTCGTCGGTGCGACCTGGCAGGAAGGTTTTACCCCTCGTTGCCCTCGGCCGGAAAGCTTTTTAGGGTTCGATGCTAACTTACAGGATCCAGTCCTATCAGCTCTTTATATCGGCATATACCTAAAGGCACTGTCAAAGGAGCTCAGTGGATTCTCGGCAGGCCTCAATGGGGAACCCCTGCAGAGGTTTAAGTCCCTGACCTTAGCGGTAAAAGAGTGCTTGAAGTTCTTGTTTCAATCAGCCTACGATGGCTTCGCGTTGTCTGCCATGCAGGCATCGGGGCACAACGCCAAGCATGGCTGCAGTCTGACCTAGAGCAATAGGTGCAGGACAAACTTATTGATGTCCCTTGCATAGGAGAGAACCTTTTCGGGAAACCCATGGCAGCCAAGGCTGCAGAGATAGAAACCAAGTTCTTGACGTGAACCAGGCTCTCGAAGACTACCTCGGTGCAACCCCAGAAGAAAACCCCAAGGAAGAAGGGAGGCTTTGGTGGTACCCTGAATTTCCAAGCCTTTCTCGGTCCCCTCAACAGGGCCAGCAGCAAAAAAAACAGGGGCATGATCCCCGAAAGCAAAAGACCCCAAAGTCCCCATCGCCAGCCCCAGCCTGGCCTGGGGGAGCTTTTGACTTCCTGGGCATGACCTCCTCTCCCCTAGGAGGTCCCCTGCATCCCACAGGGGGGCATCTGGCCCTGTTTGCCCACAGGTGGTCCACTACCACCACCGATACCTGGGTACTAAGAGTGATCAAGAAGGATTATCTCCTCCACCTACAGCAGGCGCCACCTCGTACTTCCCAAGAGAGCCTACCAGATCTCTCCTTCACCAGTCCCTGCTTCTCACCAAGCTAGCAGGCCTAATCCAGGGACAAGGCAGTGGAGCCAGTGCTGAAACACCTTTGGGGCACAGGCTTCTAACTTCAGGTATTTTCTCGTCCCCAAGAGAACAGGGGGCCTCAGGGAACAGGGAGCTCAACAGGTTTCTGGTCAGGAAGAAGTTCCAGATGCGTTCCCTTAGGACACTGCTGCCATTCCTCCATCAGGGAGATTGACTGTGCTCCTTAGACCTAAAGCAGAGGTTCCCAACTCCAGTCCTGGAGGGCCAAACACCATTCAGGTTTTCAGGCCGTCCCTAATAAATATGCATGAGATGCATTTGCATGCACTGCCCCTATTGTATTCAAATATATCTCATGCATATTCATTAGGGACAGCCTGAAAACCTGAATGGTGTTTGGCCCTCCAGGACTGGAGTTTGGAACCTCTGACCTAAAGGATGCCTACACACACATCCTAATTCATCCCAACCACAGAAAATACCTGTGGTTCATGGTAGGGGGACAGCACTACCAATGCAGGTGTTGCCCTTTGGTCTGGCCTTGTCACCAAGGATCTTCACTAAGTGCCTTGCGGTGGTCGCAGCCCACCTCCGACTCCAACGGGACTTCGTCGTCTTTTATTTGGACAACTGGCTCATAAAGAGGGGCACAGCTACAGAGGCACAATGCACCACCAGGCACACCATAAACTCCCTGCAGCACTTGGAGTTTGTCATAAACTACCCCATTCCACCTCACTCCAGCCCAGCACTTACAGTTCATAAGGGCCCAACTAGGCACCCTCCAGGCAAAAGCCCTTCTCCCTCATGAGAGGTTAGAACGCCTCAGAGGGTTAGCTGCAGAGGTGCATCAATGCCTGGCACTACCTGCCCAGCTTCTACTCTGCCTGTTGGGACACATGGCCTCCATGGTTAATGTGACCCCCATATGCCCATCTGCACATGAGAGCAGCCCAGTGGTGCCTACGCTCTCAGTGGACACAGCCACAGGCAGGCTCAGGGACAGAGTGAAGGTGACCCATTAGCTGGCAGACTCCCTTGGATGGTGGCAGACTCCACGTCACCTTCAAGCCGGGATGCCCTTTCAGGCACCCACCCCCTAGAAGGTTTTCATCAGGGATGCCTCCCTTCTGGGCTGGGGAGTGCATTGCGGGGGCCTCCAGACACAAGGCAGTTGGTCCTAGAGGAAATCCCAGATGCAAATCAACCTGCTAGATCTCCAGGCGCTATTCTTAGCCCTCCAAGCCTTCCGCCACCAGTTGCAGCACCACTCGGTGCTGATCCAGACCGACAACCAGGACGCAATGTTTTTTGTGAACAATCAAGGGGGAACGGGATCATACCCCCTCTGCCAGAGGTGGTAGCCCTCTGCTCCTGTGCGGCACGGTGGGATGCTCCTAAGGGCAGTTTACCTCCTGGGCCAAGACAATGCCCTGGCGGACAAACTGAGCAGAGTCCTCCAGCCACATGAGTGGCACCTGGATCCAGTAGTAGCCTCCCGGCTGTTCCGTCTCTCGGGCGTCCCATTGATGGATCTGTTCGCCAGTCCAGACAACATGCAGTTGCCTGGTTCTGCTCCTGGGTTGGAGAGGATGCGTTCCTCATCCTTCATGCCTTCTGTATGCCTTCCCACCAACACCTCTAATTTCCAAGACCCTATTCAAGGTCCAGCCTGACACGGCATCACTAATGCTGATAGCTCCCCCGGTGGCCCAGGCAGCCCTGGTTCCCAATGCTCCTCTCCCTATCGACGGCATTGCCGATTCCCCTGGGCTAAGCTCTAGGGCTACTCTCAGAGGAGCAGGGCTTTCTCTTACATCCAAACCTGGGATCCCTTTCATTCATGGCTTGGCTGCTGATAGGATAGTGCTAGCTCCCTTCAACCTCCCATGGGACGTGGAAGAGGTTCTCCTAGCCTCTCGTAAGGCTTCCACAAGAAGAGCGTACACCTTCAAGTGGTGCCGCTTCTTGGTGTGGTGCACTGAAAAGTGGGCAACCCTGTTCTCATGCTCTCTACAAACGGTACTCCAATATCTGCTCCACCTGTCTCAGGTGGGACTACAGTTCAATTCAGTCAGAGTACACATGAGCGCAGTTGCAACATACCACCATCCCATTGAGGAGAAGTCTCTCTCTGCTCAGCCCTTTGTGTCTCTGTTCCTGCAGAGCCTCATGCTATCTAAACCCATGTCCTCCCTCCAGCGGCGGAGTGGAATTCAGTGTGGTACTACCAGTTGTCTTCCTGGTAGCACTCACATCAGCTCGCAGAGTCAGTGAGCTGCAGGCATCGATGACAGAGCCTCCCTACACGAGGTTCTACAAGAACAGGGTCGTGCTCCGCACACACCCCAAGTTTCTGCCGAAGGTGGTGTCCCCTTTCCACCTCAGTCAGGAGGTGGTGCTCCCCACCTTCTTTCTGAGGCCTCATACTGGCAGGGCAAAGACTGTTCTCCATATTCTGGATTGTAAGAGGGCCCAGTCCTTTTATCTGCAACGGATCCAGGGCCACCGAAAAGCATCTCAGCTTTTCATATCCTATGACCCCAGCTGTCTGGGGCTCCCAGTGACTAAGCAAAATCTGTCCGCTTGGGTGGCAGAATGCATTGCCCTTGCCTATGAACAGTCAGGGATTTCATTGGACCAGAAGGTCACGGCGCACCGCATCAGGGCCATGATTACTTCCATGGCAAATCTGTGTTCCAGTCCCGTGATGGAAATCTGTCAGGCTGCCATCTGGTCTTCTGTCCATACCTTCGCAGCTCACTACTGCCTGGAGAGGGAGTCCAGATGGGACAGCGCCTTCGGCTATGCCATATTCTGTAATCTCTTTGGGGTGTAGGCAACTCCTATCCTTCCGACCCTTCTGTGTTCAGGCTACCAGAGTGCTGGTTCTCTGCTGGCCACTAGGTATTGCAAGATCTCTCAGTAGGGACTCGACTGCTTCTGATCACAGCTCACCCCTTGCAGGTTGCAATGGCATTTTTACAGGTTCTTAGTAGCTTGTAGCTGGGGAGTCTCATATGCAAAGACTGACTTCCTGTTTGTTGCCGGAGAAAACGTAGTTACTCACCTGTAAAAGGTGTTCCCTGGGGACAGCAGGAATCAATCCTCACAACCCTCACTCCTCCCCTTGGAGTTGCTTCTTTATCGTCTTTTAAGTTTTGCCAGCTATGTCATTAGACTGAGGCAGGATGGCACCCTTGGGCGGGAAGGGGACCACACATGTGTGCTGCATCTCCCATCAAAAAGAACACCTAAATACTTGAAAGTAGGGGTGAGTGAAATGGGGTAACCATCAAGAAGGGGTGCAAGAATGGGGGAGAGAGAGTTCCCCAGTCAACCAAGAAGCGGTTGTTTTAGTAGCGTTCCATTTATGGCAGTTGTCATTTAGCCAGGCAGCAACCTTTTCTAGATAACGATTGATGCATGTGAGATCCAGGAGCCTGTAATTAGAATATGTCACCAAGAAGATATCAGATTCTTGAACTAAGGTTGCTAAGAGGCTCATAAAAATGTTGACAAAAAGAGTGGACCAATACTGAACCCCGTGGGACACTGTATGTGAAGGGATAAATGGAGTCAGCAGATATCCTGCTCCCCCTCTGCCACCTCATTGATTTGTTCTTGTCTACCCTTCTTGTCTACCCTCCTGCGCATGAAATGAAAGTTAGAAGCTGTAAAGATGTCTTACACATTGGAACATGGAACGTACGAAGCATGAACCAAGGGAAGTTGGAGGTGGTCAAGAATGAAATGGAACGTGTACAACTTGATCTGTTGGGTGTCAGCGAACTGAAATGGACTGGCATCGGGCACTTTGCATCAGATGATCACATGGTCTACTATGCTGGAAATGAAAGACAAAGAAGAAATGGTGTTGCATTTATAATAAAGAAGAAACTTGCAAGAACTGTAATGAAATACAATGCAGTCAGCGAACGCTTAATCTCTATTCGTCTACGAGGAATGCCTATCAACACAACTATAATTCAAGTATATGCCCCAACAACAGCTGCAGAAGAGAATGAAATTGAAGAGTTCTATGAACAAGTACAAGCTGAAATTGACAAAACATGCAAACAGGATATCCTGATAGTCATGGGTGACTGGAACGCAAAAGTTGGCAACAAAGAAGAAGGCAAAGTAGTTGGAAAATATGGACTTGGCAACAGAAATGAAGCTGGAGAAAGATTGATAGAATTCTGCAAGACCAATGATCTATTCATCTCAAACACCTTCTTCCAGCAACACAAGCGGCGACTGTACACATGGACTTCACCCAATGGATTGTATAAAAATCAAATTGACTACATCTGTGGAAGTCAACGATGGAAAAGCTCTGTAACATCAACAAAGACAAAACCTGGAGCTGACTGGTACAGATCATCAACTACTAGTATGCAAACTCAAGCTAAAGTTGAAAAAGAGCAAACCACTCATGAATGCAGCAAAATATGACCTTGAGAATATACCACTGGAATTTAAAGACTGCCTGCAAAATCGATTTGCTGCTTTAGATACAAATGACAGAGCTCCGGAAGAGTTATGGAATGACGTCAAGAAGGTTGTGCTGGAAGAAAGCGAGAAGTCTCTACAAAAGGTGAAAAAGCAAAAACGGCCAAAATGGATGACGGAAGAAACTCTGAAAATTGCCCAGAAACGCAGAGAAGCTAAAGCCAAAGGAGAAAGAAAGACAATCTCAGAACTCAACAGAGATTTCCAACGTGCAGCAAGACAGGACAAGGAAAAGTACTACAATGACACTTGCAAGGAAATAGAAGCAGAAACTATTAGAGGAAGAACAAGATTGGCTTTCCTAAAGCTGCGAGAGCTAAAGAAAAAGTTCCAGCCTCGAATTGGAATGTTACAAGATGCTCAAGGTTCTATGTTGAATGATGCTGAGAAGATCAAGAAAAGGTGGAAGGAATATACAGAGTTTTTATATGATAAAGATCAAGTGGACCAACAGCCGTTTCAACCTATACCTTATGATCAGGAACCATTGGTGATGAAAGAAGAAGTTGAAGCAGCATTGAAAGCCTTATCAAAGAACAAAGCACCAGGCATTGATGGCATTCCCATAGAAGTATTGCAGCAATCTGATGCAGCTGTTACCGTACTTACAAGGCTCTGCCAAGAAATATGGAAGACAACATCATGGCCAACTGACTGGAAAAGATCTGTGTTTATACCAATACTAAAGAAAGGTGATCCAACTGACTGTGGAAATTATCGCACAATCGCTCTGATCCCACATGCCAGCAAGATTCTACTGAAGATTATTCAAAAGAGACTACAGCCATACCTAGAACAAGAACTACCTGAAGTGCAAGCAGGGTTCAGGAAAGGACGAGGAACGAGAGACATCATTGCGGATGTGAGATGGATCCTTGAAAAGACTAAAGAATACCAAAAGGATATCTATTTGTGCTTTATCGACTATAGCAAGGCTTTTGACTGTGTAAACCATGAGAAACTCTGGGCCACGTTAAGAAGCATGGGTATACCAGAACACCTGATCGTTCTCTTGCGCAATCTGTACATTGATCAAGAAGCAACAGTTCGAACGGAACAAGGAGAAATAGAATGGTTTAAAATAAGCAAAGGTGTAAGACAAGGCTGCATACTTTCCCCCTACCTGTTTAATTTATATGCAGAACAAATCATCAGAGAAGCAGAACTGTATGAAGACCACAGAGGTGTGAAGATTGGTGGAAGACTCATCAACAACCTTCGCTATGCTGATGATACCACATTACTGGCTGAAAGTGAAGATGATCTGAAACATTTGCTTCTCACAATCAAAGAACATAGTCTCAAAATGGGCCTGCACCTTAATGTAAAGAAGACAAAGATCATGACAACTGGCATAATCAACAGGTTCATCGTTGAAGGAGAAGAAATTGAAATCGTGAACAACTTTAACCTACTTGGATCAACTATCAATAAAGAAGCAACAAGCAGTCAAGAAATCAGACGACGCATTGCTCTTGGCAGAATGGCTATGAAAGACCTAGATAAGATTCTCAAGAGCAGAGATGTCTCTCTCCATACAAAGATTCGACTTGTTCAAGCCATGGTATTTTCAATAACATCATATGGATGTGAAAGCTGGACAGTGAAAAAGACAGACAGGAAGAAAATTGATGCCTTTGAATTATGGTGCTGGCGGCGAATACTGTGTATACCATGGACTGCCCGAAGAACAAACCAGTCGGTACTAGAGGAGATCAAACCTAAGCTTTCTTTAGAAGCTCAGATGACAAGACTTCGACTTTCATACTTCGGACACATCATGCGAAGAGAGAGATCATTAGAGAAAGACATCATGCTTGGCAAGATAGAAGGTCAATGCAAAAGAGGAAGGCCAGCAATGAGATGGATCGCTACAATAACAGCAGCTACGGGTACCAGTCTGTCAACAATGAGCCGCCTGACTGAAGACCGAACACAATTTAGGATAGCTATCCAGAGGGTCGCCATGAGTCGACTCCGACTCGACGGCACTTAACAACAACAACAACCCTCCTGAAAGGTCTCCTATAACACCTTGGCACATTCTCTGGTGGACTGGCATGCCCCTAGGTTCTTCCACATCCAAAAGCATGGCCTATTCTGCAGGAGAGGAAAGAATAGCACAGGCTCATGTGATGAGACACATCTGAACAGACATGCGAGTCAAAGGTTCTAACTTCCCTGCCCTGTAAAACCTATTAAATATAGGTAAATCGCTTTTTGAGTTAATGCTATTGATGATACAGCGTCATTAGTCAGGCTTTTTCTGCAAAATTAAGAATGGCTGCCAGAGGTTTTGGCCCTTACCCTTGCATAGGCCCAAAGAGGCATATTTCACAATGGGACATCCAAGTGCAATCTGGGAAGTCAAAACCAGAACGTCGGGGGGGGGGGGGGGGGAGCAGGCACGTGCAAGTTCAGACACAATTTCAGAAGTGTGGACATGCCCAATATGCACTTATATCAAATGTCTATATAGACATCTGCAGGATAGCATTTTAGCACCAAGACATCTAATAGCATAATGGTTAGAGTAGTGGCTTAAGAGCAGGTGGCCAGGGTTCAAATCCCAGCGTGGACATTTGTGATCTAAGGCTAGTCACTTAATTCTCCATCTTCTCTCCACTCTCTAGATGTTTTAAGGTGAAAAGCACTTTCCTGATGTATGTTCATGTCTGGAGCCAGTTATAAACTTTGGGATGCCTGCTGACGTTTGAGATTGAATGGGGACATGTAAGTCCATTACCCCTCCCTGGACATGCCTCTGCCACACCCCCATGCCTAATTAGATGTCCCTGCACCCAGGGCTGGCCCGAGGATTTCTGCTGCCTGAGGCAGAAATCCCGGCCTCGCCAAGCCCCCCCCCCCCAGCTGCTGCCGATTCTGTCTCGGGAGGGGGAGGCAGGCAGCAGCAATATTTCCAAAAGTGTAATTTTTCGCTTTGGCTTTTGGAAATACTGCTGCTGCCACCTGTCTCCCCCAAATGGAATCGGCGGCAGCTGGGAGGGGGGTGTGGGGCAATACGGTTGCCCGTGTGTGCTGCTGCCACCCATGTGTGCAACTGCTACTGCCCACCCGAGTTGGCTGCCCTAGGTGGATGTCTAGCTCATCTAATGGACAGGCTGGCCTGCCTGCACTGGAGATGTCTGTGAATGTCATTTGTGGAATGGCTACAGAGACGTATCTGTGATTTTGATGTCCATGTGCATGTTTTCAGATGTCCAAATCATGACTAAACCTTTAAAATGACCCTCAAAGCCTCTGGCAATCATTTTCCCACTAAATCTGCAAGATCCTTTTCTTTAACTGATTCAGCAACACCTATGATATGCATATTGTTGCATCTACCTCTATTCTCCTGGTCTTCTACTTGCGCTAGTAACCAGTCATTTCAGGCTTCCAGTTCTAGAATGCAAGCCTTGTGGCATTATGTCTAATCTTCCCAGTGAGATATTCTTTCCTCTATGTATTGAAGGCAAGCTCCTTGACTTTCCAAACTTTTTTTATGTCCTCTACCACAGCCTGCAATTTTGATAATTTGTCATCTAAGACTGCAGTATGGGAGATATTGTAAATGCTTCCTCCTGAAGCATTACGACTGGTTCAGGGGTATCTTCCACCATAGGAAAGACCTGGACTGTACAAATGGTGAGAAAAATCATGTGACAACATACCAATGCATGACAGAAGGGCATTTGGGTCTGAATGATAGGCCCCAGGACCCCATTGTTTTTGAGCATAGCTACCTTCAATGTAATGAGCTAAATTTTGAAGCTGGCTGACAGAAAGAGGTACTGGTGGACTATAAGCCTTGATTTTTTTCCATGGGTATGAGGCAAATTGGCATATTAAACAACTGGTAACCTATCCAGAAATAATTATACAAGTAACAAAATGGTGCCAGAGAAGAAAAGGACTGAGGTGCAACTCATAGGAAATGTAGGGAGCTGAAAAAGCTAATGAAGGCATGTTTATAGTAAATAGCAGGGAGAGTGGTTAACTTTTATGTGGCCACTTATTTGTATTGGCTCAAACTACCAGACAAGAGCCTTTCATGTTATACATTGCAAAGAGTGTAATAGTTTGCAACTGATTGAAGAGAGGGCATAGCATTTAAGTGCAATCAAAATGAGGGCATTGAAGGATGGGAAAGGGGAGAAAGAATTAGGGGACAGGAGAACTCATTAGGAGGGAGCATGCATGTGAATAGTTGGGGATATACAGTAGAAGGAAGTAGAAAACATGATATACTACACCAAATCTATTATGTCAAAAAGCTTGGAAAACAGAAAAGGGATGATATGGGAGTTTGGTTTGGAGACTCATATTCTGGCATATGGTAACAAGGCCAAAAAATCTGTGTAAGGGAGAGAGCGGTTTGAGGTGCCCAGACACTGAGGGCTGATGGAGAGGAGTGGGCACTGCACAGGATGCCCTCCTATGCCAGCAAGGACCCGATAAGAGCTTTGCAGGAGAGAGCAGTTTGAGATGCCCGGATGTGGAGAGCTGATGGAGTGTAGAGCAGGTGCTGCACAGGACTCCCAACATCAGCAAGGATCAAATAGAACAGGCCCTTGCAAGGCGTGTGACCTTTGGCATGTGGCCACAGCATGCCCTAAGGGGAGCAGAGGGAGCACCAGCTGCTGTTTCTGCTGCATGTACCCTATAAGGAAACAGAAGAACTTGGTTGCTTCATCTGAAGCAGTGTGTGGCCCGATGGACATCTCCTGCCTAAGGAAGTGAGAGCACCTGTGTCAGGTACTGATTTTCTACTTCATCTTAGCTGGAAGCTTCCTTGAGCTCCCCAGACCACACTCCGCCCCGTCACCCAACAGTGACTACTCTACCTTCTACCATTGTCAACGAGGTACCATTACAGCAGAGTACCCCTCAGTCGTCTACTGTGATTTGTCTGTGATTTGATCTTCACCGGTAGATGAAGCTGGTGATGTTCTGGTATCTTAGGTTTCTTTATCTGATGTTTGGAGGGTTGTTACGCGTACTGAGAGGACTCTGGTATCCACTATTTCCCAGCTGTGCCACTTTTCACAGGAGAAGGTGGCTTGACTGGGTGTAATAGAAGAAGAATTGGCTTCATTTTCAAATGTAGTCCTTAAATATGAAACGCAATGTGCTTCTCTTCAGGCTGTAAATTTCTCCACTGTTAAGGATAGTCTCTTGATGCATCGTAGAATGGAGTCTTTTGATAATATGTTTAGGATTAGAAATGTTAGTTTTCTTAATTTCCCCTTTCCCAGATTGCTTTCTGTTGAAATATTATGCATAAATATTTCAAGAAAGTATAAAGTTTACCTAATGCTGATTCTATTGTCCTGTCTAAGTGGTTTTACCCTACTGGTAGGAGGTTGTCTGATGAACCCTTGGGAGGTTTTGATATTCTGCGATCACATGGTGATTTTAATCTGACCCAGTTCCTTGAGGATTCACAGGACAATATCCCAACTAGGTTTCCGATAGTAGTTACCTTTACTACTGAACAGGATAAATTATCAGTTTTGAAAAGTTACTTTAAAACTAAAGATGTTTCCTTTTGTTGTGCCAAGGTTCAGTTATTTCCTGATGTCTCCAGGGCCACATAACTGAGAAGGTGTGCTTTTCTGGCCCTCAAGCCTAGGATGTTGGCCCTTGGGGCATCTTTAACTCCAGGAACAAGCAGTAATGCAATCTTCACATATGGGTGATGTCGGCATCGACGGAGCCCCATGCAGGAACACTCCCTAGCATCCAATAGGAATGCATTTAGGAGCATCTCTCCACACGTGTGTCTGCCTTCCCGTCTTTCCAACAGTTCTCCTCAGTCGTCTTTTTTCTGCGGAGCCATCAGGACCTTGTCCTAACACCTCTGTGAAAGGATACTTCTAAAACTTTTTTTGGTGCCTTTCGGTACTCTGTGTTTGCCTTCCCCCTTCGGTAATGACACTCCATTGTTCCAGTACTTTTCTTTTTTTCATTTACTATTTTTTTCTTTTTTCACGTTTGGACTGCCATTGCCACATATTACTGCAGCATTTAGTACATTTTTTGAAAACACTATTTTGGCAACTGACTACCATGACTGGTGTTTTTGAAGTGTTTGGGCCCCAACCACGACATATCCTCTTGTGCACAGTGTAAACTGATGACACCACGTGGCCTTAAGAACCAAGAACAACGAAGGGTAAAGCTGTTTCAGCCAGACTCAGCTGCTTCAGCGCATTCTTCAGGGGCCTCTTCTCCATCGCAGTCGTCACATGATTCCCATTCTTCATCGAAGTCCAAACACAGCAAGAAGCATCGATCTGCTTCACCGGCAGGAAAGGTATCAAAAACCTCGGCACCGGTATCGAGGTCTCAATCCTTTGCATCAACATCAGACACCGATACTCGACATCGGCGCACGGTGTCAGGAGACCCAGAAGTTAGGCCAACCAGCCAAACAGCCCCGGTGGGAGGAGTCTTCCTCCAAAGCCTCTGAGGCGCTCGGGGATGCTCCCAAGACTTTGTCTTCGATGGAGCACCCGATACCTTGTTCTGGAATGGTGGCACAGGGCTCCATGCCTGATTCCACCCAGCCACCTCCAGTCTCCCTCAATAAGCGAGTCCAAATCATCAAGCGTAGTCTGGCACCAATCCTGGCAGCAGTACTGCTGGGGCCTTCAAGGCCCTCGGGTCCTACTGCTCCGGTACAGACTCTCGATGTTCCTGCATCAGGGGTTTTGGAGACATTATGCAGGGCGCAGGCACTGACATGCACAGAGCCTCAACCTACCCCAGTGCCCTCGACAGCATCGGCTTCTGATCCCGCACAACATCAGCACCAGGCGTCTATGTCAGAGCATGGTCGATACCACGGTACCGACAGGGTACTGGGTTCTGGTACCGATTCTTCAGTCTCTGATGCGGAGTCTCTCGGATCTATCCAACACTTGAGAGGCGTCGTTCTCTTCCCCCGAGGACATGTCCTTCCAGGATTTCATCAAGGATATGGCCGCAACTATCTCAATATCGGTGGCCATGGAATCGGAACCGAGGGCTGAGGAAGTTGATATCCTTCAATATCCCTCAGCACTTAAGGAGGCTGCAACACTTCCCATCCATAATATTCTTTAGAACTTGATGCCCAGGATGTGGGAAACACCACTAACCGTTCCATCTAGCAACAGAAGGCTGGATACTCTATATAGAGTTTCTGCTTCCCCAGGATTTCAGAAGCTACAAATTGCCACACTATCCTATTGTGGTGGAGTCATCCATGAGGAGAATTAAGAGCTCTAAAAAACACTCATCTGTTCCCCCGGGGCAGGGAATCCAGAACACTTGATGTTTTTGGCTGGAAAGCTTTTCAGGCTATCATGCTGGATTACAGAATTAACTCTTACATGCTCTTCTACAAGAGCATGTGCTTAAGAGATGTATTGAAGGAATTGTATGAATTCACTTCTTTGCTCCCAACCGACAAGCAGGCTCCACATCAGGACCTGGTGTCTCATGTTCAGAATATTTAAAAGTTTTTGACCAGAGCAGCTTTTGATGCATTTGAGGCCACAAGCAGAGCAGCAGCAGCAGCCTGCATTGGGCAAAACAAACAGCTTGGTTGCAGGCCTCTGATCTTAAACAGTGGGTTCAAGACAAGTTGGTGAAATATCCCTTATAATGGAGAGAACCTTTTTGGGAAAGGGTGGCAAGGGAAAGCTGGAGAAATAGAGACCGATCTCATTATGAAGAGATTATCCAGGAAAGCAGCTGATCCTACTAAGAAAAAGGTCTCGGGCAAGAAGCCTTTTTGTCCCAAGAAGAGGAAGTTTTTTTTTTTTTTTTATAAACTTTATTTCTCAACGCCATGCAACAACAAAAACACTACAACAAACAAACTCCCGGGGGGGGGGGGTGCTCTTCTTCCCCCCCGGGAGAACAGAAACAAACACATGTGCGTTGTACAATTTTTCATTAGATAACCCCCAACCTCCCCCCCACCCATCCCCCTTTTGTTAGTCGCATCCACACCTCGAGGACACAGGACAGCGCTTCCCATTATTAGCCCGCCATCCATCCTAGTCAGTTAGGAGCCCAGTTGTAACACTTCATTCCTAGTGCGGGAGCTCAGGCTCTGGAGATAAGGGTCCCACAGCATCTGAAAATGCGGCCAGCGTTTAACATTGCCCTGGGCGTATCGAGCTTCCATAAGCATCATCTGGTGGAAGGCATTTCGCCACTCCCAAAACGAGGGCGCCCTGCATTCCCGCCAGTTGTGCAATATGGGGCCCTTACCCACCAGACAGGCCCTGCGTACCAACAATCTCTCCCACCTACCCTTGGGCTGAGTAAGGCGCACGTGATCAAGGAGAACCAGGGAGCTATCCCAACAGATCCGTTGCCCCAGAATTCGCTCCATAAAGGAGCCTATTCTTGTCCAGTATGGCCGAATATATCTGCACCCCCACCACATGTGCACCAGATGCGCCAAGGGTTCCGAACACCTCGGGCAGGAGCCGTCCGTAGCGAGATGGGAGCGGAAGGCTCGTCGAGGAGAGAAATGCACCCTGGTAAGAGATTTGTATTGCACCTTTCTCCAGCGCGCTCCCACCACCAGCTCCCCTATCCGCTGCAGGGCCTTCAGGAGTGTACCCGGGCCGATCTCCCTTCCCAGCTCCCCCCCCCCCACCCCACCTCCACGGACCGATAGTCCGGAGACGGTCGATATGGGACCAAACGCGTCTTCAACGACCGAATGGAAAGTTGGGATCCCCCACCCAGATTGAAAAATTCTAAGATCTGCGCAGAGCGCTCCGCCCGCAACTCTCCTGCCGGCAGGGAGGCGATGTAGTGCGATATCTGCATATAGGCGAATTGGTGACCAGCCCCAAGAGCGTAGTCAGTACAGAGAGACCAGAACTTCATACAACACCCCGATGGGTCAACCACGTGGCCTAAACTATGGATACCCTTCTCCGCCCACACCCGAAACAGCGCGTTTTCGGATCCCGGAGTAAACAAGACATTACCCTGGATCGGCAGCCAGCTAGACACCCTCCAATTCGTTTTCCAGTAGATATTTAGCTGTCGCCAAGTTCGGCAAACCGGGATAAGAAGCACACTCCCCGCTAAGTGAGCAGGAAAGAGACGGTAGTCCAAGTGTATGAGGGCGAGAATAGATACTGGGGTGGCAAAGGCCTCCTCGAAACCCCGGGGGGTGAAAACCTCAGTCCCGCCCAACCAATCTCCCAAGTGTCTCGCCTGACAGGCCAGAGCATAAGCCCCTAGATCAGGGAGTCCCAACCCCCCACACCTCCAATGACCCACCAAGCGGGAGTATCGAATGCGTGTGCGCGCCCCCCCCCCCCCCCAGAAATCCACCGAGCATTCTCTCCAGCCGCTTCAAGTCCTTTCGCATAAGCCAGACGGGCAGCGTCTGTAACCAGTATAAGATCCTTGGTAAAACTACCATTTTAACCGCTGCGATTCTCCCAGATAAAGACAAGGGGAGAGGTCGCCAGGCCTGCAACTGTACTTGGAGGCTCTGAATAATTTTAGAAAGATTGCTCTCATAGAGTTGTGATGGCTGACCAGTCAATATGATACCAAGATACTTAAACTGATTAACCGCCCATTTAAGGGGAAAGGGTCCCTGCCAGCTACCCCTCACCGTGCCCAATATGTCTAATGCCTCGGATTTATCCAGGTTGATATTTAAACCAGCAAATTGACCGAAAGTCTCAAATTCTCGCATTAAGCTGGGGAGCGAGTCATGGGGCCGAAGTAAATGCACGAGGAGGTCGTCGGCGAAAGCCGATAATTTAAAACCGGACGTGCGAATACGCACCCCCCGTATCTCCCGTGAGGCCTCCACCCGTCTTATAAACGGGTCCAGAGAGAGAACAAAAAGCAACGGGGAAAGAGGGCAACCCTGCCTAGTCCCCCTATGTAGGGAGAATGTATCAGAAAGCACCCCATTGCAGCAGATCGCCGCGACCGGGTCATGATAGAGACTTTTAACCATAGCGCAAAAAGGGTTCCCAATCCCATAGCGGGGCAGCAAGTCCCATAGATAGTGCCAGTCAACTCTGTCAAAAGCTTTCTCTGCGTCAAAGCTAATTAGCAGAGACGAGAGATTCCGATTCTGGACCCATTCTAGTGAAGCTAGAATCTTCCGCAAATTGCGAACCGCGTACCTCCCTTTCACAAAGCCCACTTGAGAATCGTGAACCAAGTGCCCCAGCACAGTCGCCAATCGGTCGGCAAGGATTTTAGCTAAGATTTTAAGGTCAAAGTTAAGGAGGGAAATAGGTCGGTAGGAGGCGGCACAGAGCGGGTCCTTTCCTGGCTTCGGAATCAAAATCATATGAGCCAAATTGCTACCCCAACGAAACACGCCCTGCTCAGATCTCCTGGTATGAACCGCCACCAACATTGGGGAGACTAAACCAGTTAAGATCTTGTAGAACTCAGCCCCCAACCCATCTGCCCCAGGGGATTTATAGCAACTCGCCTTGGCAATAACATGCTGCACCTCTTGAACAGAGATCGGTTGGTCCAGGTGCTGGCGCTGTTGGTCAGACAGCTGGGGCAGGTCCAACCCTTCCAGGTAGTCAGACATTTGCTCGTATGAACCGGTCGCCGTGGTATAAAGTTTCTGAAAGAACGAGCGAAAAACACGCGCGATCTCCGGGTTTTCCCTACACAGGACCCCTTTATCATCTTTCAGTGCATGCACCAATGTGGAACCCCGAGAGCTGCGTAGACACCGAGCCAGTAACTTCCCGGGTTTATCGCCGTAACAATAGAGCTGAAATCTATAATACATAACCGACTTTTTGGCCCGCTGGTGTAGGAGATCATTCAGCGTCGTCTGTAACTCCCAGAGCCGCTTCTTTGAAGCCCCACTCGGATTACTCGCCCACTTCCGCCGCTGTGTTGTGACTAAATGTTCCAGGCGAATGATACGCTCCGCCATGAGACGACATTTGCGCGCCATATAGCCAATAATATCTCCGCGCAGGACCACTTTCGCTGTCTCCCAGACCAGCTCAGGATCCGCAGAGTGCCCCCTGTGATCTGCTTCGAATTCACACCAGCGCCTTTGTAGGAACTGACGAAACTGGGAGTCTCGATAGAGTTCCAGGGGAAACCGCCACAATCTCATCGAAGGACGACTCGCGCCCCACCGCAGCTGAAGCCAAACAAAGGCGTGATCAGATATTTCCGCGGGTCCGATCTGCGACTCCTCTACCAGAACAAATAGGCACTGCGAGGTCAACAAGTAATCTATACGTGCACTAGAACTGTGTGCACGAGACTGGTGGGTGTAATCTCTTTCAGCAGGGTGTAGCAGTCTCCACGGGTCCACCAACCCCAACCTGGTCCGCAAACCATTTAAGGCTCGGGCCCCCTTTGATCGCTCTCGGGTTCCCTCACCCCTAGATGTGTCCAGCGCCACATCCAGCACACCATTGAAATCCCCCCCAAGATCAATGGGAGCTCCGGAAGCTGCTCCACCTGGGCGGCCAGTCGAGCATATAGGTCTCTGTCTAGGACATTGGGACTATAAACATTGCCAAGGATAATGGGTTTCCCCTCTAGCGTGCCCTGTAGCAGAAGGAACCGCCCAGTCGAATCCGCAATTTCTTTGGTAACCTCAAAGCGGATCCGCTTATGCATTAGTATGGCTACCCCCCCTTTTTTGTTCTGGGCCGGCACCCCCCATACTTGTCCCACCCAGGATCTACGCAGTTTGGCATGCTCTACTGCTGTCTGGTGGGTTTCTTGGAGGAAGACCATGTCTGCTTTTTGCCTCGCCAAGGCTTGTAATATTTTTGCTCTTTTAAATGGGCTCCCCAGGCCGCAAACATTCCATGACAGGATCTTCAGTCTGGGTTGAGATCGCTCCAGTATCTTAAAAAGGTACCCAACCATCTTCCGGGAAGAACCCCCCCAGCCTGGAGCTCCCCCCTACTCTCTCTTACTGGGCCCCCCATTGCCCATGTCCTCTTGGTGGGATGCGACCATTCCCCCCCCTCCCCTCTTATGAATCAGACAGAAATACAATAATGGAATATACATTGACCCTTCCCCTAGGAACCTTCCCCTCCCGCTCTGCTCCACCCCCCTCCCCCTCTGCCCAGCCCCCCTTTTCCCTCCTACCTCACTCCCGTCTGGACCTCCCATGGGACCAGACTAACTTCCTATGGCATTCGGCCCTACCCCGCCACCCACTCCCCCCAGGTCCCGTTATACCAAGTGTCTAGCCTTCCCGCCCAGGAATCTCCAGCCCCCCAGGTCTCCTACGAGCCATCTAAACACTCCCCCCCCTTGGCCTCGGAAGCCGTGCTACTCCCGCCTCCCCCCGTCCTTGCACAGGGTGTAAAGCCCGGCATAGATATCCCGCATAGCGTTGACCCCCCTTAACAGCCTCCCCCTCTTGGCACGGGGTAGAGGGGCCCCAAGAACCCTTACTCCCCCCCCCAAGTCATAGCTCCGTCAGCCGCCCACTAAGCCCCATTAAAGAAAGGGACTCAAATTCAGTACAGGCTACAGAGTTACAATTGAAACAGAGTTACAAATGAAACAAGCAGAAAGGCAACAAAGAAACAAAGAAAATCAGGCATCCGAATGTATCGAGTTGTATCTTCGGCCCACATTCCCAGGCCAATTAACACTCTGCCAGCCTGTGCATAGCCCGCATTGCTACAGGCTACTGCAGGCGGTCGCCCCCCGAGTGCAGTCAGGATACCCCCACCACCAGTCCTGCTCTCAGATCCAGGAGGGGCAAAACCTCAAACCTCATCCCCCCAGGCCCTCTCTTACCCCCCTTCAGTCCAAGAGTTCATCCGGCAATGTGAGTACTATCGCCTCCATCTGGGCCTCTCCTCCTCATCGCTCTGTGTCTGCAGCCTCAACCAGACTGTCCAAAAAGGATTTGGCCTCCTCCGCAGACCACAGGAAGCGGATCTGTCCCTGATGATCAACTCGCAGTCTCGCCGGGTATAGTAGTGAGAATCGGACTCCTTGGTTCATTAACTGTGCACATATAGGGGTGAAAACGCGTCGTTGTTGGCTCACCAGGGCTGAGTAGTCCTGGAAGACCAGGATGGGCGCCGCGTCCCCAGCCACTGCCCTGCGGCCGCGAGCGGCCCGCAGCACTGCCTCCTTTTGCTGGAAGTCTAGGAAACGTGCAATGACCGCACGTGGTCGTCTCGCCTGCTCTCGTTTAGGGCCTAGCCTGTGAACGCATTCCAGCCGAATGGGGTCTCCCCCCTTGCCGTCTAGCAGCTTCTCCATCCAGGCAGTCAGGTAAGCAAGCAAGGCACCGTCTCCCACGCTCTCCTCGATGCCAATAAATTGGAGGTTGTTGCGACGTCCCCGGTTTTCGAGGTCGTCGATCTTTTCTCCCTGCTGCCTCACCATGCGTTCCAGGGACTCAACCTTTGCAGACAAGGACTGTTGAGTTTCCTCCACGTCGGAGATGCGGGTTTCCGCCTGCTCCATACGCCCCGTAAATTCTGTGAGCCGCTGGCTGATTGTTGAGATCTGCTCCGTCAAGTTTTGAAATTGAGCATCCAGCGCCTGCACCACCGCGGCACTGACCTCCGCCACCAGGCTGTGGTCACCAGATGATTTAGGACACTTAGGCGTCCCCTCCGCCATCTTAGCCTCTGGGGCACGCGGCTTCTCCCGTCGTTGCGGTTTTGCTGCCATCCGCCTGTCTCTTGCATTTAAATCTTGCCCTGCTGTTTCCCTGGTTCCTCCTCAGCTCGTAGCCAGTAAAAAATTTAGTGATTTCTCACTTAGGTAAAGAAATGTTGCCGATTTTCGGGGTGTAGTGGCCGGAGCTGATCTTCCCCTGATCAGCTCATTGCCAAACCGGAAGTTCAGAAGAGGAAGTTTTACCCTTCCTACCATGCTCAACAGCCTCACCAGAAACAACAAGGGCCTCATCAGCCCAGCCCAGAAAGCCAAAACCTGTGAAGCCCAAGCCAGCTCCACAACCACAACCTTCAGCTAGTTTTTGACTGCTTCTTCTAGGGCATAACCAGTCTACCCATGACAAATCCCCACCACATTCCAGGAATGTGCACTGATGGGCACTCATAACCTCCGAACCCTGGACCTTGCAAGTGGTGAGTGTTGGCTATCAGCTCAATTTCAAAGATCTGCCTCCCACTTTCTTTGTAGGTGACTTCCCACTCTGCTACAGCAGGAGATCACCACTTTAACAACTCAAGGGGCTACTGAGGACCCACTTGCACAGCGAAGCCTAGGGTTGTATTCCCGATACTTCCTCATTCCAGAGATAAAGAGGAGGGTTTAGGCCTATCCTAGACCTATGAAATCTCAACAAATTCCTAGTAAGAGAAAAGTTCAAGATCTTGTTGGGGACTCTCCTTCCTTAACTTCACAAAAAAGACTGGCTCTGCTCCCTGGATCCCAGGGATGCTTATATGCACATCCTAATACACCCCTTACACAGAAAGTACCTCCAGTTTACTTTTCAGGGCCAACACTATCAATACCATGTTCTTCCCTTCAGGCTGGCCTCTGCTCCAAGGGTGTTCACGAAGTGCCTAGCAGTTGTAGCAGCCTACCTTCGTACTCTGGGCATCTTCATCTTCCCTTACTTAGACTGGCGGCTCATAAAGGGAGATGTCCTTCAAGTGGTCTCCACCACTTCAGTGTACCATTCTGGTGCTACAACAATTGGGCTTTGTCATCAGCTATCCAAAGTCACATCTGAACCCCATTCAAACACTGGAGTTCATAGGGGCTCTTCTAGATACCACAAAGGCTTGGGCATTCCTGCCAGTGGACCACCATTAATGTCTCATCTCCCTGGCAACCCACTGCCAACAACAAACGAATGTAACTTTATCTTTATCTTTTATCTTTATTAAAACACTTGATATACCGCCCAGGCCGAAGCATCAGGGCGGTGTACAATCATAAAAACAATGACTACTGATTTAAAAGGAAAAGAACGCCATAAAATAATAGGATAGAGAGCAAGATAATAAAATCTGTAGATAGTAAAATAGGTAACAACAAAGCAGATGCATATAGCAGATAGCCAAGGTGCGTTGGGGGATTAGAGGGAAGAGGAGAGGGAAGGAAGGAGCAACGTACTAGGGAGAGGAAACACCATCAACAGGGGGGGGTAGATCAAAAGCCTGGCAGAAAAAGTGTGTTTTAAGAAGGGCTTTGAAGCGGGTATAAGATAATTCAGTACGAAGTAGAGAGGGGAGGGAATTCCAGAGGGCAGGGGCCAAAAAGAAGAAGGCAGAGTGACGAGTGGATTCAAGATGAGCCTGATTAGGTGATGGAAGAAAAAGACGATTGGTGTAAGAGGAACGAAGGAGACGAAGAGAGGGCTGGAGGCGGATAGTGTCAGCAAGATACTGAGGAGTGCTAGAATGAAGGGCTTTATGGGCAAGGATAAGAAACTTAAACATGAACCGGAATTTAACGGGGAGCCAGTGCAAGGATAAGAGACAAGGTGACACATGAGTACGAATGGGTGATAAGGTAACAAGACGGGCGGCGGCATTTTGAACAATTTGTAGTCGACGAAGTTGGTAAGAGGGGAGTCCAGCGTAAATAACGTTACAGTAATCAATACGTGAAATAACCAAAGCCAAAACAAGGGTAACAATAGAAGGTGAAGGAAGAATGAAACGAACAGCCTTAATACGACGTAAGTGAAAAAAAGAAGAACGCACAACAGAAGAGATATGGTCCTGAAAAGTAAGGGAAGAGTCTAAAGTAACACCCAAGTACCGAAGAGTTGAGGCAGCAGGAATGGAGTGAGAACCCATAACAGGAAGCAAGGAGGGAGAAGAGTGACCAAAAGTGATCCACAGTGCAGAGGATTTTGACGGGTTAGCATGCATGAAATTAGTGTCGAACCAAGAAGCAATAGAGGAAAGACAAAGATTCAAAGGAGTTAGATCTGGAGAAGAAGGAGAGGTGTGGTGGACCAAAAGAATATCATCAGCATATATAAAAAGAAATGGCAGATTGCTGAATCAAGAGAGCCAAAGGGGCAAGGAAAACATTAAAGAGCAAAGGAGCTAGAATAGAACCCTGGGGAACACCACATGTAGCAGGGGTGGGAACAGATGAAAATGTACCAGAGTGAACCGAAAAGGTACGACCGGAGAGAAAAGAGTGAAACCACCGAAGCACAACACCAGAGACGCCAAAGTCAGCTAGTCGAGATAAGAGTGTGTGGTGATCAACTACATCAAACGCAGAAGATAGATCCAGAGAAACCACAAGGGAGATATCACCGCGGTCGTGAGCACGGTGAAGTTCAGAAAGCAGGGCAGTGAGGATAGTTTCTGTGCTGTGACCAGTACGGAATCCGGATTGACGAGGGTGAAGGGCATGAGTAGAGTCAAGGTGAGAAACCAGCTGAAGAAAAACAAGTTTTTCAAGAGCTTTAGACAGGAAAGAAAGGTTAGAGACGGGACGCCAATTGGCGGGGAGGGAGGGGTCAAGGGAAGGCTTTTTCAAGAGAGGTCGGACGATAGCATGCTTCCAGCGGGAGGGAAAGAGACCAGATGAAAGACTAGAATTGAAAATAGAAAGAATAGAGGGGACAAGTGCGATATCAGAATTAAGAAGCCAAGAGGAAGGCAATGGATCAAGGGGACAAGTAGTATGATGAGCAGATGAGATAACCTGAATAAGTTCAGAGGAGGAGATGGGGGTAAAGGAACACCAACTGTGTGGAAAGGTGTGGGAAGGGGACAACACAGAGGGAGAGGGGGGGGAGACGGGAGGAAAAGGAAGAGGAGACAGAGGGGGCGGACAGGAGGAAAAGGAAGAACGAAGAGAAAGAACCTTATTAGAAAAAAAGGAGGCAAGCGTGGAAGGACTTGGAGGGGGATTAGGAGGAGCTGAAGGGGTAGCGGAAATAGAGGAGATAGACTTGAGGACAGAAAAGAGACGTCTGGCAGAATTTGATGATGTAGAAATAAGATGAGAATAATAAGAGGATTTAGCAGAAGAAATAGAAGACCGATAGGAGAGCTGAATGAGTTGGTAATGAGATCGAGAAGCAGATGTGCGGAGCTTCCTCCAGTGCCGCTCGGCACGACGAAGATCAGTATGGAGAAGAAGAAGACCAGGGTGAAACCAAGGATGGTGAAGAATCGGCCGAGAAACCGTAGGGCAGAGAGGTGCCACAGTGTCAAGAGCAGCTGAAAGAGAAGATGACCAAAGGTCAACCTGATGGTCAACAGAAAGGGAGGAGAATTCTGCAGGAAGAAGAGTGTGAGCTGAGGGAAAGGAGAGAAAAGAGTTAGGAGTGCAAGAGACATGCTACATCTTCTGGGTCACATGGCCTCCATGGTCCATGTTGTTTCATATGCCCTTCTCCACATGCGGCCAGGGCAGTGGACCCTCTTGGATCAGTGGACACAGTCCACAGGTCACCTCACAGACAAGATTACCATCTCACATCAGTTTGCGACCTCCCTCAATTGGTGGTGCACCACCCAGAACCATCTTGTTGGGTTATCTTTTCAACAGTCTACACCACAGTGTACCCTGACCATCGATGCATCCAAGGCTGGGGAGCCCATCTCCATGGTCTCACCACACAGGGGGAGTGGACTTCATGAGACATCAATCTGTTGTAACTCAGAGTGATTGCCAATGCCTTTCGCGTCTTTTGTCTCCACTTATCGGGACGGACAGTACTCATTCAGACCGACAACCAGGTCACCATGTTCTACATCAACAAACAGGGCGGTACCAGATCTCACCACCTCTGCAAAGAGGCAGTCTGTATTTACTTTCACGATAGCTCATCAGATTCTTCTCTGAGCTGCTTATCTCCCAGGGGAGCAGAATCAGCTGGCCGACAAACTCAGCCATATTCTTCACCCACACGAGTGGATGCTTAATCAAGAGACAGTGCAACATTTGTTTCATCTATGGGGAACTTCCAGTATCAACCTTTTTACTACTCCAGCGAATTCCTAACTTCCTCGCTTCTGTTCAAAGATTCCGTCACCACAGAGTAAGACCTCAGATTCTGTTCTGCTTCACTGGGGCCAGGTTCCATTCTACGCATTCCTATCACTTCCTCTAGTGTCAAAGACACTCTTCAAGTTGCAATTAAACAAAGGGGATGATTCTCATCACCCCATTCTGGCTATGTCAGCCTTGGTTTCCCCTACTCCTTCAACTGACGCAAGACCAACCTCTCCATCTAGGGTATGCCCCCCAATTTCGTCTCACAGGACCAAGAGACGCTTCTGCACCTCAACCTGAAAGCACTGAAGTTGACAGCGTGGCTGCTGAACACTTCATCTTGTCTTACCTACACCTCCCAGAGGACGTAACAGAAATCTTACTCTCTTCCAGAAAAGATTCTACTAGACGAATGCATGCCTTTTAAGTGGCGTAGATTTTCACTCTGGTGTTTCCAGAGAACTCTGTCCCTTTACTTGTCCTATAGAGAATGTGCTCCAATATCTCCTTCATCTGTCCATGTCTGGGCTAAAAAACAATTTGGTGAGAGTCCACCTAAGTACAATCTCTGCCTCTCACTGCCCAATTGCGGATCATCCAATTTCTTCACATCGACTTGTAACACATTTTATGCATTGCCTTCTCTTAACAAAACCACCAATCTACCATCCTCCTGTAGTGTGGACCTCAATGTTGTCCTAGCACAACTGCTCAAACCCCCTTTTGAGCCACTGGCTATGGCTTCACTGAAATTCCTTATTTGGAAAGTCATTTTTCTGATTGCTCTCACTTCTGCCCATTGAGTTAGTGAGTTGCAAGCTCTTGTGGACTACGCTCCCTACACTCGCTTCAACCATGATAGTGATCCTCTGGACTCATCCTAAGTTCCTACCAAAGGTGGTTTCTCCTTTCCACCTTAATCAATCCATTTCTCTTCCAAGTTTTTTTCTGAGACCTCATTCTTCTCAGGCGGAAGCCTCGTTACGTCGCTTGATTGCAAAAGAGCTCTCGCTTTCTATCTTGAAAAAAGTAAAGGTCATTGTAAATCCTCCCGACTTTTTTTTTCTCCTTTGACCCTGGGTCTCCTGGTATCCAAGCGGACCCTTTTCATCTGGATTGCTGATTGCATCTCTTTTGCTTATATACAAGCTGGTCTTTCCCTGCAGGGACATGTCACCACCCACAATGTCGAGCTATGCCTGCCACAGTTGCCAACCTACACTGTCTCCATTTCATAGATTTGCCGAGCAGCCACTTGGTCTTCTCTCCATACCTTTGCTGCCCATTACTGTCTTGACAAAGACTCTGCTTGAGACACCCAATTTGGCCAAGCTGTCTTATGACACCTTTTTGGAGTTTAACTACACCTCCTCACACCATCCTTAGCAGACTACCCGGATAATGTGCCTGAGGGGCTGAGTCTGGCAGATCCCTGCTTTACCCTCTTGCATCTTCCGGTTCCCTCCCTGTGGGCTCGGGCTTACACGGGCCTTAAGGGTAGTTCGGAGCTGGAGAGTCCCATATGTGAATATTGCATTCCTGCTTGTTCCTGGAGATAGCATACAGTAGTTACTCACCTGTAACAGGTGATCTCTGGGAACAGCAGGAATCAGTCTTCACAAACCGCCCACCTCCCCTCGGAGTTGTCAAAGGGACTAACATTTTCTTTTTGTATTTCCTTTTCAGTTTACCTATGGGGTTTTTCTTATGCTATATATCTGACTGAGGAGAATTTGGGGAAGGCAGGCACGCATGAGAGGAGGGATGCTCCCAAAAGCATTCCTTCACGCGGGGCTTCGTTGATGCTGATGTCACCCATATGTGAAGACTGATTCCTGCTGTTCCCAGAGATCACCTGTTACAGGCGAGTAACTATGCTTTTCCTTCTTTACCCTTGTTAAGTGGTTGCACTACAAGGAAACAGTTTTGTTTTCCCAGATCCCTACAGTTAGAGGCTTTATTAGCTGAGAAAGAGAGGCAATTACAGGTTGAATGAGTTAGGTGGTATAATTTAAATTGGGCAATAATTGTGCAGGGCTTTTATCCTCTATTTCCTTGGTTAGAAAGTAGTCCCTTTTCTTTATTTTTGATATCTCCTCGAAATGTGGGCTGCATTTTGTTGTTGTTTCTGGATTTACTCTGTTTTGTTTTTTTCTATTATTGTTTTGTATGTTTCTTGGTTACTTGTTTGCAAAATATATTGAAATTCCAATTTTAAAAAAAAAATCTGTGAATACATCTTGTGACATGGCATGTAAGGGGGATACATAATCCATTTAAGCGTAGCAAAGTTCTACCAGCTTTAAAAAAGGCATGAGTCGATATTTGCTTTATACAGAAATACATCTATCTGAACTGGAACATAAAAAAATTAAAAGGATTTCGGTTGGGCAAGTATTTGCTGCCATATATGCAACTGCAATGTAATATGTGCTATGGAGTCAATGCTGACTTCTGGTGACCCAGCAGCTCCTGGTTTTCTTGGCAGTGTATACATAAAAAAAATTCTCTTATTGCCCATGGATTGATTTGCAAATTCTGAAGGGAGATATGGGTTAGCACTGGGGGGGGGGGGGGGGGGGGGGGGGGACTAAATGGGGTAAAAACACTGCTATGCAACATGTATAGATCAAATACATATGAGCATACATTTTTTACCACCATTTTAGGAATGTGTGCTATTATTGGGTATCAATATATTGTAGGAGTGGCTTAAAATCAAGGTTTATAATCCCACCAGTACCTCTTTCTGTCAGTCAGCTTCAAAAGTTTCAAAAAATTTGAAAAGGATTACAAACCAGCCAACTAATACAAAATGTGCATAGTTGGAGAGGGATAAGAATATAAGAAATGCCATACTGGTCAGGCCACGCTTGGTCCATCAAGCCCAGTATCCTGTTTCCAACAGTGGCCAATCCAGGTCACAAGTACCTGGCAGGTTCCCAAAGAGGCACACAGGTTCCACAATGCTTGTCCTTGGGCAAGCAGTGGATTTCCTGGATCCTCTTTAATAATGGTTTATGGACCTTTCCTCCAGAACTCGTCCAAACCTTTTTAAACACAGCTACACTAACAGCTTTTACTACATCCTTCGGTAACTAATTCCACAGTTTGATTATGCGTTGAAGTGAAAAAATATTTTCTCTTATTACTCTTAAATGGGTTACATTGTAGCTTTACTGCATATCCTCTAGTCTTTCTACTTTTTGATGGTGTAAACAACCGATCTACGTTTACCTATTCGACACTATTCATTAATTTATAGATCTCTAATCATATCTCCCCTCAGCTGCTCTTTCCAAGTTGAAGAGCCCTAACTGAGTCTTTCCTCATAGGGGTATCCTTCCATCCCCTTTACCATTTTTGGTAGCTCTCTCTGTACCTTTCTAATTCCACTATATCCTTTTTAAGATGTGACAACCAGAATTGCACACAATATTCAAGGTGTGGTATCACTATGGAAAAATACAGAATGGTATTCTCCATTCCTTTCCTTATGATTCCTAGCATTTCTATTTGCTTTCTTGGCTGCTACCGCACACTAGGCAGAGGGTTTCAATGTATTATCCACGAGGAAACACAAATCTTTTTTCTGGGTGGTGGTTCCTAAATTTTCTGATGACAGAAATGGAACTGAGTGATGCAAGGCATACACTTCACTTGAGTGAGATGGTATACCAACATTACTCGGTCTTCCCTAGGCACTCCATCAGACTAGATCATGTATTGATCTCAGAGACGATGTTCCCTAACCTAAAAGAGGCAGACACACACAATGGCAACATCTGATCATGATAGTATTGATTTTATTAATAATTAAGTGTTTTTTGTATGAGTGTTTGCATTAGTATGGTATTTTATGATTTTTGTAAATCACTTTATAACAGAGAGTACAAGTTGCCAACAGTCCAAAATCAACAACAGGCCGCCAGACAAGGCTGACTCTTATCCCCGTCAAGAGGCCATTGAGCGACATCAAAGTGACAGAAGATATGAAACCAACATTAACATACTGTAATTATAAAGTTTTATACAATATGGAAAGATACACATTAATCCCTCCCCAATCCCCACTCCCGCACCCAGTCGCAAATCTAAAGCTCTTCACCACCTCAGCCCCCTATGTTAAGCCCCCTCCAATACTCCCCCACCCTAAGCCGCTTTCCCAAACCCTATCTCTAATGGCCCACACTCAATATTTCATTACGGCACCTTGGGCCCAGACTTTGTATATAGGGGTCCCATTGCAACAGGAAGGTAGACCATCTCTGTACATTGCCCCTCGCTCTCCATCTCTCTGCCAACATAAGTTGATGAAAACTATTATGCCATTCCCAAAAGGTTGGCGGTTTCAGTTCCCTCCATCTCCGAAGTATGGGGCCCTTACCCACCAGACAAGCCTTACGTACCCACAGCCTTGCCCATCTCCCTCTGGGGAGATCCTTGTGGAGTTGATCAAGAACCACCAGGGAGCCCGAACCAAGGAAACCTCTGTTGGAGCCGCTCCATTATCCACCCCCTAATCCGTGCCCAATATGATCAAAGATATGTGCAGTCCCACCACATATGTAATAAACCAGCCAGCGGCTTCGCACATCTAGGGCAACTTCCCATCTGTGGTGAGATGGCTACGCAAAGCTCTTCTGGGTGAAAAAATATGCTCTAGTAATACATTTAAATTGGATTTCTCTCCAGCGAGCCCCTTCTGCCAGGTCAGCGATCCCCCCCCAAGGCTTTCAAATAGTACTATGGGCACCTCCCGTCCTAATTCCAAAGCCCATGCCCTCTCTACTCCTCTGTAATCTGGCTGAAAGTCAATAGCACTCCAAGCGGGTCCGCAACTTAGCTACCGATGGGGGATCCTCCCCTCCCAGGTCAAAAAATTCTATAATCTGTGCAGATCGCTCAACTGTGAGCTCTCCCGTCGGCAGTCCCGCCACATAGTGAGCCAATTGCATGTATGCAAAATAATGAGTGACCGCAGCTCAGGTTCTCTCATCAGCACAGGCAGTGATTTGCATTTTCTAGATAAATCCACCACATGCCTATATTTCTGATGCCCTTTTCGTACAAATTCGAAACACCACGCGTCTCGGAGCCCGGGGGAAAACACACATTACCCTGCAAGGGCAACCAGCTTGATACATCCAGTTCCTTCCGTTTCCAGTATACATTAATTTGTCTCCATGTACGGCGCATGGAATTTAACAACCCATTCCTTTTGATGCGATCCGGCAGTCTGACATTCTCCATATGAAGCACTGCAAGAACCGTATACGGACTTACCCAGGCCTCTTCAAAGGCCAGAGGCGTATAATTCTCCGTCCCCCACCAGCCAGTCTCCAATGTGTCTAGCCTGACAAGCTAAGGCATAGGCCCAGAGATCTGGAAGTCCGACACCTCCTTTCTTCCAAGAGCCCACAAGACGATTTAGAGGTATACGAGCTCTGGCCCCCCTCCACAGAAACCTCTATCTCCTTCTCCAATTTTCGTAAATCTTTCCTCAACAGCCACACCGGGAGAATCTGCAACCAGTACAAAATCATAGGCAAAATCACCATTTTAAACTGCCGCTACCCTCCCCAACAAAGACAACGGGAGTGGAGACCAGGCGCTCAACTGGGTCCGCAAGTCGCATCATCACTTTCTCTAAGTTACGACGATATAACTCTTGTGGCAGTATTGTCAAAACTATACCCAAGTAAACAAACTGATCAGAGGCACATTTTAAACGGAAAATCTCCCCCCCCCCAACGTCCCCGAAGGTGACCTAATATTTTAAGCGCTTCTGATTTCTCTTTATTAATGCAAAACCCCGCAACACTTCCATAGGACTGAAAACTCAGCCAAAAGTCGAGGCAAAGACTCCTTTGGATCCAGCAAATGAACCCGCAGGTTATCTGCGAATGCCGAGACTTTAAACTCCTGCACACCTATCCGCACTCCACCTATTCGATTGTCCAGTTCTATTCTACGAATTAAAGGGTCCAACGATAGAACAAACAGAAGCGGGGGATAACGGGACACCCCTGCCAGGTGCCACGCTCCAGAGGGAGGGGCTGAGATAGAACCCCATTACACAGCACCCTGGCCGTCGGTTTAAAGAACAGGGTCTTCACCAAATCACAAAAAATCGGTCCTAACCCTATAGTGGCAATAAATAGTGTAGATAACTCCAATTAACCCGGGTCAAACGCCTTTTCAGCGTCAAAAACTGACCAAGATCTACTGCAAATTCCGCTCATGTACCCATTCCAACGAGGCCAGTATTTTGCGCAAATTACGCATCGCGTACCTCCCTCTGACAAAACCAACTTGGGAACCATGTACCAAATCGCCCAGTACCTCAGCCAGACGTTCCGCCAGAATTTTAGCCAATAACTTTGAATCAAAATTCAGCAGGGAAATCGGTTGATAGGCCGCCGCCTGAGTCAAGTCCTTACCCGGCTTAGGGATCAATACTATATGTGCCTGATTGCTACCCCAGCGCAACGAACCAGCTTCCCTACGTTGGCCAAACATAGCCACCAACAAAGGGCCTAAACCATGCCGATAATAATTTATAGAATTAAGCCCCGAAACCATCGGGGCCAGGTGATGTGTAACAACTCGCCTTCGAAAATCACCTGCTGCACCTCCAAAAGAGTAATAGGCTGCTCAAGGCGTTTAGCTTGCTCTGCAGTCAATTTACAGGGTTACTCTGAGCTATTATCTGAAAGTAAGATGTATCTTGAAACTTGCTAACACAACCTTATACCATATTACTATTATCAGTGACTATTAGGGTCTCCGGACTCTGGGCATACAAAATACTCATTTGACATTGAGATAGTGCCCGTATTGCATCAATGACCCATAAATGTTATAGCCACGTTTATAAAACAGTTGTGGAATTGAAATTTGAATTAAAACAGTGCTAACTCAGTTTAATAGTGTTTAACTTTTAGCTTTGTCCCCTAGTTAAGCACTATTAAACTGAGTTAGGCACTGTTTAATTCAAAATTTCAATTCCACAACTGCTTATAAACGTGGCTATAACATTTATGGGTGATTGATGCAATACGGGCACTATGTCAATGTCAAATGAGTATTTTGTATGCCCAGAGGTCTGAGACCCTAATAGTCACTGATAATAGTTAACATGGTATAAGGTTGTGTTAGCAAGTTACAAGATACATCTTACTTTTCAGATAATAGTTCAGAGTAAAACCCTGTATGAATATACAAACACGACTCTGATAAAAAGACCTTTAAGAGATCTCTGCAGTCAATTTAGGCAAGGAAAGATCTTGTAAATACTCTTCCATGGCACTAGGGGGTCTCCGACTCCGCACTATACAACTATAGGTAAAATGTTATAAACACTAACACTATCTCACCCCGCCCTCTGCACACGTCTACCTGCACATTATAAATAGCAGCCACAGTTCTTCACCCTGTTTGGCCCCTTAAACACCGACCTAGTATTTTACCCGGCTTATCTCCAAAACAGTACAATTTATATCGGTAATAGAGCAACGATTTCTTAGCTCGCTGATGTAACAACTCATTTAATGCCACTTGCGTCTCCCAGAACTGTTTCTTATTCTGAGCTGTGGGCAAACGCACACAAAGACGCCGCAGCTTCGACCCCTGCTGCTGCAGTCTAATAATCTGCTCCGCCATCACTCTCCTCCTCCTAGCCACATATCCAATGATATCACCTCTCAATACAACTTTAGCAGTCTCCCACACCAGTTTCTGGATCTTCTGATGACACCTATGATTCGCCTCAAACTCCTGCCAGCGTTGGCGAAGAAATTGGGAAAACTGGCTACCTTATAAAGATCTATGGGAAAACCGCCAAATATGGCTAAAATTCACACCCCCTCCCCCCCACATCAAATCTAACAAAATTGGGGCATTGGCAGAGAAATCCTCGGTACCAATCTGTGCCTCTCCCACCATGGAAAAGAGACTCCCACAAACCCTCAAATAGTCTATACGTGCACTGGTTCCATGTGCCCTAGATTGATGAGTGAAATCCCTCTCCACGGGGTGGAGCAAACTGCCATGGGTCCACCAACCCCAGTCTCGCCCGGAATCTTTGCAAGACCTTAGCTGTCTGGTTCCTCTCCCATGAGGCCGACTCCTGAGAGATATCCACTGCAACATCCAAAACCCCATTAAAATCCCCCCCAAAATAAGCGGGAGATCTTCAAACTGTTCTACTTTCGCTGCCACCTGATTATAAAAAGCTGGGTCAAACACCGTAGGGACCGTAGAGGTCCCCCGAATCACCTCCGTTCCTCCAATTTTCCATGCAGTAACACAAAGGGGCCGTTTGGGGTCTACTACCTCCCTAATCAGGGAGAAACGCACTCGTTTATGAACTAAGATAGCCACCCCCCCCCCTTTTTACCTACTGCCGCGGCTCCCCATACTTGACCCACCAATTTCTGCACAACTTACTGTGCTCTTCAGCCGTCTGGTGGTTTTCCTGTAACAGCGCAATATCACAATGCTGTTTGGCCAAGGCCTTCAAGATTTTATCTCTCTTCAGGGGCTACCTAAACCACAGACATTCCATGATATGATCTTCAGGTAGATAAGGAATAATCAGGTTCCATCCACAGCATAGAACTCAGCATTATGGAAAGGGCCCTCCCAGCCTAGGGCCCCCCCTAATCCATCCTCTCAGAGCTAAAACCTGCCGTTCTGGAGCATCTAAATTGCGGACTATCCCCCCCAAGCCCAAAAAAACCCTACCCCCATCCCTCCGCCCTCAGTTTCAACCGTCCCCCCAACCATCCCTCCTCCCCTCCCCTCGCCCTTCCCCTATCCCCTCATCTGCCCCCCTCAATCCCCCTACCTCTTGCCCCATCGCCACGCTCTCCCCTATAACCAATCACCTTGATGTGTCCGGGCTCCCCAACCCCCTTAAATTCCCGTTCCATATCCCCCCCCCATTAAACATCCGGCGCCCCAAGCAGAGCTTACTAACCATAGTGAATTAATAACACCCCACATGGGCAAAACTGAAAGGGGGTATTTTAAGGGCAACCAACCTTTGTGTTAAAATGGTAAATAAAGGCAAAAGGAACAGGAGACCGCTATGGTTTTCGAAGGACGTAGCTGAAATAGTGAAGAAAAAGAGGGAGGCCTTCATGAAATACAAGAGATCACAGAGAGCAGAAGACAGGCATCTGTATTTGGAAAAACTTAGAGAAGCTAGCAAAGTAGTCAAGAAGGCAAAGATTTCAAAAGGAGGAGGAAATAGCCAATGCAATAAAATGGGGGGATAAGACATTTTCAGAGATATTAGTGAGAAGAGGAAGAGCAAAAGTGGGATTGTCAGACTCAAGGGTGCAGGGGGGGAATATGTAGAAGGGATAAGGATAAAGCGGAATATGCTTAACAAATATTTTTGTTCTGTGTTCACAGAGAAGAACCAGGAGCAGGACCTCAGAAAACACCCACAAATAAGAACAGAAGCGAGGGACATCTTGAACGATTTTCAGAAAAGACTGTGTTCGTGAGAAACTAAGCTCAACGCCTAAAGTAGACAGGGCGATGGGAGTACGGATGGTGATACACCCTAGAGAATACTGAGGGAACTTGGGGACGTTCTAGCAGCTCCACTGAACTGACCTTTTCAATGCCTCGTTGGAGTCGGGAGTGGTTGCCAAAGGACTGGAGAGAGGCTAATGTGGTTGCCTTTACACAAAA